>OY728157.1:2007758783-2012758783 GCA_963277665.1 Viscum album
CACTCATGGATCGTGTGGCGAAATATTATACTATATATTTTTGGCATTGATGTAGATAGTTGTGACCTAATATTTTTCATCCAAACCTTATATCACCAAATGTAAATATTTTATCACTTTTAACCACAAAAATAAATTTTTAATACAGTTTTATTGAATGAGTACAAACTTCTACATAAAACATTCTGGTAACATTAAAAAAAATTCTCCCACTTTTCCAAGATTTTTATTTTCGAATTATCAAATAACCATCATCTATATAAAATATCTTCTAGAAAAAATTAATGTATCCACAATAATTAAAACCCAGGGAAAAGAAAATATAATTATTTCATGTCATGTTATTTGTAAGGGAAAATGTAATTATTAAAAAATTGTTGTCATCAATGAGAATAAAAAGTTCATAATAGTATTTTGATATAATCAAATTTCATGAGAATAAAATAAAAATTTTCCTACCTAGTAATACCTTAATTATCATAATAAATTCAATGAATTAGAAATTAACTAGGATATGTTCACAAGACTTAATAATCATGATCTTTGTGAAATCATTCGTGATTAAATGAAAAATCTTAAACTTATATCAAGGATAGATAAGACATTTTTTTTTTCCGGGAACATCATCTCATAGAACCCTTAAAGAATAATTATTATACCCATAAAATCAGAATACCCATAAGACTAAATCACAATATTATTATCTTCAAAATATAATCATTACAGAATAAATTAGAATTTCATGTGTGTTTACCCATCACAAATGCTATAATGGGTTCACCTGGTGTTACCTTAGTGCACCCATAATTTATAATGACTGAGTACCAAATAATAATAAATGAACATAGAGAATTAATATAGTTATACATTATTAAATAAAAAATATTCTATTTATAGCATGATTAACCTAGGAAAAGGAAATAGAACCAATAAATAGTATTAGAAACATGTTTGACCAAAGAAAAAATAGATTCAATAACAATCACTTTAAAACATGGTTAACCTAGGGAAAAGAAATCCATTCCAAAACATTAATTTTTCAAATCAAATTGATACATATAAATAGATAATGAATATGGTATCATTAGAAAATATCTGCATTTGAGAATAATTTGAAACGTTTTTTTAAATTGATGATTATAAATACCATTAAAATTTCATTAAAAACATACTGTTCGATAATAATATTTTCATTTTGACAATTTATATTTATTACATAAATATTTTTGAAACTATTTACAATGAAAATTACCAATAATGATTACAAAATAATATTTTCAAAATAATTTATGTCATTTAATGAGGAAAATATTCTTCAATCTTTACAAAAATATATTCACAACATTTTTGGAAACATTATTATATTACTAGTTTTTTGAAGAAAAATAAATTTCGACCAAAATGATGATTTTTCTTAAAAACATTTCCACAAAATATTGTGTAGATAAAAGAGGAAAATTAAGTATAAACTTGTATTATCTACAAATAAATAGAGGATAAGAAATTTAATAAAAAAAATATATTGTGATCCTAATACTAAAAAATTTGTGACTTTATAAAAAACAATCCTCTTAATCGATAAGATTGCAAAATCAAAATGATACCACAATGGTAACTGTGAAACACATTCCACATGAAAGGATTACATAAAACGAAACCTTAAATACAAAATTAATAAATGAATTCGTGATAATTAATTTAAAACCAGATTTATATACTACTTATTCAAAAATAAAGTTGTATAACACGACATAAGTCTCAAAGAAAGAAAATTGTGAAAAAATTCTATTTCATCATCGATATCATCAGAACTATAAACCCCATGAAAGAGATATCATAAAATGGATATGTAAATACAAATAAATTTAATTATATGAACCATAAAATGAATTCATGGTTTGTATATACACCACACCACAATAAAAAAGTTATTAATATGTATTGTCTCTCATATAAATAAAAGAGATATGTGAAAAACCTTTCATTGAGTATGATTTATCATGTGTGGGTATCATAAAAAATAATAAAAAATATAATTATTTAATTTATTAATAAAAAATTTCATGATTATTATAAGTTTTTCACATATATTCTTGTTGCAAACAATTACATAGTCTATTAAGCATTCATTCATTGTTTTGAACATATTGTGCCTATTAAAAAAATGAATTTGGTTCATTAACAATAATCAATTAGGTAAATATTAAAACATCTACAGAATAATAATTTTTAAATAATTATAAAATATAAACATCATTTATTGATTTTGAAACCATCATTAAAGATGGTTATTAAAAATTTTGTATGTTTTGTTGATGGAGACGGTTGGTCGTACGCCGTCAGGATTAACAAATACATTTTCAATGATCATTATAAAAAGATGATAAGTAATATTTTATCTATAAATAATTATAATTATATCATAAATAACATATATTTTATTTATATTTACATATAAATTTCTGTGTGGTGATATAATATTATTCACATCACTTCGAGGGGGAGGTAGTCTACACATCAATGAAGGTTTGTATCACATTTTCATTGTGCAGAAAGGTAATAAATAAAATGATATTTTATATTTATAAAAATATAATAATGAAATTAATATCATAATTATGTAATTTATTTAAGATAAACTCGTTAAAATTGAAATTATTATGTTCCATGTAATGTGGTAGGGATTAACGCGTCATATCACATCGCATAGTTGTAGTTCATCGTACAAACATGATATGTTATCGTATCCCATGATGAATGGAACATAAATGTGTATGTATGATATAATGAATATATATGTATAATTATGATATTAATTTTATATATATAATTCATTTACATCATTATTCCCATCATTGAGAGGATGCAATGGAAAAAAGAGTGAAATTGTTTTGCGAAGTTGTAGTCCACCATACACATGAATGATGCTTTTTGTAACCCATTTGATATATTATTGTGTTTTTTATTTCATAAGATTAAAATATAACAACATAATTATATTTATTATTTTTATTTTATATTATAATACTCGTATAATAATAATTAATGGGGGTGGACAAAGAGATAATTGTTTTTTTGTAAAATGTTACCACTTCTTCGAGTAATAACATTTTGTTTGAACCAAATTATTTCAATGTTTTTTGTTATTCACAATATGAGGGTTATATAATGATATTTGGATTTATGTAAGTATCATGGGATGATTTTGGATAAGGTAAATGGCTTGAGTGGTGTGAAAAAAGTAAGGGGAAGGAGTTCCAATTTATAGTTGAGAAGGAGGGTCATTCTTTTAAATACTCTAATGTATTCACGTTTGGGAGGAAATGTTACATAAACTATCTCCAAAATTGATAAATAAATTTCCATAAAAATTATATTTCTAAAAAATCCTAAATAAATAATCTAATATGTTAACCATTTTTTTCATAACACGTATGCTTCCTTCTTATTTTCAATTTGGTTTTTCGTTACAGTAACTTGTATTCTAGCATATGTTGTTCATATATTATGAATAAATAATAGTAATAATTATCAGGAAAATTATTCCCAGTTATTATTTATATTAAATTAAAAATATAAAAAAATTATTTCTTTTTGTGAAATTAATTTTAATAGAGGTGCATGAATCAAATAAAAAGACTGATTTCACCATAAACATGCCGATATAGTTTTTACTATTTAAGGGTAAATATGGTAATTTTAAAATGAAATTTAGTTAATTTATTTTCAATAGTTTATATTCATTTATTTTTGAATACCACATATAAGATGAATGGTTTGATAGAAATTTTAAATCATTTAATAAAATGAGATTTAATAAAAATTTACATTATTATCAATTTTTACAATATTTAATAAATTCAAATTAAATATATCAATAAAAAGTTTAATTTGAAATATTTTAGTTCATTGATATATTTGATTATATATTACTCTAAAAAAATAATATAGGAATATAATTGATTCAACTTTCATAAGAGTTAAATTTTTTATTATTATTTTTAGTTAAATATAAAATAAATATTTACTATGTTGGCATATATTAATAATTTTATGTAAATATTTAATCTCTAAACATTAATGTAAAATTTTAGTGATAAAAAACTATTCAACTTTTAAATTATATATATATTTGATCATATGTTATTTTTACCCTATCCAAAGGAATTATATTAATTATATGGAAAAATGGTTTCTGTTTTATTTTATTTATATAAAATTTTCTATGTATCACATTAACGGAACAGTGTCCTAAAAGGTTGAAAGATTTTTACCAAATGTCATAAGGTTCTACATATTTACAACCAATTGGTTTTTGATCATTATCTTGGTCATTTTCCCCTTATGATTAATGTTTAATAACATGGTTAACCAATTTTTATCTTAATACATGTAATTAAAATTTCATATTTTCAATAACCACATTAGTAAAAAAATATTTCTTACATATAATACATTTTAAACAATTATTATTTAAAACATGTATTAATTTTTAAAAAAAAATTCAAAGAAGTGAAATAATTTAGTTTAATATTAAACATCCAGATGTTGTAGGACATCGGGTTTTTATGAAGACTAATTTTTAATAAATGTGAATCTATATTATGTCATTGAATAAAATTTAAAATTATAAAAAAAAATTAATATATACATATATAAAATATATATATTTTATTTAAAATATTTCCCATAAATAGTTATTTTAATGAAATAAAAATGACAATCATTTTTCATTTGAAATAATTTTTAGGAAAACATGTTTTCAATCCCAAAAACTAAATTATACAAAAATCTAATATAATGATGATTAAAAATTGTCTAAATAATACATATAAAACTTGAATAAAAATAATGAAAACATTGGTATTTTTAAACTAATGTATTTAATCAAAAAATTTCTTTTTTAAAAAATTGTTAAATTCATTTTATTCACTGATAAATCAAAATTTTCACCAAAATTAAATTTTGATATTTGGATTCCAAAATTAAGTGTATTTCATTAAAATATTTTATAAAATTTCTAAAAATTCATTGTAATATTTTTTGAAAAAATTAAAATAAATTCCATTGTGAAGAAGACATATTTTTGATGAATCAAATATCTTTATGAAAAAATCGTTTATTACTTATTAATAATTTAACAATAAATTATATTGAGTGGTAAAATTGGTTATAAATTTATTTATTTATTTGTGTCAAAAACAATTTACAATATATTTACCCTCTATTTTAAAAACAAATTTTATAATGGTAATATATATCATAAGTCATGCATGTCCAGTGTTTTTGTGTTGAATACACAATTGATATTAAAAATATCAAAGTTGGATATAATTCAAGCTACACTATGTTTTGAGTGTAATAAAATATTAATAAAGTGTTTAATTTACATTAATCTATCAAACATAATTCACTTCTTTAGAAATATCAGGGCGTCACATCCCCCATGAATATATTTTTTCCCAACATTTCAATTATTTCATAATAATCAATGGATAGAAATTTTAAAATAAAATTATTAAGAAACCACATCACAAAATTTGTTAATAAGACACCATCGTAAAAATATTGAAATGGAATTAAAAAATTATTATATAGTTGAACAAATAACATGGATTCAAATTTGGATAACATAGGTGGGACTAGAGTAATTCCATAAATAACTATATATATTGATTGATGACTTTGACAAAAAACAAGTGTATGGTCAATATAATGTTATGGGATTAAATATAATAAATATATGATAATATAAATAACAATCAATTCATTAGAAATAAATATAATTGGATATCATTTTTATCATGTTAATTATACTAGAGTAATATAAATCACTTTCCATATAAAATAAGAAAATATGAATATAAATTTGACAATTTTCAGTATTTTATCCTTTATTAAAATTTCAAAAAATATTGTATTTTCTCCAAATTATTCGTATTATAGATGAATTTTAAATGATCAAAGTAGTAAAATCTATATTTCTAGGTTATATCTATATAAAATGTATAACAAGATATTCCTCATGGAATTAAATATTATCCAAAACTAAAACTGTTAACACATTGTTAGATAATTCCCATAATGAATAAACCATCATATGATACACTAATTTTAAAAATACATTGTAATACCCAATGTTGAAACTAAATATTTTCTTATGTAAATATCATTTATATTTGTCAATCATTTCATCACTGTGTTTTATGCCCAATGATAAAAACTATTTGTCCAAATATTAATCTATGATAATCCATGTATTATCTATAAAATAAAATAATATATTTTTATGAAATAAAAAAATATGTAAAATATATAATTTTTTTACAATAAAATAAATGAGATATTCTAGTTGTATGTGTTAAACACTTATTATGATTTGTTAATGGTTTTAGGCCCCACCACATTGCTAGATGAGACAGTTTTTCACATGTAATAAAATATTTTCCATTAGTTATATAATATTGAAAAAATAAATTCTCGATAAAATCCCTTCATGTTCATTGTAGTGGTTAAAAATACCTTAAAACAAAAAAAACTCCCAAATTTTCATTACCTGCCTTAAATGTTTCAATGTGTAAGAACCTTGATTGAGGTGACTAGGACATTGAACATATAACCAAATGTAATCATATCGACCTATAATGGTATCCAAATAATTTAATATAACACCATTAAAAACATCCTAACTTCAATTGTTATCTAAAGCGACCTTTGGTACAAATTATACAAGCCTAGGACTCACACACACAAATCATTGGCTGAAATCATTAACAATAAATTTCCAACATTGATGTCAATAATTGTGAGAAAAATATTTTTCATCAAAAACATATAGAACAAAAAATAATTATTAGATCCCTCAAAACATGGAGTATATTTTAGGTTTAGAGTATTAGTGTATTATGAAAAAATCCTATATAATCAATTCACCTGAATTTAAGTGAACATTTAATCCACATAACACACATTTTCATTTTCACATTAACACATCATCATAATATATAATAAAACACTTATTTACATTATTCATTGAATCTAATTCTGTATAAAATAGGGAAAAATAATCCAAAATGGGTGATGTGAAATTATTTTTGACGGAAAACAAATGCATTAACAAATAAATTTCATTAGTGAGCATTATAAGAGTATAATGGAATAATGAAAAAAAATACAAGAGCATCAGTATTACATTTGAATATTCATCACCATAAATTCCAAGATCATCATACTTGATAAAATGAAATAAGTAATATAATAATAATAATAATAATATATAATCATTTAAAATGTGATATTAATCCATAACAAATGAATCAAAAAAATAACATAGAAATAATATATAACATATAATGGTATCTTGGAACATCATATCATAAAACCCATACAAAACTCATAAAAATTTGAATAATAATATGGATGACATACAAAAATATGATCCAGATAAAATAATCATTGCGTAATAAATTTGTGAGATATATAGACTCACTCATCACATAAATGATAACGGTCTCCCCCGTTGTTATCTAAGGCCACCCATTACATATAATGTTCATGAAAGAAATAATGAATAAACAATATAGAGAATTAATTTCCACATAACTCATTTAAACAACATTTTTTATTTTCATAACGTGAATCAAAAATAGAATGAAAATTGGTTCTATATAAGTATCTATCGAACTTGTTTAACTCATAAAATATAAATGGGTTTTATAAGAATCTATTTGTAACATGGTTAACCTATTGAAAATAATTAGGTTCCATAAATAATACTCTAAAACTACATTAATACTTATAGAGGAACAATAAATATGGTATCATTACAAAATATCCCTATAGGGTCATACGTAACAATAAGTGTTTTAGGAATTGATATATTGAAATACCATTAAATTTTAACTGAATTTATTTTTGAGGAAAATAGACTCTTCATTTAGAAAATCAATTTTTATATGATAAAAATTTTAAAAATACTTTTAATTGAAATGAAATTTAAATGATTATAATGGATGATATTAAAATTCGTCTGAATTTTTGTTGAAGAAATTATTATTTAGGATTTGAAAAAACAATCTAAAAAATGTTAAATTCATTTTTAGAAAACACTATGTTGCATGAAAATCAATTTTTGACAGTAAAGATGATTTTTTAAAAACACATTATTTTAAAATATTAACTACATAAAGAGAAAGAAATAAGGAAAATAATTATTCTAATAATATAAAGATAGGAGAATAAATTTAAATATATTTCATTAGATGTTGGTTATAATATTTCAACATTGGTTACTTAATCACATATAATTCAGATAATCAATTATATTCTAATTTCAAACTCATAAAACATCAGTAACATTGAATCCTAAACACCATGAATTGATTAAATTAAATTGAACAAAATATTACATAAGAACAAGTAAATTCATGATATTAATTTTCAAAGGGGATTTATATAAATGTCATAAATTTATACAGCCTTATTAAATGACATTAGATTTAAATAAAAATAATTTTTATAAAAATTTATTATTGTATTGGTAAATTTGGAATCATAAAAGCCATGGAAAATATATGATTAAATGGATATAAAATACACCAAAATTTAATAATAATTATTGTAATATTCATTCAGATGATGTATATACTCCACAAAATATATGTTGTTAATATATATAATATCATAGAAAAATAAAATTGAGGTATGTAAAAACCTTATCATGAGATTGACATTCCACATGGTTGTTTTTATACCTGATTAATTAAATTATTTTTATAATTTAATTTCATGTAAAAATTATTTAGGATTATTATTTGTTTTTTTTTTCAATTATTATATATTTTTTTTAAATTATATAATAAAATAAGTTTTATTATGATGTTTCAATCAAATTTGTATTAAGTTTCAAAAATAACTTAAATATGATCAATGAGTTAATTATTTAAACCTATCATGAAAACTAATCACGAAATAAATTGCATATTTATACAAATGTTATACTATAAAAATTAATCAGTATTTATGGTTATGAAAAATGATGAATGATATGATCACGGAGAAGGTATGTCGTACATAGACATCTCCTATTTATATCAAGGAATTAATTTAACACTAAATTTTAACTATAAATGATCATGATAGACATAAATTATTTATCCTTAAAATGATATATATAACTAAGTATATATTTTCCACTATTTCACATATATTTATATAAATTAATAAAGGGGTTCATTTTTATCATTTTCACTAATAAACATATTATATGCTTCACTTTCATGGATTAGTGACCACCGAAAATATAAAAACATATCCAAAGGACATAAGTGTCAACATATATCTCAAAAACAGATTTTAGACTAGTATCCATGCAAATTTATACCTTACTTTTAATGATTATTCACTTGGAAATCTTATTTTTACTATAATGAATATCATTAAATTTATCCCTTTTTACTAATCAAATTAGTTTATAAATAATTTATAAATTATTATAAATTTAAATGTTTTATGATTCAAAATATGGAACTAATATTTACAAATTTAATTAATAGAGGTGCATAATTTTAATCTAATATTAAAATTGTATATTCTATGAGACATTATGGTTTTAAGAAGAATGTTTTTTAGAAAAATATTATTCAATGTTAACAAAATGACCAATAATAATCATTCAATAAATTTTGTAAGAACCCCGATATTCTTTTTCAGGTATTTTTTCTTTCTTCTGGTCATTTCTGAGGAAGATGGGAATTTATTGAAATTTTTAAAGTACATGTCATGTACATTATGAGTACACACCGTATACTAGGTCTTCATAGGAGGTCGTGTGCTAGTCATGTGATGGCCACACACACGACCATGTGGGGGGACTTGGAGGCTCCCTAAAGTGGAGAATAAAAAAGGAAAGTACACACCATGTACTAAAAATGTATACACCGTGTATTTTATTTATTAAATGAACTGTAACCACGTCTAATTAATAGAACGATCTTCTTCTAGGTTTCGTTTGGCCGAGAGCTCCCGCAAGGCTGTTATCTTCCTCCAAGCCACCGAACGAGCATCTGAACTCAGTTTTGACAGTCATTGATTGTGTTGTTATTGACTCAGTATTCTCTCTCTATTTATTAAGCATCGTTTCCCAATTCCTCCTCCTTATAATGTTATCCTCTATTGAACTCTTTAGATTTTTTTAGATCATAGGAATTCTATGGTAGTTCAATCCCCGAGACTCATGTATATATATCTCCCATGCCTAGGAAGGTGGATTGTTCCTTTCCATAAAAAGTCTTTGAGTTTTAAGCATAAATCCCAAAGTCCCTTGAAAAGGGTATTATGCATCTACGTTTTTAGCCCAACTTTTTCATATTGTGAAATTATTCTTGAGCTGATGATAATTGAATGTGAAATGGGTTAATTGATATTATTTGGATGTTTTTTCCCATTCAAGATTGAATTTTTTGACTGTATAGTCTATTTTTCCGGTAAGGTAGGTGTTTACATTCCAATGACTAGTTGTAGGATGGTGTGACTGTTCTGATATGCTAATATTCTTAGACTTCTAGCCAAGTAGTTCTTGTTGTTTACTATGGCCAATATGTACTGCTATACTTTCTTGGCATAAACAGGGCCCTGAGAACCTGGTGTATAAACCATAGGGAGAATGAATGTAATGGATTCTCTAGAGTGTCTTATAAATTACGATCTAAGACCATAAGGGGAATTGACATTGAGTTCTTCCTCATAGTGTCTATAGTTCCTTGACACGAGCCACAAGGGGAATATACATTGAGTGCTTCCCTATAGTACCTTTATTTTCCAATACGAGACTATAAGTGGAATTGTTTGTGAGGACTTCCTCAGAGAGTCTATGCTTAAGCTGAAACAGAGGGGTTAAACTGAGTGTTCTTCCAAATGGGTTGCTTTTGTTGTTATGTAGGACCATAGGGTATAGTTTGTGAGTGTTTCCCAGAGGGTTACCCTTTGTGTTACTTTATTATGTTTCTAGGAAAGACCATAAGCGATAGGCTTTGAGTACATCCTAGAGGGTTACCTATTGTGTTTCTTGTGTTTCTAGGTAAGATCAGAGGGGATAGGTTGTGAGTACATCCTAGAGGGTTACCTAATTTTTTACCTGCTTTATTATCTGTTGCTTGATATATGATAATGAATGTATTTAATCTATGAATTTTTTTACCTTGTGGACTTCTTTGTTTTTTGCTTTTATATGATTATTAACTGCCATATATTCACTGACTGTTAGGCAACGAACATGTGGTGGTTGCCTACTATGATTCAGTCTCAAACTCTGTTTGAGACAAGTTTTTGGGCCCAACTAGATTCTATTAATGTAGGTATATGAATGGGAAAGCGCCCTTCTACTTCAGGTAGATAACATGATATGGAGCAGGAGAGTAGCGGACCAAGCTATGGAATGCGATGTTCAGGAGTTGTTTACATACATTCTATTGTACTTGGGTTTAATACTATTGTATTCTAGGATTATGAATTGTTTGGATTCTTCCCTATACATATTTATTATGAATCATTCATATATATATATATATCTCTGTGTGTGTGTGTGTACTCGAGCTATTTATTTTCTAGTCTTCTATTATTTACATTTGTGTGGATTATTCTAGCTTTTTATTTTGGTATTGCTTTCTTATGCTGTGTTACTCTAACAATGAGGGAATAGTTTCCCAAATATTACACCAATGGCATTCGCTGATGTTTCCAGCCACCAAATTTTCGAGAAATGCACTTGGGGCCACATAACCAACTGGGTACGAAGCACCTCTTGGTGGCTTCTGGAATCAGAACATTATAATGTGGTATTAGTGAGAATTTTTTCATTGAATTACTATTTGGATCCTATAATCAGGGATAATAAGAAATATGTAATTGGTAATAATATATGTGTGGGAGTAGCTAAACCATGTATAGGGAAAAGCCAATTTATTTCATATATCATTTTTTTGGGTTTTTCAATTTTATAGTTGATTTGATTTTCACTATTGAGTGACTAACATGTATGGTGTTGTTGTTGTTGATGTTATTGAGGTTCTATTTCTGTTGTAACCCAATGAGATGAGGGTATGACATCTCATGCATCATATAGGAACTTGATAGGGATCAACTGTCAGGCATTCTTATCATGCCATATAGGCTGAATTAGCGATTGCATGTTGTTGTGATAGGTGTTGTGTTAGATATGCATGTTGTTGTGATACAGTCCTTGATAAAATTAACTGATGTCAAATATGGTATTTTTGTGTATGGTTTCGTATTACTGAACACCAATCATTGGGTTTTGAGGTGTTACAGAACCTCATGTACTGAAATTTGGTGGATCATTTCCCAGTTATCCTTGTTTATAAAATGAATAAGATTCCAAGCTTTGATTCAAGGGGAGTATGGGCCCTCAAGGATCCTAATTTGGCACTTTGGGGTTTTTTTAGTGTTTTTCTGGGCTATGGAGTAGTTTATAAGGATCACTGTCCGGAAAAACCTAGAATACATGCCATGTAGTTTTGAATTCATGTTATGTGTTCTTCTGTTCAGGAAGAAACTATTTTTCATAATTACACATGGTGTAGCTTATATACACAACGTGTAGTATCGTACCGTGTCACATGGCATGTGGGTAGAGACACAGGATAGGGATATTCTTATGGTAACACATCGTGTACTGTTTGTACACACCGTGTAGTGTTGACCTTGTGTCTTCTCTTGTGACTGACGACAAGGATGGTGAAATCGTAGCTTATACATACCGTTTCATTAATAAACATGTTGAGTAGTGTAATCTTGGATTCCGGCCTTGTATCTAACAACACAGGTTGTTGTTACCTTTCCTAGTACACACTAGATCCATATGGAACATTTCATGTACTGTAATCCAAGTATCTACCGTGTAAGGAATAACACAGTTCAGTTAAATCTTCTTGTACACATTGTGTCTGGAAATAACATGTTGTTTATAGTCAGTCATGTGTTCACCTATGTGGCTAACAACACGAGAAGTTATAAACTAAATGGTACACGCCCTATCCACCTAGAACACACCATATAGGATGAGCCCTGTAACTGGCCATGTGAAAAACAGCACGGGTTTGTGACGCTCGTCTAGTACACACTGTGTCTGGAACAAAAACGACATGTAATCACGTTCTAAGGAGAAATGTGTGGTTTATCCATGTAGATGGACATGGGGAGGGGAAGAGAATTAATGTACACACCATGTGTAAATACAAAAAATCGTTTATTGGGGGTGTTACACAACCAGTTCTACCAGAAGTATACGCCCATTTGAAAGTCTTAAGGGAATATGATGTGTAGTAATTATACACTCTATGTAGTCTGGTTTTGTAAAATTTTAATGTTTTCTTTCTCTTGTTCTCTTCTTTCACTTATAGTTTGTAGTCCATGATAATAGTGTTCTACGGTGTGAATATGACCTTGAAATATCATTCAACTGAGACATCCTTCAGCTGTACGCGAGATGAAAGGTGGTGATCAAACACCATACATGACTGATCAAGGAGTACCTATAGATACTCATGTTGTTCCAGTCTTGCCACCAGCCATCATTTCAGACATATTTGCTGATGCATAGTTCCGAGGGGGTTTATGAGATTCATGCAGACCTTCTGAGGTGGAAATAGATATCTTCTGTTAGCTAGGTGGTATGCTACCAGTGCGGGAGGAGTGGGCATACGAGGCCACTTTTCTCGAGAGACCCAGTGGAGTTCCGATCTTGCAGAATGATGGGTCAACTTCAGTGATTCTGACAGATCTTCTAACCAAAAGCAGGTGACATGTGTTCTTTTTTGAATTCACATTTAGGAAGAACACCACCAGTTTCTCACCATTCTAAGAACTATATTTCTTCTAATCGTTCAGGACGAGGTGGAGGTCGTGGTCATGGTAGCTAGTTTCCCAATTTTCAGTGACATCAGGGAGGATCAGCTCAGAGTGGTTAGGCAGGGTCACAGGGTCATGGTACATGCTACAATATTTTAGTAGAGCAGACCCAGTAGGAGCAGGATACTGAGGTTTCTATAGTTTGAGGTACTATTTTAGTTTCCTCCATTTTCTCTTATGCCCTTTTCTATAAAGGGGATTCCCATAGTTTTGTATCTGTTGCGGTTGTGGATAACTTTGGTCTCTGCATATTTTCTTCTACTTATATTTTACCAATAGAAACTTTTTTGTGGACTAGAACGATGAGTTTACGTCAATGCATGGAGTTCCCTCTAGAGGCTGGTGGGTGTCACTTTTAATGGGACCACTATGTCCTATAGATGATGGGCTAAGAAGTCGTTCTCTGAATGGACTGGTTTGTTCCCATCTAGGAAATCGTCTATTGATATTATCGTAGGTTGTGTTTCACATCACCTGAGGGTGATCATTTCATTATAAGGGTGAGTAGGATGTCTAAGAGATCAGAGTGGGACCCATGCATCAAGGGTTAGGGGGAGATACAACCAAGATTGTTATTCTATATCTGGATGACCATGATTTTCCACATATCGACATTCCTCTAGTGGTGGATCATTTTAGAGATGTCTTTACAGAAGTATTTTTAGGTTTGCCTCTAGAGAGTGAGGTAGTCTTTTATATTTATCTCATTCCAAGGGTAGCACTGTTGTCCATTCCTCCTTATAGGTTGGCTACACCAGAGTTATTAGAGCTCAAGAAGCAATTGGAGTTGTTGCAGAAAAAGGGTTTCATCCGACCTAGTACTTCTCCTTGCGGTTAGGCTGTCCCATTTGGGAAGAAGGTGGACAATAGACTCAAGCTTTGTGTGGATTATTTGATGTTGAACTAGTTGACAGTCAAAGAACTGATATCCATTACTGAGGATTGATGATCACTTTGATCAGCTTCGAGGAACCTGAGTTTTCTTGAATATCAACTTGAGGTCCAGTTACCATTTGTTGGACGTAAGACCATCAGATATACCTCTCACAGCCTTTTTGAATATGTATGGTCTATATATTATATGGTTATGTCATTCGTTCTCATTAATGTACCTCCTGTTTTCCTGGCACTGATGAAAAAAGTGTTTCATCCATAGTTGGATACTGTCATGGTGGTTTTCGTGGATGATATCTTGGTGTACTCTCACACTCGACATGACCATGACACAGATATTGATATAATTTTGAGTACACTGAGAGAGAATTAGTTTTATGCTATGCTCTCAAAATTCCACTTTTGGATGGATAAGATTCATTTCATGGGTCATGTTATCTCAGAGGGATGCCTATCAGTCGACCTAGAAAAAGTGAGAGAAGTAGTTTCCTAGGATAAACCAAAGAACATATTTGAGGTACATAGTTTTCTAGGGATATCTAGATACTACAGATGTTTCATTAATAACATTTAACACTTACCAGCACCGCGGATGGGTCTGAATAAGAAGGGTGTGATGTTCTTGTGGTCAGATTCTTGTGAGTCATCCTTTCAGGAGCTAAAAGAAAGGATGACTTCAGCATCGATATTACTCTCACCAGATCCAGGCATGAGCTATACTATGTACTTTGATGCTTCTGGTATCAGGCTGGGAGTTGTTCTTAGGTAGGGTGTAGGAGTCGTTGGGTATAGTTCCTAGGAGTTGAGGCCACATGAGAGGAATTACCCGACACACATGCTTGAGTTGGATGTGGTTGTTCATGCCCTATGTTGTTGGTTAAATTATCTTATAGGATATAATTTTGTGGTTTTCACCAAACAAAAGAGTCTCAAGTACATATTCACTCAGCAGGATATTAATTTGTGACAGAAATGATGGGTTGAGTACCTTATTTATTTAGACTTTAAGCTTGCCTATACGCCTGGGAAAGGCAATGCAGTAGTTAATTCCTCAAGCAGGAGGACTCAGATACAAGCGGTTCAGGAGGCTAGTAGTGAGTAGAAGATTATGGATCTATTCTTTGAGATGCATTTGGTGGTTCAAAATAGGAAGGGGAAGAAGTTTCTTTCTTCTGTATATGTTAACTCAACTCTTCTTAACTGAGTGTGAATGAGGAAACTATCATATTCTGAAGGACTAGTCCTATATGAAAGTTTCTCAGGAGGGGAATCGATTTCTAGATGGACCATAGGTGTGGATGAGATCTAGAGTTTCCAGGGGAACATATGGGTGCCAATAGACATAAAAAATGAGCTGATGTGGGATATGCCTTCCTTGGTTTGGGAAGTTTATCCTGATGTCACCAAGATGTATCATTATATACACCTTCAATATTGGTGGATAGTTATGAAGATGGTTGTTGCTAGTTTTTTCATGAAGTGTTCCAACTGTCAGTATTTGAAGGTGGAACATCAGTGACCAGTCGGGATTTAGTAGATGTTGCCCATTATTATGTGGATGTGGAATGATTTTGCGATGGATTTCATGATATGTTTACCGAGGTTGCCTCAGGGGAATGATGTCGTTTATGTTGTCATTGATAGATTCCCAATGGTTTCTCTCTTTTTACCGATCAAGGAGAAATTCATTGTTGATGAGATGGAATGGTTTTACATTTGAGGGATTGTACGTCTACATGGGGTTCCACAGTCCATCATTTCTGACAGGGATTCCAGTTTTACTTCTCGTGTCTGACAGGGATTGCAAAAGGCTTTGGATTCATAGGTACTTATGAGTACATCATACCACCCCCAGACTGTTGGCCAATCCGAGCGTATGATTCTGGTTCAGGGGGACACGCTTCGTGAATGCATACTGGATTTCAAAGGTGCATCGGAGAAGCATATACCTCATATAGAGTTTGTTTATAATAATTGTTTTAAAGAGACTATTCAGATAAAACCTTATGAGGATTTGTATGGTAGGCCATTTTGATCACCGTTATGTTGTCTGGAGGTAGGAGAGAGAGCTATGCTGGGACCTTATCTTGTCCAGGTGACCAAATAGCTGATATAGTTGATTCGGAAGAGGATGAATATTACACAGTCTTGATAGAAGACTTATGTTGATCAGCAGAGAAGACCGCTAGAGTACGAGGTTGGGGATTATGTTTTTCTACATGTCACACAAAGGTTGGGACACTAAAAGATTAAGATACAAGATAAGCTTTCACCGAGGAATGTCGGGCCGTTTGAGGTTTTGGAGATAGTTGGTCTGGTTACCTATCAGTTGCAGTTACCTCAGAGGTACAAGGATATTCACAACGACTTCAATGTTTCTCAGCTTCTACGTTACTTATCAGACATGTCTCTTGTTTTCCAACCCATGGATCTTTAGTTGGTAGTGGATGCATCATTTGAGGAGAATCCTATCAAGATTGTTGATCGAATTACAAAGGTTTTCTATGGCTAGTCTTTCCCTCTCGTACGAGTGCTATAGAAGCATGAGCGGGTACATGATGAGACTTTAGAGAGTAAGGTCGATGTATGAGAATAGTGGTAAGAGCTATTCAAGGTTTATTATTCTACGCTACCTTTCGAGGGAAATTCGAGGTCGAATTTCATTATGTGGGGAAGTTTGTTAGAACCCTTATTTTTTTCAGGTATGATTTATTTCTTCTAGTTGTTTTTTTTGGAAGAGGGGAAATTCTGTATATTTATTTTGTATACATCATGTACTTTAGGAGTACACATAGTGTAATGGGTCTCTGCAAGATGTCGTGCTATAACTGTGTGATGGCCACACACACAACCATGTGGGGGTGACTTAGAGGCAACCTAAAGTGGAGTATGAAAATTGCAAGTACACACTGTGTACTTCAAAATTACACACTGAGAATTTTAATTCATTTCATTAAATGTACCAGGGCCACATATAATAGCGAGAACAATCTTCTTCTATGATTTTTTCATCCGAGAGCTCTCATACAGTCGTGATCATCCTCTGAGCATCCGATTGAGCATCCAAACTCTGATTCGTCTACCGTAGATTGTGTTGGGATCACCTCAGTATGCATTCTCTTTTCTTGAGCTTCGTTTCCTAATTCCTCCTACTCCTCATGTTATCATTTATTTAATGTTTTAGACATTTTTGTATATTATCGTTGTTTTTTGGATATTCATGTGCTAAGACTCAAGAATATCAATCTCCCAATGCCAAGGTAGGTGATTTGTGCCTTTCTATAAAATGTTTTTTATTTTTATGTAAAAAATATCTAAAAACCAAGAACGTGGTGTTGAGTGTTTACCATTTTAGCCCTATTGTTTTCCTGTTATGCTTATATGCTTGAGATGATAATTATTGACTGTGAATAGGTTTAATTTCTATGATTTGGATGTTTTTTCCCTTAAATTATTTCATGTTTTGACCATAGGGTCTAGTTTTCCTGTTAGGATAATGTTTACTTTTCCCTGCCTTGTTGTTGGATGGTGTGATGGTTCTGATATGATGATATGTTTTAGACTACTAGCCAAGTAGTTCATGAGGTTTAATTTTCACGATATGCATTGCTATACTTTCTTTACTTACACAGGTCCGTGAGAACCTGGTGTATAGACCACATGGATAATGGATGTAAGGTCTTCTCTATAGTGTATTATAAAATATGATGTGAGACAACAGGGGGAATTGACGTTTAGTGCTTCCTCAGAGTGTTTGTAGTTCCTATACATATGACACATCGGGAATCTATGTTGAGTTCTTCCACAGAGCGCCTTTAGTTACTGATTTGAGACTATAGTAGGAATTGATGGTGTGTGCATCTTCAAAGATTCTATGCTTAAGATAAACTAGAGGGGTTAGTCTGAGTGTGCTACACAGAGGGATGCTTGGGTTGGTAGGTAGAACTATAGGGGATAGGTTGTGAGTACATCCCAAAGGGTTACCTATTTTGTTACATTCGTTTTTTGCTAGGTAGGACCAGAGGGGATAGGCTGTGAGTATGTCCCAGAGTGTTACCTATTGTGTTAATTGTTTTTGTTGCTTGGTAGGACCATAGTGGATAGGTTATGAGTACTTCATAAAGGGTTACCTATTTGTTTTAACCTATTTTGTTAGTTGTTTCTTGATATATGATACTGAATTCATTGAAACTGTGAATTAGTTACCTTGGGAACTTCTTTATTTATTGCATTTACTTGCTTACTGCTTACCATATATTCATTGACAATTAGGAAAAGATCTCATAGTGGTTGCCTACTATGATTTTGTCTCAAACCATGTTTGGGCCATGTTTTTTGACCCAAAAAGAGTATATTGTTATAGGTTTAGATAAGGGAAAGCTCCCTTCTACTATAGGTATATGACTTGCTGTGGAGCTGGAGAGCATGGGATCGAGTAATAGCTTGCAATGTAGTGGTGTTTTTCATTTTTAATTGTGTTTAGTGCTGTTCTATTCTATCATTTTGATTTGTAAGGCTTCTTTCCTAGAAATTTGTATTATACATCATTCATATATATGTGTGTGCTTCAATTATTTTTTTTCCAGTCTTCTGCTGTTTACTTTTGTTTGGATTATTCTGGCTTCCGCTTTTTCTACTGCTTCCTTTGGCTATGTTACTCTACCAATGAGGGAATTTTATCTCCAATATCATACCCAAGGCCCTCTCTACTAGTCAGAAGCCTATGGCATTCTATGAAATATTCTTGAGACCATGTGACCAACCGAGTACAGGGCGCCTCTAGGTGGCTTCCAAAATCGGGACGTTACAAAACTAAATTATTTGAAAATTTTATATAATATATAAACATAATTTTACACATTTCTATTTAGGTATTATTTTATTTAATTAAATATAAGATACAATTTTATTTTAAAAATGATTTTAAAAAACTCTTTTTTAATAACTGAAACAATCATATACAAAAAATAATACAAAGTTTATAAAAATGTAAATAAACAAAATTATTAGGTAACATGAAAACATATTCAAAAATATGTAATTTTAATTAATTATTTTGTGTCAAATAAATTAATTTTAACAAAAAATGGTAATTTTAAATATTATTTCGAAAAAAATTGTATTAACAAAAAATACAAAAAAATTACCAAAATTAAATTTTTTTATTCTAATTAAAATGATAAAGAAGACTTTTATAATATTTTTAAATTTTATAATATAATTTATATAAATTTTAATTTAAATTAATGAAAATATTTTTTAAATTAAAACAAATTTTTCAAAAAAATCATCTAACTAAATAAAAATTGATTATTTTTTAAAAAATAATAAATAATTTATATTGAGTCATACATATATATTTTTCATAAATTAGTTACTAGTCTTCGTAAAACCTAATTTAATGGATATTTTATAATAGTAGTAAATATCTTTGGTTGTTTAAGATTTCTGTTTCATGTTGAATACAGTATTGAACATAAAAATAATATGGTAGTGTGTAACCAAAATTAAACTGAGTGTTGAGTGTAACACAATATAAAAATAGTTTTTTGTTTCCTTTTCCTTATCAAATATAATTTTCTTATTTTAAAATAAATGGTTTTTATAATTCACATTATAATCATTATTTAAATGATGTTACAAAATGTATATACTTTCTTAAATACATAAACATAATCATAATATATATATATAAGTTAATGGTACAAAAATATTTCATCCCCTTTCAAAAAAATAAAAAACAATCCTAAAAATTAATAAGGATGGTGTCATTGGATTATGTACCTATTAATAGAATTGTAAAATAAAATTATTTCTTTCTAGATGAAAAATGTTTTTGAAATATCTCCTTCATAATTCCTTGTGGAAAATAACTACACATTTAAAATTATCCTGTTAGTTTAAATATAGAAAATTCATAATATATTATGTGAATAATGTTATTATTAAAATAACATTTTAAAACTATGAATTTCAATAATAATTAGAAATGTATTTTTGTTAAATTAACATCATTAACATGATATTGAATATTCAATGAAATTTCTATTTGATTGTATGTTATTTTTTATTTACAGTATATGTTAAAAACAAAATTTCTTTTTTGTGGTGTGTTCTATGTGTTTCCAAAATAAATAAAACTAATCATGTTATAGTGAAAAAGTAGAATCTCATAATTCCATTATGTAAAAATACAAACATTGGTAAAATGGATTTATTTTGTGATATAAATATCTAATAATTTTTCAAAGGGACACTTAAACAAAAGTAATCTCATATAAGGCTGAGATTTTGAAATAAAATCCATTCACATTATTTGTAGTTGTATCATAATCCCTATAAGATAAATAACATTAAATGAATAATTAAATGATATTAGGATAAATTTATTAATAATTTAACATTAAAAGTTTTGTAATTTTAAAACAAAATATAAATAAGTTATGAATATGGTATATGTCTCATGAAATTAAAATAATTATGAGAAACCATTAACTTGAATATGAATCATCGCGTCATTCATTATTATCTACAATATTAATATTCTATAAATTATTTAATTATGTCAGAAATGTTATCAAGAATATTCTTCGTTTTATTTCAATTATTTCCATGTTATATATGATTAGATACTGATATATGGTTACACATGATGTTTGGACGATATATGGCTAATGTGTCTCAAATGTATTTAGTATGTTGTCTTTGGTCCAAGGGTTCATTATTTAAACATATAAAAACGTAAAATTAGGACATTATTATTTTATTCATAATTTATTTGTAATTTTCAAAAATATTATTAATTTTAGTTATTAAAAGGTAACTACCTTACAATAATGGAGATGATGGGACGTACCAACACAAGAGTACCATTCCCATAATTCAAGGATCTTTATGGAATGATATTTAGTAATATTTTACTAGTGTAGCGTGATAATAATATCATATGTAAAATATTATTTCCTTAATAATAATAACCTATATAATTATCATGGTGTGGTAATGAAAATATATTTATATCTAATCATGAAGTTCGTAGTCCACACATACTTAAATGTCATTATAATTCTTTATTTTATCAATAAATATGATAAATTATATTTTTTAAAAGATAAATATTAAATGAAAAAATAATAATTTCATTTATAACACTTATATTCATTAATAGTTGTCTTACTATCTTTTATGTATATAATTATTGAAAGAATAATCACATCACTTCAGAAGGTTGTATTCTGTGGTACACACACGTGTCGTTATTGTATCTCCGATATAATGTAAATTAAAAAAGTTATATATTTTACATAATGAATCTTGAGTTATAATGTTCTATTAAATATAATATATATAATTTATATGAAACATCTTACCAAATAATGAGAACTGGTATTGGACCAATGAATAATATGTTATCTCGAGGTAGTAATTTTCCACACAATTAATCGATGTTATCGTTTCCCATTAGAGGTAAGAGGAGAATAATATAGGTAATGAATATAAAATTATAAAATCCTTTTATTTTTTATATACATATTTTATTATGTAATAATAAATTGAGAAGATTTTATGGAGGAAGAAGTTCAAATAAAAGATAAATACATAATTAAGAATTTACCTCATCTCTGTCCACCTCTTCGAGGTTATACCTAATTTATTACAAGAAATTATTTTTGATAAAACCAAGTATTATTGGATGATGTGATAGATTTTTTTGTTGGGATATTATGAAAAAAATTCTTTTATGGAATGAAGAATGGGTGAATGTGGGTGTCCTATTATGAGTGAGGCAGGTGGAAAACATGTAATTTTTGTAAAGAAAAAGTGTACAAACATTTATTACAAGAAATAAGGTCCCAAAATGTATTATCATTGATAAAAATAAATTAAAAGGTGGATATATAGACATAAAAGTAATTTTATACATTTTATTTGGTCAATTTAAAAATAAATTGTTTAACCCCATGGTAAATCCATTTTTCCTTATCCTCAGTAAATAGTTTTTATTTTTTATAATTAATTATAGTAAAAAATTATTCCAAACATATTATATAATATAAATTATTCTAATTTCCAAAATGGAATTGTTTTATTTTAAAATCAATGAAAACAAGTGTAAAAAATTAATTTAAAATTAATCCTACATTAATGATGAAAAAAAAGGTTTTCAAAAAGAAAATGATCTAATGGTTACTATGAGTTTTTACCAATATACTATATAAAAATGATTTCATGGACCTAAATTGTATTAGTATATTTATTATTAATATACTATAACTTATATACGAATATATAATATAATTTATTTTTATTAAAAAATTAAATTAAAGGGGTGTATTCAATTAATATTATTCATATTTCACTATTCATGTATAATTAATATTCTCTAAAAGTAATATGTAATTCAACACAAGTTAATTTCTAAATATAGATTTCAAAAAGTATGCTTATTTTTTCAAATAATTCTTCTTGATGTTGTAAAAATTAATTTTAAATAATGATCTCGATGTTCCACAAATACCACTTCATGAAAAATATAGTTTTTTTGGGAAAAAAATTATTTACATTGAAATGGTTTTTAATTATTTTATAATCATGAGATAAACATTGAATTTATTCTGTACATATGTTAATAAAATTCATGATTTATTTATTACTATTAATCCACATTAAATAAAGTAATGATAATAATAGTATTCTATAATATAGTTCATTTAAATTCAAGGTTCTGTATTATAAAATATATCAAAGTGGGTTAATTTAATAAAAAAAATATTTAATGGGTTCATTAACATTGGTTTTGTGTGTCACATAAAATAAAAAATTAAAATTTTTAGTTGTATCTGGTGTTACAATGGTTTGGAGAACTATAAGACCAATATCTTTGTATTCCTTGATATTGTTTTCTAATTTTTTTTGTAGAATTTTTATTCAGTTTTAGGATGATGTTTAATAAATATTTGAATTTTTTGTGTTTCAAAATTGTGCATATACATAGAAAATGGTCTATAAAATCCATTCATTTGAGAATGACATGGAAAAAATTATTAAAATATTATTTTAATAGACTATAAAACACCCTAATATTGATATATTTAATTATCTTTAGATAATAATGTATAGAATAGTGCATACTACACACATCACAGAGATTGATTGAAATGTGATATACTGTGGAAAGTTTATCATTTTAATATGGACATTGTATCCTAGATTATTTTCAGGAGGATATAAATAGGAATAATTATGTTATTAAATATATATATATATAAAGGTTTCTAAAATACTATTTAAGAGATTAATTATTATGAAATAATATTTAAATTTTAAATAATATAATATAATATTAATTCATTTATTTTTTTGAATCATTTTTTATATAAGAACAATATTTTTTCCAAAATAATTTATGTTAACATATATAAATGAATTAATTAATTAAAAATTTCTAAGATAATCTATAAAATAAATAATAACTGAACTATTGGTAGTCACTAGATAGGGAATTAATATAAATAAAGTCAATAAAAAAAATTATATTTCCTTGAAAACATGTTTTAATTATTTTTAGTTTTAGATATCATTATTATTTTCTTTCACATTTATAAAAAGAATTTAAAAAATGGGATCCATTTTTGAAATATACATTTGAAACTATTCTTAAAATATTATTTTTTACTTTTCTAAAATTATTTGTTAATTTTCTAATATTGAAAATTGAAATTTTATAAAATACATCAATTTAATTTTTCCATATCATATAACCTATAAGTACTAAAATATTTTTCAATTTTTAAGGTAATACAAATATCTTTTTTATACAAAATCATAATAAAGTGGTTGTATCAATATATTAATATAAATATAAGGCCTTCAGGTTTAAGTTCATATATATCATTATTATTTATATTTTCTTATAGTTTTATTTTTATTAATAAAAATACATTTATCAAACTAATGATTTTCATTGAATTGTGTACCCTAATATTCAAATTAATTTCTAGGACATATTAAAACATAATCCTAAAAAATTCAAATATGTATTTGAGAGGATTAAATAAGTTTACATGATTAATTTAATGTTTTGACTTTTTGAATAGTGTGTATAGTAAATTTTTATCACTAGAGGAAATGAATAATTGAGTTAGAAAAGATTATAAACAATTTTTATGTTATCAAAATCTATAAAACAGTTTTATTTATTTTATTGGATGAGTGACTTTTTACCATACTCAGCAAATATTTCAAATAATTTCAATTTGGAATCATTTTACTTCAATAGTAAAATTTATATTATTTTAAATGATAGTTATTAGAAAATTTCACAATATCATTAATCATGTAATAATAGTTTAGATATAGATACATATTATATTTGTATGAATCAAGAAGACCTAATTTTTTAATAATAAACCATATTTTTATGTAATTTAATTTCAATTTGTAATTATTTTAGAGTTTTGTTGAATTTTTATACAATGAAAACAAAGAACTTGTGAAATCCCAAAAAAGTATTTTGAAAACTATAACAGTAATATATTTTATATTATTTAGCTTTTTCCACTGTATTTATTTTATAATTACTATTGATAATTGATAATAAAATAGTTTATATGCTAACTACATTGTTGAATTGACTTCATTATTGTAAAACATTGTCTCATGAAAATAATGAAAATTGATATAAAATGTTTTTCATTTTATTAAAATTATTATTAACACATGAAGATCCTATCATAACTCAATTGGATGGGATGTTTTTGATGTTATCATGAATAATCCATGTTTCTTCATCATTTAGTTTCTAAAAATAAATTAATAGTCCTAAAAGAATTAAATTTTTTTTCAACGGTTAATGATATACTAGGGTAATTATATTGTTAAACCAAAATATACTTTGTAAGGTGACAGATTAGATTTTATGTTTTCAATTTATGAATCGATTTTTTTACATTTTCCTCTTTATATTTAAATATATGGAATTTATGACCCATTCAAATGTATTTTGATAGATATAACAATTTGTATTTTTTTGGTATTTACAAGATTCTTACCCATGACACATATAAAAGGACATGTACTCTCCACACTAATTGAAAAACATTGAGCTATTTAGAATATATAGGATCATTCTAAGAACATTTATATATTCCTTATCCAATTTTAAGTTATTCTATTATTCCCATAAAACAATTATAGGATTTCATATTCTATAATAAAATTAAAATTTCAAAAAAAAAATAGAGTTAGAGAGTATATAAAACAATTAGAGACATGAGGTAATGTGTTCTCTTTAAAAAATTTCTAAATATTTTCCTCCAAATATATATCTCTTACATGCCCATTTTTATGAAATATTACATAACTTTTTATATTTTTATTTCAAATACTTTTAATGGAATTTTCTATGCCATTATAAATTGTATATAAATTATAAAAAGGAATTATTTAAAATGTTATATGTAGGACATTCCTCTGTATTTTTACAAATGTTTTTCAATTAATGATCTATTTTATTGTAAATTACATGAGTATATTTACCCACTTTTATGATGATTTTTTTATTGATGCTTACTTTATATTTTTTCAATGTTTTATTAGAAAATATTTTATTTCTCATTTTTATCTAAATATATATTTACAATATTATGAAAATAATAAGATATTTTTCTCATTTTTTCAAAAAAATATTCAAATTTTTTTTACTATATTTTATTATTTTCAACATACAATGATTATTATTTTGATTATATGGTGATATATTCTATTGACACCATCAACCTTATATTTTCTGTGATGTACTATGATATTTTTTTTAATTTATTGATAGAGATAATAATAAAAATTCAGGTTGTAGATGTTAATTATGAATGTCTATGTTTACAATAAACTGAATTATTATTAATTTGTATGATGAATTATTTTGAGTTGGATAGTTAATGGAATGGACCATTATAAATAGTCGACGCGTCAGTGTGAAAAATGTGCCAATTTAGCCAATATTTTTTGTGTATGGATGCCCAATTATTTACAATGACTTGAAATAAGTCATTGATTTTATATATTTATTCTATTTTTGAATATTTAATTTGTGTAAGGACTATGAAGTATTGATATTATAAATTCTATCTGTATGATATCTATTATTTTTCTCCATTTACTTTTATATATTTTTCCATTTGATTTATTTCATGTTGTAGCCATTAATTATTTTTTGAATTTTTTTTGAGATAAGAGTATGAGCATTTAGAAAAAATATAGTTCATGAACTAATATACGTAATATTTTTATTTTCATTAAAATTAGTTCATGTTTTTTTGAAAACTATAATAAATTTCGGATTTTAAATTATTGTTTATTATGAAATGTTTTCTAAATAACATTTTACAAAACAATGATTTCAAGAGCATCTAAGTGATTATTTTAAATGAAAAAATAATTTGAAAGTAGAAGAAATTGTTCTCATTAATTTTCATCAATTTTAAATGGATAAAATTATTTCTATTAATTTTATAAAACTCTATAAATTATATTTTTTTCCATCAATTGTTTTTGACAAAAAAAATTAATATTAAGGGTGAAATTAACTATAACATGAAATATGATGCTATTGTTAAATTTCCCCTAAAATTATGAAATATATTTTGAATGAAACATGTGTTTAAATATATGATTTCTATTATTTTAAATTAAATTTTAAATTTTATGTAATTTTAATCATTATATTTTAATGATTTAATATTTAATAAATCTCCCTAATTAATTAATAAACTAAACTAAAAAGAACCAGAAAATGTAAGAATGTGTATCAATTATTATAAACCTTGTAATAAAGGTGTGTTTAAATTTATGATGATTTACGTGGGTATAAAATATAATGGATAGATATATTTAGAGGTTATGGTAATTTATATGTTGGTATTTTTTTTATGCACCATGATAGTATAATATTTCTAAGGATGAATATAATTTTAAAAACATAGAATTTTTTTATAGGTACAGTGTAATAAATGTTTATGATGATTGAGGATATTTTAAATGAAATTTATAGTGCAAAAAACCATGTTTTAGAATGTGGATAATGTAAAAAGATATATTAGGAATAATGAATTACTATTTTTTTAGAAATAATTTTAATTGTATTGATATAACTTATAGTTAATTTGACATTTAAGGTTTAGGAAATTAATGTTACTTAGATAAAATTTTTAATAAATTTTTATAAAATTAGTTTTATTTTATATATTATAATGTAAATAAAATTTTATTTGAATAATATATAATTAATTTTATTTTTGAGGAAATTCAACATTTTTGGAATATTAAATTATTAATAAATAATAAAATGATTTTATCACATGATATTTTATTTGATAAATAATGTTTCTGTTAACTTTTGGAATGATATATGGTTTCATTTTTTATTTATAGTGAATCATATTATTTATTTAAATTAAACGAATATTTTTATTATTATTAATGTATATAATTTTTTTTAGATTTATTTTTTGAGTGATTATTGTTGTTTTGTAGGAAAATGTTAAACTTTTTTCCGAAGTATATGAACAAAATATTTTAATTTTCTCTACTTGTTCAATAATTCTATGAATATTTTTGCGGATATTTACTTATTAATTAATTTATGAATAAATTTAGGAATTTCTATAAATGATTTTATGATTAATTTACAATTTATTTCTATGATTCATTATACATATTTGGTAATATCCTATATTATTTAGTCCATTATATGTATTTATTAATTGGAAGAACAAAATAAATAAATTTTCATGCTTTTCTCGATCTAATAATCAATTCGAAGTTGAATATTTTCATGCGGTCATGGAAAACTAATCTTCAATGTATAATGATTGTAGAAATATATTATATAAAATCTATCATTTTTCTAAAATTTTAATAAGATTATAAATATAAATATTTGATGAATAATAACTAAATGACACAGAGGCCAATTATCTTGGTGTGAAAAAGTACATAAAATATCATCCTGAAAATAAATGATAACATCATTATTAATTTCACTTAAAAGGAACCCAAATTACTTCATGATATTCACAATGAATTTGATAATATATAGAATACATAAAATAATGGTGTGATATATAAATCTTTGTAGGGGAATAAATAAGGATTAGAAGAATTTCCTATGATTTTAGAGGCATAAAAAAATATCATAAACGATAAAGATCATGAATAATCATATGGATTTATTAAAAAATAAATACACAATAAATAAATAATGAAATAATAAAAATGAGGAGCTATAATGTATCATGAAAAAATCATAAGTCATGGATAACCACTAATAAAACATAGCGTGGCTGTTAGAATCCCATCATGTATAAGGTTTACACCCTAACACCAGACATAATGTTTCACGATACAATAAAATTTCCCAATGAAATGAATAACACTATTTGATCAACAATAATAAAATATGCATGGTTCTTTATTACAAAAATATAAAAAATAATTATTATTTTACTTAATAATTATCTATGGATGTAAATTAATGTCATATTTCTAATTTTACAATATGAATTACAAATTGATATAAATTGGTTTTATTTGAGAAATGAAATTTAAGAATGTATTACCCATTGTATGGAATGTATAATAATAATTGTGAATTCTTATGATGAATATATGAGGAAACATAGAAGAATTATATAATATTAAATAGAAAGGGAATGTGATTTTGATAGAGAATGGTCATACATTATATAGAAATGGTGGTTAAGATTGATCTCGTAACATATATTCTAGAATTGATCAATTCATGCCTTTATTGACCTGGATAATCAAATAATATTACATAATTACTTTATGTATAGAATTTTACATCTATATATTATATATTATAGTTATTATGTTATTTTATAATCATTTTAATGAGTAATAATATTTAATTTTACTTTTCTATGTGAGTTCTTTTCATGGTTCCTTGAGCAGATCACTTGTAACTAAATATTAAATGTAAAGACCCGTAAAATTTAAGGAAAATTTTTTCATAATTTACTTTGGGATTTTACAAGAACACAGTTTCTAACAGAACATGATTCTAAGGCCCGGTGTGCCTGGAATTTCTATCCCAAGTTTATCTCATGTACATTCAGTGAACTAACATGCTGGAATTCCTAACTTTTGAACCGGTGCTCGTAATCGAATTGTGAGGGAACAGATGGAACCGCAGTGCCGATAATTTCTTAGGAACACCTTTTCCAGAGTTGTGTTTTCACGGGTGAAGTTGTTAAATTTTGTGGATGTTAAAATAAAATTTAAATGAAAAATTTTATTTATCTTTCTAAGTGTTTAACCATTGGTTGGATGTTGGTTAACCACCCAACTTCCCATTAGAGGTTATGAGGCCGGTGGGGCCCACATGAACCCCACCCCTTCATATTCTCTAACCCCCCTCAAATCACCATTAAATTTTGACATCTTATGTTAATTAATTAGGATAGTTTAATTTGAGGGAATTAATTCGACTTTTGAAATTAAATTACATAAGATATGATAATAAAATAAGTGATGGACTTATTTTATTATGGTTGGGTTTTTTTGTGTTAAGACATTGGGAGAAGAACAGAGGTCTTGGAGATTCTTCGTTATTCGACGAAGAACATGAAGAACGCATCGCCGCCGATGAAGAACGCTGACCTCCAATGGCGGAGGATGGCGATAGACGCCTTCCTCGGAGATCAACTAACGCCAACTGCATTCCTTCTATGATTCTTTCTTCTACGATGATCCACTTCTTCAGTGACGGTTAATTCCGTGATGAACTCTCGTTCGACGACAACGTTGAGGTAGGGGTTTTATGTGTTTTTAATTGTGATTTCTTCCATCATCTATCCATATTCAATTGGACCATTTGATATCGTTTTACAGGAGGGGGCTAGACCCCACAAACATGGCCGACCCTACTCCCTTATTATTTTTGTTGTTGCGGTTTGAAGGAAAGTTACGTGGTGCCATCCTATCGCGCGGGAACGAGGGACAAGGATGCGCAGCGCCGCCGCGCCGCGCTTTTGAAAATCGAACCAAGCCGCGGTGCCATCGCGCCATGCTGGAAAAACCCAAATACACCGCATCCAGAGTGGACGTTAGCGGCCCCCATTATGCGGCCCCCATTATGGGGCCGCGATTACAATAAGTAGGGGGCAGAGCCCCCCCCCCCCCCCCCCCCCCCGCATCCTGAAGGGCTCGACCGTCCATCCAAGCCACCCGGCCAGTGCGCCGGGCCGCGCCCAGGTAGGGTCGGGCCACGGCCAAGCGGCCCGGACCCAGAACCGGATCGGGTCGACCCGGTTCGGGCCGTCCCAGGGGGTACGGGGCTGGGTCGAACCGGGCCCGAACCCCCCATAATACCGGACTTTTCGGTCTATTACCCATAACATGGGCTGAGGACCTCCGATCGACGCACCGTCTACTACAATGCGATCCTTGGATCGAGACGGTCCTTTCCGTATATCACACTCAAGGTTTCAGAGTATTTGGGTTTGGCCGAGTTGGTTCGTACACAAAACCAACCAGGCCCACGGAGCGGAAAACACTTATAACTTGAGCTTCGGACATCTGATTGACGTGCCGTCGACTTTGTTGGATTATTCTATATGAGAAGGACATTTTGGCTTACTCCACTCATGGTTTGGATGCTGTAGAAGTATGGTCGGATTGGTTTTGACTTAAAAACCAACCGGGGCCCTGGGACGAAAAAGACAATAACTCTCAGACCGGGCGTCTGATTGACGCGCCGTCTGTGACGTTGAGTTCTTGTTGACGATACGAAACCTTTGGATACAACAAATCTAGACTATGATTCAGTTGATGTATCAGCCCTTTGACTCATGGAGCGGACCCTCCCGAACGAGCTTGCTGTTGGCGGGAACCCTAGAACTGGCTCTGACTGCGACGAAGACGACGACTGTACAAAAATCCTCCATGGATTCGACGGCGACGACTACAGCACTCAGCGATCCTATGTGGATCAGTGCTACCGATCCTGTGTGGGTCCGATCATGTGTGGGTCAGCGCTCAGCTGTCCTGTGTGGGCCAGCGCCTACAGATACTGTGTGGGTTTGATCCTGTGTGGGTCATTGGGGGTTGAGTTACCTATCGATCCATTGTGGGTCATTGCGGGGTTCAATTACCTATCGTTCTTTTGTGGGTCATTGTAGGGGTTAGTTACCTATCGATCTTGTGTGGGTCTGACGACATAGATGAATCAGTGGAAATATCTGATCATCTCAATCATCTTAAGAAGAAGTATACCAGTGTGATCTGAATCTTGACTTTCAATCCATATCATTGATAAGTTTAACTTGGTATCCTGTGTGGATTACGTTTTTCTTTCTTGTGTGGATTGGGTTGTGTTTTTCTATATGGAATGGGTTGTACTAGAACATGGATGATGGATCCGAATAATAATTGATGGCTTAGGTATATGTATGGGCATATACCTTAGTAGATTCGGATGTTACATCATGATTGTACCTTTTCATTGGGGATTATCCTTAGTGGATTCTCAGAGACCTATGGGGGTCTCGTGGTCCCTACTGAGTAGATTATACTCACCCCTGCACGGGCTATGCCTGCACTAAGTTGTGTTGGTTGCAGACGACAGACAATTCTAATCGTGGTAGAGGAACGAGGAGCAAGTCGGTACCCGGAGGTGGACCACTGGGCGAGGCGTACTCAGAGCGGATGGCTCGACCGAAGAGTTGTGGAGGCTATTTGTACCCACCCTTCAGGTGGGACTACCAGAGGACAGCTCAATACTGCAGCTTTAACTTTCAGTTGTTGTACCCTCTTTCAGTTGTACTTTACTTTCAGTTTGGGTTTGTATTCTGGCACACATACTTTACCACACTATCAGTTGTATCCAGTTTTTACTTATTGTTTACTCTTGCTTGCTTGCTCTGTGGTGTTTGTTTACTTTTCAAAGGCAATGTCTTCACTTTTTACTAGGAATTACACCTTGGTACTAGTCTCCAGCCCCTAGTCTATGGAAGGCGGGCTTGGGGTATTCAGAGCACGGGCCCCGAGGACAGGTCGTGACAAATTAGTATCAGAGGAGTTCGGTTCTACCGTAGAACATTGGACTCTGATCTTTCTTCTATGTGAAGAAATAGTGTTATGCGTATTGAGTTTTTTATTAGTCCAGGGAGTCCAGTGTTGTTGAGGCGGCCTACGTATCCGTACACCAGGACCCTGACTTCTGATTTTCGACATAATGCATGGAAACATTGATTCCATGTGTGCTTCAAGTTTTCTTTATGATTATTTTGTGTCAGCTCACTAGGTATACTGTTTGACCATGGCACACCTGTTTCTTTTTAGGATGGCCCCACGACGTCAACTAGCTTGGGTTCCGAGAGTTGTGCGTGATGACAGCCCACCGAGCGATGAGGCCTTGGTACAGGACCCTTTTAAAGTATAGGAACCGGCGGTACCTCTACCTTCCGAGCCACTGATGCTACTAGCCCTAGCCACTGACGATGAACGTCGCCTTAGTACACTACATGGGTTTCAGCATCAGCGACCACCTAGGTTCCGGGTGGAGACGGACCCTCAGGCAGCCGAGGATTGGATGGAGGCAGTTGTATGGGTTTTCAGGTTAGTGAGGACACCGACGGACGTCATGGTGATCCTCGCAGTGAGCCTATTGCACGCGACAGCAGGCAGATGGTGGATCATGATGCTCCTGGTTTACGATGAGGCATCTATTCTATGGATGGACTTTGAGAGCCTCTTCCACTCGGAGTTCGTCCTAGACACCCTCTGTGCGGTGCATATCCATGAGCTTCTCCAACTGCGGCAGGGTAGCTTGACGGTCACCCAGTACTCGGTGAGATTTACTGATCTCTTGAGCTACTCAACAAACATGGTTCGGGACCCATTCTACTAGGCCTAGACCTTTGAGCAGGGACTGAGGCTTGAGATCAGGGCATCGCAAATCTTTCTCAGCATTCAGACACTGGCAGAGGTACTGGAGCGAGCCTTTCTGATCGAGAGCTTCCTTGCATAGCCTGCATCAGTAGCGAGACCTACCACAGGGCGGCACATAGTAGAGTCATCTATAGCAGGGCGTCAACATATGACTCATGTGTCCTGGCAGACTAGACCCTCAGGCAGACGACCGCAGGACACTGGCTCAGCAGTGCGGAGAACACACCGTGGAGCCAATCTTTCAAGAGGCAGACAGTGTTACGCATGCAGCGGTTAGGGCCACATGGCTCGTGACTGCCCGACCCGCTTTGCAGAGGAGCAGCATACAGTTAATGGACCACCAAGGCAGTGGATGAGGGTTGACCATGGTAGTCTGCATAGAGCAGGTGGATGAGGTAGAGGAGCTGGCCAAGAAGCATATGGTGGGAAACGCTTTGAGGCTCTACCACTACCACCATTAGGAGGTCCACCCCGACCACATGGAGCTGGAGGGAAGAGATAAGAAAAGCTTCAGGCAGCGGAGGCCTCCGACCCCGGCATGCCTGAGATGATTTGAGGTACTATCTGTGTCTATTCCACCCTTGATGCAGTTCTTATAAACACAAGAGCAAGTCATTATTTCATATCCACTGCCCTTGTTCAGAGTTCGGGGATTCCAACAGAGCCGTTGGCTCGATCCTTATGGCTAGAGACTCCTATAAGAGAAGAATCGACAATTACACACTAGTGCCTGCAATTTTAGCTTACTCTAGGAGGCGACAGCTTCGGCTGGGATCTTCTTGTAGCGGCGTCGAGGCCTTACGACGTCATCTTGGAAAAAGGATTGGTTATCTATAGTCCTTGCTCAGATCGACTGTAATAGGCGCAATGTGCGATGTGTACGCACCGACGGGAGCAGTTTCACCGTCACCGGTGAGAAGGGAGCCATTGCAGCACAGGATGGACTCCCATAGAGGTGAGGACATCCCATCACTCATCAGTTGGCTAGCCTCATCCTAGATTCAGTTGACGGGCAGAGTCCTGGTTTTCCTATAGTGGTGGACCAGTATGTGGACGTTTTCCCCGATAATGTTTCAGGACTACCTCCTTGCAGAGAGGAAGACTTTTATAATGACCTGTACCCCATGATAGCCCCGATATCTACACCAGAATATCGGATGTCCCCCTATGAGCATCGAGAGCTACAGGTACAGTTGGAGTACTTGCAGGGCAAGGGATTCATACGACCTAGTGTTTCACCCTGGGCTTCCCCGATTTTGTTCGTCAAGAAGTTGGACGCGAGCTTGCGACTTTGTGTCAACTATCATCGCCTGAACCAGGTGAAAGTGTGGAACACGTATCCAATACTAAGGATTGATGATCTCTTTGATCAGCTCAAGGGAGCATGGTGGTTCTCGAAGATAGACCTCAGGTATGGGTATCATCAACTCAACGTTCGGAACGAGGACGTGCAGAACACGCCTTTCAGATGTCGATATGTCCACTATGAGTTCTTTGTTATGCCATTCGGCATAAACAATTCTCCAGCAGTGTTCATGGCCTTCATGAACAGGATATTGCATCCATACCTCGATCGATTTTCATGGATTTCATCGACGACATTTTTATTTACTTGACGATTGAGGAGGAGCATGCCTACCACTTACGGGTTGTACTAGACACCATCCAAGAGCACCAGCTTTATGGGAAGCTCTCGAAGTTTCAGTTCTGGATACGCGAGGTCTACTTCTTGGGACATGTCATCTCTGAGGCGAGAGTTGCGGTGGATCCTGCGAATATCAAGATAGTGGTAGCTTGGGAGCCACCTAGGAGCGTGACGGAGGTGCGGAGTTTCTTTGGACTATATGGGTACTATAGGAGATTTGTGCCAGATTCTCTAGAGTTGCAGCACCACTCTCAGCTTTGAAGAAGAGGGGAAACCCTTTTGTGGTCAGACATATGTCAGCAGAGCTTCCAGGAGCTGAGACAGAGATTGACGAGTGCCCCTATCTTGAGGGTACCGGAGGAGGGAGTAGGGTTCACAATCTACTGCGACGCATCAGGGAATAGACTCAGATGTGTCCTGATGCAGGAGCAGGCCGTGAGCACCTTTGGAACATGTTAGTTGAGGCATCATGAGAAGATGTACGCTATCCATGATCTGGAGTTACCAGAATTGGTCTTCTCTCTGAAGATGTGGCGACACTATCTGATGGGCGAGCGCTTTACAGTCTATTCTGACCCCTAGAGTCTCATGTACATCTTCCTGCAGAAGGACCGGAATCTGAGACTGCGGCGATGGCTCGAGTTCCTTCAGTACTACGACTTTTAGATATTCTATACTCATTGTAAGGGGAACATAGTATCTGATGCTCTCCACAGGAGGACGAGCATTCAGCTACTTGGTGAGGCGACAGAGCAGCTAGCCGCATTGCAGATATCCTTCTTGGATAGTGATGGACCAGCCTTTCTTCAGTCACTCACAGTAACTCTTCTAATACTGCAACGGGATAGAGAGGCACATCGTGGGGATGCCATCTATGAGACACAGTGTGCGTAGATATCCTCAGGACATGCACCTGGTGGTTTCTCTATAGGTAGAGAGAACGAAGTCCTTTTTAGAGGACGTAACAAAGTACTAGTTTCTTTATGGGAGGAGGTATTGAGAGAGTTTCACACTTCCACTTTGGCGGTACGTCCTGGAGTGGTGAAGATGCACCAGGATCTTAGATGACAGCACTGGTGGCCAGGTATGAAGAAGACTGTGGCAGAGTTTGTTTCGCGATGCCTAACCTGCCAGCAGGTGAAGGCAGAGCACCAGGTACCATCAGAATTGTTACATCCCTTGGAGGTCCTGGAGTGGAAGTTGGATGGGATATCAATTGACTTCGAGACTGTACTTCCACACACTTCTAGAGGTCACGACTCCATTTGGGGGATTGTCGACCGACTCACCAAGTCTGCTCACTTCATACCCATCAGAGAGCATGGCTCAGTGGAGTGCTTGGGATGTCTCTACATTCAAATGATTGTGCAGATTCATGGTGTGCCATCAACTATCAACTCCGATCGAGATGCTCGCTTTACTTCCTGGCTTTGGAAGGGGTTTGAGGATGCATTCGGGACGCATCTACGTCTGAGAACCACCTTTCACCCTCAGACAGATGGTCAGATGGAGAAAACCATTCAGACTCTCGAGGACATGATCTGTGCATGTGACCTCGACTTTGGTCGCAGTTGGGAGGACCAACAACCCTTGGTGGAGTTCGCGTACAACAACAGCTACCACTCCACCATCGGGATGACACCATATGAGGCGTTGTAAGGCCGACCTTGCAGGTCACCTCTATGCTGGAAAGACCCTGGGGACTTAGCACTTGTGGGACTAGAGATGGTCCAGGCCATGACAGAGAAGGTCCAGGTCATCCAGGAGAGGATGAGAACAGCTCAGAGACAGCAGAAGTCTTATGTTGACAGGAGGCGGAGGCCACTGGAGTTCGAGGATGGTGACCACGTCTTCTTGCGGGTCTCAACTCATCGTGGTATACAGAGATTTTCCAGAGGCGACAAGTTGTCTCCATGCTTCATCGGACCATTCCAGGTTCTCAGCAGGGTTAGAGATGTGGCTTATCTCCTGGCTCTCCCACCTCAGTTGCACCGAGTGCATGACGTCTTCCATGTATCTTAGTTGAGGAGATATGTGCACGACCCGACACATATCATTGAACATGGAGAGCTGGACATTGATGATGGGGTGACTTTTGCGGAGGTCCCGGTGGAGATCAAGGATCGAAAGGAGCAGGTCCTACGTGGACGGTCGATTCCTCTAGTTAATATCAAATGGCATCATGGGAACCTCCAGGAGGGAACTTGGGAGCAGGAGGCTCAGATGCGTGCACATTACCCACATTTGTTTCCCTATTTTTTGATGTATCTTTATAGGGACGTAAATCCCCGAGGTGTGAGTAATGTAAAGACCCATTAAATTCAAGGAAATTTTTTTCTTAATTTTCTTTGGGGTTTTACAAGAATGTGGTTTCTGATGGCACTTGAATCTGAGGCCCAGTGTGCCCGGAATTTCTATCTGAAGCTTAGCTCAGGTACGTTCAGTGAACGAACGAGCAGGAATTCCTAACATTTGAACTAGTGCTCGGAATCGAATTCTGAGGGCACCGATTGAACCGCAGCGCTGGTAATTGCGTAGGAGCACCTTTTCCGGAGTTGGGTTTTCAGGGGTGATGTTGTTAAATTTTGTGGAAGTTAAAATAAAATATAAACAGCAAAATTTATTTATCTTTCTAAGTGTTTAACCATTGGTTGGATGTTGGGTAACCACCCAACTTCCCATGAGAGGTTATGAGGCCGTTGGGGGCCACACGAACCCCACCCCTTCATATTCTCTAACCCCCGTCAACTCACCATTAATTGTTGACAACTTATGTTAATTAATTAGGTGAGTTTAATATGAGGGAATTAATTCAACTTTCGAAATTAAATTACTCAAGTTATGACAATAAAATAAGTGAAGCACTTGTTTTATTATGGTTGGGTTTTGTTGTGTGATAACTTTTGGAGAAAAAGAGAGGTCTTGAGGATTATTCGTTCTTCGACAATGAACGCACCACCTCCAACGAAGAACGCCGACCTCTGATGGAGGACGACGGCGAGAGACGCCTTCCTCGGAGATCAACTAACACCAACGAAGTTCCTTCAGTGACGCTTTCTTCCATGATGATCTTCTTCTTTCATGACGGTTAATTCTGCGACAAACTCTCGTTCGACGACAATGTTGAGGTAGGGGTTTTATGTATTTTTCATTGTTATTTCATCCGTCGTCTATCCTCGTTCAATTAGTCCTCTTGATATCGTTTAATGGGAGTGGTCCAGACCTCAAAAACACGGCAGACCCTCCTCCCTTATTATTTTTATTGTTGTGGTTTGAAGGAAAGGGACGCGGTGTCGTCGCACCACGCGGGAACGAGCGGCAAGGATGTGCGGCGCTGTCGCGCCAGGAAAATGAAAATCGACCCAAGCTGTGGTGCCGTTGTGCCCCACTGGAAAAACCTAACGGCACCGCGCCATACGTACCAATGCCGAGGCTTAATCCACGGCGGAGCAGGGGACCCAGTGGCTAGAATCGGGCCACCGGCGTTGGAGCAGGGGGACCGGACATGCCAGTCTCGTGGCGGCAGAAGCCGCCCGGCCCGAGCAGGCCGACCAGACAGGGGAAGAGACGTATAACGACCCACACTTTACATACATTGTTAATACTTCAAAATTTAAGCATACTTATTACAACATATGAAAAAACCACAAAGGACCGTATAGGTATAATGTCTTTAGAAACTAGGAAACATAAACAACTGGTTCATAAATCTTCTACAGTGTCTCCCATTTATTTCATCATATCTAGGGTCCCTTTTAGAATATTCTATTTAATATCCATCTTCCTGACCTGGGGAAAAGAAAACATAAAAAGGTGAGCTCAAATGCTCAGCAAGGGAAACTAAAAGAAATAAAAATCATATCATATTTTTTTGAAAATCATAACCTGCAAAAGAGATCATAATATCTTAACATGGAATAAATCATAGAAGTGAAAATGAGATCCCCATAATCATAATATGAAACTTGAAACTTTGTGGCATGAACACATAATCATGGAAAATCATTTCTTGTTAGTCATGACTCATTGCCAAGACTATCTTAGTGTACAAAGTCCCTTTCTGAACCGAGTCACCCTCGTTCCAGTCCTGTTTCACTGAACCGGTATAACCTACCGTTCCAGCCATGTCTATCTCATGAGATATAAAATCTTTACCCAATGCATTGGAGGGAGATATAGGTCCCACCCATCTTATAATGAATCCTTTCTTATGTGTGCCACATAATCATAAACCATACATCATAGCGTAATCCATGTAATAAAAATGGGATTCTTGAAGCATCATGACATCATAAAACAAATCATATAATGTAAATGACTTCCTAAAAATAATTTCCTCATAACACAATCAAATCAATGTAATAATAGGGATAAAAACAGAACCCTATATTATCTTAGATGGAAAATAATTTTGATAAAACATTTGAACTCCATTCTTGAGTAAAATATCCTTTCTACTTCAAAAACATTTTTCCTTTCATAACATGTCATACAAATTTAAAATAAAAGAAGTTGATTAAAAATAAACTTGAAAACTTGTAAAGGAAGATTCTTGGAAATAATGTTTTAATAATCCATTTATTCCGTATAAGTTAAAAAAACATTCTTCGTACTTTTTTCGGAAAAGTCAAAAAGTACCTCGTACGACAAAAGATTCCTTTCATACATATTACTAAAAACTCACCGAAGGGTAAAAATGGATTTAAACAATTGTAGGTGGATGGAAATAATATTACATATTGATGAAACATGGATGTGGATGATAAAATACACCCCAGTAAATACTTACGAATAAACAATCTCGGATAAAAATGAGATTGTGATATTTCCCTTACCTTAGGTCCGATTTGATTTGTACGTGTCCGAAGCTCCTGTATAATGATTTAAATAATGTTATTGATTTATTCCAGAATCATACATATTGATATGATATCATATATGGTCATATTCTTAGCTTCTTATCAGTAATATTTCATTGTTACTTGTTACTCGGGTCTTTATTTCCTTTTGTTCTTATGCGTGTTTTGCCGAATAAATTCTTATTCTTATTTTAAGGTTATAGATACCTTATATCCAGAATGGTATTAGTGTAACATATATCATATTTATTCATTCAATTCTTTTATATAATTACTATGTAATGATGATCATGTAGAACGAGTCGCATCACATCGTGGAGACGGTATTCCGTACGTACGCACGAGTGATGATATCGTTCCTATGATCGTGAAATTGTATTGAAGTATATGAATACTATTTCAGTGTCAATATCACTTTATAATAATCATATATAGTTACTCATTACACCATTATACCCATCCTTGTATGGTGATGGTGAAAAATAGATTACACCACGGCGTGGAGACGGTATTCCATACGTACGCACGCGCGGTGATTTCATTTTTCAGTAGGATGGATAGAAGGTTAATTAGGGTTGTTTAATATTTATAATAACATATCAGTATGTAATTAATACTGATGTTATTACTTTATCATGAAGCAACTAAATAAGAAGAAGTTGAAGAAGAAAGAAATTGAAAAGATCGGTAATGGATATTACCTCTTCTTTGGAACGCCTCTTTGAATCCTCCACTTAGGGAACTAAGATTGGTCTTTGAAAAAGACCAGTACCTCTAGGATTATTCTAGGGAAGTGGATAGGAGAAAATGGCAGGGGTTGGCCGAGCTTGAGTTCTCAAATTGGTGTGAGGAGGAGGGGGAGGAGATTCCCTTTTATAAGGGAGGAGAAGGGCACCTTAGGAATATCTCAAAATATTATTTTATATTAAAGTCAAAATCGGTTTATAATGGTTACAAAGGGTCTTATTTCGAAGCTAAAGTGGGGATGGGTCGAAATCCTATCAACCAATAGGATTTAGAAAAATTTAGGGTATTATTTTAACCTTATCAATTAGATTTAACTCTAAGTTAAATAATTTAACTTTTACCGTGTCTTTTTGTTTTCTTTCACTATATGGTTAATACACTTACTATAACATGCCAAACGAACCCCACGTTGTTTATTATTAATATACATATCCTTATATAATTCATTTGGCCGAACCTTAGATTTTTAGGAATGAAATAACAATTAATAATATAATATTTTATTTAAAAACTATTTTGTGTCAATTTTGACACTATTTGATATATGATTTTTTTGAAAGTCATAACAGAATTATATGTTCAAATAAAGTTGATTAAATAAACACTAATATATCATAGTAACCTATTAAATTAGTGTAATTCATATAAAGTCTCAAATGACATTTATTTTGGTGTTTATAACACCAATTATGTGAATATTTCATTAATAAGAAAATTACTGCATCATCATTGTGTCATAAATAAATTAAATTATTTAATGTCTAAAAATTATAAATAAAATACCATTATGTAGGAAATTGTTTTATCTTTCTAATGAATATTTATAGTCTAATTTATCTTATGTATACCCCCATATTAAAAATGATTTACTTATTAAACTTTGATTTTAACTATTTTAACCCTTCTTTAAATAAATTAATAATAAATGTCCTAATCTAATCCAAGTTGACCTAAATGGTCATATTTTATTCCTAAGTTTGTTTTTGGTCAAATTACACTTGTCCAATAGAATTAGGACATCTGTTAGGGTAATAGTAATATCATATTTACCCTTAGTTACCTTATTTACTATTAACCATGGTAAGAAAAGTAAAAAATTACTATTCACGAAAAAATTATTTTTATCTCTTTGAACCACATTTTACATACTGATATCAACCGTGTCTGTCGGATTTTTGAAATTCCTTTCACAGAAGTGGTAAAATTATGTTTTATGCAAAATTCAGTTTTTAACCTACCAATTAGTGGTTTCACTATTCATCAAAAATTGAATGTTTTCAGAAAAATACCAAAATTTCACCCTAGGCTAATTTCGATATTCTGAATCCAAAAATGAAGTCCATTTTGAAAAATAAAATTTATAAAATTTCAAAAAGTGGTTATTACTATTCATAACGGCTAGTTTTAATAGCATATTGTTGTTTAGTGAAACTCGGTATTGCGTACAACGCAAGCTATCGAGGAAGGTCGTGATTGCGTGTAAAGCATGCCAAGAAAGTGTTGTGTAGAAAAATATTCCTTTGATGATTTATATAACATAAAAGTCTTGGGTGTTACATTCTACCCCCCTTAAAAAGAATTTCACCCTCGAAATTCGTCACTTTGTAACAAACAGATGAGGATACTTCTCCCTCATAATATTCTCAAGCTCCCATGTAGCTTCTTCAAGTTGGTGGTTCCTCCATAAAACTTTCACCAATCGAGTGGTCTTATTTCGTAGGACTTTTTCGCTACGATCCAGAATCTCTATCGGCTGTTCTTTATAAGAAAGATCTTGCTCCAGCGGTACAACTTCTGAGCTGAGTACATGTGAAGGATCAGGTATGTACTTTCTCAAGAGAGATACATGGAACACATCGTGAACCTGAGAGAGATTCGGTGGAAGCGCCAATCGGTAAGCTACCTTTCCAACCCGATCCAATATTTCGAAAGGACCGATATATCTAGGGCTCAACTTCCCCTTCTTTCCAAATCTCATAACCCTCTTCCAGGGAGATATTCGTAAGAACACTTTATCACCCACTTCAAACTCTAGGTCTTTTCTTCGATTTTCGGCATAACTTTTTTGTCGACTCTGAGCTGCTCTTATGTGTTGTTGAATAGATCTGACCTTTTCTGCCATTCCATCAACAAGATCAGGTCCTAATAGCTTTCTTTCCCCAACTTCATCCCATCAAGTTGGAGTCCTGCATTTCTTTCCATAGAGAGCTTCATAAGGAGCCATCTGAATACTGGAGTGAAAGATATTATTATAAGAAAATTCCACCAAAGGTAGGTGTTGATCCCAACCTCCTTTGAAATCCATAGATCAAGCTCTCAACATATCTTCTAGGGTTTGAATTGTTCTCTCAGACTGACCGTCTGTCTGGGGATGATAAGCAGTGCTGAAACTCAACTCTGTATCAAGAGTATGCTGAAGACTTCTCCAGAACTTTGAGGTAAATCTCGGATCCCGACCAGATATAATAGAAAGTGGTACTCAATGCAATCTTACCACTTCCTTTACATATATCCTGGCAAGCTGATCTAGAGAGAAATCCTCTCTAATAGAAATGAAGTGTGCAGACTTTGTAAGATGATCAACTATGACCCAAATAGAATTATTGCCTTTGGATGTTTTAGAAAGTCCGGTGACAAAGTCCATAGTGATGTTTTCCCATTTCCATTCGGGTATGGGTAATGGTTGTAACATCCCCTTAGACTTCTGTCTCTCAGCTTTAACTTGTTGACAAACCAAGCATCGAGAGACATATTCAGCAACATCTCTTTTCATGCCATCCCACCAGAAGTACTCTTTTAGGTCCATATACATCTCCGTGCTTCCAGGATGAATAGAGAATGATGAACTATGAGCCTCATCCAGCAGCTCCTTCTTTAATTCGGGGATGGGAGGAACAAAAACCCGATTCCTGAACTTTATTATCCCATCACAATCAAGGTTGAATTCAGGAACATTTCTCACCTTCTTTTGTAACTCGACATCTTCTTTCTGTGCCTCTTTAATCTTCACATGTATAGATGGTTGAACATTCATTTGAGAAAGATAAGATTTTTCCCCTTCCATTATAATTCCAAGATCCATCCATTGTAAATCCATAAATATTGGATCTTTTGTGATCCTCATCATGGATAAACTAGCATGTTCTTGTCGACTTAATGCATCTGCCACCTTGTTTGCTTTCCCAGGGTGGTAATGGATTGAGCAGTCATAATCCTTAATTAGCTCCAACCATCTTCTTTGACGCATATTCAACTCCTTTTGTGTGAAAATATACTTTAAACTTTTATGATCAGTATAAATATCACACTTTTCACCATAAAGGTAATGCCTCCAAATATTTAATGCAAAGATTACCGCAGCCAACTCCAAATCATGTGTTGGGTAATTTTTCTCATGGATTTTCAACTGTCGGGAGGCATAAGCTATCACCATATCATTTTGCATAAGAACACACCCCAATCCCTTCTTGGATGCATCACTGTAGATCACAAACCTTTCTCCACTACAATACAGTGTGAGCACAGGTGCACTGGATAACCTTCTTTTCAACTCCTTGAAATTCTCTTCACATTCCTCTGTCCAGAAAAACTTAACTCCTTTCCGAGTCAAATTGGTGAGTGGATTTGATAATCGTGAAAAATCTTTTACAAAACGTCGATAATATCCAGCCAAACCAAGAAAACTTCGGATCTTAGTTACTGTTGTTGGTCTCGACCATCTTTCAATAACCTCTGTTTTTGCTGGATCCACAGATATCCCCTCTTTTGAGATCATGTGACCCCAAAATGCATCTTTTTGAAGCCATAATTCACACTTGGTAAATTTGTCATAAAGCTTTTCCTTTCTCAGGGTCTTCAATATAATTCTCAAGTGATCATCATGCTCTTCCTTTCTCTTTGAATAGACAAGAATATCATCTATAAAGACTACCACAAATTGATCAAGATAGTCTCTAAAGACTCTATTCATTAGATCCATGAAGATAGCAGGGGAATTAGTAAGACCAAATGGAATCACTATAAATTCATAGTGTCCATACCTTGTACGGAAAGCCGTCTTTGGTATATCCTCCCTTTTGACCCTTAATTGATGATACCCTGAATGAAGATCAATCTTGGCAAAGTATTGAGCTCCGCGTAGTTGGTCAAATAAGTCATCAATGCGTGGGAGAGGATATTTGTTCATGATAGTGATCTTGTTAAGTTCTCGATAATCAATGCAGAGTCTCATTGATCCATCTTTCTTCTTAACAAATAGAACAGCTGCTCCCCAAGGTGACGCACTAGGGCATATGAATCCCTTATCAAGATTCTCTTGGAGTTGCTTCTTCAATTCCTACAACTCAATTGGGGCCATCCTATAAGGTGTCTTTGAAATTGGAAAAGCGCCCGGTACGAGTTCTATTGAAAACTCAACTTCACGATTTGGTGGAAGACCCGGTAATTCCTCCGGAAAGACATCATCAAACTCCCGTACGATGGGAATATTCTTAATCGTAAGTTTCTCACCAACCATTTGAGATAAATAACCTTCATTTAGTTGAATCAACACCCATAAGATGGAAGGAATCTCCACTGGAAGGTTATATTCATCCTTGCATCGATAGACGATCGTAGATTGATCTGGAATATGAAATGTGACTTCCCTTCTTTGGAAATTGATATGAGCTCCATGTAGAGAAACACAATCCATGCCAAGAATCACATCAAATTCCACTAAAGGAAGGATCACAAGATTTGCAGGAAGCACTTTCCCACAAACTTCGATCGGAGAAGAATTATAAACTTTTGATGCGACTGTTGTGCCATTAGGTGTTGTCACAGCTAAATCAACATCTAATTGTTAAGGTAATATGGTGATACCCATAGAAAATTATTTAGAAATAAATGAGTGGGTGGATCCAGAATCAAATAAAACATTTGCTACTTTAGAGTGGATGGTAAGTGTACCTTTCACCACATCGTTATCGTACTCCACATCGCTGATAGAAATTGCATGTGACTTTCCTTTGTCTTTAGCCTTATGATTTTGTTGACGTCGACCATCATCATCAACCCTTGGATTTGGGCATTGATTGGCATAATGCCCCATATCCTTGCACTTGAAACATTGAAGTGTAGTAGGTTCATTCTGTGTATCCCGTCCTTTTTTTGCGTCATTAGACATCTTCTTCCCATTATCATGGCATTCAAATGCCCGATGACCTTCCTTTCCACATTTGAAACATTTACTTGTCCCTTTAAGACAACTCCCTCCATGTTTCTTTCCACACTTTGAGCATAAGGGAAAGCTCATCTTCTTTTCAGTGTGCTCTTTATATTTTCCTTTGAAATCCATTTTCCTCTTCTTATCAAACCCATGTGACTGATGGGTTACTCCAATCTCCATCTCGACTTTGAGAGCACATCGAATGATTTCCTTGTAGCTATTGAAGTCCCTTATGGCAAACGCCCTTCGAAGACTTGGTTTTAAGGCACTAAATAATTGATCGATCTTACTCTCAGGTTGGATTATAATACCAGAAGCGTACCTTGCAAGTCTTGTAAAATTTGCTTTATAGGTACCAACAGATTCATCATCACTTTGCTTCAGTTCAAGAAACTCTTTCTCCATCTTTTTTTGAAGAATACGAGGGAAGTACTTATTGAAAAATAAGTTCTTGAACTCGACCCAATCCATAGACTCAATTTCATCCCTTTGCCTCGTATTCTTAATAAGATTCCACCATTGATCAGCATCTCCTTCCAAACGATACACTGCTAGGATGACTTTATCATGCTCAGAACATTGAAGAACTGAAAATATATTTTCAGTACTACTAATCCATTGTTCAGAAACTAATGTATCAATAGACCTGCTGAAAGAAGGTGGATGCTGCCTCATGAAGGATTCAACAGAATGTTTCTCCTTCCTTTGCTCGTTTGGAAGTCCTGCATGATTCCTAGCTTGAGAAAGTTGTGTGAGCATGGCTACAAGATTTTTCATTCCAACTTCCATATCGTTTGGTTGCTCAGGGGGACAATCATTACATTGCCCATCGCATTCCGCATTAACACGGTTCCTTCGGGTTCCATCCATTGACTAAAACCAAGAAGAATAGTGCGAGCAACACTAATTATAATAGGAAAACCACATAATTCAAGAATAAAATTTTCACGCTTAAGGTCTTATCCTAGGTTATTCATGGCCATTTCTAAAACACTAAGATTGTGTTCTATGCTTAGACTTATCCTTAGGGTTCTTGCAAAGTCTTTCGCATCCTAGTTTCCAAAGGTTGACTATACCTTTTCTCTGATACCAACTATAACGACCCATACTTTACATACATTGTTAATACTTCAAAATTTAATCACACTTATTACAACATATGACAAAACCACAAAGGACCGTATAGGTATAGTGTCTCTAGAAACTAGGAAACATAAATAACTGGTTCATAAATCTTCTACAGTGTCTCCCATTTATTTCATCATATCTAGGGTCCCTTTTAGCATATTCTATTTAATATCCATCTTCCTGACCTGGGGAAAAGAAAACATAAAAGGGTGAGCTCAAATGCTCAGCAAGGGCAAATAAAGGAAATAAAAATCATATCATATCTTTTTGAAAATCATAACCTGCAAAAGAGATCATAATATCTTAACATGGAATAAATCATAGAAGTGAAAATGAGATCCCCATAATCACAACATGAAACTTGAAACTTTGTGGCATGCACACACAATCATGGAAAATCATTTCTTGTTAGTCATGACTCATTGCCAAGACTATCTTAGTGGACAAAGTCCCTTTCTGAACCGAGTCACCCTCGTTCCAGTCCTGTTTCACTGAACCGGTATGACCTACCGTTCCAGCTATGTCTATCTCATGAGATATAAAATCTTTACCCAATGCATTTGAGGGAGATATAGGTCCCACCCATCTTATAATGAATCCTTTCTTATGTGTGCCACATAATCATAAACCATACATCATAGCGTAACCCATGTAATAAAAATGGGATTCTTGAAACATCATGACATCATAAAACAAATCATATAAGGTAAATGACTTCATAAAAATAATTTCCTCAAAACATAATCAAATTAATGTAATAATAGGGATAAAAACAGAACCCTATATTATCTTAGATGGAAAATAATTTTGATAAAACATTTGAACTCCATTCTTGAGGAAAATATTCTTTCTACTTCAAAAACATTTTTCCTTTCATAACATGTCATACGACTTTAAAATAAAACAAGTTGATTAAAAATAAACTTGAAAAATTGTAAAGGAAGCTTCTTGGAAATAATGTTTTAAGAATCCATTTATGCCGTATAAGTTAAAAAACATTCTTCGTACTTTTTTCGGAAAAGTCAAAAAGTATCTCGTACGACAAAAGATTCCTTTCATACATATTACTAAAAACTCACCGAAGGGTAAAAATGGATTTAAAAATTTTTAGGTGGATGTAAATAATATTACATATTGATGAAACATGGATGTGGATGTAAAGACCCGCAAATTTCAAGGAAATTTTTTTGTTAATTTTCTTTGGAATTTTACAAGAGCGCAGCTTCAGACGGCACCTGATTCCGAGTCCCGGTGTGCCCGGAATCAATTTCCGAAGTTTGGCTCGGGTACGTTCAGTGAACGGACGAGTGGGTTTTTCTATCTTTTGAACCGGTGCCTGGAATCAAATTCTGAGGGCACCGATGAAATCGCAGCGCCGGTATTTGCTTAGAAACGCCTCTTCCGGAGTTGCGTTTGCTCAAACGTGGTTTTTAAATTTTGCGGCATTAAGTCAGAAATAAAATAAAGTTTGTGCGACAACTTTATTTTATTTCACTTAAGCTGTTTGGAAGCCACTTGAAGCCACTTAAAGACGGCTTGAACTGAGTTGGACTGGATAGGATGCTATCCAGAAATATCCTACCCCCTTGGTAGGATATTTGTGAGGTGGGGCCCGCACGAGCCCCGCCGTTTCTTTCGCTAAGTAACGCACCCGCGAAAACCCGTCAAAGTAACTGAAAAGTCAACCGACGCGTTTTCTTTAATTTCTTAACAGACCATTTAACTGGGCGGTTTATTTCGTGAATTAAATGGGCTGTTTCATTCGTTGAATTAATTCAACGAATTTAATGGGTCGTTACTTACACGTTTGCGTTCGTTGGCAAAATAATAAAATAAGACCAACTCTTTCTTTTGGAGGATTACTCGTTGTGCGAGATTCTCTGGGCCTCCACCCTCCCCGCGAAGAACGTGAAGAACGCGAAGAACACCGGCGACCGGAATTCGACGACGCACACCGTGATCTGCGACGTCGACGAACGCTAACCGCGACGTTCTTCGGCGATGCCTCTTCTTCCGCGGCCGATCCTCGTTCGGCAATTAAGGTGAGAAATGAATCGTTTATTTCTCCCCTTTTTATAATTCAATATCAACGGATTTAAATTAATCCGTTTGATCTTGATCCGGAGATTGGCGACGCGACGCCAGATACCGCGACGACGCGACGATCTCCTTCATCCGCGACGAGCGATTCCGCGACGACCTCTCGTCCGACGACGACGACAAGGTAAGGGATGTTGGAATATTTTATCTTATTTCCCCGTATTTATTCTTTTAAAGTGAAGAAAACGATCTCCGACAATTTTAATTTATTTAAAATTGTTGTTGATTATTCCTCCCGTGGTTTATGACTAACGCGGAGGGTGCGGGTCTAACGAACAAGACCCGGCAACCCTCCGCCGATCTCTTTTGTTGTGCGGATATGGCGGACGACGACGAACCGCGCGGCAGGGGCGATCTGTTGATCCCGCAGTGAAGGTCGGCCCCCGGGAGGAGCAACGGCGCAGACGGGAGGCAAAACGGGCCACCGGAGCAACTCCGGCGGCCCGCGGAAGGCGGCGGCGGCGCCCGGCGCGCCGCCGTGGAGAAGATCCGCCGCGGCTGAAGCCGCGGCGGCGGCGGCCGGTTCCGCGGCGGCCCGGCCGCATCCGCGTGGCAGGCGCCCCCCCCCCCCCCCCGCAGGGCCGCGTTTCCTTCAAGCCGCGGGTCAAACCCGCGGCGGCGGCTCCTTCGGCCGCTCGGCCGAAGCCGAGCCGGCCGGTCCGGTCGGCCGGGCCCCGCCCCAGCCGGACCGGACCCGGCCTAGCCGGGTCGGGCCGACCCGGTTCGGCCGACCTAGGGGGGGGGGGGGGGGTTCGGGCCGGGTCGCCCCGGGCCCAGAACCCCCGTTTTCGGGCCTCTTCGGTCTTTTGCCCATATCTTGGGCCTGGGACCTCCGATTGATGAACCGTCAGCGGCTACGCGATCCTTGGATCGAGACGGTCGTTTCGGTATATTATACTCAAGGTTTCGGAAGACTTTGGGTTCGGCCGGGTTGGTTCGTACACGAAACCAACCGGGCCCCCGGAGCGGAAACGCTCATAACTTGAGCTACGGACGTCCGAACGACGTACCGTCAGCTGTGGTAGTTTCCTCTAAGTGAGACCGAACTTTTGGCATACTCCGCCCGAGGATCGGACACAGGCGGAGTACGGTCGGGTTGGTTTTTCCCTAAAAACCAACCGGGCCCCTGGGACGAAAATGCCAATAACTCCCAGACCGGGCGTCCGATTGACGCGCCGTCTGTTGCGTTGAGATCCTGTTGTCGATACGGAACTTTTGGATACATCAACTTCGGACTACGTGTCAGTTGATGTATCAGCCTCTCGGCTCGTGGAGCGGACCCTCCTAAACGAGCTCGCTATGTGCGGGAACCCTAGCACTGGCTGTGACTTCGACGACAGAGCAGAGATCCTCCGTGGACTGCGACGACGGCAGAGCAGAGATCCTCCATGGACTGCGACGACGGCAGAGCAGATATCCTCCGTGGACTGCGACGACGGCAGAGCAGAGATCCTTCGTGGACTGCGGCGACGACAGAGTAGAGATCCTCAGTGGACTGCGTCGACTACTGCACTCAGCGATCCTACGTGGATCAGTGCTACAGGTTCTGTGTGAGCCCGATCCTATGTGGGTCCTTACTACCGGTTCTGTGTGAGCCACTGCCTACAGGTTCTGTGTGAGCCCGATCCTACGTGGGTCTTTTGCGGGGGTTAGTACCTATCGATCCTTCGTGGGTCCGACGACTTAGATGGATCAGTGATCATCTTTGACGTCATCTGAAAAAGTATACCTGGTTGAGCTGAATCGTATGTTACTCTCCTTTGTGGATTGTGTCGAACTATCCTTTGTGGATTTTACTGTTTACTCTCCTTGTGGATTTGAGTCTTGCTTTCCTTTGTGGATTGAGTTGTTCTTGAGCTCGTGAGCAGAGCTGGAATTGGGGACTTAGGTATATGTATGGGAATATACCTAAGTCGAGTCAGATGTTACTTCGTGATTGCATCTTTCTTTTGTGCTATATCCTTTGTGGATTTCGGGAGACCTTCGGGGGTCTCGGGGTCCTTACTGAGTAGCTTATACTCACCCCTGCACGGGCTATGCCCGCACCTTGTTGTGTTGGATGCAGACGACGGACAGCGCTGATCACGGTTAGGGCGTGGAGCAGGACGGCACCTGGAGGTGGACCACTGGGCGGGACGTGCTCGGAGCGGACGTGGGACCCGAGGAGCCTGGAGGCTATCTGTACCCACCCTTCAGGTGGGATTGCCATTGGACGACATGAGGCCGCCGTCTTTTCTTCAGTTGCTGTACTTTACTTTTCAGTTGTACTTTACAGTTGGGCTTGTATTTCCGGCCCCCTTTACTTTTCTGCACTTTACTTTCCGCTTGCTGACTCTGTGTGGTTGTTACTTATAAAGGCAATGCCTTCCCTGTTTACTGGGATTTTACGCCTTGGTGCTAGTCGCCAGCCCCTGGCCTATGGAAGGCGGGCTTGGGGTAGTCACGGCATGGGCCCCGAGGTCGGGTCGTGACAAATTGGTATCAGAGCGGGTCGGTTCTACCGCAGACTCTGATCGTCCTTTCTTTCTATATGAAGCAATAGTGTTTAGTGTATTGAGTGTGGTTATCAGTTCAGGGAGCCCAGTGTTGGTGCGGCGGCCGACGTATCCGTACACCAGGACCCTGACTCCTGATTTCCGACTTAATGCATGAAAACATTGATTGCGTGTGTGTTTCGAGTTTTCTTTGTGATTACTTGTGTTAGCTCACCGGGTATACTGATCTTCTTTATGAAAGTCTCAAGTTTTCCTTGTGATTACTTGTGCCATCTCACCAGGTATACTGTTCTGACTGTGGTGCTCTTGTTCTCCTTTTCAGGATGGCCCCGCGACGACAGCCAGCTAGGGTTCCGAGTGTAGGGCGCGACGGCAGCCCACCGAGTGACGAGGCCTCGGTGCAGGGCCCTTTGCCAGCAGTGGCACCGGCGGTAGCTTTACCCGCCAAGCCACCGATGCTGCCAGTACCAGACGCTGACGATGCACGTCACCTCAGGGCACTGCATGAGTTTCAGAGCCAGCGACCGCCCAGGTTTCGCGGTGAGGCGGACCCCCAGGCCGTCGAGGACTGGCTAGAGGCGGTGGTACGGATCTTTAGGCTAGTGAGGACACCAGCGGATCTCACGGTGATTCTCGCAGCGAGCCTCCTGCAGGCAGCGGCAGGACGATGGTGGAGCCTGATGCTCCAGGTTCACGATGAGGCATCCTTGCTCTGGGCGGACTTCGAGAGCCTCTTCCGCTCTGAGTTCGTCCCGGCCACCCTCCGAGCGGTGCGCATCCAGGAGCTTCTCCAGCTACACCAGGGCAGCATGACGGTCGCTCAGTACGCGGCGAGGTTCACTGACCTATCTCGCTACTCGACCGACATGGTACGGGACCCCTTCTTCCGGGCCCGGACCTTCGAGCAGGGCTTGCGACAGGAGATTCGGGCGTCGCTGATCTCCCTCAGCATTCCGACCCAGGCGGGAGTGCTGGAGAGAGCCCTCCTGATCGAGAGCTTCCTGGCAGAGCCTTCTTCAGCAGTGAGACCAAGCGCAGGGCGGCAGGTAGCTGAGTCTTCGGCAGCAGGTAGCCGACGGATGACTCTCGGGTCCAGGCAGACCAGACCCCCACGCAGACGGCCTCAGGACACCGGCTCAGCAGTGCAGGGCACACAGCGGAGTGCCAGCCTTCCGAGAGGCAGGCTGTGCTACTCCTGCGGCGGGCAGGGTCACATGGCTCGTGACTGCCCGACTTGCCGACCAGAGGAGCAGCAGGCGGTGGAGGGGCCACCCAGGCAGAGGCAGAGGGTCGACCGTGGCGGTCCGCAGGGAGGAGGCGGACGAGGCAGAGGAGCTGGCCGAGTAGCGGGTGGTGGGCGACGCTTCCAGGCTCTACCCCCACCACCACCAGGAGGGCCACCTCGACCACATGGAGCTGGCGGGCAGGGACAGGACCAGCTCCAGGCAGTGGAGGCCTTCGACCCCGACTTGCCAGAGATGATTCGAGGTATGATCTGTGTCTATTCCACCCTTGCTGCAGTACTTATTGACACATGAGCGAGTCACTCTTTCATAGCCTCTGCCCTTGTTCGGAGCTCGGAGATTCCGACTGAGCCGTTGGCTCGATCCTTATGGGTAGAGACTCATACGGGAGCAGACTCGACGATTATGCACTGGTGCCGGCAGTGTGAGCTTACTCTAGGAGGCGAGAGCTTCGGCTGGGATCTCCTTGTAGCGGCGTCGAGGCCTTACGACGTCATCTTGGGCATGGATTGGCTATCCACGGTTCATGCCCAGATCGACTGTTTTAGGCGCAAGGTGCGATGTGTTCGCACCGACGGGAGCAGGTTTACCTTCACCGGCGAGAAGGGAACCTTTGCAGCACAGGATGGACTTCCGCGGAGGAGAGCGCAGCCCATCTCTCATCAGTTGGCTAGCCTCATCCTAGGAGCAGTGGACGTGCGGAGTCCAGCTTTTCCTGCAGTGGTGGACCAGTACGTGGACGTCTTTCCCGACGACGTTCCAGGGCAACCTCCTCGTAGAGAGGTAGACTTTTACATCGACTTGTACCCCGGGACAGCCCCGATATCTACTCCAGCATATCGGATGGCCCCCGCCGAGCTTCGGGAGCTGCGGGTACAGTTGGAGGACTTGCAGAGCAAGGGGTTTATCCGACCCAGTGTTTCACCCTGGGCTTCCCCGATTTTGTTCGCCAAGAAGGCGGACGGGAGCTTGCGACTATGTGTCGATTATCGTTGCCTGAACCAGGTGACAGTGAGGAACAAGTATCCGCTGCCACGGATTGATGACCTCTTCGATCAGCTCAAGGGAGCGCGGTGGTTCTCGAAGATAGACCTCCGGTCAGGCTATCATCAGCTCAGAGTTCGAGACGAGGACGTGCAGAAGACGGCCTTCAGGTGTCGGTATGGCCATTATGAGTTCTTGGTTATGCCATTCGGCATAACCAATGCTCCAGCAGTGTTCATGAGCCTCATGAATAGGATCTTCCAGCCATACCTCGACCGATTTGTCGTGGTCTTCATTGACGACATTTTGGTATACTCGACGACTGAGGAGGAGCATGCCTACCACCTGCGAGTTGTGCTAGACACACTCCGAGAGCACCAGCTTTATGGAAAGCATTCAAATTGCCAGTTCTGGTTACGTGAGGTCCATTTCTTGGGGAACGTCATCTCTGAGGCGGGAGTTGCAGCAGATCCCGTGAAGATCGAGGCAGTGCTAGCTTGGGAGCCACCCAAGAGCGTGACAGAGGTGCGGAGCTTCTTGGGCCTAGCCGGATACTATCGGAGATTCGTGCCAGACTTCTCCATAGTTGCGGCACCACTCTCAGCTTTGACAAAGAAGGGGAAACCCTTTGTGTGGTCAGACAGATGTCAGCAGAGCTTCCAGGAGCTGAGGCAGAGGTTGACCAGCGAACCTATCTTGAGGTTTCCTGAGGAGGGAGTTGGATACGTAGTTTACTGCGATGCATCAGGGACTGGACTCGTATGCGTCCTGATGCAGGAGCGGGCCGTGATCGCCTACGGATCACGTCAGTTGAGGCCGCATGAGAAGAACTACGCCACTCATGACCTGGAGTTAGCAGCAGTGCTCTTCGCTCTGATGACTTGGCAGCACGGGAACCTCTAGGAGAGCACTTGGGAGCGGGAGGCTCAGATGCGTGCTCAGTACCCCCATTTGTTCCCCTAGTTTTTTATGTAACTTTACGGGGACGTAAAGCCCTGAGGTGGGAGTAATGTAAAGACCCTAAAATTTCAAGGAATTTTTTTTTTAATTTTCTTTGGAATTTTACAAGAGCGCAGCTTCAGACGGCACCTGATTCCGAGGCCCGGTGTGCCCGGAATCAATTTACGAAGTTTGGCTCGGGTACGTTCAGTGAACGGACGAGCGAGTTTTTCTATCTTTTGAACCGGTGCCCGGAATAAAATTCTGAGGGCACCGATGAAATTGCAGCGCCGGTATTTGCTTAGAAACGCCTCTTCCGGAGTTGCGTTTGCTCAGACGTGGTTTTTAAATTTTGCGGCTTTAAGTCAGAAATAAAATAAAGTTTGTGCGACAACTTTATTTTATTTCACTTAAGCAGCTTGGAAGCCACTTGAAGCCACTTAAAGACGGCTTGAACTGAGTTGGACTGGATAGGATGCTATCCAGAAATATCCTACCCCCTTGGTAGGATATTTGTGAGGTGGGGCCCGCACGAGCCCCGCCGTTTCTTTCGCTAAGTAATGCACCCGCGAAAACCCGTCAAAGTAACTGAAAAGTCAACCGACGCGTTTTCTTTAATTTCTTAACAGACCATTTAATTGGGCGGTTTATTTCGTGAATTAAATGGGTTGTTTCATTCGTTGAATTAATTCAACGAATTTAATGGGTCGTTACTTACGCGTTTGCGTTCATTGGAAAAATAATAAAATAAGACCAACTCTTTCTTTTGGAGGATTACTCGTTGTGCGAGATTCTCTGGGCCTCCACCCTCCCTGCGAAGAACGCGAAGAACGCGAAGAACGCCGGCGACCGGAATTCGACGACGCACACCGTGATCTGCGACGTCGACGAACGCTAACCGCGACGTTCTTCGGTGACGCCTCTTCTTCCGCGGCCGATCCTCGTTCGGCAATTAAGGTGAGAAATGAATCGTTTATTTCTCCCCTTTTTATAATTCAATATCAACAGATTTAAATTAATCCATTTGATCTTGATCCGGAGATTGGCGACGCGACGCCGGATACCGCGACGACGCGACGATCTCCTTCATCCGCGACGAGCGATTCCGCGACGACCTCTCGTCCGACGATGACGACAAGGTAAGGGATGTTGGAATATTTTATCTTATTTCCCCGTATTTATTCTTTTAAAGTGAAGAACATGATCTCCGACAATTTTAATTTATTTAAAATTGTTGTTGATTATTCCTCCCGTGGTTTATGACTAACGCGGAGGGTGCGGGTCTAACGAACAAGACCCGGCAACCCTCCGCCGATCTCTTTTGTTGTGCGGATATGGCGGACGACGACGAACCGCGCGGCAGGGGCGATCTGTTGATCCCGCAGTGAAGGTCGGCCCCCGGGAGGAGCAACGGCGCAGACGGGAGGCAAAACGGGCCACCGAAGCAACTCCGGCGGCCCGCGGAAGGCGGCGGCGGCGCCCGGCGCGCCGCCGTGGAGAAGATCCGCCGCGGCTGAAGCCGCGGCGGCGGCGGCCGGTTCCACGGCCGCGCGGAACCGGGGAGGGACGCGGCGGCCCGGCCGCGTCCGCGTGGCAGGCGGCCCCCCCGCGGGGCCGCGTTTCCTTCAAGCCGCGGGTCAAACCCGCGGCGGCGGCTCCTTCGGCCGCTCGGCCAAAGCCGAGCCGGCCGGTCCGGTCGGCCGGGCCGCGCCCAGGCCGGACCGGACCCGGCCTAGCCTGGTTGGGCCGGGTCGGGCCGACCCGGTTCGGCCGACCCAAGGGGGGGTTCGGGCCGGGTCGCCCCGGGCCCAGAACCCCCGTTTTCGGGCCTCTTCGGTCTTTTGCCCATATCATGGGCCTGGGACCTCCGATTGACGAACCGTCAGCGGCTACGCGATCCTTGGATCGAGACGGTCGTTTCGGTATATTATACTCAAGGTTTCGGAAGACTTTGGGTTCGGCCGGGTTGGTTCGTACACGAAACCAACCTGGCCCTCGGAGCGGAAACGCTCATAACTTGAGCTACGGACGTCCGAACGACGTACCGTCAGCTGTGGTAGTTTCCTCTAAGTGAGACGGAACTTTTGGCATACTCCGCCCGAGGATTGGACACATGCGGAGTACGGTCGGGTTGGTTTTTCCCTAAAAACCAACCGGGCCCCTGGGACGAAAATGCCAATAACTCCCAGACCGGGCGTCCGATTGACGCGCCATCTGTTGCGTTGAGATCCTGTTGTCGATACGGAACTTTTGGATACATCAACTTCGGACTACGTGTCAGTTGATGTATCAGCCTCTCGGCTCGTGGATCGGACCCTCCTTAACGAGCTCGCTATGTGCGGGAACCCTAGCCCTGGCTGTGACTTCGACGACAGAGCAGAGATCCTCCGTGGACTGCGACGACGGCAGAGCAGAGATCCTCCGTGGACTGCGACGGCGGCAGAGCAGAGATCCTCCGTGGACTGCGACGACGGCAGAGCAGAGATCCTTCGTGGACTGCGGCGACGACAGAGCAGAGATCCTCAGTGGACTGCGTCGACTACTGCACTCTGCGATCCTACGTGGATCAGTGCTACAGGTTCTGTGTGAGCCCGATCCTATGTGGGTCCTTACTACCGGTTCTGTGTGAGCCACTGCCTACAGGTTCTGTGTGAGCCCGATCCTACGTGGGTCTTTTGCGGGGGTTAGTACCTATCGATCCTTCGTGGGTCCGACGACTTAGATGGATCAGTGATCATCTTTGACGTCATCTGAAAAAGTAAACCTGGTTGAGCTGAATCGTATGTTACTCTCCTTTGTGGATTGTGTTGAACTATCCTTTGTGGATTTTACTGTTTACTCTCTTTGTGGATTTGAGTCTTGCTTTCATTTGTGGATTGAGTTGTTCTTGATCTCGTGAGCAGAGCTGGAAATGGGGACTTAGGTATATGTATGGGCATATACCTAAGTCGAGTCAGATGTTACTTCGTGATTGCATCTTTCTTTTGTGCTATATCCTTTGTGGATTTCGGGAGACCTTCGGGGGTCTCTGGGTCCTTACTGAGTAGCTTATACTCACCCCTGCATGGGCTATGCCCACACCTTGTTGTGTTGGATGCAGACGACGGACAGCGCTGATCACGGTTAGGGCGTGGAGCAGGACGGCACCTGGAGGTGGACCACTGGGCGGGACGTGCTCGGAGCGGACGTGGGACCCGAGGAGCCTGGAGGCTATCTGTACCCACCCTTCAGGTGGGATTTCCAGTGGACGAAACGAGGCCGCCGTCTTTTCTTCAGTTGCTGTACTTTACTTTTCAGTTGTACTTTACAGTTGGGCTTGTATTTCCGGCCCCCTTTACTTTTCTGCACTTTACTTTCCGCTTGCTGACTCTGTGTGGTTGTTACTTATAAAGGCAATGCCTTCCCTGTTTACTGGGATTTTACGCCTTGGTGCTAGTCGCCAGCCCCTGGCCTATGGAAGGCGGGCTTGGGGTAGTCACGGCACGGGCCCCGAGGTCGAGTCGTGACAGTGGATGATAAAATACACCCCAGTAAATACTTACGAATAAGCAATCTCGGATAAAAATGAGATTGTGATATTTCCCTTACCTTAGGTCCGATTTGCTTTGTACGTGTCCGAATCTCTTGTATAATGGTTTAAATAATGTTATTGATTTATTCCAGAATCATACATATTGATATGATATCATATATGGTCATATTATTAGCTTCTTATTAGTAATATTTCATTGTTACTTGTTACTCGGGTCTTTATTGCCTTTTGGTCTTATGCATGTTTTGCCGAATAAATTCTTATTCTTCTTTTACGTTTATAGATTCCTTATATCCATAATGGTATTAGTGTAACATATATCATATTTATTCATTAAATTCATTTATATAATTACTATGTAATGATGATCATGTAGAACGAGTCGCATCACATCGTGGAGACGGTATTCCGTACGTACGCACGAGTGATGATATCGTTCCTATGATCGTGAAATTGTATTGTAGTATATGAATACTATTTCAGTATCAATATGCCTTTATAATAATCATATATAGTTTCTCATTACACCATTATACCCATCCTTGTAAGGTGATGGTGAAAAATAGATTACACCACGGAGTGGAGACGGTATTTCGTACGTACGCACGCGCGGTGATTTCATTTTTCCGTAGGATGGATAGAAGGTTAATTAGGGTTGTTTAATATTTATAATAACATATCATTATGTAAGTAATACTGATGTTATTACTTTATCCTGAAACAACTAAAGAAGAAGAAGTTCAAAAAGAAAGAAATTGAAAAGATCGGTAATGGATATTACCTCTTCTTTGGAACGCCTCTTTGAATCCTCAACTTAGGGAACTAAGATTGGTCTTTTAAGAAGACCAGGACCTCTAGGACTATTCTAGGGATGTGGATAGGAGAAAATGGCAGGGGTTGGCCAAGCTTGAGTGCTCAAATTGGTGTGAGGAGGAGGGGGAGGAGATGCCCTTTTATAAGGGAGGAGAGGGGCACCTTAGGAATATCTCAAAATATTATTTTATATTAAAGACAAAATCGGTTTATAATGGTTCCAAAGGGTCTTATTTCGAAGCTAAAGTGGGGATGGGTCGAAATAATATCAACCAATAGGATTTAGACAAGTTTATGGTATTATTTTAACCTTATCAATTAGATTTAACTCTAAGTTAAATAATTTATCTTTTACCGTGTCTTTATGTTTTCTTTCACTATATGGTTAATACACTTACTATAACATTCCAAACGAACCCCACATAGTTTATTATTAATATATATATCCTTATATAAGTCATTTGGCCGAACCTTATATTTTTAGGAATAAAATAACAATTAATAATATAATATTTGATTTAAAAACTATTTTGTGTCAATTTTGACACTATTTTATATATGATTTTTGTGAAAGTCATAACAGAATTATATGTTCGAATAATGTTTATTAAATCAACACTAATATATCATAGTAACCTAGAAAATTAGTGTAATTCATAAAAAGTCTCAAATGACATTTATTTTGGTGTTTATAACACCAATTATGTGAATATTTCATTAATAAGATAATTACTGCATCATCATTGTGTCATAAATAAATTAAATTATTTAATGTCTAAAAATTATAAATAAAATACCATTATGTAGGAAATCTTTTTAGCTTTCTAATGAATATTTATAGTCTAATTAACCTTATGTATAACCCCATATTAAAAATTATTTACTTATTAAACTTGTATTTTAACTATTTTAACCCTTCTTTAAATAAATTAATAATAAATGTCCTAATCTAATCCAAGTGGACCTAAATGGTCATATTTTATTCCTAAGTTTGTTTTGGGTCGAATTACACTTGTCCAATAGAATTACGACATGTGTTAGGTTAATAGTAATATCATATTTACCCTTAGTTACCCTATTTACTATTAATTGCGGTAAAAAAAGTAAAAAGTTACTATTCACCAAAAAATTATTTTTATCTCATTGAACCACATTTTTACTTACTGATATAAACCGTGTCTGTCAGATTTTTGAAATTCCATTCACAGAAGCGGTAAAATTAAGTTTTATGCAAAATTCTGTTTTTAACCTACCACTTAGTGGTTTCACTATTCATCAAAAATTGAAAGTTTTCAGAAAAATACCAAAATTTCACCCTAGGCTAATTTCTATATTCTGAGTCCAAAAATGAAGTCCATTTTGAAAAATAACATTTATAAAATTTCAGAAAGTGGTTATTAATATTCATAACGGCTAGTTTTAATAGCATATTGTTGTTTAGTGAAACTCGGTATTGCGTACAACGCAAGCTATCGAGGAAGGTCGTGATTGCGTGTAAAGCAAGCCAAGCAATTGTTGTGTAGAAAAAGATTCCGTTGATGATTTATATAACATAAAAGTCTCGGGTGTTACAAGAGGGGGGGTTCAAAACCCCCAGTTGTCCAGACGTGAGTGGCCCCCATTATGGGGTCGCAGTTACAACAAGCGGGGGGCACCCCCCCCCCCCCCCCGCATCCTGAACGGCTCGGCCGTTCGGCCGAGCCAACTGGCCAGCGTGCCGGGACGCCGAGCCTGGCCGGGCCGTGCTGTGCCCAGGCCAGGCGATGCCGCGCCAGCTGGGTCAGACTGCCCCCAAGCGGTCCAGACCCGGACCTGGGTCGGGTCGACCCGGTTCGGGCCGACCCAGGGGGTACCGGGCCGAGTCGGACCGGGCCTGAACCCCCCTAATACCGGACTTTTCGGTCTGTTGCACATAACATGGGCTAGAGACCTCTGATCGACACACCGTCAGCTACGATGTGATCCTTGGATCGAGACGGTCATTTCGGTATATTGCACTCAAGGTTTCAGAGAACATGTGGTTCGACCGGGTTGGTTCGGACACCAAACCAACCAGGCCCTCAGAGCGGAAACGCTTAAAACTTGAGGTTCTAACGTCTGATTGACGTGTCGTCAACATTGTTGGATTCCTCTAACTGAGATGGACCTTTTGGCTTACTCCGCTTGAGCTTTGGACGCAGTAGGAGTATGGTATGATTGGTATTGACTTAAAACCCAACTGGGCCCCTGTGACGAAAAAGCCAATAACTCTCAGACTAGGCGTCCGATTGATGCGCCGTCTGTGACGTTGAGTTCCTGTTGACGATATGCAACTTTTGGATATATCAAATCCGGACAATGTGTCAGTTGATGTATCAGGCATTTGGCTCATGGAGCGGACCCTCTTGAACGAGCTTACTATGTGCGGGAACCCTAGAGCTGGTTGTGACTACGACGACGACGACGATTGTATAGAAATACTCTATGGATTCGACGACGACGACTACAACACTCAGTGATCCTACGTGGATCAGTGCTACTGATCCTGTGTGGATCTGATCATGTGTGGGTCAGTGCTCAGTAGTTCTGTGTGGGCCAGCACCTATTGATCCTGTGTGGGTCCGATTCTATGTGGGTCATTGCGGGGGTTAGTTACCTATTGATCCTTTGTGGGTCATTGTGGGGGTTATTTACCTATCGATCATTTGTGGGTCATTACAGGGGTTAGTTACCTATCGATCATGTGTGGGTCTGACGACATAGATAAATCAATGGAAATATCTGATAATCTCTATCATCTTACGACGATGTATACCTGTGTGAGCTGAATCTTGACTTTCAATTCTTATCTTCGATAAGTTTTACTTGGTATCCTGTGTGGATTATGTTTTATTTTCCGGTGTGGATTGGGTTGTGTTTTCCTATGTGGACTGGGTTGTACTTGAGCTTTGATGTTGGAGCCGAATAAGAATTGGTGGCTTAGGTATATGTACGAGCATATACCTAAGTAAAGTCAGAGGTTACTTCATGATTGTATCTTTTCTTTGTGGATTATCCTTAGTGGATTCTGGGAGACCTACGGGGGACTCGGGGTCCCTACTAAGTAGCTTATACTCACCCCTACATGGGATATGCCCGCACTACATTTTATTGGTTGCAGACGACGGTCAACGCTGATCATGGTAGAGACATGAGTAGCAGGGCGGTACCCGGTGGTTGACCACTGGGTGGGGCGTACTCAGAGTGGACGGATGGACCGTGGAGCTATGGAGGCTATCTGTACCCACCCATCAGGTGGGACTACTAGAGGACGGCTCAACGTTGTGGCATTACCATTCAGTTGATTTACTCTCTTTCAGTTGTACTTTACTTTCAGTTTGGGTTTGTATTCTGGCCCACTTACTTTACCTCACATTCAGTTGTACCCAGTTTTTACTGATTTTTTACTTATACTTTCTTGCTCTGTGGTATTTTTTTACTTTTCAAAAGCATTGCCTTCCCTTTTTACTGGGAATTACGCCTTGGTGCTAGTCGCCAGCCCCTGGCCTATTGATGGCGGGCATGGGGTAGTCACGGCACGGGCCCCGAGGATGGGTCATGACATTTAATTTCCTTGAAAGGGGATAAAAAATATATGTGAAACATGATAACTTTCATGTATTTATTAGAAATATTATTTTCCAAAATCACTTAATTTTTCTTATATAATTATTATTCATTTAGAGAAAATAATAAGGTTTAATGTTTAGTTCTTTTAGTATACTTTTCTGACCTTCATTATATAGTTTCAATCTATATAATATTATTTCAATTTATTTAATCTACAATGTGAAATAATTGATAATATAATTATTTTCATCTAATTTAACCATAATAAAATTTTACTGATTTCCCTTGAATGTAATAGTTAAAAAAACATAATGTTCATGGCTACAGTGACCCTTCCATATTTTTAAAAATCTCAAATTTAAGAAACAGAACAAGGGATGTTAAAAGATGAATGTTAAAATACAATAATATCATGTAATTATATATCATATACATATATTTTTCTATTTATATAGCTTATGACCATATGGGTGGTATTATAAGAATAAAATTGAAAGTGATTAGTGGTGAATCGTATATGTCCCTTTTCATGTCAACTCATTGGCCACGCCTTGAGGATCCTTGATAGTTTATTTGGTTGAGACCAGTGGAACTATATAATGGGGGATAATATTATGAGGAGATTTCTCTTTAAATTTTGTAAATCATAAATAATTTGAATGTTTGTATGGAATACATAATTTTGGGTAGTATCTGTAAAAGAAAAAAGGGGTGTTTGGATTGTTATATTTATTACATTATTATTTTTGGGGGAGAACTGACATTTTTATCCATTATTCAAACTATATATAGTAAATGGTTAATGTGAGTTTATAATAATTGTTTCATGAATCATGAATGACCTATAAATTAATTAATTTAGGTTATAATTTTAAAATCCATTTTTTACGTTATGAAACAATTCAGTAAAAATTTATCAATTTTGGAAAATACAAAGAATACACGCTAATAATTTTCAATATTTATTATTTAATAATGAAATACATTTTACAAAAATAATATTAAGTAGATGAGAAATTATATATCGAATATATATAATAAATTATTTAAAAAATACCAATTTTAATTTTTTTTTCATTACTATAACCCATATAAAAATTAATTTGGGTATCATAAAATAATATTAAATTTTTTTATTGTATACTATTATATTGTAAATAGTTTTTTCTAAAATAATATTTCCCATAAATCATTATATTAGTTATCTATAAATAAATAAACAAGGTAATCTTTAAAGTCCACTTGAATTAGCCTATCATGGTGGAGATGTTGAGTAAGTTAATGGTAATATTTCTTTTATATCCCAAAAATTGATACATAAAGAAGACAAAAATTTGAATGAAAGAGATTCTTCCAGTAAGAATATTGTCTAAGAAAACTCAAAAAAAATTATGATAATATTAGAATAACAAGACCCTATGTGACCAACCGTCTCTCCCAAACCATCGTGTTATAATGGAAACACTGAAATGAAATAATGGGGTACTGCATGATTCGATTTCCATTTCATTGGTCCTTCAAAACAACATCTACAACCTACAAAATAAAAAAGTAAGTTGTGATCCCAAAAAATAGAAGAATGTTAATACATAATATATACAATGTATAATATCAATAATGAAAGAACTATAGACTAAATAGAAATTCATTATTAAAAATAATTTTCATAAATCCAATCAATATATAAAATAGCCCTTGGTTTTAATGCTTTCATATTTTCAATGAAAGTATTATGAAATATTATGATTATTGAAATTATAATAAATTAAATCCATTGATACACCATAAAGGAAACATGTAATCAAATCAAAAAGACCAATACATAATGTTAAATCATTTGAGAAAATAACCATGACCAATTTCTTATCTATTAGAACATGAGAAAATAACCCAGACTGAACTAGCATGTGATAATCTACTCGTTAACGACAATGAACACCATATTAAATCTATCCCATTACTATATCTAATATAAAAAATAGTAAACCAGTAATATTGGCCTATGATGGGTCAATCATTTATACCCCCTTATTTAATTACACCCACTAATGTGAATAAAATCCTAGTGTGTAATTACCCACACTTTGAGGAACATGTTTATTCCCATCCCACCCTAGTTTAGACAATGTGATAATTTTCTACAAAACCAGTGAAATATAAACGATCAATATATATAAATTATTTGAATTAAAATAAAATAATCTAGTGGATGAAGCAACATTTTTTAAATAAAACAACCATTCAATGAAATTACCAAACAGTTAGTGTGGACATACCATTTTTAATAAAAACCCATTTTGAAAATTTTTTCCAGCAAATCCATCGTAATAAAAAGTAAATTAAATTAATTAGATACTGTTATGAATTTACAAACAAAAGTTGAAAATTCACAAAATTATCACTTTTTATAGAGACATTCCCCTTAATATCAAACATATATGGACATTTTTCAAAAAAATCCATTGCAAATTCACTTTTTACTCTTTTAAGAGAATTTTCTGTGGGTTCTGGGAGCATTAAGTGTTCCACATCAAGTGTATTTTATTTTTCATCAAAATTATCAATAGAAATCAATATGTTTTTGTACATGGTAATTATATTTTCATTTTATATACAATAACAAAGAAATAAATTCTATAAAATATTATCTCCAAGATCAGGATTAGTGTTTAGTTCATTATATCAAATTCATTACTATATAAAGAAATTTTTTGGAGAGGGAAGTGGGTTATAATATGTTATATACATAACCTCTTTAATATCGTCCTTAGATGTGGGAGGAATTTAATAGTTTTTTTCTATTTTATAAAACACATATTTATTGAACAATGGAATATATTGAGGTAATTTAATTAGTTCCTTTATTATAGATTATAAAACCTTTTATTAAAGGACCTACTTCAATTCCTTTATGAGATCCTATAATTAATTATCAATATATTTTTATTTCCCAACTCCACTAAACTATGTAAAAAATAAACACACTCTTCAATTATTAAGGGTTATGATAATAAAAATTATTTTTTTATTAATTTAATGATTAATTATTTATAATAAATGAAGTTAATAATAATTAATTAATTTTTGATATAATTGAAAATGATTCCAATTATTTCCAAACAACAATATAGTGGAAATGGATTATATTTATCTCATCACACAACATAGTTTCAGATCGTGGTTATCTATCTTGAAGATTTTTTATGTCAATCACTCACTACTCATAAAATTTTTATTATTGTTAAAATTATATATTATGAAAAAAAGAAGAAAATACGGGGTCTAGAATTATAAATAATTACTTGAAATAAAATTATAGATGTGTGTTGTAGATAAAATAAATGTGTAGTAAGAATGATATTTGTCCAAGGATTAACATCTGATGTTCCTTCATTATTCAATATTATTGTCTAAATTATTTCAAATAGTTTATACCATTGGACATGGGTAGCTAATATCTATATATTTTTAGAAATTAATAGTGATTAATAAATATCATTTTCAGAAAAATTATCCCCTTTTCAAATCTTCAGTAATGATGAATACAACTTAATTGAGTGTAACAATCCTTCTAAGACCCATCTCTATCATATATCTTTTAATCAATAAAACACACTAAACAGTATAATATGTATAATATTATAGATATAATAAACAAAATGGACAATTTTTAGAGAATAATATGAATTTGATAAGTATTTTAATGAGCAGTGTATTATTAATGAACCATCCCACCACACATCTCACTCTTTCAATGAAAATAATATTAAAGAATGAATAATTTAAAAATTAAAATTTAGAAACACAAAAAAAAAACACCCTCACAAATAATTCTGGATTCAATAACTCTTTATCAAGAGTTTTTGATATCATAGTGAAGAGATATGTAAGATTTTGTGTCCTACAACAAACTGGTTATATATAGATTACATGAATATTTAATATATTTAAATATTAATCATCTTATTACATATTTTTCATTTTTCTCCATGTACATAGTATAATAATTTCATATTGTATTTATTGCACTGACATGGTCATATCAGTTCCCCGCTATGATGATATCCATGATGTGATTTAGAAATGTTCATTATTATAGTTCTCTTGACCCATAGTATATATACTGTCAGGTTTGAGTACTCATAAAGAGATCAAATTTCCTCTTATGAAGTTCATACAGATAAATATCCAATAAAAGATATTATGAGAATAAATCCACCATTGTAATGACACTTGTTTTGGTGTTATCAGATATTTCTATCTATGATCACATGTAATGTACCATAGACTATAAGATAATTATTAACACGTGTCATGACTTGGGAACATTGATTTACATACAGAAATTTTCACCTAAAAAGTTGGTATGAAGTAGGGTATGTTGGGTGCTCATGAGTGGCATGTTATTAATTGATAAGTCAAGGAAGGATTTTTCCCATTCATTTATAGAGACTAATATCTAGGACCTTTTTTTGAAATATAAATTTGGCGTGTAATTCCACATACATGGTGTAATGATGAGTTTATATTAGGTAGTCAAATAACTACTTATCATGCATAATGAATGTTGATAATACGATGAAACCATCTTGATGAGATATTGAGAGAATGTTATTTTATTGTATGGTGATTGTTTTATTGTGGATGTTATTATTGTGACATAATGTTATTTCTCTTCGATTCCATGACCCATTTCTAAAAAAAAATTCTTAGAATATAGGAAATACCACCTAATTCAAATGAGAACGAATCCAATAGGGGCACACATTTAGTGTTTTTGGTGGCCTCGAATAAATAAAATTTGAATTTAATTAATGAAATAAATATTACTATCAAAAATGGGTAATAATTTTACTCAAGTTTTATTGATTGTATAAATTAAATAAATATGTATTAATTAGATTTTTTGAAATATATATTTATTTATTTTATTTAACATTTAATAAATTCTTATTTATTATTTTAAAAATAAAATATTAATTTAACAGAATAAATTATTTAATAATTTATTTAGGTGTTAAATAAAATGATGTACAATTCGAGCTAACCAAGGACGACCCAATAGTAATACAATTATTTTCACGATTATATATAATTATTTAACTCATTGTCACAAGTTAAAGTAATAATAATTTGGATATTATTTTGTAACAGGGAATCTTATTTGTAATTCTTCTTACGATGTTGGAACACCATAAATAATGATGTTTTATTATTGTTAAAGACATGGGTTTTCATTAAGGGTATGAATGTATTTAATTTATGATATGGAAATAATAATTGCAACTGAATCCCTATGTAGTTAAATAGATATGTACTTCTATTTTGAATTTTACCATACTACATACCTAGTGAATTGAGAATTGATGAGCTAAACAATTTATCTCATGAATCCTCTTCTGGCCCCTCTCAATAATGGGAGATAATATTCAAGGATAAAGAACAAGAGATCATGAAAGACAGACACAAGACACTCTCTTCACCATGATAGCACCCGAAGAACGATTAGTGTCAATCACAGGCCTTCAGAGCCCGTGTGGAAGACAACAAGAGAGAATCTCGTTTAGGTCCTCGAAATAGCAACACGATAATTCAGAAAGATCATTTTGGAAGATCAACATCATCTACTTAGAAATTACTGATGATCTAGGTATTCATTTCTTTATGAAATTAATGAACATAATTATAAACATGAGGTGTTGGATCCTCTCTTTAGGTTTTGGTCATCTTCCTTATTTATCTGTATCTTTGAATCTATTCCGTGGAGACTGGAATTCATTGTCATATTGATCCACGAATAACCATTGATCATAGTAAAAATCAATATTGTGCCAACACAATGTCACTTTTGTTATAACTATAATCTACATGTGGTATCAGAGGGGTTACATAGCAGTTTATAATTATTTAGAAAATTATTTGATGATTTACAGTTTAATAATTTCATTTTTCAATTCATGGTTAATAATTCCTATAATTTTGATTTTGAGATATACTCTCCCTCTTTTCATTTGTTGTAGATAATCACAATAACAAATGAATTTTTAATTAAAATTAAAATCTAGAACTCATTAGGAGGTGGTGAAGAATCAACCCATGTGGTGTGAAATTATATGGTGTGTGTTAAAAAATAAACACAGTGTTATCTTCCACAAATTTCGTGTAATCTGAACTACACATCATGTGGTAATGTACAATGCATCATGAGTAAGTCGGTAATTACTCAAGTTGTGCGCATTTTTTACACACAGTTTAGTTAATTTAACACAATGTGTTGACCAGAATAGATAGGATCATGGATATCAGATTACATTCCATGTGGCCCACTAGTCACGTCTTGTAGGCTACTTGGAATAGGTTCTAAACCGTGTATGAATTACATGGCTAAGCCAGATGGTAACCATGTAACCTGGAAACAACATGAAATGTAACCCAATTTACATGACATGTACTCTGAAATATATGATGTACGCATTTCATGCCGATTCCAAAGCTGTGTACTTCAGGAAATATGGTGATAGTAGTACATTCCAGGTAGTTGTAAATACATGCTATGTACTTCACCAAATTAATCGATGTCAAATCATTAATGATTGTGTAATGATCAGGACATCATATCATGTAAAAATCATACTATATGTTGTTAATATATTAATTGTAGCATCACGTATTCTGTATGTCATAAGATTAAAATATTATAAAAATATAATACATGCTTTCTAGATTCAAATGGGTATTTATCTAGTTACCTCCAAGGTTCATTTATGTAAAAATATGAGAATCAGAAGGAAATTAAGAAAAGGATTATGATACAAGTATTGGTTTATTAAAGATAATTAATAATTGATTAAAGAATGCATTATCTTAATTAGAAGGATTAATTAATTGAATACTACTTTTATTTAATACATAACTCGTTTCATGTATGTGGGTGATCGTGAGCTCTACCAAGACATTTATATGTGATTATTTTTCTTTTAATGTATTAATTATATAAATAATTTTCATGTGATCCATAGCTCTTCATCAATACATAAGTCTGACATCTTCATGGATTCATTTATGTAAACCCCCTTTTTACCCCTCCCATGCCTGTGAGTTAAAAATCATATAGATGGAACTACCAAGATAGATGAGACAATTCAAGAGGGAGATGAGATGAAACCAATCCCAGAAGATAGATAAGTGTGTAGATGGAAATCAATAAACAAGAACCCCAATGGTTTATTATGTTTCTCCCCTAGTATAGGGTTAGTTTATCAATGACTAGATGAACTAAACGTTATAAAATCTCATGATCACTCTCATTTCTTTATTTAATATATGTTAGTATCATTGTTTATCATTATTAATGTGTTGTCACAATGACATGAATAAATAATTAAACCAATATGCAAGATGCAAGTAATATTAACCAGGCTAATGTTTAAATATTATTAAGACATGGTGAATCAATTACACAAGTTTCACTAAATTTTAACAATAATGTAAAAATTTTAATACTCATTTCACCCAGAAAATATAAAAATATGTCAAATACATTGTTAATTCAGACCAAGACTTCCATTAATTGATTATTGGAAAAAATAAATAAAACTTTGTGCTTCACCAACACATTTAGGGACACTTACATTTATACAGAAATACCTTTTGAATTTTTTCTATTTGACTTTACCATATGACATCAAGAGAAGTATCCCTTTCAATACATTGTGCATTATTTAAGGATACAGTTGAGGAAATCCAATTTCACAATTTTTGGATTGGGGAGTAAACTAAACATATCATGGTTCTGGAAGCCCATAGTTGGGAAAGACGTACCTACCATAATACCTTCGAATATCATTTCCAACCCTTTATGGGGTTATGAAAAGGGTAATATAGATCCTTTACACAAGAATATCATGGCTATCATACATTCCAACTACAATGATGGGGGCCATAATTACTTGAAAAAATAGTGGGAGGCTTAATAAAATTGATTTTTTTTCTCATAAAATTTAATTATGAAACTACTAATTATAATCTCTTTTAATTATAGAATAAAATGAAAAACATTACAACCACAATATCCCTATGATCAATTCTGGATAAAGAAAATATCCTCACTGGTGGTAACTTGAATGAACTGTTTTGGCACCTTTTGGTTATTCTAGCCATGAACAAATTTCTTAAATGTTGGAGTCCTTATTACCAGATCCAACTACTCAAGACGTGAGTGATGAAGACCTATAACTTTATGAGAACCATATGAATGACGTAGTCGAAGATCAATTATTGATTTCATCGTCAATGTCTAGTGAGCTCATGAAGTCTCATTAATATGGGTATGCCAATAGCATTCTAGATCACCTTTTTGGACATTACAATGAGAAAGAAAAACAAGAATGGTTTGAGGTCTTCAAGGCACTCTTTCAATGTATGCTTAGAGTGGGTTCCCTGGTTGGGCCTCATGTAGTCACTATCATTGGATACATTGAGTGCGTGGAGGATTCAGGGATTAAAAACCCATATGAACTGGGCAATGATATCATTCTCACATCACTCCCTCAGAGATTCTATAGCATTGTAGTTTATTTTAATATGATAAAAACTGAGAAGTCACTATCTGATCTTCTTATCCTCATTTGTGATGTTGAAAAAGATATGAAGTGTGAACTGTTATTTGCCCTTATGGTGAATAATATGGGATTAAAGGAAAAAATAATAAATCTCATTGCATCATCATACCCTTCTATGAAACAAATATCAATGGGGAGGCTATGGAATATGATGTTATTTGTTTCGCATGTGGCAAGAATGGCCACTAGAAGAAAAACTGCTCACAACCTATGAATCATGGTGAATATTTAGGTTAAATTTTTATCAAATGAAATCTATATGTTTCTAAAAATTGTTTATTAGATAAAACTTGAGGTTCTCACATATTTATTCAAATACAAGAACCAATTAGATTCCAGAAGATTGACCAATGGATGCAACATCTATGAGGAGGAAACAGAGCCAGACTCACTACTGTAGTTGTCGGGGGGTCTACCACCTCATGTTTCCAAATGGGATGATCTTTATGTTAGACAGATTTTATTACATTTTTTCTATTACAGAAAACATTATTTATGTATCCAGAGTTGATACATATGGATTTGTTTTCATGTTTTGGAATTGAATATTTCTACTTTTACAAAGATAAAATTTGTTTTTGTTGGGATCATTTATATAACTATATTTACATGTGGAATTAGACAAACTATATAATGGAAGTAGATAAAAAAGATATATCACATGAATCATACCACACCCATCATTGTCATCACCGACTAGGTCATGTAAATGAGAAATACTTGACAATGTTATATCAAAATATATATTAAGATTCAATATTACATAAAATTCATGGAATATGACATGCATGTTTACACAGAAAATGACCAATGACCCATTTAGTGGGTAAGGTGAAAGGGATAAAGATATTTTTGAATTGGTTCATATCAATGTGTGTGGAGCATATCTAGTTGAAGCAAGAGGACAATACTTATACTTTAATACATTTACTCATGATTTTAGTATATATAGATATATCTACCTAATGTGGCATAACCAGATTATTTTGATAAGATCAAAGAATATATAATGAAGTTGAGATCTAGATTTGTATGAATTTAATGAAAGATCACTCAAAACAAGGTGGTGAATAACATTATCAAGACTTCATTGACTACAAATTTGTGTTTGGGATCCTATCACAAATCACTCCTCCTTACATTCACTAGAGGAATGTTGTGAGTGAACGGAGAACCACACAATGTTGGAAATGGTGAGATCAATGATGAGTCATGCAATATGTCAATTTTCATTTTGGTGATATGCGTTACAAATAGAAGTACACATACTACACAATGTACCAACAAAATTGATAAATGGTATTATATAAAAGATCTAGAGTATAATGAAAGAAATGTTATACAATTTAAATCTATGGGGAAGGAATGTGTTTTCAAATGCCACTTTAGGTAAGACACATGCAACTTAAGGCATAAAGTGTATCATTATAGGATAACCCAATGAAACAAAGTGATATTCCCTATACAACCCATAAGAAAAAAAGGTTATAGTGTCAAGACATTACATATTCCTTGAGAAGGATAAAATCTCCAAAAGAGATAGTGGTAGTGTGATATAATTCAATTAATTTGATTCCAAATGTACAATAGAATTTGTACAGGGAAAAATTCCACAAAGGCCCAAGGAATAATGAATTGTTCTAGAGATACAAGAACAACATAAGAGTAAAAGAGATGTTATATGACAAGAATGGTATGGTTTTATAGTTAATGTAGATGATGACTCATTATTAGTTGATAATAATGATTCTCTAACCTTCAAGGAAATTGAATATGGAATAGATGATACCTCGTTGAATAATAAATATATTATTTTATAACATTCATATTTTAATAACATATTTGATACCTCGTTGAAGCTTGATTGTGTGTGTACTATATGCTATCAAACTTAATTTTCATATTTCCAAAGAGCTTGCATTACTTTTCCCCCACATTCAATAAATTCCATCCACCAAATTTAAACCTAAACTAAATAGGGTTATGTATTTCAGATTTCATTTTTGAAAAAGCCACATCGTAAATAGAGATGATAAAACATCTTCTTAAAAAAGGGAAAAGGTAATATATAGGTCATCTTAAATGTCAAATAACTAGGATTGAAATTATTAGCACCTTAATTTTTATTTGGAATCATAGATATTGAGGAGAAAATAATTCATAAGGACAAATAAAGGTTAATAGAGATCAAGGTATAGAGAAAGTTAACCATTAAAAAAACATAAATTTGTAATGGGATAAAATACCATCGATTTATAGTATCTGAATGTTAAATGATAACATTGATAATACAAGATACCTTTACAAGTGTTCATGGATTATTTTTATATCAACATAGTGAACACAATTAAATATACATACTTATTACTTTTTATATTAATATTAATCATTCCATGAATAATATTTCTCTTTGGTCAATTTACACATCATTTCACAGAATGATAAATGAATAACAAAAATGAATATATTTATTCATGAATCCCTAAATGTATCATTTAAGAAATAATATAATCCATTAATGTGTTATAAATAATTCCAACAATCTCTAAATATTTACCAAATCCAAAAAAAATTAGAACAAGTTGTCTATTATAATACATTAATATCTAATAACTCAAGAGTAACACAAAAAATTTATCATAATTCATTCCCTGAGTATCTATAAAAAAAATAAATAAATTAAAAATAATTTAATACTAACTAATATAACACGTAGGCCTATGGTAGGCACAACACCCATTTCTCCATTTGGATGTGTCCATAAGCCCGATGGTCTTGCTTTATGAGATAAGTTGTCTCCTCACATAAAATTTTTATTTTTTTTAAAAACATAATAATATAAATCCTATAAAATTATACAAAAAAATATAATGAAAATCCAGAAAAATAACATTAATAATCAATAAATGTTTTTCCATTATTTATTTCTAAGTCGACATATTTTTCCAATTAATTAAAATAATATTCACCAAATGCAATTACATTTACATGAAAAATATAATAACCCAAATGGTTTTCAATACCTTTAAAAATGTGAATCAAGAATTATTCTAGAAATTATCATTCATGTTGAACATAATGGTTATATATATCTCAAATCAAATAATAATTTCTAAAAATTTCATTAATAATATGAAATCTCATCACATAATACCTCAAAATGGGTGGATACAACCTTAAACCTATGACCAACCTTAATTATAAAAATCCAAAATAGTAATTATAATTCATGATTTATCATTAATGAAAAAATATAAAATTACAGTGAATGATAAGACAATATTTAGATGATTCATGATTCTTATAACTAAAAATCGATTTATAAAATATGCTTCTATAATATAATTAATTAATCCCAAAACCATAATTATTCAATACTCTCAAATCAATTATTTGATTAACATAGGTCCTTCATTGTCCTCTGATTTATCCTGTTGAAGAGTATATTAAAATAAATAATTCCCATGTTCTAGACATTCAAGACATTGATTTATATATGAATTTATAAGATGAGATTTATTTATCTTCATGGAACTCATATTTTTTCTTATGTAATCTATTTCTCCATTCACTAATATATCAAAAAAATCTTCTTCCATTCATTCATTCTCCAAGGTTTTGAATTCCATGTTTTTTATATGAAGTTAGTCAACCAATATTTCTTCAATGGTATCGAAAAAACATGTTATTTGTGGTCATAATCCTCATAATAATTTTTGAATAAATGGGTCAGTTATGATATAGGTTGTTAATTATATATTATGATAAAAATTTAAGAACAGTCATGATATTTTCCACTACATAATTATTTCATATTTTCACAAAAATTATAACATCACCCCTCATATTCAACGAAAAAATGACACTTGTAGGATCCATACATTAAATAAAACCAAATAACATACCATAGATAGAAATTATCATTATTCACAGTAGAATAATCATTTACATGGTTTCTAAATCAAGGAAATTATTTTTATTATAATAAACCTATTTTAAATTTTTGTTAATTAATTTACATCATCTATTCAAATAAATAATTATAAATTGTAATGAAAATGTTAATTCAAAAAAGAATATCCCCCTTTAGTATCGAACTATTTATATGGAGAGGATAGTTGGAATGAATGACGTGAATATTGTTCCCATTCCAAACACAACCTTTTTAGAATTATTACATTTAGTACAAATATTCCTAAGCAACATACAGATGTAATATACATGAATTTATCCATTAAAAGGAAAACCAAATAATCATACCTTATTAAAACATTATAATGTTATCATATAATCATGATAAATCTTCAATTTGATCCATATGTCTATATACCATAATCTATTATTGCCTAAATAGATTTACCAAATACAATAATAATTATTCTTTGATTCCAATAGCAATGACTTTGAATTGATTTTCCCTTAGAAGGATGTTACATTTTTATATTGGCATAATATTCAGGAGATTTAATCTAAATGTGAAATATAGATTGTTAGTCTTTGAAAATTACGTACATAATATAATTTCATAATTCATATGAAAACATTAATTACAGTATTGTTAATTAATATATTCTTTATCCACGAACTCATTTAAAGATAATTTCATTATATATTACACAATGAAAAGGAAATAAGGGTGAGGTCATATTCTCCGAATGGTATAATTATTGTATAATGAATTCAGAATTAATAAGGACAAATAAATATGGAATTGAAAATAAATACAGAGCTAACCCCATTTAATATATAACACATCTATGAAAAGAAATTTGTATGAATAAATGATAATAAACATTGACATAAAAATAGTCACATGATCTTGAAGTTATTAAATGAATAATATCTATAATGTAATTTCATAGGTAATAATAACTAAATTATTAATTAAGAGAGAACATATTACATGAATTCGTAATCTCATACATCATGATATATATAACATCCTGACCTTTAACAAAGACAATTTTTGTACAGTTTGGTATACACCAAAAACAAATTTTATGCTAGCTTACATGTTTTTCTCCTAATAAACATTGAGTCATCAAGAGGTCATATGATTTTTGGACCCTCCCATCACTGAATATCAAAATAATTACTCATAGGTAGAATGATTTATTGAATTTATGAATAATATTCATCATTAATATATTTTATCATTGATTAATTAATATATAATATCAATATTTCCCCAATCAATCAAATAAAATTCAAAGTAAAACACCATATATAGTAAAGATATTTAAGGATTTAACGTATCCATGAAACATCAAATGGTCATTTAAGTGAAATTTAATCTATAATGATCATAATAAAGTGATTATTTCTACATGAAATAAGTGACTACTAAAATAATCATAAAATTAAATGTCAAGTATTTACTACGTTAAACATATCTTAAACCATCCAAATAAATAATTAGGGCGTTATCAATACACCATATCATTAATAATTTTTATTATTATTTTCATTGATAAATAGAAATAATATAATCATTAAATTAAAAAAATTCTTCTAGAAAGTTACATTTTAACATCTAAAATCACACATAAAAGCAAAATGTTTCCTGAATATTATGAAAATCATTTTCATTCAAATTAAACTCTTAAATTAGTCCTGTAATCTTAAATACAATTTTTTATCATAATATTGGTAATATTTACTTCATTATGAGTATGTTAAAACAATTATTCCATTCACATTTTCAATAAAAAGTCTTATGGTTCGTTTTTTTGAAATTTACAAGGACATTCCATTTAAACAATCTTTTAAATATTTAATAATAGGTAAAAATTATTCAATAAATAATTAGATAATATTAAATGGATTATTTTAAAATTTTAATGGAAAATATAGATAAGGAATAAAATTAATGTTTCACAAATAATATTAAATAATTTATCATTTCTTAAAAACATTTTTTCAATGATTATAACTAAAAAAAGAGATAAATTACAAATTTTTTTAAAACAAATCAAGAATAAAAAATTGAAAATAATATTAAATGGTTGTATTATGAAATTAATGAAAAAATATATTCAATGTAAAATTAAGAATATACAGAACATATTAAAATTGTATTGAATAATAAATCCTTAATTTTTAGGTAACTTTTCATTCATTCAATTGATGAATAAAATGAAATATAGTTAATATTTTAATACCATGAATATAAATGGAATGATGATATATCATTTCTTAAGGGAATTAGCTAGAATTAATAAAATAATATACATTCATAACATAACATATATCATATGTAAGTCAACATGGTATGAAGAACCCTTACAATTATCATTATGTTGAGGTGTAAAAAAATAGATAAAGAGATTATATAAGAAAAATTTAGAAAAAAACAAAAAAGTGGAAATAAAACATATAATAACCATATATAATTACCCACATAATCATGTAATATAAAATACAATGAGGATAAAATATAATCCAAAAAAATTAAATTTTTCTCTTATACACTTACTACATTATAATTTTTGTGTAAATTCACATAGGATGAAATAATATTAGTTGAAAAATAAATAAAAATATTTTTTTTTGTAATCATGATATTGAATTTAATATGTGTTGAATATAAAACATATAAAATAAATTATTTTATTAAAATTAAAATATCCATCAATGAAGAAAAATTGACACAATTTTCCTCATCTCATAATTCCTTTTAATTTGATCACAATTTAAACTCAATTATAGTGGTTTAAATCATTGTGTAAATTTATAATAAAACAAATCTAAAATTTATAATATCAGATATGATCTTATTAAGATATATTATATCTCATTAGTTAATAGAATTCCATCGTTTCAATAGCTTCATTTGTTAACTATTTTTTATACTGCATGTTTCATCATAATAGAATGGTTTCTTAACTATATGATATCGTTTCATAATCGAAATAATGATATAAATTTTATAAATAAAATATTAATTCTTTATAAAACATGTACAAATAATTATTTAATGTTTTAACTATAAAATGAATTGCATCACTTCATTGAGATGGTAGGACATAAAAACACATAAGCGGATTTATGATAACCATAATTGGTGAAAAGGTGAGGAATTAGATGATATATTAATTTTAAATGGTTAATATATTTTAATACATATCATATATTAACATTATTTTCATTATTATAACTATCCATGTGATCCAGTGAAGGAAATAAATTAAATAATTTCATTATGTGGTTGTCTCCCATACAAAAAAATCATGGATTTGTGTTCCATGTGACAGATAAAGAGAATGAAAAATATTAATCAAATTAAATTATAACATCTAATTATATGGAAGATTTTTTATTAATGTTTAAATATTATTAAAAACATTAATTAATGAAATGAAAGAGCTTGGTGAATGTGGTTAAATTTTCTTACAGAAACATCTACTAAATCTTTTATTAAGGACCTTAGGATTGGTATTTTTAGAAGAATAACAACTCATGAATGTTGAGGTGGATTTTGGGGAGAGATTTTGGAAGGTTTGGTTTTATATAAAATTTTTATTGGTGTAAATATGTGGTGGGATGAGGTGCTCTTTACTGAATGTGGGGGATGGGTTCTTCATTGAAACCAAATGGAAATTTCTCAAAACAATACATAAGGATAAAGTAATTCACATGCCAAATTCCTCCAAAAAACATTTTATTCAATTTGAGTAATATTAGTTTTAATTAATTCTAAAAAAGATTATTTTTATAGGATTAATCCACCCGTCCATGGTAAACTCATTTTATCTTAACTGCGATAATTAATTTATTCCACAATTAATATTCATTTTGTCAAAACAAAATGTTTATCATAATTCATAGTATTAATTATTTTTTATTAAAGACATTGAAGAAATTTTATTTAAATATATTTATTGTATTGTGAGAATCTAAATTAAAATTATTCCCATAAATCCTGTAGAAAATAAATTTTTCGTGAAAACCATTATTTAAGAAAATGATGATCTTACAATAACTTCATGACTATTGATCATAATTATATGGATTTAAATTAATTTATTTTTAAATATAATCTATAAATTTATTTTATATATTTCAATATTATATTTTATTTTAATTTGTTAAAATGTATTGATATTATGCAATTAATAATTGTTTTAAGAAAATATATTTCCAATGTTAAAAATAAACATATAAAAAATGATAATAAACCTAATTAAAAGTTAATTAATTTCATTAAATATATCTAATTAATATATATCGTAATATCTAATAAAATATAAATCACAATTAGTATATTAAATTACATAATTTATTGAAAAGAAATAAATATTTTTAAAATCAGTATTTCCCTTTATTCAATGAAAAATCACAGTATTTATAAAACTTCAAAAAATCCACTATAATCTAAAATATATATGATTATTTAAAATGTTATGTAATTTTAAAAAATAATTTTTCAAAAATTGGAAAAAATTATTCAACTTATTTTCTCAAAAAGGGAAATAAGAATCCTTTATAAGGAAAATTTATATTTTGAAAAATAAATTCAATTTAGATAAAATTTAGTGTTTATCTTCAATAACTTTTAATTTATTTTTAATTTTAAATATATTTTATAATTCATTTAATCTTATACATACCTAACTATTAAATGACTATGTTATAACATTTATATTAAAATATTTAATTATTGTGGGTCCTTCATCATCATTGTTTTTTGTCATATATTATATCAAAAATAATGTTCTTATTTTAAAATATCAGTGTTCTACATTATCCAAAAATTTAATATTTTTCATTCTCATAATTTTATGTTGCGCATAGAAAACAAGAATTTTCTATTTGAAAATACCTTTTGTAGAAAACCATCACCATAAAATGGTTAAGAAAACATCTTATTAGAAGATGGAAATTGACATATAATTTCCATAAAAAAGAAACACATATATTGTTCTAAATGTTTGATAACATTTTTGGAATGTGACAATATGTAAAAAAATGAGAAAACAATCAGCTATTAGAAAATAAGAAGTGATAGAGAACATGATCAATAGATATTTAACCACCAAAACCTATAAAACTGTGATGGGTTAAAATAGAATCGATTCATTAGATTTGAAGGTTGTAAGATACCATTTATTCCAAAATCATTTTCAAATAAAAAAGAAATATTTTCAGTCTCATGATTGAGAACACTATAATATATAAAAATTTGATATCCTTTTGTTTTTATAATATTAATTTTATCATTTAAATGAGCTTTCCTCTATTTTTACATCATTTATTACTCTAGGAAATATATATCAAATATGATATTTTTTTATCTTTTACAAATAAAATTAACCATTAATAGATCCTAAACTCCTTAAAAGTGTGAAAATTATTTCTCTATGTCTCTAAATATTCACCAAATTTTTTTTGAACAAGTTATCAAATTTAAGACAATAATCTGTAAAACATCAATAATAACACTCAAACATAATCGTACTCTATTATATAAATATTTATTATTCAAATTTTTTATGTAATTAAATTGTCATTCTTATCTGTGAAACATGTAGTCTTATGGAATCAGTATCACGCTTATCACCTTGTAGTTGTGATTTAATCTACATGACCTTGTTTGATGCAATGGGTTATCACTCAAAATGCGAGTTTTTTATTTTATAAATCAATATTCATAGAATTCATGTTATATACCTAATGATATGATGAACACCATATAAAAAAAATTAATTTTCAAATAAATTTTTATCCATTAATGTTTTATATATGAATTATTTTCTTCCAAAAAATCTAATAATCATAATTGAATACTGTTACCCTAACATCAATGATCACATCAACCATGAATGTTATAAATATATGTAAGATTATGATGACTTCATACTTCCTCAAAAATATTACTTCATGTTATACTTATGGGTTTCATATACGCCAACCTATGTAAAATTATCCCAATATATTATTTATTATATGAATATATAATCAATTAATTCCTTCAGAAGGTAATCTAATACACTGAACAAATATTCAAACATAAACATAGAAACCCAAAATGGTATCCGTAATTTTTTAGAAATTATTAGAGGAATACCATAAATAATGATGTATTATTATTGTTAAAGATATGGGTTTTCATTAAGGGTATGAATGTATTTAATTTATGATATAGAAATAATAATTGCAACTGAAGCCCTATGTAGTAAAATAGATATGTACATCTATTTTGAATTTTACCATACTACATACCTAGTGAATTGAGAATTGATGAACTAAACAATTTATTTCATGAATCCTCTTCCGGCCCCTCTCAATAATGGGAGTTAATATTCAAGGATGAAGAACAAGAGATCGTGAAAGACAGACACAAGACACTCTCTTCACCATGATAGCACCCGAAGAACGATTAGTGTCAATCACAGGCCATCAGAGCCCGTGTGGAAGACAATAAGAGAGAATCTCGTTTAGGTCCTCGAAATAGCAACGCGATAATTCAGAAGGGTCATTTTGGAAGATCAACATCATCTACTTAGAAATTACTGATGATCTAGGTATTCATTTATTTATGAAATTAATGAACATAATTATAAACATGAGGTGTTGGATCCTCTATATAGGTTTTGGTCATCTTCCTTATTTATCTGTATCTTTGAATCTATTCCATGGAGACTGGAATTCATTGTCATATTGATCCAAGAATAACCATTGATCATAGTAAAAATCAATATTGTGCCAACACAATGTCACTTTTGTTATACCTATAACCTACATGTGGTATCAGAGGGGTTACATAGTAGTTTATAATTATTTAGAAAATTATTTGATGATTTACAGTTTAATAATTTCATTTTTCAATTCATGGTTAATAATTCCTGTAATTTTGATTATGAGATCTACTCTCCCTCTTTTCATTTGTTGTAGATAATCACAATAACAAATGAATTTTTAATTAAAATTAAAATCGAGAACTCATTAGGAGGTGGTGAATAATCAACCCATGTGGTGTGAAAGTATATGGTGTGTGTTAAAACATACACACAGTGTTATCTTCCACAAATTTCGTGTAATCTGAACTACACATCATGTAGTAATGTACAATGAATCATGAGTAAGTCGGTAATTACTCAAGTTGTGCACATTTTTTACACACAGTTTAGTTAATTTAACACAATTTGTTGACTAGAATAGATAGGATCATGGATATCAGATTACATGCCATGTGTCCCACTAGTCACGTCTTGTAGGCTATTTGGAATAGGGTCTAAACCGTGTATTAATTACATGGCTAAGCTAGATGGTAGCCATGTAACCTGGAAACAACATGAAATGTAACCCAATTTACATGACATGTACTCTGAAATATATGATGTACGCATTTCATGCCGATTCCAAATCTGTGTACTTCAGGAAGTATGGTGATAGTAGTACATTCCAGGTAGTTGTAAATACATGCTATGTACTTCACCAAATTAATCGATGTTAAATCATTAATGATTGTGTAATGATCAGGACATCTTATCATGTAAAAATCATACTATATGTTGTTAATATATTAATTGAAGCATCATGTATTCTGTATGTCATAAGATTAAAATAGTATAAAAATATAATACATGTTTTCTAGATTCAAATGGGTATTTATCTAGTTACCTCCAAGGTTCATTTATGTAAAAATATGAGAATCAGAAGGAAATTAAGAAAAGGATTAAGATACAAGTATTGGTTTATTAAAGATAATTAATAATTGATTAAAGAATGCATTATCTTAATTAGAAGGATTAATTAATTGAATACTACTTTTATTTAATACATAACTCGTTTCATGTATGTGGGTGATCGTGAGCTCTACCAAGACATTTATATGTGATTAGTTTTCTTTTAATGTATTAATTATATAAATATTTTTCATGTGATCCATATCTCTTCATTAATACATAAGTCTGAAATCTTCATGGATTCGTTTCTGTAAACCCCCTTTTTACCCCTCCCATGCCTGTGAGTTAAAAATCATATAGATGGAACTACCAAGATAGATGAGACAATTCAAGAGGGAGATGAGATGAAACCAATCCCAGGAGATAGATAAGTGTGTAGATGGAAATCAATAAACATGAACCCCAATGGTTTATTGTGTTTCTCCCCTAGTATAGGGTTAGTTTATCAATGACTAGATGAACTAAACGTTATAAAATCTCATGATCACTCTCATTTATTTATTTAATATATGTTAGTATCATTGTTTATCATTATTAATGTGTTGTCACAATGACATGAATAAATAATTAAACCAGTATGCAAGATGCAAGTAATATTAACCAGGCTAATGCTTAAATATTATTAAGACATGGTGAATCAATTTCACAAGTTTCACTTAATTTTAACAATAATGTAAAAATTATAATACTCATTTCACCCATAAAAGATAAAAATATGTCAAATACATTGTTAATTCAGACCAAGACTTCCATTAATTGATTAAGGGAAAAAATCAATAAATCTTTGTGCTTCACCAAAACATTTAGGGACACTTACATTTATACAGAAATACCTTATGAATTTTTTCTATTTGACTTTACCATATGACATCAAGAGAAGTATCCCTTTCAATACATTGTGCATTATTTAAGGATACAGTTGAGGAAATCCAATTTCACGATTTTTGGATTGGGGAGTAAACTAAACATATCATGGATCTGCAAGCCCATAGTTGGGAAAGACGTACCTACCTTAATACCTTCGAATATCATTTCCAACCCTTTATGGGGTTATGAAAAGGGTAATATAGATCCTTTACACAAGAATATCATGGCTATCAGACATTCCAACTACAATGATGGGGGCCATAATTACTTGAAAAAATAGTGGGAGGCTTAATAAAATTGATTTTTTATTTCTCATAAAATTTAATTATGAAACTACTAATTATAATCTATTTTAATTATAGAATAAAATGAAAAACATTACAACCACACTATCCCTATGATCAATTCTGGATAAAGAAAATATCCTCACTGGAGGTAACTTGTATGAACTGTTTAGGCACCTTTTTGTTATTCTAGCCATGAACAAATGTCATAAATGTTGGAGTCCTTATTACCGGATCTAACTACTCAAGACGCGAGTGATGAAGACCTATCACTTTATGAGAACCATATGAATGACGTAGTCGAAGATCAATGCTTGATGTCATCTTCAATGTCTAGTGAGCTCATGAAGTCTCATTAATATGGGTATGCCAATAGCATTCTAGATCAACTTTTTGGACTTTACAATGAGACAGAAAAACAAGAATGGTCTGAGGTCTCCAAGGAACTCTTTCAATGTATGCTTAGAGTGGGTTCCCTGGTTGGGCCTCATGTAGTCACTATCATTGGATACATTGAGTGCGTGGAGGATTCAGGGTTTAAAAACCCATATGAACTGGGCACTGATATCATTCTCACATCACTCCCTCAGAGATTCTATAGCATTGTAGTTTATTTTAATATGAAAAAAACTGAGAAGTCTCTATCTGATCTTCTTATCCTCATTTGTGATGTTGAAAAAGATATGAAGTGTGAACTGTTATTTGCCCTTATGGTGAATAATATGGGATTAAAGGAAAAAAAATAAATCTCATTACTTCATCATACCCTTCCAAGAAACAAATATCAATGGGGAGGCTATGGAATATAATGTTGTTTGTTTCGCATGGGGCAAGAATGGCCACTAGAAGAAAAACTGCTCGCAACCTATGAATCTTGGGGAATATTTAGGTTAGATTTTTATCAAATGAAATCTATATGTTTCTAAAAAATGTTTATTTGATAAAACATGAGGTTCTCACATATTTATTCAAATACAAGAACCAATTAGATTCCAGAAGATTGACCAATGGGAGCAACATCTATGAGGAGGAAACAGAGCCAGACTCACTACTGTAGTTGTCGAGGGGTATACCACCTCATGTTTCCAAATGGGATGATCTTGATGTTAGACGGATTTTATTACATTTTTTCTATTACTGAAAACATTATTTATGTATCCAGAGTTGATACATATGGATTTGTTTTCATGTTTTGGAATTGAATATTTCTACTTTTACAAAGATGAAATTTTTTTTTGTTGGGATCATTTATATAACTATATTTACATGTGGAATTAGACAAACTATATAATGGAAGTAGATAACAATGATATATCACATGAATCATACCACACCCAACATTGTCATCACCGACTAGGTCATGTAAATGAGAAATACTTGACAATGTTATATCAAGATATATATTAAGATTCAATATCACATAAAATTCATGGCATATGACATGCATGTTTACACAGAAAATGACCAATGACCCATTTAGTGGGTAAGGTGAAAGGGATAAAGATATTTTTGAATTGGTTCATATCAATGTGTGTGGAGCATATCTAGTTGAAGCAAGAGGACAATACTTATACATTAATATATTTACTCATGATTTTAGTATATATAGATATATCTACCTAATATGGCATAACCAGATTATTTTGATAAGATCAAATAATATATAATGAAGCTGAGATCTAGATTTGTATGAATTTAATGAAACTTCACTCAGAACAAGGTGGTGAATAACATTATCAAGAATTCATTGACTACAAATTGGTGTTTGGGATCCTATCACAAATCACTCCTCCTTACATTCACTAGAGGAATGGTGTGAGTGAACGGAGAACCACACATTGTTGGAATTGGTGAGATCAATGATGAGTCATGCAATATGTCAATTTTCGTTTTGGTGATATGCGTTACAAATAGAAGTACACATACTACACAATGTACCAACAAAATTGATAAATGGTATTATATAAAAGATCTAGATTATAATGAATGAAATGTTATCCAATTTACATCTATGGGGAAGGAATGTGTTTTCAAATGCCACTTTAGGTAAGACACATGCAACTTAAGGAATAAAGTGTATCATTATAGGATAACCCAATGAAACAAGGAGATATTCCCTATACAACCCATAAGAAAAAAATGTTATAGTGTCAAGACATTACATATTCCTTGAGAAGGATAAAATCTCCAAAAGAGATAGTGGTAGTGTGATAGAATTCAATTAATTTGATTCCAAATGTACAATAGAGTTTGTACAGGGACAAATTCCACAAAGGCCCATGGAATAATGAACTGTTCTAGAGATACAAGAACAACATAAGAGTTAAAGAGATGTTATATGACAAGAATGGTATGGTTTTATAATTAATGGGGATGAAGACTCATTATTTGTTGATAATAATGATTCTCTAACCTTCAAGGAAATTGAATATGGAATAAATGATACCTTGTTGAATAATAAATATATTATGTTATAACATTCATATTTTAATAACATATTTGATACCTCGTTGAAGCTTGATGGTGTGTGTTCTATATGATATCAAACTTAATTTTCATATTTCCAAAGAGCTTGCATTACTTTTCCCCCACATTCAATAAATTCCATCCACCAAATTTAAACCTAATCTAAATAGGGTTATGTATTTCAGATTTCATTTTCGAAAAACCCACATCGTAAATAGAGATAATAAAACATCTTCTTAAAAAAGGGAAAAGGTAATATATAGGTCATCTTAAAAGTCAAATAACTAGGATTGAAATTATTAGCACCTTATTTTTATTTGGAAACATAGATATTGAGGATAAAATAATTCATAAGGACAAATAAAGGTTAATAGAGATCAAGGTATAGAGAAAGTTAACCATTAAAAAAACTTAAATTTTTAATGGGATAAAATACCATCGATTTATAGTATCTGAATGTTAGATGATAACATTTATAATACAAGATACCTTTACAAGTGTTCATGGATTATTTTTATATCAACATAGTGAACACAATAAAATATACATACTTATTACTTTATATATTAATATTAATCATTCCATGAATAATATTTCTCTTTGGTCAATTTACACATCATTTCACAGAATGATAAATGAATAACAAACATGAATATATTTATTCATTAAGCCCTAAAAGTATCATTTAAGAAATAATATTATCCATTAATGTGTTATAAATAATTCCAACAATCTCTAAATATTTACTAAATCCAAAAAAATTTAGAACAAGTTGTCTATTATAATACATTAATATCTAATAACTCAAGAGTAACACAAAAAATTTATCATAATTCATTCCCTGAGTATCTATCAAAAAAATAAATAAATTAAAAATAATTTAATACTAACTAATATAACATGTAGGCCTATGGTAGGCACAACACCCATTTCTCCATTTGGATGTGTCCATAAGCCCAGTGGTCTTGTTTTATGAGATAAGTTGTCCCCTCACATAAATTTTTTATTTTTTTTAAACATAATAATATAAATCCTATAAAATTATACAAAAAAAATATAATGAAAATCCAGAAAAATAATATTAATAATCAATAAATGTTTTTCCATTATTTATTTCTAAGTCGACATATTTTTCCAATTAATTAAAATAATATTCACTAAATGCAATTACATTTACATGAAAAATATAATAACCCAAATGGTTTTCAATACCTTTAAAAATGTGAATCAAGAATTATTCTAGAAATTATAAGTCATGTTGAACATAATGGTTATATATATCTCAAATCAATGAATCATTTCTAAAAATTTCATTAATAATATGAAATCTCATCACATAATACCTCAAAATGGGTGGATACAACCTTCAACCTATGACCAACCTTAATCATAAAAATCCATAATAGTAATTATAATTCATGATTTATCATTAATGGAAAAATATAAAATTACAGTGAATGATAAGACAATATTTAGATGGTTCATGATTCTTATAACTAAAACTCGATTTATAAAATATGCTTCTATAATATAATTAATTAATCCCAAAACCATAAGTATTCAATACTCTCATATCAATTATTTGAATAACATAGGTCCTTCATTGTCCTCTGATTTATCCTATTGAAGAGTAAATTAAAATAAAGAATTCCCATGTTCTAGACATTCATGACATTGATTTATATATGAATTTATAAGATGAGATTTATTTATCTTCATGGAACTCGTATTTTTTCCTCTGTAATCTATTTCTCCATTCACTAATATATCAAAAAATCTTCTTCTATTCATTCATTCTCCAAGGTTTTGACTTCCATGTTTTTTATATGAAGTTAGTCAACCAATATTTCTTCAATGGTATCGAAAAAACATGTTATTAGTGGTCATAATCCTCATAATAATTTTTGAATAAATGGGTCAGTTATGATATAGGTTGTTAATTATATATTATTATAAAAATTTAGGAACAGTCATGATATTTTCCCTACATAATTATTTCATCTTTTCACAAAAATTATAACATCACCCCTCATATTCAACGAAAAAATGACCCTTGTAGGATCCATATATTAAATAATACCAAATAACATACCATAGATAGAAATTATCATTATTCACAGTAGAATAATCATTTACATGGTTTCTAAATCAAGGAAATTATTTTTATTATAATAAACCTATTTTAAATTTTTTTTATTAATTTTCATCATCTATTCAAATAAATAATTATAAATTGTAATGAAAATGTTAATTCACAATAGAATATCCCACTTTAGTATCGAACTATTTATATGGAGAGGATAGTTGGAATGAATGACGTGAATATTGTTCCCATTTCAAACACAACCTTTTTAGAATTATTACATTTAATACAAATATTCCTGAGCAACATACAGATGTAATATACATGAATTTATCTATTAAAAGGAAAACCAAATAATCATACCTTATTAAAACATTATAATGTTATCATATAATCATGATAAATCTTCAATGTGATCCATATGTCTATATACCATAATCTATTCTTGCCTAAATAGATTTCCCAAATTTAATAATAATTATTCTCTGATTCCAATAGCAATGACTTTGAATTGATTTTCCCTTAGAAGGATGTTACATTATTATATTGGCATAATATTCAGGAGATTTAATCTAAATGAGAAATATAGATTGTTAGTCTTTGAAAATTACGAAAATAATATAATTTCATAATTCATATGAAAACATTAATTACAGTATTGTTAATTAATATATTCTTTATCCATGAACTCATTTAAAGATACTTTCATTATATATTACACAATGAAAAGGAAATAAGGGTGAGGTCATATTCTGCGAATGGTATAATTATTCTATAATGAATTCAGAATTAATAAGGACAAATAAATATGGAATAGAAAATAACTACCGAGCTAACCCCATTTAATAAATAACACATCTATGAAAAGAAATTTGTATGAATAAATGATAATAAACATTGACTTAAAAATAGTCACATGATCTTGAAGTTATTAAATGAATAATATCTATAATGTAATTTCATAGGTAATAATAACTAAATTATTAATTAAGAGAAAAATTATTACATGAATTCGTAATCTCATACATCATGATATATATAACATCCAGACCTTTAACAAAGACAATTTATGTACAGTTTGGTATACACCAAAAACAAATTTTATGCTAGCTTACATGTTTTTCTCTTAATAAAAATTGAGTCATCAGGAGGTCATATGATTTTTGGACCCTCCCATCACTGAATATCAAAATAATTACTCATAGGTTGAATGATTTATTGAATTTAGGAATAATATTCATCATTAATATATTTTATCATTGATTAATTAATATATAATATCATTATTTCCCCAATCAATCAAATAAAATTCAAAGTAAAACACCATATGCATTAAAGATATTTAAGGATTTAACATATCCATGAAACATCAAATGGTTATTGAAGTGAAATTTAATCTATAATGATCATAATAAAGTGATTATTTCTACATGAAATAAGTGACTACAAAAATAATCATAAAATTAGATGTCAATTATTTACTACGTTAAACTTATCTTAAACCATCCAAATAAATAATTAGGGTGGTATCAATACACCATATCATTAATAATTTTTATTATTATTTTCATTGATGAATATAAATAATATAAACATTAAAATAAAAAAATTCTTCTAGAAAGTTACATTTTAACATCTAAAATCACACATAAAAGCAAAATGTTTCCTGAATATTATGAAAATCATTTTCATTCAAATTAATCTTTTAAATTAGTCATGTAATCTTAAATACAAATATATATCATAATAGTGGTAATATTTACTTCATTATGAGTATTTTAAAACAATTATTCCATTAACATTTTCAATAAAAAGTCTTATGGTTCGTTGTTTGGAAAATTACAAGGACATTCCATTTAAACAATCTTTTAAATATTTAAAAATAGGTAAAAATTATTCAATAAATAATTAGATAATATTAAAAGGATTATTTTAAAATTTTAATTGAAAATATAGATAAGGAATAAAATTAATGTTTTGCAAAAAATATTAAATAATTTATCATTTCTTAAAAACATTTTTTCAATGATTATAACTAAAAAAAGAGAAAAATTATAATTTTTTTAAAAAGAATCATGAATAAAAAATAGAAAATAATATTAAATGGTTGTATTATGAAATTAATGAAAAAATATATTCAATGTAAAATTAAGAATATACAGAACATATTAAAATTGTATTGAATAATAAAACCATAATGTTTGGGTAACTTTTCATTCATTCGATTGATGAATAAAATGAAATATATTTAATATTTTAATACCATGAATATAAATGGAATAATGATATATCATTTATTAAGGGAATTAGATATAAGTAATAAAATAATATAAATTCATAACATAACATATATCATATGTAAATCAACATGGTATGAAGAACCCTTACAATTATCATTATGTTGAGGTGTAAAAAAATATTTAAAGAGATTATATAAGAAAAATGTAGAAAAAAACAAAAAAGTGGAAATAAAACATATAATAACCATATATAATTACCCACATAATCATGTAATATAAAATACAATGAGGATACAATATAATCCAAAAAAATTAAATTTTTCTCTTATACACTTACTACATTATAATTTTTGTGTAAATTCACATAGGATGAAATAATATTAGTTGAAAAATAAATAAATTTTTTTTTGGAATCATGATATTAAATTTAATATGGGTTGAATATAAAACATATAAAATAAATTATTTTATTAAAATTAAAATATCCATCAATGAAAAAAATTGACACAATTTTCCTCATCTCATAATTCCTTTTAATTTGATCACAATTTAAACTCAATTATAGTGGTTTAAATCATTGTGTAAATTTATAATAAAACAAATCTAAAATTTATAATATCAGATATGATCTTATTAAGATATATTATATCACATTAGTTAATAGAATTCCATCGTTACAATAGCTTCTTTTGTTAACTATTTTTTATACTGCATGTTTCATCATAATAGAATGGTTTCTTAACTATATGATATCGTTACATAATCTAAATAATGATATAAACATTATAAATAAAATATTAATTCTTTATGAAACATGTACAAATAATTATTTAATGTTTTACCTACAAAATGAATTACATCACTTCATTGAGATGGTAGGACATAAAAACACATAAGCGGATTTATGATCACCATAATTGGTGAAAAGGTGAGGGATTAGATGATATATTAATTTTAAATGGTTAATATATTTTAATACATATCATATATTAACATTATTTTCATTATTATAACTATCCATGTGATCCAGTGAAGAAAATAAATTAAATAAGTTCATTATGTGGTTGTCTCCCATACAAAAAAATCATGGATTTGTTTTCCATTTGACGGATAAAGAGAAAGAAAAATATTAATCAAATAAAATTATAACATCTGATTATATGGAAGATTTTTTATTAATGTGTAAATATTATTAAAAAAATTAATTAATGAAATGAAAGAGCTTGGTGAATGTGGTTAAATTTTCTTATAGAAACATCTACTAAATATTTTATTACGGACCTTAGGATTGGTATTTTTAGAAGATTAACAACTCATGAATGTTGAGGTGGATTTTGGGGAGAGATTTTGGAAGGTTTGGTTTTATATAAAATTTTTATTGGTGTAAATATGTGGTGGGATGAGGTGCTCTTTACTGAATGTGGGGGATGGGTTGTTCATTGAAACCAAAGGGAAATTTCTCAGAACAATACATAAGGATAAAGTAATTCACATGCCAAATTCCTCCAAAAAACATTTTATTCAATTTGTGTAATATTAGTTTTAATTAATTCTAAAAAAGATTATTTTTATAGGATTAATCCACCTGTCCATGGTAAACTCGTTTTATCCTAACTACGATAATTAATTTGTTCCACAATTAATATTCATTTTGTCAAAACAGAATGTTTATCATATTTCATAGTATTAATTATTTTTTATTAAAGACATTGAAGAAATTTTATTTAAATATATTTATTGTATTGTGAGAATCTAAATTAAAATTATTCCCATAAATCCTGTAGAAAATCAATTTTTCGTGAAAACCATTATTTAAGAAAATGATGATCTTACAATAACTTCATGACTATTGATCATCATTATATGTATTTAAATTAATTTATTTGTAAATATAATCTATATATTTATTTTATATATTTCAATATTATATTATATTTTAATTTATTAAAATGTATTGATATTTTTCAATTAATAATAGTTTTAAGAAAAAATATTTCCAATGATAAAAATAAACATATAAAAAACGATAAGAAACCTAATTAAAAATTAATTAATTTGATAAAATATATCTAATTAATATATATCTTAATATCTAATAAAATATAAATCACAATTAGTATATTAAATTACATAATTTATTGAAAAGAAATAACTATTTTTAAAAGCGGTATTTCCCTTTATTCAATGAAAAATCACAGTATTTATAAAACTTCAAAAAATCCACTATAATCTAAAATATATATGATTATTTAAAATGTTATGTAATTTTAAAAAATAATTTTTCAAAAATTTGAAAAATTTATTCAACTTATTTTCTCAAAAAGGGAAATAAGAATCATTTATAAGGAAAATTTATATTTTGAAAAATAAATTCAATTTAGATAAAATTTAGTGTTTATCATCAATAACTTTTAATTTTTTTTAAATATTAAATATATTTTATAATTAATTTAATCTTATACATACCTAACTATTAAATGACTATGTTATAACATTTATATTAAAATATTTAATTATTGTGGGTCCTTCATCATCATTGTTTTTTGTCATATATTATATCAAAAATAATGTTCTTATTTTAAAATATCAGTTTTCTACATTATCCAAAAATTTAATATTTTTCATTCTCATAATTTTATGTTGCTCATAGAAAACAAGAATTTTCTATTTGAAAATACCTTCGTAGAAAATCATCACCGTAAAATGGTTAAGAAAACATCTTATTAGATGATGGAAATTGACATATAATTTCCATAAAAAAGAAACACATATATTGTTCTAAATGTTTGATAACATTTTTGGAATGTGACAATATGTAAAAAAATGAGGAAACAATCAACTATTGGAAAATAAGAAGTGATAGAGAACATGATCAATAGATATTTAACCACCAAAACCTATAAAACTGTGATGGGTTAAAATAGAATCGATTCATTAGATTTGAAGGTTGTAAGATACCATTTATTCCAAAATCATTTTCAAATAAAAAAGAAATATTTTTAGTCTCATGATTGAGAACACTATAATATATAAAAATTTGATATCCTTTTGTTTTTATAATCTTAATTTTATCATTTAAATGTTCTTTCCTCTATTTTTAAATCATTTATTACTCTAGGAAATATATATCAAATATGATATTTTTTTATCTTTTACAAATAAAATTAACCATTAATAGATCATAAACTCCTTAAATGTGTGAAAATTATTTCTCTATGTCTCTAAATATTCACAAAATTTTTTTTTGAACAAGTTATCAAATTTAATACAATAATCTATAAAACATCAATAATAACACTAAAACATAATCGTATTATTTTATATAAATATTTATTATTCAAATTTGTTATGTAATTAAATTTTCATTCTTATCTGTGAAACATGTAGTCTTATGGAATCAGTATCACGCTTATAACCTTGTAGTTGTGATTTAATCTACAGGACCCTGATTGATGCAATGGTTTATCACTCAAAATGTGAGTTTTTTATTTTATAAATCAATATTCATAGAATTCATGTTATATACCTAATGATATGATTAACACCATATAAATAAAATTAATTTTCAAATAAATTTTTAGCCATTAATGTTTTATATATGAATTATTTTCTTCCACAAAATCTATTAATCATCATTGAATACTATTACCCTAACATCAATGATCACATCAACCATGAATGTTATAAATATTTGTAAGATTATGATGATTTAATACTTCCTTAAAAATATTACTTCATGTTATACTTATGGGTTTCATATACGCCAACCTATGTAAAATTATCCCAATATATCATTTATTATATGAATATATAATCAATTAATTCCTTGAGAAGGTAATCTAATACACTGAACAAATAGTCAAACATAAACATAGAAACCCAAAATGGTATCCGTAATTTTTTAGAAATTATTAGAGGAATACATATAGGCTTGAAAAAAATGTAACATAATCCATATATGATTTATAATTTTTATAAATAAAAAATCATTCAAAAAATTTATTTTCCAATTTAATTATTTAATCTAAATACATAAATAAAATAATCCTCTCACTTAAATGATTTTTATAACATAGGTCATTCCATAGAAAAGCAATTAACCAATAGAAAATGTAATTGACATATTTACTATCTACGTTCCAGACATTAATGACTTCAAACTATGTGTAACGACCCAATGTTTTTCAATGGAAATTCCATTATTATAATAATGTCATAAACTCACATTAAAACACAACATTATAAACTACTAAGTGACAAGTTACATTTAAACATATTTTTTTCACTTCTGTATTGGGTATTTTGGGAATCTGACGTACACGATTGTGTTCAAGATGATTTTGGGAGTCTAATAAATCAAAAATAATATTTTGTAAATAGTAACCTAACCTTATGAATAGTAACATACCCTTATTAATAATTATATTATCCTTTTTAATAGTAAATCATCTAACATAAGAGTAACTTTACCCATAAATAAATAAATAAAATTTATACATCTTAGAATGTGACAGTTTGACCTTATTAAAAGTTTTGGTATTTATTAAGTGATAAAAAATTCATTATAATAAAATAAATTGTATCTTCTTAAAACTTGTTCATTAATTATCAACTAAATTTATTATTGTTTTAATATATTTTTATATGATCCTATGTAATTTTTGAATGAACTATAAAATTAGTTTTAATTTTCAAAAACTATTTTTTAAGTAAATCATGATTTTATTAAATAATAAATTAATAATTTTTGTAAAAATATTTTTTAAAAATGGAATTCATTTTTTGATTCTACACATCAATAAATGGTAGGGGTAAATTTTTGGGATTTTTCTGAGATGCATGAATTTTTTATGAATAGTGAAATACCATAATTTACAAAATAACCTAAATAAGAAAAATATAGAGTCATCTATGATGTTCTGCAAATGTATGATCACCTGGTTTGGTAACACATGATAAAAATAATATTATTGGTCATTTAAGACTCACTATTCCTTGTCTTTAGGGAAATTTAGTAACTAATGAATTTTATATTAAGGAATCCCCTCTCCCCTCCAATATAAAAACCTCCTTTCACACCCTCATTTCCTCACACCTATCAAGCTCCAAGACATCTATAAAGTCTACCCAAACATCTTTTCTAGCCCCTCCACCAAGTCCAAGAGCTTCTAGTCACATCAAAAGATCATTCTTAGGCCCTTAAAAGGATCTCAACAAGAGGATTTACGAGGTAATTTCTCTCCCTCTTCTCCTTCAATTTCAATTCAAGATCAAGTTCATTTCTGGATCTTTACCCACATATGTTCATATAAATGGTATTTAAACTCTAGTATTATACAATTACTGGAATTTTATGATGCTAATGGGATATTATATTATCCATCACCCTTTCCCTCTTCCTTTTATTTTACTAAAGAGAACATTGTTGGTGAGGTGTTTATTTATCACCTTCAATAATTACATGCCTTCTTCTTCCTTTTCTACCTTCAGATGTAGACATGAAACCATTTTAATGGTTGAAAATGAATGTTTTAGGTATTATTTCTTATTAATGTTCTATAAATAACCTATGTCCATATTACTAAGTGATCAGTTAAAACATGTTCGTGGTGATCGAAAAACCGCCCAAATTAACCCAAATAATCATCATTTAATTCTTATCTAATGATTCATCCACATAGATATAACATGATTCATTATAGGATCATTAAATATCCTTTAAAATAATTAATAACATGTAATCTCAGTTCTGTTTTCTTACCCATGTTCTACCAAAACTTCAATTTAAGAATACAAGTGAACCGCTCAAGAAAACCATAAAAATAAACATTCCTGAATAATATTTTTAAACTCTATAACTCATCCAAAGGCACATAAAATCACATAATGAAACCATAATGAACCATATTACTGTATATAAGGTTTTTTATTTCTAATTAATGAACATTATTTCATTATACAAGACATTAAAGGGAAGGATGCATTCAGATAAAAGTTAATGGGAAATTCCCGAACCCAACATCCATCCTTGAGGTTCTCCCTATTTCACTCTTTTTTGATATGGTTCCTCCATAAAAAAAATTCATCATTTTATTTCTTTCTATGTAATATTCATGTTTACCAATATTTTTTATGTCAAAAATTTTTTTCCCATAAGAACTCTTATTTTAAGAACACAACTTTTACTTCTCGTTCAAGGTTGATGGTTCTTGTATCAAGTATGTTATTCCCTCTTGGTTTTGGGAAACCAATGATTAAGAATGTGTTCTTATGATATGAAACACATTCATTTATGTGGGTTATTTATGTTCATTATGGATACATGTTCTATGTGGCATGCATGATAATGATAATATTATGATGTGACTGGTGATCCTGGAATTATATAGTGCTACAATGCATTGTGTAAATTGTTTAATATCATGAGTAAATTTGAAAAGATGTGTACAAGATTCTATATTTTTTCACTAGTATGTGTGGTATTTAATCACTATGACATTATGTTTTATTTTTATGCAATACCACATTTCCAGTCTTATATTTATGCTTCCTCTCATTTCCATGATATTTTTCCCATGTTATTATTATGCTCACCCCATTGTATATTGTTTTAATCTATCCTCTTAAAAGGCTTCTATATCACCCCTTTTAATGTATATCCTCAGCTATCTACATTTAATAATTAGAAGAAATGTTCCAATAAGAATCATGATAAGATGAAATTAAATAAATGTTTATGCTTGATGTTGTAATATTTATGTATGTTCCTTGTTTTCCCGAGATGCTAAACCCTTGGTTATTTTATGTGTTACACTATTATGTTTTTTATCTTTAAAATGATGTAATATTAATTTAAGAAATGGTTGGGTCACTATAGTTAGTATCAGAGTTAAGGATTAGTTAATTTGGGAATTAGGATTAATGAACCCCAGAAAAAACCTATAGCATGAGACTACGTACAAATATGCACACAAGAAAATCTATATAGGGATCCCATATGTTATTATTTTAGTATAAATTTTTCAAATGAATAAGTTATTTATTCTTAACTTGTTTACTTGTGTTTGATTCTAACATTTTTTATTTTAGAAAATGGTGGGAATATGGAGAAATTAGGCCAACAACTCATGTGATGGCCAATGCAATGATTGCCTGAACGACATACCAAATGATTTGGGTGGTGGAATTCAGAACATCATGGCAATTATTACCCAATTATCTCAGGTTATGAACAATAACCATAATAATAGGGAGCATCCTCCTTCACCCAAGAGGGTGAAAATGGCTATCGAATGTTTTATGCGGCGAAGACTACCAATGTTTTGTGGATCATCTGATCCACTAGTTGCGGAATAGTGGGTCAACACCATGGAGAATATCTTTTCAATTTTTCAATGTTTTGAGATGAAGAAGGTGACCCTATCCATTAATCTTCTAGATGGAGAATCCAATTAATGGTGGGATTTGATTAAGAACACCATGCCAAGGGACGAAACTGAAGTGATCAAATATGAAGAATTTATGTAAATGTTCCTTTTAAAGTATTTCCCAAGAAATCTTCACATGAAGATGAAGACAAAATTCATAGAGCTCATGAAAAAAGGATGAGAATCTATCACTACCTATGGCAAGAATTTCACAAGGCTTTCAAGGTACGCTTTGGGTTTTTTATCGACAATTATATAAAAATTTGATAGATTATTTAGTGGATTAGAACCACACATTCGAAAGGCTCTTGAAATTCGAGACATTGGGAGTTATGAATAAGTTGTTCGATGTTCCATCAATATAGAGATGGATTTTGGAGAATGGTACCATGGATATGGGGATAATAAATGAAAGATGGTGTTTTGAGATGGAGGATCTAATGACAAAAGTCGGAAGAAAACTCAGCAACCAAAATGCCAAAAATGTGGGAAGTTGCACCATGGGAACTGCCTCAAAGGGATGGGGAGATTATTCAAGTGTGGGAAAGAAGGACACCATGCTGAAGAGTGTTTAAAAGACATGAAAGGGAAGGATAATTTATCCTATTAATGCATAGAACCTCTCATGGTTAAATTCTAGAACTGTAGGGAGATAGGTCACAATGCAAACTAGTGCACTAAACAGCATGTTCTCGAGGGAAATCGGCGTTAGCAGTGACCAAAGCCTAAGGAACAAGGGAAGTCTTATGCCATCACATTTGTGGAGGTGGATCATGATAATGAATTCATACAAGGTACACTTCTTTTTCACTAAATAATGGAAAAAGTCTTATTTGATTCATTTTTTATGCATTCTCTTATATCTTGCAAGTATGTTAGAACTATAGAATCGAAGCCTCAAAACCTTGAAGTAGAGATATCTGTAAAAGCATCAAGTGGTGCAATCATTGCATCCCAAGTGTTTGACTCCTCTCCTATTGGCACATGTGGGAAGATTTTACCATCAAATTTTGTAATACTTCATTTGAGTGAATTCAACGCTATAATGGGAATGGATTGGCTCTCGTTATTTTGAGCACATATCAACTGTCGAGAAAAAGAAATATATTTTCATATTCCGAACCATCCCATTCTCCTGTACAATTGCATGGAAGATTATGAATCTCCTTTGAAAAATCCTTCAATAGTTTGGGTGTTGATTCCCTACGAAGAAACATACCCCCCCCCCTAATTGGTTGAGTTGAATGAAAGTTCAAATCTTGTGAATTGAACAAGATAGGGATTTATACATTCTTCCATAAATAATGAATGACATACACTACGTTATTTTTGATTAAATGAATCTTATTATATATCATGATGTAAATTTATCAAAAAATTATCTTATACATGAACTAGATGGTGATTCCCTTATTGGGGGTGGTATGAATCATGATAATTAGTATCACTTTCAATTTTCCTAACATGGTATTATAATCAAACACATAATGGTTGTTATTTAAATATTCAATCACATTAAAAACTATCATATTTATAAAATAAGATACATTTAATCCCAAACCTAAAATTTGTTGAGTCAATAAGGTTTTCCTTATGACTTTTCCATTCCTTCTTGTTTTGAAAATCACAAACACCTTATCTTTAAGAAAATTGCTTTTATAAGGAAAATTGTTTTCTTAAGGAAAATCGCTTTTATAAGAAAAATTATCTTTATCATATATTCTTCCATATTTTTCTTACGTATAAGTTTCGGATTCATTTTCTCGGAATCATTGAAACTTTGATATAAAGCATTCTGTTTTAGGATTCAGATTCTGGATAAGAACTATAAGAAAGTCTCATTCCAAATTCCAGATATGAACTCTGACTAAGTTCTATTCCAGATTCAGGATACGAATTCTGAAGAAGAATTCTCATTGCGAATTCTGATGAAGAATTCTCATTACGAATTCTAATGAAGAAATCTCATTCCGAATTCTCATTACGAATTCAAATGAAGAATTCTTGTTATGAATTCTAATGATGAAATATCATTCCGAATTCTCATTACGAATTCTGATAAAGAATTCTCATTACGAATTCTGATGATGAATTCTCATTACGAATTCTGATGACAAATTCTCATTACGATTTCTGATGACGAATTCCTATTCCGAATTCTCATTCCAAATTCACCTATTAAACAGAATCTGATTATCATTATTTTATACACTCTGAATTTATTCACTCCGAACTTTCATTTCGAAGTTTTCATTCTGAACCTTTATGTTAGAGTATAAAACGATGTCATACATTCTGTTACACTTGTTTCGTTATAAAACGATGTCGTCTGTTTTGTTATAAACTAACCGTTGTCTAAGTGACACATGTACAGGTCCCTCCGATCTTTAAGGAAAATATGACCGTTGGAGAGGAGCCGACCTTACCTATAAATAGGAGCTCATTTGAAAGAGCTCGGTGCTGCTGATAGCTGATGAATGCTGATTGCTGTAAGGCTGACTAATCTGCTTGAAGGGATTTCTAGAGAGAGAGGCTCTTATTAACTCTCAAAGCTTCGTGCGACTCCGAATATTGGTTATTACATTCGAGGGCTTCTGGGGATAGGAAGACAGAGGTGCCGACTACCTTAAAATTCGAGGGCTTCTTTGCTGAGGAGGACAGAGGTTGCCAACTACCTTGAAGTTGAGGGCTTGCGGGGATAGCAAGACAGAGACACCGATCTTCGTATCGAGGGCTTACCCTGGTGTGGGTAAGACAGACTTGCTTGAAAGTATAAATCAAGGGACCTTTATCCAAGGTTGTTGGATACCCTTCTCTTTGGGTTAAAAGACTATTATCTTGTTACTAGTAGTTTTACTACTTGTTTTTATACCGCTGCAATTTGTATCCTAAGGAAAGTATAACTTTCTTATACTTCATTACTTACTCTGATTCATTTAGATTCTATACGCTTTAAGGTAGAATCTCATATTGTAACTTTTGTTAAGTTTCAATTTCCAGAACCATATTTCCGGAACCTACTTTTGGAATCTCTTTCCAAGTTTAGTTCGGTGTTAGAGGTGTTGTGAATTTACTTAGTTTAACTTTGTTAAACTTAGCTCTTTCCTTTTCTTAAGGAAACTTTAGTTATTCATAACTAACTTTAAAGGTTCCAAAGGAATTTTTAAAGTATAAAATTCACCCCCCTCTTGTATATTGAGCATCTCATATTATATTTCGATCCTACAATTGGTATCAGAGGGAGGTTACCTCTTACTCTATACCATTCTTACATTTGGTATCAGAGCCGGTTACTGAAATACTTGTACTCACATACAAGTTTTTCTTGCTCACTTTTCTATTCCGAACTTTGTCATTCTGATTTATCCATTCCGAATTTTTCTCATTCCTAACTTTGTGATTACGATTCTGAGCTACTAACAAGTTTTTGTGCAAAGTTATTTTTAGTATGGCAGGAATTAATGTTGGTTCGATTGACAATCTAAATCCTACAAGGCCACCAATCTTCGATGGTAATGACTATGAATACTGGAGAGATCGTATGAAGACTTTTGTTATCAATACTGGAGTAGATAACTTTGTTATGCTTACTGGTGATTATAAAATCCCTGACAAGGAAGTTAGAACCTTTACTAACCAGGAAAAGCAAGAATATCAACTCAACTATAAGGTACACAACACTTTACTATGTTCAATGACTAGAAATATATATAGCCAAATTTCTTCTTGTGAAGCAGCTAATTGTATATGGAAGAAGTTAGAAGTTACACACTTTGGGACTTCTAAGGTGATTGAGACTAGAAGAGCTATGCTTAGAGCTGAATATCGTGGCTTCAATTTTCCTTATGGAGAACCTATCGGTAAAGTTCAACAGAGATTTATGACTATCGTCAACAGTCTACAATCTATTGGAGTGAAAGGTTTAGATGATGAAGCTCTTGTGGACAAAATAATTGACATTATGCCCAATGAGTGGGAATCCAAGAGAACTGCTATAGATGAGAATAGGAAGGTCACTCACATTACTCTTGATGAATTATTTGGAACTCTTCTACAACATGAAACAAGAATGAAGATTGATGCTGACAACATCAAGAAGAAGAATGGAAATGGTACTGTTTCTTTTACTACCACTTCAAATCAGATGAAAGCTAAGAATCCTGAGAGAGTAACCAGATCCAAGTCTAAGAAAGTTATTTTCCAATCCGAATCTAGTGAGAGTGAAGTCTCAGAAAATGAATTAGCCAATCTTTCTCGAAGGATGAACAAGATAGCTGGACAGAGAAATTTTCAATCCAAGTATAAGAAGAAGGATAGAAAAGATAAGAAAGATAGAGAAGTTACTTGTTATGAATGTAAAAGAGCTGGACATATTAGACCAGATTGACCTATGCTCAAAAAGAAAGAATGGAAGGAAAGACATTCAGCCAGGAACAGAAAGAATTATTATAAAGCCAGAGCTAAGAAAGTTCTGAAAGCTAATGATACCTGGAGTGCCAGTGGTGGTGACTCTTTAGATGAATCTTCTGATTATGAATCTTCAGGACAGAAGAATCTTGGTCTTTTAGCCAGATTACCTATTGATAATCATTGTCTTATGGCTAAGGTACGAAATGCTGAATCTTTGACCAATGTTTCTTTAAATTCTAATGATAGTAAGTATTATAACTCTTCTGATGAAGAATCATCTTCTGATGAGGAAAATACTTTACCAACTTATGAAGAAGTCTCTAGATTTGTTGAACTTCTTGAGATTGAGAATTCCAAACTCAACAAGAAACTTGACAAGGCAAATTCTAGGAATTCCATTCTTACAAAAGAGATATCGGATCTTTCTAAAGATCTTGATAACAAAAATGCTGATTTTGAAAGTATTTCAAAAAATCTTGAGGAAGTAAGTTCTGAGAAGAATAAACTTTCTAAAGAATTAGAAAAAGTAATTTCTAAGAAAAATATTTTCGAGCCTAACTCTAGTTCAAAAACTAATGATTTTGAGGATAAAAACTTGGTTGTAAAACTCAAGTCCGAAATTTTTTCCTTAAAGAAATGTTTATCAAACTTTACCCATGGTAAGGAAACTTTTGACAAGATGTATTCCCAAATATGAACTTTAAGAAATAAATCCGGATTTGGTTATACCCATGCAAAACCAGTTTTCAGTAACAATTATTTTGTTCCTCAAAGTGCCCCATTTTGTACTAAGTGTTAATGTGGTGGTCACTGGGAAATGAATTGTTCCTTAAACAAAACCCAATCCTTAGGTTTTCATAAAGCTTATTTTTCTAAGAAAATGTGGGTTCCAAAAATTTTATTGTCTGGAAATCTCGGATCCAAACAAGTTTGGATTCCGAAAATCTAACTTTGTTCTTAATTTCAGGAAAATAAAGAAAGTACCAGCAACAATACATGGTACATGGGCAGTGGATGTTCCCGGCACATGACTGGTAACAAAAGTTTTTTTGAAAAGATTATCAAAACGAAAGGAGGAAAGGTAATTTTTGGAGACAATGATAAGGGAGAGATTGTTGGTATTGGTAATATTGTTCTTTTAGAAAAAACATTAATTTCAAATGTTCTTTTGTTAATGGTCTTAAGCACAACCTCATTAGCATAAGTCAGTTATGTGATGAAGGTTACCTTGGGAATTTTAGGAATGATAAGTGTTTAGTATACAATTCCAAGGAAGAATTTATTCTCTCAGCCAACAGGCAATAGAATGATTAAACCTTAAACTTAGAAGACCTAAAAAGCCAAGATTTACCTTGCCTAAGTGCAATGGAAGATCACTCTTGGTTATGGCATAGAAGACTAGGTCACTGTAATCTTAGGAACCTATGTAAACTCTCTAAGAAGAAACTTTTTAAGGATCTAACAGAGCTTAGATTTGATTCTTCTAAAGTTTGTGATCCTTGTCAATATGGCAAGCAACATAAATCTAGTTTTAAGTCAATCGGTGAAGTCTCAACAACCGATGCATTACAGTTAGTGCACATGGATCTTTTTGGTCCAACACAAACTGGAAGCATTGGAGGAAAATACTATGTGTTTGTTCTAGTTGATGATTACACTAGATTTACTTGGGTCTATTTTCTAGCAAAGAAATCTGAAGCTTTTTCTTATTTCAAAAGTTTTAGAGCTCAAGTCAAAAAATGAGAAAAACCTTCCATTGAAAACTATTCATAGTGATCATGGAGGAGAATTTCCAAATTCTGATTTTGAAACTTTTTGTAGTAAGAAAGGTATTACTCACAATTTTTCAGCACCAAGAACTCCTCAACAGAATGGTGTAGTTGAAAGAAGAAATAGAATTCTTCAAGAGATAACTAGAACCATGTTGAGTGAATATTCTATTGCTAGACATTTCTGGGCTGAAGCTGTAAGTACTACTTGTTATACTATAAATCGAGTTTTGATTAGACCTTTTCTTAATAAAACTCCTTATGAGTTATGGAATGGTAGAAAACCTAGACTTTCCTACTTCAAGGTTTTTGGTTGTAAAGTATTCATTTTGAATACTAAAGATAAATTACATAAATTCTCACCAAAGTCTGATGAAGGAATTTTCTTAGGATATTCCACAACTTCTAAGGCTTATAGAGTTTTTAATAAAAAAACTTGCACTGTTGAGGAAACAATACATGTAAAATTTGATGAGTCAGATCCTTTTGTTTTTAAACCATCTCAACTTACATCTTCGGATGTGTTTTCAAAAACTGATTATCAACCTTTGATAGAAGAACCTTCTGATAAGGAAATTGTTCTAGAAGATACTTTTGAAAAATTTACCCCAGAAGACTTTCTACCCTATGTTGATGAACAGGTTTTACAAAACCCAAATCAGGTGTTTCTTAAGAATCATCCCGGTGATAGTATCATTGGTGATGTAAATCAACCTGTAAGGACTAGAAATTCCTTAAGAAATGAAGTAGAACATATAGAATTTCTTTCCCAATTAGAAACTAAAAGCACTGATGAAGCTTTATGTGATGATGATTGGATCAAAGCAAAGCAAGATGAACTAAATGAATTCGAAAGGAATAATGTCTGGACCTTGGTTGAAAGACCTAAGGAAACTTCTGTTATTGGAGTAAAATGGGTTTTCAGAAATAAATGTGATGAAAATGGAATCATTGTTAGAAATAAAGATAGACTTGTTGATAAAGGCTATAATCAGCAAGAAGGAATAGACTATGAAGAAACCTATGCTCCAGTAGCTAGACTTGAATCTATCCGTATTCTACTTGCCTTTGTAGCATTCTTTAATTTTCAAACTTTTTCAAATGGATGTGAAATGTGCTTTTCTTAACGGTTATGTTCAAGAGGAAGTTTTTGTTGAACAACCTCCTGGATATGAAGATAAAAAACATCCAGATCATGTTTTTAGACTTACCAAAGCTTTGTATGTCCTTAAACAAGCCCCACGAGCATGGTATGATAGACTCACTGGATTTTTGCTTCAAAATAACTATGTTAAGGGAAATGCATATCCAACCCTTTTTATAAAGAAAGATAAGAAAAATGTTTTGATTGTTTAAATTTATGTTGATGACATTATATTTGGTTCAACTCAGCAATCTCTCACTGATTCTTTTGCTAGTCTAATGAAATCTGAGTTTGAAATGAGTATGATGGGTGAGTTAACATTTTTCCTTGGTTTTCAAATTTCTCAAAAACCAGAAGGAACCTACATATCTCAACATAAGTATGTTAAATATCTTCTAAAAAAGTATGGTTATGACAACACTAAAAGTATAAGTACTCCCATTGGTACCTCGAACACGTTAGATCTTGATGAAGCTGGGAAACCAGTAGATCAAACATCTTTTAGAGGTATGATAGGATGTCTACTTTACTTAACAGCTAGTCGACCAGACTTAATGTTTTCAGTATGCTTATGTGCAAGATATCAATCCAATCCTAAGGAATCTCACTTAAAGGCAGTAAAAAGAATTTTTTGCTACCTTAAGGGAACCATGGATCTAGGATTATTTTATACTTCTGGAAATTATTTTGTTCTAAAAAGTTTTTCTGATGCTGACTTTGGTGGATGTAAAATGGATAGAAAAAGTACATCCGGAACTTGTCATTTCGTTGGAGATTCATTAGTTTCTTGGTCCTACAAGAAGCAACATTCAGTTGCACTTTCCACTGCTGAAGATGAATATGTAGCAGCTGGAAGTTGTTGTGCACAAGTGTTGTGGATGCAACACACACTCACAGACTGTGGCTTGAGTTTTACTAAAACTCAAATTTTGTGTGATAACAAAAGTGCCATTTCCCTAGGTAAAACCCTGCACATCACTCCCGTGTAAAACACATAGATATTAGGCATCACTTTCGTAGGGATCACACTCTCAAATGAGATATTATTCTTCAATTTATCGGAACACAAGATCAACTTGCTGATATATTCACAAAATCTTTGCCTTCTGATAGATTTGAATATATTAAACAGAAGATAGGAATGATATCCGTAAGTTAATCTTTCTTAATTAACTTTCTGTTGAAAATGTCTCCTTATAGTAATAAACTCCTTTTTATAGGGGGAGTACATTTGATTGTCTGTTTGGAAATTTTTTTTTTTGAAACTTTGTTTTCAAACTTTTCGGAACGAAGATTTCCGGAATGAAACTTCCGGAACTACCATTTTCCAGAATAAATATTTTCCTACAGAATACTTCTGGAATGGGAGTATTCGTATTGAAAATTTCCGGAATGGACAACTTTCGTACTGGTACTTTCATAACCAGATTTTCGTTCCAAGTTTTTTTTATTTATTTACTTTTTCGTATTTACTTTTTCTTATTCACTTTTTCATATTTAGTTTTTCAAATTGAGTTTTTCATATTGAGTTTTTCATATTTAGTTTTTCGTATCGAGTCTTTCGTAGTCATCTTTATATTACCCATTACGAATAACTTTCCTAAGCTAATCCGAATGGTATGATCTCCTTACTCATATTCTCGTAGTCATATTTTACTTGCTGGAATTTTCTTATATTATGTTTTCGGATTATAGTTTTCTTAAATCAATGTTTTAATAAAACCTCAAAAAGATCGGATTCAGGATTTCAACCGTCAGATTTGATCTCAGATTATTCCAACCGTTAGATCAACCGTGGAATGTCAAACGTCATCTCGTTGCCTATATAAAGGGGACCTAATTTCTCATCCCACATCGGTTTCAAGCTTTTGCGTGCTGAAGCTCTGCCCCTCTGTTTTAAGGATGTTCCGAACTTCAGACTTCTCTGTTCCGAATTTCTCAGAGGACTTCAGATCTGAATGTCTGCAGAGTTAGCTTCTCAAGAAATGTCTTCACCCAAGCCTATTTCTCAGTGGTTAGTATACATGGAAATGTTACTCCATCCGGATTTCTTCAACAATTATGATTCCCTTATCTCAAATAATATCAGTTTGAATGGCTGGGAAGATGTTGCGGTATCTAAAACCGTGAATCAAGATGAGGTATATTCTGATTTTCTTGTCGAGTTTTATGAATCAGTTTCTTTCTATAAAGAAGATGATAGAGAGAAGTTTTCTTTCAAATCGTATGGAAAGACATATAAGCTTTCTTACACCAAGGCTGCAAGCTTGGTAGGGTTACCTTATTAAGGGGAAGCTGAGTTTATTTCTCACGTATTTCCGGACTCTAAGGGTAGTTTCAACAAAGAGAAAGCCTTAGATACTCTCGGACTGGCTGATGATAAGGCTCCGAAAATTGCAAGTCTTTCTACTAATTATCGGATTCTGGAATTATGGGTGCAAGGACTTATCGTACCGAGAAAAGGGGATAAGGACAGCCTGATGAAAAGTGAGATCAACATATTAGATTTTCTGATAAATCTAAGGAAGTTCAACTTCATGAGGCACATCCTTATAACCATTGAGATCCTTAAGAAAGGAAATCTCAGAGCTCAGATCGTTATGTACCCAGCAATATTATCAAAGCTCATAGTTCGGTGACTATAATCTTTCAAGGTAGCTTGCAAATCTAAACCAAAGGTGTGTAAAATCTTGTTGGTAAGTGATGATACTCTGAAAAGAATGGATGTAGCCTTTGACAAGAATTCTGGAATGTTTATTGATCTACCTGCTCAAGAAGGAGTCGCTCCGAAAACTGCTGATCTGGAATCCTCTAAGCCGGTAAGGAAGAGAAAGCTGAAACAAGTGGAAGTAGAAGCAGAAGATCCTAAGTCTAAGGAAGTCCACTCTGCACCTCCCAAACCAAAGAAGAAGAAAGCCTATCCTGATGAGGTTGTAACAAAGTGGAGAGATGATAAAGAGAAGAGGAAAGAAGGGGATCCGGAGTTCGGATTGGACCCTGTGGAAGCTAAATCTTTGAAAGAGAAGACTGCTGATGAGCTTAAAAGGCAAGTAAAGCAAAAGAATCTCAAGAAGAAGATGTCCTAGGCTGAGGTAGCTCAGGCCTTGTTAAAGTTTAATGAAATGGTTTCAGCAACTATTCCAGTTCCGAGATCCTTCTCCCTGGAATCTCTACCTGAGACTCCAGGAAGAAATCTTGTTTCTCCGGAAGAGGTTGTTGCTACTAATACTGAGGATGTAGATCAAGTGGAACAAGTTGAAGAGGATGCTGAAGGAAGTGGTGAGACAGGATATGTGCTAAAACAAGTAGATGAGTACAAGGGAACTCCTTCGGAACACTTATCACTCCGGACTTCAGAAGCTGAATCTTCGAAGTTAGTTACTCCTGCAATGGAAGAAGAGAAAGGAGAAGAAGAAGTTGCCTATCATGCAGAAGAAGAACAACTTTTATGAGATATTGCTCAGATGAAAAATGTAGAGGATACTGTTCAGGATGTTGCTGATGAGGAAGATAATATTGTCAAAGTTTCTGACAGTGAGAATAGAACTCCGGAACAGGATTCTATTCTGAAACAAGATAAGGGAAAGAAAATTCTTACCAAGACTCTGAGTTCAGTAGTAAGAAAGAAGAAGGAAGCTGGTAGTTCTTCTAAGAGGAAGTTGGAACTTATTGAGGAAGAAAATTCTCCAAGCAAGATTTCAGATTCGGAGTCATCCTCGTTGGGGCATGACTTTGTTGTTCAGTCCTTAAAGAAGTTGGTGGGAACCATTCCAACCTTCTCTAGTATTGAATCTAGATGCCAGATGCTCCAACATGCGTTGAATCAGAAAACCGACTCTGTATCAATGGTTATGGATAAGTGTGTTGAGATTGAAGCTCAGTTCAAAACATTTTTTGTTGGTTACGAAGCTCATAAAAGATCTTGTAAGAGCATGACAAGCTGGTCGAAGAAGAATGTGGAAGAGATGAGGTTTCTTGATGAGTTTCAAGATAATGTTAAGGATGCCTTTGAGACCGAATACAAGAAGATTAATGAGCTGACTGCATCCTTCGAAGAGAAATTGACAGAGGAAAAGAACTTTCGGATTCAGGTAGTGAGAGATCTGAATGGGAAGCTCAATTCCGTTTATCAAAATTGGAAATATGAAAGGGATTATCGGATCGAGTTTGAAGAAAGGATGAAGGCTCAGGAAGAGAAGATGAAAGCTCAGGAAGAAAAGTTGAAGGCTCAGGAAGAAATAATTGAAGCTCAATCCGCAAGAATAGTCGTCTTAGAGAAGCTAGCAGAAGAAGACCACAAAGACTTAAAGAAGATCAAGACGATTCTTAAGGGGATCATGTCGAAGGAGAAATATCTGAAATGACCAATCCGATCTTTTTGTTGTATTTTTTTCCCTTTGTTATCAAGATTACAAATTTAATGAAAGTCATACTTGTTGTTTCTATTGTTGTCATTACTAAGATTTCAGGTACTTTGTTAATTTTTTTCCATTCCATCCAATTCTTTTAGAAAATCACAAAGGGGGAGAAGGAAAAGATCCTTAAGAAAAAGAGGAACTCGAATAAGAGTTTATCAAAGGGGAGAAAGAAAAATACCCAAGGAAAAATAACTCTAATAAGAGTTTGTTTAAGGGGGAGTTTTCTTAAAGAAGTCCTTCTTATGAAATATCACTCCGGAAATATGAATACGATCCTTAGAGTTTCAAAGCCTAAGGGGGAGTTAGTCGTATTCATCCATATCCTTAAAACAAGGGAGATAAGCATTAATATGTTTCTTTCTTCTTAGAATTTTTGTTTTTCGTAAGGATGTTTGTGCTTTCCAAAAAGGGGGAGATTGTTGAGTCAATAAGGTTTTCCTTATGACTTTTCCATTCCTTCTTGTTTTGAAAATCACAAACACCTTCTCTTTAAGAAAATTGCTTTTATAAGGAAAATTGTTTTCTTAAGGAAAATCGCTTTTATAAGAAAAATTATCCTTATCATATATTCTTCCATATTTTTCTTAAGTATAAGTTTCGGATTCATTTTCTCGGAATCATTGAAACTTTGATATAAAGCATTCTGTTTTAGGATTCGGATTCTGGATAAGAACTATAAGAAAGTCTCATTCCGAATTCCGGATATGAACTCTGACTAAGTTCTATTCCAGATTCAGGATACGAATTCTGAAGAAGAATTCTCATTACGAATTCTGATGAAGAATTCTCATTACGAATTCTAAAGAAGAAATCTCATTCCGAATTCTCATTAAGAATTCAAATGAAGAATTCTTGTTATGAATTCTAATGATGAAATCTCATTCCGAATTCTCATTACGAATTCTGATAATGAATTCTCATTACGAATTCTGATGATGAATTCTCATTACGAATTCTGATGACAAATTCTCATTACGATTTCTGATGACGAATTCTTATTCCGAATTCTCATTCTGAATTCACCTATTAAACAGAATCTGATTATCATTATTTTATACACTCTTAATTTATTCACTCCGAACTTTCACTCTGAAGTTTTCATTCCGAACCTTTATGTTAGAGTTTAAAACGATGTCGTACATTCTGTTATACTTGTTTCGTTATAAAACGATGTCGTCTGTTTTGTTATAAACTAACCGTTTTCTAAGTGACACGTGTACAGGTCCCTCCGATTTTTAAGGAAAATATGACCGTTGGAGAGGAGAAGACCTTACCTATAAATAAGAGCTAATTTGAAAGAGCTCGGTGCTGCTGATAGCTGATGAATGCTGATTGTTGAAATGCTGACTAATATGCTTGAAGTGATTTCTAGAGAGAGAGGCTCTTATTAACTCTCAAAGCATCGTGCGACTCCGAATGTTGGTGATTACATTCGAGGGCTTCCGGGGATAGGAATACAGAGGTGCCGACTACCTTAAAGTTCGAGGGCTTCCTTGCTGAGGAGGACAGAGGTTTCCAACTACCTTGGAGTTGAGGGTTGCGGGGATAGCAAGACAGAGACACCGATCTTCGTATCGAGGGATTACCCTGGTGTGGGTAAGACAGACTTGCTTGAAAGTATAAATCAAGGGACCTTTATCCAAGGTTGTTGGATACCCTTCGCTTTGGGTTAAAAGACTATTATCTTGTTACTAGTAGTTTTACTACTTGTTTTTATACCGCTGCAATTTGTATCCTAAGGAAATTATAACCTTCTTATACTTCCTTAATTACTCTGATTCATTTAGATTCTATACACTTTAAGGTAGAATCTCATATTGTAACTTTTGTTATGTTTCAATTTCCGGAACCATATTTTCGGAACCTACTTTTGGAATCTCTTTCCAAGTTTAGTTCGGTGTTAGAGGTGTTGTGAATTTACTTAGTTTAACTTTGTTAAACATAGCTCATTCCTTTTCTTAAAGAAACTTTAGTTATTCATAACTAACTTTAAAGGTTCCAAAGGAATTTTTAAAGTATACAATTCACCCCCCCTCTTGTATATTGAGCATCTCATATTATATTTCGATCCTACAAAATTTAATCCATCTAAATCAATTATATATATACAAATAATTTTTTTAGTTACTGATGACATGTCATGAAAATATTATAAAACCATGATAATAATCCTTGAAAACATAAGGTTGTAGCCCCAATATCCATGAAAATAATTCTAGATATGTCAGATGCTCGGAGATATATCTCCCCATTTATAATATTCTCTAATCAACTGTGATCATATATTTCGATACATATGGGAGAACTACTTGCTGTATTGATTATCAATATTATTGAAATAAATATATTTCACTCAATAAAAAATGCACCTAGATATTCCCCTTACTTATTATCATCCATGAAATGTTTCTTCCAATTCCCATTATTTCACATGTAGAATAAACATCATCATATTAACTCTATTTCCACTTGATAATTGTCTTCATAAAAGGGTGTTGTGAAGAAGATGTGGACATAAATATTTTTTCTTGTCCATTATTGTTATTCAGGTTATGGATGCAAAGAATTAAAAAATTAATTCATTGATCACTATATTGTTTTTCTTAATATATTTTCTAGAAACCACGGTCTAGAGATGAATCATCAAGTGATATTTGATTAACAGACATCCAATGGACTAATAATGGTGGATCATAATTTTTTTCACAATGGTTAATATATTTTTCATATTAAATGTGATTTTTTGTCTCTACACAAATTTGATATTGATCCAAATGAATTAAATTACTTCACATTGAATTATATATGTTGGATAAGTATACATAGAACCAGAATAGAAACATTAAACATAACACTTCAAATACATGACTACAAATTATTATGGGAATTATCTAATGTGTGATATAAATCATATATGAAAACTATAGGGATGGGTATTATGTGTGCTAATGTAAAATCCTGGGTAAATAAAGAAATAATACATTCTATTTTTATTAATATTTTTAGAATAAAATATTAATTTTACTTTAATGTGCTTTCTATGTTCGATGGCGTACCCGATGCGCAATAATGAGTTTCTATGAAATATTACATTGCACACTAATAATATAATATTATAATTTTAAATGGTAGTTAACTCCTAGCCATTGTATTGGTGTCAATGAAAAAAACTAACAAAAATATTATTATACATTTTATTTAAATAAAAGTTAGTGGCTTAAAATTTGATTGAATCAAATTTTAAGCACAAATAATATAATATTTTTTAAAAGGTCGATTTACCGCCTTTTAATGGGAAACCCAATTTAAATATAATTGTGGTCACTTTTATATATTCTATTTTAAAAATATAATTCTTCTTTAGATTCGGTAAATCAAAAATTCATTTGGGTAATTTTTTTGTATTTTTATGATAAGATTTGTTTTTTAATGTATAGTGAAAATATTGTATTTTAATTCAAAAGTACCTGTAATCTAATATATATATAGATATATTAATTTTTTATTGGTTTTAAATTTTAATTAGATTATATTTATACCAATTAATCCAATGATGGACATTGGAATTAATTTCACATTGAAATTGGAGAAAAACAAGTGTGGATCTTTTGATAGTTGTTATTTCCTAAAAACACGTTATTTGTTTTCACAGCAGGAATTAATTTTAAATTAATTATTTCAAATTATATGTTTTTAATTTGGTAAAATAGACATAATTTTGTAATTTTAAATATGTAATATATCTTAGGCTAAATTTTTGGATGTTTTATGAAAAAATTCAGTTTTTTTATGAATATTGAAAGCATTAAAAAGTACAAAAAACTAACCTTTTCATTTAAATGAAAATTTTCCACTTCTGTTAATTTATTTTAGAAAATACTACATACATGGTTGTTATTAGTAAGTATAATGTTGTTCAAAATGTTGAGAATAATTTTTTTGAATTTTAACTTTTCACTTTTATTTACCGCGGTTAAAGGTAAATATGGTAATTCAAGGTAAAAAATAATAGTATCATAATAAGAAATCACCATAAAACTTGTCCTAACCTTATTGGTTGAGTTAGTTACAACCATGGGCATATTTTTCTCGATTTTGGGAGCCCATTGAGCCACATTGGAGTGAAAATGCCACTTTATATTAATTAACATAAAGTAAAGTCAAAAATAACAAAAACAAATATATTTTAGAAAATTATTTTTTACAAGGGGTTATATAAATTATAATTTAGATAATAAATATTCACAGGAAAACTCAAAAGTTTTCCTAGATCATGGTTTTATTTTATTTTTATACATTTAATAAATAAAATAAATTTTGACCCAATAATGATGTAGTATTTACTTCATTAATAAAAGATTGAAATAAATAAGATTATAAATAATAAAACAGTATAAAAAATATGTCCAATTATTATTGAATGATATTATATCGACCATGAGTTGTCTTATATTCTAATTTCATTAGTTTTTTAATTTTTGAAACTGAATATCATTATATAATAAAATAATATTTTCAGTCATTCTTAAAGAGCCCCTCCTCCCCCTTATAAAAATCCCTCACTTATAACTAATTACTCACACCTCTCAAGCCCCTTGGCTCATCCAAACCCTAACCAAATAAGCTATAAATATCACTCTCACCCTTTTATAAGCCTTTCATTAGTACTAATACACTTCAAGATGTCATTTTGTTTCAAACCAAATGGAGTTACCCAAATTAAAGGTAACGATTCCTCTTAACTAATATTCTTTTATTTTACTTCTACAACCACTAAACAATTTTTATTACTTTATTTTATAACAACACCAGTACTCAAGATATACTTGGATGTTTTTATGAGAATTATTTTAACTACACATACACACATCTCCATCTAATGCGTAATGAACATAAAGTTTCTATGTATGGAAAATTATTTCCTCATGAAATAATGATTGTTTGATTATCTCCTACCTCTTATCATGGTGGAAATTAAGATGAAACTAAATTTATATATGATATATATTATGTTTATTCTTTCTTTATGCTTAGTAATTTCACTTTTATATATTACATTATGGTTTCCATTATGGGTAAACACGATAATTGCATTTGAGAAAGTGCAGACTACCACCCCCTCAAAGTGATATTACTAGATAATACCATATGTGGGATGCATAAAGGATGGAGTTAATGATATTATATTATATATTATACTATATTTATAATATAATAATATATAATTATTTTTTAATTAAATTAAAAATATGAAATAGAAATGAAATTAGAGTGCATGCGTACATACGGCTTACCGTCTCCATGAACGGTGCATTTCATTTCTTAACTCCAAATGTTTTGTACTATTATAAATAAATATATATATTATTTATATATAATATATATGATATCTAAATCATGAATATTATTCTAGATATATTGAAAATTTGACCATGTGAAAACTTTAAATGATAAGAAGTCTATTTTTAACTCAAGTACCAAATATCGAAAAAATAAATATTATTAACATAAATGATTACACAAAGTTTATAACATGGTAATAAGTGATATAAAAGGAATAATAAACATTAAAAATGTTCTTAGTCAAGTATAAATTAACTTTTGTTTATTATTTATGAGATTAAAGAACAAACTGGTCTAGTTGGGCACGAGGTGAGGGAACTTCTTAACCAAATTTCCTTTCATTGGGTTGATCACAACTTTCTTGTTTATGTCCTTATTTGATTACGTGAGAAATGAATTTTTATATGTTATCATGTATTTATACTTTCCTTATGTGAGATTATTTTTAATACACATAATCAATCTATTTTATTTACAAAATGATCTTTGTAAGGGACTTAGTCTCAATCACTATTCTTTGAGGCATATTTTGATAATATATACCTTCTTCATTTACCGGGTGTATAATAAAACCCTTTGACTTTTACTTTCATTGAAAGGGAACCATTTTTCTATGAATCATTTTACTAAATTGAGAATGTAATGTTTTTATCGTTTTTAGTGACAATGACCTCTCTATCGTCGTAATCGTTATTTGGCTTCCTCTATAAGCCTGAATATTTTTTAAAATGAAAAGGAAATACATTATTCTATTATTGGGTGTTTTGGTATTGAAAATGGTTTTTATATGGATTGATTATTTCAATATCTTGAAATTATTTCTTATGATTGAAAATAAAATGTTATTAGTGAAATGTTTATATTTTCAATATTTAATGTGTTTTGACTTCATAATGGTACATGGACATTTGGAAGGTGTTTACGTGATAAACCAAATGACGGGTGTTGTCATGATAAACAAGGACATGTGGTTACATTATAACCTCCAATACATTTGGTATGGAAGTCGGATGTATTGAAATTCCATTTAGTGATATGTGTGGAATTCGATCGTATTGTTATTCCAATTATGTATGTTTTTGTACCAAGATACCTTTATATATTATGGGTTCTTTATATGGGTTTTATGGAAATATTTTGGTTACAAAATGGTATGTATTGATCTTTTATTTAGTGTGAAAAGTATTTACATCTTCATAATGGTGAAATGTATTACTTATGAGAAAGTTTGCATGGTTTTATTGTTGTTTTAAAAAACTAATTGTTTTCCTACTTTGTGTATCCCATAATAAGGTTTTTATGCTCATCCCATGCTTTTGAATTGTTTTTCACAGAATTTAATGTTTAATAGTGTCAAGGATGAGATCATGGAAATGTCATGCTGTCTAAAACATAGAACTAGACATGAATATTTTTTCAACAGTTTTTATTTTGTGAAAAAATGGAAACTGAGTAGATGTGTATACATGTACTATTCAACTCATCATGTGTATGTTATGGCCAAATTATATTAAACTCTAAACTTGAAAATATCGTCTATGTGAATTATTCATTTCATTAAAGATTATTTAATGTTTATGTTTGGGTCCTAATAATTTGTATCATAGGTCGATTTTGACAGCATTACAAGTCATGGAATTGTTAAATTAATATACATATATTTGTTAATATAGAGATCGTATAGAATTTATAGATTATCGTGTTGATTTGCATAAGATATTTCTATGTTCAGAATGGATTTCTGCAAAAGAAAAGGGGCAGTTATGTTGTGATTAAATTAGGAGTAAGACCACCTTCCAAATATTCAACTTAATATGGTTGGAATCAAAACTGAATAGTTTGTTGCAGTGATGGAATATTTGACTCAGGCTTTAAATGGTGGTGGTATCCATGCATGAGATCATCCAGATCAACCATAGATGAACATGTCAGTAGTGGATAATTTCATGAGGCAACATCCCCCATCATTCAGAGGATCATCTGACCCTATTCTAGTAGAAGGGTGGATTAAAGAACTAGATAAAATTTTCGATGTCATAGGTTGTTCATAAAATCAAAAGGTGAGTCTTGCTGTTTACGGTTTTGAAGGTGAAGCTGATCCGTGTAGGTCGATGGTGAAAAATATTATGGATAGTGAGGAGATTTATTCTCTTGATTTGGATGAACACAAAGGTATGTTCCTTTAGAAATACATTCCAAATGTGGTTCGACTTTGGATGGAAAAAATAAATCCTAGAATTGTGGTAGAAGGATGAATCAATGGCTTCATAAGAAGAAATATTCACTTGACTAGAAAGTTATGCCCCAAATTTCATATGAGATCTTGATTGTATGATAAATCTATTTTACAAAGGATTGAAGCCACGATATTAAAGAGAATTTTCCTCTCATTAGTTCAAAAGTTATGAAAAATGAGTTCGATGTGCGGAGAAGGTGGAAATGCTGTTTTTATGATCATGTGTTGTTCAAAAAACAACAGAATTATTTGTCCAGTTGGTAGGAAAAGGGAAAGAATTAATCAAAGATTCCAGGAGTTAAGAAAACTAAATATCCATATTGTGAAAATTGTTATAAAAAGCTTCATGGATAATGTTTATCAATGTCTAGGAAGTGCTTATAGTGTGGTATGTATGGTCATATTGCTCGTAACTATACAAAACATGATCCAGCAGGAAATGAAAATACATTTGTAAGATGTTTTAAACGCAACGAAATAGGTCATCATGAAAATGAATGTCCAATGAAGAACTCAAATTCGGGAAAGAAACCAGACTACAAGAATAAAGGGGTGGTGAAATCCTTTGCAATGACTTCAGAAGATGTTGGGCCATCGAATGAAGTAGTATTAGGTACACTGTTTTTTTTGTTCAGATTATGCCAATTTCTTGTTAGATTTAGGGTTTACACATTCTTTCATTTTTGAGAAGTTTTTTAATAAATTTTGAATTCAATCACATGATATGAATACTGAACTTATGTTAAAATAATTTGGAGGAAATTATGAGACAAAAAGAAATTATAGTAACCTTCATGTCCTTGTGTGTTGGAAGAATCAGCTTTCAATCCTTATTCTTTACCTCTAGTAGAGTTTGATGTTATTTTGTGCATGTATTTTCTTTCTATTTATTAGGTGAAGATTTAATGTAGAGCTAACGAGGTTTCATTCTAGAAATAATTTCAGTTTGTGTACAAGAATGAACCCTTTATTTTGAAAAAACTTCAGGAAGCTATGAAACTAGTAAAAGATGGAAATGATTGTTACCTTGCACATGTTGTTGAAGACAAAGGAACTATTCAGTTAAATGATGTGCCAGAGGTAAATGTGGAGCTTGATGTTTTTCCTGATGAGTTTTCTAGTATTATACTTAATCGGGATGTTGAATTTACTATTTACATAGTTCCTGATGTTAAGCCAATTTCAAAACACCTTATCAAATGGCTCAAATTGAAATTGTATAGTTTAAGAAGCAATATCAGAAGTTATTAGATAAAGGTTTCATTCGACCTAAAGCATCAACATAGGGTACTCCTACCTTAAGTGTTAAAAATAATGATCATTTATTAAGACCTTTCATGTATTATAGATCATTGAATAACATCAATGTTAAGAATAGGTATCTTATGCCTCATATTGATGATTCCTTTGATCAGCTCCAGTGATCAAAATATTTTTCGAAGATTGATTTGAGGTCGGGGTTCCATTAGTTGAATGTAAATGATGAATAAATTCTGATTACCACATTTCATACTAGATATGTCCATTATGAATTTGTAGAAATGCCTTTTGGATTAACCAATGCGCCTATTGTAATTATGGATTTTATGAATAGAATTTTCCATGAGTTATTGTATAAGTTTTTGGTTTTGTTTATTGTTGATATTTTGGATTCTTCCAAAATTAAAGAGGAACATGAAAGTCATTTAATGGTTGTCTTTCTAACCTTAAATGAAAAGAAACTGTTTGGGAAATTCAACAAGTATGAGTTTTGGTTACATCATCACATTTTTTCAAAAAAAATGGCATAATTTTTTATCCGGCTAAAACAAAGGTTGTATAATAATATCCAAGACCCACAAATATAACTTAGATTTGTAGTTTTCTTGGTTTGGAAGGTTATTACCGGAGTTTTGTTGGGAATTTTTCAGGTTATCTATCCCACTAATTAGTTAACAGAAAAAGATGTTTTGTTCATTTGGACAAAAGAATGTGATTATTTTTTTCAGGAATTGAAAAGAAGATTGGTGAATGCTATAGTTTAAGTAATGCCTCCAAAAAATGGTGATTTTGTTATTTATAGTGATTCTTACTTGAAAAAAACGTGATGTGTCCTTAGGCATAACGATCAGGTAATTTCTTACACATAATTTCAGTTGGAAACTCGTTTGTTACATTACCCTACACATGATTTTGAATTAGCTTCCATGGTTTTTTCTTTAAAAATTTGGAGGAATCATTTGAATGGAGTAAAATGTGAAATATATAATGACCACAAAATTATGAAGTAAATATTCACTCAGAAAGAATTGATCATGGGACAGAAGAGATGGTTGGAATTAATTAAATTTTCAGATTGCACGATCCTTTACAATTCGAGAAAAGAAAATAAAGTGGTTGATGCTTTCAGTAGAAAAGTAATACTTCATTATCCATGATACATTTGGAACAAGATCAATTGTATTTTGATTTGATAAAATTTGGAATAGAATATATTGGTGCATAAAAATACATATGTTTTATTTCATGTGTCTGTGAAATAATCTCTATCAGACAGAATAAACAAAGCGCAAAAAGAAGATAGTGAGTTGCAGAAAAAGGTAGATTTGGATCATAAGGGTATGTTTCCTTATTTTAAAATTGATAATGAAGTTGTATTGAAGCTTGGAAAAATATTATGTGTGCCTTGTGATTCATAGTTGAATAATGAGTTGTTATGTGAAGCTCATAGTACCTTGTTTTTAGTTTATCCTGGATGTACAAAAATGTACCGAGATCTTCAAGAGTATTATTGGTGTGATGGAATGAAAAGAGATATTGCTGATTTTATTGTAAAGTGTTAGACATGTCAGCAGGTTAAAGTAGAGCAGTAGTTAACAAAATGGATGCTTCAATTATTACCATTTCCATAGTAGAAATGGGAAAATATATCCATGGACTTCATTGTGGGATTACCGAGACATCTTGAGCTAATAATCCAATCTTTGTTATTGTTGATCGGTTGAAGAAATCAGACAATTTCCTTCTTATTCAAGATAATTTGTATCTGGATCAACTTTCCCAAGGGTATGATAAAGAGATAGTGAGGGTGAATTTAGTTCCTCTCTTTATTGTATATGATCATGTTCCCAGGTTTATTTCTAACATTTTTAATTTCCTTTAGATTTCATTGGGTATAGAATTAAAATTTAGAACAACTTTCCATCTGCAATCAGATGGGCAGTCAGTATGAATAATTATGAACCTGGAGGATAGGCTACATGTGTGTTCACTATATTACTATGGATGTTTGGACCAACATCGTTCATTTTTTGAATTTTCATATAATAACAATTTTTATCCCAATATATAGATGGAACCATTTGATACATTATATGTAAAGTGTTGTCGAACTACATCATTTTGGTATGAAGTAGGTGAAAGGACACTGATGTAACTAGAATTGGTAGAAGAGATGGCAGAAAACTTTTAGTTGATTCAGAAGAACATGAGAACAGCACAAAGTAGACCAAAATGTTATGTGGATAACCAGAGGGAGGATCTTTTTTTTAGGTAGATGATCAATTTTTTCTAAAAGATTCTCCACGGAAATGTTAATGTGTTTTAGTAAGAATGGAATGTTGAGTTTGAGGTTCATAAGACCTTATGAAATCCTACAGAAAGTTGGATCAGTTCCATACAGAGTGGATTTACTTCATTGTTTATCTCATATACACAATGTTTTTCATGTTTAAATGATGAAAAAGAATATGCAAGATCTATCTAATATTTTGATTCTAGAGGTTGTTCATTTGGAAGAGAATCTCTCTTATGAGGAACAACCAGTCTAGATTCATGACCATAGAGATAAACTGTTGCAGAATAAGGTAATTCAAAAGCTAATGGTATGGTGTAAAAACCATATGGTTGAAGAGGCAATGTGGGAATCTGAAAATGTTATAAAGGATACAAACCCCCACTTATTTGATAACTAAATAAAATCATGAGGATAAAATTTCTCAAAGGTGGGAATGATATAACATCCCAGTTAAATAAAGAAATTATACATTCTCTTTATATTAATAATTTGACAACTAAATATTAATTTAAATTTAAATGGGTTTCTATGTTCGATGGCATACCCAATATGAAACAACATGTTTATTTGAAATCTTACGCTGCACACTAATAATATAATATTATTATTTTAAATTGTAGTTAACTCCTAGAAATTTTATTTTTGGGAATGAACAAAACTAACAACAACATGATTATACATGTTTTTTAAATAAAATTTAGTGGATTAAAATGTGAATGAATCATATTTTAAGCAAAAAATAATAAAAAATTCTTTAAAAGGTCAATTTACCACCTTTTAATGGTGAACCCAATTTAAATGTAATTTTGGTCACTTTTATATGTTTTATTTGACAAATATAATTCTCATTTACATTAGGGACGTCAAGAATTTACGTTCGGTAAATTTTTGGTATTTTTCTGTTAAGATTCAATTTTTAATGAATTGTGAAAAATACTGTATTTTAATTAAAAATTTCCCTCTAATATAATTTATTTATATGTTTATATTATATTTTTTATTAGTTTAAAATTGTAATTATATAATATTTTTACCAATTAATACAATTTCGGCCATTGGAATTAATTTCACTTTGAAATTGGATATAAACAAATATCAATCATTGGATAGTTATTGATTTAAAAAAACAACATTTGTTTTGATAGCATGAATTAATTTTAAATAAATTATTTCAAATCCTAAGTTATGAAATTGGTAAAATAGACATCATTTTTTAATTTAGAATATAAAATATAGCATATTCTTAATTTTTAGTAGTTTACTGAAAAAAATTTATTTTTAATTAATAGTAAATCCAGTAAGTAGTAGTTAAAAACTAACATTTTAATTAAAATGAAATTGTACAAGTTCTATGAATTAAATTTCTAAAATCCAACATACATGGTTGTTATTAGTATTTAAAATGTTGTTCAATAAGATGAAAATAATTTTTGGAGAATAGTAACGTTTGACTTTTATTTACCTCAGTTAAAGGTAAATATGGCAATTCAAGGTAAAAAATAATATTATAATAATACAAATTTACCCTAAAACTTGTCCTAACCATATTGGTGGAGTCATTTACGACCTTGGGCATATTTGGGTAGATTTTGGGACCCCATTGAGCCACATGATAAAGATAATGAAACATTAAATTAATTAACATAATGTAATGGAAAAAATGACAAAAACAGATATCATTTAGTAAATTGAATTTTTAATAGGCATTATATAAATTATCATTTAGAATATAAATATTCATTGTAATGATAAAAATATATCTTACATCATGGTATTTTTTCAAGAATTTTTAATGTCTAATATAATAAATTATTTATGACACAATAATGATGCAATATTTACTTCATTAATAAAAGATTTAGATAAATAAGATTATAAATATTAAACAAATATCGAAAACTAGTATAATTATTTTTGGATGATTTTATATAGACCATGAGTAATATTATATTCTTCTTTAATTGGATTTTGTCCTTTTGAAACTGAATATTATTTTATAATAAAAAATGTTTTCACACTTTCCAAAAGAGCCCTACCCCCCTTATAAAATGTCCTCACTTATTACCAATTCCTCAAACCTCTGAAGTGTGATGGATCTTCCAAAAATATACCAAATAAGATCTATGTATCCCTATCCTCCTCATATAAGCCTTAACATATGTAGAATTCACTTCCTGAAGTCCTTTTTGTTGAAACCAATAGGAGTTACCCAAATTAAAGGTAATTATTCCTCATAACTTCTTTTATTTTATTTTACATCGCCAACCTGAAAAGGCTTTTTATTGCATTATTTTATAACTAATAAAGTATAAAAAATATACTATGATGTTTTTATGAGTAGTTTTATAACTAACCGTACACAAACCTAAATCCAATGAGTGATGAATATACTGTTTATGTGGATGGAAAACTAACACCTCATGAAACAATGATTGTTCGAATATCTCCTACCACTTCTCATGTGGACATTAAGATGGCACTATATTTATATATGATATATATTATTTTTATTTATTATTTATTCTTCAATATTTTTCTTTTATATCATACAATTATGGTTTCTATTATAGGTAAACATGATAATTTCATTTGAGGAAGTGCGGACTATCGCCCCCTAAAAATGATATGACTCATTCATGCAATATGTGGGATATATAAAGGATGAAGTTAATGATTTTATATATGGTATTATACTGTAATTATAATATTCCCAATTATCATTATGTTTTAATTCCCTTGAAATAATAAATAGAAATGAAAGTAACGTTCATGCAAACGTACGACTTACCGTCTCCATGAACGGTGCATTTCATTTCATACCTCCAAATGTTATGTACTATTATAAATACATATATATACTTGATATATATATGAAATATATTATATAAAAATCCTTAATATCATTCTAGATATAATAAAAGTTTGACCATGAGAACAACTTGTAATTATAAGAATTCCATTTTTGACTCAAGTACCAAATATCGACAAGATGAATGTTATTAACTTAAATGATTAAATAATGTTATTAAAATGGTAATAAATTATATAAAATGAATAATAAAAGTGAAAAAGTTCTTTTGAAAGTAGAAATTAACATTAGCTTATTATTCAGGAAATTAAAGACCAAACGGGTCAAGTCGGACACGAGGTATGGGAACTTAATTACCCAATTTCAGTTTTTAGGATGATCTCCTCTTTTTTTTATTCAAATATTTGATTAAGTGAGAAATGAATTTCTATATATTATCATCTATTTTAACTTTATTTATGTCTGATTATATTTAATACACATAATCATTCTATTTTATTTACAAAATGATCTTGGTAAGGGAGTTCGTCTCAATCTCCTTTCATTGAGGCGTATTTCGATAATATATACATTCATATATTACATGGGCTACAATAATACCCATTGACTTTTACTTTCATTCCAAGGGAATATTTTTTCTATGAATCATTTTACTAAATGGAAAATGCAATTTTTTTAATGTTTGTGGCGACAATGACCTTTCTTCCACCACAATCAATATTTAGCTTCCACTATAAGCCATAATGCTTTCTAAAATGAAAAGGAAATACCTTTTTCTATTTTTGAGTGTTTTGGAATTTAAAATGGTTATTGAAATGGATTGATTATTTCAATATCTTGAAATTATTTCCTGTGATTTAAAATAAAATTTTATTAGCGAAATGTTTATATTTTCAATATTTTATGTGTTATGATTTTATAATGTTAATTAGAAATTTGACAGGAGGTTACATGATAAACCAAATGACTGGTGGTGCTGTGATAAACTAGGATGGGTGGTTATGAAATAACCACCAAAGAATTGGGTATGGATTTCGTTTATATGGCTATTACATTTAGTGATATTTGGGGAAGTTGACTGCATGATTATTCCATTTAAGTATGTTTATGTCCCAAGTTACCTTTATGTGTTATGTGTTCTTTATATGGGTTTTAGGGTATTCTTTTGGTTACTAAATGGTATGTATTGATCATTTATTTTATGGAGATTAATTTCCACTTCATAAAAGTTAAATGTATTACTTATGATAAAGTATTCATGGTTTACTAGTTCTTTTGAAAAAATAAAAGTTTTCCTTCCTTCTATATCTCTTTCTGAGCTTTTTATGTTCATTCCTTGTTTTGGAAATGTTTTTTACTGTACTTAAAGAGGAATAGGGTCAAGGATGGGATCATGGAATTTTAATTCTATCAAAAACATGAAAATAGACATGACTATTTTTTTCATGAGTTTTTATATTGTGAAAAAAATGGAATCTGATTAGATATGTCTATATGTATTATTCAAGTCATCATGTATATATTATGGCCTAATTCTCTAAAACTCTAAACCTGAAAAGATACTAAAATTTTATTATTCATTTAATTAAGGATTATCTAATTTTTATGGTCAGGACCTTATAGTTAAACATTATTATTTATGTCTTTTATATTAAAAGAAACAAAAAATGCTAGAATTTGTTCGTAAGTGATTTAAAAATGAAATCAAAAGAATATTAATCATGTAGTTTAAAACTTATAAACTAATAACTATCAATGTATCCAATGAGTTTAAATTATAGATTATTACATCTATAGAAACCTCATTTTTTTGTAATTACCCATTTATTTATCTGTTTAACGTATTAATGGGTTTTGGTTTATGATTGGGATGGTTTTGATGAATTTTGGAATGTTTCTGGGGTGTTTTATGGAGTTTTAGGGTTTTATGATAGTTTGTAGAATCCATAAAATGTTGCTCAGAAACCCTAAAAATTGATTCATTGGGATAATCATTGGATATTGGTATGGAACATATATTTTCAAATCTATGATTTCATTCAAGGTAAATTCTTATTTTTTGGATAGAGTGATTGTCATGCTTTGCACAAGGTTTTCCTAACTATGTTCCAAAACTATGGATGACTAAATATGGGATCTAGAAATTATGTATCTCACTATGTTTAGACCATTGACCCCACTTTTCCTATAATACAACACTATATTGCTTTTAAATAACCCAAAAGGCTAGAGACACCATTCCTCGTGACCCTAGAGGAATCTTTTCGCAAATGACGGTTTGTGGAAGGACATATTTCATAGTAGGTCTCTGCTCATGGTGGTTTTCTTAGATATCATCTATATACCTATCATTAAATCCAAGATTTAGTTTTGGGTGTGTGTTGAATTATGATTTCAGTTTCTTTTCATGATTATATTTTTCCGTGTTGATTTTAGGTAAGGATATATAAGGTGGGATTTTGGAGTTTCAAACTACTATTGTAGATTTTTTTCTTCCATTCTTCATATTCACATATTTTTTGGAGGAAGGTGGCTTCACTATAGACTCGTATTATTTGAAAATGATGGATTATTATAAAATTTTTCCAATTTTTTTAAATTTGTGGTGAAATTGTATTCTGATACTTTGTAAAAACTTCATTAGATATTGTTTGGAATTTTTTAGAAATTGGTTGTTATGAAAAGTGATTGATTAATAATTATAAAATATATTTATAAAATATTGTATGATATTGTTTTATATAAATGGTTTTATAGAATGGTTTTCAATAAATTATAGGGTTTATTGAAATTTATTGAAATGATCAGTTTGGAATGGATTTTTTATATATTGGTTGGAGTGTGTTCATTTTCATTGATGTGACCATATAGAAGGAGAGTGTTCAATTGGAGAACAACTTATATGGTTTCTTTGAGATTACATGGTAGATCAATAGGGGACCACTCACGAGTATGTAAATATCAAATGGGTATTCATGTGTGGTTTTATGTAATTCAAGAACTATGTAATTATTTTTCCAATGGATTTGAGAAATGGTTATAATAAATTTTTTTATTTCAATCATGGGTAACTATTTTTTAGAAAGATATTTTGATTTTAAATTAATTGATGTGTTATTTTTTTATAAATTTTAATTAATGGTTTTAAAAAAAATTATACAAATTTTCTATCTTGTTATATCCTATTGGGACGGGAAGGTAAGAAATTTTTAGAAAGCAATATGTGTTTCATTACCCAGAGCTTTCATTAGCACATTAGTGTGTTTTTAGATGTTCTTTGTCGAGATAAATGTTACGTGAAGGTTTAAACATTATTTAATGATTTATCATAATTTCATTAGGAATGAATCGTGGAGTGCGATCAAGGAGAATTTTTTTAGCGGTGGACATAATGTCATTGTATTCATTGGGTTTTTCATGTATTTTATTTCCTTTTTACACTGATATTGGTTTTTATTTATACATTTTTCACTAATATAAGATATGGAATAGTTTCTTCATTACATTTTATTTAATCTATATTCATGTATCATTTATTTGTAGTTTTTTTATAGTGTGATAGTTTTTGTTGCATAATATTCAAAGGGAAACCATCCACCAATTGTATTAAAGCCCTCAAAATTTATTTCTAGCCTTGTGTGCCTTGGGGACGTCACCGAAGACCATATAGAAATTCTACCTCATTTTAACACAATTAAAATGGGTAGGATGTTACAAGTGGTATCAATCATGTTTGTTCATATCTTTTCTGAGAACTGTTATTAATTTCTCTAATACATGGTTATTAGTTGTGCTGGTCTTGGATTTGGGAAATCGTCCAGGTTTATTCTTTAAATTGAGTTGGTCAAATAGAGTAGGATCATTCATACCCAATATTTATATCATAAAAGTTTATATCTTCCATATATATGATGATCTAAATATTACTAGTATGTTTGGTATATATGTACGTTGATATTATTAGAATATTTTTTACCTATTTTTCATGGGTTCAGCCAATGAAAAGAGCATGACATGTATTTTTATAAGTGACGTCCCACTTAAAGTGAATATTTTATTTTAATTAATTATTTATGATGTAGTTAAATCATGTTGATTTTTAAAAATAAAAATTATGGACTGGTTTTAAAATGTAACATTTTGGAACATTTAAGGTAGTTGAAATTTTAATGTGGTTTTATTTTCAAAATAAAGAAAAAAATTAAAAAATGTATGAAGGTGGAAAATATTGAATTTTGGAAGGAAATGTTGTGAAATATTTTAAGTGGTATAACGTGAAATTTCTATGCATTCAATTTCTATGGAGTGATACTTATGAATTTTTTATTTATTTAGAGAAAATATAACCCAGTTGGTGTGTAGGAAACTAACTATAATAAGCTACTTTGAATGTGGTTTCACCTTAGCCCATGTGAACCAGTAGTATGTTGAATGAATTTTCTAGGATTTTCATGTTGTGGATAAAGGTAACATACGTGATGACCCAATACTAGTGGATCATTCTATTCATTTATAGAAGAATAATAAACAAATAATTCTTGGTGTTTCAAAACTAGACATGGTGGAGTTGTGGATGAATAGTATTAATCAAATCTTCAATTTCGTAAGCCCACCTAATGAGTTCTATTTCATGTTGGAGTTTCATATTCTTGGAGATATTGTTCTATAGTGGTAGGATTTAGTATTCTAGGTTAAATTTGAAAAATTAATTTCATGGTAGGAAATTGAATAATTATTCAAAATGAAATTCTATACTATCATATTTGGGATTACTCGAAACAATAGGATTGTCTAGCATGAATTAGTAAAACAAAATAGTTAAAACGTATACGTCTAAATAAATTATTTTTCTCCTCATAGCATAGAAAATTACTACTGTTGTATCCATTATAGAGTACATTTTATAATTGGGATGAGAAAAAATATTAACTTGATTATTAATACGCTTGTATAATGAATTATACAGAGATGGTCAATATTGAGAAGATTGAAGAACATGGAATCACATGATGTGGAGGTGGAGAGAAAATTTTGATAGCTATGGGAAAAGTTGTGAAATATAATTCTAGAAACAAGTGGAAGAGGGACACCAAATTCCAAGAAATAATGATGACTCGGAATCTGATAGATGGATTAATAAATCTTCTTCTAAAAACAAATGGTAAACCTATTTTCTTTTAATGTAGTTTATCTTACCACATAATGCAATATTGTACATAACAACATTATGTATGCCACAATTTCTACAATATAGATCATCATTAGGTATATTATCGTAGTTCTCCAAGGTTGGGTGCTCCAAAAAAATCATGATTCATAGAGGTCATATTCTTCGACCAGATGATGGTAGATGAAAACCACTCATAATCATAACCAAACAATACAAGGAGATTCCCTGAATACCATGAATCCTTATCAAGGGAAATATCAAACATGAAATTATGGCCAAATTGGTATATGTAAGTAGTTGTATGGAGATGAAAACATAATTACAGATGAACAATCTTTTCCATAGATTGTTATAGGTATGATTATTTTAAATTTTATAATTTTTAAATAGTAGTTTATAAATGTGAATATGATTCATTTATTACTTCTCATTCTATTGATCATCTTAGATTTTATATTGATATGAATCCCTCTATTTTGAAGCATCAAACTCATCTTGGTCAAAGAAAATGTAATGTTTTTATGTGAAATATATGTTCTATAAGTATTGATATAGCTTAATAAATATGGAATTTCTATAATACTGAGAAGGATTTCTATGAAATAATATTAGTTATGGATTGGTTGGTATTTTTCAAGGATCCAATTTATTTTTATGTAGGAACAATGTCTTTTATTACTAATGATTCCATAATGAATCTTTTTAGACAATACTGGTATGCAAAGAAAGGTGAAATATGATTGTAAGAACCATTGGTCAGAGGTATCTCATACAAGTTTCATGTTTTTTACTTCATGAAATCAATCAAAAGATCCATGATTAGTTTCCTGAATATTTTTTAGGGTTTCAAACCATAAGATAAGTAGATTTAAAATTTATCACTTTACAATGACCAGTGTAATCTCACTGTATTCTAATTAGTTATAACCAATATAATTAATGTAATTTAATTTCTTGTTGTACGAGTTGGAACGTAATGAGTTCATTCTATATAGTACATCTCCTTGGGAATCACATGTCTTGTTTCTGAAAAAATGGGATAGAAATATTTTGGTCTGTTTGGATTATTGTATCATTAAGAAAGATAAGATAATGACTCAGCATCCCCATCCCCTCATTGATGATCTATTTAATAAATTTTGTGGAAATAAATGGTTCTCTAAAATTTAATTTTTATCAGAATACAAATAGTAGTAGTTTCAAAAGGATGATATAACTATGAAAAATCTAATAAGTCAATATGTACATTATGAGAATGTATTTATTCTTTTTAATCATACAAATTCACAAATATTAATTATGGTATTAATGAATTTATTATTTAAAAGTTATTTATAATTTTATGGTGGTGTTTGTGGATGACATGTTAGTGTTTTAAATGGAAAGGGACGTGAATGCAAAACACTGGGTAACAGTGTTTCTAATTTTGAAAATGGATAATCTTTTAAAAATAATTAAATGGGGTATTTTTTTATAGAATATGTATGCTTCCAGGGATATGTTGTCTCCAAATGGGCTTTGATGTGAATCTATAAAATATTGAAGTTATTAACCCATGGATCCCACCAAATAAATTATTTGATATACGTAGTGTCTTTTGTCTATATGGTAATTACTAACACTTTATTCCTTTTATTTAGGACTAGATTCGCCAATGATAGCTTGGGTAAGGAAAAATGTTCCATTTCAATGTTACAGTGAATGTTAGATGTGTTTTAAAGAGATTAACATTATCCTTATATGATCACTAATCATTATATTTTGGTATGTAGGAAAAGGATACATGGTTTATTGTTATGCTTTAGGATTTGGGTTCGGAAGTGTTCTCACGAAGGGAGATAACGTTGTTTCTTTTGTTAACCAAATGTTATGGTTTCGTGATAAGAACTTAACAAAAAATAATATTGAGGTATCTTCTCTACATCATGTTTTGATGATTTGGTTTCATTACAAATTTGGTGATAAATTCTTTATGTTTATCAACCATAAGATCTTGAAGAAAAATTTATCAAAAATATATTTGAAACCAATATAATGAATATGGATGATGTATCTCCAATATATTTACATTGAATATATTTATAAATTTTGAAAATTTAATTTTGTGTAAGATTCATTATGATTAAATTCAATTGATATGTTGGAAAAAAGTTGCTTCAGATTAATGAAAGTTGATGTTTTCTATAACCAACATGCACTTGGACTGCGGAGACCATGTTTTTGTGGTTTTTTTCATCCTATATTACATGGTTACTAATTTTTTGATGATGGTTAATGTGAAAAAGATATACAATTCATAATTTGATATAATGAGTTCAAAGCTCAATTGAGGGGTTACCACTAAGTGATTGTAGCTGGAAAGAAGTTCTGTGTTGTGGTTCAGAAAATGGATGGTTGTACTATTATATTGTCCAGAATAATGTTTTAATTTTTACCACCAATCAGGATTAGATGTTAATCTTGGAATATAGAAGATGTATATGGAGTTGAAATCACAATGTAAGTGGGTCCGCATCAAAATGATGGTTGTTGAGTTCCTCTCGAGATTCCTCACTTTTTAAGAAGTTAAGGCCTAACATCAATAGTCGTCATGTATGTACCTATCATTACCTTTTCCATTTTATAGATGGGATTATATATTCATGTCCTTTTGTTACATGTCTCCCATTTATAGTTCAAAAACATGATTCCATGTGGGTGATAGTGGATCAAATTCAAAATTCATCCCATTTCATCCCAATTCACAAATCATTCATAGTATATGACATGTTTAAAATCTACATCTAAGAAGTGGTAAAGAAAAATGGCATTCAATTATTTATAGTAACAAACCAATATTTGTGGTTTACATATCCTTTATTGAAATCGTTATAATAATCCCTCGGGAATCATTTGACTATGATGACAACGTATCATCCTTAGATGGATGGACACATTGAAAGGCTGAAACCAATTCAAGAAGTCGTGGTACAGGATTGTGTAAATGTAATTTTAAGGCTCATGGGAGGTGAACATATCATAATTTTATTTCACATACAATGATAATTATTATTCTTTGATACATATGGATCCTTAAGAATTATTTTTGGGGAATATCTTTCATTCACAACATTTTTATATGGAATAGGCGGGCCTTCAATGGTTTCTTCACACATTGTTCAAAATAAAAACACAAATTATTACACAATCCTTAAGAGAATTGTGATGACTTAGAGTTTTCATAAATTTATATAGATCATCTATGCAAATCATTTTCATTCATGGTGTTCGATCATGTATTCTATAGAATCTCTACAATGATTGGAAACTATTTTTTTTGTGGAAGTATAAAATATTATCTCCTCGGTACATAGTCTATTTTGAGATACTTGAATTAAATTTTGTGGTGGAATAATAATTTAATTTCATCCATTGTTCATTTATTTGGATAATTTGATTCATGTATCTCAGTTGAAAGAGTATCAACTGGATCCAGACAATGTTATTTGACAGAAACAAGTAGACCTAAATATAGATCCATCATAGGATAGTGTGCTAGTATGAATTCTGAATAGGAAAGAGAATTTATGAAAGATTAAAATCATAGTTATAGTTCTAGTTTTAAGGAATCATGGTTTGATTCATGGAGAACAATGGCAATATGTGATGGAAATAGTCGAGAAAAATCATGAACTCTTTCAAGAGAGGGATTGGATTTCAATTTCGTGGAGCAAAAATTTCAATTGTGGGAAGAATTTATCACCCATAATTATAATTAATCACCTCTCTATTTATTTATTTTATGTATATAATGTTTTTGGGTGAATTATGGGAGGGTTTGGAGGACTTTGGGACTATTGTTGTGGTTTTATGGAGGTTCATAGTTTGATCTCGGTTAGAAAAAACAATAAAATACCTCATGGAATTCTTATAATGAGAGATAGTGAAATTTATGTAGATAAATGGTTAGGAGAAAAATTTATACAAATCATGTTTTTGACCATTTAAAATAGTGATTTTGGGACATAGGGTTTTGGAAATGCTAGCAGACAGTATTACTAACCATACACCCAAACCATGCTTGGCTAAAAGTGAGATCTAAAATTTATTGAACCAAATCATTTTATGCCAATAACTAGAAATATATCTTTTATTATAACCTTATCATGATTTCCTCTACAGATAATAGATTTTGAGACCATTTATACTGATTTGAGAGTGATCTATTGGAAATTCATGGTTTGTTTAAGGCCATATTTCTTTGTAGGCCCCCATTCTTGGTAGTTTTAAAATATTTTCCAATATTCCATATCTTGGATTCATCGATTATTTCTATGTGGGTAGATATATGATTTTTACATCCAATAATGTGGTCAATTTTTGGTCTTTATTTTAGGGAATATGATCACTGGTGGGATTTAGAGTTTCAAGCTAATTTTCTATAAATCTTTTGTTGTTTTTAATTTTCACCAATTTTTCTGAGCTATGTGTAATAAATATTGACTCCTCTTATTAAATATTTAAGTATTGGTTTCAAATTTTATGAATTGATTTATATTTATTATGAAATTGAAGTGTACGGATTTCTAGAAATGATCTTTAGTGATTATTTGGAAAAAATTTAAAATGTTTTTTTGGAAAGTGATTTTTTCATGATATTAAATTACTTTTTTAATATATAGTTATATTTTCACTATTTTACATGGTCTGATAGAACAGTTTTGATTAAAATAGTTTTTTTATAAATTTTTTGAAATGATTATTTTTTCATGGTTTTAGATTACTTGGTTGGTGTGTGTTCATTTTCATTAACATGGCCATATTCAAGTGTTTCATTTCATTATTAAACCTGATCAATGCTTACCATGTGAGGAATTGGAATATAGATGAGACACCACTCGAGAGTATGGGATTGTCAGCTATAAATTATTTTTTTGAAGTGTGTAATTTCAGAACCAAGTAATTGTTATGCCAATAGATTTGAGAAATGATTTTAAATAATTTTTTACATTCATTCCATCGAAACTATTTTGGTTAGAAAATTATTTTGGTTTGGAATAACATGGATTTGATATGAAGTATTGAATGTAGTTTTAATGGTTTTATATAAATTTGATAAATTCTTCATTCCATGTGTCATGTGAATGGAATTTATTTGTGTAAAACCAAATGAGATGCATTACTCATCTGGTGTGTTGGCCCATTGGCATTTTTGACAATGTTGTTTATTGAGACAAATGTAATTGAGACGTATCACATTTATATAATTATATATCATTATACCTTTGGCATGAATTTTATAGTTGTATCTTGGAAAATTTTGTGACTGGTGGAGTTTATGTCATTGATATATATTTCCCCCTCATTTTACTCGAATTATGCATTTTTTTCTATAGATTTCACTATAATATTGGTTATGGTAAAGTGTGTTATTCTTGAAATTTTCAATATTCTAGTTTCATACATCATTTAGAGTACATTTGTTTGTGGTATTTTTCTGTTTTGATTAATGGTTCAAGTGAAAATTATCCCCCAATTATATTGAATCCATTGGAATTTTTTTTAAATATTTTGTGACATAGGGAGGTCACCTATTGTAAAAAATAAATTCCACCTTTCCTCAAGAAAATCATAAGGGGAGGGATGATATTATCATGTAATCCTTTTATGAGCTACCTTTGAAAGAGTTCATCAGATTTCTCCAATAATTTCTATAAAACGTTATCCATAAATTAATCATGGTGATGTTGGAAAACACTATACGAATTCATGTATTCTTTTGAATACATGACATCACTAGATGTGGACGAAATCATTAAACACCGAACCTCATTCATTTCAATCAAATTATTATCACATAAAATAGACTCTTTATTACTCATCTATTTTTTTCAAAAATAAGTTATTGGGTATTCTATCATGTAATATTTCCATTCATAGTTAAACATTACAAGTAAGAATTTAAACTGTTCATGGATGTTCTGTCCACTAATAAGATGGAATTTTTCAAAGATTGACCATAAGGATAATTTGGTTGAAAAACATACCATTATTATACAATTACAAATGATTGGATTATAAATAAATCATGTGATTATAATTTATGTTATAAATAATATATATTTAATTTTTATTATGTCTCCCACCATTTTTTTGTGTCCAAAAAATGCACACCATTGAAAATAGAATTTCCATTTTATTGATACTTTATTGTAATGGATACATATTCACCTTCACATAAACCATGTTTAGCCTTATATAATTACAATAATTTATTTGGGTTCAGAAGCCTTTACCAACTTTTGATTTACAATGCACTGATCCATCTAGTGGACTCCCCAATCAAAGAATCTATAATAATATTTCATCAATACATGCCACCAATGGTTATATAGAATTGAATGAAATTCCACATTTGACTAAAATTTATTATGTCAAACCAAAAAAGTTATTCAAACATAATTATAAATGTATGTTTCCAAGATATGGTTGGTCAACCCCATAAGAATGTGGTTTTACTTCCAAATTATTCAATTTATGTATTAGATTGAATAAATATAAATTTGAGGGTTTTTATTTATTATGTGTTAACTTTTCATTTTTTTATCAATTACATTACTTATTAATATCAGGTGCATTTTACATTTGAGGTAAACCATGTTTTAATAACTCTTTTAATCATTATATATTTTTTAAAATTACAATTTTTCATATTATTAAATTTATTTATGTGATCAGAATCTTGAATTCATGTAATAAATATTATATAAATTATAAATAAAAAATAACAAACTTATCACGATCCTATCAAATATATTATTTAGTTATTGGAAAAAAAAATCAAGATAAGAGATATAGGGAAACTCCATGTGTCATTCTTGTCGTGATTTACTGTTTTCCACCTATCTAACATAGTATCACCAAGGATGGTTTCATCTTAATTCAACTACGAACCACATTTATGAACATAGGGTACACTTTTTATAGCATTTGGATATAAATAAAATTTAAGTGAGGGGAACCAACGGATTTTCAATAAGAATAAAATAAATGACCATATACATGCATGACATGTATGATTAAATAGGGAGTGATGATTGAGGTTCCATAAAAAATAATATATTAAATAATAATTACAAAAAATTCAATAAAAATAAATTACATTATTCCAACATATTCAATTTTCTAGTGAAATCCTTTTAATAGTAATTCACCTAAATAACATATGAAAAAGTACAATTTTTATCATTCACATCAATTCAATTTTTATTATTATGACAAACATGAGTCTATTAATTAATTAATTAAGTATTTACTTTCATCTTAATGTCCATCTAAATCCTATTGTATACACCCATCAAAAATGAATTCATGGGAAATATGTGACATGACCAATAATTAAATATGAATATGATAAATTATTTTATCATTTATAATTCTTCAAAATAATTATTATATAGTCAAACACATCTGGGTCTTATAGTGTCATTATGTTTTAATATTTTTATTAGTTATTTTCTAGTAATTTAACTCAGTCATTTATTTAGAGACTTCATGTCATGTCCTATCGAGTTATATTACTTGTTCCATTTTTTCATGAATCCTGGATATATGCCAAAGGCTTCTTCATGCATCCTAGCTATATAATATGGTGTGTATTGAAAAGAAACATGTTGTGTGGTATATATATCGTGCAATTATATATCCCATATATTGACTAAAGGTGTTCCACATAAGTATACATTAATGTCCTAAATGAAATATATACCTACAACTCACCATGTATCTCATTAATTTTAATAGATGTTAGCCTCTTATTGTAAGAAATTAGTTATTTTACCACTAAATTATCATTAATTTTTTTAATAATCCATGTATAATACATGGTCAGTATGTTTTTTTCATTTCGTATATTCTAAAAAACCTATGTACTAGGTTTTCCCAATATTTACAATTTAAAATAAATGTACCATTTGTTATAATTTCATGGTGTTTTGTGTATATGATGAATCATCCAAGTGAAGTGAAGATCGATACATGATATTTACTCAAGCAACACACAATGTAACCCTATTTAAAGGATATAAATCCATGGAACCTCTTAATTTAACTCCAACCTTCCTTAATTTTTTTCCTTATCATTATTAAAATATGAATTTTAAATGATGATAATTAAAATGTTAAACTCATGTTAATTAATCATTATATTAAATATCAAATTATCTATAAACGATATAAATATCCCCAATTATTCATAATTGATCAATAATTAATTAAATAAATATAATTTTAATCATGGCCACTCTAGTATGATTTGAATCTTACTATGTAGATGTAATGTCTTATGGGTCAATAACAATTAAAGATACATATAAATTTTATGGATCATTCATGAATTTTGAGTGACATAAATGTAATGATCAATGAAATTATTCAATAGAATATTGAAATAGAAATCCCAGACCTAAAAGTTGTTCTTTTGAACTTTTAATTTACAAGGGTTTAAATCATATTTAAATAAAGGTCACATCATCTTTTTATCATTGTTTTATGATGATTTTTATCATCTAAACACCTTCTCATATTAGAATCATTTTGTAGGGTGGACACAAAGTAGATTTTCTATATTGGTGATCCACATATTATAATTTGAGCCTTAAATAACACCACTCGTATTTTTAGAGAGAAAATTATTTATACACAATAATTGTAAATTATTGATTAACACTACATATTATATATAAGAATATATTTATAATATTTGGGATTAGGTTTATATATTATTTTAAAAACACAAAATCCCTCAAAAAATATAATACTAATTATATAAAATCATTCAAAATAAAAAAAATAATATATTATAGAATACGCTATCTGAAGTAATGTCAAATATTAAATTACCTGCTTATAAATTAATATTTATCACTAGACATGATCCTGGTCTACTCATCCACATTTACATTTATTTAGTATCAAAATAATTATTTAGTAAATATTTATTAATAGATAAATATTCAATTCCTAATATGATGAATAAATATTTATTTAATGTTAAAAAATAAAATAAATATTATAATAACTAATTTTTAATAAATAATTATTAATTATTAAAAAATATTTAAATACAATATTTAATGATGAATAATAATTATCTTTTACAATTTTTATATTTATGGTCAATAAATCTATAATAAAAGTATTCTTCAATATTGAAAATAATATTTATTCAAATATATATATCAAAATAAACTTCAATTGAAATAAGAAAAAACACTTATTGGGTGACCCTCTACAATTCTATATTTATGGAGTTAGGTGGAATTTATTAATGAGCATGATTTCTATCTATTAATGGGTCAATTATCCTCAGATAAATAATTTAACCTCACAACCTCTATGAAAACATATGACCACTCACTATATAATTTAATCACTTAGTCACAATATCACACGACGGAGGTTTCACCTTAATGTCACTAAACTATGATATTGATACGTACATCTTTGACAATATAAAATAAAATTTTTATTAGACCATTTCCATGGATTATAATTTTCTGGACATATTTAAATTGAAGGAAATGGATATCCACTATCATTAACAAGAATGGAAAAATCAATGGCTTATCAAATAACAATAATTTATTCTTTCTCATCCAATATAATATACATCCCATAAACTTATGGTGTCTCTTTTTTTGTTCAGTAAATCTATGTTAATGGGTGTTTACATGCATAAATAATATTCCAAATGTCTATGTACCATTTCACATTCTTTCATATACAAATATTTTATCAAACACAATCACGCATAATCCTTATTGTCAGGTTTATTCTCATAATCTACTATTATTTAGATAAGCATTTGGGGTATTCATGGGATGATGTCTCATTTTCTTTTACATACTCATACCTAATAATTTACATTATATTTGTCTCATATTATTTTGTTGTGTTACAATAGAACTATAATTTATAATATCTTCTTGACATTTCATTGATCCCATCATAGAGGTAAACTACTTTTACCATGTAAACCCATCACCTTTTATAAGACATTGTTATATTAATTTCATGTAGAATAATGAAAATTATATAATGAGATGTTTTAGTAATATTAAAATAGTCAAATATACATTTTATATAATTTATTATTAGGTGGTTCTTTTAACACCAAAACCAACAATCAATACATCTAATACATTGATTATTTCATCTTTCATATCCTCGTTTTTATTTTGGAAAACCTCCTTTTTTAATTAAATAGTTAGTTTCATCTCATCTTTAAAAATAATTTTTTACTTGATGATAGATAAATATATTATATGTATGTTATGAATTTCTAGTCTATTGTAGTTATTGATTATTTAAAACAATACGATATATTTTTTAAACAACTTATAAATTATATAATATAATTAAAAAAGAGGATTTTTTATAAAATAAATATATATACATACATTTATAATATTTGAATGAAATTATATTAGCTAGATAATATTTATTATTTACAGGTTTTTTATATCATTTTTATCATAAAAAAATTCATCACTTTTTTCCCATAAAAAATTATAACACAATACTAGTGACATATTACCTATAGTTAGTGTACCATATCCTCAAAAAAGTTCACTCACCACAATCAACTCAATTATTAAATTATTCATAATTTTTGTTTCAATAACCTTATCACAAAATGAACATTTGAATAGTCATAAAACATGTGTGAGAGTTTATCTGTTAAAAATGCATTACGTATCCATATGTACTTCCAAAAATTAAATGTTAATTTCCCTTATAGTTCATCAGTAGTATTTCATCTAGAGTCTATAAAACTAAATAAATTTATGAAATGTTATTCTATATAAATGTGTATATAAATCAATACAAAGTATATAGGTAATATTAGTTTCCCAATTCTCAATAATAAACTTATGGGATAATATACAAAGCTCTCCGTTTGAGTATATACTTTGATATTGCTATTAACTCTCATTTTTATGTTCTTAAACATTATTTTAAAAACATATTGGTGATACTTATTCAAAAATCAACTGAGAAAGTGAGTGATATAATTCTCATTAAAGTAATAAATAATTTTGGAACTTCATAAATATTTTAATTTCTATGCAATGTTCATTCTAATAACAGCAGTACACTCTTTTGTAAATTTATTTCATATAAACTCTTAAATTATATAATTATAATAAATAATGTTTATCATTAAAATTTTTATAATATGGAATCTCCGAAAAATAATTTTCAAATAGATTTTTTATTATTTTTGTTAGAAATTTTTGGATGAATATTCTGAAATATTTATTTCAATGATTTTCTTTTTCCACATCTTAATTGAGAAATATGGTTGGTGATTAATATTATATAAAATTATTGACTATTATCATTTATTATATTCTTCCATAACTCCTTTACATTTTATTCTCCTTTGAGTTATCTATTTCAATGGTCTGTTTCTTTTTATTAAAAGTAACATTAATTATCAATCCATCAAATTTAATTAATTTAATTCTTTTTAGGTTTCTTTATCTATTAACTTCACCATTTTCCTCCTCTAAATGTAATTTTCTTTAACATTACTTGAATATTGATCTTATTGGTAGGTGAAAACATACCTTCATCTCTAGTGGTATTTTTCCTTATTGTACATAAAAAATTGAAATATTTATTATGAATACTTTCTTAATATCCATAAATTATATGATCAAACCGTGAAAAGTTATAATTTGAAATTTTAACAAAATCATTTATCATGGAATAATGTTTTATAATCACAATTTACTCATATAGAGTCATTTGATTCCCTTTTACTATATAGTTAGATAGAAATATTGATTCACAAAATTTCTGGTATGAAATATTTCATGATATTTCTATTTTCATTTATATTTATAGGGTCTGGTTTTTGTTAAATTTCATTTCTCAACAAAATATATATTAGTATGATTCATATTTCATGGGTTATTTTTATTTCAGAATGAATCCTTCTTCGTAGGCTATGTTCCATACTTTCCAATGTAAAATCATCCACAAATAAGATCTTATGATTGATTTGATGAGTACATATAAAGGTTCATGGATTTTATAAAAAGTATGAAAGCATTACAAAGGAATATCATTGTTCATTATTCCCATGGTTTTTTTACAAATGATTGCATAATAAAATATTATGGTACGCAATATATGAGTCAACATCATCCTTCAAATCTAATTAATTAACCACCACCCCATATACCTAATAAATTTTTGTTGTGAACTCATGCATGAAATTTTATTGACAAGAATAATATTATATCATTTTATTACCCTATATCATACTCTATAATATGAATCAATTAGAGTATACCCCTATTGAATTGAATTAACAATAATAGAATTTAAATATTCATGAATATTGAATGAATTAACAAATAATCGAATTTAAATATTGATGAATATTGAATGAATTAATTGTCAGAATTTATGTAAATAATTCTAGAATATTTATCATAGATAATATAATATTTATTATCTACTTTACTATATAGTAGATATACTAGTATTCAATAATATTTTTCATTTATTATTATATAATATTTCAAAAAATTATTATTTATTTATTCCCATGATCTATATAACTTTTTTCCTTCTTAAAAATATACAGTTCTAATATTTTCTCTTCATACAATAGTAGAATTATCTTAATCAAACTTTATACATGGATACCACAATTAATATCGAGTATTAAAATGTATATGAAATGAACATAATGAGTTTCATTGCATAATATTATGAAATTATGTAAAATTTAATAAATTATTATTTTTATATTGCATTAACTAATAGATGATTAATTATGTGGTTGTTAAATACTATAAACATATAAAAATACCGTAAATAAATTAATGTATAGATGAACATGTAGAAGTTGCTCATTTTTTATTATAGAACATTAAATTTTTTATCTAAAATTTAAAATTTTATCATTGATGGATAATATTTCATAACAACCAAAGATATTTTTTATATCTTTTTTGGACGTATATCTCTATATCTTCTGATAGGGGTTAGAGATCAATACTCGAGAAGTTACTTGTACAGATACACTAAAAGACTAGAAAATGGAGTAAAATTTTATTTGTAATTAAGAATAAATTAAATGTGTTGCAATATAAGTTGAATATTTTTTTTATTATTTTCTATATAAAATTAATAAAAAAATTAATTGAGATTTTTTCCACTAGAAACGATTCAAAACTAGTATCCCCACATGAGAGAACACCACCATTTAGGGGGGAGGTGAATATGTTGTTATCAATACACTAAATATAATGACTCATACATTAAAAAAATTGATATTACTTTAGAATTGACGTATATTTGTTACAACATATAACTAAACTATAATGCGATGATATCGGTATAATGTCTTTAGAAACATGGAACCATAAACATCTACATTATAAAACATCTATATTATCTCCCACTTATTTCAATGTTACTTCACTCATAATAGTAATATTATTCTCAACTCCCTTAATCCTGAATTGTGGAAAAGAAATATACGAATGGTGGGGATTAAATGCTTAGTAAGGGTAAACAAAGGATATATCAACCATTTATAACATTTGAAAATATGATCCTGCATAGAAGAGATCATAATATCATGTCATGGGATAATTCATAAAAGTGAAATATAATCCCAATTATCATAATATAAGACATTTTATTTTGTGGCATACATATATAATCATTTAAAATCATTTCATATTTGTCAAGGCTATTTTCTAAGACCATCATAGTAGAAAAACTCCATTTGATAACTATGTTCTCACATCATTCAAGCCTTTTATCACTGAACTCGATTAATGTTCCATTCCAAACATGTCTATATCATGAGATATAAATATCTTCCAAATTAATTGGAGGGAAATATAAGTACCACCCATCTCATAATTAAACCAATCATATTTGTGCCAAAAAACATAAAAACATTCATTATAGCATAAGTCATGAAACGAAATGGGTTTCTTCGACACCCTTCCATCAAAATCGATACAAAAAAAATTGATTTACTAAATAAAATTCCATCATAAACACAAAAAAATCATAGTAATAATATGGATAGTGACATGAATCTATGTAATCATAGATGTAAAATAACATTGATAAAACACTTTTTCTTCATTTTTAGGGAAAAACATTTCACTTTTAAAAATGTTTACTTTTCACAAAATATTGTTCAATTTAAAAAAAAACGAATTGAGTTAAAAATACACTTGTAAAAATGTATAGTAAATTCAGGGAAATAAGGGATTATTAAGATGTAAAAACCTGTTCATGATGTATAAGTTGAAATGAATTCTCCTCGTATGTTTTCCAAAAATGTCAAAAAGTACTTTGATGGTAAACAAAAGAATGATTTTATCCAAACCATATAGTAAGAATAAAAATAATTAAAAATGAATTTAATAAAACAAGAAGAATAATAAAAAATTTATGATAATTGTTTTAGAAATAATGAAAATGTAAGATAAGTATATCCCCAATAGATACTTACGAATAATCAATTTTGGATAAAACAAGATTTGAAACGTTATCCCTTAACTTAAGTCTGATATGGTTCGAATGTATAAAAACCTCATGTATAATGTTTTAAATAATGTAACTAATTAATTTCAGAATCATAATAATTTTGATGATAACATTTATGATCATATTTTCATCCTTTTGTTGGTAACATTTCATTATTACTTGTCATTCAGGTATTAACAACTTTATATTCTTAGGTATGTTTTGTCAGATAAGTCCTTAGTCCTATTTTAGGATATAGTTATATAATTTAAATCATGGAATTAGTATAAAATATTTCAAATATATTTTTCAAATTAATTTATATAATCATGGTTTTATGGATATTATGTTGAACGAATCAAATCGGATCATGGAGACACTAAGCCATACGTATGCACGAGCGATGATATCATTAACATAACTATTGAATATTATTGAAGTGGATGGTATAAAGTATCTCATAATTAGTATCATTTAATAATAATCATATATAGTTATTATTTCTTCCATTAAACCCATCCATGTAAAGTGGTGGTGAAGAATATATTACAGCAAGGCGTGGATACAGTAAACTGTACTTACGCGCACATGGTAATTTTTTTTAGTTGGATGTATAGAAGGTGAAATAGGGTTATTTCTAATTTATAATAACATATAATTATATTTGTGATACTAATTTTATTACCTTATAATGAAAAACTAAATAAGAGGTATTATAAGAAGAAATAATTTTGAATGAATCGATAGAAGAGATTATCTCTTCATCGACGTGCCTCCTGTAAATTTCAACTTTAAGAACTAGAGTTGGAATTTTGAGAAGAGAAGAAACACTATAATGTTACTAGTGAAGCATAAAAATGAAACTTCCCAGGGTTGGCTAGGATTTAAGGCTCACACTGGAATATATATGATAGGGAGGAGGTTCCCTTTTTTAAGATATTAGAGGGGTACTTTAGGAAACTCTCAAAAATATTAACTAATTATAAATTCAGATTGAACTAAAAATCGTCCAAAATTTATTTAACTCAACTATAATATGTTTTTTGTTTAAATACCCATCATAAATAAATATTTATACATGTTTATAATATTTTTCAAATAATAATTTTTTTTGGTTTAACCCTTCTTTTACCCTTTTTAATATTACTTTGAAATCACGTTATTTACACATTGTGGGTCAATGTAATTGAAATATCATGTCAAAAGACACAAAATTTTTATTTATGACATATTTGGACTTATATAAACAATTTTTTATAATCGTTGATTTTTTTTAATTTAATAACATTTAATACACAATTTTATGATTTAAGTTATAAATTGGGTCAATTATAGACACTATTCATACTTGTATTTTTAAAATTTAATAAAGAATTTATTACATTGAAAATAAGGCATGAAGTAAAAAAAAATATGTCCTTGTCATCCATAATATTCATGGATTCCGTTAAAATATCCAAATTAATTTTGTTTCAGTATATATAAATTCATCTTGTTAAATCATTCATTAATGGGGTAATACTACATCATATTTCTGTTATAAATAATAGTATTTAAATAATATCTAAAAATTATAAATCAAATTCCATGATTTAGGGAGTCTTTTTGTCTTTATAATGAAAATTTATAATCTAATAAATCAGTTATATATCCTAATATTAGAATTGATTTACTAAAGGTTATATATTTAGAAAAAAATCTTTTCACTAAATTAATTTTTATAAAATTTAATTTTCACATCCATATGAATCCATTGTGTCCCAAAATCAATCCCAGGATTCCTAAGGATATAAATATTACATACATTGGGATTAGGAAACGTTTTATTGTAGTATTATATTATTATATTATTATTTTCTAACCTTATTTATCAAATTTACCCTTTAACCATGGTAAATAAAATAATAACTGCAGTTACGATTTATAATTTCAAAAAATAAAAAGAACCTATTCAGAAAATTTTAAACATCTCATTTTAAATATGGATTATATTTGTCTAAATTCATAACACATAATTTTTAATAATTAATTTAAAATTATTACTGTTGTATAAATGAAAATATAGATTTTAAAAGTTAAAACATTGCAAAAGTTTGAAATTATTTTACCTATAAAATCAATGTAAAATTAATGATAATGACATCTAGTATATAAAATGGTCAAAATTTATTTTAATTATATTTTCAAGTGATTCAATGTTATAATTTAACCATAAAAATTATCTCGATGAAAAAAGCTGTTTTTAATTAACATTTTGCATAATTTTATTATTCATCAAAAGATGAATGTATTAAAAAAAATCAGAAATCTGTCCAATGTAAATATGTGTATACCACATAAAAATAATATTTTTTCTTTAATTTATAAAATATTAATCTTTTAAAGTCATAACATAATATGGGTTCAACATTCAATGTTATTAAATTGTTCTTTTTTTAAAAAATAGTTTCTTATACATAAATAGGGTTTTATTTATACTCTATGACTAAAATATCTATTTTATGAATATCAAAAAAAATATTTTGTTAAATATATAACACATATATGTCATTAATATCATTAAAAATGGAGTTAACTCAAAAAAATGCTAATATATAGTTGATTTATATTTTTAATAAATAATTTATTGTCAACGAATTCATAACGCATTTTCATAAGTTGTTTATAATAATTCCTACAAACAAAGAATCTAGGATACAAAGGTAATTTTATATTAAGGACATATAGCGGGAAATTTAAAATCATGATTGTGTGAAAGGGATTCTACTAAAGTATTGAAATTAATTAATGAAAATATTTCAGAAAAACATCCGCGTGTTACTTTCTACCCCCCATAAACAAAAATTCTCCCTCAAAATTTGTCAATTGTAAATAAATAGATGATGATACATATCCCTCATCATATCCTCAAGTTCCCATGTAGTTTTTCTCAATTGGTGGTTACTCCATAAAACGTTAAACATGTGAGTGTTCTTGTTTTGAAGAACGTTTTTCCTATGATCCAGAATCTCTATCGGTTGTCATTCATAAGAAAGATTGTGCTCTAGCGATATGGATTATGAGATTAGTACATGTTAAGGATCTAGTATGTGCTTTCTTAGGAGGAATACATGGAACACATCATGAACATGAGATATATTTGGTGGAAGTGCCAATTTGTAAGGTACCTTCCCAACACGATCTAGAATTTCAAAAGAACCAATATACCTAGGGATCAGCTTACCATTATTTCCAAATCTCATTACTCTCTTACAGTGAGATATTTTTAAGATCACCTTATCACCCACTTCATACTATAGTTTTGTTTGGTTGTCATCATAACACTGTTGTCGACTCCAAGCTGCTCTTATGTGTTGTTAAATATATCTAACATATTCTACCATTTCATCAACGAGAATTGGTCATAAAATCATTCTTTCCCCAACTTCATCCCATCAAGTGTGAGCTTTGCAATTCTTTACACAGAGGTATTCATATGGATCTATCTGAATTCTCAAGTGAAAGATATAATTTGATGAGAATTCCACCAATTGTTGTTGTTAATCCCAACCACATTTCAATACCATAGTGAAGGCTCTCAACATGTCTTCCAGAGTTTGAATTGTCATATCTGACTAACCATATGTCTACAAATGAAAACAAATGATGAAATATATCTTTGTATTTAGAGCATGTAGATTAATTTTTCAAAACATTTAGGTAAGCCTCAAATCTCGATCAGATATAATAGAAATTGGTACTCCATTCAATCATACTACTTCTTTACATATATCTAGGAAATTTGACCAAGAGTGAAATCATCTCTAATATTACTGAAGTGTGACGAATTCTTAAGCCGATCAAATATAACCCCAATAACATTTTTTCCTTTGGATGTTTTGGGATGTCTTGTGACAATGTCCATAGTTATGTTTTCCATTTTCATTCTCGAATGGGTAATGGTTATATCATCCCCTTAGACATTTGTCTCTCAACCTTAACATGATGATATAACATTCATCAAGACTCATATTCCACTATATATCTCTTTATTCCATCCCACCAGAAGTATTATTTTTGGTCATTATACAATATTGTGCTTCCAGGGTCAATAGAGAATGAAGTACTTTGATCCTCATCCAATAGCACCTTCTTAATTCTTGTATAGAAAGAACACATAGTTGAATCTTGATCTTTATTATTTCATCACGGTTAAGGATGAATATTAGAAAATTTCTCAAATTCTTTTGTAAATCTACATCTTCCTTATTTTCCTCTTAAATCATCACTTGAATAGAGGGTTGAAAATTCATTTGAGAAAGTTAAGATTTATCCTCTTCCGTTATAATTTCAAGATCCATAGTTTGAAAATCCATAAATATTGGATCTTTTGTGATCCTCATCATGGATTTTCTAGTATGGTCATTTCGACTTAACGCATCTTCCACATTGTTTTCTTTCCCATGGCTGTAATTTATTGATTAGTCATAATTATTAATCAACTAAAACTATATTCATTGGAGCATAATTAGCTCCTTTTTTGTGAAAATATAATTTAATATTTTTTTATTAGTATAAATATCACATCTTTTACCATAAAGACAGTGCCTCCATATCTTTAATACAAATATTACCACAGCTAACTCCAAATCATGATTTGGGTAAATTTTCTCATGGATTTTCAATTTTCTTGTGGCATAAGATATCAATATATCATTCTTCATAAGAACACACACCATCTACAACTGGGATACATCACTATAAATCACAAACATTTCTCCAATACAGGATAATGTGAGAAAAGGTGCACTGGATAACCTTCTTTTTAGATCATTGAAATTCTCTTCACATTCATCTATACAAATGATCTTAAATCCTTACCGAGTCATCTTGGTGAGTGGATTAGATAAGCATTAAAAATAATTCACAGAACGTCTATAATATCTTGCTGAACCATGAAAAAATACGATCTCAGTTACTGTTTTTTGTCTCGACCATCACTCAATAACCAGAATTTTTGTTGGCTCCATAGATATCATGACTATTGAAATTATGTGACAAAAAATGATTCTTTATGAATACATAATTCAAACATGGTTAATTTGACTTAAATCTTCTCCTTTCTCAGGGCCTTCCGTATAATTCTTCAGTGATCATCATGTTATTCATTTATCATTGATTAGGCAAAAATATCATCAATAAAGGCCACCAAAAACTGATTAAGATAGTCATTAAAATTATTATTCATTAGATCCATGAAGATACCAGGGGAATTATTAACACCAAAAGGAATAACTAAAAATTTATATTGTCCAAACATTTTTCGAAATGTCATCTCCGGTAAATCCTCCATTATGAACCTTAATGAATGATACCTGAAACGAAGAGAAATATTGGAAATGTATTTACCTCCTTGTTGTTGGTCAAATAAATTATAAATGTTGGGATGATGATATTTGTTCTTGATAATGATCTTGTTAAGATCATGGTTGTCAATGTTGAGTCTCATTTATCCATTATCTTTCATAAAAAATAGAACTTGTGCTCCTCAATGTTACACACAGGGGTGTATGAATCCATTATCATGATTATTTTGGAGATACTTATTCAATTCCTCAAACTCTATTGGGGCCATTCATACGGTGATATTTAAAGAAGCCTAGCACCCACTGTGAGTTCTATTGAATACTCAACATAACAATTTAGTGAAAGACTGAACACTTCCTATGGAAAGACATTATCAAACTCCCATAGAATTGGTGTATTCTTAATCATGAGATTATCTCCAACCATTTGAGATAAATAACTTTAATTTACTGGAATAAATTACAATATGATGGAAGAAATTTCCACTAGGATGTAATTTTTATCATTTCACTAATTGATGATCAAAAATTGATCTAGAATTTGAATTAGGACTTCCCATCTTTGTAAATTCCTATGATATACATATAAAGAATTCCAATCCATGCCAAGAATCACATAAAATTTTAATATAGGAAGGATCACTAGATTTACTGGAATCTCTTTCCCACAAACATCAATAGGAGAAGAATTTTAATCTTTTGATGTGACTGTTGTGCCATAAATAGTTGTCACAAATAACTAAACATATAATTGATGTTGTAATATAGTGATACCCTTATAATTTTATTTAGATATACAAGAGTCTGTGGATCCATAATCAAATAAATCATGGTCTAATTTAGAGTGGATGGTATGTGAACTGTTGGTGCCAAAATTGGTGAAGAAGGTAAATAAACGGAAAGCCTCTAGGGGCTTCCTCGCGAAGAACATTCGTGTAGCCCTAATCGTACCACACCCACCCTGAAGAAATGATTCGGGCCACTACGTGAATAGATTTGACATTCACGAGGCCGCTGCGGAGCAAGGAGGTGGGCCGATATGCGAATGTATTTGACGTTTGTGAGGCCGTCGCAGAGTAAGGAGCCAGTAACACTCCGCGAGCACCTTTGACGTTCGTGATCATGCTATGGATCAATGAGGAGAGACATTCCACGAAGGAATTTGACATTTTCGAGCTTGCCGAAAAACAAAGAAATCCATCATCGTGCTGAGAAAGCACTACTTTGCAGCACCACTCCCTTATAAATATTTTCCTCCCCCCAAATATAAGGGGCAGACCATCTGACCTTTCAACATCCAAGCTCCCAAATCGTGAATCACCATCTGGTCTATGAACCATGAGCTATGCGATGTACTTTTTCTATGTGAAGTGCCTCCCCTTTTCTTTTTTTTAACCCCCACCTCTTAGAGGGACTCGTTTAGTGGATCCTAACGGCCTCAGCGAATGATGGGGATCCCCAAGGGGACTAGCGTTGTCACTAAGTATTTATTCTTAGTGAAACTCCATTCATGTACAAGTGATCCACATGCTATGGAGGGGTCACTATACTACAGGAAGCACATTGCTTCACGATATCTTGCTTTTTGAGGCACCATTTCTCCACAAGGCAGTGCTCTGTGAATGCCTTTCCACTTCAGGAAGCACATCCTATATGAACCTCTTCCGTTCTCTTAGGCTAAGGCTCCGCACATTGCAAAGCACACCACTTCGCATGTACCCACCACCACATGGAGAAGCAGAGCTTCACAAGGCCCCTGCCTATGAACCCCACTTGTTTGCAATTATTTTCCCAATGTGACCATCTAGGTGTGCACTATATGATTTCAATGTCCCTTGGATGATACTGCTTGTTGCTTTTCTTTGCCTCATGCTTCTTCTCATAGGCACGCTAACAGCTATTGCTTCTTCGCATAGCCATGCTAACATGGACCCCCAATGGTTCGATCTATAATACACCATAGACATGGAATTTCCAATCCCTTCTATTCACCATGGTGCACAGGGTACCATTTATGTAAGTCCTAGGGGTGCGGAGAAAACCCACCTCATCTGAGATGCAAGATGTTAAACATCTAAGCACCATCGTTCTCAGCACATGACGTTAAACTACGACCTCTCCTCATCCCTCACATGCGGGATTCCCCCCACCATGGATAGTATTAACTCCCACTGGTCTCCCAGAGGATCAGATCATCCCTCGCAGGCGATGATATACTCCTTATCGGAGTGGCATTTTCCATCGTGGAAAGGGCGATAATATCAGGGGTAAGACCCCAGCTTTTCTTTCTGGAGGCAGCGTCCCTACTCCTCCTTTCTTCTTTGGTCCAAAGTACTAGAGGGAAGAGGAAATTGACACCAGAACCCTCCTTTAATTGTTACAAAATCCCTCTCCCATAGGGCTTTGTCTCCATCGGGCCTACATCCTAGAGTTAGACCCAACACCTCGGGATGCTAACATCACATAAGCCCTTGTTTCCCCCTTTGGGATGCGATCACGTGTAATCCACCATTCACCTATAACATATTCACCTTTTGTGACATGATCATCATGTCTCTACTAACTTTTCCTTCTCACATAATGTGCATGACTCACATGGGTATAGAGTATTCACCAACCCTTCCATCCACCACTGGGCAGCCTAGAGTGTAATCCCTACCACCACCTGAACTATGATGTCCTTGATCCTCGCTAGGGCATGTTTGTAGGAAGCCTCAACGAGGTTCAATACGACCATCCATTGGTAGCCCCAACCCACTTTGTGTCAGTTCACCAACACACTGGGTAGCCTAGAGTGTAAGCCCCACCTCCCTTCTAAACTACGAGGTCTTTGATCCTTGACAAGGCAAGGTACATGGGAATCCTCCATAAGGTTCAAGCCCAACATTCGGTCACTCTGATCCCAATCACATCAGTGGACCAGGCCTCCACCACCTGAACTATGATGTCTTTGTTCCTTGCTAAGGAAAGGTACATAGGAAGCCTCCATGAGGTTCAAGCCCACCATCCATTAGCCATCCCGACCACCTTCACATCAGTTCAGTGACACCTTGGGCTATCTCAAATCATAAGTTCCGAATGACACCATTTGAACTATGATGTCTTTGATCATTTCCAAGGAATGGTACGTAGGAAGCCTACCTGAGCTTCAAGCCCAACAGTCGGTTGCTATAATCCCACTCATGATGGTGCACCAAGCCCCAACCACCTGAACTTAGAGGTCTTTGATCCTTTCTAAGGAAAGGTATATAAGAAGCCTCCACAAGGATCAAGCCCACAATACATTGGTCATCGCGACCCACTTCACGTACGTTCACCAACACCTTTGTCCACCTTAGAGCGTAAGCCCCAAATGCCAATATCTAAACTTCGAGGTCTTTGATCCTTGCCATGACAAGGTACTTAGGAAGCCTACCAAAGGTTCAATCCCAACATTCAGTTGATCCAAACATCTTCAAGTCGCTTCACACCCATCCCGCATGATGTTAAACTGTATTCCACTTTTTCCCCCATTAAATGGTAAGTTGTTGTCACTCCATTCAGTGCCAAGCCATTGTCACTCCATGCAGCGGTACGCCATTGTCACTCCATTCAATAGTATGCCACTATTACTCAATTCAATGGTAATCCGTTGGAAACCCAATAAGCAGTAAGCCACCATCAGATGAACTATATATACTTTTATTACATTCCATAGGGATATGTAGAAATCCTATTCAAGGATAAAGCCCAAAACTATCATCATCCTCGTGGAAGTTTGATCCCATTCACCATCTACTTAATTCAACCACTCCATAATCCATCCATATTCTTACCCGGTTCACCACATCAATGTTGGATCATGCCACCTCATACCCCATTCCCCTTAACAGTAACCAAGTGGTCAACCACACATTCGCCCCAACATAAGTGTTCCCTCTAGGGGCCGCACACATTCGATCCACTCTAATCTATGTTATGATCAGTATGATATGTCTTCGTCGGATGTTAAACATGCGGCATAACCTGTGTTAAACATGGGAAGTAGATTAGAACCTCAGATATATTCCCACGGAATATGATTCCCCGAATTTGATGTGGGATGCCTCATGCTTCTGTGCCCTCGATTATCCCTATAATAAAGTACAGAAGACAGATGCGCCAGTTTCCTCGTGCCCAGACCCGCTGGTGATCCCCAACGTGACTACTCCCCTGACTAAAGGTTTTATCCCTAAACGGACCCCCTAGAATGTCCCAAAAGATGAAGTGTAATTAACTGGTGTCCATGAAGATATGGTTCTTGTAAGAGTTTCACGAACAACGTCTTCAGTCTATAAGGGAGACCCAGACTAGGTGACGAGATTCAAGGATGAATATATGGAAGAAATAAATGTCATTCCATCATCCCGTTTTGATCAAAGATCACACATCCCTTAACAAGGAGTGGATTACACCCATATTTGGAAATTATGAATGTGGGGAAATAAAACAGCACTGATCATCCTCAAATGAGACGGGCGCGTGTGCCCCCGCCAAAGCATCCTAAACTGAAATGGTGATCCCGATGTGAAATTTTTCTCCTCAATATGGTGATTAGTAGCACTCAAGGCATAAATGGATTGACGTGTCATCAGATCATGTTATCTAGTGCTGGGTCCCGCAAAGAAAATAGAGGTCCTGGCATGAAACTCACCAGATGTTGGGGCAGTAGAACGTTGAACATCCCGTTTTGCGACATTGTCATTATGGATACATCTTACCGGCCATGGAAGATAGGATGGTTCTGGGGCAATGATCGTCAATTCCTTTTTCTCTCAACACTGACAAGTTAATCTCCCCGCTCTAAAGAATCAAGTTGCTGCTCTAGGGATATGATCATGACCTTCCCAGCAATGCAGGGGCAAGGGAAGTGCCAACAGGGGCGTTTCACATGGCTTCACCTCACCCACGACGACCTCTACTTCTACGATCATGGGGATCTCACACACCCTCTCCCTATCTGTGGTCGTTCAATGGAGGGTAATCAACGACCATGTGTGTCGCCATACGGATGAGGCCATAATCCTGACCCGGGATATGTCCCACCTGGATCTGGAGGTTTATGTGTCTCGTTGCCAACGTCGCACCCAAGGTCATCACCGAGAGCGGCTGCACCCCACGCCGATATAAAACCATTTTAGTAGCCACTCCCTGGAACACATTGACGACTCCCTGCCTTACGTTGACGAGGTAGGTGATGTCCAAACCAGCATGGTCAGAGTCCCCTTCTAGGGTATACTAGATAGGGCTCCCATCCAGCCACGTTAGTACCTCCGCCTGGTCTTGTAGGATTAGGGGTAGGCAAGCTACATACCAACACCACTGTCCCCTGTTTGTCCGACCCAACTCCAGCGTCGGGCATCGGCTGAGGGAGTGGCCATCCAAGGAGCATCATCGTCGGCAGCTACTATTGCACGAGCCACCACTGACGCATACGGTCAGTCACATACATACACTGAGAAGTGGAACATATATGCCCGACCAGGATCGAGTCCCCAACTACCCCACCGGTCGGCTGGGTCGACTCTGTTGGTTGCTGGAACCAGAAGTGGATGCCATGATCGAACCCATAACGATGTCACCCAGTACAGAGTTCCTCCCCATACCCCTACCACAGAGATCATGGGCCTTCCTTGCTTCGAGGCTCGACATGGAGGTCCACCCAGGGCCACCCTCAATATGAATGAGGGTCTTCCCCGCGACAGTGATACATAGAATGGGAGCCTATCTTATGCTAATTACACTAGGTATGGAGTCATTTATCCTAACCTCACTGCCTATGTAGGGACATCACATGTCCTTTATCTCCTCAATGAGGGATTCTCATCGCATCTTTTCAGAAACTAGGGAAAGTCATCCTCCTCTCATAAACCAAAGGGGAGAATTCCAACTTCACTCAACCTGCACCCATTATGGAGGTCTTACCCTTATACGACTAGATCGGCACAAGCGTCCACCTCATACTAGGGTCACCTGGGAAAACAAGTGTGGATGTCCTCCCCATGCTTCTCCTAGTTCTCATGGAGGTCTTGTCCACTCTATTTCTACCCATGGCGGTCCTCTCCATGTCCCCTTTGACATCTATCATGGTGTTCCTCGCACCCCGGCATTCTTGGGTGGAAACCCTTTCCGCCCTAGCACTAGTGTGGCCGAAAAACCCCATGTCACAAATATACCACGTCCCGAAGATCCATCCAGGTGAAGGAAGGCGGGTCGTCACTACCATAAGAAGAATTATATGAATGTCCGCATAGAGATCAAACCGGTCTGCTTCTCAGACTCCGAGCCAACGTATGAATCAACACAGGTAACCTCATCTCACCCATTTGAGTCAAGGGTCGGGGAAAGGACGAGGCGCATTAGCCTGGTGCTCCCAGAATGAGAGGTCCATCAGAATCCTGCCACCCTCCGCAGTTATGTCCTGGAGGACGAAAATCTGGTGACCCCACATGTTATGGTCATGAAATCACCACCATCATCACCAGAAGTGCTCTGTACTGCAAAAAGATATCAAAAGAACTATCCTGGGGACCAATGGCGGGCGAGCAACATTGCGTCCTATCAACAGTAGCCCTAGACCATAATACTGGAACTATAGTTATCAGCCCATCTTCTCATGACGTGGAGTCTAGTTTGTTACACACTTCATAGGAAACCCCGTGATTTAGCAGCCAGTCAGCCCACTCACCATACTATACATCGGCCAGCCTGTCGTCCTAGTGGTCTACCTCAATATTGTTGCCAGTTCCTTAGCCACCCCAAGTTTATGAGTGGGGAAATCTTGGCCCATACCCAGAATCTGAGCTGAGGAGCATATATAACATCCTCACCGTGGACCACCTCCCCGAGATGTTCTGTCTCATGGAAGCACCAAATTTATGTATAGTGGAATCACTCAATATAGAGGAAGTTTATTGTTTCCACCAAACCCACTTCATGACACATTTTAGTCATTGTCATCTGTAGGTGGTTTATCCTAGTATCCAAGCTCATTTCGAAGACATCAGGAAGGAATACAGTCTAGTCGATTTGGCCAAACTCACTATGGCACAACACCCCGAGCCACCAGGTCGTCGTGAGGCCATCCAGTAGAAATGCATTCTAATTATCATGGTACTCTAAAACATTATCAAGGAGGATACCCCCCACATTTAAATCCATGGATGGGGGAGTATGTTACCCTCCTCTTTAGTCAAATCTGGTGGCATCCCATCCCGCTAGGTGATATCGAGGATATTCCCCCATGAAGGGTCACGGTCTACATAGCCGATATAGTGGATGAGGAGGATGAGTTGGAGAATCTCTATGGATACTTACCCCCCAAGGTCATGCCAAAACTATTGGACTTATCGAGAAGGATTACTCATAAGATGATTAACCTACTTTGTCTCTCTGCGCCCACCGAGGCATTGGTACTCAACAAGAAATCTGGTAAGAGAAACGAGCAGGCCGATGATGCCATGAACTCCGAACCATCTTCCATAGTGCATCAGATAAAGGGAGACCATAAGGAGGCCACATTGCGGAAAGTAAATTTGAAGCAAAACAATATAGTTGATGTCCTCTTGGATGAATGCACTTTTGAAAGACGGCCTGAATACGGCAATCATGGGCCAGTACAGTAGGGACAGGATCAACTTTCCCTCGGCGAGCTGCGCCCAGAAAACCCTGATCATGTTATTCTTGCAGATTCGGATGAAGTCGTAGCTCACGGTATGAGGGTGAGCTATGTCTCACCAAACCCTCAGGAACGACATGACAATCCATGGAACCTAGCTCGAGTTCCCTCAACTGCCCCACAGGTCACCCCACCAGCCGCTCCCTGAGTCGTTGAGCCTGTTTACCACATTAAAGTACCTACAAACACAATCGTGGTTAGAGATCCCCATCAAGAGAAAGAACCCAGCCCAGCTGATCTAATGGAAGAACTCATTTCTCTCCTTGATGTGTTATAAACGTGATAGGTGGTGATCCCACCTAATGGAAAGACATATATAGCATGGTTAGATGTTATGCCAGCAACACTCAGATTCATAAATCCCACCTTCTTCAACATTAATGGGATAGGGGACCCACAGCAGCCCCTGGCCTACTTCAACTCAATGTGTGGGCCAATGTTAGGGAATCTAGTGCAGTAGGAGACTTCCAACATCCACTGTTTTGTCCAGACATTGGAGGGTCCGACATTCGTCTGATTCTGCCAGCTCCCCGTCAGATCTGTAACCAGCTTGGAGGACCTTTGCAGGTAATTCCTCTACCATTTCAGCTCCACCACTTGAAAAACGATCATCATAGACCTCTTCATGTGCATACAAGGGCCTGATTACCATGTTTTATACTTTATCGCTATGTGGAAGGAGGTGAAATAATTCATTGGCATGCCAGTGAACTAGGAGAAATTATTGAAGATGTGAGTAAGGAAGATCAAGACAAAACTTGTTCCTTCTATAATCACCTAGAACTACCCTAGAGGATTTAGATAATTCAACGATATGGCCTATAACTAGGAAAGAATCCCTGCAATAGGCTAGTCAGGCACGTCAATTGCCCCTGTAATTCCAACAAGGAGGGCTGCCGGAGCCGAGCCCACCGAAGTGGCTCAAATAGTAGCCCCCAGGAAATTAGAATTTCTACCAGTGGCACTAGCCCGGCAGCCTTGTAGAGGCCCTCCACCTCAGGTGCAACCTCATGCTCTGTAGTGTCCACCTCGGAATCAGTAGGTGCCCCACGTAATGCGCCGCCACCACCCAGGCAGGACAATAAGGGTCTGCATCCTCGACAGGTTCTTCTTGCTCCTCGTCAGGGTCAGGCTTCAAGGACCCCCTTCCCCAGTAGGAGAAATTGGACCAAATCGTTCAATGAGAATGATGTCCTTATTTACTTCCATAGAGCCTTAGATGATTTCATGAGTGTAGAAGGCCGAAAGAGGAAAATCTCACTGATCGCCCCAACTACTACCTCTATCATTGGATCCTCGGGAACACCCTCATGCAGTGATATGTTTTCAGATACTGGCTTCAAGACCAGGTCTATAACATCATACTCGGGCTGGGGCCGTCCCCGACACAAGTATTGGGTGTCTTCGTATGGCATGATAGCAGCAGCGATGAAGAAGGTGAGTGGTAGTAGGTTTCTACCCGTGGGTCCTAAATGTATGATGACTGGATGGATCCTAGAATGGTTTCACATGACCATGGTATCATCCGTGTGTGCCTAAATCATTCGGATCCTTGGGTAGCCACAAAAACGTCTTCTACATCGTCATCTTAGCCAGCCTTTTCCTAGAATAACAATCATCTATGGCGAAAGTCAAAAGGAATTCACCCCACCAATGTCATCGCCATCCCGCACTCTCAGCAACTTCATGCCCCCTGAGATAGGAATTCCTCCTAGAATCCACCCAGTAGCGGATGACTCTTCATGTGATATTCAAGGGTATGCTTTGGTTAATACAGTGGTGTTGGTAAACCCCTACATGATTATCAACGATGGGGATCACCCGACGAACCTCCCAATCATATCCAAATTGATGCCAACTTCGGCGGAGTCGAGGCCATCTGGGTCATTGGGGGACATCAGTTGGAACATCCATCTAGGCCACACAAGCCACTATGACCAGATTGTGGGCCTAGGGTAGATCTCAGCACTTACAGCCTCTTTATCCAGTGTCGTCAGGCCCACCTCCACTACTATTTGTGCTACTAGATAAGGAAGAGATACCTTGAACATGTCGTGACCAGACTCTCCCTACTACATTAGAATCACAGTCATCTGTTCCTCATCCAGAAGAAACTATTCAGCCTTCGACTTCTTAATGGTAGGACATGCCCTTCACCATCCAGCCGTCGGTCTAGCCGGCGAGGCCCGCCATACCTCCTGTCACATAATGGCGTCCTTCAAGAAAAATTTCACTCTTGGCACTGAAATTTGTTGTCCTCATGAACCTTTCTAGCATCCCATCAAGGATTTCCATCCTCGAGACTCTTCAACTATCGTCCGATATACGTGAGGCCCTCACTGAGGCTTTATGAATCCCCCTCCAGTTTGAGGCGGAGGTAGCTTCTGCATAAGCCTTTCATTCTGAAGCGGTCGAAAATACCTAATTTCAGGACATTATTTTATTCTTTGGAGAAGATAAAGGATCTCCAATATAGGGGAAAATCCAACCAATGTACATCAAAAGACAATTTAATGGAACAGAGGTTCGCCACTGTCTTGTTGACACCGACTTCCAGATTAACCTTATCCTGATGCCGAAACTGTGGAAGCTATGGTTATCAGAAGATGACCTGACTCACTCCGATTTAAGAACCAAGGGATACGATAGGACATAGAATACCCCAGTTGGTAAAATCCATTTGAATACCCAGTTTGGCGGCCTTGTTGTCAGCACCGAGTTTATGGTTATCTCCTAGGACACCGTGTACAATGCATTAATGGGCAGTCCATGGTTCCACCTGCTTGCAGCGGTCACCTCAACGTATCATGGGTGCGTCAAGTTATCCCTTAAGGTCTGAGTACGCATACTCCAAAGTGATTCATCTCCTTTCTACTCTTGTAAATCTGTCTACTTGGATGAATACTATTACAAGAACAATGTCAAATAGATTCATGCAGGTGAGGTTAAGCTCTCCACGATCGCAACAGACCCATGGTCGGGTCTGGATGATGCTTATGTCTTCCGAATCCGTAGATTGGAGGCCACAACCCTAGATATGGTGCAATGTTTTTTTCTCTCTGGTATAAGAGGGTAACATGTTCCCAAGTCCATGTGACGATGGAAAATCACATCGTACTCCTATACAAATCAGGCTCAGGTGATTTTGGAGCCTCCTACTCCCGTAAGGTATCAGGATGTCCACCCCATGGCAACAGATTTACGTCATATGTGTCTATTTCAGTGGGATGGAATTAATTAACTATAGCCAACATGCTTCTATTGCTTTGATATCATCAAACGCAGCCCCTTGGGATGATGACCAGGTGGGATCAGATCGACTGCCTTAATTATTATGGTTTGACCAGCACATGAATCTCCGGATATGTTGTCCACTACTGCCCAGGATAATAACAGCCTCCCTTCGGGATTTTCCAGCCCAAAGGAAAATTCTACCACTCTGGACCCCTCTTCCAGAAGGGATGAAGTAGATTTGGAAGATGCTCCCCCTACCTTCGAATAATGAATATCCACCTCAGCCGATTAACTGGTATAGGTGACCCTTGGTGGCGAGGTAGACCCGAGACCCACATTGATTAATGCCACCATGTCCCTAAAGGAGAAGCAACGGTACATAGATTTTTTGAAGCTTCGTAATAATGTATTTTACTAGAGCTATTACAAGAAACCAAGAGATGATCATCATCTCTTCATCCACTGCCTCGGTCTCCCTACAAATCATTGTGGGTTCCAGCATCCTTCCTGAAAGATGCCCCTTTATCATAGTGAAATGGTGGAGGGTGAAGTTGACTAGATTATAATATCCAAATTCATTAAGGAGTTCAAGTATCCCATTTTTCTAATCATCATTGTGCTAGTCAAGAAGAGGATCACACAGATCGGGGTCTGCATCGACTTCTGAGATCTCAAACGCCACTGTTCGAAAGATGATTTTCCACTTCCCATGAGAGAATTGTTAATCGATACTACAACTGGGTTCCAAGCCCTCTCCTTCGTGGATGATTACTCCGGATACAACCAAATCCATATGGCCCCCACAGATGAGGAGTACACAGCTTTCAGGGTACCCCAAGGTACTTTCTATTACCAGGTTATACCCATAGGCTTAAAGAATACAGGTGTCACCAATTAGCGGGCCATGCACCGTATATTCATGCCAATCCTCGAGACATTGGATGAATGCTATGTGGATGATCTGGTTGTCATATCTCTCCAGTGCCAAGACCATATCAAAGAACATGAGAATGTGTTCGACTTCCTCCATTCTACCCACCTGATGATGAAACAGTAGAGGTGTGCCTTCAGGGTCACCTTTGGGATGTTCCTTGGATTTTTTTTCAGGTCTTGGAGAATAGAGATCGACGTAGAGAAGGTCAAGGCCATCAGCCAGATTCATCCCCCGTGAAATATTAAGGACCATAGAGGTTTCGAAGGAAACATAGCCTACATACTCAGATTCATTTTGAATCTGGCCAGTAAGTGTAATCTATTTTCTCAGCTCAGGAATAATGGATCCGCCTATGAGGGGAACGAATTGTTCCCGACCACATTTGAGGAAATAAAGTAGTATATGCTCCATCATCTGGTCCTTATTGCACCCATCATCAGAAAACCATTGGTATTTTATGTGAATGAATTAGAATAATCTCTTCGTGCCCTTGTCACACATAAGAATAATGAGGGGATGGCGAACACCCTCTACAAACTTAGTCTTAGGCTCATCGATAAAAAGACCACACACTCCCCCATTTAAAAGGAATGCCTTGTGCTTGTATTTTCCTTGCAGAAGTTGTGATACTACTTGCAGCACCATGAGGTATAGATGGTGTCCTGGGTAGACCCGTTGATGTATATCCATACTCGTCCCATGCTGACAGGATAACAAACACTATGGGAGGTATTCCTCTAGCTGTTTGACATCAGGTTCATGCCTTAGAATGCTACCAAGGAACAAACATTGGAAGATTATCTTGCTGCCCATCCAACCACCATGGACCAGTCCCTAGACCTAGATTTTACCAATGAGGAAATCCTCTTTGTAGGTCACGCATTCTGTTTTGGAAAATGTACATCGATGGTGCCTCCTGGAGTCCCACCAGATGGAAGATCATTGATCCCATTCTCAATAGAGTAGGTCTGGGTATTATCATTATTACCTTGGATCAAGACATTCCTCCATATTCATTCCTACTGTTAGAAGGATACATTGATAATGAAGTGGAGTATCAGGATATTATCATTGGCTTTGAGCTAGCTCTCGAGATCGATGTTCCCCATTGGCTTGTGAAAGTGGATTCCGACTAGTCATCATGAAAATCAATGGTGACTATGTTGTCAGAAAATCAGAGCTCATACCTTTATTGGAGTGGAAAATCTAGCTAATGGCCTAGTTCCCATCTATTTAGGATGCTAATCATGTCCCTTGGTCTCAGAAAGACTGAGATTATGCCCGGGCTGGCCTGGATGCATCACTTTCAGAACACAAGCTGGTTGATCTGATTCTACATGTGGCACATCTGAGATTCATTGCTCCCATAACACCATATTTGACGATGGCTTACAAGTAACCCATATTACCACCAGAGCCTCCACATCAGGACCCCCATGTCTCTCAGATGTAGTGGTTGATGTGACCCCTGACTGGAGAGCCCCCTTTGTCAAGTATCTCCAAAATGGTTACCTCCTGACAGATCGGGCTGGACATGAGTGAATCCAACACCACGCACTGTAGTTTACCATCCAGAGTGGTCCCGGTCTTTTACATATCCTCTAGAAATGCAGGATTTATGGTTTTATCCTTTTGTTTCATCCAAGGAATCGAGATTTATCATGTCTTGCTAGAAGTTTATTTCCGTTCCTGTGGCACCCACCAGACTTTGCTGAAGCTATCTAATTAGATCCAAGTGACTGGGGTACTTCTGGCCCTCCATGATCGAGGATATCATCAAGATCTCCAAGGGATATAATGCATGCCAAATTCATGCTAACATCATGCATCGCTGCAAAAACCTCTTCACTCCACCAAGTACTCTTGTCCATTTTCAATGTGGGGACTCGATGTAGTGGGACCATATCCACCGGAGATAGCTCGTCAAGCCAGGTTTATCCTAACCGCCACATATTTCTTTTCCAAGTGGGTTAAGGCAGTTCCACTCAAGGACATTAAGGGCCATATATCATTGACTTAATGTGCTCCAATATCATCTACCATTTTGGAGTTCCTCATGCCATCCCCACTGATAATGTCACCAACTTCGGAGAAGTCGAGTTAATGATAGTGTATGCCATGTACAACTTTCATTAGAACCATCTCTCCCGCTATCACGTGTAGGAAAATTGAAAGATCGAGGCATTCAAAAATACCATCTATAACATTTATCTGAAAATGGTTTTTTAGAATAAGAAGAGTTGTCTGGACAATCTCTCCAATACCCTTTGGGATTATCGGACGACGATTCGCAATTCCACCAAGGTGACCCCATATGCCCTACAGCACGGAGGTAAGGTCATCCAGCCCATTGAGATCCATCTCCCATCCTTACACATAGAGGTCTATGAACTGCAGGAGCCAGATAAGGAATCACAAATTCGCCTGGATAAATTGGAAGCAAATTATGAGAATAGGCTTCATGCCCTGCAAAATCTGGAAAGGCACCAGAACATGATAGATGGAGCATCCATCAATAAGGTTCGCCTCCGCTCCTTCTTCCACGGTGACATGGTATTGGACCTCCGGACACCAATGATCCCTCTCAGGAAACCACCCATGTTGGATCCCAAATGGGAAGAACCATACATAATACACAGGGTATATTCTAATAGAGCATACTCTATGGTGACCATGGATGGTGAGCATATAACTCCTCCCACCAATTCCAAATTTCTCAAGCGATAATTTTCCTAATCAAATTAGTCTAGGATGACCTTAAATTGTTCATTCCTACAAGACTTTAAACTATGCATCATCCTGCATGATGTTAAATCGTGCCCTTATAACTATGTAAGGCTTTATTCCCATCCTTATGTGATATGTAGGAATGCTCAAGAATATCAACATGATCCCAATCCCTAAACTCATATCTTTGACTATCTACCCTGGGTATTGTTCTCCTAGGGGATACTTGCAAGATATAGTGTAGGCTTCTTTAGCCAAACTCATGCCAGGATTATTACGGCCACACAACTTTCCCACTCCCTATTCTTATATCCTCCCATATCCTCACCGTACAATGTTAAACTACATGTCCTTCAAAAACTATGTACAACTTGATTACCATCTACATGGGATATGTTTGAATGCCCATAAATTTTGCTTATTGGCCCAGTCCAAAATCCTAGACATTTCATTTGTTGGCCCAGCCCAAACACCCAAACATTTTTCTTTTGGGCCCAACCAAAACGATCGTACATTTCATTTTTTGTCCTAGCCCAAACACATGGACATTTTTTCTGTTAGCCCTACCCAAACGCTCGGAATTTCGTCTATTGGCCCAGCCCAAACACTAAAATCACCCCTCGGGTCAAGGCATTTGATGTGGTGTAGGTTTTTTCCTCAATACACGTTGATCTCATCACGATTCCTCCATAGGTCCCACTCCCAAAAGGTATCTACCTCTTTCACTGCCCTGATTGACTTTAAAATGTATGGGTACAACTATGCTTCACCCACTGCTTTTATTGGGACTCCATCATCCTTCCTATCCAGAAGGGCCCCCAAATGACAGGGATGCTAGGACCAAGGGATTTCCTACCGCTTCGGGAAAACACCTTAGAGGATATCGAGCAACAAACTGATACAATTCCCGCATTGTTAATATGGTCAGTAGTAGATGCTCATTTGTTCTTCCCATTCCATGTCACTATAAAGACGTTGTGTTTCAAACATGGTCAACATCTATCCTTTATTGTCCGAACCACCCCAATATATCCCAAACATTGAGTGTAGTGGTTCATTCTGACCCATTTTATATCATAGTTATGAACTCCCCATGGGCGATGCTAGCTACTAGACCCCTATATGGAAGGGATACCCGAATCTGGATCCTTGTTTCTCACACCAGGCACTGCTCACATGGGATTAGGAGCTTTGATGAGGCTGTAATCGCACAATAGGTCGTTTAGATTCCATTTGTTGAAACACCCTTCCACATGCCCATTGTCCCTTTCTATCCCCTAGCCCAGGTTCTCATTTAGGGTTGTGTGGTGTGGATCGGACTTATTTCCTCATTCACATCGGGCTTTGTCTCCATGCGACACATATCCCCTCGAGACATCCTTCCCTTCATTTAACATTCCTACCATGAGCACATGCCATGTCATGCTACATGTGCCCAGTTTTGGGCCCCCGACCTGGGCTCTCTCTTAAGGGATTTTATAGTATGGTATGAGATTATGTCCTCATTCACATTGGGTTACTCGCCATGTCGTAGAAATACATTTTTTGGGGTATCATACCCCTTTCTTCTTCCTCACTATATGAAGTTATACTGTAAATTCACCGGGCCTTCCCATCTGAGGGCCATCCACATTCCCCTTTGCCTTTTCGGGCCCCAAGGACAAGTTCTAATTTAGAGTTGTATGGTGTGGTATGGGATTATGTCCTCATTCACGTCAGGTTTCTATCTGTGTCGTACACCCCCTCATTAGAGTATCGTTCCCCTATGTGAGATTCTATAACTACATATGGCTTGATTCCCATCCTCATGGGATATGTAGGACTGCTGAAGAATATTGTCTTCAGGTCCAACCCCATCTTTTCACCATATCCCACATTCCCCCAGAGAGAGGAATATATGGTGTGATATGGGATTGTGTTTTCACTCACATTGGGAATCGTCAAAACCATTCTGTATACCTCCTCCTCTTGAGTGATTTCGATCCCCTTGGGCCATCCTTGACTTTTCTAATTGGTAACTCTCAAGATGGGCCCCTTGACCCTCTTCGGCGATTCACCATTGTGCCTAAGGGTACTCAGGTTTAGTACATGAAATGTCAGACTCTACTTGGACATGATTTAACCAATTTTTCAGGCATCATGTTCTCCCTCATTAGGGATTCCATCACCTTTCACATACAAATGGACCCCCGAATGGCATGGATTCCTGGACCAGGGTCCCTCCTACCATTATGGGCCAACATCCTCTATGGATATGGGAAAGAAATCGATACATGTTCCATGTTGCGAATATGGTCAACAGTCGGTGCACATTTGTTTTTCTCTGTTACAGGCTAATGCGATATGGATGCTATGTTACAAACATGTTCAATAGTTATCCCCCATCATCAATCCATGCCCATTAAGGCCAAAATTTCAGTTACATGATTCCCATTATTTTCCACATCATCATGTCTAAGTAGGACTTCATAATTCATGGTACTATTCCTCAATGTGCAACCGCATGTTAGGAACAAAAATCCATGATAAGGAAATCATTAGCTTATCCACCGATTTCCCCTTTGCATATATTTTACATATTACAAATACCTTATATTCCCTTGTTTCCTACACAGATTTCAACTCAAGAATGATTATGGATTGGGTTAAGGTCCACCTTTAGATGGGATAGACTCGCTTATCCATGGTCAAAGTTATAAGACCATAAACTATGATATTTTTGTATTTACCCTTTGTAGAACTACATATATCATGATTCCCATTCCATGGGATATTTTGGCACACCCAGACATATCGCCTTTGGGCCCAGCTCGATTATACTAATTTATTTCATCTACTCTGCCTTTTAGGGCACCACGCTTATAGGGCCATGCAGTGTGGTGTGTATGAGTTTCATCCCCCATTCACGTCGGGTTTTCAATATCCACACCACATATGCCCTCTACTAGGAGCTAGTCCCTCATATGTTTTGTCCTGCATGATGTTAAAAGGATCATTCAAGCACTACGTGTAGCTTGACTCCCCTCCTCATGATATACGTAGGAACACGTGGGAACCATGTCATCATGTCTATCTTAACTAAGAGACAACCTCTCCTAATTTCTAACCACTTATCTCTTTTTGGCCCTTTGGCCAGAGGTTTTTTTCTCAAAATTGCGCACGGTGTGGTATGGGATCACGTCCTCATTCACACTGGGTGGGCTTTATTGAACCACACACATTCCCCCTTATTATCCTTGTTTCTACTACGTCAGTGTCACACGACAGTAAAATGCATGGTTGGTTCTTTCACATGACCTTAAAGGGAGACAATATTGTCATGTCCGTAAGACGAAAAATGGAACAACATTATGATTTCCTCGCTCAAGGGTCATCATGTTTGTTATTAGTCAAACACCAAACCATTTGATAATTCCTCCATTTGTATTGATTCTTGTGGTGATTCTTGGAAATTATATCCTAGGATTGTCACTTCACACAAAACAATGAACTCCATTTAACATAAAGGACAAATGAGACTTATTAAATGCTTCTTCATTTAGTGGAAGGTCCAGATCTGCATGCCATTTTATCCCTTGTAGTTGTACCTTACCGTGCCACCCAATAGAACTACATGTGTCATGATTCTCATTCTCATGAGATGCGTAGGAATGCCAGAGCGCTTCCCCATGGCCCCATCATAACTTTGTTTTTGGTACCTTGACCTAAAAACAACCCCAAGGAACACATAGTAATCTGGACTAATGTCCTCACTCACGCAGGGTTTCATAGTCACATTTACATGTGTCCCCTGCATCCCTTAACAATCCTTGGTTCGAGTTCTAAGACCATAAACTAATACCCATCATAGAACTACATATGGATTTATTCCCATCCTCATGTGATACATAGAGACACCCAGGCATTTCGCCTCAGGTCTAGACCTAGGAATCATAAATCATGATCCTCCTCATTTTTTTGCACCCCTGGCCTAACCCCTTTTGGGGAACCATGTAACTGTAGCTTTTCCCAGAACAAGTTCATGATGCCCCACAATGACATTGGAATGAAATAGCTCCCTTGTTAGAGAGGTCCTGTTTAAATGTTGGAATGATCCATGATCAGACTTATGAGCCCAGCTAATATGCCCCCACCATAGTCGCATAATTTTGAGAGTGTTGGATTTTGTTCAAACAAACCATCACTCCACATTCAACACTTTGTGTGCCCATTATTCAGAACCTCATCGTCTTTCATGTGTCAAGGAACCCCCTAACAGTATGGATGCTCGGCCTATGGCCCACCTATTTTCTTAGACCAACGTTCTGGAAGGCTAATGGATGACATCTTGAGTGAGGCCCCATGTTTCGAACATGGTTAGCGGTCAACCCTAATTGGATACCCCCTTTCCATGCTAACATAATGTGGATACTATGTTTCGAATGATTTCAATGGTTATTATTTATTGTCATGCCACACCCATAGTTTTCTGAATCCTGGGTATCATGATTCACACCTTCCATTCCCATATATTTAGATTGATTCCAGCTCTCATGGTGGTACCTCATTTGTGCACTAAAACACATTGGGAAAATGATAATTTGACTGTTTCGAGAGATTCACTCACTTTTTAGGTCCCTCCCATTTCCTCCTAGAAATCCTGGAAGGTTGTTCAACCCCCGGATCGCTGAATCTTGGTTTTCACTCCTATATTTGAATGGGGGTGATATAGTGGTCATCCCTTGTTTCTCACATCGAGACCGACCCATGAGAGATTAGGGTATGATAATTAGACTCTCCACGAATATCACAAGAATGCAATAAACCAATACAAATAATGGTACTCATGTATTATATGACCTCAAATGATCAAAGAATGAAAGTTAGTTTGAGGGTTAGTAATCATTACAGTACATGAGGTTCGTTTCCCCCCTTCTATGGGTTAACCTCATAAAAAGAGCATAGTAGCACGACCACCCTCTGTCCGGTGAAGTCCAGGAGTTTCTACCACCTGTTCAGCTCCCACTCTTCCTCAGCAGAAATGGGGCCGAATTCATCGGCCACAAATCTGGGCTTGCTATATATAGGTCTGAATTATGGCCATCTCCACAGAGCCTCGCTTTATGCCCTCTTAAGTATCCGCCAGTTGGGCTTTTAGACGCGGTACAAGCTCTGATTGCACATTAAGGGAAGCAAAATTCCCATCTTCCAGGGGCTGCAGTCGTTGAACCTCATTTTCAGCCTCTTAAAGACTCTTGATGTTTACCGCTTGCCTATACATCCATTCCACACTGAGGCCATGACCATACTTCCAAATCATTTCCACCAAAATATCTCAGAAGATCATGTGGGGACGCTGGTTATCCACTCCCCCAACACACATTTCGCATTGTCGTGAGTGAATTCTATCCATCTCATCCAAGAAGAGTGCTTTGGGGTATCATAAATGAAGCGCTTGATCATCTTCTATGATCGGTGATGGACTGTCATGCTATCGTCTTCGTTAGAGGCCATCTCGTCCAATTCGGCGTGATTGGCAGGCTGATACATGGGGAATGCCCCTAGAAACGCTTCCACAGGGTCCACATCTGGTGTTTGATCAGGCATGGCCGGACCTAGACTATTTGATAGATCCTTATCATTGGATCCTACCTTAATGATCTAATGTTCGACCCCACCGATGGTCCCACCAGTAATCGGGAGCGTCACCGCTTGGTTATTTTGATTCACCACCTCCACGATCATTGGAATTCCCCTTGGAAGGACGCCACTAGAAGCCCCAACCATTCTATCCAAGGAGGCCCACACACTTTGAATGATTGTATGCTCTAAAAAGGGAAATGGACTTAGTAAACAAGGTTATGTGGTGAAAATCATTAAATTTGTAGTGGGCACTTACAGAGTTCGAATTTATAGTCTCATTCATGGGTTGATGTCATCGGGACCCCGAACCGTGGCCCCTCATATATGGTCGGAAGGTCTGAAAACTATGGAGGGGTCACCCCAGGTATCATAGCCCTGCTGGACATAGTAATAGATGCGGCGGTAGTCGTAGATCCTGGTGGTCCCGCATATGCATCCACTGAGGGATGAGAATGTGTTCTGTATATAAGACTCTGATGGATGGTTTAGATGTTAACAGGGAGTCCGGAATGTCTTCAAGGGATGTTTTGATGAAGGGGTTTTCAAATATTTTTCCTCAAGGGCCTCTGTGAACTCTTCAAGATCAGAGTGTTGATCTCAAGCTTCACCCTCCTCCAACGGGCTCCCTCTCCAGACCTCATCTTCATAGGAGGACTCTTCTAAATCTTCTGGTAGAGAGAAGTGCTCTCATAAATCATCAGCTAACAACTATATAGGAGTAGTTCGGTCCAGAAGAACCTTGAAACAGTCCTTCATTGGACAAGGGGCACCCTGGGAATGCACAAAATCCTCCATCTCAACAAGGTACCACTCCACCTCCACTTGGGGTACCAAAAAGCCTGCCTGGATAAGGACTAACCATGTTAAATCCATCCCGAGACAGTTCAGGTACTACCACAACTCGATGGGGACATGGAATTTCTTGTTGACATCCTAGATTTCCCAGGCCTCCAAGAAGATATAATTTTCTAGCATGTCGATATGGCGCAGCCGCATCCCCGGAGGATGGGTGGGTATCCTGCTGAACCCTTTTGGTGGCCTCCCCTCTAGATGGCTCTATTCTTCGGGAACCCCCAGGTCCGCTACCACTACTGGATCTAGGGATGTTACCTCACCATCAATTGGTGTGGTCATCAACTCCATGGCAGCACCGCCACCACGGGATGCCCTTGCAGCCTTCCAGCCCTGACCCTTAGGTCATGGTTGTTCTCCATCACTGACATGAATGGTTTGTTGCTTCAGCATCTCCCCTGGATAATCTGCCTCTCATCTTATGAAATAATCCTTCACCAGCACAAAGATGACAGTAGTAGGAGACAATTAGTTCTTCATGTTCCCATCTTCCCGTGTGAACATGAGCCTCATCTTCCTCCTCACACATAGTTGATCCTCGTGGCGCACCTCTAAATAGACCTGTGTGGTAATTCACTGCATGCTCATGAATTTCCATGCAAACCAGTGAGGGGTTTATGGAATGAAGAGGGGCTCACGGTCCACCATTTTCACCAAGACTCCACCTGGAATGTCAAAGAGATATGCTTGGTGCTCTTCTTTTCCTTGGACATCATCAATGAATACCCCATTCGACAACAAAAATAGGTGAAAATTGAACTCTTCCACCTTCCACACCCGGTTCAATATAAACGATGTTTTCAACCTCATTAGAAATATCCGCATGGAATTTCAGATTTATGGGCGGATGTTCGATCTCGGAGGAGAGATAGGGTTTGACTATTCATTAACCACCCCGATATTTTCTTTTATCTACCCATACAGGAGGTGGAATGTCCCACATATCCTCTAAAGAATCTTCCCTTTGCTGATATTCCACAATGTCTTATAATGTTTTTGCGAGCATCAGGATTCCTGGGTTGTCACACCCACCTATCGTCAAAATGGATGCCATGATAAATCTTCTTGGGCATAGTCCCATGTTGGCGTCACTCACAGGCAGGATCCAACAACAGCTAAGAGATGTGATAAATGCTGCCAGCATGACTATTGGCTTCTCTTTAGTGCTGAAACTAAACCCCCCAGGTCTTCCACTAACTGTCATCCAAGATCCGCAAGTATGAGTGCTCCTTGACCCATTAAGCCACCTTTGAGAAAGTCTGAGGCCTCGCTGGAATCTGTCGGTCTACAGGGAAATTCAGGAACTGCCTGAACCACCACATAATGTGACATCACTCACTGTTTCTTATTCTACTCCCATCACAATCTCCATCAATTCCATTTCCACCCGCAAAACCTATTCCAGATCCTCCAATGTGCTAATGACAGGGTGGAATTCATCATACATAGCCCCCAGTATTGGGACCCACAAAATCTGTTGGAAATCTGAAAAGCTAATACCAACCACCCCGACATTAGTTGTTTCAGTTGATATATATAGAATTGGGGGGACCAAGACATCTCATAAAAACCCACTCTCCTCAGCTCATTCCCAAACTCCTCACATGAGGCGCCTACCCAGTAGGCGAAGGCCAAATTGTCTGTGAAGTTTTTTCCCTAGTGCAGGTCACATTCCTTGGACAACCCATTCCTTAGGTTCTTCAATGCTGACTTCAGTATCGTTTGGTATAGAGTATGAGATTTCTATCACTGAAAAGCCTTCTTGTCGATGTTATTCAGGTGGTTGTATAGGTAATTATTAATGATTTTTGTGAAGTCTTCTGGGCACGGTTGTCAGCCGCCCTAAACCATTGGTGCTGGAACCGTGTACTCTTAACCCATTTAGTTGGTTCATCCCTACTTGCTTCAGGGATGAAAAAGTCATACCTCAGCCTGAAGCCTTATGAAGGAAACCTCTTATATAGTGGGCTATTGTTCTGGATCTACGATAGCAGTGCCACCAATGAATCAGCATTATAATGTCTTGAGACTAACTCTCCTAGACCCACACCGTTTTCCATCTCATCCCTTCGGGCGGCAGTTGCAAGAACCTCCTCGGCAGCTTCATGATGAGCCATTCATTTTTTATCTTGGATTATTTTGGGGTGGGTTCACGAAGCACGTTCGTGGAGAGCATTCACGAAGCCAGTTCATGGAGTCCTACATACGCCTCCAAGTACAAGATCGTGGAGCACTGTTTTGGAGTCAAAAACTCTCAGTGCACCGTAAACTGAAGACCCAATTCGTGGGGAGAAATCGTGATGTACATGGAGCTTCACAGATTAAGAGCACAAAAAGACAATTTTGGCGAAAGGGGAAAGGACAAAAGAGAGTTCATCTCCCCTTTATATAGGTGACGTCCTTCGGAGCTTCGAGGTGCGTCCATTTCGCACCGAGATTTGCGGCGTGTCCATTTCGATCCAGGATTCACAGTGCGCTCGGCCTACGTGTCCCCTATCCACCTCACAAGCCCTCTTCGCGAAAAAGATTTGTGAAAGACAGAGGATTTTGGTGATGAACCCTCAGACTTCGACCATTGATTTATCCAACGTTCCATGTCTGTGGGGGGCATTCATTGGCGCCATAATGGGAGAAGAAAAAAAGAAAAGGAAAGCCTCAAGGGGATACCTCGCGAAGACCATTTACAGAGACCTAATTGCACGGTGCCCACCATGGAGCAAAGAGGCGGTCCGCTCAGTGAAAAGATTTGATGTTAGTGAGGCCGCCACAGAGCAAGGGGTAGATAACGCTCTGCGAGTGCCTTTGTGATTCAAGAGCCTTCCATGGATCAAGGAGGCGGGATTCTTTGTTAACGCATTTAACATTCACGAGCCCACATCGGAACAAACAATTCCCTCTTCCCGCCGAGTGAGCACTGCTTCATGGCACCTCTCCCATATAAATACCGGCCTAACCCCAAGTCTGAGGAGCAGATCATCTGACTTTTCAACTTCCTATCTCTCGAATCATGAAGCACCTTCTACTTTGAGAACCATGATTTGTGCGAGGTACTAATGGTTTGTGAAGTGCTTCCAATTTTCCTTGTATTAATCCCCTATTTCTAGAGGGAGGTCTTTCACGAAGCCTAAGGGCCTCCTCTAAGGAAGGGGATCCCCAAGGGGACCCAGGTCATCACAAAGAATTTATGCTTCACGAAACACCCTTCTTGTACACGTTATCCACATGCTAAGAAGGGGTCACTATACATTATGACACACATTGAATCATGATTCCTTGCTTCACGAGGAACCTTCTCCCTAAAAGTCAGTGCTTCGCGAATGATTTTCCACTTCATGAAGCACATTCTATATGCACCGCTGCCCTATTCTTAGGGTGAGGCTCCCCACTTCATGAAGGACACCCCTTGGAATGTATCCTCTGCCATGCGGAGCAGCAAAGCTTCACTAGGCCCCTACCTATGAACCCCTCGGCTTTGTAATTACTTTTCCTATGCGACCCTCCATGTTTGCAAGATGTTATATCAAAGACCCTTTGATTATACTTCCGATTTGGTTTCTTCGACACATGATTCTTTACATAGGCATGGTAACATATATTACTTCTTCGCATAGCCACACTAACGTGGAATCCCACTCCCCCCAATGGTTCTCTCGATAACACCCCCTAGCTACGGTATTGCTTATCCCCTTTATTCGCCATGGTGCATAGGGTACCAGTTATTTATGTCCTAGTGGTGAAAAGAAAAACCCCCTCATCTGAGATACAGTATGTTAAACTGCCAAGCACCATCGTCCTCAGCACATGACGTTAAACTGTGACCTCACCCCGTACCTCACACTCATGGTGCCCCCACTTTGGACATTCTGCACGCAGACTAGTCTCCACGAGGATGAGATATTCCATCACAGGGGATGATATCCTCTTTATCAAATTGGTGTTTGTCCGTGGGGAATGGGTGACCATCTTTGTGTTATCCCTTAGCATTTCTTGCAGGAGGCATTGTCCATGCTCCGCCTTTATTCTTTGGTCCCAGAGACTAGGTGGAGGGGAAAATGGACACTGAAACCCTACTTTCTTTGTCACCAAATCCCTCTCCCTCTGGGCTTTGTCACCATCACTCCTCTATCCTGGAGTAAGTATTAATACCTTGGGCCGCTAACCACACATAAGTCATCATTTCCTCTTTGGGATACGATCACATGTACGCCCTTGTTCACCTCTCACTGACGCACCTTTCACGACGTGATCGATAGGTCTCTTCTGCCTCTTCTTTCTCACACCGAGCATGACTCACAGGGTCTTAGAGTAAGCACTGACCATGAAATCTACCGCTAGGAAGCCTAGAGTGTAAGCCCCAACACCACCTGAACTATGAGGTCATTGATCCTTGCAATGGAAAGGTACGTAGGAATCCTCCATGAGGTTCAAGCCCACCATCCATTGGTCGTCTCGATCCCCTTCACGTCGGTTCAACAATACCCTGGGTATCCTAGAGTGTAAGCCCCACCACCCTTCTGAACTATAATGTCTTTGATCCTTGTCAAGGCAAGGTGCATTAGGAATACTCTCTGAGGTTCAAGGCCTATATTTGATCACTCTGATCCCACTCACGTTGGTGCACCAAGACCCCACCACCTGAATTACAAGGTCTTTGATCCTTTATAAGGAAATGTACGTAGGAAGCCTCAATAAGGATCAAGCCCACCATCCATTGGTCGTCCCAACCCCCCTCCACGTCGTTTCTCCAACACCTTGGGTCGCCTCAGAGTGTAAGCCCAAAATTCCACCATCTGAACAATGAGGTCTTCGATACATTACAAGGAATGGTACGTAGAAAGCCTCCTTGAGGTTCTATCCCAAAATTCGGTCGCTCTGATCCCCCTCACATTGTTGTACCAAGCGCCCACCACCAGAACTATGAGGTATTTGATCCTTGCTAAGACAATGTACATAGGAATCCTCCACGAGGATTATGCCCACCATTAACTGGTTTTCCCGAACCACTTCACATTTGTTCACCAACACCTTGGGCCACCTTAGAGCGTAAAACCCAAATTCCACCATCTAAACTATGAGGTCTTTGATCCATGCCAATTGAAAGTACGTTGGAAGCCTATTTGAGGTTGAAGCCTAACATTCAGTCACTCTAACCATCTTCACGTCAGTTCGCTCCTGTCCCGTATGTGGTTAAACTGTTTTCCACTTTTTGTTCCCCATTCAGTGGTAAGTCGTTGTCACTCCGTTTAGTGGTAAGTAGCTTTCAATCCATTCCGCAGTAATCCATTGTCACTCCATTCAGTGGTAAGCCGTTTTCACTCCATTCAGCGGTACACTGTTGGAACCCCAATCGGTGATAAGCTGTCGTCAAATGAACTACGTAGACTTTTATTCCCTTCCATGGGGATACGTAGGAAGCCTCTTTGAGGATCAAGACCAAAAATATCATCATCCTTATGGAGGTTCCATCCCATTCACCATCCTCTTCATTCAATCGCTCCATCATCCATCCTAATTCTTACTCGGGCTACCACATCCTAGTGGGATCATGCCGCCTCACACCATATTCCCATAAACAGTAACGGGGAGGTCAACCACGAATTGAACAAAACTTTAGTGTTCCCTCTGGGGGTCGCACACATTTGATCTGCTCTAATCAGTGTTTTGATCAGTCTGATCTATCTCCGTCATATGTTAAAATTACGGCATACCCTATGTTAAATAGGGGAAGTTAGGGAAAACCTTAGAAACATGCCCATGGAATATGATTCCCCGCATTCGATGTGGGATGCCTCAGGATTCCACACCCTCTAGGATCCCAATAATAAGGTACATAAGATAAACACTACAGTGTCCCAACGCCCAGAAAAGCCAGTGATGCCCAATGTGACTGCTCCCCTGACTGATGGTTGATGCCCTGACTGTATCCCACCGAATTTCCCAGAAGAAGAAGTGTAATTAATTGGTTTCCATGTAGATATTGAACTAGTAATAGTTTCAAAGAAAACATATTATGTCTATAGGGGAGACCCGGACTAGGTGACGAGCTCCGTAGAGGAATCCACATAAGGATGAACCGAAATCCCATCATCCCATTTCGATCATGGAGAAAACATACCTGAACAAGGAGAATATGTCACCCACCTCTGAAAATCTAGAATGCGGGGAAACAAAACTGTGCATGTCGTCCTTAAATGAGATCGGTGTGCATGCCTCGACGAAAGATTCAGAAACATGTATCTTTCACCACTTCATTATCGTGCACTGTGTCGCCAATAGTAATTGCACATGACATTCCCTAGTCATTGGCCTTAAGACTCTTTTCACATAAATCATTATTAATAACCCTTGGATTATAATAATTATTCACATAATGAACTATTTCCTTGCACTTTTAAAATTTATGTGTGGGTGGTGAATTTTGGGTATCATTTTCGTATTTCGCATCATTAGACATATTTCTTCCATCACATCCGCATTGAATTCCCTAATGACAAACTTTTCCACACTTAAGACATTTACTAGTTCCATTAAGACAATTTTCTCCATGTTTCATTCCAATCATTGATCATAATGGAAAACTCATCTTCTTTTTTTTGTGGTACTTATATTTTCTATTGAATTTATTTTTCGTCTTCCTATCAAACAAAAATGACTGATAGGTTACTCTTATCTCCATATCAACCATGAGAGAACATCGAAAAATTTCGTCATAACTATTGAAGTCCCTTATAATAATTCCCTTCAGAGACTTGGTTTTAAGCCACTAATGAATCGATCAACCTTACTCCCATGTAGGATAACAAATCTAGAAGCATATCATGCAAGTATAGTAATGATCAATTTGTAGAAACTAATGAATTCATCATCCTTTCTCATAAGTTTAGATAACTCCTTCTCCATCATAGTTCATATATTATAAGGAATGTACTTATTAAAAATTATCATCTTGAATGTGTCACATACCATGAACTCATTTTCCTCCATTTGCCTCATATTCTTTTTATGATTCTACCATTTATCAGCTTCACCATCCAAACAATGTACAACTGAAAAGAATTTATCATGTTCAGAACAATTTTGTAACTGAAAATGTCATTTCAGTGGTACAGATTCATTGTTCAGCCGCTAATGTATCAAAATACCTTCTGAATAATGGTTGGAGCAACCTAATGAAGGATTTAACAGAATATTTCTCCTTCCTTTTCTCATTTAGAAGTATTTATGATTCATATCTTGAGTGATTTCTATATCCATGGATAATTGTTTTTCATTCCATCTCCCATAACATTTGGTTTCTCAGGGGGATAATTATTGCATTACCCATTTCACTTATCAATATCATGGTTCCTTCGGGTTCCCTCCATTGACTAAATCCATGAATCATAGATTTTGATACACTAATAATAATAGGAAAACAACATAATCAAGAATAAAATTATAATTTTTCACACAAAATGTTTTATCATGGGTTATTCATGGTTGTTTCTAAAAAACAAGGATTGTATCCTATACATAGACATATACTTATGGTTCTTACTAAGGATTTTTCATCCTAGTTTCCAAAGTAAATATATGAATTTTCTCTGATACCAACTATAAAAACTAATACATTACATTAAAATATAATACTTTAGAACTGAACTATATTTATTATAACATATAACATAATCACAAAAGAACCTTATAGGTATATTATATTCAGAAACTGTGAAATAAAAACAACTAGTTCTTTAAACATCTATATTGTCAACCATTTATTTTATCTTTACTAGAATCCTTTTTGGAATATCATACATAATACCCTTCTCCCTAACCTGGGGAAACGAATCATATGAAAGTTTGTGATGAAATTCTCAATAAGGGTAAAAAATTAGATATCAATCTTAAATATCACTTGAAAATCTTATCTTGCATATAAGATATCATAATATCATGTCAATGGAAAAATTATTGAAGTTAAATGTAATTAATATAATCATAACATATGACATAAAATACTGCAAAATACATACATAATAACATAAAATTATTTAATATTAGTCAAGGCTCTTTTCAATGATCATCAAAGCGGAGAAAGCCCTTTACTGAACCTAGTTATCACCTCCTTCCATCCTTGAATCACTAAACCTGCTATACTAGTCATTCTAGCGATGTCTGTCTCATGAGACGTAAATATTTAACCAATGCAGTGGAGGGAGATATTGGTCCTACCCATATTATAATGAAACCATTCTTATGTGGGCCAAAAACACATAAAAACATTCATCGTAGCATAACCCCAGAAATCAAATCAGTTTCTTAAACAACCTTTCATCATAATCGATATAAAAAAATAGGATTTACTAAAAAACATTACTTAATAAACAAAATAAAATATTAGCAATAATAGGGATAGTAACATGATTCTATGTAAATATTATATGGCAAATAACTTTAATAAAACACATGAGCTACATTCCTGAGTAAATTATTGATTCATTTTCAAAAATGTTTTCTTCTAAAAAAATATCATTCTATTTTAAAGGAAAATAATTTATAAAAATTACACTTATAAAAATATATAGGAAGTTTCATTTAAATAATTCATTAGGAAGATGAAAAAACACGTTCATTTAATTTATGTTTAAAAAACATTTTCCTCAAACATTTTCCAGAAAAGTCAAAAAGTACCTTGATAGTAAACCAATGAATGATTTTTTCCATACCATGTAGATAGTGTAAAAATGGTTAAAAATAAAATTTAAAATAAATTGAATAATATTATCCCTTTTATGAGAAGTTTTTTAGAAAACATGAACATGGATTATAATTATATCCCTAGTAGATACTTAAGAATAAAAAATTTCAGATAAAATGTGATTGGAAACATTATCTGTTACCATAAGTATGATATGCTTCATATGTAACAAAACCTCATATATAATTTTCTAAACTATTTTATATATTTACACAAGAATAAAAATAATTTTTATAATAACATTTATTATCATATTTTCATCCTCTTGATAGTAACATTTCATTTTCACTCGTTATTTTGGAATTATCTTCTTTATGATATTATGTATGTTTTTTCGGATATGTCCTTATTACATTATTAGGTTATAGTTATATAAATTACAATATAAAAATATTATTATATATGTCATGTATATTCATTAAAATCATTTATATAATCATGGTTTAATGATGATTATGTAGAATAAATCATATCGCACTATGAGGACGGTAGGCCGTACGTATGCACGAGTGACGATATTGATCCCATAATTGTTGAATTGAATTGAATTGGATGGTGTATAGTATATCCTAATTAGTATAATTTTATAAAAATAATATATATCTTTTATTTAAACAATTATACACATCCAAGTAAGGTGGTGGTGAAAAAAAGATTACACCATGGCGTGGAGATAGTATGCCTTACATAATCACGTGCAATAATTTAATTTTTAATTGGATGGATTGAAGGCGGAATTCAGTATGTTATTATATATAAAAACATATCAGTATATTATTAATACATTTTAAATTAATTTATAATGAAATTACCAAAGAAGACGATGTAGAAGAAGACATAAATTTGAATGAATCAGTAGAAGAGATAACATCTTCCTCAATGTGCCTCCTTTAAATTTCCATTTAAGGAACTACTATGGTTCTTTTGAGAATACCACAACCACTAGAATGTTACTAAGGAAGAATAAAAATTAAATGTCAAGGGTTGTCTGAGATTGAAAGCTCAAAATGGAGTAAAGTGTAGAGGGAGGAGGTTCCCTTTTATAAGAGGGGATATGGGCACTTTAGGAAACTCTCAAAAATATTAATTTATATGAAATTTAATTTTGACTATAAATGGAACTAGACATATTTAATTCAAATATTATATTACATTTTTTCTAATAACCATCATCTAATAATATTTAGGAATTATTATATTATTTGTAATCATTATCTTTTGTGATTAACAATTATTTTAGAATTTTTTATCTTATCATGATATCATGTTATTTACACACTGTCGGTTAAAGTAATTACCATATCTTTTAAAACTAACCAATAAAAAATTTATTTATGAAATTTATGGACTTATATAAACTATTTGCAATAATATTATATTTTTATGAATATAATATCATTTAAGAAACACTTTAATGTTTTAAGGTTATAAATTTGGACAATTTTGGACACCATTAAAACTAGACTTTTTTAAAAATTCATAAAAAATATTATTTTTAAAATAAGGAAATAACTCAAATATAATAATTATATTTCATCCATAAAATTCATATATGACATCAAAATAATCAAATTACATTTATTTTAATATTTATAAATTCATTTATTTTAATCATTCATTAATGAGGTAATCACTACATCATATTCGTGTTATAAATAATAGTATTTATATAATCTCTAAAAATAATAAATAAAATACCATGATTTACGAAATAATTTTATATTTCAATTAATTATTTATAATAATATAGATCATGTATATAACCTTATATTAAAATCTATTTAGTAAACTTTATATGTTTAGGTTACAAATATATTTACATTAAATAAGTTTTTATAAAATGTCATTTTCATATCCATGTGAATATATGGGTTCCCAAAATAAACCCAAGAAAGCCCATGGTTGGAAATATTTCACACAATTGTTTTAGGACACATTTTTGTGTAGTATTATATTGTTAAATTATTATTTGTAATACCTGTTTACCAAATTTACCCTTTAACCATGGTAAATAAAATAATTACTAATGTTACTATTCGTAAACTCCAAAAATAAAAGGTCCCAATTCATAAAATTTTGACCTTATGATTCAAAATATAATTTTTTCCAAATATCAAATCACTGAAGTTGCAATAATTTATTTTAAATTTATCCCATTATTGAAATCAGAAACGATGTTTTAAATGATAAAACATTTCAAATGTTTGTAATCTTTTACCTATAAATTCAATGTAAAATTAATGCTAATGACTTAAATAATATTAAAGGTTAAAAATATATTCTATTTATACATTCAAATCATTAAATATTATAATTTATAAATATAAATTATCATGATGAAAAAATATGTTTTTAAACAAAATTTACTATATTTTTACTATTTATCAATACATAAAAGTCATCAGAAATATATCAAAAAATTTTCCAAAGTAAATTTGTATATCCCACAACAAAATAAAATGTTTGTGTTTTCATATCTAAATAATTAATTTTCCAAAATCATAATTAAAAATTGGTTCACCATTCAATGTTATAAAAACGACATTTTAAAATATAGGTTTTTATACATAAATTGGGTTTTATTAATAAACACTGAGTTTAATATAAATTGAATGAATATCTAATAAAATTTCAATAATTATATAAAACATATATATCATTAATCTCATTACCAAATATAATTAAATCAAACAAATAAAAATATCTAATTGATTAATATAATTCATAAATAATTAATTGCCAAAGAATTCATAATGTATTTTCATAAGTTAGTTATAATTAATCTCACGAACCTAACAACTAGGAAATAAGATTAATTTTATATTAAGTGTATCTTGTCGTTCATTTTAACTAACAATTGCATGAAATGCAATCGACTGAAGGATAAAAATTATTTATTGAAAATATTTCATAAAAACATCTGGGTGTTATACTATCTCAACAAAATATTAATATATCATGTTAGTGCATAGTATCATAAAAATAAATAATTATTTTATATATAGATAGAGACACCATGATAGAATGAGCGTGCAAAAATTGTTTTTATAGGTTTCACACACTCTTATCATCAAGTGTAAAATCCTATGATTTTATAATTTTTATCCAGATATAAAAAATTAAAATTTAATTATTACAAATAATAAAAAATATAGTATAAATATGATCATAAACTCCATGAAAAAGAATGACCTCTAAAATCCTCAATTATTTAATCAATATTTCACTCCCCCAAGTGCTTCTAATGTTCATATACAATGTGTTCCTTCATTGTTATCCTCATTTTTTTCTAATCCTCTCATGAACACCATTTTATTATTATTTTTAAATATTTTATTCTTTTATCATAACTTATTAATATAAATGAACCAAATTTGTAAAACCTTACAAACATAAATGAGTGAGTATGGGTGTTTATAAGATAATATTTTTATATAAAATCATTGGATTATATCTATTATAAAATTACAAAGAGATGCATAAAATTTTCATTAGACATATTCATATTAATAGATTAATTTGGATTATTATGGTATGATATTAATATATATATATATATATATATATATATATATATAGTATATGTATTCTGACATGGTGAATGGGATCTATAGTATTAAGGACCTTTTCATTAAAAAAATTTCAGACAAATATTTCATGCCCAAAATCCATGTAACCTGAAACATTTATTTAGTGAATAAATGAAATGATTATGGAATGGAACCCTTCCATGTCATAAATAGACAAACATGGAAAAAATCATGTTCTATCATCATGGTATGATAAATATATATGAGAAAATCCTATGATTCCACAAGAGCAGTTAAAATTATAACCATAATGGAATATGATGCGATTCTTGAGTTTTAGAAAATTATTCTTTTAGAAAAATAAATAACAATATAGAGGGATCTCCTTCTCATTTTCATTTTCTCTAACTCAATAAATCTAACTCTATTTCATATAATCTCATCTCCAATATGGTTTCACCTCATCCATGATCATGTTTTTAATAAATACACACAACACAGAATATTTTATTTTACGATGGTTTAAATAGCTAATATTATTTTTCATGATGTTTTTATGAAACCTCTCTAAAATGATATGTTAAGAATTATATCACAATGATTTTTTAATTATTATTAGATTATTAATTATTTAATATTTCAAATTTCGAATATTATTCTTTGATTATTTATCATTCCATTATTTCTAAATTAATTTACCATCATTATATACGTTATTTATTAATAAATTTATTGTTTATATTTTTTCAATTTTCATTCCCATTATTACCTAACCAAGCCAAAACCAGCCTTTTAAATCTATCATATATTTTGGTTTGGGGAGATTTGAGCCCCTACAACTTTTTTATTATGGAATGTTTTCAGCATTCCACGAAATTAATTATATAGGAACTGAATATATTTTTATATAATTATATATATATACATACCTGTAAAAAGATACACATATATATATATGTGTGTGTGTGTACGTTTATTTATTCATAAATTAAAAATGCACTCATACAAAATTAAAATTACATTTAGAAATTCTTAAATACATATATACATACAAATAATATATAAATTTATATAAATGTACATATATGATACGAATATCTATAAATATAATAAATATATATTAAAATAAATAAATTTACACAGACATACATAAATACATGCATATATATATATAATTAAATATAACAATTAACATAAATAAAAATATAATATATATATATAATTGTACATATATATATTTTTATAAATATATATTTAAATATAATACTGTGTATATATATACATGAAAATGATTTATAAATCAAACTAAATATTTTTATAAAAATGTATATGATTATATATGAATATAAAAACATATAAATACTAATATATATAATTAAATATAAATTTATTTATATATAGACATAATATATATTAATATATATAAAGGTATATAAGTATAATTGAATATTATTATATATACACATACATAAATACATGTTTATATATATGTACAAAACTATATATATACACACAAATAATATATATAATTATAAATACATATAAATATTTATAAATATCAATAAATATAAAAATATATAGTTTTACACAAATAAATATAAATAAATATTTGATGTAGGTCCAGGTAGAAGCTGAATCTCCTTGAAATTTATTATCAAAATCAAAATAAAATATAAAAATCACATTATAAGAAATATGGTTTCAAACAATGACAAGACCACACCAATAAGAATATAGAATCAAGTATTACAACAATCATTGTGAGATTCATTGTAAGAATATATAGCCTCATCAAATTCCCACTCTGAATGTGAATTCTTCTGGTTTAAGAGTGTAATATACTTATAAATATTCTTCAGCTACCTTGGGGTGAGCCTGGAAGATCTAAAATAAAACAATCGTCAATGCCATCGAGTTATATCCCTTTAGCCAAATCAATGGAATCAACCCTTAGGATACCTACCACACCAAAATTTTTTCTGATGAAAATCTACACCATGTTCACCATTTTCAAAATTAGAAATATCTTTAGACACATGAAATATATCATTGTTATTTAAATAAATAACCTCAAAACTCTTAACCACAATATGAATTCAAGGATCATTTTTCTTTTCACAATCATTAGGTGATTCACATTGAAATAAATTTTTCCATGATATAATTTGAAACCCTAAACTATCCTCATTATTTTTCCATTTATGACTCTCACCAGCCATCAAATGAACAACTAATTACCTATCAATGAGTTACAATATTTTGACAGAGCAGATGCATCTATAAAAATTAATTTTCGAACAATCTGGGTTTGTATCAAACAATGCTCACTTGTATTGAGTTCTTTATCAAAAACAATGTCTGACTAGAGGATCTTCCTATCATATCGATGCACAGATGATGTGAAATCACAATGTGGGGATGTCCCTATTTTCCCAAATGATATATCTCTAGTGTTCTTCTCATGATTTTTTTTTATGAGCGTTACCCAGTTGTATCGAATATTCAATATCCATTAATTAAATGCCATTTTGGACATCATCATATAATTTATTACCATCAGTATGAGATACTATCAACAACCCAATGCTTTGAATAGGTTTATAACATCACGTACTAACATCTACACTATCATGATTAACTTAAAATGTGTCTATTACATCATTTTTCTTCACTGAAAAAACCATGGGAATAATAGAATAATGTTGATGATTATCTACAATAACTGAAAAATCATTTCCTTGACCATAATTCCCATATTAAACATTCAAATAATTTATTGGATGATTTATTCCACTAATAACATCCTGAACTAGAGAAACATTACAACCCGATTGAGTAGATGATTTCCATGAATTACAAACAACTGAATTTTGATCCAATAAACTAGAACAAGCTGATTTATTACCTCCATTATTGTAGGACAACATATTGTGATCACAAATAGAACATATATTATAGACAATCTCTGCAGGTTGGTCAATCATGCCCTATAACACAATATTCCACCAATAAATTTTCAATTTCACCATACAAGATCATCAATTCAAAATCCTCATAATAAAGAGATATTAAAACCCAATAAATAAGAGTTGAACATAAATTAATTTCAACCTATAATCTTGAAATAAAACAAATATCTTTTTTTGAGAGATTTTTTGATAAAATAGCAAGAAATTACAATGATTTTCCAAAATAATGGAAAAAATACCACAATGAATTTTTATTTTTTCATATTATGATAACATGGAAATAATGTAAATACTCACGAATTTATCCTCTCAATAATTAACTTATTATAATATTTTAATTTAAATGTTGTCGATACACATCAGTAGATGATAAAATGGTAATTTTGAGAGTTATTTAGCACTCAGTATGACAATTAATTCAAAAAATGATGGGGTCTCTATAGAGATCAACTCATATCACCCTCAATTTCAATTCACTTCCTCGGAGATCATTAATCTCAAAGTCACACCAACCTCCTCTTAATAATCTTAACATTTTATTATATAATTTTTTTATTTATGCATCATTGAGTTTGATATCTTTCATCACACACACTAAAGAGATCGTCTTGATAATTTAATAAATTTAAATATTTATTCAAGAAAAATAATAATGATAAAATTTAATATATCTTTGTAATATATAAATTCATTAAATTTGGTAAATTAACAAAATTAATGAATTATTTTTAGAATGAATTATTGTTTACGATGGTATTTCTTAATTAATAAATATAATTAATTTTTTTTTTATAAATATATTTTCTATTTATTAGATTTTTATTTGAGAAATGATATTTTTTTTAATTTATAATATATAAATTTATTATATGTGAATTTTGGAAAATTTTCTAAAAATATAGATTTTAAATTTAAAAAGTGGTTTCTATAAAATTATAATTTTTTATAACATTATCTATGTAATTTAATGACTGAAAAAATATATAATAAAACTTAACTAATCCTATATGAAATTAAGTTATAAAATTATTTTTTAAAAAATATAATTTTAATTTCTAAAAACCATGTTCATAATATTTACCACTATTGTAAAAGTAAACTTCAATAAAAGAAATACACATATGTATTATCATTTAATTAATTAATATTTCGTTAAAATTTGGAAACAAATATATTTTTTCACATTTAAATAAATTCACTTTAATTAATAAATTTATTTCAATAAAAAAATTTCATTAATAATTTTCACAGACACATAATTTTTATTACTAAAATCAATATTATCATTATTTTTTTATGTGTAATCCGTGTTTATTTAAAAAAAATTAATAATTATATTATTTTAATTTGATTATATTTTGTTCATATCTATTAATTTTATACTGAAATTATGTTTTAATATCAATTGTAATGAATAAATTTATAACTACTTAACAAGGGTGAAAATAAAAATCACCATGAAAAAAGTACACATAGGTAAATATAAAAAGAAATATACAATTCTATAAATCACACAAATATTCCTCTATTATTTGTGAATGTGGTTATTTTTTAATATAATTTACCATAGTGAAGAATTTCTATATATGGGGGTCTTTTACCATGAATAATTTTATCATAAATTTTTATTAGTTATGATAATTCCAAATCCACTTTTCCCATCACTGATAAAAGGGACCACTTACATCACTTTTTTACACACATATTCTATCAAATTAAATTTTATAACTCTTACCATTGATTCAACCAATAACAATATACTATTAATAAAATCCATTTTCCTCCCTTAAATATCATAAATTCTTCATTTTCAAGTATAATTCCATTGAAAATAAATTTTACTGACATGCGTATTACTCTCCACATTGTATTTTTTAATTTTCCCATTCCATGTCATCATTTTTTATAAAATGAAAGTAATAAAAAATAATTCTTTTAATTAATTTTCATTGTAACAATTTTAAAACAATTTTTCAATCATTCCATACAATATGGTAAGAAAAACAAATGCATTGACCATGTATACATATAGACTACCCCAATCACGACACGATGTAATTCATGTTTTCATCACTAATTCTTAGGGATGTAATAAATGATGGGTTTGATGAGTAATTTTGTTTTTTGAAATCACATATAAAATTATTAAATGATTTTGTTTTATATTTACCTCCATTTAGTCCACTTATTAATGAATGAGATCGTAAAACATTTACATGTGTGACAATTGTGTCCATAAAATATGTGTCTTATTTCACATAACCAAATAACATAGATGGAACTAGAAGAAAAATTAATGAACTAATATAACGTTTATATAATTTAAGTAATTATGATATTATTTTTTTTATAAACATTAACTCTATCCATGCATTGATAAATGGGTTCCTTAATCATGCATATGTGCAATCAACAACCTCTATAAATGAGGAATTTAATTTTTAAACCCCAACTATAATTAATGGTTCAATTAGTGGATCATAAAGAGATACATGTTAAATATATTACATTTATAATATTATTTAATGTTATTATTAACATTATGTAATATCACATTATAACTGACTCGATCATTATGACATGAAATTTTTTTGTTCGTATTGTCGTATAATTGGGTGTTATAATAATAATAATCATATAGAAAATGATTAAGGAATGTAAGATAATTTTAATGAAATATAATTATAAGGTATTATGTTTATTTTCATTATTCATGAGTTATAATATTAATTCCTAAATATGTTAATAATATATCATCTTCATTTATTAATAATAGTCAAAACTGGGTTTTCTCTGACAATATCATTATAATGTCAAATTAACACTATCATGGGATGAAAATAGAACATTATAAATTTATATGGGATATTATTTAAATTATCATTGGTAATATAGTAATTATTTACATCGTATTATATAAAAAATATCGATATTAACAGTACAAAAATGTGCAATATAATAATAAGCGTCAACATCCAATGTTAACATAGTATATAATGAACGACTATTTTCTTATAAAATAATTATAAATTTACTATATATAATGTTCATAGATAAATATATTGTTCTAAAATATACTATTAATATATTTAATATTTTTTAAAAAGAATTTATAGTTTTGTCAATTAATTAGGGAAATAATGAAAACGTATTTTTATCTCAAACTCCAGTTCATTCTGATAACTATTACATTATGCACTAATTTAAATTTATATGGTATATATGATACCTAATTATTTTTTTATTATGATATATGTGTTATTCATTTTATTTTATGTACATTATTTGGCCTTATATCACTCAAGGGTGTTGGTAAAAATTGCCTCGACTGATGTTCTTCTCCACAGTAGTGAATTTTCTTCTTGAAATTGACATTACAAGCGAATATTCTGTAATAATTTCAGTTAATATATTTTTGATATACTTTCTATTTGAATATATTAATCACATTAATTAAAAAATTTCACCTTACAGGTTTCTGTAAGCTTTTAAATTTATTTACTAAAAGGAGTGATCCCCAACCTATGTAGATGAATCTTTTTCTTTTATATCCACGTTTTCTATTAAAACATTTATTAAATAATTTTGAATGTGATCATAATACTTCAGTTCACAAATTATAAACAATTATTTTGTCATACTCTTTAAAATATGGGATTCACAAAATGTTTTTAATGAAAATAAATTTTTTCTACATGATTATTTTTCAAAAATGTATTTTATAAAGTAGTTATATAAAATAAAAAAAATTAATAATTAATAAAAAAATAATAAATCTATTTTCAAATACATTTAATTTATTAAAAAAGTAAAATAAAATACTATAAAAGTTTCGGTACTCGTCATTTTTAACAAAAATATTTTATTTTACAATTTTCAGGGTGAATATATCTTTTCACTGCCTTAATAATTTTATAAGAGACATTATATCTACATGTTATTATTTTAAAAAATTAATTTCCAACAATAATGGTTTTAAAAATATTAGTTTTTAATTTTTTTAATAGGGAAAGGTAAAATTTTATTTTTTACATTAATTTTCTTAATGCATTAAATTTTGTTCTATATATATTTTATAAAATTGATCATGTGTACTATAAAAATAATAAAATCTATATTCATTATCTAGATGAAGAAAAATTACCTTTTAATATTGGATGATCTACCATTTCATTTTATCATTCATACTAATCAATTATTATAAGAATGATTTTGTTCAAATTAGTTCTTATGTAACTGGAATATGTTCCTTTATAAAGATTTAATGGTCTTAACATCGATTCCCAATAAATCAATCAAATAGGTAATTCTTTTCTTAAATTGTATATCATGTTCCTATGCTATGAATATTCAATATGCGTAACCATATTTATTTAGTGTAATTGAACTAAAATTATGTTTAATGTCAATGGTTACACATTTATTTTCCATGAATTCTTCATGTCATGTTTTTTGATGAAATCATGATTTATGCCTTTTAGGAACAAAATATAATGGATATGAAACCCATTAAACTTATTTGGGAATTAATGATGTATTTATTTAAACTATATTCCGACAGATTTATTTATTTTTCATTATTTGATAGGTTATCCAATAATTGTATATCCCTCCAATTCATTGGTTAATGTTCACATGTCAAAATATATCATGGTATTTGTGTTGTGATCCTTTCCAAATATGGTTTGTGTTAATATATCATACTAATCTAGGTTTTGTTAACATGGTATAGTTCTATGATGTATTCAAATGATTTCATGTTTATGTTTTTCCCATAATCTCGTGATTACATTATCTTATCTTCTAATATCTGTTTAATACATGTTCGTATGTTTTGATATCATTATTTCATGATTCGATGTTGGTTATCATCCTAGTTATGATATATTTTATGCCCCATGTCTTTGAGGTTATGATTTATTATAATGTTTTCCTTAATGATTTTTTGAGATGACCAAAATCATATGAATATATTTTCCTAGGTAATGAAATACTCTATAATGTATCTTAATTCTTAATGATTTTCTTGTGACTAAAATTAATGGGAAATTTTTTTGATGCACTATAAATATGTTATATTCTTAAAAATTGGAGAGTAAAGAGTTAATTTGATGAAAATACGTGATATTTATAAGTTATTTTTTTTACAATTTCACTAAATATATAAACCAAATGGTCATTGGATTTTAATTGGTTTAAATATATTGTAATCAAAGATATATATCAAATATAATGTTGTATGTTCTAGGCTTTGAACATTGAATTTGAGAGTGAGGCATTGGGGGATCCACAGTTCGTATCAAAGAAGTGTTTATATAATTTTAGAGATAAGTAGGATATTATTTGAAGATGATTCAAGATTTTGGAATAAAATTTATGGTTTTTGAGTTATGGATGGTAATATTTTCAATGTTATAGATAAACATCTTATGTTGGAAATATGGAATATAGTATGTTTTTTGGATATTATGTAACACCCTGGGATTTTATGAAAAATATTATTTTACTTTCATTGATGTCTTCTATTATACAGCACACCAAGTTTATCTTGTACTATATGCAACACATTATTAGCATGTAGTATACACAACACTATCCTTGGATCGTGTTAAAGACAATTTCATTTTTGTTTTATAATAGTCATTCTACGCAACATGGAGTGTGTGTGTATATATATATATTCAATTTATAAATGAAATATGGTTGGATTATGTTATACAAAACAACTAAGGATTCTTGCACAACACGCAACCTTGACTTGGCATGCATTACGTGCAATCGCAACCTTCCTCGATAGCGTGTGTAGTACGCACTACCGAGTTTCACTAAACAATGATATGCTATTAAAATATTATTAAAACTATCCATTATGAATAGTATTAACAACTTTTTTAAATTGTGTAAATTATATTTTTCAAAATGGACTTCATTTTTGGATTCAGAATATCAAAATTATCTTAGGGTGAAATTTTGGTGCTTTTCAGCTAACTTTCATTTTCTGATTAATAGTGAAAATTACTAAATTTTAATTAAATACAACATTTTTAATCGAAATAACTAATAGTGATAAATTATTAATTTGAGTGGTTTTAAAGTATATTCAGAATATATTTTTACAATTTAATACAATTTTGGTCATTGGATGTAATTTCACATTTAAACCTGTCATAAACAAGTGTCAATCTTTTGAAAGTTATTATCGCTTAAGAACATGGTATTTGTTTTGATGACGAGAATTAATATTTAAATTACTTAATGCAACTGAAAATTTCGGAATTTGGTAAAATAGACACCATTTTTATGTTCATAATATCAAATATATCTTGGGCCTAATTTTTGGTATTTTTCTGAAAGCATTCAATTTTTGATGAATAGTGAAACCACTAAGTGGTAGTTAAAAAAACTGATTTTTTCATAAAACATAATTTTACCGCTTCTGTGAGTGGAATTTCAAAAATCCGAGATACACGGTTGATGTCAGTAAGTAAAATTTAGTTCAATGAGATGAAAATAATTTTTCGTGAATAGTAACTTTTTACTTTTTTTACAACGGTTAAAATTAAATAGGGTAATTAAGAATAAAAATGTTATTATTATTACCCTATCACATGTCCTAATTCTATTGGATGAGTTTAATTCGACCAAAAACATCCTTAGTAATAATATTTGACCATTTAGGCCCACATGGATTAGACTAGGACATTTATTAATAATTTATTTAAAGAAGCGTTAAAATAGTTAAAATCAATGTTTAATAACTAAATCATTTTTAATATAGGGTTATAATAATAAAAATTCGACTATAAATATTCATTATAAATATAAAAAGATTTCCTACATAATGATATTTTCTTTGTAATTTTTAGTCATTAAAAAAGTTAACTTATTTATGATACAAAGATGATGCAGTAATTATCTTATTAATAAAATATTGACAAAATTGATGTTATAAATACCCAAATAAATGTAATTTAAGACTTTTTATGAATTAAAATAATTCTAAAGGTTAATATGACATGTTATTATTGATTTAATTAACTTTTTTCTAAATAATCATTCTGTTATGATTTTCAAAAAAATCAGTTACCAAATAGTGTGAAAATTGACAAAAAATGTTTTTTAAAAAAAATATTATATTATTAATTGTTATTTTATTCATAAAAATCTATGGTTCGGCCAAATGTATTAAAAAGGCTATATATATTAATTATATAACAACCTGGGGTTCTTTTGTCTTGTTATCGTTAGTTTATTAACCTTATATTGTTAGAACACAAAAAAACACGTTAAAAGTAAAATTATCTAACTTAAAGTTAAATATAAATGATAAGGTTAAAATTGGAACCTAAACTTGTCTAAATTCAATTTTATGATAATATTTAGACCCATACAAACCTTAGATTTGAAATAAATCAAGGAGCTATTTAAAACCGAATTTGGATTTATAATAGTATACTATTTTTAGTTTTTCCAAAAGAGCCCCTCTCCTCCCTTATAAAAAGGAACCACCTCCCTCCGTTCCTCACACCAACTTGAGCCTTCAAGCTTGGCCAACCACTGAAAAATTCTCTTCTCCACTTCCCTAACAACATCCTAGAGGTCCTGGTCTTCTTCAAAGATCACTTTTAGTGCCCTAAGAGGAGGACTCAAAGAGGCGCTTCAAATAAGAGGTAATGTCTGTTACCAATTCTTTCTTCATTATTTCCTCTTCCACTTCTTCTTCTTTAGTTGTTTCATTATGAAGTAATAACATCAGTATCACTCATATACTGATATTTTATTATAAGTTTGAAATAACCCTATTTCACCCTCTATCCATCCTACGGAAACCTAAATCACCGCGCGTGTGTACCTATGGAATACCGTCTCCACGCCGTGGTGTAATCTATTTTCCACCACCAACATACTTGGATGGGTATAATGGTGTAAATAATAACTATATATGATTATTTTAAAGTGATATTGATTCTGAAATTGTATACATACACTCCAATACAATTCTACGATCATGAGAACGATATCATTGCTCGTGCGTACGTACGGACTACCGTCTCCACAACGCGATGAGATTCATTCTCCACGTTAACCATTCATGAATGATTATAAATTATATATAATAAGTAATAATGAAATATATGACATAATAATTATACCAGATTTATTTGTATATATATTTATGTCATAGACTTAATTCCATTCAACTCAATAAGGAAACGAAAACAGCGTTCATACGTACGTACGGCCTACCGTCTCCATGAACGGTGTATCTATTTACATTTACTGATATATTATATATATGTATATTCTGAATATATATTATATATAAATCATGTTTTATATTCTGGAATTTAGTAATCATGATCTAAGTAATCATATGAATAATTACAAGTCAAAACACAGATGACAAATGAAACGATTTTACCCAAAACGCTATTTAACATGGAATTTACAAAAGAACGGGTAATATAAAGTCATAATCGAACCATATATGATATCATAACAATGATCATGATTCTGGAATAAGTCAATGACATTATTTAAATCATTATACAGGAGGTTCGGACACTTTCAAAGAAAATCGGACCTAAGGTAAGGAAAAATATCACAATCTCATTTTTATCCAAGATAGCTTATTCGTAATTATTTACTAGGGTGTATTTTATCATCCACATCCATGTTTCCTTAATTTTTAAAATTTATATCCTTCTAATATGGTTTATATCCAATTTTACCCTTCTGTGAGTTTTTTGTAAAAGATATGAAAGGAATCTTTTGTTGTTTGTCATATGATGTACTTTTTGACTTTTCTGACAAAAGTACAAGAAGAATGTTTTTTTAACTTATACAGAATGAATGGATTTTTGAAACATTATTTTCAAAAAGCATCATTTACAAGTTTTCAAGTTTATTTTTAATAAACTTCTTTTAGTTTATAATTGTATGACATGTTAAGAAATGAAATGTGTTTTTGAAGTAGAAAGGATATTTTCCACAAGAATGGAGTTCAAGTGTTTTATCCAATTTATTTTCCATCTAAGATAATAAAGGGTTTTGTTTCTATCCTGATTAATACATTGATTTTATTATGTTGTGATGGAATTATTTTTATGAATTCCTTTATCTTATATGAATTGTTTTATGATGTCACGATGTTTAAGAATCCCATTTTTATTATATGGGTTATGCTATGATGTATGGTTTATGATTTTGTGGCACACATAAGAATGGTATCATTATGAGATGGGTGGGACCTATATCTACCTCCAATGCATTGGGTAAATATTTTATATCTCATGAGATAGACATGGCTGGAACGACAGGTAAAACCGGTTCAATGAATCAGGAATGAAATGAGGAGTGAACTAGGTTCAGAAATGGACTTTGTCCACTAAGATAGTCTTGGCAATGAGTCTTGACTAATAAGAAATGATTCTCTATGATTACGTGTGTATTCCACAAAGTTTAATGTTTTATGTTATGATTATTGGGATTACATTTCACTACTATGATTTATCCAATGTTATGATATTATGATCTCTTTTGTAGGTTAAGATTTCAAAAATGTTATGTTCTTATGAATATGATGTGATTGATATTTCTTTTGTTTACCCTTACTGAGCATTTGAGCTCACCCTTTTATGTTTTCTTTTTCCCTAGGAAATAAAGAAAGGTTTTAGGTATAAAAAAATGAAGACCTTTATGGGAGATGCTGAACATCTTTCACCATGATTAGAAGATTATATTTCGAGTTTCCAAAGACACTAAACAATTACGGTCCTTGTGTTTGTGTTTTTGTTATGTATTAAGCATTCCACAAAAGTAATGTAATGTCAATGTACTTCAAGATTCGGGCCTCTACAGTTGGTATCAGAGGAAAGGTTTATTCATCCTTTGGAAACTAGGATGCGAGAACATTAGTGAGATCCCTAGAGATATTTCTAAGGTCTGTCTAGAGATGTCCCTATGGATAAGTATAAGTATAGGTTATAGTCCTAGAATTACGGTAACGATCTTAGAATTAAACCTATGATTTTAGATATTGATGGTACTACCCCTTTATTATGTTGTTTTACCTAGCATTATTTTTCCTCTCACACTATTCTTTTTGTGTTTTAGACGATGGATGGAACTCGAAGGAACCGTGTTGATCAATGCAATGGAAAATGCAATAATTGTCCTCCTGAACAAGCAAACGTTATGGGAGATGGAGTGAAATATCTTATTTGCTATACTTACTCAAGCTATGAATCATTATGGACTTCCAAATGAGCAGTGAAGGGAAAAATATTCTATTGAGTCCTTCCTGAGGCAACGTCCACCTTCTTTCAGTGGGTCTTCTGATCCACTTGTTGCTGAACAATGGATCAGTTCCACTAAAAAGATAATTTCAGTTCTTCAATGATCTGAACATGATTATGTCATCTTAGAAGTATATCATTTAGATGGTGAAGATGATAAATGGTGGAATATTATCAAGAATACATGGCCAAGAGAAGAAATTGAGTCCATGGAATGGGACGAGTTCAAGAAATTATTTTTCAATAAGTACCTCCCTCGTATTCTTCGAACAATGATGGAGAAGGAGTTTCATGAACTAAAGAAAAAGGATGATGAATTTGTTGGAGTATACGAAGTGAATTTTACATGACTTTCAAGGTATGCATTTGGATTTATCATCCAACTTGAAAGTAATGTTGATCGATTCTTCAGTGGCTTAAAACCAAATCTTCGACGGGCATTAGCTAGAAGAGACTTCAGTAGCTATGACGAAATTGTGGGTTGTGCTATCATGGTAGAAATGAAAATTGGTGTTACTTATCCATCTAATAGTTTTTAAAAGAAATGAAAGATGGAGTTCAAGGAGAAATCTCAGAATAATGGTGAAAAGAAGATGAATGTTTCCTTATGCTAAAAGTGTGGAAAGAAGCATGGTGGAGATTGTCTTAATGGGACTAGAAAATGTTTTAAGTGTGGAAAAGAAGGACATCGAGCAGCTGAGTGTCGATGTAATGGAAAAAGTGTTTCTAATGATGTGAATAAAGAAAAGACTATAGAGAACGCACCACCAACACTTCAATGCTTCAAGTGCTAGGAAATGGGGCATTATGCTAATAAATGCCATAATCCAAGGGTTAGTGATGATCGACCTGAGCAACCACTTAAGGAAAAGGAAAAAGGAATGTCACATGCGTTCACTATTGGTGATGTGGAATATGACAAAGATGTGGTGGAATGATTAAGTGTTTATGTAATGGGATTCTAAAATAATGTAGTATATAGTGTCGTGGAATATTGGAATATTTATCTATTGGTCTATTGTGGTTTTCAATAATTTTATGGTACATGTAACCATGGACTGTGATTGAGATATTTTTGGAAAGTAGGTGATATGAGAATAATGAATGGATAAGGAGAAAATTAAATGTTTTATAGTATTCATGATCTCATTAATGATATAAGGAAATAGTTATATAATGGTTTGAGTATATATAATTTTGGGGTTTTGGAATGTGGAAAGAGTTAATTTTTGACAGCACTCGTGTTTTCACTAAGATTCAATGGGTATTCAGTTTTCAAGAGAATACATGATTATAGCATTCGAATGTTTGGAATGTGACCAAAAAGACATATCTCGTGATATATGGGGATCAATGATGGTATTAACATGCTGGTCATATGAACACTTTGGTAATCATTTTCACTATAATATGAGATTGGACAACAGTATTTTTGACAAGCCTAATGATTAGAAAGGATTATGTGGGACATAAGTTAGTATTGTTTAAGGATAGAACCTTTTTCGATATTATTGCTGGGATGATATAGTAATTTAGTTTTAGAAAAAGGACAACCTTCAGGATGGACTACATCCCATCGCGTCGGACAAGGCTGTGGGAATTGAAGCCACAACCGAAGTGCGACTTGCCTTTATCACCTACCACTGGCCTACAGGAAGTCCCTGTTTAGTAGAAACTAGTTTTATTATATTAATCAGTATAATATAAGAAGTATAAGTCCATTTTAGGAACCATATATAATTAATCTCACTATAGATGGACTTGTGTATTTTTTGATAACATTTCTAACCTTTTGTTTGAGACAGATGGAATGACCCAAAATTCTATCACATGACCTGCTAACACATCATGAATGACAAATTCAACTTCATTTCTTTAATAGATGAAGCGGAAATTGTCCAAAGAACGACCAACTGTGAGACTATACCAAAATCACGAAAGTATTTCTTCTAATTCCAATTTCATCAACTTTGGGGAAATGATCTTGAAAACCAAAAATGTTGCCCTATTGCTCATATATCTGGTGAATCAGATGGTAAATTAGATCGTCACAAATTTCTGGCTTTGTGATTGCGGGCTTTTCTATATCCATGTCCTCTACCACTCTCCATCAGAACATGATGGTTTGATTTTTCTTCCATATCCATATTTTCACCTATGTTTTCCGATATGGAAACCCAATGATGAGTTACTTTGGGTAAACATTGCACTTCATACATTAGTTTTTAAAATTAAGTTTTAGTATTCCTTTTTATGATGTGGGATTATATGAATAGTAAACTATTTATAACCCCGATGAATTTCGATGGCGAAATTCATTTTAAGGGGGGTAGAATGTAACACCCCGAGATTTTATGAAAAATATTCTCTTACTTTCGTTGATGTCTTCTATTATACAGTACACCAAGTTTAGCTTGTACTATATGAAACACCGTATTATCTTGTAGTTTACGCAACGCTATTTTGGATCGTGTTACACACAATTTTATGTTCGTTTTATAATAGTCATTCTACGCAATGTTGAGTGTGTGTATATATATATATATTCAATGTATAAATGAAATATGGTTGGATTCTGTTATACGAAAAAATGAAGGATTCTTGGACAACACGCAACCATGACATGGCTTGCATTATGCGCAATCGTGACCTTCCTCAATAGCGTGTGTAGTACGCAATACTGAGTTTTACTAAATAATGATATGCTATTAAAATATTATTAAAACTAGTTGTTGTGAATAGTAATAACAACTTTTTGAAATTTTGAAAATTTTATTTTTCAAAATGGACTTCATTTTTGGATTCGGAATATCGAAATTATCTTAGGGTGAAATTTTGGTGCTTTTCGGCTAACTTTCATTTTCTGATGAATAGTGAAAATTACTAAATTTTAATTATAAACAAACTTTTTAATCGAAATAATTAATCATGATAAATTATTAATTTTAGTGGTTTTAAAGTATATTTAGAATATTTTTTTACAATTTAATACAATTTTGCTCATTGGATGTAATATCACATTTAAACCAGACATAAACAAGTGTCAATCTTTTGATAGTTATTATCGCTTAAGAACACAATATTTGTTTTGATGACGAGGATTAATTTTTAAATTAATTAATGAAACTGATAATTTCTTAATTTGGTAAAATAGACATCATTATTAAGTTCATAATATCAAATATATCTTTGGCCTAATTTTTGGTATTTTTCTGAAAACTTTTAATTTTTGATGAATAGTGAAACCACTAAGGGGTAGTTAAAAAACTGAATTTTTCATAAAACATAATTTTACTACTTCTATGAGTGGAATTTCAAAAATCCGAGAGACACGGTTGATGTCAGTAAGTAAAATGTAGTTCAATGAGATGAAAATAATTTTTGGGGAATAGTAACTTTTTAATTTTTTTTACCACGGTTAAAAGTATATAGGGTAATTAAGGGTAAAAATGTTAATATTATTACCCTAACACATGTCCTAATTCTATTTTATGAGTTTAATTCGAAAGAATACAACATTAGTAATATAATATGACCATTATGGCCCACTTGGATAAGATTAGGACATTTATTATTAATTTATTTAAAGATGGGTTAAAATAGATAAAATCAAAGTTTAATATGTAAATAATTTTTAATGTTGGGCTATACATAATAACAATTAGACTATAAATATTCATTAGAAAGATAAAATGATTCCATACATAATGATATTTTATTTTTAATTTTTAGACGTTAAAAAAGTTGATTTATTTATGACACAAAGATGATGTAGTAATAATCCTATTAATGAAATAATGACAAAATTGATGTTATAAATACCCAACTAAATGTAATTGAAGACTTTTTATGAATTCAACTAATTCAATAGGTTAATATGACATGTTATTATCTGTTTTATTATCTTTTTTACAACTATTCATTCTGTTATGATTTTCACAAAAATCAATTACAAAATAGTCTAAAAATTGAAAAAATATTGTTTTTAAAACAAATATTATATTATTAATTGTTATTTTATTCCTAAAAATCTAAGGATCGGCCAAATGTCTTATATAAGGCTATATATATTAATAATAAACAACCTGGGGTTCGTTTGTCTTATTATTGGACATTTATTAACCTTATATTTTAAGAACACAAAAAGACACGGTAAAAGTAAAATTATCTAACTTAAAGTTAAATATAAATGATAAGGTTAAAATAGGAACCTAAAATAGTCTAAATTCTATTTGATGAGAGGATTGCGACCCATACCCACCTTAGCTTCGAAATAAATCAATTTGGATCTATATAAAACCGAATTTTCCTTTACAATAAAATAATATTTTTTGTTTTTCCAAAAGAGCCCCTCTCATCCCTTATAAAAAGGCATCTCCTCCCTCCCTTCCTCACACCAATTTGAGCCTTCATGCTCGGCCAACCCCTGCCAAATTCCCTACTCCACTCCCTAACAACATCCTAGAGGACCTGGTCTTCTTCAAATGCCAATTTTAGTGCCCTAATAGGAGGACTCAAAGAGGCGCTTCAAAGAAGAGGTAATGTCTGTTACCAATTATTTCATCTTTATTTCATCTTCCACATCTTCTTCTTTAGTTGTTTCATTATGAAGTAATAAAATTAGTATCATTCATATACAGATATGTTATTATAAGTATTAAACAACCTTATTTCACCATCTATCCATTCTACGGAAAATGAAATCACCACGCGTGCGTACGTACGGAATACCGTCTCCACGCCGTAGTGTAATCTATTTTCCATCACCACCATACTTGGATGGTTATAATGGTGTAAATAATAACTATATATGATTATTGTAAAGAGTTATTGATTATAAAATACTATACATACACTCTAATACAATTCCACGACCATGAGAATGATATCATCGCTCGTGCATACGTATGGACTACCGTCTCCACGATGCGATAAGATTCATTCTCCACGTTAACCATTCATGAATGATTATAATGTATATATAATAAGTAATAATGAAATATATGACATAGAAATTATACTAGATTTATGTGTATATATATGTATGTCATCTACTTAATTCCATTCAACTCAATAAGGAAACGAAAACAGCGTTCATGCGTACGTACGACCTACCGTCTCCATGAACGGTGTATTTTTTTCCATTTACTAATCTATTATATATAAGTATATTCTGAATATATATTATATATAAATCATGTTTGATATTCTGGAATTAAGTAATCATGATCTATGTAATCATACGAATAATTACAAGTCAAAACACGGATGACAAATGAAACGATTTTACCCAAAAAGCTCTTTAACATGGAATTTACAAAAGAACGGGTAATATAAAGTCATAAGTGAACCATATATGATATCATAACAATGAGTATGACTCTGGAATAATTCAATGTAATTATTTAAATCATTATACCAGAGGTTCGGACACTTACGATTCAAATCGTACCTAAGGAAAGGGAAAATATCACAATCTCATTTTTATCCAAGATTGCTTATTCGTAATTACTTACTGGGGTGTATTTTATCATCCACATCCATGTTTCCTTAATTTGTAATATTTATATCCTTATACAATAGTTTATATCCAATTTTACCCTTCTTTGAGTTTTTTCTAAAAGATATGAATGAAATCTTTTGTCATTTTTCGTACGAGGTACATTTTGACTTTTCCAAGAAAAGTACGAGAAGAATGTTTTTTTAAAGTTATACAGCATGAATTGATTTATAAAACAGTATTTCCAAGAAGCTTCCTTTACAATTTTTCATGTTTAATTTTAATCAACATCTTTTAGTTTATAATTGAATGACATGTTAATAAATGAAAAGTTTTTTTGAAGTAGAAAGGATATTTTCCTCAAGAATGGAGTTCAAGTGTTTTATCAAAATTATTTTCCATCTAAGATAATAAAGTGTTCCGTTTCTTTACCAATTATTACATTGATTTGATTATGGTGTGATGGAAATATTTTTATGAATTCCTTTATCTTATATGAATTTGTTGGCACCAAAATATTGCACGAAAGGAAGTGATGAAAAAGAAGGCTGGCACACTGCCTCGCGAAGCACCGACGCGAAGCACCCCGAGCATCGCAGTCCCGTGAAGCTCCGGAGGTGGTAACTCTCCGCGACCGAGTTTAATGTTCGTGAGCCTACCATGAAGCTCTGGAGGCAGTACTACTTTGTGGACGACGTTGACATTCGCGAGCGCGCCACGAAGCACCTGATGCGGCGCACGAGTTCTTCTTCGCGGTGCCCCTTCCCTATAAATACTGGACTCCCCCTGAGTCCTGGGGACGGACAATCCGACCTTTCGGCTTCTCCTCTCCCGAATCGAGAAGCACGCTTTCCCCCAGGAATCATGAGCTCCGTGAGGTACTTCTACTTCACGTGATGCCTTTGCTTTGTGTCGTTTTGGGCCCCTCTTCCTAGAGGGATGCACTTCGCGAAGCTCAAGGGCATTCGCGAAGGAAGGGGATTCCCAAGGGAACTCGAGCAGCCGCGGAGTGTTTATGCTTCACGAAACACCCATCCTATACTAGTGATCCCTATGCTAATGCAGGATCGTTACACATCGTGAAGCCCACTGCTTCGTAGCACCCTGCTTCGCGAGGCACCTCTTCTTTGCGAGGCAGTGCTCCGCGAATACTGTTCCACTTCATGAAGCACCCTCCACTCACACCTATGCCCCATGCTAAGGCCAAGGCACTCCACTTCGCAAAGCACACTATTTTTCTTGGAAATTACACTTCCAGTGCGACCATCCGGGTTAGCACGATGTGATTTCAATGTCCCACAGACAATACCACTCATAGAGTTGCTTCGCCTAATGCTTCTTCACATAGGAACGCTAACGGCTATTGCTTCTTCGCACATCCACGCTAACGTGGACCCCTCGATGGTTCGCTCCACAACCCCCCTTGACCATGGCCTTACTGGTACCTTCCCTTCCCCAAGGAGCAAAGGGTACCAGTTAAGTTAGTCCTAGGAGTGAGGAGTGAACCCACCTCGTCCGAGCTGCAGGATGTTAAACTGCCAAGCACCATGTCCTCAACATATGACGTTAAACTGTGACCCGACCTCGTGCCTCTCACGAAGGGTCCCTCCAGCTCGAACATTTTTTACGCCACTCGTCTCTACAGGAGTGGAATCACCCATCCACAAGGGATGATATCCTCCTTATTGGAGTGGCATATGTTCTCAGGAGATGGGCGACCGTAGTTCCCCAACAGATGGCTGCACCCCTATATCTCCGTACTTCCCCACTACCAAGGCCAGTGGAGGGTGTGATAGGGAACGAGGAAACTCGCATGATTGGTCCCAAATCCCTCTTTCCCTGCGATTTCTCACACTTCGGGCCTCCATCCTGGAGTAAGTCACAACACCATGGGCCACCTAACGCGTAAGCCCCTCTTTGCTTCACACAGACGCACCCTTCACGGTGTGATCGTCAGGTCCTAGATGTATCTTGTTTCTCACACCGAGAATGACACACATGGGCTTAGAGTTGACATTGTCCATGGAAATACCTCGTCCGGTATGACGTTAAACTGAATGCCCTCATCCAACATGATGTTAAACTGTATTTCCCCATCCAGAATGACATTAAACTACATGCCCTCCTCCAACCTCATCCTCCTTAGAGGAGTTCTCTGATTATTCTGTCAGGGGGAAGCGCTCCCTCAAATCGGAAGCCGATAACTGTGTTGGGATCGTTCGATTTAGCAACACCCTCACCCGGTCTGTCATTGGGCGAGGGACACCACTGGAGTGGACGTAATCCTCCAGCTCGTCCAGGTATTTCTCTGCCTCCACCGGAGATTCCATGATGCCGGCCCAGACTGGGCCTATTCCCAGTAACTCCATCCTGAGGCGATTCAGGTGGGCCCATATCTCGGGTGGGCTGAGGAATTGCCGGTTGACATCCCAAATGTCCCAGGCATTCGGGAAGACGGCATCCTTTTCCATGTCGATATGAAGCATATCCTTCCCCGGAGCCTGAGTGGATATCCTACGAAATCCCCTAGGTGCCTGCCCCTCCGGATGGCCCTTCTCTTCCAGAATCACCGGATCCGCCACTGCTGCCACACCCTCGGCGGGTGTGGGTCTCACCGCCATGGAATTCCCGCCACTGCGAGAGGCCCTAACTGCCCTTCGGCACCGACCTTGAGATAGAGGAGGCCCACAGTCACCGACCCGAATAGTCGGTTGCTTCAGTATCTCCCCTGGGTAAGAAGCCTCCCAACTAATGGCATACTCCATCACCAATCTGAAAGCGGCGGTGGATGGAGGCAATGAAATTCACATCTTCCCATCTTCCCGTGTGAACATGAGCCACAACTGCCTCATCACACACGGGTGCTCCTCGTGACGCACCTCCTATTAGACCTGCGGGGTCAGCTGCTGGAGACACCAGAACTGCCTCGAAAACCGATGTGGGGTGTACGGTTCGTAGAGTTGCTCACGATCTACTCGTTCCACAAAAACTCCTCCTCTAAAGGCCAGGAGGTAACCCCGATGTTCTTCCTTTCCCCTCCTGTCATCAGTAAGTATCCCCATCGGCAATGGAAAGGGGTGTAAATTAAACTAATTCCCCCTCCACACCCGATTCGGCACCACCGGCATGGCTAGATTGAACGGGAATCTCCCGACCGTGTTCAGGATGGAGGGGCGAATGTTCGATCCCCGTGGCGAAATAGGGTTTGGATACTCATAGATCCCCCTGATCTGCATTGCGATCCACCCATACAGAAGGTGGAAGGGCCCGCATATCATTGGCGGCTTCATTCCCTCGCTAATGTGCCATAGCATTCTTTATAGTTTGGCGAGCATTGGAATCCCCAGATTGATCTGATGACCCATGGCCAACATGGATGCCATAATAAACGAGCTGGACTGCACCCCCATGCGTGTATCCCTCACCAGTAGGATCCAACCGCAGATGAGAGACGCGATGAACACCGCCACCCTGACTATCGGCTGTTGTTCATTACTGACACTGAAACCCTAGGTCTTCCATTGGCTGTCCTCCAAGACCCGCCTATACGTGTGCCCCTTACCCCGTTGGGCCGCCCTCAGACAAGTTTGAGGCCTCAGAGGGAACTCTCGATTTCTGGGAAATTCAGGAAGCACTTGAACCGTCTCCTAAAGTGGACATCCCTCACTGCCTCCTTGTCCTCTCCAGGGATGACTGCCATCAGCACTGATGCCAGTCGCAAAATTTACTCGGTATCCACCCACACGCTCATGACGGGGAGGAACTCATCATACATGGACCCCAAGATCCGAACCCCAGAAATCTGGTGGACATCCAAAAGGCGGATGCCCACCTCCCCGTGATGCAGGTGAAAGGTAGTGGTCCTAGACGACCATATGCTCAGCAATTCCGGCATCAGTTTCATTGGTTGGTAAATGTAGAATTGGGAGGCCCATGCCGCCTCATATAACCCCACTCTCCTCAGCTCGGCCCCAAACTCCTCGCATGAGGGACCTACCCAGTAGGCCCAGGCTCAGTCATCAGTAAAGTTTCCGCCCTGGCGCAGGTCCCACTCATACGGACCATCCCTTCTTCGAATCCTGCAAAGCCACCTTCTTCATGGTACGCTAGAGAGGTGGGGACGTCTTCAGTTGCAGTGGATTCCCGTCAATATCGTTTATATGGTTTTAGAGACAATCAGCGATGATGGGTGTGAAGTCCTCCTGTGTGTGACCATCGGCTGCCCTAAAACATTGGTGCTGGCATGGTGTACTACTGAACCTGAAAGCTGGTTCGTCCCTACTCACCTCAGGGATGAAGACGTCATCCCTCAACCTGAAACCATACAATGGCAGCTTCTTACACTGCGGATAATTATTATGACCCTCCGATAGCAGATCTGTCAATGAAGCGTGGTCCGAATGGCTTCGGACCATCTCCCCAAGGCCTGGACAGTTGTCCATCTCATCCCGACGGGCGGTATCTGCAAGCACCCCCAATACAGCTTCTTGATGGGCCATTTCGATTCCGGCCCTCAGAAAAGAATTTTTTCAGAACGGATCGCGAAGCTGGATCATGCAGCCGGATCATGAAGGTCGGTTGCGAGACCAAGCTGCGATGTCTGGCCTAGGCCGACAAGCAGAAGTTCACTTGGCGCAGACGCGGAGTCGGAGACCCGATGTTCGTCGTGAAGCTCGATTAACGGAGAGTAGGTGCAGAGTATGCGGAGCTTTGCGAAATCGAGAGCAAAAAAAGACAATGAAGTTGCGTAAAGACAAAATAGGTCGACCCCCCTATTTATAGGTGGAGACCCTGAAGAATCGCGGCGCGCCTCACCCACGCGGAGCATCGTGGCGCATCCGGATCCGTGGCCCCGGTCAGCACCGCGGGCCCCCCCTTCGCGAAGCTGCATCGCGAACCACCGAAAAGTTTGGGGATTTTCCCTCAGACTTCGACCCTTCACCCTCCGCGGCTCCATGTCTGAGGGGGGGAATTTGTTTGCACCAAAATATTTCACGAAAGGAAGGGACGAAAAAGAAGGATGGCACGCTGCCTCGCGAAGCACCGTCACGAAGCACCCCGTGCATCAAAGTCCCACGAAGCTCCAGAGGTGGTAACTCTCTGTGAACACATTTGACATTCGCGATACCGCCGCGAAGCTCCGGAAGTGGTAACTCTCTATGACGGAGTTTGACACTCGTGAGCCCTCCGCGAAGCTTCGGAGGCGGTACCGCTTCGCGGACGACGTTGACGTTCGTGAGCGCGCCACCAAGCACCTGAGGCGGCGCGCGAGTTCTACATTGCGGTGCCCCTTCCCTATAAATACTGGACTCCCTCTGAGTCCCGGGGATGGACAATCCGACCCTTCAGCTTCTCCTCTCTCGAATCGCGAAGCACCCTTCGCCCCCAGGAATCTTGAGCTCCACAAGGTACTTATACTTCACGTGACGCCTTTTCTTTGTCTCTTTTTGGGCCCCTCTTCCGAGAGGGATGCCCTTCGTGAATCTTAAGGGAATTCATGAAGGAAGGGGATTCCCAAGGGAACCCGGGCAGCCGCGGAGTGTTTATGCTTTGCGAAACACCCAACCTGTACTAGTGATCCCTATGCTAAGGCGGGATCATTACACATCGCGAAGAACACTACTTTGCAGCACCCTACTTCTCGAGGCACCTCTTCTTCACGAGGCAGTGCTCCGCGAATACTGTTCCACTTTGAGAAGCACCCTCCACTCACACCTATGCCCCATGATAAAGCCAAGGAACTCTGCTTCATGAAGCACACTCCTTTTCTTGGCAATTCCTCTTCTCGTGCGACCCTCCAGGTTTGCACGATGTGATTTCAAAGTCCCACGGACAATACCACTCGTAGCAATGCTTCGCCTAATGCTTCTTCGCATAGGCATGCTAACGAGTATTGCTTCTTCTCGTAGCCATGCTAACGTGGACCCCTCGATGGTTCGCTCCACAACCCCCATTGACCATGAACTTACTGGTACCTTCCCTTCCCCAATGAGAAAAGGGTACTAGTTATGTAAGTCCTAGGAGTGCGGAGTGAACCCATGTCGTCCGAGCTGCAAGACGTTAAACTGCCAAGCACCACGTCCTCAACACATGATGTTAAACTGTGTCCCGACCTCGTGCCTCCCGGGAAGGTTCCCCCCAGCTCGAACATTTTTTATGCCACTCGTCTCCACAGGAGTGGAATCACCCATCCACAAGGGATGATATCTTCTTTATTGGAGTGGAGTATGTTCTCAGAAGAAGGGCGACCCTATTTCTCCAACGGATGGCTGCATCCCTACATCTTCGTACTTCCCCACTACCAAGGACAGTGGAGGGCGTGATAGGTAATGAGGCACCTCCCATCATTGGTCCCAAATCCCTCTTTCACTACGCTTTTTCGCACTCAGGGCCTCCATCCGGGGGTAAGACCAAGCACCATGGGCCGCCTAACGTGTAATCCCCTCTTCGCTTCTCACGGACACACCCTTCGCGACGTGATCATCAGGTCCTTGGTGTCTCTTGTTTCTCACACCGAGAATGACTCATGTGGGCTTAGAGTTGGCATTGGCCATGACAATACCTCATCCATCATGATGTTAAACTGCATGCCCTCGTCTAGTATGACGTTAAACTATATTTCCCCGTCCAGCATGATAGTAAACTGCACACCCATTTGAACTATAAGGTCTTTGATCCATGTCAAGGAATGGTACGTATGAATACTCCATGAGGTTCAAGCCCACCCATCATCCAATTCACGTCGAGTTCTACCTTTGTCCAGCATGACGTTAAACTGCATTCCAGTATGACGGCAAGCCATTGTGACCAACCCGAACTACGAGGACTTTGATCCATGTCAAGTCATGGTACGTAGGAAGCCCCCCAGAGGTCCAAGCCCATCTCCAATCAGACCAAGGTCCCTCATTTACATCGGTTCGATGACACCCACCGCCATTCTGAACTACGAGGACTTTCATCCTTGCCAAGGCATGATACGTAGGAAGCCTCCATGAGGTTCAAGCCCACCGCCCATCGTTTATTCACGTCAGGGTTCACTAACGCCCCGCATGACGTTAAACTGTATTCCATCAATCATTTGATCTATGAGGACCTTGATCCATATCAAGGAATGGTATGTAGGAAACCTTCCCAAGGTTCAGGCCCACCACTAGTGGACCCCCGGGTCTACTTTCACGTCGGTTCACCAATGACACCCTTTGAACTACGGGGACTTTGATCCATGTCAAGGCCTGGTATGTTGGCCGCCTCCCCGAGGTTCAAGCCCATCTCTCATTGGACCAATGACCACCTTCATGTCGGTTCGCTGACGAATTCCATCATCTAAACTATGAGGACTTTGATCCATGCCAAGGCATGGTATGTAGGAAGCCTTCTAGAGGTTCAAGCCCACCACCCGTCGTACCAAGGTCCACCTTCACGTCGGTTCGCCGACGAAGCCCCTCTGAACTACGTGTTCTTTGATCCATGTCACGACACGGTACATAGGAAGCCTCCACGAGGTCAAATCCCACCACCACTTGGACCCTCCTGGTCCTCCCCATTCACACTAGTTCGCTGATGATTCCCATCAGGCCAAGGTCCACCCTCATTCTGGTTCACCGACACCATCCCGAACTATACAAACTTTGATTCCTTGCCACGGGGATACGTAGGAAGCCCCTTCAAGGATCAAGCCCAACTTCACCATCGCCCTTGCAACGGTTCCATACCGTCCCCCCATCCACTTCATTCGTTCATCCATCATCCACCTTGATTCTCGCCCAGACCGTCATATCCCAGTGAGACCATGTCGGTATGCTCCTCTTCACAGACGCCCATGGGATGGTCCCGGTATCGACACCCCTTCAAGGGAAATCCCTCAATCTGATCTACTCCAGCTAATGCTCTGATCGGGCTGATCTGTCTCCGCTGGACGTTAAACTCACGGCTTACCTTGTGTTAAACATGGGAAGCTGAGGAAAACCTTAGATATGTGTCTATGGTATATAATTCCCCACGATCGATGTGGGATGCCTCGGGCTTCCACGCCATCAAGAAACCCTGTGCCAGGGATAATAGACAGACATGCCAGTTTCCCCATCATCCAGACACGCTACTGATTCTTCAATGTGACTTCACTCCTGACTGAAGGTTGCTACCCTGGTCGGACGCTTTGGAATGTCCCGACAGAAGCAGTGTAATAAACCGGAACACATGGAAACATGGCACTGGGAAGAGTTTCACGAACAACGTATTAAATCTATGAGGGAGACCCGGACAAGGTGATGAGTTCTGAGGAGGAATCCATGGAAGGAAGAACCGACATCCCATCATCCTGTTTAGATCAAGGAGAAGCTGTCCCTGAATAAGGAGCGAATGTCGCCTGCCTTTGGAAAGTGGGAATTTGGGGTAACAATGCAACATGTCCTCCTCCACGGACGGACGGATGAATGCGCCCCGACGAAAGCATCAGAAACAGAAATGGTGAACCCGACATGAAATTATACTCCTCAATGTGGAGATTAGTAGCGTTCGAGACACTAGTAGATTGACATGTCACCAGATCCAGATATCCGGCGCCTGGTCCCACCAAGCAAATAGCGGGCCTTTCATGAAACTCACCGAAAGTCGGGGAAGTATAATGTGGGGCATTCCATTCTGCAGCGTGTTTGAATGGATCCTTCTTATAGACATGGAGAATGGAAGGACGTTGGGGCCCTAGTTGTCAATACTTTTCCTCTCAGTGCTGATGAGTTGATCCCTTCGTTTCTCAGGAACCAGGTTGCTGTTATAGAGACACAATCACCGCCCTCTCGCCTATGCAGGGGTAGGGGAAACACCGCCACAACCACCCCGTATGGCGCCGCTACCTCCACAACGGCCGCCACATCACGGAATACGGGGTGCCCACGTCCCCTTTCCCCATCAGAGTTCATCCAGCGAAGGGTGATCAACAACCTCGTACGCAGGTACGAGGAGGAAGGGGTCATCCCAACTCAGGATATGGCCCACCTGGACCTGGAGGCATCCATGCCCCACCATCAACACCACCCTAACAGTCCGCGAAGGGAGCCCCTACTCCCCACCCCAACGTTCAACCGTTTCGGAAGCCTATCCCCGGAAGGCCTTGACGACACCTCACCTTATGCTGATGAGGCGGGCGCTGTCCGGCTTAGCCTGCTCAGGGTCCCGACCTAAGGGCTCCAGGAAAGAGCTCCCATCCGGCCTCATCAGCACCGCCGTCTGGCTCCGCAGGAAGAGAAGGCAGGCCATGCCCCTGCACCACCTGCGCCAGCTCGTCTGACCCGACGTCAGCGCCGGGTCCGGGCTGAGGACGCTTGCCCAGATGTGTCAACGTCAACATCTACAGTGTCCCGAGCCACCGCTGGCGTGCATCAGGGAGTCCCTGCATACACTGAGCTGGGGAACTCCTTCACCCAACCAAATCGTGACCCCAACCGCCCCACGGGCAGGCTTGGTTGACTCTCCGGGTTGCAGGCCCGAGTGGTGATCACCACGAACTAACCCACGGTGATGTCACCCCGTACGGAGGCCCTCCCCATACCACTACTCCACAGATCATGGGCCTTCCCCGCTCTGAACCTCTTCATGGAGGTATGCCTCGTGATACCCCCATCTCGAAGGAAGACGTGCCCCGTGGCAGTGACTCTTGGCACGAAAACCCTTCCCGCGCCCACTATACAGGGTATGGAGTCCATCCTCCTACCCCGACTGCTGATCTGAAGGCAGTGTCCATCCGGTCCTTCTCCAACGTGGGGGCCCTCCCTACATCCTCTCTACAACCGACGAAGTTCCTCCTCGCCCCAGCAACTCGAGGAGTGAAGGTCAACCTCGCTCCGCCTGCATCAACCATGGAGGTCCTCCCCATGATCCTGCCGATTCAAACAGAGGCTCTGCCCACATGTGTGCTATCCATGGAGGCCCTCCCCATGTACCCTTCGACATATGCCCTGGTTCCCCTCGCACCTTGGCTATTTCGAGCGGGGGCCCTCTCCACCACTATTCCAGCGCCGCCATGAGGCTACCTATTAGGGATCAACCCTATTCCGAAGAGCCACCCCGGGGCAGGAGAGCGGGTCGTCGCCGCCACAGTAAGAGTCCTGTGAAAGCCTAGGTGGAGATCAAACTTGTCTGCTTCTTGGAATCTGAAGCGGAATGCGACTCAGCAATGGAACCATCTCCCCGCTCCTCCGTATCAAGGACTGGGGTAGGAACCAGGTGTGTTAGACTCATTCTCCCGGAATATGAGGACCACCAGATTCCCATCTCTCTCCGAAGGTACATCCAGGAGGAACAAATCTTGGGAATTCCACAGGTATCGACCGGGCAATCACCACCATTGTCACCCGAAGCACCCTCTACCTATACCAGAGATCACAGAGAGCTATTTTGGGGGCCAACAGTGGTAGAGCGACGACATGACCTGTCGCCAATAGCCGCGACTCCTGTATCGGAAGATGTGGCTATCAGCCCATCGTATCGTGACATCGTGGCCAGGTCACCTTACTCTTTAAATGATGGCCCAGAATTCGGTGGCCAGTCAGCTCGTTCGCCTTATTCTCCGCCGCCGAGTTTACAATCCCAGAGGTCAGCATCCGTACCGCTACTGGTCCCTCAGCCCCGCCCGGTTGACGAGGGGGGCAATACAGGGCCAGACCCTGAGTCCAAAACGAGGAGCTTCTGGAGTATTCTTGCAGTGGATTACATCCCGGAGAAGTTCTGGCCGACGACAGTGCTGAACATTCGCGCACCAGAATCCCTAACCCCTGAAGAAGTGGGGGAATTTTGTCCAACCCTATGGGAGAAAGACTTCTGCCTTTGTTACGAACGGGTGGTGTACCCCAGAAGTCGAGAGCACTTCGAAGAAATCGGTGAGCAATTCCACCTGATCGATTTGGCCGCACTCCTTGTGGCCAAGCACACCAAGTCACCAGGCTGTCAAAACGCCCTTCAACGGAAATGTTTTCAGAGTTTCAAAGTACTCCATAGAGTCGTCAGAGAAGATACCCCCCATGTGCAAGTCCGTGGTTGAGGACACTATGCCGCTCTCCTCTTCGACCCTATCCGACGGCAGCCCGATTCGCTATGCGACATCGAGGACATGCCCTCGAGAGGGGTCTCGGTCCACATGGATGATGTAGTGGACAAGGAAGATGAGTTTGAATTCCTTGATGGAGACTTACCCCTCGAGGGCGTACTTCCACTGCTGGACCCATCAGGGAGGGTTACCCTTCAACAGAGGAACCTGCTAGGCCTCCCCGTACCCACCGAGTCACTGTTACTCAGTCGAAATAATGGAAAGGGTAAAGAGCACGTCAGAACTATCATGAATTTCGACCTGTCTACATCTTTACAGAAAACGGACGAAGATCCCGAGAAGGCCACGTTACACCAGCAGCTTGCTGAGCAGAAGAGGCTGTTTGACGAACTCTTGGCTGAGCGCGCTACGGAGCGGCGACCTGACTATGGTAATCCCAGGCCAGGGCAGCAAGGGCAGGAACAATTTCCCCCTGGTGAGATGCGTCCGGGAAAACCTGATCATGCTACTTCCACAGATAGGGCAGAAGCTGGAACTTACGGCAAGAGGGAGCGATACGTCTCGCCAACCCCCCCCCCCCCCCCCCCCGAACGACGGGGCAATCCGAAGAATCCAGTCCGGGATCCCCCAATCGCCCCACAGGTCATTCCGCCAATTGATCCACATGCTGCAGAAGCCATCTACCATATTGGAGAACCTAGCAACGCACTTGTGATCATGGATCCCCGTAAAGGAAGGGACCCCCACCCAGATGATCTGATAGCAGCACTCACAGCCCGCCTCAAAGCGTTGGAAACGCAGCAGGTGGCGGTCCCACCGGACGGTAAGCCCTATCCCACGTGGGTGGATGATATGCCCGCACCCCTGGGTTTTGGGAACCCCACTTTCTCTCCCTTAAATGGGACATGGGACCCGCCCCATCACTTGGCTCATTTTTCTTCCAGGTGTGGCCCCATGCTGGGTACCCCAGTTCAGCAAGAAACCACCAAGCTATGATGTTTCGTACAGACATTGGAAGGTCTAGAATTCTTCTGGTACAGCCAGATCCCTATCGGATCGGTGACCGGTTGGGAGGATCTCCGCCGGCAGTTCCTATACCAGTTCAGCTCCACCACGCGGAAGACTAGCAATGCAGACCTCTTTAAGTGCAAGCAAAGGCCTGATTAGCGAGTCACAGATTTCATCGCCCGATGGAAGTGACTTATGTATTCCCTCGATATGCCACTGACTCAGGAGAAATTACAGACGATGTGTGTGGGGAACATCAAAACAGAGCTGGTACCCTCCCTAATTACCCAGAACTACCCTGGAGGATTCAGAGATTTCTCAAACAAGGCTCAGATCCTTGAGGAGGCTCTACAACAGGCTAGTCAGGCACGTTCGTTGCCCCCTATGATCCCAACCAGGAGGACCGAAAGAGTCAAAACCTCTAAGGTGGCCCAAATAGAATCCCCTAAGCATCTTGAATTACTGCCAGTGGAACTATCCCCGCAACCCCGCAGAGGTCCTCCACCTCAAGCGCAGGCTCCCACCCAGTAGCAACCGCCCCAGAATCGACAGGTTCCCCCGCACAATGCGCCACCTCCACCTAGGCGAGACAATCAGGCGCCGCCTCCTCGGTAGGCCCCTCCGGCCCTTCGTTAGGGCCAGGCCCCCAGGGCCCCCTATCCAGAAAGAAGGCACCAGACTTATTCGTTCAATGAAAATCAGGTCCCTAGCTACTTCCGAAGTGCTCTAGAGAAAGGGATTGTGCGTCTGCCCCAGTGCAGAAGGCCAGCAGAGGCGAATCACTCCGATCACCCCAACTACTTTCCTTATCATCGGATTCTGGGGCAAACACTCATGTAATTCTATGTGTTTAAAAACTGGATTCAAGACCAGGTCAACAAAAACATAGTCAGGTTGAGCCCAGAACCAGCACAAGTGGTGAGTGTCTTTGGAGGATCAGAGATCGGCAGCGACAGCGATGGCGAGTGGCAGCAGGTTCCCAGCCGTGGATCCCGAAAATACGATGACTGGATGGATCGAAAAACCATTGTTGTTCCCATGGTATCATCCGGGAACACCTGAAGCTGCCGAAACCTTCAGAAGAAGTAGCTGGTACCTCTGCATCACCTTCACAGTCGACCTCTTCAAAAAAGGGCAAGCAGCGACGACGCAAGAAGAAGCAACGCGCTCCACCGGTGTCGTCGTCATCCCTCACTATCGATGACTTTATATCCCCTGAAATGGGGATTCCTCCCAGAATCCAACTGGTGGTGGATGACTCATCAAGTGACAGTCTGGGGTACGCTTCGGCTAACACCGTGGAGCAGGTAAAGCCCTATATGACTCCTGACGAGGGGGAACGCCGGGCGAACCTCCCCAACATTTCCAGCCGATGTCAATGTCAGCGGAATCGCAACGGCACTGGTCATCGAGATCAGGGAGAGCTTCCTCATTCATATCACAGTCAGTCTTGCCCGGCTACAGGCCAGCCTCCGTTGTCTGATCCTAGTCCGGCGACTACTCTCCTGGCTTCAACCAGTAGGCAGCAGGATGCACCCATTACTAGTCGATCGTCGGTTCATCCGGGAGGACCCGCTATGCCTCCAATTGCCGAACAACCTTTTATAGGCAGAGGTTCGCGTTTGGCACGAAAGTATGACGTCTTGAAGTAGCTGGTCGACATTCCGGAAAGGCTTTCTATCCTTGAGGTCCTTCGCTTTTCATCCGAAATGCGCGAGGAACTTGCCGAGGCCCTAAAGAGCCCCCTCCAGTTTGAGACGGAGGTAGAAGCTGTAGAAGCCTTACATACCGAGATGATTGAAAATGCCGAATGTCAGGCGGTTGTCACGTTCTCCGGTGAAGATGAGGGCCCTCCTATGCAGGGGCACATTCTCCCTCTGTACATCACTGGCCACGCCAATGGTGTGGATTTTCACCACCGCCTCGTTGACACGGGTTCTGGAATCAACCTAATTCTGACTCGAACATTGCGAAATCTGGGTTTGTCTGAAGGCGATTTAACTCCCTCTAACCTCATGATCCAGGGGTATGACAAGACTGAGCAAACCCCGTCGGCAAGATCCGCCTGAAGACTCAGTTCAGCGGCTTAATTGCCAGCACCGAGTTCATGGTCGTCTCTCAGGACACCGCCTAAAACACGTTGATGGGTAGGCCATGGATCCATCTACATGCAGCGGTCCCTTCGTCATATCACCAGTGCCTCAAATACTCACTCAACGGTCAATTAGGCGTTCTCCAAGGAGATGCGTCACCTTTCACCTCTTGTGAGGCCCACTATCTAGATGAGGGTTATTACAAAATTAAGGATAAGCAAATCCTAGTAAGTGAGGATGAACCCGCCCCGGTCACAAGTGATCCCTTGACAAGCATGGATGGCGCCTACATCCTCCCGATCCACCGATTGGATGCCACGACCCCCGACATGGGGCAATGTTTTGTTGTTTCGGGTACACAAGGAAGGCATGTTCCCGTTTCCAAGCGACGACAGAAAATCACCTCATACTCTTACATCAACCAGGCTCAGGTGATCCCGGAACCTCCTACCCCTGTATGGAACCGGAATGTCAAACTTATGACAACGGCGGTACGCCATACGTTTCTCTTCCACGGGGATGGAATCCACCGACTCAGGGTGACGCTTCACCACGACTTTGATATCATAAAATGTGGCCCCTTAGGCTGAAAGACAGATGGGATAGGGTCGACTGCCTTCATTGCTATGGTCTCAATGGTGAGTGAGTCACCTGATATGATGACCACTACTACTCATACCGGCACCAGCTGCCCCTTAGGTTTTGATAGCCCAGATGAATCTCTCATCGTGGGAAATCCCCCCACGAGTGGGGAGGAAGACCTGGAGGAGGGTCCCCCCCCCCGCCTTTGAGAAAGGATTCTCTACCATGGTTGATGAACTGGTACAGGTGAACCTTGGTAGCGTGTAAGATCTGAAACCCATATTGATCAGTGCATCCATGTCCCCCGAGGAGCGGCAGCAATATGAAGACTTCCTCAAACAACACCATGATGTGTTTTCATGGAGTTACAACGAGATTCTACGACTAGATCCCCAGGTAGCTATTCACCGTCTGGGCCTCCCAGCAAAACATCATGTGTTTATGAAGCCTCCCAAGAAGATTCACCCTTCTCATGGTGCTATGGTTGAGGCCGAAGTTGAAAAGATTGTCAAAGCCAACTTCATTAAGGAATTCTAGTACCCCAAGTGACTTGCAAACATTGTGCCAGTCAGGAAGAAGAATGGGCAGATCAGAGTCTGTATCGACTCCGCGATCATAATTGCCACTGCCCAAAGGATGACTTCCCACTCCCAGTGACAGAGTTATTAATTAATGCCACGACCAGGTTCCAAGCTCTCTCTTTCATGGATTGGTATTCCGGGTACAACCAGATCCGGATGGCCCCCGAGGATGAGGAGTCCACTGCCTTCAGGGCTCCACAAGGTACCTTTTGCTACCAGGTTATGCCATTTGTCTTGAAAAATGCAGGTGTCACTTATCAGAGGGCCATGCATTGTATATTCAAGATGATTCTTGAAACATTGGTGGAATGCTACGTAGATGACCTCGTAGTCAAATCATGTCAGTACTAGGACCGTCTCAAAGTCCTTGAGAAGGTGTTCCGTTTCCTCCGTTCCCGTCACCAGAAGATGAACCCGTTGAAGTGTGCCTTCTGGGTCACCTCTGGGAAGTTTTTGGGATTTGTTTTTTGATACCGAGGCATCGAGATCGACCCAGAGAAGGTCAAGGCCATCAGCCAAATGCCTCCCCCGAGCAACATTCGAGCGCTTCGAGGCCTCAAAGGCCACTTAGCCTATATACGCCAATTCATCGCGAATCTGGACAGCAAGTGTAAGCCCTTTTCACAGCTCATGAAGAAGGGCGCTATCTACGAATGGGATGAGGAGTGTCGGACCGCCTTCGAGGAAATCAAGAAGTATCTGCTCAATCCTCCGGTTTTGATGCCACCCGTCTTCGGAAAGCCGCTGGTCCTTTACGTGACCGCCCTGGAAAGATCCCTCGGTGCACTGCTCTCCCAGATGAATAACGAGGGTACTGAGAACAGTCTCTCCTATCTCAGCCGCATGCTTCTCAATACGGATGTCAGATACTCCCCTATCGAAAAGAGCTGCCTTGCGCTCGTCCTCACCGTGCAGATGTTGCGACATTACCTGCATAACCATGAGGTGCAATTGGTCTCCTGGGTAGACCCACTGAAGTAAATCCTGAACCGCCCAATGCTGACTGGCCGACTAGCATTGTGGGCGGTGATTCTTCAGCAGTTTGATATCAGGTTCGTACCTCAGAAGGCCATTTAGGGACAAGTGTTGGCAGACTTTTTAGCTGCCCGTCCATCCTCCGCGGATCAGTCCCTGGACTGGGATTTTCTTGATGAGACGATCCTCTCCGTCGATCATGCGGTCCCGTGTTGGCAAATGTATTTCGACGGTGCCTCCCGGAGCACAAACGATATGAGGATAAACGATCCCAAGCTCAACAGAGTGGGCCTGGGTATTGTCTTCATTACCCCGGCACAAGCCGTCCAGCCATACTCGTTTCTGTTGTCAGAAGACTGTATAAACAACGAGGCAGAGTACCAGGATCCCATCACCAGCCTCGAGTTGGCCCTTGAGACCCAAGTTCCCCATATACATGTGAAAGGAAATTCTGAGCTGGTAATCAAACAGGTTAATGGCGACTATGTTGTCAGGAAGCCGGAGCTTGTACCATTGCTGGAGTACACCCTCTGCCTAATGGCCCAGTTCTCTTTTTGACCAAAGGTTACCCATGTCCCATGGTCATAGAACGGTCAAGCAGACGCCTTGGCTGGCTTGGCCGCGTCGTTCACAGAACCCGAGAAAGATGATTTGATCATACATGTGGCACACCGGAGAGTCATATCCCCTGTCACCCAAGGGGACAATGATGGCCTGCTGGTAAGTCATCTCACCGCTGGACCCTCCACGTCAGGGGTCCCAGGTTCGGCAAACACAGTGTTTGAAGCCACTCTTGACTGGAGGGCACCTATTGTTGAGTATCTCCAAAATGGTCGCCTCCCGGACGACTGGGATGAGCACGAGCGAATCCGACATCGTGCGCTGAAGTTTACCCTCCAGAGGGGCCCCAGTCTTGAACATATCCTTTATAATGGTAGCTTCAATGGTTTCCTCCTCTATTGCATTCAAGGGGTACAGATTCCTCAAGTTATGCAAGAGGTTCACGCCGGTTCCTGTGACGCCCATCAAGCTGGTCCGAAGCTGTCCCATCAAATCCGGAGGATGGGGTATTTCTGGCCCTCTATGATCCACGATTGTATTGGGTATTCCAAGAGATGCCACACGTTCCAAGTTCACGCCAACTTCCTGCATCGGCCGCCGGAGCCCCTCCACCCCACCATGTACTCTTGGCCATTTGCGGTATGGGGACTTGATGTAGTGGGACCATATCCACCGGCAACAGCCCGCCAGTGTAGGATCATCCTGACTGCTATAGATTTCTTCTCCAAGTGGGCAGAGGCAGTTCCACTAAAATAGGTCAAGGCCCATTCCATCGTTGACTTTGTGAGCTCCAATATTATCCACCGGTTTGTGGTCCCTCAGACCGTCCTCATCGATAATGGCACCAACTTCCAAGCGGCTGAACTGAAGAAATTGTACGCTAAGTACGGAATCCGTTCGAACCATACCTCCCACTACCACATGCAGGAAAAGGGGCATATTGAGGCATTCAACAAAACCCTCCCTAACATTCTGCAGAAGATGGTTGGTCAGAACAAGAAAATTTGGCCGGACAAGCTCTCCAACGCCCTCTGGGATTATCGGACGACGACTTGCAACACTACCCAGGTGACCCCATATTCCCTGGTATATGGAGCTGAGGTCGTCCTACCCATTGAGATCCAGATACCATCGTTACGCACTATAGTCTATGATCACCAAACATCAGATGAGGTAGTCGAAATCTGTCTAGCTGAATTAGAAGCACCAGACGAGAACCGGCTTCGTGACCTGCACAATCTGGAAAGGCATCAGGATAAGATAGCGAGGGCTTTCAACAAGAAGGTTCGTCTGTGATCTTTTCTACATGGCGACCTAGTACTGGCCCATCGAACGCCAATGATTCCTGGTAGGAAACCGCCCAAGATAGAACCCATATGGGAAGGGCCTTATATCATCCCTAAGGTTTACCCCAATTGAGCATATTCCTTGGTGACCATGGATGTAGAGCGCATAACCCCTCACACCAATGCCAAGTTCCTCAAGCGATACTTTGCCTAAGGCAGAAGGGTCCTGGATGACCTTAAATTGCATCTTCGTCCTGCAAGACGATAAACTGCAAAATGGTCCTGCATGACCTTAAACTGCACGTTATGGTCTAACACGACCATAAACATTTAGGTCCCGCACAACCTTAAACTACATCTTCATCCTGCAAGATGATAAACTGCAAAATGGTCCGATCTCTATGACTTTAAACTAAGAACTCCCCCCATCCCTACTTCAAGACGTTAATCTGCAAGCCAGTCATGCCTTCCTGACCGAGGCTCAGCCTCAGGCCCCTTGGCCTCCTCAGGACCCGACCCCCCGTCCTTACTGTAAGACGTTTAACTGCAAGCCAATCAGGCTTTCCTGACTGAGGCTCAGCCTCAGGCCCCTTGGCCTCCTTGGGCCCCTGGCCCCCATCTTCACTGCAAGACTTTAAACCGAAAGCTGGTTAGGTCTCCCTGACCGCGGTCTGGCCACATTCCCCTTGGTTTTCCCTGACATACCCTCTTTCTAGATTGTACGGTATGGTGTGGGAGTATGTCCTCATTCACGTCAGATTGCTTGCTGTACCTTACATATCCCCAAATGAGATGAATCCTCATCCCGCATGATGTTAAACTACATCTCAAGAACTACGTGTGGCTTGATTCTCATCTTAATGGGATATGTAGGAACGCTTAGACACCTCATCTTGAGCCCAACCCCAAGCTTTTCTCTTCTACTATCCCCTTATGGGAATAGTTTCCTTGGAGGATCTTTGTGTAGCGGGGAGTAGGCTTTCTTAGCACCACTCATACAACCCCGCTCACACAAGGACTATAAGGGTTGCACCATGTGCCCTCTCCCGTTCTTCTATCCCCCCACATCCTCACCACATGACACTAAACTACATGGCCTTCAAGAACTACGTATGGATTGATTCCCATCCTAATGGGATACGTAGGAACACCTGGACATTTTGTCTGTTGGCCCAGCCCAAAAGCCAAAATCTCCCCCTCAGGTCAAGACATATGGGAGGGTGCACACTTTTTCCCCAACTCACGTCGATGAGGCCTCGACCCGGCTGTACATCCCCTGGAGATGTTTGCCTCTTTCATGGATAGATACAGCTATGCTTCACCCACTCCTTGACTGGGATTCCATCATTTTTTCACACCCGGAGTGACCCCCAAGAACGGATTGGATACTACACCCAAGGGCTCTCCTACCAATACGGGCCAACGCCCCCGAGGGTTTTCAAGCAACAAGCCGATAAAAGTCCTGCGTTGCGAATTTTGTCAACGGTCGACGCTCATTTGTTGCTCCCATATCAAGTCACCAAAGGAACGATGTGTTTTGAACATAGTCAACAGTGTCCTGGATCTTCGGGTCTGCCGCGAGATGTCCCAATAATCGAGTGTAGTGATTCGTTCTACCCCATCCCGAAGTGACAAGCTTCCCCTCGGGTGGTGCTAGAGGTTGGGCCCACGACCCTGATTCCCCTAAAATGGGTGTACGGTGTGGTGTGGGACTACATCCTCATTCACGTCGGGATCATGTAACAAGTCGTACGCCTTCCCTTTCGAGGCCCAGCATCAGGCCCCTTGGTCTCCTCGGGTCCCCGGCCCCTGTCCTCATGTAAGATGTTAAACTGAAAACCTGTCAGGTCTTCCTGACGGATGCCTGACCATAGGCCCCGTGGCCTTCTTAGGCCCCTCCGCCCAGCCTCTTACCCAGGGTGTACAGTGTGGTGTGGGACTATGTCCTCATTCACGTTGGGATCGCGTACCATGTCGTACACCTTCCCTTACATGGACTAGACTCATGCCCCTTGGCCTCCTCGGGTCCCCGACCCTGTCCTTATTGCAAGACGTTAAACTGCAAGCAAGTCAGGCCTTCCTGACCAATGCCTAACCATTAGGCCCCCTGGACTTTTCGAGCCCCGACCCAGGTCCTCTCTTATAGGAGTGTATGGTGTGGCGTGAGGTTTTTTTCCCATTCACTTCGGTTTATTCGCCGTAACATACACCTCCCTTGTTTGGGGGTATATTATACCCCCCTCATCCTGTATGACGTTAAAATACATCTAGAGAACTACGTGTGGCTTGATTCCCATCCTCATGGGATACATAAGACCAACAGATGACTAGGATTCGGGTCCAGCCCCATCTGTTGGGAATCTTCATCCCATCTTAGCCCCTTGGCCTACCCTTCCACCATGTGAGGATTATATGGTGTGGTGTGGTATTATGTCCACATTCACATTAGTCTCGTAATGACCACACCATGTAAATCTCCCTCCTGAGCTGTTTCATCGATCCCTTTTCGGCAGTTCACCAATGTGCCTAAGAGTACTCTGGTTTATTACCTGGAATGCCATGGCTTACTCGGACACGTCCGCACCCGCCTTCTAGGCTTTGTGTATCCCTGGATCTGGGCTTCGATCATCTTTCACACCCGGAGGGACCCCCATGAACGGCCTGGATAATACACCCAACGTCTCTCCTACCATTACAGGCCAACACCCCTGAGGGTTTCGGACAACAAATCGATAAAATCCCGCGTTGCAAATATGGTCAGCGGTCGATGCTCGTTTGTTGTTCCCACCTCAGGCTAACATGATATGGACGCTGCGTTTCCGCCATGGTTAACAGTTTTCTTCTATCGCCACTCCAACCCACTAATCCCAAAATGTTGAGTACACAATTCACACCCTTCATCACTTCATCGTGTCCAAGTAGAGTCTCAGAACTCTTGGTACTTTTCCTCCGTGCACATCTGCGCGTTGGGGAAACAAGTCGCGTAAAAGGAGTTCTTCGAGGCTCCTTGACGACTCCCCTATGATGGACTCCCCACGTACTACGATAAGGATCCCCCCCTTGTTTCCCACACCAATTTTAACTCACGTGGTCTTAGGGATCGGTTTAACGTCTGCGCTAACTTGGGAGGTTGTTAACATTCATGGTCCGAGATCTAAGACCATTAATTAAGGTTCATTCGGAACTACGTTCAGCTTGATTCCCATCCTCATGGGATACGTAGGAACGCCCGGACGCCCTGTTTTTGGGTACAACCCATTTAGGGAGCCAGTCTCTCCCCATGTTTCACCTCTTACCTCTATATAGGCCCCTCAACCTAAGGTCTCCCTCTCCGAGTGGCGTATAATGTGATGTGGTATCATGTCTCCATCAATTGTGTTTTATAACACTATGCACGTTCACCGACTAGCATCCTCTCTGCTATGTCTGCGCTGCATGACGATAAAATGCATGCTTGGTCCTATCATACGACCATAAACTGTGACATTATCGTCCTAGTCGCACGACGAAAAACGGCACTGCATTGTTGTGAACTCGTTGTAGAGGACATCACGTTGGGTATTGGTCACGTGCCATGCCATTTTTCAACGCTTATCACGGCTTGATCCATTTGGTGACACCACAGCCTAATAATGTAGGCCTGTCGCTTCATAAAAAAACCACTCACCTTAAAGGACAAACACGATTTATCAAATTTTTCTTCTTTTAGTGCAAAGGCCACGACCGCACTCCCCTTTTCACATGGCACTGGTATCTTATCATGTCACCTTCCAGAACTACGTGTGGCTTGATTCTCATCCTCATGAGATACGTAGGAGCACCCGAGCACTTCCCCTCTGGCCCAACCTAACGTTTGTGTTCTGTCCCTCGACTAGAGCCTTTCCCCAGAGAACGCATGGAAAGTAGAGATTAGGTCCTCCTTTACGTCGGGATTTTTTCCCATGTGTCCCATGCACCCTTTACCCATTTATGGTCTAAGGTCCATCAAGAACTACTTGAGTCTTGATTCTTATCCTTATGAGATACCTAGGAGCGCTCGGGCACTTCCCCACATGCCCAACCTAACTTTTTCTTTCGGTCCCTTGACCAAAAACCTATCCTAAGGAGGTCGTGCGGTGTGATCTGGGATTTTGTCCTCATTCACGTCGGGTTTTTCTTCGCACCGCACACACCCCCAATTCACATTCATGTCAGGTGTTTGAGTTACTCCACCATGTGACTCTTATGTCTCCTCCCATCCATGGTCCAAATTCTACAACTCTAAACTAAGATCTCCCTATGGGAAAGGAATCTGCTCCATCTATCTAATACGTCTCGTTGTCCTACTCAGATGTGTTTTGACAAAGAGACCAAAGTGTGGGATTTTCACAGGGACATCCTCCTCATCCCATGACCATGCTTTGTGAGCATGCTATTTGGATCCTCATCCTCTTCCACGTCAAAGTGGACCCTCAGACGACATGGATACTAGGCTTAAGGGATCTCCATGAATGCTGGACCTAAGGGCCCTCCAATCATTTCGGGATAATGTCCCTATGGATATCTGACAACATTTGTGACATGGTCCCGTGTTTCGAACATGGTCAACAGTCAACCCTCATTTGTTTGTCCCCATTCTAGGCTAACGCGATATGGATTCTGGTTTTCTGCCACGGTCAATAGTTATCCTCCATCGTCACGCTGCTATCATCGTGATCTGAATCTCGAGCACCATCATTCACACATTTCCACTTCCTCATGTTCAAGTGGAATTCCATCATACTCTGCTCTTTCTCTTCTCGCATCTATGTGCGCTAAATGATCGTGTTAGTGTCATTGGTCAGGTATTCACCGAGCATCCCTTTTCCCTAACCTGTCCCATTCTTTCTCAGGATATTCCCACCACTACTGCTTGTTTCCCACACCGAGCATGACTCACGTGGGCTTAGTAGTTTTGGCAGGATGTGTACCAACACAACCAGGCGTCTCATAGTCCCTCATGACATTAAATTGTGCATTCAGAACTACGTATGGCTTGATATCCATCCTCATGGGGTACATAGGAACGCCCAACCACTCTGTTTCGGGCCCAGCTTAATCCTCACTCTTGGTCCCTCGACCTGAAGAGTTTCCTCTGGGGGTATGTGGTGTTATTTGGACTCCAAGTCCTCATGCAAGTTGGTTTCATATCTACTGCACCACAAGCTCGATGGGATCTTCCCCTTTAATCTATGTCCTATCGTATGACGTTAAACTACATGATTCCATGGGTCCTCAGCGCATGACACTAAACTACGGTTCTACCCTGAACAAGATCAAGATCCCCCATGTTAATCATGGGATGCACCAGAGCCTCTATCAGAGAGGATTTCACCTGCCAGTGTTGGTCTTTGACTGCACTGTGTTTCCAGAACTACGTATGCCTTGATTCCAATCCTTATGGGATATGTAGGGACCCCTAGGAATTTCACCTAGGGTCCAGCCCCAGGAATCGTAAAATCCTATTTCTCCTCCTGGTCGGACCCCTCATAGGGGACTGTGTGATTATGACTCTTCCCTGAACAAGATCAGAATGCCCCATGATTACATTGGGAAGTGGTAAATCCCCTCACCAGAGAATACATGTCTGAAAGAAGGAATGATCCATGATCAAACCAATGTGCCCATTTGGTGTACTCCCACCACGGTGATGTAACTACCTAAGTGCGGGATTCTCTTTGTAGAAACCATCACTCCATATTCCACGCTTTGCGTTCTCCTTATTCGGACCCTCGTCCTCTTTCATGTCTCACGAGACCCCCTAACGGCCTGGTCTCATGCCGCATTGGCTCACCTACCGTCCTGGGCTAACATTCCGGAAGACTTGTCATGTTTGGAAGGTCCCCCTAACAGTATAGATGTTCGACCTATGGTTCGCCAACTATCCTGGGTCAACGTCCTGAAATATTGACAGACAATATTTGTGACATGGTCCCGTGTTTTGAACTTGGTCAACAGTCGACCCTCATTTTTGTCCCCATTACAGGCTAACCCATTAAGGATATCGCTTCTCCACCATGGTCAACGACTGTCCTTTATTGTCATGCCATCCCCACAATGCTCCGAATCTTGGGCATCGTAATTCATGCTTCTCGTTTCTATCTGTTCAGACTGATTCTAGTGTCCTTGGTGTTGCACCATCCGTTCATAAGAGCAAGCTGAAGAAACGGTAATTCGGTTGTCTTGAAAGTTCCTTCTCTGTTCAAGCCTCTCCCATCTTTCAGAAATCCGGACTGGTAATCCGAATCCCGAATGCCCAGAGCATGGTCTCCACTCCTATGTTAGGTGGGACGAGAAGGAAACTATCCCCTATTTCTCACATCTGGCTCGACCCACGTGGGCTTGGGTAATTATCACCGAACGTCCCACAAACATTGTAGGGATGTAACAAGGTGATTCAAATAGTAGAAATCGTGCGTGCTACGGAATTCAAAACAAAGAAAGAAAAAATTGAAGCACGAAAGTACCAATAAAAGGTTTTTGGTTTGTTACAATACCCGGGGGTCGACTCCCCCCATGGACGGGTTGACCCCGTCAAAAGAGCGTTGCAGCTCCACCACCCATTGGTTTGTGGCATCCAAGGCTTGATGCCGCTGACTTAGCTCCCGCTCCTCCTCAGCAGCGGCGGGGCACAGTTCGTCATCCTTGGCTTTGGCCCTCTCTATGCCATCTTGAACGACAACCATATTTCCAGATGCCTGCCTCATATTCTCTTCATACTCTGCCAGCTGGGCCTTCAACCGTGAGATCAGCTCAGATTGTGCATTAAGAGAGGCTGATAGCTCATCTACTCGGGTCTGCATCTGTTGGACCTCGCCTTCAACCTCCTGGAGCTTCTTGATGTTGGTCACCTTCCTCCGCATCCAGCCCACGCTGAGCCCACGATCATGCTCCCAGATCTTCTCAGCCATAATATCTCGGATGATTGTGTGAGGATGTTGGGAATCCACTCACCCAGTGCACAGTTCGCGCAACCGCGAGTGGAGTCTGTCCATTTCAGCCAGCCATTGCACTTGGGGGGGTGTCCTTGATGAAGCGCGTGATTAGCTTCCACGATCGGTTGCGGACTATACTGTTGTCTTCCTCGTCGAAGGCCGTTTTATCCCAGTCCACGCAATTGGCAGGATTGTATGCGGGATACGCCCACAAGAAATCCTTGGCAGGATCTACATCTAGTGTTGAATTCAGTATGGCATCTGGCGTCGAAGCAGGTGTGACAGGACTGGGACCGACCGGTTAATCCTCTTCATTGGAGTCCACGTTGATGACTTCGGGCACAACCCTACTGGTGGTCCCACCAGTGATGATGTGTGTTGGAGCTTGAGGATATGGGGGGACTATCACCACCATCACCAGCATGCCCCTAGGAGGGACGCAACCAGACATCCCGACTAGTCTTGCCGCAGCAGCCCATGCCAGTCGGAGAACTACACAACAGAGAGGGACGTAAACGTTAGTTGGCATAGTCTACATATGACGACAAGGAAAGAGGTAGAGGAAAAAAACATAGATCAACCTACTGGAACTGTTTTTAAGAAGGTACTGAAGTGACCCCGAGGCGAGGCCCTTCGTATAATGTTGGAAGGTCTGGAGATTTCGGAGAAACCACCTTGGGTGCTCTGGTCCCACCAGACGTAGAACTGGACGTAGCCATAGGCGCGGGTTATGAAGGTCCCGCATCATGACCCGCCGAGGGGAGAGAACGAGGCCTGTAAACAAGTTCATCCTACATGGCTCAAACATCGGTGAGAAGTCCATTGTGGCTCGAGAACGGATCGTAAGGAATGATGTTCAGAATGCTACCTCGAGAGCTTCTGCAAAATCATCAGAATCTGAGCCTTGATCTCCGACCTCACCCTCCTCCAACGGGCTCCCTCCTCCAACCTCATCCTCCTGAGAGGAGTCCTCTGATTCATCCGGCAGGGGGAAGTGCTCCCTCAAATAGACAGCCGATAACTGTGTGGGGATCGTTCGATTCAGCAACACCCTCACTCGGTCTGTCATTGGGCGAGGGACACCACTGGAGTGGATGTAATCCTCCAGCTCTACCAGGTATTGCTCTGCCTCCACCGGAGATGCCATGAAGTCGGCCCAGACTGAGCCTATTCCCGATAACTCCATCCTGAGGCGATTCATGTGGGCCCATATCTCGGGTGGGCTGAGGAATTGCCGGTTGACATCCCAAATGTCCCAGGCTTTCGGGAAGACGTCATCCTCTGCCATGTCGATATGACGCAGCTGCTTCCCCGGGGCCTGAGTGGATATCCTACAAAATCCCCTCGGTGGCTGCCCCTCCGGATGGCCCTTCTCTTACGGAATCACCGGATCCACCACTGCTACCACGCCCTCGGCGGGTGCGGGTCTCGCCGCCATGGTAGTCCCTCCACTGCGAGAGGCCCTAGCTGCCCTCCGACACCGACCGTGAGATAGAGGAGGCCCACGGTCACCGACCCGAATAGTCGGATGCTTCAGTATCTCCCCTGGGTAAGCAGCCTCCCAACTAATGGCATACTCCCTCACCAATCCGAAAGCGGCGGTGGATGGAGGAAATGCAATTCGCATCTTCCCATCTTCCCGTGTGAACATGATCCACAACTGCCTCATCACACACGGGTGCTCCTCGTGACACACCTCCTAGTAGACCTACGGGGTCAGCCGCTGGAGGCACCAGAACTGCCTCGCAAACCGATGCGAGGTGTACAGTTCATATAGTTGCTCACGATCTACTCGTTCCACCAAAACTCCTCCTCGAAAGGCCTGGAGGTAAGCCCGATGTTCTTCTGTTCCATGCCTGTCATCAGTATGTATCCCAGTCGGCAATGGAAATGGGTGGAAATTAAACTAATTCTCCCTCCACACCCGATTCAGCACCATCGGCATGGCTAGATTGAACGGGAAGCTCCCGAACGTGTTCAGGATGGAGGGGCGGAAGTTCGATCCTGGCGGTGAAATAGGGTTTGGATACTCATAGATCCCCCTAATCTGCGCTGCGATCCACCCATATAGGAGGTGGAAGGGCCCGCATATCATTGGCGGCTTCATTCCTCGCTAATTTTCCATAGCATTATTTATAGTTTGGCGAGCATTGGAATCCCCAGATTGATCCGCTGACCCATGGCCAACATGGACGCCATAATAAACGAGCTGGACTGCACCCCCATGCTTGTATGCCTCACCAGTAGGATCCAACCGCAGATGAGAGCCGCGATGAACGCCGCCAGCCTTACTATCGGTTTTGTTCAGTGCTGACACTGAAACACTAGGTCTTCCATTGGCTGTCCTCCAAGACCCGCCAATATGTGTGCCCCTTACCCCGTTGGGCCGCCCTCTGACAAGTTTGAGGCCTCGGAGGGATCTCTCGATTTCTGGGAAATTCAGGAAGCACTTGAACCATCTCCTAAAGTGGACATCCCTCACTGCCTCCTTGTCCTATCCAGGGATGACTGCCATCATCACTGACGCCAGTCGCGGCATTTACTCGGTATCCTCCCACATGCTCATGACGGGGAGGAACTCATCATACATGGACCCCAAGATCGGAACCCCAAAAATCTGGTGGACATCCGACAGGCTGATGAAACCCTTTGAACTACGGGGACATTGATCCATGTCAAGGCCTGGTACGTTGGACGCCTCCCCGAGGTTCAAGCCCATCTCTCGTTGGACCAATGTCCACCATCACATCAGTTCGCTGACGAATTCCATCATCTAAACTACGAGGACTTTGATCCATTCCAAGGCATGGTATGTAGGAAGCCTTCCAGAGGTTCATGCCCACTACCCGTTGTACCAAGGTCCACCTTCACGTCGGTTCGCCGACGAAGCCCCTCTGAACTACGTGGTCTTTGATCCATGTCACGACACGGTACGTAGGAAGCCTCCACGAGGTCAAAGCCCACCACCACTAGGACCCTCCTGGTCCTCCCCATTCACGTCAGTTCGCTGATGATGCCCATCAGACCAAGGTCCACCCTTATTCCGGTTCACCGGCACCATCCCGAACTACGCGGACATTGATTCCCTGCCACGGTGATATGTAGGAAGCCCCTTCAAGGCTCAAGCCCAACTTCATCGTCACCCTTTCAACAGTTCCTTTCCCTTCCCCCATCCACTTCATTCGTTCATCCATCATCCACCTTGATTCTCGCCCAGGCCATCATATCCCAATGAGACCATGTCCGTACGCTCCTCTTCGCAGCCGCCCATGGGCTGGTCTTGGTATCGGCACCCCTTCAAGGGAAATCCCTCAATCTGATCTACTCTAGCTAATGCTCTGATCGGGCTGATCCGTCTCCAATGGACGTTAAACTCACGACATACCTTGTATTAAAAATGGGAAGCTGAGGAAAACCTCAGAAATGTGTCTATGGAATATAATTCCCCGCACTCGATGTGGGATGCCTTGGGCTTCCACGCCCTCCAGAAGCCCGGTGACTAGGGATATTGGACAGACATGCCAGGTTCCCCATCATCCAGACACGCTACTGATGCCTCAATGTGACTACTCCCCCGACTGAAGGTTGCTGCCCTGGCCAGACCCTTTGGAATGTACCGACAGAAGCAGTGTAATAAACCGGCACACATGGAAACATGGCACTGGGAAGAGTTTCACAAAAAACGTATTAAATCTATGACGGAGACCCAGACTAGGTGATGAGTTCTGAGGAGGAATCCACGGAATGAAGAACCAACATCCCATCATCCCGTTTCGATCAAGGAGTAGACGTCCCTAAATAAGGAGTGAATGTCGCCTTCCTTTAGAAAGCGGGAATTCGGGGAAACAACACAGCGCGTCCTCCTCCACAGACAGACGGATGCACGTGCCCCGGAAAAAGAGTCGGAAACAGAATTTTTTTATGATGTCACGATGTTTAAGAATCCCATTTTTTTACATGGGTTATGCTATGATATATGGTTTATGATTTTGTGGCACAAATAAGAATGGTATCATTATGAGATGGGTGGCACCTATATCTCCCTCCAATTCATTGGGTAAAGATTTTATATCTCATGAGATAGACATGGTTGGAACAGAAGGTTAAACCGGTTCAGTGAAGTGGGACTGAAACGAGAATTGAAATCGGTTCAAAAATGGACTTTGTCCACTAAGATAGTCATGGAAATGAGTCTTGAATAATAATAAATGATTATCTATGATTATGTGTGTATGCCACAATGTTTCATGTTTTATGTTATGATTATTGGGATTAAATTTCACTACTATGATTTATCCCATATTATTATATTATGATCTCTTTTGCAGGTTAAGATTTCTAAAATGTTATGTTCTTATGAATATGATGTGATTGAAATTTCTTTTGTTTACCCTTACTGAATATTTGATCTCACCCTTTTATGATTTCTTTTCCCCATGATATAAATAAAGGTTTTAGGTATTAAAAAAGGAAGATCTTTATGCGAGATTTTGAAGATCTTTCACCACGATTAGAAGATTATATTATTAGTTTCCAAATACACTAAACTATTACGGTTCTTGTCTGTGTGTTTTTTTATGTATTAAGTATTACTCAAAAGTAATGTAATGTCAATTCACGTCAAGATTCGGGCCTCTACAGTTGGTATCAGAGGAAATGTTTAGTCAACCATTGGAAACTAGGATGCAAGAACTATAGTGAGATCCCTAGAGATATTTCTAAGGTATGTCTAGAGATGTCCCTAAGGTTAAGTATAAGTATAGGTTATGGTCCTAGAATTACGGTAACGATCCTAGAATTAAACCTAAGTTGTTAGATATTGAAGGTACTCCCCCTTTATTATATTATTTTCCCTAGAATTATTTTTTTCCTCTCACACTATTATTTTTGGGTTTTAGATGATGGTTAGAACCCGAAGGAACCGTGATGATCAATGCAATGGAAAATGAAATAATTATCCTCCTGAAAAAACAAACGTTGAGGGAGATGGAGTGAAAAATATTATTTTCTATACTTACACAAGATATGAATCATTCTGGACATCCAAATGAGAAGAGAAGGGAACAATATTCTATTGAGTCCTTCATGAGGCAACGTCCACCTTCTTTCAGTGGGTCTTCTGATCCACTTGTTGCTGAACAATGGATCAGTACCACTAAAAAGATATTTTCAGTTCTTCAATGTTCTGAACATGATAAAGTCATCTTAGAAGTATATCGTTTGAAAGGTGAAGCTGATCAATGGTGGAATCTTATCCAGAATACGAGGCCATGAAATGAAATTGAGTCCATGGAATGGGGCGAGTTAAAGAACTTATTTTTCAATAAGTACTTCCCTCGTATTCTTCGAACAATGATGGAGAAGGAGTTTCTTGAACTAAAGCAAAATGATGATGAATCTGTTGGTGTATACGAAGTGAATTTTACAAGGCTTGTAAGGTATGCATCTGGATTGATCATCCAACCTGAAAGTAAAGTTGCTCGATTCTTCATTGGCTTAAAACCAAATCTTCAAAGGGAATTATCTATAAGAGACTTCAGTAGCTATGAAGAAATTGTGCGTTGTGCTATCAAGGTAGAAAAAAAATTGGTGTTACTTATCCATCTAATAGTTTTACAAGAAACGAAAGATGGAGTTCAAGGAGAAATCTCAGAATAATGGTGAAAAGAAGATGAATGTTTCTTTAAGCTCAAAGTGTGGAAAGAAGCTTGTTGGAGATTGTCTTAAAGGGACTAGAAAATGTTTTAAGTGTAGAAAAGAAGGTCATCGAGAAGATGAGTGTCGATGTAATGGAAAAAGGATTTCTAATGATGTGAATAAAGAGAAGACTATAGAGAACGCACCACCAACACTTCAATGCTTCAAGTGCAAGGAAATGGGGAATTATCCTAATAAATGCCCTAATCCAAGGGTTAGTGACGATCGACATGAGCAACCACTTAAGGAAAAGGACAAAGGGAAGTCACATGCAATCACCATTGGCGATGTTGAATATGACAACGACGTGGTGGAATGATTAAGTGTTTATGTAATTGGATTCCAAAATAATGTTGTATATAGTATCGTGGAATATTGGAATAATTATGTATTGGTCTATTGTGGTTTTCAATAATTTTATGGTACCGGTAACCATGGAATGTGATTGAGATATTTTTGGAAATTAGATGATATGAGCATAATGAAGGGATAAGGAGAAAATTAAATGTTTGATTTTATTCATGATCTCATGACTGATATAAGGAAATAGTTATATAATGGTTTGAGTATATATATTTTGGGGTTTTGGTATGTGGAAAGAGTTAACTTTTGACAACACTCATGTTTTCACTAAGATTCAATGGTTATTCATTTTTCAAGAGAATACATGATTAAGGCCTTCGAATGTTTTGAATGTGACCAAAAAGACATATCTCATGATATATGGGGATCAATGATGGTATTAACATGCTTGTTATATTAACTCTTTGGTAATAATTTTCACTATAATATGAAATTGGACAATAGTATTTTGCATAAGCCAAAAGATTAGAAAGGATTATGTGGGACATAAGTTAGTATTGTTTAAGGATAGAAACTTTGTCGATATTTTTGATGGGATGATATAGTAATTTTGTTTTAGAAAAAGGACAACGTGCATGACGGACGACAACCCATCGCGTCGGGCAAGGCTGTGGGAATCGAACCCACAACCGAAGTGTGACTGGCCTTTATCACCTACCACTGGCCTACAGGAAGTCCCTGTCTAGTAGAACCTTGTATTATTATATTAAGAAGTATAATATAAGAAGTATAAGTCCATTTTAGGAACCATATATGATTAATCTCACTATAGATAGACTTGTGAATTTTTAGATAAATTTTCTAACCATTTGTTTGAGACAGATGGAATGACCCATCATTCTATCACATGATCTGCTAACACATCATGAATGAAAAATTCAACTTCATTTCTTTATGAGATGAAGCAGAAATTGTCCATAGAACGACCAACGGTGAGACTATACAAAAATGACGAAAGTATTTATTCTAATTCCAATGTCATCATCATTAGGGAAATGATCTTGAAAACCAAAAATATTGTCCTATTGCTCTTATATATGATGAATTAGATGGTACCTTAGATCGTCACAAATTTATGGCTTTGTGATTGCTGGATTTTCTATAGCTATGTTCTCTACCACTCTCCATCAGAACATGATGGTTAGATTTTTCTTCCATATCCATATTTTCACCTATGTTCTCCTATATGGAAAACCAATGATGAGTTACTTTGGGTAATCATTGAATTTCATACATTAGTTTTTAAAATTATGTTTTAGTATTCTTTTTTACAATGTGGGCTTCTATGAATAGTAAACAAATTATAACCCTGACGAATTTCAAGGGCGAAATTCATTTAATGGGGGGTAGAATGTAACACCCCGAGATTTTATGAAAAATATTCTTTTACTTTCCTTGATGTCTTCTATTATAGAGCACACCTAGATTAGCCGGTACTATACGCAACACCGTATTAGCTTGTAGTATACGCAACGCTATTCTTGAATGGTTTTACACACAATTTCATGTTCGTTTTATAATAGTCATTCTACGCAACTTTGAGTGTTTATATATATATATATTCAATGTATAAATGAAATATGGTTGGATTCTGTTATACGAAATAATGAAGGATTATTGCACAACACGCAACCTTGACTTTTCTTGCATTACGCACAATCGCGACCTTCCTCGATAGCGTGTGCAATATGCAATACCGAGTTTCACTAAACAATGATATGCTATTAAAATATTATTAAAACTAGCCATTATGAATAGTAATTACCAATTTTTGAACTTTTGTAAATTTTATTTTTCAAAATGAAATTCATTTTTGGATTCGGAATATCGAAATTAGCTTAGGGTGAAATTTTAGTGCTTTTTGGCTAACTTTCATTTTCTGATGAATAGTGAAAATTATTAAATTTTAATTAAAAAAACCTTTTTAATCAAAATAATTAATAGTGATAAATTATTAATTTGAGTGATTTTAAAGTATATTTAGAATATATTTTTACAATTTAATACAATGTTGGTTATTGGATGTAATTTCACATTTAAACCAGACATAAACAAGTGTCAATCTTCTGATAGCTATTATCGCTTAAGAACATGCGATTTGTTTTGACGATGCAATTAATTTTTAAATTAATTAATGCAACTGATAATTTTTGAATTTGTTAAAATAGACATCATTTTTAAGTTCATAATACCAAATATATCTTAGGCCTAATTTATGGTATTTTTTCAGAAAACTTTTAATTTTTGATGAATAGTTAAACCACTAAGTCGTAGTTAAAAAAATTGAATTTTTCATAAAAAATAATTTTACCACTTCTGTGAGTGAAATTCCAAAAATCCTAGAGACACGACTGATGTCAGTAAGTAAAATTTAGTTCAATGAGATGAAAATATTTTTTTGGTGAATAGTAACTTTTTACTTTTTTTACCACGGTTAAAAGTAAATAGGGTAATTAAGGGTAAAAATGTTATTATTATTACCCTAAATCATGACCTAATTCTATTGGTTGAGTGTAATTCGACCAAAACAACCTTAGGAATAAAATATGACCATTTAGGCCCACTTGGATTGGATTAGGACATTTATTATTAATTTATTTAAAGAAGGGTTCAAATAGTTAAAATCACAGTTTAATAATTAAATAATTTTTAATATAGGGTTATACATAATAAGAATTCAACTATAAATATTCATTAGAAAGAAAACAATATTTCCTACATATTGATATTTTATTTGTAATTTTTAGACATCTAAAAAGTTAATTTATTTATGACACAATGTTGATGCAGTAATTATCTTATTAATGAAATATTGACACAATTGATGTTATAAATACCCAAATAAATGTAATTGAAGACTTTTTATGAATTAAACTAATTTTATTGGTTAATATAACATGTTATTATCAGTTTAATTAACTTTTTTCCAACTAATCATTCTTTTATGATTTTTACCAAAATAAATTACAAAATAGTGTCAAAATTGACAAAATATAGTTTTTAAAACAAATATTATATTATTAATTGATTTTTTATTCTTAAAAATCTAAGGTTCGTCCAAATGTCTTAGATAAGGCTATATATATTAATAATAAACGACTTGGGGTTCTTTTGTCCTGTTAAAGTAAGTTTATTAACCTTATAGTGTAAGAACACAAAAAGACACGGTAAAAGTAAAAATTATCTAACTTAAAGTTAAATATAAATGAAAAGGATAAAATAGGAACCTAAACTTGTATAAATTATATTTTATGAGATTATTTCGACCCACCCCACCTTAACTTCTAAATAAATCAATTTGGAGCTATTTAAAACCGAATTTGGCTTTATAATAAAATAATATTTTTAGTTTTTCCAAAAGAGCCCCTCTCATCCCTTATAAAAAGACACATCCTCCCTCCCTTCCTCACACCAATTTGAGCCTTCAAGCTCTACCAACCCCTACCAAATTCTCTTATCCACATCTCTATACACATCCTAGTTGTCTTGGCCTTCTTCAAAGACCAATTTTAGTTCCCTAAGAGGAGGACTCAAAGAGGCGCTTCCAAGAAGATGTAATGTCTGTTACCGATTCTTTAATCTTTATATCTTCTTCCACTTATTCTTCTTTAGTTGTTTAATTATGAAGTAATAACATCATTATCACTCATATACTGATATGTAATTATAAGTTTTAAACAACCCTATTTCACCATCTATCCATCCTACAGAAAACGAAATCACCGTGCGTGCGTACGTACGGAATACCGTCTCCATGCCATGTTGTAAACTATTTTCCACCACCACCTTACTTGGATGGGTATAAATGTGTACATAATAACTATATATTATTATTGTAAAGTGATATTGATTCTTAAATAGTATACATACACTCCAATACAATTTCATGATCATGAGAATGATATCATCGCTCGTGCGTACGTACGGACTACCGTCTCCACGACATGATGAGATTAATTCTCCACGTTAACCATTCATGAATGATTATAAAGTATACATAATAAGTAATCATGAAATATATGACATAATAATGATACTGTATTTATGTGTATGTATATTTATGTCATCAACTTAATTCCATTCAACTCAATAAGGGAACGAAAACATCGTTCATGCATACGTACGGCCTACCGTCTCCATGAACGGTGTATTTCTTTCCATTTACTGATCTATTATATATATATGTATATTCTTAATATATATTATATATAAATCATGTTTTATATTCTGTAATTAGGTAATCATTATCTAAGTAATCATAAGAATAATTACAAGTCAAAACACGGACGACAAATGAAATGATTTTACCCAAAACGATCTTTAACATGGAATTTACAAAAGAACGTGTAATATAAAGTCATAAGAGAACCATATATGATATCATAACAATGAGTATGATTCTGGAATAAGTCAATGATATTATTTAAATCATTTTACAGGAGTTTCGGACACTTAAGAAGAAAATCAGACCTAAGGTAAAGGAAAATATCACAATCTTATTTTTATACGAGATTGCTTATTTGTAATTATTTACTAGGGTGTATTTTATCATCCACATAAATGTTTCCTTAATTTGTAATATTTATATCCTTATAGAGTAGTTTATATCCAATTTTACTCTTCGGTGAGTTTTTTTTAAACGATATGAATGGAATCTTTTGTCATTTTTCGTACGAGGTACTTTTTGACTTTTCCGACAAAATTACGAGAAGAATGTTTTATTAACATATACGACATGAATAATTTTTAAAATATTATTTACAAGAAGCTTCCTTTATACGTTTTCAAGTTTATTTTTAATCAACGTCTTTTAGTTTAGAATTGTATGACATGTTAAGAAATGAAAAGTGTTTTTGAAGTAGAAAGGATGTTTTCTTCAAGAATGGAGTTCAAGTATTTTATCCAAATTATTTTCCATCTAAGATAATAAAGGGTTCTGTTTCTATCCTGATTAATACATTTATTTGATTATGTTGTAATGGAATTATTTTTATTAATTCCTTTATCTTATATGAATTGTTTTATGATGTCACGATGTTTAAGAATCCCATATTTATTACATGGGTTATGCTATGATGTATGGTTTATGATTTTGTGGAACACATAAGAATGGTATCATTATGAGATGGGTGGGAACTATATCTCCCTCCAATGCATTGGGTTAAGATTTTATATCTCATGAGATAGACATGGATAAAACGGCAGGTTAAACCGGTTCAGTGGAACAAGAATGAAATGAGGAGTGAACTCGGTTCAGAAATGGACTTTATCCAAAAAGATAGTCTTGGCAATGAGTCTTGACTAATAAGAAATGATTCTCTATGATTATGTGTGTATGCCACAAATATTCATGTTTTAGGTTATGATTATTGGGATTACATTTCACTACTATGATTTATCACATGTTAGGATATTATGTTCTCTTTTGCAGGTTAAGATTTCCAAAATGTTATGTTCTTATGAGTATGATGTGACTGATATTTCTTTTGTTTACCCTTATTGAGCATTTTAGCTCACCCTTTTATGTTTTCTTTTCCCCGGGATATAATGAAATGTATTAGGTATAAAAAAAGGAAGATCATTATGGGATATGTTGAAGATCGTTCACCATGATTAGAAGATTATATTCAGAGTTTCCAAAGACACTAATCTATTACGGTCTTTGTGTGTGTGTTTTTGTTATGTATGATGTATTCCACAAAAGTAATGTAATGTCAATGTACGTCAAGATTCGGGCCTCTACATATTATGATGTGATAAATTTAGTGGAAATACTAGGAATTTGTCTATGTATAGGAAACACATCTGAAATTTTGGTAATGTATAAATTGGATGGTTTTTTCGAATGAAAATCACAGTGTTAATTGTATCATTAATTTTAAGTGATTTGAATATTTTACCATCACTAATGTCAGTCTCACCATTATCAAATTGAATCGAACATGTTATTCATGGATCTATAAACAACCAATGGTCCCTTATTTTTTATATTTTTCTGTCCTTCATTCCAAATATAGGTGGTGGTTGTGAAATATACCCACAGAAGGTAGGAACATCACATTGGTCAAGATGATTGTAGGTCCAGATCATCAAATCTTTTTGTGGGCATGTATTTATTTTTTTGGACTCTTATAAAGATTTTATTGAAGACGATTTCTTGAATCCTATTTTCATTCCCATATATGACAAGTTTCACCCTTGAAATAATGATCAATTATTATCATGTTTATGTCTAGAATCATAAGTATGTATCTAATGTTCCCCAACAATGGTAACAATAGACTATAAATTATTATAATATTAGACATAATGATGATTGTTTTATGCCTTAATGTGAGGTGCTATAGAATTTTCTTTCATCCAGGGACACAGACATTGTGTGGATGTCGGGATCAAATACATTAAATAGGCCACTAATGTATCATCATGAAAGGAACCAAAACCCTAATATTTTTATTACATGTAACTTAACACATCATTCCATGTATGTTCAAGCGATATGGACCAAACCATGATGACAAACATCATATGGAATGGATTTGTAGGTGGAAGGTAAATAATTATTTCTTTGTGTGGGTCCTAGGCTTAAATGACATGATGTTTTGGGAGGGAGTATGCTCCCCCTAGTGGGGTATGGTCTTATCATGAATATGGTATAATAAAGATAGTGATGAAAGAGGGATGGAAGGAATATGACCCAAGTAGTTAGATGCAAAGCCTTCTAGGAATATGTCCTATATAATATTTTGTTTATTTTAGTTGTTGGGATTTTACTTAAATTTGTAATCCAACATATCCTTGTATGTATGAAATCAAAGACCACATATTTTTGATTTTTGGGGAAAAATCTCAGGGAGTCCCATTTTCTTGGATATGGTTGGGGCTAACACTAAACATGATTCCCATTTTCTGGGATATGGTTAGCGATTTTACTATTGAGGATGACTAATTTCATGTGATCATTCTTATGTGATAATCACCACTGACCTCTAATCAAATGTGAGTCATATTCAATATGATAAACGAGAGGAAGTCATATATATTAAAACAATTCAGAATCTCTTATCCACTAGTGCATGAGGACTGGGTCCCAAGGGATAGGGAAAGAGAGTGGTTTCTAACATTCCCATATCCACATAGCATTATAACATATACTTGTGAAGATGTGAAATAGTGCCTCCTCCCACAATACTATATAGGGGTTTACAAGAAAAATAATTTTTTTGGTTCATGGGCGAATAAAATAGTAAAAGTCACTACAAATAAAAGTAAAAATGAATATTGATCCTCCATTCATCAACTAGAATGGGGTGTTCCATGTTAAAACAACCATGGTTGGAACCCTCGCTACCATGCGAATGTAGTCTTGGGAACATTCCAAATGACCCCCTTTGTTGGGGAAGATTCCAACATGAATATGATTTCTATTGGCAAGTATACATGAGTCAAAAGATTTATGTGTCTAATATTATAATCATATTGATCAAGAAACAATATAAGATTCCCTGACCGGATGCTATAATAATAGATCACATAGTGGACAAACAAGGGAATGATGATTCAAAGGACGTAATCGATAAGATATTGAGAGTATAACACCCTAGGATTCCCCATAATTCATATCATGTTCTTTTGAAATATGAGATTCTCTCTATATAATATTTTTCCTTATGATAAATAGTGACATCAACATAGTGTTTGGAAATAAAGACCTATGATTTTAACGCATAGAGATTTTCTACATGTTTTTAGGTTCCACTCGTCTAATTTTTGATAGTGAGGATTAGGTTACTCCACAATATTTTTTTATAATATAGTTTAGAAATCACTCTATTTATATTTTTTCTATGTGTTGTGATTTTCCACAATGGGATTATCTATCTACTCATTAAAAAATGGTTTCTAAAAAGGGTTTTTGGGATTGTCAATTTCTGGATGAAATCTTTTTCTTCCTTAATGATATGTTGTGTGTTTACCTACTAGTAATTGATGGATCTCACACCATTACTAATATTTTATCCACATGTTTGGTCTCTTATATCTCCCCTTTCACCCTGATAACCAATGCATTTATAGAGGTCCAGGGTAATTGTATTTCGGGATTGGTAGTAATCCCAAATATGTTGTGGGTATTTTGTTTGTAAGAGCCTACAAATGATGTCCTATATCATGAATGATTTTATTAATGGGGGATAAAAACACCATCTAGCACCAAAAGAAATTTTTTTGGTGGATTGGTAGTTCTACTAGAACAAATCACATTCCGAACATGAAAATGATCCGGTTCATTCTTGATCCCTAAAAATACCATCCTTTCTTGCAAACAGATTTCATTATGGGATATCATACAGAGTGGTGGTTCTTGTATTGAGTTATGAAATGTGGTAGCTATAATTCCATCATGGTTTGTATGGTTTTTATCTTTTCAACTACTAATGTTTTTTTATCTATGCCTTATTGATGAAGTTTGTTTTTCATTATATGTAGATATTTTGGGACTCTATAAAAGACCCCGATCATAAAGACTTCTGATTTCGATTAATATGAGGTGGTTCTAAAGAATAAATTGGTCCTGTTTAAAATCATTGTACGGTATTCATGTGGACCCAAAATATGGTCAACTCTTATATATAGAGAGACCTTGCTCATTTTCCATCAATAGACTTCCCAATTATTAGAGAAATTTTTTGAATCCATACCACACATACATTTCTTGAGTAGTGTTTTCCCTTGAGAATTTTTTTATCAAGAAATAAAAATATCACCTAAATTTAGTAATTGTGCTAACCCACATATAAATATATTCACAGATGTGGTTACTTAATGTACCAAGAATTTTGTGGACCGTGTTTTGAGGGATGTGTGGTTCAAGGGTATCCTAATCCAAACACCTCATCGAATGAGAGACTCTTTAACTAAAATTCATCATTGAGTGGTACACATCTAAAAGTGGATTGTTGGAGAAAAACCAGAATACATTATTTTTGATAATTTATAGAGAATATTTCAGTAATTTTCATTTAAATTTTCAAATATTTTTTAGGTAATAAAAATGCTCAAACATCCACCTCGGGGATTGCAATTAAGAGAGTAACTTATATTTTTTTGGGAACATTAAGAATGATATTTGACGTTATAAAATCCCTTAGGATGGTGTTGTAAATAATTTATTTTCTATAAATCTTCAAACATGAATTGTGTCCAACAAACTAAAATTTTACAACATCAAACCACATGAGAATTCTCTCATTCCATTGGCAGACAATATTCTTATATCTTCTTGGTTTGGGTGTCTCAAGATCATGTTAATGTGAATATATCTATTGTGGGGAAGATCCTTTTATTTATGAATAAGAGAAATTGTCTATATAAAATGGTTTTCTATGGGATAAAATTAACCAAAATATTCATGTCATATCTCTGCATTCCTAAATTCATTATTAACATTCCACATTCATCTTCTCTCATGGTGATCCTAATGTTGGGTCGATAAAAAAGTGTGATATGTGTTCTGGAGTGATATTCTAAGACCAATGAGATTGGGCATTCTGGTTGACCCATACAAGGATGTATGGGTCCCTTATTTTCAGGTTTTATTCACTAGTCGCGATGTAATTCTATATAGATCATTCATTAGTGTCCGAGCAAAAACACATACCACACATCACATAGTGATGTTGGGGTTATCATATGGATATCTATATAGAAGGGTGAATCACCATTCCCAGGGATATGTATAACGAGTTCATGCCTACATCCAATAGAAATTTGCATTTATCTTTATTGCTGATATACCTACTAATGATGATAGAGAAATTGACTGGACATCCCCTCTATACTCTTAAGATGATTCCTTTAGTGATTTGAAAAATATATTTATGAAATCTAGTGGTATAAGGATGATGGTTTGACGTAATCTAACTCATACAAATCAATATTCATGAGGTGTCCCTGGTCCATACTAGGCCACACTCGGTGAATACATACAAACTACATGTGGCTATAGGATTATACAAAAAATATCCACATACTTTGTATTGGATGGATTTTTTTCATGTTTTTTAGAATATGTCTCCTTCCATAAAACAAAGTTTATACTGGTGTGTGAGTATTCATCATGATGATTACAAACTCTTTTAGTAGAGGAATAACATTCCAAAATTTATGCACCCACCCTTTCCCATATTTAGAAACTATTTGGTCATGTTTTGAAGATAATATCACTACATCTCCCCACTCGAACATTCCAATTAATGTATTGATGGATTGTGGAACAATTTTGATTCTAATAATATCAGTTAAACAAAACAATTCCTCATTAAAAGTTTCTCCCAACACTACTTAACATTTATATCATTTTCATAACATCAATGGTCAATGAAAATGTGGCTGAGTTATTATATTATATTTCTATCTTTACATTCATTTTTATGGAGAACCTTGTGGAGAAACAATAGATTATCGAAGAGGTTCTCACAAATAACTGTACTACATACTTTAATTTTAGGGCATGTTCATTACAACTCAAGTGGATGGATAAACAATTCATGAACCTTGTCTTCCTTATAGGTTTTCATGGAAATTTTGATTCATATAATCAGATTCATATTTTCTCATTACTGTAATAAAAAAAATAATCACACCCATTCATCATTCATTTTCTTTGGATGATGAAGATGCTTGAGGATTCAAGCTACGTACATTTGATAACCCTTTGAACACATAGACCAACATGTCAAGTGTTTATTCCATGATGTGGATTGAATACTATCTCTATGGGGTACTAGGGAAACTAGTCTTATAAGTAAATAAAACATATAATTCTCTTACCTAGTTTCTCGAGACTCATCCCTCAACAATTTCAATATTACAGAGGTGTGTGTCCCATTGTTAAAAACATTTCAGGCGAGCTTGATCCTATATCTCTCTCTTTTCTGAATGTGGTGTATATCAAACTTTTTACATTGGTATTGTTACAATCCCTACTAATTTTGGTCAATGTAGGAAACCATTTCAAACCCAATCATTTGAATCAAGATCCCTTATACATGTTCATGTGATTGAATTAGAGGCAAAAATAGAGTAATTTGAGACTTGGGATTCTCATTTTGGAATGATCCTATACAACATAAATGTAATAACATGTTATATACCAAATAATGTATGTTATCATGGAAAGGATCTCATGGATTATTTTGAACATTTGGTTGTGTAGAAATTGGCTTGGCACCAGATTTATAATTTTATCACAAAGCCTCCTTTGGAGAAGATATGTGACATGGAATAAATTCTTCTTCATATTTTTCATTTCATGGGTGTTGTGAGATTTTATTACAGGAACATTATTATCAATATTCATCAAATCCTCATTGGTTGAGAGGAATTTGAGACTATTGAATGTGATATGCTCCAATTTAACATTTTTAATCCAAATGTGGAGTCTTTTTTGGATACCACAACAAAAAATCATCACAAGATTTCTAAATAGGTACAATTTTATGATTGGATGGTTTCATAGAAATTTTAAATATGATAACATGAGGCTTATTTTTCTTGGTTAATTTAGTAGTCATTATACACAAATTTAGGAATCAAATCAATAAGATAGAATAGTTGAGAGTTAAAGGTTAACATTACACAAATTCACTTAGACGCTAAATATGTATCACAGAAAAGAACCAATCATGAGAAGGCCCTTGATGGATTGTGTTAGGTATCTTCAAATATATGGAATTAGGCATGAATCATTTCATTACTGGAAATTTAATTATTTATCTTTTCTCATTACTCAAATTAGGGAGAGACTCCATGATGTGGATGATCCTCCATAATTTTTCTAATGAGAAGAAATCCTGAAATTATCAACCATTTGTCTAATCACTAAATATTTCCATTGATATTTTAATAGTTATACAAAGGTATATTTATTTGCATGAGAATTCTTGTAATGAAATAATTTTTTCTTGAGTCAATAAATTTAGTGAGTATATATTTTACAATTTCTGGGGTGACATGACATTCCTAACAAATATTTAGTATTTTTTATTACAAAACTAATTAATTCCTATATTAAGTGTATTATAGGCATAGTGGGAATGAAATTCCTTTGTATTATCAATTCCTTTTTGAGTTTTTGACCTAATATATATTTTTTGTTTTTTTACTTAATTATTTCCAACCATTCAAATCATAGGTCAGGAAATAAAGTACATGACTCTTTCCTAGGGTACAATTTATATAATTTAAACCTAGAGATTACTATCTGACATTAGATAGATAGTTTATAGTATTGAAAGATAGAATAGAATCACATGTGTTTCATGTTGAACAACATCGACCATGAATTATGGGTTGATGAAACAAATATGGATGTATAGCTGACAATGTCCCAATTTTTCTGATATGAATGGATTCTTTTTAGGCCCTAATATTGTGGCATTCAAATCCATGATATGATAAATGAAAATTACGTGAGGTGTATCCATAGATCTTGTTTGTAGGTCGATTACAGCATGATGTTGTCCGGGATTACAATGATAGAAGATCCCTCCCATTCAAGAAAAAATTCTTCTGGTGGAAAGAAAATATTGTTTGTGATTTATGAAGATATAATGGGGAAATATTATGCATTCTCAAATGTGGGTATCCTCAAGACACTGGTGCTCCATTTTTTTATGGAATGATAGTTTTTTAAGATTTGATTTTCATAAGAACATTATGAAGGGATTGTAAATGGAATGACGTCTGAAAATGACTAGGTCAACTATATCGGCAATATAAATGGATCATGTAGCCCTCATACATAAATTTATCATCCATAAATGAGTGATTAATAATAGTGTAGTTTATTGTTTTCTTACTAGGAAATAGATAATATAGTTAACATATTATGTTAAATATGTTTGAGGTATACTATTTAAGGTTATGTTTCATTGACAAAATGATTAATGGTTTTACATTTTCAAAATATTACGACCACGTATGTTCAATCATATTTAGGAATAGAGTGGTGAAATTAAATGTTGGAATTAGTGTATTTGCTGAATCATAGGAGTGAAATGTGATGAAAAAATATTCATGGGTTACATAAATAGAATCCCTCTCTCCTAAGAATGAATTTTCCTTCATATGACATGCCTTTATTGGATATTTATTCAATTTCTATTTGGAGCATATTATGAATAGTTAAACAATGGTTTCCCTAAGAAATCGAGCTTTAATTTATAGTTTCTATGGATATATTATAGATATCCAGACTTCCCTATACATATATATATGTTTTTTAATGTAAATTAAATGAATATGAATCGATCATTTCATAAAAAAAAATGTTGAGAACTAGTAGAATCATATTCATCACAATGGTCAGTCCCATATGAATGATGTTGGGGATTTTTTCATTAGAGAAGGTCTTAGGATTTAGATCTCGGAATCAATATTTATATTGTCAAAATTAGAATCATTCAATATGTATTATCTAGATCATATCCCAATGCATTGATCAAACTCTTATGCGGGGAAGGGGTATTGTTTTCAATTTATTTTTGGCTCACATCTAAGGAAATACACATTTCAACCATATTATGATGTTATATCTTATATATTGGAGATAGGGTAAATTTTTGTTGTTTTGTTGGCCGAACTAGGATATATGATTTTAATTTCACTACAAATCTTTTAAAAAATGAGAAGGATAACAAACGTAGTTATTTTTTGAATGTTCAATGTGTTGGTCCAAAATATGAAAATGGAAGGGGGGAACATTATTATGTTGTTTCTAAACCATTATTTGAATATTTTGGCATCATTATGTATCATATTATAAAATTAATCAATCCAAACATAGTTATTGGGAAAAGAGAATTTTTGGGTCATGTGACAATGGCATGATAAATGAATTTGGGTTTTAATTGATAAGAACATAATGAGGTCTTTTAGATTTAGGTCCTATGTAAAGAACCATATATCAAGTAAACTATGAGTAACAAAAATTAATAATTTCCTAGGACATTCTGAAATGCCTTTGCCGAGAAGAGGGAATCATTAAACAATGATTCCATGGGGCTTCAGGTCTGAAGAAATGATATGAGACAAAAATGTAATTCAGGGCATATGAATATATAAGATGACTCTTTTATGGATATATTTTCTTCTAGACGATAACCTTTTTTAATGGTGATAATATAGACCCAACATGGGAATATTTTTCATAGTGAAAAAATGGATTCATCATAAAAACTAACATATATTGCCAGTGTCCCGAGAGAGATTGTGGATATCTAAAATTTCCCAAATCATGTTTTATGATAAGTTGAATGAATGTGTCAGTGTACTTATGAATAATTTAGACCATGATTCCCCATGGTGTTTAATATTCCCTATATAGATCTTCATCATATATAAGAGGGTATATTTCTATTACCCTTTTGGAAATCTATAAGGGAACCCAAATTTATGATTTCAATTATAAACATTTGATTGAATTTTAGATATGGGGAATTGTTTCCTTTACCCTATGGTTGGGACTATAATGCAGGTATATGTAACAAAACATATCTCATTTTTTTAGAATCTATCCACGCATAGTTCTCTAGGAACCATGTTGTTTAATATAATTCAAGATGTTATTTTTATATACCCAATGTAAAATGGAAATATTGTGGTGTGACATATGACTAAAGACCTGGGGGTCACTATATAGCTCATGATGTAAGTAATCATGCAACTTTTAGTTCAAAAATTATATGAAATGTTCATTTTAATTTCATGTAGTAAAAAAAATTCATGAGACTTTTAAATTCTTGTAACCAAGACTATAATATACTTTATTTGAATAGAAATTATTTAATTATATAGGTAATCAATTAATAAAACTCATAATCCCACATGAGAAATAAATCTTCTGAGAAACAAGGGGTGGAAAGGTCTATTCCCCTATAAAATGGTGATAAAAATAAAATATAGGGGTTGTTTTATTTCATGGTTTCTAGTTCAGGACATATGATATATGAATTTCTTTGTATCCTATTAAATGGAGAATCAAGTTGTATGTAATTGTAAAAATGCCTCTAATGGTTTAACCCATTCACATGAAGGGATAATATTTGTCATTTGTCACAAATGATCCCAGTATTGATGTTTATTGAGTCTCTTTGTATCCTATGATGTCCAGATTCAAGACACACATAGTTATGGAAAATTGAAATTTAGAAAACTAATGTCGAGAATGTGGGAATACTCTCATGTTTGAACATTGGGGAATTCAATTTTAATCTAGTGTTATCTCATATTTACGAGACATGGTAGGCTTGTTTGTCATCATGTGAGGAGGTTGTTGTCATGGATTCATCTCACACTTGTTTTCCTGAGGCATATCATATACCCCATGGGGTAATGTTGCAATTATTCATTGAAATTCATTTAACACATTTGGGTATACATGTCTTAGAAGAAATTGTGTGGATAAAAAGTCATGAACCAACTTGAAAAGAGGGATATATGGACCCTCTTCTCTATAATCTATCAAGACATATTTATCAGGGGACACTGTCACAAAGATGAATGGAAATGAATTCATGAATAGTTTATAATGGGGCTTGAGCAAGGGAATGAGAACCAAGTGTCACTATATGCCTAGTGACAATTGGGATCATGCCATATATATTTCTTGAATGGAATACTCTTCACATGGTTATGACCCTTTTTCAAATGGGGCATTATTCCCATTGATTATCGTATAAAAACATAGGATTAGAGATCTTAGTGAATCTACATATATTATGATGAATGAAACCATGCAAGGTATTGTTCTTTAAATGATTGCCTATAATAATTTAACTCATTTGTTGAGAGAGGGAATTTCACATTAAATGGAAACATTAATGAAATGGAATGTGTTAGAGTTAACTATATTGATATTTTTTTTATAAAGAGGAGGTAGAATTTTCCATATTTTTTGGATGGGTCTAGGATGTAATGTACGGGATCCACTACGTATCCTATTTTAATGAGAATCATGTGAACACAATTCTTGAGGAATCATTTGTTTTAATGTATTGTGGAAAGATTGTTACTAATGTTATTTGACATCTTGTAGTATGGACATGGGCCACCTGACATGAATGAGACCTAATATTTCTTTTGGTACCAATAATTTAGTAAGGTTAATAACAATTAATCCTAGGATAGTATTAATCAAGCCACATATAGTTATTTTATGATGAGATTCTATATATGGATTTGAATCACGTAGGAATCCTTGGGAAATTTTTCTTTCTTTCGCATAGATTTATCATGTGTGAATTTAATTCCATGTGAGATGGTGATCGTAGTGTAGTTCAATGTCACAAGGTATAGAAAAAATGGTCAGTTTAATGTCATATTGTCATAATCATGACATTATGTAGTTTAATGTCTTACAAAAAGGGCTTTTGGGTCACACATTTTATCGTCCAGTGATTGAGATTATGTTTCATGATTTTTTATTAATTTAGGTGACAAAGACATGATATCTGATTTAACATCACATAGTTGAGAGGAATGATATTTTATCAATTGATGTATTTCTTGATAAACGATGCAATGGTAGGGGCCATGGTAAGCTGTTTGTCCATTACGATAAAAGAATATTCCACATTATATAACACATTTGATATGGAATAAGGTACCTCAAATAGTTTTACCATCATTAGAGTTTTATTTTTGGGTATCATTAGAGTCAGGAGGAACAATAAAATATCTTCCTTGTTTAAAAATCATAGGAATCATTATTTATTAAAGGCTCATGAAATCTAATATTATTGGACTTCCATATGGTTAATGATATGATATATCATCTCATCCCATCAATCCTGTTCATCCATCCATTTTTGGGATTTCTCATCTATGGAATAGTAATCTAATATGGAAATCCATAGTGTTAAAAATTGAACCTTTGGGAGAGGACTACCAATATCCCATAAACTAATGACTATATGGTTCTATGTGGGGTGGTTTAAGTCATGGTCTGGTAGTATCACAAGTAATGTAGAATAATGTTCGGTGAAGATGATTTATCATTATATACCATCATTTGGAGTATATTAAATATGTTCTTTGTGAAGGCCTTATCTGTCCATTGTACACTACATGATTGTGGGATGAATGGTTGGATTTGATAATATACTTTTGATAGAGTTTCTCTAAATCAGAATACTAGAAATTGGTTCTCTATTTCATTAGTATTGAATGAGGGACATCAAAACAATTAATGATTTTTGAATTTACCTTGAAAAAATATATTTCATATCCAATAATAATTTATGGGTATAGATTATACCACATGAAGAAGAATTCGGTTGAAGTGGGGATGTAATTGAATGGCTTGGTTGTGGTTGGGGGATATGGTCCAACAACATATATCCCCCCATATGGAAAATGTATTATACTATCTAGATTTGTGAAATAACTCCATGGGTTGGTGAATGGTGTTTTAGGGAACATGGAAGGAATATTAATTTTATTGGTAAATTTTGGGCAATACTACTCTACAAAGGGCCAGTAGTACCCAAGCCTACTGATTTTATAGGGATTCATAAACCCTTAATGGTGTAACTACATGATCTAGTGTTCACATATTTCATGAATACAATGGCCTTATCTCTATCAATGAACCTAATAAAGAAAACATCATATTCTCAATAATATAATAAATGATTATGATTTTTTTCATCATATAGAACAATGATATTTTTTTTTCTTTAGATGATCTCTTTCCCATCTCTTTATGATGGGAGTACTCCATTTGGAATATATTCTATAATGGGTGTCATCCTACTAGTGGTAGGATCATATGGTTTGGGGGCAAGATTAACATCATGAGTGTATTCCGTGTTGGTATGAAAAAAGAGTTGAGACCATGTTGCGGTGTGCAATGCTTATGGTAGTTTCATCATTATATAGATCTATTATAGGAGTAGCTATATATGTAGGTTTGTATTCCTAATCATTTTTGGATGATAAAATATGATTCATGGTCAGTTCAAAATAAAATTCACAATTAGAAATAGTATTAATCCAATGAAACTATAACAGTGGTTTTCCAAAAACTATTTGTACAGGTATCATAGATAAATTATATAGATATGGTTTTTATAAAACAAATTTTATAGGTGTTACCAATACCAATGATCTTGGAAAAAATATTGGTGTGTTTTTGATAAAAAGAATATATACTAATGGTTTTGGGGAAAATGATGGTATAACATCCGCATTTGGACCTTATACCAAAGGTTTTGGAAAACTTGTTGGTATATGTCACAGTTGTAGAATCATTTTTCTAAATATTTTTCTATATCATCCATAATAATCCCCCATAGTAGTGATTTTTCGACACCAATTGGATTAATCCAAATAAATACAAATAATTATACAAACGGTTTGTAAAAACTTCTGTACAGGTATTTCGATTATTTATGTATTAGTGTTTTCAAATAACATTGATTTCATCAAAATTTAAATTACATTTAAATAAAAATGTATCTATATTTAATATTATGTTATCAAATGTAATTATAGATTAATGGTTATGTAATTTAAGTATAAGTTATATGGGATGAGATCAAATCCGCCCGATCTTTTTTTAATTACCTAAAACATTAGTTTCTCAAAACTATTTTATTGTTCTATAATGATAAAATATAATCCAATGACCCTCTATAATTTTTTTATATTCTTATTTATTTTATCGATTCCACCATTAGTCCATCGATGTGGCCTAACAATGGGATTTGATTATACATTTTGATGGTGTAATCACGATGGACTTCCTTTCTGTAAATGTCTCAATAAACATTAAACAACAACTGATTTTCATTGTACAAAAAGTACCAAATATATCCCTACAATAAGATCCTAGTATTATACATAATTTTTCATGCACACTTCTGGAATATGTAGAAGTACGTTTTGGATGCCTTTGTTGGAGAAATAAGGACGACTCATAACCAAACATTTTGAGATCATGGGGAATTCTATCATATCACATGTTGGGATTCAGAATGCATTGACAAAATACATCTCCCATATCTAGAGATACTATTGGATAAATAAGATATTCTCATTGAGTATTTAATTATCAATAAATTACATTTCTCTAGTGGGATGTTCATCTATTAATTATACTAATGTCTATACTTTTATAGTTTTATATGATAGAAATAATATGAAAAACTATTACAGATTCACCTCTTACCATGAATGATGGCCGGTCAAAAATTGGATGGAAAATGATAGATTTTAGTGGGTTGCTACTAGAGACTAAATATTAATCATAATGCAATAGGTAGGTCCTAATTAAATAAAATACGATGATTTCACCATGAATATTTTCTGGATATCTAAAAAATGAATCATAGTATAAATCATGGTTCAACTAAGGTAATACAGTTTTCTTTCACTACACCATCAATTATTTGTGTGAGGTAGGAACAAAATTACTATTCTATAAATTTTCATATAAATTGAGTCATCATCCCTCGATGTTCAGTATTGTAACTAGTATACTAAATAAATACTTCATTAAACTGTTGAATTTTTACTGTAAATTATCATTCCATTGATATGTCTACCCTTTTTTCAACTATGTAAAAAAATTAAATAAAAAATTCTTGGATATTGGATGTAAAGAACAGTATGTAAGAAAGATGTACCTAATGTCCTCATTACACATTAATTTTTTTAGGAGGTCACACGTTAAGGATTTCATTTTCCTTATCAGGTTCATCTTCGATATCACAATGTCATATGATGAATCCAATTTATTTCACGATGGTGATGTCAAAATCACATTTCATGGGGTTCATTTTTAGGCTTTATTGTAATATTTTTTATGATCATTTCATGATCTTCCATGCTTTCATAATGTTTTCAAGAAATTTCATCTAGATCATTGATATATCATTTGATAATGGTCCACGATAAGGGGTTGAATAAGAAATTAATGGAACATTTATATCTAGTTAAATCAATATTCAAGGAAATGTGAATTATTTGATATAAAGCTATTCCCAAGGGGGCTTAATAGTATGGCCCCAACCCTAGTTACCCAGAGTCGGTGAATTATTACATAACATTGGCATGATAAAAAAAGATCAAGTCTTGAAAGTCCGATTAGTTTAATAGCCTTGGAAATAATACATACAATCATAAGGATTACATTACATCATAAAATAGAAAACTACAACAAAATTTTTTCCATAGACAACACTGAGATCCCTTAGACTATCCCTACAGGTCAGTAATAATATACTTTTTTTCATCCTAGGAAAAATAAAACTTAGAAAGGGGTGAGCTCAGATGCTCAGTAAGGATACCAATATAGCAGATACTATCATAAATAAGCATAATCATTTAATGAAATGTATAAGATTAAAAATACTTTTAAAAATGAAATTCTGTATAATATGGAAATTATATAATAAAATAATTCCATTTACATACACAAATTGATATTATTGTAGTCAAATAATCACATGAAATATCAATAGACACTTTCATAATGATAGAATGCATAATTCCAGACGTTCATAACCACATAGTCAAGGCCTTGTGCTATGATTACAAATAATATTTAGTCAAAGCTTTGTGCCAAGACACTAGTTTGTCTCATGAGACCTTCTAATGCATCGAGGAGCTATAGCAGGCTCCACATGTAACTTACTAAGTCCAATGCATTACTCATATGAAAAGGTTTAAATATAACGTAAACATTCGTATGAAAACTACCATATGAAATATCAATACCATATAAATAAACCATGAATGGGATAATAATAAAACATCTAATGTCAAACATATCACAAAACATTCAATACAATATAGAAGATTTGTATCATAATAAATCAACTTCAAACATGATTAAAATCCATCCATGGATTTTGACATAGATAAAAATGATCTATAAAACTCTTTGAGAGAAATATCCCATTTTCATGACAACATTTAAATGTCACACAATTTTGACCGAAAGATATTTAATGAAATTTTTGAATCAATGTTTCCCATACCACTTTGATACTTCTTATAGTAATTAAAATTTTAAAAACATTCATGTCCATATAAATAAATCCTTTTAAAAACATTTGGAAATCATGGACATTAATGAGAATGATTTGGAAGAATAAATATTAAAAACATTTAAATTTATGTTTTAGTTTAAAAGGCACATTAAAATAATCTCTTCAAAAACACTTTTCTAAAAAATGGAAATATATAATAAATATGTATTATTAGATACTTACCTAAAAACAACCTTGGATAATAAAGAGATTATTAAACTAACCCTTACCTTGCACTTTCCTTTAGTCAATGGTATGTTTAGCCTCCTATATGAAGACCATAGAATGTTACTAAATTATATAAGAACCATATTAATGTTTATGATAACATACATTATTAATTTATGACATTATACTAACCATTTTATAAAAATTTCCATGTTAAATTAAAATTTCGGTTTATAATCGATTTCTTTATCGTACGTGTTTTAACATGTTACTCATGATTGTATCACTTAGATAAAGATTTAAATACTTCCAGAATAATAGAAATGATTTATATATCATATATATTGATAATATAAATATTTATAATAGACATATATATGAAATGGAATACATTGTTTATGGAGACGGTAGTCCATACGTACGCATAAATGCTGTTTCCGTTTTCATATCATATTGAACAGAACTATGTGAATAAGATATATCTAATCACACACACACACACACACACACACATATATCCATTATAATTATTATGTCAAATATTACATCCATATTAATTATATGTATTTTATAATCACCATTGAATGGTGAACGTGGAAAGGAATATCATCACGTCGTGGAGACGGTAATCCATAGGTACACATGAGCAACAATGTCATTATATTGTTGGATAAACCATATGTAATTGGATGTTATATAATATATACATAATAATTAACATGTTATACTTATTATTTAGATCAGATATACTCATTATTATACCTATCAAAATAATGAAATTTTTGAATAACAAACTACACCACGATGGGGATACGGTAAGCCGTACGTATGCACGTATGGTGACATTTCATTCAAAGGATGGATAGAATAATGAATATGCGTGTACCATATTTATAAAAACATCTCAGTATATAGATTATAATGGAGTTAAAATTTTATAATGGAAACAAGATAGAAATATGAAGTGGCTGAAGAAAGTAACTTGAAAGAGGTGATGAAATATATCTCTCTTCTTCATGTTCTTTCTTTTGATTTGACCAAAAGGGCCCCATAGGCTGGATTTCTGACAAAAATAACGCCTATAGGATGAGGGTAGGACAGTCTATAGGGTATTTCAATAGGGTTTGGTAGATCCAAATGGCTTTTATGGTGTGAGTTAGAGAGAAGGGCGAGTTCCCTTTTAAAAGAGGAGTGAGGGGCACCTTAGGAAAACAAGAAATATTATTTTATAATAAAATCATTTTAGGTTTATAATGACTCAAAAGTATATTTTTAAAGGATAATATGGTTATGGGTCGAAACCCACTAAACTAATACATATTAGATAGGTGTAGTTCACTATATTAACCTAATCTTTTTTATTTAACTCTTCGTTAAATATTTTTACAATTACCATGTCCAAATGTATTTTTATATTATATGGTTAATTATCATACTATATACTTCCAAGAAAACTCCAAGTGGTTAATTAAGGATACAACTATCATTATATAAGTTGTTTCACTAAACCATAGATTTTTATGAATTGAATATAAATTAATATTATAATATATGTTTTAATAACCCTTTTTTGTCAATATTGACACTATTTGTTATTTTGTTTTTGAAAAATTTATAACAGAATTATTATTTCGAAAAAAATTATTTTAACCAACCCTTACATGTCATATTAACCTAGAAAATTAGTGTAATTCATAAAAAGACTCAAATTACATTTATATGGATATTTAAAATATCAATTATGTTAATATTTCATTAAATATGTAATTACCGTATCATCATTGTGTCATAAATAATTTTAATTACGTAATGTATAAAAAATTTAAATAAAATTCCATTATGTAAGAAATATTTCAATATTTTTAATTAATTTTTATATTCGAATTTATCTTCTGTGTAACTGTATATTAAATATTATTTATTTATTAAACATTGAATTTAGCACTTTTAACTATTCTTTAAATTAAATAATAATAAGTGTCTTAATCTAATCCATGTGGAATAAATAGGTTAATATTTTATTCCTATGTTTTTTTCTAGTTGAATTATACTTATCCAATATAATTAGGACATGTGTTATTCTAATAATAGTATCATTTTTACCTTTAATTACACTATTTACTTTTAACCGTGGTAAATAAAAGTTAAAAGATACAATTCACCAAAAAAAAATTATCTTATTGAACCACATTTTACTGCTTGATATTAACTGTGTCTCTCGGAGTTTCTAAAATCAACTCACAGAAGTGGTAAAATTATGTTTTATGTAAATTTGCAATTCCTCATAAGTGGTGGGTAAAAGACGGTGAAATGATCAATAAAAATTTATTTATCTAATATTATTACAAAATGACTCGAATGAAATAAATTGAACATATATAGGTATTATGTATCTATTTTTACTTAAAATAAATTTAAATAAAATAAATATTTATTTAAATTAAAATTTGGATTTAAAATATAACTCTATGTTTTTCACTATTCATCAAAAATTGAATGTTTTCAGAATTATACCAAAAAATACTCTCCCTAAGGTAATTTTGATGTTATGAATCCAAAAATAAAGTCCATTTTGAAATATAAGATTTATAAAATTTCAAAGTTTGGTTATTACTATTCATAAAGTCTAGTTTTATTGCTTATGATGTGTTAGAACTCAAATATGAGTACAACACAATATAATATTTTATTCAAAGGGAATCATACCGTTGAAGCTTGTGGTGTTACATTATTCCCTCCAATAAATTGTGTCCTTGCCCTTTGAAATTGTTTTTTGAAAATAAAAGGATGAGAATTGAAAATACCTTTGTGGTAATTAGAGACACATAATTGGAAGGAAAACATAAATATTTATAGGGAGTCATTGAGGTCATCAATCAAAAACAAGTGTAAAATTGAGGGCCTCAAATCCATAAATCAATGATGATTTAAAATACCATCAGTTCAAAAAAACATAAGGTATTAAAATAATGCATTTATGATTTTATGATCCCTTCACTATTGTATAAGAAATAATTTATTAATATAATAAGAGAATAATAAAATATTTACATGACAAGTAGTGTTCCATCCTTTAACCAATTTCTACCACAAACTCATCTTTAACTCTAATAGATAATAGAACATAAAAAATTATTATATTTATCCTGCACATATAGGGTTTCAAAAAAATGATTTTATAAATCATATACCAGAACATTTAAAAAAATAAATTATTCAATCCTGGACACCACGTGGGCCAGTGGTAGGTGATACACCCTTATCACCCTTCGGTTGCAGGTTCATGTCTCGCAGCCATGCCAGACGCTATGGGTTGCAGCCCAACCTACGGGTTATCCTTTTTATGTCAATCCAAAAATAATCTCAAACTTGACTAATCCAAAATACTTCCATCCAAACTCACAATCCAAAATTTATAAGGAAGGTAAACACAATGAAGATCCTTTCTTCCACGTAATAACATGTGAACACCTTCATCATGTATTATTTTAAAACATTTTAACACCCTGAATTACCATAAAACCCTATTCATTACATTCATGATCCCATATCCTTTATATAATATTTGATATATTCCTTATATCTAAAAATACTGAATATTCCAACAATGATGAAATAAAAGAACTATTAATCAATTCCAATGAATTCATGGATTTCCAATATAATTTATCGAAATCAACCACCTATTATTACAAAATTACTACCTTAGTATCAGAACTCTATAATCTAAAATTTCCAATAAAATAGTACGTCATTACGTTAATTATTTATTTCCATTATTCATATAATCAAAACATCATTGATACAAAACTCTAAATAAACAATACATTAATAACAACATAAGAACCCTTAATCATTCCTCTTCATCTTTGGTAGTATCATAACATGTTTATTATCCTGTAGCATCATTTGGGGAATACTCTGATGATTTAGAAATTGATTCTTGTAGTCTCCTAACTCATTACAGATGAAGTATTGTAAATTTGAAAAAAGATTTACCATTTAAATCACGTACATGGTGTCCTTTATCTCCATACTTTTAACAAACTCCAATTACCTTCAAGCATTTACCAAGGTGATTCTTTCCCCAGTTATCACATATGGTAAAATCCTTCTTTTCTCTCTTCCCTTTATCCATATTTCTCTATTCTATCCTTTTCTTCTCTTACTTCCCTTCAAATCCATTTGACTCAGAGAATCCTTTATTTATCTTATTATCACATGATACTAATTATTCATATATTAAGAATACGTGAGAGACTTTTTATAAACTAAATTTTGTATTAATACTAAGATATATTTGATCATTCTTACTCTTATGATTGTAAATATTATTGGAGTACTCAATCCTTCTACTGGGATCCATATCTATAAAATAGAATACACTACGTTAGTTTATGAATCACAATGAATAACTTCAAAAATTTAAAATACATAACATAAATTCTTCAGTTTATGGATATAATCTATAATCATAAAAATTGTTTTCATTGAGGAAGTTTTTCTCCTAAATCCCTCATAATTTCTTGTAATGAAAATTTGAATTATTCAAAGCATATCTTCCGGGAGTGTTGTTACCAAGAGTGCATCATGTCCCATTGTCATTCACCATTTCCCATTCGAGTCTAGATCAAAGTTGTGTTTTCGGGTATTACCCCAAGGTATATCTGTTCTAGAGCCGCCTCTACCTACTCGTATACAGATAGGGATTTATTTCATAGAAAAGTCACAAAATATCTATAGTAACAAAACTCTATGAAGTCATTCTATACTAATACTCAATGTCTATCTTAGGGCTATGTGCTATAATCAGTGTTTATGTAAATATTGATCTACGGATTTTACTAACATCTCTGATACCAACTGTAATGCCCCGACCATAGTTACCCAGATTCATTGCATTATTACATAACATTGGCATGATCAAAAAAGATCATGTCTCGAAATACAGATTAGTTTATTAGCCTTGGAAGTACTATATACATTTATAAGGTTTATATTACATCATAAAATTGAAAACTACAAAATCATTGTTTCCATTGAAAACATTGAGATCCCATAGACTATCCTTACAAGTCAGTCATAATATACATCTTCACATCATGGGAAAAATAAAACATTGAAATGGGTGAGCTCAGATGTTTAGTAAGGATAACAATATAGGTGATATTTTCATAAATAATAAAAAATTAAGGAAATGTATAATACAAAAAAAAGCATTTTAAACCTAATCATCAACATAATATGGAAATGATACAATAGAATACTGACATTTATTTACTCACATGGATATTTTTCAAGTTGAATAATCACATGAAATGTCAACATCCACTTTTATAATGATGGAATTCATAATTCCAAACATTCATAACCACATAGACAAGGACATGTGCCGAGACTACAAATAAGATTTTGTCAATGCCTTGTGCCAAGACACTAGATTTTCTTCTAAGACCGACTGATTCATCGAGGATCTATAGCGTGCTCCACCCATCCCATTCTATGTCTAATGAATTACTGATATGAAAATGTTTAAACATAACATAGACATTCGTTTTAAAACTAACATAAAAAATGTCAATACATAATCCATAAATCGTGAATGGTATAAAAATAACACATCTGTAGTCAAACATATCACAAAACATTCAATACAATATGGATGATATGTATCATAATAAATCAACTTCAAACATGTTTAAAATGAATCAAAGGATGTTGACATAGATGAAAATGATTTGTAAAACTCTTTGAGAGAAATATCCTTTTTATATAAAAAAATTAAAATTCACACAATTTAGAAAGAAGACATTTAAATAAAGTGTTGAATAAAAGTGTCCCATACCACATAGAAATGTTTGAAAGTAATTTTTTTTTAAAAATCATGTCCAGATAAATAAATCCATTTAAGAAACATTTTGGAAACATGAATATTAATGAGGATGATTTAGAAGAATAAATTTTTAGAATATTTCAAATGAATTTTTAGTAAAAAAATTCCTTTAAAAGATTCCCTTTTAAAACACTTTCGTAAAACATGGAAATGGATAATAAATATTTCATAGTAGATATGTACATAAAACCATCCTCATATAATAAAGAGATTGTGAAATTAACCCTAATCTTGCACTTTCATTTTGTCGAGGGTAAGTTTAAACTATTCTATGAAGACCGTAGTATGTTATTAAACTATAAAAAAACCATATTATTATTTATGACATCATACATGATTCATTTATGACTTTATACTACCCATTTAAAAATAATTTCCATGTTAAATTAACATTTCAGGTAATAATTGCTTTCTTTATCATACGTGTTATAACTTATTACTCATGATTGTGTCACGTATATCACGATTTAAATACTTCCATAATATAAAATATTATTTATATATCATATATTCTTAGAAAATAAATATGTATAATAGACATATATATGAAATGGACAACACCTTTTATGGAGCCGGTAGTCTGTACGTACGCATAAACACTGTTTCTGTTTTCATATCTTAATGAACGGAACTATGTGGATAAAATATATATAAGTACATATGTATATATATATTTCAAATAGAATTATTATGTCATATTTTTCATACATATAAATGATATTTATTTTATAATCATCGTTGATTACTGAAAGTCGAATGTAATCTCATCACGTCACAGAGACGGTAATCCATACGTACACATGAGGAAAAATATCATTATATTGATGGAGAAATAATATGTAAATTGATGGTATATCATATATATATATAGTAATAAACATGTTATATTTATTATTTACATATATTATAGTCATTATTACACTCATCCAAATACCGATGTGTTCGAATAACAAACTACACATGGACTTGGAGACGTAAAGTCGAACGTATGCACATATGGTGTCATATCATTAAAACGTTGGATAGAAAAATGAATATTCTTGTACCATATTTATAGTAACATTACATTATTGAAAATATACTGGATTTATTATTTTATAATTGAAAAAATAATGAAAGTGGAAGTTGAAGAAAGAAGGAACTAGAAAGAGTTGATATAAAATTTACCTCTTCTCCGTGTTCTACGTTTTGATTTGATCAAAAGGGCTCTTTAGGTTATATTTATTACTAAAGTAAGGCCTATGGTATTAAGGGTGGATATCTTAGAGGGAATTTGGTAGTCTTTTTCTGAGAAAAATCGCTTTGAATGTGTGAATTAGAGAGAAGGGGGGTCCCCTTTTATTGATGGGGTGAGGGGCACCTTAGGAGAAGATAGAAATATTATTTAATAATAAACTCATTTTCGGTTTCTAATGGATACAAAGTTGATTTTTTAAAGTATAAGGTGGGAATGGGTCTAAAATCACTCAAACAATAGGTTTTAGATGGGTTTTGGTCTTTATATTATCGTTATCTTTTACATATAACTCTTAGTAAAATAGTTTGACATTTACCATGACTCTTTGTATTTTTAAATTATATGTTTAATAAACATATAATATACATTCAATAGAACTGAAAGTGGTACATTAAGGATATAAATATCATTATATAATTAGTTTGTCTAAGCCTTGTATTTTTACAAATAGAATATCAATTAATAATATTATATTTGTTTTAGAAACAATTTTAGGTCAATTTTGACACTATTTGGTATTTTGTATTTTATAAATTAATAACAGAATTATTTCTTCAAAACAATTCATCTAAAAAACCCTAATATGTCATATTAACCTTGAAAATTATGAGAATTCATAAAAAGCTTCAAATTACATTTATTTGGATATTTATAATATCAAATAATTTAATATTTCATTAATTAGGTAATTACAACATCATCATTGTTTCATAAATATATTAAAATATTTAAATTTTAAACATTATAAATAAAATACCATTATGTAGAATATAATTTTATCTTTCTAATTAATATTTATAGTCGAGTTATCTTATGTGTATACCTATATAAATAATGTTTTAGTTATTAAATATTGAATTTAAAACTTTTAACTCTTTTTTGAATTTAATAATAATAAATGTCCAAATCTAATCCAAGTGGTACAAAGAGGTTCATATTTTATTAAAAAGGCTGATTTGTGCCTAATTATACTTATCCAATAGAATTAGGACATGTGTTATGGAAATAATAATATCATTTTTACCGTTAATTACCCTATTTACTTTCAACTGTGGTAAATAAAAGTTAAAAGTTACTATTCACCAAAAATTAAGTTTATCTTATTAAACCAAATTTTACTACTTGATATTAACTTTGTCTCTCAGTGTTTTTAAATTCAACTCACAGAAGTGGTAAAATTATGTTTCATATAAATTTACAAATGCTCCTATGAGTTGGGTAAAACACAATGAAAAGTTCAATAAAATTTTATATATCTTATATTATTACAAAATGACTACAAGGAATTACATTGTTTATATATAGGTATTATGTATCTATTATGAAATAAAAAATTTTAAATAAAATAATTAATTATTTAAATAATAAATTGGTTTTAAACTATAACTCGGTGTTTTTCACTATTCTTCAAAAATTGAATGTTTTTAGAAAAATACCAAAAATTAACCCTAAGCTAATTTTGATATTCCAAATCCAAAAAATGAAGTTTATTTTGAAGGATAAAATTTATAAAATTTAAAAAAGTGGATATTACTATTCATAACTACTAGTTTGATTGGTTGTGTTGTGATAGAACTCGATGTTGTGTACAAAACAAGCAACTGTATTTTTCAAAGGGAAACGTACCATGGAAGCTTGGGGTTTTACATTAATCACATTTTTTCATCATTATCAGAATCCATTTAGATTTTATTGTACCTTGAATATTCATTCATGATAGAAATGGACTCATATCTCATACTCATATCATTAATTAATTCAGTGATCTGGACCGGGATATCAATCATCCAGAAATACCATTTGGGTTCTAAGTAAGAATTGAGAACCCTCATTTGGAAATTCATTTTCGTGATATAGACTATATTAGCAATCAATCTTGGGTTTCATAATTCTCTAATGATTATTTCCATGATGAGCTTGTCTTCATCAGCATCAATATTCATACATGAGCCAAATGTTTCCTTTTGGATGCTATCATATACCCCTAGTTATCCACTGAGATGACCAAGAGGTGGGTGGCTACATCAGAACCACGTCTTTAAATTTCTATGTTGTCACCAGAGAACACATCTTTATGGTAATTTATAATGAAGGTATATAAATTTTGTTTTTCATGTGGAGTGAATTCACTATCCAATGTGGGTTGTGAGTCCTCTTCCATACCACAATTTATCTCTACAAGTTTTTCAATGGTGGTAGATACACCCTTTTAATATTATGGAGGGGCGTCCCTGAGGTCCTCCTATTTCTCTTCTTCATTTCATCCTCATATTATTCTTTATGTGGAGAAATTTATGCCTCAATATCATCATAATCTAGATATGGGTTTATTTTTTGACATTAATATGATGATGTGGTATCCACTGACCCAACTAACAACGTAGTGTATCTTTAAGGTTCAGGAGGAGATGAATTATGAAAAGGAGATGGAGTCTCTTCATCCACTCAAGGTGAGAAGACTACCTCTTCCAACTAATCTGATGAGGATGTCAGTTTTTTAAGCTTCATTTAATGAATGAGGGAATTTTATCCCATGATTTTACACCTATCATGATAGGTAACTACATTATCAACACATTTCAATTATGGTTTCCTGAAATATATGTTGAAAGTAATTGAATATGTTCGAACATTTTGTCTCATGGGATCTTACTGATTGATGGGAAAAATATAATCTCTATTAATATTACTAAAGGGGTTGGTCAAGATCATTCATATATTGTTCAAGGTAGGGACCCATGCAAGAACCTCATCGAGGGACTACTTACCTTACCTCCAATGAAATACATCATCAATATAATGTGACTCATATGATTCAAACGATGAATTATGAGGTTTAAATACCCCACTTTTTTATGGATGGATTGTTTGATTGATTTATAATAGGATGATGGGATTATTGTGTGTTGATGCTACTATGGACATCCTAAAAAAGTACTCATGTCCATATCCTAATAATGAAATAGAAACTCTTGGACTGATACAACATCTCCCACCTAAGTTTTATGTTGGATTTCACCAAAATAGAATTTTCACGAATTTTTTATAATGATATATAATAAAGGATAATTGGGTTAGGTTACCATCACTATTTCCTAGTTAGTAAAATCTATGTGATTGAATTATATGAACTCCATAACACTTTTAAATGAAAACCATTCAGACATCAACCCCATTTATCATTCTTGATAAATACAGGGTTATAATGGGTTCTTATATAAAGGTTTACTCATCACGATCTAGGAAGTAGATATCCACATGATATTCTAAAGCACTATTTTATGTTTAATATACATTAGTAGTGGAAACCTTAGCTTTAATCAATGTGGGCATAGAAAATTCTTTTTCGAGTACTTACCGGAGGGTTTATAATATTCTAAGGGAATCTTGGATCGACAACATTGCTAATAGTGTGGCTAATATTAGGATTTCATACATCTAGTATAATAGCCTACAACTCCCAAATTGGGATTCCCAATCATAGGTTATTTAGAGGATAAAGTGTTTTACATATAGTATTAGCTCTCCAATTAAAAATTTGATGTGCCCCTATCCATGGTGGTTTGGGTTGACCATGTCTGCATGCACACTGAGTGTTAGTAGACATCTATTTCTCGTATGACATGTATTCCTATGTGATTTTCATTGGTGAATTTTTATATATGTAGGTAGATTTAACAACTCCCATTAGACTAGATAATGAAATATTGCTTGATTTTCACCAACATTGACAGTCCGTGTAGGGATGAGCCTAAAATATTGATTCCAGCCGCGCCTATGCCTTCTCCAGTATCATCAATTCATACAACATCTACATATCGTTCACAAATCGTGTGTGTGGATATATATTTCTTATCCATAACATAAATAGAAAATTAATCCATTTAATGAATAATATTAATTAAATTAATGATTACCTCCTCTAATGATTATGACTTTTTTTGGTTGGACCTATACGATGGTACCATTTGGTGAGTTGGAAACAATTATTTCAAAACCGCAGGAATATTGTCTTAAAGGGAAAAGAAAAGAATTGTCCATGGTTTAGTTTTTCCTAATTATATTATCTCTTCTCTCTTCCCTCTAGGATAATTTTGGAAAGGTAGTCTCTAGAATGTCAACAGATAAGACTTCATTGTAAGTGAATTTGTTGGGGAAGATATTTTTCATCAACTAATCTCAGAGGATACCATGATATTATTTTATGGTAATTTGAGTCATCAAATAATCAAACATATAAAACCTTTTTCTATAATGTTATATTCAATCACCACATATCCCATATGTAGTACTAGAAACATTTTATACTGGTGATACCAGTTTCCCCAAATTAACTTTCACAGAACAGGCTATTTTTTGCAGGATGTCATTGAAGGAGAAGAATTCCTGAATGCTTTTCCATGGTGTCTATAGACTAGGAAATAATATATCCAGTCCTCAAGACCCACTTGGTCCGACATGTAGTGATTTAGAAAATGAATCATGTTATTATCCATAACTGCTATAATGTATCTACAATTATTTTCTTCTAAATATGAGTAAATCTTTTTTCATTGCTCCTCAAATAGATTTCTGATGGGTCATATATCCTCATCCAAATGAGGCATGGGTTATTTTATTCCTAGGGGGAATCACCTGATATGGTGCAGTCATTAGAGATAGTTTTAGTATAGAGGATAGATATAGTGTGATGGGTGATGATTCTACCAGACCAATTCATTTCACTTGGATTGGTAGAGTTATTCATGACATGAGGTTAGTCCACGGTATCCAATCTTCCATTATTTTGTAAAATTTAGTTAAATCCTAAAACCCACATTTATATTGAACCATGTTGATTATAATTTTCAATTCATTGTTTAGGTTTTCTATATAAATATAAAAAATTAATTCAATGGGATGTTTTAGGATCATGGAGTAGGTCATACCACTCCTTATTGTGATGAAATATGAGACTACCTTGTTATCATAATTTTTTCAATTCAAGAATACTAGGATTATCATATTACACATTAATGTGCTGAAATGGAATAAAAATATATGATTTAGTTCATCTCATCCCTTGATTGACTGTGCTGCAAATATTGTGAACTATATGATTGAAATATAATGAAAATTCGTAAAAAAGGAATTACCTTCCACCACTTCATGATTCTCAGTTGTTCCCATAATTGGATCGCAATGGTATGTAATGATTTTCAGTTGTGTTTAAGTGCCTCTAAAGTCCTTGAATATTATATAAATGTAGGACCCCTAAAATAGTTCTATTTAGGGATGTTGGTCACCCATTCAGTGTAAGGATTTTATTCTATTTTTACTGGTGTGTTCCATTCATCCATACCTACCAATAAAACAACCACTGAATAAATGGTTTTGAATATCTCTTGATGTGTGATTGCTTTAATAATAGCATGAGAAAGGGGGTAAAGGTAGGGCATGTCACATCTACTCATCTAATTTATACTGGTGAAATCTAGTAGGGAATATCTTTTTATGATTTCTATGAATCCATTATAGTTACTTTTCTAATAAAGGGAATTCATGAAATTCATCTATAACCATGTCTATGTGAACTCACAGTCCATCAAAATCGTTAAGATAATTTTTTGGACTTACTTATATAACCAGGGATGACCCTAATTTTATAGGTACACTAGTTGGATGAGTGAGTGGTATCTATTATCATGGATAATATTCAATAATAATCAATCAGTGGAGAAATTATGCAATGATTATTCTCTACAATTGCATTTATCATCCATTCTGTGTGAATATTTCCTCAAGTGTGATGAGCTCAAACTCATATATAGGTGGTTCATTACCAAACACATATATCTCTTTTCATTTATAGTCTTTTGATAAAGATTTTGTAGTTGATTAGTCAAAAGAACCCCCCAAATGTAAGTTGATCCTTTGGTTCCTAGTACGTACACATGCATGAATTATCCTATTGTGTACAACATTTTTAATGGAACCATTTTCTCAATGCTCATTAGAATTGATATTATCCTCATAATAATATGAAGTATTTATTTCCATGATATTAACTGATGAATAATTTATTTTATTGTGTAAAACAGAATGTAGAATTATGGGAATTTTTCTTACATCCTTAACTGGACCTCCAACCCATTTTGAAGAGAAACATTGAGATTATTAGAGAAGAGTGTCTCAATGTGTACCAAAATATGTACTTGTAATATCAATACCTTATGTTGGAAATTGGTCATGTGATGGTATGATCTAGGATCCTTATTCCTTATACTTCTCTCATGGTGGGAAATGTCTGAATTCCATCATAGGATAGGTTTGTGAATAAATTCCACCATCCCTTTGAGATGCAGTATCTACCATTCTTAATTTATTATACATCAAACCATATTTATCGACATAGAGAAGAATTTTTTTAAAAAAATGCAATCTCTATGGGTTGGGTATATTCTCACAATGTAGAAGCTTCCACAACAATCAAAACATTCATTATATCGTTCATCCTTCAATGATCAGTAGCTGAGTGGAATAATAGACCCCCAAGTGAATTTCTAGATCCTATGGACATCAAAATACATGTTGATTGGATTATATTATGTTATAATACTTCATGATGTTCTGGGAATATAGGTTCATGAGTTTTCAATTGTCTACTATCATTGGTCCTAACACCTATGAGACAAATTCAGGGGCAATTCCTACTAAGCGTACTATCATCCATTAGTTGGGATCATGTTTGATAGATTCATTAGGGTAATAAAAATACTAGATGTCACCTATGGGTGTATTAATGTCGAGGGTGAGAAATGATGTGAAAACCTCTATTTTCACCCCATCCATTTATATGAACATCAGGTGGTGCATCGATGATTAGATGACATAATTTTTAAAATGCATTAAGGAATAATTGTTAATGATATTTCAACTTCCTTCTAATCATGATCGTCATGCTACTAGAAGGGATTTTATGTTAATTTGATGACGAAGTTCTCCCAATATTTTAACATGGTCTTCATACACATTATATGGTAGGAAATCGTCTTGTAGGTATCGAAGAGTCTACTAGATATTCATACTAACTTTTTTTATGAATCCTTTAGACAATACATCTATAAGTCTGAAATGGGAAGTGATTTAGGGCTATAATGTGAGGGCTTAATCATCAATAGGAAATTTTATTAATAGGATAAATGTATCCTTTTTCTCATTTTTTAGAGATTCGTCTACCAAATTATGCAAATAAAGGTGTTTCCTTACTATATTATCACATTAAATGGGGATACTATGGGTCTTGTGGGGATGTAAATAGTACAATGGTGGTTTGAGGGTTTATTGTTTTCTTATGACCACTTTTGTTGGATAAGGAATTCCACGGATCATGGATTTTTTGTTGGCCATGATTGGACCCTTCCTTCAGAGCACCTTATAATTTTAGGGCCTTATCATATTTTATTCATTAAGGGTTAAAATTTTATTGATTAATCATTAATGAATGAGGAGGTATTTCCTATATCCCATCAAGATATTGGAATTCATGATCAATTAGATTGTACCCACAAATAAATTTTCTATGGTAATCATTCTTTTGAAAACCGAGAAATATATTTGTAGTAATTCTATTGAAAGGGTCATCAGGAATACTATATTCACATTTCTAATTTTAAAATGGTTTGGAAGGATCATAGGCCACAACTAATAAGTGTCTGATTGACTCATGAAATAATTAATTAAATATTACAAGGTAAAAAAACTACTCCGTAATTTCAAACTGGCTAGAGTGGGATTTTGTTTTTTATGCTCTCCCACAGATAGAAATAATTTCATGTTTTTAATAGTGATTCCCTTTAATGGGAGTGAGTATATATAAGGAAAAAACCTTTAAACATTACATAATCATGAATTAAATAAATAATTCACATTGAAGATCTTTTTAGGTTTAGAGTTTTAGAGAATTTGGAGATAACTATTACATATCTACATGAATATTATAATGTAGAAACTTCTACTATAACCAATTTTTTTCAAGTCCTTAAAAAAAAGAGTTATTTTCTTGAAATAAATCATCTTGAATACTTTCATGCTCTTAAACTTCCTTATAACCTATTAAAAACATTTCAGAGACATGGGATGAGCATAAAAAGCTTAGTAAGGGTTATAACATAATGAAAGGATACATTAACCCATCAAAAATACCAATCAATGGAACCAAAATTTTTAATCATAACTTATCTTCTGAAATCATAATATTTATGAATAACACATAGTAATCACAATTCATAAAGGTAAATTAAGGCATACAAAACATACTGACATTGTAGCTATCACAGCTACATAGGGAGTAATGTTTGGATTACCCATCACTGTATATTACCTAAATCTCATTGAAGAAACATTCATGTTTACCTCATTACCGTTACCCAATGCATTGGAGAGATATCTTGGGTTCAACTTCCCTAGGATTATCATATAACCACTTGTATATGTAACAATGGCCATGAACCATAACATAATCATAACACATAACTTAAGCATAAAGGAAAGATAACATTACCACATTGAAATAAAAATATAACATTTTAAGATGTTGAAATAATAAATCCATTATAAAAACCATTTTTCATACAAAAATACATAGAAAGAATATATGGTATTTTTTTTATTTTGAAATCATTATGGATTGTAATAGAACCCATAGATCAAATAATACAAATAGTGGAAGAAATATGGTCGTTTTCACAGCTTATGTTAAAATAATATTCTATTTTTTCATTTAGTAAAATGTTTTGTAGATAAAATATTCCCTTTGAATGAAATTAAAAGTCAAAAGGGATTTAAACACCATGTAATATAATGTCGTGTAGAAATCAAAAGATTCCGTAATGAAAGGATATTGAGACGAAGTCCCATACAAAGACAGTGTCCTTAGATTAAGGATATATCAATTAAATAATTATGTGTGACAAATATAAATACACCCAATATAAGTGGATATTAATTTTAAGACAATCATAGGTCATCCTCACATGTTTATAACACGACATAATCAAGAAGTAGAGGTATAACCCAAAGAATTGAAATTGGGTTAAGAAGTTCCCTTATAGAAAATCGACAGCTTAACGACGTCACATTAAAATTATAAAACTGGGTTTATGATAGATAAAAATAATATCTAATTACATGGACATAAAATTTACCACAATAAGGATACATGAGAACATATCCCAACATTATGAGATGTAAATCAAAATACCTAACAAAAATAAGTCTTTTGAAAGGAGGAAGGTGAAAGGTTCCCTTAACGATTTGGGTAACATTCGAAACATAAACCCCATGAAAGAAGAATAATACAATGAAGATATAAATACCTATAAATTAAATTATATTACACAAATAATAAAATCATGGTAAATACACACACAACACAAATGTAAATATTGGAAAATGTAGAATGAATCTCCTGGGAATAAAAGAGATATAAAAACCCATTAACTCATAGTAATAAATCATGTCATATAAACATATGTTAATAAGAAAAAAATTAATCAAAGAATACAATTAATATAAATAAAATAATAATATATATATATATAATGGAAGTACAAATTAAATCACATTCAATAAATAAGTGGCAAACAATAGAAAACTCATGTAATTAAAAGCGATATTAGAAATTCCATACTTCGAGTCCGACTTGTCTTTTTTGATTTTTTATAATCCTGAATAATAAACAGTGGTCAATTTATAATTTCCTAAGGATATCCTTTAAATTTTACTATTAAATTCATATCACATATTATCATGTTATAATAATTAGTAAATTTTGTGAGTTCATATCATCTTTTTTATCGATGTTCAGAACATGAGTAAGAAATGAGCAGGTTTGAAGAGAATTGTCCATGTTGTTATAATTAAATCAACTCTCGAATGGTTTTATTTATTTTAAATATCATATATATCCAAAATATATTATTTAATAATATTCCATAATATTCGAAGATATTAAATGAAATGTATAGTTCAGGGAGATGGTAAGTCGTACGTACGCATGAACACTATATTCATTTTTTCATAATAATGGACATTAAAACTAAATGAGACATAGATATATTATAATTACAGTATAATATATATTTAATATAGGTAACATATGTTCATTAATTAAATTCTTGATAAATTCTATTTTGGCATGAATGAGTCTCATCACTTGAGGGGCGGTTGTCCACACTTCCTCGTATGAAATTATCGCCTTTACGCATCATGAAAAGCATAAAGGTAAGTTTTAAATATAAAATAAAGAAGAATATGGAGGACATAAATATTATATATATCATTTATAAATATAGTTCCATCATAATTTCCCCTATTAAAGGTGTTAAACATAGATTGAACAATCATCGTTTTGTGAGCCAGTAATTCGCCACCCAGGAAAACAATATTTTTTTAACCATTAGACAGATGTGTGTGTAAGTGTAGGTAGAATACATATAATAAAAACATCCTACAATATATTTAAGATATTGGTGTTATTATGGGATTAAATAATAATAATATATTTTTGAGTGATGACGGAAAATAAATGAAAAAAACTCGAGAGAAGACATTACCTCTAAATTGGGTAACTCTTTTTAATTTGAGCCAAAGGATTACTTGGAAATACTTATTCCAAATGTGAGGCTTCTAGGAGTAATAGAGGTATTTGGAGAGATAATACAATCAGCATTTGGACAATCCATGGGCTTGAGATGTGTGGGTATGGAGGTAGAGGTGGGGTCCTTTTAAAAGAGGGAGGAGGGTCACTTTTGGAATGTCCTGAAATGATACTTTATTATAAAAATATTATCAAATTTTAAAGGTCCCAAAATGATATATTTTGTTGATTATGTGGTATGGGTTTTAAATCAACCTATCCAATATGTGTTTGACAAGTGTAAGTCTTAGAATTTACCTTATCATTTTATTTTATTTAAATCGTTCATTAATGAGGTAATCATGGTGTCATAAATAAATTTATTTATTTAATGTCTATAAATTATAAAAAAATCCCATGATGTAGGAAATAATTTTATTATTCCAATTATTATTTATAATATAAGAGACCATTTATGTAAACCAAATTTAAATTATTTCACATAAGACATACAAACCTTTGTTATATTTCTCTTCTTTTTTAAAAATAATGTCAAAATTGTCACTATCACAACCATTTGACTCCATGGGCCCTCATTTTTGGTAAAAATCTTCCCATGATCGGACATGACTCAAAAAAGAGGATTTTTACACATTTTGGGGTCATTTTATATTATTATGATTTTATTTTATTACCCTTAACTGCCCGTTTACTAATTAATCACGATAATTAAAGATAATTGTCGTCGTTACTATTCATAATGTCCAAAAACAAAAGAGTATTAATAAAATAATTTGGACCTTCTGATTCAAAATATGGAATCCATTTTTCGAAATTCTAAACATATAAATTGCAGTAATTAATTTTTAAAAAAATTCAAATTGTCAAAACCAAAGATAGGTTTTTAAGAAGTAAAATTTATCAAAAGATTGACTTGTTTTTACATCCATTTGATAAGTGAAATTACTTCCAATGGAAAACATTGCATTAAGTGATAAAAAATTAATTAAATTACAATTTTAAATAAATTTAAATGAAAATCTATCTATATAATTAAATTGGATGAAAAGGGAGTTTTGATTTAAAATTCTATATTTTTCAATATTCATTAAAAATTGAACATTATCAGAAAAATAACAAACATTCAACCAAAGATATATTTGATATTTCAAATTGAAAAATGATGTAAATTTTACCAAATTCAAAACATATAAGTTTCATTAATAAATTATATAGTTAATTCCCATTGTCAAAACAAATAGCGTGTTTTTAAGAGATAATATATTTCAAATGATTGACACTTGTTTATGTCCATTTTCAAAGTGAAATTAATTCTAATTACCACCATTTTTCTAAATGGTAAAAATATATTCTAATTAAATATAAAAAACAATTAATAATATAAAATATCCATATAAATAAATTAGACTAAAAAGAGGTTTTGAAATTAAATATCGCATTTTTCGCTATTCGTAAAAAATAAACATTATCTGAAAAATAACAAAAATTTACACAATGTATATTTTGATGTCTTGATTCTAATAAAGGATTTAATTTTTTCAAATATAAAATATAAAACTATAAAAAAGTATATTTAAAAGGGGTTCTCCATCATAAGGTGGTTAATCGACCTTTTAAAGAATATAAGAATATATATGCTTAAATTTGGATTCATTCTCATTTAAGGCCTATAAAATTTATTGGATAAATGTAAAAAATATTTAAAAACATATATAATCACATTTTAGTTATTTCAATTCATTCCATCCATTACAAAGGCTAGGCTTTTACTACCATTCAAAAAAATATTATTATATTATTAGTGTGTAACGTATGATTTCAACGAAATGTGTTTCTGCGTATCAGGTACGCTATCAAACATAGAATCCCCTTTAAGGTAAATTTAATATTTATTTCCCAAATATTATAAAATATGAAAATGTCATATTCATTATTTACCTGGGATGTTACAGTATGGGTGACTCTAACTTTTCATTCAGATAAAACCAAATTGTTTCTAGAATTTTAGTGTGGGAATTTTCGATCCCTAGATGTCAATCTGGATTGGACTAATAATCTACAGTTGGATCCTATATTTTTATGATATTGTAGTTAATTTTTTGTGGAATTTTGTCAATAAAAAATTCATAGTGAATAAAGGTTGTATGTATACTCATTATTGACCATCTTCTTCTATGGGTGATTCACCCAATATGAGCACGGTGAGTCATGGAACCAACTCCATATTTTTTTTGTTGACATAATTTCATATTTAAATGTTTATATGATATGGTATGGAATATATTTATAACCTTCCATAATTTCTTTAACATGCTATGAAACATACATTGTAAGAACAATAATGTGAACTCATTCTAATTTTGGGGTAGGAATATGAGTCTTCCCATGATTCATAGAAATGATAAGTTGATGATGTCCTCATATTACTATTGTATTTGACTAATGTGATTGATAACCATGAGCATAGATTTTCATCTTATGCAATTCCACTGTATTTGATTAGAGGGATCCATATGCACAAGAAAGGATTTAAATATACACATTATCCACTATATTAGACTATCAATCTTGATATGAATGATCATAGTTTTGAAAATAATCATTTTCCTCTATATTTGAATGGTGATATTCATTTTACTGAGTTGGTATTTTCATCATATGTTTTTCCACATTATTTGATTAACGAGCTTGATATATACAATCATAAATTATTCATTTTATCATTTTACACCTCATATGAAAGACTAGATTCATATTCATGATTAGGGATTTGAGTCTACTCATTTTCCATGGACATTGATTGATGAGTTTGATATGTATGAGCATGAATTTGTATCTGACCATAGAAAGCCACTATATTTGATTGACGATATTCATATTCTGGAGTAATATTTTTTATGTACTCTTTTTTCCTCCATATTTGGCTGAAATTATTGATATGGATGAGGAATAATTATCATCCACTTTGTTTCCACCATGTTTACTGAACAACATCATATTCACGAGCATGGATTTGAATATTCTCATTTTCAACCACATTTTTCCAATCAGGATGATAATATTGATAATGAATTATTAACCACTCATAGCTCACCATTTTATTGGACTAACAAGATTCATATTCACAATTATGGATTTCCATATACTCCATTAATGTCTATTTGACTGATGGTATTGATAAGAGGGAGCATAAATTTTCATCTACTCATAGGTTTCTACTATATTTACCTGACATGATTCTTCAGTATGAACAATAATGATTTGATATTCCATATTTTTAGATCATATTTATCCATAGGAAAAATTAGGGACCTAATTCCTCATGATATCAGTTGGGTATTATAGTGAGATATCCTTTTCACGGTAAGGATGTTGGGTCGCATAGCATTTTCAATGAAGATTTCTATAAGGTGCCATTGGTATAGACACTTGCGTTAACAAGATAATTTAATTGGTGACAACCTTATAATCCTCTATATGAAAAGGGAAGAAATCCTGATCATGTTCTCAATAGTAGATATCAAAATGATTTGATATCACTGTTGGGGCCACCTAGTTTTAGAACACTTACCGTCCTTGGGATAATGGATGAAGGGGACTCATGTGATGGAGGGAATATTTAGATTACTCCATAGATATGATAGTACCATTCTGGGTGTATTACGAAACAATTTTTTTTGAATAATAGTGTTGAAGGTGATGGATGGGTGGTGGAATACTCAATTTGGTAAAGGACCTAACTTTTGTAGTAGATGTTGTGCACATCTGTGGGAACATTTATGATAGCTTTGGATTCAATATATTTTTGTTGATATGTGTTTATAATATATGTGAAAAAATCGATAAGCATAACCCCATCATGTTATAATCTACGTAAATTAACACATTTTTGATCAATCTCTTTATTTTTACCACCTTTATTTTCTAGGATAAAGGGTTCTTCCATTGAGTTGATGAATTTAGTTTGGTTAGTGAATCAAATTTGCCTCACAATTTTTGTTTCCTATTGAATATATATTTTACCCATGTATGATTGATTATTTTGGATATGGTTAAATATTTCCAAATAACTATTTTTGGTTTCACTATTATTAAACATCTTTGAATGTTTTATTCAACTTTCTGGAAAACCCAAACAGTACCATAATTTGAGATATGTCATGAACCTAGACTCAAAGGTAGTTGGTTCTGAGAAATATCCAAAAAAACTTATGGACATCACATTAGTCAAGGGAATGGATGATTGGAATCATCACACCATTTTTGGAAAACTATTTTCTTTTATGAGACTCTAATATATAAGTGATTTAAGACATGTTCATGAATAATTTTCTCATTCCTAATTTATACATTGTTTTTTCTTCAATTAATGGTCTATTATATTCATCTTGTTTTAGAATAATCTATATGTATCCATTGTAATCCAATCAGGAGAACCACTAGGCAAGATATTTTTATATTGTTTACCATTTTGATGCTAGTGTTAAGACACATAATAATGAGACCTAGACTTTACTATCATCAAGGGAGATGAATTATATTTTTTAATTTTTATTGAACTCATTAAACTGCATCACTACATATCCTCATTAATGGAATAAAAAATAACATAGTTCATTTCCCCTTTATTAACACATCTAGCATTTAGTTTTATGTTATATGAATGAAACCATCTCGTTTAACATCACACTGAATCGTAACCTCGATGAAAGTTCCCTGGTCAATGATCAGATCTAAAAATATGTTTAAATGTACCCTTGTAAATAGAGTTATAATATTCCCCATGGTAGAATATGATATAATCATGAACATGGCCTAATAATAAATTTGGTGAAAGAATCATATAATGAATATGAACGTACGACATGGACGTGTCCTTATTGGGAATACTTATTAGATAAGATTAGAAAGAATTTGGTTGTTGGGTTTTGAACATAGGGAGGATTCCTATATATCCTAGTTACATGGAATCCAAAGCCCATGTAGTTAAGAATTATAGGGATAGTACTCTTAAAGATTCCAATTTTCATCGATATGGCTAGGGATTAAATAATTGAGGATGCCTAATTTATTGGATATTGTTGGGGCTTACCATTACAAGGATTCCCATTTTCCCAGGAACTTCCATATATTATGAAAATAAGTCACATATAATATCATGTTACTCATGATATATTTGACTGGAAATAAGAAGTGGTATCCATAGAAACCACAAAAAATCTCTTATCTTCTAGTGTATGTATCTTAGGACCAATGTACGAAAGAAAATTAGTGAGCTCTGATATGTGAACCTCCTTCTATCATTGTACCATAGACTATCGATGTGAAACAATAGTGCCACCTCCCGCATGAATGTTATTGGATTACCCTATGAGGGATTTACTCTAATTTTATGGGTAATAGAAGATTATTTGACACTATACCTCATATGAAAACGAAATCAGGATCCTCCCCTACCCACCTACAATAGAAATGTCCATGTGAGCACCACTATTTTCATGACCCTTGTTACCATAGGAATTCATACTTGAGAATATTATGAGGTTCCCCATTATTAGAGAGGTTACCAGTATGACTCCGCTTATCATTGGTATATATACTCATGGGGACATGGTGATGTGTTGAAAAATAGGATCATATTTTTCTTGTGTGTTAGGAAGACACCATACCCGAATGATATTAGAATGGTTTTTGGATGGGCCAAAGTGGGGCCTGATTGTACAATAGAGAGATGTGATTGGAACTGGAGTGTTTGAAAACATGGGATTCCCCATTCTTCATATAGTTTTATTATTTGTTATGTGGTTCCCTCTCTATAAAATACCTATATGTTTGTATCGGTGTTGTATATATAGCATTTGGCAATGCAAATTTAGGTCCATCCCATGTAGCGCTTAACAATGGTGTTATGGGTCCTACCCTCATGGTGTTTAATATATGATCAAGTGTTCCTCATAGGAATATTATTGAAAAACAAGGTAGGGATATATCCATGTAGATTTTTACTACATTGGGTGATGGACCACAATGGGTCTATCATCTTATGCTTCATTGAAAATTGTCCATAAAGGGGTTTTGGATTTTTGGATAATAGAATTAAATCATTTTTCATTAATGTTATAACTTTTTTATCCTTTTGGAAATTGATTCCTCTCAAAACATTGTTCTTTTTTAATCCATGCTTTTTAACTTATGTCTCCCTTTTTTATCCAACTCCCATGTATTGTAACGAAATACTGGGTTAATTGGCTATGGGGATGTTCAACAGTATGTAGTAGGCTAATGTTAGTTCATTTTTGGGATCCTAGTAAATATGTAATAGCTCAATAATGATTCCTTTTTTTTGGGGGAAGTAATACGCCTTCCCCTCTAACTAATATATTTTTATTATGGGGGCAGTTGATTTTTTGGTATAAAATTGATGTCTGGCCATAGTAAAAATCTATTTCATTCATAGGTTCTAGACATTTTATCCAATCCAAAAAAATATTTTTTTGTCTAACATCATATGGAGTTCTGATTTTAGTAGTGAACTTTTCATTCAAGGACCATAGCTTTCTTTGCGGGTTGTCTACATTTGAATATTTTCTACTTCATAATGATTATTTTTTCATTTAAAAAATTGATTGAATCATTTTATCATTTAGTAAGGATATTCTATGTCCAAACAATGATTTTACTATAGATAAGATCCCATTTGGGATATTTAGTGACTATACGATTTTGGCATAGATGCATCAAGGGTAATAACATCAAAAAGTATTGGTCATGTATATCTCATTAATCTTACTTGAATACAATGAATGGCCCCTACTTGTCTCCCTACTGAACACTCATAGGGGATATGCATAGGTTAACTCACATTCATTATACTAAAAAATATTAAATATATGAACATATGACTTATATATGTTAATTATAACAGACCACCTAATATTTTTGTGACGACATGTAAACTATATTAATGATAAAGACCCATATGTTGTATTATGGTAACAATTTATGATTTATTTCATATGAGGATATATTGTTCACATTATAGAGTTACTAATTTACGTATAACAACCAATCAAACAACTTGTAATGTAATGGATAGAGAAATAAGTAACTATGATTATAATCATTATAATGGTCACAATAGTGATTTCCTCGACATAGAATATTATGGGATAAGAAATGGGGTTAGAAATATTATTAGTATTCCATATCAACTATCAAAAATTATGATTAAAATAGTGGATATAGTTTAATTCATTATCACAGTAAATAGTCGAATGGTTTAGTCTCAATAAAAATTGGGTGAATAATACAATGAAGTAAAAATGATACAATTTCTATCATGTCAAAAGCGTGGGATTAAATATATTTTGGAATGTCCAAAATGAACTAGACAATGTTTAATGTGTGTATAATGGGGACATAAATTATCTATCTATTAAGATAAAATGATTCAATTTGATAATTCTCTTAATGAATCAAATTATCAATCTAGTTGCAATTTATAAATTAATTTTGACATTTGATATAAAATTTTATCTTAATTAATGTCTATCTTTTTTGAAATATAAAATTAATGTGTTTGTAAAAAATTATAATGAAATAATTTATTTAAGTGGTGTGAATTTCACTTCCTAATATTTTTTTATATATCATTTTTATTTGTGCAATACAATGTTTGATATCTTCTTTAACATGTACTAAAGATAACATTATAATACATTAGTAAATTAAATTATTTATTTTAGAAAGATTATTATTATAAAATAATTCATATATATATATGATATAAAATATTAAAATTATTTAAATTAAATTTTTTCTTTAAATAATATTCAAAATACCTAATGTTTAAGATATACTTTTTATATAATGGTTTTATATATATATATATATATTTTTGGATAAAAATTAAATTCATAATATTTTATAATATATTTAGAAAAAAATATCATAGTTTTGTAATTTGTATTATAAAAATTTATTATTTTTTCGTTTTTAAACCTCCTATGAAAACCTTAATTTTTATTTGAAAATATGGTTTTTATAAAAATTATAATTTTAATGAATTTATCAATCTATAAGAATGAAGTGTAATGTAAAAAAACCACTCAACTAAAAACATATGACAGTAAGTAACAAAATTTAACTTTTTAAAATATTATATCTACCTATAAAAACTATGAAAAACATTTTAGAACTAATGTTAATGCATAAATAAATAAATAAAACTATTTTATTTATTATTTTAATTAATTAATATTTTTTAAAAAATATGTTATTGATTTAATTTAATGTCCCCAAAAAATAATTTATATTAAAATAAATCAATTTTTGTTATTAAACAATATAAATTAATTATTTAAACTTATGTATAAATTTCATGGAAGAAAACATGATTGTCATAAAAACTATTTTTAAATGATAAGACCTTTTATTTAAATTTTAAAACTTCTTAATCCTAGTAAATTTAATAGGTAAAATTGATATCATACATAGTACCATAATATTAATATTATTTTCTAATATTAAAATTAATAGAGACCATTTTTATTAATTTAGATTTGTAGATGTACAACATACATTTGTAATGATCCCATGTTTTTTGTGAAATGTGAATGTACAAACCCCTAAATCAATCAAATATGTCCCCAAATTTATTGGATATAATTATTTGCAATAATATCTTATCCCATATTACAAAACGTATACGTATGTAGGTTTGTTACATTTAATAGAAAAAATTAATAATATATTAGGTTAAGGTAATTATAAAACTACCACTTCATTCACTAATAAAAGGGAACAATTACAACCCTTCATTAAACACCCATTCCATAAAAATACATAGAAAAAAATCATAAAATATTATTATCCTTTAAACCATTCCATGGGAATATATCATGAGGATTCTGTGAATAAGCCGAAGAACTTCATTTCAAGGGATATTTCTAAGGAAAATCAATGTTTCCAAGGTGAGTAATACTAACCTCTTTGTCATTCATTTTATTTTCCATCTTATTAACAATATATAATGTTATTAATGTGATTAACATAGTATCATCAATAAACTATAATTTCATTATAGTAATTTCACATTAATTATTCATTCATTCCATAACATCCACTAATACCAAGCACATCAATCCAACATATATGTAGACGACCTCCTTCATGAAAAAATGAAAATATTTTTTATGACCACCTCATATGGATGGTAAAAAGTCTATAATTTATGAATATTTTTTATTTTTCACATTTATAATTATTTAATTATATTATTTTACATTTATCTGTCTTTCATTCATGCATTATGGAATGAAATAATTAATAACTCATATGTTTGTAATACATCCTCCATGAACAAAGTCTCTTATTATACTTATCCACCTAGAAGGATGAGACCATAAAATATAATTAATAAATAAATAATATGTTAATGAAATTAATATAACTCTTAAATATTGAATTTTTATATTCCGTCAATATTTATATTATTTTTAGAAATGGCTTCCACTAATTGTAGATTTCTTATGTAATCAACACAAAAAATCAATGGATATAAGAATTTTTTTAACAAAATATTTATTTTAAATATATATATATATATATATATTACATTTATTTTTTTTCAATATTTTATTTTAAATTTTTTTTGTAGCACATTCATACTCAATCAAACACTTTGACATGCTTATTTTCGGTCGATTTTCCTTTCTGAGGAGTGATGTGGTAATGATTATATAGAGAATGATTAATTAATTTTATATAATTGTAATTAAATATCATAAAATTTTGTTAAATATTTTTTATATGTTCACGAGTTATAATATTAATATCAAATATCTTAGTAATATATCAACATAATTCATTAAAAAATATCGAAATGGGGTTGAAAAATATTCAAGTGTCTTAGTTTAAATTATCATGTGATTAAAGTGGGAAATTATAAATAATTATATGTTATATTTTATATAACCATATTGAATCTATGAATTTTGAATTTTTTATCGAATATGTAGGCTAAATAATAACATTACGATGTATGTGCATGAAAATTAAAAGGGATAGCATGTGATGTAAAAATATACCATAATGATACACTATGTACATTGTAAATAATTATAAATTAATTTCATTGATGGTTTATAGAGATGAATATGGTTATGAAGGATATTATCTATATATGCATGTTTGTTTTACAATGATTTAAATTGTGATAAATAGTGATGGGATATAATTTAAGGTATTTTTGTTTCAAACACCCTTTATTAATACATGTTTTAGTTTAGATACCAATTAAAATTTATATGGATTATATCCAAAAAAATTATATTATTATGAAATATATTTTATTCTTTGAATTTGAGGGAAAATTTTAATCCCCTTATCATTATATTTATTTTGTTAAAAAGGAATCAACTTATGTTCATTTCCACATATTGAAAAACATTTAGCCTGATTTTTATATTCTAAGTCTTCACTCTTACTATTTCCATCAAAATATTAATTTATATAAATTCACTTTTATTAAATTAAAACCATTGATTAAAAAAATTATTTTGGGGGTATCATGATCTATTTAAAAATGTGTCACCGAATGGAAATATCCATAAACTATTAAAATGTTTCTTTTTCATCTATAATTCTGTTATACCTGTCATAATTGTTGTGTATTTTCTTGCCTGTGGTCTTAATACTTATATTCAACTCATATCAATGAATAGTTTTATCTTATATTTTACCCTGTGGGTTTAAATAAATGATTTTAATGGAAATTATCGGTTTTCCTCATGAATATTTTATAAAATATTTACTTAAAAAATATTTTTTTTAAATGTTCTAAAAGTAAATATTTAAAAAATGTTTAAAAACGTTAAATTCTCAAACATTTACTTTCGTATAAAATTAAATTAAATTATTAAAAGTATTCTATATGCATCATTTCCAACAAAAATTAGTCTCTTTTAAAAATATTTTTGTGAACAAATATTTCTTTCACATTATTAATTTATAAGAGACTTCTAATATTTTCCTTTATGTATTAAAAAATAAAAAACATATTTATGGTTTAATAAAATAAAAATTTTAAAATTTATTATTAGGGTATGAGTATTTAATATTTTCAAATCCAAATTCCAAATGATTCTATGATTGTTCTTCATCTATGAAATATTTATTGTCAATGGTATTAAATAATTAATACCATCCACTTTTTCTTATCTTGATGGATTATGAAATTATTTTTTACTTATATGAGATGATTCATCACTAATTTTTTCTTCTACTTATAATGATTCTATCGGGGTGTTACCACGACATGTGTCTATTGTCACCATAACACGCACACTTGTTTCGTTACATTCTTCATTCAAATGGTGGTCGACAGTCATCACATTCACCATGATGTCTAATCTTTTATTTAAATAGGGTTATGTGATTTGAGTTTTACTATCCAAGGATTCCTCCTTGGAGGTATTCATTAAGTTTGCCTCTCCCTATAGGATTATGAAATGTTATTGAAACTCATTCCCAAGGACATATCATTTTGAACGCTCATTAATTACACTACTTCAATTTTGATATTCTATGGGGACTTGTTAGGGGAAAAACCTTCAGTAAAGATAGTGGTCTTGTCGGGAATCTATGGTATGTCTGGATGTTGTAACATTATTCACCTATATTCTTCCTCATGGGTGAGATTACAATGAGTAGGGAACTCGATGCATTCCATATAGATTTTGGGTTATCTTATTCCATAGGAATATCTTCAATGGTTTTCCTTAGGCATCCCATATTTATCATGTGGTTCTCTATGAGTATAACATCAACAGGAGATGTAAAGGAATGATCAGAATCCTTGATAGGAGAAGATCATTGTGGTATATCCATAAGAGGGAATACCTGTAAGAAATTCTGATGAATGGATCCGAACATCCATTTAGAGAGGACCTAAGATGGAATGTCTCAAAAAGAAATGGTTTTAAAATGTGAATGCTAATATGAAAACCATTAACGGAAGATCTGAGAGGTTTTTCTTCTAGAAGGGGATACCCAGGTCTATTGTTTGTTGGGATTGAACCTCATAGCATCATAAATATACCCTGTACTGAAGATAGTGATAAAAACATGTAATTTGAAATGGTATGGTGTGGGGATTTAAAATATCTATATTCCCTTCGCTATCAGATTTCTTTTAATTGGATGATGAGTGATGTAAATTTTATGCATGGTTTGATACTTGTGTCCTACTAGGAGTAGCAACGAAATGGATGCGGCTTATGTTTTGGAATAGCAGATATGGATGGAATGAGTTCACCAATATATGGAAACCACAAAAGATTAGGATGGATTATAGATTGAATAGATTAAGTGGGTGAACTATTTTTATTGGTCGAGGTGTTATACATGATCGTCGGGGAGGTTTCCTACATATCACAATTGGTTGGGAATCAAATTACAAATAGATTAAAATTCCATGCCATTAAATTTCATGTGGGGAGGATGAGAGTGAAATGACATGAAAGGAATAGAAAATATGATATGTGTGATTTGATAGTCTTAAACCACATGGAGGTTTCCTATATATCCTAGATGTTTGGGAATCAATGTTCACATAGTTCTAGGTAGGACACTATGAGTTATACATAAAGAGGAGTCCCATTCAAAATAATACAAGTTTTCGGTGCTTATGCATAGAAGCTTCCTATAGATACCTAAAAGATACAAGATCTCTCAGAGAGATCATGATCTCACCATGATAAGAGTGAGGTGATGGAGTGAATATCAAAATTCAAGATGTTCATCCCTAGGACAACCCCATGTTATGATTGAACCTCATGGAGGATTTCTACGTATTGTTTTAGAGGATAGGGATCGAAACCCACATTGTTCATAAGGATGGGGATGACACATGGATAATAAACCTCAGTATGGAAATAGGGTCTATCTTTAGGATAGATTCCTGTATAGAGAGGGAATCATGGTCAATAAAAACCTCTAATCCCACATTAATGATTCTCGGTGTGGGATATAATAGGAAATATTATACCATATAGTCATGTCTTGAATGATATGTCACTGAGAGATAGAGTGGGGCTTACGAATAGAAGCATCCAATATTGAAAAATCCAAAAGTGTGATGGATAGTGTTTTAGGCATCTGATTTTCCCATGTCCCCTATGGTCATTGAGTTTGGAAGAGGAAAAGAGAAACATGAGTGCATTCTCATGCATGGGATGTTAGGGGATTACTCGAAGTGTTTTTACCTTCCATACGACGTGGATTTTTTACTGTGTGGGGAGGATACCATTACATACAGGGAAGCTCTTACTCTCTTAGAGTGGAGTGGAAATAAAAATCCCCATGGGGGGGAACCCCATGTTCATTTTTGTAGGTGATACTATGGTTTAATTTCATGTGATGAGGATGATAGATCTAGGAATATTTTAATCCTACAACACATATATACAATAATCAAACCTCAACCTTTTGTCTAACATAACTACCACATCCCAATACTTGGGGAAGGTAAATAATAACCAATACCTAACATGAGTTGTGTGGAGGAGTGGTTCTTACTAGTTTCCTTGTTATCATCCCTATGAAAAAAGCAAGGGAAACTAGTGAACATATTCCAAACAATTAATATATTGGATTCAACAAACATGGGACGCCACACAAAGGACTATGTGATCACTATGAACTAGACTGGGGGCGCTGGGTAGGAGATGTGCATGCATGTTGTGATCGGTTTTCTTTAATGGGGCTTTGAAAGGCTTATTTATAGTAATGGAAACCCAATATGAAAAATTGAAGGGGTGAGAACAATATTGGAGGTTTTCAGGCCAAATAAGAGGGTTTGAGTAGAAGATGAATTGTTTGAAATGTTAGGCACTGGACATAATAGGAGTCTGTTCATGCACAATTCATATTCTAAATTGAAATTGTTGAGGGTCAAGCCCTTGTTGGTCCACATTATGGGGTACCCATATGGGAAATGTCATTCATTATCACATACCTTCAGGGGTTCACTGCTGTTGTGTGATTTCAGAATCATCAATCTTGCACATGTAGTAGAAACTGTACAAATTCGTGATCATTAAACCAAACAAAGGGGGATCCCATCTATACATAGCAGAAATCCATTCTGGTGGTGCATAAGAAGCTTGGCATTGAAGTGTTCATTTGACATCACATTGGGAATGGAAAAACTGAATGTTCCAAACCATTATATGCTTAATTAACCCATTTTTTAAATCTTTCTTCAAAAAAATTTGGTGGATTAAGTGGATGATACCATTTTACATCACATTGGATGAGTAACGTACTAACGCGTCAACATCCATTTTTGTGTGCACTGCTCGAATATTGCATTCATCTCTGTTAGTCTTCTTAAAATGTTACATTGACTAAAAGGGTATCCTTAATTTCCTTATAGAATACCATTTGTGGCCTGATTTGGGATTTCCCTCCAACAAATCCCCCCCCCCCAATGATCTAAAAGGGGAATATTATGTGAGGTTCTAGAGGATACGATGAAATGGGCATCGCATCAGAAGATTCTCACTCAAAATCTAAAAACCAGTACTGAAACAAATATATGCACACATAATACTTGGTCAACACCTATTTATGTGTAGTGGGTCTGGGGAATGAATAATACAACACATTTCGTATGACTGGAGATTTTTCTCTCAAGCACATTAGTTTGGGTAATCTATATGAAAAACCTAAATTTCGCCATAGGTTTTTGGGAATCTATAGAATCATGTAATATTTGGACATGACAGAATTTTCATAACATTTCTTCTATTAATTATCATTTTTATGCATCAAAAATAATTTAATGCCTCAACCATCATTCTATTACCATTAAAAAATTATTTTTTCACAACATGATCTACATCAATGGTAAACAAGTTGTTTCTGAATTTGTAAATATTATCATTTTGTTGGAGGAAAAGATAACAAGTAATCCCCAAATACATCTAACCATGAGGGTTATGTCTGATAATCATATTCTCTTAGTAATGTTAACTCAACCTAAGAATGATTATCTATTGAGTGTTACTCTTTTTCTAAGGAATTTTTGGATATTGGAAGAAGCTTCTATCTAGGGATTTGAAACTAATTCACAGAGGTAACATGTCAGGCATGAAGATAGCCTCCAAAAGAACAAAATCACTACAAATAGCCATTAATTCATTGAGAGTTCGGAGACGGCCCTCAATGTTGTGAATATAAATACCATGACATATATGAGTGATGATCTAGTGGCTATGGAATCCTCTATCCGCTATACAAGAACATTATGAAGCAATATAATTGATGAATGTGTGTACTGATAGAAGGATCTGGATTGGAGGTTATTGGGTATCTTCATAATAGAATTTTCATGGGTATACATTGTATTCTATATATGAAAGGATTTTAGAGAAGAGGTGAGCCACATCAGGATATTTGATGATCTGTTGATGTTGTAATTCCACAACTACCGTCAATATGAATTTTTTCTAGAGCTATTCAGTCAGTGGTCCACTAACAAAAATAGTTTCCCCCATGACTATGTAGAGGCCAACTTTAGTCTATGGGACATTGACTATATCATTGGAATCCCACTATAGGTATATCAATATGATGAGTTCCAATATACAGCGATTTTTTAGGGAGAAATATCATGATCCCCAATTATGACATGGAATCTACTGAACGTCGTGATGGAGAAGCTGGGGTTCAAGTACATTCATAAGGAAAATTGATTCTAGTAATCACTTGGCATGTTCATAAAAATGGATATGAAGGTGAGGATATTGGATCAAAGGTAACATTGACAGAATAAATCTTAGAAGGGTAAGGGATGATCTCCAATGGTGGTACATGAGGATGGAAAGTATAAAAAATGGGAGTAAATCTTGGATGGGAGGTTGAATCCATGGGTGAACTATGATTAGATTCATGCATTATTTATGAGTGGGTGTCTATTATCATGGAATGCCATAAGAATGTGAGTTTGTCTAGGGACCTTAATGAAGGTGGTAATCATGGTACCTCGCAACAGGTTCAACATGGGAGTTCATGTCCTAGCACGATTTCATAGTATTTTTAGACATATCTCAAGGAGATGAATGACAAAGATGATTTTTTCATGTTCTATGGATTAAAATGAGGGATTACATCTCATATTGGTGTATATGAATTTCCAAATTTTAGCTCTCTTTTACGAAATGTTGTATGACAATCTATTAGGAACATAGATAGGGACTGGTTGTTGATACTCAATGATGATGGGGTTAAGATTAGGATCAAGAATCATGAGAATTTAAATTTCATCCCCATTCAAAATTAGATTGATCATATAGAAGATGACCAATGAGGTTCCCTAGAGAAGAGGTGATATATATAGAAAATATAGGAAGGTGTGCATGTATCCAAATATGATGGAATTTTATTTTCAAATCATATATTCCATCCTACTATTCAAGATATTTTTTATGACATCAGACACTATATAATAATATTCATTTGGGGGTTCATGGAGAGTAGTAGCCCTGTATCCTTCCTCAGTTATGGTTCATGATAACTAATATTTGGTTTGGTGAGACTATCATGTGGTCACCAACTAATGATGATTTTGGCCTAACACCGGAATATAATTAGGAATTGGTTATTGAATGATCGAAGGAAATTTTATAAAGAAACACTCATACCATAAATGTAGTGACCACATGGCTAGAGTGGTTGGAAAGAATGAAGGATTCCACACAAGGGTTGATCCTAGAGACATGCCAAACCATAGGTGTAACATGACATGGATCATCTGTGGTGGGGAAATCATAGGGTCTGGTTGGAAATTTTCCTTCTAAAGAGGTGTGGTCCCAATAGAGGACTTGGGTTTCATTTAGAGAAGTTAATGCAATGAAAATAATTTATTTCCTACATCCCAAATTTGATATCATTTTCCAAAACATGTTGTCTCCAAGGATGACGGTGCAACAATCAGTATGATCTAAGGAACTATGGATAAGGCTGACATGATCTGGGATTTAACGACGTAAAATCATGAATAATGAGAAGGATGATAGGGTAAACATTCAGAAGTTTCATTCATAACTAATATAATTATACTCCAATGGATTCCAATAAGGTTCATTTTAAGAACAACATCTTCTTGGGAATGTGATTCTCAATCAAGAGCATCACCCAGAAGTTATGTTCTATGAGGACGACAATGATGATGATAATTGAGAAGAACTTTATGTAAAATAAAGAGAGTTTGATTAAGAGGAATAATTAAAAGATTATGATGGGGATGAATATCTTAATGGTGGGTAACACCACGAGACAATTGTACACCGATAGTGTCCTTGGGAGAGTGGGGAGATTGAAAGATCTGATGAGCAGCTCACCAAACATCTTGTAGGAAGTCATAACCTATATCTTCATTGGTCCTTCCCATTTCTTATTGAAATTACATTATCTGAAATATGACATTTGTAAGAGTTCCATGGTGTTGATAAAGGATCTACCACTACCATGGGTGATAACATTCCAATAGGTGTACAGTGATGTTCTCATAAGCCTATATTAAGAGATGACCTATGAAATGAACCGGTCATGGAGAAGTCAGCCAACGGCGGGCCATCTTATGGGAAGAATGTGAAAACCTAAAAATCATATTCTACCCCCATTGTTTGTAGGGATATGATAATGATCATATAATTAACAATATCTAATGGGTCTCCCATTGTTGAAGCCCCTATAGTTACATTGGAACATGATCCAACATTGCTTAGCATCGTAAGTCCACACCTTAAAAAGAACACATCTATCACCTAAGGGTGAGGTTAACTAAATTTCCCATTACCTACAATGATCATATTATTACTGTCTTACCCAAATTAAAATTCTAGGATATTTAAAGGATATCTTCATATAACAGAAATCATCCATGAAGATATGGCCATCTATTCACAAAGGGCCTTAGTTCCAGGTGATCAGAAAGTCATAGTTAAAAATGATTCTAGTAACAAAAATGAGCATGTAGCTAGTGGGGGTTATTATTATGATGATGAAATGAGAAAATACAATTTTCCCCATATCATTGATCTCATACCAATAAAGTGATAACTGTAGGCAGACTATGATACTGGATCTTTGAATATTTTCTTAGTGTATTAACCTTCCCACCACAAAGTACATAATGAATAAGATCCTAATTAATTCAGGGAAATATGGATCACTCAGTGTATGGATTGGATGCGAATAAATCATTTCAAAGATTCCCCAAAAGCATAATGAATGATATAAACAAAGTCACATCATTTTAGGATGAATGGTCTCTATGTCTTTAGTGTAGATGTTTGGAAACTTCTTTTATTATTATGAGACTACCTCACTTAGAAGATATCAGAAATTATTTAAAACATAGCGTATTCATGTTACTAAAAGATGTCTAAAAACATCTTGAATCTCTATGAGGATGAACAAAAGATCTAACTCCTTGATGAATAGACAAAATTTAACTCCTCCGCCATCACAGATCAAAATGAAATCATCATATAATTGTGGGTCCTGTTGAATGAGACCTAAGAGAATCTAAAATTGGTGAGTTGTCAAGTGGTGATCCTTCCTGATGTACTAAAATAGGAATAGATCATGGTATGATATCATTTCTCCTACCACTGATAAAGAGATGGAACATAGTCTGTGGGAAGAGAAGATGGAGGCCACACATCTGATGGTGATAGAGTTAATGAATTCCATTTAAGGAGTTGATCCAAAAAGGGATGTGTTCTCCAAAATTGTGAAACACAATTTTTTGTTTTCTTGATTTGAATTCTATGCATTTACATTATCATTCATAATTTAATTAATATATTTCAATCATATCTTTGAGATGGGTAATGTGGAATACCTAGGCTCACACAGTTCGTGCTCGGTGTGTGAATGAAGGGAATACTACATAATTGTTCATTTTATGAGAGTTTCATATATTCATTTACCATTTGGGGTTTACTATTTATTATAGACCACTGATATCATTTGGTAAGGGATGTTCTAATACTAAATAATATGGATCTCGGGACTTCCAACTGTCCTTTCCCAATGTGATCTTGTGCACAAATGACATAACAATAAGGGTGTTCGATTATATATTAACAATGGGAATTGAGTTGTTTGAATCACGATTCACACAATTAAGAAAACAGTAGAACCGAATTGCGATGTTGTAAAATTATTTCATTTTTTAACAATATAGTTTTCATGTTTTTTATCATGAAATGACGATATATAATTGAGGATTTTCCATTGTCCATGATTGCAACATGGGATGAACACCAAAATGTCATCGAATGTATTTTGGTGTGTTGGGTCAGGATGGTAGGTGGGAAATTTTGACATGGAACCATGTCTTGAAGGGGTATCGTCATACACAAAAGAGTATGAGGATTAAAATACGGGGAATGTAAAGTGTGGGAGTGGAGTGATGGAATATTTAAAAGGATTCTAAAACACATGGGGGTATGCCACCTTGATTTAGTGATCTTCGATGTCAGCGTATTGGTATGAAAAAGATAAAAAATATCATATATGGGAGTATCAACTCAAATGTTGATGGAAAACTGAAGTTGTTAAAAATGATGTAAATGATTAACATTGAGAGAGATGATATCTCTAGTGAGGAATGAAATTATCTTCAGTTTTACAACATGAAATTGACGATGATAAATAGGTAATTTATCAATGAATGGTATGGAAGTAAAATGGTACATTTAAACATTGTGTGAGTAGGATATGGCTCATAGTTCAACAGAATTTGTGTAGGACATTGAACATAGTTTAAAGGTCATACTTTCAGGACCTTGGAAAACAATTTAAAGTAATATTTTATAAATTATGAGATGTCCAAATGTATTTGTTTTTTATGGAGGGATGAAACCTGATATGAACAAGTATAATTGGCATGTGTACCACACAAATATCTATGAAAATATGATAATCATACCTCATAAAAGAAGGTATGTTTGGTGAGAGGCCTGATAAAAGCCGACATGATTGTGGTTAAAAAAAGCCTCATGTCACACCAGCCATTCCCTATGGGTATTTTAGATTAAATTTGTAGATTTTGGACCATATGGGAGGTGATCCAAGATAAATATGAATAATTTGTTTTAAAAATGATGGGAATGTTGTCGAGGGAAGTCCACAAACATCACATATTCGTTTGTAAGGAAGCTAACAAAAAATTTAAATCCATTTTTTATGGACAGTATAAAGGTCAATGGTTCCAAAGAGGAATTATAATTCCAAGGATTCATATTTGTCACAAAAGAGGTAACACTTGATGTGAGTGAGGGATAAAATATCCCATGTATCACATGGATACATTAAAATGAAATGCATACAGTTTTGGGTCATGGAGCATGGATCGTGTTCAAGGCTAAGGAGATGAAGGTTTGAAGGATTTTGTGGATGGATCCCAAAAATGAGTGTTGGGTAGTTAGTTCATATCCTATAATGATAGGAATAAAACCAAATCTAGTTATTGAATTAATGGAATATCATCAGTTTAATGTCATTATTTCTATATGTTTTCTCTATGTTTAGGTTCATAATGATCAGACCATATGGGTAGGAGTCTAAAATGGGTATGCAAGTTGTGGTGTCATACAAACCTGATGCGAGTGGGTAAAAAAATAGGATTGATGCCTCACCACATTTCCCTTATGATACTTTTGAGATTAGAAATAAAAAAATTCATATAGTGTGCACTGAAGTAAATAAAATGTGAATACATAAAGGAGGAATGTGTGCCATATATGTGACAAAAGAGTGATGGAAATGAGGAGATGTAAATTTGAAGATAGGCCCAAATAAAAAATATCTGAAATTCACTAAATATAACATATGTATGGGAGTAATTCCAATTAAAGTCATTTAATATTGGTTCTCCCTACATGTGTCTGACTCGTACACAATGGTGGAAACATTTTTTATGTATTTTGTTCCTTTTTTCAATGGTTATACTAGGATAGAGAACACATTCATAGCTACATATCCTGTTTGGATAATAATCAATCCATACATAGTTCTTGAAAGATTTTATTGTTGATGACCAGTTCCAAAGGTGGTGTCCTCTAAAATGTGAACATCCCAATATTGTTCCATTATACATCTTGTGGCAAAAGAGATGGTTCAAATTTTTAATGTCATTTGATATGACTGGTCCATGAAATTTATCATCAAGTAGTAAAAAAATTGGTTGTTAAAACTTTTATCATCATTCAACAAGGATGATTAATGTAAGCATTTTATCATTATGGGACTATGAATTTTGGAGAAAAGGGTGTTCTCATGGGAAAGGCATGGGGGAGAACCATAAGACAGTTTGAATGATATCCATTGAGGCCCATTCGACACCACAAACTATGTTGGGAAACTCAGGTCGATAGTCTGAATGATTTAATTTAATGATGGATTAAGGAGTAAATATCAAGGTGTTCTTATGTATCCCATAATGATTGGAATCTAGTTATAAATAGTTCTAAAACATGAAATGGTAGATGGACAATGGTGTAAGTGATATCCACTCAGTTGATAACATCATGCGGGTGTTGTGTAGAGTGTTTTCATTACAACGCATACTATATAATTCATAGTAAAAGCTGTTAAAATTCACACAATAATGGAAAGGGTATCACAAATGGACATGAGTAGAATGGAGGGATAAAAAAAACATTTTATTGATGTCTTAGGAGTCCCTATGATCACACATCACTTTATTGAGAGAACTTGCATATAGTTTAATATCATGATTAAAAGAGTATAAGGAACCAGAGATAAAAAAGATGGGACATTTTTATTATAAAACTAATAAAATGATTTGAATGGGGACCAAGAAACATCATCATAAAAACACATATTCCTAAGGAGACTTTTATAAAGTTTAGAGTCATGATGATTAGACTATGGGGGTTGTGAATATTTTAATGTTATAATTACTGGACTTCCTGAAAACAGTTTATAGTCACATTTTATAGACCATAGGATCTATTTTTAAGTTCATTGATTTTTGATTGTGAGAAAAAAAATGTTTTAATAATATATTTGTCATGTGGTGGTATTGAAAATCCAACAGAAACTATGTAGGAGGTGGTATCAGTACCACATGACACAATTTGAAAGGAATCTTGCATACAGTTTAGAGTCTCAAAGCTTGGACTACATGATTCATTGTTTTCCATTATAGAATATGGACCAGTGGATATATGTATCTCCTATATGTTGTTAAAAGACCTTAAAAATATTCTATGCCCATGTGATCTATTCTCGGTTTGTGAATGAAAGATTAGTGTTAGGGTTTTCCAATCATACTGATGTGTAGGGAAAGGTAAATTAAATACCTTGTGTGAAAGTACCAATGACACCAAGAATATTGTGATAGTGTTTTATGAATGCTATCTATGTTTGAAACACAACATACTTATTGTGTTACCTAGAATGGTGAAAATAAAAAAGGATCGATTGATGACCATGTTAGAAATACACGACCTGTCACAAAAATGTCATCAAATGTCTTCTACGGCATTGTACTAGGATGGTAGGCGAGCCACTGTGGCCGTGAACCATGCTGTTAGGGGGTGCCTTTATATGTGGAAGATGATGGGGTTCCGAATAAAGGGATACACGAATCATGGATATAAATTTAGAGAATTCGCATGTAAAATTCACACCTCTAGGCTTCATAACCTATCACATCAGATCATTTCAGTGGGAGGACATGACTGGAATAAGTTTAAAAGAAACATGTATTGAAAATATTTTAGGGGTTTATTGTTATATCCAATGGCTCTTAGTTTAATTTATTATAGTTTTTACTAGTGGATACTAGATTAGCGACATGTGCATGGGATATACCCGTGCAGTTTAGTGTCATGTTGATGGGTTTCCAAAACATAGTTTGATATCATATTGATAAATATGAGTAATGGATTTCATAGAGAGATGTGTGGTATTTGTAATCTATTACCTGATCACAATGAGGAACCAATTGTTCTATGACATAGTGAAAAATTCTAGGGTGAATCCACAAATAATATAATGTGATGATATTTGGTCTTAGGGGCCCATTTTAGAATCATGTTCTTGGGATGAAGAGTAATTTTTTATTAAGTTCATGTAGAAGAGACAACCAATGATGTTTAATTTAGAATCATAAAACATGCACATTGTTGGTGCTATGAAGTTTGAATATTTTCTGATGGAACATGGCATTCCATGCAGTATTATGTCATACAGAATGTATGTGAAAAAAATAAGAGGTTAATTATCCTATGGATGGGTCTGTAGAAAAAATTATAGGGCTTCACTACATAACCCATGATGATGGAGATCAATCAATATATAGCTCTAAAGCCTGGAATGGTAGATGACTGAAGCTGGAAGTGATTCCAGCTCAGATAAGAACATCATGATGGTGCAACATAAATTAATATTATAATAGAACAGAGTGTATTTTCCATTGTTTAAGGTCAATGAATTTAGACCATATGGTATGTTTCTCAGGTGGATGTACTTGGAAATGTGAAAATCCCAATTTGAATCTGGACTTAGGTTACCTCAAATTTCTATGAAAAAATACAAAGAGAATCATTCACATAGTTTAAGTTCATAATTCTTGAACTCATGCACCCAATTAAAAGTCATGTTATAAGAATGGAAAATATGATGTAGTTTAATATCATCCAACTAAGATGATGAAACATAGATAAATGTGTTGTTTTGGAGACGATGAATACATATTTTAACACAATATTGTAAGGATTGTGATTTTTTCAATGTTTAATATCGTATGACAAGGAGTCAGGTCTTCATGTATCTTATCATCATAAAACTAAGATGTGGGGCTATGTTATTTCCAATTAATAATTAATGAACATGGAATATGTGGGAGGAGTGATTTTATCCCCATTCATTGTGACCAAAGAGTATAAAATCATGGGGAATACAATGTGAATATTGTAATGACCGTCCCGTTAAGGTTCCAAATATGGTGGTATTATTTTGGGTATCATTGAAACCCATAGTCCATGTATTGTGTCACCATTAATGAAATATTGAAGAACTAACTTATTCATGTGTCTTGATATCGTTTTATGGAGACTCTTAATATTTTGTAAGGCTCAGAGCTTACTCACATCGAGGGATTCCAATTCATCTAGAAGAACATTCCAGATCATGTTTGATGTATGTGAATCATAGATAAATATTTGGTGTGAAGGTAGCTTTATCAATAATTTATGGATTACCTATGTTACACAAACCATGGGATATGGGGTAACCTAGGATGAGTTCTGATTTATTTTCTGATAATACTATAGTTCATTAGGAGCATGTTTGTATACATTATTTTATTCTGACCAACCATGTTATTCATATTTATGCAGAGGGTTTTGATGAACTACACAATCTGTCCATTCAACCATTCAAGGTAGTAATAAGTGTGATTGAACTTGATGTTGTACATAGTGTACAACTTATTCAGCTCACATAAACAGATGTTATTGTCATTTTTGGTGGGAATGGAGTGAGGGAATCTGAAATGATAAATGAAGTGATAGGTGAAAAATTGGAAAATAGATTGGGATTTTAAATCCTTGAGATGTATTTCTTCTCCTCAAATAAAAATATCCATCATGATTAGAAATACAGTAGTGATTTTTTGCTATAAGATATGGTTTTATGACAACAAGTCCCCCTAATACTAATGTATAGAAGTAGATAATAATATTGGTGAGAACTAATGGTCTATGGACAACATTGTAATGGTTCCAGCACACTTGAAACCCTTTGGAAAACATAATATTGTTGTGGAATATGGTTTTCCAAAATTATCCCATCCTATGAAACTTGTGGGCATGTTTTAACCTTACCTAATGAGTTCAAAAAATAATTGGGATTAAAATCATGAATAACCTAGAGAATATCATTTCTTTGAATGAAATAGAGGATAATTAAATTTAATCAATTATTTATAGACATTTCTCAAGGATGGAACTGCTAAGGAGGGTGAACTATGTAGCATAGTGATTGATTAAATCACATTTGGCACTATATGATTGGAGATTTTCAGGTTTTAGGAATTGATATGTGGTTTTATACAATCACAAGTTTATTCAGCTGTGGGGGTGGCTTTGGAGGTCCTTGTGTGGAAGAACTAGTGGTAAGATGGTTATACTACTAGTTGAAATCATTGTCCAAAATGATGAGAGAAATGAATCATTAATGCACTACATAGATAAATATTTCTTCCTGGTTAGGCTTTGTAAGAGATGTGGGTAGAATGGATAATGAATTTTCACATCCATTATGTTACTATGGCGTATGATAAACCATTGGGTGGGAAGGGATCTAGGACATTTCATTATGTGTGTTCTCTAACAGGGTCATGAGTTCTTGATTCCTAATGATACAATCACCTTTACTCTTCGATATGACTAACTCGGAGTCCCCTTTCACTTGCCTATGGGGAACGGAAATTTCAGGGTCCAACTCAAGACCAGTAATGAGAGTATAATACTCTTCCTCATTACTAGTGTATAATTTTGATAACCTGAATGAATATGGAAGGGAAAAGTGTGTCATGGTGGTGATGATGATCCCCCGGAATACTATATTGAGTCTAGGATTGCTGATGTCTCTAGTGGATGGGATCCAAGATGAATATTCAAATTGAATCTAGTGACATGGCACAACCAGATCCATTGAGTGGAACTCCACTTCTAGAAAACTAGAGTGAGTTTTCTCTTCTCGATATAAGAGTATCTGGACTCTATGTCGAGGAGCATGCATCTGATGTAGTTTAATATATATTATTTAACATCATTTTTTTATTGGGCATGTAGGACATCGATTGATTTTTCAAGGGATGTCACATAGAACGTCAAAAATTTCCCTAATTTGGGTGGAATTAGAACCAAATGTTGTAGAAGGTTCTAATGGATCTCCTCATATGTGGTCTTATATTCTTTATCCCATTGGTAGATGGTGTATTTTTTCAAGATACTCAAAAAGGTATTACACTTTTTGCATTGATTAATGATAAATTTCCACATATCGGCCAAGAAGGCTTGGAGGCCTCGAAGAATCAGAATGTTTCTTAGAATATATATCTGAATGATATCCTTTAACTTATCTAGGTCAACCACTATGCATCTATAACTCAATTAAATTCCACAAAACACTATATAGGTAACCAAAAAAGCATAATTCAATGATTTAAACATTATATTTCATGATTTTAGGAAGCTAAAAAGTTTCTAATGATATTTGAGATGGCCATAATGTTGTAGAGATTTTGAACACCAGATCATTGACGTGCATTCCACTAACATAACAAGTATTATATAGAAGATTTAGTGTATCAATCATTGATAATTGGATCCTGAATTATTCAAATTAAAAGAAATTTTCTAATAATAGATGGTTACTCAATGTTCTCAGAATGAGGTTTAATCTTCATCCTCGAGGCCCTCTTGATATGAATGTACTCTGAAGACCCATACTCGAAGGACAAAGCCTGATACCCTATAATGGAATTCATCAAAAACACTATTTATGTTATAGGAAAATAATCTTTTGGAAAAATGTTTGTTGAGATCCCAAAATTTTATAAAAACACAAATTTTTCCATATTTTATTCTAATAGGAATGATTTTGGCTAACCATATATGTTAATGAACATCCCTAATGAATTTATATTTGATGATCATATAATCATTTTCCGAAAAATATTTTGTAATGATGCTAAAACATAGGATGGATCAACAAGATACTAATCTAGTGGACAATCAACTAAGGGTATAGTCTTGGAATGTCATTATAACACCAAAAACCATCACAATCCCACTTCAAGAAATTCACATACAATTTTGTTTCTTCTATAGGCATGGTTCCACTGATTAGTATTGGCATTAGATCTACCTTGGTTTCCATAATTACTAGAACTTGTTCAACAATGGCGGTGGAGACACGTTCTTCCAATGTAGGAGGGGCATACTTCAAATAAACATCATTTATTAATGTGGTGATATTAGTGTGAGGAGACGATTCATCAAACTCATATGTTCCTTTGGTAGCACTAATACTAGAATGAGTGGATTCTGGATCTGTTGAAACTGTAATTATGGTAGTCTTTGACCTGTTTAAATTAGGCCTTCAACCAAGGTGTTCTTTCTTGATGTTGAAGATAGGGTGACGGTCCATTCTATGTCATATTTTCCCAGCTCAGGGGAATAAGAATTTATGGAATATAGTTGAACTAATTGGGTGAAGATATCAATACATCACAGGGGTACGGAGTTCCAAATATACTCTATCATATCATGTGTAAGAGTATGAGGTGATCATTTGAATTTCCATGTACCTAGATTATTTTTTCCACTTTTTACAATAACAATAAAAAGATTTACCCCATTCCAGTGGTATGGAATCTATCCAGTGAATCAGGAGGATGAATCATTCAACCAATTCCATCCATAGGTCATCTCAAATGATAGAGTGATCATCCTTGTTGTAATAAAAAAAAATATCCTTTCTCTTTTAGTATTTGATATAACCTTTTAACTTCATAGGAAGGAAAGGTGTAAATATCAACATGGAGCATGTGAACTCGACCATTAAGGGAGTACATAAGGAATTAGTGATGTGAGGAAGGAACCACTTCATGTAGATTGATCCATGGCCTACCCTTTAGTGCATTATGGGTGCTATCCTATGAGACAACCATGAAATAATTGATGGAAAGTAGTCTGTCAAACATGGTCTTTAAGAAGATTATACCACACATCCTTTACTAAGTCATATCAAAACCCTGAATCTTCTTGTTGGAGAGACTTGGATTTTCATTAGTCTATCCAAACATGAGGAGCATATTGTTTTGGATAATATTGATATGGGAAGTAGTTTATACTAAATAATAGTGTTAATCCATGCCATTTAATTGGAAAATAATATAAAGGATGTGGATGTACCCCTATATGGGAGATCCTTCTTCCTTTTCTGAGATTTATATGATGGAATTGAATTCTAGTCACTCAACATCTTCATCATGAAATGCCTATTCGGCTACTACCTTTATCTCAAATTGGTGGGGACTTCTCAAAGCCTCCATGAGGGATTCTCAAATGATATTCGAAATATTAAGGTAATTTGGGATCATGATCATTTATGGAATGTTACATTGTTCTTGACAACATCATAATTATGAATCAGGTACACATTTTTTATAATTGAATGCTCATCGGTAGAAGTTATGATAAATTTAATTGGTTGAACCGCCAGATTATGAATATTGTTGGTGACATATTGCTTTTAATCAATTGAGCCATGGAGGATCACTAATAACATAATTTCAGACTTATGAGGCCCAATCATTGATGGGCTCAATTGAAAATGATGCAATCATAGTTGTTAATCCAGATCAAGTAGCACGATCAGTGGTAGTAGCAGATCTAACAAGGTGGACAAAGAGGACTGTAACTGTTGGGTTCGGCGTAGAGCTTGATGGAAGTCAAATTAGAATACAGGGATTCAAATAAAGTACAACAATGGGTACATCGACAATTATCACATCCTTGTCTTCTCTAAAGATTGTGCTGTTTGTGAATAATCAGAGTTATTTCCTGATACTCTTTATTGGTGGAAACCATATTGGGATACACCAACTCAGCAGTATTCATAGTGTCATAATCCATATAATCATCTGAGAAATATTATATTATTTGGATGCCTCATGGGTGATCCCCATATCTTGATGCATGAAATCCCTAAGAGTACGATAGTGTATCAGTAGCCGAATGTAATTTTTCTTTCCCTTAAACCATTGCTGTCAAATATTCATATAGGTAAAAGGTTGTGATGTTGATGAACATGAAGTACATATAGGAGGAATGAAAACAACCAGAGTCTCATGCTGATAAAAATGGGTATTAATGATACCATGGGTATGAGAAACTACATTGTGAGCGAACTTGTAATCACATTTATGAGACCCGCTGCTGGAGACTTGCTACAACTCAACATCACATTCTCTGTACATATTTTCCTAAATTATTGCAAATTGTTCTAGAAAATATCCTTACATGACCAAATTGTTCTCAACTATGTTAAATAGATAGTCCTTGAACATATAGAACCTTTTTATAGTGTTCCCAAAGATCATGTGATAAGGGAACTAGTTAGGGCAATTAGTTAGATCATCCTAATGGGGTTTCCATATTTATAGCAGCTTTATAATTCTGTTCTCCATGAAACATCAGAAATAACTAGAAACTGAAATCTCATTGAATGGGTATTTTTAGGTTGTCCATTCTGGGAAGTGACCTCATAATGACCATCCCTGAAGACGGGCTGTATCTAAATGAGTTGCTAAAACATATCTCCCTTTCCAAGAAGGTGGTGTTGTATTATGGGTCAATGCCTACCCATTAGTTAATGAGTGGGGTTGAGCCTGAGGCTAGGCTTGAGGTAACTAACCTAACTAAGGTAGATGAGGAGGCTCTATTATTAATAATTCTAACATTTAGAGTGCCTCTATCAATGTCAAAATAGCAGTATCATCTTTCAAATGTATTCATGAAAGAGTTGGAGGAGACAATGAACAAGAATTCTAGGCCTACTGTTAGGAAAATTTTAGGCATTGTACCATAGTAGAGAAACCCCAAAATAAAATGGGAAATTATGAGTGATCATGGGGGAACATATTCATTCTTGTCATTCCCCACACATATATTCATCAAATTCTCTTGAATTAGCGGAATATCGAGTGAAAAAGTGAGGCCCTTCCACCTGAAGAAAACTTTAGAAATTTAATCTTTTGGTTGGTTCATTATTTTAAAGTGGTCATCAAAATATTTCATTTGGTTGGTGGAACTGAAACGATAATGAAAATACCTATGAATTTATTCGCAACCAAGAATAGACTATATGAGTGTTTGAAACTACTAGATGAATGTAGTCACATCCAATGTATGAAAATAAATCTGAGATCAAAAGTATCTTGCTGATATTGAGTCCCCAATGTGAGTCTACACAAATAGATTGTGTGGGATAGATTTTACAATGTCTCTCTCTTCATGTTAAAGGGGGAGAAATTTGGATTTCTTAAATCTAGGGGTTTTGGAATGATATTTACCCACACTGAAAATGGTATTACATTTGGAGGGATCACCACCTACCCTGGGTCCAAGGATTCCAGGTGAGTGGGGAGAGAATATATCACATCTCTCGAGTGAGGATTCCTATATTGAGGTGGATTTTTAACCACTAGTGCATCGACTAGATCATCGACATGGTATTTCATCTCATCATCTCATGGCATAGCCCAAGAGTTCCTATTAGAGAAATTGGTGGAACTATCAGATCCAAATAATGAGGGAGGTTCTCTTATACCTCATATGAGTTTGGTGATGCATACTGTTATCACATTACATAAAATTTTGGATCCATCAAGTGAGGATGCATAGTATTTTTATTATCAATTGGAGTAAACTAGACCAGAAATAACTTGGGACTACCCTAGCTACCCCATAGGAGCGAAAAATGATTATGTTTCGAATCAAAATAATCAATAGACCACTATTCAAGGTTTTCAAAATATATTTCTTCAAGGAACCACCTAAGATCTATATGATCCTAGATAAAAGTGATCATGGTGTGATCAACTTCAATCTCGTGTGACATCAGATGGGTCAGATGGAATGGAATTCATAATCTTAACATTATCATTTATAGAGTTATTACTGATGGTAAATAATATATAGGGGTCGTTAATTCTTATTTCCTAACTTTTCTAGTGAGTAAGGATACATGTGTGATTGTCCAATTGATATTGCAATTCTATAAGAGTTGATACCTTTTCTTTGGTCCCTATCATTATTTCATTCAATTTGAGTGCACCGAGATCAACTGTATTCTCTATAACTATTCCTAGAAACATGTATTCAGTGTCACATAGAACATCTAGTTGTTTCATGATGCGGTTGAACTGGAGGGAATCATGCTACCCCTAGCCCTAAATCATCATTAATGCATCTGATGGTTTATTAGTGAATTAGGATACTAGCTAGTGGATGTGCATCCAAATAAACCATAAAACACAACAAGTTGATGTCATCAAAATATCCATACACTTTGGTAGTCCATTTGATTGTTTAAGAGGTAAAAATGTGTATCCTATATAGTTTTGTGAAAGCACAAACACTTATATTGGGTGGGGGAAACCAGAATATTGAATTAGGGAACTGTAACCGACATGAACATCTATGAAAACACTTATGTAACTATAGTGTCTCACAGGTATCCCTACTCAGTAGTGGAATCTGAATTTTTACTACACAATATCGAATAAATTGACGACACACTATATATGGCACAAATTTTGACCACTATTGTTGATGAGTGTCTAGTGGAGAGATTTTTTCATGTACAAATTGTTCATTGTATGTTGGGCCATCTCCCAGATTTGGTTATAGCCACTTCATTGCATCACTATAGGATAGGGTAATAGCCATTGTATCCTGGGTTAGAGTAGTGGAAGTCATATGTCGATGCATTGGGTGCCCACAGGATATAATTTCCCTAAAACACACTTCAGGATCTCGTGTATAGGTCAATAATGAATCTGGTGATGATAAAAACAACATTAATGTGTTACCCTAGAAGAGATATAAATCTTCTGGTTGACACATTTATATATGAAGGGATTCATGTATTTAGTGCATCTGACCACCCGAGATGACAGAACACACACATGAGTCTCCTTCCACAAGCTCAGATGTAGTTTACTGGGCGGAAGGCTATATCATCAAATCGCATTCAACATCTGAATATGAGAATTTAATGGGAATAATGATAAATTTTTACTTCTGAGAGTTGTTTCTTTGGAGGATATGGTCCTACCTTGTTTCTATAGATGGTTCATTAATGCAAGACATAATTTTTGAACCATGAGAACCTTCATTATTTTTGGTTCATGTTTGTGGACAACCTCTGCTTGAACTGACGGGGTTATAAAGAGGACCTCCATAATCATTATCACTGGAGTAGGTTGGTTATCTGCTAATACTGTTATATTCTAGGAAGGACCTAAAATATGGGTGCTGATTTAGGAGGGAGGACCTCCAATCAAGTCATTGATGACATGGGGAGTGTAGAGACCTGAAGCTTAACTTACATGGACATTACATTACATTTTCGGAATACTTAGTACATAAAAAAAAACACACACACAAGGGTCGTAATAGTTTAGTGTCTTTGGAAACTCGGAATATAATCTTCTAATCGTGGTGAAAGATCATCAAAATCTCCCATAAAGATCTTCCTTTTTTTACCTAAAACCTTTCTTTATATCCTGGGGAAAAGAAAACATAAAAGGTTGAGATTAAATGCTCAGTAAGGGTAAAAAAAAGAAATATCAATCACATCATATACATAAGCACATAACTTTTGGAAATCATAACCTGCAAAAGAGATCATAATTTCATAACATGGGGTAAATCATGGCAGTGAAATGTAATCACAATAATCATAACCTAAAACATGAAACTTTGTGGCATTCACACATAATCATAGAGAATCATTTCTTGATAGTCAAGACTCATTGCCAAGACTATCTTAGTGGACAAAGTCCCTTTCTGAATCAAGTAACCCTCGTTTCAGTCCTGTTTCACTGAATCGGTATAACCTACCGTTCCAGCCCTGTCTATCTCATGAGATATAAAATCTTTACCCAATGCATTGGAGAGAGATATAGGTCCCACCCATCTTATAATGAATCCGTTCTTATGTGTGCCACATAATCATAAATCATACATCATCGCATAACCCATGTAATAAAAATGGGATTCTTAAACAACATGACATCATAAAACAATTCATATAAGATAAAGGAATTCATAAAAATGTTTCCATCACAACATAATCAAATCCATGTAATAATAGGGATAAAAACATAACCCTTTTATTATCTTAGATGGAAAATAATTTTGATAAAATACTTGAACTTCATTCTTGAGGAAAATAACCTTTCTACTTCAAAAACACTTTTCCTTTCTTAACATGTCATACAATTTTAAACTAAAAGAAGTTGATTAAAAATAAACATGAATACCTGTATAGGAAGCTTCTTGGAAATAATTTTTTAGAAATCCATTCATGCCGTATAAGTTAAAAACAACATTCTTCGTACTTTTTTCGGAAAAGTCAAAAAGCACCTCGTATGAAAAACGTCAAATGATTCCTTTCATATTTTTTACTAAAAACTCACCAAAGGGTAAAATTGGATTTAAACAATTGTAGTTGGATGGAAATAATATTACATATTGAGGAAACATGGATGTGGATGATAAAATACACCCCATTAATTACCAATGTAAAAACAATCTCAGATAAAAGTGAGATTGTGATATTTCCCTTACCTTAGGTCCGATTTTCTTCGTATGTGTCCGAACCTCCTGTATAATAATTTAAATAATGTCATTTACTTATTACAGAATCATATTCATTTTTATGATATCATATATGGTTCACTTATGACATTATATTACCCGTTCTTTTGTAAATTCCATGTTAAAGAAGCGTTTTGGGTAAAATCGTTTCATTTATCGTAGGTGTTTTGATTTGTTGTTCTTGACATTATTATTACTTATATCATGATTTACTTAATTCCAGAATATAAAATATGATTTATATATCATATATATTCAGTATATATATATAATAGATAGATAAATGAAATGAAAAACACCGTTCATGGAGACGGCAGTCTGTACGTACGCATGAACGCTGTTTTCCTTTCCTTATTGTCTTGAATGGAAGTAAGTAGATGACATACATATATATATATACATAAATACAGTAGCATTATAATGTCATATATTTCATTATTATTTCTCATATATACATTATAATCATTCGTAAATGGTTAACTTGGAGAATGAATCTCATCGCGTCGTGGAGACGGTATTCCGTACGTACGCACGAGCGGTGATTTCTTTTCCCGTAGGATGGATAGATGGTGAAATAGGGTTGTTTCATACTTATAATAACATATCAGTATATGAGTGATACTGATGTTATTACTTCATAATGAAAGAACCTACGAAGAAGAAGTGGAAGAAGAAATAAAGATGAAAGAATTGGTAATGATAATTACCTCTTCTTTGAAGCGCCTCTTTGAGACCTCCTCTTAGGGAACTAAAATTGGTCTTTGAGGAAGACCAGAACCTCTAGGTTGTTTCTAGGGAAGTGGAGAAGAGATTTTGGCAGGGGTTGGCCGAGCTTGAGTGCTCAAATTGGTGTGAGGAGGAGGGGGGTGGGGAGGTGTCCTTTTATAAGGGAGGAGAGGGGCACCTTAGGAATATCTCAAAATATTATTTTATATTAAAGTCAAAATCGGTTTATAATGGTTCCAAAGGGTCTTATTTCGAAGCTAAAGTGGGGATGGGTCTAAATCCTATCATACAATAGGATTTAGACAAGTTTAGGGTATTATGTTAACCTTATCAATTAGATTTAACTCTAAGTTAAATAATTTAACTTTTACCTTGTCTTTTTGTTTTCTTTCACTATATGGTTAATACACTTACTATAACAAGAAAAACGAACCCCAAATTGTATATTATTAATACATATATCCTTATCTAAGTCATTTGGCCGAACCTTAGATTTTTATGAATAAAATAACAATTAATAATATAATATTTTATTTAAAAACTATTTTGTGTCAATTTTGACACTATTTGATACATGAATTTTGTGAAAGTCATAAAAGAATTATATGTTCGAAAAAAGTTGATTAAATCAACAATAATATATCATAGTAACCTAGAAAATTATTTGAATGCATAAAAAGTCTCAAAATACATTTATTTTGGTATTTATAATATAAATTATGTCAATATTTCATTAATAAGATAATTACTGCATCATATTTGTGTCATAAATAAATTAAACTATTTGATGTCTAAAAATTACTAATAAAATACCATCATGTAGGAAATCGTTTTATCTTTCTAATGAATATTTACAATCTAATTTATCTTATGTACAACCCTATATTAAAAATGTTTTAGTAAATAAACTCTGATTTTGACTCTTTTAACTCTTCATTGAATTAAATAATAATAAATGTCCTAATGTAATCCATGTGGGCCTAAATGGTCATATTTTATTCCTAAGTTTGTTTTTGGTCGAATTAAACTTGTCCAATAGAATTAGAACATGTGTTAGGGTAATAGTAATATCATATTTACCCTTAGTTACCCTATTTACTATTAACCGCGGTAAAAAAAGTAAAAAGTTACTATTCACCAAAAAATTATTTTTATCTCATTGAACCACATTTTACTTACTGATATCAACCGTGTCTGTCGGATTTTTGAAATTCCATTCACAGAAGCGGTAAAATTATGTTTTATGCAAAATTCAGTTTTTAACCTACCACTTAGTGGTTTCACTATTCATCAAAAATTGAAAGTTTTCAGAAAAATACCAAAATTTCACCCTAGGCTAATTTCGATATTCTGAGTCCAAAAATGAAGTCCATTTTGAAAAATAAAATTTATAAAATTTCAAAAAGTGGTTATTACTATTCATAACGGCTAGTTTTAATAGCATATTGTTGTTTAGTGAAACTCGGTATTGCGTACAACGCAAGCTATCGAGGAAGGTCGCGATTGCGGGTAAAGCAAGCCATGCAAGTGTTGTGTAGAAAAAGATTCATTTGATGATTTATATAACATAAAAGTCTCGTGTGTTACATTCTACCCCCCTTAAAAAGAATTTCTCCCTCGAAATTCGTCACTTTGTAACAAACAGATGAGGATACTTCTCCCTCATCATATCCTCAAGCTCCCATGTAGCTTCTTCAAGTTGGTGGTTCCTCCATAAAACATTCACCAATCGAGTGGTCTTATTTCGTAAGACTTTTTTGCTACGATCCATAATCTCTATCGGCTGTTCTTCATAAGAAAGATCATGCTCCAGCAGTACAACTTCTGAGCTGAGTACATGTGAAGGATCAGGTATGTACTTTTTCAGGAGAGATACATGGAACACATCGTGAACTTGAGAGAGATTCGGTGGAAGCGTCAATCGATACGCTACCTTTCCAACCTGATCCAGTATTTCGAAATGACAGATATATCTAGGGCTCAACTTCCCCTTCTTTCCAAATCTCATAACCCTCTTCCAGGGAGATATTCGTAAGAACACTTTATCACCCACTTGAAACTCTAGGTCTTTTCTTCGGTTGTCATCATAACTTTTTTGTCAACTCTGAGCTGCTCTTATGTGTTGTTGAATAGATCTGACCTTTTCTGCCATTTCATCAATGAGATCAGGTCCTAATAGCTTTCTTTCCCCAACTTCATCCCAGTAGTTGGAGTCCTGCATTTCATTCCATAGAGAGCTTCATAAGGATCCATCTGAATACTGGAGTGAATGCTATTATTATAAGAAAATTCCACCAAAGGTAGGTGTTGATCCCAACCTCCTTGGAAATCCATAGTGCAAGCTCTCAACATATCTTCTAGGGTTTCAATTATTCTCTCAGACTGACCGTCTGTCTGGGGATGATAAGAAGTGCTGAAACTCAACTCTGTACCCAGAGTATACTGAAAACTTCGCCAGAACTTCGAGGTAAATCTCGGATCTCGATCAGATATAATAGAAAGTGGTACTCCATGCAATCTTACCACATCCTTTACATATATCCTGGCAAGCTGATCTAGAGAGAAATCCTCTCTAATAGCAATGAAGTGTGCAGACTTTGTAAGACGATCAACTATGACCCAGATAGAATTATTGCCTTTGGATGTTTTTGGAAGTCCTGTGACAAAGTCCATAGTGATGTTTTCCCATTTCCATTCGGGTATGGGTAATGGTTGTAACATCCCCTTAGACTTTTGTCTCTCAGCATTAACTTGTTGACAAACCAAGCATCGAGAGACATATTCAACAACATCTCTTTTCATGCCATCCCACCAGAAGTACTCTTTCAGGTCCCTATACATCTTCGTGCTTCCAGGATGAATTGAGAATGATGAACTATGAGCCTCATCCAGAAACTCCTTCTTTAATTCGGGGATGGGAGGAACACAAACCCGATTCCTGAACTTTATTATCCCATCACAATCAAGGTTGAATTCCGGAACATTTCTCACCTTCTTTTGTAACTCGACATCTTCTTTCTGTGCCTCTTTAATCTTCACATGTATAGATGGTTGAACATTCATTTGAGAAAGATAAGATTTTTCCCCTTCCATTATAATTCCAAGATCCATCCTTTGTAAATCCATAAATATTGGATCTTTTGTGATCCTCATCATGGATAAACTAGCATGTTCTTGTCGACTTAATGCATCTGCCACCTTGTTTGCTTTCCCAGGGTGGTAATAGCTTGAGCAGTCATCATCATTAATCCGCTCCAACCATCTTATTTGGCGCATATTCAGCTCCTTTTGTGTGAAAATATACTTTAAACTTTTATGATCAGTATAAATATCACACCTTTCACCATAATGGTAATGCCTCCAAATCTTTAATTCAAAGATTACCGCAGCCAACTCCAAATCATGTGTTGGGTAATTTCTCTCCTGGATTTTCAACTGTCGTGAGGAATAATCTATCACCATATCATTTTACATAAGAACAAACCCCAATCCCTTCTTGGATGCATCACTGTAGATCAAAAACCTTTCTCCACTACAAGGCAGTGTGACAACAGGTGCACTGGATAACCTTCTTTTCAACTCCTTAAAATTCTCTTCACATTCCTCTGTCCAGACAAACTTAACTCCTTTCCGAGTCAACTTGGTGAGTGGATTAGATAATCATGAAAAATATTTTACAAAACGTCGATAATATCAGGCCAAACCAAGAAAACTTCGAATCTTAGTTACTGTTGTTGGTCTCGACCATCTTTCGATAACCTCTGTTTTTGCTGGATCCACAGATATCCCCTCTTTTGAGATTATGTGACCCAAAAATGAAACTTTTTGAAGCCAAAATTCACACTTGGTAAATTTGGCATAAAGCTTCTCCTTTCTCAGGGTCTTCAATATAATTCTCAAGTGATCTTCATGCTCTTCCTTTCTCTTTGAATAGACAAGAATATCGTCTATAAATACTACCACAAATTGATCAAGATAGTCTCTAAAGACTCTATTCATTAGATCCATGAAGATAGCAGGGGCATTAGTAAGACCAAATGGCATCACTATAAATTCATAGTGTCCATACCTTGTACGTAAAGCCGTCTTTGGTATATCCTCCCTTTTGACCCTTAATTGATGATACCCTGAACGAAGATCAATCTTGGAAAAGTATTGAGCTCCACGTAGTTGGTCAAATAAGTCATCAATGCGTGGGAGAGGATATTTGCTCTTGATAGTGATCTTGTTAAGTTCTCGATAATCAATGCAGAGTCTCATTGATCCATCTTTCTTCTTAAAAAATAGAATAGGTGCTCCCCAAGGTGACGCACTAGGGCGTATGAATCCCTTATCAAGATTCACTTGGAGTTGCTTCTTCAATTCCTGCAACTCAATTGGGGCCATTCTATAAGGTGTCTTTGAAATAGGCAAAGCACCCGGTATGAGTTCTATTGAAAACTCAACTTCACGATTTGGTGGAAGACCCAGTAATTCTTCCGGAAAGACATCATCAAACTCCCGTACGATGGGCATATTCTTAATCGTATGTTTCTCACCAACCATTTGAGATAAATAACCTTCATTTAGTGGAATCAACTCCCATAAGATGGAAGGAATTTCCACTAGAAGGTTATATTCATCCTTGCATTGATAGACGATCGTAGATTGATCTGGAATATGAAATGTGACTTCCCTTCTTTGGAAATTGATATGAGCTCCATGTAGAGAAAGCCAATCCATGCCAAAAATCACATCAAATTCCACTAAATGAAGGATTACAAGATTTGCAGGAAGCACTTTCCCACAAACTTCGATCGGAGAAGAATTATAAACTTTTGATGAGACTGTTGTGCCAGTAGGTGTTGTCACAGCTCACTCAACATCTAATTGTTGAGGTAATACGGTGATACCCATAGAAAATTCTTTAGAAATAAAAGAGTGGGTGGATCCAGAATCAAATAAAACATTTGCTACTTTAGAGTGGATGGTAAGTGTACCTTTCACCACTTCGTTATCTTACTCCACATCGCTGATAGAAATTGCATGCGACTTTCCTTTGTCTTTAGCCTTATGATTTTGTTGACGTCGACCATCATCATCAACCCTTGTATTTGGGCAATGATTGGCATAATGCCCCATCTCCTTGCACTTGAAACATTGAAGTGTAGTAGGTTCATTCTGTGTATCCCTTTCTTTGTTTGCGTCATTAGACATCTTCTTCCCATTATCACGACATTAAAATACCCGATGACCTTCCTTTCCACATTTGAAACATTTACTTGTCCCTTTAAGAAAACTCCCTCCATGTTTCTTTCCACACTTTGAGAATAAGGGAAAGCTCATCTTCTTTTCAGTGTGCTCTTTAGATTTTCCTTTGAATTCCTTTTTCCTCTTCTTATCAAACCCATGTGACTGATGGGTTACTCCAATCTCCATCTCGACTTTGAGAGCACATCGAACGATTTCCTCATAGCTATTGAAGTCCCTTATGGCTAACGCCCTTCGAAGACTTGGTTTTAAGCCACTAAAGAATCGATCGATCTTACTCTCAGGTTGGATAATAATACCAGAAGCGTACCTTGCAAGTCTTGTAAAATTTTCTTCATAGGTACCAACAGATTCATCATCCCTTTACTTCAGTTCAAGGAACTCTTTCTCCATCTTTGTTCGGAGAATACGAGGGAAGTACTTATTGAAAAATAAGTTCTTGAACTCGTCCCATTCCATCGACTCAATTTGATCCCTTTGCCTTGTATTCTTAATAAGATTCCACCATTGATCAGCATCTCCTTCCAAACGATACACTGCTAGGATGAATTTATCATGCTCAGAACATTGAAGAACTGAAAATATCTTTTCAGTAGTACTAATCCATTGTTCAGCAACTAATGGATTAGTAGACCCACTGAAAGAAGGTGGACGCTGCCGCATGAAGGATTCAACAGAATGTTGCTTCTTCCTTTGCTCGTTTGGAATTCTTGCATGATTCATATCTTGAGAAAGTTGTGTGAGCATGGATACATGATTTTGCATTCCAGCTCCCATATCGTTTGGTTTCTCAGGGGGACAACCATTGCATTGCCCATCACATTCCGTATTAACACGGTTCCTTCAGGTTCCAGCCATTGACTAAAACCAAGAAGAATAGTGTGAGCGACACTAATTATAATAGGAAAACCACATAATTCAAGAATAAAATTTTCATGCTTATGTTCTTATCCTAGGTTATTCAAGGCCATTTCTAAAACACTAAGATTGTGTTCTATGCTTAGACTTATCCTTAGGGTTCTTACTAAGACATTCACATCCTAGTTTCCAATGGTTGACTATACCTTTCCTCTGATACCAACTATAAAGACCTGAAGCTTAACGTACATGGAAATTACATTACATTTGCGGAATACTTAGTACATAACAAAAAACACACACATAAGGATCGTAATAATTTAGTGTCTTTGGAAACTCGGAATATAGTCTTCTAATCGTGGTGAAAGATCTTCAAAATCTCCCATAAAGATCTTCCTTTTTTTTACCTAAAACGTTTCTTTATATCCTGGGGAAAAGAAAACATAAAAGGGTGAGCTCAAATGCTCAGTAAGGGTAAAAAAAAGAAATATAAATCACATCCTATAAATAAGCACATAACTTTTGGAAATCTTAACCTGCAAAAGAGATCATAATTTCATAACATGGGGTAAATCATGGCAGTGAAATGTAATCACAATAATCATAACCTAAAACATGAAACTTTGTGGCATTCACACATAATCATAGAGAATCATTTCTTGTTAGTCAAGACTCATTTCCAAGACTATCTTAGTGGACAAAGTCCCTTTCGGAATCGAGTAACCCTCGTTTCAGTCCTGTTTCACTGAACCGGTATAACCTACCGTTGCAGCCCTGTCTATCTCATGAGATATAAAATATTTACCCAATGAATTTGAGGGAGATATAGGTCCCACCCATATTATAATTAATCATTTATTATGTGTGCCACATAATCATAAATCATACATCATCGCATAACCCATGTAATAAAAATGGGATTCTTAAACAACATGACATCATAAAACAATTCATATAAGATAAAGGAATTCATAAAAATGTTTCCATCACAACATAATCAAATCCATGTAATAATAGGGATTAAAACAGAACCCTTTTGTTATCATAGATGGAAAATAATTTTGATAAAATACTTTAACTTCATTCTTGAGGAAAATATCCTTTCTACTTCAAAAACACTTTTCCTTTCTTAACATGTCATACAATTTTAAACTAAAAGAAGTTGATTAAAAACAAACTTGAATACCTGTAAAGAGAGCTTCTTGGAAATAATTTTTTAGAAATCCATTCGTGCCATATAAGTTAAAAAAAACATTCTTCGTACTTTTGTCAGAAAAGTCAAAAAGCACCTCGTATGAAAAACGTCAAAAGATTCCTTTCATATTTTTTACTAAAAACTCACCGAAGCGTAAAATTGGATTTAAAAAACTGTAGTTGGATGGAAATAATATTACATATTGAGGAAAAATGGATGTGGATGATAAAATACACCCCAGTAATTACCAAAGTAAAAACAATCTCAGATAAAAGTGAGATTGTGATATTTCCCTTACCTTAGGTCCGATTTGCTTCGTATGTGTCCGAACCTCCTGTATAATGATTTAAATAATGTCATTGACTTATTACAAAATCATATTCATTGTTATGATATCATATATGGTTCACTTATGACATTATATTACCCGTTCTTTTGTAAATTCCATGTTAAAGAAGCGTTTTGGGTAAAATCGTTTCATTTATCGTAGGTGTTTTGACTTGTTGTTCTTGACGTTATTATTACTTATATCATGATTTACTTACTTCCAGAATGTAAAATATGATTTATATATCATATATATTAAATATATATATATATATATATATATATATATATTAGATAGATAAATGAAATGAAAAACACCGTTCATGGAGACGGTAGTCCGTACGTACGCATGAACGCAGTTTTCCTTTCCTTATTGTCTGGAATGGAAGTAAGTAGATGAAATACATATATATATATACATAAATCAAGTATCTTTATAATGTCATATATTTCATTATTATTTCTTATATATACTTTATAATCATTCTTAAATTGTTAACATGGAGAATGAATCTCATCGCGTCGTGGAGATGGTATTCCGTACGTACGCACGCGCGGTGATTTCTTTTCCCGTAGGATGGATAGATGGTGAAATAGGGTTGTTTCATACTTATAATAACATATCAGTATATTAGTGATACTTTTGTTATTACTTCATAATGAAACAACCTAAGAAGAAGAAGTGGAAGAAGAAATAAAGATGAATGAATTGGTAATGATAATTACCTCTTCTTTGAAGCGCCTCTTTGAGACCTCCTCTTAGGGAACTAAAATTGGTCTTTGAGGAAGACCAGAACCTCTAGGATATTTCTAGGGAAGTGGATAAGAGATTTTGTCAGGGGTTGGTCGAGCTTGAGTGCTCAAATTTGTTTGAGGAGGAGGGGGAGGAGGTGTCCTTTTATAAGGGAGGAGAAGGGCACCTTAGGAATATCTCAAAATATTATTTTATATTAAAGTCAAAATCGGTTTATAATGGTTCCAAAGGGTCTTATTTCGAAGATAAAGTGGGGATGGGTCGAAATCCTATCATCCAATAAGATTTAGACAAGTTTAGGGTATTATTTTAACCTTATCAATTAGATTGAACTCTAAGTTAAATAATTTAACTTTTACCGTGTCTTTTTGTTTTCTTTCACTATATGGTTAATACACTTTCTATAACATGCCAAACGAACCCCAAATTGTATATTATTAATACATATATCCGTATCTAAGTCATTTGGCCGAACCTTAGTTTTTTAGGAATAAAATAACAATTAATAATATAATATTTGATTTAAAAACTATTTTGTGTCAATTTTGACACAATTTGATACATGATTTTTGTGAAAGTCATAACAGAATTATATGTTCAAACCAAGTTGATTAAATCTACACTAATATATCATAGTAACCTATAAAATTAGTGTAATTCATAAAAAGTCTCAAATTACATTTATTTTTGTATTTATAATATCAATTATGTCAATATTTCATTAATAAGATAATTACTGCATCATGTTTGTGTCATAAATAAATTAAATTATTTGATGTCTAAAAATTACAAATAAAATACCATCATGTAGGAAATCGTTTTATCTTTCTAATTAATATTTACAATCGAATTTATCTTATGTAAAACCCTATATTAAAAATGTTTGAGTAAATAAACATTGATTTTGACTCTTTTAACTCTTCTTTGAATTAAATAATAATAAATGTCCTAATCTAATCCAAGTTGGCCTAAATGGTCATATTTTATTCCTAAGTTTGTTTTTGGTCGAATTAAACTTGTCCAATAGAATTAGGACATGTTTTAGGTTAATAGTAATATCATATTTACCCTTAGTTACCCTATTTACTATTAACCGCGGTAAAAAAAGTAAAAAGTTACTATTCACCAAAAAATTATTTTTATCTCATTGAACCACATTTTACTTACTGATATCAACCGTGTCTGTCGTATTTTTGAAATTCCATTCACAGAAGCAGTAAAATTAAATTTTATGCAAAATTCAGTTTTTAACCTACGACTTAGTGGTTTCACTCTTCATCAAAAATTGAAAGTTTTCAGAAAAATACCAAAATTTCACCCTAGGCTAATTTCGATATTCTGAGTCCAAAAATGAAGTCCATTTTGAAAAATAAAATTTATAAAATTTCAAAAAGTGGTTATTACTATTCATAACGGCTAGTGTTAATAGCATATTGTTGTTTAGTGAAACTCGGTATTGCGTACAACGCAAGCTATCGAGGAAGGTCGCGATTGCGTGTAAAGCAAGCCAAGAAAATGTTGTGTAGAAAAAGATTTCTTTGATGATTTATATAACATAAAAGTCTCGGGTGTTACAGGGAGTGCCTCTAATTTGGCTATTTGTAGATGGGGAATGACCTCCACTATGGTGATATGATGTGTGAGGAGAACCAGAACATATAAAAAGAGGGATATGGGGAGGACCTTCATGTTGATGAACATGAGTATGTGGAGGTACTTCTTACTTGTTTCGGGATGTGGGGGGAGGAACACCGTTGTAGTGAGTACTAAAGGGGGGATGTCCTCTTCTTGAATTGGTGGAGACTTGGGTAAAACCTCCATTTTGACTTCATGTGGCATGAGGAGGACCTTCATTTTTCATTGTTGCAATATCATCAGCATGACATTAATACTGGTGGTCAATGAAGTAGGAATTACTTCTTATTGAGCTATATAAATCATGGGATGTTACACCATGTCGATGGCTAATGGAGTTGGGAGGGCCACCGCTCTAGTTTCTTATAGTATGGGAATATCCTTTATAAACATGGGTGAAAAAATGAAAAGGGTATTCCCCTTGGATGGTGTTGTTGCATGATTTCCTCCAAATAATATAGGAATGAAACAAGGAGGACCTTTACTTTGATGGTCTGAGATATAAGAAGGTACTCTGTTTTAGAAACGGTTGGCATGGGGAGGAAATATATTCTGAATATCGATAAGACGAGGAGGGCCTTTACATTGGTCAATGATTGGATAACAATGTGTACAACAATGATGAGTGTGAGAGTGTGAAGGTCCTCCACTCTAGTTGTAATGGTATGGGGGAGGATCTTTGTACTATATTTCATCATCATATGTTAGCCCATGATTTCTAATGGTGGTTCCAATGATCGAAAGAGTAAACATGTCCTTCCAATGAGGAAATATAAAAATCAATTATGATCGAGAACCGGTGAGTCTTAGTAATATATTGGTAAGGATATGGGTGAATGCACTGGTGGTGGTGTTGGAAAAAGGATCCATTGATTATGATGCCCCCTAAATGCAATCCTATTTACCATCCATGGGGCATTGTTGTTGATCCATTCAGACTCGGTCCGATTGGTCTGGGGTGTAGTCTACATGTTCCTTGGCCTGAGGGACCAGCCATTGGTGGTGTTGATGATGACTATTGAGATCCCTCTTTCTAGGATCCTAGGTGGTAGTTTTTACTAGGGTGACCCGTGAATCCACTACCTACATGTCATAGGGATCGAGATTAAGAGAACTCCTGGGAGGGGATCATTTTGTGGATTTAAATTAGAGTGGGGAGTAAGGGCTCCATGTGAGTCCCTTGGGGTAGTAGTTTTAGTGATACCTTGAAACTTCCATGTCCTTATAGTCTATGTCCCATCTGTGGATGACCTCCTCCTTCCCATCATGGTTTATGATTGTGCCTATCACCTGCCCCTATATGATTTCATTGTGTGATAAGATGCATCAATGCCTAATATCTATTATCATGGATGAAGTTGTATGAGTGGATGAGTCATTTGGGGTTGTTGTATTATTACTTCTCCTGGATCTATCATTCCAAATGGGTTTTATTGGTTTCTATTAACATTGATCTTATAAGGAATTAATATCAATCTAGTGGTATGGATATAAAGAAAGAAATTCCCAATGCCACAGAATCATCAAATCATCCATGAATAGAGGAAGAGATTCCCATTGATGATGTTGAAGAACAGAATGTCAAACTATTAAATTCCATAAATTATTTTGAGTTCTAATCAAAGACTTCTATTTTAATGGTGGGAACTGGTCCTAGAAATATGGATACTATGAAATTGTATTCTTTTTATATCTCAAACACTACTAATTCACAAGTTTAGAAGAAGGGTTTCACATCAAGTTAACTATATCTATATTTTATTATTATGTTGGGATGTGCCCACCATAAATTACTATAATCATTCTAATTTATATCCTTATTGCCTCACATTCCCACTTTCTATTGGTGAGAGGCATTATTCACTTTTTATGTGATTTGTGATCTTTGATCAAAATGGTATGATGTGGTTTTGGTTCCCCCTTCCATGGATTCCAACATGGAGCTCTTCACCTAGCCTGGGTCTTCCTCAATGATTAATATGGGTTGATGAGACTCATTCCTGGTGAAATATATTTGGTGATTCTGGTTAATTAGGGTTTTTCTTTGTGGACATTATTGGGCTCTTAATAAGAAATCAACACTTAGTTTGGAGGGTAGTCACGTCGGGAATCACTAACATATCTGGATGTTGGAACATTGGACCCTTATATTCTTCTTCATGAGAGGGATTATCAAGGTAATGGAACCCATGGAGTCTCATGTCTATCACAATGTAACTTATGTCATATCCATGTCTTCAATGTTTTTTAGCATGCATCTCATGGTTAACACTGGGTAGACCATGTGTTTGATATCATGAAGAGATATATTAGAATGATTGGAATTCACGATGGAAACAGGTTAAATTGGTATATACCTAGGAGGTGATACATTAAAGTCTTACCGTTGAATGGATCAAAACACCCATTGAGAGTATAACTGTGATGCGATGTCATATAATGTGATGGTTTCACACTGTGATGGAAGATATGTAAACCATTGAGTGTGGATCCAAGAGGGTTTAGACATAGTATAGGACACCATGGAAGAACTTTTTATGGGATTGAACCTCATGAAGCAATCATACATTCCCAATTTGTAATATAGGGATCCAACCCACATAGTTCATAATGGTGTGGTGTGGGGACACACATGGAAAGATTCCCTTCACAAGACGATTGATATTTTGTGGATGATGAGTTATGAGGGGATTATTCATGGTTACCATCCTTGGTGTTTCAATGATAAGTGATGATGTGGAAAAAAATTATCTTTAATAACATCCCAAATGAATGGATTTAGACTATCGGAGTGTGGAAACCTAAGAAAATCCAAGATGGATTATTGATGGATTGAATGGAGTCGATGGATTGTTAGGGGTGTTGGGCTGGAACCTAGGTGATTTTTTCATATGTATCCTATTTGGTCAGGAATTAATGTCCATGTTGTTCATGAACTCCACGAAGTTTAACATCATGTAGTTATGATGAGGGTGAACTGAATTGAATAGTATGTATCAAATGAAACTGATAAAGTGTTGTGAATTACAATTTGGGAGTTTTCCAACATATACTATTTGGATTGGAATAAATTTCCACATTTTTCTAGATTTTATGTTTTGGAATATTGATAATGATGAGGTGTAGTCAAAATGATATAGGTGGTTGGGGAGTACGCATAAAATATTCCTTTGGAGACATAAAGAAGAAATGATCTCAGTGATGTCGAATGATCTCACTTGGGTATAATTGAGGTGATGGAGTGGATATCAGGATCTGAGAGATTCACCCCTAGGAGGGGGAACCACGTTTGGACAAAACCTCATGAGGGTATCTGACATACCCTTTTTAGATGGAAGAAATAAAAACAATGTAGTTTGGTAGGATGAGTCTTACACATGGTTAGTGGCCAAGGGGGATGAAATCTAGGGCTTACTCTAGGAGGGATACATAGATGGAGGATGGAATCATGGTCACTAGGAACCTATAATCCCATGTGATTCATGATCATTCTGGTAGAAAAGAAGATGAAATGGATTAGATGGTCACGTTGATCAGATTCTACACCGAGATATGATTTAGGTATTAAGTGTAGAGGCTTCCTATTGTGCAAAAACACAATGGAAGAGTGATAGGTTGTTGAGGGTCCATTGTTCCCATATTATTTTCATCACAATCTCTATAGGAGAAAAATTAGTACAAGATTGATCCAACATTTAGGAAAGTCTATAAAATTACACTAGAATTTATTACCATTCCCTTGGGCTCGATGTTGTTCCATGTTAGGAGGATCTCATTCCATTAGAGGAAGATCACATTCTCCCAGAGATGAGTGGGAGTGAAAAATAATCGAGGAGGTTAACCCCGTTTGCATTGAATGGGGAGATGATATTTTTTAACATCATTTGATAAGGACACTGAAGATATATAGATTTACGTCAAGCAGTACGTATGGGGAGGACTCACTTCTCACCCCTTAGACATACATAACTGAGGCTTCCCAACACTTGGGAATGTAAAGGAATAAGTAATTCCCGATGGGAGTGGTCTATAAGAGTGGTTAATTTTTGATTCCATGTTACTATACCAACGAAAAAAAGAGAGGGGGATAAATATACCTATTCTAAAAAATATAGAGGTAGGGTACTGCAACAAGGGTCACCACATGAGGGGATCAGATATAAATACATTCTAGCTTGTAGGGACGAGTAGGAGAGGTGGCACATGATGTGAAGTGTTAGCTCCAATGTGTCCCAATGATGGTGTTTTAATGTAATGGAAACCCATGGAGCTTATGTAAGGTTGTGTGAAAATTATTTTCAGCCTACACAAAAATCAAGAGGGTTCAAGAAGAAGACGATTTGTATACAAGTGCAAGTGGTGTCATAAGAGGATCCCTTACATGCACATGCCATAGGCTGAATATAAATGGGTGATGGTGAATAACATGTCGGTCCACAAAAATGGGACCCATAAGAAACCTTTCATTCAAGATACTATATCATTATGGGTTCTTGGATTTTGTGTGGTCATAGATGATGCGATATTGCACATGTGGGAGAAATATTTCAACATCTAGATTGTTTCCTCTAAGAAAGGTGTTTCCCTAAAATTTATATCCAATATATTTAGTGACAATTTGTAACATGATAAATGTGGTAGTCATTATCTAATTTCAAAATGGGTGTGGAAGAAAATTACACAAGTTCCATGAATTTACATACCATCCACTCAAATTTTGTTCATCTACCATCACTGTTTTTAGTTGCTAGATTAGAAGATGGCCTTTGATGTCGTAATGGGCATGTAAGTGTCTGACATGCAGATTTACATTTTTCACCAACTATTATAATATTGTATATAGATCCCATGGTCATCTTGTAATGTTCTACTGACTCAATGGATGTCTTCAGTTAGGTTAACATTGACTGTTTGCGTCCTCATGTAGAATTCAGAAACAACATCTTTCCTAATCAACAAATTTTATAATAATAATTTTATTCTAATTCATTACTCTATGAATGGATTATGTTACATTAGGTTTAATAATGTTTATTTAACTAAATTCCCAATACTTCGATCTATTGGGGAAATGGTTTCCTAAACATTATTTTTTGTTACTATAATATGTAAATACAAGGTAACTAATCAACATCATTTAGTGTTATTTACATAGATTGATTTTTAAAATCATTGGATACCTATTTGTATTCTTTGGTTCTGTCATATCATTTTTATAAATTAAATCATGAATGATCATACTTATAAACCATTTATTAAGGTTATAAAATGAATGACATTTCCTTGGGTGTTTATGATATATTAATTGACACTTCATGGAACACATTTGAAATTATTTGGATTATATAAAAAATTGTTCTAGAGTTATATATAATTGAAATGAAATGGGAAATGTTTTCATATATTGAAATATAATGGTGCATGGGTAGTGATCCTATCTATATATATTGTGTTGGCAGTTAGCTTATCTAACTATGTGACTTATACATGGAATGGATCCATAAATTATTTATATTTAGTAATTTTAATATTTTCTTCTCGTATCTATAATGACATGGTCATATGGTATGATCATTGCTTCATAAATTTACATATGATATCATATTATTATTCTAGGATTCTATGGTTTTGATTATCCTCATTATGTATTGTATTATATCTCTCATGATATTCATTATTATTATGTTTACCCTTATTAGGTATTTGAGATCACCCTTTTCATATATTTCGATTTCCGTATTCTATGAAAGAAATTAGTATGTATGCTAATCCTATAACTGTATCATTTTTGAATAATTATTTTGAAATGATAAAGACTCATTATGGATTTGTTAGCTTCATATATTGTAGATAAAAAATGGATATTTAATGAGAAGGCTTGAAATTTAATATCTTGTAATTTTTCATTATTCTCTACTATAGTAAACCAAAAGATTAATGGATTGTAATTATATTAAAGATCTTGAAATCATATAATTTTATCAAATTCTGTTTTGTATGTTATATCTTTTCAACCACATATCATGGAGGATCTGTCTTTAGAACTATATCCCCTATCACCAGGGTCACTTTATATACCCCATTTTATTTTTTTGGAATATGTGAAAAAATCATAATCTACGTAATCTATAATCATAAAATACAAACACCTCATGCCTCCCTTTATATTTAGAATTATTTTCTCCATTTTACCCTTAATCATAATTTGGATGAAAAAAACAAATTCCCTACACTATAGAGAGAAGATATCATTTTTTATTCTCACACATTTAATAATATAAAAAATGAAATAAAAAATAAAAAATGAACTTTTAGTGATTTTAGAAGAGAATTCACTCCCATAAACACACTCAATTATTTAAATGAATCATTCATTTAGGTATTTATCATGATATCACTAAATTGATTCATTTTAAAAAAATATTTTTATTAAATATCATAATTTTACTCAAACTATTCGATGAAGTTATACTTTATATCAATATGATTCATCCTATTATTTTTTACTATAATGTTTGACATGTTTAATAAACATTAATTATAATATCCAATCCAAAATGGGTATGTAAATTTCCCCCTTATGTTTTCATCATTCCACATCATCCTTAAAACAAATTTGTGCCAAATAATGCCATAATATAGTTAGTTTTTTTATTCATATATTGATTGAATTGTTCTTTTTAGAGTTTTGAGAAACATTATTATTAATTGGGAATCACAACGTATTTTAATATGCATTTAAAATTATAATATATTCAATGTGTTTGAATGATTTTGATGCACATATCACTAATCTAATGAAAATAAATATTTATTTAGTAAATAAGGAAACATATTAAAATATATTTAGAAAGATATTAATTTTTTAAAAAAATATGAATTTTAGAATTAGAAGACTTTCATACATAATAGAAATTCAATTTATTTTATATAAACTATTTATATGTATTATGAATTATTAGTAAATTTACTAAGTTTATGAAGTAATATGAATAAAATGTATTGACGCATTTAAAGGAAATATTTTTAAAATAAATTATTAAAATGATTGAAATAATTATAATTACAAGATTTACCTATTTAATTATAAATTGAAAAATAAAAATGTTATGTTGCAATGAAATATTTTTATAAAGGTTTATATTTTTTTAATTAAATGGTAATTTAAATTTTTTAGAATTTAATGTTTATTTAATGAAGTTCACCTTTATATTCTTCATTTAAAAATTATTTCATTGTGTATATTTATGCTTTTCCCAAATGGTTTCTTTTTATGAGAATAGTGAAAACCAAATTTTAACAAATACAATGAAATTTATGAAATAATAATGATATTAGAATGATTTAAAAATTTCTGAACAAATTTATAAATATCATTATGGAAAAATATCATTCATATTAATTGTATATATCTAATTTAAAAATATATGTTTAATTTTGGGAACCTAAAAAATAATATATTTTAACAAAAAATAATTCAATTATTTTCAATTATTTATGTAATAAAAATTAATTTTTATATTTTTATTACTTTTATAGTCCAAAAAATATTATTTTTTTGATCATTAAAAAATTTTTCAGGGAAATCAAAAAAAAATTTGATTTTTTCTGTTCATTTTATTCATAAAATGGTATTTTTCAAAAAATATTTTTTATTGCGTTATATGTATAAATAATAAAATTAATATATACAACATATAAAAATATATAATTTATAACATATTTTTATACTTAAAAGTATGATATTAAAAATATTTAACATATACAATTTCTATTTTTTTCTTAATTATATGTTACTTTTCTAAAAGAGAGTCATTGTTGTAAAGGTATAAATGGTTAACAAGTGGTTAAACTAAGGGATTATGAAATATATATCATAATAAAAGTTATCTAAAATTGATATATTAGTTAATTATAAATTAAAATATCTTATCATTTATATTTGGAATATTTTGTTCATATTTCCCATGATAATGAGGTTTATTTTATTTAATGTTAACACTATTAAAAAAAGTTCCACCCCTCTAACCAGAAAGAGGTCATGAACTATAACCATAAAAACATGATATTACATTGAATTTTTATAGAACTAATAACCAAAAAATATACTTATTAATCCAATCACACATATGGGAACCACTATTCCCAAAAATAAATCATAAGCCCCTCATTTCTAAGTGGTCGTTCAAGAGATGATTCAATCTCCCAATATTAGTAATATATTCTTATTTATTTTTCTTCTATAAATTATTCATATAAATATACAAAATGAAAATTTCAAACTATAAAAATATTATTTTGACTCATAAATATTATATAATAATTATAATATCATTACAGAAAAAAAATTTGTAGTCCTACTATCATTATAAAATGATATTGTCTGGTCAGTTTTACCACCTAAATGAATTATGTTGTGATGCTTATATCATGAATGGTTAATGAATGTTATATATAGGTAATATTAATTAATTTAATTAATTTAAGAAGTTATAATCAATTTTTAATGGTTATATAAATATTTTTATTATGTAATTTAATGATTTTTTATTTTGAAATTTATAAAAACACTAATTTTTTAAATTACATGAAAATATCCTCAATATATTCGATGAAATTACCATGGGACTCAATATATTTTTCAAAAACACAATATAATAATATATAAAAATTCAATATATTATTAAAACGTGATCAAGGTGTGAAGAATGTAACTGTTGAATCAAAACATCATTGACAATCTAAATTGATAACAAAAAATTGTTGAATTAAATATTGAATTATTTCTAAATGGGTGTTGATAAATTATATATTAATTTTAAATATTATGATATATTTAAATTTGGTTTTCTATATATTTATAATATATCTATATTTATTATACAAGTTTTTATAAAATGCCTGACAAAGCAGGAGTCTATGGTTAGAGTTATTTTATCTAAATTTTGCTTCATTAATATATGCTTCATATGATAAAGGTACCTTAATATAAGAGGAATATATAATATCAATTTGAAATAATATATAATGAAGGTATTTATAGTAATTGTGTTATAAATTCTCCCCCTTTTCATTCTTTCAAGGGGGATTCAATTTTAATCTACAAAAGGTACATTAATTAAAATTACTACTCAAAATGTTTTGACAAATTTTACCTAACTCTCTCCCTTATTTATCCATATTAGTTATATTATTTCAAGAATATTCTTATAATTACATCATTTTCATTGAATATTAATTTTATTTTCAACGTTATTTTCACTATAAATGTCTAAAATTTAATTTTTTTAACATTTTTGATGTAACTCCCCGACCCCAGTTACCCAGAGTCGGTGCATTATTATATATCATTGGCATGATCATACGAGATCATGTACGAAAAGATCTATTATCATAGTAGCCTTGGAATTACTATATACATACATATGTTTTATATTACATTATGAAATGGAAAAACATCAACATTTGGTTTCCAATGACCAGACTCATTTTCCAAAGCCTATTACAATATGTCAATCATAATATAGTTTTCAAATCCTTGAGAAAATAAAACATAATAAAGGGGTGATATAAAATGTTCAATAAGGATAAAAATATATATAAAACTATCATAAATAAGAATAAACATTTAAGGCAGTGTACAAGACTAAAGAACAAGCCTTTTAAACAAAAAAATCCACAAAATATCACCAAGATAAATCAAATGATTCGATTAACATATTTACATAGATATTATCAGTAAGAATAATAAAATTTAATATCAATATCTAATTTCATAATGATGAAATACATTATTCCTGACCTGATAACCCCATAGTCAAGGCCTCATTCCAAGACTACAAATATCGATTTTATCAAGGCATTGTGCTATGACACTAGTTTGTCTCATTACACCTACAGATGCATCGAGTGTCTATAGAGGGCCTATCATGTCACTTATTACTTCCAATTCATTCCTTGTATGAAGTGGTTGAAACATGATATAAACATTCGTATTAAAAGTGACCTAAGAAATGTCAATACTTATACCATAAACCATGGATGGAATAAAAATATCACATCCACAGTAAAACATATCACAAGATCTACAGTACCTTATAGAATATTGTATCATAATTAATTAACTTTAAAAAATCATATTATCCAGTGAAGGATATTGACATAGATTAAATCAATCCAAACACATTTTGAGTGAAATATCCCTTTATACATTGTATTCATTTAAAAGTAACGTAATTATAAATGAAAAAATTCATTTTGAAAATATTCTTATATTCTTGTAATGTAATCTTAATAGGTGTTATAAAGGTTTAAAATATCCTCACACGTTGTATAAGTTAAAAAAACATTCATTCCTTAATTTTGTCAAAATGGTCATAAAGTTCCTTGTTTGGAAAATGACGGAAGTATATCATTCAAACCATTTTATAAAATTTCAAACAACGGTATAATTGAAATTAAACATAATCAAAGAAATAGTATTAATATTTTGAAATATATTTTATAGAAACATATATGTGGATGATAACGATATCCCAATAGATACTTACATATAAACAACCTCGGATAATGAAGAGATTGTAGAATTAAGCCTTATATTTTTCTTTTCCTTATTCAATGTTATGTTAAAATACTTTATAATGGTTAAATAATTGTTATTAAATTATGTAAGAAACATGTATATAAATATGAAATTATATATGATCTTCTAATATTGGTTTGTTTATTATATTTCACTATTATCATTGTTTTCGGTGTTAACTAATTCATTTCCCATTATATGTTTAGTTATTTAAGTCATTTTTTAAGGACGATATGTCTTTAATTCATATCCACAAGGATATTATGTTGTTAAAAAAATTATCATCAAATGGAAATTAATCTTGAATGGTTTCCTTGGGGAATGAAATATTTTCACGTCAGGGAGACGGTAAGTCATACATACACATGAGTGACAAATTTATTCTATTTCTGTTAAAATCATATGTAATTAGATGAAATAATATATAAACATAATCATTAACATGATATAATTATTATTTAATTCAATTATACTCATTATTATACCAAATAAAAAATGAACTGTTCAACAAAAAACTGAACCATGATGTAGAGATGGTAAGTCGAACATACACAAGTATGGTGAAATTGTCATTCAGATGATGAAAAGATTATTTATTATTAACGTAAAATATTTATATTAACATCAAATCATATATAAGGTAGTGTAGTTAGAAATTTGGTATGTAAATGACAATGAAAGAGGATGTGGATGAAGACAAGAACATTGAAAGAGGTGATGCAATAATTACCAATGTTTCTGGTTCTCCCTTTTGATTAGAACATAAATGCTTCATTGGATTGATTTTGGAAAAATGTATGGCCTCTAGGATTAATTAAGGGTTGTTGGGTAGAAATTTGAGCCTGGATTGGACAATAAAAATGTCTTTGAAGGTGTGAAATTAAATAAAGCGTAAGAACACTTTTATAAGAGAGGTGAGCGTCACTTTAAGAAATCCTTGAAATATTATTTTATTATGAAATCATTTTAGGATTATAATGGTTCCAAATTGATTTATTTCAAGGATAAGGTTGTTATTGGTAGAAATAATCTTAACCAATAGGTTTTAGACAATTTTAGGTCCCCATATTAACATTATCTTTTAGATTTATCTTTTATTTAAATTATTTAACATTTATCATGTCTCCTTGTATTTTTATATTATATGGTTAATAATCATTCTATATACTACCAAGAGAACAAAAATTGGTTAATTAATGAAATAAATAACATAATTTTAGTCCCTTTTCTGAACCATATATTTTAGAAATAATATATCATCTAATAAAATAGTATTCGTTTTAAGAACCCATTTATGTCAATTTTGACACTATTTAGTATTGTTTTTTTGAAAGTTATAACAATATGATTTCATAGAAATAATTAAATTGCATCAATTGTAACATGTTATATAAAAAATTAAAATTCATGAATGGTATCAAACGTTTAAATTTAAATTTATTTTAATATTTATAATATCATTTTTTTAATCTTTCATTAATAATGTAATTACTGCCTCATAATTATGTCAGATATAAAGTTAATTATTTAATATCTATAAATTATAAATAAAATAACATTATGATGGAAATATTTTATATTTATAATGAATATTTATTTTCAACTTTTTCTTATGAATACCCTTGTATTAAAAAAAATTTTGTTATTAAAATTATAATATAACACTTTTAACTCTTATTTTAATAAAATATAATAAATGACCTAATCTAATACAAGGGGATCAGAAAGGATCATATATTATTTATAATTTTAATTTCAGTCAAAATACACTAATCCAATATAATTAGTACATGCATTAGGTAATTATAATATCATTTTTACCATTAATGGTACAATTTACTTTAAACCGTGGTAAATAAAATTCAGAACATACTATTCACCTAAAATTATTTTCATCATATTGAACCACATTTTACTTAATGATTTAAACCATATCTATTGGATTTTTTAATACAATTCACATATGTGGTAAAATTATGTTTTATGAAATTTTTCAAATGTGCCTAGAAGGTGGGTAAATGACATTAAAAAAGTTCAATAAAATTTTATATATCAATTATATTATAAAAGGACTCAGATTAATTAAATTAGAATAATATAGATATTATTTATCTATTTTTACATTTAATTAAAATAAAATAATTATTATTATTATTTCAATAATAGTATGTTTTAAACAATAACGCATCATTATTCAAAATTCATAAAAAATTGAAATATTTCCAAAAAATATTAACAATTCTACCTATGATAATTTTGATATTACAAATCAAAAAATTAAGTCCGTTTTGAAAAATAAAATTTATAAAATTTCAAAAAAGTGGTTGTTACTACTCAGAACTTCTTTATTAAATAACTATTTTGATTGGTCATGGTACGGTAGAACTTGATGTTGTGTATGAAGAAAACTATTGCATTATTCAAAGAGAAGCGTACCATGGATGTTGGTGGACACACATTATCCCCTACTTCAAATAATTTCATCCTTGAAATTTCTATAAAATTACTACATAAAAATATTTGGCTTGATCCTCATCAAATGTTCATTAATTTACCTTATTGCCTCTTCCATTTTATTTTTTTCTCTAATGAACATTTACTAGACGAGTCATAAGGTTTCTCAATATGTGTTGTTTGGTATCAAAAATCATGATAGGCTATTCACAATGTGACAGATCAGGTTCTAATTCTATTTCATAATAGGTAAATACATGTACTGGGTCGGGCATATATTTTCACAATAGTGATACGTGAAACACATTATGAACATTATAGAGACATTGAGGTATTTCCAAATGAGAAGATACAACACCATTTTTTTCTAGAATGTCGAACGGTATGATGTTCCTGGGACTCAATTTAGCATTCTTACTGAATCTTATTATACCCTTCCATGTGGATACCTTCAAAAAATATGATCTCTTACATGAAAATCCAAATCCATCATTCATTTAGCGACATTGGTCTTTTACGTATAATGACCTTCTTTAAAGTGGGTTTGGATAATCATTATTTATTCCATTGTTTCCTCAAAAAGTTCTTGGACTATAAGTTTTCTTTCACCAACATCATCCCAAAATATTGGTATGCGGCATCTATTTCAATAAGATGCTTCATATGCTGCCTTATATATCTTTGAATGGAACCTATTGTTATTAGAAAATTCATTTAGAGGTAAATACTAATCCCATATTACTTGAAAGTCAAGCAAGAAAGAAGTCAACATGTATTCTATGGTTTGAATAGTCTTTTTTGATTGTCCATAAGTTTAAGGGTGGTAGGAAATGCTCAAATGATGTTCAATATCTAGGTATTTCTGAAAAAATTTCTATAATCTTGATGTGAAATGGGGATCATGATTAGAATAAATCGATAGGTGTACTCAATGATGTTCTACAACATTGTTAATATATTTTCATTCTAATTGTTCAATCAATAAATATTTTCATATATCAAGAGAATGTGTTGACTTGGTATGATGGTCAACAATTGTAGAGACCCGTATCATGATGTACATAGACATTACATTACTTTTGCGGAATACTTAGTACATAACAAAAACACACACACAAGGATTGTAATAGTTTAGTGTCTTTGGAAACTCAGAATATAATCTTCTAATCGTAGTGAAAGATCTTCAACATCTCCCATAAAGATCTTCCTTTTTTTTACCTAAAACATTTCTTTATATCCCGGGGAAAAGAAAACATAAAAGGGTGAGCTCAAATGCTCAGTAATGGTAAAAAAAAGAAATATCAATCACATCATATTCATAAGAACATAACATTTTGGAAATCTTAACCTGCAAAAGAGAGCATAATTTCATAACATGGGATAAATCATGGCAGTGAAATGTAATCACAATAATCATAACATAAAACATGAAATGTTGTGGCATACACACATAATCATAGAGAATCATTTCTTGTTAGTCAAGACTCGTTGCCAAGACTATCTTAGTGGACAAAGTCCCATTCTGAACCGAGTCACCCTCGTTTCAGTCATGTTTCACTGAACAGATATAACCTACCATTCCAGCCATGTCTATCTCATGAGATATAAAATATTTACCCAATGCATTGGAGGGAGATATAGGTCCCACCCATCTCATAATGATACCATTATTATGCGTGCCACAAAATCATAAACCATACATCATTTCATAACCCATGTAATAAAAATGGGAATCTTAAACATCATGACATCATAAAACAATTCATATATGATAAAGGAAATCATAAAAATAATTCCCTCACAACATAATCAAATAAATGTAATAATAGGGATAGAAACAGAACCCTTTATTATCTTAGATGTAAAATAATTTTGATAAAACATTTGAACTCCATTCTTGAGAAAAATATCCTTTCTGCTTCAAAAACACTTTTCCTTTCTTAACATGTCGTACAATTATAAAATAAAAGAAGTTGATTAAAAATAAAAATGAATACTTGTAAAGGAATCTTCTTGGAAATAATGTTTTAAAAATCCATTCATGCCGTATAAGTTAAAAAAACATTCTTCGTACTTTTGTCGGAAAAGTCAAAAAGTAACTTGTACGATAAATGACAAAAGATTCCTTTCATATCCTTTAATAAAAACTCACCGAAAGGTAAAATTGGATTTAAAAAATAGTATGTGGATGGAAATAATATTATATATTGAGGAAACATGGATGTGGATGATAAAATACACCCTAGTAAATACCAAAGTATAAACAATCTCGGATAAAAATGATATTGTGAAATTTCACTTACCTTAGGTCCGATTTGCTTCGTAAGTGTCCGAACCTCCTGTATAATGATTTAAATAATGTCATTGACTTATTACAGATTCATATTCATTGTTATGATATCATATATGGTTTACTTATGCCTTTATATTACCTGTCCTTTTGTAAATTCCATGTTAAAGAGCTTTTTGGGTAAAATTGTTTCATTTGTCGTCCGTGTTTTGTCTTGTAATTATTCATATTATTACATAGATCATGATTACTTAATTCCAGAATATAAAACATTATGATATATATATATATTCAGAATATACATATATATAATAAATCATTAAATGGAAATTAATACACCGTTCATGGAGACGGTAGTCCGTACGTACGCATGAACGCTGTTTTCATTTCCTTATTTAGTTGAACGGAATTAAGTAGATGAAATTCATATATATACACATAAATCCAGTATCATTATTAAGTCATATATTTCATGATTACTTATTATTTATACTTTATAATAATTCATGAATGGTTTAAAGTGGAGAATGAATCTCATCGCATCGTGGAGAAGGTAGTCCGTACGTACGAACGATCGATGATATCGTTCTCATGATCATGGGACTGTATTGGAGTGTATGTATACTATTTCAGAATCAATATCACTTTAAAATAATAATATATAGTTATTATTTACACCATTATACCCATCCAAATAAGGTGGTGGTGGAAAATAGATTTCACCATGGCGTTGAGACGGTATTCCGTACGTACGCACGCTCGGTGATTTTGTTTTCCGTAGGATGGATAGATGGTGAAATAGTGTTGTTCCATACTTATAATAAAATATCAGTATATGAGTGATACTTATGCTATTACTTCATAATGAAACAACCTACGAAGAAGAAGTGGAAGAAGAAATAAAGATGAAAGAATCGGTAACGGAAATTACCTCTTCTTTGAAGCGCCTCTTTGAGACCTCCTCTTAGGGCACTAAAATTGGTCTTTGAGGTATACCAGAACCTCTAGGATGTTTCTATGGAATTGGAGAAGTGAATTTGTCAGGGTTTGACCGAGCTTGAAGGCTCACAGTTGTGTGAGGAAGAGAGGGAGGAGGTTCCTTTTTATAAGAGAAGAGAGGGGCACCTTTGGAATAACTAAAAATATTATTTTATTATAAAGTAATGTTCGGTTTTAAATAGCTCTAAATTGATTTATTTCGATTCTATGGTGGGGTTGGGTCGAAATACTCTCATCCAATAGAATTTAGACAAGTTTAGGTTCCTATTTTAACCCTATCATTTAGATTTAACATTAAGCTAAATAATTTTACTTTTACCGTGTCTTCTTGTGTTCTTACACTATAAGGTTAATAAACTTACAATAAGAAGCCAAACGAACCCCAAGTTGTTTCTTATTAATATATATAACCTTATATAAGTCATATGGACGAACCTTAGATTTTTAAGATTAAAATAACAATTAATAATATAATATTGGTTTTAAAAACTATTTATATCAATTTTGACACTATTTAGTAATTGATTTTTGTGAAACTCATAAAAGAATGATAAGTTCGAAAAAAGTAAATTAAATCAATACTAACATGTCATATTAACATAGAAAATTAGTTGAATTCCTAAAAAGTCTCAAATTATATTTATTTGGGTATTTATAACATCAATTATGTCAATATTTCATTAATAAGATAATTACTGCATCATCATTGTGTCAAAAATAAATTAAATTATTTAATGTCTAAAATTTACAAATAAAATACCATTATCTAGGAAAGCTTTTTAGATTTGTAAGGAATATTTATAGTCGAATTTATCTTATTTATAACCCCATATTAAAAATGATTTACTTATTAAACATTGATTTTAACAATTTTAACCCTTCTTTAAATAAATTAATAATAAATGTCCTAATCTAATCCAAGTGGGCCTAAATGATCATATTTTATTTCTAAGGTTGTTTTTGGTCGAATTAAATTTGTCCAATAGAATTAGGACATGTGTTAGGGTAATAATAATATCATTTTTACCCTTAATTACCCTATTTACATTAAACCATGGTAAAAAAAGTAAAAAGTTACTATTTACCAAAAAATTATTTTCATCTCATTGAACCACATTTTACTTACTAACATCAACCGTGTCTCTCGGATTTTCGAAATTTCACTCACATAAGCGGTAAAATTACGTTTTATGAAAAATTCAGTTTTTTTAACTACCATTTAGTGGTTTCACTATTCATCAAAAAATGAAAGCTTCCAGAATAATACCAAAAATTAGGCCTAATCTATATTTTATATTATTAACTCAAAAATGATGTCTATTTTATTAAATTCAAAAAATATCAGTTACATTAACTATTTTAAAAATTAATTCCCATCGTCAAAACAAATAATGTGTTTTTAAGAGATAGTAACTATCAAAAGATTGACACTTGTTTATAACTGGTTTAAATGGAAATTACATCCAATGACCAACATTGTATTAAATTGTAAAAATATATTATAAATATACTTTAAAACCACTCAAAATAATAATTTATCACTATTAATTATTTCGATTAAAGAAGTTGTTTTTAATTATAATTTAGTAATTTTCACTATTCATCAGAATATGAACGTTATCTGAAAAGTACCAAAATTTAACCTTAGGCTAAATTCGATACTCCGAATCCAAAAATGGAGTCCATTTTGAGAGCTAAAATTTCTAAAATTTTAAAAGGTGGTTATTACTATTCATAACGGCTAGTTTTAATAATATTTTAATAGCATATCGTTGTTTAGTGAAACTCGGTGTTGCATACTACACATGCTATCGAGGAAGGTCGCGATTTCATGTAATGAAAGGCAAGTCAAGGATGCGTGTTGAGCAAGCTCCTTTTGGTGTAGCGTACAACACAAGACATTAACAATATTAAAAAGAATATTTTTCATAAAATCTCGGGCTGTTACATTCTATCCCCCTTAAAATGAATTTCGCCCTCGAAATTCGTCAGGGTTATAAATGGTTTACTACTCAAAAGTTTCTTTAATAGAAACCCACATCATAAAAAGGAATACCAAAACTTGTCTTTAAAAACTAAAGTATGAAATGTAACGATTACCCAAATAAACTAATCACTGGGTTTCCACATAGGTGAAAATATGGACATGGAAGAGAAATCTAACCATCATGTTCTGGTGGAGAGTGGTAGAGAACATGGCTATGAAAAATCCAAAAATCACAAAGCTATTGATTTGTGGTGATCTAAGGTACCATCTGATTATCAGATATAAGGGCAGTAGGATAACATTTTTGGTTTTTCAAGATCATTTCCCTAAAGTTGATGAAATTGGAATTAGAAGAAATACTTTCATGATTTTGCTATAGTCTCACCGTTGGTTGTTCTTTGAAAAATTTCCACTTCATCTCTTAATGAAATGAAGTTGAATTTGTTATCCGTGATGTGTCAGTAGATCATGTGATTGAAAGATGGGTCATTCCATCTGTCTCAAACAAAAGGTTAGAAAAGTTATAAAAAAATACAAAAATCCATCTATAGCGAGATTAATCATATATGGTTCCTAAAATGGACTTATACGTCATATATCATACTTCTTAATATAATAAAACTAGTTTATACTAAACAGGGACTTCATGTAGGCCAGTGGTAGGTGATAAAGGCTACTTGCACTTCGGTTGTGGGTTTGATTCCCACAGCCTTGTCCGACGCGATGGGTTGTCGCCCGTCCTGCAGGTTGTCCTTTTTCTAAAACTACATTACTATAAAATCTCATCAGTAATATCGAAAAAGGTTCTATCCTTAAACAATACCTAGCATATGTCGAATATAATCCATTCCAATATTTAGGCTTATCTAAAATACTTTGGTCCACTCTCATAGTATAAAGAAAATGATTACATGAAATGTCATCAACCAAGCATGTGAATACAATTATTTATCCCCCATATATATATATTGTTTGTCACATTCCAATAATTTGAATACCTTAATCATGTATTCTCTTGAAAAAAATGAATACCCATTGAACCATAGTGAAAACTTGAATGCATATAAAAGTTAACACTTTCCACATACCAAAATCCTCAAAATTCTATATACTCAAACCATGATATCACTTAGTCCTTATATCAATCATGAGCTCATGAATACTGTTAAACATTTCATTTTCTTGTTTTCCCTTCATTATGCACATATCATCTTATTTCCAAAAATATCTCAATCACTTTTAATACCACATTAGAACAATACATAAATATTCCAATACTCCATGATACAACATTATTTTGGAATCCCATTACATAAACACTTAATCATTCCACCACATCATTGTCATATTCAAATTTGCCAATAGTGATCACATGTGACTTCCCTTTGTCCTTTGCCTTAAGCGGTTGCTCATGTCGATCACCACTAACCCTTGGATTAGGGTATTTATTATCATAATGCCCCATTTCCTTGCACTTGAAGAATTGAAGTGTTGGTGGTGCGTTCTCTGCAGTTTTTCTCCATTCACATCATTAGAAACCCTTTTTCCATTACTTCGACACTCAAAAGCTCGATGACCTTCTTTTCCACACTTAAAACATTTTCTAGTCCCTTTAAGACCATCTCCACCATGCTTCTTTCCACACATTGTGCATAAGTAAACATTAATATTCTTTTCACCATTATTCTGAGATTTCTCCTTTAACTCCATCTTTCATTTCTTATCAAAACCATGATATGGAAATGTAACACCAACTTCTATTTCTACCTTGATAGCACAACACACAATTTCTTCATAGATACTGAAGTCTCTTATAGATAATACCCTTCAAAAACTTGATTTTAAGCCACTGAAAAATCGATCAACATTACTTTCAGGTTGGATGAAAATGCCAGATGCATACCTTGCAAGTCTTGTAAAATTTGTTTCGTATATACCAAAAAAATCATCATCCTTATGCTTCAGCTCAAGAAACTCCTTTTCCTTCTTTGTTCGAAGAATTCGAGGGATGTACTTACTGAAAAACATGTTCTTGAACTCATCCCATTCCATGGACTCAATTTCATCTCTTGGCCTCGTATTCTTGATAAGATTCCACCATTGATCAGCTTCACCCTCCAAACGATATACTGCTAAGATGACTTTATCATGTTCATAACATTGAAGAACTGAAAATATCTTTTCAGTTGTACTGATCCATAGTTCAGAAACAAGTGGATCAGACGACCCGATGAAAGAAGGTGGACGGTGCCTCATAAAGGACTCAATAGAATATTGTTCCCTTCTCTGCTCATTTGGAAGTCCTGATTGATTCATAGATTGTGTAAGTATAGCAATAATATTTTTCACTCCATCTCCCGTAACATTTGTTTGATCAAGAGTACAATCATTGAATTGTCCATTTCATTGATCAACACGGTTCCTTCGGGTTCCAGCAATTGTCTAAAACCCAAAAAGAATAGTGTGAGAGGCAAAAATCATGCTAGGGAAAACAACATAGTAAAGGGGGATTACCCAAAATATCTAACATCTTAGGTTAAATTCTAAGATCGTTACCGTTGTTCTAGGACTATATCCAGTATGTATACTTATCATTAGGGACATCCCTAAACATACCTTAGAAACATCTTTAGGGATTTCACTAACGTTTTCGCATCCTAGTTTCCAAAGGTTGACTAAAACTTTCCTTTGATACCAACTATAGAGACCCGTATCTTGACGTACATGGACATTACATTACTTTTGCGGAATACTTTGTACATAACAAAAACACACCCACAAGGATCGTAATAATTTAGTGTCTTTGGAAATGTGGAATATAATCTTCTGATCGTGGTGAAAGATCTTCGACATCCCCCATAATGATCTTCCTTTTTTTCTTACCTAAAACCTTTCTTTATATCTTGGGGAAAAGAAAACATTAAAGGGTGAGCTCAAAGTCTTAGTAAGGGTAAACAAAAGAAATATCAATCACATCATATTCATAAAAACATAACATTTTGGAAATCTTAACCTGCAAAAGAGAGCATAATTTCATAACATGGGATAAATCATGGAAGTGAAATGTAATCACAAAAATCATAACATAAAACATAAAACTTTGTGGCATACACACATAATCATAGAGAATCATTTCCTGTTAGTCAAGACTCATTTCCAAGACTATCTTAGTGGACAAAGTCCCTTTCTGAACCAAGTCACCCTCGTTTCAGTCCTGTTTCACTGAAACGGTATAACCTACCATTCCAGCCATGTCTATCTCATGAGATATGAAATCTTTACCCAATGCATTAGAGGGGGATATAGGTCCCACCCATCTCATAATGATACCATTCTTATGCGTGCCCGAAAATCATAAACCATACATCATTTCATAACCTATGTAATAAAAATGGGAATCTTAAACATCATGACATCATAAAACAATTCATATACGATAATGGAATTCATAAAAATAATTCCATCACAACATAATCAAATCAATGTAATAATAATGATAGAAACATAACCCTTTATTATCTTATATGGAAAATAATTTTGATAAAACATTTGAACTCCATTCTTGAGGAAAATATCCTTTCTACTTCAAAAACACTTTTCCTTTCTTAACATGTCGTACAATTATAAACTAAAAGAAGTTGATTAAAAATAAACATGAAAACTTTTAAAGGATTCTTCTTGGAAATAATGTTTTAAAAATCCATTCATGTCGTATATGTAAAAAAACATTCTTCGTACTTTTGTTGGAAAAGTCAAAAAGTACCTCATACGAAAAATGACAAAAGATTCCTTTCATATCTTTTACTAAAAACTCACCGAAAGGTAAAATTGGATTTAAAAAATAGTAGGTGGATGGAAATAATATTACATATTGAGGAAACATGGATGTGGATGATAAAATACACCCCAGTAAACACCAAAGTATAAACAATCTCGGATAAAAATGAGATTGTGATATTTCCCTTACCTTAGGTCTGATTTTCTTTGAGAGTGTCCGAACCTCCTGTATAATGATTTAAATAATTTCATTGACTTATTAAAGATTCATATTCATTGTTATGATATCATATATGGTTTACTTATGACTTCATATTACCTTTTCTTTTGTAAATTCCATGTTAAAAAGCGTTTTGGGTAAAATTGTTTCATTTGTCGTCCGTGTTTTGTCTTGTAATTATTCATATGATTACAAAGATCATGATTACATAATTTCAGAATATAAAAAATGATTTATATATATATATATTCAGAATATACATATATATAATAAATCAGTAAATGGAAAGAAATACACCATTCATGGAGACGGTAGGGCGTATGTACGCATGAACGCTGTTTTCGTTTCCTTATTGAGTTGAACGGAATTAAGTAGATGAAATTAATATATATACAAATAAATCCAGTATAATTATTATGTCATATATTTCATGATTACTTATTATTTATACATTATAATCATTTATGAATGGTTTAAAGTGGAGAATGAATCTCATCGCGTCGTGGAGATGGTAGTCCGTACGTACGCACGAGCGATGATATCGTTCTCATGATCATGGGACTGTATTGGAGTGTATGTATACTATTTCAGAATCAATATCACTTTAAAATAATAATATATAGTTATTATTTACACCATTATACCCATCCAAGTAAGGTGGTGGTGGAAAATAGATTTCACCACTGCGTGGAGACGGTATTCCGTACGTACGCACGCGCGGTGATTTCGTTTTCTGTAGGATGGATAGATGGTGAAATAGGATTGTTTCATACTTATAATAACAGATCAGTATATTAGTGATACTGATGTTATTACTTCATATTGAAACAACCTAAGAAGAAGAAGTGGAACAAGAAATAAAGGTGAAAGAATCGATAACGGAAATTACCTCTTCTTTGAAGCGCCTCTTTGAGACCTCATCTTAGGGCACTAAAATTGGTCTTTGAGGTAGACCAGAACCTCTAGGATGTTGCTAGGGAATTGGATAAGAGAATTTGGCTGGGGTTGGCCGAGCTTGAAGGCTCAATGTTGTGTGAGGAAGAGAGGGAGGAGGTTCCCTTTTATAAGGGAGGAGAGGGGCACCTTTGGAATAACTAAAAATATTATTTTATTATAAAGTCAAGTTCTGTTTTAAATAGCTCCAAATTGATTTATTTCGAGGCTAAGGTGGGGGTGGGTCTAAATACTCTCATCCAATATAATTTAGACAAGTTTAGGTTCCTATTTTAACCTTATCATTTAGATTTAACATTAAGTTAAATAATTTTACTTTTACAGTGTCTTCTTGTGTTCTTACACTATAAGGTTAATAAACATACTATATGAAGCCAAACGAACCCCAAGTTGTTTCTTGTTAATATATATAACCTTATCTAAGTCATTTGGCCGAACCTTATATTTATAGGAATAAAATAACAATTAATAATATAATATTTGTTTTAAAAACTATTTTTTGTCAATTTTGACACTATTTAGTAATTGATTTTTGTGAAAATTAGAACATAATGATAAGTTCGAAAAACGTTAATTAAATCAATATTAACATGTCATATTAACCTAAAAATTTAGTGTAATTTATAAAAAGTCTCAAATTATATTTATATGGATATTTATAACATCAATTATGTCAATATTTAATTAATAAGATAATTACTACATCATCGTTGTGTCATAAATAAATTAAATTATTTAATGTCTAAAAATTACAAATAAAATACCATTATGTAGGAAAAATTCTTATATTTCTATGTAATATTTATAGTAGAATTTTCCTTATGTATAACCCCATATTAAAAATGATTTACTTATTAAACATTGATTTTAACAATTTTAACCCTTCTTTAAATAAATTAATAATAAATTTCCTAATCTAATCCAAGTGGGCCTAAATGGTCATATATTATTCCTAAGGTTGTTTTTGGTCGAATTACACTTGTACAATAGAATTAGGACACGTGTTAGGGTAATAATAATATCATTTTTACCCTTAAATACCCTATTTAATTTTAACCGTGGTAAAAAAAAGTAAAAAGTTACTATTCACCAAAAAAATTATTTACATCTCATTGAACCACATTTTACTTACTAAAATCAACCATGTCTCTCAGATTTTCGAAATTCCACTCCCAGAAGCGGTAAAATTAAGTTTTATAAAAAAATCAGTTTTTTTAACTACCACTTAGTGGTTTCACTATTCATCAAAAAATGAAAGTTTCCAGAAAAATACAAAAATTTAGGCCTAAGCTATATTTGATATTATTAACTCATAAATGATGTCTATTTTATCAAATTCAGAAAATATCATTTACATTAACTATTTTAAAAATTAATTCCCGTCGTCAAAACAAATAACGTGTTTTTAATAGATAGTAACTATCAAAAGATTAACACTTGTTTATAACTGGTTTAAATGTGAAATTACATCCAATGACCAAAATTGTATTAAATTGTAAAAATATATTCTAAATATACTTTAAAACCACTAAAATTAATAATTTATCACTATTAATTATTTCTATTAAAAAAGTAGTTTTTAATTAAAATTTAGTAATTTTCCCTATTCATCAGAATATGAAAGTTATTCGAAAAGTACCAAAATTTCACCTTAGGCTAAATTCGATACTCCGAATCAAAAAATGGAGTCCATTTTGAGAGCTAAAATTTCTAAAATTTTAAAAGGTGGTTATTACTATTCATAACGGCTAGTTTTAATAATATTTTAATAGCATATCGTTATTTAGTGAAACTCGGTATTGCATACTACAAAGGCAATCGAGGAAGGTCGTGATTGCATGTAATGAAAGGTATGTCAAGGATGCGTGTTGAGTAAGCTTCCTTTGGTGTAGCATACAACACAAGACATTAATAATATTAAAAAGAATATTTTTCATAAAATCTCGGGCTGTTACAACAATGACCCATATAGCATCGTTTCTTCTTTGAGTCATTGGTATCCCATTGAAAAATTCTATCATAATATCTTCCCATTTCCACTCTAGTATGGGAAGAGGTTGCATGAATCCTCCCAGATGTTGTCTTCAATCCTTAACCTATTGAAAAACCATATATATTGACATAAAATCAGCAATATTTCTTATCATTTTGTCCCATAAAAAAACATCCTTCATATCTCTTATATCATAGAGCTACCATGGTGTATAGAGAAATTTGAGCCATAATCATCATCCAAAAATTACATTTTTAGAGCAGGAATATCTAGAAGAAAAAACCTTTTCCCAAATATCAAAATCACATCTTCATATATGATGTTGATCAGTATACCATCATTCACAGCTTTAATTTTCTTTTGAAACTCCTCACTATCTGTCTAAAAAAATTTTATCCTTTCCTATAAAGATGGTTTGGAAACTATTTGAAAAATTTGTGATGTTTCACCATCCATGATTATTCCCATATCCATAATTAATAGATCCATGAACATAGGATCATTTTCAACTCTAATCTTGTTCATAACCCCATGAACCTTTCTGATCAAAGAATATACCGCCTTATTTTCCTTCCTCGGGTGGTAGTGTATAGTGAAATCTTTTCCTTTAGTATTTCATGTCATCAACTTTTACAAAAGTTGAGTTCTTATTTTGAGAAAGTATACATAAAAATCTTTTGATTTGTATATATCTCACATTTTTCACAATAGAGATGGTGTCTCCATATCATTTGAGCAATGATTATAGCTTATAACTCAATATCATGAGTGGGATAGTTTTTTTCATTAATATCTAGCTGGAATAATGCATAGGAAAAAACTCTACCATTCTGTATAAGGAAACAACCATGTCCTTTTTGTAATGCATCACTATAAATAACAAACCCATCATTCCCTATTGGTAGAGTAATTATTGGAGCATCGAATAATCTTATATTCATTTCTTCAAAACAATTTTCACATTGTCTTTTCCAAACAAATTTATGCTTTCTACCTATGATCTTGGTTAAGGGATTTTCCAATTGGGAAACACTCTATTCGAAACAACAATAATAACCTGTTAAACCCAAAAAAACTATATTCCTTTGTTATAGTCGTCGGTGCTAGCCATTATGAGATTTCCCTTGTCATCTAAGGATAAATAGTTATTCCCATCTTAGAGACAATATGGACACGAAAAAAACTCATAATGACCATATTCACACTTTCTAAACATCCGATATAATTTATTCCTTCTAAGTGTTTTTATTATAGTTTGCAAGTGATTTCCAATATCATCCTAGCTTTATGATTATATTAAGATATCATAGATATGTAACACTACAAATTAATCATGATTTTACATGAAAACATTATTCATTAGATCCATGAAAACATATTGTTTATTTATGTGTCAAAAATTCATTACTGAAACTCGAAATTCTCGTACCTGGTTTGAAATGATGTCTCTAGAATTTCATCCTTTTTCACACCGAAATGATGGTTTCCTGATCAAAGGTCAGTCGTTGAAATATATTTAGCTCCATGATATTAATCAAATAAATCAGCAATGCGAGGTAGTGGATACTTTTTCATTATTGTTATAGCATTTATCTCCATGTAGTCAATCAAACCCTCAAAGATCCATTATTCTTCTTAAAAAAGTATAGGGGATATGTATGGAGAATGACATGGGAAAATAAATTCTTTATTACTCAATTACTCTATTTATTTATTTAGCCCCACTAATTCTGTAGTGCCCATTATATAATGGGTCTTCAATATGGTCCTTGAACAAGGAATTAAATCAATGGAAAACTTAATTTATCGTTCTAGAGGAAGTTTAGGTAATTCCGCTGGAATCACATCAACATATTCATGCCAAATAGAAACATCCTATATTTGAGAATTATTTTCCTTAATCGTCATTATTTAACTCTCTTACTCCCAAATATTGGATTTTATTAGAGTTACTGGTTGTGTATCTAGATGAGAATCAGATGGTGAGTGTTCTTCTCTAAAGAGAAGGTATTTATTATCTTCATAAAAAATTGTAACATTCTTTTTCTTACAATAAAAATTCACATCATGGTCAGAAATAAAATCCATACTAAAGATTATATCAAATTAAAACCTGTGTATGATGATGATATATATAGATAAAGAAATTTTATATTCCATAATGGTAACTAATTAACAAAACATTGTTGCAATTATACTTCCCTAAAGAGTTTTGACTATAAAATACCATGTTAAATAAAATAGAAAAATATCTAATTATCATTGAAAACTGGGAAGATATGAAAGAATACGATGATCCAAAACCAAATAAATCTTTGAATAAATTTGAGAAAATGATTAACGTACCTACTACTACATCATTCAGGACATAAAACTCAACTGTTATGATTGCATAATCATGGCCTTTATCTATTGGAATTTTGTGATGTATGTTTCATTGTTTCTTAAAAAATTCATTTCCATAATCCCCCATTTCATTACAAATGTAGCATTGATCATTGAAAACTTCTATCTTCCCCTTACAATAACGAGCTAAGTGACCTTTTTCATCAAATTTGTAACAAAATCACACCCCCATTTGGAAAGTACTAGGGTGTTTCATCCCACATTTACTACAGGGTTGAAATTCATTTGTTCCCTTCATCCCCTTATTTCCATTTCCAGAGTGTTAAGTACATCTCATCATCTCCTGCTTGTCTTTGTAGTCATAATTCATAGAGAATTAATTTTTTTGTATTAACAGATCATGAGACTATATCTTCATACGATGAGAAGGATATTCATACTAATGATCAATGAATAAATGGTTTTAACCTATCAAAGAATCGATCAATATAACATCTTTTGTTACATATATAATCTATAGTATACGTTCCTATCCATGTAAATTTATCCTCATACATTGCAACATTACGATCTTCCTCTTGCCTTAGGCTCATGAATATTACATTCCATATTATCTCGATGTTCATGAGGAGGTTATTTTTCTAAGAAAAACACATTAAATTACCTCTATTCCATATTTTTACATCATCATCCACATTTGTGTTTTGAATAATTGATAACAATTGATCTGCATCTCTAGTGAGGTGTAAAACTTCCTGGAATTTTTTTTCCATTTCGCTACTCCCCAAAGCAAGAAATATTTTTTCTAAGGAACTTTCCCATTGCTCAGCAACCAATGAATTTGTAGACCCATTGAATGTTAGTGGTTTTTTCTTCATGAATAATTATATCATTGATCCTTCTTGTTGTGGATTAGGGTGCTCCATAAGGGAAAGGTTACTATTCATAACCTGAGAGAGTTGTCCCAGTATGGTTATATGCTTTTCAGAATTACTTGTATCACCACATACACTATAATTATTTTTGAGTTTTAGGGAAATACATAAATGGATTATGTGGGTTGTTATTGTTTTCATTCCATCTACTATGAGCCATTTATAAACAATAGAATACACTATATTAATTTATGAATTGATATACATAATTCTAAACTAGTAAAATACGAAAAATAAAGTGAATTGTTTATGCATATAATCGATAATAAAAAATGTTTTCATTAGGTATGTATTTTATCATAAATCAAAAATAATGGTTTCTAAAGAAAATGTGAATTTTCCTAATAATATCCTCTGGTAGTGTCATAAACAATAGTGATACAAAGTCAGTTTTCGTGCACCATTTCATGTTTGAGTCTATACCAAAGTGCTGTTTTCGCGTTTTACTTCAAGATAAATCTATTATAGAGCCTCCTGTACCTTCTCGAATCTAGTCAAAGCTGTATCTCATAGAAAATTCACAAAACCACTAAATTACCAAAATTCTAGGATGTTCCACTATACTAATCCCAAATTTTTATCATAGGGTAATGTTCTCTAATTACATTTTATCTAAGTCTAGTTTCCTAGGATTTTAATAAACTTCCTTTATTTCCAATTTTAATGACCTCACCCCAGTTACCCAAATTTGATGAATTATTACATAACATTTGTATGATCACACGAAATCAATTCCATAATGAGCAATTAGTTTCGTTTCCTATGATTTTCTAGATACATATATAATTATTACATTATATTATGAAATGGAAAAAACAACATTGTGTCCCCTTTGAACACACTAATATCCCATAGCCTATTCATACAGGTCAATCAAAATATTATTATTTGAATCCTATAAAAAAAATGGGTGATCTCAGAAGCTTTGTAAAGAAAAAAATATAGACAAAACTATTATAAATCAGCCTAAACATTTAATGTAATGTTTAAGAGTAAAACATAAGAATTTTAAACATAAACATCCAGATAATATGGTAAAGATAAATAAAATAATTCTATTTAATTATTTATGTGGTGTTTTTAATAGTTGAATAATCACATGTAATATCAATAGTTAATTTTATAAGGATGGAAATCATAATAACAGACATCATAACCACAGAGTAAAGGACTTCTTCCAAGACTACCAATAATGATTTTGTCAAGGACTTTTTCCAATACAGTAGACTATATCATGAGACCTATCGATGCATCGAGGGTCTATAGTGGACCCACACATTTTTTACTAAGTCCAATCCATTGCTCAAATGAAAAGTTTGAACATAATAGAAACATTCACATCAAAACTCACATTCAAAGTGTCAATACTTTAAGAATTAACCATCAATTCTATAAAAATAGAACATCCACGTTCAAAGATATCACAAAACCTTCAATACAATATGTAGTATAGTATCATAATAAATCAACATTAGTCAAGTGTAAAATTTATTGATGGATGTTGACATAGATGAAATCAACCCAACAACTCTTTGAGTGAAATATATCTTTTGACTTTGTATTAATTTAAAAGTAACATAATTATAAAAAGAAAAATTTTATTTTGAAAATATTATTATAATATTTTTAGGGATGTTTTGAAGTTGTTATAATAGTTAAAAATATCTACACCCTCCGTATATGTTTAAAAAATATTCTTTCTTTAATTTTGTGGAATAGGTTATAAAATATTTTGATTTAAACATGATCGAATGATATATTTCAAAAAAATTATAAAAAGACAAAAAAGTGTATAAATTTCATTAAACATATTCTATGAAATTGTAAAAATGATTTTAAATGAATTTTTAGGAATCAAAGATGTTCATGACAAAGAGGTCCCAATATATATTTATGCGTAAACAACACTGGATAATGGAGAGATTGTATAATTAACCTTTACATTGTACATTTCATTAGTAAAGGGTATGTTATCCTCCTATATATATATGAAATCATTTTTATTAAATTTTAAAAGAAACACATACATAAATATAATATCTTATATGATCTTCTAATATTTCTTTGTTGATAATATTTCAGTTGTATCATGGATTGGGGTGTTAACTGAATCATTTTTTTTATATTTTTTTACTTAAATCATCTTCTTTTTGGATATGATGTATCAAATTCATATACATTATTTTATTATGTTATTAAACAATATTTTTAATCAAAAAATTCAAATTATGCTTGAATGGTTATGATGGGGAATTAAATCTCATTGCATCATGGAGGTGGCACGCCACACGTATGCACGTGCAACAATATCATTCAATTAGTGGTGAAATAGTATAAAATTGGATGGTATATTATATATAAAGAATCATTAAAATTTTATATTTATTATTTTCATTAATTATTCTCATTATTATACCCATCCAAATAATGAAGAGTTGAATAACAAACTACTCCACGACATGGAGACTGTATGTTGTTCATACGCACATATGGAGTCATTTTCATTCATTGAATGGATAACATAATGAATATGGTTGTACCATATTTATAATAACATAATACTCTGTAGAAGGTAACTGTGTTATTGTTTTTGTATGGAAACGACAATGAATGTGGATGTTTAAAAGAAATGAACAATGAAAGAGGTAATGAAATAATTACATCTTCTTCTAGATCATCCTTTGGATTTGAACAAAAAGGCTCCTTAGGTTGTAATAATGATTAATGTATAGACTGTAGGATTGTCTAAGGGTATTTGGGAGAATATTTGTTCTGGTTTTGGCCATGACAAATGTATTTGGAAGTGTGAGAGTAAGAGAATGGTAGGTACCCTTTTATATGAGAGGTGAGGGTCACTTTAGTAAAAACATGAATTATTATTTTATTTTAAAATAATTGTTGTTTTATAATTTCTTCAAATAGATTTATATCAAGTGTAAGGTTGCGATCGGTTTAAATATTCTCAAACAAAGGGTTTTATACATGTTTATGTCAGAATATCAACGTAATCATTCAGATTTATCTCTTAGTTAAATAGTTTAACATTTTCCATGTCTCCTTGTTTTATTATATTATATGGTTAATAAACATACTATAAACTACCAAGAGAACCTAAAATGGTTCATTAATGACATATATATATCCTTATTTATGTACCTATTCTGACCCATTTGTTTTTTCTAATATTATATCATCTAATAAAATTGTATATGTTTTAAAAAATTTTCAATTTAGACTCTATTTAGTATTTGGTTTTTGTGAAAGTCCTAAAGGATATGATTTCTTATAAAAAATATGAATTGAATTAACCCTAAAATGTCATATTAACATAGAAAATTCTTGTATGGTATCAAAATATTAAATTTATATTTTATTTTCATATTTAAAATATCAATTATTTTAATCATTCATTAATAAGGTAATTACTGCATCATAATTGTGTCATAAATAAATTTTACTTTTTATGGTCTAAAATTATAAATAAAATACTATGATTTAGGAAATATTTTTTTATTTATAATTAACATTTATATTAAAATGTATCTTATTTATAACCCTATATTAAAAATGGTTTAGTTATTAAAATTTGAATTTAACTCATTTAACTCTTCTTTAAATAAAATATAATAAATCTCCAAATCTAATCCTTTTAGTTAAAAAAGAAATATATTTTATACCTAAAATTTATTGTGGTTGAAATAATCATATCCAATATAATTAACACTTTTGTTAGAATAATTATAATATATTTCTTACCTTTAATTACCCTTTATATTTTTAACCGTGTAAATAAAATTCAACAGTTACTATTCACCAAAAATTATTTTCATCTTATTAACCCAATTTTTACTTATTTATGTCAAATATTTCAGTTGGAGATTTAAAATTTAATGAATAGAAGCAATAAAATTATGTTTTCTGAAAATTTGAAAATGTTCCTAGAAGGTGGGTAAAAGACATTAAAAAGTTGAATAAAATTATATATATATAATATTATTATAAAATGATTCTAATGAATTACCATAGACTAATATGGGTATTCTATATAAATTTGGAAATTAAAATAAATTTTAATACTAATTATAGTAGAGACCCAAAGCCTGATGTACATTTACATTACATTACTCTTGCTGAATACTTAATACATGACAAAAAATAGATGCCCAAAGATCGTATTAGTTTTGTGTCTTTGGAAACTCAGAATGTTATATTCTAATCATGGTCAATGATCTTCAACATCTCTTATAATGACCCTTCCCTTTTGGTTTTCCTACCTAAAACCTTTCTTTATATCCTGGGGAAAAGAAAACATAAAAAGGATGAGCTCAAATTCTCAATAAGTGTAAACATATAGAACATAAAACAATCCATAAACACTTGAATGAAAAAACTTGATCATAAAATCTAAACATCAAAATCGTGAGCAAAGACATAAATCATGGAAGTATGTAAGGAATATATCATAAAGGAACATCAATCATGATAAAATATCATGGGAATAAAACATGGGATTGTGTCAACCATTAAGCACATGATATGTTTTCCATAGTATCCAATGAATTACTGCCAAGACCTTCTTAGTGAACAATGTCCCTTTCTGAATCGAGTTCACTCCTCGTTCCATTCCTGTATTACTGAACCAGATTAACTTACCATTCCATCCATGTATATCTCATGTGATATTTATCATTACCCAATTCATTTTTTGTTGATATAGGTCCCACCCATCTCATAATGAAATCATTCTTACTCGGGCCACAAAATAAACATAAATCATTCATAATAACCCAAAGAATAAAATGGGTTTCATAAAAGTCATCCAATCATAACATAATCTATATAAAACAATTGGATATCATTTCATCATATGAAAAGTGAAACCATGTAAATCATAGAGACATTATATTTTAAACATACAAATGAAATAACATCATCTTATATGGAAAATTCTTTTGATAAAACACTTGAAATGATTTCTTGAGGAAAATATCCTTTTTTGTTAAAAATAATTTTCTTTTCACAAAATTCCATGCAGTTTTAAAAGATAAGTATTTTTTTGAAAATATTTAAGAAATTTTTAGAGGAATATTCATTGAAATAAGTCGTTATTAAACCGTAAAAATCTGTTCATGCCGTATAAGTTTAGAAAAACATTTTTCTCGTACTTTTACCGGAAAAGTCAAAAAGTACCTCGTATTTTAAAAAAAATAATGATTCCTTACATAACATCTAGTAAAAGTTAAACATGGGTAAAAAGGAATTTAAACATGCGTGAAAACATTTTTAGAAAACAAGGACTTGGATGATAAAAAACCCCAGTAAATACTTATGAATAAACAATCTCGGATAAGAGCGAGATTGGAATAGTTATCCCTTACCCTATGTCCGATATGCATTGTATGTATCTGAACCTCCTGTATGATGATTTAAATACTGTCATTGACTTATTACAAAATCATATTCACTGTTATGATATCTTATATAGTTTACTTATGACTTTATATTGCCCGTTATTTTTCAAATTCGATGTAAAAGAAACAATTTGGGAAAAATAGTTTCATTTATTGTACGTATTTCGACTTGTTGTTCTTGATATTATTACTTATCTACTATTTTACATAATTCCAAAATGTAAAAAATTATTTATATATAATAAATATTGAGCATATACATATATATATGATAGATCGATTAATGGAATGAAATACATCGTTCATGGAGACGGTAGGTCGTATGAACTCATGAACGCTGTTTTCGTTTCCTTATTGAATTGAATGGAATTATGTAGATGAAATATATATATATATATATATGTACATATAAATATAGTATCATTATTATTTCATATATTTCATGAGTAATTATTATATATACTTTATAATCATTCATGAATGGTAAATCAGGGAGAATGAATCTCATTGCGTCGTAGAGACGGTAGTCCGTACGTACGCATGAGCGATAATATAATTCATATGTTCATGGAATTGTATTGAAGTGTACGTATAATATTTCAGAATAAATATCACTTTACAATAATCATATATAGTTATTTATTAACACCATTATACCCATCCAAGTATGGTGGTGGTCGAAAACATATTACACAACGTCGTGGAGACGGTATTCCATACCTATGCACGCGTGGTGATTTAATTTTCCATAGGATCGATAGAAGGTGAAATAAGGGATTTTAATATTTATAATAACATATTAGAATTTAATGAATACTTATTTTATTACTTTATAATTAGACAACTAATGAAGCGGAAGTAGAAGTAGAATGAAACTTGAAAGAGTCGGTAAAAGAGATTAACTCTTCCTCGACAAACCTCCTTTAAACATCTTCTTAGGGAACTAGAGTTGGTCTTTAAATAAGACCAGAACATCTATGATGTAACTATAGAGGTATATAAGTGAAATTTTCAGGGTTTGGCCAAGAATCAAGGCTCAATAGGGTGTCAAGAGAAGAGGGAACGAGTGCCAATTTTATAATGGAGGAGAGGGGCACCTTCGGAAATACATAAAATATTATTTTATAATAAAGTCATATTCGGTATATAATAGATCAAAATTTATTTATTTTGAATATAATGTGGGGATGGGTCGAAATCCTCTCAACCAATAGGTTTTAGAAAAGTTTAGGTTACTAATTTAACCTTATTGTTTAGATTTAACTCTAAGTTAAATAGTTTAACTTTTACCATTTCTTCTATTTTTCTTACATTATATGGTTAATAAACATATTATAACAAGCCAAACAAACCCCAAGTTGTTCATTATTAATATATACAACCTTATATAAGTCATTTGGCCCTTCCATAGATTTTTAGGAACAAAATAACAATTATTAATATAATAATTGTTTTAAAAACTATTTTATGTCAATTTTGACACTATTTTGTAATTGGTTTTTGTGAAAATCATAAAAGAATTATTAGTTCAAAAAAAGTTAATTAAATCAATAAGAATATGTCATATTAACCTATAAAATTAGTGTACTTCATAAAAAAGTCTAAATTAAATATATTTTGGTATTTATAATATCACTTAGGTTAATATTTCATTAATTAGGTAATTACTGCATCATCATTGTGTCAAAAATAAAATAAATTATATAATGTCTAAAAATTATAAATAAAATACCATTAGGTTGGAAATATTTTTATATTTCTAAGGAATATTTATAGTCTCATTTATCTTATTTAAATCCGTGTATAAAAAATGTTTTAGTTATTAAACATTGATTTTAACTATTTTAACTCTTCTTTAAATGAAATAATACTAAGAGTCCTAATCTAATCCAAGTGGACCTAAAGGGTAATTTTTTCTTCCTAAGGTTTTTTTTGGTCAAATTAAACTTATCCAATAGAATTAGTATATGTTTTAGAGTAATAATAATATCATTTTTACCCTTAATTACCATATTTACTTTTAACCGTGGTAAAAAAAAGTAAAACGTTACTATTCACCTAAAATTATTTTTATCTTATTGAACCACATTTTACTCCATGATATTAACCATGTCTCTCGAATTTTAAAAATTCCACTCACAAAAGCAGTAAAATTATGTTTTATGTAAAATTTTAAATTCTCCTAGGAGGTGGGTAAAAGTCGGTGAGAAGTTCAATAAAATTTTTATTTATCTAAAATTATTATAAAATGAATCCAATGAATTACTTTGAACTTATATAGGTATTATGTATCAACTTTCACCTAAAATAAATTTAAATCAAATAAATAATTATGTATATAAAAAGTCGGTTTTTAAAAAGTAACCCATTGTTTTCACTATTCATCAAAAAATCAAACTTTTCAGAAAATTACCAAAAATTCACCCTAGGCTAACTTCGATATTCCGAATCCAAAAATGAAGTCCATTTTGAAAGAAAAAATTTATAAAATTTCAAAAATTGGGTATTACTACTCATAATGGCTAGTTCATAATAATATTATAATAATATCTCGTTTAGTGAAACTTGGGATTCCATACAACACATGATATCATGGAAGGTACCAATTGCGTGTAATGAAAGGCAAGTTAGGGCTGCATGTAGTGAAATCTGCATTTGGTGTTTCATATAACATAATAAAAATGTATTTCATTTATACATTAAACAAAATCTATTCTTAATGTTGCGTAGAATAATTTCCACAAAACGAACTTGAAATTGTGTTTAACACAAACCAAGAATGGTGTTGCGTAGACTGAAACCTAATACGGTGATTCGTATAGAACAAGATAATTTTGGTGTAGTGTATAACACAAGACATAAATGAAATTAAAAAGAATAATTCTCGTAAAATATCGGGTTGTTACATTCTACCCCCCTATAATGAATTTCGACCTCAAAATTTTTTGGGGTTATAAATGATTTACTACTTGAAAGTTTCATTAATAGAAACCCACATCATAAAAAGGAATACCAAAACTTATCTTTAATAACTAATGTATGAAACATAACTGTTACCCAAATTAAATAATCAATGGGTTTCTAGATAAGAGAACATATGTGAAAATATGGATATGAAAGAGAAATATATCAATCATGTTCTGTTGGAGAGTGGTAGAGAACATTGATATGAAAAATCCAACAATCACAAAATAATTAATTTGTGATGATTTAAGGTACCATTTGATTCATCAAATATAAGGACAATAGGATAATTTATTTTGGTTTTCACGATCATTTCCCTAAAGTTGAATAATTTTTTAATTAAGATAAATACTTACTTAATTTTGAAACAATATCAATGTTGATCATGCCTCAAACAATTTCCACTTCATCTCTTAATGAAATGAAGTTAAATTTGTCTTTCGTGAAGTGTTAGTAGGTCATGCGATAGAATGATAGGTCATTCCATCTGTCTCAAACACAGTGTTAGAAAACGTTATATACATAAGTCCATCTATGGTGTGATTAATCAGATATGGTGCCATAATGGACTTATACTTCATCTATCATCCTGCATAATATAATAAAACTAGTTTCTACTAACATGGGACTTCCTGTAGGCCAGTGGTTGGCGATAAAGGGCTGTCTCACTTCGGTTGTGGGTTCGATTCCCGTAGCCTTGTCTGACACGATGGGTTGTCACATGTCCTATGGGTTTTCCTTTTTCTAAAACTATACTATCATAACATTTACGAAATAAAAAGTTATATCATTAACCAATACTATATGATGTCCATTCCGACCATTAGGCTTATCTAGAATACTTATGTCTGATTACTATAAATTTCATCTACCGTGCATGTGAATTCATTCATTTGTCCCCCATTTATCATAAGATATATCTTTTTGGTCACATTCCAAACATGTCAATACCGTAATCATGTATTCTCTTGAAAATTGAATACCCATTGAACCATAGTAAAAACATGAATGTTTTCAAAAGTTAACTCTTTGCACATAACAAAAATCCGAAAAATTCTATATACTCAGACAATGATATAACGTATTCCTTATATCAATCACGAGATCATGAATACTATCAAACATATTATATTCTCTTTATCTATTCATTATGCGCATATCATCTTCTTTCCAAAAATATCTGAATATCCTTTCATGGTTACCAGTACCATTAAACATATACATCAAATACTTTAGGAAAATCAATAGTACAACAATCCTTAGATTATTATTTATTCCATATTACCAGTCATTATTCTTGATAAACATAAAATCATTCCACTAACTTCTTAAACCATTGACTAAGCTTCAACACTTCATTCATCTCATATATCATTTTTAGTCTCCTCTTCATCATCCACATAAATACTACCCATATGACCATGCTGATTCTCATAATGAGATTTTCTCTTATGGAATTGGTTTTCATAATGCCCATACATTCCAAATTTATTACATCTAATCATTGTTGATGTTGTAGCAATATCATTATCCTTCTCCATGGTGTTAACTGAACCTTTTCCTTTGCACTTATTGGATTTTTTTCCTTATTTTTCACACCCAAAGCATCTTCTAGTTTCTTTGAAACATTCTCCTTGATGCCTCGTTCCACAAGATTTACATTATGGAAATTTAACATTCTTTCCTCTATGATCATCATGACACTCCATCTTTCTGTTCTTAGCTGAATCAATAAACTTACCAAAGATGAGATTATTGATCATATCATTAGATTTCTGATTAGGAATAATAATGATGTTTGGACTTCCAAATCCCTTTTAATTTGGTTTCTGATGATGAATATCATTCCATTGTCCATCATATCCTCCATTATCATGAATCTTCCTGTTTATAGCCATTTTTGAAAACCCAAAAAGAATAGCTTGAGAATAGAAAATCATTCTAGGGAAAACAACATAATAAAGGGGGAGTACTGTCAATATATAACTACTTAGGTTAAATTCTAAGATCGTTATAGTGATTCTAGGAATATAACCTATACATATACTTATCCATAGGGACATACCTAGACATAACACAGAAATACCACTAGGGATTTCACTAATGTTTTCGCATCCTAGTATCCAATGGTTAACTAATCCTTCGGACCGATACCAACTGTAGAGACCCAAAGCGTGATATACATGGACATTACATTACTTTTTCGGAATACTTAATACATGAAAAAAATAGACACCCATTGATCGTATTAGTTTAGTGTCTTTGGAAACTCAGAACGTAATCTTCTAATCATGGTGAATGATCTTCAACATCTCCTATAAAGATCTCCCCCTTTTGGTTTTCTTACCTAAAACCATTATTTATATCATGGGGATTAGAAAATATGAAAGGGTGAGATAAAATTATCAGTAAGGGTAAACATAGATAACATAAAACAATCGATAATCAATTGAATAATAAAACTTGAACATAAAATTTGAACATCAAAATCTTGAGCAAAGACATAAATCCTGGAAGTACGTAAGTCTTATATCATAAAGGAACATCAATCATGATAAAATAGAATGGGAATAAAAAATGTGATTGTGGGATCCATTAAATTCATGATATTATTTCCATAGTAGCCATGGAATTGCTTCCAAACCCATCTTAAGGGACAAAGTCCCTTTTTGAATCGAGTTCACTCCTCGTTCCAGCCCTGTATTACTAAACCAGATTAACTTACCATTCCAGCCATGTATATATCGTGAGATATAAATATTAAACCAATGCATTTGAGGGAGATATATGACCCACCCATCTCATAATGAAATAATTTTTAATTGTGACACAAAATAAACATAAATAATTAATCATAACCCAAAGAATAAAATGGGTTTCATAAACATCATCCCATCATAACATAATCTATATAAAACATATGGATATCATATCAAATAATAAAAGTGAAACAAATTAAATAATAGAGACATTATACTTGAAACATACAAATATGAAATAATGTCATCTTAGATAGAAAATGGTTATGATAAAACACTTGAAATGAATTCTTGAGGAAAATATATTTTCTTCTTAAAAATAACATTCTTTTAACTAAATGAAATGTAGTTTTAAAAGAAATGAATTTTTTTGAAAATATTCCTGAATTTATGTAGAATAATATTCATTGAAATTAGTCTTTATTAAACCATTAAAATCCGTTTATGCCGTTTATGTTTAGAAAAACATTTTTCTCATACTTTTTCCAGAAATGTAAAAAAGTACCATGTATGGTAAACAAAATAAAGATTCCTTACATACCATCTAGTGAAATTAAAAAATGGGTAAAAAGGAATTTAAACATACATGAAAACATTTTTAGAAAACAACGACATGGATGATAACAAAACCCCTAGTAAATACTTACGAATAAACAATCATGGATAAGAGTTAGAATGGAATAGTTATTCCTTACCTTATGTATGATATGATTTGTATGTATCTAAACCTCCTGTATAATGATTGAAATAATTCCATTTACTTATTACATAATCTTAGTCATTTTAATGATATCATATATTGTTTACATATGACTTTATATTACCCATTCTTTTGTAAATTCGATGTAGAAGCAACGATTTGGGTAAAATCATTTCATTTATTGTACGTATTTCGACTTGTTGTTCTTGATATTATTACTTATATCATGATTTACTTAATTAAATAATGTAAAACATGATTTATATATAATATATATTCTTCATATACATATATATATATATGATAGATCGATAAATTGAATGAAATACACCGTTCATGGAGATGGTAGGTCGTACGTACACATGAACGATGTTTACATTTTCTTATTGAATTGAATGGAATTAAGTAGATGAAATATATATATATATATATATATATTCATATATCCAGTATCATTATTATTTCAGTTATTTTATGATTACTTTTTATATATACTTTATAATCATTCATGAGTGGTTAATCATGGCGAATGAATCTCATCGCGTCGTGGAGACGGTAGTCCGTATGTACGCACGAGCGATGATATCATTCATATGATCATGGAATTGTATTGAAGTTTATGTATAATATTTTAGAATCGATATAACTTTTGAATAATTATATATAGTTATTTATTTACACCATTATACCCATCCAAGTAAGGTGGTGGTCGAAAACAGATTACACCACGGCGTGGAGACAGTATTCTGTACGTACGCACGCGCGGTGATTTCATTTTATGTAGGATAGATAGAAGGTGAAATACGGTTGTTTCATATTTATAATAACAAATAATTATACAAGTAATACTGATGTTATTAATTTATAATGAGACAACTAAAGAAGACGAAGTAGAAGAAAAATGAAACTTGAAAGATTCAGTATAAGATATTACCTCGTCTTCGACGCACCACCTTTAAACATCTTCTTAGGGCACTAGAGTTGGTCTTTTGAGAAGACTAGAAGCTATATTATGTAACTAGAGAGGTTTAGAAATGGAATTGACAGGGGTTTTCTGAAAAACAAGGCTCAGAAGGGTGTGATGGGAAGAGGGAAGGGGATCCCTTTTTATAAGGGAAGAGAGGGGCATCTTTGAAAAAACATAAAATATTATTTTATAATAAAGTCATATTCGATTAATAATGGCTCAAAATTTATTTATTTCGAAGGTAAAGTGGGGATGGGTCGAAATAATCTCATCCAAATGGTTTTAGACAAGTTTAGTTTTCTATTTTAACCTTATCTTTTAGATTTAACTCTAAGTTAAATAATTTAACTTTTACCGTGTCTTCTTTTTTTCTTACATTATATGGTTAATAAACTTACTATAACAAGACAAAATAACCCCAAGTTGTTCATTAATAAATTATATGACCATATATATGTCATTTTTCCAAACCATAGATTTTTATGAATATAATAACAATTAATAATATAATATTTGTTTTAAAAACTATTTTATGTCAATTTTGACACTATCTGGTAATTGATTTTTGTGAAAATCATAAAAAAATTATTAGTTAGAATAAAGTTAATTAATTCATTAATAATATGTCATATTAACCTATAAAATTAGTGTAATTTATAAAGAGTCTCAAATTAAATTTATTTGGGTATTTATAACATCAATTATGTTAATATTTCATTAATAAGGTAATTACTGCATCATCATTGTGTCCAAAATAAATTAAATTATTAAATGTATAAAAATTATATATAAAATACCATTAGGTAGGAAATCTTTTCAGGTTTCTAATGAAAATTTTTAGTCAAATTTATGTTATTTATATACCTATATTAAAAATGTATTAGTAATTAAACTTTCATTTTAACTATTTTAACTCTTCTTTAAATAAAATAATACTAAGTGTTTTAATCTAATCCAAGTGTACCTAAAGGTTAATATTTTATTATAACTTTTTTCTGGTCGAATTAATCTTATCCAATAGAATTAGGACATGTGTTAGGGTAATAATAATATAATTGTTACCCTTAATTACCCTATTTACTTTTCACCGTGGTAAAAAAGTAAAAAGTTACTATTCACAAAAAATTATTTTTATCTTATTGAACAAAAATTTACACCTTGATATTAACCATGTCTCTCGTATTTTCGAAATTACACTCACAGAAGAGGTAAATTTATGTTTTATGTAAATTTTAAAATTCTTATAAGAGGTGGGTAAAAGACGGTGAAAATTTCAATAAAATTTTAATATATATAACATTATTATAAAATGACTCCAATTAATTACTTTGAACATATATAGGTATTATGTATCAATTTTGACCTAAAAAAATTTAAATCTTATAAATAATTTTGTATTTAAAAAGTCAATTTTTAAATAGTAACATAGTGTTTTCAATATTCATCAAAAAATTGAATGTTTTCAGATATATACCAAAAATACACCCTAGGCTAATTTTGATATTCCAAATCCAAAAATGATGTCTATTTTGAAATATAAATATTATAAAATTTCAAAATGTGGGTATTACAATTCATAATAGCTAGTTCATAATAATGTTATATTAATATCTTGTTTAGTGAAACTTGGTATAGTGTACAACATACGCTATCGTGGAAGGTCTCAATTACATGTAATGAAAGCCAAGTCAGGGCTGCATGTAGTTAAATATTCATTTTTTGTTTCATATAACATAATCAAAACTTATTTTATTTATACATTAATCAAATTCTATACTTAATGTTCTGTAGAATCGTTTCCACAAAACGAACTTGAAATTGTGTGTAACACAAACCCAAAATGGTGTTGCGTATACTGCAAGCTAATACGATGTTGCGTATAGAACAAGCTAATTATGGTGTAGTGCATAACACAAGACATAAATGAAATTAAAAATAATAATTCTCATAAAATCTCAGGTTGTTAAAATTATTATTATTTAAATAAAAGTCGGTTAAAAATAATAACGAAGTGCTTTTCACTCTTCATAAGAATATTGAAGGTTTTCATAAAAATACAAAAAACTAAACTTAAGATAATTTTGATATTTCAAATACAGAAATGAGGTCCACTTTAAAAAATATAATTTATAAAATTTCAAAAAGTTTCTCTTACTACACATAAATGCTATTTGAACATCTAGTTTTGTTGGTCATGGTGTGCAAGAACACGATGTTGCGTACAACGCAAGAAATTGAATTATTCAATGAGAATCTTATCATGGAATCTTAGGGTGTAAAATTCTGTAATGGTAATTTATGATTTTATTTATAACGGTGTTAAAAAAATGATTTATTAACATTTAATGCATGGTGTCCATTTTCCATTATCATGAACATTCTATATAATTAGTATTTTACATTCTTGATTCCATGGATTTTCAAATATACTCAAATTCCTATTTCTATTCAAATTTTGAATTTAATTACTGTCGCCAAAAAATTGATATGTATTCTTATATTTCAATTTATATTTCTACAGACTTATAAATGGGTATTTATTAAAATATTCAATCTTGCTTAATATGCTTAATTTATGATTTGTTATAGTTAAACCATCCACCGTCATTTCATAGAGTACATGTTAATATGTTTTATTATTATTTTATGAATAAAATTTATTTTTCAAATGTGATAACTATGTTATAATGTAAATATGATCCTTATTTTGGTTCTTGTCAAATGATACATATGGTCATTATTTTTTATTCATGGGAACCGAAAAATATAAACCTACAACTATGATATCTCATGATTTCGACCATATATTAATTACATTAATTTAAGAAAATATTTCACTAAAATATATTCCTAGAATCTTTTACGTTAATATTTTTAGAGAATTCTAAAAAAACATTAACTATCATATCCCATGTATTCTTACACTAATATCCATACTCCCAACTTAAAAAAAACTACATAATGAAAAAAAATTCAATATCAACCATAAATTTCACCAAAAAAATTTCCTTTAGGAATATATTATTAATTAATTTTCAATATGAACTGAAGAAATATAAATATAATAAAGGGGTGAACTCATATTATTGGAATGAGAAAACATGTGTGAAAATGATTCATTATAAGAAGTTATCATAATATAAGAATATATTCATAATCAGAATTCATTTTAAAATTATACGCAGTAATTAAAATTTTATAAATCAAGAAATAAGACATGGTATAACATGAATATACGCATATCAATGAGGTGAAACATTAATAACATGTCGTAAAATATTAAAAAAAATCATTAATCATGCTAAAAGAACATTAGAGTGCATAATATCATACAAAATAGTCATAAACATTAAATGTAACATGAAATTTAACATAATGAAACTTGAAATTATGGCACAATCATAAGCCAAAGAACCCTATGGGAAAAATCAATTTTCTAATGCCTCTGCAAACAAATGAATTATGTCCACTCTTTATTGTCTTATGTGATATGAAATATTACGAATACATTGGATGGAAATATTGGACACCATCCAGCAATATACATATATTTGTGGTCCACATAAAATAAATCATTATCATATAACAAAGAAACAATGGAATAAAAATTGATTTCATGTCCCTTTCAGATGAAATCATACATGGAAAATATTCTTAATTCCATCAATAAAAATGACAATCCCATGTAATATAATTAGTTATTCAATGAAATTATATAAAATTACAGTGAAATACCATTAAATGAAATATAGGGTATTTATTTATTATGGATAAAGGACTTATGTTATATCCAATAATTTCCACTATTAGAATATTTATGGCATCCTAGTGATCACCAATCAGCCAATGAAAATTAATAAAATATATTCTCAAAATAAATTAATCAGATGTTAATTTACATATATTAGAAATTGATTTATATGAAAGATAAAATTAGTGATGGAACACTCCTTTGATGGAAAATATAATTTCATAATCCATATTAAAAAATATTATTGATTGTTTCATATGAATAATATAATTGATCAAGAATATGATAGTAAAAAAATAATGACATTGATGAATGTAACATTTTTATTTATAGAAAAAAAATTTGGAATTAATAAATACCATAGACAAACTGAATGAATTTTAAATATATAATTATATAATACTAAGTTAAATGTTTATTTTCATTTATAACCTAGGAAAACATATATATAATATTTTATATAATATTACAATGGGGTGGAAGGATATATTTTTATGGATATTATAAAAGATATAATTTTGTTGAAAGTCAATCATATCGAATATGATTAATTGATTTTGTTATAAAACATATGTAAATATAGTCAATGTATTTGAAAATTACCTTTTTAAAATTTTCAAAATAGATTTTGGGGTATACAGAAAAAGATAATTGAAATAAAAATTATTATGGAAAATAATATATTATTAATTTATTAATAATACATATAATAAAAAACACATTTCATAACATTATTAATGATTTTATAATTTAAGTAAACATATATTAATGCAAAAACCCCCATGTATAACCAAAGGGGAAAAAATTTATTATGATGGTGTAAATAAAGTCATTAAAAATTCCCCATATGGGTATCACATTTGAGAGATATCAAATTTAAAATGATATTGGGATAACAAACCAAATTTCATTAATATCATTCAAGGAAAATTTTCAATTTGTTATTAAGTGCACTACCATAAAAAAACATGTTCTATAATATAAACATGTATTATGGAATTGAAATTGTTGATGAAGAACATGGACTTTATATCCCTTAATATTCAAATTCACTCTAAGGTCCTATATGAAAAATAATAATTATATTAAATGTCTACAGAAATAAATTATTCAAATATATTGAATATTTATACTTCATTTATGATAATATTTTATGAAAATATTAGTTATTTATATCATATTTTTTTACCATGTAATGTTAGAAAATATAATGGTTTCTATCAAGTTTTACGATGTCGATTTTTGTAGACACACATTGATATGAAGTAATAATTACTAGATAATTTAAGGTAATTTATTGGATAAATGTTATTAATTTGTAAATATATAATATACTTTTATATTTATTATATTTAAGTTGTATGATAATGAATTTTATGTCTTCATATTTTAGTAATTTGAGCCTATAATGTTGGAATTTTAATAATAAGTTATATAATTAATATAACTACTGATGAAACGTAAAAAATTAAGATTTTATTGTTTACATATTTTAAATCCCTGAATTTACATGTAATTTTTTTAATAAAATATTTCAATTTAAAGAGTCCACAAAATTAGACGGCGCGTGATTCCAATGCCCGGAGTGCCCAAAATGATTTGTCAAAGTTTTGTTATGCTTAATTTAATGTGCATAACCTTTTTTCCTGAAAAAAATGAATAAATCATAAATGGTTACTCTGATTAGAAATTTGAGGGCACCATTGCACTTAGGATGGCGGCTTTACCCTAGGCACGACATAGTATTTGTCGGCGTGGGCCTCTAGTTAGAAAACTCAAAACTAGCATAACTGTGAATAAAATAATTAAATAAATTATTTTACTTTTCAAATACTTATAACTCTCAATCGGTAGTTTGGATTATCAATCTGAGACAACCTCTGAACTTGTGAGGGAATACTTTATTTATGCAGATAAAACCATTTTCTGGCGCGGGCCACCAGAAAAACTTGGTTATTGGCTGCAATTAAAATAATTAACTGAAATTTATTTTATTGTAAAATTCATAACATTTAAACAGTAACTGGTATTGACTATCTGAGAGTACCATTGGGTTCTTTGTTGCATGTTTCACCTAGAAAGAGCCAATCCTCAACCGACGTGGGTTGAGGGGGACTGATATTAATTTTTTGAACTATTTTTGGGTACATTCTGTAAAGGTGCGAGTAGCATTTTGTAACATTTGAACCAGTTTTCGGAATTAAAATCTGATTGAACCGTTGAACTCATAGCGCTAATATTCTCTTAATAATTCTTTCACTTCAACGACAGATGGTCGTAAATAAAAGATAGTTTTGGGTTTTTAAAAAATTAATTAAATAAAAATAAAGTTGTAGCTTTATTTTTTTTGGTTGGTTGAATCCACCATGTGGAAGTTGGAGGTGGGGACCCCCACGCATTAACCTCCCATTAGACGTTATGGTGGTGGGTCTACCCAAAACTATCCTCCTCTTCATGATTAAAATGGTGGGGAAAACTTGTGTTTTTAACAATTTAAACCACCCCATTAAAGAGGAGAAATCTTCAAAATACCATTAAGTGAAGGGAAGCCTCTTCAATACCCCTAACATCAAATTGTTCCAACCGGATAAATTAATTAGGTGGAGCCAATTTAATTATTTCAGCCAATTTGAATATTGGGCCAAAATATTAATTTAATATCAAAATATATTATTTTGGTTGGCATTTGTATTTTGGTGGAACTTGGGAGTAGTGAGAAAGCATAGGGAGAAAAGAACTCACTAATAAAAAATGAAGAACATGTTCTTCCAAAGAAGAACGCCAGTGTGGAGCATCTTCGACATTCTTCCTCGGAACCCCCTTCGATGTGTGATGTCTTCGACCGATCATCCCTCCTCATCATCATCAATGAACTTATGCATGAACATGGATTGGAGTGCTTGGCAGACCTGACGAACGATGACAACACCATATTCTTCCTGCGACTTCATCATATAACAAAAAACAAAGGCAGGAATTTAAATCAAGTATGATTTAATTCCATTGATTATTTACTTCTATAAACAAAGAACCCAGATCAACATATTATCATTTTGACCCGTGAATGTGTTCCTTGCAGGTAGGGAATAAATGGTTGTGGGAAATTGTAGGGGTTTAATTTCATTCAAGTTCCATTTTCTTCCTTTCCTTCAAAAGGAAGAACTAGGATGCTTTCTTTTTTATTGGGTGGATTGTTTTGGTTGGTTCTAAATGACCGATTGATCTCACCCTAAACACTGAGGGTGCGTGCCAAACTAACATGAAATGACACGCTACCAACACCCTCCATGACCCACACAACCCCTACGGCATCCCACACTGCCACCAGACAAACCAACCTCGGCCGAGCCCCCAATGGCATGCTCAGCTGCCTCCCAGCCTGCGCAGACGCCTACCGGCCATGAATTTCTGGGACGAGCCACCCCTACTGCTCCCTCATGGCGTTGGACCAACCGGCCTTGACCATCTGGGCTGAGCCATCTGAGCGGCACCGCTCGCGGCGGTGGCCAAACCAGCCCTGTCCATCGGGGTGAGCCACTGATCTGTGCCCCACACGCACCTGACCGAGCTGGCCATCCGCACCCCTCGTGACACCTCCTGGCCAAACAGCCATAACACTGAATTGAGGCTAGTAGGCACCCTCGCGACCGATCCATTCCCTCGCACTACTCGCGGCATTCATGGCCTGTTTCGCCGGGACCAGTAGGCCTGGTTGAACCCTAATGGTCGGCTCAGAAAAAGTCCGTCCGAACCTGGGCCCACAACGACCCCTTTACATTCTATTGGCCATACCATTGGGACAAGACATCCATTCGACCAACCATCATCGGCACTGGTAATTTTGGAGAGTTATAGTCTCTTTGAGTATACCCCATTGGGGTTTAGTGTATAGTTGTGTTATGGTCAAGTTGGATTGTGCACGAATCCAACTAGGCCCCTGAGACTAAAAGGATAATTTCTCACAGACCAATTGACGCACCGTCTATTGCGTTGAGATCTCTATGATGTGTCCGACCATTGGGATACTTATTCATTGGACTTCGTGACATTTGATGTGTCGAATAATGGCTTGGGGAGAGTACCCTCCCGGAATCAAGCGTTCTTTGTGTGAAAACCATGTGGATGGATGTTCTCTGACTACTATTCCTAGATCCTTTGTGTGTTCGACAGCATTAAATACTACTACTAGATCCTGTGTGTGTTTTATATCTCTAATTATTATTCTTGTATCCTGTGTGGCTTTGATGGTTTTGACTACTTTTCCTGGATCCTATGTGGGTTCGAACATTCTAACTATTGTTCCTAGATCATGTGTGGGTTTGAATGTTCTGACTACTGTTCCTAGAAATTGTGTGGGTTTGACAGTTCTGACTACTATTCATGGATCCTGTGTGGGTTTGATAGTTCTAACTATTGTTCCTTGATCATGTTTGGGTTCGACTGTTCTAACTACTATTCCTGCGTCCTGTGTGGGTTCGACAGAATAGATGATTTAGTTGCTACATCTAATCATATCTAACTCTCTAAAAAAGTTGTATAACTGTGTGAGCTGAGTAAGTAATTTGATTATTTTCTCATCATTGAGATGTATCACTTTATAACATAGTTATATATATAGGAATATAACTATGTAATGTTATCTGTTGATTACATACTTGGTGGTTTATCCTTGTTGAATTTTTTGAGATCGTGATGGTCTTGGGGTCCCTATTGAGTATCATTAAACTCACACCTACACGGGCTTTTCCTGCTCCTTGTTGTGTTGGTTGCAGACAACAGACATAGCTTCCTGAGGCTGAGAGTACAAGGATTGGACGGTAGCTGGTGGTGGACCATAAGACCAGACGGTACACGTAGGAGACTGGAAGACATGAAGTTATGAGGAGGCTATATGTACCTTCCATTCAGGTTGGAATCCCCAAGGATGGCCCAATTGCTATTTTACATTCCTTTAGTTGTACCTGTACTTTCAGTTTCTTGTACATTACAGTTGGGCTTGTATTTCCAGCACCTCTTTTTAGCACCCTTTAATTTTATATTTTTTCATAGTGTTTTGTATCCATCTTTGTCCTCTGTTGTGTGTGTTTGACCATTATAAAGGAAATTACTTCATATTTTCTATGAAATACGCTTCGGTTCTAGTTCCCAGCAGCTGACCTATGGAAGGGTGGATTGTGGTAGTCACGGAACGAGCGTCGGGGGACAGTTCATTTCAAATTGGTTTCATAGGAGTGGGTTCTACCATAGAAATTAAGACTCTAATTTTGTTATATGATGAAATAGTGTTCAGGGTAGTGTGTGTGGTTCTCAGTTCAACGAGTCCTGTGTTGGTGCGGCGGCCGACATATCCATACACAAGCACCCTAACTTATGATTTTCGAGTCTGTGCATGAAAACACTGATTGAATGTGTGTTTTCATTATGATTTCTTAAGTCATCACACCAGGTATAATCTTTTGACTGTGTCACAACTATTTCTTTTAGAATACCTCTACACACACAGACAGTTAGTGTCCTGATAGTTGTATGCACTGGTAGCCCACCGAGCGACGAGGCTTTGGTGCACGACACTCTTACTATGTTGGCACATTCAGGTGGTGTACTAGTAGCACTATAACCCATTGGGAAGAAGATTCCAGTAGCCACACTGGAGGATGGTGCACGCTTACAGACCGCGTTGCATGAGATCCAGCAGTAGTGTCCACTGAGGATTCAAGGTGAAACAGATTCCCACACAGCTGAGTGGTGGGTGGAGGTGATTACAAGAGTTTCTTATCTAGTTGAGACACAAGTAGATATGTTGATGATCGTAGCTACTATTCCTTTACATTGAGTGACCATAAGGATGGTCCGCTTAGTGATGTGTCTTTGTTATGTGGACCTTTGCCTGATATAGTACATACGGGTAGTGTGCAAGCTATATGACTACCCATTGGTCAGCAGTTACTAACAGCATTACTGGTAGAGGATACATCTAGGCTTAGTTCCTTACACGTGTTTCAGCATCAGATACCCCGCGGGTTCCAAGGTGAGCCCGACTCACAGGCGACTGAGGACTGGCATGAGAAGGTGGCTGAGAGTTCTCTGGTGCTTATATAGCTTCGATAGGACGACATTTCAATAGCAGAGTATTCATCAAGGCGTACCGATCATTCCTAGTACTTGATGAATATGATAAAATCAGTGATTCATTACTCAGACCACTGATCAAGGTTTCTTTTGGGATATATGATCTAGCGATTTTCCTCTATGCATTCATAATTATGTTAGGTTCTAGAGGGAACGGTTTTGGTTGAATATTTCTAGGATGATGGGATGCAGCCAATGATTTTTAGAAGGGGGAAGCAAGAAACTTGTGCCAATATTAGAGACTTGGGCATGTAAAAATGTTTTGGGAAGAGGATGTGTTAGGGACATATGAATCTGCAAGGATACAGACCTGGAAACAGAGTTCAGGGAAAAACATGAGGTGGAGTACATTTCTATAAGTTACAACCACCCCCCTTTGTGGTACCCTCCAATATTAATGAGCTAGAGGATGTGGGGAAGAGAGTAGATGCATGAAGTCAATGAGTGCAACCCTAGGGCTCTAAGAAAGAGTCGACATATGATCAATGTCTACTACTAGCTATCTTGTCATTAGACATAGGTACCAATAATTAATTCCATCGAAGAATCTTGTCCAAGACATAGAGTTTCTGGTTAATCCTTTGACTTGATCCTCATGTCAAGAGATACCTTTGGGGGGATACTCCATAATCACACTTACGCCAATGGTGTGATCTGACCCTTGAGGTGAGAGTTTCGGGTTGAACCTCTTGGTGGCAGCATCGAGGCCTTACGAAATTAGTTTGGGTATGGACTTGACATCCACAGTTCACACTCAAATTGACTATAATAGGAAAAACATTTTTGGTTTATCTACAACGTTGGGATGAGGTTTTCCTTAGTCGGTGAAAAAGGAATCCTGGGTAGCACAGGATAAACATCTGCATAAAAGGGTGCAGCAAATCACTAACGAGTCATCCACCCTGACCCTCATCATAGAAGAAGATTTGAGTTTTCAGTTTCCAACATGAGTTGCTAGAGTTCCTCCAGGATTATGACTTAATGATAGTCTATACCTCTAGGAAAGAGAACATGGTTGCAGACTCACTCAGTATGTGGTATGGCATGCAGCTGCTGAGTGAGGCGGTAGAGAAGCTCACAGCTTTATAGATATCCTTTGTGGATGGATATGGAGCAACCTTCCTTCAATATCTTATAGTCACATCTACACTTCTTCAGCAAGTCAGGGAGGCACAGCTTTGGGACACTGACTGCGAGAGGCGACGTGCTCAGATATCCACAGGGCAGGCAAATGATTGATTTTCTGAAGATGGGGAGCACGTCATACTCTTCAGAGGATGTATTATGGTACCATTGTCACTTTATGATGATGTTTTGAGGGAGTTCCACAAATCCCTTCTAGAAGTACATCCAAGAGTGGCAAAGATGTTTCAGGATCTCCGATGCCAGCAATGGTGGCTGGAAATGATGAATAGAGTAGCATAGTTTGTTTCATGGTGCCTCACTTTCCAGTAAGTGAAGGCGGAGCCTCAGGTACCGGTAGGCATGCTTTAGCCTTTGGAGGTCCCATATTGGATGTGGGATGGATTTCCATGGACTTTTTTATGGGAATTCCATGTATATCCATAGGAAATAACTCGATTTGGGTGATCGTTGACCGAGTCACCATGTTGGCCCACTTCCTACCGATCCAAGAGAAGGGTTCAGTAGAGGGCCTATGATGCCTCTATGTGCAGATGATTGTGCATTTAAATGTTATACCCTCGATGATTATCTCTAAACGTGATGCATGATTTAATTCTCGGTTATGGAATGGGTTGCAGGAGGCTTTTGGGACACATCTTCAATTGAACAATGCCTTCAATCCTCAGACAGATGTTCAGACATGGTGGACCATTTACACCATCGTGGACATACTACTTGCATGTGTCCTTGAATAAAGTTGCAGTTGGAAGGACCACTTACCTTATGTGGAGTTTTCCTACAATAATAGCTATCACACCACCATAGGGATGTCACATTTCAAGGCATTGTATGGGCTACCATGAAGATCACCTATGTGTTGGATTGACCATGGGGAGTCAACCCTAATGGGACAAGAATTGGTACAGGCTACCATGGAGAAGGTACAGATAATCCCAGTGTAGATGAAGACTGCACAGAGCAGGAATAATTTGTAAGCTGACATGATACATAGTCTTCTAGAGTTCAAGGATAGATACCACTTCTTTCTATGGGTCTCACGCCGACGAGGTCTATAGAGATTTGGACGAGGTGAGAATTTATCTCCAAGATTCATTGGACCTTTCAAGTCCTTTGCATAGTTTGCGAGGTGGACTACCACATATTTCTTCCACCTCAGTTGCACCGGTTGCACGACGTCTTCCATATATCTCAGCTATGGAGATACGTGCATTACCCTTCTCACATCATTGTCAATGAAGATCTAGACATCAACATTGGGGAGAATTTTATGATAGTTTTAGTAGAGATTGGGGATCGACAGGTGCAGGTCCTTTGTGGATGGTTTATACCTCTAGAGTGTGTTCTTTGATAGAACGGGAACCTCCAAAAAATTACATGGGAGCGGGAGGATCAGATACGTGCACAGTACCCCCATTTGTTTTCGAATTTTGAGTTGTGGATTAAGGGGATGTAGAGCGTTGAGGTGGGGAGAATATAAAGACCTAGAATATCCATATAAATATTTATATTTTTTTTAAATATGGGAATTTAACGAGTCCGTGAAATTAGACGGCGTGCGATTCCGAGTCTTGGAGTGCCCTGTACGATCCATTGAAGTTTTGTTAAGCATAAGTTAATGTGAATAACTAGTTTCCCTAAAAAAGTGGATTAAATCATAAACAAATACTCAGATCAGAAATCTGAGGGCATTGTGGTACTTAGGACGGCAGGTTTACCCTAGGAACAACTTTGGATTAGTTGGCATGGGCCTCCTTTGATAAAACAAAAAATTTTCATAACCGTAAATAAAATAACTAAATAAACTATTTTATTTTCCAAATACTTATAAATCACAAATGGTTGCTCGAATGAAAAATATGAAACTACAACTGAACTCATTGCGTCATGATTTATTTAAGAAGAATCAAAATTTGGCTAGCGTGGGACACCAAAAAAAGATAGTTTTTGGCCGCAACTAAAATAATTAATTGGAATTTACTTTAATGTAAAATTAATAACATCTAAACGGTAACTCGAATTTAAAATATGAGAGTATCATTTGGTTCGTTGTTGCATGTTTCATCTAAGCATAGCCAAACCTCGGCTGGTGGGGGTCGAGGGTGACTGATAATAATTTTCCAAACATTGTTTCAGGTACGCTTAGTAAACGTGCGGGCGATATTTTGAAACATTTTAACCGATGATCAGAATTGAAATCTGATGGCACCGTTTAACTCACATGATCGATATTTTCTTAAGAAGACATTCACCTCGATGGAAAATATTCAGAAATAAAAGATATTTTATGGGTTTTAAATGAAATAATTAAATAAAAATAATGTTGTAGAATTATTTTTATTTGGTTGGTTGAAGCCTCCATGTAGAAGTTTTAGGTGGGGACCACCACACCATAAACTCCCATGATTGGTTATGGGGGTGGGGCCCACTTGAACAAATCTTCCTCATAATGATTAATATGGGAGGGACCACCGAGGGTTTTAACCCCTTGAAACATACCATTAATGAGGAGAATCCTTCAAACTTCCCTTAAGTGTAGGGGAGCCTCTTTAACTCCCCTAGCATTAAATTGTTCTAACCTCATTAATTAATTAGGTGGATCCAATTTAATTAATTCATCCAATTTGAATATTGTGAAAATGGATTAATAGGATATCAAAATCTATTATTTTTGGTAGGCATTTATCTTTTACTGGAACTTGGGAGAAGAGAGAAAGCATAGGGAGAAAATATATCGCCAACAGAGAATGAATAATGTGTTCTTCCAATGAAGAATGTCGGTATGGAGCATCATTGGATTTCATCCTCGGAACTCCCCCATTGACGTGGGAATTCTTCGACCGATCTTCCCTCCTCATCATCGTCAATGAACTGATGCAAGAGCATGAATTGGAATTGCATGGTGAAAGCGATGAACAATGACAACACTGTCTTCTTCCCACTACTTCATCGTCAAACAACAAACAATGGTAGGGTTTTAAATTAAGTATTATTTTATTCCCTAGATTCATTCCATCTAAAAACAATGAATGTGGAATAACTTATTATCAAGTTGATCTGCAAATGTTTTCCTTGAAGGTTGGGAATAAATTTTTGCAGGAAGTAGTAGGGGTTAAATTTCATTTAAGTCCCATGTTCTTCCTTTCCTTCAAAAAGAAGAATGAGGATGGTTTCATTTTGTGGGTGTATTGTTGTGGTTCGTTATAAAGGACTGATTTCTATCACCCAATATGTGGATGGTGAGTGCCAAACTAACATGGACTGACACCCTCCATCGAACTCTTTTGTGATATCCATCGACATGGCAATGAAATGACGAAGTGACGAAGGTGAAAAATACAATGTTAGTGCGACCCCTGACCTCCATGAACCGTGACACCCCCATGGAATCCTACAATGGCACCGGCTGGACTGGCCCTGGACGAGCCCCGACCGGCCTACCAGGCTACCTCCCGGCCATGCCGGCCCAGCCTCCTGGCCTCGACCATCCGGGCCGAGCCACCCGCACTACACCCTAGTGGCGCTGGCCGAACTGGCCTCGACCGTCGGGGTCCAGCCGCCCGAGTCACGCCCCTCGCAGCACTGGTTGAACCGTTCCAAACCATCTGAGCCGAGCCGCTGAGTCACGCCCCATACACGCCTGCCCATGCTGGCCTTCTACGCCCCTCATAGAGCCTCTAGGCCAAACATCCCTAACACCGTCCCATGAACGGTCCACACCCACATGAATGCTCCATGCCCTCGTACTACTTGCGGCCTTCGTGGCCTGCTAGGTCCGGCCTAGCAGGCTATGCCAAATCCTATGGGTCAGCTCAGACGAAGTCGGGCCAGGTCAGCCTGACTGGCTCAGACTAGAACCGGGCCCAGTACGACCCCTTTACTTAATTTTGTCTATATCATTGGCACCAGATGTCTGTTAGACGAACCGTCCATGACGCTGGAAATTTTGGAGCATGACGGTCCCATTGAGTATAGCCTGCTAGAGTTTGGGGTATTTTTGAGTTACAGTAAGGTTGGATCTTTCACAAATCCAACCGGGCTCCTGAGACAAAAAGGATAATAACTCACAGACCGTGCGTCTGATTGACGTGTTGTCTATTGCATTGAAACCCCTAAGATGTGGTACAACATTGGGATACTTATTCTTGGGAGTTTTTAGCTGTTGATGTATCGATACTTGGCCCGAGGAGTGGACCCTCTAAGAATCAAGCATGATTTGAATAGAAACCTTGAGGAAAGATGCTTTCTGACTACTATTCATGGATCCTATGTGGGTTTGACGGCTCTGAATATAGTTCCTAGATCCTGTGTGGTTTTGATATCTCTGACAACTGTTCTTGGATCCTCTGTGGGTTCGACAGCTCTGACTACTGTTCATGTATCCTGTGTAGCTTTGATAGTTCTGACTACTTTTCCTAGATCCTATGTGGGTCCGACAGTTATGAAAACCGTTCCTGGATCCTGTGTGGGTTCAACTGTTCTGACTACTATTTTGGGATCCTATGTGGGATCAACAGTTTTGACTTCTGTTACTAGATCCTGTGTGGGTTCAATAGTTCTGACTAATGTTCCTAGATCATGTCTAGGTTTGTAAGAATATATTATTTAGTCGCTACATCTAATCCTATCTAAATCTCTAAAAAACTTTTATACTTGTGTGAGCTGAGTTCATACTTTTGTGTTTTCCTCATGATTGAGATGTATGACATGATAACATAGGTATATTAATGGTAATGTACCTAAGTAAGGTTATATGTTGATTTCATACATTGTGCTTTACCCTTCATGGATTTTGTGACAACATGAGGTTCTCGGCGTCCCTACTGAGTATTGTTATACTCACCCCTGCATGAGCTATTCCCGCACATTGTTGTGTTGGATTCAGATGATGGACAACGCTAACTGAGGTTGAGAGAACTAGGACTGGACGGTACCAAGAGGTGGATCTTAAGACGAGAAGGTACACGAAGGAGACTGGCGGATGAGGAGTGCTAATGGGCCTATCTGTACATACCCTTTAGGTAGGAATCCTGATTGACAACCCTGCCACTGTTTTCCTTTACTTCAATTGTACATGTACTTTCAGTTTCTTTTACTTTACAGTTGGTCTTCTATTTCCAGCCCTTTTTTTGTTTAGATCTATTTCATTATAAATATTCACATAGAGTTTCATATCCATACGTGTGATCTCTTGTGTGTGGTTACACATTATAAAGGAAATGCCTTCATAGTTTTAGGGAAATACGCCTTTGGTTCTAGTCAAAAGCCCTGACCTATAGAAGGTGGGCATTAGGAAGTCACAGAACAGTCCCCGGGGGACGGGTCATGACACATATAATAATTATATTATTTTCTCCTATATTCATCATTTATATATTTTAATTCCATTTATAATATAGGTTCATAGAACAGCCAAAATAGGAACACGTTATATCACAATGGATATGTATGCTTATGGATACCTATAATATCACAATAACATAGGAATAATGATATTATATAAATTTTTATGTATTTTAATAATATTTTAATTGTGTTTGATAGATAATTAAATTCAATTTGAATATTTAAAATCATTACATCATTGAGGTGAAAATCCACATTCACATATAGTCGATATTTTGTTTCTGATAGATTATGAGGAATAAATAATGGTAATTTCATTAATATAACAATAATATAGTATAATAATTATATATGATTATATTCATAATTTTAGGATGTTTATGGAATAAAAATATAAAGTACAAAATTAAACGATCAGGTAATACGCATGATGAGACCCTTAATTTCCTCTTCAAATTATAATTTACAGGGATGGTATTATGTTATATTTTTTTGTTAAGGTATTGATGAAATGAAAGGTAATTATAGGAGAGTATAATAGGGAAGATTTAAAAGTAAACTTTTAATTTAATTTTGACAATTGAATGTGTGTATGCAATTCTCTTTTATAGGTGAGACAATGTCAATTTTGTGGATACATTTTACATTCAATAATGGAATGACATTTTTCAATTGTGAGTATATCAAATATTTAAAATAATGGAGTTAGGGTTATATTATTATAATAAATCCTCAATAAATAATTTTCACCCATGTTTCAAAAATATTTTATACCATTTTTTTAAAAGTTTTTCATTTACCATTTTTAACATCATAAATGGTTTTCACCGAAGAAATTTCTTATTTATTAAAATTATTGAATAATTCATCTAAAAAAATATAATTGTTTAGTATTAAATTATTCCACGTCCAATATGTTTTTTTATATTTTTTATTTAAATAACACACAAATTAAAAACATACAATATACATGAATACATTTTTTTGAGAGGAGTTATTGTTCGTTATGTGTTCGTACTATTTTTTATTATGGTTTAATAGTCAAATTTCAAATAATATATTAACATATATGTCTGAAAATTAAATTTGTGTCATTAATTTATATATATTAATTTAAATAATTACATAAAATTTACACCATGGTAATAAATAAATAAATTAAGATGATCAAGATTTTACCAATATCGTAGTAATTAAGATTTATATTAGTTATATCATTCCTAAACATAAAAATATATTTGATTTTATCAAATTTTGATTAAATTTTTATCACTTATATTGAATCCATTTTGTTATATTAAATTTTTAAAGGTGATAAAATCTAAAATTTTATATATGTTATTAAATAATACATTAAAATATTACAAGAGATTCTTAATTGTAAAACTTGTGTTTTTAAAATTCTACATAATATTTTTGAATGATTAATGTTACTTATATATATATTTATTATAAAAAATTTACCTAAATTTTAATGTCATTTTCGTATTAGCCTAATTTTATAATATTTTCCATTTTATAAACTATTTATATATTTTATTATTCACCTAAATAAGAATTATTTTTAAAAAATATAAAATTTTATCCTAAGAAAATAATGAAAAAATTAATCCAAAAATAAATATTATTTTCTCAAAATAAAATTCTAACATTTTTAAATGTATCTATAAATTTAAAATAAATCATATAATGAAAAAAAATTAAATTATTAAAAAATGTTATTTTGATATTTTAATTGTTCTAAATCCTAATTTGATATAATTAATAATTTATTAAATATAATTATTTACTAGATATTTAATTATTCTTTTGATTACATAAAAATATCCAGTTAATATGTCACAAACCTTTTAGTTTGGTTATTTATGTAGAACTAGCTATCTAACAAAATATTTCCTTATGGATAATATAAAATGAAATAATTATTCGTTATTGTCCCCATTAAATAATCTCATAATCCAAATTTTAATTTTTCATCACATAATAAAAATATATGGGATGTATAAGTTCTAGAAGAAACACGATTTAATTTTTAATGAGATTTCCACCTGGCTATCCATGGTCCAACTAGTGAACATATCTTATCCCTAATAATTTTAATATAATTAATATTGAGTTTTCCCTTAATCATTTCTGATATATACTATAATATAATATGAGTATCATTTCATAGGGAGTTTATGTTCATCCCTGAAATAATAAGTGAGCATGTGTTGACGGGTTCCACATTTGTAATTCATGCCCAATCCCTCGTGGGTACACCTCTCACAACATGATCATTATGTCTATTACAACTGCTTATTTCCTACACCAATAATGACTCACAATGGAATAGAGTAAGCACCAACCATAACATCCTATTTGGGTTACTAACCTTGAGTAAGCCCCATGACCCATTTCTTCCTGAACAACATATACATTATTCTATGTATTATACATAGGGTATATAGGAAGCCACAATATGATTCATTCCCCTCACTCCTAATAATCCTTTAATCTGTGCATTTCACATAGGTTCATATTCATTCTGAATGATGTCAAATTTCATCCTATGTACCATGTGGGTTTTTATTCCATGCCACAGGGATATGAATGAAGTGTCTCTGAGGTTCAAATCCATCCAATGGTAAACATCAGGGATCCCTCATAGGGATTTTCCCTCATGATGATACATCTTCCCTCATTGAGATACATCTCCTAGATCATCCTTCACGAGGCATTCTAATCTCTATGCCACGCTAGAAATGCATATGCCACAACATTTATCCTAGTTTCTATCCTTTGTGCATCCCCCAATTCATCACCTCATTATCATAGTACTTTGAATTTTATCCCTATATTCTACACAAGGTACGTTGGAAGTCTCCCTGAGGTTCATCCCATCACTCATTTACCATCTTGGTCTATCTATCCATTCATCGTGCTTCAAGAATATCATTCCCTTACCAATTGGTTCTATTTCATTCGGCCCCTTTCCATTTTTCCATTATCATGAGGGACATTCTCAAGTGTCTCATTTCCCCATCGAAGAACTATGTGGACTTTGATTCCCTATCACTGGGATACGTAGTTAACCTCCCTGAGGATCAGTCCATAAAACAATATCTTCACATCGATTCTATATAAATTCATTATATATTTTGACACTCCTTTCATATCCTTCATAATTTCATCTGGTACACCACATCGTACGGAACACATTCCATCTATCATGGAAGCTGACCTGGGGTAAGCCCCACACACTTCACCATAATCCTCCAAAAAATATTTTTCATCATATGATGGGATACTAACCATGCATATACCCCATCATTATTCTGAGTTTCTCTCCATTTTGTTCACCCTGATCAAATTCCTCTCCCATTTGAATTATATGGGATCGGATCCCTGTCTTCTACATAGGGTACATAGTAAGCCCCCCTGATGTTCTATACTACCTAATGGTAATCCTTGGTATCCAATTTTCTAGGACCTTCCATCTCTGATACACCCTTTATGGAGATTATATAAGCCTTCACTGTGTAATTTATTCCCTTATTGGGACAATTCATCCTGGGTCCTCCCTCATTCGGTGTTTTGATCCATCAATCTTGTAAACTATCAAGGTGATCCCACCTAGAAACAATCCAATATGATCTACTCTTGTTGTTGTTATAATCAGTACAATTCATCACCACAATAAGTTAAACTTGCGACATAACCTGTGAAAAGCATGGGAAGCCCTGGAAAACCATGGAGACAATCTTCTTGCATACCATACCCCATGATCGATATATGAATCATTGGATTTCTATTCCCTCAATAAGACCTTTGATGATGAATAATAAGGATACATTATGGTTTAAGTGTTAAGACCTGCCATTGATCCCTTAGCATGACTATTCTCATGACTGATGGTTTCTTCCCTAAAATGAACCCTTGGAATGTCCTGACAGAAGTAGTATAACTAACCAACATCCACAAAGAGATTCCAACAGGGAGAAGTATCACAAACTACTACTTAATAAATAATGGACTCCCATGCTTGGTGAAGAATTCCATGAGGAATCCAAGAATTGATGAACCCATATACCATCATACCTTTTTGACTAAGGAGAAAATTTTGTTGAAGAAGGAATGGAATTTGACCTCCATTGGAAGGCAAGAACGAGGGGTGAAAAAAGAAAACTGTCAATTGAGAATTCCAATCACATAGCACGATGAGGCCCAAACAGACAAATATCATCTAAAATATAAATGGTGAACCCGACATGAAGCTCTTCTCCTTAATATGCGGATTATTAGTGTATGAGGAATCAATGGATGAGTGTTTCTTTGGATTCAGTCATTTAGTTCCCCTGTCCCTCTTTGAAAATAGAGGACTGGGAATGGAACTCAACAGAATTCGGGTTTGTTAGTCACTGAACATTTATCTATGGCATTATCACCATGGATATTTCTCTCTATCTAAGGAAGATTTAATGGGTCTGGGGAATTGGGAATTTATTTCCTAACATATGTACAAATTGCTGAATCTATTTTATTTATAAGATTCATGCTCTAGCTATAGATAACCATTCACTCCTAACCACTAACAGAATATTTGGGGCAATGATAATACAGAAGTCCCACATACATCCACCCATACAGTGAACACTTCCCAATCCACATATACTAGGTGCCCACACCCCATCACACCCTCATATATTATCTATATGAGGGTGATAGATACTCCCATTAGATGGCATGAATATGTTTTGGTTATCCCAACACTGGATATGGCCCGCCAATATTGGGATGCATATTTACCCCATTGTCTCAACCTACCTGAAGGGCCGTGCATGGAGCCCTACTACTGACACCGATGTCTAACCATTTCAAGAGTCCCTCCCCATAGTTCTTATATGACTCACCCCCAACACCATCAAGGTACGGTACATCATAGTCATCTTGAATTACACATCATACAGGTTTCCACAATGGATGGATCCCAACAAGACTCGTCAGTGTCTTCAGTATCATTAATTCCCTTAATTTGAAAAGAAGACGTCAAACATCCATACACCACTGGCCCCAAACAAAATGAACCAATTTCAATAACTTCCATTCTGTTAGAAAGACACAAGTCGGGGCGGGGGCCATCTTTTATGTATTTAGTAGCTCATGCCACCACATATTCATAAAATAAGTTCCCTATTACTAAAGTTTAGAGGTAATTCAATGCCCAATTAGGATTGAGAATCTGGATACACACATGTAGGTAGGGATGAATCATCCAGTTACCGATGTGTGTATCAATCGTCATGGGTCGAACTGCAATGATGGAATCATTTTGGTGGTCCCCCCAAGCCATCATCATACTGATTGGATGTCCTCCCTACTCATGTGCTCATCAAAGTGGTCCCCTACATTCCATCAGTATCAGTCCCTATAGAGGACATTCCCATTTTGTTGACATCCAGCATATAGGTCCTCCATGTTTCCATGATCTGAGGTATGGAGGTTTTCCCCATATTTCAAGACACCAATGCGAAGGTCCTCCCCACGTCATCAATAAATCTACCAGAAGCCAATAAAATGTTTTCACAATCCAGAGAGAATTGTATCTCTCTATATCACTCATTAGCATAGAGGTACTCCCCCTTTTCACACATGCCCTAGTAGAGGTCTTCCTCACATCAGCATTCATCAAAGTGGAGGCCCTCCATACTTCATGGATGAAAAAAATATAGGTTCCTCTAGTGTCTAGTTTTATCAGTACAGATTTCCTCCCCATTCCACAAACACCATAAATAGAGAACCCCCCCCCCGTGTTTCATTCAACATATTCCTAGGTTATCCTAGCAACCCAGATCACCAATGTAGATGTCTTCCCCTTTCAACAACATCCAATATAAAGATCCTCCTCTTAACCCATCCATATCAGGTAGTGGTCCTCCCTTAGCTAGAACCAATCTTCACAGAGGTCCTACCATTAGAGAAGGAATACCTATTCCTAATGAACCATCCTAGGATAGGAGGGTTAACCAATTCCCTTGAATGAAAAATTATTAAACCCTTCAAATCATAGTCAACCCCATACCTTTTTTTGTTCTAAAGAGGATTGTGACATGATGATGGATCATTTACCGAAATCCTCCAAATCAGAGAATAGGGTATGAAAATTCAATGATATATTTCTCATCCATTATTGATTGACGTACAAGATCCCTGAGTCCCTATGTAGATACATACAAGAGGATGAATATTTTTCTCCCTTTTAGGGTCTTATTGTGTAGTCTTATCAACTATCACCAGAATCTCTCTATACCATAACATGAGAACACATAGAATTTTTCTTTGATATAAAAGATAATGATAATCATATTTATTATCTAAAAAATTACATAGTTTCATCGGAATATGTGTTTATTATCCCATCTTATGGGGACATGGTGATGTAGTTAGTACAGTCCTCGTTTTGACAGCCCAGTTGTAGTAGTTTTCTATCTAACATAGCGTACTCTCCACCGACCTGCCTGCATCCACATCATTCAATAACAATTCCATTACTAGTTCTACAACCAATTACATTTAATGAATTGGGAAACCATGTAAAAGATATTTCTTTTGAGATATGCAGTTTGTGGGACATTCTCATATGGGAAAACAACCACTAAGATGTTATGGCTGATTTCCACGGCAAACTTTGATGCTTAAGAGTCACTTACAAAAAACAAATTCATGTTTTTCATTCGAACCATATGGGTAACATGTTAATGTCTCCATCATAATATGTTGGATTCTTCAAATGTTCAGGGTCATTATGATGTCATCGTCCTTAAATTCCACCAGGTCGATCTAGTCCTTCATTCTTGTGGACCAACACCCTTCATCATTTTGCTATCACCAGACTCTATAGCAGCGATGCATCTAGAGATATACCTTTCAATGAAGGGTTTTTTAGAGGAATCACAACCCCAAAATATCTATGGATGGGGGTGGTATGCATCTCTCCACATTATCCATATCCTGTGCCTGCCTGATTTGTTGGGCAATGAGCAAGAAAGGTCTCCAGGCATAGTCACAGTGAACATGGAATCACAAATGAAGAAGGAACCCATGATCGATGTCATATAAGAGAACCTTCCCCCCGAGGGTAGTGCCACAACCACTAGGTTTACCAAGCATGGACACATAGTAGAATACACATATACTAGACCTTTTAGAGCCCACTGATTCATTGCCTTTCGGTCGAGACCCCAACAAGGGAAAATGACCCCATGGAACTGCCAAGCCATGTGGACTATATGACTCGATGAAGAAGAAATAATATGATCCTATGAAATCCAGTTTTAACCAATTGCTAATGGAGAAGAAATAGATCACCAACAAGCTCATTAACAAGCACATTGTAGAGCATCATCCAAATTATGGGGATCCCCATCATGATCCAAACCATCCTCTGTAGGGGATGTAAATGCAAGAAGAACTCCACTTAGAATGTTTCCTCATATTAACCTCTACAACCATCCACATTTAGATAGTTTATTTGTTGGATTTTATTGAATGAATCAATGGTATGCATTGAAAAATCCACCAGAGCTACAGAAGGGCCCTCTATGAAACCTTGACCTAAAAGCGATTCCTCTAGTAGTTACTTAACTGGACCTTTAATAAATACCTCTAGATGCACCTTAGGTAATTCCTATAATGGCCAGTAGGGTTGTATTTCCAATAGATTTATGCCCAACTTTCTTTTTTATATGATTTTTAATGCACTTATTTTCAGGAATCTTCACCAGGATAGGTACACACCTGAGATGATCTGATGGCTAATTTTATTTTCTACCTTGAGTCTCTTGGGACATGATAAGTTAAGATACCTCATGATAGAATACCATATTAGGCATGGGTCAATGTTATTCTCACACACCTGTATTTTGGAAATCCATCCTTTTCCCCCCTTCAATTGGATGGGAGACCCATTGAAGCATCTGTCACACTTAATATCATTGAGTTAGGATGCATGAAATAATGATATCTAAAGCATGGAAGATATGAAATCATATAATATAATCATTGGATCATATAAACATGTAATCATATAAAAGTGTTTGAATAAAAAAAATCATTAGTACCGGTCAAGGATAACGGCCAATATTGTTTCCCATTTATGTACGGGCCAATGCTAATGGCCAATCCCATTTCCCATTTTTGTAATGGTCAAGGGTAACCGCCAACCCCATTTCACATCACATCCAATGAGGCTTAACATTACCCAATGCATTAGATTGCTATTTGAGGGCACCCATATCAACATTTACATGAATATTCATTCAAAAAAAATAATCATACATAATCAACCATATATAAACCCAAGGGGACCCATAGAAAGAATTGGGTACCATAATCTGGACATAAAACATAACAAATGGGCATATCATGAATGTGTCTATGAAAAAAATAAATTAGAACATACATGGACGTTCAAAGGGTAAAATAGTCATATAACATGGTAAGTGGGGTCAAATATAATTAACCATATATATGAAGTGTATTTGAGTTACATTGGCATTAAAATTTTTTTTACGGTTTTAAAGAAAATGATATAGTGATTTTAATATTGAATAGAAGACAATAATTTATATTATACCAGAATTCAAACAATATGTTTTTCATAAAAATAGACTTATTTATAAAGAATATAGTGGATTGAAATAGTGGATAGAGTGCACATGAACTTGGGTAAAAATTCGGAAGTTCCCTTAAAACGTGTTTTCTTATCGAAATATTCTCTAGATGGAATCTTTTAAAAAACATGTATATCCCCAATAACTAGTGATGAAAGGGTGTTGATAAATTATTTTTATAAAACTAAACAACATATAAGATATGTACATAAATAGATAATATAAATCAAATTTGATATATATAATGATAATCCAACCTGAATGAACAAAAAGGCTTCAGGTAAATTTCATTATGTTTTATTGGCCGGGTATTGGGTGTAACTAAGAGGGATTGATGAGATAGAAAAGGGGTTTATCATCACATAGAAATCACGAGGGATGTATGAGGGAGGTGCGAAAAAATACACTATCATTAGGTATTAAACAAAATAATGGAATATCATAAAGTCCAAGGTTAGTGTCTAGAAATATTCCATGGAAACCATAGAGAAATGAGTTAACATTGAAAAGAATTTCTACCTCATATAAATGCATACCATGTAATATAATTATTTTTTTACAATATCACTAATTGTTCTAGTTACATTCCAGTTCCATCAATCTATATTCTCAATATTTCTTTCATTTTGTTTCATGAAATAGAACATTCCTATATAACAACATGGCCATGCATTAATTAGGGTATAAAATTTCTTCCAAATTGAATGAGATGCTATTTTTCATTAATGATCATAGGGGATAAATCCTTTCTCGGATTATTTATAAATTCAATGTTACTCATAATGCACCCAAAGTACCCATATCTACACAAATATCTATCTCCCATGTTTCCTCTTACACATAAATGTATAGAACTCTTAATATCCATAAATAAGAATCAAAATTTCTACAGACCAATAAACCCATATGTAGATATGAACATTTAATAAAACATATAATTTTGATTTCATATAGTCAAGTCATGTTCTCATAATATACTACTAGATATTACAAAGGGCATACATAATGAGAAGGTGCCTCAATGACCAATGAGTCACCACTTCTGATAGCCAATTTCATTTGTGTCCCTTAAATTTTTTTCATCCATCCAAAAAACATATATTCAATAATTGTTTCATAGTACATCCAGTTTCACATCATATTTGGGACCTACTATGGTATTTTAGTGAGGAAATTATCCTTGGGAAATAACCAAATATTATGTCACATAGAATAATAATCACGATGTGATGAGTATGTAATTAATATTCAATAGAATAAATTAATGTTTATCATAATGTTCATAAATATTAGTTTTAGGGCACCAACTCAAAAAATAATTCCCTATAAGTCAACTGTCATGTGTGATGGGGTCATTCATATAAGGATCTCCTTGAAAGGACACATAAAAAATGTCATTTGAGAAACATGATTGATGTGAATAAGGCCATGCTGTAAAATAATTTTTCAGTGTTTACATGAAGAGTTTCGGAAAATTCTCTCAACAATAAGGCTACAACCTCACCATACAATAGAGGGGACCCTACGTCATAAAATTCTCCCTAAGAGACCTTTTATTTTTAGGCATATGTAATCTCTCCCTCTTAAAAAAAATTACAGATGTAGTGGAGTCGTTTGGTGAAGATTTACATTCACCATATCTATCATTGGACATGGGGTTCCCCGAGAGTGCACAGTGTCTTCTAGTTGATACAAAAATCTCTCCCCCTATTCATAAGAAATATGAATTCCATATTTGATGTGGCTGATATATAGAATCTCTGATTCCAATTTTTTTTGGAGTTCAAACATCTCATAATGGATAAGGAATTTCTTATTTACATCCCACGTTTCCCAAGAACTCAGATAAACAACGTCTTTCAATCAAGTGTAGTCGTTTCCCAATATCTTGCATAGGAATCTTGTGAAAACCTATTGATGTACCCCCTTATTCATTGTTCTACATGGTTGGCACCACTAGGTATGCATCCAAAACTCTCCTCCAACATCTGCTCGGTGTAGGAAACAATATTACTTCCCTTGCTGCTGATACATCCCTACAATGATGAAGTGCACCTGTTATTCCAATGGTACATGCTCTTGACGATGTCTGAACGTGACCACAGGGTTGAGGGGGTACCCCATCATCAACACAAGTAGTCTGTTTCTTCATCATATCCACTAGGGTGTCTGTCTCACAATGTTTTTCATATTGTTCAAGTATCCTGTATGTGGTGGTAGGAGGAGTAAACACTTTCCAAATTATCCATTCCTCCCATGTAAAAATGAGAAATATATTCATTATCACTCACGGGTGGTCCTCATGGTGTACCCCAAGGAAAAATTAAACTTTATCCTCTTCTTTCACCACAATTTCTGCGCAATGTGATTTGGGGTGTATGGCTCACAGATAGGATCGTGATATACCTGTGCCACCAGAAATCCACCTTGGAATGGAATGAGAAATGATGAATTCCCTCCCCCCATTTCCATACATGTAATTTTTTAATACACCCATAGGTAGTGATAATGAGATTAAATTGAATTAATATTTCTTATATACTATTTCAGCACTGCTGCTAAAATTATTAGAGTTGGAAAACATCTCATTTCATTTATAATTGCTCGTCAAAAGTTTGACCCAAGGGGGTAATGTGTTTTGGATATTTGTAAACCATCATCTTCACTGATATCTAGCGATACAAAATCTAGAGAGGTCCACATACCTATTTTGTATTCTTCCACTCACTGATTTACCAAACACATTATAAATGTTTTTAACACTGGGATCACAATGTTGATCCACTTCGTCATATCTTATAAGTAAGATATGATAAATTTTCATAGACCAACAACCACGTGCAAATCCCTACCTGGAAACATCCATCCCCAAAAGAGTGAACAAATAAACCAATCCAACCTAACCATAGGATTCTGATATGTATTGACGAAGTACCCCAATAGCTTCTATTGTGTATCCTATATGATTCTCTATTAATAACCGTAATTGCAACACTAAGATCCCCTTGGATAGATGGAGGTCTCATTTGTAGTTCATTGGGTGCCACCCCTACCTTAGTATCATGATTTCACGGGGAAGTGGGCATCCCTCACCAAAAACATATCATCACTTTGAACTAGGTTCCTTATCATCTTCAACAGCTACAGAATCTTTGCAGGATCCTCCAATATGTTTTCTTTTGGGTGGAACTCATCATTAATCTAACCAAGAATTGTAATCCCTTAAATTTGGAAGAGGTCCAACAGGAAGATGTTGAATTCCTCGTGACTAAGATAAAAATTATTGGACCTTAGTGACCACATAAAAAGACACTCTGGAATCAGGTGTTTCAGTTTGTAAATGTTGAATTGAGAATCCCAAGAGGCCTTAAACATGACTACAAACCTAATCTCAGATCTAAAATCGTCATTGAATATGAAAACCTAGTAGGCCTTCTCCTATTCATCTATGACATTCCACCCTTGTGTAGGTCCAAATTATGGATCCACCCTTTCATCCGGATCCCTTTTACATTCTTGATAATGTTGAGGTATTATGATAGTGATTTTTATGGTTTCAAATCCTTACTGTTAATATTATTGGCATTTTCATTAAGTTAATCAGTATTGAAAAGTGTGTGATCCTTCTAAGTATGGCCATCAACATCCCTAAACCAATGTGGATGGGAAAATGTTCCCCTGAACAAGAATGTTCATTCATACCTACTTGTTTCAGGTATGAAAACATCATCCCTTAGACTAAATTCATACGACTACATTTTTATACAGTTGGGTTGGCTATTTTTCACTTATATAAATAAATACACAATGGAATAATGATCAAAATAAACCCACACAATTTCTATGAACGCCCAATTTTTATTTATGTCTACCCATCAGGGGACATCCACATATACATTCCGAGTAGCTTATTGGATGGCTATTTTTTACAAAATATTAGTATTTTTCGTCTCTATATTTTGAATTACGTATTTTAGGTATGTTTACAAATCACAATCCCTGGATAAAAGGATCAAAATGACTCTATAGTCTTAGTGAACTTTGTTGAGCAACACATGTCTGTCATGGACCTATTATCACTGATGAATTCATAGAACAACTATCAGAGGAACCCAATTTTCAAAGAATCTCACTGTGTGTGTTAGAACTTCACAATTAAATAGATTGAGAACATGTTCATAGAGATAGATGTTGACAAAAATACGGACCCTGATGACAAATTAATAGGCATTGGCCCCCTGAGGGTCACAGTGCCTTCGACTACCTCAATCTTTATGGCAGTCTTCCCCCATGCTTTTCTCACCCACATTATGATACAACTTTTCAATCAACATATTTTTGGAAATCTACCATCACAATCTGGCCGTCCATTTTCCTCATCTCCCACTACAATGGGGGGGGGGGGGGGGGTTGGTCCCAAACTCCATATAGAAAATGGGTCAACATAGGCACAAAATAAAACACAAAAATGGTAATGCCTTTTATTGTTCCTTTACAATTCCATTATTCACTATGAATGACACAAATGAGGCTTCCTAGACTCATTGTGAATTACATAGAGTAATTATGGAAGCCTCTCTAAGTGTGGTTGTTCTGTAACCAATTGTGAAGCTCTATTCCATTCACAGAACATCCTCGAAGAATCATGATCCCAGGTGACTATAAATATGACAAACACCCCCCCCCCTCAGAGGATTAATTTCTCAACCATTCACCTATCATGCTCTCTATTCATGAAACTACATATTCTCTTTGAACATTAACATAATGAATCACACATGGTTCATGTTCATTGAAGAAAAACATTATCATCACTCTAATTTACATCCACTTCAAGTGGGAATTCCTATCACGAATCCATGTTTCCTTCATGGAGAAAGGTGTCACTATGGAGAACTCAAGGCTTCATGAAAAAATCATCTTTCATAAAGAACCCTCAAATAAAATTTATACTCAATGCCTTAGCTAAGACATCATGCTTTGTGAAGCTCATCCCTTCTCATATGTCCTACTTTTCAAGATTCACAAAATGATTTCCTTCACGAGGCTCCTCCCCATCAAAAATCCCCTAAGCTTTGTGGAGCCCATCTTTGTGAGACATTCTTCTTTGAGAACCCATTTCAATTACACCATCTAGGCTAGTATAATGCAATTTAATTTTTCCCATAGTGGGTCATCATGTTTCATGTTCCTACCTTATACTTCATCGTTTAAGTTTGCAACTCTCTCTTTCTTATTCACATAGCCACAATAACATTGCCCCCTCAAATTACCACTCCACCAACACACTCCTGATGGGTAGTTCTTGTGCCTTCTGACCCCCTTGTGTGGGTGGGAGAATGTTGTGTATGTTTTATTGATGAGATGCGAGTCCACATCAACAGAGATAAAGGACATTAAAATTCCAAGAAATCAACTACCTAAACTAATGATGTAAAACTATTATCACAACATGTGTGAAAAATCTAAGAGGGATCGAATGAGAATGGGAATCATCTACCTCTTCTCCCCATATCCTATTTATCTTTGTTTCCATGTTTATCTCATGAAATAACCTTGTATTCCCCAACCCTCATTGATATGAAAATATCTATACAACATTCATATCTCCTCACACATATAGATATCCTCCTCCAGCCTCCCTCCTATTTTATGTCACAATATCCATATCTCAAGGCTACTAGACAAACATAATCCTCACCCCATTCCCCATGGAAACACCTCTCAAAGCCTGATCGTCAGGTCTATTGTTACTTCATTTTTTCCAACCCAAGAATGAATCGCATGGTCTTTGAGTAAGAATCAACAATGACATCCTCTTTGGGTCCTAACCATTCATAATACTAATTCCCCCATTCTTCAAATCTATATGGAAATTGATCCCTATATTATATATAGGGTAAGTATGAATCCTCTATGAGGCCCATGCCCAAAACTCCCCACAATTAATGTGTTATGTAGATTTCATGTTGGTTCACCTTCACCCCACATGATATTAAAATATATCCTATGAACTACATAGGATTTAATTCCCAATCATCGGGATTTGTTGGAATCCTTTTTATGGTTTAAATACAACCAATTTTAATCATATGTGCTTAACCCTAGGGATGTTCCATTCTGATGTGACATCATCACCCATTGGAAAAAATCTCTTACATCTACCTCTATGATGTGTTCTAATACTTATGGGCCATTAACCATGTTTATTACTCATCATTACAAAATGCTTCAATCATTTTTTTATGCATAGATTTATCAACCCATTTCAGAATAACTTGGTCTTTGATCCCTAACTTATACAAAGGGTACATAGAAATCCTCATTGAGGTTCATGCCCATCAGTCATGTCCAATCCTAGTCTCTCCCTCAAGCCCTCATGATTTTGGAAGATCATCCCTAACCCAGAGGTTCTAATTCATTATATCCCAATTCAATGCATCCATTCTCAAGAGATACCTCCTCATGTGCCTCAACACACCATCCATGATCTATGTTGAACTTGATTCCCTACAATGGAGGTATGTAGGAAACCACCGAGAGGATCAACCCAAACACCGTCATATTCACTTCAGTTCCTTATACATTCATTACTTCCTCAATAACTACATCCATAACCATCATGATGTCACCCATGTTGCCACATCCTGGGGAACTTATTCCTTCCATCAGGGTAGCTAACCATGCGCTATCCCCATAGACTTCACCAAACTCTTCCAACCAAGAGTTTACCTATTTTGATGGGATACTAACCTTTCATAAGCCCCATCATATTTTCTTATTGATTTCCTTTGTGTACTCCTTGATCCTATACTTCACCCATTCGAACTATTTGGATTAGGATCCATGTCTTCTACTCATGGTACCTAAGAAACCTCCTGAGGTTCTAACATATCCAATGGAAAACGAAGGTGTCACATCTATTGGGACCCTCCTTCTCTAATCCTCACTTTATGTTGTCCATATCAGGATTCACTGTTTGATATATTTCATTTTTGGGACCATCCATCTTGTCCCCCACCGCTTGTTGGGAATTTTCATCCATACATATGGTAATCCATCCTAGTGCTCCCCCATAGGGATGAACCATTCAAATCCACTATTATTGGCATTCTGATCTATTTGATCCATCATATAATGACGTTAAACTCATGGTATACCCTTTTTTAGGAATAATAAGATGATGAATACAATAGATACAATCATCTAGAATACAATACCCCACGATCAATGTGGGATGCTTTGGGTTTATGTCTATCGAGATGGCCTTTGATGAGGAAGGATACATGTAATTTAGTGTATCAGCATCAAAACATGCCACATATGCATTAGCATGAGTACCCTCTTAGTTGAAGTTTGTTTATATGAAATAACCCCTTATAAATTCATGATAGAAGTTGTGTAACTAACGGTTATCCTCAAAGATATGGAATCGAGAATGTGTTTCATGAGAAATGAATAAATATTAATGGGAGAAATGGACTATGTGATGTATTCTGAGGAGGAATCCATGGAAGGAGGAGTCTATGTCCCATCATCCTCTTTCAATCAAGGAGAAAATGACACTGAAAAATCAATGTATGATTAAACTATTTGGACAGAGGGAATTCTAGGTGAGAAATGAAAACTGTCATCTTAGAACTCCCAACACACATCATGATGAGGCACACCTAAATGAAATACACCATAAACAATAATATATATACAATAATTGATTCAGTGATGTGTTTTACACAATTGAAATCATTTTTAATCTACTTATATAGTTTTTATTAAGTTGAATTTCCCTTTTCATGTATGTTACTAGTGCCTATAATGATCATTATCCCTTCTATTTAGAGATTGGATTGGATAATTTCCTTATTTCCAAAATTAAAGTCATTGAATTATTAGTTTCACAATCAGATGAACAATATTTCAATTCATCATGTCCAATTATCACTTAGATTTTCATTAGAAAATTATTTTCCATATTCCATCTTTATACACAAATTTAAAAACTCCCAATTCCATTGTGAAAATTTCAATTATTCTGTTTGCCACATTTTTGTCAAATAGGAAATTGAATATTAATTAATTTATTTTATTTTTCACTCAAATTTCCATGAAACTATATCATAATATACTATATTTTTTTCGGAAATAAAAATGATATACAATTTTAATCATAATTATTGATAGTTGGTTCAGCATAATAAAATGGAATTTCACTTCATTTCTTATCCTATTAAGTTTCTCATTGTGACAAACTATGAATTTTCCTTATCAACCATTATTATGTTGATTACTTTCAGAATTATTCATTACTAAATCCAAAAGATGTTATCTTGAGTGATGATAAACATAAGATAATTATTAAATTAAAATAACATGACAAATTCAACCTCAAAATGTCTTACTCAATGAAATTATTATATTATCCTACATTTCAACATGAATAATATTCAATTTAGTCTATATATATTTATGTTTAGTTCATATATATTACTTATCCTAAATAATTAATATAATAAAATATTCATAATATCATGTGACTATTATTTTTAACCATATATTATACCTCTGTAGTGTCTAGACAGGTTTGTAGCCAGTGGATAGCTCATAATACACTATAGGGAAGAATTAGATGACACTCAACCATAGTTTTTATAGGTGATTACACCCAGGTAAAAGTTTTTAAAAACTGTATCAACATTCAAGTATCCATACATATATGTAATGATTTTTCAGACAAGAAAATATATATGGTACCAAAACATTTAGATCTCATCCTTCATCTATAATATTCCCTTAGAATAATCCATAGGGTTTACATTTAATTTCCCATACCATAATCCTTGGAATATTAAATATTACCTAACCAACATAAAATGTTGTCTACAACTTTGAAATGATTAATGTCATTAACTTATCAACCCTAAAGTTTCCCTAAACCAATATCCCAAAATCTATAATTATCTAAAATATTTTTTGATACCAACTATGATATTCCCAAAAAATTAATGACAAATAATTAAATGACACAATGAAATCTTGAATTAGAATAAATTCATTAGATTTTATTTGTTTTGAATTTCTAATAATTAGGAAAAACATGAACTGACCAAACCCATGTATCTTTTAACAAAATGTAATTTTTTACACTATAAATGGAAATGATTTATACATAAAATTTCATCGAAATATCCAACACATTCCCCACACAAGATAAACATCAAGACACATATGCATATAAATTGTCCTCAAAACCTCATAAAAAAGAATATTAAGATATTGTGTGCTCAGATTCTTAGTATGGGTAAACATAATTGAAAATATTCAATTGCTATAAGTAAACATAATACTAGAATACGATATAATCAGCATACATAAGAAAATGATACCCAAAAATGAATATATCATAAATTATGTCATAACTCATGGAACTACATATAATTTTTAAGTATCATAGAGGAAAATGTATAATGACATTTATTATAATCACAACACAACAATCCGGAGTCTTAAGAGTAGAATATAGGACTGTGGAATATTATATAAAACATGAATAGAAAAGGAATGTGACATAAACTAAAAAAAATAAGTTTAGAAATATGGTAAAATAATAATCATAAGAACCATGTAAAAAACACATTAGGTACATTCTTATTAGAACAAAGTAATTATGTTCACAAATACAAATGTGAGAAAACTCATTATATTCATACCTTTGTGAATAAATTCATTATATGAATTCCTCAACATATCATGAGATATCAAACATCAACAATTAATTAGAGGTTGATAAAAGACCCCAACTATCACCACACTTATATATATGTTCCATATATAATCAATCATCATGATATCAGTTTGAAACCGCCGATAAAAAAAGGATTTCATATCCCTTTAAAATTGAAATTTATATAAAATTTGTTCATAATTACATATATAAACATGATAACCAAATGAAATACATTTGTGTATCCAATTATACTAAATAACTATATAGGTAGATACCATTTAATGATGTATATGTTATTTAAGCTATATGGATGAAGGGTATACACATTAGTCAACAATCACCCCGATCAATCAAAGTATTTCATCAAAGTGAACACCCTTCAATCAATGAAATGGAAAACAGGAAATTCAAAAAGTAATGGAATTGTATTAAAATGTTATTTTTATCCAAATATTTCAATTAGGAAAGGTAATGGAATTGAATGTTCACTCCAATAATAGAAACGATCATTTCAAATACACTTAAAGTTATAGGTGGATGGTATCATTTGATGAATATATCTAATCATTCCTATCATATGTTAAAGTAAATTTACTTTGATGTAATAAATTATCTATGTGTTTTTAAAAAATAACATTGTAAATAAGAAGTGTCCTCAATCTATTGAAATAATATTTAATGAAATATTTTAGAAGAATAATTTAAAATGATATCATTAGTGTACATAAATAATATTTATACATTTTTTGATTTGAATAATTGATGATATTTATATTAATAAATCTTTATATTACAAGTTGTTCATTTTTTACATGACATTAACATAATAGTGTCAAAGAGTATTTGTTACATTGACATGGTCTCATCAGTTCCCCACTAAGATAAGAACCATTAGATGATGATATATAATTTGTAAATATATATCTATTTTAGGGTATCATTCTATGCTTACACAAATAGAATTTTTAGTATCAAATATGAGTTCTCATAACTATATTTGTCTTATTATCAAGAAATTTTCACTTAGTAATCAACAAGGTAGGAGATTATAAGGACATAGTTTCTATCATGAATTACCCATATTTATTTCATAGATTATTCAAATATAAAAACATGTCTATTGGTCCTCCGACTTAAGGATTATTATTAAATAGTTTGATTAATCAAATTATTATATGAACTAACCAAAACCATGACACCATATGTTCTTAAGAAGTATGGAATGTTGGGTGTGCCCTTAATAAAATGGTATTATTGAAAAATATGTTGAATTATTTGTCCCATCAATACTAATAGACGTTTATATATTGAACATTGTATTGAAATGTAATAGTCTCTTTGAATTCAATGGCAAGGGTGTAACAATGACTTTATTTGAGATGCTCAACAAAATACGTATCCAAAAAATTTAATGGTTATATGTGTTCAAAACATTTTTGAAGGGATATTATGGAAAATGGATTACATTATATAGTATGTGTTCATGTGAGAGTTTCGATGGTGTGAAATTAACCTCTTTCTATCAATTCCATGACCCATTTCCAGAAATTAATCATGGTCTTTTAGAATCCTAAACAAATGCGCCGGGGAATGAAGTCCAAAGGGTCACCCAATATACATTTCCATTGATATAAATTAAATTTTAAATAACATTAAATATGGAAAACATTTATTCTCAAGACCATGGATGAATTTTATTCATGATTTGTTGATCACTAATATTGAGATAGTAATAAATAATAATTTATTCACTAATAAATAATAAATTAAATTACACGAGTAATTGAGAAATAATAATATATCAGATTGTTAATGGATATTAATTTTAATTATTAAATTTGTTATATTTATCAATATTCAATACTATGAATAAAATATTTATTTACAAATATCTTTTTAATTAATATATATTTAGGTGTTAAATAGATATTTAAGAGGATGATCATGACATGATTTTTTATATTTATTAATATTAATTTCAACCATTGTAAAAATATATTTAACGTTTATTAGAAATCTCATTCCCTTAATATAAATATTTTTTTAACCGAAGTTATGACATTATGTATGATTTTTTATATTATTTATGGGTCATTGTGAAGTTAAATAATATTTTAAAAAAATCGTAACACTATAAATAAATTATTATCCGCATTATTTAGGCTTAATTAGGAATTTTAAATCATTACACACAATACATTTCTATCTTAATTTATGTTCCAATTATCATATCAAGAATGAGAAAATCATTCCAGGAAAAAGAAACATGATGTGCTCATGATGATCATTAAAAGATGATCAATCTACTACCATGGAACCTATAATTCTATTTATACTATCTATATATCAATAGACTATGTGTGGATCACAACTAGAGGTAGATTGCATTAGATCATTGTAACACCAGAGACTTTTATGAGAAATATTTTGATTTTATGTTATATAAATCATCAAAGGAATATTTCACTACACACAACACTAGCTTGGCTTACTTTACATGCAACCACGACCTTCCTTGATAGCTTGCGTCATACGCAATACCGAGTTTCACTAAAAAACGATATATTATAATATTAGCCATTATGAATATTATAATCTTAATTTTTAATTTTATAAAATTTTAATTCATCTTATACATTTTCTAGAATGAGGTATGAAAACAAAATCAGTTTTTTTTTGATAAAAGAAGTATTTTTAAAAAAATGTAGTTTTACCGCCTTTTGATGGTGCACCCACATTAAATATAATTTTTGACAAGTTTATAAGTTAAATTTGACAAAATAAAATTCCTCTTTAGAATCAAGATATAAAAATTTAGTTTGGATAAATTTTTCATATTATTCTAATAACTTTTATATTTTAATGAATAGTAAAAAACACGCTATATTTTAATTAAAAACAACTTATTTCATCGCAATAATTTATATGAATAAATTATAATATTGAATATTTTTAAAGTATAAATAGAATATATTTTTACCATTTAATATAATTTATGTCATTAGCCTTGTTTTTACATTGAATTCGTACCTTAAATAAATTCAATCTTTGGCAATGTTTTAACTTTTAAAACATGTTTGTTTAACAACAAGATTAATTTTAAATTAATTACTGCAAATTCTGTGTTTAGAATTTTTAAATATGGATTCCATATTTGGTATTATTGGGTCCAAACTATGTTAAAAGGTTACTTTTTTTTTGATATTATGAATAGTAACTATATTAATTTTTATTTACTATGGTTAATGGTAAATAGGGTAATTCAAGGTTAAAAGAATATTACAATAATTCAAAAATTACCTTGACACTTGTCCTAACCTTATTGGATGAGTATTAGCTGACCATGGGCACCCTTTGGCCGATTTTGGGACCCCCTGGATCCACTTATGAAATACAATGACACATTAGAATATTTAATTTATTGTAAAGGCAAAATTGGAATTAACAAAAAAATCGTTTAGTAATTAATTTTTATAAAACGATATATAAATTATATTTTGGACTATAAATATTCATTGGAAATATAAAAATATTTCCTACATGTTGTTATATTTTTATAATTTTTATACATCATATAAATTAATTTATTTATGACACAATAATGATGCAGTATTTACCTCATTAATAAATGATTTAAATAAATAAACTTAAAATGATCAAAATATCATCCAAAACTAGTCCAATTCCTATTGGTTGATTTTATTTCGAATATTAGTCATCTTATCTTCGACATTAATATTTTTTGGACATCTTGAAACTGAAGATAAGTTTATAATAAAATAATGTTTTCACACTTTCCTAAAGATCCCCTCCACTCCCTTATAAAAGGAGACCACTTCTATGCAATTCCTTACACCTCTCAAGCCTCTTGGCTCGTCCAAACTCTGTCGAAATAAGCTCCCTACATCCTTCTACTCCCCCTTGAAGCCTTGCATTAGGCAGAAGACTCTCCAAGAATTCCTTTTGATTCAAACCAAAGAAAGTTACCAAAATTAAAGGAGGTTCGAACACTTACGAAGCAAATTGGACCTAAGGTAATGGAAATATCACAATCTCATTTTTTTTATCTGAGATTGTTTATAATTTGGAATTTACTGGGGTGTATTTTATCATCCACCTCCATGTTTCGTCAATATGTAATATTATTTCTATCCACCTACAACTGTTTAAATCCAATTTTACCCTTCGGTATGTTTTTAGTAAAACATATGAAATGAATCTTTTGTCGTATTTCGTATGAGGTACATTTTGAATTTTTAGACAAAAGTATAAGAAGAATGGTTTTTTACTTATACGACATGAATGGGTTTTTTAAATCATTATTTCCATGAAGCTTCCCTTAAAAGTTTTCAAGTTTATTTTTAATCAACTTCTTTTAGTTTAAAATTGTATGACATGTTATGAAAAGAAAAATGTTTTTAAACTAGAAAGGATATTTTCCTCAAGAATGGTGTTCAAGTTTTTATCAAAATTATATTCCATCTAAGATAATATAGGGTTCTGTTTCTATCCCTATTTTTACATTGATTTGATTATGTTGTGATGGAATTATTTTTTATGAATTCCTTTATCTCATATGAATTGTTTTATGATGTCATGATGTTTATGATTCCAATTTTTATTACATGGGTTATGAAATAATGTAGGGTTTATGATTTTGTGGCACACATTAGAATGGTATCATTATGAGATTGTTGGGACCTATATCTCTCTCCAATGAAATGGGTAAAGATTTTATATCTCATGAGATAGACATGGCTGGAATGGCAGGTTAAACCGGTTCAGTGAAACAGGACTGAAACGAGGAATGAACTCGGTTCAGAAATGGACTTTGTCCACTAAGATAGTCTTGGAAATGAGTCTTGACTAATAAGAAATGATTCTCTATGATTATGTGTGTATTACAAAAAGCTTCATGTTTAATGTTATGATTATTGTGATTACATCTCACTACCATGATTTATCCCATGTTATGAAATTTTGATCACTTTTGGAGGGTAAGATTTCCAAAATGTTTATGTTTCCAAGTTTCTAAAGACACTATACCTATACAGTCCTTCCATGGTTTTGTTATATGTTTTAATAAGTGTACTTCAATTTTGAAGTATTAATAATGTATGTAAAGTATGGGTCATTATAGTTGGTATCAGAGGAAAGGTATAGTAAACCTTTGGAAACTAGGATATAAAATACTTAGTAAGAACCCTAAGGATAATTCTAAGCATAATACACAATCTTAATGATTTAGAAATGGCCATGAATAACCTAGGATAATACCTTAAGTGTGAAATTTTATTCTTTATTATGTGGTTTTCCTATTATAATTAGTGTTGCTCACACTATTCTTCTTGGTTTTAGTCAATGGCTGGAACCCGAAGGAACCGTGTTAATGCGGAATGCGACGGTCAATGAATTGATTGTCCCCCTGAGTAACCAAACGTTATGGGAGATGGAATGAAAAATCTTGTAGCCATGCTCACAAAACTTTCTCAAGCTATGAATCATGCTGGACTTCCAAACGATCAATGTAAAGAGCAACATTCTATTGAATCCTTCATGAGACAGCGTCCACCCTCATTCAGCGGGTATACTGATCCATTAGTTGCTGAACAATGGATCAGTACTACTGAAAAGATATTTTCAGTTCATTAATGTTCTGAACATGATAATGTCATCTTAGTAGTGTATCGTTTGGACGTTGATGCTGATCAATGGTTGAATCTTATCAATAATAGGAGTCCATTTGTTGAAACTGAGTCCATGGAATGGGACGAGTTCAAGAACTTATTTTTCAATAAGTTCATCCCTAGAATTCTCCAAAAAAAGATGGAGAAAGAGTTTCTTGAACTAAAGCAAAAGGATTATGAATCTGTTGGTAGTTATGATGCAAATTTTAGAAGACTTGCAAGGTACGCTTCTGGTATTATTATCCAACCCGAGAGTAAGATCGATCGATTCTTTAGTGGCTTATAACCAAGTCTTCGAAGGTCGTTAGCTATAAGGGACTTCAATATCTACGAGGACATCGTTTGATGTGCTCTCAATGTTGAGATGGAGATTAGAGTAACCCATCGGTCATATGGGTTTGATAAGAAGAGGAAAATGGAATTCAAAGGAAAATCTAAAGAGCACACTGAAAAGAAGATGAGTTTCCCCTTATTCTCAAAGTATGGAATGAAACATGGAGGGAGTTGTCTTAAAGGTACAGGTAAATGTTTCAAAAGTGGAAAGGAAGGTCATTGGGAATTTTAATGCCGCAATGATGGGAAGAAGATGACTAGTGATGCGAATAATGAAATGACTACATAGAGTGAATCTCCTACACTTTAATGTTACAAGTGCAAGGAAATGGGGAATTATGACATTCAATTCCCTAATCCAAGGGTTGTGGATGATGATCGACATCAACAAAATCATAATGCTAATGACAAAGAAAAGTCACATTCAATTTCTATCAGCGATGTGGAGTACGATAATGTTGTGGTGAAAGCTACACATACCATCCACTCTAAAGTAGAAAATGTTATATTTGATTCTGGATCCACACACTCTTTTATTTTTGAAGAATTTTTTTAAGGGTATCACCATATTACCTCAACAATTAGATGTTGGGTTGGCTTTGAAAACCCCCAATGGCACAACAGTCACATAAAAAGTTTATAATTCTTTTCCGATTGAAGTTCGGGGGAAAGTGCTTCCTGCAAATCTTGTGATCCTCCCTATGAAGGAATTTGATGTGATTCTTGGCATGGATTGTCTTTATCTATATGAAGCTCATATCAATTTCCAAAGAAGGGAAGTCACATTTCATATTCCAGATAAATCTTTGATCTTCTATCGATGCAAGGATGAACATAACCTTCCAGTGTAAATATCTTCCCTCTTATGGGTCTTGATTCCACTAAATGAAGGTTATTTATCTCAAATGGTTTGTGAGAAACTCATGATTAAGAATATACCCATTGTACGGGAGTTTGATGATGTCTTTCCGAAGGATTTGCTGGGTCTTCCACCAAATCTTGATGTTGAGTTTTCAATCGAACTCGTATCGGGTGCTTTTCCTATTTCAAAGTCACCTTATAGAATGGCCCCAATTGAGATGCAGGAATTGAAGAAGCAACTCTGAGAGAATCTTGATAATGGGTTTATACGCCCTAGTGCGTCACCTTGGGGAGCACCTATTCTGTTTGTTACGAAGAAAGATGGATCAATGAGACTCTACATTGATTATTGAGAACTTAACAAGATCACTATCAAGAAAAAATATCCTCTCCTGCGCATTGATGACTTATTTGACCAACTATGAGGAGCAAAATACTTTTCCAAGATTGATCTTCATTCAGGGTATCATCAATTAAGGGTCAAAGGGGAAGATATACCAAATAAGGCTTTCCATACAAGGTATGGACACTATGAATTTATAGTGATGCCATTGGGTATTACTAATGCCTCTGTTATCTTCAGGGATCTGATTAATAGAGACTTTAGAGACTATCTTGATCCGTTTGTGGTAGTCTTTGATATTATTGTTTATTAAATGAGAATGGAATAACATGAAGATCACTTGAGAATTATATTGAAGACTCTGAGAAAGGATAAACTTTATGAAAAATTTACCAAGTGTGAGTTTTGGCTTCAAAAAGTTTCATTTTTGGGTCACATAATCTCAAAAGAGGGGATATCTGGGGATCCAGCAAAAACAGAGGTTATCGAATGATGGTCGAGACCAACAACTGTATCCGATATCCGAAGTTTTCTTGGTTTGGATGGATATTATCGACGATTTGTGAAAGATTTTTCCCGATTATCTAATCCACTCACCATGTTGACTCAGAAGGGAGTTAATTTTTTTTTTGACGGAGGAATGTAAAGAGAATTTGAAGGAGTTGAATAGAAGGTTATCCAGTGCACCTGTAGTCACACTGCCTTGTAGTGGAGTAAGGTTTGTGATCTACAGTGATGCATCCATGAAGGGATTAGGGTGTGTTCTTATGAAAAATGATATGGTGATTGCCTATGCCTCAAGACAGTTGAAAATACATGAGAAAAATTACCAAACTCCTGATTTGGAGTTAGCAACGGTAATCTTTGCATTAATGATTTGGAGGCATTATCTTTATGGAGAAAGGTGCGACATTTATACTGATCATAAAGGTTTAAAGTATATTTTCACACAAAATGAGCTGAATATGCACCAACGAAGATGGTTAGAGCTGATTAAGTATTACGACTTCTCAATTCATTACCATCCTGGGAACGTAAACAAGGTGGCAGATGTATTTAGTCGACAAGACCATTCCAGTTTATCCATGATGAGGATAAAACAAAGACCCAATATTTATGTATTTAAAAAGGATGGATCTTGGAATTATAATGAAAGGGAAAAAATCTTATCTTTCTCAGATGAATTTTCAATCATATATACATGTGATGATTAAAGAGGCATAGAAAGAAGATGTAATGTTACAAAAGAAGGAGAAAAATGTTCCTGAATTCAACCTTGATTTTGATGGGATAATAATGTTAAGGAATCGGGTTTCTGTTCCTCCCATCCTTGAATTAAAGAAGGAGTTGCAGGATGAGGCTCATAGTTCTTCATTCTCTTTTCATCCTAGAAGCACTAAGATGTATAGGGACCAAAAAGAGTACTTCTGGTGGGATGGCATGAAAAGAGATGTTGCTGAATATGTCTCTCGATGCTTGGTTTGTCAGCAAGTTAAAGCCGAGAGACACAAGTCTAAGGGGATGTTACAACTATTACCCATACCTGAATGGAAATGGGAAAACATCACTATGGACTTTGTCACAGGGCTTCCTAAAACATTCAAAGGCAATGATGCTATCTGGGTCATAGTTGATCGTCTTACAAAGTCATCACACTTCATCGCTATTAGAGAGGATTTCTGTCTGGATCAGCTTGCCAGGATGTATGTGAAGGAAGTGGTAATATTCCATGGAGTACCACTTTCTATTATATCTGATCGGGATCCGAGGTTTACCTCAAATTTCTGGCGAAGTCTTCAGCATACTCTGGATATAGAGTTGAGTTTTAGCACTTCTTATCATCCTTAGACAGACGGTCAGTCTGAGAGGAAAATTCAAAATCTAGAAGATATGTTGAGAGCTTGCTCTATGGATTTCAATGGTGGTTGGGATCAACACCTACCTTGGGTGGAATTTTCTTATAATAATAGCTTTCACTACAGTATTCTGATGGCTCCTTATTAATCTCTATATGGAAGGAAATGCAGGACTCCAACTTGCTGGGATAATGTTGGAGAAAGAAAGCTATTAGGACATGATCTCATTGATGAAATGGCAAAAAATGTTAGAACTATTCAACAACACATAACAACAGCTCAGAGTCGACAAAAAAGTTATACCGACAACCGAAGAAAAGACTTAGAGTTTGAAATGGGTGATAAAGGGTTCTTACGAATATCTCCATGGAAGAGGGTCATGAGATTTGGAAATAAGAGAAAGTTATGCCCTAGATATATCGTCCCTTTTGAAATTCTAGATCCTGTTGGGAAGGTAGCTTACCGATTGGAACTTCCACCAAATCTCTCTCAAGTTCACGACGTGTTCCATATATCTCTCCCGAGAAGGTACATACATGATCCTTTACATATAGTAAGCTCAGAAGTTGTACCGCTAGAGCACGATCTTTCTTATGAAGAATAACCTATAGATATTCTGGATCGTAGCGAAAAAGTCCTAAGGAACAAGACCACTCACTTGGTGAAAGTTTTAGGGAGGAACCACCAATTAAAATAAGATACATGGGAACTTGAGGATATGATGATGGAGAGGTATCCTCATCTGTTTGTTACGTAGTGACAAATTTTGAGGGAGAAATTTATTTTAAGGGGGGTAGAATGTAACACCTAAGAATTTTATGAGAAATATTTTGTTTTTATCTTATATAAATCAACAAAGGAATCTTTCAATACACACAACACTCAATGGGTTTTCTTTACACGCAACCGCGACCTTCCTTGATAGCTTGCATCGTACGCAATACCGAGTTTCACTAAACAACGATATATTATAATATTAGTCATTATGAATAGTATAAAATAAATTTTGAATTTTATAACATTTTAATTCATCTTATAAATTTTATAGAATGAGGTATGAAAACAAAATCAGTTCTTTTTGGATAAAAGAAGTATTTTTTAAAAAAATGCAGTTTTACCGCCTTTTGATGGAGCACCCACATTAAATCTAGTTTTTGAAAAGTTTATAAGTTCAATTTGACAAAATAAAATTCTTCATTATAATTAATATAAAAAAATTTACTTTGGATAAATGTTTCATATTATCCAGAAAACATTAATATTTTAATGAATAGTAAAAACACGCTATATTTGAATTAAAAACGACTTTTTTCATCACAATAATTTATATGGTTAAATTATGATATTGAAGGTTTTTAAAGTATAAATAGAATATATTTTTATCATTTAATATAATTTATGTCATTAGCCTTGATTTTAAATTTAATTCGTAGGTTAAATAAATTCACTCTTTGGAAATGTTTTAACTTTTAAAACTCGTTTGCTTAACAACAGGATTAATTTTAAATTAATTACTGCAACTTCTGTGTTTTGAATTTGAAAAAATGGATTCCATATTTGGAATTAGTGGGTCCAAATTATGTTAATATGTTACTTTTTTTTATATTATGAATAGTAACTACGGTAATGTTTATTTACTACGGTTAAAGGTAAATAGGGTAATTCGAGGTTAAAAGAATACAATAATAATTCAAAAATTACCTTGACACTTGTCCTAACCTTATTGGATGAGTATTGGCCGACCATGGGCATCCTTGGGTCGATTTTGGGACCCCATGGAGCCACTTATGAAAGACAATGACACATTAGATTAATTAATTTAATGTAAATACAAAATTGGAATTAACAATAAAATCGTTTAGTAATTAATTTTTATAAGAGAATATATAAATTATATTTTGGACTATAAATATTCTTTGGAAATCTAAAAAGATTTCCCATTTGTTGGTATTTTTTTATAATTTTTTGACATGATATAAATTAAATTATTTATGACACAATAATGTTGCAGTATTTACCTCATTAATAAATGATTTAAATAATAAGATTAAAATGGTTAAAATATCGTCCAAAACCTATTCAATTCCTATTGGATGATATTATTTCGAATATGAGTAATCTTATATTCTACATTAATGAGTTTTGGACCTCTTGAAATTCAAGATAAGTTTATAATATAATAATGCTTTCACACTTTCCTATAGAGCCCCTCCACTCCCTTATAAAAGGAGACCACTACTATGCAATTTCTCACACCTCTCAAGCCTCTTGGCTCATCCAATCTCTATCCAACTAAGCTCCCTACATCCCACTCCTCCCCCTTGAAGCCTAACATTAGGTATAAGACTCTACAAGAATTCCTTTTGGTTCAAACCAAAGGATGTTACTAAAATTAAAGGAGGTCCGGACACTTACGAAGCAAATTGGACCTAAGGTAAGGGAAATATCAAAATCTCATTTTTTTATCCGAGATTGTTTATACGTTGGAATTTACTGGGGTGTATTTTATCATCCACATCCATGTTTCCTCAATATGTAATATTATTTCTATCCACCTACAATTGTATAAATCCAATTTTACCCTTCGGTGAGTTTTTAGTAAAACATATGAAAGGAATCTTTTGTTGTTTTTCGTACGAGGTACTTTTTTACTTTTTTGACAAAAGTACGAGAAGATTTTTTTTTAATTATGCGGCATGAATGGATTTTTTTAACATTATTTCCATGAAGCTTCCTTTACAATTTTTCGTGTTTATTTTTAATCAACTTCTTTTAGTTTAAAATTTTATGACATGTTAAGAAAGGAAAAATGTTTTTAATGTAGGAAGGATATTTTCCTCAATAATGGAGTTCAAGTGTTTTATCAAAATTATTTTCCATCTATAATAATATAGGGTTCTGTTTCTATCCCTATTATTACATTTATTTTATTATGTTGTGATGGAATTATTTTTTATTAATTCCTTTATCTCATATGAATCTTTTTATGATGTCATGATGTTTAAGATTCCCATTTTTATTACATGGGTTATGCATTGATGTGTGGTTTATGATTTTGTGGCAGACATAAGAATGGTATCATTATGAGATGTGTGGGACCTATATCTCGCTCCAATGCATTGGGTAATGATTTTATATCTCATGATATAGACATGGATGGAACGGCAGGTTAAACCGATTCAGTGAAACATGACTGAAATGAGGAATGAACTCGGTTCATAAATGGACTTTGTCTACTAAGATAGTCTGGGAAATGAGTCATGAATAATAAGAAATTATTCTCTATTATTATATGTGTATTCTACAATGCATCATGTTTTATGTTATGATTATTGTGATTACATTTCACTACCATGATTTATCCCATGTTATGAAATTTTGATATCTTTTGCAGGGTAAGATTTCCAAAATATTAGGTTCTTATGAAAATGTTGTGATTGAAATTTCTTTTGATTACCCTTACTAGGAATTTGAGCTCACCATTTTTTATGTTTTCTTTCCCCAGGTCAGGATGTAGGTTACTAAGTTAGATATGCCAAAAGGGACTATAGATATGATGAAATAAATGGGAGACAATGTAGACTCTTTATGAACCAGTTGTTTATGTTTCCATGTTTCTAAAGACACTATACCTATACGTTCCTTTCATGGTTTTGTTATATGTTGTAATAATTGTACTTAAATTTTAAATTATTAATAATGTATGTAAAGTATGGGTCGTTATATTCATTCTGATGTAATGTCGTTAATAAGAAAATTGATTCCATACGATCAACCACATTATATAATAAATATAATAAGACGAGGTATTATTTCATATAGACTAATTTAAATTAATTATATATTTTATATCAATAAGACACTCTATAGTATCTGAGAATTATATGTTGACCTTAGATGGAACAATTTCATTGGTCATCAAATTTATATCATTCACAATTTGTGAATGACCTATCAAATTCCACAATAACTTTAATTATTATTCATCCAAACGGTTATCCTGATTGATATAGAACGTTCAAGTGGTATCAATGGGTCATGTTTAATTTTATATATATTTGATTATTAATCAATGATGAACAATTAATGTTTGATCATTGATTTATGGATTATTAGTTCTTTAATATGGAGTTTAATTATCATGAATTTGACATTTAAATATTATTTTTCAAGAATCAAATTTTTTTAGTAACGTGAACATCTGATGAACAATTAATGATTCTATTTAGAGATTCTTAATATTCTTACTGATAGTCTGGGTTACATGGAATATAGATAGAATACATGTCTTATACCCATTTAATTGTACTTAAATTTGTCCTAGGTTACCCAAAATGTCGAGATGTTGTTAAACATATTGCATTTATTGTATATAGTTTGTTCAATAGGTAAACTAGGAGAAGATATGTTCATAATAAATGTTGTGTAGCTACCATAAACATTGTGTTGTTTATATGTTATATGAGTGAAATTAAATCAACCATTATGCTAAAAAATTGTTTTATTCTTTGTGATAATAAAAGCATCATGAATAAATGTAACACATTGTGTATATATAGTGTAAAATGTATTTAAATCATTAGTATCCATATCCAATGAACATAACGAGTCAATTGGAAGGTTACAATGACTTATATCATGACTATATGGAATTTATCTTGTCAATACACACAATTTAATCAACTTGTGAAAAAAAACTGAATCCATAGGATTTTATTTTCGACACAAATTAATTTTACCACATGATGGGTAGCTTGTTAGTACACATCACGCAAAACATCAAAGTTACATTTTGAATCCCTTAGTATTAATCCCATATACATTGGTATCAATAAACAAAATGTGTATATTGATACTACATGGTGTGTAGTATCCAATAAAGAAATAAATAAATAAAATTTAAATAATTAATTGCAACAAAAAAACCTGATTACACTATTAGATCATGATTTATTGGAAAACATAAAAATGTATTTAAATAATTAATAAACAATCCACATATTTATTATAATTCACTATAATTATATTTCATAACAATTTATTTTCATTGAATTCTATTTTTATTGGTATCTCTAAGAAACATCATATGGTCAATAAGAAAAATGGAGTAAATTAATTAATTAATTTACTAATAAAAGTGTGATTATCATAAATATAATGATCTAATTGATGTGAAAGCTATCCAATGTTCTTTTTAGTATAAGGTGTTATTGTATGACTTATCATGAGATATATATATACCTATGTATATATTGGTTTTATTTATCATAATGTATTTTAATTTTTGGAAAATTATTTATCTCTAAATAAAAAATAATTGTATATATGTCAATTTTCTATATTTTATTATATAGGACATATGTATCAAATGTTGCATATGTGATTCAACTGAAACAATCATTTTAGATCCCCTCACAATCATGTTAGTTATAAATATATGTATTAGAATAAGTATCCCATCTTTAATTTCAATGTTTTAATTTTGAATCGAGATAAAATAACTAATGTGATACATAGGAAGATAAGTGGAATGTTATAACTCCATCCAAGACAATAAGAAGTTCTCTCCTAGGATTATAACTTGATTTATTGTCTTCATAATGAATGAAAAATTATATAAGATAAATATTTTTTTCTTTATTTATTTAATTCATATGAACTATTACATTTATGGATGCAAGAATATTATCACAGAAATAAATTGGCTAATATTAAATTATAGATTTTATATATGTGTAATATGAATAAATGGTCTATCAAAACCTCGTTATACATCTATGTAATGTAATCATATTTTTTAAAAAGATTTATAAAGGATAATAAATTATTTTTTCCTAATAAATAACAAGAATTAACATAATATTAAGTCAAATTAATCATTCCACTAATTGATTTAGATCGAAAACCATATAAATAAATATTTGATCAACCCTCTTATGGACACTTAATTTCATTTCATAATTATTATAAATTATTTAGGTTGAAATATAAATATTAAATAAGGATATTAAGCATTCATTAAAATTGATGTAACATGAATACAAATGTTATGGAAATATATGTAAGAGTTTCATGATTATTGAGTCCACTAAATTGATCAAGAAGTTGCAAGACTATATTAGATAATGAAATTCTGACTGTAATACCACCCATTAAATTATTGATCCCTTATGTGCGTAATGTAAAGGTGAATATGGATCCTTACGACTAGAATTTCTAATGAAAAGAGACATTATGAGTTATATATTGAAGGATATAAAAATTTATAAAATAGAGGATGACTACAGAATATTTAAATTATTATTATGTCTCCAAATAATTATATTCATTCTAAGTGAAAATAATTTTATTTTTTACAATTATAGAAAAATAGAATGTTCTTAATCCACATTATCATTACGATCTATTAGGGAGAATGACCAATTGTAACTAGTAGTTTCTTCCATGAACAATTCAAAAGTAAATGGGTTGTGTATCACCATGAATTGAAATATTACATGCTTGAATCCTCACTAACTGATCCTCCAATAACGAAGGAATGTAATTTAGGGTTCATAATCCATGATAAATACTTAAGAGAATATTTCAATGTTTAGTGTTTATTTCATTAATCCATGTTTAATAAACTCATTAAGACATATGAATATGTAAATGTGTATAATAATCTCATTTAACTCATTATAATATATAAATGGAGATCATGGCACGAACTGTTTGAGAAATTAAAATAAGTAATTTAGAGTAATTCTAGAGAAGGCATTCCATATGGGTTCAACATAGTCATGATCATTGGTTATAATAATAATTTACAGGTTCTATAGTTTAAATTTACTAATGAATAGTGTATTAATTTCATTATTTCATGATGTCTCCATAATATCTCTAGATTTAGTGTTAATTTTATTACGAACAACATCAATAATTCTCTTTTAGTTCTTCTCAAACTGCTTCTCTTAGTTGATAATGAGTCAAATCCCGAAACTCTTTGATCCGTAAGGAAATAAAAATGAAATACTATGTGAAGATCTCTAAATATTAATATTTTCCATAGTTCCCTTACAAGCTGATAATGATCTAGTTTAAATAAAGTAAATTTGAACCTATATATTTCTCCTCTGAAGTAAAGGGAAACATGAAGAAAAATTTCACCCATAATAATAATAAAGGAACACAAGTGTTTCAACCCATATAAATTCCAATATATATATATATATAAATATATAAATCTTCGAGAGCATGAAATATTGTATATGAAAGAATGATAAGTTATGGAAATAGAACATATTTTTTTCAAGTCACCATCTATAGTGACACATTAATTGTTTATAATAATGATCTTATAACCATGATGGAATAGATAAGTTTAAGAAATGTTTCTATGTGGGAAAAAGTTATGAATTATAAAAATGATTCCATGTTCCTAAACTAGGTATGGTGTTTGGTATATCCTAGAGTGAATGTAAATACTATTGTTAAAAAAGAATTTTGAGGATGAAACATGACATATATGGACAATTCATTACTTATATGGAATGTTTGGCAATATAAGTGTAAGAACCCGGATCTTATTTTCAGGTACACTTTCCCTTTTTCTGGAGTTTTTGTGAAAAATGATCTTTTTGGAAATTTTTGAAGTACACGCCGTGTACTTCCTGAGTACACGACGTGTACTCTTTTCCCGCAAAAGTCATGTGTTGGCCATGTTTGGGCCACACACACGGTGTGTAAGGGTGACGTGGAGGCCCATTTTGGTGGAGTTTAGAAAGGACCTAGTACACGTCGTGTACTCTTAAAGTACACGCCGTGTACTTTCAATTTTTTCATTAAATGGACAGGGGTCGCGCCTGACGCACATACGCATCTTCTTCTCCAGGTTTTGTTCGTCTGAGGGTGACCGTACGAATGAAAATTCTCCGAGATGTTGTGCCTCCATATGACCTCCGTTCCAGCCGTCGTTGATTGCGTTGGAAGTGCAACAGTGAGTTCCCCATACTGCTTTAGCCTTGTTTCTTGATTCCCCCTCATATTCATGTTATCATAGGTTGAGCATTTTTTGCGTTTTCTCAGATCTACGTCGTTCTATGTATAATTTGTCATCATGTTTCACATATATCAATCTACAGGGATCTAGGTAGGTGGTTTGTTTCCCTACATTGAATGTCCTTGCGTTTTTAGTGCAAAAGTGCTGGATACCCATGTATCAGGTATCTCGGGTTAGGGTTTTGATCATGTTTTGTTATCTGCCTTAGATTTAGTGATTAATTTAGATTATTGGATGATTAATTATTTCTTGTTATCATGGTTGGGGATCATCCCATGGGTGTTTCCCCTTATTTTGGATGTTTATTTCCCTTTGGCGCAGTTTTTCCAATGAGGCAACCCTATTGCACATTTCTTGTATGACTGTTGAATTGATTGCATGTGTTTCCTGCTATTTATATGCTTGTGGATGCTTTTTAGAAATGAGCCAAGTAGTTTCTAAACTTACATAGGCTGATAACAGTCATTTACGCATGACTAAACTGCTCAGGGATGAGTGAACATGGTGTGGTAGACTAAAGGGGGAATTGACGATTAGGGCTTCCCTAGAGAGTCTCTTATAATTAGTATCGATTGCAGGACTTATGGGAATGAGACTTTGTGCTTCCTTAGAGTGTCCATAGTTACATAGTGAGACTATAGGGGGAATTAGACATAAGCTCTTCCTCATAGAGTCTATATATTTCGTAGCAAGAACACATGGGAATTGACGGTGAGTGCTACCCAGAGTGTCTATGCCTTTGTACGTTTACTTGACTAGAGGGGTTTGCTATTTGGAGCCACCCAGAGAGTTAGTGCATTATTTGATGGTTGGTTGTGATGAGTCCACCCAGCCAATGAACAAGCTTGGGTTTGTACTGCTTTCTGTCTAGGTAGACTGTTGAGTTACCTGTTGTGCAATCTTGCTTTCCTTGGGAGTATAGAGCTGCTTCTAGGTGCATTGTTTCATAGATAAATGATTTTACTGAACTTCTTTGTAAATGTGAATGGAGATTTGTAGGATTGTTTACATTAGTATATTTCAGTTTCTCTGCGGCATTTATTTCCTTTACTTTTGCTATATTACTCACTGACAGTAGGGAACAGATCTCATGGTGATTGCCTACTGGGTTTAGTCTCACACCATATTGGGTCCTACTTTTTGGTCAAAACAGGTTATATGGATGCAGGTGTAGATAGGGATTGTGGCCATTCTACTTTGGGTACATGATTACTGGTTGGAGATGGAGAGCATAGGACCGAGCTTAAGCTTGTGATGCTACAGTTGTTGTTGTTTATGTCCGTACTTTGTTTTTCAGTTTTATTTCAGCATGTTGTTGTATTGTTTCTTTCCTTAGATACTTGTACCTGATCCATTATTATCATTATCATTATGTGTTCATTGCTTCCTCTATTTAGTTTCTGTGTTTGTATGTTGTTTACTTCTTTCTCTATTGACTTTTTTTTCCTTGTATACCTTACCAAATGAGGGAATAGTTTTCCCAATAACATACCAAGGCCCTTGCTGCTAGTCGGCAGCCTCTGGCATTTGGGGAAATGTGCTTGAGGTCATGTGGCGAACCGGGTATGGGGCACCAGTGCAAGGGCTCCGGATTCGGGTCGTTACAAACTTGTATCAGAGTGGTTCATTAATTTTCTATTGACTTTCTATTTAGAGACATTAGACAGGGAAATGATGGAATATTTTAATGGTAAATAGCTATGCTCGGGCATTCTAGAACCCATGTACAGGGAAAAATCCTAATTACCTTGAATATTGCATGTTTTGAGTTTGCGAATGTTATTGTATAATTAATTTCACCATTGGGTGATGCACTTGTTTTGTGATGTTACTGTTTATATGATTGTGGTTCTATTTTGTTGCAACCAGATGAAATGAGGGTATTCCATATCATTCCTCATATAGGCACATGATAGAAGATCACATTCCATGCGTTTTTACTTACCATCTAGGTTGCATTTGATATTTCATGCTGTTGTGATAGGATTTGTAATAGGCAATGCATGCTGTTGTGATAGATGCTATGATAGAATACCTGTTATGTTGATAGGGTATCGTTATTTGGATCCTTCATATCATGGATGCCAAATTATGATCTTAGAGGTGTTATGGGCCCTCGAGGATCAGAATTTGCTGGGTCAAGAGTTCATATATTGTTTGCTTGTTACATGAATTGTTAGGATTCCAAGATTTGATTTGCTGGGAGTATGGGCCCCCACGGATCGGAATTTGGCACCTTAACCTCTTTTTTTTTCTGTGTTTTCTGGGCTCCGGTGCAGTTCAGAGGCTACTGTACGGAAAAACCTAGAATACATGGCATGTACTTTATAGATATATTCCATTTAGTTTTTGGTCGTGTAACTGACCATGTGGACAAGGAAATGGAGCTGCAAATGGTTTTTCGGAACACGTCGTGTACTCTAGGTACACACTATGTAGGGTTTAAATAGGAGCCCGGACGTGTAGCTAGCAACACGGGCTAGTTAATTCTTGTTTAGTACACGTCGTGTTTGGTATGAACATGTCGTGTATCCTTTCCTAGTTACCTGACCATGTCTTGGAAAACACGGGTCGATGTTATCTTCTCTTATACACACCGTGTTTGTTCGAAACATGCCGTGTAAGGATCAGCCGAGTACCCGATCGTTTCACGAACAACTCGGGACACGATTTCACTTCAAATGCATGCTGGGTCCCTTGGTAACACCCCATGTAGTGTTGACCGTGTGTCAGGCCGTGTCGCTAACAACACGGGCCAGGTAAGGCATGTATAGTACATGTCGTGTCTACCTCAAACATGCTGTGTAGTATTTGGCTGGGACAGTCCATGTGACTTAGTTATGTAAACTAGGCTGGGAGATGAGGGTCAGTAAACACCATGTAGTTTACGAACATGCCATGTAGTCGGGTTGTTTACACAGCCTTTCATTGCCATGGTACACACCCAGGGAAAGATTTCTGCAAACATGCCGTGTATCAGTATTTCACGCCGTGTAGTTATGTTTTTTTTTCACTTTTAAAGGTTTTCTCCCTCTTTTTCTGGTTTACTCTCCTTTGTTGCAACTGTGTTTGTCAATAATGAATGTGTGTTTTGCCCTTTCAGAGCTATTGAAACGATATGTCCTCCTGTTGCACGCCACGAACTAGGCAGCGATCGTATGCCTGATACGACCGATCAGGAACTGCCAGTAGTTCCGCCCATCATTCCGGACATGGCACCTGCAGCGATTCCAGACACTGGTGCTGATGCTCAGTTTAGAGAGGGTTTCATGAGATTCATGAAGTCCTTCTAGGTAGTTCAGCATCCTGCCCTGACTATGGAAGAGCTGACGCGGATCTTCCAGCAGCAGGATCCTCCCACGTTCAGAGGGGATGGTAGACCTTAGGCTGTAGAGTCATGGATGGAATCCATGCTATCCATCATCGGTCATCTATAGAAGCCTCCAGAGAGGAGGGGGAATCTTGCTACGTATATGATGAGAGACTCTTCCAAGAGATGGTGGGACTTAGTCTCTCAGACTGGGCGCCAATAGGCTATGGCTTGGGATGAATTTCAGCGTACGGTTTACGACTACTTCTACCCAACGATGCTCAGGGCTGACAGAGCTAGGGTGATCAGGAGCCTGTAGTAGGGTACTCTCTCAGTTATTGATTATTCCTCCCACTTCACTGAGTTACAACGATTCACTCCAGTTCTGATAAATGACGTGCTATTTCTAGCAAGGAAGTTTGAGGAAAGCCTTAGTCAGGAGATCAGATCGCAGGTGAATGTCTTTCAGTTGACTTATATTACTATAATATTCAACAAGGCACTCATCATAGAGAGGAACCAGTGGGAGACTGGAGCTGTGGACTAGTGCGGTACAACATCCAAGGCTGATTCCCTCCAGAAAGACACTCAGAAGCATCTTGAGAGTCTACCAGAGGCGAACTGCGGAAGCATGGTATTCCTTCTGGTAGAAGAGACCTATATTATGGAACCCATGTGGTGTTTTATCAGTGCCCGGGGGTCCTAGTGGAGTTCCGATCCTATGGAAAGATGCGTCATCTGTATCATTTCTTCAATGATACCCTTCCAACGGCTAGTGAAGGAGGATCAGTTTCGACCCCGCATCCAGGAGCAAGATTACCAGCTTCACAACAGACTGGGGGATGGACTTTTGCAGGTCGTTCAGTTCAGGGTAGAGGCTGTGGACATAGTGGTCAGGCTTAGGGAGTAGCAGCTCAGGTTTTTCAGGCTATACAGGGCAGTGGTACCGGCTAGACTTTTGCTATATAGCAGAATCATCAGGAGCAGGTTCCCAGAACCTCTACAGTTCCAGGTATGATCTTAGTAGCCTCAGTTTTATCTTTAACCCTTTTCGATACTGGTGCATCACATAGATTTATCTTCATTTCTATCATTTAAATCCTTGAGCTCTGTTTCATTTCGTCTGCTGACATGTTGACTCTCGACACGCCTTTGAGAACGAGGAAATCCTGCGTACGTCAGTGCAAGGAGTGCCCTCTCAAGGTTGCATGGTATCATTTCTTATGGGACCTCTATGTCCTTGAGATGATGGGATATGACATCATTCTTGGTATGGACTGGTTGGTTCCCTTCTAGGAAGTCATCAATTTCTATCGCCATAGGGTGAAATTCATATCACCAGAGGGTGAATCCTTCCTTCATAAGGGAAAGTGGGGAGTTCAGGAAAGTCGAGCTGGACTCGAGCATCATGGGCTAGGAGGAGTTATGGCCTAGATTTCTAGAATTTATCTGGATGACTAGGGGAATTCACAGTTAGATTTTCCTCTAGTGGTTGATCTCTTTCCAGATGTCTTCCCAGGAGACTTTTCAGGTTTGCCTCCGGAGCGTGAGGTAGACTTCTAGATTGAGCTCATGTAAGGAGCAGCACCGGTTCCCATTACTCCCTATAGTATGGCTACCCATGAGTTGTAGGAGCTCATGAAGATGTTGGAAGATTTGTTTTAAAAGGGTTTCATCAGACCTAGTACTTCTCCTTGGGGTTCGCCTGTTCTGTTCGTGAAGAATGCAGACTGTACCCTTAGGCTTTACGTAGATTATCAGAAGTTGAACTAGTTGACAGTCATGAAATGATATCCCATTCCAAGGATTGATGGTCTCTTCGATCAGCATCGAGGATCTTTGGTGTTCTCAAATATATATTAGAGGTTTGTTAATCATCAGTTGTGCATTAGACCTTCAGATATACCTCAGACAGCCTTCAGGAGCAGGTATGGTCTCTACGAGTATATGGTTATGTCGTTCGGTCTTATGAATGGGCCAGCAGTTTTCATGGAACTGATGAACTGAGTTTTCCATGCTTACTTGGATTCCTTTTTCGTGGTCTTTGTGGAAGTTATCTTTTTGTACTCTCACACTCAACATGACCATGCAACCCATCTTGAGATCGTTTTGAGTACACTGAGGGAGCATCGGCGTTATTCTAAAATCTCGAAGTGACACTTTTTGTTGGACGAGATTCACTTCCTGGGTCATGTAATCTCAGAGACAAGAGGATCAGTAGACCAAGAGAAGGTGAGAGTAGTAGTTACCTAGGAGCATCCGAAGAATGTCTTCGAGGTACGGAGCTTCTTGGGGCTGGCTGGTTACTACAGGCGGTTTATACTGAACTTCTCATTCCTAGAAGCACCATTGTTGGGCTTGAATAAGAAGGGTGTGAATTTTATTTGGTCTGAAGCCTGTGACTCAACATTCAAGGAGCTGAAGGGGAGATTTACTTCTTCATCGATCCATGTTTTTCCGGATTCGTGCAAGAGCTATACAATTTTCTATGATGTATCTGGCATCGGACTTGGAGTAGTTATTATGCATGAGGATCAAGTGGTTGCATATGGATATCGACAGTTGAGGCCACATGATTGGAATTATCCTACGCTCGACCTGGAGTTGGCTGCTTTTGTTCATGATTTATGTTGCTAGAGACATTACCTTTTGGGAGAGAATTTTTTGGTATACACTGACCACAAAACTCTCATGTTCATCTTCACGCAGCGTGACCCGAATCTGAGGAAGCAATGGTGGGTTGAGTATCTCCAGTCATTCGATTTCGAGCTTCCCTATACACCTGGGAAAGGCAACACAGCGGATGATGCACTGAGCAAGAGAAATTAGATACATGCAGTTTAGGAGGCCAGTAATGTGTGGAAACTAATGGATCTATTCTCGGAGATGAATTTTGAGGTGCATGACAGCAAGGTGCAGACTTTCCTATCTTTTGTGGCTGATACCTCTGCACTTTTGGACCCAGTTCGAATGAGGCAGCTAGCAGATTCAGAAGGGCTAGTCCTACGGGAATGCATGTCCGGAGAGGACCCTCTTCCCTTGTGGACCGTTGGCGAATATGAGATCTTACAATTCTAGGGATGCATATGGGTGCTAGAAGATTTACGCGATGAGATGATGCGAGACTTCCATTCCTCGGTTTGGGCAGTTCAAACTAGCATCACCAAGATTTACTATGATTTGCACTGTCAATACTGGTATCCAGGTTTGAAGAGATATGTGGCTGGTTTGTTCATGAGATGTTCCACCTGTCAGAAGGTGAAGGCAGAGCACCATCGACTAGTATGGATTTTATAGTAGCTAACCATTCCAGAGTGGAAGTGGAACAACATCGCGAAGGACTTCATAAATGGTTTTCCAAGATCGTCGAGATGAAATGATGCGGTGTAGGTTGACTTCGACAGGCCTACAAAGGATCCAGACTTCTAGCCGATCAAAGAGACATTCAATTTCGATGATCGAGGACGACATTACATTCGGGAGATCGTTAGTCTACATGGATTTCCACACTCCATTGTTTCAGATAGGTATGTGTGCTTTACCTCTTAGTTCTGGAAGGGACTTCAGTAGGCCTTGGGTACACATGTACTTTTGAGTACAACATACCATCCCCAGACTGATGTCCAGTCCGAGCGCACGGTTCAGGTGCTTGAGGATATGCTCCGAGCTTGCATCCTATACTTTGGTGATTCTTGGGAGAAGAATATTCCTCAGGTGGAGTTCCCCTACAACAAAAGTTTTCAAGAGACCATTCGGATGGCGCCATATGAGGATTTGTATGGTAGGCCATGTCGATCACCATTATGCTGGCTGGAGGTAGGAGAGGAAACATTGCTGGGACCTCATATTGTACAGGAGAATTCAGAGCAGATAGAGCTGATTCAGAAGAGGATGGCTATAGCGCAGTCTTGACATAAGACTTATGATAATCAGCGGAGATGACCTCTGGAGATCGAGGTCGGTGACCACGTTTTCCTATGTGTTACCCTGTGGTTGGGACACCAGAGGATTCTGAGACAGGGTAAGCATTCACCATGTTACGTCAGGCCATTTGAGATCTTAGTGAGAGTTGGGTCGGTCACCTATCGGTTGCCGATTCCTCAGATGTATCAGTCCATGAATGGCGTCTTCCATGTCTCTCAGCTCCGATGTTACCTTTCACACCTGTCTCACATCTTTCAGCCTGAGGAAGTCGAGCTTGAAGAAGATGCATCATTCGAGGAGCACCATATCCGGATTGTCGATCGTAGTGCAAAGGTTCTCTGCGGGCGGTCTGTTCCTCTGGTATGGGTGCTATGGCAGCACATGTGAGTACATGACGAGACATGGGAAAGGGAAGCTGATGCATGATCGTAGTGGCCTGAGATGTTCTGGGTTTCTTCTTCTCCACCTTGTTAGGGAAATTTGGGGACATATTTCTTTAAGGGGGATGTTTGTAAGAACCTAGATATTCTTTTCAAGTAGAATTTTCCTTTTTCTAGAGTTTTTGAGAAAATTAATCTTTATGGAAATTTTTGAAGTACACGTCGTGTTCTTTCTGAGTACACGCCGTGTACTCTTTTCCCGCCAAATCTGTGTGCTGGCCATGTTCGGGCCACACACACGGTGTGTAAGGGTGATGTGGAGGCCGATTTTGGAGGAGTACGGAAAGGACCTTGTACACGCCATTTACTCTAAAAGTACACGCCGTGTACTTTTTTTATTAAATGGACCGGGGTCGCGCCTAACACACAGAAGCGTCTTCTTCTACAGCTTTCATTCGTTTGAGAGTGATCGTACGACCTAATCTTCATCGAGCCATTGTGCCTCCATCTGAACTCCGTTCCAGCTGTCGTCGATTACATTGGAAGCGCATCAGTGAGTTCCCCTTTCTGCATTATCCATGTTTAATGATTCCTCCTCATTTTCAAGTTACTGTAGGTTGACCATTTTGTGCATTTTCTCAGATCTATGATGTTATAAGGGGAATCTATCATTGTGTTTCACATATATCAATCTACTGGGATCGAGGTAGGGGTTTTTTTCCCTACATTGAATGTCCTTGAGTTTTTTATTGCAAGAATCTCAGATACCCATGTATCAGGTATCTCGGGTTAGGGTTTTCATCATGTATTGTTATCTGCCTTAGATTTCTTGTATGATTGAAGTTATTGGATGATTAATAATTTCTGGTTGGCATGGTTGAGGATCAACCCATTGGTATTTCCCCTTATTTTGGTTGTTTATTACTGTTTGGCATGGTTTTGCCTACGAGGCATCCCTATTTCACATTGATGTTATGATTTTTGAATTGACAGTATGTATTTCCTGCTATTTATATACTTGTGGATTCTTTGTAGCTATTATCCAAGTATTTTTTTTGAAATTACATAGGCTGCTAATATTCGTTTACGCATGACTTGACTGCTCTAGGCTAAGTGGACATGGTTTGGTAGACTAAAGGGGGAATTGATGATTAGGGATTGCCTAGAGAGTATGTTATAATAGTTATTGATCTCAGGACCTATGGTAATTAGAATTTTTTCTTCCTTAGAGTGTCCTTAGTTATGTAGAGAGAAAATAGGGGGAATTAGAGGTAAGATCTTCCTCAGAGAGTCGTTATCTTTCTTTGCAAGTCCATAGGGGAATTGACGGTGAGAGCTTCCCAGAGTGTGTGTTCCATTGTACATTTACTTGAATAGAGGGTCTTGATAGTAGAATCCACCCAGAGAGTCAGTGCATTATTTGATGGTTGGTTGTGACGAGTCCACCCAGCCAATGAATAAGCTTGGGTTTGTACTGCTTGCTGTTGATGTAGAATGTTGAGTTACCTATTGTTCTTACTTGATTTCCTTGGGAGTATAGAGCTATTACTAGGTTCCTTGGTTGATAGCTAAAAGATTGTACTGAACTACTAAATAAATGTGAATAGAGATTTGTAGGATTGTTTACTTTAGTGTATTTCTGTTTCTCTACTACATTTATATCGATTACTATTTCTATATTACTCACTGACAGTGGGGCATGAATCTCATGGTGATTGCCTACTGGGATTAGTCTCACACCCTATTTGGGTCCTTTTTTCAGCCCAAATAGGCTATATGATTGCAGGTGTGGATACAAATTGTGGCCCTTCTACTTCAGGTACATGATTTCTAGTTGGAGCTAGAGAGCATAGGACCGAGCTTAGGCTTGCGATGCTGCTGGAGTTTCTGTTTACTTTCGTACTTTGTTTTTCAGTTGTATTTCAGCACATTGTTGTGTTGCTGCATTCCTTTGATACTTGTACCTGCTGCATCATTATCATTATCATTATGTGTTCGTAGACTTTTCTGTTTAGTTTTAGTGTTTTTATATTGTTTACTACTTTCGTTATTGACTGTTGTTTTTATTTCCTTGTATACCTTACCAAATGAGGGCATAGTTTCCCCAATAACTTACCAAGGCCGTCACTGCTAGTCGGCAGCCTCTGGCATTTGGGGAAATGCACTTGAGGTCATGTGGTGAACCGGGTATGGGGAACCAGTGGAAGGGCTCCGTATTTGTGTGGTTACAATAAGGGTGTAAATAGTACTAAGACATAGAGTATAATGTAACCTTTTAATTTTCAAATATGTTGAAATCCAATAAAATTATAATTTCCATTTTGAATTTCCATAACTATGAGTTTATGAAAATGTATTTCAAAACCACATTCATTAATGGTACCCATTAAGAAGATGTCAATATGAAAAAAACATGAAGGGGTAGTGGCTCAAAGGATGCTAAAATGTTAATATTTTCCAAGAACAATTTATAGATTAAATAAAGTATTTTTCACATGGAACATTTAGTTTGATTACATTATAAAATAATTTTGATTTATAAAGAATGAATTAAAGTACTATGCCTATCAATAATTTATTTTGAGTGAGATCAATTCATTTATAGTTTATTTTCTTCGTATACTTCTTATTGTTAATGAAATACCACTCCTATAATCTATAAAATCCTAGTTGAATAAATTATTATCCAAATATGTTGTAGTAAAGGAATCATATATTACTGTGATCAATATCCATCATGATTGATCCATTTTGATTATCATTTTATGTGAAGGTATAAATTTTAAATGTATACTGAAGAGATTTTATGTGGGACAATCCAAGAGGGAATTTCATCCTATGTAACATGAAATTCATCATTTCAAGAAATGGATTCCTCATAATGATGATGATTGTTAGATGAATGAACAGATTATATAACGGTTAGTGATCAGGTTAGTGGTGTATGTTATTTATATACAAGGCATGATGTCACTTATGCCTTATATGATGTGGGATGATATAATGATGAATTGGGTGACCATCATCCGATTCCACTCATGACTATCATTAATAATATGATGTTTAATAGGTTTATGTTCATAGTATATGGATTTTATAAGGAAGTAGTCATCATTTGATTTGAAAAATCTATTTTTTGAACAAATAAATATTATTTTAAATCACATATAATGTACATATTCAGAGTTAATGGTAGTTATTTGATATGAAAAAACATCAGATAATGTTTTGGTCGAACAATATACCACAGAGTCCATGTATAATTCAATTTTCCAGGTACCTAATGATATAGTTTTATTATGAAAGATCATATAATTGATTTGTGTTTTTCATTAATTTCTTACATTAAAGTACTGATGAAAATGATGATTCCATATGTATATAGGAATTTGGGAATAATGGGTTTTTCACGAATGAAATGGAAATAATTAATATGATAAGGAAGGATTTATTCAATTCATTTTAATAGAATTTTACATATATTTCCTTTGACTGAAATAGAATTTCCATATCAAATTCCATGAACATGGGGTAATGATGAGTTTATTTTAGATAATCAATTAAAAATGTATCAAACATGTATGTTCATGGAATGAGTGTTAAATCTACCTAATGTGATATTAATACATAGTTATTCTCTAACATAGTAAGATTCCATTTGTCGTTGGTGATGTTGTGTTGTATACTCATTTAGATTAAGTGACATGACATATTACATGATATAAATCATAAACTTTTCGAATTATCTTTTAATGGAAAGAATAAATAATCCTACACAATCAAATAATAATTTTTTTAGTTGATATCAATTTAAATATATTTGTATATAATTATTTTAATATATATAATCTTCTTGAAAATTTAATAATTTTATTCAATATTTATTGATAAAATTTTTTTACAAGGTAATATTTATTATATATTATTAACTAAATAATTTATCTACTTATATGGATAATTAATAAATATTTATTTATCTAACTGTAAATACAATTATTAATTAATTTATTAAAAATTTTGTAAAAAAATTATTTTCCTGAATTTTACTAGAATATTTATTTTGAATAAATTTTTAATACACATTTATTCTGTTATTTGATAAATAAAAATGAATATGATTATAACAAGATCACATCCAATGGTAATTATTATTTTGAATTATTGTTAAATAATAATTATCATTACATCCAAAAGAAGATGACATAAATTAATAAAATTTTTATTATTTGCAATAGGGCTAGATTAGGTTTATTATATTATTTAAGTGTGTTTGTGAAATTAAGTAAGAGTTTAACCTATATTTTATCATTATAAATAGATTATTATCTATATTTTGTATGGAAGATCTATAATTGAGAATCATTGTGAACAAAAAAAATATATCATGTTTATCATCATGTCATCCTCTTTAGAACATGTAATTTCTTCCATCCTGATGGAATTGAAATGATCAAGGAAAACAACATAAGGTTGTTTATCTACTATGATATCCCCTAGATTCCCCCAATTCTTTTCAGATAGTAGTGTAAATCATTTGGATCACTATATCTAGTGCTCTACTTTGTGTCATCTATATGATGTGAAGGAAAAAAAATGGTATTTTGGATGGCCATAAACATCATATATGGTTTATCCTAATCTATTTTATTAATTCTTCAAATATAATATAAATTATTTATAAATTTAGTCTGAATAAGATCCTTTATAGATTTTGATATTTCTATTAAAATATTCCATTGAAACTTTTCTTTGGTATTGATGATGCGATAAAATTTTAACACACATTGTAACATATAAATAATTATAAATTTTGATTTTAATTGTGAAAATGTTATTTGAGTGAGAAAATATTAAATAATTTTGATTGTTTTCTAAAAATTTCAATTCATTGAATATTTAATAAATATTTTATTTTTGTGATTATTGTGTTAATTATTCTCAATTTACTTTTAATTAATATTTTATAGTAAACTGTTTTTATGATTTGTCATTATTAATTTTTAATAATTTTTCTTCTGGAAATTTTCATATTTTATGGTTGTATGAATTAATTCAATATATAATTTAATATTTTAAATTAAAAAAATTAGAATATTTTTACAAAAAAGTCATAATTTTTTCCCTGAATAATTTTTTGATTGTTTTATATTCCTTATGAGGGGAATTTCGTTTTTTTGAACATATAGGAAAAAAATTACTCAAAGACAACCAATCACATTTTTAGATTCGAAATGACTACATAAAAAAGGAATAGTCCTTATACTTACTATGAGAGGATACCATTTTCACATAAGTTACCGCAATACAAAATAATGTATGTACCAAAAGGAAAATCTCTAATAGATTGTAATAGAAGTGATGGAATAAAAGATATTATATGTTATCACAACTAGAAAATAAAGTCACCGCATGAACCCAAAAGTGATTGCATGAGAAAAATTGGAACAACATATGCCTGAACATACATAAAATAAAAATTAATACTAACCTTGTGATTGAGAATAGGATCATTATCCAAATGATGGAGGTGTATGATACTTTACCACTACAACTAAGTGTGATAAAAAACTCACTCAGTTGACCACACACTAATTACAACAAGTCACCATGATAGTGAGCTTTCTAAACTATCCCATGTGAAGAACCCCCAAATCCCAAGACCAATCAGTGGTTGTAGGGGCATCTAATAAATATTTGTTGAGGAATAACCAAACTAGATTACTCCCCCCACTGTTATATCATGCATGCACCAAACAAATCATCCTTATAAGGCACCATAAATCAACCTATCAAATCCAGTTGTTAATGTATACAGAATCCAAAACATGATGATTGTATATTACATTAAAATCTTGTTGTTTATGATCCCACCCTATGATTTCTTTTTTAAATGGCATTGAATTAAAAATCTAAGCTGATTTGGCCCAAAATGATTGTTATGCTAGCACTGAGCTCTACTAAAGAAGTGGAAGGCACCAGTGTGACATACTCAATTATAAATGATAATAAAAATAAATTTTGATCATAAATTACAAGCATTTTTAGAGTTAAAAATTAAATATTTAAAATCCACTAGTGATGAAATTTCATATAAGAAATAGCCAATAAAGGCCACATATGGTCATACATATAAGCATTTATATGTAAAACAAAAGGATGAGGTCTAGATCGATGAAGAGGCTCCACTTGATCTTCTTCAAAGAATCCCATGAAAAATAATTGCAACCATTATAATGACCCATAATTTACATATATTATTAATAATTCAAAATTGAAGTACACTTATTACAACATACAACAAAACCATGAAAGGACCATATAGGTATAGTGTCTTTAGAAACTGGGAAACATAAACAACTGGTTCATAAAGCGTCTACACTGTCTCTCATTTATTTCATCATATCTATAGTCCATTTTGGTATATATTACTTAATAAACTTATTCCTGACCTAGGGAAAGAAAACATACAAAAGGGTGAGCTCAAATGCTCAGTAAAGGTAAACAAAAGAAATATCAATCACAACATATTCATAAGATCATAACATTTTGGAAATCGTCCCCTGCAAAAGAGATCAAAATTTCATAACATGGGATAAATCATGGTAGTGAAATGTAATCACAATAATCATAAACTAAACATGAAGCATTGTGTCATACACACGTAATCATAGAGAATCATTTCTTATTAGTCAAGACACATTGCCATGACTATCTTAGTGGACAAAGTCCATTTCAGAACCGAGTTCATTCCTCGTTTCAGTCCTGTTTCACTAAATCGGTTTAACCTGCCATTCCAGCCATGTCTATCTCATGAGATATAAAATGTTTACCCAATTCATTTGAGGGAGATATAGGTCCCACCCATCTCATAATGATACCATTCTTATGTGTGCCACAAAATCATAAACCATAGATCATTGCATAACCCGTGTAATAAAAATGGGAATCTTAAACATCATGACTTCATAAAACAATTCATATGAGATAAAGGAATTCATAAAAATATTTCCATCACAACATAATCAAATAAATGTAATAATAGGCATAGAAAAAGAACCCTATATTATCTTATATGGAAAATAATTTTTATAAAACACTTGTACTCCATTCTTGAAGAAAACATCCTTTTTAATTTAATTTTTTTTCCTTTCTTAACATGTCATAAAATTTAAACTAAAAGAATTTGATTAAAAATAAGCATGAAAACTTGTAAAGTAAGCTTTTGGAGATATTTTTTATAAAAAATCCATTGATGCCGTATAAGTAAAAAAAACATTATTCTCATACTTTTGTCAGAAAATTCAAAAAGTACCTCATACGAAAAATGACAAAAGATTCCGTTCATATGTTTTACTAAATACTCACCGAAGGGTAAAATTGGATTTAAACTATTTTAGGTGGATAGAAATAATATTACATATTGAGGAAACATTGATGTGGATTATTAAATACACCCCAGTAAATTCCAAATTATAAACAATCTTGTATAAAAAAATGAGATTGTGATATTTCACTTACCTTAAGTCCAATTTTGTTTCGGAAGTGTCCGATCCTCCTGTATAATGATTTAAATAACGTCATTGACTTATTACAGAATCATATGCATTGTTATTATTTCATATATGGTTCACTTATGAATTTATATTACCCATTATTATGTAAATTAATGTGAAAGTAGCGTTTTGGGTCAAATCATCTTATTTATCGTACGTGTTTAGACTTGTTGTTCTTGATGTTGTTATTACATATTTCATGATTCACTTACCTCCAAAATGTAAATCATGATTTAAATATCATATAAATTCATTATATATCCAGCATATACAAGAATTTATAATAGTACATAACATATGGAGGTAAGAAATGAAACACACCGTTCATGGACACGGTAAGCCGTAGGTACACATGAATGCTACATTCATTTCTATTTCTTATTTTAATGGAATTAAAACATAATTATACATAGTTATATTATAATTACAGTATAATATAATATATAATATCATTAACCACACCCTTTATACATCCCAAATATAGTATTAACGAATCACATCACTTTGAGGGGGCGGTAGTCCGCACTTCCTCAAATGAGATTATCGTATTTAGCGACTATGGAAACCGTAAAGGCTTGATATAATTAGGAAGTAAATAAGGATAATAAAATAATATAAATAATATATATTATATATAAATACATTTCCATCATAATGGCCACCATGAGAGGAGGTAGGAGAAAATCGAACATTCATCATTTCATGAGGCGTTAGTTTTCCATCATAGAATCATTAAGTTCTTCATCCATTAGATAGAGGTGTTTTTAAGTGTAGTTTTAATCCTTCTCATAAAAACATAATAGTATAATTATTCTATTGCTGTTGTTACAAAAGAAAATATTTAAAAGAGATTAGGAGTTGGAGAAGTAGAATAAAAGAAAACAACTTAAGAGAAACTGTTACCTTTAATTTTGGAATCTTTCTTTGGTTTGAACCAATAAGACTTCTTGGAGAATCTTATGCCTAATGTATGGCTTCAAGGGGGAGGAGAGGGATTTAGGGAGCTATGTTGGACAGAGTTTGGACGAGCCAAGAGTCTTGAGAGGCGTGAGTAATTACATAGAAGTGCTCTCCTTTTATAAGGGAGTGGAGGGGCTCCTTAAGAAAATGTGAAAACATTGTTTTATTATGAACATATCTTCGGTTTAAAGAGGTCCAATATAAATTAATGTTGAAGATAATATGACTTGTATTCTAAATAAAATCATCCAATAAGAATTGGACAGGTTTTGGATGATATTTTAATCATTTTAATCTTATTTATTTAAATCATTTTTTAATTAGGTAAGTACTGCATCATTATTGTGTCAAAAATAATTTAATTTATCTGATGTCTAAAAATTATAAAAAAACTACCAACATGATTGAAATATTTTTAGATTTACAATTAATATTTATAGTCTAAAATATAATTTATATATCTTCTTATTAAAATTATTTACTAAACGCTTTTTTGTTAATTCCAATTTTGTCTTTAAATTAAATTAATTAATCTAATGTGTCATTGTCTTTCATAAGTGGCTACATGGGGTCCCAAAATCGACCCAAGGATGCCCATGGTCGGCCACTACTCATCCAATATGGTTAGGAAAAGTGTCAAGCTAATTTTTTAATTATTATAATACTCTTTTAACCTTGAATTACCCTATTTACCTTTAACCGTAGTAAAAAAAATTATCATAGTTACTATTCATAATATCATAAAACCAAATAAAAGTAACCTATTAGCATAATTTGGACCCACTGATTCCAAATATAGAATCCATTTTTAAAAATTCAAAACACAGAATTTGAAGTATTTAATTTAAAATTAATCCTGTTGTTAAGCAAACAGGTTTTAAAAGTTAAAACATTGCCAAAGATTGAATTTATTTAACATACGAATTCAATGTAAAATCAAGGATAATGATATACATTATATTAAAAGGTAAAAATATATTCTATTTATACTTTAAAAACATTAAATATTATAATTTAACCATATAAATTATTGCGATGAAAAAAGTTTTTTTTAATTAAAATATACCGTGTTTTTACTATTCTTTAAAATATGAAAGTTATCAGAATAATATGAAAAATTTATCCAAAGTAAATTTTTATATCTTGATTATAAAGAGGAATTTTATTTTTTCAAATTTAAGTTATAAACTTTTCAAAACTAGATTTAATTTGGGTGCGCCATCAAAAGGCGGTAAAACTGCATTTTTTTTAAAATACTTCTTTTATAAAAAAAACTGATTTTGTTTTCATACCTCATTCTAGGAAATGTATAAGATGAATTAAAATGTTATAAAATTCAAAATTCAGTTTATACTATTCATAACGGCTGATATTATAATATATCATTGTTCAGTGAAACTCGTTATTGCGTACGATGCAAGCTATCAAGGAAGGCCGCGGTTGCGTGTAAAGCAAGCCAGGCTAGTGTTTTGTGTAGTGAAAGATTCCTTTGATGATTTATATAACATAAAAACAAATTGTTTATCATAAAAGTCTCGGTTGTTAAATTCTACCCCCCTTAAAATGAATTTCGCCCTCTAAATTTGTCACTTCATAACAAACAGATGAGGATACCTCTCCCTCATCATATCCTCAAGTTCCCACGTAGTTTCTTCTAATTGGTGGTTCCTCCATAAAACTTTCACCAAGCGAGTTGTCTTGTTCTGTAGGAATTTTTCGCTACGATCCAGAATATCTATCGGCCGTTCTTCATAAGAAAGATCTTGCTATAGCGGTACAACATCTGGGCTGAGTACATGTGAAAGATCAGGTATGTACTTTCTCAAGAGAGATACATCGAACACATCGTGAACTTGAGAGAGATTCAGTGGAAGTGCCAATTGGTAAGATACCTTCCACTCCCGATCCAGAATTTCAAAAGGGACGATATATCTAGGGCTCAACTTTCCCTTATTTCCAAATCTCATGACCCTCATCCTGGGAGATATTCTCAAGAATACTTTATCACCCACTTCTAACTCTAAGTCTTTTATTCGGTTGTCGGCATAACTTTTTTGTCGACTCTGAGCTACTCTTATGTGTTGTTGAATAGATCTGACCTTTTTTGCCATTTCATCAATGAGATCATGTCCTAATAGTTTTCTTTCCTCATCTTCATCCCAGCAAGTTGGAGTCCTGCATTTCCTTACCTATAGAGCTTCATAAGGATCCATCTGAATACTGGAGTGAAAGCTATTATTATAAGAAAATTCCACCAAAGGTAGGTTTTGATCCCAACCACCTTTGAAATCCATAGAGCAACCTATCAACATATCTTCTAGAGTTTGAATTGTCCTCTTAGACTGACCATCTGTCTGAGGATGATAAGTAGTGCTGAAACTCAACTCCGTATCCCGAGTATGCTGAATAATTCTCTAAAACATTGAGGTAAACCTCGGTTCACGATCAGATATAATAGAAAGTTTTACTCCAAAAAATCTTACCACTTCCTTCACATACATCCTGGAAAGCTGATCCAGAGAGAAATCCTCTCTAATTGTGATGAAGTGTGCCGAATTTGTAAGACGATCAACTATGACCCAGATAGCATTATTGCCTTTGGATGTTTTAGGAAGTCCTGTGACAATGTCCATAGTGATGTTTTCCCATTTCCATTTGGGTATGGGTAATTGTTTTAACATACCCTTAGACTTCTTTCTCTCAGCTTTAACTTGTTGACAAACCAAGCATCGGGAGACATTTTCAGCAACATCTATTTTCATGCCATCACACCATAAGTACTCTTTCAGGTCCCTATACATCTTCGTGCTTCTAGGATGAATAGAGAACGAAGAAGTATGAGCCTCATCCAGCAACTCCTTCCTTAATTCGAGGATGGGAGGAACACAAACCTGATTCCTGAAATTTATTATCCCATCACAATCAAGGTTGAATTTAGGAACATTTCTCACCTTCTTTTGTAACTCTACATCTTCTTTCTATACCTCTTTAATATTCACATGTATAGATGGTTGAACATTCATTTGAGAAAGATAATATTTTTTCCCTTTTATTATAATTCCAAGATCCATCCTTTGTAAATCCATAAATATTGGATCTTTTGTGATCCTCATCATGGATAAACTAGAATGGTCTTGTCGATTTAATGCATCTGCCACCTTGTTTTCTTTCCCACGGTGGTAATGAATTGAGCAGTCATAATCCTTAATCAGCTCTAACCATCTTCTTTGGCGCATATTCAGCTCCTTTTGTGTGAAAATATACTTAAACTTTAATGATTAGTATAAATGTCACACCTTTCTCCATAAAGATAATGCCTCCAAATCCTTAATGCAATGATTACCACAACTAACTCCAAATCATGAGTTGGGTAATTTTTCTCATGGATTTTCAACTATCGTGAGGAATAAGCTATCACCATATAATTTGGCATAAGAACACACCCCAATACCTTCTTGGATGCATCATTGTAGATCACAAAACTTTCTCCACAATAAGGCAGTGTCAGTACCAGTTCACTTGAGAACCTTCTTTTCAAATCCTTGAAATTATCTTCACTTTCCCTCATCCAAACAAACTTAACTCCCTTCTGAGTCGACCAGGTGAGAGATTAGATAAACGTGAAAAATCATTCACAAAACGTCGATAATATCCAGCCAAACCAAGAAAACGTCGGATATCAGTTACTTTTGTTGGTCTCGACCATCTTTTGATAACCTCTGTTTTAGCTGGATCCATAGATATCCCCTCTTTTTAGATTATGTGACCCAAAAATGAATCTTTTTGAAGCCAAAATTCCCACTTGGTAAATTTGGAATAATGTTTCTCCTTTCTCAGGGTCTTCAATATAATTCTCAAGTGATCTTCATGTTCTTCATTTATCTTTGAATAAACAAGAATATTGTCTATAAAGACTACCACAAACTGATCAAGATAGTCTCTAAAGACTCTATTCATCAGATCCATGAAGATAACATGGGCATTAGTAAGACCAAATGGAATCAATATAAATTCATAGTGTCCATACCTTGTACGGAAAGCCGTCATTGGTATAACCTCCCTTTTAACCCTTAATTGATGATACCCTGAACAAAGATCAATCATGGAAAAGTATTGAGCTCTGCCTATTTGGTCAAATAAGTCATTAATGCGCGGGAGAGGATATTTGTTATTGATAGTGATCTTGTTATGTTCTCAATAATCAATGTAGAGTCTCATTGATCCATCTTTTTTCTCAATAAAGAGAACAGGTGCTCCTCAAGGTGACGCACTAGGGTGTATAAACCCTTTACCAAGATTCTCTTGGAGTTACTTATTCAATTCCTGCAACTCAATTGGGGTTATTCTATAAGGTGTCTTTGAAATTGGAAAAGCACCTGGTACGAGTTCGATTGAAAACCGAACTTCACGATTTGGTGGAAGACCAGAAATTCCTCCAGAAAGACCACATCAAACTCCCATACAATAGGAATATTCTTAATCATGATTTTCTCACCAACCATTTGAGATAAATAACCTTCTTTTAGTGGAATCAAGACCAATAAGATGGAAGAAATTTCCATTGGAAGGTTATGTTCATCCTTGCATCGATAGACGATCAAAGATTTATCTGGAATATGAAATGTAACTTCCCTTCTTTGTAAATTGATATGAGCTCCATATAGAGAAAGCCAATCCATACCAAGAATAACATCAAAATAAACTATAGGGAGGATCACAAAATTTACAGGAAGCACTTTCCCACAAACTTCAATCAAAGAAGAATTATAAACTTTTGATGCGACTGTTGTGCCATTAGGGGTTGTCATATCCAACTTAACAACTAATTGTTGAGGTAATACAGTGATACCCTTTGAAAATTATTCAGAAATAAAAGAGTGGGTGGATCCAGAATCAAATAAAACATTTTCAACTTTAGAGTGGTTGGTAAGTTTACCTTTCACCACATCATTATCGTACTCCACATCACTGATAGAAATTGCATGTGACAATCCTTTGTCATTAGCCTTAAGATATTTTTGACGTCGATCATCATCCAAAACCCTTAGATTATGTCATTGATTATAATAATTCCCCATTTCCTTGCACTTGTAACATTGAAGTGTAGGAGGTGCACTCTGTGTAGCCTTTTCATTGTTCGCATCACAAGACATCTTCTTCCCATCATTGCAGCATACAAATGCCCGATGACCGTCCATTCCACATTTGAAACATTTACTTGTCCCTTTAAGAAAACTCCCTCCATGTTTCTTTCCACACATTGAGAATCAGGGGAAAATCATCTTTTTTTGAGTGTGCTCTTTAGATTTTTCTTTGAATTCCATTTTCCTCTTCTTATCAAACCCATATGACTGATGGGTTACTCCAATCTCCATCTCAACTTTGAGAGAACATCGAACGATTTCCTCATAGCTATTGAAGTCCCTTATGGATAACACACATCGAAGACTTGGTTTTAAGACACTAATGAATCGATTGATCTTACTCTCGGGTTGGATAATAATACCAGAAGCATACCTTGTTTGTCTTGTAAAATTTTCTTCATAGGTACCAATAGATTCATCATCCTTTTGCTTTAGTTCAAGAAACTCCTTCTCCATCTTTGTTCAGAGAAAACGAGGTAAGTACTTGTTGAAAAATATGTTCTTGAACTCGTCCCATTACATGGACTCAATTTCATCTCTTGGCCTCGTATTCTTGACAAGATTCCACCATTGATCAGCATCACCATCCAAATGATACACTGCTAAGATGACGTTATCATGTTCAGAACATTGAAGAACTGAAAATATCTTTTCAGTAGTACTGATCCATTGTTTAGAATCTAATGGATCAGTAGACCCACTGAATGAAGGTGGATGCTGTCTCATGAAGGATTCAACAGAATGTTTCTCCTTCCTTTGCTCATTTGGATGTCATGCATGATTCATAGAATGAGAATGTTGTGTGACCATAGATACAAGATTTTGCATTCCAGCTCCCATAATGTTTGGTTGCTCAGGGGGACAATCATTGCATTCCCCGTCACATTCCGCATTAACACGGTTCCTTCGAGTTCCAGCCACTGACTAAAACCACGAAGAATAGTGTGAGCAACAATAATTATAATAGGAAAACCACATAATCAAGAATAAAATTTCAAACTTAAGGTCTTATTGTAGGTTATTCATGGCCATTTCTAAAGCACTAAGATTTTGTTTTATGTTTAGACATATCCTAAGGGTTCTTACTATGGTTTTCATATCCTAGTTTCCAAAAGTTGACTATACCTTTCCTCTGATACCAACTATAACGACCCATACTTTACATACATTATTAATAAATCAAAATTAAAGTACACATATTAAAACATACAAAAAAACCATGAAATTACCGTATAGGTATAGTGTCTTTACAAATTGTGATACATAAACAACAGGTTCATCAAGCGTCTACACTGTCTCCCATTAATTTCATCATATCTACAGTCCCTTTTGGTATATCTTATTTAATAACCTTTTTCCAGACCTGGGGAAAGAAAACATACAAAAGGGTGATCTCAAATGCTCAGTAATGGTAATCAAAAGAAATATCAATCACAACATATTCATAAGAATATAACATTTTGGAAATCTTACCCTGCAAAAGAGATCAAAATTTCATTACATGGGATAAATCATGGTAGTGAAATGTTATCACAATAATCATAACATAAACATGAAGCTTTGTGGCATACACACATAATCATAGAGAATCATTTCTTATTAGTCATGACTCATTTCCAAGACTATCTTAGTGGATAAAGTCCATTTCTGAACCGAGTTCATTCCTTGTTTCAGTCCTATTTCAGTGAACCAGTTTAACCTGCCATTCCAGCCATGTCTATCTCCTGAGATATAAAATAATTACCCAATTCATTGGAGGGATATATATGTCCCACCCATCTCATAATGATACCATTCTTATGTGTGCCACAAAATCATAAACCATACATAATTGCATAACCCATGTAATAAAAATGGGAATCTTAAACATCATGACATCATAAAACAATTCAAATGAGATAAAGGAATTCATAAAAATAATTCCATCACAACATAATCAAATCAATGTAATAATAGGGATAGAAACAGAACCTTATATTATCTTAGATGGAAAATTATTTTTATAAAACACTTGAACTCCATTCTTAAGGAAAATATCCTTTCTAATTTAAAAACATTTTTCCATTCTTAACATGTCAAACAATATAATCTAATAGAAGTTGATTAAAAATAAACATGAAAAAGTGTAAAGGAAGCTTCATGGAAATAAATTTTTAAAAAATACATTCATGTTGTATATGTAAAAAAACATTATTCTCGTACTTTTGTCAGAAAAGTAAAAAGGTACCTCGAATGAAAAACGACAAAAGATTCCTTTCATATGATTGACTAAAAAATCACCGAAGGGTAAAATTGGATTTAAAAAATTGTAGGTGTATAGAAATAATATTACGTATTTAGGAAACATGGATGTGGATGATAAAATACACCCTAGTAAATTCCAAAGTATAAACAATCTCGGATAAAAAATGAGATTGTGATATTTCCCTTACCTTAGGTCCAATTTTCTTTGTAAGTGTCTGGACCTCCTATATAATGATTTAAATAATGACATTGAATTATTACAGAATCATATTCATTGTTATGATATCATATATGGTTCACATATGACTTTAAATTACCCATTATTATTTAAATTAATGTTAAAGTAGCGTTTCGGGTAAAATCATCTTATTTATCGTACATGTTTGGACTTGTTGTTCTTGATGTTACTATTACTTATATCATGATTCAATTTCCTCCAAAATTTAAATCACGATTTATATATCATATACATTCATTATATATCAAGAATATACAAGAATTTATAATAGTACATATCATATGGAGGTAATAAATGAAACACACCGTTCATGGAGACGGTAAGTCGTACGTACGCATGAATGCTACATTCATTTCTATTTCTTATATTAATGGAATTAAAACATAATTATACATAGTTATATTATAATTACAGTATAATATCATATATAATATTGTTAACCACATCGTTTATACATCCCACATAAGGTATTAACGAATCTAATCACTTTGAGGAGGTGGTAGTCCGCACTTCCTCAAATGAGATTATCGTATATACCGACTATGGAAACCGTAAAGGCTTGATATAATTAGGAAGTAAATAAAAATAAGGAAACCATAAACATAATATATATTATATATAAATACATTTCCATCATAATGGCCACCATGGGAGGCGGTAGGATAAAATCTAACAATCATCGTTTCATGAGGTGTTAGTTTTCCATCACAGAAACATTATGTTCTTCATCCATTAGATGGAGGTGTCTGTAAGTGTAGTTTGAATCCTTCTCATAACAAAATCCTAGTTTATTTAGTATATTGGTTATGTTACAAAATAAAGGATTAAAAAGATTTTAGGGGTTGGAGAAGTAGAATAAATGAAAACAACTTAAGAGAAACTCTTACCTTTAATTTTGGTAACTTCCTTTGGTTTGAACAAAAAGGAATTCTTGGAGGAGCTTCTGCAAAATGTAAGGCTTAAATGGGGAGGATAGGGATGTAGGGAGATTAGTTTGGCAGAGTTTGGACGTTCCAAGAGGCTTGAAGGGTGTGAGTAATTGCATAGATGTGGTCTCCTTTTATAAGGTAGTGGAGGGGCACTTTAGGAAAGTGTGAAAACATTATTTTATTATAAACTTATCTTCGGTTTCAAGAGATCCAAAACACATTGATGTCGAAGATAAGATCACTCATATTCGAAATAAAATCATCCAATAGGAATTGGACAGGTTTTTGATGATATTTTAATCATTTTAATCATATTTATTTAAATCATTTATTAATGAGGTAAATATTGCATCATTATTGTGTCATAAATAATATAATTTATATGATGTCTAAAAATTATAAAAATATACCAACATGTAGGAAATCTTTTTATCTTTCCAACGAATATTTATAGTCCAAAATATAATTTATATATCCTGTTATACAAATTAATCACTAAACGATTTGATTGTTAATTCCAAATTTGTCTTCAAATAAAATTAATTAATCTAATGTATCATTGTCTTTCATAAGTGCCTCTATTGGGTCCCAATATCGACCCAAGGATGCCCATGGTCGGCCACTAATCATCCAAAAAGGTTAGGACATGTTTCAAGGAAATTTTTGAATTATTATAACATTCTTTTAACCATGAATTACCCTATTTACCTTTAACCGTAGTAAATAAAAATTAGCGTAGTTACTATTCATAATATAAAAAAAATTAAAAGTAAACTATTAACATAATTTGGACCCACTGATTCCAAATATGGAATCCATTTTTCAATATTCTAAACACAGAAGTTGTAGTAATAAATTTAAAATTATTCCCTTTTTTAAGAAAACGGGTTTTAAAAGGTAAAACATTGCCAAAGATTGAAATTATTTAACCTACGAATTGAATGTAAAATCAAGGATAATGACATAAATTATATTAAATTCTAAAAATATATTCTATTTATACTTTAAAACATTCAATATTATAATATAACCATATAAATTATTGCGATGAAAAAAGTTGTTTTTAATTAAAATATATCGTGTTTTTACTATTCATTAAAATATGAAAGTTATCAGAATAATATGAAAAATATATCCAAAGTAAAATTTTATATCTTGATTATAAAGAAGAATTTTATTTTGTCAAATTGAACTTATAAACATGTCAAAAACTATATTTAATGTGGGTGCGCCATCAAAAGGCGGTAAAACTGCATTTTTTTAAAAATACTTCTTTTATCCAAAAAAACTGATTTTGTTTTCATAACTCATTCTAGAAAATGTATAAGATGAATTAAAATGTTATAAAATTAAAAATTCAGTTTATACTATTCATAACGGCTAATATTATAATATATCGTTGTTTAGTGAAACTCGGTATTGCGTACGATGCAAGCTATCAAGGAAGGCTGCAGTTGCGTGTAAAGCAAGCCAAGGTAGTGTTGTGTGTAGTGAAAGATTCTTTTGATGATTTATATAACATAAAAACAAAATATTTCTCATAAAATTCTCCGGTGTTACAACCATGATGACTATGGTCCTGCTACCAAGCCATAATCCTATCCAAATCTCAAAACCATAATGTCTACACTCGTACCAATGGGTACTTGTAGGTGGTGACTATTAACTCAGTTGTTACCAAAAATGTGTTCCTATCATAAAACCGTAATTACACAGTGTATACATATGTACATAAATAAAAATAACTCACAAATCCATATAAGAAACTAACACCACTTTATCTCAGTAGACATAAGTGAGTATTTCACCAACTTTGGACAATGCTGAAGTGGTACGATAGATCCATTATTATTCATTATGGATTTACATTGATATCCCAACCTCATATGTATCAACATGAACCTCATTCCCACTAACACCACATATTCCACTAAACTAGTGACTATAATCTAACCAACAACCAATATAAATTTTTATTATAAAGACACTTTAATGACAAGTGGGAAACCATGGTACTCAAAACAAAAACCACTATGTACTAAAAGAGCCCATAAAATGGTTAAACACAAGGCTAAGGTTCTTTGAGTCAGTCACTCAAAATAGTCCCCAGTACCGAGTACTAACCTGAGTGTCTGGATCCACTGTGATGAGTTCTTCAAGATGAGTAAACATTCTGTCCATTATCTGAATAAATTCCTCCAATGTGATTTTAAATTGATTGAAGCCCCGTGCAATGATTCGGTCTTGCTCGTCTATCCACACTTCTTGCTCCTCGGTGGAATAAACATTCAACCTTCTTCCATAAATTCTTAAAATGTCCTCATTTGAGGCGTTGGGATAAAGGACATTTTCAATCACTTCTTCCTTGGAGTGGAGGATGAGCTTCAGATGCCCCTGCCTCTTCTTCCATCACTCTTGGTTCTTTGCTTGGGTCTCCACTTCCCCTTTCTTGAAAGCCTTTCTTTTCCTTGTTTCCACCTTTCTTGTTCGACCTGGTTTCCATTGGTTTATTCAAGTAAGAGTAGTATTTGTGTCACTTGGATTTTTTCCTTTGGGCCACGATACATTTCCCTAAGTCACACCTTCCTTTTTACCCCTTCTTCCTTCTTGGGCTGTGAGGGAATTTCCCTCGGAAATGTTCCACACTGTCCGATGAGACGTGGCTATACCCATCATCACCTCGATCTTCCTCTTGTGTTAGTGTTTGTTCTTGATTCATATAAAATGAATAAATTTCATCATAATAGCCAAATTTCATGATGAATTATGATATCCATCCCCCAAAAATCATTTCCCATCAACCTAAAGTATAATAATGAGACTTTACCCCAAACTGATGGTCTCAAACCTATCTCTCAATAGTCCCTCACCACTAATCACATATTTCTGTAGTGAGATCCTCCTCTTGAACTTATGGTCAATACCATCCCGAAATCCACAATATCTATAGAGGCCTCCACCGATAATTTGTGGTCAACACAACCTCAACTTAGACTTATTTGTTTCCACTTGACACCAATGTCAACATCATCTAACAACAGTGAGTGAAAATCACCAATATTTCATAAGACACTACACCTTTCATCCTTTTATCTATATGTGACCACATCTCCCATGTTTTTTGGGAATCACCCCATAGGGCATAAACTCACTTCGATGACGTCCTTGCATCATCCCTAAGTAACCATGTGTCCTGAACCTACTGTGAAACACCTCCCCATGTGTCTCTGAATACTCCCCCAGCCCTATAGTATATGTCATCCAATTCCTAGTGATAAATATCACCATAATACCTTGGGTCATTACCATGATGTCCCCATGATGCCAATTTAATCAGATCACACAAAATTAATTAAACAAAACATCTGGCCAGACCTACCAAATTTGTCAAAAAATTCTTACCCAACACAATATATTTATGTATATTATGAAATTTCTAATGGTATCCCATAAAATTAATCAATAAATTTAAAAAATTATATATTTAATTATGTGTTCCCCAAAGAGAACCCATATATGATTATTTAATAATGGATACACTAAATTTCTTATATTTAATGAAATATATGTAAACCACATACCTAATACTCATAAGAAAACTATTGTTGAATACCAATATCTTAATTGATCCACATACAAAGAAAATGGTGTTTTAGAAAAACACAATAAATACAGGGAAATGATCTCACATGAAATTATCATTTTATATGATGAATTAAAGCAAGTTGTTTGAAGGCCTTAAAAAGAGGAATAAATACCCATCAACAGAGTTTAAATCAGAACACAGATGAGGTAGAAGAGGATTTATTCTAGAATTGTTGAATGAAGATGCATCCATAGACTAAAAAAAGACGCACTTGGGTGGTAGGAAGAAAAGATGGACAAATTTTAAATAAACTGTGGGAAAATGTTATTTTGGGATCATAAAAAAGATACATGGTAAACTCATGGATTGAAAAAAAATTGTCAACCTTGTGTTTCCAACTATCCAAGAGTAAGGACACCTAGAAAAAACATATCACATATATTGAAAAACAATGTTTCAATCATGTGGGTGATTCTAAACACCTGATCCCTAACACATGCATTCATATAAGTGTCCTCACAGTTTTAGGAAACCATTCAACCTAGAAAAATAGTCCATAGGGTATATTTTATATAGTTAGAAAAAAATGCACCTACTATGCCCCTCTATGTACATATCTTCAAACTAGGCTTTTGGAGTATGACACGTCCAAAACCCATTAAATCTATCTAGGAACTCATCATTCTATAAATCATATCTATATAAAACTACATGGAAGGTTAAATCTCTTGGAATTATGTTCTAAATCCTATAATTCATGTTTTTTAATCAAAAAATTAATATAAAATAAATATTTTTTTGAATTTCCACCTGATCTAAAAACTCAGGACATTATAAAGGATGTATCATTTTAAAGAAAATTTAGATGAAAAAAATTGGATCATGGTACATGAATGATAACAAATTTTTTCTGATTGTGGGTATTCAAAAGTAACGATTCAATATCCGTGTAGGACAAAATTAGTATGAAATTTATATTTTTGCATTATTGTTGTGTTTGACGACAATATTGATTGAAAATATAATAGCAAGTTTTGAAAATTATTTTAACTTAGTGGAATTCTCAATTTCGTTCCCAATTTTTTGGAATAACAATTCTAATATAATATTATAGTAATGATATAATTATATTAAAGAATGTTTGTAGACCATATAAGAGAAATAATGAAACATGAATGCAATTTTTGGAAATTCACAATCCATATAAAATGTATGTAATAACATAAAAGTGAGTTTAAATAATAAATATGTAGTAATGGGGTTGACAATTTTTTAAGTCATTGATCTCAGAAAGTGGAGTTCTAAATTAAAAAAATATTTCCATGTAGGGGAATCATCATATTCAATTGGTTGACTGTGTCTTTGGGATTAACAAAAACTGGTGTTGTTTTATGATAACAACATGCCCTGAATTATATGCAGTGACTATGTTTTGATCAATGTGAACCACATTGGAAGAATTTTTTTAGAGTAATAGTTCATGATGGTATTAATTATGTTTTTTTATTAAGTGATATTTATAGATTTTTTTTCTGATATATTAACCTCGAATAACTACATTAAACATTTTCAAAAAATATTGAGAGAATGATACCAGTATGTATATATATATATATATATATATATATTAATTTGAATAGAAATCAAGATTCTCTAGACAAAATCTAAATAATGTCAACATAAGTGGTTCACTAATCACAGGCTGTAAAGTAGGGGTAGTTCTAGAATAAAAATGGTTTTCTACATAACAACACTACGAGGTGTATGTTGTTATGTGAGGAATGTTTTTGAATAATTAAAAATAGTTCCTAAAGTATTTTCTCAGATGAAAATATTTTGGGTAATAAATTTTTCATCTCGCAAATTAAAATACATCTTCATGGAACACTCACATGTGTGGAAATAAAATATAAGTTTATTCATAAAAAAAGATTAATATTCTAGAGAATTAAAGTATTAAATAATGTTGAGAGGCCATTGAGTTCTAAATTATGAATGGTTGTAAACAAGGGACACAATTATTCTACTCCTATCAATGTTAAAACATTGAAAATTAAGTGATTAAGGTACATTAGGATATTATTTTTATGATATGTGGATTTACACACATTGTGTGAACCATGTAATTTTTTCTCTATGTGTAAATTTTATATTAAACACTTCTATTTGAATAATAGAGATTAATATTTTTTCTAACAATGAAATAGTATCGAAATGTGGAATTTAATTTATTCAACATAACATGATTCACCCCTGCATATCTATGTAAATAACCAACTAGTGATAACAATTATTATTAGATAAAACTATTATAGTGATTGGATCAATATGAACTTTTGGCATGGTAGTAGTCAAACACAAATGTATAATGATCTTCAATGGAAGAAATCATAAATAATTGAAGAATTTAATGAAGAACTCTATCTAGTTTTTTGGAATGGATATTTGTGTAGTTTTAATTCAGGGTATTATGGCAATTATGGATTGTGGGATTAATCAGTAGCCTACCATATAGAAATTGATACCTATATGAGAAGAATCAATTAGTATGAGGGGATTTATAAAACATAATATACATAATTATTATGACATTTAATTCAACTCAGTACATTTGGTAGATATTATAAAAGTCTATTATCGTGATTCAAAAGAATGATAATCCATGTAATGGGTTTTTTTGGAACATGTATGTGGTATTTAGGACGCAATTGAATGAATTTTCTAATACATTATTTGAATATGAAAATATTATTATAGAGGATAAGTGTCATGTTGGAGAAACCATCATTGTCATAATGGTTTTCACGAATATCTTTAAAATATAGACAACATGATTCAATTTGTATGTATTTATACTATCTGAAATGATCCAAAAGAGATGGTGATAGATAATTTACACAGTAATCTTGTCACATATGAGGTGGAAAATTAGGATAACTAGATTATGTAAAATGATAAATTTAATGATTTAGGATAAAAATCCAAAATGAATATTACTATAAATTATGTCAAGTTGTAATAATAGGTATATAAAGACTTTTAATTCCATTTATAAAACAACAAATGTGTAAAGGGAATGTTTAGGGGGAAACATCCAATCACAAGCTTTCAATGTGCAAAGGTGCACATCATTATATAATACTTCCTAAATAAATGCAATGATGGTGACAGTGATAATATTCCCATTACAAATTATTATTAAAATATGAAAGGTATGATATGGAATAAGTTTTACATCTTAAAAAATATGATCCCACTATCATAATAAAAATATAATTCAGAAGAGGGTGAATTTGGAGAAATTAAAAACTAAAAAACCATTTCAACAATGATCTGGCGGATGTTATGGAGAAATATCAAACAAGGTAAGAGAGTTATAAAGTTAAAGGATAATTATAATGAATGGTTTATTATTATGTATAATTGAAGGATTCATTAGAAGATATATTTGTTTGGAGAGGAAACAATTATTGATAATAGAGTGGTTTAATATTCCTAAATGTATATATACTGACGAGTTGATAAGATTTATAAGATTATGGAAAATTTTGAGAATAAAAAATATATAAGTCCAAGGAAATCAATTAAAATCATTTGGTGTAATCTCAAATATTATGAAAATAAATAAATTATCAATGGTTTGACTAAGATATTTAAAGATCATGGTAAATGTATCATTGAACCAAATGTGTAATTTTTCCAAATGAAATGTCAAAAAAAGAATTAATTTTTAATTCTGGAAGGATATTATAAAAGAAGGCCACTTAAGTGAAAAAGGTGAATATCGAGCACGCATGTCCAATAAATAAGGAAAACGAAATTCAAATGAATGAATATTCATATATTAATGACAATAATTTTTTGAGAATGATCATAAATATAAGGAAATGAAGTTCCATTCTTCACCACATGAACCCTCTCTGAGGTTAAATGTTGAGTTATTTATGAATCAAAACTGTAGAACCAAAAGGTACAAAAATTCTAACAAAGATTCATGGGAATGTAACTCATATAATTTTGTATTATTTTGAAAATTTAGAAAATTTTTAGAATTTTTATTCAATACTCAATAGATACCAAAAGAATCATGGGAAACAAAGAAAAAATGGCAAAATTAAATACCCTAGGGATTTTTTTAGTGATAAAAATTGTCATATAGAAGATTTTTAATTATGTATAGGTATTTTTTATCAATGATATGGAAGAATTTTTTGATGAAAAATAAAATTTTTCAAATGATGTTTCTCATAGTATCAACGATGATGATGAAAATGAAAAATAAATTAGTGTATTTTCAAGAAATTGATGGTCCATAATACACTAAATAAGTTCAATCATGTCAGTCAATATATAGGGTGAATCCAATGGAATGGATAATGAAGAAGACCAATGAGAAGATAGTGGTCATACATATTTCACTAGAATCATTATATCATACAATTTTATAGATCATTGATAGCGGATGCACATCTCACATGACATGAAATAAGGATATCATCAGCAGAATATAGAACCACATGGATAATGTTATAATATTTATATATGATGATTTTTTAAGGATTATAATATTTGGGGAATGAAAATTTAGGAGAAAATATATAAGATAAAAAATTACTTATTATTTGAATGTCTTATTCACAACACAATAATATTTATTTTATTTCTGACTTGGTGGATGCAATAATGTTTACCAAGAGTTCATTTTCTATCTTTAATAATAATGTTTTATTTTTTATGAAATGGATGAATATAAAGGGTAATAACTTCTTTCTATGTGGGGAATAATATATGTTCTTTCTATATATGGAATAAGAAAAAATATGGGTCCAAAAAGACTTATAAATTTAATCCAATGAACGTTGGATGATCTGGTTCAATGTGATAGATCTCTAGACCTCCCTATGTTATCACAAGATTTTACAAACACATGTGATTATAGTAAATAGTTTAATATTACATTAATTACATACAAGTGAAAAGACAAAATATGAAAAAGGTTAATTTTATATAAAGATTCATTATGTAAATTTCATGGATGACTACAATAGAATTTCATATATATTTTTTCCTAAAACTCAAGTTCTATGTGTTCAGTTGTATAAAAAAAATTGTGGGGGGGGGGGGTGAGATGATTATTAGAATAAGAATTAAGAAATTCTAAAACAAAAAAGGAATTTCCTTTATAAATTATTAGTTTTATAATTCTATTGAAAAACATGGGATAGGTGACTGCGTTTACAACTCCACAATTATATTTTTTGTTTTAGAGTACAAATTGAATCACCGAAAACATGAATATAAATATATTTGTGGTAAATGAATTATGTGATATGTTTTGGAAGGATGTAGTCTTGAGATAATTCTTGTTGTATAACAGATTTTTTAGGTTTAATAAAGAAAATATTTTACAGTATAAATGCTATTGAAGAAGGCAAATTTTAAATACATTAAAGTCTATAGAAGTAAGTGTTTTATTCTCTATAAGAATTAATATACAAATATTAAATCTTGTACAGGTGAAGAGATATTATTTAGTAATTTGGGAAAAAGAAAACTATATAAAGGCATTAATAGGTGTGTTTGAAAAGATGTTAAATCAATTAAGTCACTATTTTAAAAAATTGGCCGATTCTTCAAAAATAATGTTAGAATTTCCAAAAGATTATAATCAAAAGGGGACCAGTTAAATTAGAGAATATTTAGAAAATACTGATTTGAAATAATATTCAGATGATGAGTAAGTTAACATCATACATTTATCAATATAGATGCTAAAGTGTTGAGTTGAAATTTATTAATTGAATGTCATATGTGATTAGACAATAATAATGAAGATAATGAAAAAAAATTCAATATAAAACATTATTTATATATCCGAAGGAAGAAAATTGTACCAAATAACTATATGAATAAGAGAATTGGGTTCAACTTAAGAATAAATTGAATAAAAAAATTGAGAAGAATAATACATGGGAGATAGCGACATGGATGATAGAGAATAATTTTACTAGGACTAAATGGGTACTCTATTAAATTATGAATCAAGTTGAAATAGTGATTTAAAATTAATAAAAACTAATCTATAAGGGGTACTCATAGATCAAGGGTTTCATTATTGATGAATTATTTTCACATATCTTGTAGGTGAACACAATTTGATTTCTCATATAAATAGCAGTGCAGTGGAAATTTATTGTATTGTATTTTATTTCATGTAATGATTTTTATATAATATTTTTAAAGAAGATGATGAAATCAAAAAACTAGATTTAATTCTTGTCGATGAATATGTGGACGAAATTTATAGGTTGAAGAAATATTTATAAGGGTAGGATCAAGAACCAAGAGCATGGTTTTCCAAGAATTATTAATACATGAAGAAGTTTTGTTTAAAATGATGTGGAGTTGATTAAAATCTATATTTGAACATAAAGTCTAACCATAAAATTATAGTGGTTATGTATTTAGATGACATAAGAATTTTTTTTTGATTGAAATATAATTATGATAGTTGGATACTTCAGGAATTGAGATTTCGAAATTAAAATTATTAATGAAATGAAAACATATCATGGATTCCACATTATTCAAGGAATGGATAAAATATTTATTTCTAAAATTAAAAATTCATAGGATGTTATAATGATATCTGGAATAGACCATGCTAAGGAAATGGAAAATATTGTCATCACCATGATGAAAATATCAAGAGATCATAATGAAAAAAATTTAATGTCATAGATAACAAGTAGATAATTGGAATCATACTCTAAATAAAAATGATACGGACACATATTTTTTATATGCCTTTAAATAAGATAATAATATAGAATAAAAAATAAATGTTTTATTTCCTACTGATTCATAATGAAAAATCAAAATTTTACTTTCTAGGATATATAGATTGTTATACATGAAGCCATATTTCCATCTAAATTGATATCTCATTCAATTCCCCAAAAACAAAAAAGAGGGTTCCTACTCTCCATGGGTTGATGTAAGGTTCCTAGACATAAAAAATTAACATTTGGAAAAAGTTTATTCCATGATTGAAATAAGTAATCAGTGTACACTATAGATTCAAAGTAAGGTAATTAAATAATTACATATATATCAATGTACTATAAGATTCTACAAAAAACTGTATGTGAATCATATAAAAAACCCCTTCTCCTCAAAATCCATGACCACCAACCATGTAACAAGTCAGCATCTTGTGGTATCTCCATCAAAAAACCACAAAAGATGATGTGAGTACAAGCGCCATCTATAAGATAATAATGTTAGTAATCACAAACAAGTACAAGAATGGTGTATCCTATAGAACCCTGTATAATTCCATCAAATGTTAAACATGGTTACATAATATGGTAATTAAAATAAACAAAAATATGTGTATAACATATATAAAAGTAATTGTATTTAAATAAAATTTATGCATTTCAAAATTGTTGATGAAAAAAAACCATAAAACATCCCATTTAACAATTTTAAAACTAAATGTTTTCATAAAATGATCTGAAATCAATTTCACAAGTCATTTTTATTTCAAATAATAAAAATTTAAGAACATGCACTTGATATTAATATATATACAAGATTAAATATAAATAATAAATATCTTTCACTTTGATAAAAAAATCAATCAATATCATGAATGAATAAATAATGGAATCATTGGAGCCGTCTAGTGATAGAAAACTCTTTCACGTATCATTTATAATGTATATGAATTTCATGGGTATAACATAGATATTATAGTGATTCAATAATAATCAATATAATTAAAATACGTCATGACTGGTCTCTATGTATTCATCGAGTCTCATGTGTATCATGAAAACCATTTCCATGGACACCTAGTTTTCTTTTCGTACATCCATTTTCCGAACCATAGATATTATCTATTGATACACTATACATGTTGTGAGCATTCAAGATATGAATATATTTTTCTCATCTATTCCAACTATAAATGTTCCCATTAATAGTCAAAATAGGTGTTTGTGATAAATTTTTTTCGACAAGCACAATAGGGATCCTTATCAAAACGATTCCTCATTTCATAAACTCAACATTTTCAATCATGGTGATGTGAATTCATAAAAAATATCACTATCATCCATAATCCACCTAAATGAAAATGATACATTTTTTGACACCTATATATGTGAATTAAATGGATCAAGAATGTCAAATTAATGTATGATTATAATGGAGGGTCATTATAATGTTCAAATTGGGCCATAATACATCATCAATTTGAATTAAAAACCAGTTTTTCAATTCAATTTTAAAAAATTAATTCCATACCTTATTCCTTTCAAAAAAAAATCGAGTAATGACAAAATAGCCCTTAAAATAATCATTTATTTCAAAATATCCCAAATTCATTCAAGGTTGTTTTAATGTTTAAAAAGTTGTATGTTCCTTTCAAATCCTAAAATTAGACACTAATTATTTGTTAAAAAAATTTCTAAATTCAATCAATGAAATAATTCTGATTTCAAAATGAGGGTAACATCATTAAAATATTGTTCCTCATAATTTAAAAATTTTATGAATTTCAAACTACTTTGAAAATATAAAATATTTCAAATCATTTCATTCCAATCAAGTAATGTTACATTATAAATCATTATTATAACTAAGCCCTCACATTCAACAAGTTAACATTGAAAAACACATTGAAAGGAAACTAAAATCAACATATCATTCTCTAATTTAACAAATAATTAAAAGGAACCCATTCTATAACCAATTTATTTTATGTTAAATTGAGATGATATCATAATGAAATTCAACATTTGTGATTGTATATAATTGGTTGGGAAAAGTAACATATAAAAAATTATCATGAAAAAAATACATAAAAACGATGAAAAATCATAGAAACACATATATGGAAAATATAGAATCTAACAACAATAGATCTGATATTTTTGACCTCTGATGGAAATCATTGAATCTGGGAGAGGATATCTCGATCGATGTGAGATTATATTTTATTTTAAAAATGCCACATAAACTATACATGATCCAATGGAATATAATTCCAACATCACCTCTATGATGATCGAATCAAAATAACAATAGAGATCAAAAGTAGAGATGAAATGAAATCAATGGAATAGGATCACCATTGTGATCAGCATGGTGATTCCCCACGAGACGAGATTAGGGGGAGATGAAACAGCTATAGTGGTTCCAAAAAACCATTGTAACAAATTAGGTTTATTTTGGTAGTGTTTAAGGTTAATTATGGGTTTATGAGTATATTAATTACATTTTTGGTGTAATAAAACCTATTCACATCATTTATAGGGTTAGTTCATGCATTTAGTAATAACCGCTGCCTAACCAAGGTGCCACTAATTGAGCCACAAGAAGAGATTTCGTGTTAGGACTCACCAGTTTCATAAGTGTATAAAACCATTTTGACCCATTATGTTATATTTTCGTGGATTTTATTCATATTTGAGAAATCATGCACCAACCATGTACGCAATATGGGATATTAGAATGTTATGAATGTTGGTTCATGGGTTTTCGAACCATACGAAAACCATGAACACACAAAAAACCTTAAAAAAATCATAAACAAACTGGCAACAACCTGTAAAGGGATCTGATCAATGGATTCAGAAATCAATGGGCCAAAACACCTAATTTTATGTAATTAGCTATTACATCCTCCCACTATAGGAATTTGTAACCATATATGTCTTCAATTCTGAATGATACTATATGGTTACTTAAGAATAACTTCCACACTCTTCTTGTGATGAAGATGGTTTATAGCCCAAAATGAAGACTCACCAAAAGTCAAAAAAATGTCCCATTGTTCTTTATAAGAGACTTCAACAACTCACCATAGAGAAAATTTAAGGGAATCCTTTTAAAACTATAATGTAATTCCATAATAAATCAAATAAGGATTTCAATCAGAAAAAAGATCTCATTTACCATCTATTATCAAACATATATTAATAATGAATAGAACTAACAATTAATTCATCCTATGTTATGTACACCATGGAAACCTATGATTTTCAACAATGAGTCTCACCCCATAATTAACTTATCAAATTATATGAAATTAAATTCATGTTACAATCTCAATGAAGAATCAAAACATCATAGATGACCGAGTACATTCCCAAGGTCTATACATATCTAATAAAAATACCTCAAACTAGAGGTCATTTTCCAAAAAGGACAGTACAATATTTAAATGAAGATCATTAAACATATCAAAACTAATCTATAAAAAATATAGGATAAATAAGTGCATAACATGTAAGGAAAAAAACTGAGGGAATTTGATTCAAATCATAGGATTAAAAACATTGATGGAAAAAAATTTAAGAAGAACAAAAAAGTGTAAACATCACAACATTTCTTAGAAAACGATTCAACTCTTTACGTAGGAGGAGAGTAAACCTCAATGGCGTAAATTCATTCTAAAATGTAAGGTTAAAAATTCAAGATTTAACAACAACAAGGAATAACAACACATGTAACAAGAAAATGAATCTATCCACCTGAACCTAAATAAATCTCAAAATAGATCATTAAAAAATATATTAAAACAAGCCATAATGACCCCTAAAATAAAGGGTATTCAAAAACAAAAAACATTCAATAATTAGAAAACGATATAGTTTCAACTATGTAATAAAATAAACATATTGGACAAAAATCCACTATACGTAATAGTTAGTGTCCCCACTATGTTAAAATCATCACTCGGTGGCATAAGGAAAGAGATTTGTTATCTAATTTCATCCTCAAAATCATAATTATGAAATGATAATCCCTTAAAAAAACATACCTATTTATTCTCCCATGATATAAGACCTCTTAAGGTGACCCAAATGGCCACACCATTTACAAAACCTCAGATATTAAAAACATAAAATATTAGTTTGACTAGGTTCTCCAAACAAGAGGAACATGACATGCATCTCCATTCCTCAATATGAATTTTATTCCTCAATCAAGAGTAAGGGATTCATTTATTCAGGATGTTTTTAAAAAAATTCTTCAATTAAAAAATACATAATGATAATATTAATATTATAAATAGTCCAAGATGTAAAAATGTAAGTTAAATGTTATTGGTGAAGACCCATTATAAAATTCAATACCTTATAAAATTCATTTTAAACAACCTTATGTATAAAAAATATCAATCTTGGGAATTGCATGGAATACTACACAGTAATATATCATCTTTAATGAAACTGTTGAACAAGGTAACATTTTCCTTATTCAATTTTTTAGGTTAATTACATTGAATGAATACAGCCATAAGGAAATCATTATAGATTAATTCTTGTGGATGATGACGAATGAAAACATACCACCACTGTCAACATGTTCTATCTAATGGTGAATTGATAAACTTAATTGTTTGAAATTCACTCGTCCTGACATAATTAACATTTATATTAACTACATAAAGTTACATTCTACATCAATAAATCCTAATTCAACTATATGAGAAAGTGGATGATAGTGCATGAATTCATGGATGTAGTTTTAATGTGGGATGGTCATTGGTTCTATTACTCAATATGGAGTCATGTTAGAGGCATTTACAAGAGATAACACATTAGAAACACATTAAGAACCAATCTAAAAACAATATATATTAAAAGAAATTATATAATTCATAGAAAACGTAACAGGGTAAATTTTTCGTCATTCTCTAAAATAGGATCCTCAAATGAGGCATAACACAGGCCCAATAATAGATTATAACCAATCCCAAGGATTTTAAAAACCCCATAATCCACATTATCTATGCATCATAGATTTTAAAATAACACATGATTTATCTATTCCCAAAATACTAATATTTCCTTCCAAAATGGGAAATAATTTTATAAACCCATCATAGATTCTTTTAAAAAACATTTAATTATCATGAAAAATCGTTATTGGTTTCAAAAAATTTAATCCAATTTTGTCATTTAAAAAACCAATTATACATAAAATACATCAAAAACCATATTTTTCATAAAATATTTCATTTACAGGGTATCAAAGATTCTTTGAAAATATGTTTTCCAAACAATAAATTTAATAAAACTCAATTTATAGTCATTGAAAACAATTTTGAACAAAATAACCAAAAACTAATTTTAATCCACAAATTTTGTTTTCATAATGGATTGTTAAACAAAAAACAAGGGGCCAAAGTTGAAACATCCAAACAAGAGAATTAATGTACCACATTCATAACCCACCAACTGAGCACACATGATTAAAAACATTTTTAAATCTAAATGAACACATTTACTTGAATGGAATTCTTTAAAAAAATGAATGGATTGGTTTTATTGGATAGAAAATGACCAAAAAATAAATGAATAGTTTGTATTATCTTCAAAATTAGTCACACTGATTTACCATGGTTTAATATACTGTGAAGGAAAAATAATAATTTTTGATTTTTTCATATAAAACTCATAAAATATTCGAAAAAAATGTTTAATATCTTTAGGAATTGAAATTCCATTCATAATAAAAAAACATAAACTAAAAATAAATACACATGTTTCCACATTACCTTGTTACTCATGACTCATCTTAATGAGTTGGTGATCAAGATGATTTTGAATTTCTATTTCAAGAGTCTCAACAAATTATGAAACCATTTTCTACATTGAATCACCCTAAAGAACATATAGTTTTTCCCAGAGACGTTATTACATTATTTTAATGACCTCCTCTAATATAATTTATGATTAAAGTACAATGGATTCCTTAAAAACTAACATTCTATTTAATTTGACACTAAATCAATAAGCGTTCCTAATATCCATGTGTTTAAGACAATCATCTGGTCCTCTAGAAATAACCAGGGGGAATGATTTTCCCCAAAAATGATAAAACAATCAATGTACATTATGGACGTAATTTATGATAAAAAAGTAATACTTACATCTCAAGGTATTAAGTGACACTATAAAATCTGAAATTAGAACATAACATCCCAAACCAATCTACTAGAGCTCTTTAACCTCCTACCATGTTCAATACCACCACCCATGGTCCCCCTAGTATGAACCGATAATGGTTTATGTGAGAAAGGTCAACTGTTATAATATAACAATGGTTGAAAACACTAAATAATAAAAATAGAGTGTGAGGTATAAATCCTAGTAGGATACAAAATAATATTTTATGATGTAACATCATAAGGTAAATAAAATATGTTAAAATTGGACTATAATAAATAGAATGTGAAACATAATTTGAAAATAAATTTTTAAATATTTCAAAATCATTTATCCAAAATGTCAAATAAAACATTCCATTTAAAAATTTAAATATTATACATTTTCTAGAAAATATTTGGAAACTATTTCACTACATAGATCCTTATCAGACAAGAAAAGTAAAAAAATGAATCAGATATGATGAGAAGAATAAGATTAAATAAAATAGTGTCAACATTCATCACATTAATAAACATATAAATTAATATAACGATTCAATCTAGAAAGGAAACATTAGATCCAAATAGTGAAAACAAATGATTTCATATGATGCGTATCATGTATATGGATGTCATGCTTAAAACATAGAAATAGTAGTCAATAAACCATATTCAATATAATACAAATACATCATGATTTGTGATTTGTAAAACATATAGTGTAACAAGTCCCATGAAAATAATTTCCACACACATTAACATTCATGACAACACAAACAGAGCCTAAAACTATCATATTCCTTATGGATCCACTTGATGGGGTGTGTATTTGATATAAAACATATATTGAGGTGATTTAATTTAACTAAATATGTGTCCATGAGTTTTCAAAAGTGGTGAGTGATATTATCAAGTTATAAGGATCACAACTGTCATCATTATCAACTTTAATCTTGGGATCACTCCATAAATATTTCAATCATGTGAACATTAAATCAAATCAAATCTCACCCTCACATATATACACCCTCAATGTAAATATTATATTTTCATCTCCAATTAATGAGAAGTACAATAATCAATAAAATAACCTTAGGTTATCATTACAAGATAGAATCATTATAATGGGCCATCCAGGATGCCATGAATTATCAGATTTAAATCAAAACATTTTATTCAATTCAACATTAAAAACTTTTATCCTTACATTCTTCTTCTCATAAACAAAAAATTTAATTAGTAATAGACTATTAAAAATAATTTCATTAAAAAAATGCCAATGTATTTATAGGATTATATACTCTTTGGAAAGAATATGTTCAATTAAAAAATGCATATACACCATCATTACATATGAATTAATCACTCGTTTCAAACTAAAAAATAATTTCCATTTCAAAGAGTGGGTAACATCATTTAATGAGGGTTCCTAGACATTTCAAAAATTGATGATTTTGGAACTATTTACAAAACAAAAAATATTTTAACTTATTTCATTCAAATCATTAAATTTCAATTTCAAAATTAAAACTAGTCCTTTTCCTACAATTTAAAAAATTCATTCTTGAGAACACCATTGAATGAACATAAAAAAAATATTGAATTCGCCAATTTATAAAATCATGGGATGAAACCCATCCCATATTCAATTTATTGTTTTGATTATCAAAGAGGATTTGACAAGGAAAATAATGATCAAGTATTATAAAGCATGTGTCAGATGAAAAAACATATATATAAATTCCAAGGAAACAATGAATTACACACAAAAAAATAATATATAATAAGTAATTTGACCAAAATAGATCTAAGATATGTCACATATGACAGTGAAAACTAAATCTAATAAGTGGAATCTTGATTTTAGTGAGAAGATATCCTATCCAATGAATTCCACATCAACTATCCATTATCCAATGGAATATAATTCCATCATAACCTCTATGAATAATAATTCAAAACACCTAAAGGGACTATATGATTAGAAGAAAATATTTCATTGGAAGAGAATCAACATGTTGATTGAGAAATTAATTCTAAAATAGATGAATGTGGTAGTAAAAATATTTCTACAGTTAGATCAAAAAATTAAATCGAATGAATAAGGTTTTTGTGGGAGTATTTTATGTTTAATTAGGGGTTTTGGATTTTTATTACAATTTAGGGGAATTAAAACATACTTGCAAGGATTTCTAGGATAAGTTGTTTGTTTATTTCAAGTTGTTCCCTAAAATGTGCACCCCTACAAGATTAACTGAAAAAGATTTAGGGTTTGGATAAATTTTTTATTTACCATTGTGTAATCCATGTTACTAAAACTATTTAGGTTTCATGGTTTTTCAATGTGTTTTTTCTACTATGATACAGTGTTTTATCCCATCCCCAGTTATTCGAATGGGTTCACTATTGGGAATCAGGGTTTTGTCAAAACCATGTGACAACCATGTAGAGACCTAGATACCCTAAAAATCAAGGAAAACACAAAATACATCCCATTAAGAGATATAACTAAATTATTTTCATATTTTTCGGTCAAAAGAGCTTACATCATATAATCAGATATTACTAAATTATGAATTGGGAATGTTTAGTAGATAATAGAAATTCAACATCATTTAGTGAATTATATCTTGACAATTTTTCAATTTCCGGGTTGACAGAGAAATATTCTATCATTTATCTAATCACCCCGGATGATGAATATATTATATACACTCAAACATCAACATAATTACTATGTATAAGCCATAAACTTGAATACATGAGAGCTTATGTAAATTCATTGATCATGATCACTTGTGAATATTCAAATTTTATAAATCATATGGAAAATAATGTATATCACACATGGATAATGTAAATTGAAAAAAATGTAACCTTACTAAGGATAAATTTCATCATGGGCATGTGAGATTGGAGTATGTATGTTTAAAGAATAAATTGGTAGAAATTTTCATGATGGTATTTCCAAAGAAAACTACTGAAATTCATTAACTATCTCATGGTTTAAATTTTATTTTCCACTCTTAAAAATTATAGATTTGGGACCACTACTCTATATGTCATGTTCTTAAATCCCCATGTGATGATCTATATTATATTACATATTATAACCAGCAAAGGAGTATCATTTCTATTTGATGATAATGTTGGAGAAATATTGTTGATACATAAGTTAAATATATTTATTGGGGGATATTTTGTTAATAAGGATGATGTGGGAAAACTTTTTTCAATGATATCATATCACAAAATTGTTGCCTTGGGGTTCAACATGATATTAGTTTATAATGTGTTGTAAAAAAAGTTTACTTATCGTGATTCACACTATATAAAACTTGTTATATCAATCCCCAGTTATAATTTTTGAAAAATATCTATAATATTCTGTCTCAATAATTATTTAAAATATAGTTTATGTGCATATTATACAATGATACAAAAGAATTATTATTTTCAATGAGTATCAAAAGAGATGACCATTTTTATCTCTCTTGATTGGGATTGTTATAAAAAAAATTACTAAATTTAAATAACATATTATTATTTTTTTGTATTTCATGAATATAATGATTTTTAAGGTTTTTAGGAAATTTTGAGCAATGTAATACAAAAAATGAAAACTATAAGAAAATGTAGTCAAAATGTAGGTTATGAATATGGATCATGGTCCACAGGGTTTGGTTAAATAGGTTCCTTCATTACTCATTGACGTTAAATAACATATTTGATAATTTAATTCTGAAATAATAAACTTCAATTACTATCCATCGATAATTTAGGTATAGAATTTAGAATTTTTATGGAACAACAAATCTCACCTCCTCCAACGTCCATGTTCAATAAAACCCCTTGACCATAAATGTAATATAATAAATGACTTGGCTTCAAAATATGTTATTTCATCCCTTCAAGCAATCCCAATTAAAATTTAAGAAGTGTTTTATTTATGGAATGGAGGGATATAATGTAAATAAAATAATTGATGTTATCTCAATTGTCGTTTCATGGTTAATGACCACCAGACCCATACACATTCATATCCCCTCCCTCCAAAGATCCCTCCTAAGTTGGAAATGAAGAAAGGGTGTTAATTACCCCCTAAGTCTCACCTCTAGTAGTGCCCATGTATGTGACTAGATCCAAGGTTGTAGAAATCACACAATATGGGATGCTTGACTATAATTATGTAATAATATCTAGAGATAAGATGAATCATTCACAATAACTCCAAAAACATATAGAAAAAAAATCCAAACCATCAAACATGAATGTATAAATATAACATACACAAAATTTATAACTCTCCAATGTAAATACAAAAAAATTAAATCATAATTATCAACCGACTGTCTATCAAGGATCTGAGCTAGTATTGTCTTGCATGATCTGTGAAATCCTCTAGGATGCCTAAAAATAGGTTTATATAAATAGGGATAGCCTACAACTATACCCATTAGGAAAATTATAGTCATTCATGTGCATGTGAAAGAAGTATAAAAATCCCTCTATGAGAAATTAGAATAACCATGCCACGCCTCAACAAGTATACTAACAAAAACCATCCAAAAAAAGGAATCATCACTATGAAAAGAAAGTCTTGTAATATTGTATAATTTAAATCAATTATTGGGTATCCTACACCACTATCCCATTGGACTCCTACTTTCTCCAAATATCATACATCCTGGAACTCCCATCACATTCGTATACCACATCATATTCTACCTGAACACTCATGTGCCACACTCCACACCCCTACCATCAGACACATGGGCCTCAAAACACATTCTTCCCATACACAACTGGGCCTCACAACAAATATTATCCGAAACGCCATTGGAACACAACATATCACATCACATATCACCCAGAATATACCTATGAAGCACATTACAACTCTTACTGATGATACATGTGAATCTAAACACGTCTCCCAAAAACTCTTCAGCTCTCACATCTCCCTAGAATATACTAGGGACACAAAACCCCTTGCCCAAAAAAGCCTAGGCCATCACAACCTCAATTAAAATCACAAATAGAACTCCAGGAATCATAGCCTATCATATAGAAACATCACCTAAAAAGATATCATGAATGGGTGGGTACCCATCCATCTGTAATCCTCACTAGATTTTTGCGAAATATAAGCTCCCTTTTGATGATGGGGGTGTTCAGTACATAATGGTCAACTATTGTTGCGTTTTTGTAGAAATCCCAATGAAATATAGTTATATATATATAATAAAAAACTCATCCCAACCAATGGGATCTCAAATAAGAAACAGAGTCACAAAACCATCACTTCTTCTGCTACCTCAAAATGCATGACACCATAAATCAAGCCACAACCCCATTTGTACATTTTTTACCAATTCCTTTAATAATAGCCATTCTATCATCCAAACAAACCCAATATATTCAAAACATAATCAAATAATTATTTATTCATTCCATACCAATATGGGAACCTAACACAATGAAACCATTAGCTCACCACCCAAATAAACAAGGAAAAAATCTACTACCTCACCGCCCCAAAATCGTGGCAATACAAACCACCTCACCACCACCAGAAAATCATTGTTGTAAAAACACATATTTCCCGAAATCCCATTACAACCACAAACTATCATCCAAAAGGCACATCCACAAATAAAAATACATCATGATCTATCTTTACTGATTTGTAGATGAGATTTATTGATATTCTAATTTAATTTAGGGGTGTCATCACAGAAATCAAACTCATGGGGAACCTATTTTCTTATCCAAGTATATGTGGTAAATAAAATTTATATAAATGAATTCTTCAGAAAACAAATAATTTTAAAGATAAAAACCATCCAGTTTACAAAAATCGACCCCTATAGGCCATGATTTTTTAAGGGAAATTAGCCCCTTCAATTAATAATATCTACCAAAAATAGAATGTATAAATATAATGCATCACTTTTCCCAATGCCCAAGTATATTAATTTTTAATACAATATGATTGTGATTATTAATACGAAATCAACTATAAATGAAAGGGAAACAACAACAATCCCATATTTCTTGATGATAAATTTAGAGATATGAATAACACATACATCGAATGAGAATGATTGACACTTCTTGGTTGCGCTAAAAATAATGGCATGCATAGAGTAGGTACTCCACAGGGAATCAAAAACCAATTGATACATCCAAGACACACAACTATTATAGGAATAAGGATTATACATATCTTTTTGTAAGATAAATATAGATGGAATAAAAAAGATAAAAATATTTCATCTTTACGAATATCTGATCATAGTCACTGAATAGATATACATTCAATCTTTCACAATAACCAGATCTAACCTTAACAAGTGTTTTAAATGTAATAAATCCTTTATAAACTTATGGAAATACATATCTAATTAATTTTTTTTTGAAAACACTCTAAAATCCATCGTTTTAATCATTAAACTGAACTACAATCATAAATAACATTAAAATAGGAAAACATGACAATGCTAGCAGAAATAGAAAATAGTTGGATATGAGGAACTATTTGAAGTGAGGAATAATAATAATGAAATTATAACCCAAATAAATGTGTCACTTTAGAGATAGATTCTTCTAGATGAGGCACCACTCGATGAGGGACCACTAGATGAGACACTTCCAAGGTGAGGCACCGCCTGACACAAGACACTGCTAGACGAGTGACCACTAGCTATCTAATACTAGAGAGAGGCAACTAAAGAAACAACTAAAAGGTGAGACACCACCAATAAACTACAACCAAGGTGTTACACCAACAACAAGCCATTTCTAGGGTGAGGCACCACCAGGCATGAGACCCTACTTGGGTGAGACATCACCAGTGAGCCACTGCTAGTTGGGAAACTATTGGGTGAGACACTGCCATCGTGGCACTACTAGGGTGAGACACCATTTTTTTATGTAACCGTTGGGAATCATTGAAATCTAGTAATGTCCAAAAGTATTGAAAAGAGTCACCTTGACTACATATGACACCTAAAACATTTTACATCCCACAAATTAATAGACTAAAAAGTTCTTGGACATTAAATCAGAACATATCCATTATTATCACACTCTGGAATTCAAAACAAACCCATATGCAATGAGAGGAATGGTCTTAACAACTACCCCCATGAGATACCTCTTAAGGATCACATGACATGTAAAACATTTTGACCAAATAAAAGAATCAAATTTCAATGATAAAACTCATTTTCATTATCAAAATGTGGAGTTGAAACCTCTACATCACTGAAAACCTCCTTCTACATCTTCCAACCAGGCCTCATCATCATGTTCATTGTCATGCCGAACCAAACGAACACAAAACATACTGCACAACCACAACCAACTGGACAATCCAAAATAGATGAATCAGGAATTTCTTCCTAAAATATATGATAATATCCTCTTCAGGAGGCACAAACTCTTCCACATATCTTTAATCGCATAATATTTAATAAATCCCGATTAGGAATTCTGTCCCCTAAATTCCATATGGTGGGACACTATCGCACATCACACAACAAATATAAAAAACCATTGGAAAAAATCTATACTCCTAAAAAATGGTCATCACGTCACCTAATAGTGAAAAACAGAACAAGGAGAAACTAAAAAAATTCTAGGTAGTGGAATGTTTATGTGTTTGTCACTTCTATGTACTATCTTCTAGGACTCTATTCCTACACAATAAATGAACTAATATAATAGACCAACCACATAACACCATCTCTTGATTATCGTAGATCTATTTTGGTTATTCCACAAATGTCACATCACCCTCAATATCTATCACTCCCCAGTCAATGACATATGAGTAATTGTGAAGATATCGATGAAGATGAAATAATTGAATGAGATCATTGATCTTCACTTATATTGGTGGAAATATGAACATATATTCCACCTCACTTAATCTGCCCCTACACCTCCATGGTCCCATCAAACATGGGAGAATTCTTACTCTATATTCTAAAACTCATCTTCCCATGTCAAGGGGAATCCTTCAAGATATTTTGGTCCCTAATCTTGAACTCCAAGGGCCAACGTCTATGATAGAAAGAATATTTCTGTCAGTCTGGCGATTTTTTCATTCTCTCATGAAAAATTTGATCATTCTTAAGTGTTCTCAGCAATAAATCAGGACCAAAAATTGTTGTATCCCAATCCTCTATCCAGCCCAATTAATAATTACAAGGTCTTCCATACAAGGTGTCCAATGTGGCTATGCTGTTGGAGGAGTGATATGTATTAATATAAGAAAACTCTACAAAGGGAAATAGTCAAAACCAATATCCACTAATGATAAGGATTCAGACTCTCAACATATACTCAAACACATAGATAGTCCATTCAATCTTGACATCTCTATGAGGATGGAAATCGATGATGAGGAGTATCCTAGTGCCAAAATAATGAAACCATACCATATAGAATCCTAAAGAAAATCATGCATCCTAATCCATGATAAATCAAAATCAATCCTCCATGAATCTAAACTAACTAATCTACCAAAGTCCTAGATTAGACATCCAATATTCAATGACTCCATGATCATTAAGAAGTAGGCAATCATCATCAACTAATCCACTATAAACCTGATAGTACCACTACCTCATGGACTCCTTTATATCCCTATGAAAAAATCCTATGAAATGTCATTCCATTTCAACTACGGAGTATCGATGGGATATAATAGATAACTAGAAACATGATTCTCATACATTATCTGATTGAAAACCAAGAACATCTCCACAAACACTACCTATTACAATTTCATCTAGGGACACCCAAAAAAATCCTTAATCCAAAATACATATTATAAATACCATGGATTACCAAAATTGGTTTTGAATGAAACTCATGATTAGCTCTATCATGAATTGCCACCGGAACAACAACCTCCCATGAGTCGACAACAAGTTTTGACCATTATCATACCCTCCTTATGGAGAATCGTTATAGAAAACACAATCATGCATAACCTGTCCCTTTGAGTGTCCCCACTAACACTCATACACCTGGTGCGACAAATAAGTCTTCACAATCATAAAAAAACAATGTTTACCACCATCCACCCATGAATATAGGATCTAGGGTGAAAATTATTCCATCACTCACCAAGAATCCATAGATTCAAGAACAACCTCCTTTTATGATATTTTTATCAATGCATTGGACATGAAATTTTCCTTTCATGATGTATAGGATATAACAAAATCATAGTCTTGAAGAATATTCATCCTCCTATGCCAAAATAAATTTAGATCTCACTGGGAAATGAAATATCTCAAACTATTTTGATTTGTATTGGAAAAAAGCGCTCTCAAATGAGTTAATAGTACCATAACATTAGGGAAAACACATCCACAACTAACACTAGATCATGGGTGGAGTGGTTAGGTTCATGGAGATATAACTTCATAATTTAATAATATATCACATCTTTCTAATTAATCCTTAAAAATCTCAAACCAAAATAGTAAGAGTCACAAAACACCTTAAACGTTACCCCTTACTCAGGAAATCGAGGCATTGGGGTACTGACTAACATCCCATTCTAGAAACTAAATTATTCCTAGAATTGATCAAAATATAATAAATATTGGTCCTTCTTAGTCAATGTTTTCAATAGGGCTCCAAATCAAGAGAAATTATTGACAAATTTGAGATAATACCATATGTGACGGAATAGATTGTGAACCTCTCATACATTCATGGGTGTTTCCCCTGAATCAACTACTTCCACATTAATAATTTATATTCCACCCCATATTGAGACATCACATAACAGATGAAATTCACCTCTCATACCTATAACATAAACTAGGTCAACTTTCCATAGGGTTAGTTGAATCAAAGAAACAATAATACTTTTTTGAGATACTCGACATGGTCTTTCTATGACTACGAGTAGATTAAGATACTTTCAATGAATATAATGAATAAATGATCATAGAGGACACAAAAAAAGTGTTCATTATCCCCATTAACATGGTATATTCATTCATTACACTGAATGATAGGTTCACAAACTCGAATTTCCCACATTTTCATTAAGTGACTATCAACAAGTTTTTTCCCTCTTTCACCCTCCACTGGTAATATCCAAGACACAACTAGATCTTAGAAAAAAAACTCTCCCCTCTTATCTAGTACAAATGATATTTTATCCTAGTATGAGAATAATGATATTTCACCGTCACATGATTCAACCTCTTGTAGTCTATACAGGACCCCATACCATTGTATTCCTTCTTCTAGAGAAATAGTGGAGCACCCCACAAAGGCAAAATTGTCCAAATAAAAGTCGTTCACATTACATAATCAATTTAAACCGTCAAATATTGTAATTCAGAAGGTCCCATCTGATAAGGATCCATTGAAATCAGAGAAACACCGGGTTTCCTGTCTATCCTAAACTCAATATCACAATGATGGGGTAACACAGAAACCTACTTAGGGAAAACATCAATGAACTCACCAATATTAATGGGAACCTATACCATCTCACGATCCACTATTTCTACAAACATCTCAACCAAAAATTAAATAAGGGGTTCTAGAAACTGACTTCCCACCTAAAAACACCACTCCCCAATGAAAATCACACGCTTGATAACTACATTTGAAAATTACACTCTTCTATGGAAGAATTATATAATTTCATTCATGGAATATAACACATTGATGACAATGATGATATTGTATGGATGAATCTGTAGAAAAAATAGACCTCTATGATATATAAAGCCTCATCATCAACCTACACCCCTTGAATACATCAGACAAGATGGTCTGTGATCGAACTAATATACTCAACACCATGTAATGTGAAGCATCTCAACATATAGTCCTAGTGCATGGGAAGGAGTGTTTGAAACAATGTAGTGGGAAGATCTTGATAAAAAAAGGCACAATCATGGATTCTAAACAAACATACCATACCACTAATGTTTAGTTCCCCCACCAGAATAGCTAGCTCTACTGCATGTCACTGACCATGCCTATATCATAGACCTCTCTCATGACAACCACATCTGCATCCATGCTTAGGTCATGGTCCACAAACATAAGAAACATCTTACGGTTGGACTCTACCTACCTCATATCCCCTTGGAGTGGAAAAAAAAATTCCCATATGGCTAAAATGGCCTCACTAGGAACTATTGTTGAGGCTGAATCTGAAACTATCCACCTCCACCAAAAGAAGCTCAGGAAGCTACTTGGCACTATCTCCAGAGATTACAATGAACCCCACAACCAAAAAACACTACACCAATGCACCCATGAAATGAATGGAAACAACTGGCATCAGATGCCATGAAAGGAAGTTGTTGAGGATGAATCTATAAAAACTGAATCCTCAAAGGTCCTAGTTTAAAAGGCATACCACTAAAAATATTCCTCTTGAATAACTCTAATAGATTCACCCTCTTGGTAAACCTCCTCATGAGTGAATCTGATTGATCACCTCCACCTTTTTCTAAACCTGCCAAAAAAATTACAATGTAAAAGAGGTAAGAAGAAACTGGATAGAAGGATGAAGTGCCTCCCCAAAACGTCTTACCCAAGATGCCTCATCAAGAATGTTATCTAGGGATAATCTTAGAAGGTCATTGAACATGATCTCTAGATCATTCATTTTTATAGTCCGATAGTGACGTGAAAGAAGATCCTTTCCCTTATTAGCATTCATGGACGACAAAATAAATTGTTCCAAGAACTCCTTGATGATATCAACCCAAAATAAATTGTCCAACAACAACACCGCAGGATATAGAATCCACCACCGACACAAAAATCCATGAATCTGACTAAATGAAAAAGGTACCCAGTACCCTTTCGGGTCCCAAATAAAATTTAAAGAGATCTCGAGCTCCTCCATCTATATCATTGTCTCAACATCAGAATCATTTCCATCATACACAAGAACATAATTCCACTATGAAGAACACACAATACTCTACCATGAGTCATCCAGATTAACCCTTTGATGATCAACCAGATCACCATGTGGAACCTAAACTTCTTAAGACACATGGAGACAATGAACTGGACCCTTAGATGAAAGGAAAGCAAATATTTCCAAATCTAGAGTAAGATAATATGATTATTATGATTTATATATTTTTTTCATTTTTATATCGATTTTAAATTTCCCAAAATAACCATATTAAAAAAATAACACAAGTAATTATGATGCAAGAACCTTTCCTATGTCTCTAACCCACACGTAGTTCCATCTCACTTGGTCATTCAATATACTCATTGTAAGAACCCGGTTCTTATTTTTGAGGTACGGGCTTCTTCTTTTCCTTTTCCTTATGCGTTTTTTAGAGAAATATGGAAAATTGGGAGAACTGCTAAATTTTGGAACGACACGCCGTGTACTTTTCAGCACGCCGTGTACATTTGGCCGTGTTGGGATGAGTACACGGGGCATGTAGCCATGTCGGGGATGAGGGGTGTAGGAACCGACTACACGATGTGTAGTGGTACCTTACAAGAGATGTAGTCTGTTAGCAGGCCAAAACAGTAAGGAGGTGGAGTAGCCGACAGCTGGGCGACAGTACACACCATGTTCTTGGAAGTACATGCCGTGTACTCATGTCAACGGATGGACAGTGTGGCAGTACCGCCAAATGAAAAGTTAAATGAAATAAGTACACGCCTTTTACTCATAAGTACACGCCGTGTAATTTGTTTTTTCAGCTTAAAACAGGCAGTAGCCTCCTCATTTGTCAGAGGAGACACTTGAGCCGATTTGAAGCCAAATGAGGAGGCCAGACCTTTGAAGATCCGCTGGGTGTTCATCTAGAATCCGATTCGACTTCGGATTATCTCGTTGGAATCGCACGGGTAAGCCTTCTCCTCTCTTGGTATCATTCTTACCAATTATTTCCTGAGGGGAAGTTGTTTATGTTTGAATGGGTTTTGTTTTTAGTCATATCTACATTGTTATTGGGCGTTTTTGTAGTAGGCGTTCGGGTATAACATTCATTGGCCTTTAAGGTAGGTGGATTTGTGTTAATTTTTCTATCTGTCATGTGTTTCGTGTGTTGTTCTGTGTTTTCGTGCCACGAACCCATGTTGGGGTGTCATGTGTCTGAGGTTGTGGCTATATTAACTACCTATAACTATAATGGTAATTGAATAATTTGTAAAACTGCTGTTTGGGATCGTTTCATAGATCTAGAACTACCCCGGGGGTGTGTTCTATTGTTTAGCAATTTGGCCAGGATACCCAAGGGTATTCCTTTAAAGTAGTAATTGTAGAATTCCCTAGAAAGGAATTTCTTGTGTACAACTTGTTTATATGTTGGGCATGGCCCCGTTACCGTTTAGCCTGAGGGCGTTGTTGTGATTAACCTGTGGGCACTACACTGTTTAGCCCGAGGGCGGTAGTTATTTCACCCTGAGGGAAACATCTTCCATGCCAGGGTGTAGCTGACTCTATGGATGTGGGTGACACTACCTACGCCTGAGGGAAAACTGTGTTATGCCTGAGAAAAGATTCTTGTGTTGGATACTCGTTACCCGAGGGTAGGAGTTTACGGGTCTGAGGACACTAGTTGTTTACATAGAAATTCACTATGGTGATTTCTTTTATAAAATAGATTAAATGAATAATTAAATGGAAATTTAACTGTTAAGTTAGTTACTTTGTATTACTACTTACTTTACTGCATTTTACCACTGCACACTATTGTTGCATGTTAGCACACAGTTGGGTAGGGGCCTTTGGTGGGTGCCTACTAAGATATATTTCTCACACCCTATTTGGGTCACGCTTTTTGGCACAAACAGATTACATTTCTGCAGGTGTAGATAGGGGCAAGAGTCCCTATACAAGTACATGATTGCTTCTAAGGAATAGGAAGGCATGGGACCGAGCCTAGGCTCGCGATTCCACTGCAAGTTGTTTTGCTTTGTTTTTGTATACACTTCCCTTTGTTGTACTGTATTGATGTATAACATTTTTTCACTTTTTTCATAGTACATGAGACATGTAGCATCATTATTTATATACCATTGGTTATATCCACTGGTGTGGTTTGTCTCAGTTGTCTATGGTTTATTTCTTCCACTGTTTATTGTATGTTTTATCATGCATTTCACTGTGCTACACTTTGAAAAATGAGGGCATAGTTTCCCCACAATCAGACCTGGGCCCTCAATGCTAGAAAGCAGCCTCTGGCATTTGTGGAAATGCGCTTGAGGTGACGTGGTGAGCCAGGTTCGGGGAACCCATTCTGTGGCAGCTAGGTCTGAGACATTACAAAGTGTTATCAGAGGTGTTCCTTTTCTATGACTTACTATTTGGAGCCGTAGTCTGGGATAGGATGGAACGGTAGTTGGTAATGAGTTGTTCCCGGGCGTAGCAATCCCGTGTACTGGGAAAAGCTAGTTTACCTCGTATTTTAAATTATTATTATTTGGAAATTTTACGGTTGATATGTTTTCACCGTTGGGTGACGCACTTTGAGAGTGAGTTATTTATGATTTTTCTTTGGGTTCTCTTTAGTTTCAACCCAATGAGATAAGGGTATGTATTCTCATGCATCATATAGGCACATGCTATATATGACATGCCATGCATAGTTGCCATGCCATGTAGGTGCATTAGAATTTCATGTTGTTGTGATAGTTGTTGTGATACTAAAGCATGCTATTGTGATAGCTTCTTGATACATACCTACCCAGTGATAGGGTTATTCTGGTATGAGCTTGTTTATAGAATGGACACCAAACTTTGGTTTTTGGGGATTATGGGCCCCCATTGACCAGAATTTGGGGGATCATTGAATTTTTATTAGTTATAACACAGATAAGATGGAAAACATTGATTCGTGGGGAGTATGGCCCCCCACGGGTCGAAATATGACACTTTGGTGTTAGTTTCAGTATTTTCTGGGTTTTGGGGAAGTTTTTGAGGCGTACTATCTGGAAACCCAGTATTCACACCGTGTAGTATGTTTAAACACGCTGTGTATGGCCATCTGTTCAGGAAGAAAAATGATCTTTTTAAGTACACACCATGTACTCTGAGTAACATCGTGTAGTCTCTTCCCGTGCCACAAAATTTGTGGTCGGTGACACGGGGTATGTATGTGCTTGGGTAAACACGCCATGTACATAGTGAACACGCCATGTAGTGTGACCCGACATCTGGCCGTGTTACAAACAACACGGGTCGGTGAACTCCTTGACAGAACACACCGTGTCAATGATGAACACACCATGTAGTGAATCCTGGGGACTCAACCGTGTAACTAACAACATGGGCTACTGTCACCTTCCCTGAACATGCCGTGTACCTGTGGGACATGCCGTGTAGTCTTGTCAGAGGACAGACCGTGTGGAGTTAGCCATGGGGCTGGGAAACGAGATGGTGTATATGCCGTGTGCGGTTGTAACACGCAGTGCAGTTGTAAGCCGATTAGTCGGCCATGTCTCAAGCGACATGGGCAGTTAAAAAACAACACCATACACACCGTGTACATTATGTACACACCGTGAAGTTTTTTTTAACGGGAGTCGTGTGGCTTAGCCGTGTAGAAGGACCCGGGAAGGAGAATGAAAGTCAAGTACATGTCGTGTAGTCAGTGTACATGTCGTGTAGTCTTGTTTTGAAAATTTTGAAAAGCCGTCTTCCTTTTGTTTATTTGTGGTTCCTTCGCTTTCAGACTTAATAATCATGAATCTGAGGCATGCTTTTGACCATTTAGTGTCATGCCTCCTAGATGACCGCGAGATGTTTTCCAGGAGAGCGGCGACGATTATACTCCAGAAATGGTGGACCATGGGATACCAGTTGATCCTCTAGCAGAGCCAGATGCGGCACCAGCTGTTATACCAGACACAGGCGCGGAGGCGCTGTTCCATGAAGGCTTATTGTGGTTCATGAAGACACATCAGGGAGCACCGCATGCTGCAACATCTATAGCCGATCTTACATGTATCTTCAAGCAGCAACATCTGCCTACATTCTTAGGGGATTGCGGAACACATGCTGCAGAGACCTGGCTGGGGTCGATGCAGATATTTTTTGAGCATCTTGAGAAGCCTCTAGGGTGGAGGGTCAAGATCGCGACATATATGCTTCTTGATTCTTCCAAGAGGTGGTGGGATGTCACCACCTAGTCAGAGCATCCCAGAGAGATGGAATGGGAAGATTTTCAGGAAGTTATCTATGACTTCTTCCCTCTTGAGATGCTTAGGGCAGATAGAGCTAAAGTGTTCATGAATCTACAGTAGGGCGTATGTTGGTGATGGACTATTCTTCTCGTTTTACGGAGCTTCAACATTTTACTCCTGTGTTTGTGGGTGATGAGATGTTGAGAGCCATCCGTTATGAGGATGGTCTTCGGTATGACATCCGGGGACTGGTGAAGGTTTTCAGGTTTCCTATTGTACATGCAATATTAAACCAGGAGTTGATTACAGAGAGGAATCTACAGGAATCGACCATTGTGAGCTAGGGCGGTTCAACACCGGTTACTAGTACTATTTCCTCTTATAAGAGGATGAGACAAATGGACTTCTCTCAGGGTAGCAATACCATTTAGAAGAATGCCTCAGGTGGCCAGGTTATGTGCTACCAGTGTGGTAGAGAGGGGCACAAGAGGCCGTAGTGTCCATAAGACCCAGTGGAGTGCCATGCTTGCGGCAAGATGGGTCATCTACAATGCTTTTGTAGGGCGTTTCTCCCAGTGGCTAGTGAGAGGGGTTCTGTGCAGACTCAGCATGCCGGAGTAGGACCAGTGGATTCTTACCAGGTAGGGAACTGGAACACGTCAGGGTGTGCATGGAGAGATGGTGGTCGTGGCCGTGGTAGCCAGACACCTGGATCTCAGAGATAGTAGGGTGAGACAGATCAGTGTAGCCAGGCTGTGTTGCAGGGCCGCCGCACTGGGAAAGCATATGCAGTGTGACAGACCCAGAAGGAGAAGGATCCCAGACCTTCTACAGTTAGAGGTACTATTTTAGTATCTTCTATATTATCTTCAGTACTTTTTGATACGGGTGCTATGCTTAGTTTCATATATGTACCCGTTGTGGGGAGCCTTGGGATCTGTGTTTCTTCATTTTCTGTTATCTTGAGGCTAGACACTCAGTTGGGGACTAGAACGGCTAGTGTGTGTCAGTGCAAGGATTTACCCCTTGAGGTTGGTGGGTGTCACTTCTATTGGGACCTCTATGTCCTAGAAATGAAAAGTTATGACGTCATTCTCGGAATGGACTAGTTGGATCCCTTTCGAGACTTTGTACACTACTATAGTTGCAGGGTGCGTTTCACGTCACCAGAGGGTGGAGAGTTTCTATACAAGGGAGAATGGGATGTTCAGGCGAGTCGAACTGGACCAGAGCATCATGGGTGAGGTGGAGTCACATCCCAGATTGTGAGCTTATATTTGGATGACCAGGGAACTTGTTAGATGGATTTCCATCATGTTTTTTTATCGTTTTAGGGATGTCTTCCCTGATGACTTTTCGAGTCTACCTCCGGAGAGAGATGTGGATTTCTCCATGGAGATTGTTCCAAGAGTAGCACCGATGTCCATTCCTCCCTATAGGATGGCTACACCTGAGTTATAGGTGCTTGAGAGACAGTTATAGGAGTTGCAAGGAAAGGGATTTATCCGACCCATTACTTCACCTTGGGGTTTTCTGGTCCTTTTTGTGAAGAAGGAAGATGGTACCCTCAGCCTTTGTGTGGATTATCAGAAGCTAATCTAGTTGATGGTTAAGAACTGATATCCCTTACCGAGGATTGATTATTATTTTTGATCAGCTTCGTGGAGCATGAGTGTTCTCGAAGATTGACCTGAGATCAGGATATCATAAGTTGCGTGTAAGACCATCTGATATACCTCTCAAGGCTTTCAGGAGTTGGTATGGTCTATATGAGTATATGGTTATGCCATTCGGACTCAAGAATGCGCCAGTAGTTTTCATGGATCTGATGAATCGTTTGTTCCGTCATTATCTGGATTCTTTTGTGGTAGTATTCTTGGATGACATCTTGGTGTACTGTCACACTCGACACGACAATTCCACCCATCTTGAGTGCGTATTGGTTAAATTGAGAGAGCATCAGCTATATGTTATGCTCTCGAAGTGCCACTTTTGGATAGACCTGATTCACTTCCTGGTTCATATCATCTCAGAGGAAGGAGTTTCTGTAGACCCAGAGAAGGTGAGAGCAGTAGTTTCCTACGAGAATCCTAGGAATGTGTTTGAGATACAGAGTTTCTTAGGTCTTGCTAGTTACTACAAGCGTTTCATACCGGACTTCACCCATTTACCAGCACTGTTGACAAGTCTAACTCAGAAGGGGGTGATGTTCGTTTGGTCAGAAGCTTGGGAGGAAGCTTTTCAGGACCTAAAAGGAAGGTTGACACCAACACCGATCCTCAATCTCCCAGAGTAGGGGATGAGCTATACAGTTTACTATGATGCATCAGGTATTGGGATGGGAGTAGTGTTGATGCAGGGCGGTCAAGTTATTGTGTACGGGTCTCGGCAGTTGAGGTCGCATGAGAGGAATTACCCGACACATGATCTCGATTTGGCTGCAGTTGTTCATGAATTGCACAGTTGGAGACATTATCTATTGCGGGAGCATTTTGTGGTTTTCACAGGCTTCAAAAGCCTCAAGTATATATTTACTCAGCGTGAAATGAATCTTAGTTAGAGGTGGTGGTTTGAATACCTACAATCCTTCGATTTTGAGCTTGCCTATTCACCTAGTAAGTGTAATGCAGTAACTGATGCACTATGCAGGAAGACATAGGTACAGGTAGTGTAGGAGTCCAGTGGTGAGTGGCAGCTCATAGCCTTGGTATCTGAGATGCTTCTGGAGGTGCATGATAGTTAGGGGAAGACATATCATTCATCTTCAGCTGTGACTTCTACCCTCATAAATAGAGTGAGGATCTGACAACTATATGATTCAGAAGGCCTATTTCTATGGATGTCGGTGGGAAGTGAGGACCCTCCTCCTGGTTGGACGATAGGCGATAATGCGGATTTTCATTTCCATGGACAAGTATGGGTTCTAGGGGATATACACAAGGAGCTGAAGAGAGAGTTTCATGCTTCATCTTGGGTAGTTCATCCTGGGGTTACCAAGATGTACCATCACTTGAGACGTCGGTACTAGTGTCCGGGTATGAAGAGAGATGTAGCTAGTTTTGTTACGAGTTGTTCCACCAGTCATCAGGTGAAGGTAGAGCACCAGAGGCCAGCTGGGCTGTTACAACAGTTGCCTATTCCAGAGTGGAAATGGGATAATGTCACGATGGATTTTGTGACGGGAATGATGAGGTCACCTCAAGTAAATGACGTCATGTAGGTTTTTGTGGACAGACTCACGAAGGTCGCTCACTTCATGCTGATCAAGGAGAACTTCAGTGTTGACGAGCTCGGATGGTTGTATATCCAAGAGATCGTCCGTCTTCATGGGGTCCCTTGTTCTATCGTTTCAGATAGGGACGCCCGCTTTACGTCTCGTTTCTGGCAGAGTTTTCAGAGGGCACTGGGTAAACAAGTTCTTCAGAGCATAGCATACCACCCTTAGACAGATGGCCAGTCAGACCGTATGATATAGATGCTTAAGAACATGATGCGTGCATGCGTCCTAGACTATGGAGGCTCTTGTGAGAAGTATATAGCCTTAGTATAGTTTTCCTATAACAATAGTTTTCGGGCTACTATTGAGATGCCACCATATGAGGCTTTATAGGGTAGGCCATTCTGATAACCTTTGTGCTGGTTAGAGGCATGTGAGACAGCTTTATTGGGACCACAGCTCATACATGAGACATCTGAACAGGTCCAGTTTATTTAGAAGCATATGGATACCACACAATATCGTCATAAATCTTATGTTGATCACCGCATATGACCCTTGGAGTTCGTGGTCGAGGATCATGTTTTTCTACGTGTTTTGCCGAGGGTAGGACACAAACGAATCCGGATACATGGTATGCTTTCACCAAGGAATGTGGGGCCATTCGAGATTCTGGAGAGAGTCGGGCTGGTTTCCTGTCAGTTGCATTTGTCGCAATGGTACCAAGCTATGCACGACGTCTTCCACGTGTCTCAGTTGTGTCGCTACCATTCAGACTCGTCTCACACCTTTTATCCAGAGCAGTTTGGGCTTCAGCATGATGCTTCCTTTGATGAGCATCTGATCCGTATCGTTGACAGGAGCATGATGTTTCTCCGAGGCCAGTCACTTCCTCTCGTACGGGTGCTATGGCAGCATGGACGAGTGCAGGACATGTCCTGGGAGCCGGAGGCCGATGTACATGCTCAGGGTCTGGAGTTGTTCACGGCTATATCTTCTCCACCCTTAGAAGGGAAATTCGGGGATGAATTTCTATAAGGGGGGAAGTTTGTAAAAACCCGGTTCTTTGTTTTGAGGTACAAGATTCTTCTTTTCATTTTCCTTAAGTGTTTTTGAGAAAAATATGGAAAATGGGGAGAACTCATAAATTTTGGAACTAAACGCCATGAACTTCTCCACACGCCATGTAATTTTGGCCGTGTTGGGAAGAGAACACGGGGCGTGTAGCCATGTCAGCAACAAGGGGTGTAGGAACCGACTACATGCCTTGTAGTGGTACCTTCCACACCGTGTAGTTAGTCGGCAGACCAAAATAGTAAGGTGAGGGAGTAGCCGATAGATGGGCGATAGTACACACCGTGTACTTGGAAGTACATGTCATGTACTCATGTTGACGGATGGACAGTGCGGCGGTGCTTCCAAATGAACTGTTAAATGAAAGAAGTGCACGCCGTGTACTCAAAAGTACACGCCGTGTACTTTGTTTTTTAGCTTAAAACATCCAGTAGCCTCCTCATTAGGCAGAGGAGACACTTGGGCAGATTTAGAGCCAAAGGAGGAGGTCAGACCTTTGAAGATCCGTCGGGTGTTCGTCTGGAATAGGATTCGGCATCGGACGAACTCGTTGGAACCGCACAGGTAATCCCTCTCCTCTCCTGGTACCGTTCTTATAAATTCTTTCCTGAGGGAATGTTATTTATGTTTGATTGGGTTATGTTCTTCATCAGATCTATGCCATTCTTGGCCGTTTTTGGAGTCGGAGTTCGGGTATAACGTTCGTTGGCGTTTAAGGTAGGTGAATTTGAGTTAATTTTTCCAACTGTCATGTGTTTCATGCGTTTTTGTGCATTTTTTTTCACTAAACCCTATTGGGGTGTCACGTGGCTGAGGCCGTGGCTATATTAACTACCAAGAACTGTAAAGGTAGTTGAATAATTTGTAAAACTACTTTTTGGGATCATTGCTTGGATCCGGAACAACCCTGAGGGTGTGTTCCACTATTTTGACGTTTGGCCAGGATACCCAAAGGTATGCCATTAAAGTAGTAATTTTAGAATTTCATTGAGCGAAATTTCTTTTTTACTACTTGTTTAGATGTTTGGCATGGCCCGGTTACCGTATAGCCTAAGGGCGCTATTGTGATTAGCCCGTGGGCACTACACTGATTAGCCCGAGGGCAGTTGTTATTTCAGCCTGAGGACAACTTCTTTCTTGACTGTGGGTAGATGACTCTGTGCCTATGGGAGACACTACCTATGCCTCAGGGAAAACTCTGTTATGCCTGGGGGCAGATTATTGTTTTGGATACTCGTTACCTGAGGGTAGGAGTTTACGTGTTTGAGGACACTAGTTGTTTACATAGAAATGCACTGTGCTGATTTCTTATATAAAATGGATTTAATGAATAATTAAATGGAAATTTAACTATTAAGTTTGTTACTTTTTAGTACTACATACATTATTTCATTTTACCACTAAAAAATATTGTTGCATGTTAGCATGCAGTTGGGCACGAGCCTTTGGTGGGTGCCTACTGAGATATATTTCTCACACCCACTTTGTGTCACTCTTTATGGCCTAATCAGATTACATTTCTGCAGGTGTATATACGGGAAAGAGTCCCTATATAGGTACATGATTTTTGCTAAGGAATAAGAGGGCATTGGACCAAGCCTAGGCTCGCGATGCTACTGCCTGCTGTTTTGCATTGTTTTGCTGTACACTGTTCTTTGTTGTACTGTATTGATGTATAACATGTTTTGGCTGTTTTCTTAGAACATGAGACATATAGCATCATTATTTATATACTGTTGGTTATATCCACTGCTGTTGTTTGTATCAGTTGTGTATGGTTTTCTGCTTCTTCTGTTTGTTGTATGTTTTATCATGCATTTCGCTATGCTACACTTTGACAAATGAGGGCCTAGTTTCCCCACTATCAGACGTGGGTCTTTGCTGCTAGTCAGCAGCCTCTGGCATTTGGGGAAATGCGCTTGAGGTCATGTGGCGAGCCAGGTTCGGGGCACATGTTGCATGGCCCCCAGGTCTGGGAAGTTACACTCATAGCCCATGCACTAGTTCACATGGGGTTCCTAAAATACAGTGTCCCAGCACATCCCTTGGCATACATCATGCCCCATGGTCAAATATTACTATTTCAATACTAACCCATTAAATCATCATTGTGCCTAACTCTAATATCCTTCCTATTTATCAAATATCCTCTCAAATACAAGTATTTTATGACCCCTCCCATTGTAGCCCTTTGAGGCTAGAAATGTGGAATGGGAGATAATGAACTCTAAGTCCCACCAACAGTATTCCCTATGTTTGTGACTATCACCAAGGGTTTTAAAATATCACAATATGAGAGGATTTGCCCTTTTTAAGAAACAATATCATTAGATAAAAAGATTCTTAAATAAGAACTCTAAGACATATATAACCGAAATCCAAACTATCCCACATGCATGTATAAATAGAATTGTCCCATAATAAAATAGACCCCAATATAAATACCTCAAAATGTATAGATAATGTAGTTAACCAAAAATTTCAAGGATACCAAGGTATTTGTATTACATGTGAATTAATCTTACTATTGAACCTATGAGATAATCTAAAAACCAAACTACATCTGTACTAGTACACTACCAAAACTCAACCTCACTAATGAATAATCCCCATGTAATGCATGCCATGTAATATTGTATAAATCAAATTGATGATATGGTAACCCACACAAGTTTGACACTATTATTACACTCATTCCTAACATCTTATATCATGGAACTCACATCCCTTCCATATACATCGTCACATATTATCCGCATAGACTTGGGCCACACTACACATACTTCCCACAAATAGTTAGGCCCCACAAAAAATAATTCCCACACATGTGGGTCTAAAAAAAATATAACTAACAAAAAACTGGTCCTCAAAACATAATACATCACATGTCATTCCAAATACACCATGGAAATCACCCCACAACTCAACCTAAGGACACCATGGAAACAATCCAACTCACCAAAAACATGTGGGATATAAAAACCACCATATAAAGAGATAACATTCCTCCAACCGTCAAATTTTATAATATACCTCCCTCAAACGAAATGTGGGTTGGAAATAGCAGGTACGCAGCCGTTTGTACTCCGCACTTGATCATCTGGAATGACACCCTACCATGTGACATGGGGGTGTTTGGCACATAGTTATCATATATGGTGAATTGTGTATAGAAAATACAAGGAAAAACAAGTATATATGGTATAATTAAAAAAAATACCAACCTATGGTTTCATAGATAAATAACCAACTCACAATTATCATTATCAGTGGTACCTCTAAAAACAAGACACAACACATCAATCTCTAAACCACATTACACATTTTCTACCAATTAATTTTACCATTCAATTCCACACACCATACTAATCCAGTACATTCAAAACATTATGAAATAGTTATGTATTCATTCTATTGCTAGTCAGGAACCTATAAAAAAGAAACCACCAACTCCCTAACCCAATATAACAATAAAAAACAACCTCCTCATAGATAGAAAATACTGGAAAAATCCACCTCCTCATCGATCCAATATCACAGCCAACCAAAACAATATCACCACAAAAACCATTGGAACCACACTATTCCATCCTAAAAGCATTACCATAAATCAAAAAAACGTCAAGAGACGTTTCTATGTATTTTTCAAGGTGGATTATATAAGATTCAACATTAATTTAGGGGTGTTATAAAACATACCAAAATCTTGGGAAAACCATTTCATTATCCATGTTTACATGATTAAGGAATTTTAATAAATTTTCATTCTAAGGAAACTAAACAGCATGAAAGGCATAGACCATCTAGTGTGCAAAAAAAATACCCAAAATTACCACAATTTTTAGTACGTAGTTAGTCCATACAATCTAAAATATTAACCAAAAACAAAACACAAGAAGATCATGTGTAACTATTCTCAAGCCCCATGTATGTTGATTTTTAATACAATTCAAGTATCATTATTAATCTGAAATAAAATATATTTTCAAGGAAATATATATATATAAGTAAATATATATATATATATATTCTCCGGCATGATAAAATGTACGATAGATGAAGGAAAACCAACTTGTATGGAGAATAATCGACACATTCTGGTTGTGCCAAAAACAAGGGTGCGCGTATAGGCAGTACACTCAAGAAGAACATGAACCAATTACCACAACCCATCCACATTACTCCAATGGAAAGAGTAATATGATACATCACATAGTATGTTAGTGATTGAAATAATGAACAATAGGAATGGTATTTCATCATTAGGAAGATCTGATCTGAGTCACATATTAGATATAGTTTTAATTTTTCCAAATTGTAGAATTAAACAATTACAACACTTTTTGACAATTTCGAAGCCTCCAAAACCCTAGGGAAATGAGGATGTAATTTTTTTTAGAAAACTATAAAAACAATCAATATAATAATTAAGACTAATTTCCATAACAAATGTCATAAAATTGGTAAAACCTACCGCTAGTAGTAGAAATGGAAAACTGTTGGAAAAGAGGCACTATTAAAAGAGAGAAACAGTTATGGAGAATCTATCTCCACCTTTAGTGAGTCATATTTTGGTGAGGCGCTTCCAGAAGTGGAACCACCAGATGAGGAACCCCATGAAAAGACACCACCATGGTGAGGCACTGCCTGCAGTGAGACACCATCGAATGAGGGACCTTTATCAAGCTACCACCAATGAGCTACATAAGAGAATGATTGATAGCAAGACACTATAAAGGTGATACACCAAGAGTGATCCACTATCAGGACCACTAGGGATGAGAAACCACTAGGTTGTGGAATGTTTGGTATGCATCAAAAACTAGTAATTTCACAATGTTTTGAAAAGAGTCACCACGACTACCTAGGATACATAAAAAACTAGATTTTCAACAGTTTAATGAACTATAAATAATCAATCCATTACCTAACCATTCCTATTTATCAATAAAAATAGAATTAAAATATTTATAAATTTATTAGTAAATAGTTGGGAACTCTTTGAATCATCCCCCATGGTTAAACCATAATCCATTCTGTCATCATTTGTGAGTGTAAGAGAACAAAACCTAATGGAATAGAGATAGAAGGAGAAAGGGATATTTAGATTTAAAAATAAAGGGGAAACACATTAATAAAACATGTAATTGTGTAATATTGAAAAATAAATTGAATAAAAGAAAAATGATATAATTTTGTAACCATATTCTACAATGCAACATCCAAACATAAGGATCTTATTGATACCTTTCAATGCACACCTTTCTATCTATTTATTAGCCTAAAATGTAATATTAGACTACCAAATTGCAACAATAAATGGTTCAATGTGATATCAAGTCATAATAAGGTCATCAATGTGGGCCCAACATTAATTCCCAATAATTGTAAATTTTTTTGGTACTAACTGTAAATTTTAAATCATAAATAGGTTCTTTATTATGTAAATTCATTGAGGGTGAACCTGATAAGTTTTAAAAATATTAAAATATATGTCTTAAAAATTTGAAGGCTATGTTACTATATAACATATATCATTCATATCACGATTGATATTGCTATTAAATGATTGTCTTTGTTTCATTATTATTTGTCTTATGTCTTGAAATCTTCAATCCTTATGTTGTAAATTCACTTTTTATGACATAAAATATTTATTTTTCAAAATTTTCACAAGTAGTTTAATTTTCAATCATTTTAAATCCATGAAAAGTATCATTTAATTATCTTTTTCCTTTGAGAATCATTTATATCATGAAATAATTTTCTGTTTTGTTGTTTTCTAATTAAATATTGTTTCATGATAAAAAAATTAAAAATTTGAAATTATGTTAATGTTGATAAATTAAATTATGTAAACAATTTTCCTTACTCGAATAAACATGAAAAATAGGGTTGATTCAATTCCTATACACATTGTACATTCTTTACCTCAGGCATGTAGTCACAAAAATCTCAGTGTGGAATTTAAAACTACTAATATTTAAATTTCAAGGATACAAAACCAAATTCTTGTTAATGGGAAATAATAATTTTATATTTCCTACAGAAGAATCCATCCAAATGGGCATTCATAAAATTAATGAACTCAATCATGTGTTTTAATATCCCACTGTTGATATTATTATAGTTTTCCTTTCTTAATTGTTTTTTATTTTTTAATTAATATTTAATATGCCTTCCACTTTAAATTTATATTGCATTGAATTAATTTTTACTCATTAATAAATATTTATAAAATTTTTTCTCATATTTCAAGTACATGTAACCTGCCATAGTCTTGAATAGAATCTAGCATCTGCACTACGTACATTCATAAATAAAATAATTCATGAGGTCACTAACTCATGTTTAAAAAATCACATAATCCTATGTTCAGTGGGTAATTAGAAAAATAATACAAAAAATATTAGTTTGAATCTTAATCATGATTCGTAATATCAAAAGATAGGATCAATATAAAACTCCCATTAAATGATGCCATTTCCCAACACAAAATCATAATTTTGGCATTTGATACATGTAATCATAATGAATGAATAATGCTATATTGCTCATTAATTTTTATAAAAGTTATTCATTATAAAAACCTCACATAAAAATCCTAAACCACATTCAATAAAATGATTGTAAGTCTAGAAATGGTGAAATTTTTTTTCATAAGGAAAATCACATTTTTTATTTTTTTCATCATATGTATATATATATATATATATATGGAGATGATTTTTTGAAAATATGATTCCATGGACAAAAACGACCGATGCATGGTTATTAATAGAATAATGTATACAAGTGTAAAAAAACAAGGGATCATATTACAGTCATTATCATGTAAGGAAATAAGATTAGTAGGGAGGTGTTTGGACCAGGTGATGCCTTGATTTACCCCAACATATGCCAAGCCACCTGTAACTGAGTTTTCTTCTCTATGAACATGTGTTTTGATATATTTGAATTCGATAAGAGAATGAGTGAATTCCATTAAAATGGTTGTAATCTTGCAAGAAAAATGTGTCAAACCATTCCAAATTACTTACATGATGGTCATCAATTCAATTTAAATTTAGATATTTTTTCAACCAATGTGACTGGGAAATGAAATAACATATATTAATATTATCATATCAGCTTCAAGGGAGTTGTTCAAGCCTCACCTACCCATGAAACATCAACAGATATAATGGAGGAGATTCCTGAATATAGAACCACTTACCACAAGGCCCATATATCCATTGAAGGTGCCATAATTATTAATTTTCATCTGACCTAGAATAAGATCTTTCCACAACACCTCCATAGTGTATCTAGGTTGAAATAAATTTCAATTAATCCACAGAAATTGTAGGATTACAAATTCATGGTCAGTGTTGTGGAAATGTCTCTTTTCATCAATGTGTCTTCTAGTAAAGTAATAAAGATCCAAATCCATATTTCATTTTGATTGATTGAGTAATTATATGAATAATTCCATTCCTATCATACCAGATCACATGGTGGTGCTAAAAACAATAAATAGGAAAAGGTTTTTTATTTAATAAGTTCCTTCTATTTCATCACATTTTTTTAGTTGAGTTTTGATGATGTCAATAATAAACCATATGTTGTAAAAAATGTCCATAATATTGTTCAAAATAGAATAAGCAGTAGCACAAGAATGAAATAAATTCTTAGCATCTTCTCTATGTGATTAAAGATTCTTCACTTAGAGTATAGTTGGATTCCAAAATATTGGCGTCAAATATCTGCAGGATCACTATTGTGAACAATTCATCAGATGATATTGAATCTTGAGGGATTTATACAACGCATGTTGAAATGTTTTATCTGACTATACTCACATTCAGAGTTATAGAAATAATGAATCTAGAAATTTTTTTAGTTAGTCATCTCATTGTGAGCAGGTTCCCAATTTAATAAATCACTAGTGTTTGAAAATGATAAGTTTTCAATGACATTATTAATATTTAAATAGAGGTGGTCATGATGAAGTTTATAAATTCTATAATAGAATAGTATTCAATCTCAGGTATTTGATCAGGATAAATCATATAAATTAAAGGATTTCTTATCCATTTATCCGACAAGAATTTCAGAGGTGTCTCTAGAGACCATCCATCTAGAATAATTCTTAATATTTTATAAATATTGTTTTTTGGATGTCGAAATTGTAGAGTTAATTAAATTTGACTTTCCCATTTTATGTATGACATGAAATCTGTTTTAAGGAATTTAATGGCATCAGAATAATTGAGAAAAATGTTCCATGTAAGTCAATATTGAAGGGATTCGTTATTGTACTTTATATTTTTAATTCCAATACAGCCTTTCTCAATGGGCTTGCAACAACATTAAAAAGGGACTGTCAGATGTTTTTTTATTGAGTACTACTATTTCATAAGAAATTATTTATAGTGGTGTTTATTTTTTTTATCAAACAAATGTGCCACTTATAGTACATCATGGATTAAACCATCTTGGAGATAATAGTGTATTTTACATGGCATGTCCTACCATCCATAGAGAGAGACATACCATTCTAGGAAGTATGTTGGTTAAACACTAGGTAAACTGTAGTCACTTGGTGAATAAACTAAGGCCTCCCCTAGATATTGGAACATATAGATAAGTGAATGGGATAACACCTTAATTCAGACCTTATTCATTTATAATGTTACATTTTCTACAGGTAAGAATGTTCCTCCCATATAATATTTAGGATTTGTTCCAACTAATGGATTGAACAAAAACTTTTTCAGAGTGACATAGTGAAATATTGAGGTTATGAATGTTTCTATTACAAACATGAAGGAAAAGGATAATGACATTAGTTTACAATAGGTGTGTAGGAAAATTCATGTTCTTAGAGACATAGATGGGTTACAACTAATTATAATGCACAAGATGGTTGATCAGACAACTAAGATAGTATTCCACAATAGAGGAGAGAATTCAAGTGTTTGGGCCACCTTTCCTGACACCATTGGTGCATTTAAAGCTGCCCATGGGGGAGCCATTTATCAAAATGGAGTATGATGCCAAGGTGAATAAAGTTCGGATTGCAGTGATAAAAGAAATATAAAACCAAAAACTCAATTAACCTTGATTATAAATTTAAATACCATGATGTCAAAATAATTTATGCTATATTGATAAATAGAAATATTTCCTCCTCTGTTATCTTTGTTGACGTTATTGACACACACAGAGGATATGCAGATGTATTAGTTAATCTATCTACCTTTAATAAATCAAAATTACTTCCAAGAGAAAATTTTTTGTCATTAGTGTTTAATGTATTTTTTCAATGATCATGGGGATGATTTGATAAAGAGTCTCAATAAATGAAATGGGTCTATATAGGTGAATCGTAGATGCATTTTACACATTTCTTATTAGGGTGAGAAATTTGACAATATGATCCTGAAGAAGCACACCATTGGAAAAGAGGATTTGGAATGTTTATAAAAAATCAACATAAAAAATCCTAAAAATGATGGAATAAACCAGTATTGGAACAATCATGACCCAATGATCTATAATGATTTTGAATAAAAATAGTGTTAATGATTTCATTATACAGTAGTGTTTTGAGAATGAATGTGTTTTCCTCCTCAGCGATCACTGTTATAATGTCATTAGGGGGGACGTCTTTGATGATTTATATACCATTGAATAAGGATTCATTGTTGGGTAATATATTATTAGCAATGTTATCAATTTTGCTAAAAATTTCTTACCCATGTTTTTAATAGGATACTAGCCTGTAATCATTTCAAATTCGTTGAATCGAATTGTTGAACATAGAATTTCAATCACCATATCATAACCATTTAAATTGGAATGTTTTTTTCTTCATATTTTATTATAAAGTTATGAAAATAGATGTGTTTAACAGCCAGGTTTAGTTCTTGATTTTGATTAGTGTTGAGGATAGAGCTGGTGTTCTTGTTTTGAAGATAATTGAGTTATTCCTCAATGAAAAGGATTCCATTGTTAATTTTTTCTTCATTAGAGATGAACCTTGTTTTGAGAGTCTATTTCAGTGTTTTTAATTTGAAATTATAAAAAAAGGCAACATTATTGTGTGAGTTCCGGTGACATTATTTCTGATCTACTTTTTTTCTTTTGGGTTTTTGAATCTTCAATATGTGTTAAATTTTCCCGCTAGTCTGTGATTTGGTTTTTGGTTTTTAATATTGAATCTGTTATCATTTGGCCCACTGGAATGTGGAATATGTAATTTGGAATGTGTGAGGGTTCCCACTATAGCCCTAAAAGTGGTTTAATGAAAAAAAAAATGATTTGGAGTGAGTATAAAAAGTCATCATTATTGTTTGACATTGAAGACCAATAGGATTGAATTATAGTAAGGAATTTTACATTAGAGAACCAAAAATAATTATATCGAAATAAAAATTTGGGTTTGATGTCATTGGAGGATATTTTGACAAGGATGGGGTGATGGTTAGTGTTTAGCTTGTTTAGTGTGGTGCTAGAAATACTGTCATTTTCATTCAATGCATGGACATTCGTGAAGTATCTATCCAACATGGAAGCAACTACTATACTATAATGTCTTCTATACCAATTTTATTTCACATAAACATGGTTAATTTCAATGATATTGTTGAATTCAATCGAAGAATTAAATTATCTTTTGGAAATAGAAGCATGTGATGGTTGTAATTTGAAACTTAAGTTGAGAATGAAATTAAAGTAACAAATAACATAACAAGGAGCATTAATATTATCTCTTAAATATTAAATGTCATTACAAAGATTTATCCATGATTTACATCTATTCGTAGCATAAAAAAATATTTGAAATGGTGTGTGATATCAGTACTCAATTTACAAGTTAAAATCTAGTCAGAGACATTGTATATACTAACATTTTGAACATAAGAGTGCAAGAAAAATCACTAGAGATTTAAAATTGTAGGAATTTTTTATTGCACCCGTAATAACAGAATTATGTTCACACAAATGATATTATTTAAAATAAAAGATAAATTTTGGCCCAGAAATAAAAATTATGCTAGGATGATGAGTATTAAACATTATTTTAGAATAGTGAATGTGTCAGGGTTGAAAATACCCCGGAAAATCAAAAATATGATCTTCATTTGAACATGAATTTGGAATATGTAGATAATTTATCTTTATTCCCTATCATTCTTTTCTGGAATATTTTTAATCCTTTTGTGTTTTTTTACTATTAGTGGTCTAATCATGGACATTGTCCGATATTATAGTGTTTTTCACAATAGGTTCATTTATTGAATCTTTCATAGTTGATTCTATAGAGTTTTATTTAACAAAATCAAAGGATTGTAATATTGGTTAGATATCAAATTACATGGATATTCATAACAATCATCACTATAAATAGATTTAGCAACATCTAAAGAAAAATTTGTAGACAGAGGTAGAGGTGTACTTGGAACATTTAAAGCAACTGAGTCCTACAACAAGATATTTCCCAGATTAGAAGGAAGTGATTGTGTTTGTTTTGTGGTGTAATTATTATCCTATATATAAAAGTATCAAGTATCAAGAGTGTATTAACTTTTAAATATTTTTTATATTCCAAGAACATCTATGCATTTTTTAGGATTACTGATCTAGGCATCTACTTCAGCCTAAAAATCCTTCAGTCTAGTGTGTTGATCGCATTGTTTTACAGAGTTTCCAATTGATGTACCTAGATCCTCTGTCTTCTACAGATATGAAACATTCATTTCTTTGATATTTTCCAGAACAGTGTAGGGATTATTTTTTTCTATTGATTCATTGTTAAAAGATTTCATGGAATTGACAGATGGTTGAGTAATAGTATTAATACTGGAATGAGGATCAATATGAGAAGTATTCTATCATGTAATTTGATTTATAGTTTTAACATTTATTGTAGCATTTTATGGTGTATGAAAACTAATAGTAGAGTGATTCATAATGTGAGAAGAAGATGAGTTCTGTACCATGTTGTTTTTTTTCATTTTTCACTCCTAGAGTATCTGAGATACTCATGAGAGAGTGTTAATAAGTTTATAATGTGCCATCGTGATCTGTATCATTTTCATTAGGTTTCATAAGGGTATAATTTTTTTTTAATTTATGATTTTATGATTTATTCCTCATTGGACCCCTCTTCCTCTTCAACTACATCATCCCAGGTTTTGATCAATTGTTCCCCTATCTATTCAATTTTTTTAAAAACATATTTCCAATTTTTTAAAGGATCCGGGTATATCTACTAAGGGAGCATATAATTTTATTCCTTATTTCCTTACATTAATTTTCAATTGGTGGACTTACTTATTTTCTAACCACCCAAATGTTAGAGATTGTGTGTCCATTGATCTTACAAATAACTCAAAAATAGGGATTTCTCACATATTTTATTATAATTTTAGTATTATAATCAATTTCATTGAAACTGATGGGGTTGTGTTGTTTGTAATATAAGTTAATTTATTCCATATCACACACACGTAGACCCAATTCAGCCTTTAATTTTCATTGGTATATTTTGAGAGGGGTTCTTACATAAGGAGACATGTCAGTCATAATTCTGTGGGGCCAATAAAACTAGTTCAGTCCATGTATTTTAATACAAACATGTTCTATTATGTTTTTGTATATATTAGGATGAAACTAAAAGTCCCACTCAGATAATCTATGAAATATCAGTTTTAGATTAATAATACTTGTATTCTAAACCTTATCATTATTATCTTGTGAGATTAAAATTATGTGATAATAGCATTTTCTTGTAGAAATAAATTTCTAGTTTGAGTCATTCAAACAATGTGCAATTCACGAATGTAAACCATGAAGAGGCCAAATATGATCACCATTAATATAGGACATGCGTACCACAATAGATAATTTTCACATTTGAGTATTTATGAAAGTGAATTTGAGTCCGCTTAAACAAAAAATATCCCATCATCGATATTCAGGAAAAGTGGAGGATTTGTCACATTATATTTGATGAGATTTGTGCCTTTTAGAGAATCCAGAAATGAGATACCCCGATATTTACTATTGAATGAGTGAGTTTGAAATCATTCATCGGTTATTTCATCTCTTCACTATTCAACAACATGTTCTTGAACATGCTGAGCTTGTTATGATTTCTGAAACACCAGACGGTGGGATTTTAATATCCTAATGACGAGATAGGTGTCAGAAAAATATGTTGATATAGATGAGAAAGGAAAAGATGCCCTAGTCGTTCTAGGTGTGTAGAGAGATATGGTATCACATCTCTCTAAAATCCCATCATTCATAAATAAAATCAATTATTGGGAACTCATACTTCACATAGATTTAATTATTGAAACTCCATATATTAAAAAAATAAATTATAATTGAATTTTGGTATTTATATTTAATATTTATTTTATTTTTTAATGTGAGAAATAAATAATTCTCAATTTTCAATTTTTTTAATAATAAATTCGGAATTAGGAAATGAATATTTTCTACCATTATAGAATAATGAAGCTGAAATATATATTATTAAATATAATATGAAGAATATCTTATATTGGATCTAGATCATATACAATTTGTAATTGTTATTAAATAGATACTATTATAGGAAAACTATAAAAATATTTGACATGGGAAATGGGGTTTATAGTAAGGGTAGTGCAATTTTTAATTATATTTCCTTCTCAATATCTAGCCATCCTCAGTTGGATAATAATTAATTCATAAATTGTATGAATTATTTCCTTAATAATGTTTATCATTTATATATAATATTATTATCATTATGAATTTTATCATAATCTAACATTTCCTCTTAGACACTCTTCATAATGGATATATTTTTCAAATTTATTTTGGATTTAATTTTTTTATTCTATTGGAGTCAAATCAATTATTACAGTTTCTAAAGAGTAGCTATATAAATTACTATATTTTAATTACCTTTAATTGTATATATTTTAGACATCTTGGAGTTTTACGTGACTCTGACTCACATGTGATAGTCTATCATGGGAGATAAATAATTAACGGATGTTTCCCATATTATTCATTATTTAACTTACATTAACATTTCATAATACCATTAATAGCATTTATAATGGTTAATAATGGAATATATAAGTGGTGAATGGTGATGGATAGTATGATGTAGGATTTAGTAGACAACATTGTGGTTTTTTGGGAATGAATTTTTTTGGGGTGTATTCAACATGAGATTGTAAGGTTCTTCCATGTAGGATGAATAATTTTTCTAAAGATGATATGTCAAAGAATAATCCTTCTAGGAAATGTATCATAACATATTGGTGGCACTAAAATCCTCGTTGAGTGTCAATGGTATATTTATTTTTAATAATAAATATGAGGGTAAATTTTTTTGTATTGAAAACATGTATCATGTTTTAATCATGGATAAGGCTTTAATGACTATGTTTAATATAACAGAGCTTGTTTGATGGACTAAATTTCATGTAAAAATACAATTCACAACTCTAGGGATTCTATAGTACATTCTCAACTATCCCCTTATAAAAAATGGTAGTGTGACATAAGAAATATTACATATAATGGGAGACAAGAAGACTTATTATGCTATAAGTACACATGTAATCCACAAATGATTCTTAATTACTATGTAATACTCTTATGGAAACAATATACTAAGTCATATATATTAAATCATAATGATGGTTCCCACCTAGCTATGACCCTGGGGTCACATGTTATCTCTAACTGAATACATTCTAGGAACTATATGTCATTTAATTTTTTAATTTATTATTACATATAGATTAGATATGGAATAATTGGTAGTCGTAACTTAGTATCATTATATTCCAAATAATATATTACGTATTGATTAATCTATTTAGGTTCTTCATAATGTATTCACATGAGATTGAGTTATTATCATCTTTATGAATATTGCCAATGGTTGGGTGGAACAATTGGAGTGGACACTAGGTTTCATAAAACCATAGATATGATTATATAATAGTGAATATGAACCTCACACTTTAAAAAAAGTTCATTAATATACCATACACTAATATAATTCATCCTTATGTTTTTTGGAGTTAATTCAATACTACATTGTTCCAAAAAAGAAATCATTCTCTCAAATAATAGTTGATGATTTGATGTATGAAACTATCCAGGTGTAAGACGTTCATCTAGGGTGTTAGTACTCTCTTAGATTATATTCCTTAATTTACATAGTGTGGTTACTAAATCATTGATTATAATTCATGGAATCACCTATACTCTTTTGATTCATGGGTCTCCCAAAAGATAATATATATACATAGAATATCAAAAAAGGGGTATTAATATTTTTTGGACGTTTCTTGTTTTTCGTGATCCTTGTGGAGATTTGGTTTGTTGTTTGAGGACTACTATATTCTAAATACATATTTTGTATCAAATTTTGTAATCATTTTCTTGATATCAATAATAGTTGGAGGTTGATTAAGTATCAATCTTTTTATTTTTTTCACATATTTTATTTTTCCCATGCTTATTTTATTAGTTTTTCTCACACCATATAAGGTGTTCCATATACATTTTTTTATATTTTATATTGATGGTTAAGTGAAAATCATAGTTGATATAATATTGTTGGATTAGGATTATATTTTTTTATAGAGGTGATAATTACATTCAGTGTTCTTGTCAATAAATGGTTCATTGAGATGTTCCAATCTTTTTTTTCCATTAAATTCCTTTCACATTGGATATTGGATTATGTTTTCCTTTATTTCTGTATAATTTAATTATAAAATTTTTCTGTTTATGATTATCAATATTATATATTTATATTTAAATTTTAATGGGAATTTTTTTATTATATGTATTGAATATATTCTATGGAAATATATATAGGTGTAGCATCTTAATGCTGATATTCACCAGAAAAATGTATATTAGATTGAGTTTCGAGTGGCACACTCAACATATCACCAGCCCTATAAGGGTTAGGATAATATTTATTATGTAATAGTGTAATACGAGAAGGTCTATCTTAGGAAAATATTTATGATAAATTATTCATTTATTGTTTTTTCAATTTATGTCATATTGTAAATGATTCCTGATGGTAATCATCTGATTGGATTAGAAAATATTTTTTTGGTTGCATATTTTTCTAGTAATTAAGTCATTAAAAATATTAGAATCACCATTAAAATCATTATCCCAAATATTTGAAAATAAATATGATTCTACCGGAACCATAATTGTATTTTGTTGATTTCTTGGTCCACCATGTTCTTCGTCATGATGATATTAATAAAAAATAGTTCGACATGTCAAATGTAATATTATATCATGAAGGAAGTAAATAATATCTATGTAAATGTTAAGAAATACCCATTACCACCCTTGAGCCTCTATATACTAAACATCTTTGTAGGAGGCCCTGATTAGGTTTTCTTTTTATAACATATCCCAACCACACAAGCATTGAACACATCCTATGCCAATCATACATTAAGCAGGCCTTCCATCTATAACATAAATGATGAATCATCCAACTATAGAGTAATATATTGTTATAGAAATTAAGGACATAGTTCCTTATAATATAAATAAACTCGGCATGTTTCATATAAAAATACATCATAGTTCTTGAGGAGAGTCTTAATCTCATGTAATGGATCACTGGCTAGAGGAAGGGACATAACTTCTTTACATTGTTTGAGAACTGTAAAAATATATTGAGGTTTTATTAACATGTTATTTTTAGAGTGTAGTTGGTTTCCATAGGTTCTTGATGACATTGACAAGTGGCACATATAATCATCCTTATACATTGTTTTAGATCATCTTATATAAAGAGTAGAACACGTCTCTACAAATTATATTATGAGTTAAAAAAATTGTTGTCTATAATTTAGTTATACATGTTTTAGGAAACTATGAATCATAATATAATAATATCTCAGTTTATATTATTGATTTCATTCGTGACATGATTCATTGAAGGTTGAATCATCCTAATGAAAAAGGGATTGAAGTATATTCTAGTGTTATACACCATTTAATCCCCATATATAATCTCATCATCAATATGAAAATGAGGGAATATAGGTTAATATTGGAGGTATAACAAAAAGTAAAGAATAAAATGGTTTCTAAGATAATGGTCCTCCCCAGATTAAAGATAGTGATAGGTATCATGGCAGCCACTCTTGAGGTACACATAAGTGCAATGCCAGCCATGGGGATCAGTGGTAGGAGGTTCATAGAAAATATCTAACAATTATGGATATATGGTTTTCTATATATATAAAGGAAAATATTATAATTCTTAGTTTTATTCTAACAAACATGATACAAAGGGAAAATATTGTGAAATGCGTTATAGAAATCCTTGTTAGTGGAAATAGTGTGATCATGTACGCCATGTTGCAGTCATTCCAGTCCCCATGGAGGTTTTTATTTTAGTGGAATTGATAGTGAAATAATATTATAAAATAGTAGGATACTCTATAATCATCTTACTGTTGTACCTCTCGTACCCCTCGTGGCTTAATTTTCATGATCACAATCACTCTCTTATTTATCTAATCTTGTTTTAAGTGTTTTTGTTGATAGGCAAAAGGATGCCAAGGAATTGGGACAAGAAGGACCCAAAGTGGACTGATTTTCAGTCCACCGGCCAACCGGTGGATTCCCACCGGCCAGCCGATGGAGCCTGGACAGAAGGCATCCATCTGTCCAGACCACCGGCCAACCGGTGTCACATCACCGGCCAGCCGGTGGAACCCAGACAAATAGTGTCAGCTACTGCCTCAGCACCGGCCAACCGGTGGCCTCCTTATCGGCCATCCGGTGGTGCCTGAGCCCGAAGGCCTCTCCTTTTTCTTTACATTGGCCAACCGGTGGCCAAGCACCGATCAGCCGGTGGAGCCAGTCAAACTAGCCGTTGGGCTTTGACCAGACTTGTCCACTTGCCTCCCAACAGCTCTGAAGGCCTCTCCAACGGCTCCGAAGACCCACAAAGGACATTTGAGGGTTCCCCCTCTATAAATAAAGGACTAGGAAGCCCCGGAAACGTAAGGAAGCCCACGAGAACATTTTTGATCATTTGGAGAACCTCCGGCGCATTCCTCCAAGGAATCCCCAATTTCTCCAACTCACTTCCACATCCAAGGAGCACCACCAAAGAAGATTGGGAGCGCTATTCATCAACTCCATCAATCCTTTGGCGCCCAAGGCTTCTCCCCATTACAGTTTTTTATTGTTTTATTATTTTGAGCTTCAATTTGGGTTTGTGCCTACAAACCCCTCATTTCTCTCATCCTCTCTTTTTTGGGTTTTCACACCACCATCAAGGTGTGAAGAGGTTAGTCAATCCTTCCCTTTAAAAGGCTTGATTCATAGTTGAGCTAGCCTTCACCTGTAAGAAGGCTAGTGGGTTCTTGCTCAACCATTAAAAGCAAGTGGGTTCTTGCATAACCATTAAAAGCAAGCTGTAATAGGTTCTAGACTAACCTTAAAGTCTAGTGGGTTTCTTGCTAAAACCATTAAAAAGCATGCGGTAGTAAATCTATCAACGGTTGAGTTGGGAGCGGAGACGTAGGCTTTGGTTTAAGCCGAACTCCGTTATCAAGTTTTGTGTCTTTCCTCTTTTATTTCTGCTGCACTTTTAACTTTGATTTTAAATTGTTAATTATTTTTTTAAAAGGCAATTCACCCCCCCTCTTGCCATCACTTCTCCGCCCAACAATTTGTATCAGAGGGAAATTTGAGTAATACCCTAACCGGTTTCAAATTCAAGATCCATTGTGATGGCTTCAACTTCTTTCGCCCCCGAAGGCTATTCATTGGGTCATGCTCCATTCTTTTATGGAACCGACTATAACTATTGGAAAACCCGCATGACCACTTTTCTTAGAAGTATAGGTTATCCTATTTATAAAATTGTCATGCATGGTTATTCTCTTTCTTCTCCCGATGAATCCAAATGGACCCAAGCCGATATTAAAAATTTCGAGCTTGATGGTAAAGCCATGAACGCTCTTCATTGCGGCCTTGATCGTAATTAATTCAATCGAGTTTCCACATGCACCTCATCACATGAAATCTCGGAACTTTTGGAGGTTACCCATGAGGGGACCAACAAAGTTAAGGATACTCGATTGGATATGTTCCGTCAAGATTTTGAGTCTTTCACCATGCACCCACATGAATCAATAACTGAAATCTTTACACGTTTTACTGATGTTTGAAATGGGAGAAAGTCCCTTGGTGATGATGTGTCTGCAGAAACGATGGTCAAGAAGATCCTTTGGATCCTACCAAGCACATGGGCACCAAAAGTCACGACAATTCAAGAAGCAAAAGACATCAAGAACATGCCGGTCAAAGAACTCATCAGATCCCTCATGACCTACGAGATCACCATGAGGAGGCAAGATGAAAAGGAAGGCAAACCGATCAAGGTTCCAAAGAACATCGCCTTCAAAGTTCAACAAGAAGAAAGCTCCTCCTCCTTATCATCTTCCTCTTCAAGCGGCGATTCCGAAATGGAGAATCTTGCCCGCAAGATGCACAAATTCATGAAGAAGCACAAAAAGATGAAATCCCGCAAGGCTCAACCCAACGAAAAATCCGAGCTCGAGGTAACATGTTACGGGTGTGGCAAGAAAGGCCATTACAAGCCCGATTGTCCACTCAACAAGAAAAAGGCCAAGCAAAAGGAAATAAATAAGGCTTTCAAGGCCACATGGAGTGATAGCTCCACATCATCCTCCTCCTCCTCCTCAAGTGACAACGGTAAAAAATGCCTAATGGCATTCCATGAGGTAACATCTTCCGACTCCTCATCCTCTTGTTCTTCAAATTCATTTAATCATTTATCTTATGAGGATCTCCAACTTGCAAGAGATCAATTGGAGGAAGGTTTTCACGAACTTTCTTCCAAATTTGTTGCTTTAAAAAAGAATTTCTAAAAACTTTCTTCCGAAAAGGAACAACTTCTCAAAGAAAAGGAGGAGTTGTACCTCATGATCCAAAACCTTCCAGATGTTGATTCTATGGAATCAACAATCAATGATTTAAGGGAATCTCTTGCCATGTTCACCCAAGGTGAACAAAATTTTACCAAATTGCTAGGTTCCCAATGCGTTTCTAGAACCACCCAAGGGCTTGGCTATTCCAAGCAAGCTTCCACTTCCCATGCTCCAACTATTTTTGTAAGGGGGATCTCTCAATTTAAATTTTGCAACTATTGTAAAAAACCCGGGCAATTAATTTATGAGTGCGATTGAAAAAATGCCCGGTATGGAAGGTCCAAAACCATTTCCTTTAATGATGAATTTTATAGGAGAAGACCCGCCACTAGAAAAGTGTGGATTGAAAAATCCCTTTTAGCGAGTCTCACCGAACCAAAATTTGTCTCAGTTTCAAAATCCTCTCCCCGGTGATTTTTTGTTTTTATTTAGGGGGATTTAGGATTGTTTAATCGTTTTTTCTTTAAATTTCAAAACTTTCAATTCAAATTTCAAAACTTTCAATTCAAAATTTTCATTCAAAATTTTCATTCAAAACGTTCAATTCAAATTTCAAAAATTTCAATTGATTTAAAAACTCTATCTTGTTTTTCAATTCCTTTCCCTCAATCAAGTTTTATGCCCCGTGCTATTTTGATAATCACAAAGGGGGAGAAAATCTTGGTTGATTGGGGGAGAAATCTTTCTCTCATGCTTTGCTTTACTTTTCAATTTATCCATTAAAGCATGCCTCTAATTTCAGTCTTTTACATTGCTTGTTTTGGTGATTATGATCATCAAAATAGGGGGAGATTGTTGTACCTCTCGTACCCCTCATGGATTAATTTTTATGATCACAATCACTCTCTTATTTATCTAATCTTGTTTTAAGTGTTTTTGTTGATAGGCAAAAGGTTTCCAAGGAATTGGGCCAAGAAGGACCCAAAGTGGACTGATTTTCAGTCCACCGGCCAACCGGTGGATTCCCACCGGCCGGCCGATGGAGCCTGGACAGAAGGCATCCTTCTGTCCAGACCACCGGGCAACCGGTGTCACATCGCCGGCCAGCCGGTGGAACCCAGACAAATAGTGTCAGCTACTGCCTCAGCACCGGCCAACCGGTGGCCTCCTCACCGGCCAGCCGGTGGTGCATGAGCCCGAAGGCCTCTCCTTTTTCTTTGCACCAGCCAACCGGTGGCCATGCACCGGTCAGCCGGTGGAGCCAGTCAAACTAGCCGTTGGGCTTTGACCAGACTTGTCCACTTGCCTCCCAACGGCTCCGAAGGCCTCTCCAACGGCTCCGAAGACCCCCAAAGGCCATTTGAGGGTTCCCCCTCTATAAATAAAGGACTAGGAAGCCCCAGAAACGTAAGGAAGCTCCCGAGAACATTTTTGATCATTTGGCGAACCTCCGGCGCATTCCTCCAAGGAACCCCCAACTGCTCCAACTCACTTCCACATTCAAGGAGCACTACCAAAGAAGCTTGGGCGCGCTCTTCATCAACTCCATCAATCCTTTGGCACCCAAGGCTTCTCCCAATTACGGTTTTTCATTGTTTTATTATTTTGAGCTTCAATTTGGGTTTGTGCCTACAAACCCCTCATTTATCTCATCCTCTCTTCTTTGGGATTTCACACCACCTTCAAGGTGTGAAGAGGTTAGTCAAGCCTTCCCTTTAAAAGGCTTGAGTCATAGGTGATCTAGCCTTCACCTGTAAGAAGGCTAGTGGGTTCTTGCTCAACCATTAAAAGCAAGTGGGTTCTTGCATAACCATTAAAAGAAAGCTGTAATAGGTTCTAGACTAACCTTAAAGTCTAGTGGGTTTCTTGGTAAAACCATTAAAAATCAAGCGGTAGTAAATCTCTCAACAGTAGAGTTGGGAGCGGAGACGTAGGCTTTGGTTTAAGCTGAACTCCGTTATCAAATTTTGTGTCTTGCCTCTTTTATTTCCGCTGCACTTTTAACTTTGATTTGAAAATGTTAATTATTTTTTTAAAAGGCAATTCACCCCCCTCTTGCCATCACTTTTCCGCCCAACACTTACCACCTAGAATACAATATGACCATTTATTAAATTGAAATATGGTGTGGAGTTCATCAGGATCATTTATGTTCTATTTCGATACAATAAGGAAGTGTATGTCGTTGATCAATGTGTGATCATTGTATTCTCTACAGTATCTCCAAAAATATGTTACACAGATGAAAGTAATTATTTTTTACATATCATTTATAGGATATATATATATATATATATATATATATCCTTTAGGATAACAAATAAAATTGGAGACTCCTACTAGATATGACCACAAAATAACCCATATATAATGGTGATGTCAGATTAATCTTATTGAAAAGTGATTTTTATATGACATTATCATAACTAGGTTGATATCTTGTGACTCAATATATGGTATAAACATTATATATTTAGTTAAAATAGTAAATATTTTTATTAATAGTTAGTTTTATAATTTGTAATGGTGGATTGAGGTATTCTTTAATGGGTGATTGGTATCATTGTGTGATGTGGTAATGACCTGAAAATATTATGTCATAGGAGAGCACTCATCAGTTATAGATTATGGAATTATGTTGTTTGATATTTTTTGGAAATATCCTAATGATACAGAGGTGAATTGTTTTCATAATATTTTCCATTTATTTCCTCAATCAATGATTTTTATTTATAAGTTCACCTAAAAACTGAATACCATAATAATATATTAAATATATAATATGATGGGTCCTACTGATCATTGAGAGCTTATGGTCTAATAGGTATATCATTAAAAGATTACTTTTTAAAAATAAAATTTCCCTTTGTGTAGAATAAATTTTTTTCAAGGACTGTGTATAAGTGTTTTAATATTTATATTGGATATTTAACCTGAATTGGTCACAATGAAAAACCAATACATTGTGTAAAGGATAAACAATATATTGAGAATGTTAAGAGAGAAAATAGCCCTCAATGGTTTATCTGAAGACTTTTTATATACCAATTTGAGATAACAAGTATTAATATATGATTATGACATTAAGGAATCTCAAAAATCATTATGAGTTCCTAGTGGTTCCTTTTTTGAATATCCAAAACCCATTTATCATTCATGTAGATCATGAACAATATCATATAGAAATTCCTAAATTGGTTTGTGGTATTATTCCTTAATGAAATCATTGTATACATATTATCATAGTATAAGTATGTAGATAACTTGAAGTATTTCATATAATTACATTGGATGCACCTGTATTATACAATACCCACAAATTATACATTTTTAACATGGGATATCAAAAAATAGAGCTTGTTATCTCTATGGGATGACTCGAATATAACCCTTAGGTTGTAGAGGTACTATTTTTTATGGAGACATGGAAGATTTTGTTTGATGTGTGAAGCATCATTATGATTTAAATTCATTACAAGAGAATCATAGAAGGCCTGTCGAGGATGAAAAATTCCCATATGTACCATAAATAAAATTTTCATCCCTTGGTATGTTTTGATTTGTGCTAGAAATATTATGAGTATTTGAAAAGGTTGTTGAAATGAAATTTTTATATGTAAAAGACAATTAAAAACTTGTTTGGTGTTTTTTTAATGCATCATGGAAAAGTATTGATTCTGTTTTGATATAGTGTTCGGTCAAATTTTCTTTTGGGTATAGGTAGATTAGCCCTCATGATATAAACCATTGATTCCATGACCTTGATATTTTTGTAGTGGTCTTATCTATAAATACATAAAATAATTTTCTTTTTTTGAAGGATTCATTGTGTAAAATAATCAAAATATATTCTAGTAAATTTCCACCCAATTAGATCATAACCAAATTGATTTGATATCATTTAATTTAACTAATATCATTGAATATATTATTTACTATAAAATATATAATGTCAGTATGGTTGTTGATATCATTATAATGAATTTCTTTTCTCAACTGATCAAGGATCCATGTTAATCTCTAGCATTGATGAGGTTATACATTTATGATGTAGAAGAAATACTAAAATATTTATCAATTATTGTGGCCACAACACTTCTTTAGTGAGTGTAGGAGGCCCAAATTGAGGTAAATGATTATAAGATAATAACATTCTAGATATCCTCAATTGATTAGTTTTGTTTTTTATTATAAATGGGAGGAGAATGAAAAATGATTATATTAGTTGGAGGTAGAAAACATCCTATAATGAAAGGATGTGTTGATATAGTTCCTGCATACAAAATTGTGTGACATATTTGTGTAATGAACATGTACAATAACATCGGACACAAATATTGGAAGTATGGATTGAAGTGGAGTATAAAAAATATTTGGTTACAGTGCTTGTAAAATTAGTGAGTGATTGAAAATCACCATGTAAAATAATGAAGTTTTATTGTTGATAATTTATGGACCCCCCAAGTTAGTTGACATCCATTATATTTGTGATTATATTTGAGTGGTCATATTAGGATTCCCATAAATAGAGAAGATCACCCACCTTAATTAATAATCCAAAATTCTGATTGAGATGATTAATTCATGTCATTTTTTATGATGATCATATAAGATTCATTAAAGAGTTAAATGTGGTTGAGTATAGAATTTCACTTTTAAATAGACCTCATGATAAAGAGAATGATCTATGTTCTTTTGGAAATGATATGTGATTACATTCTATATTTTTGAATTTGATAGTATAATAACCTACAACTGTTATAGTTTGTTTTTAATAATGTCTTCAACTCTATATTCAACATGGAACCCTTGAAGGACATATATTGAATAAGTTTTTTGTCACCATTTTTTTAAATAATAGTTATACATCAATTTGTGTATTAGAACTAGTCATATTAATGAATAAGAAGGTTAAATAATCCAATTATTTATGACATGATTTTTGAACAATTATATATCCTGTATAGACTAATGATAGTGGCCTCTAGTTATTTTGATAGATATCATGAGTCCATAATTGTCTCAACATGAATCTTTGTCAATGGGACTCATCAATCCAAAATGGCATCCCTTATGTACATTATGTTATTCTAAGTCATTCAGAGGTTGGGTGATGTTTCTTACAACATAAAAATATCACATAAGATGGGATGGGTAGATAATTTCATTTGGGTGAAGTAGTTGAGGTTGCATTTTATTTTAACTCCCTATATTATAGTCAACTAATAATTATGTGACAAATGAATCTATTTTCACTTTATTACATTAACAAGGCATCATAGGTTTAGGGTTTTTGATTATTTGGAAATCCAATTCCATATATAATGAAAAAAGGAACTCAATGTACATTTATCCCCAAAACAAATTTGATTCTTAATTTTAGAGACATGTCTCGTTCCTGACACACTTTTTTCATTCATATACAATTTCCATTATTTTGATCTAGACTTCATTGTAGTTAAATCTCATTATTTTTGATGTGAAAAGATGTTTAAAACATGGGGTGTGAGTAAAAAGTATAGTATGGTATGTAAAGGTAATAAATAACCTTTCAATCCTAAAGAACATAAACAATATGAAAATGTTTACTTCTATTATAATAACAATAGGAGAACATAAATTAACCAAATCCTTGTGATAAAATAAACCATTATAAAATTAAATCCATTGAATCCAATAGAATGAACCAGAAAACCAAGATGGAATCATTATAAAAATGATAAATACTAAAAATATTTCCATTTAATAAATTAATTCAGATTTTAATGTCTATAAACATTATCTACTTCATAAAATAAAAATATTACCCTAAAACTCATTATCTATCATTAAATAATTATATTCAATCATCGTATTCATCTATCACCCGAAGCATCCACAGTAAGTTTTTCATTGAATAATGCAATAGTTTTCCTTGTATACATCTTCGACTTATAGCCCACCATGACCAATAAAACTAGCCGTTATGAATAGTAATACAAAAAATTTTAAATTATATAAATATTATTTTTCAAAATGGAATTAATTTTGGAATTTGGAATATAAAAATTAGCTGATGGTGAATTATTTTTATTTTTCTTAAATTATTCAATTTTGGATGAATATTAAAAATAGCGCACTATTGTTTAACCCCTACTTTTTATTTACATAATTAATTATTTTTTTATATTTATTTTTGGTCAAAATAGATAAAAAATACCTATATAAGTTTATTATAATTTAATGGAGTAATTTTATAATAAAATTAGAAGTATAAAATTTTGTTGAAAATTTTAATATCTTTTACCCACCTTTTAGGAACATTTTCAAATATGCATAAAACAAAATTTTACTACTTTTGTTAATTGAATTTCAATAATATATGATACAAAGATGAATGCAGTAAGTAAAATGTTTTTCAATTAGATGAAAATAATTTTTATTGAATAAAAACTTTGGAATTTAATTTACCATGATTAAAAGTAAATATGTTAATTAAAGGTAAAAATTATATTATTAATACACTATCACATGTACTAATACAATGGGATAAGTTTTTAAATAAAAAAATAAACCTAGTAATGAAATATGATTCTCCTTGATCCACTTGGTTTAGATTAAGACATTTATTATTATTTTATTTTATAAAAAGTTAAAAGTGTTAAATTAAAATTTTTATAACTAAAACATTTTTTATGTTGGGTTATAAATAATATATATTTGACTATATATATTAATTAGAAATAAAAAATGATTTCATACATAATAGTTTTTTTATTTATAATTTCTGGAATTAAATAAATAAATTTATTTATGATACAATGATGATGCAATAATTACCATATTAATGAATGATTAAAATAATTAATATTATAAATATCAAAATAAAAGTAAATTTAGACTTTTTATTAATTAAACTAATTTTATATGTTAATAGTTCATGTTAGGATTTATTAAATATATTTTTATAGAAGTTATATATTTGTAATGAGTTTCAGAAAAACAAAATACCAAAAAATGTCAAAATTGACAAAAATGAGTTTTTTTAAAACAAATACTATATTATTCATTGATATAGTTTTATTAAAAGTATATGGTTTGATAAAAGGACATATATATGGTTATATTTGTCATTAATTAACCACATGGGGTTCTGTTGTATTTTTATAGTATGTTTGTTAACAATTTTTTATAATAATACAAGAATACATGATTAATTATAAACTATTTAACGATTAGATAATTCTAAAAGATAAGGTTAATATAGTGACGCAAACCTATCTAAAACTGTTTAAATGAGAGGTTTTAGACCCATAACAACTTTATCCTAGAAATATATCCTTTTATATCCATTATAAACATAATAATATTTTATAATAAATTAATATTTCAAGATTTTCCTAATGTAACCCTCACCTCTCTTATAAAAATGTACTTACTCTTCTCCAAAAGCTCACCTCCAAATCCATTTTTCTCGGACAACCCCTAGTGAAATGCCTTCCCAAACACACTCATATCAAACTAGAGGCCTTAAATTGATTATAATGATTACCTAATGATCCCTTTTGATCAAATCAAAACGAACCACCTTTAGAAGAGGTAATAATTTCATCACCTCTTTCAATGTTCCATTATTCTTACACTTACTCTTTATTTGTTGTCTCCATACCAAAATAATAACTCCATTACCTTCTACATATTTTGATTTTGTAATAAATATTATACTTTCATATTCATTATTCAACCCTTCCTATGAATGGAAATGTCACCATATGTGCGTACGTACGACTTACCGTCTCCACATCGTGGTGTAGTTTTCCGTTCAACACATAATTATTTGGATGGGTAAAATAATGAGTATAGTTGATGTAAATAATAAATATAACATTTAATGAATCTGGATATGTAATATACCATCCAATTATATTTTATTTCACAATCAATAGATGGTATTGTATCTCGTGTGTACGTATAGATTACTTTCTCCGCGAATGCTATGAGATTCATTCCCCATAATAACAATTCAAGAATAAATATTATTTTATGAATTTAAATAATGTGTAAGAACAATACATTATTCTAGTTATGATTTAAATACATTCTATCCATTACAATCATGACATACATAGCGAAACATATATAGTCTGATGAATCAGTTAACTCCCGAAACAACAATACTACTGAAATATTATTAACAAAACAAAATTAAAAGATCATTCATAATATCATATTTATGTATGTGGTTATTTTATAATTTAATAACAATTATTTAACTATTATACATGAGGTGAACATACCCTAGACAATGTAAAATTATGTGGTAAGGGGTTTTCATCTCACTTTTTTTTATCATGGGATTCATTTAATATTTTCCAATACTTACTTTTTGGTGGTTTATGTACATCCCATGAGAGTATTCATTGTGTAATATAATTTAATTAATGGGTATTTATTCCATCATTTTATGATCTATCTATCATGGGGTGTATGTTTCATATGTTACAAAATTTGCAAGGGTATTTCTAATTTCAATTTCCACTAATTGGGCTTTACACAATCCTTATTGATTATTTTACTCCATGATTATCTGTGAAATCGCTATTTTATTTATTGTTTCTTAATTTCCACTCCCCTTTCAATAGATATAATTCTGATAGCCATAATTTCTCAATTGAAAAATTTTCAATTCATCAATATGAACTTGATTACTGTTATCATAAATCATTTTCCATTAATTGAGTTAAACATCCTTGTCATCGATGCTGTTTTTACATGAATATGTGTGAATGTCCTAGGATTGATTTAATCAAAAATATCCAATCATATTGAGTATATTTATTATTTTCACCCATAATTATGTAACTGATTATCCTTAACCATCGTATATAATCTTTATAAGGGATGTAATGTCAATTTACATTCCATTGAGACTTATTTGTTGGTATGTGGAAATTCACATTTACATGGTGTATATACTATACTTTGACATATTATTTTATGATTCCCTTTATTCACATGTTATTTTAATATTTTTATTTCCTAAATTTGTTTTGTTATTCAAGAATCTATCATTTTGTTTGGAACTCTAACTAAAATATCATTTTACATGTATTAAATATTTATTCTTCAAAATCATTTTCATTAAAACCCATTTTTTAAAAATGTTGTTAAGTATTTATTTATATGGACAAGATAGTTTCAAAATTAAAATTCCATTTAAATGTTTCAAAATGGTAATGGACACATTGATTCAGAAATCTTTTTCAAACATCTTCTTTATAAATATTGAGAATTTTAAAATTTTTCAATAAAAAAGGGATATTTCCCTCGAATAGTATTAATGATTATTTTTATCTATGTAAATATCCATAATTAATATTTATTGAGGTTGATGATTATAATAAATTATTCTATATTGTATCGAATGTGTTATGTTTGACTGTGCTTCTGAAATTTTTATACCCTTTGTGGTTTATGGTTAAACTAATAACATTTCATTTGTTAGTTTTAATATGAATGACTTTGTTAGGATTCATCAGTTTCATATGAGGAATGCATTGGACATAGTATGTGATTGGTGGAGCCCTCTATAGCTTCTAGAAGCATCGTCGGGTCTCATGAGACAAAAACGTGTCTTGGCACAAGGCCTTGATAGAATCTTTTTTGTATTCCTAGCATAAGGCCTTAACTATGTGGTTATGATGTCCAGAATTATGCATTCCATCATTATGAAAGTAGCAATTGGTATTTCATCTGATTATTTGACTAGTTGAATATCCATGTGAATATGTAAATAGAATTATATAATTTATCTTTTTCATATTATGTTAATATTTATGTTTTAAAGGCTTGCGTTTTCGTCTTAGACATTTTATTAAATTTTTATTCTTATTTATGGCAGTTTATACTATATTTTTATCCCTATTAATCTTCTACGCTAAACACATTATAATGTTTTCTTTTTGTAGGATGTGATAAAGTATATTATGATTATCCAGCATAGATATGCCAAGGGATATGAGTGTGATCAAATGAGACACAATGTTTTTTTATATTCCATGATATAATGTGAAAACTTATTTACGTAACGAGTACTTATAAGGATACAAAACTAATTGATCGTTCAAGACAAGATCTCTTGTGATCATACGAATGTAATTTAATAATGCCCTTACATTGGTTAAATAGTGTTGGGAATTACTATGGTTATCATAGGAATTTTATTACAGACCATTGAATCTATATATAGAAGAAATCTGTTTCTAAAAAAATACCCTAAGATTGAATTTGAGGATTATTATATATGATCATAAAAAAAGTTTTTTAATTTAAATATTATGTGGGTTTTCACAGAAATACAACCTTGTCTGCATACAGGTAGGCAGAGGTGGATCTGGTACAGATTTATGTCGGTGTAAAAAAAGAAAACACCGCTTTGAGCTAGACTCGAACATGAACTAGTCCACGACAACGGGCCTTGCTGCAGTCTTAGATAAGACACTATCATGTGATATGGTTAGGATAATTCACATTTTATATAAAAATCATTTTGATGTATTTCAATATAAGATGAGAATAAATACCCTTAGATATTCCTAAGATGTTTTATATTGAAAATATGGTTTCATGATATTCTATAAATAATTTAATAAATGTTCTTACCCACACTATGCATTCTGGTTTTAGTAAATGGATTGATTCCAAGGAAGTCATTGTAACATTGAAAATGATGTATAATATTGGAACGATGGTGGGAATTTGAAACTAAATGGAATGTTGATATGTTTAAAAGATATTGTGTTCATGCCAAAGCTGGTTTCCAAAAAGACGATCAATAATATATACATTGACAAACATATAAACTCACCAAAGAATAGATAGGCAGGGTATGATAAGAGCTCTAGTTCTGGAGAAGAAGGAGAAAAATTTTCAATTTCCTTTATGCATGAAATGTGGAAGGAGACACCCAAGAAAGTGACTCTATGAAATAAATAAATGCTTTATTTGTGGGAAATAAGGACCAAAAGAAACAAATTGCTGATAAAATATGAAGAGTACTATGGATTAAAAAAAATGATCTTAAAATTATATTTATAGTCATTTTTTGTATATGTAGGGGGCATGTGCATTACCCTAGTCAATGATCTATTCTATAGGATAAACACTAGGATAAAGAATAACCTATGTGGAATTAAATGGATGGAAAATTGTTTAAAAGTATTTATTCTATTTTTTGATTGGATTACAATGGAAGACTACTATCTTGTATGTTTAACCCTATAGTATGATATGTGAAAATGTTATTTAAGGAAGAATTATCTATTTTTTTGGATATAGTTATAAAAACCCATTTGGGTTTATATGATACTTGAAATAGAGGTAATTACATGTTATTAATTTTGGGATGATAATGTCTGGTATGAGTTAACATTGGTTGTTAAAATATGTTATGGTTATTTGGAGTAATTTATCTCATTTTTTGAAAGTTATAAAATACTTTTTTTAAAAAGGAAAACACACAGACCATGTAACAACCCATCACATTGGATGAATCTGCGGGAATCGAACCCACAAACAATGTGTGACTGTGATTTATCACCTACCACTGGACAATGTGAAGTCCCTCATTAGTTTGAATAATTATTAATAATTAAATGATTTTTTTGATCAACAATACGTTGGGTTATGAATGTTATGTTTTATCAAATGTATATCCTAAGTATAGGAAAATGAAAGTGTGATTAAGTGATAATGGTTATTTTTAAATATGTTTTATCTTTTGGGAATATTATATGCATATGGAAAATATAATACTATTGGATTTCATTTGATGGATAATGGTGGAATTTCTTATTTTGGAAGAAGCTATTTTTTATAGAGATTCAGGTTATTAATGTAATGGTTTAACCTATCATAAAGAATATATAATTTGGTTAATTACACTTCTGTATGGGAGTTTATGAGTAGTTGATGTTATTTGTAGAGAAATGTTACGTTATTAGATGAAATACTATGTGATTAAATTCTTATGAGTTTTGTGTTTCAATATTATTTTGGATTATATTAACGATTTTAAAGGAAATTTTTTATTTAATGGTATTTATTCAACTTTGGGTATTGTTTGTTAAATTTTAGAAATTAAGAAAATAATTTCTTTCGATAATGGATTATCCATTTTCTAAATCATTTGATCATACACTGAAAATTTGATTTTTGTTAATCTCTAAAGACAAGTGAATTGTATTGTTAATCCATTGTGGATTTAGTGATCGTCCACAAGTTGATTCTAGCACTTCAGGTGTGAACATTTCATCTTGAATACTCATCATTTGAAGAAAAGATGAGTTAGTGGAAGAAATTTATTAAAGGTTGAAACTATAATTAAAAAGTAAGTATATATCATTATGTTCGTAGCCAATATCATAAATAAATTCTTCATATTTATGAAATGAAACCTAAAACAATAAATGTTGTCTGTTTACTTTTCCTACTGGGATACTATTGACCAATTAACCCATCACAAGTTTGTGGTTTTCTTGTTGTTAAATTTCTACTAAGCTTGTTATCTACCACTCCCCATCAGAAATTCTCAATTATTTTATCTTCCATATCCATGTTTTCCTACATGGAATCCTAGTATTGGTTATCTCGGGTGACCCTTATAGCTCTATTTTTTTAATGTGATAGTTTTATTGACTCTTTTTCCATTGTGAGCCTTTAAATGAATTTCCCAAGCTCAATTTTAAAACTGTGAGGATGAAATTTAAAATAACAGGGGAAATAATGTAACACCCCAAGCATCCACAATATGTTTCTCTTTGAATAGTGAGATATTTTGCGTTGTACGCAACATTGAGTTATAGCACCCCATGACCAATCAAACTAGCAGTTACGAATTGTAATACCCACATTTTATAATTTTGTAATTTTTTTCCAAAATGGACTTCATTTTTGGAATCATAATGTTATAATTAGCTTCAGGTGAATTTTTTGTATTTTTTTGAAAACATTCTATTTTTGATGAATAGTGAAAAACACTCAGTTATTGTTTCAAACCTACATTTTATTTAAATTGTCTATTATTTTATTTATATTTATTTTAGGTCAAAATAGATCCATAATATGCATATATGTTCAATGTAATTCATTAGAGTCATTTTATAATAAAATTAGATGTATAAAATTTTATTGAACATTTTAATGTTGTTTACCCACCTACTAGGAACATTTGCAAATTCTCAAAAAATGTAATTTTATCGCATCTGTGGATTGAATTTCAAAAATCCCAGAACCATGGTTGACATCAGTAAGTTAATTTTTTTCAATAGGATTAAAATAATTTTTGATGAAAAGTAAATTTTGAATTTTATTTACTATAGTTAAAAATAAACAGGTTAATTAATGTTAAAGGAGATATTATAATTGAACTAACACTTGTACAAATAATATTGGATATGTGTTTTTTGGCCAAAATTAATGTTAAAATGAAAATATTACCCTCAACTTTCAACTTGGATGAGATTATAGTATTTATTATTATTTTATTAGACGAATAGTTAAAAATGTTAAATTAAAATTTTCATAGCAAAAACATTTTTAATATATGGTTATAAATAAGATATATTCAACAATAAATATTCAATACAAATATAAAAAAAATCATACATAATGGTATTTTGTTTATAAATTTTGGACCTAATATAATTAAATATATTTAAGACACAATGATGATGTACAAATTACCTTATTCATGAAGGATTAAAATAATTGATATTGTAATTATCAAAATAAATGTAACATCACATTTTTAATTCATAAAATTAATTTTATAGGTTAATATTACATGTTAGGATTAAATAAATAATTTTTTTTCTATGTGATAATGTTTTTTATGACTTTCAAAAAAACAAAATACCAAATAGTGTCAAAATTAACATAAATGAGTTTTTAATCAAATACAATATTATTAATTGATATAATACTCCAAAAAGTCAAAGGCTCACCCATAAGACATTTATAAGGTTAGATATGACAATCATTATCCACTTGGAGTTCACTTGGATTTTGATTCTATGTTTATTAAACATATATTATAATAAAATAAGAATGCATAGTAAAAGATTAAGTATTTAACTGAGAGTTAATTCTAAATTATAATGTTAATATGGTGATAAAAACTAGTATAAAACCTACTGGTTGAGAGTTTTTTGACCAAGCCCCTCCATATCATCGAAATAAATCCTTTTTGATCCATTATAAACCGAATATGATTGTATAATAAATTAATATTTCTACATTTTCCTTAAGTGACCCCAACCTCCCTTATAAACAGAAACATACCCTTCGCTCATAATCACACATCCAAAGCCATTTGGCTCAGCCAACCCCTAAAAACAATTTCTTACCCACTACCCTCAATTCAACGTATTGGCTATACATGGATCTGAATTATGACCTAAGGATCTATTATAATCAAATAAAAAAATCACCCAACAATGAGTTAAAAATTTCAAGACCTATTTCGAAGTTATTTTCTTCATCCACTGCCTCTTTCTATGATGTTTCAATACCAAAATAATATATCCATTAAATTATACATGCAATGATGTTATTATATATATATGGTAAAACCATATTCATAATTCTATCCATCCTACGAATGAAAAATTCACCATACGTGCGTACGTATGGCTTACCGTCTATATAGAGTGGTGTAGATTTTCATTCAAGACTTAATTATTTCAATGTATATAATAATGAGTATAATTTATTTAAATAACAAATACAAATTTTATATGATTCTATATATTTAATATACCATTCAATTAAATACTATTTAACCATCAATAGAATGATATTGTCAGTCGTGCGTATATACGGATTACAGTCTCCATGAACGTGAAGAGATTCATTCTCCATAATACTCATTCAAGAATAATTTTCATCTTATGAATAAAAATAATTTTCAATAACTTAATATCAAAAAAAATATAAATAAAATATATTCCATCAACAAAAACCATGACTTACCTAGAAAACAATATATAGAAAAGTGAATCAGTTAACACCCAAAATATTGATACTAATGAAATATTATTAACAAAATAATATTAGAAGATCATGTATAATATCATATATATATATATATGGTTATTGTATAATTTAATAATAATGAATTAACTATTATATTGGCTTTTAATGTTCCCTAGACAATGTAAAAGTACGTGTTAAGGGGTTTTCATCTGAATTTTTATTCGCAGGAGATTAATGCTATATTTTCCACTATTTCCTTTTGTGTGGTTTTTGTACAACCCCTGATAGTATTCTCTGTGTAATGTAATTTAATTTATGGGTATTTACATCTTCATTGTATAATAGTTCATTCATGGGGTGCATGTTTCTTCTGTTACAGAATTGTTAAGGGAATTTCTAATCCCAATCCCCACTAATTGGGTTTTACGTAAAGTTAATTGATTATTTCACTCTATGATTATGTATGAAATCAGAATTTTTTATTTATTTATTAATTTCCACTCCCCTTTTGTAGGTATATATTTGATAAAAAAATCACTCGATTTATAAATTCTTATGTCATCGATATGAACTTGATAAGATTAATCTTAACTAAATTTCTATTAATCGAGTTAAACATCTAAGTCATTGGTATTGTTTTTACAAGAATATGTGTGAATGCCCTCTCCTTTTTTTGGATTAAATATCCAGTCATATTGAGTGTATTTATATTTTTTAATCATAATTATGTCATGTATTTATCCTTAACCTATGGACATACTCATTATAAGGGATTTCATATCAATTTACAGTCCATTAAGACTTATTTATTTTTAGGCACTAATTAACTGTTATATACTGTATATATTGTACATTGTCATATTTTATCATGAATCCATTTATACTCATGATATTATAATGTTTTTATTACCAAAATTATTTTGGTATTCAAGCCTCTCTTATTTTGTTAGGAACTCTAGATAAAATATCAATTTAATTGTTTTAATGATTTATTCTTGTAAATATTTATCATTAATGACAATTTTTAAAAATAGTTTTATGGTTTAAATTATATGGACATGAAATTTTAAAATTAATTTTCTTTATAGGATACCAATTTATATGAAAAAATATGAATCAATAATCTATTCTTAACAACTTCTTGATAAATATTGTGACTCTTATATGTTTTTAAAAAAAGGGGGCACTTTAGTCAATTAGTTTTACTGATTATTTTCATCTATGTAAATATCCTTAATTATTATTGATCATGGTTGATTATTATAATAGATTATTCTATATTTTATTGAATGAGTTATGTTTTAATGTGGGTGTTCTATTTTTATACCATTTCATGGATTATGGTTAAATTATTATCAATTCATTTTCTTGTTTTAATACTAATGATAATGTTTTTTTCAACTGTTTCATATGGGGAATTCATTGGACATAGTAAGTGATAAATGGAGCTTGTTATAGCTCCTCGAAGCATTAGTATATCTCATGAGATAATCTAGTGTCTTGGAAAAAGGGCATGAAAAAATCTTATATGTAGTCTTCACACAAGGCCATGAGTATGTTGTTATGATATCTGGAATTATGCATTCCATAATTATGAAATTAAATATTGATATTACATGTGATTATTCGATTAGTATAATTTCTATGTGAATAATTATATGGAATTATTTGATTTCCCATTTCAATATTATGTCGAATTTTATGTTTTAAAGGTTTCTATTAAAGTATTATACATTTCCTTAAAATTTCATCCTTATTTATGATACTTTCTGCTATATTTTTATTTCTATTGATCATCTGAGATCACTGAATTATTATGTTTTATTTTTTCTAGGATGTGATGAAGTGTATTATGATTAACCTACATGGATAGTCTAATGGATATGACTGTGTTCGAAGGGGACCCATTCTGTTGTTTTTTATTTCATTATATAATGTAAAAACTTATGTATTAATCTAGAACATCCAAGGCTACTAAAGTAATTGGTCTTTCGAGACTTGATCTCTTAGGATCATGAAATTGTTATGTAATAATGAACTGAATAAGGGTAACATGGGTCAGAGCATTACAATTCATCACTCATGTATAATCATTAACATACCAATATAGATTAACAAAAGTCATATTTAATTACAAAATAGTATCTTAAAAAGTTTTCTAACTCATTTTTTCTTTAAATGACGAGTCATTTCTCAATTAATGTTAGAGATATATTGGGATCACATGTTATTAGGAGTTATATTATGATTATTTATTGTCATCAATAATGGGATAGTTCAATATCATGATGGAAATTAATCATTGAATTATTCTACATAAAATAAATGAAAAAATTTTTTTAAACAAAAAGAAATACAATTTCAAATTTTTAAGAAAAATTGGGGGAAATATTTCTTTTTTGGGAAATCCTTTACTATAAATATTCCAAAAATAATAACCATTGTAACAACCTAAAACAAGTTATAGGATAACAATTTATTTAATTTAGTATGTGACACACAAAACTATGAATAAATGTGAATATTACACCCCTAAACCATAAATTATAATTCTTTAAGAAAAATTTTTTTTCATTGAAAGCCTCTAATACACGAAATAATGATTTTCTTTAATAGCCAACATTAAAAAATAGATATTGTTTTACCAAACAATAATATAAAATTAATAATGTTAATTAAAATGGGTGTTATTTCCTAAATTTTGTAATAGAGGGAGAGAATATGATTAATAAAATTATCAAAATTTATAATTGACACATTATTATTTATTATAATTTTTTAGAAATTATGTATGATTTATTTAGATGAATAAAACTAATGTTTTTTAAGAAACAATTTTTTTTCTTCTAAAAGACGATTGAGACATTCCTTATAAACATAATTTGTAATTAAATTTAACTAATTTTAGAAAATGTATTAAAAAATAGAAAAAATTAAATATTAATACAAAAATTATATCAGATTTAGTTTTTTTCTTTTTTGAGAAGAATCATTTGTTTTGATTAATAGTGTAAACTAATGAATATTAATTGAATGTTACTTTTCATTTAAATAATTTATGATGTTAAATTATATTTTTAATTTTTTTTAATGTAATATTAGTTAAATTTTATACCAATAAATCAAATATAGTTCATTTTAACCATATTAATACTGAATTTAGATTTGAAAACATTGAAAACATTTGATAATTTTCAATTTAAAACCATAAATTTTCAACATGAGTGTGGGGAAATTTTTAAATTAAAATTTAAAAACATTGTGAATTTAATTTTAAAAAATGTATCAAATAATTGGAATATTTTTTTTTAATATGTTAAAATATCTTTCTCCAAAAATTTATTGTGAGAAAAACTTATTTTGAACAATTAAGTTAAAAACAAATTTAATAGATGGTTATACTAAGAAGATAAGGGTAAAAAATGACCAACCTACTTATGAACCACCAATGTAATAAACAAACATCAAATATATCTTTTCTATGCTTTATAATGAATAATTTTTTAGGAATTTTTAATGATAATAATGAGGCTATGATTGAATATTTTAAAAATCATTACATGTGTTCCACTCGCCTAAATTATAAAAATCCACCCCTATCTTCTCGAATCTACATTTCCACACACCTCTGGTTACACGAATAACTACAAAATTCATGTAAAACTTCTATATAATAATCCTAGGAGACTTATTTTTTATATAAATATATCCTAGGATTGATATAGTGAAAAAAATTAAAATAATAATTAAAGATGTTGTAATGTTTTTCAACATTCATCTTTATTTTTTTTCTTTCTACACCACCATCACTTAATATTGAAGAATTTTCTAATAATAACCTCAAGGTATAAAATTTACATTTATGTTGTTATGATAATAAAATGAACTATAAAAATTATTTACATCAATTATATTGATTAAGAATAACCCTTCATGTGAATGACATACAACCCCCTGAAAATCTGATGTCTTTCATTCATCCATGACCATAATTTACAATTGGATATAGTCATAAATATTTAGAATAAATATGATATTTGTAAAAAAATTATATTTATGGAGTCATTATATCATATATACATTTTTATCTGATATTCTATAGGATATTTGATAATACCGCTCATGTGTACGAGAGACTACCACCACACGAAGAGTTATGATTCGTCTTTCACTAACACCTCACATGGATGATGATAATGATATATATAATTAATAAATGTGAAATAAATAACAAATTTATGATATAAATAATATATTTATCTTTCTATACAGATAATATACAATTTTCATTCTTTCAATTTTAGAAACTTAATGATGATAATATCATTCATGTACAAGTGGACCGTCACCTTTATGAAGTAATTTGAATATCATTTCATTATAGAAAAATGAATGATACATATAAATTTATATTATATTAAATTTTTTATTGGTATGTAATAATATTATTTTATTTTCCTTCTTAATATAATGACAATTAAAAATGGAAATGTTTCACTTTTATACGTACATCCAACAATAATCGTGATCGTAACAGACTTCATTATTCAAAATCATCATCCAGGATTAGTTTTATAAATAAAATTGGTGTAATAGCATGATAAAAATTTCATGATTATTATTATATATATTATGAATATATTTAATATATAAATGGTAAATATCGTAAATGAAAAGACACGCATAAGAAAACAAGTCAATTAGAACCAGAAATAATGAAACTAAGATATCGTATTAATGAATTGTTGATATGATTTTTAAACTTGGTCCTATATGTTATTATAAATTTTAATATTTTTCAGTTTAAATTAATAACATTTTTCCAAAATATAATAATGATGTTAAATAAAATTCATTAAAATGGAAGTATAAGATAAGAGATTTCATAAACCAAATTTAGATGATTAGATTATACATCTACAACATAGATTAAATCATTATAAAATTATTTATAGAATGAATTTTGATAAAATTATGTTTAATTTAAAATTTTTTAAGTGTATATACATTTTAAAAACATAATCGATAAATTTATTAATTCTCACATTGATGTTATGAACAATGTAATTATTTAGTTCATAACCTCATTTTAATCAAGAAATTTTTGAAATTATTTAAGGAATATATTTGAATATTTTAAAAAAACACATATCATTTTTTATACTATGGTTATTCATGACATTATAATGAAATAGTACCATTTTTTCACTATTGGTTTATATAAATAATTGGGAAAATATTTTCATAAAAACATTACTTTATTTCACTCTTTGGTCAGAAATATGTTTTCTACCAAAACCATGTTTTGTCAAAAATTATTCCAAATTTATTTGAACATTTAAAAATAATTCATTAATGATATTTTTACAAATTTTAAATATATAAAATATTTTTTGAAATGAATATTATTTCATTTTCAATGAATTTTCAGTTTGGATTTTATAAAATGTGTGGATGGTGTCATCTAAACATTTAAAAAAAATTAAATTTTCTTGTTTTTAGTGGAAATGGAATATTCTTTGTATATTATTCAACATGTATAGAATTTTCCTCTAATATGAACGTTCATTAATTGAATCTTAATTTTCATTAATTCACTGATCAATTTAAATAAAATTTTTCTTAATATTCTTGAAATTATTAGTTTTTAAAATATATTTTTAGAGATTTATAATATATATATATATTTCATAATTTTCCATATGAAAATGATTTTTTCTCCTAGATGATTATAAAATAAATTTTAATTGTATTTAAATTCATTAATGAAATTAACCATTTAATTTCATTAAAACCCACTTGATATATATTTTCTTCATATCACTTATATAGATGGTTTATGATCAACTTTATTGTGGTTGTAACATAAACAAATCAAGTGATATCTCATTTGGATGAAACGAGTTTGTTACAGGACCTCAAGAACACCATCCCTTATTCTAGTAGCATCAGACAAGTAGTTAGGGTGTGGTAAGTATAGTGGAGTGACTATTCCCCTAGTAACAGAGTTAAGAAACATTGTAAAAAGGATATCTAAATAAATAAATAAATATCAGACTGTAGAAATAATTGAAATGATATGACACAGTTGGAGTCAAACATCTGTCAAACTGAATAATACAATAAATAATAAAGAAGTTATATAATTATAAGTTGTAATATAACTAAATTTAATTCATGAAGTAATCGAAACAAAATTAGAGCATAATCAAATAATTCTCAAATTTCCATCGTCCCTTACCCCATTCTAGTCCTATCTCCAAACACTATCACATCTAGTATAAAATAATTGAACCACAAAGTCATTTCCACTTATCCAAATCCACATCCATATATTCTTCTTAGGTACCAAATAGGGGTCCATATAGGGTGTTAGTATAAATTAGAAAGCATACATTGTTGTAGCTACACATAAATCATTTGATAATAAGGTTATGAAATAATTCAATAAACATGTTTGTTAATTAATTAAAAAATTAAATTAATACCACATCAAATTGTGTTGGTTCCATGATTGACTATCTCTTGGAATTTCTGACAACCATTCCAACCATAACCGAAAATCCATGGGATAACATTACATTCATCAACAACATGTTAGAATGTCTTTGAGCATGTTTTATAAACATTTCATCCATAACCATAAAACCATGGGGTATAAATTACTCAAACATGGGTAAAAAAATATAAGTATTTTATCAATCAATTAGGGATGATCTTGGTATATCAGTACATCAGTATGTCTTAGGTCCAAGTTTGGTATATAATAACTTTATATGGTCATAGTGCCTAGTCTAGAATCTCATCATTTCAACATTTCTTAGTTAAACCTCTATATATCATAATTTCAAAATTTAAACTAGTCTAATTCCCCTTATAATCCTTACATCGTACAAATCACAACACATTTCATAGAAACCAAGACATCATAATATCAAATTATAAGTTTCAATGGTTATTTATTAAAACAAAAAATTACCTTTATATTTTATATTTTATTAATAAAATTTTTCATAATAAATATTTCGCCAATTACCTCAATAAAAATTCAATCCAAGGTGAATATGTATATAGAAATCAACTAAAATCCATGTCATGATAAAACACAATATTCAATTTAAAATAAATTTTTAATTAGGTGTTACCTAATCTGAATGATATACATAATCTAGATTAAAAAGTAATTAGATTTAATGGTAATCCATGAAATAATACAATTAATAATTTAATTTAATTGGCCATATGATATTTTAGCATAATTTGAATATTTCATATACTTAACAATCATCAAACCATATAGATATGTTTTAGACCCCATACATTTACTAATAATCAACAATTGCCAATAATAATGTTTTACAAACATAATTAAGGTGAAGATGATTGAAAGAAGTTCCCTAGATCATAAATGATCATGATGAAAACCATCAGTGCTAACTTTCAATATATTACACCACAATTGTAAGAGATCAATGGGAGAGAGGGGAACATATAACCAAAACCACTTACAATGTATCAAATTTGATATCACCGTGACTAAAATCTACTGAGGTGGTACAACCTCAGTTAGTAGGTTCACTAGGGTAAAAAATGAATATGAATGAAATTTTTAATTAAAATCAACCACCTGACATACTTTTTATAACATCCTTTAGAAATTAAACAACAAGGAATGCATTATGATTAAGTGAATTTTTTTAGGGATACATTCAAAAACACATTTCCCAGATTATTATTTATTCCAATCAAATATGAAATGATATTTAATATAAGTAAATGATATATACTCAATTCATATTGTGAATTTGTTCAAGACATTCAAAAATTCAGAATTTGTGTCTGAAAAATATTATATGTTGTGTATTATAGTTATGTTATTGGTAATATTTCATCATTGATTTTTTTCATCAATGTTTCCTCTAAAAATGATAAACCACATTAGGGATTGGAAACATTCCAAGAACACTTGGTATATTTTTTCCTATATATATTAGGAATCCATTTATTAAACTAATTATACATCCATATACATTAATCCATTTTCATTAACAAACTCTTTTCGGATTGATGATCTCTAGTTTTCTCCTGTAGTATCATAACCCTAGTCTATGTTTATACAAAAATGAAATAGACATCCCTAAATAAAATTGAACCACCACGTTTTAAAGATGATGATAAAAAACAATTACACAATTAATGAAAAATATTGAGAGATAAGTTACTAAATAATGAGAGATCCTATAACCTCCCATCCATTTGATAGCTCACCCTCGAGCTGCTGCGTGATTCATTGTTGGGTCTCAGAAACAAAATTCATTCCACAATTCATGAATATTAGACTAACTCTCTTTTTTATCATATTAACTCTCCCATTATGTATCTATTCTAAAAATAATGTAATCTATCTTCCTTGAAGATACTTCTCAATATATTACAAAACCCGTATTAGATGCTCCTCAATAGATACATCAACACTAAGCTCAATGTATGATACAACAATAACATGAGAAGGTTCTAAAAAATATATTCGAATATATGAAATGGGAATCATGTCATTCATGTATCTATAGTGTTATAGACGTGATAAATGATACTATACGTGAATGAAACTATCCACTATCTCAACTGGCTCAACAATCCTTTACTTTATCTTAAACAATTTCTGGATATGACATTTCCACATCCACATGGACAACCTAAAGAAAACATGATCCCCAAAGATGAACTCTATAGTTCATATATGATTGTCATAATGTTATTTCATTCTTCATTCTGTGATTAACAACAACTTTTGGATCAATTGAACCATAATATATGTCTCTTATATAAAACTAGGCAAAAAGAAGTGCATTCTCACATACCTCTAACCAACAAAAAGGATAATGGAATGAAATTTTATAAAATAAATCAAAATATTCCATATTGATGGAATAAATGAATATATTATTATAATAAAATACCATGAATGCCATTTTCTACTCCCATGAAAAACTGATATCCAAAACATAGTCCAATAACATATTTTATAGAATCGGAAAAGGATTCTATTATTGACAATTAGTCTAAGGATGATAAGTCATAAAAAAATATGACCACAATGACTTTTGATAAACATACATAAATATAGATTTTCAATGAAAATATCTTTCTTAAATGATTATCCTATGAACATCATGATGTCAAAGTACTTTACGCATGTAAGGAATTCAAATATCCCCAACTATATAGGTATCCCTTATATTATCGAATTGTTTTACCTTTGTCAATATATCCAAAATCACCCATAAAACATCATTATTAGAGTTACCCAAGGGTGTCTTATCCCAAAATATATTATAAAATCACCCCATTTTCACATTGGAATTGGAAAAGGCAATAAAATTCCATCAATCCTCTAATGTTCAACATTCATTTACTGAGAAGTGAAGGACATCTCCAGAATTTATGCAACCTTATTTTTTATTTTTGAACATTATTAATATATTCCAAGATCATAATACATGCACATCGTACCCGGATGTACCAACTATATATTTTCATGGAAATAATTCATTACCCTTTCTTGGAATCCCATTGGAACCCATAATTGAAAAAAAAATGATAATCACACTTTCCCACAGATCTATCTAATGGTGTATCCCGTCTATATAAGCTATCTATGAGAACAAATCCCTTGTAATCATATATCTTCTTAGTATTTATCTAGTCCCAGACATGAATTATAACAAATGTCAATGAAAATGGCCATCATGTTTGACACACCTAAAAACCAAGATACACGTCTTCATAGATTGACATTACCCTCTATTCATTGAAATACTCCTACACTACCTTTATCTGCATCATCATGATTAATTCATTCGAATCCACATATACCTTTCCAAAATTATAAGTCAAATCAATTTCAAAAGACTATATATACTCATTCCAACTCCTATTTCGAAGGTTCTGGACCTATTGAAAATATATGTACAATAGACTCTTGAGGTGTGTGTATTTCCCAATCATATCATCAATAAGATAATTCCTCTATAATATAAGGGAATATAACAATATTGGTAACTCCAAATGATGAGGAGGAAAATTACAATAATATGTTATAAGATATCTCGATATATAATTAATTCCTTGATCATCTGACATAATAACTACTTTGACACTAACTTCAGATGTGTCACATTACATAGTATATTATTTACTTGGAATATATAATGTGAGGATATGTACTATGTTCTTCTTACATTACATCTCATTAATATATTATAAAAAGAATCTAAATAATAATACATCACTCACTTTTTGGTTATTCCTACCATTAGTTCATACAAATGGATGAACTTTAGGATAAACCCCTGATAATAAACTATTAAACCTCGAAATCCGTAAATAATGAATACATTCTATGGAAGATCCCTTGATATAAAATGTTAAACATTATTTGTGTCCTCAAAGCTTCTTCCATTATTATAACATGGTCCAAGAAGTGCGCATTATAAATTTATATACTCTATTTGGTTATCTGGGAATAAAGCTAATTATCTCACAATTTACTTAATATGATGTCATGATTGGTATGATTGTCTACTAACTAGGAGTATAATAAAATGAATTTGAAGTTTCCACAAAAATCATATCCATTAAATGATGAAATAACCTATAAATAAAGGCCATTGATTGTATTAGTTCATTTTTGAAACAAATAGTCATAACAATGAACTCTTAGACACTATTCCTAGTCATAAATCTACAATAAGGTATGCCCAATTATCTCACCCTCGACAGATGTATTCTTGATCTCATGTTGATCATGGATAAAATCTTATAACCACTCATATGAATTAAGAAACCATCAATGTGAGGAATGAGGTACTGGTTCATGATTTTTGTCTTATACAACATCCAATAATCCAAGAATAAGTGAACCGTCCGATCAGTATTATTTTTGTAGAGAACTCGAGAAACACACAGGGAATTAAAAGGCTGTAAATTCTTTTTTGGATTTAAGATATTCCATCTAAACATTCACCCCCAAAATCTCTACAATTTCAATTCTATATGGAATGATATAATTTGACTCTTCTCCCAACTCCAACGGCATGGAAAACTCAATCTCTCACATGGTTGGAATGTCCTAGAACACATTTCCTTAATAAACCTAAAAAATATTCAACCATGGAGGAAATTAATCCTATTGTATTAAATCATAATATATATAATGACTAAATAATTGTTCTTTGAGACAATTTTATATGCACTAAATTTATCTTTTATGACCCTACTGCATATCCCACACACAATGGAGAGAAAAGCTGTCTCTTTCTGGAATTTGAAAGGTAACACTACTCTGAAAATAGTAGATATGTTCCTAGTATAAAACAAACCAATCTATACCAAGAATCAAATCATATCCTTTAATTTCTAACATGAAAATTTTCCAAAACAAATTATAACCAACAATTTATAGAGAACACACCTTGAAACATTTGATATTCTCTAATCACACTCCTAATAGTGTCTCGATGGAAAAAATTACATTGAATCTTAATAAATCCACAAAAAAGAAATTTTAAAAAAGAGTACATAAAAAGGATTGTAATTATCCTATATATAAATAACCAAGAATGAGTATATGATATTATAATCATACCTATGATTGTCGATGTTCATGTATCAAAAATATCCAAGGTTGTCTACCTAACGTGCATCTGACCTGTCCTTTTCCCTATAATCCTGGATGAATACCATTGGTTATACACTCTTACTCATAATATCATTATTATATGGGGGTCCAAATACCATGCATCTACAAAAATATATAATGGAACTCTAGCTACCAGCATGTTAAGGAGTTGTTGATTCCTTCACAGACTTTAGTGCCTATCATGTTCCCTACCACTGTTATGTTTCTTGATTATCTCAAAAATATTCTATATATGGCCCAAACAATAATAGGTAAGACAGTACAAAGTGAGTTATGAACAGTGAGGTTGTTTTTGGCACATCATTCCACACTGATAGAACATTAATGACTCTGATCCTAGGGTGTCTACCCACCACAATAATTTCTCTTACAAGTGTTGGATAATATAAAACTGTCATATTGAATATAAAATTTACTAGAAGAAGAGTACATTATTTTACTTACTGAAACAACATGTTTTCTACTCAAGTAATCTCTCTGATTCCCTTCTATGATGGGTTTATTTTTTATGAAATTGTCAAAAATTCTCAGTGGGAACACATTTGCCTATGAACTGGTCTCATAGTGAAGACCATCATAAAAAAGACTCTCTCTAGAGATCTCATAACCAACCAAAGATGGAAGAATGCACAGCTGGTTAGTGAATTGTTTTTTACTATGACAATAACTTTCCCTTCTTTTTCATTTTCCTAAAATCACTTTTCTTCTCACCTCACAACATCATGAAAAAAATCGACCAATAAAATTATCATGAATCCATTCCAAGATAACAATTATTGCCTCTCTACCCACTTTTGAATGTCCCAGAAACTCATTATTGATCCAAAAATAATCTATTTAAATTGATTCACCCTTTTATCTATGGTCATCTTATGCATATTAAATATCATTGGGTATAAAATGATCCAGAACATAGATTCCTACGGTCCTCCCTCACCAGTGAACATAGGTTGCTACTATAGCTGAAAATCTCTTGTTAGCCCAATCTTCAATGAAATGGAGTGAAACATCTTTCTCTCCATAGATTGCATGAACCACAAGGGCATTCTTTGATACTGAACATCCATCTCATCCTAAAGAACTATAGTTAGATCTAATATAGCTATATTATGAATGTAAGTTTTGTAACTCTCCGAACCCTCAACTCGAATATGATGGGGAGTCGGTTTATCTTAATAAAAAAACTCTCATTTGAACAAAAACAATAACAATTGGGTAAACCTTATCATGTGACAACAATAGTTATCTACTACGCCTATAGTCTATAAACATGGATTACAAGTGTCTTATCATGAAAAATAATTTTATATATTTTATTTCATATATATTATATGTATATTATACCATGTTTAAACAATAACATATATATCATTTATTATAAATATATTCTGTTAATGAACAAAGAACACAGACACACACTCACACACACATACATATTTATCCCAACATTCAAATTATGATACACACATACCCGCATTGTTCCATACCAGTCCATGAGTATATGTATAAAAAATACAGAATACCATATCATGATAGAACTGCAAAATATATGAAATGACCAATATGAAATTACAACAACTATAACAAGAAATAAACAAAAATACAATCCATCCCTCGGAACTCAGATTATACCATCTATACAGTTTAACTACTCCAATTAAAAACCTCATTACCGTGTTGCAAAACAACTTAGTTTTCATAATACCATTCCCAAATAGAAACTAAATTGAAAACAAACCTAACATTCTATAATAACACATTGTAACATACTAGGATCTGGAACTCTTTCATGTGAATGATATGGGTTGGTAATGATAACTCATTAATGACTACCCAAACACTAGAGGATGATAATTATTAGTGGAAGTATGATATGTATAGTTTCAAGATTATACTCCATGGATAAAAAAGATAGGACATGTCGAAAAAATAAATATAAATAAAATAAAAAAATCAGAGTGAAAAAATAATGGAAAAAATATGATACTATGTAAATGAACAATAATGTAATCTTAATTATCTAATATATTGCAAATTAAGAATGTAATGTCAATATTTAATTTAACTAAATTTCATTATAGAAGTTCAAAAATTACCATAATTCTCATTTCAGACACTAATGTCCCTGGTCCTAGACACCATGTCGATACCATATCTAAATACTAGCTCATCCAACAAGAAAACAGTCAGCCACAAAGTCATTATCTCATGTCCAAACCTGGATCCATATTATCTGAAAGTGCACCAAATTATTGAAATAATATGTTGTTTTTATATCATAGTGAGTGGACACCAAAATATATAATTAAAATATGTTTGATAATAGTATTAATAAAAGATGTAATAATGAAATTTTTTAGTTAATTAATCAAATAAATTAATAATATATAAACATACTTCACCTTTATGATTCAATATATCTAATCATGTCTCACAACCATGCCAACAAAAACATTATAACCATGGGATTACAAAACCTTCATTGCTGCCGTGATGGAATGTATCTGAGCATGTCTAATGACCATTCCAACAATTAAAAGATATTAGTTGGATATAAAATACAAAAATACAGGTCAATCCCACTATATAAAAATTTCATCAATTAATCAATGTTCAGTAAGATATATCATCATTTCAATATGTTATAGGGCTAATCATGTTATTTCATAATATCATCATGTCTCACGGAAAATACTTTTATATCATCATTTAATCAATTATTTGGCCATTCCTACTATATAAACATTTTAATATTCAAATGGGGCCAACCCCCTTATATGAATTATATCACCGAAATCACAACACATGTCACGGTAACAAGTATTTCATATTATCATATTTAAATTCTCAGTTGAAATGTTTCAAAATTACCATTTATCATTCAATTTACCATTTCATGTTTCAATTTGCGAATAACCAATTAAACGCTACTTATCTCAAAAAAGTCCAATCCAATGAGAATTTATTTTAATCAATCATAAAAATTTACTATCATTCTAGATATATATTAATCTATTGAAAAATTAATTATAATCAAGGGTTCACTAAAAATAATGGTATGTACAATCATGGTTAAAATCAAATAGGATCTATCTATACTATAAGGAATAATCAAACTCATAAAAAAATTTAATTAATGCATGATATGTTTTTAGACTTAGAATATTGCACATATATGAAATTTATGAAACCATAGGGTTATGGTGTAGAACACCAACCTTTAATTGAAAATCAACCAATGCTGCCAACCAGATTCACAGAAAAATAATAATAAAGGAATATATGATCATAATAAGGTTCCCTTGTCATAATCAGTAGTGGTTAGATGAAAATATTTTTTAGGTCAAGATATTACACTGCAATGGTTGAAGATCAATGGGATGTAAGGGAAAACCTATCCAAGCATAATTTCTGAAAATCATATGTGAGATAAAGACATTTAGTTTCAATAGAGGCACTCAATAATCAAGGAATGGTTCCAAATAATTTAGAGAGAGAATTTTCACATGATTGGGAAGTATAATAAACTACAATAAACTATTTTAAAACCCATCATGGGAAATTTCATGGAATTTGATTCCATTACATGTCTTGAATATTATTTAATATGGATACACTAAAAGTCCTCACTCCAAGATTGATATATATATTGAATATTACATGATGTGTAATAAAAATATAGGATGCTTATTCTCTTCATGAAGTGAATCATATCATGACATGAAACATTTTCAAATATGTGTTTGCAAAAAAAATTATACTTCATTTATTATTGTTAAATGAAGAGTTAATCTTCAGAAAATAATGGCAAACTGAGTTTACTTATTAAAATTGGATCCCCCATTAAGGTTTCTCATCTTAATAATAACACTTATTGACATTTGAATCATTTATATATGAACACTATTAGTTCATAAAAGATATATCCTTGCATTTTAATAGTTTTTTTTCTATAAATGGATCTCCATAAGAATCCTATTTGTTTTTCTGTCATTTCCTCCAAACCAATGTTTGTGTTTATTAAAAACAAGATATCATATATGAAAACACAACCACCAACGATAAATTATGAAGAAACAGTCAACTGAAAGGTAATTAAAAGAAATTGGCTAGATACATTCCTGCAATAGATTGTATAGTTTAATATTATGACTATTTGATTATGGTATGTATTATAATTTCATATGTTAGTATTTAATATGGCTGTTTGTATTGATTATTTTTGACCTCATTTTTATAAGGAATTATTTGTAAATAGTAGGTGGTGGGTGGGTATCAATATAGATAGATCCACAATACATTTTAGGTCTCATTAGACAAAATCAGTAAGCTAATGCCTTTTTTTTAAACAAGAATTTAGAAATTACCTTTTGAAATGTCTTAATAGTAATTGTAATGTGAAAGGTATTGATAAAAATGAGTTTTCCAAACCTCATAGTTTTAGATCTATAATATTTACTAGGTTTTTTAAAAGGTAATGACACTTACTATCTTTTAAATTGTGTTTATAATATGATTATGATGTCTACTTTTATTCATCACCACATTATGAATACGTCTATCAATAATCATCATTATTATTCAATTAGTTAAAATAAAAATGGTTATATTTAATGTTCATGTGATTAATTTTTTGTATTATATTATCATTATATATTCCTTCTATATTATGATAATGTTAATTTTAAAACTTAATATGTTTTAGTAATTTTCCATTTATATTGATTATTATTTATTTATTTATAGCATCCACTTTATTCAAACCCTTACTGATCATATGAGATCCCCGGTTATATATATTTTTTTACATAGGATATGAGGATGTATTTTGTTATTATCATACATTTATATTCCAAAGATAATAATGTATTTCAAAATGATTTTTTGTGTATTTTATATTTTAAAATTTAATGAAAATTTCAATAATCATTATATATTATCAATTATATTAAATTTTTTAGCCCTTTATAATTTGATAACTTGTATGTTATTATATTGTTATAAATCTGCTACGAGCTCTGAATGACTAGATTTTTTGTGGTTACAAATGTTATTTGATGAGTTTTAGATGAAACCATGTGAACTATATTTTATAAAACACTAATTAGTGATATTTAACCTATGTCACACATTGAGGATCTTATTAAATAAGATCATAATATTTTGGTAAGTGGTAGATTATAGGGGTTTTCACATCTATACAACTACATTTGTATTCTAAAATTAAATGTGGTTCTTCCAAAAATGAATATAGGGTATGTAATTATGAACATGGTGTATTAGGATAGACTTGGTCATCACATAGTCCATGAAAATGGGCCTTACATTGCACCTAGTATGAAATTATGGGGGGATATTCTTAGAATATTAAATACTTATTTAAAAACCATTATGATGGATGTGAATTAGTGATTTTCCCATAGAACCCATGATTATGATTATAATATTATCTATTCATAAATTATTTAACTAATTTTGAGATTATAAAATATTTTTCATAATGATATCATTTAATCTAGTTTATAAATTTATATAGAGAAGCATCCATTTTAGAAGGAATGATAACCATGTCAGTTTACATAATCCAATGAGTAAGATTGATCATTTATTTTATGGGTTGAAAATTTTTTATAAGGAAAATAGTCCCCCATATATTCCCATAATGAGATGACATATCATTATGTTCTAATAATGAAGAAGAAATAATATATATGTATTATTACATTGAATGGAATCAATGGTAGAGGATGATAGTATGAGAAAAGGTTAACAAATGGAAGAAGGGAATTGGGGAACATTCTTGTACATGACAATTGTGGAAAGAAATTTCATGGTTATTGCTTAAAAGGAATGGTTTCTTTCTATAATTATGGAGTAGAAATATATCATTCATATGATTTATATAGAGAGAAAAAATTTATAGTGTTTAATGCTTCAATTGATAGGATATGGGGCCCAATGAAAATAAATTCCCCATGTGTGAATAGAATATTCAATAATTAAAAATAATGAATCATGGTCAAGCTCATGTTGCTACCCCAGATGAAGGGGAACAATTAATGTTATTATTTTTTGTTCAATAATTATTTCATTTGAGTATTTTGTCAATGATATCATTATTATGTGAATTATTCAATGTATATGGATTGTAATGTATTACTTTTTTTTGTGAGGATTCAGTTGTGTATTTTTCTTGGAAACGATTAGTAAGATATATAATTACACATCATGTTGAAATTCATAGAAAACATATTATTGAGGGAATAATATTTCTTAAATTTTTTCTAATATTTAGATAATGAATTTGGTATAAAACGATGATTGATATGGATAAATAATATTGGATTGTACTGAATAACTTGGATCTGATTAATGATCTTTTGAAAAAGTATATTATGTTATGATTAATAAAGATTTATATATTTTTGGATTTGAGGAATATATCCAATAGTCAATATATTATTTAATAAATTTCGAATTATGAATATTTTCAATATGATTTTATGGTATTTCAGGTTATTATCGTGATTCATGAGGTTGCATGATGAAGGTATTAACATGTTTGGTTTGTGGTTATTATGAGCTACTTTATGTATTCCTGTGAATTGATGATAAGATCATTTTGTAAATTCAGCGACTTTAATCTTAATTATTTAGATCGTAAAATATTTGAAGGGTATAAAGGGAAACAATTTAAGAAATTGATGAAGATAAAATTTGGTGGAGGATTTAGAGATTAATGTATTGTTTCAATATATTTATATTTATAAATTTTTTATTACATGTGACTACCACACTATTTTTGGATAAACATTAAATAATTTTAGAAAGAAATCACTTTTTAATGATTTTATTCCCTGTTAAACGTGAATTATAGTGCCTCCAAAAGAATAAATTCATTTACGTATATTAATTTCATAGAGTATGATCTGAATTAGTAATTTACTTTTGAATAAATAAAGTATGAAGTTTAACATATAAAATATTAATGTATCATGTAATAATATTTCCATATTCATTGACTTTTAATGTATCTTTTAATATTAAAAGAGAAATATTGAAAAAATGTAGTCCAATTAAATTCATATCTAATGAATCATATTTTCCTTTAAATCTTCATAGATATATATTTTTTGAGGCCCATAATTTTCCATTAATAACACATTTTTTAGATCAAATAGATCTCTTAATCCCAATAATTCAATTTTCTTTTTGTTCATGTCTACACCTTCATATTCCACCAATGTGATCCTACTTAGAAACAGTGAAATTTGTTATTCCAAATTACCTTTTTAAATACATTAAAATCATAATAAAACTATATATTGTTAAAACATTAATTATTTTCATATCTTAATAAATTATTTTCCAAATATAAATCCTTTGACTATGGATAGATTGTTTAATTTGGGAGGACTCAATTTTTTAATGGTGGGGAGAATGTAACACCTATAAAATTATAAAATAATAACATTTTACTCAATAGAATATGTGAAATGATACACCAAGATTAAGAGGTAAAATAACACCAGAAGACAATAAACTATATTTATTTTAGAAAAATATTAATTTCTAAGATAATTTACGATACACGCAACAAAGAATATCTTAACAATCTTGTGTTATAGGCAAGACCGATTTTGACAAAAAAATATGATATTATTAAAAATATTATTTTATATGTTAGTTTTCATCTTGAAATTAGAATGGAAGGTATGTATAGTATTTACTCAATTTTTAAAATAAATATTTTACACATGTTTTGTGTTATCTATTAATTATAAGTAAAATAAGAATCCCTAAAGAGAAAATGTAATGCCTTTTTAAAATGTGTTTTTTTCTAGAAGACAATATATTCCCACATTGTAAAAAAAAGATAATATTACCACTAATAATAAATATATTTTTCAAAATAATAAATAACATTTAAATTTTAATACAGAACATAAATTCAGCTTAATTTAGGGGTTATTAATAGAAGATTCATTTTTTAATTACTAGGAGAGAAGATTGAATTTTAATTGAGAAAATATTTTAATTAAACTATTTTAGCTTTTAAATTAAATATTAAATTTGTTATAAAGTAAAATTATATATATGTTTTGACAATTAAAAATTATTTTTTATTGGAATCATTTTCATATTAAATTTTTATGTAAGAACATTGTAAACTTTTGAAAAATTTTATTTTAGAAAGCTACTTTATCATCACTTCTATAGGACATGTTTTAAATTTAAAATTTCAAAATATGTGAAGTAAATTATAGATAAATGGATTAAATATTTTGAATCAACATAATTTTTAATTTCAAATACGTTTTAATTAACATTATATTTAAAATTAATAGTGAAAATAATTATTTTGAGAATTTAATGTAAAAACTGATTTACCAGTTCTATAAATTAAATAGATTAGTGTAAATAATAAACAGTAAACATTATCAATACCCATTAACAAGACATAATTCTACCAGATATCTTATATGTTATATAATAACAAATTTTTTTGGATTTTATCATACTAAGAAGTATGGTTTCATTGAATCATTTAAAAAAATAACAACTATACCACTCACATCCCTTATTAAATGCCATATGATCATCTCACTTCTTCGAACCTTAAAACAACTTTGGATCATCCATTACCTACCCAAATCACTTCCCAAATTACATACACTCATCCTAAAAGAAATATTTTTTTAATTAATACAATCTAGGAATGATGTAGTGAAAATATTAATAGGATACCAAATAAAGAAGAAATGTTATTCAACCATCGTCTTTAAATTATTTCGTTCTCCACAACTCTAAATAAATTTTATATCATTATTATAAAATAACCTATGTATATTAAATATAATATATTTTTTTATTATTAATAGAATATCCTACGACAATATCAACATCCTTAAAATTAGTTATGCAGACATCATTTATGTTAAAGTTGGACTACCACATCACGGACATATGTTAGTCATTATTGTATTACTGGTGGTTATTGTTAGGTATGATGGATGATATAATGTATATATATATATATATATGATATTAATGACCTATTTATTCCTCTATGGTCATTATATCATATATTTCATTTTTACCTTCAATTCTGTTGGATATATGAAAAGGTCGCTCGTGTGTACGGTCCACTACCACAGCACAAAGCTATTTGATTGGTCTTTTAGTAATGCTTAAAATGGAAATGGATATGGTAAAAATTAATTATTTTATATAATATTGTTAAAATTATTATGATATTAATTTGATATTTTTAATTTTGAAAACATAATAAGTCATTTTTATTGTTATCGTTTCACCCACATAAAGATGATAACATCGTTCTTGTACATGTCGACTACTGACATTAGGTAGTAATGTTACTCTTTTTTAATCACCAAAATACATCGAATATATATGTAAGTATATAATGTAATTAATATTATATTTTTATAGTTATATAAATATAATTTATTACATACATTATTTCCAAAAAAACATTTGAAAATGAAAAATATAACTCATGGATACGTATGACCTACCGCCACCATGATCATAACATAAATTATTTTTCATATACATAATTAATGATTGATTTTAAACAAAATGTTAAGGTAAAAATATGATAATTATTTCATTTTTATTATTATATTGAATTTGATATGTTGTAATATGTACAATAAAGGATCATTAATCACAAAACACAAAAAGGAAAACAAAGCAATTTACACACCAAACAATGAAAATAATAAATGATTATTAATGAATGATTGATAATATGTTATAATAGGATTATATATGATATTATAAACAATAATATTTTTATTATGTATGATATTAAAACTTTTAAAAACACTATCCATGATATTAAGTATTATTCAATCAAAAAGAAGGGTGAGGTATGATATTTCATAACTCAATTTCCATTAAATGTGTTAAACATATAATTCATTGATCATGTCATTTTTTGATTATGTGTATAGATAATTTTAATTAAAATATAATTTATATAATGTAAATTTATGGGGATTAATAGTTTGGGGTCATTATGTACTCATTTATTAATTCTTAATTCATTCTTATCTTTTTTATTACAATTTTACAATATCAATATCAAAGATTTGATTTATTCTAGAAATTTAGTTTAAATAAATTATTTTAAAATTTAATAATAAACCCAATTAATTTTATTTTCTTCTTTTTATTCGTGATATTTTTCATTTAATATTATCAATTAAAAAAAAATTTAATAAATTAATTGAGATTTTTTTAATAATATCTATCATTATTTCTATATTCATTCGGAAATCTTTTATATTCTAGAACCATGATATATAAAATTGTCTTAAATAAAGTATTTATCATTTTAAAAATAATTCATCAAAGTAATTTTAATCCCTTTTACATTTTTAAAATATATTTAATCGAATATTATGTCATTTTAAAAATAATTCCCATTTAGATTTCATTCAAAAAGTAAAAAAAATCTACTAGTATTTTTTTGAACATGGGACTTCCATCCCCATTTTACATTTAAAAACGAATGTTATTTTTGTCTTAAATTTTATGTATTGAATTACCAACCATTATGACCATTATTTCCTTAAATAATACAACTCATATTTCGATGGACATCTTTAACAAAACTTGTATTCTTAATAAAAATGAAATTATTTTTTTTAATGATGATTTTCAATAAAAAGTTAATTCAAAATGGTTTATGATTTTAGAAATAAAAATTATATTTCCGTAAAAATTACTTTAAAATATATATTTATGGTATTTTAATTAAATAATGACAACAACACATTAATGTACTTATAATGCACTAATGAAACATTTTATTGATATTATCCTTATTCATTCTATGGAGGACTTATGATCAGTTTGATATTTTGTATACTACTTTGATACAATTGATCATATAGAATAAGATTGTTTATGATTATGATTATTTTATTTCATTTTTATTATCATTTTATTTTTTATTTTTTATTACTAATGATTATGTTGTTAATTTTCACTTCATTCATATGAGATATTCATTTTACTCGGAAAGTGGTTAGTCTGGTCTATTATAGATATACTCTAAATGTATAAAAATGAACCATGAGTTAATATTACTCCGCCAAACCCAGTAGGTTTGTTACCTGTGATTTTATGATATCTTGATAAAGTCCTTCATATTAAGCGTCTTCAGAATGGTCTTCCACAATCGAGTTAGAAAAACCAATGGGGTTTGAAATTGAAAGATTTAAATATTCCTGTGAAAGGTTATGAAAATAACAATATTTTGAATAATAATGACAATATTAGTAAAATTTATATCATTATGAGTTGCCTAATGATGAATTGAGTTATTGATACCCAATTCATTTATTCAATTTGTTAGAATATCCATTATTTTGTTTAAGACAATATGATTATTTATATTTCATTAGTTGGTCATCATTTATTCATTACATATAATACCCAATATATTTATTGAATTAATTATGTTTTTGTTATTTACCTTTAAATATTTATTTCTTTATTTATTCATAACATCCTCTATATTCTTACCTTAATTGACCATCAAAACACAAAGCCTTTTTATTTTTTATTTTCCCTAGGATATGATGATATATTGTGTGATTCCCATATTAGGATACTCTATAGAGGACTATGGAATTAAAAAAAATATTTTTTATATTTTTTCATTAAAATGTAATGTAGATTTCATGTATGTATCTACATTACCAATATTACTTGATTATTTCATCCTTCATGATGATATTCATTGTTTCTTATTCCAATATAACAAATAAGAATCCGACTTTATGAAAAAACACTAAAGTTAATTACTATAAAAGTATACAATTTAAATAAACATGAATCATATACATTAATTTTAATAACTAATAACGAATATAATTATAGGAAAAGGTGGTAAATAAATATAATTTATAAAAAAATGAATTTTTCATTTTTAAAAATGTATAAATGACTTATATGAAAAATTTCAAAAGATTCGATTTTAAAACTTTTTATTGAATTAAAAATTTAGTTGAAATTTTCTTTAGTAGTATTTTATGGATAAATCTAATCATACATGGATATTTTTTATGAACATGAAAATAGTGGAAAAGTTTTTTATAGGAATACATTATAAGATGGTTTTAATGTAAAATCATTCATGGATTAATTGACTTTTTAATAAAAAGAATTTTGTAGAAGGAAATATTTAAATGAATTTTAAATCACAATATTTCGTGAAAATGATTGAAAAATATAAATATATATGGTTTTATAAAAACAAAATTTGGGGAAAATAGGGGGTGAAAATGGAATGTGTCACAATTGATGAAATTTGAGATGAGAAATCCCTTAAAATAAATATAAACAATATTCATAACGTCATTAATAGCTATAAAATAAAATCATATTTTTTATATACATTCAAAAGTATTTTTTTTTAGTATTATAAAATTATTAATATCCCTATTTTTTATTCATGACCAGCTTTTATTTAGATTCATATTTAGTTAGGGTAACATTAAATGTTCAATGAATATTCAATTTTAAATCTCAGCACAGTTTTGTTAGGATAACATTGGTCAAATGGGTCATTGGATCATCATCATAATATTATTATTAATGAATTTATTATCTTAACTATCCATTAAAAACAATTTTATAACCCACAATTAAATTCATACATGAAAAATAAAATTAATCTTATCATGGATGTTTTAGTCTTCAAATACACATGAGCGACATTTCTACTTTTATACTAGGTTGAAATGAAAGAAAATAGATTATATTTATAACAACCAAACAATTTATTTCATATTATTACATGATTAATTAAACAATCAGACGAATAATATAAACTAGATGATCGATAAGTATAGTTCCTTTAATAATTAGGTATATTTCCTATCAATATAAAATAATGAATACAAAATCATTATTGATAGTGTCTTTAACATGCTCAAAATACTCATTCAAACCTAATCCTGAATAGGGTGAGAAATAAAGCCCCCTAAGGGAATAAAAATTTAACAAGGTGATAAAACATAAAAATATATATATATAAATGTGTGTCTTGTAATGTTTTTGAATAATAAACATGTACAATGAGACATGATATAGCATGATAATTATAACATGAGAAATGTGGAAAAATCTTCAAACATTACATCAAAAACATATGTCAAGGATAAAACCACAAGACATTATGTGGTAAGAAGTCCCATAAAATAATCAGGTTTAACCAATGGTCCATCCTGACATCCCATGATACAAAACATCACCAATTTCATTGGATCACTATATAATTGCAGATGCACTCTTCACATAAATTTCATTCTCAGGGTCAAGTGTGCCACATTAGTCATACCACATAGATCCATTAATCATCATTATTTATTCCATGATAATTGATTTGGTAAAAAAATAATCCACAATCCAATTATTTAAAAGTGAATAAATGTGAATTCCAATTATAGTAAATTTTATGGTAATCACTTTAGAATTTTTTTCGAAGTGATAGACATGGTGAAATTTCATCAGTATAACTAAATCACATAAAAAATCAAAAAAATTGGTTGGTAGGAGTGAATAGCTTCTATAATAATTTTTATGTAAATTGGATAGTAAGGGGGACGTGGAATAACATAACCCATCATTTATTAAATTAATATAAAATACATAAGGTAATAAATATAATTTAATGATGAGGAGAAATTAAAAGACCTCTTACTAAATTTTAGTATAATAATTCGTGTACATAAAGGTTCATGGGTGAGAATAATGATAGAGAATGACATATGTCATAATTTATGAATTAAATGAACATTATGATAAATATATAGGAGTATATACCAGCATATGTATGTGGAATTTAAAATACATAACATAAACAACGATATTTAATAGATACGATAAGAATGAAATCCCTTAATTTAGTGTGTTACACTAAATAAATACATGGGGATTCATAGGACCTTAGGGGTGCCTTGGTAGGTCTCTATAGAGTGTTGGTAATGTTATTTATGTGTTCAAATGAGTTTTTTTACGGGAAATGTGATCTTGGGTAGTATTATCAGAAAATGAGTAGGGTTTTATATATTATTTAGGTTTTGGACTCTATGAAATAAAATGACTAAAACCACATACAATCCCATATTTTTCAATGGTTTAATAAAAATGGAAGTGGTTAATATTATTTTATACATTTATCTAACTAACATAATAATATAATTCCATTTCTTATGAAGAGGTGTTTAATACTCAAAAATAAATTATTTGAAAACATTAATATTTATTTTATGATTAAGAGGATTCTAAATTATTTTATTAAATAAATCAAATAAACCAAAAATCACTTTATTATAAATTTAATACATATACTTGGTATTTTTTTCCATATAAAAAATTTATTATGTAACACCCTATGCTTTTATGGTACGTTTCCGTTTGAATAATGTAATAGCTTGCATTATACCCAACTTCGATATTCTAACACACCATGACAAATCAAACTAGTCGTTATGAATAGTAATACACAAATTTTTAAATCTTATAAATTTTATTTTTCAAAATGGACATCAGTTTTTAATTCATAATATCTAAATTAGCATAGGGTGAATATTTGGTATTTTTTAAAAAACATTCAATTTTTTATGAATAGTGAAAACACTACGTACTTGGTTAAAAACTATTTTATATATAAATAATATTTTTTTAGTTTATTTTAGGTCAAAATAGATACATATTACCTATATATGTTTGCTTTAATTCATTGGAGTCAGTTTATAAGAATTTTTTATATATAAAAATTTCATTGAACTTTTTACCCTCTTTTATCCACCTCCTAGGAGCATTTGCAAATTTGCATAAAACATAATATTAAAATATTTTTCAATTGAATATAAAAAATACACGAGACACAAATAATATTAGTATGTAAAATGTGCGTTCAATATGATGAAAATAATTTTGGACGAATAGTAACTTTTGACATTTATTTACCACGATTAAAAGTAAATAGTGTAATTAAAAAAATGACATCATAATAAACCTTACACATATCCCAATTATATTTGATATGTATAATTCGATCCAAAACAACCTTATAAATTAAATATTACCCCATTTGGACCACTTGGATTAGATTAGGGTATTCATTATTAATTTATTTAAAGAAGATTAAAAAGAGTTAAATTTAATATTTAGTATCTAAAACATTTTTAATATATTGTTAAACACAATATTAATTCGAATACAAATATTAATTAGAAAGATAAATATATTTCCTAAATAATGATATTTTATTTATAAATTTTTTACATTAAATAATATATTTTATTTATGACACAATGATGATGCAGTAATTACTTTAATAATAAAATAATAAAATAATTGATATTATAAATATCAAAATAAATGTAAATTGAGACTTATGATAAATTACAGTAATTTTATAAGTTAATATGACAAGTGGGGTTTGGTGGGAAAAAATTATTTGAGGTGATAGAGTTTTAATGTCTTTTAAAACAATTCAAATACTAAATAGTTTCAAAATTATAAAATTTGAGTTTCTAAAACAGATAATATATTAGAAATTATTATAATATTCCTAAAAATAAAAGGATCAGAAAAATAACATTGATATGGTTATATATATTGATAATGAACCACATGGGGTTCTATATAATTATTATATTACTTTTATTAACCCTATAATATAAAAATACAAAGAGACATGGTAAATGTCAAACTATTTAACTTAGAGTTAAATCTGAAGGATAAGGTTAATATGTTGACTGAACCTATCCTATACCAGTTGGTTGAGAGGTTTTAGACCCATTCCTACAATATTCTTTAAATAAATCATTTTGAATCCATTAAAAACCAAAAACAATTTTATTATGAAATAATGTTTCAATATTTTACTAACGTACCCTCACCACTCTTATAAAATGGTACTCCCCCTTCTCTTAATTACACAACTCCAAAGCCATTCTTATCTGCCAAATACTACCAAAATATCCTCCCATATTTCAAAAAATCAATCTACTGGCCTTATTTGGTTAGAAATCCCACATAAGGAGTCCTTTTGATCAAATCAATAGTTGGAACATGAAGAAGAGGTAAAATTTCTTCACCTCTTTCAAGTTCTTTTCTTCTTCCACTTCCAATTTATTTGTTGTTTCCATTATAAAATAATAACACCAGTATCTTATATATAATTTGATGTTATTATAAAAATTGTACAATCATATTCATTTTTCTATCCATCATATTAATGAAAAATTTATCATATGTGTGTATGTACGACTTACCGTCTCCACGCCGTGGTGTAGTTTGTTAATCAAACACTTCATTATTTGGATGGGTAGAATAATGAGTATAACTGATGTAAATAATAAATTTATCTTGTTAATTATTATTTATATATGATATATCACCCAATTACATATGATTTCACTATCAATATAAATATATTGTTGCTTGTGCATACGTACGGATTACTGTCTCAACGAATGCGATGAAATTTACTCTCCATCGTAATCATTCAAGAATAATTTTTATCTTACAATTGAAAATAATGTTTACGAACATAATATTATTCTGTATATAAATCAAATACATCCACTCCATAACAAACATGCCTTATGTAATAAATCATTTAATGTAAAATAAATCAGTTAACACATGAAACGATGATACTACTAAACTATTATAAAAAAAGCTATATTATAAGATCATATATGATATCATATTTATGTATATGATTATTTTATAAAATAATAACAATGTTTAAACTATTGTGCATTAGGATAACATTCCACAGAATTAGAAAATCGATAATGTAAGGGTTAATTCAACAATCTCTTTACTAATTCGAGGTTGGAAATACGTAAGTATCTATTGGGACCAATTTGTCAACCACGTCCATGTTTTCTTAAAAATGTAATTAAAAACATCTTTTCTATTTACTATACTATATGTTGAAGTCATTTATACCCTTATTTGATGATATATGTTTTTAATGCAATCTTTCTGTGGTTTTTAAAACAAAGTACTTTATGTCCTTTTCAAAAAAAATATTTTAAGAATGTATTTTTTAACATATATAGAAGGTGTGGATATTTGTTGCCATTATATCATCAACGAAGCATCCCATACAAGGTTATAAAAATATTTTAAAAAATAATGTTTTCTTTTATAATTATGTTAATTTTAAATGATTTCAATATAGAATGAGTTACTTATTTCAAATAGTTTTTAGTTTATCTATGTCAACATCCATTTGTGGATTTTATACTTGTTCGAAGTTGATTTATTATGATAAAAATTTTACATATTGAACTGATGGTTTTTTGATATGTTTGACTATGGATGTGTTATTTTTACACCATTAATTTTTTATGGATAATGTATTGACATATCGTATGTATTTTTTATACGAATGTTTATGTTATTCTTAAAACTTTTCATTTGAGGAATGCATTGGACATTGTAAGTCATGGGTGGAGCCCGCTATATCAATTTGATTCATCGGTAGGTCTAATGAGTCAAACCAGTGTCTTGGAACAAGGCTTCAAAAAATCTTATATTTATTCTTGGCACAATGCCTTGACTATGTGCTTATTAAGTATTGAATTATGCATTCCATCATTATTAAAGTGTGTACTTATATTTCATGTGATTATTTGACTAGTATAATATCCATGTGAATAATTTAATCGAATTATTTGATTCTATCGATTCTATATTATGCTAAAGTTTTAGTATAAGTGGCTTTTGTTTTAGTATTATAAATTTACATAAATATTTACGCATATTTATGTAGGATCATGTTATATTTTTATCCATACTCAGCATCTAAACTCTCCCCTTTATATGTTTTATTTTTTCCCTGGAGATGAATAAATATTTTATATTTGACCAAAAAACATAGAATTAGGATACAAGTGTGGTCAATAGGGGAAAATGATGTTTCTAATTTTATTTCATGATACAATGTTAAACTTATGAATGTACCTAGTACTTCCAAGGATACTAAACTGATCGGTCTTTTGGGACATGATTCCTTATATCATTCCAATGTTATGTAATAATGCACAGACTCTAGGCAATAGGTTTCGAGGCATTATAGTTGTTATAAGAAGATGTTTTGTACAAACCATGGAATCTAGATTTATATAATCATTAATTGGAGCACATCACCCTACTATATACATTGAGGATTGGTATAACAGTAGGTAGAGGCAGCTCTGGCACAAATGAACCTAGGAGTGAAAACGCCGATAAGGAGTTTCAGGATCGACCTGGGGTATCCTGGTACACGAAAACGGGCCTTGCTGCACTCTTGGTTTCGTCACTCCCATTGGATATGCTCAGGATAATTCATATTTTCTTTACATAATATTATAATGGATTTATGAGAGTATACCTTCTCAAATATTACATTTTTTATGACTACGGATTATAACCATAAATTGTTCAATTTATGATAAGTGTTTTTTATATTTGGAATGACGTGTAGTAATTCATTAAATAAACTATTGTATTCCATTGCATATAAATGGAGACAAGTGGAAGGAATGGAAACCATATCAATGCACGTAATCGACGATGGGATTTCCCTCCTACTCATGATAATTATACTGGAGCTGGTGATGCAACTTGTACTGATCAGCTTATCACCATACAGCTACAACTCACTCAGGTAATGAATAATAACCTTACCCGTATGGGGCACCCTGATCCACAATGTGGATTATCAATGTTAGACCGCTTCATGAGGAAACAACCACCAACATTTAATGGGAGTACAAATCCATTAGTAGATTATCAGTGGATAAATTTCGTAGAGAACATATTTGAATCTTTGGGGAGTAGCGAAAGAATAAATTTTTTAAGACAGTTTATCGACATAAAAGATATGAAGATCCATGGTGGTCATTAATACAAAACACAAATGAAGTTGAAGAAGTATTGAACATTTAAATAAGGTAAATAGAAGAGATATTCAAATAAAAATAATTTCCTCATGACCATCGAGTGGATATGGAAAGACAATTTCTCAGTATGAGTCAAAAGGGGATGAGAATGCCACTGAGTATGAGTCTATCATTACAAGTTTATCATGGAATGAAATATACTATATACGTAACCCAAGGATTAATATTGACCGATTCATTGATGGGTAAAAACCATTTCTCTGCCGAGAATTAATAACATAATCCTTCTCATCGTATGAAGATATCATGTCATGCGTTGTTATGACAGAAAAACAATTCTCTAAGACTTATGACTTCAAATAAAATCAAGAGAAGAAGAGATATTCTAATCACTCTGTAAATGGAAATAAGGGGAATTAGGGAAATGTTGAATATCCATCCTATGGTAAATTTGGGAAAAACACCTCAGTATGTGCCTGGAGAGAATGGGAGTCTATTACAAGAGTGGTGAAAAGGTCACCAAGATCATGATTGTAAGGGTAAAAAAGTGGTTGTTTGTAAAGACTCATAAAATTCAAGAAATTTTTTTTTTCTTAATTTTCTTCGGAATTTTACAAGAACGCAGTTTCTGACGGAATGTGACTCTGAGGCCCGATGTGCCTGAATTAATTTTATGATGTTTGGATCGGGTACGTCCAGTGAATGAACGAGCGGGTTTTTCTAGCTTTTGAACTGCTGATCCAAATCGAATTCCGAGGGCAGCGATGGAATCGCAGCATCAGTAATTTCATAGAAACCCCTTTTCTGGAGTTTCATTTTCTCAGCTGTGGTTTTTTTGGGTAAATTTAAAGAATAAAATAAAGTGGTGCGACAATTTATTTTATTTTGACATAATGTGGCTTAACCTAAGTTAAATGGATAATATGGGACCCACAATATCCTACCCACTTGGTAGGATATTTGTGAGGTGGGGCCCGCACGAGCCCCACCGTTTCTTTCCCTATAGGTAACGCACCTGTACCCCCCCTTTTAATGAAGTCAACCATGCGTTTTTTTGGAATAAGATACGCCTCATGAATTTGGGTGGTTAAATCGTTACAATTAATTCATCGAATTAATTGTTCGTTTCATTTCCATTTTGAATTTTAAGGTTGGATTGTGCGTCAATAAAATGAGTCTACTTTTATTTTATTTATGTTGGAACTTGTTGCGTGGAGAGAATTTGGAGGAAAGCATTCTTCTGCAACGAAGAACGCGAAGAACGCGAAGAACGTACCGATCTCCGACGAAGAACGCCAAATCCTCAGAGTTTGACTCTATAACTCCGTGTACCGCGACGACAATGACTCTTCTTCCACGATGCACCTTCCACGACGTGACGATCCTCTTCTTCGATGACGGTTAATTCTGTGAAGAACTCACGTTCGACGACAACATTGAGGTAGGGGTTCTTGTTCATTTTATTCTATGTAATTATATCCGCGATTTGATTAAATATTTGTTGGAAGAATTTTAAAACCACTAACGTGGTGGGTGCGGACCAACGAACAAGTATGAACCCACCATCCCTTCATTTTTGTTGTGTGGAGTGGCGGGTGATGACAAAGCATGTCGCACGGGCGTTGTGAGGTCCTTGCAATGAAGGAATGGCCCCAGGAGGGCCGTTGGCGAAGACGGTATGAAATTGTGACCACCAGAACTCGTCCAGTGGTCCGCGGAGCGACCCGCCTGTGCGCCACGCCGCCACGGTAGCACCAGATGCAGGTGGCAGCGGCCGGTATTGGCCAGCCGCCAGTAGGCGGAGGAGCCTGGTGCACCGCCGGGAGGAGCCCCCACGACTTCAGCCGTGGCGGCAGGCCGCGAGTCCTACAACCGCGCGGGACCGGAGGTGGCAGGACGCGGCAACCGGCCACGTCCGCAGACAAGGGCAGCCCCATGTGGGGTCGTGGTTTCTCCACGCTGGGGCAGCGCGTCCCCTGCCCGCTTCGCTCACCCGTAACGGCCGAGCCGACCGCTGGCCACCCGGCCAGCGCCAGCTGGGTCGCGCCCAAGCCGGGTTGTGCCGTGCCTAGCTGGTTCAGACCCGGACCCGGGTCGGGTCAACCCGGTTCGGGCCGACCTAGGGGGGTTGGGCCAATTCGGTCTGGGCCCAGACCCCATGTTTTCGGACCACTTTTGGTCTTTTTCCCATATCATGGGCTATAGACCTCCGATCGACGCACCGTCAGTGGAGATGCGATCCTTGGATCGAGACGGTCATTTAAACATATTACACTAAAGGTTTCAAAGTACTTTGGGTTCGGCAGGGTTGGTTCGTACACAAAACCAACCGGGCCCTCAGGGCGGAAACGCTTATAACTTGAGCTCCGAACATCCAATTGACATACCGTTGACTTTTTTGGATTCCATTATGTGATACGGACCTTTTGGCTTATTCCACTCGAGGCTTGGATGCAGTTGGAGTATGTTCAGGATGTTTTTGACATAAAAACCAAACGGGCCCCTGGGACGAAAAAAGCCAATAACTCTCAGACCGGGCGTCTGATTGACACGCCATCTGTGACGTTGATTTCCTATTGACGATACGGAACTTTTGGATTTCTAAACTCCAGAATTTCTGTCAGTGGATGTATCAGCCCCTCGGCTTATGCAACGGACCCTCCCGAACAAGCTTGCTGTGTGCGGGAGCCCTAGAGCTGGCTGTCCTTCGCACAGGACTGGTTTGTACATGGTAATTGCATGGAGGATGTTTATTGTACACTGTATTTTTGTGTCCTGCATAGAACAATAAAATTTCTCAGTGAATATTTAAAATCCAGCTGTCACATTGATGACACATGAAAAAACTTACTACAGAATAAATACATACAGTTGGTGTTATAGAAATAGTACAGGAACTGTAATTTTTGCAATGGATTAACTCACTTGGGCATCATAGATAATGAGATCAATAGTCACAAAACCATATTTGTGTGAGGAGTTCAACCACAAATTCAATACATGCACTTTTATTTTCAATGTTTCGTCCGCATCAACAGTAATCTCATTCAGAGGACAGATTATTTGTGACATGCTTATAGTTCTGCATGATTACAAATATTGTACAGATATTACAGAAGAAGCATCCATTATAATGTTGTGTGATGATATATAAGAAAATAATCAAATCATCGAATTGTATTAATTTAAAATGAAAAGATACCTATCACAGGTTATCAAAAATTTCCCTGTAGACAATGTTTTCTGTAAAGTTAGTGATGTGTTTTTCTCTATCATCAACTACAATTTTCAAACCACTAGGTGACGTCACTCTAGATACGACATCATATTGTTTTCCATGACAAAACACAGTTTTGCAACGATACAAACATACAGAAGATAGAGACTGTCCTTTAATTTTATTAATAGTCATTGCATAAGAAATAGTCAAAGGATATGGTCTTCTTTGTAATTTGAAAGGCATTTGATGTCATTGTGTGTCATATTTATTCATGGGATGAAAGAAAGTTATCTTGAATGACAACCAGTTAAAATCTCTGCTCCAATGACATGGTTACCCAAATGTCTAATGATAAGACATATACCATTTCATAGACCCACTGATTGGTCAACATTTCGAAGAAACATAATGGGTACTCCGATTTTAAAAGTAATTTTATGTCATGGTAACCCAGAGGAGGTGATACCATTCATGACATCAGGTGTATATATGTTCTCTAGCTGATCTGTATCAAAACTGGCATTTCAAACAGAATTAGAGCTGAAATATTCTTTTCCTTCAGAAGTAGTAAGAGTTAACATGTAGTCATTGATTTCCTGAAAAACGTCACGTGTTGGTGCTAATATAGCACGACCTTTCAAATATGAAACATCTAAATAGTTTTCAATGAAATCCGGGTAATCAAATGCAACAGATGCTGTTAGAGGGGATTTATCTGTTGCAAGAAGGTAGGTGGATGGTATTTCAATGCATGCGGCCCCATCAGCATGCTCTCTAATGCGGCCCTCGCTAATGTCCAAAAATCTCTTTGCAAAATCACTAACTTTTGCAGGATCGTCAACAGTATCGGGTGATTTCAACATCATGTTCTGTGTCAATATTAAAACCCGACCGTCGTTCCATAGATATGATGATCGTATACTTGAAAAGATAATGTCACTTCTCTCTCCTCCAAGGATCATAGGTAGTATTTTTCTGAAATCTCTACCCAGGACCACTGTTAGACCACCGAAAGTCGAATCTGAAGAGTTTTCATCATTTAATGACATAATATCTCTTAATGATCGATCAAGAGCTTCAAAACATTGTTTATGAATCATTGGAGCCTCATCCCAGATAATCATTTTGGTTTGCTGTAGTAGTTGTGCAACATCACCCCCCTTTTGAATGTTACAGACTGAATGGTCGTTTATAGAAATTGGTATTCGAAATTTTGAATGAGTTGTTCTACCTCTAGGTAAGATAAATGAGGCTATTCCACTCGAGGAAACAACTAGAACAATTTTTCCTTCGGATATTAGTAGAAATGTTAAAACTCTCCAGATGAAAGTTTTACCCGTAACTCCAAATCCATGCAAGAAAAAGAATCCACCATCAGGAAAAGATAACGCAGTCAAAATTTCATGAATTACTTTTCGTTGTTCATCAGTAAGAATTATGTCTAATGTTGTGTATTCAAGAAGCATCTTATCTCTATCATAATTAAGATCTTCCGCAATAAGTTGATTCGTTTGGGGAGACACTGTATACTCTGGATGGGGCATTGGAGGATAACACTGCAGAGATTTTCCATTGATGCGAAGAGTGATGTCTATTTCAGACAGTGCATACATTTTTTTTGATGATCTGTCAATGTCAAGTCTAGAAGATAGTGTAATAATGTTAGAAAGTAGTGGGAAATTTTCATTAAATTACAGTGAAGAGATTAAGATGACTGTACCTTGTAGTTGTAGTTGCTGTTGTTGGGCATACAAAATGTCTTCTGTTAGGATTTTCCAGGTTTCAAACCAAACAATGTCAGGTTGAAAACGGAATTTTAGAATAACATTTCGGCGAATAGTATTCACAAAGAATATCCCATTACCCAAGTAGATACATCTTGTAGTGCTTGTATGAATTCATTGTCTTCATATAAAATTCCCATTGCTGAACATGTTTCTCTGAATGTAAGATGAGTAATGTTGTTCATTGTTCAGATATATTAATACGATGTTGATCCTCTAACCTTTGATTATATAATACGCAAGTAATGTAGTTCCCCAGAAGATGGTGCGACAAAGTAAAGTCTCCCAATACTGAAACCCTGTTTTCATGGGTACCATTTCTTTTCATGAGTGTGGTAGACAAACCGTGTTGGAAATTCTGCATAAGTATGATTTTTGCCCTCTGGATACAATTGATTTTCATTAAACCATGCTGTGAACATGGTATCAGAAATGTTGTCCTTATTCATGATATCTTCAATTTTATCACAATCTGCATATGTGACATTGTTTTCTCATGGTAAATCAAATTGCAGTCTATCAACTAGAGGATATCTGTAGTGGATATCATAAGATAAAATCCTCCAAGAAGCTTCACAGGGTGAGATGTACCGACAATCATAATACATTTTAATCTCATCGACACCCTTGTCCTGAAGATCTTTATTGCTGCTGTCAAACAGTGTTGCGGTAACACGATCATACCCCTTGCAAATATATTGGAAAAGGTATTTGATAGTTGAAGATTGATTTCAAACTTCTATATTCAGGTGAGCTTTATATTTTAAGATCAAATTAGGATTGTATGGCACCACAAACCGATTGTCTAATGCTAAACCATTTTTGAGAATAGTACAACTTGTATTTCATCTCTGATAGACGACATAACCGTCATCATCCAAATTTGTCTGAGGAGAAATTTTTTTTGGATATTGATTTGAGCATATGCCACTCCTCATACAAGGCGAGTTACATTTGACTTCACCACAATGTCCATGGATCATAAAATATCCAACCACTACATGTTGTTTTGGGAAGTCACATTTGTTTGGTATTTCTACAAAAACAATCCTGTTAATGTCCGATGGAGTGACGATCTTGCTTTCCGGACTAAGAAATAATAGAATGTGCACATGATACAATCCTCTTTTTTAAAAATCTACTATACGAACAACTACATTGTAAATTATACAAAAGAAAAAAAATTAAAAAACATTTATCCCATTCTAGTTGATTTAGTAATTAAAAAACAGGAATATCTTAGCGACGTAGTTACACACCTGCTCGAGAATTTCTGAAGATGGATCCTTCTCGTAAATATTTCATGAGTTATTGGACCTTTATGTTGAAAATTCGCGATAATATTTGAGGAAAATCCGATGGGCATAGGTTGTTTACTTTAACATATTGATAAACTTCAGGCCACATTGGATTGCATGTAAATGATAAAAAAATATCGAGATACCCTTCCCAATTACATATTGACATTTCATTTTGGTAATTTTGAATCATATATCTTGGGCCTCCTGTAAATGTTGAAGGTAGAATGATACGCTTCCCACATAAAGAACCATCCTGATCACCCTTACGGAAAGCATCTTGAAACCCATTGTACAGTTCTACCCTTAACCGCTTCTGGTTGTAGAGAATAAAAGATAATCTCTGAGACTCAGTAATTGTGTATGCATCTACAATAAACTGTTGAAGAAGCCTCCTATAGAATAGAAGGCTCGAAGTCTCATTGGAACGAGAATGGAGGTGAAAGGAGAAATACTCTCGCATTGTAACATTCCTGACTTTTGCTTTGTCATTAAATACAGTAGTGCGATGGGGTATATTGTCAACATATCCGTCCTCTCCACCCGTGAAAATAATTGGATATTGAAGAGGAATGTATAGTGGGTGAAGCTCATCAATTCGATGGTAGCCTCCATCTTTTCCTTGAATGATGATATCTCTTTCATTATTCAGATCCTCAATGTCACTAACAATGATCATTGCAATCTCAGAAGTAGTTGGTAAGTTGTATGTCTGTGTATCCCTTCCTCTTCTTTTAAGTGGTCGCATTTTTAAATATTAAATGCCCTACGTCTCAATAATATCCCTTGCTATTCTGAAATGATGTGACAACCTATTATGTTGATGAAGCATATTCTGTAGCTTTTGAACAATATTGACATCAATATTAGACTCTTTGTTTTTGTCATCAAAAATGCATAAGATAGTGTCAAGTAGTGGTCAAAAATGCAAGAGACAATGTTTATGTATTACTATATATGTCATTACAATACTGATTTCCCGTACTCTATTCTGAGCATCATTAGATGTATCATATACATAGAGTTCATCAAACTTGAGTGGTTGTCCATCGGAAGGACACAAACTACCAATGTGATGGTAGTTTTGTCCGTTTAATCTAAAAATATTTGGAGACCCACCACAGTTCAGAGATTTGTCTACTTTTCCTCCCAAGGACGTGAATGTAAATATAGAGTTGTATACGTGCATGTGATCTTGGAATGATTTAGCAGTTCGATAACTTTTACTGAATAGAAAAGTTCTAAGGTATAAGGGACATGCATGCAATGGTTGTAAAGATATTCTTCCCAGTGAGAAACATATTGAGTAACGGGGGACATGTTTATGGCTATAATTTATATTCCTCTGTTCAAACCCAAAGGTAGAACCGTAGTTTTCCTCTCTTCATTGTTTTACCCATTATAGGAATGACAATGTCACCATAAGTGATTATGTACGGCTTAACATCTAAACGTCACCATGTAGTTTGTTATTCAAACACAACATTATTTGAATGGGTATAATAATGATTATAACTAATTTAAATAATAAATATAACATGTTAATGATTCTGTATATATGATATACCATATATCAACATATTATTTCACTATCAATATAATAATATTGTCGCTCGTGCATACATACGAATTACCATCTCCACGAATGTTATGAGATTAATTCCCCATCGTAATAATTCAAGAATAATTTTCATTTTATGATTAAAAAGAATTTTTATAAACATAATATAAATCTGTATATGAATCAAATAAATTATATCCATAACAAACATGACTTATATAAGCAATCATATAAAGGAAAACGAATCACTTAACACATGAAACGATGATACTACTAAAATATTATTAACAATGCTATATTATAAGATCATATATGATATCATATTTATGTATATGATTATTTAATAATTTAATTAATATATTTTAATTATTATAAAAGAGTTAAACATACCATCATATAAAGAAAATGTACAATTTAAGTGTTAATTATACAATCACTTTTCTTATCTAAGGTTATTAATACGTAAATATCTAGTGGGACCTCCTTATCATTCACATCTTTGTTTTCTTAAATGATTTATTCAATACATTTTTACTATTTACAATACTATTGGATAAATTAGTTTATTCCCTTATTTAACTATATATTTTTTGAAATGAATCTGTCATTCGTTTTCCAAACACGGAACTTTATGAGCTTTTTTAATAAATTTAGGTAAGAATGTATTTTTTTAATTTATAATGTGATGCAGCAATTTTCAACCATTATACAATCGTCAAATCTTCCCATACAATGTTATAAGATTTTTTTGAAAATAAATGTTTTCTTTTATAATTGTTTGATGTTTAAATGATTTCAAAATAGAAAGATGTATTTATTTTAAATAGTTTTCATCACATCTATGTTGAATTCCTTTTATGGATTTTAAACTTGTTAGAACAATATTTATTATGATAAAAATCATCCATATTGTATTGATGGTTTTGGGATATGTTTGACTATAGGATGTGTTATTTTTACACCATTCATTCTATAATGATAAAGTATTGACATTTTGTATGCTAGTTTTAATACAAATGTTTAGGTTATGTTTAAACCATTTCATATGAGGAATGTATTGGACTTTGTAAGTGATGGGTGGATCTCGCTATAGCTCCTCGATGCATCAGTAGGTCTCATTAGACAAACTAGTGTCTTGGAATAAGGCATTGACAAAATCTTATGTTTTACATTATTTGATTTGAAATTTACCGTATTACATGGATGTTTATGTTTAAAAGGATTTTCTTTTATTCTGAAACTTTTCCTTTAATGTTAATGCATATTTATGAATGTTTCTACTGTATTGTTATCACTACTGAGCATATCAGATCACCCCTTTCTATGTTAATTTTTTTCCCAAGAGGTGAATAAATATATTATGGTTGACCTACAGGGATAGACATAGGATATATGTGTGGTAAATGTGAAATTTTTTTTTGATGTTTTTATTCCATGATGTAATGTAAAACATAAGAATGTATCTAGTAGTTCCAAGACTACTAAACTGATCAGTCTTTCAGGATATTATTCATTGTATCATTCCAATGTTATGTAATTATGCACTATCATTGGATAACTGGGGTTGGGGAAATACATATTACATCACTTTTGTGTCATTATGATATCAAAATATCCAAGTATATTTTTATTGTATTTAATTTTTAACAAAAAATTTCATTGTCTCATAAAATTATGAAAATTGTAGCATTGCATAATTATGATATTATGATGACAAATATAATCTTAATTATTTATATATAATTTTTTATTAAGTACATTTTTACATTTAAAAATAAATTCGATATTTATTAAGAATGGATGAGTTTTTTGTCAATAAAAGATTCAATAACGTTTAAAAATAATATTTTACTTCATAAAAACTAAATGATAATTTATTTTTAATAATAATTATTTATTAATAATAATTTTCTTAAATAATATTTTTCTAAAATCCATTGTTTCATCAAAATATATTCTTTAATTAAATTTTAATGTCACCCCAAAAATACAATTTATGTTTTGTTGTATCAAAATCAAAATCATTTATAAATTAATAATAATAAGGAATAAATATAATCATTATTTAAAATAAAAGGAAATATAAATACTAAATATAATTTGGTTATCTTTTTTCTTTTTTTTTTGTTTAATAAATTTTATCCTTAAATATCATATCTTCTTTTAAAATTGTAAATTATTATTTTCTAATGTTATTATAAATAAATTTTAATAAAATATTTATCCTTATTACCTAATTTCAATTATAATGACTAAATAAATGAAATCCATTTTAAGAAAATTGATTTAATATGGAGGAATAAATTAGTTTAATTAAAAACAGACAATCATAATGTATAATGTTTTTTCAAAAAATACATTTCAATAAAAATATGATTTTTATTCAACTCTATAACAAGAAATATTAATTATATCAAGTTAAATTAATATATATATATATATTAAAAAAAATCTATTATATCACTTCAAATTATTCTTTGTTTTAATTAATTATAATGGATATATGTTACGTATTTTAAAAAAATCAGGAAAAAGTGGGTTTTAATCATAAAAATAACCTTATTCTAAAACAAATCATAAAGAAGATTTAAATATAATAAATTGAAATAAATATACAAAATTATTCGTATTCTACATAGAAATAAAATTAAAATAATAACTGTACTTTTAAATTAATTTATCAATATAAAATAAAATTTTATATAAATTAGTATCATTAACAATTCACAAAATAAGTTATTTTTTTTGAAAATCACAAAAATTTACAATATGTTTATTTTGATATGATGATATCAAAAAAGGAGTTCATTTTATCATATATATATATTATAAATTTCCAATAAAATATTATATAAATAAAAATAATTTCTTTTGATGAAAACATATTATGAACAAAAAAGACATTACAAAAAATTATTGATTATAGATTATTAATTTATCAACATATAAATATATGACATATAAATATATATATATATATATATATATATATAAGTTCATAATACTACTAATATCATCAAATTTAATGTAATTTTTAAAATGAACATATTTATATAATTATATTTTGTTTAATATCTGTATTTCATATCACATATGTTATCGATCAAAGTTATCTTGTTTTAAAAAACATTGTGTTTTACATTCCTAAAATCATTAGTAAATTTTTTCCTAGTATTTTAACATGAACTTCATTCTTCCTATTTCCATTCATTTAATATAATATATAGAAAATTAAGGAAGAGTATTTTTAAAATATTAAAAACATAAACAAGAAATTTAATGATATTGAATATATAAAATATAAATAACATTTGTTTTGTTAACTTATGAATTTTTTAGCATTATTATATGTTATCTATTATCTATTTCTTGGAATATAATCTTAAGGTAATTTTGTATTCCCATAATAATTTTTCATAATGAGCTTATAAATTATCCAAATTATATCCCTCAAGAGTGTGAACACAAGTGCACATTAGAGCTTATTATCATTTACCCAGTTACACTAAGTCACGCTCGGAACCCCTTGTCAGAGTTGCTAAACATAGGTACATCTATTCTCGAACCATGACTTCTTTTTGTATATAGAGAAGGATACAATTTAATGATCAAACCAATTGATCTATAATTAAAAAATTACTGTATTTTTTCATTAATATAGTCATATCCCTATTTATTTTTCTATAATTTTCTAATCCTAATTCCAAAAAATAACTAAAAATTTCTTTAATATAGACTATAATAAACATACAATTTATTTCACATTATTACAATATCTATTATATAAGAATAGACTTAATACAACAAATGTAATCTACACGTATTGTATATTTGTGAGTTTGGTACATTATATGACAACATAAAATAGGGAATAAAACATCTTCATTGAAAAATTAATTAACATACTGAAAAAACACCTTTGAACATAAAACAACATGGGATAACCAGGTGAAACAGACAACAAAAGGGTGAGCTATAAAGATGAATATGGTAATAAATATTGCACAAAGTGGTACATTTTGTTCAGCATGAATATATAAGGGTCATGGAAGGATTAATGTTTATAAACAATAATAATGATACATGATATAACAAGCCAATCATAACCAGAGAAATGTGGAAACACTTTAAATCACTATATCATAAAAATAAGTCAAATCTAAATTTCTATGAAATCCTAAAGGAATATTACTATAAATAAATAAGGATCACTATATATCCCAAAATGAATTTTCATTAGACTGCACATTATCCAATCCAATGGAGTGATATATAATTTTGGTCACCCCCTTCACTTTCATTTCATTCACATACTGATGTGTGCCACATAGATCATGAAACATGGATTCATTCATCATCATATTTCACACTGCGATAATGGATGACTGAATACATAAATTAATTTCCTTTGTAAACTTATTATAATTTTAAATAATATGAATATCCTTGATAGAAAATTTTTATGGTATTTACTACACAACTATTTTTGTAGCGGAAATCACATTGAAATTTTTTCATTATAACGACATAAGATAAAAATTCATAAAATTGGTTGATGAAAGTGAAATTAGTGTCTAATAATTTGGAATTAAATTTTACAAATAAGGGGGATATATAAGAAAAAACAAATTATAATGTAATGACAATAAAATATATAAGGTAATGAAGATAGTAGAATATAGAGGAGAATGTAAAAGAACACTTACTAGATTTCATCATGGTAATTAGTATACATAAAGGTTAATGAGAGGGATTGATGAGAATTAAATATGTATAAAATTATTTAAACCTAAAAATAACATTATGTTAAATATTTTTGAATATATTTCAACTTATGAAATTGAATATTAAGAGAAAAAATATAAAATATGATATTGAAAAATAATGTATAGGGAGATGTCCCTTACTTGAGTGCGTGATTCCAAATTCTTTGGATTAGATTCTTAGGATCTTTTGGGTACATTTATAGGACCCAATATTTTGGATAGTAGAGTACATACATGCTCAAAAGAGTATTAGTTGAGTGAAATGGGTTCTTTAGTGGGTTTATATTGGTAATTAAGGGGATTTATTTATTATTTTATGTTTTCGACTCAATATAATAGAATTAACAAAACCACAAACCAACACATTGTTTTTTTCAAGGTTTATTCCAAAAGTGTGTGAATTTATTAATATAATAAGGCCATGTTCTAAGCATAATGAAATAATTCTACTGCTTATGTAGAGGTGACTAATATTCTAAACGAAATAATTTTACAATCGTAAAATATATTATAAGCTTTTGAGGATTCATAAATCCATTATAAAAAAAATAAACCTAAAATTATATTATTCTAAGGGTAAAACATATATTTGATTATATTTACCCTTTATACTATTTATTATACCATATTTGGGTCAATATGATGTCATGATATTCAAATTATATTTATACGGTATTTAATTTTTAACCTAAAATCCGACTATCTCAGAAAATTATAAAAAAAATCACCGATAGTTAATTTTTGACATCATGAGGCCAAAAATAATATTAATTTTATCAAAATTATTTCTATATTTTACCATTTTCAGTAATAAAAATATAATTGACATTTATTGCGAAATGATAGTTATTTTAACAATAATTGCTTTCAAACACATATAAATATTACCTTTTCGGAATAAAAATTATTTGATGATTCATATTTAAATAATATTTTATAATAAAAATATTTTACTACAATATTATTTATTTAAAAAATCAATTTTTTCAAAAAATTTAATTCCTTAATTATATGTTAATATTGCCCAAAATATTATTATTTGTGTTTTATTGATTCAAAATCAAATTCATTTATAATATAAAAAAATGAATACATATTATCATAATTTATCTGGAAATGAAATATGGATATTCATTTTTATTAGGCTTCCTTGTTTCATGTATTTTTTAAATTATTTTTATAAAAAATTAAAGCATTTTATTTTATCATCGAAATTAATATTTACAAGGGTAGTTATCCTTATTCTTCAAAAAATAGTTATCATTATTAAATAATATTAATAATCATGAATAAAATCTTTGAATTTATTTTTAAAAAATAACTTTATAGATTTGGACGAATTTATTTTAATATAAAACCTACAAGCATGATGAAAATATAGTTTTCCGAAATTTGTGTTTTTTTTGGAAAATATGATTTCTCTTTAACTAGATAACTATTAATATTAATTATAATAATTTAAAATAAAAAATATACATATATCATGAAAATTTAATTTATATGTTTTCTCATTTAGTGTCATTTTAATTAACAAAAATGGAGAAACATTTTTCATTTTAAAATAGTTTTCTAAAATAATTGGTCTTAATCAAAATATTATTCATATACTAAAATATGCTATACAGAAAATATATGTATAAATAATAAAATTAACTATATATAAAGAAAAAATATTTTATCATAAAAATAATAATAATAATAATTTTACTTTTAAATTAACTTATCAATATAAATTATTAATTTACATACAAAATTATTTTAATTAATCTCTATAAAATCTATATTTACTGAAAAAAACTAAATTTTTACACTATATTAATTTTGATTTGGGGATATTAAAAATTGATTTCATTTTTTAAAATTAATATTTTAAATTTTAATGTAATTAGTTATATAAATTAATTGATATATGGAGACACATTATAAATGAAAGAATAGATATTAAAAATGATTTCTTATTGAAAAAAATTTAAAAATATATTTAGACAATTTATATAAAAATACATAAATTAGATAATCCTACTCATATCCTCAATTTTATTATAATTGATAAAATGGTAAAATTTTTATAATCATTGTTTGTTTATTGTAAGTGTTTCATATCACAAAAGCTATCATACATATATTTTACTTTTTAAAAAAATTGGAGGCCTTAGAATATTTTATTTATTTGAATTTAAATAAGGCTATGAGTTTCAAATTTATTATGTATTTTCTTCTTTATTTACATCCATATGGTGTGGTATTGTAATGAAATATTTTTTAGTCATGAAGGTGGTTGTTTATACATATGAATGAGAAACACTATTATTTAGAAACATATATTAGGGTACTAATTTATGAAATATATTTTATTTAATATGCATGTTTTTTAATATATAAATTATTTAGTAATTTGATATGAAAATTTAATATTCAATATGATGTGGTGATGAGAAAATGAATCACATCATTGTTTTATAAGGTAGTCTATATGTATGCACCACCCATGAATTTATTTTATATTGGATGGAAAATAATATAAAAAAAGTGATTTGATCCTATGAATAATATTTTATTACCTTTGTTATTATGAGGTTATAATTTCAAAATCAATACATAATATTTTAGTGATTATTATTTTTAAATAATCATTAAAAATACACTATTCAGAGACTGACATCTTCTTTGGGAAACCTTCATTAGATTACTTATTTAGCTGTATACGATGGTATTCTGGATTTACAAAGGAAAATAAGATTGGATGATGTATTTAAAGGATATATTTAAGTAGGTATTATCTTAGATATAGTCCTAAATTTTTTTGATCAATTCTATGGATGAGGTTCTCTTTTATTAGTGATGAAAGTTAGACACATGTAATTTTCTCAACAATAAAATTTTATCAATAAATTAATCCTAATAATATGGCTGAAAAAATATTAATTTATAATTATATAATGATATGGTTCAAAATTCATCTACCAATAATGTTTAAGATCAAATCTGGACATCAAATCATAATGTTTTTACACTAATTAACACAAATTACCCTTTATCATGGTTACAAATAATTCCAATGGTTATTAATCATAATAACAGAGAATAAAAATTACCACACTACAAAATTTAAATCTAATAATTTAAATGAAAAAATATTTAATAGAATAATAAAATTTTAAAATTGGTAGAAAATAATTTAAAAATAAGCATTAAAATTTTTATACAAAAATGATTGTAGGATTTTTTTATTCATAAATATAATCTTATAACAAAATGAAATATAATGTTGATTCATGTAGAATGGTTTATTTTATCTCTAATAAATTATTATTAATTTACATTAAAACCAAATATATATTAAAATATAATTTATCAGTTACTTTATTTAATCAATATAGTGGATTTTCTATCCTAATTCATTACTTTTCCATATTCACTAAAAATCATTATCTATTGAAAAAAATATATCCAAGTAATATTATTATGTAATAAAATAAAAAATTAAATCCATTTTTTAAATAGAATTTATAAAGGTGGTAGTAATTAAATATATCATCCATTCATAAAATTCAATAAATTTTTTTTTCAGGAAAATATAGTTTGAATCATTCTTATTCCAAGCCTAATAACCTGAATTATATTATATTTATTTCATTAAATTTGATATATAATCTACTTATTTTATAATAAATATTTATTATTATATTTTAATTTAATATTTTAGGATAAAAATAATTTTATCCATAAAAACATTTTATTAATGTTATATATTTTACTAAAAAACATGTTATTTATACTTTGATATAATTGATAATCAATGGATTATTTATAGATTATTTCATTAAAGAAACAACATTATACATTTACATCAAAATAAATTATTCATTTTCATAACCTGCAAAATATTGAATATGTTATAACAATTATTTTAAAGTAATAATATATCATTGTTCATTTAAGATCATTGTCTCATATATGACATGTCATTAAATATATTACATAAGGAAAAAAAATTAATTTCACAAACTATAACATTATTCCATCATTAAGGAAATATCATTTTCAAATTTTTATTTTATTCTAGATAAAATGAGTTGAAACCATTTAAAACATTTATTCAATGTATTTTTAAATTAAGAATATGATCATAAAATATAAAATAATTTTAATATTTAAAAATACAATTTGTGAAAACCCACAAATTTAAAATGATTAATAAATTATCTTTTTGAAAAGACAAAAATAGAGTTATGAAGGTCACCATAAATAACACATTATCTGGTTCCCATGTATTTAGAATATAGAATATATGTATAAATAAGGAATTGGAATGTAGAGACACTTAAGATATAACATTATTCTTTTATGAAAAGATAAGTGAATAAAATTTCATAAAAATGATCATAAATGGGTATACATTCCATTTTCAATATTCATTGATAGTGTTGAGTCAATATTTTAACATAAATATAGAGAAAATAGAATTTAAACTACCATGTATTTTTTTCTATCTTATAAGAACCATTTCATCTGTTGTATGTGCTTCGAAATGTTTTCCTACATCAATCTCCTCCCATACTATTTTTAATGAATAATCATGTTGAATTTTTCATTTCTGAAGAAAAAAATAAACATCTAATATATCACAGAATCTTTAATCGGATGAAAAATAATTTCTTCTATTTTATCATATTATGTAAACCCTATAATGAGCTCCATATGTTAAGATAATATAAAATACATTTATGTTTTTATATGATAAAATAATATATCAATAATCAATTAATAATTAGTAACACTAAAAGTTCAACATATTTAATTCCATAAATATGTATCCATAAAAATATTCTGGATTTTAGAGATAAAAGTTAAAACCCTAATATTAGAATGATTTGAAAAACATTCATTCAAATAATAATAATAATAAATCTATCTATAAAGAACATTGATCTATCATAAAGGAAGATACAAAAAATGTTGTGTGAATACCTAGAATCAGATTCCACTTAAAAGGTTCCCTAATCCCAATAGGTGGCATGTCTTCAAGCACATCTACCTGAATGATAGATAATTATAACTAGCAATGAGGGGTTATGGTGTGTCTTTTGGGAGACTATTCAATTATTAACATAGTGTTTCTCAAATGTATGACTGTTCATATGGTTAAATACTATAAGAATTATAAGTAGACGTAAGGTGAGTTAGAAAATATATTCAACTGTGAAAATAACTAAAAGAACTGGAATATCATTCTACAATAAATAATTTATGTCAAGTAACTATATTTTTTTAAAAAAATATACAATGATGAATGTATAACATGTTCCACAAAATTATAAACGAATTAAAAATTATATCCTAGCATCCTGATATCCAACAATGTCCTCTGGTATCAAGATCCAACCAAAATAGAAATTAATCAAGTGTTTGAAGCCATGATCATTCCATTATCAACACCCATAGTCATGTAATCTACTATGGGTAATGAATAGCACCCATAGAGGATGTGATATAAATCATAGTGGGACACCACCAACTGTTTCTATAATATATGGCCACTGTAATAGAAATGTTATAGCATGAAATCATTCATATATATAATGTAAAAAATTACAACGTAACAAATTTTTCATGTACGTGCTTTATCCCATAGCAGTTGTTTAAACATGTAATAAATTTATAATTTTATTGTTACAAATTTATAAAATTTCACATGTTAATAATATAATATGTTCTTAGATGTTACGAGGAAACCAGTAATGATCTTTAATAGGGAATTCCCAAGGTAATACCCAAGATAATGTGGACGTCAAGGGTCATTAACTAATTAATAACTATATCCTAGAATGGATAAGTGTGTAATCAAATGATCATGTTCCAAGGAATTACACAATAAGGTTCCAACAAATTCTAAGTTGATCGTCCAAGGTAAAATGAGGCTAACTAGAGACAAATCCATTTGGGCTATTACCATTGCACATACACGTCAATTCTGGATCCAAAGAGCATATCCAATGCATCTTATAAGGATATATAATGGATCCTATTAGGTAATACCAGGCATCCAAATAGTAGTAACGGAATATGATCTAGGTGGGTATCAACCTATGAAAGTCATATCCTTGAACCAAAATGGGGTTCCTGAGTGATCAATGAATTCAATGATTAGAATCCATTAAGATCACATGTTAGGCCATTAATATTTATGTATTAAGTCATATAATATTTAATTCAGTTGATGACTTTTATTTCATTAATGTGATAAGGACATGTATCTTAAACCATTAAATCATGTAGATTGTTTCATTAATCCCTTTCATTTGTGTGAAAAGGTCAAGAAGCATGAAACTCTTATTTTAATCCATTTGAAAAACATTACACATTCAAGGTTCATTCAACTAACTTCCATTAATGTGGTAACAGTTTTAACCAACATGCAACCTACTATTCATTTACATTTATGGCGTTGTCATATAATTAGTATACTTGCCAATTCATATTTCACATTTAGTTAACAGTTGAAAAACATACCATAGGTGGGTCAATTGTTGAGAATACATTGTACTATTTGTTATTCCAATAAGAATATAAATCAACTAATATAATATAGAAAATCATAACCTTTTAATGGTCAACCAAGGAACACCCAAACAGTGGCTCAAACATGTCAAAACACTACACCAGTTATTATGGAGAAACATCCTACGTGGGACTATTGGATTTGTGTGATTAACCACCAACATTTAATCACATATATGGAAAGATGATAAAGATATGGTTATAATGATTATAAGTATAACATATAAATTGAAATAATGACATTGGATAAATTCAATGGGCCCCACATGACAAATCCAAAATCAGTGAACTTGAGGGATGAGTTATAGACCACCAACCATTGGTTTGTATGATTCTTCTTCAACGATTTTCCCCTGGATTTGCCTCGGATCAGATAAGATCTATGAAAAATAGAAAAACTATCATATCCAGATAACTCAGTTGAGAGAAAATGCGATGTAGAATGATTAAAGAGGACCCATGTGCTAACTATTGTGCATCCATCATGACAGAAGAATGCTCAAACAAGATCCATAATGATGGGGGTATTTTAATCCCTAAAATAGATATTCAATAAGACCTAGTTTGGGAGAATGTAGTTTAATTCTTCTAAATTATGGATTATGGAAGAAAGAAGAGGCTTAAAATATCATTAATGGGAATAATTGTCAAATTACCCAAAAAATGACCATTGCATGTTCTTTCCACACAATTAGAAAAAATGTGGGAAAAAATGATGATTTCTTGGGTAGAAGGGGATCACTGCACGATTATGTTAAACGGTTGTGCATAAATCTTGTGAAGTGGTTCTGTCATAAATATTTTACCTTTATAGTATCAAAAACATGCACCAACCATGCGATAACCATGATACTTATCAAATTTTCACAAAAATATTGATTCTAGGATCAAAACATCTCTCAAAGATCCCTATGAACTTTAATAACTCAACTTTCATCCATATTAGGTCCAATGTAATGATTTAGGCTAGAAATTAAAGGATCCACACCTGAGTAACAAAACCTTGTGCTTACTATATTCTTCTAAAAAATAAATAATCCCTGAGTTGATCAAATAAATATGCAGAATCACTACCGTGGAATAACTCATGAAATTGGGAATGTATGTCGGCTTCCCTCTGTCAGGTCTCATCCTATAATTGGCCATGTTTCCATAACACTGATAATAGAGGGGCAATCCAGCCTCAAATTACATTCTTTCTTGAGTCAGCAATGCATATTTGATACTCCTCTAAGGTATTGTTAGCATCTAACATAAAATCATCATAATCAAGGGTATGAGACTAATGAGAAAGTTATTGTCGCATATATGAAATGTGGAAGTCATTGTTCATAGAATGGTACCTATGAGGTAAAAAACTAATGGGCCACTAGCATGACTCTCTATAGAATTTCAAATAGCCCTATAATATGAGGAGAAATCATTCCATGATTTTATAAATATAATTTCCCTATACTGGGAGATAACTTATGGGAAAAATGATCCATGTACTAAAACTATAGAGGTCATCTATGTCGATCCACATAATATTTCTTTCTAGACTATACAATTGTCATACATGTTCTTATCATTTTAACCTACTATAATGTACCCTGAATGAGACAATGTCGTAGTAGGGAAGCCTCACCAACCTATAAATAGATTATGGGAACAACATGACCTTTCATATAAGGCTTCAAAAGGATAGGCCTGAATTGTCACTTGAAATATATTATTATATGTGAAATCAAAGAGGAGGATATGCTTCTCCCCAGAACCATGTTAATAATTTGACACATGCTTTGATCATATCCTCTAAAAAATGTATTTTCTGTATTAATTTTACATCGTTCTAATAGTGAATATATATGATTAGAAGAACATGTGTACCTGATTCCTTTTGAAATACCTACCAGAATCCTAATGTGAAATGAGCATCCCTATCAAAAACGATAGTATGTGGGACCACGTGTAGTTGAATAACCTCACATAAAAATATTTTTCTTATCTCATCAACTTATAAAGTCTCGTAAATATAAATAATTTGGGATACATTCAAAATTCTATCATTGATAACCCATATATCATCTCTATCTCTAGGTGGCTTAGGTAAACTATCTAAAAATTACATAGAAACATCTTATTATTTATATTAAGGAACAAGAAGTTGCAGTAGAGTTATAGAAGGTCTCTGGTACTCCCCCTTCACCCGCTGACTAGTTGAATACCTAGTGATAAATCCTTCAATCTGATGTTTCTCCCACTACACCAATACAAGAATCACATATCTTTATACGTCTCCAAGATTGTTGGATGAACTACCCATTAAGAGGTATGTGAATCATTCATCAAATCCTCTCTCATATCTTTATAGATATAGAAATGTCCATGAATAAGTATGATGTCTTCATTATCTACAGACCAATCTGAATGTAGAATATCTCCCGATATACTCTCTTGGAGAACCAATCCACCTGGATTTGAAAACTATCTCCCCTTCACCTACACAAGGTGTGAAGAGTTAGATAACAATGATGAATGATAAGACAGCTTGAGACTGTGATGAAACATGAGATGAATCTTAGAAAATTGGTCCATTAACTTCTATTCATCACTAGCTTCCAGTAGTATATGTGAATACGTCTTATGACTATGTGCATCTACAAAAATATTTCATTTACTATTTTTTAATAATAACAAAATAAAAGGATTATCAATATTCAACACATCTCTTCTATTTGAGGATTAATTCATTGTTAGAAAAGATATATCAGAGTCTCTTGTGGTATGTTTACACCACCAAGAACTCAACTGAAAGATAATTTCTATAGAAATGTAATGCATTGGAAATAACCGCTATCTCAAGATTGTCCATTGATATATTTCCATCAAGACGCCTAAACATCTATGATCCATATACACTGACACTATCATCCTACATTAGTACTACTCTTAGGAAAATGCCCAATTCATCATAGAATATGGTAGAACCTATACCCAGTTGGGGATGAATTTTAAAATGTGGTAATACAAGCCTGCAGTTCAGTTTCTAAAAACAAATTCACATGATTCTGACCATATGAACTTGAAACATTTCATTATAAGTCATGTAAATGGTGGAGAATGTTGGGAATGTCCTGTATGATATGCATGTAACATCCTTCCATCCCCAAGAAATTCTGTATACCACACAACATCTTGGGATTATACCATGATACTATATCATTCCACTTTTCGAGTACATAATAAACTCCTGATTATGATATTATATGATAAAATATGTGAATCTTGTTGAACTATATGTGAAACTTATCACGTTTGGTAAAAATCTGATGCTCTCTTAGTGTACGAGAATGATCTGAAGATATTTTTCGTGGTTGCTACAAGTGTATGAATACAACAAGATTTCAAGAATAATGACCATGAAAAAGGAATCCTTATCTTGGTGGAAAACCCTACTCATTAGAGCCATGAAAATTTAAATCGCATTCCTATGGATGAAAAAATAACAAAGTACTCATACAGACCATTCATTCCTAGGAATGTTGTATGAGTTATGTCGGATTTCCTTACTCACACATGATGATAACTCGATCTCTGTTCGATCTTATATAGGACCTTTTCACCCCAAATCTAGTCAAATAGATCATCTATTTGAGGAATTGAATATCATTTATTTCCTATAAGATGGTTCAAAATTCATTATTCCATACAGAGATGATAGGTTCTATCTTCTTTCAAGGAAACATTATCATTTTAACCCCAATAAGATGTAAGGGGACCTATAAAAAAGTGGACTCTAAACCATGTTACATTCTATTGAGATCCTGCTTCTCTATAAGTGTAATCTAGTATGGAGGAATAGAAAATAGATCTGCTTTTGCAACAAGCTATTTTCTAAAATCTACCTCTCTATGATGAGGTAAGATAGAATTATCATTTAGAAAGCCATCCCTGAAACGATACACTACTAAGGGAATATTAGTTTTCCATCGTCCTAGTCCACCATGAAGAGATGTTCAATTTTGGCAGTACTCCACCTGGAAAATGATTCTTTGGTGTCTCTCTAAAAGCTTAGAAATCATAATCACCCTTATGTTGTACATTTCTTCCCTCTATTGATGTAAATTATTTCATGAAACTGTAATAGTCTACACAAGTGTGTAAGTAAACCAACTCGTCTATCCCTATAATTACATAAAATCATATCATTTTGAGAAAAATATATTCCACAAGAAATGGTAACTTCCTATCTCAAGGGTAATACCCAACAATAGATTATTTTTTCAATTCATACCCCTAATGGTGCATTTAGGGTCATTACACCATATTAAATCTATGTTCTCTAATCAGAGTTTATCTAAATCTAGCTTCTAAGGTTTGTACTAAACTTCCTCTAATACCATCTGTAATGCCTCGACCCCAGTTACCCAGAGTCGGTGCATTATTACATAACATTGGCATGATCACAAGAAGATCAAATCTCGAATGACTGATTATTTAAGTATCCTTGGAAACACTAGATATATTCATAATGTTTTTCATTACATCATAAAGTGAAAAACTACTACAACAACATATTGTCTCCATAGTCAACACTAATATCCTCTTATAATATCCCTGCAGATCATTCATATTCTACTTATTCACATCCTGGGAAAAATAAAACATATAAAAGGGGTGAGCTCAAAAGCTCAGTAAGGATAATAATATAGCGGAAACGTTCATAAATAAGAATAAACATTTAAGGCAGTGTATAACTAAAACAAAAGCCTTTTAAACTTGAACTTAAACATAGTATGGCAAAAATAAAATGAAATAATTCCATTTACTTATTCAAATGGATATTCTACTAATAGAATAATCACATGCAATATCAATAACCACATTCATAATGATGGAATGCATAATGCCAGACTATCAGAACCACATAGCCAAGGCCTCGTGCCAAGACTACAAATAAGATTTTGCCAGTGCCTTGTGCCAAGACACTAGTTTGTCTCATGAGACCTACCGATGCATCGAGGATCTATAGCGGGCTCCACCCGTCACATACTAAGACCAATTAATTCCCATATGAATAGGTTTAAACATAACATAAAAATTTGTATTAAAACTAGTATAAGAAATGTCAATACTTTCTCCATAAACCATGAATGGTATAAAAATAACACACCCAGAGTAAAAAATATCAAAAAACATACCATACAATACAAAAAATTTGTATCATAACAATTCAACTTCAAAAAAGCTTAAAATCCATCAAAGGATGTTGACATAGATGAAATCAAAACTATTTGAGAGAAATATCTCTTTTCTCGAAATCATTGAAATGTCACACATTTATAAAGGAAATAAGTTAAAAGAGATTTTTGAATCAAAGTGTCCCATACCACTTTGAAACTTTTGAAAAGAAATATCATTTAAAAACCTTCATGTCCATATAAATAAATCCTTAAAATCATTTTTAAAACATCGACATTAATTAAAAAAATTTAGAAAGATAAATCTTTAAAACATTTAAAATTATGATCTTGATAAAGATTACCTTTCAAAAATTATTAAAATATTCATTTTGAAATCATTTAAAAGTCACATAATTATAAAATAAATCATTTACATTGAAAATATTTTTATAATCTTGTAAGGGATGCTTTGACAGATTTATAATGGCGGTAAATAGCCGCACCTGCCGTATATGTTAAAAAACATTCTTACCTTAAATTTGTCGAAAGGTAAAAAGTGACTTATTTAGAAAATGACAGAAATATTCCTTTAAAAAACAAAAGGTTATAAATGACTTTATCCCATATTCTTTTTAAATAGTAAAAATGTTTTGAAATACATTACTATGAAACATGGATGTGGATGTTAAAGAGATCCCAGTAGATTATTACGTATAAACAATCTCGGATAATGAAGAGATTGAAAAATAAACCCTTACCTTGTACTTTTCCTTGGTTGAGGGTAGGTTAACCACCTGTATAATGGTGAGATAATTGTTATTAAATTATACAAGAATCATATAAATTCATATGATATCACATATGATATTTTAACATTTCTTTGTTAATAATATCTTAGTATTATCATCGTTTCGGGTGTTAACTTACTCGTTTTCGTTTATATGTTTTGTTACGTAAGCCATGTTTGTAATGGATATGTTGTATATAATTCATATACAGAATAATATAATGTCCTTAAACATCATTTTTAAATCATAAAATGATAATTATACTTGAATGGATATGATGGAGAATTAATCTCATCGCGTTCGTGGAGACGGTCGTCCGTACGTACGCATGAGCGACAATATCATTCTTTTGATATTAAAATAATATATAAATGGATGGTATATCATATATAAAGAATAATTAACATGTCATATTTTTTATTTACATGAGATACACATCATTATTATACCTATCCAAATAATAATATATTGAATAACAATTACACCATGACGTGGAGACGATAAGCCGTACGTACGCACGTATGGTGACATGTTATTCAAAGGGTGGATAGAATACTGAATATGGTTGTAAAATATTTATAATAACATCACAGTATATATATTATACTAGAGTTATTATTTTTTAATGGTAAAAACAAATGATGACCAAAGTGGAAGAAGAAAGGAACTTGGAAAAGGGTGGTGAAATCATTACCTCTTCTTCGGGTTCTTCCAATTTGATTTGATCAAAAGGGCTCCATAGGTTGGCTTTCTGATCAAACTAAGGCCTATAGGTTGTAGTTAAGGAAGTTGGAGGAGTATTTGGGTAGCTTTTGGCCTAACTAAAAGGAATTTAAGGTGTGAAGAAATGAGAAGGAGGATTTCCCTTTTATAATAGGGGTGAGGGGCACCTTTGGAAAAGCTAGAAGTATTAATTTATAATAAATTCATATTCGGTTACTAATGGATAAAAAGTTGATTATTTAAATTTTATGGTGGGTCTGGGTCGAAAACCACTCAAACAATAGAATTTATATAGGTTTGGGTTCTTATATTAACCTTATCATCAAGTATGAACTCTAAGTTAATTAGTTATACTTTTACAATGTCTCTTTGTATATTTATTTTATATGGTTAATAAACTTACCATATACATCCAGGAGACCCCATAGTGGTCTATTAATGATATAACTATCATGACATAAGTCGCTTGGATGATCCTTAGACTTTTAGGAATTTAATATCAATTAATAATAAAATATTTGTTTTAAAAACTCTTTTATTTCAATTTTGACACTATTCAATAGTTGATTTTTGTGAAACTCATAACAGAATTATTACTTCAAAAAAAGTCCATTAAATCAATCCTAATATGTCATATTATCCTATAAAATCAGTGTAATGCATTAAAAGTCTAAAATTTTATTTATTTGGGTATTTATAATATCAATTATTTTAATTTTTCACTACTATGGTAATTACTGCATCATCATTGTGTCATAAATAAATTAAATTATTTAATCTATAAAAATTATAAATAAAATATCATTATGTAGAAAATATTTTTATCTTTCTAATTAATATTTATAGTCAAACATCCAACATATATTACCCTATGTAAAAATTGATTTTCTAAAAGATATATGTTTCTGTCTTTTTTGTATTCATTTTAACTTAATTAAAATAAAGTGTCCCTATCACCTACAAGTGGATCCATGGGGTCCCGAAATCGACCCAAAGAAGAAAATGGTAGAAAATGTATTATCCAATAAGTTTAGGACACATTTTAGGGTAATTTAGTATTATTAGAATATTAATTTTTAACCCTTATTTACTGGATTTACCCATAACCCTGGTAAATAAAATATTTAAGGAAGTAATTATTCAAAATGTATAAAAATAAAAGTTACATATTTAAACAATTTGAACATCCTGATTCCAAATATGGAATCCATTTTTCCAAATTCAAAACAAATAAGTGGCAAGAAATTAATTTAAAATTAATTACCGTTGTAAAAAAAAAGCGTGTTTTTAAGAGATAATAACTATCAAAAGATTGACACTTGTTTATGTCCAGTTTAATTGTAAAATTATTTCCAATGACCATAATTGTATTAAATAGGTAAAAATATATTGTAAATATACTTTAAATCCACTAAAATTCATTATTTATCACTTTTAATTATTTTGATTAAAAAAGTTGTTGTTAATTAAAATTTAGTAATTTTCACTATTCCTCAAAATATTAATGTTATCCGAAAAGTACCAAAATTTCACCTCAGGCTAAATTCGATATTCTGAATACAAAAATGAAGTCCATTTTGATAGCTAGAATTTCAAAAAGTAGGTATTACTGTTCATAACGGCTAGTTTGATCGGTTGTGGTTTGTGTTAAAACTCGAATATGCGTACAACACACGCTACTGTATTATTCAAAGGAAAGCGTACCGTGGAAGCTTGGGATGTTTCATTTTAAATTTTTGATGTCCTCGTTTAGTCAAAAAGTTTAATATATTGTATTTAAAAAGGTTTCACTATTAAAAATTGATTAAATTGCAATACTGAAAATGAATTTGTTCTTGCATTATGTCTAAGAAACTCATAATATGGATTCTAAAATTATAAGGATTATATAAAGTTTAAAATTTAGTTAATACTATTCATAAACTCTTTTGAACGGCTTGTTTGGTAAGTCATGGTGCGATTGAACTCAGTATTGCGTGTAGTATAAGTTATTGAATTATTTTTAAGAAATAACACACTATAAAATCTTTGGGTGTTACATAATTATTATGAATATACTTTATAATATATATTACCATTTCTTTCTAAACTATAAAAGATATGTTTTTAATAAATATGGTTTATGTGATGAAAATTATTTTATATTTATTATATTTTAGAAATTATTTTTTTGATATTATTTTTTAAAAGTATTTTTTTATTTAGTGTGTCAAAATTTAGTGACATTATATTTATATTTTTTAATTTATACATTCAAAAGGTCACATAAATAATATATAAAATTTTTAATGTTATTAAATTTCAATGATAATAAATTATATTATATGAATACATGCTAAATGAAATTTAAACATTGAGTAAGAATATAAAATAATTGAAAATACAAATGATTTTATAATAAAAATTATTGAAAAAAATATTGTTGTTTTAATTTATAACACAAGAAATTTTAATTTTTTTACATTCCTTTTATTTTTAATATTTTTTGATATTTTTTTCAATTTTAAAATTATCATGTATATTTTAATTATACTATCATTTAGGTATATATGTTTTTTACTTTTTAATATTATAGCTTTAATCCATAATTTTAATTTCATGTAAATTAATTTGGGAATATTTTATAGATATAAATATATTTATTTCCAACTATTTTAATATTATTATACTATGTTTTTTTATTTAATTTTAATTTTTTATTAATATTGTATAATTTTAAATGTTACTAAGTTTAAATTTAATAATTTTAATTATTTCCATTTTTATTGCTATGAAATCATTTTAAATGTTATCTATATGTATAATTTTAAAGAATGAAAAAACATAGGATAAAAATATTTTTTCATGAAAAGTATAATTATGTTAAAATAATAGATATAGTATAATATAAATGATTGAATACAATGTTGTTTCAAATCCTTTATTTTAATAGAAAACATATAAATAATTGAGGTAAATCGTATACTATGATGTGGTCCCATCATAGAATCTAGTGAATGAAGGGGATGCTTCTATCAAGATCACCAACATCTATTTTGGGGAGGATTGTGATTATCTAAAGGGGGGTCTAACTCATTTGTAGAACCCTAAAATGTCTATTACTATATCATTGAATCAGATGGAGAAGGTGTTTTTAGGATATCATGATATGAACCTGATCTTTATCCCACTGTGTATGTTTATGAGTCATCCATCTAATAAGGTCACCATAAGGCAAGTGAATCCTCAAAAAAAATTATAGATTTATTGGAAATGACTCTTAATTTGTTCTCTTAACATCTATAGTTTCAGAAAACTATTGATACGTTGTTAATAGAATATGATATTTCCTTAATGGTGAGAATTTATAATCAGATGAGGCTCATTTTTAGGATTTTATCCACTTCATAAAGAATATTTCAACCCTCATAAGAAAAATGATGTTGACTACAACATAATCGAGTAACTTATCATTATCAGAAGCTATTAGATGAGGTTATTGTGTGGGACCACTTATCTGTGTGAATGAATCACTTCCACAAAAAGTGGATGATAAAATATACTCTCATGGAAAACATGATATAGTTGAATCATGTTTTACGATACAGAATGGAATAATGACTTGATATATAACTCACATTACTTTTTACAAGTAATATAGATAATTTGATTCAGTAGATTATTATCTAAGTTTGTTACAACTAAATTTCAAAACTATGGAATACATAATTTTGGTATGTTCATTAGATTAACAATTTTGAATTCTATCAGACATTTGGTTTATGATTTAGAATAAGCGTTATTATATACCTTGGATTATAAATTAGCTGATGTGATAAATATAATGACATCAATATCATTTCCATTATAATAAACAATTCCAATAATTCCTATATTTTGAGATGTTATATGTTTTGTTTGTTTGAGATAGGATCAAGACACTCTATCCAAATTATTGATTGACTCACTGATGGTTACGTAGTTGAAAATAAAATAAATTGAACTAATAAAAACTTTGACATAAATCTCGAATTCAAATTCCATTCAAGAATATGAATGAAAATAAGAGGCACTACAACATTGACATTGTCAATACCATCAATGTATTATACATGATACTAGACTAATAGAGCCCAGTACAGTAGTCAGAAAATATAAAATTAATCGTTCAATTTGTTGTAATATTTTGATTCTAATTTCCAAAAATTATAATATATAAATATATATTATTCAATTGATGAATATATATAGATAAATTGGTGTGTAGTGGGATATAAAACATGAGATAGGATGAAACCTATTGTGTCATGATGTCATGACGAATTGTTTTTTCCTATACCATCCTTTAATGTACCAAAAAAATGTTATAAATAATAATAAATAAAGCATAATCACAAATATTATTATTAAATTAAAAGGAATGAGTGCCCATACTGGGGTCCACATAAACAGTCGCCCAAAACACCCATTTAAATATCCATAATATAAACAATATTGGATGTGGGAGGATGTGCTCCCATGCACACATCTGAGTGAGGATAAAACATCACCCAAGATCATTTTGATATTGTTTGTATTATTTTTATAATTCACTATATTTTTATACCAGGAACACTTATTCATATATGTATCTTATATCTTATTAAGATTCCTCATGTACAATTAAATACCTGATTTGGACATTCATACCAAAGTGATCTCGACACAATGTCCATCCACTAAGCCATACGATATTTGAAATTTTATTATGTATACTAGTATAATCATCATTGAAATCAGGTATATATTGTATATCCATGTCTAACCAACACACATATAGAGAAATTATATCTGTTTTAGAAGCATACCCCACAATCTCTAGGATTATATATCATTGAACATGCACATGGTAATCTATGTAGGTGGGTATGTTTACTATACAACCACAAATTGGTAGACTAGGAATAACTATAATATCATTATGGGTGATGTCCAACACATAATTGAATAAGCAGAATTTGTGAGTGAAAATCGTCTATCTCTAAATTAGTGAAACATGGTGGATATGATCAACTAATATACAATATGATTCACTTATTCAATGTAATCCCAGAAATTAAATGTGTGATATAACAGGATCTGGAGGTGGAATGTGGGGATAATGGTGTGACTTACAAACCACAATCCAATGAATCCCCTAAAAATATAAAAAATCTCATGATATATTAATATTTTGATTTGGGTCTGGAGTAATATACTACATATTTTTACAAACAAATATCATGGAAGCATAAATTGTAAATTTAATGTTATTGTTAGAACAATGTTATCACTTGTATAAAGTAGGATATAAAAATTATGTTATCATGGTTTTATCATTATATATTTGATAAAATGGTTTGATATTTTTTTCATTATATATTGTACTTTACATAAATAATTTATTTCACAAAGGTTGAATTTATTCAAAAAATTATTATAAAACCAACTAAAATATCATCTATATGTTTGAACTTTTTTATTTATTAGAGAATTTTTTCATAAAATTATTTTCTAGAAAACTCATTTAAATGAATGTGAACTCATCCTACCACTTTTAATGAATGATTTAATATTTTGACCATGCATAAGAAATATAAGGAATCTTAGAAGCTGGACTTGTTATTGAGCCCATTCTACCTCATTCTAAATTCTTTTAGACATCCGCCTCCATTATGGTCTAAACATGTTGTTGTTTTGTATCAATTGGAATGATAAATGGGAATTTGGATATGTAAAAACACCCAAAAGGTATACATGTTTCATTACTGTTGTTGGAAATGGTGTTGATAAGTGATATTGGATGAACATATGGCTCCCATGAGATGTCATATAGGTATATACCACAATGTTATATGTTCTTGTAAGAATTAATTCTTAGAAGTTTTCAAATTCCTAATTCAATCAATCTGTTAATGCCACTAGACTAGACCAATTCTATATATAATGATACCCTATCATTATTTCAATTCTAATTTACATGATTCTTAGTTTAAAATTCCGACACTATATAGAGAAGATTCATAAATTTTTGTTCTAATATCATGATGAAATATTCATATATACCATAGTTCCTGATGAATATCATATTTATTCTTTCTTATTATTTAAATTATGTACATAAAAAAATATAAATTTTTTTAATGAACTATTCAAAATTTAAAAGACATGTGAATCCACTTAAAGGTTCCATTAATTCAATTTACAATGTTTGTAGTTGTTTTGGGTTCCATTTCTCCAATTGTACTAAAATTTTCTCTTCCCTTATGTAATACCAATTATGTAATCAGATACACCATAATTAGACCTAATAAATCTTTCATATCCCTACTAAAACATTCACTAAGATAGTTCATTTCCCCTATTGCATTCAATATTCAATTGGGGATCACAATGCAATAAGAAAATAATTGATTTCCCTAATGATTGAATGATGAATATCATATATCATGTATACACCATAAATGTCTATGAAATTGAAGCTAATATAGACCAGAAAATGACTCTAATATTCATAATTTTCATTCTCCACAACGTTGAAGGAAAGAGGAAGAAGGGTATCCTTACCATCATTATTTTACGAAATAATCAACAACACCCATGTAATTATTATATAGAAACATTATATAAACAAATATAGTCATTTTAAATAAAATTAAAATAGAAATATATGGAATGAATTATGAAAACAACTGAGGAAATCTATAAAATTCCTCATGTTTCTCCACCCATGCCTTTTTATTAGAATAATTAAAACCAAAATTTTGATATTTCCTCTCTTATTGAATGGTCGCATGGATTTCAATTTAATTTAAGATCACACAGATTCATAATCCATTGTCTTAAGATCTTTTTTTATGTTTCGATTCATATGAGTCTGAAGAACCAAAATTTTAAAAATTCTCCACCCTCAATGGTAAATTTCAGGCATTTACATCAATTGAAAAATATAATAATTATAACATTTTCAACTCCATATGATGTATTTTTTCTGGATTGAGTCCTTAACTAATAATTTTTATATTTTACCAATCTAAAATATATAGATTAAATTTTTATAAAATAATTTCATCAAAAATCATATGCAATGTATATAATAATCACCATTAAACTAAATATATCTTATAAATCTCTAGGAAACTTTGTTTATAATATGATTATATTCTTTTATAGTTCAAGAAAACATTTTAATGTGTTTGTCCAATATGGAAGGTGTGGTGGATGATTTATTATGTGTTTATAAGGATGTATAAATATTAAATTTCAACCAATTTTTTCTACATATTCTTGAAAATTCTCTTCATAATCCCTATTTTCTCTATCCCCTTCATTGATAGAGGCTTTGATATGAATACAACTCTCTTGCAGCCTATATGTCTGATCGGTTTGGAAGTCTTCTACTTCAAGATAAGGATGAGACACATTTTTTCAAATGAAACTTTGTTTATTATGATTGTATACAACAATCATCATACTGTTTAAGGATACTACTGGATAATAGAATCATCCTCATATAACTCCATCAAATAATTATCAGATTGTTAATTAGATAGTTATTTTACTTATAACCAGTCCTCATCAAGATCAAATGTATATTATAGATGTTATATCCTACCCTAAAACAAAATAAGTTTATACCTAATTGAATGAATATTATGATTAAATATCATGTTTAACTGGTAATTAATTCATTCATAATGATATCGTATGCTACATATATCAGTTTTCTTATCCATTTGTATTCGTTGTGTACAATACAGATCCCACTGATCAGTTTGAATATCATACTTATATCTGTAGACATATGTATGAATGATATTATATTTCAAAATATTGTTTTTGATCATGAATCCAATTTTACAAGTAATAATAGAACCTTTAATCAACATGGTGTTTCATTAATAATGAAATTATTATGTATATTTATTCCAAGTTAAAAAATATTTTTAGAAGTTAAATTTGTTACTACGATATTTTATGTCGATGAAATCAAATCACCAGAGACTTTTAGACAAGGTGTGTAGTTATTCCTCCTTAATATGCATTAGGTGATGATTTATATAATACACAACAAACATTTTTATGGTAATTTCCCATTTGTTCAACTGTTTCCTGGCATGAATCCACTTGTAGAATAATGACATGGTTGTAATTTTTTAGACAAACATGAGTTATTAGTTTTTTTTAATATACTCAATGATATCAAAATTATTTCTTTTTCCAAACATTATCATACCCAAAGGAATCTAAACATATAAATTTAAAATAAAATTAATCATATAAATAAAATCCATCTATAGTGTCAATACTGGGGTGTGGTTATGCCTCTTTCAAAAACAAAGTTATTATTGGGTAAATACACAATCTACCCTTTCATGGTTATTACCCCGATCAAAAATAGTGTCAAAGAATGTAACTCTTATACTAATAGGGATTTCATTTCATATATTACAATATAATGGTCACATTACAGAAATTTTAGAATTTTTTATCATGCCTCCAATGATGTCACAAATGTTTTATTGTAAAATTTTAATATTCATAAATGTGTATAGTGATATTATATAATATGAAGGTGAATCATGAAAAGAAAATATAACTGGACTGAGAAAATAGATGTCCAGTTATGCATTTTTCATGTAGTAGGTGATTATTAAGGTAATAAGTTATTCAACCTTTTTAGAGTTATTACCCATAGTTAAAACTGCACTGGAGTGAATATCAACATATATTATACACAGTGTGATTTCATTTCAATTAAAATATAATATCATTCATTAATAACATTTTTGTCATTAAATAATTTTTTTTTAATTAGTTGTTATTATGTTTCAAAATAACAAGTAATTATTTGTTAGTTAGTAGTTTTTTATTAGCTAATCCTTACATATCTAGTAGGTAATCATTAGTTTATAATTTGTAAATTACTATTTTATATTATGTTAATTAAGTGTTAATCCTATGTTATTGATTACATAATAATTAATAAATCCAAAGTTAATCCCTATTTAATCCATACCTAATTACAACATAATCATTATGTATGCCTTTTTAAATAAATTTTCAATCATTTGATAATGGTTCATCAATCACATGTTAATATTTCATTGACCATTCACTAAAAATTCATTAATTTATAGTTACGTAATATGTAATTAATATTTATTTATAATCAAATAAAAAATTAAAAGATATATTTATATTATATAATTTTCTCATAATTACTAAATCATTATTTTATGCTAATTTAATCCTATGTTAATCATTCATTAGTTAGTCAATAATTAATCATTAAATTATATTATGATAAAAAATAGTAAATAAATCAGTAATCATTTGGTAATATCATATTAATAAATAATTTACAATTCATTAATCACTTAGTTATATTATTCATATTAATAGTTAATTATTAACTACTAAATAGTTTGTTAATAGTTAATAATTAGTTATTTTTAGTCCTTTATTAGTTAATTATTATTTCATCCAATGACAATTATATGATAACCCTATATTAACACATATATAACAAATATATATTACAAAATTAATCCCCATTTAATAAATATTTAATCATTACATAATTAATTTCATAACATTAGTTGATCATTAATTTATAATTCTTTTCATGGTAGTTACTAATTATATACATTATACTTTAATAATCGTTAATTCATAGTTTATTATTTGTTTACAATTTCTAAATAAATAGTTTGTTATTAGTAAATAAATACATAATCATTGTTTTGATGTTACTAATTTATTAGTTAATTATTATTTATTATTTTTTTAGTCATTCGATAATCATTATATATTCATTAATTAATCATTTTTAAATTAAAAGTTATTTTATAGTTAATTATTAGTTACTGAATATTTGATAATTAAATCACTATTATTTAATCGGCATATAATAAATATTGTTTACTAATTAATATAAAATTTATTAGTAGTTATTTATTTTTTATTTATAAATTTTTAATGATAAAATCAGTAATTACTGATTAGTTGCTAATTATTGTATACTAAATAAATATAAACTAAGAAGGTATACTAAATTATAATATCATCATGATAAATAAAATGTTACTAAGCTGAATTATAATAGAGAGACTATATATTCATATTTAAATAGTAATAAATTATTTACTATAAGTAGATATTATAAAATATAATATATAAACTATGTAAAATTAAATAAAAATATATATATAATAATAGAAATACTATAGTAATTTTTAAAGTTATAAATAAATTGAAAAAATATAATTATAATATAAATATAGAATGAAAATAATTATAAAAATTGTACATAGATAAGATGTCACTAAAGCAATCAGATGAAATAGTGAACAAACAAAAAATATTGGAGATATGGGCTAAATCTTTTTTTTCTTTATAGATTTGGTTGGGGTATTGGAATAAGAGTGTGGGTAGTGTCTTATTAAGCTACCCCTTCTCCCTTAAATCCTTGATTGAATCATCAACTCTAATATCATCCATAATATTTATCATTGAAGGTATTATATTGATGGTCATTCTGTTGAGGTGACTATCCCCATCCTATAGTATTGAGTGAGATTTTGGGGGGTACATAGACATCATTTAGCCTCAACATCTCATCATGAATTATGTTCATAATTACAAAATAATATTACCTATCCTTCCTCTTCAATTACTCATTAAAGTCAAAATAACATCTCATCTTTCTTGAATTGATGAAAAAAATTTCTCACACGTTTTTGGTGAATGAAATCATAAATTATTTTAGCATTACATTAGTCATCTTGAAGTCATCAACTTAGACCAATACTGTTCTTAATTTTGATAGATTAAATCAAAAAAAAAAATTCATAATAAATAGTTTTTTCATTTTATTTTGTTTCTCCTAATGGTCAATCAAGTCATTCATAACTTCAACAACATATGTTTTTCTCCCAAATGTTTAACTAAATTATCCATTCACGATTCATCCATACCATGGTCAGATACTTCATATCAAATTGCACATGTATCTACTAATATATATTCAATTTACATTATCCCTACAATATTGGATAAATATAATTATTTATTATAGGTCTCTCCATGTTATCATTGAGATTCTAAAGCATGTCGCATAAAACAAGTTAATATTGATATTTCAATCAACTTACTCCATCATCATTCTTATATTAAAAAGACTAATAGTATTACATTTGTGTATTACTATACTAGAGATCTATTATAACTTGTAAGGATTTGAACTATAATAACACTATCAGAAATATATCCCTTAGTATGTAGTTTTATAATAAAATACTTCTAAAAGTTTTCACACCGTTTTTTATATCATTTTCTTTAACCTATATGTATAAAAAATATAATGACCATATAAATTCTTCGACACACACAAACACACTATGTAGAATGGAAGTAATCAAATGAAATATTACACTTCAATTTCTATTTTCATGAAAAAACCCCAAAATACATTGAAGAACACTACAAAAACTATGAATATAAAAATGAGAGTAATGGATATTACAAATTACTCTATGTGATCATTTCACCCTTTAAATCCAATTCCACCTTCCAATTAATTCTGATCTGGATTCATCAATATATGTATCTCATAAATTTATCCAACATTATAGTTATAGTGTTCCCCAGCTGGTAAACTCGTTCCACCACAATTTGAAAAGTATTGTTTTCATAATGTTAACAGAGAAAACAATTAAATAAAATTTACAACTTCAAATAAACATCTAATAACAATTAAACAAGTATTATTCCAATGTAATGAATCATTATTCTTAATAAAATCCTTATGAAATCAATAAAAAATAATTTATAGAAAATACTTATAACAAATATTATATAATTATCAGTTTAATGAAAAGTATAATTGAAAATATTCCTTTTATAAAATATGATTCCATAAATATACTTTTATGAAACTAAAGAGACTTTACAACACCCAAAACATCTTTCCTTCTCTCAGTATCCCAAACCCCCATCATGATTTTTCCTATGTATGACAAACTAGATCTCCGAAACCCTTGACATCTTATGCCAATGATGTGATCATCCTCACCCTCTTTATCTACACACTACTCCCTACCCTCTTCTTTCCAGCATACATCAATTCCATTCAAATCAGTTATCAAATGAAATCCACAATTAGAATTTAAAAATTATTACATTTTCATTTATATTATTTTCTTTTTCATGCTATCTATTTCAGGTCGAATAAGATCAATGTCTTTCGCATTTTATTTTTTTTCCTCGAATAAATTACATACACTGATCAATAAAGAATTTTGGTGATCCATACTCTCTAATCTAATAAATAACACATATTGAAACTAATATCCACAAATAATGATTTAAAATATAATTATAGTTAATATAAATTCATAATCGTAAACTCTAAGGAGTTATTTATTCATTCAAACACTATATTAATGATTAATTTCTAAAAAAAATTATTATATATATATAATTTATTTCAATAATTTTGTTTTGATTCTATTATAGTTAATTTTACACTTTCACGTATTAGAATATTTTTTGTATTAATAATTTGATTAATAATATTTTTTTATAAATAACATATATATTATGTTATTAGCATTATTTAATGTTTTATCATTTGGAATATATATAATTTTTATTTTATATCATTTGTTTCCATTTAATTTCATTCAATATATTTCAATTTAATGTAATAGGTTTTTATTTATCTATTTATTTTAATTACATACTTCAGTTATTGGATAAGAATATTAAAATAGAATTTAACAAAAAAATACCATCACAAAAATTATATGTTTAGTAATAAATTTTTTGTAAAAATAATTTTCATTCATATATATGTTTTATAATGATATCTTATTTTAATATTAAATTAGATGATTAAGAGTGGAAACAAATTAAATTTTCTTAAATAAATTTGTTTATTTTTAGATCATATTATCAGTATTCTAATTATTTTAAAATATGATAATTTTCATTTTAATTTATTTTCAATTTATTATTTTAGAATGAGTTTTTCTTTAAAAATAATTATTTGAATTTTTTTAGCATAGTGATATGAAGAATTGGTTATACCTGTATGGTTAAACATTTACCCCATTTTATAGAATTTTTATGGAGAAGAGTTGTAATCAAATATGTATGCATAATAATGGTACATATTTAACAATGAAATTCGTAATAAGTAAATGTTATCGAATAATTTCTATATTATTAAATAATAAATCAATCATTAGATGGTAGAAAAAATGTTAGTTCTAAAATTCAAAAATAAATTGGTAGATGAATAAAAACAATGTATATGAGAACCAGATATTTTAATAGTGTATTTATCATTGTGAATTTTAGATTCACGTTGATGAATCAAATCGTATGGAATTGTAATGATGTGATTGTGATCTCAACGAAACAAAAAGGGACCTGCAACATGATAACTCAGTTCAAAACATGGTAGATGATGATTTTTCTCATTTCATGATACAATGAGTATGATTTTAAATGTTCAAAATAACCATTAATTAATATTGAATGACATAATATTTCTCATAAAATCAATGTAATATGAGATGAGATTAATTAATTAGTTTAAGATGAATATGATAAATTTTACAAATCATGTTATTCATATTTGATGATATTTTTTATACTCGTCATGTACTATATAAGTTGTAATTTTAGAATTACCACCAATGATCATTCCAAGATTCAGTAGTATATTCATGAAGAATGTTAGTAAAAATATCCCCATACAATTTTTTTATATGAATTAAATCATCAACAATTAATAAATTTTTTATAAAATTTTAATTTCATTCCAAAATTATTGTATTCATTATTGTATATATGTGAATGAAAGTGAAGAATTCATGTGATTTAATATAACTATATATAAATGCATTATCAGTAGTGAATGTATACATTATTTTCATGTCCGCATATAACATTAGATTAAAAAACATGTGATGTTGTTGTATTACATTCTATTGAAAGCATTCTCGTAAGGATTATTCAAATCAACATACACTACATATGTCATTAATATTGATGATTTTATTGTAAAAATAGTGAAATTATTGGATATAATAAATATTTAACATTGTGTAAGGTGTTTGACTTGTAAGATCTTGATATTTATAAGTATCCAAGGAATTTATTATTTATATGGGATTCAAATGGTTTAATCTCTATTGATAAATTGTATACTATGAATATAATAAAAAATGATATATTTATTTCCTATAAAATATCTCAATCGATGATTATAAAAAATACATATTACAGTATTCCAATTATTTTTCCATGAAGGAAAATTCAAATAAAAGAAATTGATGTTTACCTTCAGCCTCCAATCGTAGAACTGAAGGAATTATAGAATTCTGATGATGATTTTTTTTGAATCAACAGCAATAATATCCAAATGGAATATCTATTTAATATCGATAATTATTTTAATTCATGAACTAAAACCACACATATTCGGAATAATATTACTATTTGGAATTTATGGATTTTACTTTTTATTATTAATATAAAAAATTTTATCAATTAAAAAATTCATTTACGCTTCATTTTATATATCATGATGCATCACATAAAATTAATGTTGACATGAAAACATTCATGGATGAAATTGAATTGTGAAATACATTGAAGGAATTATCATGATAAAATTTATTTAAAAAATAATGTATTTTACAATGTAATTGTGAAAATATAATCTATTGAATAATGAGAGATTAATTTATGAGTCATAACATATGACGTAGTAAGACAAAAATACTTGAAGAAAATTAGTATACTTTCAAACCACATTCAAAAGTGTTTGATTTTCATCATGATAATATTCATGATATTTTTATTGAGAAGACTATTTTAAATAACATAAATTTTAATTATATTAATGATTATAGAAAATGTAATGATATAATTAATGCATCTATGACTTTGAAAAAATTAATATAATGTTTTTTATTTAGGAAATTGTTAATAAAATATATCATTCAAGAATTATTGAAATAATATATAATATGAAATATATATTTAATAAAACATTTATTAATTTTGTAGCTACATATTTATATTATAGTTACATTAAAAAAATGATTGAAATAAAACATCAAATATTATGTATTTAACACCATGATATTTTAAGATATAATTTTCTCATTAAATTAGTTTTATTTCTTCAATAGAAAACAATACATTAATCACCGAGTATAAGTGAATCATAATATTACATAGGGTTGAAATATAGAAATTACATTGGTCTTCTGAATAAGAATAAAAAAATTTTAAAATATGTATGAAAAAATATTATATATGAAATTAATATACTCATAAAGAAGAAAAAAAATCTATAGTTAAGTCATTATATGATTTAAAATAGCATTTTTCTTCAATAATTTTTTTTTTGTGGGTATGAAATATAAAATATTTATTCCCCTATAAAATATTTTATTAAAAAAATGATATTAAACTTTAGAATAATCAATTATGAATTATTTAGTGTTAATTTTTTAGAATTATCAATAATATTAATTTTCCGATGAATAATATAAATACAATTTTTTCTTTCAACACCAACTTTTAAATTAGTGAATATAAAATATAAATTAGTTTCTAAAATGTTTATACAATTATTATTAGTTAAATACTATTAATAATATTAAATATAGGTCATTCAAATAAGTATTATTTTCAATTTTGAAAAAAAAATAATTTTTATACATAATAATATTTGGTCAAGAAATCCCAATTGATATGAATATGAATGATTAATTTTTATCTAAATTATATGAATTATTTGATATAAATTTAGTAAAATGTATAACATATTTGGAATTATATTAAATGATTACATCTAAATTATTGATGATAATGAATACTAAAAAAATAAAAATCATTGTAGTTAAAGTTACAAATAGTTTAGTAGGTGGATTAAAACAACTAATGAGGTTTTTTTTTCAATTATACTAATATAAAGTTTATTTTATGGACTTATATTGACATAAAACTATATGAAAATCAAATATTATTCCATTTGGAGTTATTTACAGGAAATAAATTTTATATATTTAAATATTATATGATATTAAATGTGTTTCTTATACACAAATTATAATATTACTCCCATGTTTTATATTATTTTATTTAAATTTTGACATATATTTGGACCGAAACCTAGGAAACTAACATTTAAACATTTATATCTATTATTTAATTATTTAGTTATTCTTAACTGACTATGACGAGGTTCCTTAATAATGTATCTACAATACATCTATTAAAAAAGATGAACATTCCTACCGAACCTCTTACAATTCATTTCCTCGTATACCTCCTCAAAATCTGTTTTATTCCTCATAATACAGTAAATTAAGTATCTTAAATATAAATACATATTTCTATGGTTAGATAAACACAAATATCCATCTACTATTCCATTAAATGGGATGTGATATAATACCGTATGCATATGTGTGGACAATCGCATCCACACAGTGAAATAGTTCATTTTCCATCACCATATTTTAATTATATTTATTAATTTGAATTAAAAATTTATATATTATATTTATTATATAATTATTTCACAATAATTAAAAAATCACATTTATCTTCTTACATTACAATTCATTAAAAAAATGATAACAACATTCATCTCTATGTGTGGACTGATATCTCCACGAAGCGATGTAATAATTTTTTTTTTCATTAACATCAATGGAAATACCAATAGATTTAATAATTACATGTGATATATATCATATAATAATTATTGTGAAAACTTGTTTTGTTATTTAATTTTCATTCATTCCATCCATTATAAGTTAATAAATGATCACGTTTACGGATGATCCACCGTATCTAGAAATCGATTAATTCATTTTTCTATCACTAAATTTTATGGTTGAATCTAAATCAATATATAATAAATATATTTGATATTTATATAATAAATATAATTTTGGATTTTGTTGAACTATGATAAAAGTATATTTAGAATACCTATTGTACTGTAAATTTCATGAATAATGAAATAGTTAACACAAGAAACGATTAATTTAATAAGTACATATTAGTTAATATGTATAGTAATGTTATATCAAGATCATATATGATAATATATATATGAATGAACTTTGAAGACATTTTAAATAATTTTAAATTTATTATTCAACTATTTTTATAACTTTCTATGATATTTAAACTTCATGTGACAGATATATGACACAATCCCATTGTTTATCCCAATTTTTTATGATTATGCTTTTGTTGATGAAATTTTATTACTTATATATCATGAATCACATAAATTTTCATATTAAATTTTTTTAGATATATTTAGATTACATTTTTTTCCTCTCATTATGGATTCATGAAAAAAAATTGTTTTAAATGAAATTATATTATGTCTCTATTTTATCCAAAATCATTTTCCTACCATATGAATATTTTAAAAATTAATTCATGAATGTTTTTATTATTAACTATTTATTATTTAATGTAATTTTTTCCAATGATTTACATTTAATTAAATGGTTTAAAAAATTATTCTTCTCTGATTTCTATATAAATATTATTGGGCTTTTAACAAAAATATGTAATGAATTTTTGTACAAATATACATGAATTGGATGGAAATTACATGTATTATAATAGGTCAATGAATTCATGGTTACATTAAAATTTTGCTTCATTATTTTCAATGAAAATGATTTCATTCAATTTTTTTGAAATTTTTATAATGTAATTTAGACAAAAAAATTCTATAGAGATAAATTACAATTATATTTTAAAGAAATTATGAAATTTCCCCATCCCTATAGGCCGAAAGCTATTAGATTATTTTATAAAATTGGAATGATTATAAGGAATCAAATTCTGAAGGATAGATTATATTAGTAGTGTTAGATATCACGATTACATACATGGTTCACATTATACATTGAGGAAAAAATAAATCAAGAGAAATAATAAAATTAAATAAACTAAACACATGAAACACATTCAATGGATTCTTATTTATAACATGGGTAACAGAAACCCAATAATAGTGCACTGAAATTAATATAAAGGGAATGTAATGAAGAATAAACAATGGATCAATGATAATTAATTTACATAGTATGGTAAATAATTGATAACCAATGTCATTCATATAACTAGATAATGAAATATAATTATGTAAAATTTTGAATCTTAAACAGAAGAGACATAATCAATAATCATATAATATAATTAATCAATAGATATATCAATATAAGCTATAATTGATAATGGTAATAATCACTAAAATAACTACGAGGGAAATTATTTTTTTATTTTATAATTAAGGCACCTGAAAATGTATGACATCAACACTTTTCAAATGTTTTGTTAAAACTATGGATAGAAACCCATTTAATATTGAGAAAATATTATTGTGATAGGAACCTTTCAATTATTCTAGGAGATACAAAATACCCTGGCCCACAAATAATTTTGAGTACAAATAATTCATCATATTGAATAATAAAAATAGATAATATTTCTTATGAAATATCCATATTGAATTTAGAATAAATATTCATCAATAATCACGTACATTTTAAATACAAATAACCATGGTTTTTTATGTTTCGGAATGGAGACACCATTAAAACATCATTAAAATAGTATAGAGGAAAATAACCTTTAAACATTAAAAAGTGTCCAACAACACATTGAAAATTTTCAAACATAAACCTCAAGAAGAAATAAAATCCAAAGAAATTTGTAACATAATTATATTAAGTATATTCATTATATAACATGTCAATGGGTTTGATATACACCATATCATGGTGAATTGGTGAATAACCACATATAAGTCTCAATGGAATGTAAATTGAGACAAAATCCCATACCTAACCGTTCCATTTATTTGTGATGTATTTATCTTCATGTGTAGTGGTTTATAAAATTTTAATAAAATATACAAGAAAAATAATCATGTTTATAATAACATATATCATCTTATTATAATATCATACTAACTGTTTGTTATCAATCATTCATTTTTTCAAATTTTCTTGTGTTAATTGCATAGTTTTCTCAAGTATGTTTTGACATGTTAGTTTTTGTTCCTATTAAATATATCATAAATTTATCATCTCTTTAATTAAATTAAATATTTATTTAACATATATATATATAGTATATATTTATTTATAACAATCCATAATATTAGGAGATATGTAATGATGTTCATCGTTCATGGAGAAGGTAGGTCGTATGTATATAGAATGTTATTTCAATTTCATTGTCTTATTAAAATAATGAAATGTATATGATACATATTCATATTATAATAAATGACCATAAAAATTTAATATATGTTACAAAGGTTAATTAAAATTATCATTTATATATCCAAGTTATAGTGTGAATGAGTAACATCGTTTTGAGGATGAGGAAGTCCACACTTCCAAAAATGATGTTATACCATTCATAAAAATAAAAAGTATTATGTTTTTCATTGTAAAAGAATTACAAAATAATAAGAAAAATAAAAATTTAACATATATCATATATAAATAAATTTTCTATCATAATTCCAAAGGTGATTGGAAGTAATAGAAAAACAAACAATAATCATTTCATGGGGTGGTCCTTCATTGTAGACATAAAGTGTATGTTCACTTCACATTTGATAGCATTATGATAATGGGTAGGTTGGAACCCAATAATAAAAAAATATATTTATGTTTTGTATAATTTTTTATATAATAATGGAATAATGGTAGTTTAGGGGGTGAATTGGGGAAATAATACCAAAGAGTTTAGAGGATAAATATTACCTCTTTTTTTTCATAACACAATTTGGTTTGCATGCAGGGATTCCTCGGATTTCTTTCTTCCCAAGGGGTGGATACTAGGTTTAGGGGAGCTATTTAAATATACTATTTGTTATGATCACTTATAACCAATGTGGCTAGACATTTGTGAGTAAGTGGGAGGAGAGGATTTATTCAATACTAGAGGAGGAGTGATAGTCTTGTAAATTTTGTGAAAATTAATTCCACCCACACAGTTCTTATGATCTTTTTCTCAAATAATAGACTCAATTATATAATATTTTTTTAGTGTATATGTATTACCATAAAATTCCATTTGGATATGTTTATGGTTCTTTTTTCCTTTAAGATTATGGTTTAGTCACTTATTATGCATAATATTACTATAAATATTGTTCTTAATTTTAAATAAATTATCTAATATTATTGATAAAAAAATAATATAATGTTGTAATAAATTATAAATTTTATTGATTAGAAATATGGAATCTATTTGTTCAAAATAAAATCACATAATTCGATGATAATAATTTAAATTCAAACACACAAACAGGACGACAATGACAGTTTTTAATGAAAAAATGTTTAATATGTTTCTATATATTCATTAGTATTTTTCAATGTGAATGTGATTAAAATTAAATAAAAGTACTTAATTAATAATTATATGTTATAATTAATATTTAAAATTATTATTTAATAAACTGTTTTCATATAAAAAAATTGAATGAAAATTCACTTTTGAATTAAATTACAATATTTTTCACGATTCATTGAAAATTAAAACATCATAGAATAATAATTAAAATTCAATTGAACATACTTTTATTACATTTCTATATATTAAATGATGTTTATTTTAGATTATTAAATTTATTAGATGGTTAAAATTATATTAAATATATGTTCTTCATTAAAAGGATGTGAATGTGCTATAATAAAAATATAGTATCTTCAGCAAAACATTGTGTTTGTTTTTATCTTAAGACAATTAATACACTTGGAAGAATATAAAAAATAAATTTAATTTGTTATTTAATATATATATCACATAAATATCACTCAATAATTATAATTATTATAATATATTTGGGTAAAATAGCATTCTGATCATAAAAATAATAATATTTTTCTTTATATTCAACTGTTTTCGAATTAATATAAAATTAGTTTGTAACAAGTGAATTAATTATATAATTTTTCATAATCCATTCAATTTCATAAGTTACTCAGCCCATTTAATAATAATTATTTTTAAGGTTAGGTTATTTAATATTATAAGATATAATATTTTTATAATATATTATTATTCAATAAAACATGGTCATGAAAATAGCACAAGTCATTTAATGAATTTAATTTTCATATATGACATACCATAACTCTGAATACTATTCATTAAAAGACCCACATCCAAAATATATTTAATAACCCATCTTCTTAATAAGAGAGAAATGAATGTTCAATGGTCACATAACTAGATTCTTGAATATGAGAACATAGGTGTGAAAGGTATACTTGAATATATATAAAAACTATAAAAATAAATTTATGATATTGAGTTATAGAGAACAATTTTAGTATAATGTTATCAATGATCACTTCATAAAACAATGATGATCTAAGGGGCGATTTGATTTATCAAAATTGAAGGTACTATGACATCTTTTGGGATTCATGATCAGTTTTCTGGGAGTTAAGGAAATATTTTCACTATTAAATAATATAATAAAATATAGTTACATTGATTATTCATATAAGCCCAATGTTTTTCCATTGGTAATGAATTCACTATTTCAATTTAATTTGTTAGAGCATGATGCATCATATGGTTAAGTAATACACTATCCTCTAAATCATACTCAAAAGATCAACATAAACCAATTCTTAAATGGTTAACCAATCCAAAAGATTTTGATCCAATAATTTAGAATTAATATCACCCATTTATCTCAATGAGCATGTCCAAAAAATGAAATGGATTTTAATCACACATAAAAATCATGATAAAATGATTATAACTTGAATTACCATAAAACCATATTGAATAAATGAATGACTCATTTTACTTATATAAAACACATGTTATTTGATATATTCCATAATCCTAAAGTATTGAAATCTCCATCATTGATAGCATAACCCACATTCTCTAAATCCCAATAATTTTTTCCATCGTAGTTTTTTCTTATCGAAATAAATCATTACATCATCATTATGTCAATACCAAGAATATATGGAAGATTATTTTCCCTAGAACAATATGTTTTCCCAAAAATTTAAACTTATATGAAATAACTTTTCTCAGTTAAATTCAACATATGATCTGAAATAATTATTTAAAAATTTGTAAAATACAATCATTAATGATTACATAAATCTAATGATGAGAATATCATCAATAATATACTATTACAACATTTTTTAATATCCAAATACATATTGACTTAATTATTCCACATCTGTTGTGTAAATATCATAGTATTGGAATTGATACCTTATAATATTTAATGGTCTATTACTATTATTATTTAGAAATTCATTTTCCTAGTGCCCCATATATATGCACATGCAACATTGAATAATATCATTTTTCTTTTTCCTATTTCATTATTTTTTGGCTACCCTTTTCTCCAAACATATTTCAAACTCCATGCCCTTTAAATAATTTATCATGATGGATCATTACAATGTTATCACATAATGAAATGTATTTCATTCCATTATTTTTATTTGAATCATTAAATTTGTCATGATTTACAATTGGCCTCTTCTGTTAATTGATTCGCATGAATATATTGATTCTAGAATATTATATCTCGATATTGATAGCACTAAAAACAAGGTCATCTTGTGAAGAAATGTTTTGGGACACAAGTTCCATTTTAGTGTTTTACCTTAAGATAATCAAATAAGTGGTTAATGTTTCACTGCATGTTGCATATAAAATCAATATCAATCCTTTGTAAACATGAAAAAGTATCTTTATAATATACAATACCTTCATTCTCAGTTTTCATTAAACCAATGAACATTAAATTGATATCACTGTGTTGATCACGAGGAATGTATTTTTAAAAGAACGCCTACTTAAATGTTATTTTTTCAATGAGATATATTTGTTTAAACTCTATTGTATTTGGGATAAATCACCACGATTGATATTCAACTCCAATCAGAAAATATAATATAATTGTAAACAATTCCTTTTTACTACATCCCAATTACATGAATAAATTCTCAAAAGATATATTCCCTTTCTCAACAACCATGTAAAGCTTCAAAAACACCATTTAAATATTTTAAATTAAATAGAATTATTTTGATACTGTTCACTCTGATGGAATGAGAATCTGAGGCCTAGAGTTCCCTGACTATAATTTTAACCTTTTTTGGTATGTTCAGTAAATGTGCGAGCGAGTTTTTATAAATTTTGATCTGGTCCTAATATAAAAAAGCCTTAGACACTGTTGAATTCATGATTCTTGAATTATCCTAGAGTATACATATCTTTTTCCAGCAAGGGACGAACCAAAAAAGTTTATTTTCAGACCTTTCGAGAAAAATAATAAAATAACGTAAATAGTTATTGTATATTCTATCTCATATGTTGAATGGTGGATGAATACACTACAGTGTAGTGACAAGGAGGAAATGAGGCACATTAATTAGGCTCAAAAATAGACTGTATCATCAAGCATACCGATGAAATAAATTAAGTATAACAGTGACACTGTTTCATAAATGAAATAGTGGTACGATGATACATCACGGTGTTACTAAAACACTTCGATATGATTTCATATTTATTGTCTAACACATTGGTGGGTAGAGAACTAAAATTTGGCAGAATCTTTGGAGAATCTGTAGAAAATATCTCCACCAATGAAGAATGATGAACGATGGAATATCATCATTATCTACGATGCACCTCGAAGAATGGAGCTGGATTTGATGACATTGAAATCATTAATCCTTGAGGATGAATGCTTCAACATCAACTGTCAAAGAGGAAGGGGTTGATATTTATTTAAAATTTCTTCCCTTATCTTCATTTTCATGAAATGATGAACATAGATCAACACAAAAACATGTATATCCATGATTGATCCATTTATGTTCGATAGTGACATTTATTGGGGATTTATTATTTAGGATTCAATCATTCCACAAACTGATTGAACATAAATCCCCGAAACTCCCCCTTGAAATAAAACTCAAATGTGTAGGTCTCGAGCCTCTATGAACATGGAATGAGATCCTCTACTCATGCATTCTTTGTGTCCACATTTTCCATGTGGTGGAAATTCAATTTATTTGTCCTGAACTAGGATAGAGGTAACTCGTGAGGCCCATAGGAATAGACATATTGGATAATGGAAAAAAAGATAAACTCTGCTGTCTAAAAGATGGTGCCTCTAGTGTGGGACCACCAGAGCAGTTGCATTGGAAATTAGAGGTGGCAGTCATCCTACACTAACTACATGTAGGGGGAAACATGAACTTTTGCTGAAGTGGCAGGAGGGGGCTGGCCTCCAACAGCCGTACTGGAGAGGAAAGCCTATCAGTATGCTGATGTAGCAGAAGGTCCCTACCAACTGACTACTACACTGTGGGAGGACACAGTTTCATAAAGCTGCCACGTGGAGGGGTGTACTATGTCCGGTCCACCTGGGTGAGCCAAGATGCAGTCACTCAACCCTAGAATAAGTGGGGACTTATGTGTCTGTCGGGCATGTAGGGGACATATCCAGCCAGCTACCGTCGCCCGACTAGACAACACACCCTCCACTGAACGGAGCGGTTAAGCCACACGCCAAAGGTGTGGACCCACAGTCCAGTAGGAAAGAACTGTTCTAGAAGGCTAGTCCCGTGCCCTTTGGGCCAGGATAGACCAGTACGGGTAACCTGGAAACCCATCGAGCTCCACCCGCAGCGAATCTTGGCTTGGTCCTGCAAGGCATATTGGGTCTGGCAAACTGGCCAGTCCAGACCAGACTAACAATGAACTAAACCTTGGTAGGATGTGTCTGTCAAATTAAACCAGGGTATGGGGGACCCCCGAGATGGGTTGGTCGGGTTCGTCTGAGCAGGTCAGACTAGGCCCGATCATAACTGACTGCATATTTACTAATACTATCGTACCCTGCAAACCACACGTCTGTTTGACAAGGTTTTTATAGAATTCGCACCATTTTTATGAGAGGAGCCTTTGGAATGATTTTTGTTGAGTTTCACGAATTTTTATATGTGACGAATGTCGTGAGGAGCAGTTCTCCCAAGTGCACTACGTACAAAACCCTACAGTTTTCTAAGACATGAATACTTATCGACAACGGTGAAGTGGGAAGCTTCTAGGTGTGACCAGACATTCCCATGGTGGGGAGTAGTTTAGTGTGACCAAGAAGACCCATTATTCTCGGAAGGATTAGTAACGTAGATTGGCCATGGGGGGAAGTGGCTATGTGTGACCTAGAATGCCCACATTGGGGAGTAGTTCTGTGCGACCTAGCATACCCATGGTACTAATCACTATTTCATTACCATAGTATTCCAAGGTTAATGGGTAGCGGCTTTGTATGTCCCAACAATCCCACTGTATTCGATATATGAGTAGTTCTCGAGTATCCAAAGAGTTCTATGATGTTCCTAATGATTATTCTATTTGTACAATGTGTGTATACCTAGTGTGATTTGTCTTATTCTTTGTGCTTTAATTTTAGGGTTGTTGACAGAACTTTTTTTTTGTTTTGGGACACCTACTTTGTTTCATTTTCCTTACCCTTGCACAGTCCCCACCCATGTTTTTCATGTCTCGTGTAGATGATAGATCAAAATTTCGACAGTGAATATGGTTTTCGAGGACCAGGTGGGGCCCAGTAAGACCTGGGTTCAAAGACATAGTACATAGGATTCTATTAGAATAAATAATCTTTCAATTAGGTGGGGTTTTCTATGAATGACCTTCAAAGAACCTTTTTTTACATTTTAGTATACGTTATTTTTGTTGGGTTTGTATTAAAGCCCTCATTATATTAGAAGTACATTGTAATTAGTCTTATTCTAATATAAATATTTTTTCTATTTTAGTGTGTAGGGGTGTGGTTGGATGTGTGTGTGCATACATGTGCTATGGAAAATGCCTCCCACTTGAAGGTTGATTCCTTCGACCCTAGTCGCTAGACCCTGGCCTTTAGGAGGTGGGCTTGGGGTAGTCACAACACATGACCCACGAGAGCTGTTTAATTCAGGACACCAGGTTATGACTATAATGGACATAACTTGGGATGGAAAGGGATGAATGGAAAAGATTATTATTTTTTCAATATTTGAGAAAAATAATAAAATAACATAAAAAGTTATTTTATATTTTCCTTCATATGTTGAGATGTGGACATCAGTATTGTGGTGTGGCGACAAGGTGGAAACAGAGAAAATTATTGAGGACTGTTAGTTCCCAATATCATGCAGCGTCATGATGCAATAATGGAATAATATTTGTGAGGATTATTCAAAATGAAATAGTGTATCGACGTGATGTCAAAACATAACTAAAATGCTGCAATGCGGTTTCCTTTTTATTGTTTATCACATTGGTGGGATGAGAATTAAACCATGGTGGATTCTCTGAAAAAACTCTGGAGAATCTAATGTCCAACAATGATTGAAAAATACAGGCTGATCATCATCATCTTTGACACACTCAATGTATATATTGGGATGTGATGGCGTTGACATATTTAATCATAGTGGACGAATTATTTGGCATCAAATGTCAAATAGGTAGTGGTTTATTTGTATTTAATATACCTTCCCCGCTGTTTTTTTCTAGATACAATGAATATGGATCAACCCAAGAACATGTTGATACACTATTATTTCTTTTATGAGGGATGGTGACTTATAATGGGGATTTAAATTTTGGGATTAAAAAATTTCATGAAATGATTGAACTTCAATCCCCAAACATCCCCCTTGATTTATACCATTAACGCAAGGGCCCATGCCAAAAAAATCCCGAGTGACTTCACTCATGCATTCACGGTGGACGCATTCACAATGGTTCCGAGATTAGATTCATGGGCCTATGAAATGATGTTGGAAAATAGAGATGACAGTAGGCATAGCCGGATCAGAAAAAAGGACTACCAGAGCAACTCCAGTGGCTAGTAGAAGGTGTCGCTGATGTAGCACCAATGACGTCGCAGTGGAGGCCGGCCCTAGCCAGCTATATGGAGGGTGGAACGTCAACCAGAATCATGGTGGCTGAAGTCAGTTGGCCTTAGATGATAGTGTTGTAAGTGGGCGGCACACCTGTCGGCATGCCGTGGTGGCAGAAGGTCGGAGACATCAATCTACCGCAGCCGCGTGGATGTGTGGCGCACATCCAGGCCACTAGGGTGAGTCGAGCCATAGTTTCTCTACCATGACAGAAGGGGTTAACCCTTTTCTACATCTTCAAAAAGGCCTGAACATGGCTAGATGCCACATCTCGGTAGGATGGCACACCCCTAACCACAGCGAGCGGCCAGGTCTTGGGCTGGAGGGAATCACCCGCATCTGAACAGGATGGGCCGGACCCATGGCCTAGTGGGTCAGACCCACACCGATGAGCCTGAACCATGGACCAGCATGTTGATTTCAGACCAGAGGACCAAACCCACAACCTTTTGCCGGACCCATTCCCTCAAGGCTAGGCCAGACTATACCAGGTCGTCGGGTGCCCTTTTGGGCTTGACCCTCATCCATACATGGTCAGGTCCATACCCCATAGCAACTAACCATGAGCCCAACTAGGTCCAGTCAATTTAGTAAAATTAAATTGGGGTAAGTCTGACCGCCAAGCTAGGTTGGTCGTGAGGGTCTGACTAGGTCAGACCAGACCCAACAACAACTAACCACCAATTTACTAAAACTCTTATATCTTGGATACCACTTATCCGATTGACGATTTGTTTGAGCTATTGGGACCCACTTAATGAGGCAGATATTTTAGAATTCATTAGAGTGACATTCATGGATGTTGATATGCAATGAAAATCTTAAGGATCTTTTCTCTCAGGCTTTCTACATACAAAACCTTGCGGTTGGCTGCGATAGAAGACTTCTCGATGACGGCGCAGTCTAAAACTGCTCTATGTGACCTAGAAGGACCATAGTGTGAAGTTGCTCTGTGTGACACAGAATACCCATGGAACTCAATAAGAGGAGTACCTATGTTTGGATAAGTTTTGAAGCATCTCTATGTGACCTGGTAGACCCATAGTTGGGAGAAACTATATGTGATCCAGAATACCCATGATACTCATCGGGGATGAGTACAACAGTAGTCCAAGGATAGTGGGTAGCATCTCTGTGTGACCCATATGGACCACTGTATACAAGAGAGAAGGAGTTCTCTAGCTGCCGATGAGTTCGATGATATTATTAATATTATTCTACCACTACCCTAATGTATACCTTATGTCATCTGTGTTGCTCTTCATGATTTACATTGACGATTGTTGTGTGGTGTTTCCTTTTTTGTGTTAATGACCCTAATGTGTATCATATGACCCAACCCATCCTAATCCACACCCATGCATGTTGTTTCTTGTGCAGATGATCGATGGTTCGATAGAGACCATTTTGGACTAGGACTTGATGGGGGCATTGTGAGACAAGAATGATCGATGCTTCAATAGCAGACTTGGGGGCGTTGGACCCATTGGGGCCCAGTATGACAAGGAAGTCATGACATACTACTTCGGATTCCCATAGATCCACTAATCTTATGATTATCTAGGGTTTTCTAGGAATTTCCATCAAATATCCTTTTTTTCCATAGATGTTTCTGTTGTTTTGGTTGGGGTTGTATTCATGCACACTTGATTTCAACAATACTATGTACTCAGTCTTATTTTAGTATATTTTTTTACACTTCTAGTGTGTTGGGGACTGGTTGGAGTTGTGTGTGCATACATGTACTCAAGAAATTTCCTTCCACTTCTAGGTCGATGCCTTTGGGACAACTCATCATCCCCTGGACATCAAGGGGCGGGCTTGGGGTAGTAACATCATAGGTTCTGGGGGATGGGTTGTGACACACCATTGGGTAAATAGTATCAAAACACTAATGGGGCTTTCAGTAACATATAGAAATCCAACATCGATTATTATCTATATGAAATAGTATATTCAAATTTTTAATGTTTATTGGTAATAACATATCTAGATTTCTCTAATATATCCATAACAATATCAGTTCCAAAACCAGATACATTGAATTACATGGTAGGGTAATCTCAACATTGTCAATGAGTATTAATACCATTATTCATTAAAGGTTCCATTTATAAATAATAGAAAATACTAGAATATCATATTAAATTATGAAAATCATATAATTATAAATATGGTATAATATGTAACATTAATTTAAGAATAGTAGGACTTAGAATGATAAACTATAGTTTTATTTGGAGGTATCATCACTTTCAAATCCTTCATAATAGATTCTAAAGAAGTTTTAAATTATCATCAAAATATCCCCAAGGTGTGTCAAACTATGTATATAGTAAGGCTCACTATTTTTTACCAGGTTAGACCATGTCAGGCTTGTCACACCTTTCATTTATTGTTACTCCTATACACATCTATTTCAGAACCACTTCCACTTGTAGTATCTGAACATGGATGTATTTATACGATTACACACTTAATATATACCTTACTAAAATTTTAGTATATTATTCTATACTCATACTCAATATCATTATTAGGGTAATGTTCCCTAATGTATATTTTCTAAATATTATATCAAATGTTGATGATACACTTTCTCTAATAGAAACTTTAATGACCATATCCTAAAATACCAATGCTGGTGAATTATTTAATTACATTGGAATGATACCAAGGAATAAAACCGTGTTAGGCCAATTATTTTAGAAGTCTATGAAATCCATATTACATTCATTATAGCTATAATATATTTGGAAAATAAAATAAAACATCTTACAAAATAAAGTGAAACAAACTGCTTCCTTGAATATCCTTCGAAGGATTACCCTTCCTAACCAGTAAAACGAAACATAATAAGTGTGAACTCAAATTCCTAGTAAGGATAAGTAATGTGGAATGAATAATGAATTAAAAAGATTAAATTAACTTGGGAAGGTATATAAATGATAACATTAGAAATTAAAATAACTAGATGTGGAAAAATAAATATGTCAAGGTAATAAACTAAAACACGTTCCACTTAATCAATAGAATGAGAATATAATGAATGTGTAGATATGTCTATGAAATATATTGTGGATTGTAGCAATATTAATTGAAATATCTATAAAGTAAATGATTAATTATTTGATGTCATGTATAAAGAACATGAAAACATATACCTTAAAGACCATTAAAAAGATGGTATGAAACTATGTATATAAAACCATTTAATTTGGCCACCATATTTCTCTCATGAAAACCTTTTTATTCATCATTGTGTTATATAATGTCTAGACCCCACCCATCACTGCCATTCCAAAAAATCATTACATAGAATAATCAAAAAAAATAATATTACTTTTCAAATATCTATACTTAATAGATAATTTATATTTTTAAATAATTCATCAGTGGATGATAAATATTTACTTTTTTTTATTTTTTTTAATATAAATAAAATTAAAATATCATTCAAAAAATTTCCTAGAAAATAATTTGTAAACATTCCAAAGTGTCCCATACAACATAAAAACAATTTAAATCAATGCCTCGTGAATGAATAAAATTAAATGAAAACTATATTACCATGAGAATAAGTATATTCATGATATAAAATTTCAATGGGTATTATATACACTACAAAAAATTAAATTTTTTCATAATAACAAATTTGTGTCAATGGTATGTAAATTAAGAATAAATTCATTACCAAAACCATAATTTTTGGTACTGTGATTGTTATCCTCTTGTATAGTGCATTAAAATGTGTTACTAACATATACCAGAACCATAATAAATTTTATAATATCATTTATCATCTAATTTTAATATCTTTTTTCTATTTTTTTAACATGCATTCATTATTTTTACTATTTCAGCTGTTAATTGTGTAGTTTTCTCAATTATGTTTTGAGATGTTAGTTTTTGTTCCAATTATATAGATCTTTACATCATTATAATAATAATTTAAACCATTATTTAATTACAATATATATTTAAATATAAATATTTATAATAATACATAATATTTAGAGAGAAGAAATTAAATCCAACATTCTTGGAGACAGTAGGCATTACATATGTATAAATGCTACTTCCATTTCATTATTTTATTTATACACTGAATGATAAATAACAAAAATTTAATATATAATTATATTAATATTTATATGTAATATATAATACCTAGTTTGATTTGAACCATTCTTTACATATTCTATTTACAACATGAAAGAGTCACATTACTTTGAGTAACGAGTAGTCCACACTTCAACAGAAAATATTATCATATTTACAAAAAAAGGAAAGTATATGGGTATGTATCATAAAATAAATAATGAATAATAAATACATAATAAATAATATATTTGTAATTTATAAATATGTGTTCCATCATAATTCCCATCCCGAGTTGCGGTAAATTAATAAAATAACAATCATCATTTTGTGGGGTGGTAGTTCTTTGTACACAAAAATGGAATGTTTGTTACCCATTAGATTGATGTGTTTGTATGTTTAGGCCAATACCATAGTATAAAAACATCAAAATAAAATGATGATTCTGGTATATTTTTATAATAAATTATTTTTTAGAGTTTAGGGTGTGGATAATAGAAATTAATGTAAAGGGATTGAGGATAGATGTTGCCTCTTTTTTGGGTAGATCTATCTGGTTTTCCCCAAAGGGATTCATTAGATAGATTTCTACCCAAGGGGGGGATACTGGGATAAAGGTGTTTATTTTTTTGTATATTTGTGAATATCAAGGTCCATCTACATTTTTATGAGATGTGGGAGGAAGTGTGTGGGGAGGATGACATTTTACTGTGGAAGAGGAGTGGAAATCATGACAAATTTGGGAAACGGTATACCTACCATGTTTATTAAAAAGAATTTTGATTTCATAAGGCAAAAAATTCATTAAAATAGAGGTTTGGGGATAAATTTATCTATATAATTTATAATATATTTGTTTCTATGTCAATTGGGCCTTTAAAATTATGGTTTTTTTGAATATTATGCCTAATATTACAATAATCACTATTGCTAATTCAAAACAAATTACTAGTATTTTCTATCCTAATCAATGTTTAAATAACTAAATACAAAAAATTTCGAGGATTCTTAATATGGAATCAATTTTTTAAAATTCAAGAACCATATATGGATTAAATCAAATTTATTTAACACCGTAGATATAATGAAAATATGGGGTTTTGAAGTAAAAAAATTCAAAACATTGGTATGTTTTCTTATCTACTTGTAATAAAAAATATATATTAAAATGAATTAACTTGTATTTAATAATAACTATATGATCTATTTTATCCTTGAAACCATTTTATGATATAATTTATCCATAATGATAAATTAGATTATAATGTTGTTTGGAATTAAATTTTTTTATTAATAAATATTCATTAGAAATCAAAATTCTCATTAAAATAAAAAAAAATTAATCTTAAGTTAATTAATAAGTTTTATTTCCAATATAAATTATATTTTTTCATATTAAATTTATATATGTGTCATCTTCTAATTTAAAAAAATCTTTCTATTAAAATGAAGTAAAATTTCCTTACTGAAAATATTGTATTTTATGCAAGAAATTAGGTTGGTTGTTAACATAAGGTGATGAAAAATAATGGTAGAATATAAAAATTAATTGAAAGAATTTAATAAATAAATCATTATATATAAATATATTTCATTAATTTCACTCACTAATCTCTATTAATTAAATCTATTATGGTCAAATAGATTTGGGAGCATAAAAATAATAATATTTTACTTTGTATTCAAATGGTTTTCAAATTAATTAATAATTAGTTTGTAGCACATAAATTCATTTTATATTGTTCATAAATATAATAATATAATAATTTATTTTAATCTTTTTATAATTACTAATTTAATATCTCAATTATATCTTTTTATATTAAATAATATTTTAATAATATATATCTATTCGATAAAACTCGGTATTCTGTGTAACACAAGCTATTTGAATAAACATGTTGTTATGGGTGACGTATAATAACTTTTCATAACATTAATTTCAAGATATATCCTACATTTAATTTATATAATATATGAATTATATTTTATTGATGTAGTATATTATATTCCCTTACTCATTGGGTGATGTGTGGGATACATGCTATCAAATACAATGTTTTTACATCAGAATTTAATGGTGTTTCAAATTTATCATCAATGACAAAATCTTATGTTCATTATAAAACATTAATTGGGTAATGTATCTTTTAATATCATTCACATAAATTATTTTTTGTGGGAAAATATGATTTTGATTTCTGGATTATTTTATAGAACCTTTTTATTAACAAATGTGAAAATTATGATATGATGAAATATTTTTGAAACATATATCCTTCTGATAAGTTATTCTATAATTAAATCATTAAATATTTATGAATCGTGTATGTATTCCCTATAATATCATCACATGATTGTTTGATGGTATTTCAGTACACGTATACATGATTTTGATAATGGAATTTATGATCTTAGAAATATATAACCCTCCAAATCTGATGGATAAATATGTATATCTCATTAGACAACTAGGATAAGAATGGGTAGTGAACCTTATTCTGTAAGGGACATTATCCACAATGTTTGGATTTGGAGTGAAAATTGTATAAAGATATATTGTATTGAGGAGTAATCCAAATCCACTGTGATAGACATGAAATTATACTTGACTATGGAAATTATTTACAATCATTACATATATGACTCAAAATTATATCTAATACTAACGTTATTATCCAATAGATCATGTTTTTTTTCATCCATTATGATTCATGTATTAATAAATTCTTGATCAATTCCAAAAATCTATATTTTGATCTATGATGTTCATGGTATGTTTTTGAAATGTTATTATTGTGTTAATATAATTTTATTCTAATTCTATGTTTATATGATCATGGTTTTTTCCAATGTGTAATACTTTTGAGAATTTGAGTCACCCATTATAATAATTCCTTTCCCTTTGTTCTAAAGAACTATTTTATGTATTGTATATCTAATAATTATGCATGTTATGGATAAACTAGTTAAATTTAATGTAGGTGTATTATAAAAATGTTGATAACGTATCTTATTTTACGAGGACATTGAACGTATCTTACTCAAGCATGGATAAAAATTTTATTTATTTATTATTCATTTTATAATATGTCATATTAATGATTTACATTTATGGGTTTCTATAGTTGGTATCATATCAAGGATTATTTAATTAGTTAATATTAAAATAAAAAAAATTATCAATAACCCATTAGATTATTCATTGTATATGAAAATTTAAATTGTAATGGTAAATAAAATAGTGTAGATTTCACAGAAAAACGTCACTCTATTTGTACTATATTTGGACATGGTTGAGGGTGGATTCATCATTTTGTAATAAACCTAATTTTTTTACGAGTACATATTCACCATATTCCATGTGCATTGTGAGTGTTCCGTTATATTTAACCTTTCTCTACACTCTTTCTCGATATTCATGGGTTATTGACATGTTTAATGAACCATGAAGGGGGATTTTAAAAGATAATGACCATTAAAGACCTAGGATTAATGTAAGGTTTTATATTTTGAAAATAATTTATCATGATATATACATCATATAAATTAACTTTATAAAATTATATAGTTTCCCTTAATGATTTCAATTTCCCACAGAATATAATTAACTTTATGTAAATTCCTGGAATGAAAAGAAACTCTATTAATACAAAATGTAACCGATAATGTAATTATTGAATAGATAAGAAACATAAAATTAAAAAATATGAAATTTTAAAACATATTATCATTAATGAAAAACATTATCCATATATTTATTAACTCATCTTTTAAAATATCAAAGGATGGAACAATGTTCTATTTAGATTTTCATACCGAAAAATAAGACATAATTTAGTGTAACTACCTTTAATCATCAATACATGTTTATATTCTGAAGTCATAAACATAATATATTAAGACCTGTATTTATTCATAAGACCAAACATTCACCACAATAACATGAAAAATCAATAGGAAAAATTGGATCAGTTATATTCCAAATAATCAATTAGGTTTACAGTTTTAGATAATTAGGAAAAACTCTAACATATACCCTACCCTTATGTTTAAATTATAATTTATTCCACATAACCTAGATTTTATCAGTTCAAATTAAAAAATAACAATAATCCATAAAAACAATTCAAAAAATTATTCATTCAACATCATTCCTGAAAATCTTGGAAAATTAAAACATAAGAATGGTGAGCATAAAAACACAATATAGTTAATAGAAAGAAATAATAATTAAATGTCATCATTGAGAATAATATGATCAAATGATTATGATAACATAGTCAATGTGAATGATAATTACATATGAGAAATCATTAAAATCAACCATGATCAATAAATATCTTTCATCAAATAAATCAATAACAAAGGATTGATTCATCAGAAAAAAAATAATCATCCACATGATATAAACATAGGTTAATGGAATAATTTATCACCTATTGAATGAATATTGTTTTTTTTGTATCTTTCAAAATAATCCTAAGAACACATTTTAAATTATTGTTATAAATAAATTCATCCCAACTAAATTTATTGGAGAAACCCACTTGAAATTTTATACTTCTTTAATAAAAATACAACATACATTACCAATTACTTTGGAGCACTATATGGGTGTAACACCATGAATTTGTAGAGTAATAAAATTGTTATCGATAGTGTGTATGAAATGAAAAAATAGTTTAAGGTATTATATCATAATGATACTTTATATTAATTTAATAATTTCAAAAAGTTTAATATCTTTTAATGGACACAATATTGAGTTATCTTGTAGCAGATACAGTAATTACGTTATTTGATGACTTATGTTGGATAAAATACCATGTTTTACCAAACATTAATAAATTATTAAAATATTAATATTTAATATAATAATAAATGACATATCCATTAATTTTTAGTTTTTAATAGTATTAAAAAACTTATTAAAATATACTTATGAATTCACTGGCTATGAATTAATTATAAATTAATATAAGAACTAATTAAATATAAATAGAGTAATTTTTTTTAATCAGAAAGAAGTTTTGTGAGGATAAATTAAAACATCTAATTAGTTATTGATATTAATATAATATATATATTATAATCAAGAAAAAAAATTAAATTCAGCCATTAGATTTTATAGATGTATGACATGAACAAACCAAATATTACACATAAAAACATATATTTATATCGATGTTCATTTACCACCATTTAATGGAGAACATATTTTAAATAAAAATTTTAAAAATTGGTATACCATAAATTTCATAATTAAATTAATAATGGAGAGTTAAACATTAATATTACCATTGGTTAAATTTTTGGTTTTCTTCTATTATGTTTTATTTTTTAATTAATAATTATGTATAATGAAATTTAACCAATAAAAATTTTATCTTCTAAATTATTTATATTGTAAAAAATATATTTTTATTAGTATTAATATTCAAATACATCAATTTTAAATTAATTAATCTAATTTAGGTAACTGGATTATATTTAAAAATGAAATTAAATATAAAAACACTTTTATGTTTTGAAAGTATTTATATTACATACTCTCATTGTTTTCATGTATGTGAGAATAAATTTAAAATAATTTAGGCCACTTTTTTTATAGAAAATTTGTAAATTTGTTTCATTATTTGTATTTAGAATAATTTATAATTAATAAAATGGTTTAAACTGTTTTTGGGAAAATATATCAGGGAATGTAATTATAATTTATGAAAATGTCTTCAGTGATATTAAGAATAACGAGGGGCTAATCCTTAATCTTATGGGCCAAAATGACTTATATACTTATCTAGAATACATTATATATTCATATATAGACACCAAAATCCATTTTATAAATTCTTTTTTATTATTTGATCCATTGGTAATAGAAATAACATGAGTTGAATTCCCATACAAAAAATTTACAATTGGGTCACTTATCCTCTATTATAAAAAGGCAAACAACTATCCCACTCTAGCACACTTCTCAATACACAAAGTCATGGAAAAAATATACCAATATAGTTTATAAACATACCACCACTCATCATATAATCCCTAAAATGGGAATATTTACATCAATTAAATCACTTTTGTGGAATCCAAAAGGATTTCCCTGATTAAGAGGCAACATCATTCATCAAACACTTTGGTTTTATTTACACACTCAATCCCAAAAAATATTTTTATTATACGACTATAAAAAATAAATAATCCAAAATATTCTTATATTATTTCAGGTTAAGGGTTATACCTACCCTTACACACACTTCCCTCTATTGGGAAATGATATTCTCATTCTTGTACGACGAACTACTACCTCGCAACATGATGGTTTTTCATTTTTTGTTTTATACCATTAATGGATGGGAAATATGATGAACATGATGTTTATAAATGATATTTATTATATTTATTTTATAATACATAAGTTTATATATTCCATTTTTTATATATACAATAACATCGTTTGTGGACGTGTGTGTCGCCGCCTCCTCAATGTGATTTAATTCATTCATGATAATATATATTATATAAAGGACTGTTTTAATTAAAAATATGTGAAATAAGTTAAATATATATGATAATAATTATATAACTAAATTTATACAAATATAATATATCATTATCAATGTTACCCTTTTCATACACTAAAAATTCATAACGCTGGTCCTGGGCTTGTGGACTATCACCTCCTCAATAAGATGCAATTAATTTTACATAAAATATTTATAAATATAATTATATATGATTAAATAAAATGTTATTACTGATATAACTATCATTATATAATAATATATTGTTAATTACATTATTTATATAATGGTCATCGAAAATGTGAATGTTACTAATGCATACATACAACCTACCATCTCCAAGATTGTAACCTTAGATCATTTATGACAACCATATCTCATAATTGGTTTTAAATGAATTATTTATGTATAAATATGATAATTATTTCGTTATTATTATTATTTATAAGTTTTTACAAATACCTATTTGACCAAACTCAACCTACTAATGTCATATTAGAAATGTAAACAGAATTTGGGAAAAACAGTTAATGTAATCATAATTGCATAAGCTGTTTTATAAAAAATGGTAATGAGTGAAATAAAACTAATGAAAAAAATGAAAAATCTTATTAATAACTTTTATATTTATCATATGTTTATTATTAACAATATAAGGTCACACAAGACAAGTCCAACTCATGGTATATGATTCCCATCTCACTTTTCATTTTGTGAGGAATTTTTCATCAAAACCACTTAATTATTTTTTTATTGGGTACCAAATATAAGGCCCCATCCCCAAAAACATTTATTAATCTGGATTTAAATCCAGATTATAAATTAACGATCTATTCATATTTAGTGTTTTGTAAAATTATGCCATAAATATTAAATTACATCTCAAATATTACAATGTAGACACTTCTACTCAAACCATTATTTTAATTAATAAAACTCATTAAATAGATGAAGAATTATTTTCATGATATAATTCATTTCGAATTATTACTTTCTCTAACACTTTACGCCATATGAAAAACATTTCAAATACATGGGATGAGGAAAAAATTCATAGTAAGGGTTATAAAATAAGAAAAGAAAACATTAGTCCATAAATGCAAACAAATTTATGAAATAATTAATTTAAATCATAAAAAATTATCAATTCAAAATTACTCATTAAATCAAATGATTTATGAATAAATCATATAAATCATTAATCATTAATTTTTCTTGTGGATTCTATAATATACTTACATAGTAACATTCACAGCTTCATAAAGAGTTATGTTTGGAATACCAATCATAGAATATTCAACAAATCTATTAAGAGAAAAATTAAAGCAAACCGCTGTCATGTTACCCAATTCATTGTGTATATATATATTTGGAAATCCTACCCTAGGTTTATAATGGAACCATGAAAATATGTAAAAATGCTTAAGAACCATAACACATAAACAAGCATAAATAAAGATAATATTTACACACTGCAATAACATTATATAATTTTAAGATATTGAAATATTAAATTATTTAACAAAAAAAATTCAATACCAAAATAAAAAAAAGGGTATATGGTTTTTATTTACATTTAAAAAAAATTATATTTTATTAAGGAATCCAAATATCATATAATGCTCGTTGTGACAGAAAGTTCATTTTCACTGTGTATGTTAAAAATATACATAGTTTTTTTCATTTAGTAAAAACCAACATAGATAAAAATTACATTGGAATGAAAATATATGTAAATCGTCTTTATACACCTATAAAAGAAAGTCATGTATAAATCCAAATTTGCAACAATGAAAGGAGATCGTGACGATGTCCCTGTCCTTAAGTCTGACTCATCAAATCTCATCATTATTCTTCCTAAATAATAAAAAAATGTTAATTTCTACTTGTATTCGATATTTTTAATGTTAATTATTCGTTTTATATCACTTATTATCATAATATAAACTTTAATTAATATTTTTATATTAATATCGGTAATTTTTTTATATTTGGTACTTGAGTCAAAAATGAACATATTATTATTAAAATTTATCCATATGGTCAAAATTTAATTATCTCTATAGTTATATTCATGATATAAATATCATATAAATATTATATATATATATATGTATTTGTAATAATACATAAAATTTGGAGATAAGAGATGAAATGCACTGTTCAGTGAGACGGTAAGTCGTACGTACGCATGGACACTACTTTCAATTATTTTTCATATTTACGAGAATAAAATATAAACAATAAAAATTATATTATAATTATTGTATAATATTAAAATTTATATATGTTTGATAAGTTCATTACCACCATCCTTTATACATTCTATGTATGATATGAACGAGTCAGAAAACATTTACAGGCGGTATTCCACACTTTCTCAAATGAAATTATCAAATATACAAATTATGGAATGAATAATGATTTGAATTAAATATAAAATATAAGCATAGAGACAATATATATCATATATAAATTTACTGACATAATAATTTCCACAATGAGATGTGGTAATGAAAAATCGAACAAACATCGTTTCTTGAGGCAGTAGTTCTCTGTTCAAGGAAACACTATGTTAGTATCCAGTAGATATTGGTGTGTAAGTGGAGTTAAAATATATCTCATAAAAACAAATTAGAAGTGTAATGATGTTATTATGTAATCAAATAATATGAATATCATAGGCAATGGAGAAATAAAATAAATGAAAATAACCTTAGAGAATATGTTACCTCTATATCTGGTAACTCCTATTAATTTAAGCCAGAATGCCTTTTTTAATTCTTTAATGCATAATGTATTTCTTATATGAGGAATATATGGATGTTTTTAGTTTATTGGGGCATATTTTGGATGATCCAAGGGTCTTGATAGGTGTTATTAATTTGATAGAGGTGATTTAATTTTATAATATGAAGGAGGGGCACTTTAAGATGGTATTGAAATATTATTTAATCGTAAAAAGTTCTTCGATTGAAAATGTTCACAACGTAATTTATTAATAATATTAGATTCATTTGGGTCAAAAAACATCTCTACCAATATGTTTTAGAGATGTCCAGGACACAAATGTTATATTATCGATTACCTTTTACCCTTTGATAACTATTTTAACTCTTACCTTGTCTTCATGTACATTCATACAATATGGTTAATATAATTACAATAAAATTAAAATAGAACCTCAGGTTGTTCAATAATGAAATTTTAAAAATTATTTAGGTCATTTGGTGAAATCATATATTTTAAGGACTATTAAATCATTTAATAAAATAGTATTTTTTTTAAAAAGATCTTTATGTCAATTTTATACTATTCATATCATGAATTTTTAAAAATCCATAACATCTAGATTAATTAATAAACATATTTAATTAAAATATATTAATAAATAATCATTTATATTATTCTTGTAATTCATAAATTTTTTTAAAAGGATTTATTTTAAAATTTATAATCTCATTTATTTAAATTATTCACTAATAAGATAATCACAAAATCATCATTGTTTGATAAATATATCAATTTATATAATGTATAAAAATTAAAAATAAAATATCATAATGTAGTAAATATATTTATCCTTCTAATGAATATTTATTTTCAATGGATCCCTTATATAACCCCATATAAACATTGTTTTCCTAATAGATACATATTTATGTAACATTTTTCTTTACAATAAATTAATTCTTATAAAATGTCATTTTCACATCAATGTAACTTCATGACGCCCCAAATTCTACCCAATGAAGAACATTGTCTCACATATCTCTTCCAATAGTATTAAGACATATTTCAGGGTAGTTTTAAATTAATATTATATTTATTTTTACTATTATTTACCAAATCAACCCTTTAAATAGGTTAAATAAAATAATTACTGAAATTACTATTTATAATGTATAAAAGTATGTATCTATTTACACAATTTAGACCTAATGATTCCAAATATGTAATTAATTTTAAAAAATTCAATATAAAGACATTTTATAATTTTTTTAAAATTATTTGACGTTGTCAAAACCAAAAGCGTGTTTTTATGATGTAAAAACTATCAAACGATTGACAAGTGATTTTCTCAAATTTCAATGATATATTACTTCCGATGACCAAAATTGAATTAATTGATTAAAATATAATGCAATTAAACTTTAAAACCAATTATATGTATAATATAATAATCTATATAAGTCAGAAGATATGGTAATTTTAACATAAAATACAGTAATTTTTATTATTCATTAATAAATTATATCAATCAGAAAATTACCAAAAATTTATCAAAAAGTAAATTTTAATGAGATTATTATAAATAATATGTTTATTTTGTCCAATGTAACATATAAATGTGATAGAAACAATATTTAAAAAGGGTTCTCCCTCAAAAGGTGATTAGACGACCATTAAAAAATATAAGAGTATTTCATGCTTAAAATTTGATTCCTTCTTATTTTAGGCCACTAAATTGTTTTTGATAAATGTATTGTTATTTAAAAACCATCTATAATAATATTTTAGTTATTATTGTTCATTAACTCTAATATAATTACTAGGAACTAACTACCATTTTAAATAATAATAATATTATATTATTTTCCATTATAACTCAATGTTGTGTGCAACGTAAGATTTCAAATAAACTTGTTGTCGCATGTTGACTAAGCCGTAAAACAAAGAATCAACGTTATAGAAAATTCAATATTTAAATCAAAAATTTTAATAAATATTAAAATTTTATATTCATTATTTAACTAGGATGTTACATCCTTCCCTCTTTTAAAAACTACGTTTTTGCAAAATTTTATTCACTTATCAAATAAGTAGGGGTATTTATCCCTAAAATCATTTTCAAATTCCAATGTTTCCTCTTCAACCATATAGTTTTTTCACAAAACCAATACCTAATGAATTACCTTATTCCACAACATATTTTCACCTTAGTCATGAATCTTGACTAGTTGTTCCGCATAAGATAGATTATCTTTTAACTAAACTAACTCTCTACTCAAAAAATGAGATGAATCCAGAATAAACATTCTCAACATTGAAACATGAAAAAAATTGAATAGCTATGAAAAACATGGAGTTAAATCCACTCTATAGGTAACTGATTTAAACTAATCTAGAATTGGAAATGGATAAGCATATCATTTGGTATCTTTCATTCTAAATTAACTTGTTGACAAGTTAAAAAATTCATAGTAAAGTCAAAATTATCTTTTTTCATTCCATCGCACGAGTAATACTCTCATAAATCTCTATACATTTTTGTACTGAAAGGATGTATTTATAATAGTGTATTTAGATATTATTGTAATAAAAATTTCTCCTAATGTGAATCACAAGGAAAACATAACCTCTTTGAAAACCACAATACAGAGTCTTTATCAATGTTATATTCAGGTGACTTACACTTCTAAACTAATTCTACAATTTTATATAACTAACAATCCTTTTTCTACACATTTTTATTACTGTATTCCAGAGATGATTTCACATCCCCCCGAAAACTAAGAAGAAGAATTCAATGCACCAACAACATCCAATAAAAAATTTATTAAATCAAAAATCAAATGATCTATTTATCCATGAACCTTAGTTATTGTATAATTAATCATTCAACTCAATGTGTCTGCCACATTATTTTCCATTCCCGGATTGTAATAAATCATGAAATCGTAATACATGATTAATTATAGATATCTCTTATGTCTAATGTTTTATTCATTCTATGTAAAAATATAGTTCAATATTTATTGATAAGTATATATTTCACCCTTTACGCCATACAAATGATGCCTCCAATTTTTTAATGAAAAACAATCACAGTAAATTCCAAATCCTGTGTATGGTAATTTAACTCATGAGATTTAAACTGATGTAATGCATAACCAATTACCCAATCATTGTGAATAAGGAAACATCAATGTCCACTCAACAAATCATCCCTATAGATAAAAAATTCACCATTTTTAGAAAGTAGTGAATAAATCATAGAATTCACGAAACATCTTTTGAACTACTAATAACTATTATCACATTATTTTTTCCTGACAAATATTACACATTCTCATGTTAAATTAGTTCATAGTATAGATAATCGTGAAAAAATTTCGTCATACCTCTAGTAACAAGAAGCTAAACCTAAAAAACAACTAATACCAATAATATTGATGGGCCTTATCCATTGTTTAACAACATTTTATGCTAGATAAACAATTATGCCATCTTTAGAAACAATGTGACCCATGAAAGAAATTTGTTGTAACCAAAATTCACAGTTGTTGAATTTTCCATACCATTTATTTTATTTTATAGTTTGGATGAAAAACCTTAAATGGATATCATGTTCCTCATTACTTATAAAATATTCCAAAATATCATCAATAAACACAATCAACATTTATCACCTATGTCAACTGAGCCATGACTACAAAAAACTGGTCAACTCCTATTCTTACTATCTTAGGATACTGATTTTCAGGGTTGTTTTCCTCTTGAGGTAGTATCATCATAACAACATTGCATCTGGTACAAAAAACAATTTTGAACAAAAATATATCGTAGGCACAACAGCCAAGTAATTTTCAAATTTATATCAATTCAATCATACCATAAATTTATTTATATATTTTTAATTTAATTATATCCCAACTCTTAAAGTTGTCTAAACTAACCTCTGTTACAAACTATAATTCCCCAACCTAAAAAAATTACTTAATAATGACTGAAATGAAGAATTGACATTGTGTTTATTTTTAGGATAAGATTTTTAGGGAATTAAGAAATAATTATTAAATTATATATCAAATATTACAACATAGTCACTTTTAAAATAACTATTTTTTTCACAAAATTTAAACACATTAAATAGAAAAAGATTTATTTTCATTATATAAATAATCAGGATATCCTTCAATCACATACCCTTCCTTATACCCCGTGAAAAACGTTTAAAAAACATGGGATGAGTATAAAAATCTTAGTAAGGGTAAAAAAATAAGGAAACAAATCATTTGATCATAAATTTGTACAAATCAATGAAATCATATTTTTTTCTATAATAAAACATAAGAACATTAACATACTTCAAGAAATTATAAGATTTATGAATAATACATGTAAATTATAAATCATAAAGGAATATTTCGGCATCAATAGTATATTTACATAGTATTTTTCACAACTACATAGAGAGTTACATTGGGAATACCCATCATAGTATACTCTCTTATCAATTTAGAGAAACATTATCATTTACCTTCATCTCATTACTCAATGCATTGGATAGTTTACTTTGGCTCTCTAACCCTAGGTTTATCATTTAACCACCCATAATTGTAACTAATTACTAAGAACCATAACACATTAAACAAGCATAATCAAAAGATAACATTTCCACATTTCAATCACAATATATCATTTCAAGATATTTAAATGATCATTTCTATCTAAAAAAAATATTCAATATCAAAATACATAAATAATTTATATGGTATTTATTTTGCTTTTAAAACATTATAGATTTCTAATGAGGCCTAATATCATGTAATTATTACGGTAGCAGAATGATCATTGTGATGACATATGTAAAAAAGACACATTCTTTTTGTCGTTTAGTAAAATTCATCCTAGAAAAAATATTCCCTCTGAATGAAATGAAATTTAAAAGGGATTTAAAAACCATATAAATGAAATTCATGTATATATCAAAATATGCATCAATGAAAGGAGATTGAGATGAATTCCCATTACATGAGTCTGACTCATCACATGTGTTCCTTGTTCTTCTAGAATAATAAACTCAGATTACTTTCAACATTCTTTAGAACATTTTTAACATTTCATATTTCATTTATATAACATATTACCACGTTTAAACATTTCATATTTTTTATGGTTAAAATTGGTTGTTTTGTCGATATTTAATACTTGAGTCAAAATTAAAATTGACATAATTAAAATTATCAATTTGGGTAAAATTCCATTATCTCCACAATGATATTAATGATTTAAATGTCATATATTTTCAATATATATATGTATTTATAATAGTACATAAAATTTGGAGAAATGAGATGATATGATCCATTCATGGAGATGGTAATCCATATGTGGTCTTGAACACTCAATTATTTTCTTTTTCAAATTTTAATGAATGAATACTATATGTGACATATGTATATTATAATTATTGTATAATATCATAATTTATATATGTTTTATATGTTCATTAACGCTATGTTTTAGAAATTAAATGTTTTTCATGACCAAGTCATATCACATTGAGGATGAAGTATTCTGCACTTCCTCATGTGAAATTATCATATTGATAGATTATAGAAATTATAAAGGGATGATTTAAATAAATAAAAAATAAGGATGAAGACGATCCACATTTTGTGACAAAGTAGATTACCGTACACAGAAAATGAATGTTTGTATCTATTAGATGGAGTTGTTTGTAAGTGACGTTAGTATAATTAGCATAAAAACATTTTATTATATTTATGATACTATGGATGTCATGTAATCAAATAAAAAATAATAATAGGAGTAGAGAAGTAAAATAAAGGAAATTAACATGAGAGAATACATTTACTCTAAATCCGGTAACTCCATTTTCTTTGAGCCAAAGGCTTTATCAAAGAAAATTTTCCCTATGTTATGGATTCTTGAAGAAATATAGGGATTTTGAGAGATTTTTTGGGATGAGCTTTGATGATATTAGGGGCTTGAGAGGTGTGATTAAATGGGTATAGGTTATTCCCCATTATAAGATGGAAGAGGTGCACATAAAGAAGGTGATGAAATATTATATAATTATAAAATGATTTTATGTTTCAAACGGTACCAATGTCATTTATTTCTAAGATAATATGAATTTGGGTAATAAAACTATCAAATAAAATGTTTTTGGAAGTCTAAATCAAAAATTTAACCATATCATTTAGCTTTAACCCATGGTTAACTAATTTAACTCTAACATGTCTTCTTATATATCCATACTATATGGTTAATATAATTACTATTAAATTAAAATATAACCTCAAGTTGTTATCAAATTTTCTTTTCGACATTATTTATGTAATTTAGGTAAATATTATTATTTAGGACAATTATATCATTTGATAAAATAGTAGTTGTTTTTTAAACTCATTTATTTCAATTTTTATACCATTCATATAATAAAATTTTAAAATTTCAAAAAAATAAATAAATTTTTTAAACGCATCATTAGTTCATATATAAAAAGTGATAATAATTCATTAAATTTTTGTATGGAATAAATTGTTTTAAAATAAATTTATTTTAATATTTATAATATCATTTATTTAAATCATTCGTTAATAAGGTAATCACTACATCATCATTGTGTCATAAATATATATATTTACATGATTTATAAAAATATTATGTAAAATAACATGATATAGGAAAACATTTATCATTCTAATGACTATTTATAGTATAAATTATCACATATAAAACAAATAAAAAAGTTTTTTTACTAAAATAATCTTGTCAATGACACGTTTTTCTTTACATTAAATTTATTCTCATAAAATTTCATTTTCTCATTCATGTGGCTCCATGGGGTACCAAAATATACCCAAGGATTCCCATGGTCTGAAATATATCATTAAATATAATTATGGAACATTTTAGTATAGTTTTATATTATTATAATATTATTTTTTATACATATTTACCAAATTTACCCTTGAACCAAGATTAATAAAATAATTTACTGAAAATAATATTCATAATGTCTAGAAATAAAATTTACCTATTTAGAGAACATATAACTCCGAATTCAAAATATGGAATCCATTTTTACTCATTCAAAACACATAAGTTTCAAAAATCAATTTACAATTAATTACCACTGTCAAATCCAAAAGTTTGTTTTTATGATATAAGAACTACAAAATGATTGACATGTGTTTATGAAAATTTTTAATGTGAAATTATTTACAATGATAAAAATTGAAATAAATAATAAAAATATAAACTAATTACACTTTAGAAAAAATAAAATGGAAAATATAACTATATAAATAAATTATATGAAATGACATTTTTGACTTAAATTGCAGTATTTTTTACTATTCCTTAAAAATGATAATTATCAAATAATTACCAAAAATTTATCCAATGTAAATTTTTATGTTCCTTTTATAAATAAGAATCTTATTTTGTCAAATGTAGAATATAAAATGGACAAAAAATATATTTAAGTAGGGTTCCCCCTCAAAAGGAATTAATACAACCTTTTAAAAATATTAGAGTATTTCATGATTAAAATCATATTCATTATTATTTTAAGACACTAAAATTTAGATGATAAATGTTAATACATATAAAAAACATTTATAATAATGATATTATTAGTTCTTTTCATTCACACGAATATAATTTCTAGGATATAACTACCATTTAAAATAATAATATTAATAAATTAATTTTGGTATAACTCAATGTTGTGAGCAATGTAAGATTTAAATGAAACAGATTGTTCCATGTTTGGTAAGAAATAAAACATAACATCCCATTAATATAAAATATTAATATTTAATTCAATAATATTAATAAATATGAAAATGTTATTTTTTTATTTATGTGGGATGTTACACTTAATACCCCTTATGATATATAATACCGTGAAATAATTTTTATCAATGTTGTTTTGAGTTAATTTTCAATAATTTAATTAATGTCATTTTGTGCTAAAATATACAATGTGGTAAAACATTTAATCCCCACATTTATTTCCATTGGGTTATATTACTTCTTCATTGTATTTAATATTATATGATTATTTGTTTAATCACATATTACTATATATTATTCAATTTCTACATGTATTTTTTATATTTACATTAAACACACAGAATATATTCATTTATTGATTATCAAATCAACATTATAGTATTTACATTGGTTTTATTCACAATTTCATTATGTTCAGGATTTCTTACACTTGACATTAGATTAGAGGAAATTTTTGGATTTTTTTATATTAAAATATTTTATTTCATGATCCTCAGGTTATTTTGGAAATTTGTCATGTAATCATACCATTTTCCACTATATGATATCCAAAATGTTTTTAAAGATGTTTTTCAGAAAATATATCTTCATTTAACTCTTATGATTGAGAAACTATGGTCTATAAGATCCTAGTTTTCAAAAAACATGATTTCAATTAATGATTTTTTACCCTATTTTTCTTGTAAATTGTTTTCAAGGAATTATTATTTTCACAATCCAAAAAAGGCAATTTTTTAAACTTTTGTTATATATAAGGAATTTTTTTCTTACCTTATACGACATATATAAATTTTTCTACCATCATTTATTTGAATATTACTTTGAAGGTTTCAAAGGAATTTTTTTTAGTTATTTGTTATAAATTAAATTTTTTTAAAAATAATATTAAAACTTTTTTTCAAATTAAAAAGGATATTATCTCTAGAATATTTTTAAAATATTTTTTTAAATTTACATTTATCAATAAGAAACATTATTTTTTTACTCCACATGGGATATGTTGTTTTGATACTATCCTTATTAATCCTCTATATGGTTTATGGTTTATTAGTATAAGAATATAAATGAAATTCTCTTCCTTGATTCTTTTTTGTCCCTAAAGAAATATTTGATTTCCTATGATGATTTGAAATTTAATTTTCCCAGTTTATCCATATCATTTATCATGGATACATTTTTTTCTAACCCATATATTATTTTTACTTATATTGTTTAAATTGATATGTTATATCATGAATCAACATTTTCTAATGATATTCTATGTGTCATTAAAGTAATAAAGAGTTATAATTTAATTGTTTCAATGAAAAATTTCATAAATTTTAATGTTTATTTGTTATTTTAAACAATTATTATTTAATAAAGTATCAACGGTAATTCTATTCATCAATATCATCAAAACATATTATTACTCATCCTCGACTAATTATTTATTTAAAAATTTGTATAATTTTTCAATATGGATATTTTAATGAAATGAATAATTGATTTGAAAAATTATTTTGATTTTAAGTGATTCATGAGGAAATAAATTTATATCCCCTTAATGAATAAATAGGTTCTCATTAGAGAAATTTGTTCCACAACTCAGAATAGTTTAAAATTTTTGGAGGAAAAATCATGACATTTGAGGTTTTCATGTTCCTCAGTCATGATGTCCAATAATTCATCATTGTGTCAGTTTTAATTTATTTATAATCTATCAAATTATCCATATATATTTATTTATATATATTATTTTCATTCTTGTTTCATTAAATAAATGGAATGCATTTCATTTTCATACCTTATGATATTGAACTTTCCTTTTCTAGCTATTTGAATTCCACGTGATTGCAATTATTTACATTGACATGTTGTTTACAAACATACCTATAATTTTATATATTGCATATAATATTCCTGTAGTTATTTACCATATTATATTGAGTATTGTAATTGATTCATTTTTCATTTTTCTATACTTTAACTTTACTGGGAATTTTATCTCACCAATATTAATTTTATTTTCTATAAGAAACCGTGAATTTTAATATGAACGATAAAAATGGATATAGTAGATAGAATTACATTATCCTAAAAATAAAAAATATGATGTTTTAATTTGTGTATCTATTTTTAATACAAGACACATGTTTTTATATATTTTACCATGACCACAAAACCAATTGGTCATTTGATATTTGATAACATGAAATCATGCTACTCTTATGGTAGTAGTCACTGGATCAAGGAATCTAGTGTTAGTTCTCTATAATTATTTTCAGTGGATGTTTGGTAAAAACCAAGGGATCTAGATTTTTGAAAACATATATTAGAGAACATATCCCTAATGTAATAACTGTGGGTAAGTATCAACGAACATCTTATAATTTTGTTAAGGATGAGATTATACGGGTATTTATAGAAATAAATCCATAATGGGATACTTCACTTATATGTGGCTCTGGTTATAAATATCAAGGGGTAATAACTCCATCAATTTGTTTTTTTCCTTACACGACATAACCTATTACATGATAATGTGCCATACTGCACACATGGATTGACACTACCAGTGAATGTATTAGAAAAATTATCATTTTATATACAAACCATTAAGAGGAATTGGAATAGATAATCAAAATAAATGAACTATCATAACTATTATTCCAATTAAGGACCAATGTGTAAATGAAATAGATTATTTATTTATGTATAAAGGTTGTATTAGAAACATTATTTAAAAAGACAATTTAATAATTAACCTTATTGTATAGAAGTAAATTATATATATTTTTAAATTATATTAATATAATTTATAAAATAAATAATTTCATGATGTTTAAAAACCTATAAAATTCGTAAAGGCCCTTTGATATTATCTCATTAAAAACAAATGATACAGGTTTAATGCAAACCACTGGCATATATATTATCATAGAAACAATGTCATTGATTTTATTAAAACAATTTGAGGAATAAATTTTAATGATTATAACTTAATGTTTCTTTTTATGTTTAGATATTAATGTCTCAACCATATTGGATTTCTAGATTAGTTATAGTCAAATAGTAATACTTTTAAATCATTTTTGGGTTTTTATATCCATTAAAAGTGTATTTTAGAGCATCATGTATCAAAGTAATGTTTTAGACATAGTTTTATTAATGTAATGGATTATTGGGAAATTGGTTAAAAAATAATAAAATTATGAAAATATATTTAAAATATTATATAATCTAGTATATTACATTTTAAAATTATTTAGTAAAATAATTCATCAACATAAGGAAAATGAATAAAACAAGAATAATTTATCGTAATACTATAATTTTTGTTGAAAAAACAGTCATAAAAATCATTATATACTTGTAAATTTAAGGATGTAAACATTCAATTGATCATTCACATGTCTTTGAGTGATCAACTCAATATAACCCTTTTAATATTTAGGATTTTACACCATGTACGTATCTCCACTTTTCAGTAATGTTCTCGTACATAGAAACCAAGATATATGGTAGTCCATGTTCCATTTGTACTTACCATTCTATATATTCAAGAGGATGTTTTTACAAACAATAAACAGATGTTGTATTACAATAAATTATTTTAGAAAAATCACAAAATATCTTATCTTGATCAACAATGAATTTTAGTGACAAAATTTATTTAAGCTAGGGATAATGTAACAACCAAAAATTCTAATGTATGAACATTTTATTTAATAGCATAAATTGAATTAAACACCAAAAATATAATTGGAAATTTTATCACAACAAAATAGAATATATTTTTGAATTTAAATAAATTTAATATCTTAAAATTCCCAGAATACTTAGTTATCTTTTGTCGCATGAAATAATGAAATTTTTCAATGACTTTCGTTACACAAAAGATTGTGTTTTACAAAATTAAAATATTTTATAAAAATAATATTGATATAAACGAGACATTAAATTTTGTTTATAAATATTATTATGCATCTCATGAAAATTTATAAATTACGTCATTTCATACTGATTAATTATAAATGAATATACGAAGGAATTGTATAGAATTTCTTTTTAATATCACATTAAAGTTTAATTTAAATTAATTAAATTAATTATGAAGAGTTATTTATATTAATAATATATATATATATATAATATTCATTCAAATATTTTAGATATTCATCAAATATATTTATTTATAAATAAATAATAATAGTGAAAATAATATAAATAATTCTTATATTTTTATAATGGAACTATTAATGAAATTTATTTATTAACCAATTTTAAATCCAATTTTTCGAAATTATATAAATATTTTTTTTAAAATTTAAATTAATATTATTTTCTGCAAAATGAAAATCAAGGTTGGGTGAATTTTTTGTATTCTCCTTTGATGATTAATATTGGACTAAATAACAAAAATACAAAATTTCAATCCAAAAATTGATTTATAGTCTAATTAAATTATATGGATAATTTCAGTTATTGATTTTTGTAAAGTTAAATTAAATATACTTTACATCAATTAATCAAAATTATGTCATCAGAATAAATTTCACTTTGAAATTAAAAAACACAATGAAAACATTTGAATGTTTTTAATTTAAAACCTTTCTTTGTCATCCTGTCAGTAGGATTAAATTTAAATTAATTTCATTCATTTATTTGTTTGGGAATTTTAGAAGTACATTACATATTTATTATAATAATAATATATAATGTCTTATATTTTCTATATTTCATTTAATCATAAATATTTGGAATTAAATAAAAATTATTTACAATGATTAAGAGTAAATATGGCTTAACAATAGAATAAATATTAAACTAAAGAGTATAAATGATCTAAATATTTTAAAAAAACAATTGGATGTTAATATTTATACCCTATATTAACTTTTATAAAAATTTACTTAATATTGTATCCATGTTTCATAAGAAAAATATGGGTGGCATTTCCTTTCAGACGGATTACAAGATTGTCAATCCTCCTCCATCATAAAATGGAACTCATAACTTTAACATCCTCACACCAATCAAGACACATTGGATAGAATACTATATACACAATTTTCTAATTAAAATTCATTTACTCATACTTGAATCCTATACTTGGGAATAAATCCTTCCATGTATTCCATTTAGTGAAAACCATAAGGAGTTACACGTTGAAGAGGAAACGTCCGTCCTCCTAATCATTAATATTATTTTCATTATCCACACTCTAAACTCTTATTATTCCATGACTATATAATAAAAAATTATAGTAAATATACTAATATATTTTTATTTTAATTATTATAAATACACTTACACACACTTCCATCTAATGGGTAATGAACATACAGTTCTGGTATGGAAAACTACCACCTCGTGACATGATGAGGGTTTATTTTTTTACATTAACATTTTATAATGATGGGAAATATTATATACAATCCTTGTATATATGATATATATATCAAATTTATCATTTAAATATGATTATTTAATTATTTTATAACACATACCTTTATACATTATATTTTTTGTAAATATGATTACATCATTTAAGGATGTGTGGAGTACCCCTTCCTTAAAGTGATGTGAATCATTCATGCTATAAATTGAATGTGTAATGGATGGTATAAATTAAAATTATATTATATAAATGTACCATATATTATATTAATGACATATTTGCCTCTTTAAAAATATAATATAACAATTTCTTTACAACCCATTTCTCATAATAAAAAGTGATAACGTCAGTTATGAAGGTGTTGACTACCGCCTCCTTGAAATAATGTTACTCCTATTACATCATAAAAATAATTTATAATATTTTATTTGATTAAATAAAATTTCATTTATGAATATAAGTTATTTATAGAAATCTATAATTTTACTAACAAACATTCCATGACAATCTATGAAAAATTGGGATGTTACTAATGCATACGTACAACCTATTGTCTCCATGATTGTAACATTGTTTCATTTTATGTAACCATTTTTCGTGATTGGATTTAAATTTATAATTGGTTTATAAATTTTATATTTAAAAATTCATTATTAATCTAGAGTTTTCATATAACTAACCCTTTTCAAAAAGTAACCATACTAAAGCTATTTTAGATACATGATCGAATTTTTTTCAAAACACCAGATTTAAAATTTATTATTTTAGAAGTTTTATAAAACATATTAATTAGAGAAATAAAAGTAATTATAAACATGAAAATATATAGTAATTTAGTATATAAATAAAATTAGTTATTTTTATGAACATAAATACATACATAAATAGAAAGACTCAAGGCAATAAATTCTTATCTCACATCAATTTCCTTGAGTTGTAGAAGTGTAACACCATATACACGATTTATGTGGCATACCTACATACTCTATTGATATAATATGACATTAATTCACATATATTCAAGGAATTTTGAGTTTAAAGTTTAATTATTTATTCTATGTTAATTTTTATTAAAAATATCTATGTGGTAATGAATTACATAACCTAATTCCTTTTCATTGGGTTGTATTGTTTCTACATTCCCATTTATATTAAATGTTTATCAATGTAATATGTTATTAATATATATATTTGAATTTAAAATAATTTTTTGATAATTTACATTTTTTTCACATAATCATTTCTTTTATTGATTCTCACATCAATGGTACGGTGTTTTCAAGGGTTTAGACATGAATCTCATTATATTTGGGATTATTTCCACCATAATTTCCATGATAATAAATTATTTGATTATTGTATAATAAAACCATTATAATTCATCTTATATTGTTATTTATTACATTTTTCATGTAGTAATATAATTTTCCTCTCATTTATACTCACAATGCTTAAGATAATTTTTTAACGAAAATCTGACATCATACCTTTTTTAGTTATGGAACATATATTCAATAAAATTCTAGTTTTCTAAAAAGGTTTATGAAATAATTCTATATATTAAAAATTCATTTATTAATGACTTTTTTCTATTATTTATAAACCCACAAGCTACCACAATATGTTTTTAATTGTATAAATTAATAGATTGTGTTGTACTCAACATCGAGATCTGGCACACCACCACCAATCGAACTAGCCATTATCAATTATAATACACACTTTTTTGATATTTTATTAATTTTTTTTAAAATTTTATTTATTTTTGGTTTCAGAATATCAAAAGTAGCATAGGGTGAATTTTTGGTATTTTTATGAAAAATAACAATTTTTGAGGAGTTGTAAAAAACAATGTGTTATTATTTAAAACTAATTATTATTTCCCAAATTGTTATAATTATTTAATTTTTTTAGGTCAAAATAGATTTATAATACCTATATATTTTCATAATAATTAATTGTATTCATTTTATAATATGATTAAATATAAAAAAATTATTAAACATTTAACGTATTTTACCAACATTCTAAAAACATTTGAAAATTTGCATAAAACGCAATTTTCCTTCTTCTATGAATTGAATTTAAAATGTCCCAGAGACATGGTTGAAATTAATACGTAAAATTTTGTTCAATAGGATGAAAATATTTATTTTTGAATAGTATCTTTTGAATTATAGTTAACATGGTTAAATGTAATTAGGGTAATTAAAGGTAAACATGATATTATAATTATCCTAACACATGTCCTAATTGAAATGGATAAGTTTATTTCTACCAAAATCAATCATAGGAATAAAATATTATCCATTTGTCCCACATGTATTAGATTAGGACATTTATTATTATTTTATTTAAAGAAATGTTAAAAGTGTTAAATTGAATGATAAATAACATAAAAAATTTTAATATAGGGTTATACATAAGATAAAATCGACTATAAATATTCATTAAAAAGAGAAAATGATTTCAAACATAATTTTATATTATTTATTATTTTTAGACATTAAATAATTAGACATATTTGTGACACAGTGCTGATGCAGTAATTACATTATAATTGAAAGATTAAAATAATTGATATTATACATATTAATATTGTCACTTTTGATTTATTACATGAATTTAATAGTGTAATAAGACATATTTGGGTTGACTAAATAAATTTTGTTTTATGTGATATTGTTTTTATTACTTTCACTAAATCCAAATATTCATTTTGTCAGAATTTACATAAATGAGTTTTTAAAACTAATACAATATTATTAATTGATATAACGTTTATTAAATTCTAAGGTTCATCCAAAGGACTTATATAAGGTTAGATATATCTATAATGTACAATTTGTGGATTTCCCAACATATATGGTAATATCATTAACCATTTTTTATAATATACAAGAATACATGTTAAAAGTTAAACTATTTAACTAATAGTTAAATATAAACAACAAGGTTATTATGGTGACCTATACCTATATAAAATATATTTTTTGAGAGTTTTTTTACTTAGAAACATCTAATCCTGGAAATAAATCATGTTGGAGCTGTTATAAACATAATATGATTGTATAAACAATTAATTTTTCACACTTTTTATAAAGTGACCTGTACCTCTCTTATAAATTGGTACAATCTCTTCCCTAAAATCACACCTCCAAATCCATTTGGATCATCCAAAACCTACTAAAATATCCTCCAAAATACCCTCACATCATCTTAGATTTCTTACATTTATCCGTATCCAATCTAATGATCCCTTTGGATCAAATCAAAAGTAAGCACCTAAAGAAGGGTAAATAATTTCATCACATATTTCAATGTTCATTTCTTCTTCCACATCCTATTTATTTGTGATTTCCATACCAAAATAATAACACCAATACCATATTATGACTGTTATGTTATTATTAATATAGTACAAGAATATTCATTATTCTATCCATCCTATGAATGAAAAAGTCACCATTCGTGTGTACGTAAAGGCTTACCATCTCCACAACGTGGTGTAGATTGTTATTCAACACTTCATTGTTTGGATGGGTATAAAAATGAGTATAATTGTTGTAAATAATAAATATAACTTGTTAATTATTCTATATATATATATGATATTGTATACAATTTCAGACAATTTCACTGTCAATAGAATGATATTGTCTCTCGTGTGTACGTATGGATTATAGTCTCAACGAACACGATGTGATTCATTCTCAATCGTAGTCATTCAAGAATAATTTTTATTTTATGATTAAAAATAATGCTTATGAACATAATACCATTATGGATATGAATCAAATACATCATATCTACAAGAAAATGACTTAAATAACAAAACATATAAAGGAAAACAATTCAGTTAACACCCGATACAATAATACTACTGAAACATTATTAACAAATCATTTTTAATAGATCATATATGTTATCATATTTATGAATGGGGTTATTTATAATTTAATAAAAATTATTTAACTATTATAAATGTGGTTAAAATTACTTCGATCATGGAAAAGTACATAATAAAGGTTAGTTATACAATCTCCTAATTATCGGAGGTTGTTTGTATGTAAGTATCTCATTCGACCTCTTTGTCAACCACATCCATGTTTTTAACAATGTATTTGAAATTTTTTTTACTATATCTTATAATATGATTTAAATTCATTTATAAATTATTTTTAATTTTTATAAATTTTTTAAAAAGGAATTTTTCATTACTCTTCAGAATAGGTCCTTTATGACCTTTCCTACAAAATTAAGGAAAAAATGATATTGTAAACTTTTAAGGTGAGTGGAGCTATTATCTTCGAATATAACACCATTAAAGAATCCCATACTAGATTATAAGAATATTTTCAAAATATATTTTTTTAGAATTATGTTACATTTAAATGATTTCGAAATTGAAAGGGATATTTCTCTCAAATAGTTTTCATTTCATCGATTTCAACATCCTTTGGTGGATTTAACATATTTTTTATGTTGATTTATTATCATAAAATCTTCTATATTCATTTATGGATTATTGATATGATTGACTATGGATGTGTTATTTTTATCCCATTAATTGTTTATGGTTAATGTATTAACATTTCATATGCTATTTTTAATACAAATGTTAATGTAATGTTTCAACCATTTCATATAAAGAATGCATTGGACTAAATAAGTAATGGGTGGAGCTCACTACAGCTCTTGATGAATCAGTATGTCACATGATACAAACTATTGTCTTGGTATAAGGACTTGAAAATAGATTATTTTTTGTCATGGAATGTGGAATTGACTATGTGGTTACGATGTCTCGGATTAGGCATTCCATCATTATGAAATTTCCAAATGATATTACATGTGACTATTCTACTAGTTGAATATCAATGTATATAATTAAATGGAATTATATGATTTATCTTATCAATATTATGAGGATATTCATGATTAAAAGGCATGTGTTTTAGTATTTTACGTTTCTTTAAATTTTTATTGTTATTTATGATAGTTTACACTATATTGTTATCCTTAAAAATCCTCTGAGCTCACACCATTCTATGTTTTATTTTTCCCAGTAAGTGAAAAGTATATTACGATTAACCTCATGGAATTGGATATGGTATGTATGAGTGTTCAAAGGGGACAAAATTTTGTTTCTGTATATTTCATAATGTAATGTAAAACTTATTTATGTATCTAGTACTTCCAAAGCTACTAAACTGATATGTCTTTCAGGACATGATTTCTTAAATCATTCCAATTTTATGTATTTATGCATTGACTCTGGGTAACTTAAGTCAGGATGTTGTAGTACGTATTAGAAGAAATTAATTACAAATCAAGGAATCTAGATTTTGGAAAAAATTTATTAGAAAACATTACACAAATATAGGATTTGGGGATTAGTATAGAGGAAATTTCAAGAATGTTTCAAAAATCCATATTTTGGGAATTTTCTGAGCAATACATCCCTATTTAGAGATGAGAAATTAGAGGTTTCTCTAGAACAAATGTACCTAGTAGTGAAAAATCAAACAAAGAGTTTTGGGCATGACCACGAGTATCCTAGTACATGACAGCAAGCCTTGCTGCACTCTTGTTTATGACACTCCCACAGGATATACATATGATATTTCACATTTTATTTACAAACCACTATAGAGGATTTATGAGTAAATACAACGTCAAAAAAAATTTCTTTTTATGATTATGGATTAAATTCATAAACTATTCAATTTATGTTTGTTATTTTATTAGTTTTGAATTATGTATTATGATTCATAAACTAATCTAGTGTATTCCATTTTTTAGAAATTACTCCTAGTAGATGGAATGAAAACATTATTAATGTATATAATCCATGTAGGTATTTTCATACTAGTCACAATAATTATAGTGGAGTTGGTGATGCAACTAATGATGAACAACTTATAACCATACTGGGACAACCCACCTAGGTTATGAATAATAAGATTACCAGTATAGAGCACCCTGATTCACAACACAGAGGATTAAAGTTAGACCGCTTCATGAGTCAACAAACACAAAAATTATATTGGACAAAAAATCCATATGTAGCTGAGCAGTAGAAAAGTTCCATTTTGAAAATATTTCTTTCATTGGAGAGTGGAGAAATCGAAAAAGTTGTCATGAATGTTTATCACCTCATGGGAGAAGTAGATCAATGGTGGATATTGATTTAAAACAAAATGGAGGATAATTATATATTAAATATGGAATGGATGGAGTTTAAAGAACATTTCATAGAGAACTACTTTCCTCATGACCATCAAGAAAACATGGAATAATAAATTCTTAGTCTATGTAAAAAGTAGGATGATAATGTTACAAAGTAGGTGGCTAAATTTACAAGGTTAGAAAAGCATGAAACTGATTATATACATAACCCAAGGAGTAATATTGATCAATTTTTTATGGGTTAAATCAATTTCTCTACCGAGAATTGGTCTCACAATTCTTCTCATCATACGAAGATATTGTCTCATGTGCTATCAAGAAAGAAAAGCAATTCTATAAATCTTATGACTTTAAATAAAAGAAAGAGAATAAGTCATCTACTTATGAATCTGGAAATGGAAATTAGGGGAATAAGGAAAATTTTTAATTTCCATAAAGTAGTAAATGTGGGAAGAAACACCATAGTACATCCCTGAAAGGGAATGGGAGTCTGTTACATGTTTTGTGAGAAGGTCCACCGTGCTTGTGATTTTAAGGGAAAGAATGAGTTTGTCAATGTTAAATGCTACAAATATAGAGATATGAAGAATTATAAAAATTAATGTCTTAAGAGCCAAGGACACTTACCTCTGAAAACCCAAGGGAACAAGGCAAAGATTATGTGATCACTACTGTTGACGATGAAACTTTTAATGATGTGGTGGAAGGAAATTTAATGGTTTCCTCAGATTATTCCAATGATCAATTTGATTCTATATTATAATGATATTTCAAATCATCCCAGTTTGATTTTAATATTTGATTTTTAAAATTTTATTTAACAATGAATTTTCAGTAAAAACTCCTAAGAGAAATATCATTGAAATAATGTTTTGGGAATCAGTTCTCATTAGGGTACTTAAATGTTCTTTATTTAATGATATCATCATCACACACATGATTTAATTTGATATAATCATTGATACTGATTGGAATTCAGACCCTGATTTGAAAATTTTTTGTAATAAAAATGAGGTTAAATTTTTATATGATGATAAGAAGTACCTTATCTTTAAAGTAGAAATGTCACTATTTGATTCATATCTAGATCCACCCCTATTAGCTATACTAAATTCAGTTATTTGGGAGGAAGAAAATGAAATAAATACCAGATAGGAAAAGAATGTTGAAATAGAGGATATACCTATTGTGAAATAATATATACATGTGTTTACAGGAGGATTTACATAGACATCCTCCATAATGAGAACTTATATTTTCCCTTGATTTAATTATGGGTTCAATGATCATATGGAAGAACACTTATATAATGGACTTTGTGTAATTTTTAGAACTATAGAAACAAATAGAGGAATTGAGTAATAAATATTTTATTCACCACAGTTTTTTTCCGATGAGGAGTATTGTTCTTTTTGTAAATAAAATAGATGGATCAATGATGTTTTGAATTGAATACGAGGAGATCAATACTATAAAAATAAAGGACAAGTATCTCCTACGTCACATTGATGATTTATTTGGTCAGCTTCATAAAGCATAGTAATTTTTAAAATATTAACCATTAATCAGGTTGACATCAGTTGTGTGTGAAGAAGGAAGATATTCTGAATACAGCATTTCATTACAAGTATGGAAATTATGAGTTTACAATAATGCCTTTTGGACATACTAATACACCCTTTGTCATCTAGGATATAATTAATAGAGTTTTCAATGAATATCTTGATGAATTTGTAGTGGAATTATTTGTGATATATGGGTTTACCCTAAATTCTAGGATAATTCAAGAAATCACTTGCACACTATTCTAACGACTCTTATAAGTAATATATTATATGATAAGTTTAGATAGTATGTATTATTGAATTAAGAGATTTAGTTTCTTGCCCATTTTTTCTTTAAGGTTGTAATCTTTGTTGATCCTTAGAAGGAAAGATCAATAGAAGAATGTCTTACACCGATGAGTATAACATAGGTACACAGTTTTATTGGTTTATAAGGTTATTATCGGCGTTTTGTCCTAGATTTTTCGTTATTGGATAACCCATTAACCATGTTCATGTGTAATGGGGTTAAATTTTATTAGACAAAAGATTGTGAAAAATGTTATGAAGAACTGAAGAAAATAATAGTCCATACTCTTATTTTGACTCTACCATTGGGGAATGATTGGATTCTTATTTATATTTATGATTCAATGAATGTACATTGTTGTGTCCTTTTGTGGAGTGATTGAGTTAATTCCTATCATTATTAGAAGATAAAAATTCATTAAAAACTATAACACTCTTGATCTTGAGTTAGCATGTTCATTCTTTCCTTTAAAGATATGGAGAAACTATCTATATGGTGAAACTTGTGAGATATATACCGATCAAAATATTTTGAAGTATACTTTATCACAGATGGAACTCAACATAAGGAAAAGATGATGGCTTGAACTACTTATAGATTATGATTTCACTATACACTATCACCAAGGGAAGGAATATAAGGTGGTCGATGCATTGATCCGAAAGGATCATGGATTTTAGAACATGATGGGAGTTAAAAGGGATCATTTTTTCATGGATCTAGTAAAGATTCATATGGGAATAATCTTGTACAATGAAACATAAATACATTTTCTAATGGTTTCCAAACAATCATCACTAGAAAGGTTAAAAAGTTCCCAGACTTCTAATGATATGTTTCTAAATAAAATTTTATCTATGAAAGATAAGATATTGATAAAATTTATATATGAATATGGGATTTTGAAATTTGGGTAGAGTCTTCGTGTTCCTGACATACCTAATCTAAAAAAGGAATTACTGGATGATTTTAATAGCTCCAATTTCACAATACACCATGGTAACACTAATATTTATAGATATTTTAAGGAACATTTTTTGTGGGACATCATGAAGAGGGAGATTACTGATTATGTGTCAAGATGTATGATTTATCAATATGTTAAGGTTTTATGACATCACCATGGATGAGTCCTACAAACTCTTCCAATACCTGAGTGAAAATGGGATGAAATTATGATAGAATTTGTCTTGGGGCTACCAAATACACCTAGAAGGAATGATTCAATATGGGTCATTGTTGATCATTTTACCAAGTTGGTGCATTTTCATTCTGTAAGAGAAGATTTACCATTTGAATATTTAGAAAGACTACATATTAATGAAGTTGTAATACTACATGGAGTACCACTATATATTGTTTCCAATTATAATTCCCATTTTACATCAACATTAAGTAAATGTCTTCAAAATGACCTATATACTGAACATCGTTTATTCACTACACACCACCATCGAACTGATGGACAATAAGAAAGGAATATTCAAACCTTTGATGATATGTTGAGATCAGTCTCACATGATATTCAAGGTATGTGAGATCTGTATTTACCTATGGTATAATTTTCTTATTACAATACCTTCCATTCATGATTCCAAATGGAAACATATGAAGCATTATATGGAAAGAGATGTCGCAGACCAACTTGTTTGGATGACGTTGGTGAAAGAAAACTCAATGGCCCATATCATGACGCAGAAATAATGGAATATGGGAAGTTTATCCAAACCCACATCAAAGTAGATCAATGTAGGAAAAAGAGATATACTGATAACCAAATGAAGGATTTGAAATTTCAAGTATGAGATAATGTTTTCTTGAAGGTATCTCTTTGGAAGTGTGTTGTACAATTTGGTAAGAAATTTAAATTATGTCCAAAGTACATCATACCATTCATAATTATTGAATGAATTGGAGTTGTAGTTTTCCATTTGGAAATGAATTTATGTGTCTCCAAAGTTCAGGATGTTTTCAATGTATCACTGTTGAGAAAATACATGCCTGACCCTACACATTTACTCACCTATGAAGAAATAGATATGGAACCCAATATGTCTTATTCTAACGATATTTTCAATATTATTCACAATAGAGAACACTTGTTAAGAAACAATATGACTCCATTAGAAAAAGTTATATAGGGAAACCAAAATATGGAGAAGGCAACAAGGAACCTATGGAACTTATGATGAAGAACCACCAGAATTTATTTATGTGGTAATATTTTAGAAATTTAGAGGAAAAAATTATAAAATGGGGAGAAAATTGTAACAACCCATTTTTCCATGTTATGATTCTCTTTGAATAATTCTATATCATGTTTTGTGCGCAACTTCATGTTCAAGCACACCAAGACGAGTCAAACTATCCATTTTGAATAGTAATAACAACATTTTGTAATTTTATAAATTTTATTTGTAAAAATATTTATCACTTTTCAATTCAGAATATCAATATTTACATAGGGTAATTTTCTGGTATTTTCCTCAAAACATTCAATTTTTGAGGAATAGAGAAAAACATTGCATTATTTTTTAAAACTAAATTATATTTAAAAAATTATTATTATTATTTATATTTATTTTATCTAAAAATATATACATTATAACTATATATGTACAAAGTAATTCATTGGAGAAATGTTATAATAATATTAGATATATAAAATATTATTAAACTTTTAATGAAATTCACTTGATATCTAGGGACATTTAAAAAATTTCAAAAAACAAAATTTAACAGCATCATTGAATTGAATTTTAAAAATCCAAGAGACACGATTGACATGATTATGTAAAATGTGGTTAAATAGGATGAAAAATAATTTTTGGTGAGTAGTAACGTTTGAATTTTATTTACCTCGGATAAAAGTAAATATGGTAATTGAAGAAAAAATTATATTATAATTTTCCTAACACATATCCTAATTTTATTGGATACCTTTATTTGACCAAAGGAAACCTTAGGAAAAAAATATGATCCTTTTAGTTCACATAGATTAGATTAGGGCATTTATTAATATTTATTAAAAGAAGGGTTAAAAGTGATAAATTAAATGATTAATAAATAAAACTTATTTAATATAGGGTTAAACAACAGATAAATTAAATATAAATATTTATTTTAAAGGTAAAAAAATTTCTAACATAATGGTATTTTATTTATAATTTTTAGACATTAAATAATTAATTTTATTTATGACACAATGATGAGGCAGTAATTACCTTATTATTGAAATATTATATTAATATTATTATAAATAATAATATTGATACTTTTGATATATTACAATAATTGTATAGGTTAATATGTCATGTAAGGGTTTATTAAAATAAAATCGATGTGATAATGTTGTTATGACTTTTACAAAAGCCATATACTAAATAGTGTCAAAATTGACAAAAAAATAGTTTCCTAGAAAAACTATATTATAAATTGATATATTATGTCTAAAAATATATGGTTCAGCCAGTGGACTTATATAAGGTTATATATATCGATAATATACAACTTCAGGTTCTCATAGCATTTTATTGTATGTTTAATTATAATTTAGTATAAAAATACAAGAATACATGGTAAAAGTTAACCTATTTAACTAAGAATTAAATCTATAAGATAAGGTTAATATGATGAACTAAACCTATCTTAAAACTATTGGTTGAGAGGATTCCAACATATCCCCTCCTAATCCTTGAAATAAATTCTTTCTGAGCCATTATAAAATGAATATTATTGTATAATAAAATAATATTTCAATCTTTTCCTAAAGTGACCCTCACCTCTCTTATAAATGGGAACTTCCCCTTCTCTCAAAATCACTCCTCTATAACATTTTGTCTTGCCACCACTTACTCAAATATCCTCCCAACTACCCTAAATTATACCTAGATTCCTTACCTTGATTAGAATTCATCCAAAACATCACTTTTGATAAAATCAAAAGGATGCATCCAAAGAAGATGTATTAATTTCATCATCTCATTCAATGTGCTTTTCTTATTCCACTTACACTTTTTTTGTTTCCATACCAAATTAATAATTCTTGTACCTTATACATGTTGTGAATTTTCTATAAAAATTCTATAATCATATTCATTATTACATCCATCCTATGAATGACATAGTCAACATACGTGTGTACGTATGACTTAAAGTCTCCCAGTCGTGGTGTTATTTGTTATTGAAAACTTAATTATTTAGATGGGTATAATAATGAGTATAATTGATGTAAATAATAAATATAACATGTCAATGATTCTATATATATTATATATCATCTAATTACATATGATTTCACAATCAATATAAGGATATTGTTGCTCATGGGTACATATAGATTATCATCTCTATGAACGCAATTTGATTCATTTTCAATCATAATAATTCAATAATAATTTTAATTTTTATGATTAAAAATTATTTTTAATAATTTAATATCATTCTTTATATGAATAAAATTCATCCTATCTATAAAAAACATGACTTATCTGAGAAACCATATAATGGAAAATGAATAAGTTAACACCCAAAACTATTATACTACTGAAATATTATTATCAAATCAATATTATAAGATCATATATGATATAATATTAATGTATGAGGTTCTTTTATAATTTAATAACAATTATTTAACTATTATAAGTGAGTTCAACATTCCAACTATCAATGTACAGTACAATGTAAGGGTTAATTTTACAATCTCATTATTATCGCAGGTTATTTATATTTAAGTATCTACTAAGACAACTTTATCATCCACATCTGTGTTTCATAAAAAAATTTCAATACATTTTTTCCTTTTCTTAGACTATGGGTTAAATCCATTTATGTCATTTTTTTAAATTTTTATAAATTTTTAATAAATAAATCATTCAGTTGTTTTCCAATCAATCTCATTTTCAATATTTTAGACAAATTTAATGAAATAATGTTTTTTGACTTATATGGAGAGAGCAGCTATTTTCTTCCATTATAACACCTTATAATATTCCCTTAAAATATTATTATATTACTTTCAGAATAAAATTTTCCTTATATAATTAAGTTTCTTTTTAATTATTTATAAATAGAAAGAGATATTTGTCTAAAATAGTTTTGATTTCATCTATGTCAACATCATTTAATGGATTTTACAGTAGTTTGAAGTAGTTTTTGTATGATTTAATCTTCCATATTGTATCGAAGGTTTACTATTATGTGTGACTATAGATATGTTATTTTTATACACTTCATGGTTTATGGTTAAACTATTAACATTTCATATGCTAGTATTCAAAAGTATATTTATGTTATGTCATAACATTTTCATATAAAGAATGCCTTGGACTTAGTAAGTGACGGGTGGTGCCCGCTATAGCTCCTCGATGCATCAGTAGGTGTCCTCAGACAAAATTTTGTCTTTACACAATTCCTTAGCAAAATCATATTTATTGTCTTGTCATGAGACCTTGACTATATGCTTATGACGTCAGACAATATGCATTCCATCAATACAAAATTGGTTATTGATATTAAAAGTGACTAATTGACTATTAGTATATCAATGTTAATAAGTAAATGTCATTTTTTGATTTATCGTAACCAAATTATGATGAATTTCATGTTTAAATGGATGGTTTTTAATCTTATACATTGCTTTAAATTTTTATTATTATTTATTATAGTTTTCATTATATTGTTATCCTTACTGAGTCTCTGGGAATACCCCTTTATATGTTTTTTTACTTCCAAGATTAGAAGAAGTATATTACGATTAACCATTAGCAACAGGATAAGTTATATAAGAGTTCTCAAAGGGTTCAAAATGTAGTTTTTTTATTTTATGATGTAATGAATAGTGTATGTATGTATCTAGTGAATATAATGAATCTAAACTGGCCGATCATTCAAGACATGATTCCTTGTATCATGAAAATTTTATGTAATACTATGCCGACTATGGGAAACATAGGTTGGGGCATTACAATTTTTATCTTGTACAAAAATTCTAAAAGGAATAATCTTGTAACGTTCAGAAAAAATTATTTTTATCCTTTTACTGTGCAAGTGGAATATTCTTTTTTATTTGTAGGACATTTATATATTTACTCTCTATAATACCTTTGAATAATATATTTGAATGTTTAAAATAAAAATTTAGAATGGTATTTTTTCTAAAAGTGATTAACAAAGATTAGTATTTCATAATTATTTTCAAATTAAAAAATGATATTTTCCACACTTATTCTTTTAAAATATAATTTTATTTTGATTCCATTCATCCACAATAAAAAACATATATTTTTAAAATATTTGGGATAATTTTTATTGATACCATCTATATTATTCATTTATAAGGTATATGAATTATTTGGCTAAAGATAGTAATGAATTTAACTTCCTTGATTCCTTTTGTTATTCCCCTATGAAATATTCTATTTCCAACAATGAATTGACATTGAATTATCCCTAATTAAATGAATAATATATCAAGAATATGTTATTTACAGAACTATATATAATTTTTACATATAGTGATAATATTTAACTGTTATATCATTAAAATCATTATTATTTTTTTATTTTATGTTTCATATATTTCATGTTGAATTATGATTTGAATTTTTTAATGTGGTATGGGATATTTTTTAATGAATAAATTTTATTTTCCTCATTAATTATTTAATGATTTCACAATGGTATTAGCATTCATCAATATCAATAAACCATATTGTTTCATATCCTCTTTTATATAATTATTGATAAATCTTTATTATTATTATATATTTGGATATATTCCTAAATTTTATTATGTATGCCAAATTATTTGGATATGAATTGATTGGTGGGCCCTATATATTATTTAGACCGTTTATGCATCCACTGGTTCTCATGAGACTAATTATTTTCTAAAATAAGAATAGATAAAGCTTTCTAGATAATAGATCATGATTGTAGAGGTTTTTATCATCCCCATACAAGACGTCCAATACTCATTCAATTATTTCAATTTGATTCAATTATTATTCCTTTGATTTTACGTTGATATATATATATAGATACATTTTATTCTCAGTACCTTGAATTGATGGCATGCATTTTTTTTTCATGCCATGAAATTTTAATTTTTCATTATCATAGAATTTTCATGACATGTGCATCCATTTATATATCTTTCCATACTAATTGTACACATACATTATTGTTTATAGATTAAATTGAACATTTCTTATGTTATTTATCATTCCATGTTTAATATTTTAATTGATTCATTATTTATTTTTCTATACATTAACCTTACTGAAAATTTTAACACATATTATTTTTCTTTTCCCTAGCAGTCCATGAAGTTTACTATTAAATATATTAAATTATATTATATATGTAATAATATTATACTCATAAAAATGATGTTGTAATTATTGTATTGATATGTAATCAAGACTCATGTATGTATCTGGTTTTCCATGACTAATAATCACATTAGTCATTTGGGATTTAATTCCTAGTAATCATTTTAATATAATGGTAGTAGACACCAGCTCTAGAATTTTGGTGTGGGGACCCTACACTGTGCGCTCATTTCGTATAACATATAACTGAATCACTCTTTTCTATCATAGATCACCCATCATATAAGCTTCAACGATATCACCTTGTGCTATCTAGGTCCATTCATCATATAAGTTATAAAGGGATCCTTGCGAGAAATATGTGGATACTAATTATTGTAAATAATTTCTATGTCATATTTTTTTAATAATTTTTATAGATAATTTATTTCATCATAAAATCTTTGAAAAAATCAATTATTATTATCGGATGTTTATGATAACATTCAATAGAAAAATGTTCCCTGAATATATTTTTGAAACATGGTTATTCATTTTATATGAAACATGTTCTATAATAATACCTTCAAAACAATATTATCCCATTGAATATAAAATGATTACACAGTAGTGCATTTGATCGATGATTAACCTGTGGAAATGTAATGTATTCTAAATTTTTTTATTAGAATCAGGATTACCTATTTAAATTAAATGAGATCCATAAATTTTTTATTGGAAAAATGATTAACCCTTGGAGAAGAAATGGGTTCTGAAATAATATATTTGAAACATGATTATCCTATAGAAATTTATTTATTTCCACAACAATTTATTTGAAACATTATTAACCCATATAAATGAAATTTTTTCATAACAACCACTTTAATATATTTTAAACATGAGGAGATGAAATGGGTTTTATAACAAGTTATTTTAAATAGTCAAATTGAATCAATAGAAAAGAGATAGAACTATAATTAAAAAATATCCCCATAAGACAATATGTACAAAACAATGTCTTTTTATATGGATGGATAAAAAAATATAAAACAATTAAAAAGAAACTATCTTTTTAATTTCTAGATTTTGTTTTAAAATATACTTATAAAAAAATATCCATAAAATAATTTTCAATTAAAAAGCATTTAAATCATATAAATGAAACATCAATGAATATAATGGAATTTATGGTTTTAAATTTTATTAATGAAATAAATATAAAAAATAAACATTCCATTCAACAAATATTGAAAATATTTGTCAACATAACTCATTTTGGAAATGTTAATAAATTTTTATTTAAAAAATATAATTAGTAGTTAAATGATAATGTAAAATTTCATTAGGAAATAATTTATTTATTGAAATAAATATTTTGGAAACATTTTTATATAAAAGGATATGGAAGATAAATATACCTGATAGATTTTATATTATATTAGCATTACTTGTTACTAATGACAATTGTTGATATTTCATTAGAAAATATAGAATTGAATAGAACATATACATTTTTTAAAAAAATTAACTAGAGGAGAATAAAGTGATAAAATTCATTATAATAATCAAATATGATTTCTTCAATAAAATTATAAATCATAATAATTTTGAACTGAAGTTGATTGTATCATAAATAATTTTCCACTTTATTAATAGAAAAAATATATGCACCTTGAAAGAATAAAATAAAATGATACTTTGAATATCACGAGAATAAAATAGATCATAACAAATATTTTTAATGTTCATTATATATTCTTAAAAATTAATATAGATCATATGATGAAGTTAAAAATCAAAAAAATGATATTTTGGTGGAATAAACAATACAAAAATCATACAAATGAATTTGAGATTTAAATAATGAATAAAAGTTTATATAAAATGTAAATCCTCATGAATAATGATTATATAAAACATAATATAATTAAAATTAATTCAACTCATATTCATGGAACACTAAATATAATTAATATGTAATAAAACCCAATGAAAATAAATTATTATATGAAATTATTTACCCTTTGGTAACATTCATGTCAGATTCAATTAGATGACATAATTCAAATTGGAATATAGGGAATCATTATTTATGAATTATTCATTATATTACATATAATAGGGGTACTATATTCACCCCAAAGTACAAACAAAGAAGTAAATATGGCATATGTCTCAAAAAAGCAAAACCTGGTGTGAGAAAACTCTAACAATGAATCCATAATTTCCTTGTATGTCCTTTAACTCATAAATAATAATATTTCATAAATTTTCTTATTTCATAATATATTTTTATAGGGTTTTTATATTTAACTTAATTTATTTATTTTATTTAATTAATTATTATATATTTTAAAATTAAATCAATAAATTCTTAGTCAGGTTTTTCGAGGATGATTCTTTCATAGATTCAAAACAGCTTTGATGTGCTGACCAAAGCCATGATATCATTATATAAACCCAAGGAGAAATAAATAATTATCTAATTTTCCTATTTTTTTTAAAAATTAACATTTAGATAAAATCATGGAATGTTGTTTTTTGAAAAAATGGACTACGTTGCAATCATTGAGACTATAGGCAAGGCATAGGCATGCATAATGATTCAATTTTTCAATAAAAATCTTTAAAATATGGAATTCATTATTTTATACTTCCATAATGTTTATAATATCATAAGTAAAATATTTTTTGTTGAAATAAAATATCTTATATAATCCATGAGATTTAACGATGAAAAATATTCATATCGCTTCGTGGATGTGGTAGTCAACACATTATCCAAAATGATGTTTTTAATTTTTGGTGTATGAAGGGAAAAGACGTATTATCATTTAATTAATGATAAATAGTTCATGAATATCATAATTATTCATTAAAATCAAATACATTTGTAAAATTTATATTTATCACCATTAGTATAATTTTTTTTTGAAAAATGAAGCACATCGTTCTACTAGAGTCCTCTATACACTTGGGTGAAATTATGTTATACCCCACCGAATGGGAATTTAGAAGGTATTTATTATATATATATACACATATATATAATCTTTATATTAATACTTTTGTCGTTACTAGGTAGTGGATGATGGAAAATGAATAAAATAAGTTCAAAAGGTTGTAGTCCACTGCACACCCGAATATTGATTTTCATGAAACTTGATGGAATAAGATAGGGATTAAATTTAAAAAATTAATGTAATAACATAAAATTATATGATATATACTCATGTTATTAATGAATAATAATCATCAAATATTAGAATCTGGTGGAAGAGGAGAAAAATAATAATGCAAGATCAAGTATTATACCTATTCATCCGAAAACATCTTATGTTAATCATAGAAATACAACAAAAAATTGATTTATGATCATAAAATGTTTTATATACCATGTTATTATATTTTTGGAATGAAATTCGGTAGTTCTAGTCCATTCCAAAATGCTTTTAATGTGTGATGTGGTGTGAAGAGGGAGTGTTCTTTTACATGTGAGGTTAGTGGCACAATAGTGATTTTTGAAACATAAAAGGTGTGGTAGTGTTTATCACATTAGATGGGGCATAAAATAGACCTTTAACAATAATTATACCTTAAAAGTCAAATATAATTCCATAAAAATGATTTTAGGTGATGTTTTATTTTATTTATGTTAGTATTTGATATCAGGTTTTAGTACATTATTTTTTTATAAATTATTTCTTCATCATATATAATTAAATACTTATTGATTATAAAATATAATAATATAAATTTATCAATTATTTAATTATAATGATTAATTCCAATTTATCATTGTAATGATTATGTGTTTATTCAAATGTTTTTATGATTTTAAATGATTGTTTTTTTATAAATTTTATTCTATATATAAAATTTATTGTATAATTTTTAGTGATTATTTATTAAGTTGTTTAATATAAAAAATAGCCTATACATATAAATAATATATGGTAACACCAAACTACAAAATAGGGGGACCGAAATTTCATCCCCTTCTGGAGAGTAGTCGTGTGGGCGAAACCATAGAGGATTGTCATCTGTAGAGGAAAGTGGGAATTAGACTCGGCCTATATATATTGAATTCTAGATCTCACCTTGTAGAATGCTTGATCTAGGTCTGGTAATATAGCTATGTCATTGACTATGTATATGTGAGTTCGTATGTAGGCAATAATCCCCTCTAGAGAGCTCAATGGTGGTAAGGTGTAGGTTGTAATGTATATTGTTGGGTCAAACAAAAACATATTCTGATATTGTAAAATATGTGGCACAACACTATTCACATGGTTTTAAAAATTCGTATATGCACACATCCATCTAATTAGTTTCACATGAACTATTCCATTATCACTTCGATCTTCTTCTACCTCCACCATTTTGTTGAACCTTGGAAGAGTTATCTAGTTTGTGTGGTTGAAATATTTTCTTTACTGGGATCAATAAAGGGTATTTATTACAATTAATATGATAAAAAGATATCTATATTTTTATGATACTTAACAAACATGAAAAGGATGAGGAAGAACGCAACACATATAATAAGAAATATTGATTTAAATTTTATTTTGATGTCAGTTTTCATCGATTTATTCAATATTTAATCACAAAGGATTTCATTCCAATGATTTCTTCTCAAAATAATTTTATTTATATAACATTTGAAGATAGGTAATAACTCAATAGAATTATAATTGGACTAATGGAATATTTATTTTCCAATTTTCATGATCAAAATTTTTATTGTTCGTCAACAATTATAAATCATGTACAACTGACAGATCACAAAACTGCAATACATCACTACAATAGTCGAACACTTGACCACCAAAAGATGACATCCACATATATTTATATATATATAGATATCTATTTTCAAAGGTTGATCATAATTTGAACAATATATACTATAAGATAAAATGTAAGATATCCCACCACTGTAAAATGGCATGGAAGCATGTATTAGACATTAGCGTCACCATGTTTCATCAGGAAAACAACATATATATATCTTTTTACAATAGTAGAACCATTGTTCCTTATACATCTGGTTGGTGATGCACAAATAGTATATCTCTCTTCCTCAGGAAACAATATCAAGATCAATAAACCACTAAATAACATTAAATCAATCTATTATTAGGTTTTTATATCTACCAATAGTTAAAAAATAAATTGAATTGGGAAAATGATTTTGTTATTCATAAGGAGACATTAAATAAATTTGTTTAAGTAAAAAAATGAAAGTTAAAAAATATGTAACTTTTGATACTAAAAACAAATATGAATGGTTTTTTATTACATTTCATCCTGAAATTGAATAATGTTATATTTTTAAAGAGATTAAAATGAATTAATTAAAATTTTACCATATATAAATTTACAAAGAGATGAAATTATTCAAACTATTGGTCATTTATATTCACAAAATCCTTTAGAAATACTTGATATTTCATGCATAAAGATTTTTGTTCTACATATCCTAAAATCTAATGATTCAAAACAATTTATTTTCCAAAAATTTATTCGACTATTATAACATCCCTGTTCCGGAAGCCACCCTGGGATGCCCCGTACATGGTTGGTCACATGGCCCCAAGCACATTTTCCGTAATTCCAAATGTTATTGACTAGTATTGAGGGCCTTGGGTGTGATAGTGGGGAAACTATGCCCTAATTGGAATAGTAACACATTGGAAGTAAAAAAATAAAATATCAGAAGAACTAAAATTACCACACAATATTAAATTAAGGAATTATGAAGAAAATAAATGAAACACATATACATATAAATGATGAATGATAAATATGTCTAGAAAAGAATCCAAAACAATCAAATTTCTAGAATATAGTTAGAATCCCATGTACAAAGGAAAACAAGATAAAAAATCCTTAACATCACATGCCTTAGGTTGGTCCCTTGCTCTCCAGCTCTACTTCAAATTATGTACTTGATGTAGATGGGTGCTTTCCCTTACCTATACAAAAAGTAATATAATCAGTTTGGTCCCAAAATCATATCCCAAACAAGGTGTGAGAAGAAATCCCATTAGGAATCAACCACAAGATCTATGACTAATAGTTAGTGAAAATAGGGCAGGCAATGAGTAAAATTAAAAAGTGAACAAGAAAGTACTCAGCAGAAAACAATCTATATTTTCAATGAATTAAATTTCATATATAAGGAAACATATAAACAAATTAGTTAAAAACAAATAGGTAACCCTCTAGGATGTACACACGTTCCATTCCATCTAGTCCTACCTAGAAACACAAGCAAGAAGGAAAACACAAAAGGTAACCCTCTGGGAAGTACTCCTAGACTATTCCCTCTGGTCCTACCTAGCAACACATGCAAGAAGAAAAACACAAAAGGTAAACCTGAATGAAGTACTCACATCCATTCCCCTCAGGTCCTACCTAAGAACATAAGCAAATCCTCTATGCAGTACATTCAGTCTAACACCTATGGTTCATCTTAAGCATAGACTCTCTAAGGAAGAACTCCCCATCAATTCCACCTAGAGTCTCGTATAGGTACTAATGGTGAACCTGGGACAAACATACATCACATTTCCCATATGGCCCACGTTGAGGAACTAAAAACACTATAAGGAAGAACCTACGTCAATTCCCTCTATGGTCTCGTATCGTAAGCAAAAAATTGACACTCTGAAGAAGCGATTCCACCCATTCACCCTATGTTCTACTACACCAAGTTCTCACGGCCATCTGTATGTCAACCAAGAATAGTAGTGCGTATTGGTCAATGAAAAACTCATGAACAACGTGGATCAATAGACTACAACATAACAACATGTCAGAACAACAATCACACCATCCTACAATACTAGGCATGGAATGTAAACATTAGCCTAATAGGAAAACTTGAGAAAACAGTAAAAACAAGCAACATTCCTAGAAAATACTTCCAAACCATTTCAATTAAACCTATTCACATTCAATTAACCTCTATTTGAGCATACAAGTATACCAAGAAATTATCAGGGAAAAATGGTTAACACGCAACACCCCGTTCAATGGTATTATCCAATCTTTTTCATATAATTCAAATACATTCATCCAAAAGGAACAAAACACCTACCTTGGTGTTGGGAGATATCTATACATCCACATCGAGACTTGAATCGCCCAATAATACTGTAGATCTAGAAAAACAGCCAAAACATTCATATGAGGATAATGTGAGGGAGACAAGGAATCATGAAATGTTGTTCTAGAAGAAGTAAGATCATACCGAGGATATTATAACGCAATCTACGGCGGTCAAATCAGAGATTGGTTGCTCGATCCTGGGCTCAGAGAAATATCACAACCGTGTAAGAGCTCTCAAATGAAATAGGTTGAGAAGAGGAATGTTTAGGAAATTAGATGTGACCTCAGTGCATTTAATGAAAAAAAGAAAATACACGGCATGTACATTGGAAGTTCATGGACTGTACTTACCATTTCGGTACCCCACATTAGGTGGCCTCTAGGTCACCTCCACATGACCGTGTGTGATGCCATTACGTGGCCAGCACATGGCTTCATCCAGCAACCGAGTACACGACATGTACTCATAATGTACACAAAGTGTACTTAAAAAATAACCATAAATTACCATTTTTCTAGAAAATTACTAGAAAAGGAAAAAATACCTTAAAAGAAGATCCAGGTTCTTACAAATATACCCATTGAAAAAAAAATTTCCCCCAATTTCCCTATAAAGGTGGCGTAGAAGGAGAAACTGTGAACAAGTCTGGACACTATGATCGCACGTATTCCACCCTCTCCCAAGTCTCCTTCTGTACTCGCCCGTTCTGGAAATACACTCGTACTAGATGAATAGACCGGTCACGAAGAACCTGTGTACTTCAATCGACAATCCGGATTGGATTCTCCTCAAGATATGCATCCAATTCAAACTCATCCTCCTCGGGATGGAAGGAATGATATGGGACTGAGAAATAATGTCGAAGCTATGAAACGTGGAAGACATCATTCATTGCAAAATACCTCTTAGGTAACTGTAACTGATAGACAACCATCCAAATTCTTTCCAACAACTCGAATGGACCGACATTCCTTGGAAAAAGCTTACCCTATCTCATAATCCATATATGTCCCAACCTCAGCATGACATGTAAGAAAACATGATCCCCGACCTCGAACTTCAAAGGCCATCTGTTGATCATCAAAACACTTCTGTCGAGACTGTGTAGTATTCATCCACTTCTGAATCAACTCTATCTACTTTTTTGTATCCTTGAAAATATGAGGTCTTAGCATAGCTACCTCCCCTACCTCTATCCAACATAAGGGTGATCAGTGTGGCCAACCTTATAAAGCCTCATATGGTGCCATATGAATAGATTCTTGAAAAATATATTGTAGTAAAACTCCATAAGATGTATATTATTCTCCCAAGATCCTCCAAAATCCTAAATTCATGACCGAAGCATGTCCTCAAGTACATGAATCGTATGATTGGACATGACATCTATCTAGGGATGGTATGTTGTACACAAAATCACCTGTGAACCTAAATCCATCTAAATCCTCTACTAGACACAAGAAGTAAAATGTTCATCCCTTCCAGAAATAATGGAGTGTAGAACCCTATTTAGACGTAAAATCTCTCAAAATTACAACTGTCCTAGGTCATCAAAACTGAAGGTCTCCTTGATCGTCAAGAATTGAGCTCCCTTCGTTAGTATTTCAATGAAAACCCAAAGTGCATCATTACCTCAAGGTAACATTTGTAAACCTATCATGGAATCCATCACATCATCACTCGACTTCCACTCGGGAGTGGTTAACAGCTACAAAAGCCCTAATGGTAGTTGATGCTCTACCCTCACCTACTAACTGGTGGAACACTTCATGAAAAAACCAGAAAAATATCTCATCGTACCTGGCCACAAATACTGGTTGTGTAGATCATGATACATCTTGGTGATACCAGTATGAACTGCACAATATGTGAAATGAAATCCCTACATCAGCACCTCATGGATGTCTGTTGTAACACATACACACCACTAGAAACATAAATTCTTATCCTCAGATATTGTCCATCCAGTAATATGGTTCTCTCCTGACAATATTTTCTGTATTACTAGGCACTCATAATATAATACTTGACTCACTAAAACTCGATGAAGAAGATTATAGGTAACATTCAAAAAACAAATAATAGTTTACCCCATTCTTTTGTGCAAGTCTAAATGAATCTTAGAGAACATATCCATATGTTTTTAGTCAATAATGGTCTCCTGAACTGCCTGTATTTGAGTCCCCCTACTAAGTGCATAAGCCACTGTGTTGCTTTTCCCAGGTGTATTTGAAAGCTCAATGTCAAATTACTAAAGGTACTCATCCCACCTTCATTGCCTCAAATTGAAGTCATGCTGAGTGAAGATATACTTGAGACTCTTTTGGTTGAAGAAAACCATAGAATACCCCCATAAGATAATGTTTCCAATAACATAATGCATGAACAACATCATCCAATTTGAGATCATGTATCGAGTAATTCATATCATGTTGCCTCAACTGTTGAGACTCTTACGAGATGACTCATTCTCCCTACATATGTATCGCTCCAAAACTAATACTTGAAACATCCCAGTACACAATATAGCACTAGCCAGACTCTGGAAAAACTATTATCAGTGCTTAAGGGAACCTCTATTTTCATCTCCAGAAAGGCTGCATCACAAGAATTTTTCCCAAAGAATTTTTCACATTTCTTACTTAGGCCTATGAGGGGCCCTTATAAGCATGAAAAGTCCTCTATGAAACATCAGTAGTGTGCATACAGATCTTAAAACTCTATAACTCAAAGGAATTCTTCGGCTTTTCCCAGTAAAGTATTGCTCTTACTTTCTCCGGCTCTACTAGTACTCATGTCTCTAAGATAAAATGACCCATGATGTGATTCGTGTCCATCCTAAAGTGGAATTTTGAGAGCATATCATATAACTATTACTCTACCTGTGTACTCAATACGATCTCAAGAAGGGTAGCATGGTATTGTTGAGTGTGAGAGTACAACATGATATCATCAAAAAAGACCACCATAAAATAATCCATGTATGGTTGGAACACTTGGTTCATCAGTGCCATGAAAACTTCAGGCGCATTCGTGAGACCAAACAACATTACAATAAACTCGTATAGAGAATACATGCTCCAAATGGTTTCAAGAGGTATATCATATGGTCTAACGTGCAACTGATGATAACTATATCTCATGTAAATCTTCAAGAACTCATGGTATCCTCAAAGCTGATCAAAGAGATCATGAATCCTCGGTAAGGGATATCGGTTCACTGTTGTCATCTTGTTCAGCTTATGATAATCCACACAAATCCTTAGTGTTCAATCTTCATTCATCAAAAACAGGACAGGAAATCCCAAAGAGAAGTACTGGGTCGGATGAAACCCTTTTTCTGCAACTCCTCCAACTTCTTTTTTAGCTCCTATAAATCTAGTGTAGCAATCCTATAAAGAGGAATGGACACTGGTTCCACTACTCACATGAGATCAATAGAAAAGTCTACCTATTGATCTGGAAGATAACCTAAAAATTCCACTGGAATGATGCCCCTGAATAGATCCACCACTAGAGGAAAGTCCATCTAAGATGTCCTCTGGTCATCCAAATAAAGACAAGGAATCTGAGCTGTAAATCCTCTCAACCCATTATGATCGAGTCCCACTCTTCTCGCCTAGATGTACCACTCTCCCTTATGATGAACTAATTTACCTTATGGTGGTGTGAAACTCAACCTAAATCGGAAGCATTCGATGACTTTTTGGAATGAAACCAACCAGTACATTCTGAGAATGAAATCATAGCATGTCATCACTAGGACATAGAGGTCCCAATGGAAGTGACATCCACCAAACTCTAGAGGGAACACTTTAAACTAAAGCACACTAAATGTTCTAGTCCACTACAGAGTGTCATGTGTGAATATAGTAGGAGATTAATAGATTAAAAGCCCTAGGTTCTCTATAACAGCTTCATATATTAAGCAATTGGAAGCCCCTGTATCGAAGAGAGTAGAAGATAAAACTGAGGCAACTAAGATCGTACCTTGAAAAGTATATTGTCTGATAACCTGCTCTTTCTGGGTCTACTCCATTAAAAATGTATGGAATGTACCATGACCTTGTGACCCTGCCTGATACACTTAGATGATCCGCCCTGATGTCACTGAAACCCGGACGACTGGCTACCACGACCATAAACTCTACCTCGGCTTGAATGGCCAGAATAAATCCAATTCCTAGACTGGTGAGAAACGGGTCGCATTACTCTTGTATGAAGAGTCATAGAAGAACCCCTATCACCAGCTGCTGGTGAGATGATTTGGCAGAAGCTCTAGATATCACCCATCTTGCAGCAAGATTGGCACACCACTGGGTCTCTCGGGAAATGTGGGCTCGTATGCCTACTCTTCCAACACTAGTATAACACCACCTGGATACCAAAATATATATCTCTCCTCCTAGGATATCCACATTTAGATGCCCTATGGTACATCCTACTATTATTAGGACGGATACTAACTATTGATGCCAAGCTTCCGAGCATCACAACTTCAGAATCTCTCAGATTGCGCTATGTGATCAGTGCCAGTTTGGTGATAGATGTAATAGTTGTCAACCAGGTGATATTCACCTGTGATTGGATGTCGTGCCTCAGACCCTCTCTAATCATATTTTATACGAATAACTCATCAGCTTCTAGAATTGGCGTGAATCTCTACAGATCTGTGAACCAAGAAGAATAATCTATAACAGAAAGAGTACCATTCTCCAAACTCATAAATTATCGGTCTTGATCATACCACAAGGTCTCCAAGTAGAATTACTCATAAAAAAATGTTGAGACTCATCCCATCCATGACCTCGTCGTGTCCATCATGTGAGATCACATCCCACCACCTCTTAGTGGAATCTCGTAGCATGTACGTAGAGATCTTGACCCTCCTCTCTAGAGGTGTCTCGAGATGCTCAAAGATAAAAAGCATTAATTTTTTCCATGAATCTATTTCATGGGGTCCTCCTTCCCCTTGGATTGTGGGAGGATGATGATACTAAAAGACCCACGTCAACTCTTCCTTGGATGAGATAGGATGCAGTACCCCACAGAAGGTCTGTATGATCCTCATAAAGAAATAGGTGAACTGTGCATTTGCACATACGTCATATATAACAGTTGGTACCAATACTGGAACAACTAGAGGATCATCTGGTAGTCCCTGATCAACTATATCTAGTGCCTGGTAACCACCTAGAAACTAGCATATGACCAGAGGACGTCTCGGTGACATGAATCTACAAGGTCAAACCCACAACATAGAAAAAAATTATCAAGGACTAAATGCAAGATGCATAAGAATGGAAAAAGAGAAATTAAACACTAAAGTTTTACAAATAATGACTATAGGGCATGTATAATTACATCACGACATGTTCCCTTAAGCCTTTCACATGGGCGTGTACTTGAATTATCTTCCCCTGCCTGAGTCCTTTTACAGGGCTAAGCCAAACAGTTATCCCTAGAATGATATTGAAAGGTGTGTTTGTTCCAGGTACGGTGTGTACTAGACCAGCTTCACTGACCCATGTTGTTTGTGACATGGTGGGATACACAGCTGACACAACACGGTGTGTTCCAGATGAACACAGTGTGTACTAGAAAAGATAACACTGACCCGTGTAGTTAGTTTTATAGACGGATTCATATATTACAATACATGATGCATTTAGAACCGACATGACATGTATAACCTATGATTTTTCCATATGTGTTGTTAGACACACTGGCAGACACATGGTCAACACGACACTGTGTGTACAATCCGTACACAACAAGTTCTTACAAGATTTGTAATATCTCATGTTTCTCCCCACACGGCCTATGACATGGTTAGAGGCTAGACAATGTGTACATAAGGTACACAATGTGTACAAAATAAAAACAGTTTCTTCCCCAATATAAGTACATATGGCATGTAGTCAATACTACACAACATGAATTCTAGGTTTTTTCAAACAATAAGCCTTATAAATTACACTGGAAACCAGAAAAAGAATTATACGGTTTCTTAAGATCCAAATTATGATCCATGAGGGCACATGCTCGCCACGAATCAAAGCTTTACATCTTATTCATGCAATAACATGGATAATAGGGAAATGTTCCACCAAATTATGGTCCATGAGGACCCATAACACATCAAGAAAAAATGTTTGCATTTCATTCATAAAAAACCTTACACAACAATACCCTATCAAATAGAAGGTATTTTTATCATGGTATCTATCACAATAGAATGCATATCGAGCACAACACCAATCACAAAAACATGAAATATCTAACGCTCCCTATCTTTCTTGGCATGAATGCATGACATGTGATCCCTTGAATGTTCTTATATAATGCATGAGATGTAATTCCATCATCTCTTGACGTTTTAAATGAAATATATCCTCAATATCATCAACAATAATAGCACAATACATGTGAGTCACCCAATAGTAAAAATCAAACCAACTGTAAAATTGAAAATACAGAAAAATTACAAAATATGGTAAATTGGATTTTCTTTGTGCACGAGTAAGGTACTCTCGGGGAAAAATTTCTACCAATTACATATTCTTTTCTATCCCAGACTATAGACTCCCCACATTATGTCAAAGAAAATAATTCGTCTGATACGACATTGTAACGTCCCGGTTCTAAAATCCACCTTGGGGTGGCCCGTACCCAGTTATTCACATGGCCAAAACAGAATTTCCCTTAATTCTAGAGTTTTCCAACTAATAGGGAGGGCTTTGGGTGTGATTTTTTTGAAACTATGCCCTCATTGGTAGAGTATCATAGATGAAGTAAAACAGATATACAATAGTGGAAGGAGAAAAATTACCACACAACATTAAAAAATGGAAGGCTGATGAAGAAACAATTGGAGAACATATATATATATATAAATAATGCATGATACATATTTCTAGGAAAGCATCCAAAAAAATAACATTGCACAAATATAGTAGAAAACCCATGTACAAATGAAAACAAGATAAATAGATCCACAACATCGCTAGCCTTAGCTTGGTCCCATACTCTCCTGCTCCACAACTAATCAAGTACCTGATGTAGATGGGGTCATTCCCTTAACTATATTAACTACAATTTAATATATTTGGGACAAAAAGCATAAACCAAAAAAGGTTTGAGACTAAATACAAGTAGGAAACCACCATAATATATGTGCTTAACAGCCAGTAAAAATATGGTAGGTAATGCATAAAAGGAAGATGTGAACAACAAAGTACTCAGTAGAAAACAATCCACGATATCAAAGAATTAAATTTCATATATCAAGCAACATCTCACCCATGTAGGTAAATACATACAGGTAACCCTCTGGGATGTACTCACAGCACATTCCCTCTGGTCCTACCTAAAAAACATTAAACAACAACACACAAATAGTTACCCTCTGGGAAGTACTCATAGCCTCTCCCCTCTAGTCCTACCATGGAACACAAGGAAGTAGCAAAAAAAGGTAACCATCTAGGAAATACGCATAACCTATCACATCTGGTCTTACTAAACAACATAAGCAACCCTTTTAGAAGAAAATTATGTCTAACCCATGTGTCTTAACATAATCATAGACTCTTTGAGGAAGAACTCGCCATCAACTCATCATATAGTCTTATATTGGTAATAAAGGAACTCTGGGGAAGTACCTACATCAAATTACCCATGTCTCTCACGTCGAGGAACTACTAAAACACTGAGTAATCACTTACACCAATTCCCCCTGTGGTCTCACATTTTAACCAATAAACAGACACTCTGGTGAAGCCCTTCCATTTATTCTCCCTATGGTCTACTACACAATGTTCTCACGGCCCTGTATAAGTCCAGAAAGCATAGCAGTGCATATCGGCCAATGTAAACCAGAAGAAAAACATTTCCAAATATTCTACAAAATAACACCATGTCAGAACAACCATCCTACAATCCAACAATACAAGGCAAGGAATGTAAAAAGCTGTCTAACAGGAAAACTAGATCAAACGGTCAAAACAGGAGACATGAATGAAAAACACATAAAAATCATAGAAATTCACCCTATTCACATTCAATTAGCCTTTATTCATACATAAAAGAATAGAAATAAATTATAAGGGCTAAAATGGTAAACACCCAATACCTCGTTCAAGGGTATTGGACAAATTTGCACATATAATTCAATGTCTTTCAAGGGAACAACAAACACCACCAACCTAACTATTGGTAGATATCAATACTTGAACCTTAAGCCTTAAATCACCCATGAACACCGTATATATATAAAACAATGTCTAAAACGTTTAACCAAAGATAACTTGAGAAAGTGGAAGAATCATGAAAGAATACTCAATAAGATGGAAGAGCTTACCAAGGTAATTCCAACTCAATCGATAGTGGTCGAATCAGAGATCAGATGCTCAGTCGGGGTCTTGGAGGAAGATCGATCTCATACGGGATTTCTCGGACGAACTACGTCGATAAGAAGGCCTTTCTAGAAATTAGACCTGACCCCTATATGTTTAATGAAAAAATATAGAGCATGTACATTTGATGTACACAGTGTGTACTTGTAGTTTACATACCCCGCATTAGTCGGCCTCCAGGTCAGCCCCACATGGACGTGTGTGCGACCGTTACATATCCAGCACATGATTTCATGTGGAAACCGAGTACATGGTGTATAATCATAACATACACTGTGGGTATTTCAAAACATTCCAGAAATTCTTCTTTTTCTAAAAACGGTCAGAAAAGTAAAACATACCTTAAAAAAAGATGTGGTTTCTTATAAATAATCCATTTGGTTCAAGTTTATATAGGGTACAAAAACATGTTGTTTAAATTGATTACATTCATGGAAATATCACTATAAATCACACAGAATCATGGTATTTAGGCAATAACACCTCCAAATGCTTGGATATTGATAATTCAAAATTTATTTATTTCAACTCATGTGATATTGGATTTGTCACATTTGTAAAAAATTATAAATTTTAGATAAAAGGTATTGGATATGATTGTTTTTCTAAAACTGTAATTACATCAGAAATATTACTTATTAATTTTTTGGAAAAAATAATAAAATTAGTATATCATATCTAGGAGATGAAGGATTAATTTTTTATTCTATAAATGATAAATAAGAATTTCGGAAAAATTAACATGTTTTATTTTTTGCGAATAGATAATAAAATGTTTGCACTATTTTTTTATCTAATCAAAAAAAAATTTATACATGTTGGAATGATATATATGATTATTTCATTATATGGTATAAGAGGTTTAGATAAGAAAATTCATAACTCTTTCAAAAATACCAAATCATTAACATGTTCTTGAATTTACAAAGTTCCACATAAGTAAATACTTCTATTTTATTTCTATATAAAAGTTATATAAAACAATGAGTGATTTAAATCTATAAATGATATTTTTGTTTCTAGATGTAAATAAATATTACATGATAGATTTTTTATACATATACAACCTATTAGTTTTTTTGTAGAAAGTATGTTTTAATAAATGTATATGATTATGGTATATTCATATGAATTTATTTCCTATCCCATAAAAATGATTCTTTTTCAAAATATTGTTCAATTTGAAATCTTTATCAAAAAAGAAAGAATATTTCAATCATATCTGTCATAAGTGATAATGGTGGAGAATTATTTAATTTATAATTTGATATTTTTTTAAAATAAAATCGGTATAAACATTATTTTTTATTACTATTGACATCACAATATAATGGTGTAGTAGAAATAATGAATAGTTCAATTCAAGAGATAACATTTTCTTTGATAGTGGAATTTTGTGTACCTAAATATTTTTTGGTTGAATATGTTAGTATAGATTAAAATATTTTAAATAGAGTTTATATTAGACCATTTTCAAATAATTCTCTATATGAACTAATTAATGTCTATAATCATAAGGTGGGATAATTTAACGTATTCTGTTGTATCACCTATAACTTAAATAAAAAATGTAAATAATAAAAAATTAATTATAAATTGTATGAAGATATATTTTTTGACAATAAAATTATATAATTGTTTAAAGAGTTTTTATTAGGAAACATTTGTTTTATAATATTCAATTCATAATTTTTTTAATGAAAATAATTATTTCAAGAATGTTTTTGATTCAAACAATGATACAGAGGAATTAATGAATTTAATTTTTTTGAAGATAATGATAATGAAAATGACAATTGAACAGTTGAGGAGGAGTAAATAACATGTGAAATAGATCATAATGATGTAATGATTATTAAATAAAACCAAATTGAAAATAAAAATTTTAATGTTTAATTTGGTATACAAAAAAAACATATTTTTCTATACATTACAAACTCAAATCCTGTTGTTGATTGTGTTACAATAAATATTGATAAAATAAACCTATAAGAAGAACTAAATGTATTTATTTTTATAATAATTATGAAAAATATGCAGTTAAAATTATTTGTTGCCAATTAGGTTAGTGTTTTTCAAAGGAAGTAGGAATTGACATCGATGTTATTTTCTCTATTGTAACAATTATGGAATCAATTTTAATTCTATTAACCAATGTTTCATTCCAAAAGTAAATAATTATTTTCAGTGGATGTAAAATTATCATTTTTAAATTGAATAATTTCAAATAATGTCAATGTATTCTAACAACCAAGTTTTTTTAATAAAATGATTCTTAATAATTCTTTGATAATTAATAAATATATATATAGTATTAATCAACATCGATTATCTCAGTATTAAATATTAACACATTTTTTATTATAAAATATTTTTATTAATGGTATGGGTGATCTAATCATGGTAATTAAAATATTTTTTAATGATATATAGGTTTTTTATGTAGACGATATAATATTTTTTGAAAATAGTATTTAATGTGTAATTATTTCTCTAAACACTTGACATGCGAATTGAACACGGTCATAATGAGGGAATAAATATTTTTTCACTGGTTTACAAATTATTCAATAGAATTTTTTTTCTTGAATTAGTATTTTTATGATATCAAACTTATAAAAATTTATAGGATTCATTCTAATAAATTATTGAAAATGTTAATTTTTTTTTCTAAATTTGAATTATATGAATCAAGATCATTAGTATATTTAAAAATATAAAGAGGCATGGTATAAATATTAATGTATGTCCCAAAATCTAGACAATAAATAATATTACCAGTCTTCCTATTTGATAGATTTTAGTGAACATAAAAGAAGTTCATTTTTAATATTTTAAATGTGTTTTTAGTTATATCCTCAGGAGTTTTTGTAATGTTTTAGGCTATTCTAAAAATAATCTGTTATGATTTATTATCATACTCTAATTATAATTTTAGAGGTTTTAGACATGATCAGAAAAGCACTACATGTATGAGTCACTCTCTAGAAAAAATATAAATTTTCTAAAGATTTATGAGACAATCGTGAGTAGGTTTTTTGATACCTATGTATGAATGTGTTATTTCTAAAAGTTGATGATCATATATTATATGGATTAAATAAAAAATATTATATTGTAATTCGTTTTAATAAAATTATTATTTTCTATTATATTTCATGAGTTATATCAATTTTTAAAAACCCACTTCAATGATATAAATACACATATATGTCAGATTTAATTTTTTAAGGTATCATGTCAACAAATGTGATAAATTATTAGTGTATTATTATATTTATAAATACTTAGCTGAAATTTTCTTTATTATTGAGATTCTATTAAATTTGAGAAAATAAAAATTGAATTGGTAATTCAGGAAATTATAATATTCATTTTAGTATAATAATTGAATATCATTAAACTATTTGTTATTTTAAAATATGTTTTTATATGTCATTTTTAATTGATTGTTAAATTTTTTAGAGAATAAAATAGAAAATTATTTTGAAATTTAATATAATTTCACTATTGATAAATTTCCAAAAGGGGGAGATTATTTCTAAAAATATAATAAATTTTAAATTGTAAAATTTTTAAAAATAGAGATATAGTTTTCCCTTTAAAGTTGTTTTTAATACATTAACTCGTTCTATTTTTACAAATTATTATTTTATCACATTTTATTATATTCAAATAACTATTAACATGTAATTAATTTTTTTTACATTTATTATTTCTATTAATGGATAATTTCAATTTAATCATTAAATAGGTTTAGTTTATATTAAACTATATTTATGTTTTAATTTAATTAATGGTTTTTATAATTTTAAATTTATAATCCAAATATACATTATCATTGAGGGTGAATTTCTTTATGTGTGTTTATTAAAAAAAGGTCAAAAATTTCTTGACATAAGTGATATCCATTCTTCCATTTATGGGTACCTAGAAAGAAAAATCCTAAGGGAGAGAAATCATAAGGGCCAATCTATTGAAGTAGGAAATGACAATAGGTATACATGAAGAATACCAAGACCATGTATAATGCATATTGGATCTTGGTTGGAGAAGCTGACAGGTTGAGTCGGGAAAGCCTGCTGATCCATTGACTTTGTGTAGGTGTGTAGGTGTGCATGTTATGATCCATTGTTAATATCTCTATGGTTGTATGGTGCATTTAGTATTATAGACCTCTATCTCTACAAGATTCATTTTCAAGGGTGGATTGTTTGTTGGAAAAAACTATTCATATATCCTTATAAATTCTGACATACGCTCGACTATATATTTTGTTTCATTCAAACTATCGGATCACCAGATCAATCAACTTATTCCTCTATTGTTTCTTGAAATATAATCTGAGTTATCTAGATTATCTATTTGAAATGCATTATTCATTAGGATCAATGAAATATACTCTCTTCCATTAATATGATTTAATGATATCATTATTCTAATGAATTTTTCCTTTTATTAAAGCGATGAATAAAAAAATGACACAATTTACTATAAAATATGATTTATAAAATAGTTAGAGTGTCTGTTTCACATATATATTTTAAATGATTATCCACAGATATTTTCTAGTAGAAGATTTATTTTCCTGAATCAGTATGATCCCTACCATTTTTTGGTAGATCTTTCATAAACAAAAGAATCATTGGATCAATGGTAGATTAATCCAAAAAATCTCCATGATTGATGGGTGTGTTGTGTGTTGACATTCTTATATCATAGACCAACAATATATCATATAAAATTAGAAGATTTCTCTTACAGTTAACCATTCAACCACTATTATATCACATCCATTCGTATATATCTCTTCACCAATTGATACTTATTTCATCAATAGATACTACAAGTTTTAATGGCATATATCCTATCAATGGAAAATGGGGTAGAAACATAAATTTCATAGTAGAATCACCATTCATCCATTGTGTATCTATAATTCTATCTATAATTAGACAACACAAGTAGATATCTACATTCAACTGTAGATCATATAGCAATGGAATACCTCTCTACCTATTTACACTCCTAATAAATCAATCTATCATTGAGTAATGATAAATAAATCAAGAATTCTCTATTTACATCTACTATTAGTTAATAAATAATATTTTTTAAAAAGAAATATGTATTAGCCATATATTTTATTTAAATAAAATAAATATTTTTACCGAAAAAATTGTTTTATTTTTTAAAAATATAATGATACGGTTTATGAAAATATTTTCAGAATATTTTATACAGATAAATACATGTAATTATAATTGTTTATGATGATGGGTTATATGAATTTTTAATGTTTCAAAAAATTGGAATTTTGATATTTAAAGTTTAACTGTTTTCAAATAATATATTATATATAATTTTTGTACTTAAAAAGTTTAAATTTTAATACAATTATTTCATGAGTAAATAAATATAATTAATGATTATTATTTTTTAGTGTGAAAAATAAAAAAATGGTATTAGTAATTTTTTATTCTTATGAGAAAATAAGTGGCATGTAGCTATTGGTTATCTAGATTCACATGGATGGTTTGGGATTTAATTAAGTCTGATTAATTCCTTAGAGATGTCAACAAGGTATAGATATAATATTCAAAAAGTTGTTTTTTAATTGTATTTCTAGAAAAATGTGAAACAATTCTTTCTTCTCTCATTAGAACATGCAGCTTCTTCGACTACTATTAGATGGTTTCCATTTCTAATAAAATTTAAAATTTTTCCTACTTCCATTCAGTGATAAATGATCATAGAGACTCATCATCTTCGACATTAGTTAATAACCTGCCGATTTCATTGTAATTGTTTTCTTTTCATGTTCTTCTTTAATTTTTTTTTTCAGGTAATTTTTTCCCAATGAATTGTATGTTTTCCATTCTCTATTTATTACAGCACGCAAATGATGTATAGGTAGTGATTTCCAATGAAAATATTTGGAAAAAACTATGTTTAGTCTCATATTAAATTATAAGGTTATGGATCTAGGTATTGATTAAATTTATAATCTCTTACAGGTTCACACACCTTTTTAAATTTCGGATCACAATGGTTGATAATATTTTCATGTAGTAAAGAATGTTGAGGACTATACTGAGAACTTGTTGATGTAAACCACTAAAAATAATTGTGTTTTTTCATTATATTTCTACTACAATTCATTTCAAGAACACAATAGTGATTATTGATCATTATTTAATAAAAATTGAATTATTTTAAATGTTTTTTTAAAAAATAATAACACCCTATAATAAATATTTTAATCACTATATATAGATCATATTCCCCTTTATATTTTTATTTTAACACCCAAAAAATCTATATTCACAATAAAATGTTAATTAGTTTTTACTATTTACAGTATTTAGTGCAGTAAAAAATTAACTTATCCTAATTATATAATAGAAATTATTGTAATCCCAAATATGTAATATATTTAAAAAAAATATATTCCTAGATGTAGAAACATTTCAACATTAAACCTGCATACACTACAAAAAAGTAGTATTTCAAGATTAGTAATTTTCAAGTGAAAGATGGTTTTATATTAACTCTATAACAAGTAATAATTACTAAAAAAATTAAAATTAAATTTTAATGATTTATAATATTTACTTTTCATTTAAATCAATCCCCATTAGGGTTTTTTTTGATTTATTAAATTAAAAAACAAGTATTCCCATTAAAATCATTTTTTAAGAAAACCCATTTTAATAATAAAATTTTAATTATTATTGAATATTATATTAATATGATAAAAATTTAATTTATTGTATTAAAAATAACTAAATAATTTTTATTATATATTGAATAATTTTATTAAAAAATAATGGTAATTTTATAAAAAATAATAAATAAATAATAAATGACATTTTCAATAATTCAATATTTTCATTATTCGCTGATATATAAATATTTTATGAAAATAAATGTAAAATTTCACCCTAATATAATTTTTATATAAATATTTCAAAAATTCGGTCATTAGTATCATGTAAATTTTTTAATATTTATGCATACAAATTATAATATTCTTTAAAAAACATTATTTTTTAAAGAAAACATATTTATGAAGAATTGAATTAAAATAGTAAATATTGATTAATTATTTATTAATAATATATCATCAATTTATATTTGTTTATTAATATATATATATATATATATATTATTATTTAATACTATTCATACTCAACAATTTAATTATAATTTTATAATTGATAAATATTTCAAGGGCCATTTATGCTTGGTGTTGTGTGTTGACTTCACTGTTGAAAATAATGCAAATATTTTTAAATCACTGGGTGTTACATCAACCAACATAAATAAATTGAATCTTATAAATTTGAAATATAACATAGTAATGATATTATTGGTTTTGGAAATAAATACATATGTTGGATACCCACATCATAAAAATGGTTAATAAAACACAGTCTCGATAATAGAGAAAAGGAATAATGAGGGTCATCTCGAATAACTCATACTAGGATTCCAAATGGGGTAATGTAAAATATATGTTATTATATTTAGGTATAAAATTGATTAATATTTTCATATATTTGTTCCTTAGTTTTCCAAGATTTTTTTATTGAAAAAAATGAGTTTCCCGGACCCTATATAGGGAGTTTTATAGTTGGAACACAATTATGGGAAATTGGGCAACAAACTAGGGTAAACCATGAATCTTGATAGTAGGACTATCCTAAATGAATAAATAGATGCTTGAGTGAGAATACTCCCCCAATAATCAATGCTTCCTCATACAACTTTGATATATAAGGACACACAATCACCACATGGTTTAGAAAATCATTCATGATAATAATTCGACCTATCCATGTCATTTAAATAGTGAATTTACTCATTTTATATCTTCACATTTAAGAAATAAATAACCCATAATCCTATTCATATTGTATTTTCAACCCTAGGAACTTTTTCTTCTCCCTCTATTTCTCCATGGAATCCAATATTTGGGTGGTCTTGGCCTTGGATATTCAAAAATCATTAATTAAGTATCTTTTTTCTTAACATCATCCATCTTCTATGGTTATTAAACACTATTTCTAGGGTTATATTTTCTGAGAAATGTAGGATTCCCTATAATTGGTTGAATCATGGTTTTTTAGGTATATTCGTGATTTTTATGGTTCAATATTTCCGTTATTGGGTTCCCTTTTGATGAATTTTTCTTCAAATGGGTTCCAATTTTTTTTAGAATTTAGGTAGGAAATTATATGTGTAATCATCATTAAATGATTTTGATTTGGTTTTATTTTTTCTTTATTTTGTGATATGGAGAATGTGATTGCCGTGAAATCTTATTCCAAAATAATTTTAGATTCATATGTGGTGAAAGGTGATTTTCATGTGGAAAAATATTCCTAGATGTGTTGATGTGTGTGCAGTGATTTTTGCGATATTTTAAAAGTTAATTAATCAAAAATTTAATACAAGGACACTAGGTAAGAATACTAAGACTAGTATTCACGTTGGATCGATGTGGTTGAGTCCTGGTATCTTCTAGAATTACTGATTAAACAACACTAACTAAACTATGATGATAATTATTATTTAATACCACTATAACATTGGATAGATACCTTTATAGTGGATCATTCATGATGAAGTTGTGGATTATGGTTGCAATACCATGTTTCACTAAGATATGAGGTTCTTATTATCCTACTAGTTCTATTGCCTAAAGTTATTTCCCTTAATGTGGTGCTCCCTTGAGAGTTTGTTTATACCATCTATATAAAATTTCCTTACTCTTATGTTGTATTTCAATGATTTCTTAATTAAAAATTCATTCTAAATGTGGTTTATTTTAAAACGCTTCAATTTTATTTCCTAAAATGAGGATGGTATGTTTTAATATAATGTTCTGGTGTGGAATCATCATTTATGTCTGGAATCCAACTTGTCTCTCGGTCACACCATATATAAACCCTTGTATTTTTTAAAAAATTTGTAATGTGTGACCCATTTAAAGGAATGTTGTTCTATTAGTGGGATGGTGGATCGGGTTTCCAGTGTTCTGTCTTATTTCATGTGTCTATGGTGGTGGCATGGGGGTATCATTCAACTTATTAAATAATGATTTTGGGTTTTCTAGTTAGTTCCCCTCATATATTTGGATTTTAGATTTGTTTAATGTTCCATTAATTTATCTTGATATATTTGTGTCTCATTTGTTGAGGATATCAAAATTGGTGTGTTGATTTATTATTTAATTTTTTATGGTTGTTTTCCTCTTGTTAAATTCTTCATAAAATGTATTATTGATTCCCAACAAATAGTTTCTAGCCTATGGGGATCAATAATTAATTTCATCGCATTTCATGAGATGGGTATTTCATTGGGTTGGATGCAACATCAATTTGGTTCATGAAAAAATAGTAATAATGGATTTTTCTTTATTTATATGGGTTATGATATTTGGGAGTGTCTTGATATAGTAGAGTTTTGATTTTCTTTGATAGGGGTTCTGGTTACAAGTGGGTTGTCTAGACAACACCCCACATGAAAGATCTAGAGTCTCCATTGGATTTCAGGAATTTGGTTTGACATACCCTCTAGGCGATATGTATACGCTATAGACTATGTATGGAAACTGATCTGGGTGAACTGGATTGCCTTTTGATTATGATAGATATGTGTTTTCATTGAATTATGGATGTTTTTTAGATATGTTGTAATTTACTTCTATATTTTATCTTAGAATAGTTTGTTGAGGATTTTTCCTTGTTTTTGTAGCATATAATAGGAGGAGGCCTCCACAAATATATCTAGTGTAGCCACAAGATGCAGCTTGAGGGGATTGTTCCACACAAGTTGATTATGGGAATTTGTAATCCATGGTTGGTTCTACCTATGATTTGGGTTTAGGGGTGTTCTTTGGGCATTCACATGTTGTGGAAGCGGAACTAGGTCATGAAAAGTACAAGCATCAAGTGTTCCTCAAGAGCATACCGCATTTCTTCCCTGGAAAGGTAGAATACCATGAAGAAGTGGACTATGATGAGAAATAAAAATTATTTTTGAGTATTCTATTCTCTTGAGCATGTTCAGGTTATATGTGCCACATTGTTGTTGAAATATCTTTATTAGTGGTGGGGGAGTCAATGATTCATGCTAAGAAGAACTAGAAGTTGGGCTGGATGGATTTCAAGGTAATATTAAATGAGAAGTATTTCCTTGCAGCCATGGATGTTTTAAAAACCCGAGTATTTTTGGATCATCAAAATGGGGATTAGACCATGATAGACTATACCAATCGCTTTATAGAGTTGGTTCAGTATTCACCAATGGTTGATTTGAACGAACAACATAAATCATAATGTTTCAAAATGGGGATACAACCTGATTTCTAATATCATCGATTACTATGTATGTTAATGACTCATTCTTTGGTGGATGATTGTTCGTTGATTTTAGATATCGATCATAGTTGAATGTCTAGTTTATTGGTGTAGTGATGGGTGTAGGATAGATAATTGGTAGTTAAAATGAGAAGACGATTAAGTGTGATGAAGGGTAGAAGAAGGGATGTGGTAGTCCAAGAAATCTTACCCTACATTCATCTTAAATGTCTTCAAATTCTAGGTTAGTTTTGGGACATCATTATTTAATGGTCATGAATATGGAGTTTGTGTGTTTCGCACCATGTTGAGCATACCATCAGTGTATACCTATGGGGAACTTGGAGTGTTTTTTATAGTCACATGTCTATATAAGGTTGGGGTAGGATTTGGGTCCTTCAGAGGGATTTAATCCAAATTATAAACATCCTAGATACCGGGGTACCTGTTCAGGGTTTTTAGGGAAAGGGATGGATCATCATATAGATAAATTCAGTTTAAGGTAGATCCATAGGCCAGTTGTTGTTCTTAGGATAAGGAATATACAATAAATCATCTTGATGTGGATTATAAACTAGCCAAATAGAATTAAAGACACACTTATTTTGAGGTATTATACTTAATGAATCATCTATAACTGTTATTCCATATGATATTGTTGTTTTCGTTTCATTTATTTCTAACAGTTTTTGGAAATTATAAAATTCTTCACTGGTAATTTTCACTATACGATGGGGCCTATGACACTGCTTGGTAAGAAGCGATAGAAGGATTTCATGGGACTTTCTAGTGAACTCACCATGTCAATGGCTGATCTCTAATGGAATTTCAATGTTTTAGAAATGTACTGCATTGAAGTAAACACAAACATATATTATATGGATAATTATCATTCTCAAATAGATTATTATCAGTGGAATGTGATACTTGGGTCACTATATGGAAATACCAAGGTTTGTCAAGGTGAATGGTACCCTTAGTCGGGACATGTTGTACCATGATTTCATGAGTTCCGTATTAATTCCATTAATATATCTCCACTCATATTGGAGGACGATTGGGTGGGGGTCCAAAGAGATGATTACCATATGTGGTGGATGAATTCTGGAAGGTATTTACTGGTGACTTCTCAGGGTATCCTTTGAAATGGGATGTAGATTTCACCATTTGTTTGGTGTCAAAAACACATAAAATATCACTCCCCTAATACATTTTGCACTCCCACCAATTTGACAGAATTAAAAGTATATCATGATTATTTGGAATCCAAAGGATTAATTCTTCGAGCATATCACCTTGGGTTGCCTCATTTATATTCATCAAATATTATGATGGATATCTATCATAATGACCCGACCAATTATGAACAATATGGCATTTCATTTAATGTCCTATGGATATATAAAACAAATAAACTTATTAAATTGGGTTTAAATTTCCATAAAGTATCATTACTATTCATAATATATCCTTTGAATAGTGATCACACAAGTAATATAAATATATGTTCTAGACAAATCCATTCAACACCAACAAAGGAGATGATGGCCCAATCTTATAGACCTTGGTCATACGGATTTTATTTTTTATAGCATAGAAAATTGATAGGGACATAGGGATTCAGTCTTGACTAAGTCCAAGATGAGAAATAAAATATTAATATTGACTGAAATCCCCTTTATGAGATGTTTTTGTTAATATTCATTACCTCATATGTGATGTTATCGGGGTCACCCGAAGAGTCTTTCACTATCAGAAACCTTTCCCCTAGTAATTATGAGACTATTATATAGGTTTATGTAACAAGGTTTTAGTTATATATTTTGTAATCCCTTTTGATAAATAAATTTATTATTCTATCAATTCATTTATGGGAATATCCTTTCTTCAAAGAATATAAATTTGATAGATTGTATTTTTTGAGTAATAGTGGTACTTTTGAGAAATATATGCATTATTATATTTTTCTCAATAATATTATAAAAAAAGTATTATAAATAATTTTTGTATTAGTTACTTATCTAAAATGAACAGGTAAACAAGTCCATAAGAGTTTTATTTTTATATGATAAAATAGAATGATAATTTCAAATGAATTTATTTTTAGGATTTAATGTATTTATGAAAATATATATATATTAAAATAATATTATTACATAAATTCATTTCTTAATAATAAATTATTATATAATTCTTATGAAGTGAGATATAATTTTTCATATGTTTCAATTTTTTTTAAAACCCATCAAATTTCAATAAATATCGTCTCTCATTTTAAATGTGAAAATTAACATAATTTGAAAATTATTTAGATAAAATTATTATTTTTTGAAATTATTTTCTCAAAATTATCCAATGTTGAATTCTTCATAAATATTTATGACAATTGAATTTTTGGGGAAAAAATAATTTATATATAAATATAATGTGTTTTAAGACTTCATAATAACAAGTAGTGATGTAATAAATAACATAAAATGTATCATGGACCAAACATATTTTTTAATTTTAAAATATTGTGATTTTCTATTTATTTGACTTCTTATATAAATCATTAGTGAATCCTCCAAAATTATTTACATATTTTATGATTTTATGTTCATTTATTTTTAAATGTGACTCTACTCCACATAAGCTGGGATAATATTTTACTAACATCTTCCCATGTAATTATATGATAATGTTTTATACTACTCTTTTCCAAAACCATTGGATGGTTTTTGGTTTTAAATAGTAATTTATATAGATTCCAAAACCTATGTTTGTGAAATATTAATGAATTCCTCTCTCATTTACTATATAAACCCTAACATGATCTCACTTATATTCACTCAAAATATTTGGAGCACATACCTAAACTATATTTCCCTCTCTAGAGTCCCCCATGATGGGGCCCCCAAGCTCCAAATAATCCTCTCCCAAGCCTTTGGGATCACACATCAAAGTAAGGGTTTCCATCTATTCTAAAATTTATCCATGTTTCCTTATATTGTTACCCGATTTTGAATTCAATTAAAATGATAAATTATGGTTTAAAACCTACCCTATACATCCCTTATTATGTTTTAATTATGGGAGACCAATTTCTCCCTCATTAATCCTTCCTGTGTACACACATTACCATACCCAAATTTTGTACGAGTTACTTCGATCATCCACTCAGTTCAAGATTATCGATTACGATACATAACATATTTAACAATTCTTTATAATGTAACATGTATTAATATATCCATATTACAACCCATTTAATTTATATATGATGTTATAACCTTTTATATTGGGTAAACGCCTTAGTATTAATACTTATGTCATGTCGTTATGCTGTTGAAATTGCAATGTGATTTTCCATTCCAAAATCATCATGTAATGATTATAATACTAATTAAACTTTAAAGATTATTCATAATTAATAATATATATATATATATCATTTATGACTTCCATATATTTATTCCATATTCATTTATTGTGGAATGAATTATGATGAAGAATTAATCCATATTTTATGATCATTGTGGAACCCTTAAGCATGATAAATAAGTTAATGTGACATGTGCGGTTGGAATTATATAGCACTCCATGGAATAGGGTAATTTATAGTATCATGATATGTCATTTTGGGACAAGGGTTTAACAAATTCCATTTATGACATTTTTCACCATCTTAGGATAGGGGATTACCTGATTCTTTTATGTTTATTCTGTACTGTTTTAAGTGGTTTCAACATTTCAATATTAGGATGATCATGTTATATCATGTCTTCATGTTCATGTTTCCCTTATAATACATTGATATTTATATTTTCTTAAATGTATTTTATTCATCATGTTATGCCTTATTTACTCCCTTATATGGGTTTATTGCTCATCCTTTTCTTATGGATGTCATTAGGTTATCCCATTCAATGCAAAGTGTGAATAAATGTTGTGGTTATGTAAAATGTGTTTTCAATAAAGGTGTTTTATTTTGTGTCTTCTGTTTCAACTTAATTTTACCAAGTGACTAACACAATATACATATTGAACTTATGGGTTGTATTATGTACATGTTTATGTAATAAATATGGTCTAAATATGAATTGAAGAGAAGGGTTGTTATAGTTGGTATCAAATAAAACATTTTATTATTTTTGGTATTACGATAAGAAAACCCTAGTGATAGGCTTAGTGATAATACTAAATATTTTAAAAACATCACTATATCTTGGGGATTATATATTAAGTGGTTTAACAGGAAAATACATCCATATCTGAAAATAAAAAAATATAGGAGGCTCTATCAGAAAAGTAACATGCAGTAAAATATCAAAACACTAAAATGAGCATGAATTGAACAAGAACTGTTTCAAAAAAAATTGGACTTTATACAATATTAGTGTGACACTCCCAGGGGAGAAGTTCTGGTTAATTCATTAGCTTAGTGTGATCCATTATTAAGGAAGGAAGAAAAAAATTCCATAACAATATAAAATAAGAAATATATCGTGGATATCTTAGATTGATGTCTAGAAATTCATAATTTAAGGAAATAAATTTAATATGTTACATATACTTTTTTTATTTCATATTTATGTGTTTTATAGTTTAAAATTAATAATCCTAATTTTCCTTTTATTTCATCAAGTGTTCAGTAATATGAGGACTCGGGGTAACATCATATGTGATGATAAATGTAACAGCCCGAGATTTTATGAAAAATATTCTTTTTAATTTTATTAATGTCTTGTGTTGTACTCTACACCAAAAGGAGCTTGCACAACACGTATCTTTGACTTTCCTTCCATTACACGCAATCGCAACCTTCCTCGATAGCGTGTGTAGTACGCAATACCGAGTTTCACTAAACAACAATACGCTATTAAAATATTATTAAAACTAGCCGTTATGAATAGTAAAAACCACTTCATGAAATTTTGTATATTTTATTTTTCAGAATAGAATTCATTTTTGGATTCATAATATCGAAATTAGCTTAGGACGAAATTTTGGTACTTTTCGGATAACTTTTATTTTCTAATGAATAGTGAAAATTACTAAATTTTAATTAAAAACAACTTTTTTAATTGAAATAATTAATAGTGATAAATTATTAATTTGAGTGGTTTTAAAGTATATTTAGAATATATTTTTACAATTTAATACAATGTTTGTCATTGGATGTAATTTCAAATTTAAACCAGACATAAACAAGTGTCAATCTTTTGATAGATATTGTTTCTTAAAAACACGCTATTTGTTTTAACAGTGGGATTTAATTATAAAATTAATTAATGAAACTTCTATGTTATGAATTTGGTAAAATAGACTTAATTTTTGAATTCGGAATATGAAATATAGCTTATGATGAAATTTTGGCATTGTTCTGAAAAACATCATTTTTTTTATTAATAGTGAAACTACTAAGTGGTAGTTAAAAAACTGAATTTTTCGTAAAACATAATTTTACCGCTTCTGTGAATGGAATTTCAAAAATCCGAGAGACACGGTTGATGTCAGTAAGTAAAATGTGGTTCAATGAGATGAAAATAATTTTTGGTGAATAGTAACTTTTTACTTTTATTTACCACGGTTAAAAGTAAATAGGGTAATTAAGGGTAACAATGATATTAATATTACCCTAAAACATGTCCTAATCCTATTGTACAAGTGTATCTCGACCGAAAACAACCTTAAGTGTAAAATATTATCATTTAGGCCAACTTGGATTAGATTAGGACATTTATTATTAATTTATTTAAAGAAGTGTTAAAATAGTTAAAATCAAAGTTTAATAAGTAAATAATTTTTAATATGGGGTTATACTTAAGATAAATTCGACTATAAATATTAATTAGAAAGATAAAATGATTTCCTACATAATGGTTTTTTATTTATAATTTTTAGACATTAAATAATTAATTTATTTATGACACAATGATGATGTAGTAATTATCTTATTAATGAAATATTGACATAATTGATGTTATAAACACCAAATTAATGTAATTTGAGACTTTTTATGAATCCCAAAAATTTTATAGGTTACTATGATATATTTGTATTGATTTAAGAAACTTTTTTCTAACATATAATTCTGTTATGACTTTCACAAAAATCATATATCAAATAGTGTCAAAATTGACACAAAATAGTTTTTAAATCAAATATTATATTATTAATTGTTATTTTATTCCTAAAAATCTAAGGTTCGGAAAAATTACCTAGATAAGGATATATATATTAATAATATAAAATTTGGGGTTTTATTGGCATGTTATAGTAAGTGTATTAACCATATAGTGTAAGAAAACAAAAAGACAGGGTAAAAGTTAAATTATTTAACTTAAAGTTAAATATAATTGATAAGGTTAAAATAATAACCTAAACATGTCTAAATCCTATTGGATGATAGGATTTAGACCCATACCTAATTTAGCTTCGAAATAAGACCCTTTGGAACCATTATAAATGGATTTTGACTATAATATAATATAATATTTTGAGATATTCCTAAGGTGCCCCTCTCCTCCCTTATAAAAGGTCACCTCCTCCCTCTCCTCCTCACACCAATTTGAGCATTCAATCTCGGCCAACCCCTGCCAAAATCTCTTCTCCAATTTCCTAGTATCGTCCTAGAGGTCCTGGTTTTCTTCAAAGACAATCCTTAGTTCTTTAAGTGGAGGATAAGTGAAGGCACGTCAAAAAGAGGTAATATCCATTACCGATATTTTTAAATTTCTTTTTTCTTCAACTTCTTCTTCTTTAGTTGTTTCATGATAAAGTAATAACATAATTATCTCTTATATACTTATATGTTATTATAAATATGAAACAACTCTAATTAACCTTCTATCCATCCTACGGAAAGAGGAAATCACCGCGCGTGCGTACGTACGGAATACCGTCTCCACGCCGTGGTGTAATCTATTTTCCGCCACCACATTAATTGGATGGGTATAATGGTTTAATGAGTAACTATATATGATTATTATAAAGTGATATTGATACTGAAAAAGTATACAAACACTTCAACACAATTCCATGACCATGGGAACGATATCATCGCTCGTGCGTACGTACGGACTACCGTCTCCACGACGCGATGAGATTCATTCTCAATGATTAACCATTCATGAATGATTATAAAGTATATATAATAAGTACTAATTAAATATATTACATAATAATGATACTATATTTATTTATATTTATATGTATGTCATCTACTTAATTCCATTCAATTCAATAAGGAAACGAAAACATCGTTCATTCGTAAGTACGGACTACCGTCTCCATGAACGGTGTATCTCATTCCATTTATCAATATATTCTTCTGAATATATATTATATATAAATCATGTTTTACATTCTGGATATAATTAATCATGATCCATGTAATCATATTAATAAATACAAGTTAAAAACACGAACGACAAATGAGACGATTTTACCCAAAACGCTTCTTTAACATGAATTTACAAAAGAACAGGTAATATAAAGTCATAAGTGGACCATATATGATATAACAACAATGAATATGATTCTGGAAAAAGTCAATAACATGATTTAAATCATTATACAGGAGGTTCAGACTCGTACAAATCAAGTCGGACCTAAGGTAAGGGAAATATCACAATCTCATTTTTATCCGAGATTGTGTATACTTTGGTATTTACTGGGATGTATTTTATCATCCACGTCCATGTTTCCTCAATATGTAATATTTATATCATTCTACAATAGTTTATATCCAATTTTACCCTTTGGTGATTTTTTTTAGTAAAAGATATGAAAGGAATCTTTTGTCGTTTTTCATACGAGGTACTTTTTTGACTTTTCCGACAAAAGTACGAGAAGAATGTTTTTTTAACTTATACGGAAAGAATGGATTTTTAAAACATAATTTCCAAGAATATTCCTTTATAAGTTTTCAAGTTTATTTTTAATCAACTTATTTTAGTTTATAATTGTATGACATGTTAAGAAAAAAAAGTGTTTTTGAATTAGAAAGGATATTTTCCTAAAGAATGGAGTTCAAATGTTTTATCAAAATTATTTTCCATCTAAGATAATATAGGGTTCTGTTTATATCCCTATTATTAAATTTATTTGATTATGTTTTTAGGAAATTATTTTTATGAAGTCATTTACCTTATATGATTTGATTTATGATGACATGATGTTTCAAGAATCCCATTTTTGATACATGTGTTATGCGATGATGTATGATTTATGATTATGTGGCACACATAATAATGGTATCATTATGAATGGGTGGGACCTATATCTACCTCCAATGCATTGGGTAAATATTTCATATCTCATGAGATAGTCATAGCTGGAATGGTAGGTTATACCGGTTCAGTGAAACAGAACTGAAACGAGGGTGACTCGATTCAGAAAGGGACTTTGTCCACTATGATAGTCTTGGAAATGAGTCTTGACTAACAAGAAATGATTCTCTATGATTATTTGTGTATTCAACAAAGTTTCATGTTTTTTGTTATGCTTATTGGGATTTCATTTCACTACTATGATTTATCCCATGTAATGAAATTATGCTCTCTTTTGCAGGTTAAGATTTCCAAAAGTTATGTTCTTATGAATATGATGTGATTGATTTTTCTTTTGTTTACCCTTACTGAGCATTTGAGCTCACCCTTTTATGTTTTCTTTTCCCAAGGATATAAAGAAAGGTTTTAGGTAAAAAAAGGGAAGATCTTTATGGGAGATATTGAAGATCTTTTACCATGATTAGAAGATTACATTCCGAGTTTCCAAAGACACTAAACTATTACGATCCTTGTGTGTGTGTTTTTGTTATGTACTAAGTATTCGGCAAAAGTAATGTAATGTCCATGTACGTCAGGCTTCGGGTCTCTACAGTTGGTATCAGAGGAAAGGTTTAGTCAACCTTTGGAATCTAGGACGCGAAAACGTTAGTGAGATCCCTAGAGATATTTCTAAGGTATGTCTAGGGATGTCCCTAAGGTTAAGTATACGTATAGTTAATAGTACTAGAATTAAGCTAACGATCATAGAATTAAACCTAAGATGTTAGATATTTAAGGTACTCCCACTTTATTATGTTGTTTTCCCTAGCATGATTTTTTCCTCTCACACTATTCTTTTTGGGTTTTAGACGATGGATGGAACCCGAAGGAACCGTGTTGATCAATACAATGGACAATGCAATGATTTCCTCCTGAACAGACAAATGTTATGGGAGATGGAGTGAAAAATCTTATTGTTATACTTACACAAGCTATGAATCCTTCTGGACTTCCAAATGAGCAGAGAAGGGAACAATATTCTATTGAGTCCTTCATGAGGCAACGTCCACCTTCTTTCAGTGGGTCTTCTGATCCACTTGTTGCTGAACAATGGATCAGTACCACTGAAAAGATATTTTCAGTTCTTCAATGTTCTGATCATGATAAAGTCATCTTAGTAGTATATCGTTTGGAAGGTGAAGCTGATCAATGGTGTAATCTTATCAAGAATACGAGGCAAAGAGATGAAATTGAGTCCATGGAATGGGACGAGTTCAAGAACTTGTTTTTCATTAAGTACTTCCCTCGTATTCTTCGAACAATGATGGAAAAGGAGTTTCTTGAGCTGAAGCAGAAGGATGATGAATCTGTTGGTATATACGAAGAAAATTTTACAAGACTTGGAAGGTACGCTTCTGGTATTATCATCCAACCTGAAAGTAAAGTTGATCGATTTTTCAGTGGCTTAAAACCAAGTCTTAGAAGGGAATTAGCTATAAGATACTTCAGTTGCTATGAAGAAATTGTGCAATGTGCTATCAAGGTAGAAATGGAAGTTGGTGTTATATATCCATCTCATGGTTTTGACAAGAAACGAAAGATGGAGTTCAAGGAGAAATCTCAGAATAATGGTGAAAAGAAGATGAATGTTTCCTTATGCACAATTTGTGGAAAGAAGAATGGTGGAGATTGTCTTAAAGGGACTAGAAAATGTTTTAAGTGTGGAAAAGAAGGTCATCGAGCAGCTGAGTGTCGAAGTAATGGAAAAAGGGTTTCTAATGATGTGAATAAAGAAAACACTACAGAGAACGCACCACCAACAATTCAATGCTTCAAGTGCAAGGAAATGGGGCATTATGCTAATAAATGCCCTAATCCAAGGGTTAGTGATGATCAACATGAGAAACCACTGAAGGGAAAGGACAATGGGAAGTCACATGCGATTACTATTGGCGATGTTGAATATGACAACGATGTGGTGGAATGATTAAGTGTTTATGTAATGGGATTCCAAAATAATATTGTATCATGGAGTATGGAAATATTTATGTATTGGTCTAATGTTGTATTCAAAGTGATTGAGATATTTTTGGAAACAAGTTGATATGCGCATAGTGAAGTGAAAATGAGAAAATGAAATGTTTAACAGTATTCATGAGCTCATTATTGATATAAGGACTAAGTGATATCATGGTTTGAGTATATAGAATTTTGAGGATTTTTGTATGTGGAAAGTGTTAAATTTTAACTGCATTCATGTTTTCACTAAGGTATTCAAGAGAATACATGATTAAGGACTTTGAATTTTTGGAATGTGACCAAAAAAAACATATCTTATGATATATGGGGATCGACGATGGTGTTAAATATCTGGTAATCGTTTTAACTATGTTATGAGAGTGGACTGCAGTATTATGGATAAGCCTAAATATTTGAATGTATTATGTTGGACATAAGTTAGTATTGTTTAAGGATCGATGTTTTCTCGATATTATTGATGGGATGTTATAGTAATATAGTTTTAGAAAAAGGACAACCTGCAGGACGGGCGACAACCCATCGCGTCGGATAAGGCTGTGGAAATCAAACCCACAACCGAAGTGCGACTGGCCTTTATCGCCTACCACTGGCCTACAGGAAGTCCCTGTTTAGTAGAAACTAGTTTTATTATATTAAGCTGTATGACATATGATGTATAAGTCCATTTTAGGAACCATATATGATTAATCTCACTATAGATCGACTTATGTATATAATTTTTTGCTAACCTTTTGTTTGAGACAGATGGAATGTCCCGACATTCTATCACATGATCTGCTAACACTTCACGAATAACAAATTCAACTTCATTTATTTAAGAGATGAAGTGGAAATTGTTAAAGGCACGAACAATAGTGAGATTGTACCAAAATAACGTAAGTATTTATTCTAATTCAAATTCTTTAACTTTAGGGAAACGATCTTGAAAACCAAAAATGTTGTCCTAGTGATCTTATATCTGATGAATCAGATGGTACCTTAGATCGTCACAAATTTATGGATTTTTGATCGGTGGCTTTTCCATAGCCATGTTCTCAACCACTCTCCATCAGAACATGATGGTTAGATTTCTCTTCCATATCCATATTTTCACCTATGTGGAAACCCAGGGATTAGTTTACTTGGGTAACCGTTACGTTTCATACTTTTTTATTTAAAGATTGGTTTTGATATTCCTTTTTACGATGTGGGTTTCTATTAAAGAAACTTTCGAATAGTAAACCATTTATAACCCCGACGAATTTCGAGGGAGAAATTCATTTTAAGGGGGGTAGAATGTAACAGCCCGAGATTTTATGAAAAATATTCTTTTTAATTTTATTAATGTCTTGTGTTGTACGCTACACCAAAAGGAGCTTGCACAACACGTATCATTGACTTGCCTTGCATTACACGCAATCACAACCTTCCTTGATAGCGTGGGTAGTACGCAATACCGTGTTTCACTAAACAACAATACGCTATTAAAATATTATTAAAACTAGCCGTTATGAATAGTAATAACCACTTTTTGAAATTTTGTATATTTTATTTTTCAGAATAGATTTCATTTTTGGATTCATAACATCGAAATTAGCTTAGGGTGAAATTTTGGTACTTTTCGGATAACTTTTATTTTCTGATGAATAGTGAAAATTACTAAATTTTAATTAAAAACTACTTTTTTAATCGAAATAATTATTAGTGATAAATTATTAATTTGAGTGGTTTTAATGTATATTTAGAATATATTTTTACAATTTAATACAATGTTGGTCATTGGATGTAATTTCACATTTAAACGAGACATAAACAAGTGTCAATCTTTTGATAGATATTGTTTCTTAAAAACACGCTATTTGTTTTAACAGCGGGATTTAATTATAAAATTAATTAATGCAACTTCTATGTTATGAATATGGTAAAATAGACTTCATTTTTGAATTCGGAATATGAAATATAGCTTAGGATGAAATTTTTGCATTGTTCTGAAAACATCAATTTTTGATGAATAGTGAAACTACTAAGTGGTAGGTAAAAACCTGAATTTTTCATAAAACCTAATTTTACCACTTCTGTGAATGGAATTTAAAAAATCTGAGAGACACGGTTGATGTCAGTATGTAAAATTTGGTTCAATGAGATGAAAATAATTTTTGGTGAATAGTAACTTTTTACTTTTATTTACCACGGTTAAAAGTAAATATGGTAATTAAGGGTAACAATGATATTAATATTACCCTAACACATGTCCTAATCCTATTGGACAAGTGTATGTCGACCAAAAACAACCTTAAGTGTAAAATATTATCATTTAGGCCCACTTGGATTAGATTAGGACATTTATTATTAATTTATTTAAAGAAGGGTTAAAATAGTTAAAATCAAAGTTTAATAAGTAAATCATTTTTTATATGGGGTTATACATAAGATAAATTCGACTATAAATATTCATTTGAAAGATAAAATTATTTCCTACATAATTGTATTTTATTTATAATTTTTAGACATTAAATAATTTAATTTATTTATGACACAATGATGATGCAGTAATTATCTTATTAATGAAATATTGACATAATTGATGTTATAAACACCAAATTAAATATAATTTGAGACTTTTTATGAATCCCACTAATTTTCTAGGTTACTATGATATATTAGTATTGATTTAAGAAACTTTTTTCTAACATATAATTCTGTTATGACTTTCACAAAAATCATATATCAAATAGTGTCAAAATTGACACAAAATAGTTTTTAAATCAAATATTATATTATTAATTGTTATTTTATTCCTAAAAATCTAAGGTTCGGCAAAATGACCTAGATAAGGATATATATATTAATAATAAACAATTTGGGGTTCGTTTGGCATGTTATAGTTAGTGTATTAACCATATAGTGTAAGAAAACAAAAAGACAGGGTAAAAGTTAAATTATTTAACTTAAAGTTAAATCTAATTGATAAGGTTAAAATAATAACCTAAACCTGTCTAAATCCTATTGGTTGATATGATTTCGACCTATACCTAATTTATCTTCGAAATAAGACCCTTTGGAACCATTATAAATGGATTTTGACAATAATATAATATAATATTTTGAGATATTCCTAAGGTGCCCCTCTCCTCCCTTATAAAAGGTCACCTCCTCCCTCTCCTCCTCACACAAATTTAAGCATTCAAGCTCGGCCAACCCCTGCCAAAATCTCTTCTCCACTTGCCTAGTATCGTCCTAGAGGTCCTGGTCTTCTTCAAAGACAATCCTTAATTCTTTAAGTGGAGGATAAGTGAAGGCACGTCAAAAAGAGGTAATATCCATTACCGATCATTTTCAATTTCTTTTTTCTTCAACTTCTTCTTCTTTAGTTGTTTCATGATAAAGTAATAACATCATTATCTCTTATATACTGATATGTTATTATAAATATGAAACAACTCTAATTAACCTTCTATCCATCCTACGAAAAGAGGAAATCACCGCGCGTGCATACGTACGGAATACCGTCTCCACGCCGTGGTGTAATCTATTTTCTGCCACCACATTAATTGGATGGGTATAATGGTTTAATGAGTAACTATATATGATTATTATAAATTGATATTGATACTGAAATAGTATACAAACACTTCAACACAATTCCATGACCATGGGAACGATATCATCGCTCGTGCGTACGTACGGACTACCGTCTCCACGATGCGATGAGATTCATTCTCAATGATTAACCATTCATGAATGATTATAAAGTATATATAATAAGTACTAATGAAATATATGACATAATAATGATACTAGATTTATTCATATTTATATGTATGTCATCTACTTAATTCCATTCAATTCAATAAGGAAATGAAAACAACGTTCATGCGTACGTACAGACTACCGTCTCCATGAACGGTGTATCTCATTCCATTCATCAATATATTATTCTGAATATATATTATATATAAATCATGTTTTACATTCTGGATATAAATAATCATGATCCATGTAATCATATTAATAAATACAAGTTAAAAACACGAACGACAAATGAGACGATTTTACCCAAAACGCTACTTTAACATGAATTTACAAAAGAACAGGTAATATAAAGTCATAAGTGGACCATAAATGATATAATAACAATGAATATGATTCTGGAATAAGTCAATAACATGATTTAAATCATTATACAGGAGGTTCAGACACGTACAAAGCAAGTCGGACCTAAGGTAAGGGAAATATCACAATCTCATTTTTATCCGAGATTATTTATACTTTGGTATTTACTGGGATGTATTTTATCATCCACATCTATGTTTCCTCAATATGTAATATTTATATCCTTCTACAATAGTTTATATCCAATTTTACCCTTCGGTGATTTTTTTTAGTAAAAGATATGAAAGGAATCTTTTTTCGTTTTTCATACGAGGTAGTTTTTTGACTTTTCTGACAAAAGTACGAGAAGAATGTTTTTTTAACTTATACGGAAAGAAGGGATTTTTAAAACATTATTTCCAAGAATCTTCCTTTATAAGTTTTCAAGTTTATTTTTAATCAACTTATTTTAGTTTATAATTGTATGACATGTTAAGAAAAAAAAGTGTTTTTGAATTAGAAAGGATATTTTCCTAAAGTAGGGAGTTCAAATGTTTTATCAAAATTATTTTCCATCTAAGATAATATAGGGTTCTGTTTATATCCCTATTATTAAATTGATTTGATTATGTTTTTAGGAAATTATATTTATGAAGTCATTTACCTTATATGATTTGATTTATGATGTCATGATGTTTCAAGAATCCCATTTTTGATACATGTGTTATGCGATGATGTATGATTTATGATTATGTGGCACACATAATAATGGTATCATTATGATATGGGTGGGACCTATATCTCCCTGCAATGCATTGGGTAAAGATTTCATATCTCATGAGATAGATATGGCTGGAATGGTAGGTTATACCGGTTCAGTGAAACAGGACTGAAACGAGGGTGACTCGATTCAGAAAGGGACTTTGTCCACTACGATAGTCTTGGAAATGAGTCTTGACTAACAAAAAATGATTCTCTATGATTATGTGTGTATTCCACAAAGTTTCATGTTTTATGTTATGCTTATTGGGATTTCATTTCACTACTATGATTTATCCCATGTTATGAAATTATGCTCTCTTTTGCAGGTTAAGATTTCCAAAAGTTATGTTCTTATGAATATGATTTGATTGATTTTTCTTTTGTTTACCCTTACTGAGCATTTGAGCTCACCCTTTTATGTTTTCTTTTCCCAAGGATATAAAGAAAGGTTTTAGGTAAAAAAATGGAAGATCATTATGGGAGATATTGAAGGTCTTTCACCATTATTAGAAGATTACGTTCCGAGTTTCCAAAGACACTAAACTATTATGATCCTTGTGTGTGTGTTTTTGTTATGTACTAAGTATTCGGCAAAAGTAATGTAATGTCCTTGTACGTCAGGCTTCGGGTCTCTACAGTTGGTATCAGAGGAAAGGTTTAGTCATCCTTTGGAAACTAGGACGAGAAAACGTTAGTGAGATCCGTAGAGATATTTCTAAGGTATGTCTAGGGATGTCCCTAAGGTTAAGTATACGTATAGGTAATAGTACTAGAATTAAGCTAACGATCATAGAATTAAACCTAAGATGTTAGATATTGAAGGTACTCCCACTTTATTATCTTGTTTTCCCTAGCATGATTTTTGCCTCTCACACTATTCTTTTTGGGTTTTAGACGATGGCTAGAACCCGAAGGAACCGTGTTGATCAATGCAATGGACAATGCAATGATTGTCCTCCTGAACAGACAAATGTTATGGGAGATGGAGTGAAAAATCTTATTGCTATACTTACACAAGCTATGAATCATTCTGGACTTCCAAATGAGCAGAGAAGGGTGCAATATTCTATTGAGTCCTTCATGAGGCAACGTCCACCTTCTTTCAGTGGGTCTTCTGATCCACTTGTTGCTGAACAATGGATCAGTACCACTGAAAAGATAATTTCAGTTCTTCAATGTTCTGATCATGATAAAGTCATCTTAGCAGTATATCATTTGGAAGGTGAAGCTGATCAATGGTGTAATCTTATCATGAATACGAGGCAAAGAGATGAAATTGAGTCCATGGAATGGGACGAGTTCAAGAACTTGTTTTTCAGTAAGTACTTCCCTCGTATTCTTCGAACAATGATGGAAAAGGAGTTTCTTGAGCTGAAGCAGAAGGATGATGAATCTGTTGGTATATACGAAGCAAATTTTACAAGACTTGCAAGGTACGCTTCTGGTATTATCATCCAACCTGAAAGTAAAGTTGATCGATTTTTCAGTGGCTTAAAACCAAGTCTTCGAAGGGAATTAGCTATAAGATACTTCAGTTGCTATGAAGAAATTGTGCGATGTGCTATCAAGGTAGAAATGGAAGTTGGTGTTACATATCCATCTCATGGTTTTGACAAGAAACGAAAGATGGAGTTCAAGGAGAAATCTCAGAATAATGGTGAAAAGAAGATGAATGTTTCCTTATGCACAAAGTGTGGAAAGAAGAATGGTGGAGATTGTCTTAAAGGGACTAGAAAATGTTTTAAGTGTGGAAAAGAAGTACATCGAGCAGCTGAGTGTCGAAGTAATGGAAAAAGGGTTTCTAATGATGTGAATAAAGAAAACACTGCAGAGAACGCACCACCAACAATTCAATTCTTCCAGTGCAAGGAAATGGGGCATTATGCTAATAAATGCCCTAATCCAAGGGTTATTGATGATAAACATGAGAAAGCACTGAAGGGAAAGGACAACGGGAAGTCACATGCGATCACTATTGGCGATGTTGAATATGACAACGATGTGGTGGAATGATTAAGTGTTTATGTAATGGGATTCCAAAATAATATTGTATCATGGAGTATTGGAATATTTATGTATTGGTCTAATGTTGTATTCAAAGTGATTGAGATATTTTTGGAAACAAGTTGATATGCGCATAATGAAGTGAAAATGAGAAAATGAAATGTTTAACAGTATTCATGAGCTCATTATTGATATAAGGACTAAGTGATATCATGGTTTGAGTATATAGAATTTTGAGGATTTTGGTATGTGGAAAGTGTTAAATTTTAACTGCATTCATGTTTTCACTAAGGTATTCAAGAGAATACATGATTAAGGACTTTGAATGTTTGGAATGTGACCAACAAAACATATCTTATGATATATGGGGATCGACGATGGTGTTAAATCTCTGGTAATCGTTTTAACTATGTTATGAGAGTGGACTGCAGTATTATGGATAAGCCTAAAGATTGGAATGTATTATGTTGGACATAAGTTAGTATTGTTTAAGGATCGATGTTATCTCGATATTATTGATGGGATGTTATAGTAATATAGTTTTAGAAAAAGGAAAACCTGCAGGACGGGCGACAACCCATCGCGTCGGACAAGGCTGTGGAAATCGAACCCACAACCGAAGTGCGACTGGCCTTTATCGCCTACCACTGGCCTACAGGAAGTCCCTGTTTAGTAGAAACTAGTTTTATTATATTAAGCTGTATGACATATGATGTATAAGTCCATTTTAGGAACCATATATGATTAATCTCACTATAGATCGACTTATGTATATAATTTTTTGCTAACCTTTTGTTTGAGACAGATGGAATGTCCCGGCATTCTATCACATGATCTGCTAACACTTCACGAATAAAAAATTCAACTTCATTTATTTAAGAGATGAAGTGGAAATTGTTAAAGGCACGAACAACAGTGAGATTTTACCAAAATAAAGTATGTATTTATTCTAATTCAAATTCTTTAACTTTAGGGAAACGATCTTGAAAACCAAAAATGTTGTCCTAGTGATCTCATATCTGATGAATCAGATGGTACCTTAGATCGTCACAAATTTATGGATTTGTGATTGGTGGGTTTTCCATAGCCATGTTCTCAACCACTCTCCATCAGAACATGATGGTTAGATTTCTCTTCCATATCCATATTTTCACCTATGTGGAAACCCAGGGATTAGTTTATTTGGGTAACCGTTACGTTTCATACTTTTGTTTTTAATGATTGGTTTTCATATTCCTTTTTACGATGTGGGTTTCTATTAAAGAAACTTTCGAATAGTAAACCATTTATAACCCCGACGAATTTCGAAGGCGAAATTCATTTTAAGGGGGGTAGAATGTAACAGCCCGAGATTTTATGAAAAATATTCTTTTTAATTTTATTAATGTCTTGTGTTGTCCGCTACACCAAAAGGAGCTTGCACAACACGTATCATTGACTTGCCTTGCATTACACGCAATCACAACCTTCCTCGATAGCGTGTTTAGTACGCAATACCGAGTTTCACTAAACAACAATACGCTATTAAAATATTATTAAAACTAGCCGTTATGAATAGTAATAACCACTTTTTGAAATTTTGTATATTTTATTTTTCAGAATAGAATTAATTTTTGGATTAATAACATCGAAATTAGCTTAGGGTGAAATTTTGGTACTTTTCAGATAACTTTTATTTTCTGATAAATAGTGAAAATTACTAAATTTTAATTAAAAACAACTTTTTTAATCGAAATAATTATTAGTGATAAATTATTAATTTGAGTGGTTTTAAATTATATTTAGAATATATTTTTACAATTGAATACAATGTTGGTCATTGGATGTAATTTTACATTTAAACGAGACATAAACAAGTGTCAATCTTTTGATAGATATTGTTTCTTAAAAACACGCTATTTGTTTTAACAGCGGGATTTAATTATAAAATTAATTAATGCAACTTCTATGTTATGAATTTGGTAAAATAGACTTCATTTTTGAATTCGGAATATGAAATATAGCTTAGGATGAAATTTTGGCATTGTTCTGAAAAACATCAATTTTTGATGAATAGTGAAACTACTAAGTGGTAGGTAAAAAACTGAATTTTTCATAATACTTAATTTTACTGCTACTGTGAATGGAATTTCAAAAATCTAAAAGACACGGTTGATGTCAGTAAGTAAAATGTGGTTCAATGAGATGAAAATAATTTTTGGTGAATAGTAACTTTTTACTTTTATTTACCACGGTTAAAAGTAAATATGGTAATTAAGGGTAACAATGATATTAATATTACCCTAAAACATGTCCTAATCCCATTGTACAAGTGTATATCGACCAAAAACAACCTTAAGTGTAAAATATTATCATTTAGGCCCACTTGGATTCGATTAGGACATTTATTATTAATTTATTTAAAGAAGGGTTAAAATAGTTAAAATCAAAGTTTAATAAGTAAATCATTTTTTATATGTGGTTATACATAAGATAAATTAGACTATAAATATTCATTAGAAAGATAAAATGATTTCATACATAATTGTATTTTATTTATAATTTTTAGACATTAAATAATTTAATTTATTTATGACACAATGATGATGCAGTAATTATCTTATTAATGAAATATTGACATAATTGATGTTATAAACACCAAATTAAATGTAATTTGAGACTTTTTATGAATCCCACTAATTTTCTAGGATACTATGATATATTAGTGCTGATTTAAGAAACTTTTTTCGAACATATAATTCTGTTATAACTTTCACAAAAATCATATATCAAATAGTGTCAAAATTGACACAAAATAGTTTTTAAATAAAATATTATATTATTAATTGTTATTTTATTCCTAAAAATCCAAGGTTCGGCCATATTACTTAGATAAGGATATGTATATTAATAATAAACAATTTGGGGTTCGTTTGGCATGTTATAGTATGTGTATTAACCATATAGTGTAAGAAAACAAAAAGACACGGTAAAAGTTATATTATTTAACTTAAAATTAAATCTAATTGATAAGGTTAAAATAATAACCTAAACTTGTCTAAATCATATTGGTTGATAGGATTTTGACCCATACCCACTTTATCTTCGAAAAAAGACCCTTTGGAACCATTATAAACCGATTTTGACTTTAATATAATATAATATTTGGAGATATTCCTAAGGTGCCCCTCTCCTCCCTTATAAAAGGGAACCTCCTCCCTCTCCTCCTAACACCAATTTGAGCATTCAAGCTCGGCCAACCCCTGCCAAAATCTCTTCTCCACTTGCCTAGTATCGTCCTAGAGGTCCTGGTCTTCTTCAAAGACAATCCTTAGTTCTTTAAGTGGAGGATAAGTGAAGGCACATCAAAAAGAGGTAATATCCATTACCGATCATTTTCAATTTCTTTTTTCTTCAACTTCTTTTTATTTAGTTGTTTCATGATAAAGTAATAACATCATTATATATTATATACTGATATGTTATTATAAATACGAAACAACTCTAATTAACCTTCTATCCATCCTACGGAAAGAGGAAATCACCGCGTGTGCGTACGTACGGAATACCGTCTCCACGCCGTGGTGTAATATATTTTCCGCCACCACATTAATTGGATGGGTATAATGGTTTAATGAGTAACTATATATGATTATTATAAAGTGATATTGATACTGAAATAGTATACAAACACTTCAACACAATTCCATGACCATGGGAACGATATCATCGCTCGTGCGTACGTACGGACTACCGTCTCCACGACGCGATTAGATTCATTCTCAATGATTAACCATTCATGAATGATTATAAAGTATATATAATAAGTACTAATGAAATATATGACATAATAATGATACTAGATTTATTTATATTTATATGTATGTCATCTACTTAATTCCATTCAATTCAATAAGAAAACCAAAACAACGTTCATGCGTACGTACGGATTACCGTCTCCATGAACGGTGTATCTCATTCCATTTATCAATATATTATTCTGAATATATATTATATATAAATCATGTTTTACATTCTGGATATAATTAATCAAGATCCATGTAATCATATTAATAAATACAAGTTAAAAACACGAACGACAAATGAGACGATTTTACCCAAAACGCTACTTTAACATGAATTTACAAAAGAACAGGTAATATAAAGTCATAAGTGGACCATATATGATATAATAAAAATGAATATGATTCTGGAATAAGTCAATAACATGATTTAAATCATTATACAGGAGGTTTAGACACGTACAAAGCAAGTCGGACCTAAGGTAAGGGAAATATCACAATCTCATTTTTATCCGAGATTGTTTATACTTTGGTATTTACTGGGATGTATTTTATCATCCACATCCATGTTTCCTCAATATGTAATATTTATATCCTTCTACAATAGTTTATATCCAATTTTACCCTTCGGTGATTTTTTTAGTAAAAGATATGAAAGGAATCTTTTGTCGTTTTTCATACGAGGTACTTTTTTGACTTTTCCGACAAAAGTACGAGAAGAATGTTTTTTTAACTTATACGGAAAGAATGGATTTTTAAAACATTATTTCCAAGAATCTTCCTTTATAAGTTTTCAAGTTTATTTTTAATCAACTTATTTTAGTTAATAATTGTATGACATGTTAATAAAAAAAAGTGTTTTTGAATTAGAAAGGATATTTTCCTAAAGAATGGAGTTCAAATGTTTTATCAAAAATTTTTTCCATCTAAGATAATATAGGGTTCTGTTTATATCCCTATTATTAAATTGATTTGATTATGTTTTTAGGAAATTATTTTTATGAATTCATTTACCTTATATGATTTGATTTATGATGTCATGATGTTTCAAGAATCCCATTTTTGATACATGTGTTATGCGATGATGTATGATATATGATTATGTGGCACACATAATAATGGTATCATTATGATATGGGTGGGGCCTATATCTCCCTCCAATGCATTGGGTAAAGATTTCATATCTCATGAGATAGACATGGCTGGAATGGTAGGTTATACCGGTTTAGTGAAACAGGACTGAAACGAGGGTGACTCGATTCAGAAAGAGACTTTGTCCACTATGATAGTCTTGGAAATGAGTCTTGACTAACAAGAAATGATTCTCTATGATTATGTGTGTATTACACAAAGTTTCATGTTTTAAGTTATGCTTATTGGGATTTCATTTCACTACTATGATTTATCCCATGTTATGAAATTATGCTCTCTTTTACAGGTTAAGATTTCCAAAAGTTATGTTCTTATGAATATGATGTGATTGATTTTTCTTTTGTTTACCCTTACTGAGCATTTGAGCTCACCCTTTTATGTCTTCTTTTCCCAAGGATATAAAGAAAGGTTTTAGGTAAAAAAAAGGGAAGATCTTTATGGGAGATATTGATGATCTTTCACCATGATTAGAAGATTACGTTCCGAGTTTCCAAAGACACTAAACTATTATGATCCTTGTGTGTGTGTTTTTGTTATGTACTAAGTATTCGGCAAAGGTAATGTAATGTCCATGTACGTCAGGCTTCAGGTCTCTACAGTTGGTATCAGAGGAAATGTTTAGTCAACCTTTGGAAACTAGGACGCGAAAAAGTTAGTGAGATCCCTAGAGATATTTCTAAGGTATGTCTAGGGATGTCCCTAAGGTTAAGTATACGTATAGGTAATAGTACTAGAATTAAGCTAACGATCATATAATTAAACCTAAGATGTTAGATATTGAAGGTACTCCCACTTTATTATGTTTTTTTCCCTAGCATGATTTTTTCCTCTCACACTATTCTTTTTGGGTTTTAGACGATGGCTGGAACCCGAAGGAACCGTGTTGATCAATGCAATGGACAATGCAATGATTGTCCTCCTGAACAGACAAATGTTATGGGAGATGGAGTGAAAAATCTTATTGCTATACTTACAAAAGCTATGAATCATTCTGGACTTCCAAATGAGTAGAGAAGGGAACAATATTCTATTGAGTCCTTCATGAGGCAACGTCCACCTTCTTTCAGTGGGTCTTCTGATCCACTTGTTACTGAACAATGGATCAGTACCACTGAAAAGATATTTTCAGTTCTTCAATGTTCTGATCATGATAAAGACATCTTAGCATTATATCGTTTGGAAGGTGAAGCTGATCAATGGTGTAATCTTATCAAGAATACGAGGCAAAGAGATGAAATTGAGTCCATGGAATGGGACGAGTTCAAGAACTTGTTTTTCAGTAAGTACTTACCTCGTATTCTTCGAACAATGATGGAAAAGGAGTTTCTTGAGCTGAAGCAGAAGGATGATGAATCTGTTGGTATATACGAAGCAAATTTTACAAGACTTGCAAGGTACGCTTCTGGTATTATCATCCAACCTGAAAGTAAAGTTGATCGATTTTTCAGTGGCTTAAAACTAAGTCTTCGAAGGGAATTAGCTATAAGATACTTCAGTTGCTATGAAGAAATTGTGCGATGTTCTATCAAGGTAGAAATGGAAGTTGGTGTTACATATCCATCTCATGGTTTTGACAAGAAACGAAAGATGGAGTTGAAGGAGAAATCTCAGAATAATGGTGAAAAGAAGATGAATGTTTCCTTATGCACAATGTGTGGAAAGAAGAATGGTGGAGATTGTCTTAAAGGGACTAGAAAATGTTTTAAGTGTGGAAAAGAAGGTCATCGAGCAGCTGAGTGTCGAAGTAATGGAAAAAGGGTTTCTAATGATGTGAATAAAGAAAACACTGCAGAGAACGCACCACCAACAATTCAATGCTTCAAGTGCAAGGAAATGGGGCATTATGCTAATAAATGCCCTAATCCAAGGGTTAGTGATGATCAACATGAGAAACCACTGAAGGTAAAGGACAACGGGAAGTCACATGCGATCACTATTGGCGATGTTGAATATGACAACGATGTGGTGGAATGATTAAGTGTTTATGTAATGGGATTCCAAAATAATATTGTATCATGGAGTATTGGAATATTTATGTATTGGTGTAATGTTGTATTCAAAGTGATTGAGATATTTTTGGAAACAAGTTGATATGCGCATAATGAAGTGAAAATGAGAAAATGAAATGTTTAACAATATTCATGAGCTCATTATTGATATAAGGACTAAGTGATATCATGGTTTGAGTATATAGAATTTTGAGGATTTTTGTATGTAGAAAGTGTTAAATTTTAACTGCATTCATGTTTTCACTAAGGTATTCAAGAGAATACATGATTAAGGACTTTGAATGTTTGGAATGTGACCAACAAAACATATCTTATGATATATGGGGATCGACGATGGTGTTAAATCTCTGGTAATCGTTTTAACTATGTTATGAGAGTGGAATGTAGTATTATGGATAAGCCTAAAGATTGGAATGTATTATGTTGGACATATGTTAGTATTGTTTAAGGATCGATGTTTTCTCGATATTATTGATGGGATGTTATAGTAATATAGTTTTAGAAAAAGGACACCCTGCAGGACGGGCGACAACCCATCGCGTCAGACAAGGCTGTGGAAATCGAACCCACAACCGAAGTGCGACTGACCTTTATCGCCTACCACAGGCCTACAGGAAGTCCCTGTTTAGTAGAAACTAGTTTTATTATATTAAGCTGTATGACATATGATGTATAAGTCCATTTTAGGAACCATATATGATTAATCTCACTATAGATCGACTTATGTATATAATTTTTTGCTAACCTTTTGTTTGAGACAGATGGAATGTCCCGGTATTCTATCACATGATCTGCTAACACTTCACGAATAACAAATTCAACTTCATTTATTTAAGAGATGAAGTGGAAATTGTTAAAGGCACGAACAACAGTGAGATTGTACCAAAATAAAGTAAGTATTTATTCTAATTCAAATTCTTTAACTTTAGGGAAACGATCTTGAAAACCAAAAATGTTGTCCTAGTGATCTTATATCTGATGAATCAGATGGTACCTTAGATCATCACAAATTTATGGATTTGTGATTGGTGGCTTTTCCATAGCCATGTTCTCAACCACTCTCCATCAGAACATGATGGTTAGATTTCTCTTCCATATCCATAGTTTCACCTATGTGGAAACCCAGGGATTAGTTTATTTGGGTAACCGTTACGTTTCATACTTTTGTTTTTAAAGATTGGTTTTGATATTCCTTTTTACGATTTGGGTTTCTATTAAAGAAACTTTCGAATAGTAAACCATTTATAACCCCGACGAATTTCGAGGGAGAAATTCATTTTAAGGGGGGTAGAATGTAACAGCCCGAGATTTTATGAAAAATATTTTTTTAAATTTTATTAATGTCTTGTGTTGTACTCTACACTAAAAGGAGCTTTCACAACACGTATCATTGACTTTCCTTGCATTACACGCAATCACAACCTTCCTCGATAGCGTGTTTAGTACGCAATACCGAGTTTCACTAAACAACAATACGCTATTAAAATATTATTAAAACTAGCCGTTATGAATAGTAATAACCACTTTTTGAAATTTTGTATATTTTATTTTTCAGAATAGAATTCATTTTTGGATTCATAATATCTAAATTAGCTTAGGGTGAAATTTTGGTACTTTTCGGATAACTTTTATTTTCTGATAAATAGTGAAAATTACTAAATTTTAATTAAAAACAACTTTTTTAATCGAAATAATTATTAGTGATAAATTATTAATTTGAGTGGTTTTAAAGTATATTTAGAATATATTTTTACAATTTAATACAATGTTGGTCATTGGATGTAATTTCACATTTAAACGAGACATAAACAAGTGTCAATCTTTTGATAGATATTGTTTCTTAAAAACACGCTATTTGTTTTAACAACGGGATTTAATTATAAAATTAATTAATGCAACTTCTATGTTATGAATTTGGTAAAATAGACTTCATTTTTGAATTCGGAATATGAAATATAGCTTAGGATGAAATTTTGGCATTGTTCTGAAAAACATCAATTTTTGATGAATAGTGAAACTACTAAGTGGTAGGTAAAAAACTGAATTTTTCATAATACATAATTTTACTGCTTCTGTGAATGGAATTTCAAAAATCTGAGAGACACGGTTGATGTCAGTAAGTAAAATGTGGTTCAATGAGATGAAAATAATTTTTGGTGAATAGTAACTTTTTACTTTTATTTACCACGGTTAAAAGTAAATATGGTAATTAAGGGTAACAATGATATTAATATTACCCTAACACATGTCCTAATCCTATTGGACAAGTGTATCTCGACCAAAAAGAACCTTAAGTGTAAAATATTATCATTTAGGCCCACATGGATTAGATTAGGACATTTATTATTAACTTATTTAAAGAAGGGTTAAAATAGTTAAAATCAAAGTTTAATAAGTAAATATTTTTTTATATGGGGTAATACATAAGATAAATTAGACTATAAATATTCGTTAGAAAGAAAAAATGAGTTCATACATAATTTTATTTTATTTATAATTTTTAGACATTAAATAATTTAATTTATTTATGACACAATGATGATGCAGTAATTATCTTATTAATGAAATATTGACATAATTGATGTTATAAACACCAAATTAAATGTAATTTGAGACTTTTTATGAATCCCACTAATTTTCTAGGATACTATGATATATTAGTTCTGATTTAAGAAACTTTTTTCGAACATATAATTCTGTTATGACTTTCACAAAAATCATATATCAAATAGTGTCAAAATTGACAAAAAATAGTTTTTAAATCAAATATTATATTATTAATTGTTATTTTATTCCTAAAAATCTAAGGATCGGCCATATTACTTAGATAAGGATATATATATTAATAATAAACAATTTGGGGTTCTTTTGGCATGTTATAGTATGTGTATTAACCATATAGTGTAAGAAAAAAAAAAGACACGGTAAAAGTTATATTATTTAACTAAAAATTAAATCTAATTGATAAGGTTAAAATAATAAACTAAACTTGCTTAAATCCTATTGGTTGATAGGATTTCGACCCATACCCACTTTAGCTTCGAAATAAGACCCTTTGGAACCATTATAAACCGATTTTGACTTTAATATAATATAATATTTTGAGATATTCCTAAGGTTCTCCTCTCCTCCCTTATAAAAGGGCACCTCCTCCCTCTCCTCCTCACACCAATTTGAGCATCCAATCTCGACCAACCCCTGCCAAAATCTCTTCTCCACTTCCCTAGTATCGTCCTAGAGGTCCTGGTCTTCTTCAAAGACAATCCTTAGTTCTTTAAGTGGAGGATAAGTGAAGGCGCGTCAAAAAGAGGTAATATCCATTACCGATCTTTTTCAATTTCTTTCTTCTTCAACTTCTTCTTCTTTAGTTGTTTCATGATAAAGAAATAACATAAGTATCTATTATATACTGATATGTTATTATAAATATGAAACAACTCTAATTAACCTTCTATCCATCCTACGGAAAAAAGAAATCACCGCGCGTGCGTACGTACGGTATACCGTCTACACGCCGTGGTGTAATCTATTTTCCGCCACCACATTAATTGGATGGGTATAATGGTTTAATGAGTAACTATATATTATTATTATAAAGTGATATTGATACTGAAATAGTATACAAACACTTCAACACAATTCCACGACCATGGCAACGATATCATCGCTCGTGCGTACGTACGGACTACCGTCTCCACGACGCGATGAGATTCATTCTCAATGATTAACCATTCATGAATGATTATAAATTATATATAATAAGTACTAATGAAATATATGAAATAATAATGATACTGGATTTATTTATATTTATATGTATGTCATCTACTTAATTCCATTCAATTCAATAAGGAAACGAAAACAGCGTTAAAGCGTACGTACGGACTACCGTCTCCATGAACGGTGTATCTCATTCCATTTATCAATATATTATTCTGAATATATATTATATATAAATCATGTTTTACATTCTGGATATAAGTAATAATGATCCAAGTAATCATATTAATAATTACAAGTTAAAAACACGAACGACAAATGAGATGATTTTACCCAAAACGCTACTTTAACATGAATTTACAAAAGAACGGGTAATATAAAGTCATAAGTGGACCATATATGATATAATAACAATGAATATGATTCTGTAATAAGTCAATAACATGATTTAAATCATTATACAGGAGGTTCAGACACGTAAAAAGCAAGTCGGACCTAAGGTAAAGGAAATATCACAATCTCATTTTTATCTGAGATTGTTTATACTTTGGTATTTACTGGGATGTATTTTATCATCCACATCCATGTTTCCTCAATATGTAATATTTATATCCTTATACAATAGTTTATATCCAATTTTACCCTTCGGTGATTTTTTTTAGTAAAAGATATGAAAGGAATCTTTTGTCATTTTTCATACGAGGTACTTTTTTGACTTTTCCGACAAAAGTACCAGAAGAATGTTTTTTTTAACTTATACGGAAAGAATGGATTTTTAAAACATTATTTCCAAGAATCCTCCTTTATAATTTTTCATGTTTATTTTTAATCAACTTCTTTTAGTTTATAATTGTATGACATGTTATGAAAAAAAAGTGTTTTTTAATTAGAAAGGATATTTTCCTCAAGAATGGAGTTCAAATGTTTTATCAAAATTATTTTCCATCTAAGATAATATATAGTTCTGTTTTTATCCCTATTATTCAATTGATTTGATTATGTTTTTAGGGAATTATTTTTATGAAGTCATTTACCTTATATGATTTGATTTATGATGTCATGATGTTTCAAGAATCCCATTTTTGTTACATGTGTTATGCGAAGATGTATGATTTATGATTATGTGGCACACATAATAATGGTATCATTATGAGATGGGTGGGACCTCTATCTCCCTCCAATGCATTGGGTAAAGATTTCATATCTCATGAGATAGACATGGATGTAATTGTAGGTTATACCGGTTCAGTGAAACAGGACTGAAACGAGGGCGACTCGATTCAGAAAGGGACTTTGTCCACTAAGATAGTCTTGGAAATGAGTCTTGACTAACAAGAAATGATTCTCTATGATTATGTGTGTTTGCCACAAAGTTTCATGTTTTATGTTATGCTTATTGGGATTTCATTTCACTACTATGATTTATCCCATATTATGAAATTATGGTCTCTTTTGCAGGTTAAGATTTCCAAAAGTTATGTTCTTATGAATATGATGTGATTTATTTTTCTTTTGTTTACCCTTACTGAGCATTTGAGATCACCCTTTTATGTTTTCTTTTCCCAAGGATATAAAGAAAGGTTTTAGGTAAAAAAGGGAAGATCTTTATGGGAGATATTGAAGATCTTTCACCACGATTAGAAGATTACGTTCCGAGTTTCCAAAGACAATAAACTATTACGATCCTTGTGTGTGTGTTTTTGTTATTTACTAAGTATTCCGCAAAAGTAATGTAATGTCCATGTACGTCAGGCTTCGGGTCTCTACAATAAATTCAATGACTATTGTAATGAGATGCCCAATCTGATATGAGTAGTAGTCAAAAACTTTTTTTAATATAATCTCTCACATAACTCATGTGTTGAATAAGAACATGGGTCAGGGGGAACTTTATACCACTAATAGGAATGAACAAGTCACAATCAAGATCTTCATGAAAAAAGGCCTCATACATTCAATGGATCATCTGATCCCTCAATCAATGAAATATAGATCAACTCCATTGAGACGATCGTATATATACTTCAATGTTTTGAACAATAGAAGGCACTTCAGGCTAATTATCTTATAGAGTGTGACTTTGATCAATGATGGAAATTGGTCAATAATATGAATGATGAGGAAGATATATAGGTGATGTGATAGAAGGATTAATGTAAAATATATTTTGATAAATATTTTCTGTGTACTCATTGTCTTAAGATGGAAATAGATTTCCATGCATTCATGAAAAAGGATAATGAATATTCTATGGAATACAAGGAAAACTTCAAAATATATGAATAATACACATTTGGTTTTGTCCTTACCCCTAAATAAAAGGTTGACGTTTTATTGTGTGGGATAAAACATAGCCTACAGAAATCCCAAATGATACGGGACATTAAAACTGTGAGTAGATTGTTTTAGGTTCCATCTAAATTGGAATGGACATCGGTGAATCATACGGGTGTCATTAGAATAGGAAGAAAAATGCTAACTTTAATTTTGGAATTATAATAGATAAATTCAATGGTTCTAGAAATACCAGCACCCAGCTTGTTAAATGTGTGGAATGAAGTACCATGTAATTTTTCTAAAAGGCAATAGGATTTCCTCTAGGTGAAGGATGTAAGGTGACCTAGGTAGTTATTACAAGAATGTAAAACCCATAACATATAAAGAGGAAAATAATTCATTATTCAATCCTCATTGTAGTATTCATTTCTTCTACTTCAAAGATCCGGGGAACTCTGTAAACCAGTTCCCTATGCCATGGGTTTTTTTAGGAAACCAACAACCTCAAAGGAAACAAGGGAGTTCCTTATAAATCACTACCATTAACATGACTCATAACAATTATTGTGTAATAGATAAATTAAACATTCGTTCAGTAATAGTGAATATACCTTTTGATTCTGGTTCTACACATTCTTTTATATCATTAATGTTTTGTAGAACAATCTAGACCTCACCGTAATGAATAAAAGTTGAAATGTCGATAAAAAATTGAAAATGTGGTAATTTTTGTATCCCATTAATATAACCCATAACCCATCACTATTTTCTGTTTGAACATCCTGATGAACCTCATCATAACTCCCATGTATAATTTTATTCAATTATTGGCATAGATATAATTTACTAATATAGAGGCAACATACATTTTTGTGTGAGGGAAATCACTCTCTATATGGTTAATCGACCCCGAAATATATACAAGTGAAAGGTGGAGGATTTATCATCTTTAGAACAATCATCTTAATAATGGATATTACCCTATATAATCAAGCATATAATTCTCATATGATTTAGTATAAGGATGGAAACCTCCTTGAATACATGCCTATTCTAAGGGTATTCATTGATGTGTATCCATGAAATTACCTTATCATTATCGTAGAAGTAATTTTTAATTCCTGATTGAATTTATACATGGGGTGTTGCCAATATTCAAGACTCCGTATAGAATTTATGTTGTGGAATTTGAGAATATAAAGAAAGAACTGAATGAGATTCTAGAAAAAGGATTTATACCCCCCGATGATTCACTATGAGGTGAAACCATCGTCTTGGTCATGACAAATGATGGGTCAATGCACATTTTCATTGATTATTGTAAGCTCAACCAAAAAACAATATAGAACAAGTATATTTTTTAATGAATTTATGTATTGTTCAATCATCTACAGGGAGAAGAATACTTCCCCAAGGTCGATATGTAGTCATAATATTACCATGTAAGAGCGAAGAAGTAGGAAATCACTATGACTTCATTTTCTACAAGGTATGGGACATATGAATTCATTGTAATGAATGTTGGACTCACAAATGGTCTAGTAAAATTCATTTAATTTATGAATAATGTCTTTAGATATTACCCAGAAAATTTTATGATAGTCTTTATATAGGATAATCTAATATAATTCCCAACCATGGTGGGTCATGAGGATAATCTATCCACAGTACTAGAGACCTTTAAATAGGATAATCTCAATACAATGTATGACATGTGTGAGTTCCATTTGAAGGATGTCTCACTCGTTGGGAATGTCATTCAAAGCAATGGGATATATGTGGATCCTTCCATGAAAAATGATATTTAAAAATGTTTGAGAGTGACATATGTGATGGATATCAATAGATTCCTAGGGTTATCTGGACAATATCTATGATTTTTGAGAAATTTCTCATGATTTTCTGACACACTTACCAAGCTAACTGGGAATGGAGTCATGTTTTTCTACAATGATGAATGTGAAGAGAGAATCATGGAGTTTAAGAAGAGTCTTATAAATTACGCTTGTACTAACACTACCAATAAGTGGAGAGAATTTAATAATCACCAGAGATTCATTGAAGACGGGAACGAGATGTGAATTGATGTAGATTGACAAATTCATCTCCTAAGACTCAAGGAAGATGAAAAATCCTTAGAAAAACTATCCCACAAATTATCCAGAGTATGAAGATGTGATCATTGAAAATAAAATATTGATGTTTAATCTCATTGGTGAATGTTTTGAAATTTATATCAATTATAAAAGACTAAAATATATATTCAAATAGAAATATTTGAATATAAAACAATGAAGATTTCTAGATCTTACAATGGATTATGACTACTCAATCCATTACCACCAAGGGAAAGAGAATAAGGTGATTAATTTTCTAATTAAAAATGGACCCATCAATTATATCCTTGATGATAATTTAAAGGGATCCAATATTCATAGATTTCTTGATGATGAATATGGGAATCATAAAAAATGGAACATCATAATTCCATTAATTTTTTTTCTACCCTCTCATTCGGAAAGGTTATATGATGCTCAAAAATTTGATGTGGGAATTCCGAAGAAAGTGGAGGCTATTTAAAAATACTAAATCCTTGGATTTCAATGTTAGTGAAAAGGAATGGTGAGATTTGGGTAAAGACAATGTCTTCCATCAAATCCAGAGTAAATATTGAACATGGGGATGATGCACATAGTTAGAATTTTTCAATTCATCATGGATACACAAAGATGAATTGTGATCACTGAGAGCACTATTGGAGGGATAATATGAACAAGGAGATCACTGAATATACATCAAAGTGTCTAATATGTCAGTAAGTGATGATTGTGAGTTAGGATTCTAAGTTAATGATGTAAACATTACCCATACCAACATCAATTTTTTTTAACATATTCATTGTAATTTTTTAGTCGACTTTTATAGACATCAAAATAAAACAATGATATCTCAGTTTTGGTGGATCGTCTTACAATTCTGCATACTTCACTGTGACTTGAGAGGATTTCACAATAGATTTATTGAAAAGGATATAAATTAGAGAAGTGGTAAGACTGCATGTTGTACCCTTTTTATTGGATTTAAACAAGATCCAAGATTCACCTCTATGTTCTAGAAGAGTCTTCAACAATCTATAAATACTTAGATGAACACAAGTAATTATTATCATCCTCAAACTAATGGCCTATCTGAGTAAACTATCTAAACAATTGAGAAAATGATGAGAGTATTCTCAATGGACTTCAAAGGAGGATGTGATCAACATCTTCTACTAGTAGTGTTCTCTTACAAAAAATGGTTACACATAAGCATCAAAATGGATCCTTATGATACCATTTATGGGAAAATGTTAAAAACACCAACATGTATGGAAGTTGTTGGGTAATGAAAAATTATATGTACTAAAATGGTTGATGAAATGGTGGATATGGTTAAGGCCATCATGAAGCACATCAAATCTACTTAGAGATGAAAAAAGAGCTATAATGGCAACTGTCGACAAGGTCTATATATTTATTTTGGAGATATGGGATCCCTCTATATAACTCCATGGAATAGAGTAGAGATATTTGGGATTAAGGGAAAGCATAGACCAAGTTATATCTACCCTTTTGATATCCTTGATTGCATTGATGCAGTGACATATCATCTAGAACAACCACTAAACCAATATCAAGTACATGATGTATTCCATATCTCACCGTTGAGGATGTACATAATTTATCTTTGAATGTAATCAATATAGATGTGATAACATTAGAGATTGACCTTTGGTATTGGGAGATTCTGAATAAGATTTTATATCATATGGAAGAAGTTCAATGAAATTAGATAATTCCCATCATCAAAGTGTCATGGATTAAATACATGTATGAAGAAGTAACATGAGAACTGAAGGTAGTTATGTGACAGAGATACCCTCATATAATCTAGTGTGTAAAAATGAAATGTTGAGGGATTTATTTCTAATGGGGGGAAGTTATAACGACCCATAATTTATGAATAAAATTCTATTTTGTTTAATGAATTATTTATATAAAAAACAAATGATTTCTTTGTTGGGATTAAATTACCATTATGCATCATTTCATTTGTTAATATAGAAATTTAATAGTGAGCACACAACTAATATAAATATAATATTTTAACAAATTCATTCAACATGATCATAGATGATGATGTCCTCATTCTGTGGTCTCTGGCCATACAAAGAACTTTTTTTGAATCTTGGAACAGAGTTAGAATCATTGGGATTGTCACTTGACCAAGGCTAATCAAAGTTTTAACATGTTAACATTTAGCCAAAGCACATATGAGATAAGTTCATGTTAACTGAGATTACCACCCATGCAAGGTTATCAATGACACCCTAAGAGTCTGTCAGCATCACACATCACACCCTTAGGATTTATGTGGGTGTTAAAATGGGTTATGTTACATGGTATTAGTTACTTATTTTGTAATCCCTCATATTCCATCAATTCCTTTATGGGAATAGTCTTTCAATAAAATGATGAATTTGATAAATTGATATTTAGAGTAAAAATTCAAATTTTGAGAAATATATGCATTATTATTATTTATAATAATATAATAAAAAATTATTATAAATTATTATAATATCACATTATAATATGTAAACGATTTGGAAATCAGTTTGATAAGTGTTGTATTTTTGTATGATAAAATAGTAGCTGCATTTTTTATGAATTTTTTTAGTAATTGATTGATTTCTGTAATGATTGTAATGTTAATAAAATAAAATTTTGAAAAATTACATTTATTCATAATAAATTCGTATATAATTTTTATGAATTCATATGTAATTTTTATTAATGTTTAAATAATGTTTTGTCAAAATTCATCAATTTTCAATAAATGTTGGCTCTAATTTTAAAAGTAAAAATTGATATATTTAGAAAAATGTTTTGAAAAAATAAATAGAATTTTTTGAATCATGATTTTAAAATTATAAAATGGTGAATTTTTTATAATTTTTTCAGTCAGTCAATTTTTTTGGTAAAAATTAAAAAATATATAATAATATAGTGTATTTTACGACATCATAATAACCCAATAGTGAGGTAATAAATACCAAAAAATATATATTCGACCAAATATTTGTTTTAGCATTATAATATTGTGTTTTTTTAATTTGTTGGTCGTATTTTAAAATACAATAGTGAATCCCCCAAAATTTATAACATATTTTATTATTTAATGTCCATTTCCTTAATAATGTGATTCACCTCGACATTTTAAAGGCATTTAATATAATATATTAGGAAAATGGAAAAATAATATAATTTTTTCAAATCCTATTTGAAACAAATCCATGGGTAAAAACCATGGGATGTGTTGTGCTTTAGAATATTTAATTATATTGATTTCAAAACCTATGTTTGTGAAATATTAAAAATTTTCCCTCATATTTTCTATATAACCACATCTAATCTCCCAGTTATTTTGACTAAAAAACATTTTATCACATAGCTATTATGTACTACCCTCTCTATAATCCGACCAAGGTTCCCCAAATCTCCCATGAAGGCTCTCCCAAGCCTTTGGTATCACACATCCAAGCAAGGGTTTACATCATTTCTCATTACAATCCATGTTTCCTTATATTATTACACCCATTTATTGGAAAATAAAAATGACGGGGTATGTTTTTGACCCTTTAACATACCTTCCTTATTTTACATTATTGAGGAGAGACCCCTTTATGTCCCAGTAATCCCTCCAATGTACACCTACCACCATGTTAAAATTTTGTAAGAGATATTTCATTCCCCCCATCAAGTTAATTTATTTTGTCACGCCTTCTATTTAAAAATTACATAGGATGGAAAATTTATTTATATGAACCTATTACTACCCATTTCATTTATATATTATTATAAACCCCTTTCTATCACATAAAATATTTTAATGATTTTTTTGTCACACTGTAATGCTGTCGAAATTGCACCGTGATTTACTACGCCACAATCCATGTGAAGTAAGTTACATACCAATTACTCTATCATATTTATTCATCATTATGAACATATACATTTTTTTATATAGTACATACATGTATTTATTCACACTCTTTTATTATGAAATAAATTTTGATGACTAATTAAAAGATACTTTATTATCTATGTGGCACAATGAAGCATGAGAATAAAGTGAATGAGATGGGTATGAATGGAATTATATTGCACTTCAACACATTGGTAAATGTTTAGAATCAAGGTATGTCATGCTCATACATGATATATCTTGATTCCTTTTAGGACATTTTCCAACATGTTGGGATAAGGGTTTACTAGATTCCTTTATGATTATGATGCATTATTTTTAATTGTCCAAACAATTCCATGTTATGATGATCTTTTTGTATAATGAATTTGGGATCATTTTTCTCTTATCCTCCTTTGATATGTATATTTCAAACAATTTAATCTATTCATCTTGTTATTCATTATCTACTCCCTTTATAAGACTCATAACTCACACTTTTCTTATGTATGTCCTCTGGTTATCTAATTCAATGCTATTAATGAATGAATGTTTTGGTCATGTAAAATAATATTTCAATAATGATGTTGTATTTTATGTCTTATGTTTTCATTGAATGTTCCGATTCCCAAAATACTCTATACCTCTCGATAATCTAGGTTGTATTAACTTCCATTTTATTTAATAAATCATGACTATATATGTAATAATGATCAGGTTTTATATATATACAGTTGTGTATCAATTACTATAATCTAACTAGACTGGAAATAAAAAACAATTAATCATTTCCCGCTATGAAATTTTGGATAATAATTATGGGTTCAGTTTGTTTTCTAATAATGACCTCTATTCTAGGTATCTTCAGTCTGAGTTAGAGATACATTTGTTCATGAATTTTTTTCGAAGTATGTATAACCATTTTTATTTTATTTTTCAAGCATTTTAGTTTTAATAATAATCTATTGATATTTTTGGCCCTCATGAACTACGTATTACACTATTATCCTCACTCCATTGAAATGGAATTCGTGGATGTAAACATAATCTATTCCAGAACCTAGGAGGAGCATTAATGGAACATGTGGAATGTGCATGGAACTCTTTGGGATCATCCCCCATATGAACGTGTTTCAAAGTGTACCATATGGATTTGAAAGGTGAGGATTCTTGGTCATCAGATCATAGAATAAGGGTTTTTAATGGAATATGAGAAGATTAGTGTAGTGATGTAATGGGAGCAGATGAATAATATTTTTTAGATCATGATATTTTTAATCCTTTACGGGTATTACAATTGATTTTATGGTATTTCTATCTGATTTCTTCATACCAAACCATTGTAGCCTATAATGGGGTGAAGAGAGAGTGGATCATATAGTTTTAAGCAATATTCTAGGAGCATAAGTGGTGATATACCAAAACCCCTACATTGATCATTCCAATATAAATAATAGGGTATGAGGTATCTTAAGATTCATTATGTGTGGTTGTTGGGTGTGATAAAATATAATACGTTCATGTGGTGGAATATGGATATCAACATATCCGAAAACATAAAAATAATAACCCAATGCATGACCTATAGTGATTTGGAATAATGTATTCCTTGAAGACTTCGAGTCATATTATTTTGGTGTATAATTGTTTTGTCTTTTCTAATTATATGATCATGGCCTATGTATTCTCTCAAAGTGATCTAAATTTGAGACATCATATTTTTTTGTAGCTTTTGTTTGATTTTTACATCAAATATACCCCCATTAAAAGGTTATTTTGTTGTAGATTCCATGATTTGGTATGTTCCAGTGCAAGTTTCGAAGGATTCTAGTGATGATTTGACTTTAACGGGTATTTTTCCAGATATATGTTGACACTTTGGAGCATAGGGATGGTGATTTATTGGATAGTTTTTAGTTGACAACAACCCTTCATGATTTTATTTTGCATGAGAATCTGTGGGATTAGTTGTGTTAGTGCTCTATGAAATACATAAATAGTTGAGAGGTTCTTTATGACCGATAATTGTCTCCTGAGGTATTTTTAGGTTTCAATTGTCTATCCAAGGTGTCATTATTGTTCCAAAAGATTGTGATTCATGATAGCCCCAAGTCTTAGTATCCCATTCATCCTGATACTTCAACAATTTTTTATGATGTGCATCACCAGAGTTTGTGTCTATAGATGCATATATACATAGTGTAAATTATATCCAAGTGATATATGTTCTAAAATATAAATGCATATCATTAGAAACCCATTGGGTTTTTTCAACCATTACCCATTCCTACATAGAAGTGGGATGTGGACAACATGGGTTTCATTTTTGTCTTACCTCATACAATATGCGTGTGGAATTCTATTTGGATAGTAATTGGCAATATCACCAAGATGACCCTATTTATTATGAGTAAGGATTCATCTAAGAGGATGAATTGGGATATTTATTTATTTATAAGATAGTGGAGATTCAGGGTATACAATCTAAAATATTTTTTGATTGGAACCCACAATTTTTCTCATCAATTTGGTGAGTAAATTTTGAGGATGTGGGTTCTCACTTCTAGATGAGAATGGAATTCCATCCCAAAAATCATGGTCAAACTGAGTAGGAGCATCAGTTCATGGATGAATTGATTCCAGCGTGTGTGTTGTATTTCAAAGGATCTTTGGATATCAATTTGTATTTAGTTTATTATTAAAATAAAAATATTTACCAATACTCAATTATAATGGAACCCATTTGTGAACATTATAGTTCAATGTTTTGGTGCCCATTATACAGGGATGTGGTGGGTGTGACCTCATTTTTAGGACCATGACTTTTATAGAAAATGTATGATAAATTCAATATTACTATGTTATGTTTTTGAATGGTACATTATATCTATTTTATCATATGTCTCTGTGGTATCGATAATTGAAATTATATTTGTGTGATTAGGTGTTTTTGAATCCATAACCTCTCTTGGGTCATAATCATCTTCGTAAGAATGGTTGAAACAACTATTTATGTCAGAATATTTTTTATTAATTAAAAGATTGGTAATATTAAATGCTAGTAATATTTTCCCCTTTATATGATGAAAATCCTTGACGTGTTGTATTTTTTTCAACTAGAACAGTATAACCCTGATTTTTCCTATGTGTTGAATTAGAAGGAGTTGTGTTGGGAATAGATTTTGACATGTTTGAATGTCAAATACTGAATATGGGTTCAAAATATAAAGTGACTTAGCGGATGTTGATAAAGAGGGACCATATTCTCTAATATCATTGTGTTGAGGAGAATAAAACATGTGGTTTAATATTCTAGGTTGAGGAGAAATATCTTCTTTATTTGTTTGATCATAAATTGGAGTAACATAACAGGGTCAGAATGTTTTCATGGTAGGATGTATTTTCACATATGTTGATTTATTTTGGTGTATTCCATTTTTTACATTAGTCCATATCATATTTCTTTAGTTTTCATTGGATTTTTAGTGAAAATTGTGATTTTTATGACCGGGTGGGAGGTATCTCATTGTTGGAACATAGTTAGGAAAAATTGGTGACTAGCCCAGGGGACACTATGTGGCTTGAAATGTTTTATTAATCATTACACATGGCTATCCACACGTTAGTGCGACCTCTACTAGGAAATGGTCTTCCATGTTTCTATTGGATAGAGAGGTGCATACTGTTTCCATATTGTATTGGAAATTATGTTGTCTACACATGTGACCTAACAATTTCATTAAATATATGAAATTTACCATTTTTCCATATTTTGATATAAACCAAAATTACCAAAAATCTCAGACATATGGGATTCATAACCCTAGAAGCATCCTATAAACCATATTTTACCTATAGGACTCCAATTTGTTGGTGGTTTTGTCCTTATATCCTCAATAATTTTTAATACAGTCACAATTTTCATGAAATATTCCATATTCTAGGGTTCTTCACATTTCATAGGTTATAATTTTTCTACTGTCATAGGTTTCCTAGAATTGGTTTAATTGTGGATAATTTTTTATTCATAATGGTTGTCGCTTGATCAAGCCTTTAAATTACCCCTTCGGTGATGGTTGCTATTTCCCACTAGATTTTTGATGTTTCCAATCATGAGGTCGATTATTCAACGTTTTAGCATTACTAAGTGATTTTTTAATCATTCAAATTTACTTTAATGGTTACTATTGATTATGTGAAAGGTGTGAAATCTATTTTCAAAAGGATTTATGACGTATATGTGTAGAAAGATGGATATCAAAATTAAATGGGTTGTGTTTGATGTGTGTTATATTGTGATGATTCTTACATATGTTTAATGAATAGATCAAGTTCTGAAAATCATGTTTTAAAATCTATTTGGTGGGAATTTATACCTGAAATATTTTTTTCCTGATGATAAATTGTGATTATACATATTTAAACATATATCTTGATGTTTGATTGTAAATGTGGAAATTTATGTAATACTTTTAATGTGATTTCAAGAAAAATATAATCATAAGTCTTTATAGGGATGGACTATTACTATTATGGTAGTTGGATTAGTGGAGATGATGCCCATTTTTTTAGCTGGATTTCTAATTTAACACTAAATAAACTACGATGATGAAGGTGATGATTAAATACCAATTGAAATTTTGGTTTATTTTTCTCTACATCATCATACACAAAGATATTGTGGGTTGTTGTTTTGAGACAATGTTTCACTAAGATACGAGGTTCCTAGTATCCCTCTAGAGCTAATAACTATATGTATTTTCCGTAATGTGATGTAATCTTGAGATTTTGTGCATACCATCGGTATACAATTGACCTTACACTCATGTAGATATTAAATCCATGATTACTTAAAAATGTTTTCTTAATGTTTATAATTTAATATTATATCCATGTTAATTATTAAAACATGCTTGTTTTTTTGTTCTAATGGGATGAAATGTAATGATTCTTTTTGTGTGGTATCCCACTAGTCTTTGGGACACACCCAACATATATCCTTTGAAGAATGTGGACATTTTTAGTAATGACCTTGGTAAAGGGAATATATCCCATGGTGGTGATGGTGGAATTTGTTTCTAGTGATCCATATTATGATAGGTGTTGGTGCAGGTGGAGAGAGGTTATTATTCCTCTCTCTTCATTAATATACTGGGTTTTCTAATTTTTTACACTTCTATTTGGATATTTTTTTTGTTTTCTATCAATATTGTAATAGTTTTACATGAATGTGGTGTATTTCATTGGTTAGGGATATCAATATTTGGTTGATGTTTTATTATTGAGTGTGTTTATGGTTGCTTACATATGGTGAAATCATTCCAAAAATATTATTTTTGAATCCAAGGAAATAGCTAGCATCCTTTGGGGATTGGTAATGACATTTTGGCTATGCCATGGGCTGGGTCGAATGTCTTGTTAGATGGTACCTTGGATTTGTTTGTTAGAAGGAACATAGGTGGGATGTTATAATTTGGACATGGAATAAAATACTAAATTCAATATATTGATGGAGAGTTCTAGATATCATTGATAAAATGAAAATGAATGATATTTAGAAATTCATCTACCATAAAACTATAAACCAAAGTTGTGTAATAAGGGATTTTTTTGATATCATTAAAAATGATACTAATCAGATAAACTTTTGTTTCAACATCCTTTTACTAAATTTTAGGATTTCCATTTATATATATAAGTATAATAATGAAATATAAAAACCTATTCATGTAAATTTTCATCATTTTTTAAATTTCTTTTATGATCGAATTTTGGATTCAAACGATGTGTACTAAAGATGTATTTTTCATGCATGTATAAAAAATTCAACTTCCAAAAGATCAATAAATAAATAAAATTATAACCATATATTATTTATATCATTATAAAATAACCAAAAAAATGATTTTCATAAGGTTATATGTCTTCCAAAATTAAGAAACCTTCATATTATACATTAATCTCCAAAAAACAATTTTAATACGCAATGTTAAACTGAAAAAATTACACAAATTAAAAACCCTTTGTCCTAAATTACCTAAATGACCTAAAAATTAAAGATTGTTTTATCCTAAGTGGTTATCCAATACATTTGAACATATTTTTATTATATTAATGTTATCTTAATTTGGGAAAACATTAACCACTTTGTCAAAAAATCACATTTCAATCTAATTTTTATCTAAATGAAGAAACATGTGTTCACATAATTACATCAATATTATATATCATATAATGACTAATGATTTTCAATTATTTAAAAAAATATTTCCATATAATGGAATGAAATATTTCACATTAAATTGAATATTTACACATATAACTATATAATAAAAAATATCTAAAAAATTTCAATATCATCATGATCTCATCTCATAAAACCTAGAAAGGGGTGGCGAAGTCACAAATATTATGATCAAATTTAATATTATATACATTCTATAGTACTCATAAACATTAAAATAAACTCATATTAAAACATTATAATATCCAATGGAATCTAATCCAAACTCTAATACCGTCTTTAACAGCCATAAATCCGCACTCTTGGATTCGGTGCTAAAATATAAAACATTTAAAATCAATGTTAATTTTCTAATAAATGTGTGCCAATTTTCACCAACCAAAAATTATTCATTAAATGAAAAAATTATATCACATACAAACCCCATGATATTTTAGGTTATGAATTTTTGATAATTTAGGGGAAATCTTTTATAAACAAAAACCATGTCAGTAAATGATAATTTATTCCAAACATTTAGGTTCTTATCTTTCCTTAAGACATAATCATTATCTATATAACCCCCATTTAAACTTAACACATTCAAAATTATTCTAGAAAACCTGGGTAAAAGAACAGAAAATAATAGTGACCTCAAATTTTCAGTAAGGGTAAACACAATCCTTATCAATTGAATGCCATCAGTGTGAATATGATGAGAATACCGGTAATTATTGCAACTGAGCATAACAAAAGAGACACATATCCATAAAAATTGAACAATAATTATGTTGAATGGAATAAATCTATAACAAAGGAAATGGTAATAAAGATCAATATTCATGATCCATGTTACATAAATCCTGATGAATGGGTATATTTCTAAATTGTAGTGTGAAAAACAAAAACATATATTTATTTTGGATTGTCATCTTCATAAAATATTTTAAACAACTGTCTTAAATAACTCGACCCCAGTGAAATCCATAAGAAAATCCACTAATAACACCCTTAATTATATCTATTATGAAAATGATCATTACAAATGTATTAGAGAATTATCTATGTGAATAAAGCATATGTGTTATATTGAGATCACATAGTTCTATATGGCCTCACTGATTCTTATATTATATAATGGGGTCAGACAATTCTATTCAGGTTTACCAATAAAATAATCTTTACTGGGATCACCCAACTCTATTTTGGAACACCCGTTATCATCAATAATGTATACGTTCCATTCAATAATAATGTAGATAGAGGATTAATTTTATTATAAACTCAAAGAAATAACCTCAATTAATTTGAATACATGATTATTTCATGGAAAAAATATGTTTCATGATAATCTATTTGAAACATTATTATCCTATGGAAATTTAATTTGTTTCATAATATTCTCTTTGAGACGTGAATATCCCATGACAAAAAGGGATTCAATTAAATTCTCGTAAAAACATGTTTATTGATGGAAAAGAAATAGTTCACAAAAAAATGTATTGGAAACATGATGTGAATAAGAAAAATAAATGGTTTTCATAAGGATATTTTTCTAAAATGTATAACTTTTTTTAAAGAAACAACTTCCACAAATATAACATTGAAACATTATTAACCATTGGAAATGAAACAAATTCCACAACAACATATTTGAAAAAATATTAATCAATCTAATGAATTAATATGAATGTTATGATTAATAAACATACCAACAGTATCATAAATAAAAAATATTTTGTTGAATTATATGAATGGGAATTCTAGTTAAATATCATTAGAAACATTTTAAGGACAATATGCTTTTAATTTTTAAAATCACTTTTATATACTAAAAAATCACAAATATTTAAAATAACGTTGTCATTTAAGAAATATGTGGAATAATATAATAGTTACCTAAATGAAATTAATGTACATGATGGAGGTAAAATCAATTCATTATGTTTTTTTTTAAAATGAGTTTCAAATACTTTTTGAAAAACGTTGTCTAATGTGGCCCATTTTGAAAAATTTACATAATTTTACTTAAAAAGTAGAAAATGGTTATATATTATAAAAAATGTATTATTTAATCATTTATCATATTAATGTAAATATATAAAACATAAATAGAAAATATGAATATGTAAGTGAAGGATATTGGAAATAAAACAGAATACAATACTGATTTCATATAAAAATGAATTTCTTGATTTCTCCTCAATAAATGGGAATGGAAATGGAATCCATATATGTTAACCATATTATTTACTACATGAGAATAAATATATTTAGATTATGAAAATAATATAATCTGATTTCCACTATGAAAAAATTAATACAAAATAACATCAAAAGGTAGGATATTGTTATATATATATCAATTTCCACTTAGATTTATCTTCAATAATCAGCCCCATGAATGAATAACATGAAAGAATACATTAATTGTGATGAATATATGTAAATTAACAATATATAATGTTACAGGGTTTTATATAAATCAAAAAAAAGATAGGATTATATAAAAAATAGTAGTCTCGATGAAATAAAATTTTTGATTAATAACCCTAATATATATCATACAATTGAACATGAGAATTAATAAAATAATAAATTATCTATAAAATCAATAAATCCATATAAAATAAGTTGAAATATCACATAATATAATAAAAATTAATTTCACATATAATTATAGAATATAATATCTAATGAAGATGTTATATAACCCAATTAAAATAAATTGTGTTATTCAATTATTTTACATCTTTGTAACATTCATTTTCAATAAAATGGTAGAATTCATTAATATTGAATCATGAAATACCATTATTTATGAATTATTCATGATATAAAATTAATAATGGGTAATTTATATTCCATGAAAGAGAAAATATGGTGAATATAAAAGATGGTTTATAGAAATAAAAATATGATATGAGAAATCCCTTACCCCGATTTTGTATATACATTTAATATCGTTTATAGAAGTTATTAAAAAGTAAAATAAATAATTTTATTCATTGAAATAAATTTAAAATTTTAATATAATATAAATAATTCTTTAGTTTTATTTTATTAATGATGACATATTTAGATACTCAATCAGTTATGTCGATGCCAATTGTTTGGATGACATTCAGTTAATTATTTAAATATTACTTCATTATGTTGTGAGGTGTCAAAGAGATAATTATTTTGAATTCGGTAGAAAAATAATGATGAAAAATATATCATATTTTAACTTAAATGTTTCAGTTAAAACCATTATTGGATGAAAATTTTGAAAAGTAAACTATATTTCAAATACTAAGATGGTATGTCATACACACACCATAGTAGTGTTTATTTTCTTTAATGGTCATTATGGAAAACATTTCTGTAATTTTTTCATTATAAATTGATAATAATATAATTAATAACATATAATTTCTATATGTATACATATATAAATATATATATATATATAATTAATGTGATATAGTGATGAAAAATAATCACATCGGTTCATAGAGGGGGTAATCCACTTGTACACACGCGAGACATTATAATTCTTTGAATTAGTAAATAAATAATTATATTATCTTAATAGAATTATATATATAAACTGAATATCATAATAATTTTATATACATCACATATATACATTAACATATATATTATTACCTTCCAGGTAATGTAGTGTGAAGAAAGAATCACATCGCTTTATGATGAGGTAATCCATTGTACAGTTGAGTGACACTATCATATCTAACATGGTATATAAAATATAAATTTATATGTATTATACTGACAACAAAATTATAAATATGTTACAAACATAAAATATATAAATTAAATTTATCATTATATCAATCTTTTGTAAGCAAGTATTGATAATGAAAGACATCCGTTCGTGAGTCGATAATACTCCATACACATGAATGATGATTTTTTATCCCATTTGATTGAAGTGGATATTTTTTTTGTTAATATAATAACATAATATTATATAAAAATATAAGAGAAATTGGTGTCATTATACAATCAAAATTGAATAATATTTCATTTTTGTGGAATAAGAAATAATAAAACACATGGTTTAGCAGGATACCATTTCATCAAATTAGTTTCTTTAGGTAATCATCATATGATGGATTTAAGGGGAAAAAAGAAATAAATTCAACTATTGTGTATGTAAAAATTAATATATTTTTTTTATTTTCCTATAATATGTTTTTATTATTAATTGGTGATTAGTGTGTATATCCATTTATAAGATTGGTGAGTGGAACACCTTACATTTATAAAAACAAAAATGAGTTCCCATTTTTCCCATATTCCAAAATGGTTAAAAATGGACATTTTTTTAGAATAGGTATTTATATGTTCTAAAAATTCCCATAATACTATTTCTAATATTTTTATGTCATTTCTACCATTATATTTTTATTTTAATAACCATGTCAATCCATTTTCAACTTAATCACTACAATTCAATTTTTATATTTACTCAATTTATCTTCATAAAAAATATGTTGACCATATTAGGTAATATAAATTATGGTGATTCAAATTAAGGATTTTATTTTAACAATTTTAATTCAAATTATTTGGAAAATTTACTATAAATTTAATCCCACAAATGAGGCTAAAAAGATGGATTTTGAGATGTGTATTTTACAAGGAAAAATGAATTTATGATATTTTTATAAAAATTAATACTCAATGAATGAAATAGAAAAAAATATTTCCTAATCTAATATAAAAATATATAATTAAAATTACTCCTCATTAGGTGTTGTTTTAATTAAATGAAATATATAAGAATTAAGCAGTTTAAAACACTTCAGAAAAAATGTGTTTTTAATAAAAAAATAATAATTATATTAATTACATTAAAATGATGATTATATTGTAATTAAGTTAATTAAATATAAAATAAGATTAATTATATTACTTGAAATCATATTCCAATCAAAATTTTGCTTTTAAATTAATAAATTAATTTAAAATAAATGTTATTTTTACCCATATTTGGATTTTGGACTATTCAATGAAAAATTAATATTATCTGAAAAAACAATCATGAATTAATTTTGATATGATAATATAAAATAATAGGTTAATTTTATCGAAATATTTATCTAAATATTCAAAAAATTAATTATATTAATTTTTCAATAATTAAAAAAATTAAATGCGAAGAAAACATTATTTTGATGAATAACATTACATTACTAAAAATTGATTGATTATATAAAAATAATTTATCCTTAATTTATATTGATTATGATATAAATGTTATAAATTAGTTAGTATTATTCAAACTCACCAATATTAGATCGGGGATATAATGATTATATATTTTTTATGTTGATTATGCTTGGTATAAAATTTTGAAAACACAATTAAACATAATGGTCTTTTTTGAAGTGTTGGTGAGTCAAATATATTGGGACATATAACACAAATGTTTATAAAAAGGTATTTATGTCACTAAAATCATATTTTATGTTCTCTCATTCTCGAAACATGAGAAATTTATTTTAGTTATATATCATTTGGAAGAAGATATAGTTCATTAGTGACTTTTACCAAAAAGAAAAGGCAATGTGAAGAAATTTACACCATTGAAGGGATGATATCAATATAATATTTTTCAATATGCACATTTATCTTTTTATTCATACATAAAATTTAGAATAATTACATTTATCTAATGAAGAAGGATGATAAATCCATTATTACCCAAAATAATATCATTTAAAGACATTCAACGTAATATTACAGTCTTATCATTTATCCTAAATGTAAGATTGATTGATCCATCAATGGCATAATGAAATCTTCTAAAGGTATATATCAATAAAGGACATCAATATCTAGTAAAACATTAGTCTATTTACATGAAATGTTGATATGTATATTGGATTTACCCATCAATATTATCATGTTTATTCAAAATTAATTTTTTAATTCAATAGAAATTATTAAAACTATAGGAAAAATAATATGATATTCCCTTTTATCTCATGGTTTCAATATAATCGTGTAGTGATTTTTCTAAAAGAAAATTTTTAATGAATTTTTTGTTGACTAGAATGTCATGGAGTATAAATTTCCAAATTCATTAGAATAATTGGATAGTTAATGAGGGAGAAAAATCACCATTGAATTTACCACCAAAAAAAGTATTTCAAATATAACGAGTTTGTGAATTAAGATAACCATTGCTAAAATGTAAATTTTAATAATAATTTTTTACATCAGAATCCATTGAATATAAGGCCCCAGCCTTAAACCTTACTTAATATTGAATTAAATGAATAATTCACATTGAGGATCTTTTCCGGTTTAGAGTTTTAGAGAATTAGAACATAACTATTACATCTTAAAAGATTACAATGTAGACACTTCTACTAAGTCTCCATAAAATAAAAACTCTTAAAAAGAAAGATGTCTAGATTCCATGTTTTAGATAGCATGAAATTCCCTTGATCCCATCCTTGACCTTATTCCACTTTAAGTCCTGTGAAAAACATTTCGAAAAACTTGGGGTGAGCATAAAAAGCTCAGTAAGGGATACAAAGAGAATGAAAACTGTTAGTTTTTCAAACATCAAGTAAACCATGTATACTATATCAAAGTAATACCTTCACCTTCATGAAGTAGTAAAAAAAATCTTCACTGAATAAAGTATCATTACTTACCTTTTTGTAACCAAAGGATTACCATAAAACCTATATAAAGAACACATAGAATATATAAAGGTAACTTGGGACATAAACATACATAAGTGGAATAACCATATGGTTGACTTCCACACATATCACTTAATGGAATAGCCATACGGCCAATTTCCATACATACTTAATGGAATAGCCATACGGCCGACTTCCATACCCAATGCATTGGAGGTTATAACGTAACCACCCGTCCTGGTATTCACGGCACCACCCGTCATATGGTTTATTACGTAACCACCCGTTAAAATGTCCAAGTACCAATATAAAATCATAAAACATAAAACCAATATAAAGGAATGATAACATTTCCACATTTCAATCAAAATATATCATAAATATATTGACATAATAGAATCATTTCTCAAAACAATTTTCAATACCAAAATACATAAAAGAGTACATGGTATTTATTTTATTTTAAAAACATTACGGCTTGTTGAGGAAGCCAAAGACCAAATAATACTCGCGGTGGCGGAAAAGGTCGTTGTCACCGCATACGTTAAAAAAACGTTCCTTTTTGTCGTTTAGTAAAACGCTTCGTAGAAAAATATTCCTTTTGTATAAAAGTAAAAGTAAAAGGAGTTTATACACCGTATAAAAGAAAGTTGTGTATAAAACGAAATATGCCTCAATGAAAGGAGATTGAGACGAAGTCCCTTACCTTGGGTCCGACTTGACTTGATCGTTCTTTAACGTCCTGAATAATAAACTTGAGTTAATTTATACTTGATTAAGAACCTTTTTAAAGTTCATTATTCTTTTTATATCATTTATTGCCATGTTATAAACATTATGTAACCATTTAAGTTAATAATGTTTGTTCTGTCAATATTTGGTTCTTAAGTCGAAAGTTTACTTCTTACAATTACATGTTGTTCATGTGGTAAAAATTTCATTATATCCAGAATGAAATTCCCGATTTGGATATAATATGTATCATATATATCCAGAATATACATGTATTTATAATATTACATAATCATTTAGAGGTAAGAAATGAAATGCACCGTTCATGGAGACGGTAAGCCGTACGTACGCATGAACGCTACTTTCATTTCTTTGTCATATTAGTGGAATTAAAACTAAATGAGAGGAATGTATATTTTAATTCCAGAATTATATTCATCATTTAGATATATCATTAATTATATATATACATTATATACATGTAATTTTAATAGTACATTACATTTGGGGATAAGAAATGAAATGCACCGTTCATGGAGACGGTAAGCCGTGCGTACGCATGAACGCTACTTTCATTTCTATCTCATACTTTAATGGAATGAAATAATAATTATATAGATTTATAATATAATTCCAGTATAACAGAATATATAATAACTTTAAATCCATCCTTTACACGTCCCACATATGGCATTAACGAATCACATCACTTTGAGGGGGCGGTAGTCCGCACTTCCTTAAATGAAGATATCGTGTTTACCCATAATGGAAACCATAAAGGTATGCCAAAAATGAAAAATACAGAAGCTTAAAGAAAACATAAACATATTATATATCATATATAAAAATAGTTACATCACAATGGCCACCCTTGAAGGTGTTAAATGAGTATTGAACAATCATCGTTTCGGGAGGCAGAATTTCGCCATCCACGGAAACCGTATGTTCTTTAACCATTTGATGTAGTTGTGTGAGAGTGTAGATCAAATAAATATTATAACAACATCCTAGTATATTGAAGATACTGTTTTTGTTACAAAAGAAGTAAATAAAAAGAGTTTAGAGGGTTGGAGAAGCAAAATAAAACAAATGAACAAGAGAGAATGAATTACCTTTAAAAGTGTAACTCCCTTTTGATTTGAGACTAAAGGCTTCCTTTGAAAGGATTATTCCCAATGGGAATCCTCTAGGATGAGGAGAGGGATTTGGAGAGAGTAATTTGGCAGGGGTTGGCCGAGCCAAAGGCTTGAGAAGTGTGTGAAATGAGGTAGAGGTGGGGGCCTTTTATAAGAGGAGAGGAGGGGCACTTTTGGAAAGTAAAGAAATATTACATTATTTGAAAATGTGTTTCGGTTTTAAAAGGTCCCACATTGATATAATTAGTTGATAAGGTGATAAGGGTTCTAAATCCACTCATCCAATTGGTTTTGGACATGTGTAGGTTTTATATTTTTCATTATCTTTCCATTTTATTTAAATCGTCAAATAATGATGTCATCGCTGCATCATTATTATGTCATAAATAATTAACTTTATTTAATGTCTAAAAATTATAAAAAAAATACTATGATATAGTAAATCTTTTTGTCTTTCCACTGACTATTTATAATAAAATTTTGGACTTGTATAACCCCACTTAAAAATTTCTTTCGTAAAACATATTATGTTTGTGTCATTTTCACTTTAACATTAAATAAAAAGTAATTTTTGTCATTTCCCAACAAAAGTGGATCCATGGGGTCCCCAAGTTGACCCATGGCATGTCATGGTCTTCCATGACACAACCAATGATTTTGGGACTTTTTTCTAGGTCATTTCAGTTTATTAAAGTATTATTTATACCTTAAACTACCCTAATTACCACTAATCGTGATTAAGAACTTAATAAGTTACTATTCACCAAAAATTATTATAATCTCATTGAACCACATTTTCCTTCTTAATGACAACCATGTATGTCGGATTTTCAAAATTCAATACACATTAGTGGTAAAATTTCATTTAACTGAAAAATCAGTTTGCTTGATTACCACTTAGTGGTTTCACTATTCATAAAAAATTGAAGTTTTTCAGAAAATTACCAAAAATTCACCCTAAGTTATATTTGATATTCCGAATTCAAAAATGAAGTCCATTTTAAAAAATTCAAAACATATAAGTCTAATTAATTAATTTAATAATTAATTCCCGCTGTCATGACAAATAGCGTGTTTTTGTGAAACAATAAGTATCAAAAGATTGACACCAGTTTAAGTCCAATTTCAAAGTGAAATTGATTCCAATGACCACCATTGGATTAACTGGTAAAAATATTTTCTAATTTCACTTTAAAACCAATTAAAATAATAATCTAATCATATAAATAATTTATATTAAAAAGATGTTTTGAATTAAAATACAACATTTTACACTATTCATAAAAAAATGAACTTTATCAGAAAGGTACCAAAAATTTACACAAAGTAAATTTTGATGTCCCGATTCTAAAGAAGAGTTATATTTGGTCCAAAATAAAGTATAAGAGTGATCAAAACTATATTTAATGACGGTTCACCATTAAAAGGTGATAAGTGGACCTTTAGTGAAAATTAAAGTATATATGCCCTAAAATTGAACTATTTCCGTATTTTAAGCCTTTATCTTTTATTCGGTAAATGTATAAACATTTATAAACATATATAATCATATTTTAGTTATTTCTATCCATTCCCGCCAGTACAATGGATACTTGTTAACTAACATTTAAAATAATAATATTTTATTACTAGTGCGCTACGTATGTTTCAAAGAAACTCATCGTTGCGTATCGGGTACGCTATCGAACATAGAAACCCCTATAAAATAAAATTAATGTTTAATTCGTAAATATTAATAAATATGAAAATTCTTTATTCTTTATTTACCTGGGATGTTACATCCTTCCCCCCTTTTGGGAATTGCGTCCTCGCAATTTTATTCACTTATCAAAATAAGTGGGGGTATTTATCCCTCATAGCATTTTCAGATTCCCATGTTGCCTGTTCAATCACATGGTTTTTCCACAAAACCTTTACCTGATGAAGCACCTTATTCCGTAACACCTGCTCCCTGTGGTCAAGAATCTGGACCGGTTGTTCCTCATAAGATTGGTTCTCTTCCAGCTGAACTACCTCTGGACACAAAACATGATATGGATCTGGCATATACTTTCTCAACATTGAAACATGAAAAACATTGTGTACCTGAGATAAACTCGGAGGTAAAGCCACTCGGTAAGCAACTGATCCAACTCTCTCCAGAATTTCATATGGTCCAATAAACCTTGGACTTAGCTTTCCTTTCTTACCAAATCATATAACACTTTTCCATGGATAAACTTTGAGAAAAGCATGATCACCTACCTCAAAAGATAGATCCTTCCTCCGGTTATCCGCATAACTCTTCTGCCTGCTCTGAGCTGTTCTCATGTCTTTCTGAATCAGCTGAACTTTTTCTGCCATCTCTTCTACCAATTCTGGTCCCATCAACTTTCTTTCACCCACTTCATCCCAGGAAGCTGGAGTTCGACACCGCTTCCCATATAATGCCTCAAATGGTGCCATCTATATACTGGAATGAAAACTGTTATTATAAGAAAACTCAACCAAAGACAGTTGTTGGTCCCAACTTCCTTGATAATCCATAGAACAAGCTCGTAGCATATCCTCCAATGTCTGAATTGTTCATTCTGACTGCCCATCTGATTGAGGATGAAAAGCTGCACTAAAATTTTAATTCAGTACCCAACGACTTCTGATGGCCTTTCCAAAAGTTAGAAGTAAACCTGGGATCACGATCCGATACAATGGAGAGAGGAACTTCATGTAACCTGACTATTTCTTTAAGATACAAACGGGAAAGTTGATCAAGAGAGAAAGTATCTCGTATAGCAAGGAAATGAGCATATTTGGTCAAGCGATCAACAGTAACCCAAATTGCATTATTACCTCGAGATGTCCTCGGTAATCCCACAACAAAGTCCATGGATATGTTTTCCCATTTCCACTCTGGCACTGGTAAAGGATGAAGCATCCCTTTCAGTAACTGCCGCTCTGCTTTAACCTGTTGACATGTAAAACACTTCACAGGAAAATCATCAATATCTCTTTTCATTCCATCCCACCAGTAATACTCCCGCAGATCTCTGTACATCTTAGTACTGCCAGGATGAACTGTAAACGGGGAACTATGAGCTTCACATAGCACTCTCTCTTCAACTGTGAATCACAGGGCACACACAACCTCTTCCCAAACCTCAAAAGACAAACACAAACTTATCCAAGAACTCATGGAAAATTTTATTCATAAGGTCCATGAATACAGCAGGTGCATTGGTTAACCCAAAAGGCATAACTACAAATTCATAATGGCCATATCTAGTACGGAACGCAGTCTTCGGAACGTCTGCTTCTTTTACTTTCAACTGATGGTACCCCGACCTCAAGTCAATCTTCGAAAAATACTGAGCTCCCTGGAGCTGGTACCACTTCATTCGATGGCCCAACATCTGCTGAAGTTGTTGCAAAGGATTTCGCCACCCCTTTCTGCTTGTAGTCTGGCTGCATTCCCCCAGTTGAGTTCTTCGTTGGACACTCGTTTGCATAATGACCCATTTCATTACACTTAAAACATCTTACCGTTGGCTTTTCATATCCTGCTTGATCATCTTCCTTACAATTACGAGCAATATGACCAGACTTTAAACACCGAAATCACTTACCAGACTTGGATAAACATTCTACAGGATGCATTTTTCCACACTTCTCACAGGATGGATATTTGGTTTTCTTACCTCCTTGCTTCTTTGATGAATTCTTCCCCTTTTCCTGCCAACTAGACCTCTTATTCTGTTGTTTGTCATAGAACACCTGATCATCGGGAAACTCCATTTCCACCTTCTCCGCACATCGAAAAAGTTTTTCATAACTTTTGAACTCACGAGAAGCTAAATGTAACGCCCCGACCCCAGTTGCCCAGTAAGTATAACAATATAGCAGAAACTTTCATAAATAAGAATAAACATTTAAGGCAATGTATAACTAAAACAAAAGCCTTTTAAATATGAACTTTCAACATGGTATGGCATAAATAAAATGAAATAATGGCATTTACTTATTCACATGGATATTCTACTAATCGAATAATCACATGCAAAAATCAATAACCACTTTCATAATGTTGGAATGCATAATGCCAGACTATCATAACCACATAGCCAAGGCCTCGTGCCAAGACTACAAATAAGATTTTATCAAGGCCTTGTGCCAAGACACTAGTTTGTCTCATGAGACCTACCGATGCATCGAGGAGCTATAGCGGGCTCCACCCATCACTTATTAAGTCCAATGCATTCCCATATGAAAAGGTTTAAACATAACATAAACATTCGTATTAAAACTAGCATACGAAATGTCAATACTTTCACCATAAACTATGAATGGTATAAAATAGCACATCCACAGTCAAATATATCACAAAACCTTCAATACAATATAGAAGTTTTGTATCATAATAAATCAACTTCAAATAATCTTAAAATCCATCAAAGGATGTTGACATAGATGAAATCAAAATTCTTTTAAAAGAAATATCTCCTTTTATTTTGAAATCATTTATGATCCATATAAAATAAAACATTTTCTTTGAAAATATTCTTATAAGCTTGTAAGGGAAGCTTTGAAGATTTTATAACGGCGTAAAATAACCGCACCCGACGTATAAGTTAAAAAAACATTCTTACCTCAATTCTGTCGAAAAGGTTAAAAAGGACCTTGTTTTGAAAACGGCGGAAAGATTCCTTTATAAACCTCTTATAAAAAGTAAAACAAGGGTATGAATGACTTTAAACCATATTTTTTTAAATAGTAAAAATGTTTTGAAATACATTTTTAAGAAACATGGATGTGGATGATAAAGATATCCCAGTAGATTATTACGTATAAACAACCTCGGATAATGAAGAGATTGTGAAATAACCCTTACCTTGTACTTTTCCTTTGTTGGGGTCGGTTAACCTCCTGTATAATGGTGAAATAATTGTTATTAAATTATACATGAATCATATACATTAATATGATATCATATATGATCTTTTAACATTGCTTTATTAATAATATCTTAGTATTATCGTCGTTTCAGGTGATAATCGATTCGTTCTTATTAAATTTTTGGTTACGTAAGACATGTTTGTAATGGATAGATTAAATCTTATTCATAATCAGAATGATATTAACAATATTTTTAACCCTAAAATGAGAATAAGACTTGAATGGATACGATGGAGGATGGATCTCACCGCGTTCGTGGAGACGGTAGTCCGTACGTACGCACGAACGCTACTTCCATTTTTTATTTTAAAAGAATTGAATCCAAATGATACATAGGTATATTACTATTACAGTATAATATAATATTTTATATATGTTACTTAAGTTCATTAACACCATCCTTTATACGTTCCATGTGTGGTATGAACGAGTCATATCATTTAAAGGGGGCGGTAGTCCGCACTTTCTCAAATGAAATTATCGTATGTAAATACAACATGAAACGAATAATGGTATGAAATAAAATGGAATTACAGAAGCTTATATATAAAATATATATCATTAATATAATATTTAATTATAGTGCCATCATAATGTCCACCATGAGAGGCGGTAAGATGTATTTGAACAATCATCGTTTCGTGAGGCGTTAGTTTTCCATCCACAGAAACATTATGTTCATCATCCATTAGATGGAGTTGTGTGTATGTGTAGTTTGAATCCTTATTATAACAACATCCTAGTATATTGAGGATACTGGTGTTGTTACAAAAGAAAGGAAATAAAAAGAGTTTGGGGGTTGGAGAATCCAAATAAAGGAAAATAATTTAAGAGAAATCGTTACCTTTAATTTAGGTAACTCACTTTGGTTGGAACCAAAGGACTTCTTGAAATGATTTCTGCCTAAGGGGAAGCTTCAAGGAGGAGGATAGGGATGTGGGGAGCTTAGTTGGGCAGAGTTTGGACGAGAAAAGTGGCTTGAGAGGTGTGAGGAATGAGTAGAAGTGGGCTCCTTTTATAAGGGAGAAGAGGGTCTCTTTTGGAAAGAGTGAAAGTATTACTTTATAATATAATTATATTCGGTTTATAATGGTCCACAAATAATTGAGGTCGAATATAAGATGACTCATATTCTAAATAACATCAACCAATAAGAATTGGACAGGTGTTTGATAATATTATAATCATTATAATCTTATTTATTTAAATGATTTATTAATGAGGTAAACATTGCATCATTATTGTGTCATTAATAATTTAAATTATTTGATGTCTAAAAATTATAAATAAAATATCATTATGTAGGAAATCCTTTTATCTTTCTAAAGAATATTTATAATCGAAATTCCAACATGTATAACCCTATGTAAAAATTGTTCTTCTAAAAGATGTAAGCTTATGCCATTTTTATTTTTATTTTAACTTTATTAATATAAAGTATCCCTACCACATACAAGTGGCTCCAAGGGGTCCCCAAATTGACCCAAGGATGCTCATGGTCGGGTATGTGTCCACCAATAAGGTTAGGACACGTTTTAGGGTAATTTTGTATTATTATAATATTATTTTTTTAACCCTTATTTACCGGATTTACCCTTAACCATGGTAAATAAAATATTTACCACAGTAATTATTCAAAATGTCTAAAAATAAAAGTTACCTATTTACACAATTTGGACATCCTGATTCCAAATATGGAATCCATTTTTCTAAATTCAAAACACAGAAGTGGCAGAAATTAATTTAAAATTAATTCCCGCTGTCAAAACAAAAAGCGTGTTTTTAAGAGGTAATAACTATCAAAAGATTGACACTTGTTTATGTTCGGTTTAATTGTAATATTATGTCCAATGACCAACATTATATTAAATGGTAAAAATATATTCTAAATATACTTTAAAACCACTCAAATTCATAATTTATCACTATTAATTATTTTGATTAAAAAAGTTGTTTTTAATTAAAACTTAGTAATTTTCACTATTCATCAAAATATGAAAGTTATCCGAAATGTACAAAAATTTCACCTTAGGCTAAATTCGATATTCCGAATCCAAAAATGAAGTCCATTTTCAAATATAAAATATATATAATTTCAAAAAGTAGGTATTACTATTCATAGCGGCTAGTTTGATTAGTTATGGTGTGTTAGAACTTGGTGTTGCGTACAACACACGCTATCACATTATTCAAAGAGAAGCGTACCATAGAAGCTTGGGGTGTTACATTCTCCCCTCCTTCAAATAATTGCGTCCTCGCAATTTCTAGGGTATTACTGTATAAAAAGACTCGGGTGGTTCTTCATCATAAGTTCCTCGGGTTCCCACGTTGCCTCTTCCATCTTATGGTTTCTCCACAAAACTTTTACCAGACGCGTCGTCCAGTTTCTCAGCACTTGTTCTCTCATATCAAGAATCTTGACGGGATCTTCGCAATAAGACAGATCGGGTTCCAGTTCTAATTCCTCATAGGTGAGTACATGCGTCGGATCAGGCATGTATTTCCTCAATAGAGATACGTGGAACACATCGTGAACTTTGGAGAGACTTGGCGGCATTGCCAATCGGTAAGCTACAGCCCCAATTCGTTCTAGAATTTCGAAAGGTCCGATGTACCTGGGACTCAATTTACCTTTCTTACCAAAACGTATGACTCCCTTCCATGGAGATACCTTTAGGAAAACATGATCACCGACCTGAAATTCCAAATTCTTCCTTCGATTATCGGCATAGCTCTTCTGCCTACTTTGAGCTGCTTTGATGTGATTTTGGATTACCTTTACCTTTTCCACCGTTTCCTCCACCAGTTCTGGGCCTACAAGTTTTTTTTCACCAACGCCATCCCAACAGGTTGGTGTACGACATCTCTTTCCGTATAACGCTTCATATGGTGCCATCTGAATACTTGAATGGAAGCTATTGTTATAGGAAAATTCTACCAAAGGTAAATATTGATCCCACATACCCTGAAAGTCAAGTGAGAAAGATCTCAACATGTCTTCTATGGTTTGAATAGTCCGTTCTGATTGTCCATCTGTCTGAGGGTGGTAAGCAGTGCTCAAATGAAGTTCAGTATCCAGGGATTTCTGAAGACTTTTCCAAAATCTTGAAGTAAAACGGGGATCACGATCAGAAACAATTGATAGGGGTACTCCATGAAGTCTCACAACCTCATTAATGTATAGTCTTGCTAGACGTTCCAGGGGTAGATCTTCTCTTATAGCAAGAAAATGTGCTGACTTGGTAAGACGATCAACAATAACCCATATTGCATCGTTCCTTCTAGGAGTCTTCGGTAGCCCCATGACAAAGTCCATCGTAACATTGTCCCATTTCCACTCCGGTATGGGAAGAGGTTGCATGACTCCTCCAGGCTGTTGCCTTCCAGCTTTCACTTGTTGACAAACCATACATCTTGACACAAAATCAGCAATCTCCCTCTTCATGTTGTCCGACCAAAAATGTTCCTTCAAATCTCTATACATTTTGGTGCTCCCAGGGTGTATAGAGAAATTGGAACTATGAGCATCATCCAGCAATTCCCTTTTTAGATCAGGTATATTGGGAACACAAAGTCTCTTCCCGAATTTCAAAATTCCATCTTCATACACAAAGTCTCTCAATCTCCCATCATTCACAACTTTAATCTTCTTTTGGAATTCTTCATCATCGGTCTGAGAACTCTTAATCCTTTCTAGTAAAGATGGGTTGGCAACCATTTGAAAAAGCATTGATGTTTCACCTTCCCTGGTTATTCCCATGTCCATCTTCACTAGATCCATGAAAATTGGATCCCTTTCAATTCTCATATTGTTCAAAACTCCATGGTCTTTTCTACTCAAAGCATCTGCCACCTTGTTTGCCTTCCCTGGGTGGTAGTGTATCGTACAATCATAATCCTTGAGTAATTCAAGCCATATCCTTTGCCTCATGTTGAGTTCTTTTTGTGAGAAAATATACTTCAAACTCTTGTGATCAGTATAAATCTCACATTTTTCACCATAGAGGTAGTGCCTCCATATCTTCAAAGAAAATATCACTGCTGCTAACTCGAGATCATGAGTAGGATAGTTTTGTTCATGAATTTTCAACTGTCGTGATGCATAGGCAATAACTCTATCATTCTGCATAAGGACACAGCCAAGTCCTTTCTTCGATGCATCACTATAAATAACGAACCCATCATTCCCCGATGGTAGAGTCAATATAGGAGCATTGACTAATCTTCTCTTCAGTTCTTCGAATCATTCTTCACACTATTTTGTCCAAAAAAATTTAACCCCTTTATGTGTGAGCTTCGTTAATGGGTTAGCCAATCAGGCAAAATTCTGGACGAAACGTCGATAATATCCTTCCAAACCAATAAAACTACGTACCTCAGTTATACTCGTAGGTGCTGGCCATTCTTGGATTGCCTTGGTCTTAGAAGGATCAACAAAGATTCCATCTTTAGAGACAATATGGCCAAGAAAAGAAATATCCTGAAGCCAATATTCACACTTGCTAAACATCCCATATAATTCATGCCTCCTCAGAGTCTTCAAGATAATGCGCAAGTGAATTTCATGATCTTCGTAGGTTTTGGAGTATACCAAGATATCATCAATAAATACCACCACAAATTCATCGAGATACTCCTTGAAAACTCTATTCATCAAATCCATGAATATAGAGGGTACATTAGTCAATACAAACGACATTACAGTAAACTCGTAATGCCCGTACCTGGTTCGAAATGCTGTTTTCGGAATGTCTTCCTTCTTCACACACAACTGATGGTATCCAGATCGAAGGTCAATCTTTGAAAAGTATTGAGCTCCATGCAGTTGGTCAAATAAATCATCAATACGAGGTAGGGGATACTTGTTCTTTATCGTTATAGCATTGATCTCCCTGTAGTCAAAACATAACCTCATAGATCCATCTTTCTTTTTAACAAAAAGAACAGGGGCTCCCCATGGAGAAACACTAGGGCGAATAAATCCCTTATTACTCAATTCCTCTAGTTGTTTCTTTAGTTCGACTAACTCTACAGTGGCCATTCTATAAGGGGTCTTCGATATAGGCCTTGATCCAGGAATCAAATCAATAGAAAACTCAACTTCTCGTTCTGGAGGATGTCCAGGTAAATCTTCTGGAAATACATCTACAAATTCTTTCACAACAGGTACATCCTCTATTTGAACATTCCATTCCTCACCGACAGTTATTTCATTCTCTTCCTCCCCAATAATTGAATTAAGTTGAGCTACTGGGGTTGGATCTAAATAAGAATTTGGTGGTGACAATTCTGCTATAAAAATAAGGTGTTCCTTATCATTATCATCAAGAATCGTAACCTCTTTCTTCTTACAATAAAACTTCGCATCATAGTCCGAAAGCCAGTCCATACCGAGGATTATATCAAACTCAATCATAGGTATGATGATGAGATCAGCAGATAAAGAAAATTTATGTGCTCTAATGGGGACTGATTCACAAAACATTGTTGCAACGATATTTCCCTTAAGAGTTTTAACTGACAACTCCCATATTAAATCAAATTGGAAATATCTAATTTTCTTAGCAAACTGGGAAGATATGAAACAATGTGATGATCCAGAATCAAATAATGCATTTTCTAAACTTGAGGAAACCATTAAATTACCTGCCACCACGTCTTTCGGATCTTCTACCTCATCAGTAGTGATAGCATAAGCCTGGCCTTGATCCCTTGTCCTTTTCTGAGGTAAGTTCTCCTGATGCTTAGGGCATGCATTTGCATAATGCCCCATCTCCCTGCAATTGTAGCACTGAACGTTGGTAGCTTCCTTCTTCCCCTTGCAATCATGAGCTTGGTGGCCTTTTTCACCACACTTGTAACAGACTCCCATTCCCTTCAAGCAAGTACCGGGGTGTTTCTTCCCACATTTACCACATGATGGATATTCAACCTTTCCTTTCTTCCCCTTATTTCCATTCCCAGATTGATCAGCAGGTCTCTTCTTCTCTTGCTTTGCTTTAAAGTCATAAGACTTAGAGAATTCCTTTTAGGTCTTGATAGCACATGAGACAATGTCTTCGTACGATGAAAAGGATTGTGAGACTAGCGCTCGACGGAGAAATGGTTTTAACCCATCAAAGAAACGATCAATCTTACTTCTTGGGTTGTGAATATAATCTCCAGCATACCTCGCTAACCTTGTAAAGTTAGCCTCATACTTTGTGACATTATCATCCTCTTTTTGTCTCAGACTCAGAAATTGCCTTTCCATATCTGCTCGATGGTCACGAGGAAAGTATTTTTCTAAAAACAGATCTTTGAACTCCCTCCATTCCATATTTGATACTTCATCATCTTCCTTCGTATTTTGAATCAATGACCACCATTGATCAGCATCTCCAGTGAGGCGGTAAACTGCCATGATAACTTTTTCCCTTTCACTGCTCCCCAAAGCCTGAAATATTTTCTCTAGGGAAAATATCCATTGCTCAGCTACTAAGGGATTTGTATTCCCATTGAACGTTGGTGGTTGTTGCCTCATGAATCGATCTAACATTGATCCTCCATGCTGCGGATCAGGGTGCTCCATACGGGTAAGGTTATTATTCATAACCTGAGTAAGTTGTCCCAGTATGGTGATTAGCTGATCAGCACCAGTTGCATCACCAGCCTCACTTTAATTATCTTGAGCAGGAGGGCAATCCCTACATGGAGTGCGTGCATTGATACGGTTTCCATTTCTTCCACTAGGCGCCATTTCTAAAAATTGGCATAAACTAGATTAGTTTATGAATCGAAATACATAATCCCATACTTATAAAACACTTAACATAAATTGAACTATTTATGGATATAATCCATAATCATAAGAATGTTTTCTTTGAGGATGTATATACTCATAATCCCTTAAAAATGATTTGTAATGAAAATGAGAGTTATCCTAAGCATATCCCCCGGGAGTGTCGTAACCAAGAGTGCAGCAAGGCCCGTTGTCGTGCACCAGTTCCCGTTCGAGTCTAGCTCAAAGCGGTGTTTTCGGGTTTTACCCCTAGGTACATCTGTGCCAGAGCCGCCTCTACCTGCTCGTATCCAGACAGGGACTTATTGCTCGGAAAACTCACAAAATCTCTACAATACCAAAATTCTAGGAAGTTCTTCTATACTAATCCTCATAGTTCATCTTAGGTCTACGTGCTCTAATCAGAGTTTATCTAAATCTAGTTTCCAAGGTTTGTACTAAACTTCTCTGATACCAACTGTAACGCCCCGACCCCAGTTGCCCAGTAAGGATAACAATATAGCGGAAACTTTCATAAATAAGAATAAACATTTAAGGCAATGTATAACTAAAACAAAAGCCTTTTAAATATGAACTTTCAACATGGTATGGCATAAATAAAATGAAATAAATATATTTACTTATTCACATGGATATTCTACTAATCAGATAATCACATGCAAAAATCAATAACCACTTTCATAAATTTGGAATGCATAATGCCAGACTATCATAACCACATAGCCAAGGCCTCGTGCCAAGACTACAAATAAGATTTTGTCAAGGCCTTGTGCCAAGACACTAATTTGTCTCATGAGACCTACCGATGCATCGAGGAGCTATAGCGGGCTCCACCCGTCACTTATTCAGTCCAATGCATTCCCATATGAAAAGTTTTAAACATAACATAAACATTCGTATTAAAACTAGCATACGAAATGTCAATACTTTCACCATAAACTATGAATGGTATAAAATAGCACATCCACAGTCAAATATATCAAAAAACCTTCAATACAATATAGAAGTTTTGTATCAAAATAAATCAACTTCAAATAATCATAAAATCCATCAAAGGATGTTGACATAGATGGAATCAAAATTCTTTTAAAAGAAATATCTCCTTTTATTTTGAAATCATTTAAGATCCATATAAAATAAAACATTTTCTTTGAAAATATTCTTATAAGCTTGTAAGGGAAGATTTGATGATTTTATAACGGCGTAAAATAACCGCACCCGCCGTATAAGTTAAAAAAACATTATTACCTCAATTCTGTCGAAAAGGTTAAAAAGGACCTTGTTTTGAAAATGACGGAAATATTCCTTTATAAACCTCTTATAAAAAGTCAAACAAGGGTATAAATGACTTTAACCCATATTATTGTAAATAGTAAAAATGTTTTGAAATACATTTTTAAGAAACATGGATGTGGATGATAAAGATATCCCAGTAGATTATTACGTATAAACAACCTCGGATAATGAAGAGATTGTGAAATAACCCTTACCATGTACTTTTCCTTTGTTGGGGTCGGTTAACCTCCTGTATAATGGTGAAATAATTGTTATTAAATTATACAAGAATCATATACATTAATATTATATCATATATGATCTTTTAACATTGCTTTATTAATAATATCTTAGTATTATCGTCGTTTCAGGTGATAATCGATTCGTTCTTCTTAAATGTTTGGTTACGTAAGACATGTTTGTAATGGATAGATTAAATATTATTCATAATCATTATGATATTAACATTATTTTTAACCCTAAAATGAGAATAAGACTTGAATGGATACGATGGAGGATGGATCTCACCGCGTTCGTGGAGACGGTAGTCCGTACGTACGCACGAACGCTACTTCCATTTTTTATTTTAAAAGAATTTAATCCAAATGATACATAGGTATATTACTATTCCAATATAATATAATATTTTATATATGTTACTTAAGTTCATTAACACCATCCTTTATACGTTCCATGTGTGGTATGAACGAGTCATATCATTTTAAGGGGGCGGTAGTCCACACTTCCTCAAATGAAATTATCATATGTATATACAACATGAAACGAATAATGGTATGAAATAAAATGGAATTACAGAAGCTTATATATAAAATATATATAATTAATATCATATTTAATTACAGTGCCATCATAATGGCCTCCATGAGAGGCGGTAAGATGTATTTGAACAATCATCGTTTCGTGAGGCGTTAGTTTGCCATCCACAGAAACATTATGTTCATCATCCATTAGATAGAGTTGTGTGTATGTGTAGTTTGAATCCTTCTTATAACAAAATCCTAGTATATTTAGGATACTGGTGTTGTTACAAAAGAAAGGAAATAAAAAGAGTTTGGGGGTTGGAGAAGCAAAATAAAGGAAAATAATTTAAGAGAAATCGTTACCTTTAATTTAGGTAACTCACTTTGGTTGGAACCAAAGGACTTCTTGAAATGATTTCTGCCTAAGGGGAAGCTTCAAGGATGAGGAGAGGGATGTGGGGAGCTTAGTTGGGCAGAGTTTGGACGAGCCAAGTGGCTTGAGAGGTGTGAGGAATGAGTAGAAGTGGTCTCCTTTTATAAGGGAGAAGAGGGGCTCTTTAGGAAAGAGTGAAAGTATTACTTTATAATATAATTATATTCGGTTTATAATGGTCCAAAAATCATTGAGGTCGAAGATAAGATGACTAATATTCTAAATAACATCAACCAATAAGAATTGGACAGGTTTTAGATAATATTGTAATCAGTATAATCTTATTTATTTAAATGATTTATTAATGAGGTAAACATTGCATCATTATTGTGTCATTAATAATTTAAATTATTTGATGTCTAAAAATTATAAATAAAATATCATTATGTAGGAAGTCTTTTTATCTTTCTAATGAATATTTATAATCGAAAATCCAACATGTATAACCCTATGTAAAAATTGTTCTTCTAAAAGATGTAAGCTTATGCCATTTTTATTTTTATTTTAACTTTATTAATATAAAGTGTCCCTACCACATAAAAGTGGCTCCAAGGGGTCCCCAAATTGACCCAAGGATGCTCATGGTCTGGTATGTGTCCACCAATAAGGTTAGGACACGTTTTAGGGTAAGTTTGTAATATTATAATATTATTTTTTTAACCCTTATTTACCGGATTTACCCTTAACCATGGTAAATAAAATATTTACCACAGTAATTATTCAAAATGTCTAAAAATAAAAGTTACCTATTTACACAATTTGGAAATCCTGATTCCAAATATGGAATCCATTTTTCTAAATTCAAAACACAGAAGTGGCAGAAATTAATTTAAAATTAATTCACGTTGTCAAAACAAAAAGCGTGTTTTTAAGAGGTAATAACTATCAAAAGATTGACACTTGTTTATGTTCGGTTTAATTGTAAAATTATGTCCAATGACCAAAATTATATTAAATGGTAAAAATATATTCTAAATATACTTTAAAACCACTCAAATTCATAATTTATCACTATTAATTATTTTGATTAAAAAAGTTGTTTTTAATTAAAACTTAGTAATTTTCACTATTCATCAAAATATGAAAGTTATCCGAAATGTACCAAAATTTCACCTTAGGATAAATTCGATATTACGAATCCAAAAATGAAGTCCATTTTCAAATATAAAATATATATAATTTCAAAAAGTAGGTATTACTATTCATAACGGCTAGTTTGATTAGTTATGGTGTGTTAGAACTTGGTGTTGCGTACGACACACGCTATCACATTATTCAAAGAGAAGCGTACCATAGAAGCTTGGGGTGTTACACTAAATCCCTTAGATACTTTGGCTTTAACCCTGAGTAAAAACGGTTTATTTTACTATCATGATCTCGTATGAAGTTTGGAGCATACCTTGCCAATCGAGTGAACTTTTCTTCATAAGCAGCCACTGAATCATCCTCTTGCCTCAAATCTAGGAACTGCTTTTCCATCCTAAGACGAACCAGCTTAGGAAAATATTTCTCAAGAAACATACCATTGAATTCGTCCCAGTGAAGATCCTCAATCTCATCACTATCCCTTATATTTTTCACCATCGACCACCACTGATCAGCTTCACCTTCAAAACGGTAAACAGCAAGACTAACCTTTTGATGTTCTGAACACCCCATGACATCAAAAATCTTCTCCAGTGCTTTAATCCACCCTTCAGCTTGCACAGGGTCAGATGATCCTCTGAATGATGGGAGATGTTGCCTCATGAAATGTTCCACCACTGACATGTTCCTCTGCGGTTGATCCGGCTGATCTCGTGCATGGATACCACCACCATTTATAGCCTGAGTCAACTGTGCCATCACTGCAACAAACTGTTCAGTTCCGATTCCGTCCATCTCAGGTTGATGATTTTGAAGGTTATCTTCCTCCTGATGTCGTCCCAACATAGCTGCTTTGTTTCCTCTGCGGAAAACCATTCTGAACACAGAAATATCTTAGGCGAAGCAACATGGTAATCCGTAAATGCTATATCATTTCAATCATATTATAATTTAACACTTTTCTAACTCCTAAAGTTGTCTAAACCGACCTCTGATACCAACTATAAGGCCCCAGCCTTAAACCTTACTTAATATTGAATTAAATGAATAATTCACATTGAGGATATTTTCAGGTTTAGAGTTTTAGAGAATTAGAACATAACTATTACATCATAAAAGATTACAAAGTAGACACTTCTACTAAGTCTCCATAAAATAAAAACTCTTAAAAATAATGATGTCTAGATTCCATGTTTTAGATAGTATGAAATTACCTTGATCCCATCCTTGACCTTATTCCACTTTAAGTCCTATGAAAAACATTTCGAAAAACTTGGGGTGAGCATAAAAAGCTCAGTAAGGGATACAAAGAGAATGAAAACTGTTAGTTTTTCAAACATCAACTAAACCATGTATACTATATCAAAGTAATACCTTCACCTTCACGAAGTAGTAAAAAAAATCTTCACTGAATAATGTATCATTACTTACCTTTTTGTAACCAAAGGATTACCATAAAACCCATATAAATAACACATAGAATATATAAAGGTAACTTGGGACATAAACATACTTAAGTGGAATAACCATACGGTTGACTTCCACACATATCACTTAATGGAATGGCCATACGGCCAATTTCCATACATACTTAATGGAATAACCACACGGCCGACTTCCATACCCAATGCATTGGAGGTTATAACGTAACCACCCGTCCTGGTATTCACGGCACCACCCGTCATATGGTTTATAACGTAACCACCCGTTAAAATGTCCAAGTACCAATATAAAATCATAAAACATAAAACCAATATAAAGGAATGATAACATTTCCACATTTCAATCACAATATATCATAAATATATTGACATAATAGAATCATTTATCAAAACCATTTTCAATACCAAAATACATAAAAGAGTATATGGTATTTATTTTATTTTAAAAACATTACGGCTTGTTGAGGAAGCCAAAGACCAAATAATACTCGCGGTGGCGGAAAAGGTCGTTGTCACCGCGTACGTTAAAAAAACGTTCCTTTTTGTCGTTTAGTAAAACGCTTCGTAGAAAAATATTCCTTTTGTATAAAAGTAAAAGTAAAAGGAGTTTATACACCGTATAAAAGAAAGTTGTGTATAAAACGAAATATGCCTCAATGAAAGGAGATTGAGACGAAGTCCCTTACCTTGGGTCTGACTTGACTTGATCGTTCTTTAACGTTCTGAATAATAAACTTGAGTTAATTTATACTTGATTAAGAACCTTTTTAACGTTCATTATTCTTTTTATATCACTTATTGCCATGTTATAAACATTATGTAACCATTTAGGTTAATAATGTTTGTTCTGTCAATATTTGGTTCTTAAGTCGAAAGTTTACTTCTTACAATTACATGTTGTTCATGTGGTCAAAATTTCTTTATATCCAGAATGAAATTCCCAATTTGGATATAATATGTATCATATATATCCAGCATATACATGTATTTATAATATTACATAATCATTTAGAGGTAAGAAATGGAATGCACCGTTCATGGAGACGGTAAGCCGTACGTACGCATGAACACTACTTTCATTTCATTGTCATATTAGTGGAATTAAAACTAAATGAGAGGTATGTATATTTTAATTCCAGAATTATATTCATCATTTAGATATATCATTAATTATATATATACATTATATACATGTAATTTTAATAGTACATTACATTTGGGGATAAGAAATGAAATGCACCGTTCATGGAGACGGTAAGCCGTGCGTACGCATGAACGCTACTTTCATTTCTATCTCATACTTTAATGGAATGAAATAATAATGAAATAGATTTATATTATAATTCCAGTATAACATCATATATAATAACTTTAAATCCATCCTTTACACGTCCCACATATGGCATTAACGAATCACATCACTTTGAGGGGGCGGTAGTCCGCACTTCCTTAAATGAAGATATCGTGTTTCCCCATAATGGAAACCATAAAGGTATGCCAAAAATGAAAAATACAGAAGCTTAAAGAAAACATAAACATATTATATATCATATATAAAAATAGTGACATCACAATGGCCACCCTTGAAGGTGTTAAATGAGTATTGAACAATCATCGTTTCGGGAGGCAGAATTTCGCCATCCACGGAAACCGTATGTTCTTTAACCATTTGATGTAGTTGTGTGAGAGTGTAGCTCAAATAAATATTATAACAACATCCTAGTATATTTAAGATACTGGTGTTGTTACAAAAGAAGTAAATAAAAAGAGTTTAGAGGGTTGGAGAAGCAAAATAAAACAAATGAACAAGAGAGAATGAATTACCTTTTAAAGTGTAACTCCCTTTTGATTTGAGCCTAAAGGATTCCTTTTAAAGGATTCTTCCCAAAGGAAATACTCTAGGATGAGGAGAGGGATGTGGAGAGAGTAATTGGGCAGGGTTTGGCCGAGCGAAAGGCCTGATAAGTGTGTGAAATGAGGTAGAGGTGGGGGCCTTTTATAAGAGGAGAGGAGGGGCACTTTTGGAAAGTAAAGAAATATTACATTATTTGAAAATGTTCTTCGGTTTTAAAAGGTCCCACATTGATATACTTCGTGGATAAGGTGATAAGGGTTCGAAATACACTCATCCAATTGGTTTTGGACATGTGTAGGTTTTAGATTTTTCATTATCTTTCCATTTTATTTAAATCGTCAAATAATGATGTAATCGCTGCATCATTATTATGTCATAAATAATTAAATTTATTTAATGTCTAAAAATTATAAAAAAATTACTATGATATAGGAAATCTTTTTAGATTTCCAATGACTATTTATAATAAAATTTTGGACTTGTATAACCCCACTTAAAAATTGTTTTTGTAAAACATATTATGTTTGTGTCATTTTCACTTTAACATTAAATAAAAAGTAATTTATGTCATTTCCCATCAAAAGTGGATCCATGGGGTCCCCAAGGTGACCCATGGCATTTCATGGTCGGCCATGACACAACCAATGAGGTTGGGACATGTGTCTAGGTCATTTCATTTTATTAAAGTATTATTTATACCTTAAACTACCCTAATTATCACTAATCGTGATTAAGAACTTAATAAGTTACTATTCACCAAAAAATTATTATAATCACATTGAACCACATTTTACTTCTTAATGACAACCATGTATGTCGGATTTTTAAAATTCAATACACATTAGTGGTAAAATTTCATTTAACTGAAAAATCAGTTTGCTTGATTACCACTTAGTGGTTTCACTATTCATAACAAATTGAAGTTTTTCAGAAAATTACCAAAAATTCACCCTAAGCTATATTTGATATTCCGAATTCAAAAATGAAGTCCATTTTAAAAAATTCAAAACATATAAGTCAAATTAATTATTTTAATAATTAATTCCCGGAGTCATGACAAATAGCGTGTTTTTGTGAAACAATAAGTTTCAAAAGATTGACACCAGTTTAAGTCCAATTTCAAAGTGAAATTGATTCCAATGACCACCATTGGATTAACTGGTAAAAATATTTTCTAATTTCACTTTAAAACCAATTAAAATAATAATCTAATCATATAAATAATTTATATTAAAAAGACGTTTTTAATTAAAATACAACATTTTACACTATTCATAAAAAAATGAACTTTATCAGAAAGGTACCAAAAATTTACACAAAGTAAATTTTGATGTCCCGATTCTAAAGAAGAGTTATATTTTGTCCAAAATAAATTATAAGAGTGATCAAAACTATATTTAATGATGGTTCACCATTAAAAGGTGATAAGTGGACCTTTAGTGAAAATTAGAGTATATATGCCCTAAAATTGAACTCTTTCCGTATTTTAAGCCTTTATCTTTTATTGGGTAAATGTATAAACATTTAAAAACATATCTAATCATATTTTAGTTATTTCTCTCCATTCCCGCCAGTACAACGGCTACTTGTTAACTAACATTTAAAATAATATTATTTTATTACTAGTGTGCTACGTAAGTTTCAATGAAACTCATCGTTGCGTATCGGGTACGTTATCGAACATAGAAACCCCTTTAAAATAAAATTAATTTTTAATTCGTAAATATTAATAAATATGAAAATTCTTTATTCTTTATTTACCTGGGATGTTACATTGAATCCTAGAGGAAATTGGATATATCATGTAATCACTATTGTTAATGTCGATAATGGTGTGGTGAAAGGTGTAAATGTCTCCTAGTCTAAAAATATAATTACATAATTTGATTCTAAATCAATGAAAATAAATTATAAATAATATTATAAGGGTATGAAAACATCACACTGTGCATTATAAGTTTAATTAGAATTTAAGAACTCTATTATTATGATGTTCACTCCAATGTATATGATAATTATATAATTAATTGTTGTAGTAATCAATTTGTTACATATCAAAAGAATACTCTATAGTTAAACTTTATTTTATCATAGGAATGTATTGAATTTATTTTCATAAACCCCACATGAAATTAAATGTATTGTATGTCATGTAATATATTTGAAACCATCATATGAGTGGCTATCATTCTGGTGATGAATTTTAAATACCAATGTAATTCAAATCCATTATATGAATAATGAAATGGCCTTAAAAATTATTATTATTGTAACTTGGTACAATAATTAACATATGTAAGTTAAAAAATATAATTTATGTTTATAGTTGTATATTACAATGTAATTTTAATTACTTAAAAACCAATATATTTACCAAGTGGACACTTCTAATTAGTATCCATTTTTTCAAAAATATAAATTATTTATAATGAAATATTATTTCTTATCAAGTAAAATATTCATTTATTTAAATTTATTATCATAGATTTTATTAATACAGTAATAAAACCATTAAAAACATTTAAAAACATGGGATGTGCATAAATATATCAAAATGGTTCATAAAAAGAAATGAAATTCTGATATTCGATTAAAAAAATGAAAATTCATTAAATATTTTAACATGATTTAATGTTCATTGGGATATTGAAGTAAATAATTTTCACATAAAAATGCACATTTTAATCTTAATTAAAACCATATGATCCCATTTTTGTAAATAAAAATCCATTTTTGAAAATAGTAGCATCACATTCATAACATGTTTTAATCTCATTTTAGAAATAACTGGACACTAGGGTAAGCCATTAAAGAGACCCTATATTAACTCCCAAATTATATTATTTTATAAATGGTATGTTTAACCAATTAATTATAATTCAATATGTGTATACCTATCATTTTAATATGTCAATCTCACCTAACACTATCTATGAACAACCGTTGTATAAGATTTATTATGAAAACCAATTTCACAATAGATAATAATATTCCATATAATTAGTAAAAATGTATTCATGAAATTTTTAATCAAAAAATATTTGAAACAACAATTTTATAATTGAATATAAATATATTTTGGATATCCAAATACCCATTTCTTTTAAATCCACATTTTCAATAACAAAAACTCCCCATTTCATTTAAATGATATATCTGAAACCAAAATAACAAGAAAAAACGGTTTTCTATAGATAATTCATGGAATATTGTAACATAATTGAAACACAAAATAATGTTTATGTTCGAAGGAAATTTCATTTTCTCCATATAAGTAAAAATATATAATTCCTTTTTTTATTTGTAATGAAATTGAAACATTTTTTATTAATATATATTTCTATTTTTTAAAAATAATGACATATATTTATTTATATAAAATTCATATTTATATATAATTTTATTCTGAAAATTATATTAAAATCATATATATGTATGAAAATTAGTTATTGAAATAAAAAAATAAATGAAGGTATTTGTTGTAATGAAAATTCTCTTAGAATATTGGAAACATTTTAATTATTATCACCATGAATGAATAAAATTAAACAAAATATTAAATATAATTAGAATAGATAAATTCATGATATAATTATTTAATATAGTTTTATATACACTTGATAAACGTATATAGGTTCATAACATCAAAATATGCATCAAGGAATGGAATATGAGATAGAGTCCCATTCCTTGGGTATTTCTGTTTACAAACACTATATATCTTCATCTTCCATGGTAAAACTCCATAGGTAAGATTGGAAATACATTATAGGTTGTATTTATGATAAAAATAATCTATCTAACTTGTAGAGAGTTATTTATGGAATATATTTGGTTAGGTAATGGGTCATCCAAATGGCATTGATCTTGTCAAGAGAAGAGGAGTGGAGGTGTCTTTTTATAAGTTATGTGACTAGTACACACGTAATTTTTTAATTAAAAAGGTTTACCCACGTCTTTCACATTACAAAAGGTTAAAAATTGACTATTATCAACAATTTATATACAATTGTCAAAATATGGACCGTCAATTGTTTTTAGAAAAAAATTTCTTGTCATTTTAATTATGATCTTCTAGGTCTAACCTTAGAAAATCATCATTTATGTTAACCACTATAATTAATTTTTATTATTTTCACTATTTATTATAAAATAATTTTTATTATTTAATTAGATAAAACATATTGTTATAAATAAAAATATTTAATCTATATTGACAAATTAAATTGATAAAATAGTAAAAAATTATTTTAAATATAAGCCTCTTGATGATAGAAAAATGATTTTATTCATGAAGTATATTTTTCATGTACAATATTTTTTAATCTAATTATATGAATAGTAATAATAATTATATGAATTTAAAATCATATTTATTAATATATAATCCATAAAATTACTTTAAATCAGTCCTCATTGATTTATTATAATTATTTAAATGTATATAAATTGTGCACCTTAATAATATTATTAGAAAAATAAATATTATAAACTAAAAAATGATGTTATACCAAAATATGATATGATTGTTATTTAATGTAATTATGTGGGTAAATGTTTTATATATAATATATATATTAGTTGAAAACTTTTAAAAAATATGTCTTCTAAATTACATAATTATTTGGAAATAAAAGGCATTTTTACAAAGTATTTACCATCACAAGTCACTAAAAAATCAATATTTTATTTAAAATACTAAATTTCCACCCCCCATCAAATTTTTGATACATTTATTTCATGGGAATTAATAGGTGTATAATTATCAGATTTATTGGTACACTATAGTCTAGTTGATTAGGGTATGTGATCTATAGTGATTGATGAAAAAGGGATTGTGATGTGTCATAATGAAGAATTATATAATTATAACACATACCTTTCATCAATTTAATATTCATGTGAAAAATTAACAAACACATGAATTGATCATTACTATGTTAATTTTTGTATTAAATATATGTTATTGTTTTCATCAGAGGGAATGGTGTGATATATATATATATATAATGATCATAATTGATTAATGTATATATTCATTTAGGAATAGTTGATGATGAACCAGAGAATATAATTAACATTTATTAATTACTATGACTATTAAACATATTACCACTATGGTAATGATAAAGAGGTGGTAGATGCTCTATAATGAATGGATAATTAAATATAATAAATTTGGAGTATTAACTATGATCTAATATAAGGGTATATTCAAATTATATATCAGTAAATCATTAAGCAAGTATCTAAATCATATATTTCCTACATGAGAATTCAACCATATATCCTTGTGAAGATTAATAAGGCACATATGATGTATGTAGAGATAAAAAAATTAAAGATATATTTTCTTGTGTTTAACCATTATAATGATAGAATGATAATATTTGGGAACCATATGTTTGTCTAGATAATACCAGACATGAACTTGGAGTTTGAGGATAATGATTATAAATTATAATTTTGTACACATCTAGGTTGAATTATGATGTACATGGATATAAAGGAGTTATTATGGTGGGACAACATTAAAAAATATTCCTGAATATGAATCTCAATACATGGTATATGAACATGTTAAGTATGATAGAATAATTCTTAAGGGGTTATTGAAACCATTAATCATATTAGAGTGGAAATGTGAAAAAAATACATTATGTCATTATAATCCATTAAACATTTAAATTCCATATAGATATGTTTTTATAGTCCATCACCTGACAATGTGAGAAAAATTCAGTTTTATATGAGATGGTTCTTCTTTTATCATATTTTGAAAATATATATAAAAGAAGTTGTAAGGTATTATGGAGTGCCACATTATATTATATCAGATCTGGATCAATGTTTTACTTTAATGATCTAGTTATATCCTTAGATGGATTTTGATTAATATTTTTCATTCACAAAATCAAACTTTCCTCTTTTAAATGGTCACCTTGAGGGAATATTTTATACCTTATTGGATCTCCTGATTAATTTACAACGACATTTTCAAGGTGCTTCCCTCTTTTTGTTGTTGATTAATCTATTTTACTTTGGTATTCCTTCTTCATTATATTATTATGGCCGAGTCCATTTTTCGAGACAAATAAATTGTTATTGTAAAATGGCCTGATGTTTGGGAATGTATCTTTGTTTGAATAAATTGAGTTCATTTACTAACATGACAAGTCATTTCGAGGGTTTTTGGTTGTTTTAAATGATTTGGAGGTGTTTAGGGGTTTCACTGATTAATATGGGTTGATATATGTCTATGAGATATTTAATATCATTTCCATGTTATATTATGTAAACTTTTCACTAGGAAGAATTCATTAATTTTTTAGGACCATGTAATGTTTCACGTCGTGAAATTGGTTTTCCTATGAAACTATCTATAATTGTAATTTAAACCCATGATAATTAAATATTTTTTTATTTCTCATATATGAAGGATGTTGAACCATGAAATGGTTTCACATCAAAAATATATTAGTATATTAAATTGTAAATAATGTTGTGAATATGATTTATTTTCCAAACACCATAATGGTCCCTTTATCAAATTTTAATATGAATCCATATGATTTGCGAGTGATTTCATTTCTTATGTATGAATCAATGAAGCATTTAATATATGGTGAGGTTTTTCCACTATATTATATATTCTCTTGATTATCATAATGTTATATATTGACTGATTTTTAATTTTTATTTTATATTTTTTGATTAATTGTTTCCCAATAATCACCAAAACTATCATTTCTCATTGGTGTTCTCATTTTAGACTGTTGCATAAATATTTGGTTCAATGTGGGTTCCCTAGAAAAAAACATGGTATGTTTTTATTTTAATTTGTATTTATAGTTCTATGTTGTAGTATAAAAAAACATTGAAATTTTCAAATTGAATAATGGGTGATGATAGTCATGTGTTTGGACTGTTTTTTTATTTCTTTTCATCCAATAGTTTTGAGACCTGGCATACAACTACACATAGAGTGAGCCATCTCTTAAATAATAATGAACAACCTACTGGATGAATGATATGTTTTATAATGAAACGATACATCAAGTTATTTCATGTGATAGAATCATCATTGAAAATATATTCCTTGATTATTGAATGGATGGTGACTATTTAAAAGAAAATTTGTGTGAAAACTAGCATGATTAGTGATTATGGTATAAAATAATGAATGAAGGAATAATGGAAAGACAGATTATTATGGGATAAATTTTACATTTTAGAGATCATAGGTTATGTTTTTTCATTTTTAATGTTATTAACTGGGTTCTTATTTATGTCAAAATACTTATATAATGAGCATTTCTAGGTGATGTTTAAATGCTTAAATAACGGGATTTTCCCAGTGATGTGGAAATGATTATATAAATATATTTGAATGGAGATACTAAAATGATTATATTAATGTATTAGAATGTATATAATGTAATAAATAAAGAGATTGACTCATATTTGGGATTAATAAATGGAATTGTGCTTATAGTTTTCATGGTTGTGTTATATGATAAAAGATATTCTAATATTGTGCTTAAGTAGGTAGAATATTGTATTGTATTAACTAGTTAAATAATACTCCTTATTATCACTTTACCTCATGCATGTATTGTTATTTTGGATTTCTTTATACATAATGGTGTAGGCCTATAATGTTTTAATCAACCCCTATTTGTGTATCCATTTGTAATCCATACATATTAGAAGGATTTAGGTTTATAAAAGGGAAATGAAATTTGTTGTTGGTTTTTTTACAGGACGGTTTGGAACATGGATACAGGATCAAATTGGGCTTTTAGAATGGATTTATTTTATTTTAAATATATAAACAATGTATTTTATATATATTTCATTTAGTTTTAAATTTAGATACATTCAATCATATTATAACAATATCATTTCATTATTATTGGAATATTTTATAGATAATTATTGTTCTATTTAACAATGTGATGTACTTTTTCCAAATTTTTGTTACTATGATATAATTCTATTTCGACTATATTATAACATTGTAAAAATGGGTATAGTATCCAAAATATGTTCAATAAACCCTCTCTATTATTCATCATCCTTTATTAATTGATGATGTGTGATAGAGGTCTAGTAGCCATACGAATTAGTCCATGTGATGCAGTGCCAGATGTGGGATATTAAAATGACCTATCCTATGGTAAATTGTTTTTCATATTGTTTTTTTATTTTGTAATGGTTCAAGGGTGTCTAAGAATTGTCATTATATTTTAATTTTTTTGATCATGGGAGTATCTAACCCATGTTTGAGGGTAAATATGAGTACCTAGGGTTCAGATTAATGTTTCTGATGTTTATATTTAAGATTGATGTTATTTTACCTAATCTAATTCGCATTTTTTTGGTATGAATTTATTTCATAAAATTTATACTATGGTCTAGTATAGAATAAATTTGAATTAGTACATCAAGATAGGAATATAAAAATATATAATTACATGAAATGTTCATGATCGGGACATATTTATGGCATGTTTATTATTTTCAAGTATGAACTGAGAGATAACATACATGTTATATCTAAGAAATGAATGGATGAACAATTATTTAATCCTAATTATCATTTTAATCCATTTTTAGAGTAAGTATAAGGTATTTTTTCTCTGTTTTGTTTCTCATTTTTAGGTTCTCATTATTTTTATTTAGTGTTCTATGTTGTATATTTGACTTATTGAGATCATTACACCTTCTCATCATTGAATTAAACTTTAGTAGAGTGGTAATCAACCTGATCTTGATGCTACTAATCTAGAAATTCTTATATATCCTAAGGATAAAATCAATATTTATCTTTATGAGATCATCATGATGGCATTACAATCCATGGAATGTTATACATTTCACATTGTGGAGTTGACATCTATGATAATGAGAGTGTTTCATATTATGTATCCCCATATATTTTAAGTGACGAAGGCCCCCTAGAATATGAATTCTTGATAGAATAAATCATGATTATATTCAAGTAAATCGATACACCCAAATATATGATGGTGAATTTTTTAGTATAAATTTTTATGGAACATTGATGAGTTGGTTTTATAGTATAAAGAATGATGGGATGCAAGAGCTATTATCCTCGATGGAATATGGGGTTTATTTTTTGATTCATTTTTATACTAAAACATTAAATGTGAGAACGCTCACATTATTCTACACCTAATGGTAGAGATTATGTTAATCATTCACTACCTCATGTTATTCACCGATATTCAGTGTTTTGTAAAATCTAAATTAGTTATTGAGATTTTAATGGTGATGCCTTTTTTGTATGGAATTAGCAATCATATCAGGATTCAAATGAATTTTTTCTTTTGTAGATTTTCATACATGATGAATCCAACCTTCATCAAGGAATAAAACCTAATAGATTCCCAAAATAGCAAACATACTGTCATATCATGGATAATTGGGAGATCATCATCTATTGTAAATAAACACTGCTATGAAATTAATAACCTTGTCAAAGTGGATAGAGTATATATGCTACTGGGAAACCATCTCATTGCAATGTTCCATTGTAATTACATCAGTGTGGAATTTTTTTTACATGTTGAATTAGTGTCCATACCCTACATTGGATATTTTTTCAAATGATAATATTGGTCCCTTGAAAACATTTTTAGATGAATATAGTAGTATATCATTGTTATGTGATTAGGATAGGTTTAAGAGACTATGATGGCCTCAAAAATAGCTCATCAAATTAGTAGATAGAGCAATACATAACATCCAGGTCAAGGCATGTGATGTTTTACCCCAACAATGGAGAAAAATAACTGAGTATTGGTAACAACACAATTGGAGTCACACTTGAGACTATGGTAGAAGGTAAATTTATATTTAAAAAAAGTAGCCTACCACTAATAGTTTGGATTCATTACCTCTTCCCATCAATTTAATGACTCTTATGTCATCTACCCATGATATAATTTAACTTTATACAGAAGAATCACATTCTTTTAAATCAGCTCATTATGTAGTGTAATTTTTATTTGATTTTGGTTTTTTTCTAATCCACTAATACACCATTAAGAGCAAGGTCAGAGAATAGAAATTGTTACATGACATTTTCTCTAAAAATTGGTATTTATAATGTCATTGTTGGACTATTTATATTGTAAATGATATTTTTTTATTGGATTCCTATAATTAAATATAGAGTTACATACTAGGAACATATATAATGTAAAAAAGGGAAGATTACTTTCAATATATAACAGGAGGGAACCATTTTTTCTAGGGTGAGTGTCATGTATAGACAAATAATGAATTATTAATTTACTAAACATTGGATTTTCTCATGGATCAAATATAAATAATTTTTATAGATAATGGATGAAAATAATAACATACATCTAACATATTGGTATACCATTTTATGGATTTCATTTTTGATGGTATTTATGGGTTTCTGCCTAAGTAGGAGATGAATATTGTGATTGAGATGGTTCCAAGAAAATAATTTGAATCTATTATTCCTTATAGTTTGAAACCAATATAAAATAAAAAAATTAATGTTTAATTGGATCATATAGAAGGTGAAGGATTGTTATTGAAAACTACATCACCTAGGGGATTATGAAAGTGCATTGGCGTGGGTACCCCCAAATGATTAGTGTGATTTTGGGGTACTTAGGTGTAGCCGATTGGCTGACCAAGGTCGCCTCTCCAAGGAGGAAGTGAATTAAAACAAATTTTCAGAGGTATTATAAAAATAAAAGTGATTAAAATGAATGGTTTTTTTATATTTTATTAATTTAGAAGTTGTTTTATGGAAGAGATTTACTTTTTTTTTGTTTTTAGTTTTAAAATGAAGTTTGATTAAAATGAAACAATGAAAAGATGTTTTTTAGGAAATATTTAGAAGGAATAATCGATCTAAATATACAACTTAATTTAAATATTAATCATTCTAATTTAAATAAATATCCACTTAATTATGATCCCCTAATTTGTTAACCGTCGAACCCTACAAGAGTTAACTTAACAACAAATATGGAATCACTTAAACCCTATTCTACATTCAGAACACACAATCGCAGCACCCTGCTTTAATTGTTGTTCTAAGGATAGCTTATGGTCAGTGGTTAATTTGAGAACATATCCATTCTGGAAATGAGGATGAATTTTGGTTAGGGATTATATTTGAACACTCCAATTTTATCGCGTGTAGTCTTGCATTACCAGTTAAGATCGCGCTATCACAATTTACACAAAATCTCAACCTCGCGTGTTTTTTTGTTAATTATTCAATTATATTTTAGTTTCGTACAATTTAAAAACAAAATTAATGGATGATATTAATTGAATTACAATATCACATTGATTCAATATAATTAAATGAATAGGTTAGATGATAGATCAATTACTAAAATACTACTCTTCCATTGGTGGTGTAATCATCGTAGAAGTGTTTTTCATGTGTAAAAGTTTATAATAGGTATAACCCAATAACTATTCTACTAAATATTTTCATCCCCAAGAGAAATATTAAGAGAAGAATAAATTTAAACAAAACTGGAGAAAATAGAAGAAATAAAATAAGTACAATGAATTCTATTACACAAATAAAATCATTACAACATGAAGGAGAAGAAGAAGGCTTCGTCGAAGGGATCCTTGCTTCAAGAGAAAACCTTATTTAAATGGTTGGATAATTAGATTGTATCCACTTATCTTCTTCTATAATCCTCCCAATTCACTTCCCAACCCCACCGAATGAGGAAAACACCATTTTATTGTGTGGTTGGGAGGCTAGGTTCATAGTGGTTTTATGTGTGAATGGGGAATCTCAGAAAAATATTTTATTCCAAATTGTGCCGCCCATTTGTCCACAAAAACTAAAAAATTGGATGGCCTTCCAGAAGGATCATATATGAGTTCATAGGTCCTTTATCTCCTCTCAAAATTGGGGCTCAATAAAAGCTCGGATGAGGGACTTATGGCTGAAATACAAAAGCTTCTCCATTCTAGCGTGTCCATCCCACCTTTGACATTATGGGCCAATAACACCATCCAAATGCATTCTTGTTATCTAGTTTCTTGAATAAAAGTTGTACCAAAGAAGTTGGGAACACAGTTAGAAAATATTAAGTACATTTAATTCAAATAAAAATATTTATGATTGAAATACTACAGTGATTATAAAACGGTAAAACTGGAATTTTCATCAAATATTCAAATGAATGATCTAATCCCAAATACTTTCTAATTAACCATATTTAACACAATGTGAGGAAATTATATCATTTATAATCAATAAAATATTCAATAGAATTGTGTTTTATCAACTCCCCCACACTTAACTTTTTTCACTTCTGTAAAAAACCTCATATCAAGTAAACATCAATATCAAATCAAAACCAATTTTAAAACACATTTCCTTGAGATCAAAAAATTACACACCAAGAAACAAAAGATATTATTCCTCATAAATAAACATTATTTCAAGTTCTCCATTTATATCATTCGATGTATTTCCACTTCATTTATCCTCCAATGCACAAAACACTTACCTCTCTTTAATTTTCACTTATCACACAAATATCAATTTTTTTATGCAATGTCTTTCTCATCCAAACTCATGCCATTGTCACCACAGGCTTGATAAATTCCCACTTATCCACCCGATGTGGGTCAAAGAAAAATGTCTATCATGATGAAATTTTAGGGTTGTTCTATGGCTTTCAGTTGGTAGGATTAAGGTGTGAAAAATTCTGGGGCTGAGAGAGGAGGCCTTTACTCTTTTTAAGCATAATTGCATTAATCTTATTTTCACTTAAATATGGTCTTCTCCATAATACCCATAGCATCAATTCAGCTTCATCATCATGAAAATTTTGGAGATTTTACACCATTCATCATTTCGACATCAAAAATGTCAATATTCTCAACCATGATTTTCATGAATGCTCCACATATTCACAATTTTCTACCTCAATTAGAAGATCCTAAAAATTCACAGATTCACTTTTCATGAAAGCTCTAGAAATGGCACAAAATTCAATAAAATTATTTTTTTCAAAAGCAAACACATCCCTTCAGAATATAATTTTCCACCCAGAGTATCACAAAATGTTTAATCACAACACAACATAGGTCCCCCACATATAATATCAACTAGATTATGCAATTTCACTTCAAAAGTTGGTTGGATAAGGAAAATTGGATTGTAATGTGGCTAAACTAACAGTCAGTGCATGGATTATAAGAGATACAAGGATTATATGTTTCTGGTAGGACAGTATAAAAAAATATTCTTTGAAGTAGTGGATTTAATACCAAACAAATGCCTCAACCCTTTAAACATAAGTACCTAAAAAACTCAAGTTTTGAAAGAAATAAATCAAAATTTTAGTTTAATAAATCATGTTTTGGTTCTCTCAAGAAGTGAGGTGAATGTAAAGAATATAAAAATAATGGTTTAGAAGCCTTACAATAATTTGGTTTCAAATATAAAGATAGTGATATGTGGCATGTGATTCAAAATTCAATGTACTTTTCATTAAATTATTAAATATTTAAACTTGAAACAAAGTCATTTTCAGCATTTATTTAAGTTCAGTTTCATGGGATAAATTTTTTCACTCATTGATATGCATTTCAAATTTTTGATGAGAATCATTTCAGTTCAAAAATTTCAAAAGCAAAAAGAAAACATTAAATTAAAAACACACAATTTGAAAAACACAATTTTTTTGGTTTTTTTTAATCAGATAAAATTTTGAAATTACTAAACATAAAGGCTCCCTCCCCCACACATAAAATATTGCATTGTCCTCAAATGTGAACCAATGAGATTATATATGCACTTGAAATTTATAATATTAAATAGGACAAATATTAAAAAAGATAAAGGGTTAGGAATAGCCTGATGTGATCAAGTGATGATGGGGTCATGTAGTGTGATAAAATCCACTAAATAAGTAGTAAGTCCCTCAATGTATCTCTTCAAATGTTGCCCATTGACTGTAAAGCTTTTTCTTGTGTCCTCTTGTGTGGTATCCACTGTACCATAACGAAAAACATTAGTGACAACATAAGGACCCAAACACATTGAACACAACATACTAGGCATCCGCTTCAGTCATGAACTATAGAGAAGGACTTTATCTCCAACATGAAACTCCCTTTGTTGGAACATTCTATCATGAGATGATTTTGATCTTTTCTTATATAGCCTTGAGATATCATATGAAGACAATCAAATTTCCTCATTCTCATTAATTTGTAGCATCCTTTGGATTCCATCTTGGATCAAATCCATGTTGCATTTCTTTATAGCCCAATAAGCTTGATGATCAACATCCATGGGGAGATGACATGCTTTCCCAAAAACATTCCGAAATGGGGACATACCAATGGGTGTTTTGTATTTTGTCCTATAAGCCTACAATGTATCATCCAAGTGCTTGCTCCAATCCTTCCTATTTGGCTGCACGGTTTTCTCTGATATTTGTTTTAATTCCCTATTTGAATCCTCAGCCTGGCCATTTGTTTGGGGGTGGTATGGTGTTGATGTTTTGTGTGTCAGCCAATACTTTTGAAGGAGGGAATCAAAACTCTTATTGAAAAAGTGTGTCCATTGGTCACTATTGATGGATTTCGGTACATCAAACCTACAAAAAATCTGTTCTTTGACAAAGACCACAACAACATGTGAATCATTAGTCCTAGTGGCCTTATCCTCCACCCATTTACTCAGATAATCAATAGAAACCAAAATACATAAAAATCCAAATGAACTAGGAAAAAGAACCATAAAACTAATTCCTCATACATCAAAAAACACACATAATCGTTTGGGTTGTTGGGGCATATCATGTCTCCAAGAAACGTTCGCAGTGGGTTTACAAGGAGAGCACGAATTACAAAACACATGGGCATCATGGAATAAGTTAGGCCAATATAATCTAGAGTATAAAATGTTCCTACCTGTTTGTTGGGGTCCAATGTTTCCACCAAAAGCAAGTGTCTAACAGAAATACAAAAAATACTCATACTCATGATCGAGAACACACCTCCTAATGATATAGTCACTACACATGCACCAGAGGTAAGGATCATCTGAAACATAATACCGAGACTCAATTTTTAAATTTTGGGACTTGATGTTTCTTTAAATTTGCTGGGATTTCAGAGGCAACAATGTATTTAACTAAATCTACATACCAAGGATGTGTACCTAAAATGGAATAATGATGATCATTGGGGAAAGTGTCCCAAAGTGGTACCTGGCACAAGGTTTCATCCTCTAGTGTGTGAGTAAGCCTACTCATGTGTTCTGCCACCAAATTCTCTGACCCCATCTTTTCCTTTAGCTCGATGTAAACCACCTGAAGAAGGTGAATCCACTAGATAAGTCATGGATTTTCATCTGGCTTCTTTAGGATGTACCTCAAAACTACATGGTTATAATAATCAACTGCATTAGATCAATATAAATATGAAAGAAATTTATCTAAAGAAAATATAAAATCAAGAATCTCATTTTCTGTTGTGGTGTAGTTTGATTGGGAAGAATTCAATATCATCGATGTATATGAAATCACATGTGAACGTCCCTCCTCCCTCTGTGATAAGACATCTCCAACCGCGATGTCGGACACATCACACATAAGCTCAAATGGATGGTCCCACCATGGGGGATGTATGATCTGTGGAGTGGACAGAAACTGCATTATCTCATCAAATGATATCGTGCATGAATCATTAAAATTGAAGTCGATATCATTTTTAAGCAATTGAGATAATGGTAGAGCGATCATACTAAAATCTCTGATGAAGCGTTGATAAAATCCAGCATGTACAAGGAATGATCGAACATCACACACACATGTAGGATTTGGAAGGGATGAAATAATATATACCATATATTTATCAACTTTAATTCCCTGTTGTGATATAATATGACCTAAGAAAATTCCCTTTTTCGACCATGAAATGACATTCTTCAAAATTTGAGACTAGATTCTTCTCAGTACAATGATGCAACACATAACCCAAACTAGAGAGACATTCATCAAATTAAGATCCATAAATTGTAAAATAATCTATAAATACCTCCATTCAGGTCTTAAAGAAATCATAGAAAATACTCACCATGCATCTATGGAAGGTACCTGGGGCATTGCAAAGTCCAAATGGCATCCTTCAATAAGCCAAGCTACTGAATGGGCAGGTGAATGATGTCTTTTACTTATCCTCTTCTACAATGGGAACATAAAAATAGCCATAGAAAACATCCAAGAAGTAATAATGTGTCCTACCTGCATGTCTCTCAAGCATCTGGTCAATGAAATGAACTGGGAAATTGTCCTTATGAGTGGACTTATTTAGTTTCCTATAATAAATACACACTCACCAACTGTTTTTTACTCTCATAGGAACTAACTCATCATTTTAATTTTTTATAACAGTGAAACCATTTTTCTTTGGTACAACTTGTATAGGACTAACCCATTGTGAGTAAAAATAGGGTAAATTATACCTGCCTCGAGCAATTTTTCAACCTCTTTTTTAACAAACATTAGAAGGGTTGGAAGGAGTCCCCTTTGTGGTTGCCTCACTAATTTAGCCCCACCCTCCAAAAGAATCCTATGCATGAAAATGGAGGGGATAATACCTGATTTGTCAGCCATGGTCCACCCAATTTCCCTGATGCTCTCCCTCAACAGATTCAAAAGTTTTTCATTATGTTCAAAAGAGGGATTGTTAACAATGATAACAGGTAATTTCTCACCAGTCAAAAAGTATGAGTATTTGAGATTTGGTGGAAATGGATTGAGTTCTAGTGTAGGGGGGTGGTGTATGGATGGAGACCTTGAAGAAACTAAAATATGAGCACAAAGAGCACCAGTATCAAAATTTACATCATCAAAATTGAAGAATAAATCATCAAATCCATCAGCATAGTCAACAACCATGTTATAATTATGGTTCACATGAACCAAATAAGAATATGAATCCATTTCATAAACAAATCATAGAGAGTCATGTTCCTTAGAAATTGGTGTGGAAGTACTCTTAGACATCAAACTAGAAGAAATACTCATAATCTCCCTAAGCATAGGACAATCAAATTCAATGGTGTTTTTACTTGGTGATTCAATATGGGAGAAAACAAATGCAGAATGATCCTTTTAGGGGTACATCATGGAATCCATAACATTAAATATCACAACTTCATCTGCAAATTCCATGTAATGTTTACCCTCATTGACTTTTATGATAGTTAATAGAGTTTTGAGGAAGGGACGAACTAATATAATCAGTGCATGATAACTTACCTGATAATCCTCCATTTTAAGCACATAGAAGTCTGTTGGAAAGATCATGTCTCTTGGTAGGACAAGTATATCCTCAAGGACTCCTGCTGGACATGTCTAAGCTCAATTCTCCAATTGCACCACTACTCTCATCATCTTTAACTCACCAACCTGTAAATAAGAGAATACAGAGTGAGGAATCACATTTTTCGACGCTCCAAAATCAAAAAGTGTATCAGGAAAGTGAAACTCTCTTATGGTGCATGGGATGACGAATGTCCCTGGATCCTTGCACTTTTCAGAATTGCTACAGTTGATGTATTCAGTTATGACACATTCCTTCCATGATTGATTATCTCATTTCCTTTGAGCCCTCTTAAATTGGTGTAGAGTTATTTTAAGAATTTTGCAGACCTTGGGATTTGTTTGATAGCTTCATGTAGAGGGATTTTGATCTCAACACACTTGAATGTGTCCAAAACCTCCTTTTTCATCACCTCTTAAGCCATATTCTTGGTCTAAACAAACCATTTGGGAAAAGGAAGGTTTTTAGGAGGAACATCATCAATCTTTTTCTTACCTTTATCTTTCTCCTTGGATTCCTCATCAGGTGGTATGGAATGCAGCTTCTCTGAAGTTGAGGTGAATGTTCGTGGAATGGTAGGTACAGATGTATCATTCATTTTCTTCATACATCTCAATGTGATGGAACTAACATTCCCCTTTGGATTTGGAGTGTGTTGGGAAGGTAGATTTTTGTAATCCTTACTTAAATGTTCATGGAGGGCGGTGGGAATTTGGTTCATTTTAGTTTTCAGCTTCCTTATCTCTGAACCTTGACTTTTCTGATCATTCTTATCATTAAGAACAATTTCATTCAAAAGTTCATCATTGTTAGAATCTACCTTGGGTGGGGGATTCCCTTGTTGTTGGCTTATTGATTCTTGAGATTCAAATCTTTTTTGGGGTGGTTGGAAACCTCGGTAGTATGGTGGAGACTGCTGGAAGTTTTGTTGAAAAGAGGGCCTTTGTTGTTGTCCAGATCCATACCTCATGTCTGATTGATCCTTACCCCATTGGTTTTATGTTAGATCAAACTTATTTTGGGGATATGGTCGTTGTTGATGATGATGATATGGTATCACAGGGAACACTGTTACACAATATTATTTTTCTTGGAGTTGTGGGCAACAGTCAGATGGGTGGCTTGCCTCAGTGGAAATACCAGAAGGCCTTGAAGGATGGGGTTGGGATGTTTTTTGTCCCAAGGAAAAACATCTCACCATAGTTGTCAATTCTTACAACTTGGTATCAATCAAATAACAATCAAGAGAAGATGGACATACCAGATTTACTCCCCTGACATGTATTGCACCTCGATCTGCAAATTGTTGGGAGTTTGGGGCCATTTTTTCGATCAACGCACGAGTAGCTACCGGTGTCTTGTCCACCAATTCCCCTCCAGCCGCCGCATTTACCGTACTTCTATCCATAGGTGTGAGTCCTTCCTAGAAGTAATGGAGGAGTAGTTGCTCACTGATTTGGTGATATGGGCAGCTTGCACACAACTTCTTGAATTTCTCCCAGTACTCATACATTGACACCCCTTGTGATTTCTTGCTTCCAGATATCTCTTAATCAATGAATGTGGTCCTTGATGCTGGAAAAAATATTTGTAAGAAAAGATGTTTTAAATCATTCCAACAAGATATATCTTCGGGTAGTAAATAATACATCCAATCATTCACAGCTCTATCAAGTGAGAATTGTAATGATCTTAATTTGATTTGGTCATCAGTTACATTTCGTGGTTTCAAGGATGTGATAGACACATTAAATTATTTCAAATTTTTATTACAATCCTCACCATAGAGGCCATGAAACCTTGGATGTAAGTGAATTAACCCAGATTTTAGTTCAAAGTTCGATTCCATATTTGGGTATGCAACACAATTTGGTTGATAGTTAACATCAGGTGCAGCCAATTATTGAATTTTTCTATTAAGTTCATTTCCATTATTGTCATCCATTGGTTCTTGTTTTATGGTTGAATTTGAATTTCTTGCAATTTCAATGTTCTGATGTTGGAGTAATTCTCCAACTGGTTGAATGGTGAAACTTCCCTTAGACTGAGAATGTCTGATTAATGCCCAAAGGCTACATTCAATCTCAGGGTTGAGATCTCAGAGATATTCCTGATTAGTTCATGTCATAAATCAAATTAAAAATAAAATAATGAAACTGGACCATAGTAAAATAAAAATAATAATTTTTAGTTAACGATCCAAAAAGAAGTAGAAGAAAATAAAAGAAGAAGAAAATAGTTTCGGTAACGAAGGAAGAAATAAGAGAGAAAGAGAATAAAATGTAAAATAAAATAAATACATCTAACTGGTTGAAATAATTACTTCTCTCCTTGTAAATGACACCAATTTGAATGTGCTCTGTCCTGGGAGCCCTCAAATGATTAATTTGATTATGGGGTACTTAGGTGCAGCAGAGTGGCTGACCAAGGTCGTCTCTCAAAGGAGTAAGTGAATTAAAACTACTTTTCAGAGGTATTCTAAAATTAAAAGAGAAGAAAATTGAAACAATACTTAAAATGATGGTGGTTTTTTTAGATTAAAAATCTAGAATAATATTTCGGGAAGAAGATTTCATTTTTTTTGTTTTTAGTTTTAGAATGCAGATTGATTGAAATGACACAACAAAAATATTTTTTTTACGAAATATTTAAAAGGAGTAATCGATCATACTCTACCTATTAATTTAATTATTAATAATTATTATTTAAATCAATATCCTCTTAATTATTATCCACTAATTTCTTAACACTCGAACCCTTCAAGAGCTGACTTAAACACAATGATGGAATTACTTAAACCCTAGGCTAGCTTCAGAACACGCAATCGCAGCACCCTGCATTGATTGTTATTCTAAAGTTAGATTATGTTCATCCGTTAATTAGAGAACATATCACTTTTTAAAATGAAGATAAGTTCTTTTTTTTTCTATTATATTTGAACTCTACACATTTATCCCATTTGGTCTTGCATTATCGATTAAGATCACGCTCTCACAATTTACACAAATTCTCGACCTCACGTGTTTTTGTGTTAATTATTCAATTTCATTCTTATTTTATTAAAATGTAAAAACACAATTCATGGATCATATTATGTTATTATATAATATCAATTATTCAAAATATTTAAATGAAGAGGGTAGAAGAATATTGATTACTAAAAGACAATTCTTCCATGGGTGGCCTAATCATTGTAGAAGCGTTTTGCATGTGCAATGGTTTATAATGGGTATATCCTAATAACGCTTCTACTAAAGAATTCCATCCCAAAGAGGTATATTAATAGAAGGAAAACTTTATTCAAAAAATGATGAAATAGAATAAATAAAATAAGAACAAAAAAGTTTATTACACAAACAAAAGCATTATAACACGATGGAGAAGAAGAAGGCTTCGTCGAAGAGATCCTTGTTTCAAGAGACACCCTTATTTAAATGGTTGGAGAATTGGAGTGGATCCACTTCTCCTCTGCCCTCAAATTAGTAATGCACGTCTCAACAACATCAATGATGAAAAACACCAATTTATTGAGTGGTTTGGAGGTTGGGTTCAATGTGGTTTCAAGTGTGAATGGGGAATCTCGGCCAAATATTTTATGCCAATTTGCACCGCCCATTTGTCCACCAAAACAAATGAATTTTCCGGCCTTCCAGAAGGCTCATATGTGAGTATATGGTTCCTCTATTTCCTCTCAAAATTAGGATTCACACCAAGACCAGATGATCGATTTATCGACGAAATACATAAGCATTTATATTCTGGCGTGTCCATCTCACCTTTGAATTTATGGCATAATTACACCATCAAAATGCATTCTTTTTATCTAGTTTCCTGAATAAAAGTATTATCCCAAGTAGTAAGGAACACAGTTAAAAAATATTAAGTTCCCATAATTGAAATTAAATTATTTATGATGAAATACTACAGTGATTTTAAAAGGGGAAAACTGGAATTTTCATCAAATATTCAAATAAATGATCTAATCCCAAATACATTTTAATTAAACATATTTAACACAATATGAGTAAATTATATCAGTTATTATCAATAAAATATTCAATAGAATAGTTTTTTATCAGTTTACCTAATCTTTTTTAGTGGAATACTAAAGGGCATTATTTCTTCTCTGTGGGCTATAAGAGATTAAATCTGTTGAAAATCATGAATTTATATCCACATCACAAAATTGGTGATATCTGTTACATACTAAGAGGATCTATGATATTATGTACGATAGTTTTGAAATTAGGATACCCAAAATGATGGTGAGACCATCAGAAACACCTAAGCATACTTTTTTGAAGAATGTATGGATTCCAGGATTTCATAGTGATTCTTTTTTGGTTTGATGAATGACATTGTTGAATTCATGGCCATAATGATCCCAAATATTAATCCTTTTTACATATTTTTTTTATTCATTAAAATAATAATGTACTACAATTTATTGGATGATAATTCTAATCATCATGACATCTTATTTTGTACATTGATATATGATCATTATTATGTAATGCTCACCAAATATAGTTTCTATATTTATAAAGATCACTTATTAAGTCGAGTAATTTTATATATTTGTGTTTCAATGGTCCTAGAGAAGGTTTAATTTATGGTATCATGTGATTGATCGAATAATGACTTTTATATTTAGATTTTTTTGGGTTCTCAATGTTATTATCGGTGTTTTATCTTGGAATAAACCCTTTTGGATGCACTGATATTTGGGCTGAAAAAAAATATAGTAAAGTTTGTTTCGTATAATTATTATGAGAGGTATTTTTATAAGTTAAATTGAAATAGGATTTTTGAATCCATACACACATTACTTGAATAGATTAAGGAATACACCATTTAATGTAATTTATCCAGTGTTGGACATATAGTAGTTCAGATGCAAGAGTACAGAGTGGTTACTTCTGGCTATATACAACTGAGACCATTTTATAGGAATTATAATACAAATGATTTGGAGTTTGTTGTGTTGGAATATTCACTAATAGAATGGAGATATTATCTTTTCGGTGACATTTGTGTTGTACACAAAGACCATAAGATCCTCCGATTCATATTTTCAGAGTTAGACCGAAACCATTCATAGGGGATGTCTGTAGATTATAGTTAGTATTTTTAATTAGAATTTTCATATAAATTGGTCAAGGGATGCATCATTTTCAATTAATAGGTTTTAAGCATAGATAAAAAGGTAGTTTGGGAGTCTCAAATGAGTTACAGATGATGGAGCTCTTTGCAAGAATACATATTTAATTCATGAGTCCCCAAGAAATGTTTCTCTTACATCAAAATTTGGTTATTACCACGATTCCTAAATAGATCAAGATAGAGAATTAATTTGATCTTTATAACATAACATTGATTTATAGATTATATGGTCGGATGAATCAATAAAATTGTTCTCATAGTAAAGAAGTTTAACATCATTATTGTGTATTTGTATGAGTTCTTATTGGCTTATGTCAGAAGAGGATGAGATAGATTCATGCTTCTAGATGGGTGGTACATCCAGGGATGAAAATTAATTTTTTCATATGCATAGAAACTACCAATGGCATTGAATGAAGAAGGTGGTAGTGGGATTTTTGGTGATATGTTTCAGCTATTAGTAGGTCAATTCAAGACATCATAGGTATATTTGGATGTTTCATTCTCTACGCATTAAATTTTAGAAAATTATTTATGTTGATATGAATGATTTTAATAGGATTATATTAGAACCTTTATAAGAATAGTGATTTACGGAAACAATGGATTGAATAATGAAATCAATCCCAATTAATACAGATCATGTAGTCATTCAATGTTGATGATCTGGGTAGTCTTTTTGTTCATGAGATTATTATGCTTCATGGTGTTTTAAATAATTTCATTTATGATATTGATCTTTATTTCATGTGTATGTTTTGAATTGTGTTCCAAATGAATTGGGGTACTAGGTTACTCTTTGTATAACCAATTGTCCACAGACCGTTGGCTAATTTGTATAGATTATTCATATTTTAAGGATACTTTTCTAGACATTGTCTTATATTTTACTAGTTCTTGAGAGCATGATATGACACTCGTAGCTTTTGAATATAATATTAGATTATATGAATCAATATAAATGGATTATTTCATGGATTTATAGGTATTTCCATTATATTTTTCAAATTTAATCAATGGATGTTGCTATGTTTTTTATTTTTTAACCTACTCTCATGCAAGAGTCATTTGAGAAGGTTTACTTGATCTGAAGGTAGTTGGGGTCTGTATAGAGTATGATGAAATATTATGCAGTCTAGAGGACAAAAACTATAGAGTGTGAGGCTAGTAATTTTGATTTCTGTCATTTTTTCTTGTGTTGGGTTATTTTCATACCATGAATTATGAAAATCTATCACAAAAGATTGATGGTCAGTTCATGAAAATGAAAGGTTCGACCCAATGGTTTACCAAACAACCCTTTAACAATGCTACAATTCCATGAATGACATGTTTCACATATCATAGCATTAATGAAATCATCCAAAACCTTCTCAAATTATAAATGATAATTAATTCAATATTTTTATTGATTATTCATATGATGAACATATGATATTGATTATGGAACATGGTTAGAAGTTTTTCCCTAGAAATACAATACATCTAGTTCAATTGCAGTGGTAGTATAGAGATGTTTATGAGAAGAAATTAGAGCGGGAATATAATATCTAAGCACGGTAGGTATACTTATTCACAGATACCCCATAGTGATCCTTGGATTAGCTCATGGATAAGATGATATTCAGCGGGGAGGTTGTAAATTAACAAATTGTTTCTTAGATTTCCTTGTTTTTTTGGTTGAACCTATTTTAGTTGGGTTATAGATTTTATTTAAACATTTGGGATTGATTCCATTTTTGGGGATAGAGATAACATGATGATGAAAATGGCTTAAACCCCAATGATGATTATTTTTTGTATTAATTGATCCTAGTCATAAATGTGTAACTCGAATACACAGTTTTTTATTGTCTCAAAGGCATTAGAGGTAGTTTATAAATTTCTTATATAATATTGGTTGAGAGCTATTTAATAAACATCTTCAAATAATGAACATGTTATGTGACATGATTTTTTTAGGTGGAATCCATGAGCAAGTTCAGATAATGAAATGTTACATTTTTTGAAACTGGTTCATATTGTTGAATGTTCAATTTGGGTTATTTTACCTTAAGACAACGAGTTTTTCATCATATATCATAAATGTAGGAATTTATATTTATATAGGGTTTCATATCTTGAATATATTTAGATCGTAAATTTTAAATGATATAGTTTATTTGATTTATTTTTCATCAAGAATGAAACTCCCCTATTGAACCGTTAGGAAACACATAGCTTTTATAGATTATTTTCATTATTTTCTAAAATGACATTTAACTATTTAATCTTAGGTTATTTTTTCTCTTTGGGGTTTCCATCACTTATAATCATTTTCAATTGTTGTTGTATAATATATTTTTCACTATGAATCCTGCTTTTGATATTGTGTGATCAATGTTTTTCCATGCGATCACCTATAGATTTTATACTCATTGGAATTCCCATTTGAGAGAGTTTCTAGAATATCCATTTGTATGAAGATGTTCTTGAAAAATTCTCTATGGTCCATTTCTATATGATTATGTTAGTAAAATATTATGTGATTTACTAACACAACATGTGCTTTACCGAACATAATAATGGGTTTTCAAAATCCAATATTTACATTACTCATTGTATTTCCTTGTATCTATTAGTGTCAATAAAAATATTATGTATACCCATTTGGTGAGACATACCTATAAAAATAATTTACAGTCTAATGGATTATTTTTTTCATTATCTATACATGAGTCCTCTAGTGATTTCTTATTATTGATCCCACATGAAAAATTGTTCCCTTGTTTACTGAATGAATGGTGATAATTTGATAATAAATCAGTGTTTAAACTACCATGATAAATGATTAAGGATTAATTTAATGAATCAATGGATAATTTTGGGAAATGGTAATTGGATAAATTTAAAACTTTGATTTTTACTCTTATAATGTGTTAATTTTAACTTTTATGGATTTTTTTGACTTACGATGAATTTTTTTTTAAAATGATTTTCCCTATGGTGCTGAAATATCTATTTATATAGTGATTTTACTTGTGATATTGAAATTGTTATATATAAGTATTTTTCTAATTTTAATTAAATTATTAATTAAATTTATTTTCCAAATGATGATAAATTTCATATATAGATGTATTTTCGTAGTGACAATAAAACTCCTATATAAATTCATTTTTTCAGTTATGCTGAAATGTTTATATAGATAGACATTTATTTATTTGGATATATAATTCAGGTTACAGTTGGCCTGATTGTGCCTAATGATTATAGTTATTATATTATTAGGCCAAATTAGGATTATTTTTGGAATAATATTAATTGATTAATTAATATTCATTTTTATAACATTATTTCGTGCACATTTTTTCATATTAGTTTTTTTAATCATTTTAAGGAAACTACTAAGTTTTACTCACAGAAAATTCTGGACAATATTTTGGACCCATGAAGATTACATGGATATTGGTAGTGAAAAGGTAAGGGTACCTTTTTGTTGATTTTTCCATAATGGATGGGATATGGCATGGATCAACCTGGTGGCTAGGACTAGAGTCTATTGAGTTTAATATTTCCACAAGGTATTTTATATATATTAATTTTAGTGTGATATTTAGATAAATTGCATCATATCATTACATTATCATTTTATAATTATTATAATATTTAGTTAACATTTTTATAAATTAATCAATTATAAGGTAATATTCAACAATTTATGTAACTCAATTTTTTATTCATTGTGTATTGTAAGTCTATATTATGTGGTATAATCTCATAAATATGTTATAAAGAACCATTAAAATAATTGAAAACATCTGTCATATGGGGAAAACATATGGATCATAGTGACAATCCTTTTTTAGGAAAATTAGAGTGTTCCATCTCAAGGGATTTCAAAATAATTCTATACAATTAAATGATGTTTTTTATTGACCTATTACTCGAATAAAGTTTTATTATAAAAATTATATTCACTCAATCATTCTAATGGATGCTTATAGTGAACCATATAGACATAATTATTGACATCGAACATTCTCATATGATGTTTGATTAATAATGAAAATGGGACCGAGATAGACATCGAAAAAATAATAATTCATATGTGTTTAGAATTATATCATGGCTTCTTATAGTCCATAGAAAAGATGTGTTGACAATAATCGGTGATATATGTAATTTGATTTTGGATATTACGTATTTGAATGAATTTAAATATAAAATAAGGTTCCGATGTTAATAATGATGGAAAATTTCATACATATATACATTAGAAACTTCATGATTCATTATGAAGTAGGGATAAAAGATTATCTCATGGCCTTTTTACAAAATCACATTCATGTTCAATATTTCTTCAATAAAATTATACATAAGATGTACCTACCTGATCTTTCACATATAATAAATTCTTAGTTCATTCTATTGTAGAATGACCAATAACATTAATAAAAAAATAATATTTCATGGATCCTAGAGATTAAGTGAAACATAAAAATTCTACTCACCATGTTAGATATGTCTATAGGGATAAAATATTTAGTGAAACTATATAGGTACTTGATGATTTGATGAGACAGAAGTATCTTGTGTTGTTTCTATCATAGTGATGGATAATAACAATAACCCCAGTAAATACTTATGAATAACAATCTCAGATAAGAATGAGATTTAATAGTTATCCCTTACCTTGTGTATGATATGCTTTGTACATATCCAACCCTCTTATATAATGATTTAAATAATTTCATTGACTTATTACAGACTCATATTCATTTTTATGATATCATATATTGTTCACTTATGACTTTATATTAACTGTTATTTTGTAAATTCCATGTTAAAGCAACATTTTGGGTAAAATCGTTTTATTTATCATACGTGTTTGGACTTATTGTTCATGATATTATTGATACAAATATCAGTATTTAATTACTTCCAGAATTTAAATCACTATGTATATATCAAATATATTCAGTATATATATATATAGATGAATGAAATGAAATACACCGTTCATGGAGATGGTAGGCCTTACGAATGAATGATGTATTCCTCTCCTTATTGACTTGAATGGAAGTAATTAGATGACAAATATATATATATATATATATATATATACATAAATCTAATATCATAATTATGTCATATATATCATTATTATTCATTATATATACTTTATAATCCTTTATAAATGGTTAACATCGAGAATGAATCTTATCGCGTTGTGGAGACAGTAATCCGTACGTACGCACGAGTGATTATATCATTATCATAACTATTGAATTGAATGGGAGTGGATAATATAAAATATCAGAATCAGTATTATGTTATAATAACTATATATAGTTAATCATTACACCATTATACCCATCCATGTAAGGTGGTGGTGGAAAAACCGATTACACCACATTGTGGAGACAGTTTTCCGTATGTACGCACGCGCAGTGATTTCATTTTCCATAGGATGGATAGAAGATGAAATAGGGTTGTTTCATATTTATAATAAAATATCAGTATATTTCTCATACTAATGTTATTACTTTATAATGAAACAACTAAAGAAGAGGAAGTATAAAATGAAATAAATTTGAATGAATCAGTAACGGATATTTCCTCTTCTTTGACACGCCTCTTTGAAACCTCCTCTTAAGGAACTAAAATTGGTCATTGAAGAATACCCGGACCTCTATAACATTTCTAGTGAAGATGAGAAGGGAAATTATAAAGCCCCGGCCTTAAAACTTACATAATCTTGAGTTATTACAAGATTACACATTGAGGATCTTTTCGGGTTTAGAGTTTTAGAGAATTAGATCATAAAACTTGCATTACATTCCACATATAAACAAAGTGGTTACATAAAGATAGTATTCTTCATTCCCATCAATGGAAACGCATTTAAAATAAAACATGGATTATTTCTTGACACATCCTTGACTCTATCATCTTATCATGTACCTTTCCCTTGACCTGTGAAAAACATTTCAAAAACATGGGATGAGCATAAAAACTCAGTATGGGTTATAAAAAAACATGGAAAGGAAACATGAGTTCATATATACATAAGAATGAAATCATTCTTTACCCATAAAACATAGGCACTTTAACATACCTCATAAAATCATGAATAAATCATAGAAATCATAAGACATAAAGGTAACTTGAGGCATTCATAACATTCTTACGTAGGGAGTAACCCTCTTGGTTACGTTTGGAATACCCATCACAGTATATTCCCTAAAATCTCTTCGGAGAAACCTTAACGTTTCACTCCTTCGCGTTACCCAATGCATTGGAGAGCTATAACGGGCTCACCCGCCCTTAGTTTATCACGGAACCACCCATCTTCATAATAATGCCCAAGAACCATAACATAATCATATCACATAAAACATGCATAAAGGAAACATAAAATTTTCACATTTCAATCATGAGATATCAATACAACACATTGATATAAAAACATTATGAAAACCATTTTCAATACTAAAATAAAATAAAAGTAAAACATGGTATTTATTTTTCTTTTAAAAAGAAGGTACGGCTTGTAGAGGAAGCCGAAACTCAAATAACGGTCACGACGACGGAGAAGTCGTTGTCGCCGCATACGTACAATATAAACATTCCCTTTTGTCGTTTAGTAAACGCTTCGTATAAAAAGATTCCTTTTGAATAAACGTAAAATTCAAAGGGGTTTATACACCGTATAAAAGAAAGTTGTGTATAAAATAAAATATGCCTCAATGAAAGGAGATTGAGACGAAGTCCCATACCTCGTATCTGACATGACCCGACCGTTCTTTAATCTCCTGAATAATAAACTTGTGTTATTCTCTACTTGCTTAAGAACCTTTTTCAAGTTCATTATTCCTTTTATACCATGTTATGAACATCATGTAATCTGTTAAGTTAACAATGTTCATTTTGTCGGATTTGGTTCTTAAGTCAAAAATAGACTTCTTACACTTACATGTTGTTAATTTGGTCAAAGGTTCATTATATCCAGAATGGTATTCATGATGTAGATATCATATATGTCATATATATCCAGTATATACATGTATTTATAATATTACATAATCATTTAGAGGTAAGAAATGAAATGCACCGTTCATGGAGACGGTAAGCCGTACGTACGCATGAACGCTACTTCCATTTCTATTTCATATTTTCTGGAATGGAATCATAATGATATAAGAGTATATTATAATTCCAGTATAATAACATATATAATATCATTAACGTTATTCTTTACACATCCCACATATGGTATTAATGAATCAAATCACTTTTAGGGGGCGGTAGTCTGCACTTCCTAAAATGAAGATATCGTGTTTTACCCATAATGGAAACCATAAAGGTATGCCCAAAATAAAAAAAACAGAATCTTAAGGAAAAAATAAACATATTATATATCATATATAAAAATAGTGATATCATAATGGCCACCTTTGAAGGTGTTAAATGAGTGTTGAACAATCATCGTTTCGGGAGGCAGAATTTCGCCATCCACGGAAACCGTATGTTCTTTAACCATTTGATGTAGTTGTGTGAGAGTTTAGCTCAAATAAATAATATAACAACATCCTAGTATATTGAAGATACTGGTGTTGTTACGAAAGAAGTAAATAAAAAGAGTTTAGGGGGTTGGAGAAGCAAAATAAAACAAATGAACATGAGAGAAAGAATTACCTTTAAAAGTGTAACTCCTTTTGAGTTGAGCCTAAAGGCTTCCTTTGAAAGGATTCTTCACAAAGGGAATCCTCTAGGATTAGGAGAGGGATGTGGAGAGATCAAATGGGCAGGGTTTGGCCGAGCCAAAGGCTTGAAGAGTGTGTGAAATGAGGTAGAGGTGGGGGCCTTTTATAAGAGGAGAGGAGGGGCACTTTTGGAAAGTAAAGAAATATTACATTATTTTGAAAATGTGTTTCGGTTTTAAAAAGTCCCACATTGATAGAATTCGTGGATAAGGTGATAAGGGTTCGAAATCCACTCATCCAATTGGTTTTGGACATGTGTAGTTCATAGATTTTACATTATCTTTCTATTTTATTTAAATCGTCAAATATTGATGTCATCGCTGCATCATTATTATGTCATAAATAATTAAATTTATTTAATGTCTAAAAATTATAAAAAAAATACTATGATGTAGGAAATCTTTTTATATTTCCAATTACTATTTATAATCAAATTTTGGACTTGTATAACCCCACTTAAAAATTGTTTTTGTAATACATATTATGTTTGTGACATTTTCACTTTAACATTAAATAAAATGTAATTTATGTCATTTCCCAACAAAAGTGGATCCATGGGGTCCCCAAGTTGACCCATGGCATGTCATGGTCGGCCATGACACAAAAAATGAGGTTGGGACATGTTTCTAGGTCATTTCATTTAATTAAAGTATTATTTATACCTTAAACTACCCTAATTACCACTAATCGTGATTAAGAACTTAATAAGTTACTATTCACCAAAAAATTATTATAATCTCATTGAACCACATTTTACTTCTTAATGACATCCATGTATGTCGGATTTTCAAAATTCAATACACATTAGTGGTAAACTTTCATTTTACTGAAAAATCAGTTTGCTTGATTACCACTTAGTGGTTTCACTATTCATCAAAAATTGAAGTTTTTCAGAAAATTACAAAAAATTCACCCTAAGATATATTTGATATTCCGAATTCAAAAATGATTTCCATTTTACAAAATTCAAATCATATATGTCACATTAATTAATTCAATAATTAATTCGCACTGTCATGACATATAGCGTGTTTTTGTGAAACAATAAGTATCAAAAGATTGGCACCAGTTTAAGTCCAATTTCAAAGTGAAATTGATTCCAATGACCACCATTGGATTAACTGGTAAAAATATTTTCTAATTTCACTTTAAAACCAATTAAAATAATAATCTAATCATATAAATAATTTAGATTAAAAAGAGGTTTTGAATTAAAATACAACATTTTACACTATTCATAAAAAAATGAACTTTATCAGAAAGGTACCAAAAATTTACACAAAGTAAATTTTGATGTCCCGATTCTAATGAAGAGTTATATTTGGTCCAAAATTAAGTATAAGAGTGATAAAAACTATATTTAATGACGGTTCACCATTAAAAGGTGATAAGTGAACCTTTAGTGAAAATTAGAGTATATATGCCCTAAAATTGAACTCTTTCCGTATTTTAAGCCTTTATCTATTATTGGGTAAATGTATAAACATTTAAAAACATATCTAATCATATTTTAGTTATTTCTATCCATTCCCTCCAGTACAACGGCTACTTGTTAACTAACATTTAAAATAATATTTTTTTATTACTAGTGTGCTACGTAAGTTTCAAAGAAACTCATCGTTGCGTATCGGGTACGCTATCGGACATAGCAACCCATTTTAAAATAAAATTAATATTTAATTCGTAAATATTAATAATTATGAAAATTATTTATTCTTTATTTACCTGGGATGTTACATCCTTCCCCCCTTTTGGGAATTGCGTCCTCGCAATTTATGTACTTATCAAATAAATGAGGGTACTTATCCCTCATTGCATTTTCGGATTCCCATGTTGCCTCTTCAATCACATGGTTTTTCCACAAAACCTTTACCTAATGAATCACCTTATTCCATAACACTTGCTCCCTATGGTCAAGAATCTGGACTGGTTGTTCCTCATAAGATAGGTTCTCTTCCAGCTGAACTACCTCTGGACTCAAAACATGAGATGGATCTGGCATATACTTTCTCAACATCGAAACGTGAAAAACATTGTGTACCTGAGATAAACTCGGAGGTAAAGCCACTCGGTATGCAACTGATCCAACTCTCTCCAGAATTTCGTATGGTCCATCAAACCTTGGACTCAACTTTCCTTTCTTACCAAATCTCATCACGCTTTTCCAAGGAGAAACCTTGAGAAAAACATGATCACCTACCTCGAAAGATAGATCCTTCCTCCGGTTATCTGCATAACTCTTCTGCCTGCTCTGAGCTGTTCTCATGTGTTTCTGAATCAGATGAAATTTTTTCTACCATCTCTTCTACCAATTTTGGTCCCATCAACTTCCTTTCACCCACTTCATCCCAGAAAGCTAGAGTTCGACACCGCTTCCCATATAATTCCTAAAATGGTGCCATCTGTATACTGGAATCAAAACTATTATTATATGAAAACTCAACCAAAGAAAGATGTTGGTCCCAACATCCCTGATAATCCATAGAACTAGCTCGTAGCATATCCTCCAATGTCTGAATTGTTCGTTCTGAGTGCCCATCTGATTGAGGATGGAAAGCTGTACTAAAATTTAATTCAGTACCCAACGACTTCTGAAGGCCTTTCCAAAAGATAGAAGTAAACCTTGGATCACGATCCGATACAATGGAGAGAGGAACTCCATGTAACCTGACTATCTCTTTAAGATACAAACGGGAAAGTTGATCAAGAGAGAAAGTATCTCGTATAGCAAGGAAATGAGCAGATTTGGTCAAGCGATGAACAATAACCCAGATTGCATTATTACATCGAGATGTCTTCGGTAATCCAACAACAAAGTCCATGGATATATTCTCCCATTTCCACTCTGGCACTGGTAAAGGCTGAAGCATCCCTTTCGGTAACTGCCGCTCTGCTTTAACCTGTTGACATGTCAAACACTTCACAGTAAAATCAGCAATATCTCTATTCAATTTATCCCACCAGTAATACCCCCGCAGATCTCTATACATCTTAGTACTGCCCGGATGAACTGAAAACGGAGAACTATGAGCTTCACATAACAGCTCTCTCTTCAACTGTGAATCACAAGGCACACACAATCTCTTCCCAAATCTCAAAACACAATCACTATCAATGTTGAATTCAGGCAACTTACCTTTCTGAACCAGCTCTACCTTTTTCTGCAACTCACTGTCTTGCTTCTGTGCTTGCTTGATTCTATCTGATAGAGAAGATCTCACTGATACCTGAAACAAAACAGAAGGACATATTGCACCAACAACTTCTATGCCAAAGTTCATCAAATCCTTAACCAAAGGATCACGTTCCAAATGCAACATTGTTAATGAAGCATTACTTTTTCGACTCAAAGCATCATCCACTTTATTTGATTTTCCCGGATGGTAATGAATTGTACAATCATAATCCTTGATTAATTCGATCCATCTCTTTTGTCTCATGTTTAACTCTTTCTGAGTGAATATATACTTTAAACTTTTGTGATCGGTATATATTTCACACTTTACTCCATACAAATGATGTCTCCAAATTTTTAAAGCAAAAACAACAGCAGCTAATTCCAAATCATGTGTAGGGTAATTTACCTCATGAGTTTTCAACTGTCGTGAAGCATAAGCAATTACCTGATCATTCTGCATTAGGACGCAACCAAGTCCTTTCAATGAAGCATCATTTTATATAACAAACTCACCATTCCTAGAAGGTAGTGCCAAAACTAGAGCATTCAACAATCCTCATTTCAATTCCTGAAAACAATCATCACATTCTTTTGTCTAGATAAACATAACACCCTTACGAGTTATCTTAGTCATTGGACTAGATAACCGTGAAAAATTTCTAACAAACCTTCGGTAATAGCCTGCCAAACCAAGGAAGCTACGAATCTCGGTTACATTTGTGGGTCTTGGCCATTCTTCCACAACTTTTGTTTTTGCAGGATCAACAGTTATTCCATCTTTAGAAAAAATGTGACCAAGGAAAGAAATTTGTTGCTACCAAAACTCACACTTTCTGAATTTCCCATACAGTTTCTTTTCTTTTAAGGTTTGCAAGATAACCCTTAAATGTCTTTCATGCTCCTCTTTACTTTTAGAAAACACCAAAATATCATCAACAAAAACAACCAACATTTTTCACCTGATTCAACTAAGCCATCACTGCACCAAACTGTTTAGTTCTGATTCTGACCATCTCAGGATACTGATTTGAAAGGTCATTTCCCTCTGTATGCCTTCCCAGAAAAGCTGCTCTGTTTCCTCTATGGAAAACCATTCTTAACAAACATGTCTTAGATGAAGCAACATGGTAATCTTTAAATGCTATATCATTTCGAAGAAAAAAAAAATATTTTTGGATAATCATTTAATAGAATTCTAACTCCTAAAGTTATCTATTCCGACCTCTGATACCAACTATAAGGCCCCAACCATAAACCTTACTTAATCTTGAGTTATTACAAGATTACACATTGAGGATCTTTTCGGGGTTAGAGTTTTAGAGAATTAGATCATAAAACATGCATTACATTCCACATATAAACAAAGTGGTTACATAAAGATAGTATTCTTCATTCCCATCAATGGAAACACATTTAAAATAAAACATGGATTATTTCTTGACACATCCTTGACTCTATCATCTTATCATGTACCTTTCCCTTGACCTGTGAAAAACATTTCAAAAACTTGGGATTAGCATAAAAACTCAGTATGGGTTATAAAAAAACATGGAAAGGAAACATGAGTTCATATATACATAAGAATGAAATCATACTTTACCCATAAAACATAGGCACTTTAACATACCTCATAAAATCATGAATAAATCATAGAAATCATAAGACATAAAGGTAACTTGAGGCATTCATAACATTCTTACGTAGGGAGTAACACTCTTGGTTACGTTTGGAATACCTATCACAGTATATTCCCTAAAATATCTTCGGAGAAACCTTAACGTTTCACTCCTTTGCGTTACCCAATGCATTGGAGAGCTATAACGGGCTCACCCGCCCTTAGTTTATCACGGAACCACTCGTCTTCATAATAATGCCCAAGAACCATAACATAATCATATCACATAAAACATGCATAAAGGAAACATAAAATTTCCACATTTCAATCACGAGATATCAATACAACACATTGATATAAAAACATTATGAAAACCATTTTCAATACTAAAATAAAAGAAAAGTAAAACATGGTATTTATTTTTCTTTTAAAAAGAAGGTATGGCTTGTAGAGGAAGCCGAAACTCAAATAACGGTCACGACGGCGGAGAAGTCATTGTCGCCGCATACGTACGATAAAAACATTCCCTTTTGTCATTTAGTAAATGCTTCGTATAAAAAATATTCCTTTTGAATAAACGTAAAAGTCAAAGGGGTTTATACACCGTATAAAAGAAAGTTGTGTATAAAATAAAATATGCCTAAATGAAAGGAGATTGAGACAAAGTCCCATACCTCGTATCCGACTTGACCCGACCCTTCTTTAATCTCCTGAATAATAAACTTGTGTTAATCTCTACTTGCTTAAGAACCTTTTTCAAGTTCATTATTCCTTTTATACCATGTTATGAACATCATGTAATCTGTTAAGTTAACAATGTTCATTTTGTCGGTATTTGGTTCTTAAGTCAAAAATAGACTTCTTACACTTACATGTTATTAATTTGGTCAAAGGTTCATTATATCCAGAATGGTATTCATGATGTAGATATCATATATGTCATATATATCCAGTACATACATGTATTTATTATATTACATAATCATTTAGAGGTATGAAATGAAAGGCACCATTCATGGAGACGGTAAGCCGTACGTACGCATGAACGCTACTTCCATTTCTATTTCATATTTTCTAGAATGGAATCATAATGATATAAGAGTATATTATAATTACAGTATAATAACATATATAATATCATTAACTTTATCCTTTACACATCCCACATATGGTACTAACGAATCAAATCACTTTTAGGGGGCGATAGTCCGCACTTCCTAAAATGAAGATATCGTGTTTTACCCATAATGGAAACCATAAAGGTATTCCCAAAATAAAAAAAACATAAGCTTAAGGAAAAAATAAAAATATTATATATCATATATAAAAATAGTGATGTCATAATGGCCACCTTTGAAGGTGTTAAATGAGTGTTGAACAATCATCGTTACGGAGGCAGAATTTCGCCATCCACGGAAACCATATGTTCTTTAACCATTTGATGTAGTTGTGTGAGAGTTTAGCTCAAATAAATCGTATAAAAACATCCTAGTATATTTAAGATACTGGTGTTGTTACAAAAGAAGTAAATAAAAAGAGTTTAGGGGGTTGGAGAAGCAAAATAAAACAAATGAACATGAGAGAAAGAATTACCTTTAAAAGTGTAACTCCTTTTGAGTTGAGCCTAAAGGCTTCCTTTGAAATGATTCTTCCCAAAGGGAATCCTCTAGGATGAGTAGAGGGATGTGGAGAGAGCAAATGGGTAGGGTTTGGCCGAGCCAAAGGCTTGAAGAGTGTGTGAAATTAGGTAGAGGTGGGGGCCTTTTATAAGCGGAGAGGAGGGGCACTTTTGGAAAGTAAAGAAATATTACATTATTTTGAAAATGTGTTTCGGTTTTAAAAGGTCCCACATTGATAGAATTCGTGGATAAGGTGATAAGGGTTAGAAATAAACTCATCCAATTGGTTTTGGACATGTGTAGTTCATAGATTTTACATTATCTTTCTATTTTATTTAAATCGTCAAATAATGATGTCATCGCTGCATCATTATTATGTCATAAATAATTAAATTTATTTAATGTCTAAAAATTATAAAAAAATACTATGATGTAGGAATTCATTTTAGCTTTCCAATGACTATTTATAATCAAATTTAGGACTTGTATAACCCCACTTAAAAATTGTTTTTGTAAAACATATTATGTTTGTGTCATTTTCACTTTAACATTAAATAAAAAGTAATTTATGTCATTTCCCAACAAAAGTGGATCCATGGGGTCCCCAAGTTGACCCATGGCATGTCATGGTAGGCCATGACACAACCAATTAGGTTGGGACATGTGTCTAGATCATTTCATTTAATTAAAGTATTATTTATACCTTAAACTACCCTAATTACCACTAATCGTGATTAAGAACTTAATAAGTTACTATTCACCAAAAAATTATTATAGTCTCATTGAACCACATTTTACTTCTTAATGATAACCATGTATGTCGGATTTTCAAAATTCAATACACATTAGTGGTAAACTTTCATTTAACTGAAAAATCAGTTTGCTTGATTACCACTTAGTGGTTTCACTATTCATCAGAAATTGAAGTTTTTCAGAAAATTACCAAAAATTCACCCTAAGATATATTTGATATTCCGAATTCAAAAATGAATTCCATTTTACAAAATTCAAATCATATAAGTCACATTAATTAATTCAATAATTAATTCCCACTGTCATGACAAATAGCGTGTTTTTGTGAAACAATAAGTATCAAAAGACTTACACCAGTTTAAGTCCAATTTCGAAGTGAAATTGATTCCAATGACCACCATTGGATTAACTGGTAAAAATATTTTCTAATTTCACTTTAAAACCAATTAAAATAATAATCTAATCATATAAATAACATAGATTAAAAAGAGGTTTTGAATTAAAATACAACATTTTAAACTATTAATAAAAAAATGAACTTTATCAGAAAGGTACCAAAAATTTACACAAAGTAAATTTTGATGTCCCGATTATAAAGAGGAGTTATATTTGGTCCAAAATAAATTATAAGAGTGATCAAAACTATATTTAATGACGGTTCACCATTAAAAGGTGATAAGTGAACCTTTAGTGAAAATTAGAGTATATATGCCCTAAAATTGAACTCTTTCCGTATTTTAAGCCTTTATCTATTGTCGGGTAAATGTATAAACATTTAAAAACATATCTAATCATATTTTAGTTATTTATATCCATTCCCGCCATTATAACGGCTACTTGTTAACTAACATTTAAAATAATATTATTTTATTACTAGTGTGCTACGTAAGTTTCAAAGAAACTCATCGTTGCGTATCGGGTACGCTATCGAACATAGCAACCCCTTTTAAAATAAAATTAATATTTAATTCGTAAATATTAATAATTATGAAAATTATTTATTATTTATTTACCTGGGATGTTACAGAAATGGCAGAGGTTGGCCGAGCATAAAAGCTCAAAATTGTTTAAAGAGAATAGGGAGGAGGTTCCCTTTTACAAGGGAGGAGAGTGGCACCTTAGGAAAAACTAAAATATTATTTTATAATAATGTCATATTTGGTTTATAATAGCTCCAAATTGATTTATTTCGAAGCTAAAGTGGGGATGGGTCGAAATACTCTCAAAACATAGGTTTTAGACAAGTTTAGGTTACTATTGTAACCTTATCATTTAGATTTAACTCTAAGTTAAATAATTTAACTTTTACCACGCCTTCTTGTTTTCTTACACAATATGGGTAATAAACTTATAATAACAAGCCAAAAGAACACCAAGTGGTTTATTATTAGTATATATAACCTTATATAAGTTATTTGGCCAAACCGTAGATTTTTTTGAATAGAATAACAATTAATAATATAATATTTGTTCTAAAACTATTTTCTGTCAATTTTGACACTATTTGGTAATTGATTTTTGTGAAAATCATAACAGCCTGATTTGTTCAAAAAAAAAAGACAATTAAATCAATTCTAACATGTCATATTAACCAATAAATTTAATGGAATTCTTGAAAAGTATAAATTACATATATTTGGGTATTTATAATATCAATTATTTTAATATTTCATTATTTATATAATTACTACATCACCATTGAGTCATAAATAAATTAAATTATTTAATGTCTAAAATTTATAAATAAAATACCAATAGTTAGGAAATATTTTTTTATTTTTAATGAATATTTATAGTCAAATTTATCTTATGTATAACACTATATTAATATTTTTTTAGTTATTAAACTTTGATTTTACCTATTTTGACTCTTTTTTTAAATAAAATAATAATAAATGCCCTAATCTAATCCAAGTGGACCTAAATGATAATATTATATTCCTAAGGTTGTTTTTGGTCGAATTAAACTTATCCAATAAAATTAGTACATGTGTTATGGTAATAATAATATCATTTTTACCCTTAATTACCCTATTTACTTTTAACCGTGGAAAATAAAAAGTAAAAAGATACTATTCACCAAAAATTATTTTTATCTTATTGAACCAAATTTTAATCCTTGATATTAACTGTGTCTCATGGATTTTCTAAATTTCACTCATAGAAGCGGTAAAATTATGTTTTATGTAAATTTTCAAATTCTCCTAAGAGGTGGGTAAAAGACAGTGAAAAGTTCAATAAAATTTTAATATATCTAAAATTATTATTAAATGAATACAATGAATTAAATTGAACTTATATATGTATTATGTATCAATTTTGACCTAAAATAAATTTAACTTACACAAATAATTATTTAAATAAAAAGTCGATTTTTAAATAGTTACCTAGTGTTTTCACTATTCATCAAAAATTGAATGCTTTCAGAAAAATACAAAAAAAAATCACCCAAGGATAATATCAATATTCCAAATCCAAAAATGAAGTCCATTTTGAATGGTAAAATTTATTAAATTTTCAAAAGTGGGTATTACTATTCATAATGGCTTGTTCATAATAATATTATAATAATATATCATTTAGTGAAACTTTTTATTTCGTACAACACACGCTATCGAATAAGGTCTTGGTTGCGTGTAATGCAAGCCAAGTTAGGGCTGCGTTTAGTGAAAGCTCTGTATGGTGTTGCGTATAACATAATAAAAAATTATTTCATTTATACATTAAAAAAATGTATACTTAATGTTGCGTAGATTAATTTCCACAAAATGAACTTGAAATTATGTGTAACACGAGCAAAGAATAGTGTTGCGTATACTGCAAGCTAATACGTTGTTGCCTATAGTACAAGCTAATATTTTTTTAACCTATAATAGAAGACATCAAATAAATTAAAAATAATATATCTCATAAAATCTAGGGGTGTTACATTCTACCCCCATTAAAATGAATTTCGCCCTCGAAATTCGTCGGGGTTATAAATGGTTTACTAATTGAAAGTTTCTTTCATAGAAACCCACATCGTAAAAAGGAATACTAAAACATCATTTTAAAAAGGGATGTTAGAATCATAACAGTCACCCAATGTAACTCTGTACTGGGTTTCCACATAAGACAACATAGGTGAAAATATGGCAATTGAAGAGAAATATAACCATCAACTTTTAATGATGAGTGGTAGAGGACATGACTATGAAAAAATCTCACAATCACAATGACATAAATTTGTGATGATCTAAGGTACCATCTAATTCATTAGGTATAAGGTCATTAGGACAACATTTTCGTTTTTCAAGATCATTTCCCTAATGTTGAAGATATTGGAATTAGGAGAAATACTTTCATGATTTTGGTACAATCTCACAGTTCACCGTTCCTTGGATAATTTCCATTTCATCTCTCAAATAGATGAAATTCAATTTTTCATTCGTGAAGTGTTAGCAGATCATGTGATAGAATGATGGGTCATTCCATCTGTCTCAAACAAAATATTAGGAAAAGTTATCAAAAACACATAAGTCTATCTATAGTGAGATTAATCATATATGGTTCCTAAAATGGACATATACTTCATATATCAGGCTTCTTAATATAATAATACTAGTTTCTACTAACCAGGGACATCCTGTAGGCCAATGGTAGGTGATAGTGGCCTGTCGCACTTCGGTTGTGGCTTCGATTCCCACAGCCAAGTCCGACGCGACGGGTTGTCGCCCGTCCTCCGGGTTGACCTTTTTCTACAACTATACTGTTATAACATTTCTAAAATAATATAAAAATGTTCTAGCCTTAAAAAATACTATCTAATGTCTAAATTAACCTATTCCAATCTTTAGTCTTACCCATACTCACAATATAAGGAAAATGATTGAAAGAGAGTTCATCTACCAAGCATATAAATGTCGTCATTTATGCCCATATATCATAAGATATTCCTTTTTGGTCATATTACAAACATTCGAATGCCTTAATCATGTATTCTCTTGAAAAACGAAAACATATTGTACCTTAATGAGAATATTAATGATGTTAAAAGTTAACACTTTCCACATACCAAAATCCCAAAAATTCTATATACTCAAACCATAATATCACTTAGTCCTTATATCAATCATGAGCTCATGAATACTATCAGACATATTATTTTCTCCTTATCTATTCATTATGACCATATCATCATATTTCCAAAATATTTGAATCACTTTTCATGGTTACTGGTATGATATAATTATAGAAAAACAATACATAGATATTCTGAAATTCCACAATTCCATAAATGTGATTCCATGATAATATTTTTAAATACCATTACATAAACACTTTATCATTACACAATATCATTTTCATACTCAAAATCACAAATAGTGATCACATGTTACTTCCGTTTATCCATTGACTTAAGATGTTCATCATGATGATCATCATTAACCCTTAGATTAGGGCATTGATTAGAATAATGCCCCATTTCCTTGCAATTGAATCATTGAAGTGTTGGTGGTGCGTTATCTAAAGTCTTTTCTTTATTCACATCATTAGAAACCCTTTTTCCATTAATTCTACACTTAGATACTTGATGACCTTCTTTTCCACACATAAACCATTTTCTATTCCCTTTACGAAAATCTCTACCATGCTTCTTTACACACATTGAGTAAAAAGAAACATTCATCTTCTTTTCACCATTATTCTGAGATTTCTCCTTGAACTCCATATTTCTTTTCTTGTCAAAACCATGAGATTGATATGTAATTATAACTTCCATTTCTCCCCTGATATCACAACGCACAATTTCTTCATAGCTACATATTTCTATTATATCTAATGCCCTTCGATGACTTGGTTTTAAGCCACTAAAGAATCGATCAACTTTACTTTCATATTGGATGATAAATCCAGATGCATACCTTGAAAGCCTTTTAAAATTATCTTTGTATATACCAACCGATTCATCATTATTTTGATTATGCTCCAGGAAATCATTTTCCATATTTGTTCAAAGAATATGAGGGAATTACTTATTAAAAAATAAGTTCTTGAACTCATCCCATTCCATTGATTCAATTTCATCTATAGGACTTGTATTTTTAATTAGAGTCCACTATTAATCTGCATCACCTTCTAAAAGTTAAATATCCAAAATTAATTTTTCTTGTTCTGAACTGAAAAGTATGGAAAACATATTTTCAATGGTTCTGATCTATTTTTTAGAAATAAGTGGATCAGAAGACCCACTGTAATAATGTGGATGTTGCCTCAAGAAGGAACCAATAGAATATTGTTCCCTTCTCGGCTCATTTGGAAGTCCAGAATGATTCATAGCTTGTGTAAGTATAGAAATAATATTTTTCACTCCATCTCCCATAACATTGGTTTGTTCAGGAGGACAATCATTGCATTTTCCATTACAATTATCAACATGGTTTCTTCGGGTTCCAGCCATCATCTAAAACCCAAAAATAATAGTGTGTGGAAAAAACCATGCTATGGAAAACAACATAATAAAGGGGGAGTACCTTAAATATATAAAATCTTAGGGTTAATTATATGATTCTCACCATAATTCTAGGAAAATATCGTATACTTATACTTAACCTCAGGGACATCCATATACATACCTTAGAAACAACTCTAGGGATCTCACTAATGTTTTCGCATCATAGTTTCCAATGTTTAACTAACCATTTCCTCTGATACAAACTGCAGAGACACAAATCATGGCGTACATAGACATTACATTACATTTGCAGAATATCTAATACATAAAAAAATAAACACTAACGAAATGTAATAGTTTAGTGTATTTGGATACTCGGAATATAATCTTCTAATCTTTGTGAAATATATTCAACATATCCCATAAAGATCTTCTTTTTTTTCTTACCTAAAACATTTCTTTATATCATGGGGAAAATAAAACATATAATGGGCGAACTCAAATGATCATTAAGGGTAAGTATGGAGAAAATAAAACAAACCATATACATTAGATCTTCAAATCATGAACATAATAATTAAACATCAAAATCTTGAGCAGTGACATAAAACATGACAGTACGTAAGGCATAGATCATAATGGATCATCAATCATGATAAAATGTCATGGGAATGAAGCATGTAATTTTGGAAACCATTAAGAAGATGTTATGATTTCCATAGTAGCCAAGGTATTTATTCCAAGACCATCTATGTGGACAAAGTCCCTTTTTGAATCGAGTCCACTCCTCGTTCCAGTCATGTATCACTGAACCAGATTAACTCACTGTTCTAGCAATGTATATCTCATGAGATATAAATCTTTTCCCAATGCATTGGAGGGAGATATATGTCCCACCTATCATGAACCGCCTTCACCAAAATTAGGGAAGGATAATCAGATTGCCATGCCCTTCCTTCTTTACGTTGAAGGATAGATAATGACCTCCGAAACCCACCTTTTATAGGTTCTGGAGTGACGTCTAAAACCCCAAAACTAAATGAAAAGTAAAGACAAAAGTAAACCATTCCCACATGTATGCTCCAAAAGTAAAAACAACATGGTACAAAATGACTACAAAGGTAAGTACCAAAGAATGAAAAACAACAACTACAACTACCCCAAAGGTCCCGGCTAGTATGGTCCTGCACGATCCCCGATGTCCTCCTGGAATCCTAAAAGCTGTTTTATATACGTAGGGTGAGCAAACAAGTACACTTAGTAGGGAAAACCAAATACTGTCATGCACAAGTGGGGGAACGTACTAATGAACCGTGAAAAAAGGAGTAAACGAAACACCTATCAAGGTAAACTATCCACCCAAGCCTCACCAAGGCCCACTCCCCAACTAACGCAAGTCAAGTAAAATATATAATAAGAGCACATTGATGTTTGGGTACCCCATGCCACTTCCCACTGGTGATTGAGACATCCTACGCATCGAAAAATCTCGTCATTCTGTCACCGCAGTCCCACTTCCACACCCTCCAACACACACCTGGTCCACAACCACAGGCAGTCCCACTGCCAAATCCCACCTGCAAACACCTGGGCCATAACTGTCACATGTAACCACGCCTGCAAACACCTAGGCTAGAACAACCACCACCACGCCCAAAGATACCTGGTCTAGAAGATCCATTGCCACACCCGAAGACACCCATGCCTCATCCCGATGATACATGGGAAACCACCTTCCCGAACACACCTAGGCCAAAACCTCCACACTACCCCACCCGAAGGTTCTTGGGCTAATAATGGACCTTATGCCATCACAGCCATCCTGATGATACTTGGTCTATCCGGGAAAGGGAGCAGAAAAGGGGCTAATGACCAGCCACTAATAATAGTGTTGGGGAAAACACCATCCCCATGATATGGGGGTGTTCGGCACTAAGTGCTCAACCTGGGTGAGGCGCGAATAAAAAAACAGAACTAAAAATATATATATAGGAAACAAGCACTCACCCAATGCTAGGTTTTTCTTCAGCCATCCTAAAGGACACAAATAACACTCAAATCCGAGTCACGACTCTCGCTAACCAAACCCATTTTCCCGTTCTTGTTTCATGTTTAGAAACATGGTTTAGATATGTTTATGAACTACTAGGAAACTACTATCAGAAGCATATCCAGTGAAAATAAAAACAAGCGATACATCAATTCCAACATTCACACCCGATTCCCTTGTAAATTCAAAACAACAAAGTAAAAGTAAGATCCCTCAAATTACTAGAACCAAAGACAACCCCAGACGCAACCCCGTGTCCCCCAAAAAGGTTTCTCATCAATAGTATATCCCACCCCAATTCGTGATATAAACAAGGTAACCACCCGGTCATAAAACTCGTAACCACTGAATCCATAACAACAGGGGATCTCATCCCCTATTCCACAACAATTGAGAGTATAAAAATAGGGGATCCCATCCCCTCCCACACCTCCTACAATCGGCCCGAAAAAGGAAACAACTAAACCAGTACCACCGACACAAAGCAGGGCCATACCGGTATTTTCAGATTTAAACGATTTAACACACATCATGATTTCAATTTCCATGTGCTTTAACTGGGAGTTATCAAGAAATGGTTTATCCTTGTGCTTTCAATTTATCAATCCAAGTATACGTGATTAACCAATTTACCTTTCACATCATGAGTTTAAAATTACAAACAAGCCATTTAAAACATCTTGAGGGTTGCATTAGTGCACAGAGAAAGACCACCAATGACCATGATTTTTAGAAGGAATAAGACAACACAACTTAGAAAGATGATCATTATATAACGACATCAATGATCACAACCCCCCATCTTTTTTTATAGAACCCAGTTCATTATCTTTATTCTGGTCTGGTTTATCCAATTCTAAATAACAGAAGCATGCCCACCACACATGATACACAAAAGAGAGAGAGATGAAGGATAAATTCCCTACTTTTTGATCAACGATCGATGCTTTGGCCCCGCACGGAACATCAAGCTAGCGATGCAGCTCGCCTTAACGGAAATCGCCTCGTCTGAATGAAGGGTAATCATCACAGAGGGAGATGAAGAAAAGAAGAACCCATGGCGAATCCCTTAGTTAATAAGGGTAGGGATGGTTGAAATTATAATGAGAAACCACATATGTCGCGGGGTCGTGGGTTGACTACGTGGCCCCACACGTTATTAAAAAGTACAGGAGGCTTAAACCGTCACACACTTGGTTATTTTATTAATATTTAATTAAAACATTTATGGCATTACCTGTCTTTTAAAATGAGATTATAGGTGTCATAATAGGGTTTAAAAACCAATTTGTGCAAAAAGGAGCACCACTGGAAAGAACTCGTGAGGGTAGGCCAGAGCCACCGGTAGTTGAGAGCTACTTGTGGGTGACATCCACCGGCAGCTGGGCTACCAGTGGCTGTTAGACACCTGGAGTCGAGATCCCTCTAGGGTGTAGCCACCGGTAGACCGAGCTACTGGTAGGCTGGACCTACCGGTATACAGAGCTACCGGTAGGCTGTGGCTACCAGTAGAAAAATCTATCGGTAGGCTGCGCCTACCGATAGACCGAGATACCGGTAGGCTAAGGCTATCTCTAGGCCTACCTTTATGCCAAACTTCTCCGAGATTCCGAGACCAAAAAACCCAAAATGATATTTTCACAAAGTAACAGACCCCAAAAACCCATGTCATTATGTCAAATACCACTTAATGGATACTTGTCCTCAAGAATCAAAACAAACCAGATGAAAAGAGAGGGTCTGAACAACCACATCGAAAGATACCTCTTATGAGTGAACCCATGATAACTAAAAACAATTCCTGTCATGAACCAAGAAACATACCATGTCAAAATACCCAGGCATGTGGGTTCGGGAGTCTTCTCCCCCAGGTCAAGATATTATCCGCTTTGGGCAGCACTGACTCGCCCGCACGGGTTTAATCGCATCCACATTAATGCATCCTGATTAGGGGTCTGGTTCTCTCCGCCCCCATAGACAAGGCTTTTCACACACATTCAGTGGAATGAAAACCAGTACATTTCATAACCAAAAAAGACAAAACGTTCTATCACAACAGGTACAATAAAGAACAAAGCTCAAAACAACTCTGGTTACTAGGTAAGAATTTGTACTTCCATCTCCCACTTACACTCCTCAATCCCACCATGTCTCCACAACACATGATCCACAGGAGTGGTTCTCCGATGAAGCACCTTCTCCTTGCGATCCTCAATCATCATTGGTATCTTCACAAAAGTCACGTCATCCTCGATGTCCAGGTCACCCCAATCAAGAACGTGTGAATCGTCATGTAGATACTGACGGAGCTGGGACACATGGAATACATCATGTATCCTCAGTAGCGGTGGTGGTAACGCTAGCTGATAAGCCACTTAGCCAACCTTCCACAAGACTTCGAAGGGTCCGATGAACCTGGGAGAAATCATACTCCCCCTACTAAACCTCTGCTGCCCATGCCGAGGGAAGACCTTCAAGAACACGTTGTCTCCAACCTCAAACTCCATGGGCCTCCTCCTGGTATCCGAATATGAATTCTGTCGGTCCTAGGCCACCTTAAACCTTTTTCGTATGAGCTAAACCTTTTCTGTCGTGCTCTGCACCACCTCTGGGCCAAGGATGACAGCCTCTCCTTCTTTAATCCATCACACAGGTGAACAACATGGCCTCTCATAAAGGGCATCAAACAGGGTCATACCAATGATCGAGTTGTAGATATTATTGTAGGAAAACTCTACCAGGGTCAAGTATCACACCCATGATCCTCGTGACTCCAGAACAGATTCCCGTAACATATCCTCCAATGTTTGGATGGTGTGCTCTATCTTCCCATCAGTCTGGGGGTGGAAAGCGGTGTTAAGGCTTAGCTGGGTTCCAAAGGCATGATGAAAACCCCTACAGACTCATGAGGTAGAATGTGAATCCCTATCTAAGACTATAGACCTAGGAACTCCATGAAACCGCACCACCTCATCCACATACCTTCTCACTAAATCATCCACTACACTCGACTCCTTGATCTCCAAAAAGTGAGCGGATTTCGTCAACTGGTCCACTACCACTCAGATGGTGTCATATCTCCCTTAGACCATGGGTAGTCCCGTGACGAAATCCATCGAGATTTAATCCCACTTCCACTCAGGGACATCTAGAGACTGTAGTAGGCCACCTGGAACTTGGTGTTCAACCTTCACTTGCTGACACACTAAGCACTTGGCCACAAAATCTGCCACTGCTCACTTCACTCTGGTTCACCAAAATAATATTTGTAGTCCCTAGTACATCTTGGATACTCCTGGGTGTACCGCTAGTGGTGAGTTGTGAATATCACTGAGAACCTTGCTGCGCATCACTTTTGGAATAGACAACCATCCCTAGAAAAGAACCTGGTTTTGACCATCCTCTGTCTATCCTTTTCTAGCATTGACTTGATCAACACGGTCACGCATCACTTCGCACTCCGGGTCTCCACACTAAGACTCCTCGACTTTCTAAAACAGAGATGATTGCACTATCATCTGATATAGGCAACCTCTACCACTATCCATCATTGCATCCAAGCATAAGGCAGCCAACTCCTCCAGAACATGCATTTTGACAACTTCCCATAGTGCTGATGCTGTTAGAGGACCTCCAAAACCGTCCTCAGGTGCTCTGCATGGTCCTTCTCTGATCTTGAATAGATCAGGATATCGTTGATGAACACAACCAGGAACCGATCCAAGTACTCCCAGAAGATGGAGTTCGTAAGCCCCATGAACACAGTTGGGGTGTTCGTAATGCCAAAGTGAATAACTACGAACTCGAAGTGTCCATATCTACACCTGAATGCCGTCTTCGGGATGTCACTTTCCTTCACTCTCAGCTAGTGATACCCAAACCGTAGGTAAACCTTTGAGAATCATCCTGCCCCTTTCAACTGGTCGAAAATATTGTCTATCCTCAGAAGAAGGTAGCAATTCTTGATCGCCACCTGATTCAGCCTCTTGTAGTCTATGCACAACCTGAGACCACCATATGCGTTCTTCGCGAACATGACTTGAGCACCCCACGGTGACTCACTCTGCCAAACATACACCCTCTCCATCAGATCTTCAATTCGGATCTGCAACTCCTGTAGCTCTGATGGTGCCATCCGGTATGGAGCCATCAAGATTGAATGGGCACCGGACGACAGGTCTATCCCGAACTTGATATCACGTCGAGGGGGTAGAGTCGTCACCTCCTTAGGGAAGATGTCCATAAACCCATGGATGATCTCTGGAACATCCACCATTTCATCATCTACGGACCCTATTGATAGCTTAGCTAACAATGAGTGGAGGGGATCCTCTCACCTGCTGCCATTCTGACTGCCCCGCTCTCTGGTGAAAGTAACACGCCGGCCTCCCAAATCCAAGAACACAACCCTTCCTTGAAAACAATCGATGATGGAACACATAGATAATATCTAGTCGATGCCTAGGATGACATCGTATGGATGTATCTGTAAGAGAAGAAGATCCCTAACTGACTGATGTGGCCCTATAATCAGTCTGCATCCCCGACAAACATACAGAAAGTCAATCTGACCTCAGACTGGTGTGCTCAACACCAGGGGCACTGGAAGTATCTCGACATCTAGACCCAAGGAACGAGCTATACTGGGTGCAACAAAGGAGTGCAAAGCTCCGGTATCGAACAAGGAAAAAGCAAGAGTACTGAACAAACTGATCGTACCTCGAACAACCTCCGACCCTGCTGGAACTTCTACATCCGCACTATGTAACTGCCCATGCCCAGCTCCCCTACCTCTCGACTGTCGGCCACCTCCCGGACTACGCCCTGGTCAAAGTCCCCGAGGAGCGACCTGAGGTCGGCCTCCTCCTCTTAAGTCTGCCCTCGGAAAAGCGGGAGCTCGCTGTCCCTGCTGCTGTTGCTGGAAAGGCCTGGCTGGAAGCTGCTGCTGGGGCGGGTGCTGGGGTTGTCTGCCACCGCTGTATTGTAACAGGTCTGGGAACTGACTCCAGAGATGTCCATAACTCATGTAGATGAAGCACCGCAGTCCTTGGCCTGATGAAAAAGGGCAAGGAACAAGGGATCATAATTGAAACTATTGCGGCCTGCTCCCTGCTGGTTGGAACCTAGAGGGTCCTGACGCTGGAGGCCTGGTGCTGACGACCTTCCCCTTTGATGCTGCCAGCTGGATTCCCTCTCTTGATACACCTCCTAGAGCATGTATCCTCTCCACCACTCTGGCCTTCTTCTGGACCTCTAAGTATGTCAGAAGGGTAAAGGGGTAACAACATAATTTAGGGAGGGTCGGAGCGCCTCCTCCAAACGTCTTGTCCGAGACTCCTCATCGGGAAATAGGTCCGGAGAAAAACGTTGGAAATCCTTGATCTTGATCCCTAGCTCCCTCACTGACATACTACCCTATTGGATGGAGAGTTTCTCATATCTCTTTTCATCCTTCAACGCCGAAGATAGGAATTCAGTCAGGAACTGCATCTCAAAATCAGCCCATGCCACCTCAGCCTCTCTCCTCTCCCCCAGGTAAAGCATCCACCACTGACGCGCCGCTCCCTACATCTGCCTAACGGCCAGAGGAACAAAGTATTCAGTCAAGGCCCAAATCTGGCCAAAAGCTATCACTAGCTCATATATCCATCCTTTCTTCATCATGTTAGAGGTGTTGCCCTCATACTTATCGAGGGTCTGTCACTGGAAGGCCCAAAGTGTCCTCTGCCACTAGTCGTCCTCCTCTTCTCGAACAGCTCTCTTCCGATCGTCCAAGGTAGTCTACGGAGCCTCCATTTCCTGAACCACACGCGGTCGCCTTCTAGGTGCCATAACTGCAAGGTAAACAAGGAATACCTAAGCCCAAGTAGTGCAGAATATTGTCTTTAAAACATCTTAAACTTTTTGTTTATCCATAATTCCCAAAACACCCCAGAAACATTAATACACAAGTTATTATGATGCATTTACCTTTCTTAGGGTCTCTACCCTGCAATCATTGTGGCCTCACTTGGTCGTTCGGTAGGTCTAGATTCCTTACGTCATATCACGAGGGGCCATAAAATCTCGTGTCCTAGCCGGTCATCCCTGGCCTAATTCACGCACCGAGGTCACCCAACATTGTTTCCCTACCATCCCATGCAATTCTCACTGTGCCTAACTCCAGAATCTATCCTATCTCTCAACCTCGCCTCTGATAGCATTCTGTCATGACTCGCCTTCACCGAATGGCGGGAAGGGTCAGCAGATTGCCAGACCCTTCCATCATTAAGTTGAAGGAGAGATAATGACCCCTGACACCTACCTTCTATAGGTCCTAGAGTGGCGACTAGCACCATGGGTATGGAAATTACACAGAGAAAAATAGAAGTCATTACCCTTTTTCTGTTTTATAGGATCGGGAGATTAGATGATGAAACCCAACAACACCAAAACTAAAGGAAAAGTAAAGCCAAAATTAAACCATTCCCACATGCATGCTCCAAATGTAAAACCCACAACGTTCAAAATGACTAAATGGTAAGTACCAAAGAATGAAAAATAGCAACTTCAACTACCCCAATGGTCTGGGCTAGTATGGTCCCGTGCAATCCCCGAAGTCCTCGTGGAATCCTAAAAGAAATTTTATATATGTAGGGTGAGAATACCAGTACACTAAGTAGGGAAAAACAAAGACTCTCGTGCAAAAGTGGGGAAAGGTACTAAAGTCCCGTGAGAAAAAGGGGAGAAAACTAAACACCTATCAAGGTAAAATATCCACCCAAGCCTCACCAAGGAACACTCCCCAAATAATGCAAGTCAAGTAATATATATAATAAGATCACATCGATGTTTGGGTACCCCGCACCACTTTACTACTGGTTATCGAGACCTCCTACACATCGAACCAATCCCACCATTCTGTCACCGCAGTCCCACTGCCACACTCACCCGCACACACCTGGGCCACAACCACACACAGTTTCATCGCCGAATCCCACCCACAAACACCTGGGCCACAACTATCACACGTAAACACGCATGCAAACACCTAGTCCAGAACAACAACCACCATGCCCGAAGAAACCTGGGCTAAAAGATCCACTTCCACACCCGAAGACACCTGGGCCTCATCCCTAATTACTTGGGAAACCACCTGCCTGCACACACCTGGGCCACACCACCACACTACCCCCCCCCGAAGGTTCTTGGGCTAATAATGTACCCCAGGCTATCACATCTTGCCCGAAGATACTTGGGTTATCCAGGAAAGGGAGCAGAGAAGGGGTTAATGACCATACACTAATAATAGTGTTGGGAGAAACTCCCTCCCCCATGAAATGGGGGATTTCGGCACTACATTCTCAAATAGGGTGGGGCGTGAATTAGAAACACAAAACTACAAATATATATATAGGTAACAAGAACTCACCCAATGTTAGGTTTTTCTTCATCCAGCCTAAAGGAAATAAACATCACTCAAATCTGAGTCACAACTCCCACCAACCAAACCCATTTTTCTCATAATTATTTCATGTTTATCAATAAGGTTTAAATATGTTTATGCACTTTTGGGAAACTTATATCAGAAGCATATCCAAAGAAAAGAAATACCAGACAAACTTCCATTCCACCGTTCACACCCGGTTCTTTTGTAAAGTCACAACAACAAAGGAAAAGTAAGATCCCTCGAAGTACTGGAACCAATGAAAACACCGAGAGGCTACCCCGTGTCCCCCAAAACAGTTTCTCATCAACAGAGGATCCCAACCCAATTCGTGATATAAACAAGGTAACCACCTGGTCTTAAAACTCACAACCACTGAATCCATAACAATAGGGGATACCATCCCCAATTCCACAACCGCCGAGAGTATCAAAACAAGGGATCCCATCCCCCACCCAAATCTCCATCAATTGGCTCAAAAAAGGAAACAACCAAACCACTAACACTAAAATAAAGCAGGTTCATACCGGTATTTTCAGATTTAAATGATTTAACACACTCCATGATTTCAAATTCCGTGTGCTTTAACTGGGAGTTATCAAAGAAGGTTTGATCCTGGTGCTTTCAATTTATTCAGCCGGGTATACGTGATTATCTAATTTACATTTCATAAAAAGAGTTTACCATTACAAACAAGCCATTTAAAAATCATGAGGGGTTTATTAGTGCACAAAGAAAGACCACCAACGACAATGATTTTCAGAAGTTGTAAGCCATCACAACTCAGAAAGATGATCATAATATAACATCATCAATGATCACAACCCCCCCTTCTTTCTTTATACAACCCAGTTCATTATCATTATTTAGGTCTATTTTATCAAATTATACAGAACAGAAGCACGCCCACCCCGCATGATACACAAAAGAGAGAGAGGCGAAGGAGAAATTCCCTACTTGTTGATCAATGTTCGACACTTAGGCCCGACGTAGAACATCATGCATAGTAATGTGGATCGCCTGAACAGAAATCGCCTTGTCTGAACAAAGGGTACTCCTCGCAGAGGGTGATCGATAAAAGAATAACCCACTTCGAACCCCTTAGTTTATAAGGGTGGGGACGGTTGAGATTAGAATGTGAAACCGTATAAGGCGCAAGGTCGTGGGTTGACTACATGGCCCCACACTTTATTACAAAGTTCAGGCGGTTTAAACTGTCAGACACCATTTTATTTCATTAATATTTAATTAAAACATTTAGGGTGTTATTGGGATTTTAAAATGAGCTTACAGGGGTCAAAATAGGGTTTAAACCCAATTTTCGCAAAAAGGAGTGTTATTGGAAAGAACTCGTGAGGGTGGGCTAGAGCCATCGGTAGTCGAGCTACTGGTAGGCTGTCGCGACAAGTAGACCAAGCTACCTCTAGGCTGCAGCAACCAGTAGACTGAGCTACCTGTAGGCTGCAGGTACCGGTAGACCGAGCTACCAGTAGAAAGAGCTACTGGTAGGCTGTTGCTACCAGTAGACCGAGCTACCGGTAGACAAAGCTACTGGTAGGCTGTGGCTACTGGTAGACCGAGCTACCGTTAGGCCTACTACCGGTAGGCTAAGGCTATAGGTAGTCCTACCGTTATGCTAATCTTCACCGAGATTCCCGAACCAGAAACCCCAACACGAGATTTTCACAATGTAATAGACCCCAAAAACCCAGGCCATTACACCACCCATCTAAAAATGAAATCATTCTTATTTGTGCCACAAAATAACATAAAACATTCTTCCTAACAGAAAGAATAAAATGGGTTTCATAAACATCATCCCATCATCACATAATCCATATAAAACAAATGGATATTTTATCATAAGAAAATTGAAACCATGTAAATCATAGAGAAATTATACTTAAAACAGACACATATGAAATAATGTCATCCTAGATAGAAAATGGTTTTGATAAAACACTTGAAATGAATTGTAGAGGAACATATCCTTTCTTCTACAAAGTCATCTTCTTTTGACAAAATTACATTTAATTTTTAAAGAAATATATTTGGTTGAAAATAGACATAAAATCATATAGAGTAAGCTTCATTAAAATGAGGCGTTATGATACCGTAAAAATCCGTTCACGCCATATAAGTTAAAAATAACATTCTTCTCATACTTTTGTTAGAAAAGTCAAATAGTTCCACATGTGGTAAGAAAAAGTAAGATTCCATTCATAAAATGTGGTAAATTTTTAGAATGGGTAAATAGGAATTTAAATATACATGAAAACATTTTTAGAAAACATGGGCATGGATAATAACAATAACCCCAGTAAATACTTATGAATAACAATCTCAGATAAGAACGAGATTTAATAGTTATACCTTACCTTATATCCGATATGATTTTTACGTATCCAAACCTATTATATAATGATTTAAATAATTTCATTGACTTTTTAAAGAATCATATTCATTTTTATGATATCATATATTGTTTACTTATGACTGTATATTACTAGTTCTTTTATAAATTCCATGTTAAAGCAACATTTTGGGTAAAATCGTTTTATTTATCATACGTGTTTGGACTTGTTGTTCTTGATATTATTGATACATATATCAGGATTTAATTACTTCAAGAATGTATATAACTATGTATATATCATATATATTCAGTATATATATATATTTATAATATATAGATGAATGAAATGAAATAAACTGTTCATAGAGATGGTAGGCCTTACTTACAAATGAATGATTTATTCCTCTCCTTATTGACTTGAATGGAAGTAGGTAGATGACACACATATATATATATATATACATGAATCCAGTATCTTAATAATGTCATATATTTCATTATTATTCATTATATATACTTTATAATCCTTCATGAATGGTTAACATCGAGAATGAATCATATCGCGTTGTGGAGACGATAATCCGTACGTACACACGAGCGATGATATCATTCCCATAATTATTGAATTGAATTGGAGAGGATAATATAATATATTAGAATCAGTATGATGTTATAATAACTATATATAGTTAATCATAACACCATTATACCCATCCATGTATGGTGGTGGTGGAAAAACAGATTACACCACATTGTGGAGACACTATTCCGTACGTACGCGCGTGCGGTGATTTCATTTTCCATAGGATGGATAGAAGGTGAAATAGGGTTGTTTCATATTTATAATAAAATATCAGTATATTCTCATACTGATGTTATTACTTCATAATGAAACAACTAATTAAAGGAAGTATAAAAAGAAATAAATTTGAATGAATCGGTAACGTATATTACCTCTTCTTTGACACGCCTCTTTGAATCCTTCTCTCAAGGAACTAAAATTGGTCTTTGAAGAAGACCAGGACCTCTATAATGTTTATAGGGAAGTTGATAATGGAAATTTCAGGTGTTTTACAAGCGTGAAAGCTCAAAATTGTGTAAAGAGAAGAGGGAGGAGGTTCCCTTTTACAAGGGAGGAGAGGGGCACCTTAAGAAAAACTAAAATATTATTATATAATAAAGACATTATCGGTTTTTAATAGCTAAAAATTGATTTATTATGAAGATAAAGTGGGGATGGGTCGAAATACTCTCAACAGATATGTTTTAGACAAGTTTAGGTTACTATTGTAACCTTATCATTTAGATTTAACTCTATGTTAAATAATTTAACTTTTACCATGTCTTCTTGTATTCATACACAATATGGGTAATAAACATTCAATAACAAGCAAAAAAACCCCAAGTGGTTCATTATTAGTATATATAACATTATCTATGTTATTTGGCTGAATCGTAGATTTTTAAGAATAGAATAACAATTAATAATATAATATTTGTTCTAAAAACTATTTTTTGTCAGTTTTGACACTATTTGGTAATTGATTTTTGTGAAAATCATAACATCCTGATTAGTTCAAAAAAAGATAATTAAATCAATTCTAACATTTCATATTAACCAATAAATTTAATGGAATTCATAAAAAGTCTAAATTACATTTATTTGGGTATTTATAATATCAATTATTTTAATATATCATTATTTAGGTAATTACTACATCACCATTGTGTCATAAATAAATTAAATAATTTAATGTCTAAAATTTATAAATAAAATACCATTAGGTAGGAAATAGTTTTATATTTTTTAATTAATATTCATAGTCGAATTTATATTATGTATAACACTATATTTATAATTTTTTAGTTATTAAACATTGATTTTAACTATTTTAACTCTTTTTTTAAATAAAATAATAATAAATGCCCTAATGTAATCCAAGTGGACCTAAATGATAATATTATATTCCTAAGGTTGTTTTTGGTCAAATTAAACTTATCCAATAGAATCAGTGCATGTGTTATGGTAATAATTATATCATTTTTACCCTTAATTATCATATTTACTTTTAACTGTGGTATATAAAAAGTAAAAAGATACTATTCATAAAAAATTATTTTTATCTTATTGAACCAAATTTAACTCCTTGATATTAACCGTGTCTCTTGGATTTTAAAAATTGCACTCACAGATGCGGTAAAATTATGTTTTATGTATATTTTCAAATTCTCATAGGAGGTGGGTAAAAGAAAGTGAAAAGTTCAATAAAATTTTTATATTTCAAAAATTATTATTAAGTGACTCTAATGAATTAAATTGAACTTATATAGGCATTTGGTATAAATTTTGACCTAACGTAAATTTAACTAAAATAAATAATTATTTAAATAAAAAGTCTCTTTTTAAATAGTTACCTAGTGTTTTCACTATTCATAAAAAATTTTGAATGCTTTTAGAAAAATACAAAAAAATTCACCCAAGGCTAATTTCGATATTCCGAATTTAAAAATGAATTCCATTTTGAAAGAAAAAATTTATTAATTTTCAAAAGTTGGTATTATTATGCATAACAGATAGTTCATAATAATATTATAATAATATCTCGTTTAGTGAAACTTTGTATTTCGTACAACACACTCTATAGAATAAGGTCGCAGTTGCATTTAATGTAAGCCAAGTCAAGGATGCGTTTAGTGAATGCTCTGTTTGGTGTTGCGTATAACATATTCAAAATTTATTTCATTTATACATTAAAAAAATGTATACGTAATGTTTCATAGAATAATTTCCACAAAACGAACTTGAAATTGTGTGTAACACGAGCCAAGAATAGTGTTGCGTATACTGCAAGCTAATACGTTGTTGCATATAGTACAAGCTAATATTTGTGTAATGTATAATAGAAGACATCAAATAAATTAAAAATAATTTATCACATAAAATCTAGGGGTGTTACATTCTTCCCCCCTTAAAATGAATTTCGCCCTCGAAATTCGTTGGGGTTATAAATGGTTTACTAATTGAAAGTTTCCTTCATAGAAACCTACATTGTAAAAAGGAATACTAAAACATCATTTTAAAAAGGGATGTTAGAATCATAACAGTCACCCAATGTAACTCAGTACTGGGTTTCCACATAGGACAACATAGGTGGAAATATGGATATTGAAGAGAAATATAACCATCAACTTTTGATGATGAGTGGTAGAGGACATGACTATGAAAAAATCCAATAATCACAATGCCATACATTTTTGATGATCTAAGGTACTATCTAATTCATCAGATATAAGTTCATTAGGACAACATTTTTGTTTTTCAAGATCATTTCCCAAATGTTGACGAAATTTGAATTAGGAGTAGTACTTTCATGATTTTGGTACAATCTCACAGTTGGTCGTTCCTTGGAATATTTCCATTTCATCTCGCAAAGAGATGAATTTGAATTTTTCATTCATGATGTGTTATCAGATCATGTGATAGAATGATGGGTCATTCCATCTATCTCAAACAAAATGTTAGGAAAAGTTATCAAAATTACATAAATATATCTATAGTGATATTAATCATATATGGTTACTAAAAAGGACTTATACTTCATATATGAGACTGCATAATATAATAAAACTAGTTTCTACTAACCAAGGACATCCTGTAGGCCAATGGTAGGTGATAAAGGCCGGTCGTACTTCGGTTGTGGGTTCGATTCCCACAGCCTTTTCCGACGCGACAGGTTGTCGCCCATCCTCCGGGTTGACCTTTTTCTATAACTATACTATTATAGAATTTCTAAAATAATATCAAAAAGTTCTAGCCATAAAAAATACTCTCTGATGTCAAAATAAACCTATTACAATCTTTAGTCTTACCCATACTCACAGTATAAGGAAAAAGATTGATAGATATTTCATCTACCTTGCTTGTAAATACTGTCATTTATTCCCATATATCATCAGATATGCCTTTTTGGTCATATTCCAAACATTTGAATTCCTTTATCATGTATTCTCTTAAAAAAAGAATACCTATTGTACCTTAGTGAGAATATGAATGAAGTTAAAAGTTAACACTTTCCACACACAAAAATCCCAAAAATTCTATATACTCAAACCATGATATCACTTAGTCCTTATATCAATCATGAGCTAATTAATACTATCAAACATATTATTTTCTCCTTATCTATTAATTATGCCCATATCATCAGATTTCCAAAAAAAATTTAATCACTTTTCATGGTTTCAGGTACCATATAATTATTGAAAACCAATACATAGATATTTTGAAATTCCACGATTCCATAAATTATATTCGGTGATACTATTTTTAAATCCCATTACATAAACACTTAATCATTACACAATATCATTATCATAATGAAAATCAGAAATAGTGATCACATGTGACTTCCCTTTATCCTTTGACTTAAGAGGTTCCTCACATTGATCATCATTAACCCTTGGATTAGGGCGTTGATTAGCATAATGCCCCATTTCCTTGAACTTGAAGCATTGATGTGTTGGTAGTACGTTCTGTATAGTGTTTTATATATTCACATCATTAGAAACCGATTTTCCATTAGTTCAACACTCAGCTACTCGATAACCATCTTTTCCACACATAATCCATTTTCTAGTCCCTTTAATGCAATCTCTATCATGCTTATTTCGACACTTTGAGCATAGTGAAACATTCATATTCTTTTCACCATTATTCTATGATTTCTCCTTGAACTCCATATTTCCTTTCCTGTCAAAACTATGAGATGGATATGTAATGCCCACATCCATTTCTAACTTGATATCACAATAGTAAATTTCTTCATAGCTACAGAAGTATCTTCTAGATAATTCCCTTCGAAGACTTCATTTTAAGCCAATGAAGAATAGATCAACTTTACATTCAAGTTGGATGATAAATAAAAATATATACCTTGCAAGGCTTGTAAAATTCTCTTCGTATATACCAATTGATACATCATCCTTTTGATTAATCTCCAAGATATCCTTTTCCATCATTTTCAATGAATATGAAGGATGTAATTATTGAAAAATAAGTTCTTGAACTCAAACCATTCCATGGATTCAATTTCATCTATAGGCCTTGTATTCTTAATTAGAGTCCACCATTGATCTGATTCACCATCTAAACAGTAAATAGAAAGAATTACTTTTTCTTGTTCAAAAAATCTATGTATGGAAAATATCATTTCAAAGGTACTAATCCATTGTTCAGCCAGAAGTGTATCAAAGGACCCGCTGAAAGAAGGTGGGTGATGCCTCATGAAGGACTCAACAGAATATTTTTCCCTTCTCTGCTCATTTGGAAGTCCAGAATGATTCATAGCTTCTGTAAGTATAGTAATAAGATTTTTCACTCCATCTCCCATGACATTGGTTTGTTCAAGAGGACAATCATTATATTTTCCATTACATTGATCAACACAGTTCCTTCGGGTTCCAGCCATCGTCTAAAACCCAAAACTAATTGTGTGAGAGGAAAAAATCATGCTATGGAAAACAACATAATAAAGGGGGACTACCTTCAATATATAACATCTTAGGGTTAATTCTAATATTGTCACCATAAATCAAGGACTATATCCTATAATTTTACTTAACCTTAGTAACATCCCTAGTCATACCTTAGAAAAATATCTAGGGATCTCACTAAAGTATTCGCATCCTAGTTTCCAAAGGGTAACAAAAAATTTTCTATGATAAAAACTGTAGAGTCCCAAAGCATGACATACATAGAGAATAAATTACTTTTTCATAATATATACTACATAAAAAAATAGACACCAAAGGACTGTAATCGTTTTGTGTATTTGGAAACTCGGAATATAATCTTCTAACCTTGGTGAAAGATCTTCAACATATACCATAATGATATTCATTTTCTATTATACCTAAAAGATTTCACTATATCCTTGGGAAAATAAAACATATAATATGTGAGCTCAAATTCTCACTAAGGGTATTCATGGAGAAAATAAAACAAACCATATACATTTGATCTTGAAAACATGAACATAATCTTTAAACATCAAAATCATGAGCAATGACATAAAACATGACAGTACGTAAGACATAGATCATAATGGATCATCAATCATGATAAAATAGCATTGGAATAAGTCATGTAATTATGGAAACCAGTAAGAAGATTTTATGATTTCCATAGTAGCCAAGGCATTTCTTCCATAACCATCTTTGTGGACAAAGTCCCTTTCTGAATTGAGTTCACTCCTCGTTCTAGTCCTCTATCACTGAACCAGATTAACTTATCCTTCCAGCCATGTCTATATCATGAGATATAAATCATTACCCAATTCATTTTATAGAGATATATTTCCCACCCATCTCATAATGAAATCATTCTCACATGTGACACAAAATAAACTTAAATCATTCATCATAACCCGAAGAATAAAATGGCTTTCATAAACATCATCCCATCATCACATAATCAATATAAAACAAATGTATATTTCATAATATGAAAATTGAAACCATGTAAATAATAGAGACATTATACTTGATACATACACATTTGGAATAATGTCATCTTATATAGAAACTGTTTTTGATAAAACACTTGAAATAAATTCTAGAGGAACATAGCCTTTCTTCTTCAAAATAATTTTTTTTTCACAAAATTCCATGCAATTTTAAAAGAAAATTATTTTTCTGAAAATAGTCTTAAACTCATGTAGTTTAAGCTTCATTAAAACAAGGCGTTATGAAACTATAAAAATCCATTCACACCGTATAAGTTAAAAATAACATTCTCCTTGTACTTTTGTTAGAAAAGTCAAAAAGATCCCCATGTGGTAAACAAAAGTAAGATTCCTTTAATAACATGTTGTAAATTAAAAAAATTGGTGAAAACGACTTTAAAAATACAATAAAACATTTTTAGAAAACATGGGTATGGATTATAAAAATAACCCCCGTAAATACATATGAATAACAATCTCAGATAAGAACAAGATTAGAATAGTTATCCCTCACCTTATGTCTGATATGAATTGTACGTATCTGAACCTCCTATGTAACAATTTAAATAATTTCATTTAATTTTTACAGAATCATATTCATTTTTATGATATCATGTATGGTTCACTTATGACTTTATATTACCCGTTCTTTTATAAATTCCAAGTTAAAGAAGCGTTTTGGGTAAAATCGTTTTATTTATCATACATGTTTGGACTTGTTGTTCTTGATATTATTATTACTTATATCATGATATATTTACTTCAAAAATGTAAATCATTATGTATATATCATATATATTTAGTATATATATATATATATACAATAGATAGATGAATGAAATGAAATACGCCATTCATGGTGACTGTAAGTCGTATGTACACATGAACGTTATTTTACTTTCCTTACTAACTTGTATAGAAGTAAGTAGATGATAGATATATATATACATAAAAATAGTAGCTTTATTATGTCATAAATGTAATTATTATTCATTATATATACTTTATAATCATTCTTGAATGGTTAACATCAAGAATTAATCTCATCGTGTCGTGGAGACGGCAATCCATATGTACGCACGAGCGATGATATTGTTCCCATAATTATTAAATTGAATTGAATTGGATAATATAATATCTCAGAATCATTATGATGATATAATAACTATATATTGTTATTCTTTACACCATTATACCCATCCGTGTATGGTGGTGGTGGAAAACCTGATTACACCACGGCGTGGAGACAGTATTTTGTACGTACGCACGCGCAAGGATTTCATTTTCCGTAGGATCGATAGAAGGTAAAATAATGTTGTTTCAAATTTATAATAAAGTATCAGTATATGAGAGATATTTATGTTATTACTTCATAATGAAACAACTAATGAAGAGTGATTATAAGAAGAAATAAATTTGAATGAATTGGTAACGATTATTAGCTCTTCTTTGACACTCCTCTTTGAAACCTCCTCTTAGGGCAATAAAATTGGTCTTTGAAGTAGACTGAGACCACTATAATGTTTCTAGGGAAGTTGATAAGGGATATTTCAGGGGTATTCCGAGTATGAAAGCTCAAAATAGTGTAAAGAGAAGAGGGATGAGGTTCCCTTTTATAAGTGAGGAGAGGGGCACCTTTAGAAAAACATAAAATATTATCTTATAATAAAGTCATATTTGTTTTATAATAGCTCCACATTGATTTACATCAAATATTAAGTTGGTATGGGTCTAAATACTCTCTTCCAATAGGTTTTAGACAAGTTTAGGTTACTATTGTAACCTTATCATTTAGATTTTACTATAAGTTAAATAATTTAACTTTTACCATGTCTTCTTGTTTTCTTATACTATACGTGTAATAAACACACAATAACAAGCCAAAAAAACCCAAAGTGGATAATTATTAGTATATATAACCTTATCTAAGTCATTTTTCCAAACCATATATATTTAAGAATAGAATAAAAATTAATAATATAATATTTGTTTTAAAAAATATTTTCATTCAATTTCGACACTATTTGGTAATTGATTTTTGTTGAAATAATAATAGCCTGATTAGTTGGAAAGGGTGAATTAAATCAATACTAATATGACATATAAAAAAATAAAATTAATGGAATACATAAAAAGTCTAAAATTACTTTTATTTGGGTATTTACAATAACAATTATTTTAATATATCATTATTTATGTAATTACTGCATCACCATTGATTCATAAATAAATTAAATTATTTAAATTCTAAAAATTAAAAATTAAATACCATTAGGTTGGTAATCTTTTTCTATTTTTAATGAATATCTATAGTAGAATTTATCTTATGTATAACCCAATATTAAAAATGTTTTAGTTATTAAACATTGATTTTAACTTTTTTAAATCTTTTTTTAAATAAAATAATAATAAATTCCCTAATCTATTTCAAGTGGACATAAATGATAATATTATATTACTAAGGTTAATTTGGTAAAATTATTCTTATCCAATAGAATTAGGACATGTTCTACTGTAATAATAATATCATTTTTACCCTTAATTACCCTATTTACTTTTAACTGTGGTAAATAAAAGTAAAAAGATACTATTCACCAAAAATTACTTTTATCTTATTGAAACACATTTTACTCCATGATATTAACCATTTCTCTTGGATATTGTAAATTCCACAAACAGAAGCGGTAAAATTATGATTTATGTAAATTATCAAAGTCTCCTAGGAGGTGGGTAAAAGACAGTGAAAAGTTCAATAAAATTTTTATATATCTAAAATTATTATTAAATGACTCCAATTAATTAAATTGAACTTATATAGGTATTATGTATCAATTTTGACTTAAAAAAAATTTATATAAAACAAATAAATTTTTATATAAAATGTCAGTTTTTATATAGTTAACTAGTGTTTTCGCTATTCCTAAAAAATTGTATGTTTTCAGAAATATAACAAAAATTCACCTTAGGCTAATTTCGATATTTTGAATCCGAAAATGAAGTCCATTATGAAAGATAAAATTTATAAAATTTCAAAAGTGGGTTTTACTATTCATAAAGGCTAGTTCAAAATAATATTATAATAATATCTCGATTAGGGAAACATGGTATTGCATACTACACACGCTACCGAAGAAGGTCTTGATTGCGTGTACGCAAGACAAGTCAGGGCTGCATGTAGTGAAAGCTATGATTGGTGTTGGGTATAACAAAAACAAAACTTATTTCATTTATACATTAAAAAAATTGTATACATAATGTTGCGTAGAATAATTTCCACAAAACGAACTAGAAATTGCGTGTAACACGAGCAAAGAATAGTGTTGCATATACTGCATGCTAATATGGTGTTGCATATAGTACAAGATAATTTTTGTGTAATGTATAATAGAAGAAATCAAATAAATTAAAAATAATATATCTCAAAAAATCTTGGGGTGTTATATTCTACCCCCATTTAAATGAATTTCACCCTTGAAATTCTTCGGTGTTATAAATGGTTTACTACTTGAAAGTATCTTTCATAGAAACCCACATCATAAAAAGGAATACCAAAACATTATTTTAAAATGGGATGTTATAATCATAACAGTCAGCCAAAGAAACTCAGAACAAGGTTTCCACATAGGACAACATAGGAGAAAATATGTATATGGAAGAGAAATATAACCATCAACTTCTGATGATGATTTGTAGAGGACATGGCTATGAAAAAAGTCAACAATCATAATGCAATAAATTTTTGATGATCTAAGTTACTATCTAATTCATTAGTTATATGGGCAATAGGACAAGATTTTTGGTTTTCAAGATCATTTCTCTAATGCTGAAGAAATTGGAATTAGGAGAAATACTTTCATGATTTTGGTACAATTCACCGTTGGTCATTCCTTGGACAATTTCCACTTAATCTCTCAAATAAATGAAGTTGAATTTTTCATTCGTGAAGTGTTACCAGATCATGTGATAGAATGATGTGTCTTTCCATCTGTCTCAAACAAAAGGTTAGAAAAAGTTATCAAAAATACATAAGTCCATCTATAGTGAGATTAATCATATAAGGTTTCTAAAATGGACTGATACATCTTATTTCATACTGCTGAATATAATAAAACTTGTTTTTACTAACCAGATACTTCATGTAGGCTAGTGGTAGTTGATAAAGACTGTCGCACATTAGTTGTGGTTTTGATTCCCCCAGCCTTGTCTGACGCGACGGGTTGTCTCCTATCCTTCGGGTTTTCCTTTTTCAAAAACTATACTATTTAACATTTTAAAAATAATATCAAAACGTTCTAGCCTTAAACAATACTATCTAATGACTAAATTAATCTATTCCAATCTTTAGACTTACCTATTGTCACAGTATATGGAAGAAGATTGATAGAGAGGTCATCTACGAAGCATGTAAATATCATTATTTATGCCCATATATCATAAGATATGTCTTGTTGGTCATATTACAAACATTCGAATGCATTAATCATGTATTCTTTAGAAAAATGAATACCCATTAAAACTTAGTGAAAAAATGTATGTTGTTAAACGTTAACACTTACCACATACAAAAATCCCAAAAATTCTATATACAAAACCATGATATCACGTAGTCCTTATATCAATCATGAGCTCATTAATACTATCAAACATAATATTTTCTCATTATCCATTCATTATGCGCATTTCATATGCTTTCCAAAATATTTGGATCACTTTTCATGGTTACCGGTACCATATAATTATTGAATACCAATACATAGATATTCTAAAATTCCATGATTCCATAAATGAGATTCCATTATACTATTTTTAAATCCCATTACATAAACACTTAATCTTTACACCACATCCTTTTCATACTCAACATCACAAATTGTGATAATATGTGAAATCCCTCTATCCTTTGACATAAGAGGTTTCACATGGTGATCATCATTAACCCTTGGATTAGGGCATTGATTAGCATAATGCCCCATTTCCTTTAACTGTAAGCATTGAAGTGTTGGTGGTCCGTTCTCTGTAGTCTTTTCTTTACTCACATCAATAGAAACCCTTTTTCCATTACTTCAACACTCAACTGCTCGATAACATTCTTTCCCACACTTAAAACATTTTCTAGTCCCTTTAAGACAATCTCCACCTTTCTTCATTCCACACTTTGAGAATAAAGAAACATTTATCTTTGTTTCACCATTATTCTGAGATTTCTCCTTGAACTCCATATTTTATTTCTTGTCAAAACCATGAGATGGATATGTAACACCATCATCCATTTCTTCCTTGATAGCACATCACACAATTTCTTCATAGCTATTGAAGTATATTATAGTTAATTACCTTAGAATACTTGGTTTTATGCCACTTAAGAGTCGATCAACTTTACTTTCAGGTTGGATGATAAAGCCAGAAGCATACCTTTCAAGACCTGTAAAATTCACTTCTTATATACCAATAGATTAATCATCATTTTGACTAAGCTCTAGGACATCCTTTTCCATCTTTGTTCAAAGAGTACGAGGGATGTATTTATTTAAAAATAAGTCCCTGAAGACATCTCATTCCATGGATTCAATTTCGTCTTTGGGCCTCGTATTCTTAATTAGATTCCACCATTGATTTGCTTAACCTTCTAAACGGTAAATTTCCAGAATTAATTTTTCATGTTCTGAACATCGACATTTGGAAAATATCCTTTCAATGGTATTGTTCTATTGTTCAGACACAAGTGGATCAGAAGACCCACTGAAAGAAGGTGGAAGTTTCCTCATGAAGGACTCAAAAGAATATTGTTCCCTTTTCTGCCCATTCGGAAATATAGAATGATTCATTTCTTCTATAAGTATAGCAATAATATTTTTCACTCTATCTCCCATAACATTGGATTGCTTAGGATGAAAAAAATTGCATTGTCCATTACATTGATCAACACTGTTACTTCGGGTTCCATTCATTGTCTAAAACCAAAAAAGAATAGCGTGAGAGGCAAAAATCATGCTAGCGAAAACAAAATAATATAGGGAGAGTGCCTTCAATATATAACATCTTAGTATTAATTATAATATTATTACCATAATTCTATGACTATAATTTTTACTTATACTTAACCTTAGGGACATTTCTAGACATACCTTAGAAACTTCTATAGTGATCTCACTAAAGATTTCACATTCTAGTTTCTTTTGCTTAACTAAACCTTTCATCTGATACCAACTGTAGAGACCCAAATCTTGGAGTCGATAGACATTACATTAATTTTGTAGAATATCTAATACATAACAAAAACAGACACCAAAGGACCGTAATAGTTTAGTGTCTTTGGAAACTCGGAATATAATCTTCTAATATTGGTAAAAGATCATCAACATATCCCATAAAGATCATCCTTTATTTATTATATAAAACCCTTCCTTATTTCTTGGGGGAAATATAACATATAAATGTTGATCTCAAATTCTCAGTAAGGGTAATCATGGAGAAAATAAAACAAACCATATACATTAGAACATCAATACATGAACCTAATATTTAAACATAAAAATCTTGATCAATGACATAAAACATGATAGTACGTAAGGAATGGATCATAATGGATCATAAATCATGATAAAATAGCCTGGGAATAAATAATGTAATAGTTGCAACTATTAAGAAGAAGTTATGATTTCTATAGTAGCAAAGGCATTGCTGCCCAGACCATCTTTGTGGACAAAGTTCTTTTCTGAATCGAGTTCACTTCTCGTTCCAGTCCTGTATCACTGAACCAGATTAACTTACTATTCCAGCCATGTCTATAACATGAGATATATATCTTTACCCAATGAATTGGAGTGAGATATATCTCCCACCCATCTTATAATGAAATAATTCTTACCTGTGCCAAAAAATAAACATAAAACATTCATCATAACACAAAGAATAAAATGGCTTTCATAAAAATCATCCCATCATCACATAATCCATATAAAACAAATGGAAATTTCATCATAAGAAAAGTGAAACCTTTTAAATCATAGAGACATTATACTTGAAACATACACATATTAAACATTGTCATCATAGATAGAAAATGGTTTTGATAAAACACTTGATATGAATTCTATAGGAACATATTCTTTTTTCTTCAAAATAATTTTCTTTTCAAAAAATTCCATGAAATTTTAAAAGAAAAGTAATTTGTTGAAAATATTCATAAAATCTTGTAGAGTATGCTTCATGAAAATGAGTCTTTATGAAACCGTAAAAATCCGTTCACGCCGTATAAGTTAAAAATAACATTCATCTCGTACATTTGTCAGAAAAGTAAAAAAGTTCACCGTGTGGTAAACAAAAGTATGATTCCTTTCAAAACATGTGGTAAATTTCAAAAATGGGTAAAAGTGACATTAAAAATACATGAAAACATTTTTAGAAAATGTGGGCAGGGAAAATAACAAAACCCCCAGTAAATACTTACGAATAACAATCTCGGATAAGAACGATATTGGAATAGTTATCCCTTACCTTATGTCTGATATGCTTCGTATGTATCTGAACATCCTATATAATGATTTAAATATTTTCATTGACTTATTACAGAATCATATTCATTGTTATGATATCATATATGGTTCACTTATGACTTTATATTACCCGTTCTTTTGTAAATTCCATGTTAAAGCATCATTATGGGTAAAATCATTTTATTTATCATACATGTTTGGACTTGTTGTTCATGCTATTATTATTACTTATATCATGATTTATTTACTTCCATAATGTATATAATTATCTAAATATCATATATATTCAATATATATATATATATAAAATAGATAGATAATGAAATGAAAAACACCGTTCAAGGAAATGGTAGGCCGTACGTACGCATGAACAATATTTTCTTTTCCTTATTGAATTCAATGGAAGTAAGAAGATGATATATATATATAAATAAATACACTATCTTAATTATTTCATATATTTCATTATTATTCATTATATATACTTTATAATCATTTTTGAATGGTTAACATCGAGAATGAATCTTATCGGGTCTTGGAGACGGTAATCCGTATGTACGCACGAGCAATGATATCGTTCTTATAATTACTAAATTGAATTTTATTGGATAATATAATATATCAGAATCAGTATGATTATATAATAACTATATATAGTTATCCTTTACACCATTATACCCATCCATGTATGGTGGTGGTGGAAAAAACAGATTACACCACGACGTGGAGATAGTATTCCTTACATACGCACACACGGTTATTTCATTTTCCATAGGATGGATAGATGGTGAAAGAGGGGTTTTTCTTATTTATAATAAAATATAAGTATATTAGTGATACTTATGTTAATACTTAATAATTAAACAACTAAATAATAGTATGTAGAATAAGAAATAAATTTGAAATAATTGGTAACAAATATTACCTCTTCTTTGACATGCCTCTTTGAAACATCTTATTAGGGCACTAAAATTAGTATTTTTAGAAGATTCTGATCTCTATAATGTTTCTAGGGAAGTTTATAAGGAGAATGGCAGGGATTGTCCGATCTTGAAAGCTCAAAATTGTGTAAAGAGATGTGGGAGGAGGTGCCCTTTTATAATGGAGGATATGGGTACCTTAAGAAAACAATTAAAATATTACTTTATAATAAAGTCATATTCTGTTTATAATAGCTCCAATTTGATTTATTTCAAAGATAAAGTGGGTATGGGTCAACATCATCTAAAAAATAGGTTTTAGAGATGTTTATGTTACTATTGTAACCTTATCATTAAGATTTAACTCTAAGTTAAATAATTTTACTTTTACCGTGTCATCTTGCTTTCTTACACTATATGGTTAATAAACATACTATAAATATCCAAAACAACCCCAAGTGGTTCATTATTATTATACACAACCTTATCTAAGTTATTTTTCCAAAACATAGGCTTTTATGAATAGAAAACCATTAATAATATAATATATTTTTTAAAAACTACTTTATGTCATTTTTGACACTATTTGGTAATTGATTTTTGTGAAAATCATAACAGAATGATTATTTCGAAAAATGTTAATTAAATAATTACTAACATGTCATATTAACCAATAAAAGTAATTTAATTCATAATAAGTCTCAAATTACAATTATTTGGGTATTTATTATATCAATTATTTTAATATTTCATTATTTAGGTAATTACGGTGTCACCATTATGTCATAAATAAATTAAATTATTAAATGTCTACAAATTTAAAATAAAATACCATTAGGTAGGAAATATTTTTATATTTTTAATTAATATTTATAGTGTAATTTATCTTATTTATAACTCTATATTAAAAATGTTTTAGTTATTAAACATTGATTTTAACTATTTTAACTCTTTTTTTAAATAAAATATTAACAAATGTCCTAATCAAATCCAAGGGGACCTAAATGAAAATATAATATTCCTAAGGTAGTTTTTGGTCTAATTAAACTTATACAATAGAATTAGTACATGTGTTAAGGTAATAATAATATCATTTTTACCCTTAATAACCTATTTACTTTTAACCGTGGTAAATAAAAGTAAGACGTTACTATTCACAAAAAATTATTTTTATCTTATTGAACCACATTTTACTACTTGATATTAACTATGTCTCTTGGATTTTCAATATTCCACTCACAGAAGTGGTAAAATTATGTTTTATGTAAATTTTCAAATTATCCTAGGAGGTGGGTAAAAGACGGTGAAAAGTTCAATAAAATTTTTAAATATCAAAAATTATTATAAAATGACTCCAATGATTTACATTGAAATTATATAGGAATTATGTACAATTTTTACCTAAAATAAATTTAAATAAAATAAAATAATTCTTTAAATAAAAAGTCAGTTTTCAAATAGTAACCTAGTGTTTTCACTATTCATAAAAAATTGAATGTTTTCAGAAAAATTTCAAAAATTCACCCTAGGCTAATTTAGATATTCCAAATCCAAAAATGAAGTCCATTTTGAATGATAAAATTTATAAAGTTTCAAAATGTGGGTATTACTATTTATAACGGCTTGTTCAAAATAATATTATAATAATATAACATTTAGTGAAACTTCGTATTGCATACTACACACGTATCGAAGAAGGTATTGATTGTGTGTAATGCAAGACAAGTTCGGGCTGTGTGTAGTGAATGCTCTGTTTGGTGTTTCATATAACATAATCAAAAATTATTTCATTTATACATTAAAAAATGTATACTTAATATTGTGTAGAATAATTTCCATGAAACGAACTTGAAATTGTGTGTTACAAGAGCCAAGAATAGTGTTCCCTATACTGCAAAATAATTCGATGTTGTGTATAGTAAAAGATAACATTGGTGTAATGTATAATAGAAGACATGAATGAAATTAAAAATAATATATCCCATAAAATCTCAGAGTGTTACAACAAATATTCAATTTATAATATATACAAATGAGTTAAAAAATAATTTTTTTGTAGACCATTTATGGTTATGGAAACTATATGGGAGATCAGTATTTATAATTAATGATCATATGGTAATACCTATGGGTTTTCAAGAAATTTGATATCATGATTTCCACCATTCATAATGGGATATTCAACCTTGAATAAAGAATATGTACATAGAATAGAAAGTGATTTTTTCAAAGATTGGAATGAAAAGGAAGGTTCCTGAACATTTTTCACGCTGGTTAAGTTGTTAGTATGTTATGGTTGAACATCAGTGACGAGTATGCATGTTGTTGTTTTTAACCATCCCTACTGGGAAATGGGAGCCGTTAGTGGTGAATTTCATTACAGGTCTCACATGAATGGGTTTCAAACCCAATTCCATATTCGGGATAATAGATATTATCATGAATTCAAACAAATTCATTCTTATTTGTGGCACTCATATACTATAGGATCGATAAAAAATGTATATCCCATATTGGTAAAGAGACATGTGATACTACATTCAATAATATTAGACCGAGATCTAATATTTACATATTATTTCGAGAAATGATTTTTGAAAGGTCTCGGGGATCAATTGAATATAAGTATGGCATATCATCCTCTAATGGATGATCGAATGTTTGAATTCATATTGTGTTCTTATTTAACAGATTATTTTTATCAGGGGATGATCATTTTTCATTGTTAAAGTTCACATATAACAACAACTATCTAGACATAATACATATGAATCTTCTTGAACAATTGATGGGTCTTCCTTGTTTTCCACCATTGTATTGGGTGTAAATATGTTAAAATTCACTAGTTTGGTAGGCCTTTACCATGAAACAAATAAGATGATATAGTTTTTTGTAAGGAATATGGAGATGGATTATATCCATCAAAAATCTAATATGGATAATCACTAATTAAAGTTGTCATTTTTTGTGAGTGAAAATGTGTTCTTAAAGATCTCTTCGAGTATTGTGGAAGTGGAGTATGTTCAATCCTCCATACATAGACCCTTTTGAGATACTAGAACATGTTAGTGATATTGAATCTCATATTTTATTTCCCACATAGTTTTGTGCAATGCATATTGTTTTCCAGGCATATAAGTTGAAAAATTATCTACCTGATCCTGAACAGGTGATCAGATGTGATCACAATAACCTAGAGTCATATTCACCATTGGTATATATCTTATTTTATATTGTTGAATGGAAAAATATTTATTTTCATTGAAAAATAATTTTCATAGTACATTTTTTTTGGAAACATGATAATATTTATTAAAAGACATAGGAATGCTAGATGGAAATTAAAGAGATGTGGATGTATATTTATTAGGTCACTATTGGTTCGCTAGATTTTATGGATGGAAACACAAATGGTGGGATAATTTCTCATTCCCATATTAATGTATTTATCACTTTATTTTTTTAATAATATAATGTATATTAGTGGTTCTTGAGAGAGTTTGGATAAATGTTAAAAAAACTAGGGTTTTTATATAGGTATACATAAGGTGATTAGTTTTTGGAAACCATGAAACATGTGTATTAAACTGTGAACAATGATACATGTAAAAAATTGAAGGCCCATGGGTTACAAATAGTTTAACCTAACTGTGTGGCATCCAAGGAGAAATGGTGCACTGTGAAAAATGGATTTTCCCATTTTGAGGTAGTGGTTCTGACATGGTTCAGTCTTGGTTTGATTACCATGCAAGATGATCATGGAAGGGTCATCCTGAAGGATATGTCTAGTACATTCTTAGCCTACTAATTTCTTAATCATGCCACTAAACTGTGCATTGTTAAAAACAATAACATTAAAAATTTTATGTCGTTCTTATTAAGGTTTTAACAGCATTTTTTTCATCATATATTCCCTAACTCGTTATTTTTCTATATCAAAGGTCATGGAGGGTTCTACTGTCGATTGAAATGTGATCTTATGGCTTCCCATGGTTACGTGAAGCCATATTTTTATGGTACGTGACTGTTCTTCACTGTTCTTGATTTTCCTCTTAGATATACTTCACCATATCTTTTAATTGCTTAAATCTATGATCATTGTGGGAAGATAAATGGAAATGTATTCTATATATGTTTATATTTATCATTTTTAATGATAGTCAATGTGATCTAAGGTGGGTTCATATATATTCAACGCAATTTTGGGATGTTTTTCATGTTATATATAATTTTCATCAAAACTCCCTTGGTAGGTGCCTTCACACTCATCAACTCTTCATTGAATTTATTGGATTAGTATCAAATTTATTTAATTGATTGATATTGATTAGAAAATATTTTTTTAAGCATGATATAAATCATATTTAGTGATGATTTGTTGTTTGTTAAGAAATTGATGAATAATGGTGAATTTTTTTGTAATGTGATTTTGATTAATGATTTTAAATTATATATTTTAGAATTTATATTTGCTAGATTTTTAAAAATGTATATTGGAAAAATGGATTCAATGAATACATTTTTTTAAATTTTTCTGTTATTATTATATTGACATGGTTTTTGGGAATACTTTGTGTGTGCGTTCATATTGTATTTATGATTCTTGGTTGAAATATGATTTTGTGCTCACTAAAAAGGGTTTAGTGGAACACAGTATATAATATCTTTATGATGACTTGGTAGAATAATGGGATAACACATAGGAGTATCAACATTTCGTAATGATCCGATCATGGTTGATGATGAGGATATGTGGAATGGAATTTTTATGCAAAAGGGAACTTGTGAAATAGTTTTAAATAATTGTTTTATTGATTTATATTAAAATTGGGGTTTTATGTATATGGGTAGATATGAAATTGTGTTATATTTTATTATAAAAATATTTAAAACTTATTTTAAAAATAGTTTTTTTAAAAAATGCTGATAAATTTTCATTTCTATTGGAATAATTAGGGAAGTCATTGGGGGAAAACCCATAGAGTGTAATCACTCTCCCCTATTTTTGCACTATTGTTCTTTTTTCATATTTCATAAACCTTGACATGGTAAATGGTTATTTATCACATGCCCATAGAACTATCTTGTGATACATGAGATATTAGTGAAGTTGGAGCATGGAGTTGTGGAGCCTTGGAGTATTGTGGTTGTCTTTGAGTTTTGATAGTAAAAATCTCTTATATACATTGATTTTTATGTCTAATGTTGTTGAAATTGATATTAGTCTAATTTAGCTACTTGAAATGTTGAGTGGTATTTCATTTTTTTCATCCATTATATACTTCTCGATTGGTTATTGTTTGTGGGTTAGTTATGTTATACTAAAATGGTAAATTTTCCCTCACATGTATCAAATCTCGTCTACATTTATTTCTAGCCTTTGAAATATAGGGGATTTCACCTAAGGCTGATTAAAACCTGTGCCTCAACTCATGCCAATGAATAGGGGTGGGATGTTACACCATTTAATGATAAACAATATATCCTTCAATTTTAAATGATTCTAATTCATTCTCATCTATCAAGTAATTCTATTTAGTAGTTTAAAAACAATTTTCATCATTTCAAATTTATATGGGCATGTACACCATATAAATTATAATGTGGTATCCATTTAATCTTTACTATCACATTTCATATCCCATGTGACTAGTGGTCCATTTATGAATATGAAAAAATTTATTTCATAAGGTAATAGTTGTATCATACACAAAATAATACTATTTGTTTAAGGTATTCTATTTACGTAACAATTATATATCTCAATCTCTTAAAATATATTATTTGATAACAACTATTTAAAAAAATATTCACATAATAATTTTTGTATATTAATGTATTGTATCATATATAGAATTGTATTATGAATGGAATATTATTCTTATAAGTTGATGAAAATGATGATTGATTAATGATCCTTGCCATATTACGCAAAATATAAAATTTAATTGCAAAAATTATAGTAATAATAACAGAACATATGATGTGCATCATAAAACAATGGAATCAAATCAACTCAAATATGAAGAATATATAAAAAAAGTATTACATGAAAATACGGTAGTTACCTAGATCATTGGAATGATACTCCCATAAATGTATTTAAAAGATTTTTAAATTCCCTCCTTAAATCATATATTTTATCCCATTATAGGAAGGAAAGAAAATACACCTCTAGAACAACTTTTTTATGTCCATAACCAAAATCCACTAAATTGTTCCCCAATCCAAGGGGTCCAAGGACACATGAATTCCTTCACATATGAAATAGGATTCTGACTAGTTGTGTGTGACTGAAATCATAGAGGGGTAGACTATACCCTATGAATTATAGTATCATAAGTGAAATGTATAAATCAAAATAGAAAATAATAATATAAATTAGCAGTTTTAGTAAATAAACATCCATAAAACAAAATAAATAAGAAAAACTAAGGTTAATATCATATACAATATTATAATGTCATATTTCTATAAAATTATTTGGAAATACATATAAATAATAATTCAACAAAATACATGTATCAATACTCATGTAATACCAGAAACTATTATCTTCTAATTGCATGACAGAGAACAGTTCATTTATTTTCTCCCCTGATAAAAATAATTGATAAAGAGACCACCATAAATAGGCCACCATCCCCAAACTTTATGTGCATCAATTATTTCTTCATAGGTACACAATGAAGGACTGAACATGGTATGAGTTAACACTGAGTAGTCCACCATAAGTGGTGTCTATTACATTTCTGGTATATGAATATAAAATGAACAAATGTAATATATATAACAAGAATAAAGTGATACATATAAATGTGATACATTTCAATAAACATAGATTTAATTTAAATATAAAATCCTAAATATGGTTTTTCTGTAAAGCATGATAAAACATCCAATATGGAATATATTGAGTAGTCTATAGTAAATCATACATGGTTTGAATAAAATGTATAAAATGACAATAGAATCATATTTTATTCCCTGGATTATCACCATTGAATTATAATTAAATTATATGGTAGATCCCAAGGATCACATCCAAGGTAGTCAATGAAAGTTAGATATATTGAGGATAAATTTACATAACATGAAATGTAGTCTGGATGCATGGAGTATACACTTATAGGCAATTCAGTGTATTTTGGATCCATGAAGTATAAATTTTTAAGGAATTCAAATAATTAATCATCTCATAGTCATAAAAATACAAGATTTAATCCAACTCATTCCATGTATATTGTGCATCACATTAATTCATACTATTAACATGTAATCACAAGAAAATTTATTCATAATCCCTCTCCTGATATCTCACTTAATTTATTATGGATCCCAATAATATATAGAGATCATATAAACCCAATGTGGTTATATATAATGTTTATGACACATAAACACACTTCATGGGTGGTCCGGGTTGAAGTGGATACCTAAAACCATATATTGGAGCAACACCAGAAGCCTATAGTGGTTCTAATAAATTAATCATGTTTTTAATCCATATAATGGAAAATCATGATTTTGTGACATGTGGAAAATGACAAAAAGGTATAAAAAACTAAACATTAATGGAAAAGGTATGAACCACATTCCTAAGCACTAATATATAAAACTAATCTTATATCATTTCGTAGATCGACCCTAATCCGATGAATACAGAATAATAGATTAAATCCCCTAAAATAATTCATTATAACCAAGACCCAAATAAATCTTTTGAGGTGAAAATAAATGAAAAATTTTGAAAGCGAAATAGTGAACTCACTGGAGGCGATACAATGTGATTAAAATAAATAAAATTTTAGTTTGGACGATCCAATTGAAACAAGTATGACCTCAAATTCTTGATCAAGATTTCAATAGAGGGGAAGAAAACCTTCAATCCACTGGAGGAAGAAATTTGAAGCAATGTTTAGGCTATTATAATTTTAAGGTAGAAATAGTAATGTTACCAAAAAATCTAGGGGTTTCATTGCTTTTCAATAAGATTCGACTTACCATGTGTCATCCTCTATTGTCCCACTATTGAAGGAGAGGACTTAAATAATTTATACACATAGTCTGGGAAACCATGGACACACTATTTCCTTATCCTAATAAAAAAATATAACATCCCTCAAATGTGGGGGGTCCCTTGTCTTCATTATATCATCAAACCATGGGTCCTAATTCAGCTTGTATAACAACCATCATGGTTTGGAGAAACCATGCTAACTGGGAGACACAATACATACTAACCATGATGCCAAGGTAGCACATTTGGAAACTGAGAATCTAGACTCTGTAAAGGCCACTAAAACCCTATAAATAACAAGGAAATCATTATGATTCACAATTATTTCAATATTACTAGATTAAATTTAACTTCAATGAAACCATATCTCAATGATAAAATTGGGATCTTAAAAGTAACCCAATCCAATTCTAGAATAAACTCCTTCATCAATGAATTACAAGTTTTATTATTCTAAAAATAAAATTTTATATTCATTTCAAAAAATCATTATACTACATATAATAAAATATTATCTTAATTATTTAACCTATAATTTCAAATATATTTTCAATTAATGGTATGTGAATGTATAACTCATCAGTACATGTGGACTTCCACTTTTGTGTAGTAATACATTTCATTGTCCATCAACATCATTCATGAATAGTTAGTATGATGGTAATATAGTTTATAAATGATAACTATGATATAAATTGTATTCTAAAATTTTAAGATCATTTCTACCTTTATACCCTCTAATTAATTGACAATTGATAAATCCACTCATGCATATGTGGGGACTAGAAGCTCTATGAGTCTTTGGGACTCATTTTTTCATTATTTACATGGATGTTAGTAATGATATATTTAATGAATATATGTAATCAATATGATATTGTATTCATTATAAAATGTTGATATGTTACTAACAATTATTCCATTCTATCTATTGAAACGTTAAAATGATGTTCATACGTACAGATGACATGCCATTTAAATGAATGGATTAATTCATTTTTATATATCTACCATTTTTGGAAGAATAAATATATATATATATAATCAAAATTAATTATATTAATATATATGTTGGTAGTATGGTTATGATGTTTCCATCATCAATGATATAGGACTAGAACTACCAATCCAACATTCTCAGGAACAAAAAAAAAGTTAACACTCTCATATGATGATTTTAACAAGGAATTATAAATTGATGGGAAATGGAAGGTAATATTCAAATAAAATATTTTAATATATATATATGCTGATGTTTATAGAAAACAATTATAATAATTACAAATTTTTTATCAATGTGGATATATCACATTAATGGTAATTGTAACCTGAGGTATGTAATTTATATAATAATCCAATTATTGTTTAAAAAAACCTATATTATGTTTTTCATAATGCAATTTTATTAACTATCTATCATGAATCCAAAAAATTTTATTCTCCATTATTTATTTCTTTAGAATACATGATTTTATTTCATTTTTCATTAATTAATAACTAAATGAACTGAAAGAATACTCTTATAGAAAACTAAACTTATATATTTATTATTTCAAAAGAAAATTTTCTTATATATCAATTCATTCTTATTTTTTAAGAATATTTTTTACATTATAGTAGGATTTTGAATTTAATTTTTTCACATGATTATATTTTTATAAAATAGTTTAAATGGAGTCTTATATTCAATTTTCTGACATGGTACTTTTTACATTTTCCAAAAAATGTGAGATGATATCTTGTTTTAATGTACATGACATGAATGAAATTTCATGTCATCTTAATTGATGAGTGATTTGATATATATTTTTAACATGTACATTGATCTGTTATAATAAACAAATATTTAATATATTTAATAAATTATAATATAAAACATAAAAATTAATATTTTCCTTATAAATAATTTTGTGATCATTTAGTGACATTTTTATCATGGATAGAATCCTTTTATATTCTGTTGATTTTTTTGAGAAATGGTGAAATGATAAAATACACAATCCTTATTTTGATGGGTTTTTATTGTTAAGATTTAATAATGTTCCTGTTAAACCCACTTCAATAAAAAAATTTATTACATTACTATGAAATAATGACGAATTTTCTTGTTTTCAAAGGGATCTGAAACGTTGAAATGAAAAAAAAATTAGAAAATATTTTATCATCCAATTTTTAGGAAATGATTAATTTTTTTTGATATTGTGGAATTATTTTTAATTATTTTAGATATGTAATGGGTGGGACTAGATATATATAACCCTTTAGTACATTAGGTGAATAATGATATCATTAGAGATAATAATGACTAATATAGTGCGTAAACATAGTTCTGAAAGGGAATATATACACTCTGACAATATTGGGAGTGAACCATGACTAAATATATAACAATATAGGTTGTAAATATAATGAAATATTATTTTCCTTGTAGTGTTCCTTGGCTAAGCAATAACATTTTTGTGATTATTTTTGTACCACAAAGACATGTCATATTAAAATGATAAACTATCACGGAACATATAGTTTGATCTTATTATGATTAATTTCATATGAACTAAAAATATATATTCCATAACACATGATAATGATCTTTGAAGTACATGTTATGGTTATGAAATATTATACTCATTCTCCTAAACATGTATTCTTGTGTTATGTTTATGTGATCACTACAATCATCATTTTTACCCTTACTGAACATTTGATTTCATCCATTCTTATATTTACTATCCCTAGGTAAAATTAATGGTTGTTTGTATTATTTTTATATAAAGGATTCATGTTGTAAATATCATATTGGAGTTATGATGTGACCTTTTATGAAAAATGTGTTTAGGTGTCAACCATTCTAAAGACACTAAATCTTCAAGAATCTAAAATGCGTGATCATTTTATATATTGAATATTTGAATAATGAGATGTAATATTTATTTATGATAATTATAGGTCTCTATAATACTGATTGAAATGTTGTGAATATATTTTCCTAACTGAGTAGTTTATAGACGTTTTATTACATAAAATCATACATGAGAAAGTAAATTAAAATATTATCTATTTTTGTACATTCCTCATAGAGATCCATAAAATATATAATAATAAAGCTAATATTAGAAAACATAAATAATGAATTATGTCAATGTGTTTTCATTTCGCATTGTTATTTTCAACTTCATATGTCCCAATCCTGATCTAATTGTCTGTTTATTTGGTTAATGAAGCTACACATAGTGGAATACTACACTATCAATTGATGTATAAAATTTGTAGTAGTGTTTATATTTTCTTCAAAAAGTGTATTAATCATTAAAAAATAATTTTATTTTTCTTACAAATGTTGCTTATATTTTTAATACATGTACCGATTTTTTATGGTATATGTTAGGAATATATCTCAACCAAAAATTAATAAATTTAATGATATATATACATAGACAATATGAAATTATATTATATTTATTTGCCTTATTTTTAGAAATAATTCAATCATTTAAGATATTTTATTGTTATATCTATTAATTGAAGAATTTTTTTTTCAATATTTCCAACTATTGGATGACCTATTGGAAAAGGATTATATTTTAAATTGATTGAATTTTAGATAAGATATAAGAATAAATGTGTTCTACGGAATATTTTTATAGTAGACCAATTTAATAAATAATTTTTATTTTTATCCAATATATGATTAAGGGTTTAATAAAAAAATTATAATGAATTTGAAAAATATATTACCAGGGTAATTGAAAAATAGTTTGACTACCATGTAAGTACATACTAATTTTTTTATATGTTTTTTATTTTTTATCAATTGAAATATATTATTTATTCTTTAATAGATATTTAATATTTATAATTGTGTTGATATTTCAAGTTATTGGATGTTTTTCAATCAATGTCCTAAAGGGTATGTTAAGAGATTGAATTCCTATTACATTAATGGATTCAGGTTTCATAAAATTATTAATGTAGAAGGAATAAATTATCATTATAGAATATAATTTAAACATGGAGTGGTGGGTGTATATGGTAAAATAGTTGTTATAAACATATTTATACATTGGGGTCAATATAAAGTTACATTATTCTAATTAAATTGGCTAATCATTAAAATTGTAATTATGAATGATTAATTTTTTTTCTTTCAACTTCTCTCTATTGATTCATATTTGTGATCATGTATATCAAGATCCATTGTTCATTGAATAAATAAATAATATGTTTTATAGTTTTTGGCTGATGAAATATTTTAGGGTTGGAGTGTATTTGTAAACATAATATAGAGGGACTTTTATAATTTGGGTGACGAAGCTCAATTGGTTCATTATTATTGTGTATCTCATGAACTGAAAAATATTCACGTGGTTTTCCCTGAAAATATTCAAAAAATATAAATTTCAATTGTTGGTCAAAATAAAAAGGTCTCTTTTACAATGGCGGTATACAATAATGAGGATAATAATGTTATTGTTAATTTAATGTATAAACAGATAATTATAATGTATTATGAGTTTATATCAATAATTTTTATACTGATATATTTTTAAACCATGTTGTTTATTTTTAATTTGGTAATATTATTTCCAATTATTCATTGTAAAATGATTATATTATAATAAATTTGATATGTAGGAAGGAAAATAACAATAAAATTCAATATCCTTACTGATAATCAACTTAGACCATTCTAACACTATAATCCAATGTATTTTATATGAATGATTCCATTTTAGCCCAACATTTTAGTCACCAAACTACTTCCCTCTATGTTATCTGTACATAATTTTACAAAAATACTCTTATGGTTGAGTAGTAGTTCTCTCTTATACAATGGGGATATATTCATGTTATAATTATAGGTAGTTATTTCATTATAGAGAATTTTTTTTTACTATTTAATATATTTTTCAAAAATATAATGAAAACCATAAAAGTATAAATAAAAATTAACAAAAACTATGTATGAAATATGAATCCATTTGATGAGTTTTGTTTTCAAAATTTTGAAGCTATTAGAACCTATGAGAACATTAATAGGCATATTTCTTGTGAAAAAATGATCCTTCCAATTAATTGTATATGTTGGATTCATATTCCCAAATCATGAAAGAATATGGGGTAAGAAAAAAAAATAATTTTAATACTTAATTAATATTAAGTGATGAATAATTTTAAATTTTTGACCTAAATTTTTAATACGCATATAACGTGTTTGGTTTTTAATTTTAATATATTTTTTCATTTGAATGTCTCTTGTTAAATTTTACAACTATATACCATGAAATTTTTTTGAATGAAATATAGGATTTAAATAATTTTTTTCAAATGTTTTTAATGAATCAATTTTGAGCACTTTGTTTTGTTATGAGAAATTGTCTAAAAGAATGTCATGAGAGAATTAGAAAATGTTTTTTGATAATAACAAGGATGAATTTCCTGCGGTATCTTCATATTTTTTTGTTTCATAATTATTAAACACATGAAAAATATAATTTTTAATAACGTATCTATTTTTATAAAAAATTATTGAAAATTACAATGCAGATAGAAGTATAGGTAATTCATCATATCCCTGGGGAATAAATGTTTTTCCAAAAGTAATGAATCGTTGGAATATTTTATTTATTTTTATTCGTATTATATTTTATACAAATTATTTTCTTATAACTTGAAATATATATATATATATATATATATATATATCTGTGTGTGTGTGTGGTTTTCTTGGTCACCTGTTTAAATGAATAAAGATATGGATTAATATTCATTAATAACCTAAAATTAGTTCTATGAGTAGACAAAATAAAGAGATTAGTGTAATTACTTTTCATAATAATTTAATATTATTTTGTTACTATGAAAATATAATAGTGAATGATAAATAAATTAGATAACTTTTAGGAGTTAAAACAAATAATATAACCATTTAATATATTGTTTTATTTCTAGGAAAGTAATTATGAATCTCGGTATGATAACATTGCATAATGTACATCAGTGTCCCAATACATTATTGTCAAAACAATGATGTGATTGTGAAATATGGAAATTTATGAGTAGTGTGTTTTGATCCTAAATTAATAAATATCAATAGTAGTACATTTTCATATTTTAAATATATACATTCATGTAGGGGATAATGTAGTTATAATGAGTGCGACTTTCATAAGTATATTATGAATTTGAAATAAAATGTATTAAAATGTTACAAATTCAGAAAATAAATATCAATACCAATTAGAAATGAATATCAAATTATTATATACATTTAAGAGAATTACAAAAACACTCTCTAAGAGAGAATATAATCTTACAGATCATCCGATAGAGGTATATTCTAAACATAATCCATGACATGTGTAAATTAATTTTTTTATTATAATGATTATATTTTATATTTTTTCAAGGAGAGGGAGTTGGGGAAATTTCATATGTGTATTGTTGTATAATTATGTTACTATGTATTTTTTAAATCAAAGGAAGATGGTAATAATATATACGACATAAAATTGATTTTTTTATTTCTTCTAATGTATGTAATGGAATTATTAGAGTTTTGAAACACAAAATAACTTGATTAATAATTAAAATCATATATAATTTCAACGAATTTATTTTTAATCTTATAAAAATTATCATGGAATATTTTATATTGTGTTGAAAGTGGGATTTCATCAATTCTACATATGGTGTGCTCAAAATGACCATATACGTCAAATTTGATGATATAAATGTCTTTAAAATTGGTTGTTATGGTGTCAGACCAAATAATAAATATTATTTTGTCATAAAATCATAGGGTAATGACCTTATAGTTTATTTTTAAAAATATAATATCTAATAGGACATAAAAATGAGTATTGGATTTCACGAGGTGTGAATAAATTTATTTATGTTTATTAAAACTATAAAATATGTTTATATTAATAAAAACCTTAGAAAAATAAAAATTATTAAAATGAAAAAACATTGAAGTTTTCTTTTAATAATTTCATATGTGTATCAGGTGATGAAATTATAATATGATGTGTACTGTGACTAAAAGATAATAAGGGAAATTTTTATGATGTGATTTTCATTAAAATTTATTTGAGTTGGTTAAAACAAAATCAATGGAATAAAAATTCTTTTAAATACTATTAAAATACCTTTTTGTTTTTTAAATAGAAAGAACATACGAAACATATAACTGATTTCCTTTTTTTAGAAAATTACTCTAAATTCATGTTTAATGGTTTAAAATTCTAAAACCTGCATGTAATGGTCCAAATAATAATCTATAAACTATGATTGTTATAATATTAAGTAATTCTATTTTTGAATCATATTTTAAATGTATTAGAAGATATAATGTGAATTTGATATGTGGACTTTTTAAATTATAAAATAACCAACTTTTAATTATATGAATATTCATTAAAATTTGTGATATAGGGTCAAAACTAGGAAAATGATTCATGATTTCTGGGATATCAATGGAAAATAACAATAGATTAATTTTTCAAAATGTATAATCTAGTTTCACAGCAAATAATATTTTATTTTACTCAATATGTGTGTAAATGTTTTTCTAGTTTCATTAAACATTAAAACACACATTTGATAAATGAAAATAAGTATAATTTCCTCTTACTTTTGTGAAATCATGGGAAATCATCAATTAAACACGCTGTTATGTATAAAAGGATATTACGCATCAATCAAATGTGTAGTTTGATAGAATTGACCAAATATTTTGTGTTTAAGGTAATTAATGTATTTTATAACATGTTACACTAAGTAATAGCTCAAAATGATATCACATCACGATGAAATGATATGACACTAACCATATATTAAATTTTGAAAAGAATGAGGTGTAGACAGAAAATATAATGTTTATATTCAACAAATATATCATTAAATTCATTTTTTTATTTTAAAACTATAAATCATGAATGTAATTTAAAAAAATAATGAACTACTTTGGAATTGAGTGTAATCATTGGAACATTATCAGTTCATAATATAAAATAGTTTACAATAGTTCAAAATACATGTTGACATGATGTGTGGATGATATAACCAAGTAATAAGTTTTTATTAAAATCACTATTACTAAAAATATTCATCAAGGGGTCAAAAAATAAGAAATGACAATATATTTCAATGAAATACTGGGACAATGAGCATAAAAATATTAGATAAATATAATAATTGAGATAAAATAAAATAATATTATGGTTTTATTAGGTTTCACATTAAATAATTTTTTATAGGATTTAAACACTAAAACAACTATACAACCATTAATTTTTTTAACAAAATGAAAAAATTGTCAAGAAATCATGGGATGAATTTCATTGAACAATTATTAATGTGTAAGAGAAAATTCTTGGTCAATAGCACTTGTAATGTGCAAATAATTATAGAATATGATGTTTTTAATGAAATGTATGTCTTTAAAAATATTATTTATGGTCTCAAAACCTAGTAAAAAACATTATTTGATTTGAAAAAAAATATTTAAATGAATATAGAGTGATTTTGGGAATATAGGAATAGAATAAACATCAATCCAGGAGGTGGTATTCTTGGGTGGTCTATAAACATAGGTTTAGGAATATATAATTCTATAACCGGTGTATGATAACCAAAACCATCTATAAACAAAATAGATTTTTGTGAAATCAAGAAACCATAATCTATGAATAATTTATGTTATCTTGGATGATATTATACAACAATCTTAGATATGGTGTGCTCAAATTGAATGAAAAATTGGATTCTAATTATATAAAATCATCAAAACAATATGATTCTAGGTTAAATCCATATAATTAACTCACATTGTTATGAAATCATTGAAAATAAACATATATATTTTTTAAATTATGGAATTTATGGAAAACAAAAATTAGTTGGGGTTTTACCGGGATGTCTATAAATTCATTTTTATAGTAAAAAACAATAATAATTGTGTTTAATAGTCAAAACCATATCCAATGATATCTTATTGATGTAATGTTGTAGTAGGATAATCTTTTAATTATTTTTTACATTTTCAAGTATGTTTAAAGTCATTATGTTGTGTTGTTTTCACAAAATTATTGAAAAATATGTTTCTAAAGGATGTCAAAAACCATCAAATGATAGATGATTTCCATGAAATAATAGAAAATTGACTGTTGGATTATTTTGGAAATGTTAGATATAATGACACATCAAACCGAGTCTCATTTTCCATAGGATTAATATAAATATATTTTTTTAGAACTATAAAACACCAATTTAACATTGTAAAAAAAATGAAGCACCTCTAATTGTAGTGATATCATGGTATGGATGTCCTTAAATACATTGTGAAAGGTATTGGTAGATAAAATTTTAATCAATCTCTATTTTTTTGTAAATAGAATATAATAATTAATTTTTAATAATATCTAATTCATTAAAAAAGTCTTCATGTTGTCCAAACATTGAAATATTACATGGATATTTATTATCATATTCCGTTTAGGTTTTTGTATTGGAATCAAATAATTAATATGTCTATTTTAGAATTTAATGTTTTATGTAATATTTTGGAGGTTTAATTGCATTGGAATTTTTCATATCATAATTTAATCTCTAATAGATGTGTTGATATATCATTTTCTATTTTATAATTCCATATGATTGTTTAAATAAATAAAAACAAATTACGGTAAATTTTGGTTGTATTTATCATGTATTCCCTTTCATGTATATTTTCATAAATGGATTGCATTATATTGCATGTGACATGTGTTGACAGTTTAGATGAGGTTATCCATTAATACTTAATACACTATTCAGAATGAATATGTTATGGTGAATAGATTTCATAGTATTGTTAAACATTATCATTTATTTTCTTTATATCATTACATATTTTATTTATTTTTGAAGGCTATATTGATTTTATGTCATTCTGTATGATGGTTATGAATTTTATTTATGTATTATTATCAAATATTGTTTCTCTGGTTGGATTCAATGGATGTGAAGGGATGAATATGATAATTTTTGAATTATGTAGTAGAGGTAGAAATGTATGTGTTTTATGGTGGAAACATTATTTATTATGTATGTATATGATTAATGTGATTAAAAATGTTTTTTGTGGAGTTATATATTGGAGGTAAAAAAAGATGGTTGTTTAATATATGATATGTTTATATTGTATAATATTCATGATGTAAATTAATTTATATTCAATAAAATATTGTGAAATATAATTTTATAATTCCCTTGTTTTTTAAGTTTCTTTTTGAGTAACGATTTTTTGAAACCACTAATAAAAACTACTATAGAAAAATAATGCAAAACATATCAAAAATATATATATTTTATACATAGCTATGGATAGAGATAAATAATGATAAAATAAATCTCTACATAATTTTTTAGTTATTTTTATATTATTCTTTACCACAATTTGTTGAAAAAATTATAACCAATGAAACTTCCTCTAAAAATATAGAAAAACATTGCTATTTATAGATAATTAACCCTTGATTTAAGTAACTATAAATTAATAATAACTACAAAAGTTTTATTTCTATAATTTAAATATTAGGTTGTTTAAATAATAATAGTTAAATTATTTCTATATTGTAAACAAATGCCACTAGTTAAAATAACCCACCATTATTCAATTTTTTTCGTGTAGTGTAAAAAATCCTCAAAAGGACTGGTGAAATTTGGATTGAATTAATGAAACAATTTCCTTAATCCAATGATTTATTGTATTCATTAATTATTTATAATAGAGTGTATATGTTTAATGGAAAATGTATTTGACTTTTTGATATTTTTTGAATAAAACCCAAATCAAAAATGGAATCGTATGGTATCCTTCCTCACATTTATTACATCTAAATTAAAATTATAACAAAATAATAGAAATAAATAATGAATTAAATGAACTTGCAATAAATTTTAAATTGAAATTTTGCTATTAGAGAATTGACATAGAAATTAGAATAACAATGAAAAATAAGAATATTCACACAACTGGTTCTTTAATAAAGGCCCACTCATAAAACCTTAATAAATGGAAGAAATATGATAGTATAGTGGTAACAGTTAGAGTTTGATACATATTATATGAATTAATATACATGGATTAATGGGATCCATTAATTGAAAAATAAATTGGATCTAATATCATTCATTGATCATATGTAACAATTCATTAACATATGTGTACTGGAACCCACTACACCAATGGCTGGTGTCCACCACGTATACTTGATATTAAACAATATTTTCAATTATTAAAAAAATTATATATGTTTAATAATGTATTTTTATTATAAAATAACATTATGGTTGAAATATTTTTTAATTAAATATGTTTATTTATTTATAGAAAAAAGTTTTATCATATACACCATTTTATAATATGATACAAACAATTAAAAATATATTTAATATTTTTTAAAAAATGTCATTTTCTATCAATATAATTTTTTATGAAGTGTAATTTTTACACATTTATTTTATAAACTAAATGTACTTATTTTATTAGACATATATATATATATTCATTATAGATTATAAAGGTGATGATTGGTAATCCAATATGTAACACCCTAATATATTGAAAGAAGAACAACATGATCGATACTTAATATGAGATGAAATTCTAATATGAAAAGATAACATGACACCATGAGATATTACACTATATTTCTTCGTAAATAAATTATATGTCCTTACTAAATTATGATGCATGCAGAATAGAGTTTAAAAGAAACATGATATTCAATTCAATTTTATTTATTTTTAGCATGACCATCAAGAATAGCCATTATATTAGTAGGTATGAATAGTAATAAATAAATTTTCTTTATAATATTTATGACTCATTTATAAAAAAAATTAACACATATATATTGATTACATAAAATTATTATTATTTTTAGGAAAATTTATTTTTTCCCAAAAAATTATATTTTTCTAATATATGGACTAGTCACACATCGAGCACATAAATAAAAATTAATTTTTACCACTTTCATAAAAATTATTTGAAAAAATAAATTTCATTTTTCAAATATATGAGAAAAATTATCATTGATTTTATTTTTTAATATTTATGGAAATTTTTTTTATAAATAGTGAAAAACATTGTTTTTCAATGTAAAATAAATTTTTATTTAAACTATTTATAAATTTATATCACAATTTAAATTTAATTTTAAGCTGAATTAGTTAGATTTTATTAGAATTATCAAATTAACTTCATTAGAATCAATTTAATAAAGAATAATTATAGAGAATCATTTTAAACATTTGAATGTATTCGTTAGGAAAACCAATTATTACATATTATCTATGTGTTTAATTTAAAAATGAATAGTAATTAGTTTATTGAATTTAATTATTAAAAAATAATTCTGTATTTTGTGATTAGATTCATTTATATTAACTAATAAGGTTAAGAAACTTTTTATACCATATTTAATAGTGAAAATATTTTAAATTAATTATCTTTGTTAGGGTAAAATTTTGATTATCAAGGGTTATACTCTGTAGATAACTGTTTTAAATGAAAACATTACCATATAGGACATGTGGAGATGAAAATTTATGTCTACAAGAGCATATTGTGAAAACATTACCCTAAAAGTAAATGAGATAATCAGAATTATTATTATGTATGAATAAGAGTTACAAGTAAATATATATTAAATATATGAACCAAAAAGGATCTATGGGTATTTAATTAATTATTACCCTAAAAAAGGGAAGGTTAAAAAATAATGGTAAAGAGAAGAGGAATCATATGTAGACAATTGGGATGAAATGAATCACATATCCAAAGGGTTCATAAAGTAATATTTGAAGAAAATGTGATTCATGAAATCAAACTATAATGGTATGTATGAAAATAATGAAAATTTAATCAAATAATTGAGAATGAATTTTTTATAATGTTGTAATCTTCTAATAATATAATATAAATAGGAAAAATCTAAAAGGACTGTACAATGAAGATGTCTATGAATAAATATGAGGAAAAAATACAAAATCCTAAAAAATCTATGAATTCTACTGGGAGTGCCTCTATGAATAGATCATGTGAATCAGACATTGGAAGTGCATAAGAAAATGATTAGGCTGATATGTTTTCAAGAAAACTCTATTGTGGTTATAAAATGTTTTCCTTGAATCTAATGTACATATTTAAATTAAAAATATTAATAAAAATAATCAAGAAAATTACTCTAGTAATGATCTTTTTGTATATTGTATCATGGTGGAAGAAAAATTTAATGAATTGAATGGTAAATATAAATGATTGATGACGATGTAAGATATGTCTGCTCCACTAAAAAATAATATCATGATAGAAATAAATAAAAAATTTCAAATTATCAATGAAAATATAGAGCTGAAATTATTTAATAAAATGTTAAAGAAATATCTAGACAGATTTAATAATTGAAGAAAAATTCGTACCCATTTCATTGGAAAATTAAAAAATCAAATATATACCATTGTGTCAGGTATATACATAGAAATAGGAAAATCGAAATGAATGCATTTTTACAATGTTCTAATTATCCCAATTTTCTAGTATCACTTATTTTATTTGACCAAAGGAAATAGTTATTTGTTAATGTGTACAATCATATAAGTTGGAACCTATTGGATAATCATGGATTCGAAAATCACACATTAATAACAATTATAATCCTACAAAAATATGAATACAATGTTATTAAATTTTTTTTGTTTTAAATAGGCATAAAGACGTTTGATATTAGATTTTGGTATTTGTATAGTGGATGTTCAAGATATATGGGTACTTATCAACCTCCAATTATATGATAAAATTATATGGGGAAAATTATATAATATGTGAAAAAAACAATGAATAAAAAATTTGGATATGGAAAATTCGGTTACTCTAGAATATTTTTTGTTTCAATTTTTTTAATTTTAGATAGAATTAAATATAATATTCATAATATTTCACAACCATGTGATGATTTTGTTCAACTTATTTCTTGAAAATAAATATTTTATTATTTTTTATTCCATACATGATTTAGATTTTACTACCATCATAAATAAGAACGATTATGATCAAGATATAAATTCATTATTTTCTCAAATTTCTTCATGTTAATTTGACTTTCACAATATATAATGGAATTTTCAGAGGAGAATAGTTCATTTCAATATTCATGTCCTTATAAAGACACCTACATATTTATTGAAGTATCTACACCTAATAGATTTTGTAAATGATAATTTCTGCAATCCCTATATAATGGGAATGAATTTAACAATCTATTTTAAACCAAAGAATTAACTATCAGAATCTCAACAATTTGTATTACATACAATGGATATTATGGTTCTTTTAGAATTTTTCTAGGAAAACATCATTCTTATTCTATAGTTGATTATTTTTCAATATAAACATCGGTGTTTTTCCTTTCACATTAAAGTGAAGTTTCTAATTTTTTTTTGAAAATATAGAAGATTTGTAGTTAATATATAGGGATATAAGAATTAAGACGTTATTTATTTCGAATGTATTAGGGTTTAAAATAATTTATTTTGAATCATTATGATCACAATATTTTTTATTCTAGGACCCCATAACATAATAAAGAAGTATAGAGAATAAATAGAAACATTTAAGAAATTTTTTAGACTATACTCCATGAGTATGATTTACCTATATATTTTTGGGAAGCATTTTTTAGCATGTATTATTATATATTTCATATAGTTATAAATAGATAACTTTTAATGAAAGACCTTTATGAATTATGAAATAGTAGAAAAAAGGTATCATTACTTAATAGGTTTGGGTTGAATGAATTATTATTCAATATAAAATTGAATTTAGATTTTTTTATGAATGATGAAGGAATATTACTGAGGTATTATACATCTATTAAGTAATACAATGTTTTTAAAAAAATATCCATATGGAAGAATCCGAACATGTCAATTTTTGTGTAATAGTTCAACATATTCCTATCCCCTTTTTATAAAACCTAGATGATGATCTTTACAATATTGATATTAATCCTGCTAAACATCTTTTAAATAATTATCCATGTTTTGTTAAATATCTAGGACCCGAAACAATAGATGAGAAATAGGTTCAAAACACTTTATTTCCATAATCTGTTTTGAATCATTGATAACACCTCTCATTTGGATTTGTAGGTAACATTGTAAAAGGAACTCAAACTAGTGATTCGTGGAGAAATCTGATCAATAATGAATATATATTATCACAAAATCATCCTAATAAGATAAAAGATACTATTAATAATGAATATAGGTTATAGAAATGTAAGAATAGATTATAATGAATTAGTGAAATAAATCACATGAATAATATAAATGACCAAAATATGATCTTACTTTGTAAATAAATGGTTGTTTAGAAACAGTGTTGATGATTCTGGAACATTAATCATAAATAAATAAAATTTGTTTTCACAAAAATATAGTCATGTATTTGGGAATTAAATATAAGGAAGGATTTTCAACATTATCTATAAATGAGGCCATTAGAATATTTCATTTATATTTATTAAATTTTGATATTAAACATTATCCCATAGATGTAAAGATTGTCTTTTTAAATGGATAAATTATAGATGATCTTATTGTTGAACAACCACCGAAATTTTAATACACTCATATTCCAAATAATTTTTTAAATTTGAAAATGATTTTACAGTATAATACATGATTCATGTATATGGTATGATACCTGAATGGCCCGAAGGCCTTCATTTTTATTGATTTTTGATAACCCCCTTTCAATGGTTGAGGGGGAACCCTTACAAGGCCCATAGGATCATAGATTACCGGGCTCGTAGGCTTAGAAGATTACATGACCTGAAGGTCTTATGAAATTCAACCAGGATATCTATAAGGAAATACCCCTCCCTAGCATCCGCATCATGATAGTAGCTCTCCACCTTTGCTTGGATGTCTAGCTAGGATCAGCTATTTTCTAATTTGAAATGTTTTTACTAAAGGTACAAATGACCATATATTATCTAGTAAAATAATTTCCAATAATGTTTTACTTATAAAATTATTTTTTGATTATATTATTTTAATATCCTTATGAAATTCATTGTTAATTGAGTTTTCAAAAATGATATAAATTGAATTTGTAATGAGTTTATTTGATGAACATAAATTAATTTCTTAGTTTTCAAATTTTTTAAAATATATATAGAATTATTTGAATTTAATGAAATTTAAAATAAAATTTTTTGAAAATATTTAGTATGGATACTACTTAATGTCGGGACACACCCATGAGTAATATCTTTAAGATGGATATTGATTTATTAAGAAAACCCATTGATAAGAACACTTATATATGTTTGATTTGATGTTTAATTTACATAACTTCTAGATGAACTAATATAACGTTTAGTGAGGGTATGTGTTCTAATTTTCAATAAAAACCAAAAGAGTGACATTAAATAGCAGTTAAATGATGTTTCAAACTCCAAAAAAATACAAAAATCAAAGGATTTTTTATTCCATATTATATAAATACTATTTATTTACCTATTCAAATGCATATTTTGAAGGTTATATTTAAAATATAAAAAACACTTCTAGATAATGTGACTTATTTGGAATGTATATAGTACTATGTTTTAGTAAGAAACCAATTTTTTTCCAATATCCACTAGATAAGTTGATTAAATAACTAAAAGCAGTTATTATGTACTAATTATATAGTGGAAACATACATTGCTATACTGTATATATTAATTTTTAAAATATCACACAAAATATTCATAATGAATTTGCAATAAATATTTCTATTATTACTATATCACATTATTGGATAAGGAATATTGATATAAGAAATCACTTTTTGGTATATAATTATCCAAATTGTGATTTGAATATAAAATTAACTGGTACTCATCAACATTTATATGAAATAATTTAAAAGAATTTTAATTATCAGATAATTATTTAAATAATAACAGAATTAGGTGTGAAAAATCATTATTATTTTTTTAACATAAATTTCATCCTTTATTTTTATTTAATATATATTTAAAATTTATTTTTATATTTTTCAATTTTATTAATATAACCCTGAAGTGTGCCTCACAAGTTCAGTGGGACAACTCTGTGTTTATTAAATAATGTATACACCTATATAGATCAGTTGTTCATGTGGTTAGTATTCATGTTGTAATCATTTACTCATATGGTAATAATACATACATTATGTATTTTATAATATGGTCACCATGGTTATTTTGAATAGTTTTTCACTTGGAAAATTACTACTTATCATAAACATATTTGTTAAATGGTTATTATGCATATTAGGCTCATGTTGTTATTTATCCAATGTTAGAAGACCATCCATGTTTGATTCATTGTAATTATCTATATACCATTATGAAAATATTTTTAACTATGGTTATTATTAATTTATTTCAAAAATTATTAACATTTATTTCAAATTGGATTTTGAATCCACTCACAAATTTTTCATAAATTAACTTCTACTTCTGAAATCTATAAATTTTTTTGAATATATCTCTTACCATTAATCATTACCCCACCCCTAAATCCTGAAACTCCACACACCTCCAGTAAAAGTAGAAATATTAAATTTGAAACATTAGGAAAATGTTTTTCCTCTTATCGAGGTGAATCCTACTAAAAAATCATGGAAATCCAAAGGCAACATAAGTGTATATGTAAATCCAAGGAATAATCTTTTAGTTGATCATCTTGTCTCTCTATAAAAACAAAATTGACGCACAGTGGTTTGAATCTTGCAGATCAATATTCTACAATTTTATTAAAAAATAGTGATGTGATTCTTAGTTTAAAGAAAATTGTATGGTTTTTTTTCGAAAAAAAATCCCCGAATTTTAACTAATAAAGTGTTTTTAACATTTGAGAAATTACATGTCATCCAAATTAATTTTATGGGTGATGTTATGGAATGTTCATTAAAATGACAATAAAAATGTTCACATGTACCACCCAAATGATAATTTGAGGATTATCAATGGTCATACCATATTAATTGAGAACATTTAGAGTTGTAGAATGCTTTGGATGGTCCAATTGGAAATCAAACCCAAAAGACCGAATAATGCTAAACATAGTAGAGAATATAAAGTTCATTTTAGGGTTATTCAACATTTTATAGGAACATGAAATAGAGATTTCAACTTCTAGAGGCATCATGATCAATTTATCATAATTTTTATTAATAATTATATCCAAATAAGTATTTTATAAAATGTAATAAGACATATCATCGAGTTGTGTAATCCTATTTCACGGTTTATATTTCTATATTATAATTACACTTTATCCATTAAATAGTATAATGGATTAGTTACTCTATGGGTGTAATGAAAAACATAATATGATCTATTTATCGATTCATTAGAAAAATATTTATTTAAAAATTATATTAATTTGGTACAATGGTAAAAATGGAATGGCTGGAAGGCTAAAGAAAACAACAAGATATTTTTATCCTAGTATAGTACCCTATTAGACAATAGGATCTGGTTAATACAGTCACACATCTTATGAATATGTGATATATTTATATGATCATGGATATCATTGTAAATAATGATAAAAGTAATTATATTACTGAGAAAGTGTAATAATTATAACATAGAGAACATATAAAACTTTTGAACCCTAGAACACCCTTAGAGGGGATGGGTGAATCAGAGTGAAACCAATTTTTATTTGAACTAATGGATCATGTTCCCATTTTTGTACGAACCTATTAAACCATTGTGATGATAATCTTCATAATAACAATCGCATGCAAATATATGACAAAATAATTTTACATTCTCTTTCAATAAGGTCTAGTCCAAGGGGGATACATCGATATGTTTTCATAAGTAATAAATTTTACTAAACATCACTTCTAGGGGAGTTCAAGAGTTCAGACTTAGTCACTCTATTCCATGAACATTTCCATTACAATGATTTAGGTATGGATGAATGTGTGTCTTAGAAAAATTCTATTTACTCACCCTTTATAACTGCTTTGATAGATGTCTAACTCAGTTTATTGACTTGATGGTCACATCAATATATTTTCATTGATTACATTGTCTCATTCCTACATGAGACACTTCTTTCATCAAAGTCATTAATTGATGCACTTAAAAGCATAGTATACATGGAAAAAAATGATCAATACTACCATTCATGATGCTCTATTATCAATATCCTTTATCGAAGCTCCCTTTCCCTCTGGGAACAATCATCCTTCGCCTAGAAACCCTATCATCGTAGAAAAATATCATTCACGAAGCTCACAATGTCAACATGGTAAACCGTATTATCACAAAGAACAATTTTCTCAAAAGATTTGACATCAGTAATGACATTACAAGTATTTCCTCTATTATCATGCTATCATGGAACATATGTTATGAATATATTCCTTATAATTTCATAATAATTGTTATTCTAGATTTTCTTTGGAGAAATTCATCAGAAGTGATTTGTATGCTCAAGAATTCAAATAGCTATACTGCCTATAAAATGTTTTATCGATGAATTTATAATATGCTCACGATGCACCACCTTTCATGAAGTAATATTGGGATTTGAAATTGACATGATGGTCTCAGTGACACCCTCTATGCCTCTGTGATTCTACAATTCTCATAATCTCTAAGACCAACATCAAAGAATGTAATGCTCTGATTCTCCATCATTTATGATGCTCGTTGTAATCTAAAAGCACACCGATAAAATTATTTAATACTTTTTGAAACACTTCTCACGTATACCATTTTTGAAAAAATCATTATTGTTCCATATTTTTATAATGCCTTAAATAAAAACCAATATCCATAATCAATTCCATTCTCCAAATTTTAGACCCCAGAAATTAGGAAAACACGGTGAAATAATGCAACCCTAAAAACTAATTTAATATTGTTCTATTGGATCCCTTTCCATTAAATATTCTAGATCATATATGTGTAGATTGAAAACAATACCAAACCATATTCCAATTCAAACAATGAATAACCTTCGATCAAACAATCCCCCCCTTTCAATTTTTTAGCAATCTATAGAAAAATTTAGAAAAGCACAATCCAATATAGAAACCAAAAATGAAAGAAAAAACATTGAAAAAACTATATGTATTCATGAGAAATTATAGATATTGAAAACATGAGGTAAAGCATGAATTATGTTCTCATGTTTTGGAATGCATGAAGACATCCAAACTCAGCTCTCACTGTTTCCTCATAATAGTATATTGTTTAACAATTCTCATTTTATTCCATTGGTAACTCATCAATCTCATCAATTGTAAAAATTTTTAATTTCAATACACTCCACCATCCTATAATAAACTAGAAAAACAACACATTATTACAAAATTTCATTGTTCTACCGCATTAGAAATAAACCTACAAATCATAAATTTGATATTTATAGCTCCAGGAACACTCCCACAATTTCGTATCTCCCACATAAACAATTATCACATCATAAAATATATTAAAATAGTTAACAAAACTTGAGAGAGTGGATTTTTGTAACCTTATCATGCAGTAGTTGGTGACTAAGCACCACAGTTTAACCAATGCTTCTCAAAAACTTTTTTAAAAATGGCTTATTCATTATGTTGGTAACATTTTGATCCATTTTAATAATTCCCTTTTCAATAATTTATTTGATAATGTGAATAAGATTCCATTGTGTTTCGTAAGAGAAATTTAATGAATAATATTCATAAGATCATTTGTGTTATTGTTATCATAATGAGGCTCCATTGGTTATTTCACTTCATCATCAATTTCAAGAAGTCATCGCTCCATCCATCGAAGCTGAGTGCATACCATTAACGAGAATTTATACTCAAATAAAATGTTAGTGAGTATAGTGATTTATTGTTTTATACATAACCATCCCACAAATTTCATTCTAATAAATAATTATCAACCAATTTTTTACTTAATATCAATTACACCTCCAACACTGTCAGCATCTAAAAAGGCTGAGAGTTCAATATATCTTCATTGAGCAATGTATAACCCATAATTAAGAGTACCTTTAATGCATCACATGATTTATTTCACTGAATCCATGTGTTCTTCAATCAGAGTAATTTGCACAATGATGTCTATGAATACTGAAAATATGAAATATGTCTACTCTATTGTCATGTACAATAGGGTTAAAACAATTCTATTATACATGGTGGCATCCACAGAGTCCCCATTCTCATGCTTTCCATGTTTTGTTCCAACTGAAAATAGATTAAATATAGGTTTGGAGCCATGAATATTAAATCTATTATGTAGTACTCACACATAATTTTCCTGAGAAATGAATTTGTAATCGTACTTATGAAAGATATTTTGACATCCATTAGATACACTTTGTATCCTATTTTAATTTTCATGGAACTTGAAAACTTTGAATGACTGTAGTCTATCTAAATGAGAAAATGTTTCATCAAAATCAACACCTTTAATCATTGTGTATCATTATATAAAAATAACACTTATTTTTTTCTAAAATTTATTCTTGAAAATACAATTCATACCAATCAGATTGTGAGATTATTTCCATGTATCATGATTCCATGATTGGTTCTTGTCAATCTGATCTAATTATTCCTTCTTGGATTTAACCCTTTATTTATTCTTTGTAGTTTCTTCAAATGAGGATTGTTCGAAAACTGATAGGAAGTATGATTTTTCATTGTTTTTCATTCTCCATGTCTTTGTGGGTGTTGTCTAATCTCCATTGTTGTTGGATTGATCAATTTTTTCTCTTCGATTTCTCATGTGAGGCTTAAAAGGGTTTTCCTCAGCAATAATATCATATTCTAATTCTTCTTCTAAAGAAACATATTATTGTGACCTATGAAAGTTATTCACTCCTTTCTCTACAACTACATTTTAATATTTTCCATTTATATTGTCATTGAAATCCTTAATCCCATCAGAATACGATCCATTAATGGTATTGGTTGTCTTATCATAAACTATTTGAACATCACCACTTAGCAAAATTTCTTTCGAGAAACATATAGAATAAATTGTAAGATTTTCTATTCATTAAAATATAATGAATATTTATTCATCTACATAAAATTCATAATTTAGTTGATATCATTCATTATTTTTTATTAAACAAGTACTTCCATAAAACATGGAGAAATGTAAATGCAGGCTTCCTTATATTCCAGAACAAATATGGTGTCTTGGATTCAACATTATTATTTCCTATTCAATTTTGAATATACACTACAGTGTGAATGGTCTCTTTCTACTAATGTCTATAGATTTTACTCTCAATCAATTTAGTCTAGTCTATATTTTTCACCAAGTGATTAAAAATATTAGTGAATCCATTTTTCTATGGGTTTTTCAACACAGACACCTCATTTAATATTCCATGCTTCTCAAGGTAAATTTAAAAATCAGACCACATACATCTATGTGTATGAGATCAAGAAAATTTTATGCAGTTTTTTCAAAGGCCAATATCAACTACATTACAACTTCCCTCATAGGGAAGAATCAACCAAAATTTCCCATTCATGCTTTATATTGAAGATATCCATGCTTATATTCATCTCAAATGTCATTTTCATGTCTTGTTGGTTGATGTTCCCAACCATAAATTCCACAAGTTACTATCTTCTTCAATTGTTAGATATATAATGTACACATTACAGTCCCCATTATATATGTTTCAATTTATTGTGAATTCATTCATGAGATTATTCATTGTTATTCCATTTATAGGGTGTTTATTTTATTTAAATTCACCATATGATCTAAGAAACAGATTTGAATAACAGTATAGAGATTGTGGAAAAAACCATCCACATAAAAAACTTCAGTTGTCATTAATGTGCCTTTTTATGTTCAGTACATCAAGATCCTTTGATTCTTAATGCACCATAATTACTGAACTGTACCATTACATCGATCATTGTTTTAACATTTGTTATTAAGAAAATATTTTCCATCTCATTAGGATGAACATCGACTATTAGGGATTCATGTTATGGTGTTCATTATAGATTTGAGACCTACATATGCATCGTTAGAATTTTCAATTTTCTATTTTACATCAATGGAATAATATACTGAGTGAATGATAAAGATATCTATTCATATTTCCCCTATAAATGGGAAGGTTCTTCATACTTACAATCTTCTTTCTAGCGTATAATACCAGTTTTTAAGTGAAACACCTTTTGGTTGATGAGTGTTGTCTTTTGGATGAGTTCTGTAAGAATTGTTAATGTATTCCCTTTGCCTGCAAAAAATAGCATTATAGACAATGATAGAACAATGAATACTATATCAATAGAAATAAATTAATTAAAAATAAGTAGGACATGAATTTTGTCTAATTTTTTGACATCCTATATCTTCACCATTAAAATATATTCTTTCCACTTTACAGTAAGACATGGTATGTCCTAGATATCACTAGAATTGGAATTTCATATTTGGAAATATATTTTAAATTCTATTCGTCCAACTATATACTTCCATATGAAAATAGTTTGTCTTCCAATAATTTTTGGATGCTTGAGGATGGTTTTAAATACGACTTTTTTTTAATTGAGGGTTTTTACAATATTTTGTGTTACTTTTTAACATGTCCAGCATTCAACCAGACATTTTTTTGGAAAATTTTATTTTCAGCATTTTATGTTTCAGAGTCACAAATGAATCCAATATTTCTAATGAATGAGGGATTTTGTGGATTCAAAATCATTGAAAATCCATCAAAACCATGTTTATCTATATCCATCTGAATAGTAACTGAAATGATTCCAAAATGTATTTTGTTCCTTACTACATTCAAATTTTATTTTCATTCGAGTTAACTCCAGAGAGTAACAACTTCTTCTTCATTTCATAAATAGTCATTGAATTATCATATATTCTATATGTAATATCATTGATGATATTTTCAGATTCATCATTAATGAGTTTTATATCTACTAGATCTTTTATTCTATCAATATTTATTTACTGGACATTCACTATTTCATCCATTCATACCATCTTAGCTTCAAGATAATCAAGATAATCTGATAATTCTATCACAACTAATATCCATTTTTTTATCTATTACATTGATTATCATTCTTACAAAGTGAATACTTTTGTTTCATCTTGATATCGTCATTGGTGGTTAATATATTATATCTTTACTTATATCCTAATGGTAATGATTATTCTATGATATATATCTTGGAAGAATGTGATAATTATTTAAATTTGGGTTATTCTTCCTCAATTAATTCATTATCATCATGTTATTCATAGAGAAGTCCTTTACTATATAATTTCATTCATGTTTGGAAGTATCCCTTTTTGAAATCCAATTTCATTGGATTCTCCATGTTTCTATATTTGCATTAACAACCATTAAACTTTCTTGGGAACTAAGAGTCAATGTTCTTTAAAATACCATAATGAAAAAATACTAGAGGTATCTTGCCTTCAAATTTGAAATTTTTTTCGTTGTTTTTGGAAATCCGGAATGGAATTCGATTTTCCACATTATATTTATAAAAGATATGTCTTAAAATAACTAGTTATTCAATAGATTTGAATTCTATTTATTTTTTGATATGAGTTTTTACATCTTAAATCATTATAATCATTTAATATCCCACCATACAACATAGCAATTAATCCTTAAATGTTTTATTAATATTATTTACTTTAAGGGATAAACCATTGGGTTTGTGTAGAGTTGGAATACTTCTCAATATTTTATTAAAAAATTTCAATTTCTTATGTTTCTTTCATGAGTCATCTAATTTCCCCGACTTCTTCAATAATTATAATAAAGAATGAATATGAATTCTCATCAGGATGAATCTTAAAATAATCAAACCTATTGTGCATGAATTATTGTTTGTTCTTCAATTATTTTGATTCCTCTATCATATATTCTCATAAATATCTACCATATTGAAATTAATGAAGAATAAACCATCAGCTTTTGATATATCTAATAAGAAATTTCTACAATTAGAGAATTTTGTTCTTCAACATAAATATAAAATAGATTCCATTCTTTATCAGTCATAAAAATTCATTTCGAACCAGTGACATGTATTCCATGCATAATGGAAAATAGAACTTCAATTTCAAGTGATTTTTGGTGATATATCATTATATTTTCCATATATTATATTTTCCCTAAGAAAAGAGTGGTACTCCCCTTACATTCATTGTATGATCAATGATAGAAAAGAAAGTATGATTTAATATTTGATATCATAACCAATTGAAAACACTTATTAGACCCCAAAACACCATGTTAGGGGAGGGGTGAATTGGGGTGGTGAAATTTTAATCTAACATGATGGATCTTGTTCTCATGTTGATTGGAACATGTTAAAACTATCTAAAAATAATGTTTATAAAACAATAAATAACATGGAAAGAGACAACAGAACAATATTACATTTTTTCGTATTGTGAGATATTCAATGGACCATAAACTCACATGTATTAATTTTTACCAATGTCTAAAAAACATGAATACTTTTGGATTACAAGAGTTCATACCCCACCAATCTATACTAGTCACACTACCTCTACAAGTTTTCATGGATAGCTCAATTAATTCATTAGAACACTTGTTTCGAATCCCCATTACTCACTAAATTCACAGAAGTCTAACATAGTTTATAAAAAATAAGGATACATAAATGGAATGGCATTGAAAATTGTTTTTATGTCCAACACGAGACACTGATGTAATTGATGTCCTGAAATGATTCATTTGAAAGAACAGTTCACATAAAACTGAGCTCCGTTTGAAATGTTCCCTTAACTTCATGGACCAATCTGTCTTCATGTGTCACGATTACATTCATAGAAAATAATAATTCATGAATCTTATAATGTCAACATGGCTTATCCTTGAGACAGTCCACCTAGACATTGTAATCATTGCATTATTTATAAGCAATGAATATTATAAGGATTATTTTCTATTTAGGATGATGATGAAAATTGAGGTACTTCCTACCTATCATTCTACTTTTCAGAACTTTTTTGTCATCATATTTTTTTCTACCAATAATGATTTTAAAAAATATAATATTGGTTCGTGATAATGTAATGGCGGATGGATACTGTGTTGGAGTAGATGAATTTAAAATAATCAAGGATAATATTATTAAAAAAATAATATAGGATACACATGAGATAGATGGATGGAAAAAGGATAGAGATCCATCTCTACATGATCGAACACACATTATACCATCTACTACCTTTTCCACTAAGGTTAACATGTATGTGTTCAAATTATATATGATGGATATTTTCAAGAAATTATATTTTTTAATTTTGAAATCCTCTTTGAAAATTTGAGAAAGGTATAATTTTTAGAGAGGTTCAATTGGCTATAAATCCCCTTCAAATAGGATATAACTTCATAAATTATATTATATATACTGAGACTATATATTTGACAGCTCATTTTGTCTCTCTTCTTGTGGATTTATCTAATATACTAATTCAAGTATACTCTATGTTTATGAAGGTTACGTTTTAGTCATCCCCAGTGCATTTATGTACTCCATGAATCCATTCAGTTAAATAAATTTTTAGGATTAAAAAAATTATATGTTATTAGTTGAAGGATATGATTGTTGAGTTAAGGATTATGAGATAATATGTTTTTGATGGGTTTCAGACCCCTGGTTCAAGGACATTGGATGTACATTGGGAGGATTTTATGCATTCTAATCAAGATAATGAATCCATCAAAAAAGAAAATGATTATTACGTAGGAATGATCACTATAATATGAGATATACAAGAAATTGTTAGAATAATATCTATTAATAGGGAATATTCCACATTTGACATGGGTGTTTTTCTCCTGTGGTGAGAATATCAAAGATATGAATAATGTTTTAGATACCATCATGGTGTTTTGAAATGATTTCTTTCAGGCTATGGAGCATGGTTCTCAAGCATTCAATGAACTTACCTAGTTGATACAACCTTTTCTATACAATTTTCAGAGAACTATGATATCCCCTTAAACCATTCCATTATTCCTACCTATCTCATATTCATTAATTAGTAAATTCATACTAACTCATTCATGTGAGTTACAAAAACACATACATGTTTCCAGATGTGTAGTTATTAGAGAGTATGCAGCTTCTTCTTCCACTCCCTATACTACCTCTACTTCTGTATCTACATCTAAGGGAGTGGACCAACTCCTTTATAAAATAATCATGTATTTCCTGCATTTGGATTCTTACGTGTATATATAATTGTATTTTTTACATATTTTTAATATATTTTGATAAAAAAATAAAAAAATTCTTTTTATAATCATCTATATTTGAAATTTTATATTATTTGTTTTCGTTTTTATTATTTCAAATGGGGGAGTAATTAATGAGTGATGAAAAAATAAATTAAATTTAATTAATTTGGAAGATTTTCATTATTTTATGAACATGATATACATTTATTTCAAGGCTATGATATTATAGGATTTTTATATTCAATTTATTTGACATTAAATTTCTTTATTTGTGATCATGAAATGGGGGGGGGGTTGTTGGGGTAGAAAAGATCCTTCATATTTTAATCGTCCCAAATAATGTTTATAGTGTTATGGATAGATTATTTGTCTTCTAAATGTTAATGTATTTATATCAAAATGTATTAAAAAGTCTGTGTATAGAACATACCATGAAACCCTACTTTATGTGATTTCTTATTACATTTTGATGATTGTAAACTAATAGTGAAATTTAATTGACCATGTCCCCTTATTGGATATTATATTTCACCAAATTTAAATATATAATTACATACAATAATGATGATGATAAAATGTTTTCAAATTATTGTACTAACCACACATTGAATTTAAGAATACCATGTGTTTCAACTCAAATTAACACATTTTAAATCAACCAAATATGTGTTGTATATGTACTTTTCAAGAGTATAATGTCTTAACTATAGAACACAGTGATGTTACCATATGAAATAAACAATCAATAACATATTGATATCATGTTACCATGCCAAGGAATGGTAAATTTTTATTATGAAATATACTAACCATAGTTATTTTTTTTTGTGAACACATGATTAATATTATTACCATAAAAAGATACAAACCAACCAAATTATAAAATAAAATGACCACATTTTGTAGTAAAATTTTTAGAAAAACCAACAAAATAAACAGTCTATTTCAACTTATAATGGTATGTTTCCATATATAAACTAACCGTGATTTATGTATAGATGGAGTTTTTTTGTCTAACATAGTATTGTGTACTTTTCTATCTCTAGTGGATATTTTTTACATTATTATATGATCCATCAATTTATTTAATATTTCTATGATTATTCATCAATGATTAATCATATGATCATCACTTTTAAGAATAAAATCTTATGTGAGAGAAGGATAGTGTAAGGTAGTGAACATATGGTCTTATATAGAGAGTAAGATATGATCTAATAAGTGTGCCCATGTTATAGGGAAGACTCTATAACACTCTACTTTATAGAACATGCTATGAAAATTTTCAATGATTCCTCTATATAAAATTTAATGTACTATAGACCACTTTTGATTTTGAAATCTGAATACATCACATTTCATCATAATTAATATCATTATATTTATAGTTATTCTTAATATTCACGTTCTGTTCCCTATTTATTTTTTATGTAAAAAAAGTAACATGTATTGAAATGGAGTTTACATTAATGAATACCCAATATTTCACTAGTATTATCAAGAATAACTATAAAAGAGTTCGTTTGTGACAAGGAATTTTTTTAGGTCACACAAAAATATGGTATAATTTCTATTACAGGACAACCATGTGTGTTATTTTCTATATATCATGATATAGGTTGGTGATGAGATTATTTTATAATGAAATTATTATAGGTTGGATACTTCCATGTGGAGAGGAATATGTCAATACATGGGAATTAAAACATTATTAATCTATTTTGTGATAATATATATATATATATTGTTTACTTTTTTTCTAGTTTTTTTTCCTTTGAAATAAATCCAACTAGTTTTATTTTTATAAAATATAGAAAAATATATTAATATGATATTTGACGTAATCTAATTCTTGTATAATTTTTCCGGTATCCTTATATTAGTTTTGTATGTTATTTTATTTTTCAATGTATATTAAATAATTTGTAATAATTTTTTTTATTCCTTTTCTAAATAAAAAATAATATATTTATACTATATTTATTAACATGGAATTTTTATCACTATGGGGTTTTTAGTTTTCTAAAAGTTTATTAAAAATTTTCTTGGAAACTCTATTCACCCACCCCTACTTCTTGAGTGTTCAACTCCAAAAAAACAAATTGACTTTCTATTTTTACATAAATTGATCATAGTTGTATTACATTATATAGATAGATTATATTATTCTTGGTAAAATCCAACTAGGTAATTTTTTCAAAAACCCTTCATTTTGAATTGGGATTTTATAAATTTTCTAATTATATGTATAATAAAAGCGAAAGATCCACTATGAGACATTGTGTGTTTTTTATTATCAAGATCATTGAAGTTGGAAGTGGATAGTTTAGTGTGATATCGACTAGTTACATAGAGGTATTTTGGTGATATCTTGATGGTTATATGTGATGAACTTGGTTGGTGTGCCATTGAAAATATTATTTTGTACATAAATATTTTAAATTATACTTGATGAGTGTATTGTTATATAGTTTGTTTATTGACTCTTATTAGAAATTTTGTCTTCATGAGTATTTCATGTGGGGAAAACATTCCCTCTTGATGTTTCATGATTCTAAATAGATAGTAACCATCTAGTAGAGATGATAAATTCCATTCAAACCAAGTTAAAAATGATTTATGTTCTAACCTAATGGGTTAGTTTTAGTTATATCATTAAAAAAATGGTATCAATTTCATTTTGTGTCCTTTATTGGATATCTATATGTATTTTTGTATCTATTGGTAGATATGGTTCTGGATATTCAAGAAATAATGTGTAGGTTAGTAGTGACTTCCTAGGCATCTAGTATCATAATGAGCCATAAATTACCATAATTTTCATGTAAAAATAATCATTATAGTTTTTTTAATCTAAATCATGACTTTTCTCTAAACCTGAGTTAATATTTATGTTCTAAATATGAATTTTAACTAATAAAGATGATATTACAATGTTAGATGTATACTTTTTTCTAGTAGTATGTTGTCTTCTGTAGTAAAATCATCCTAAGAAGATGTATAAATAGAAATCTAAAATGAAGCAGTAGATAAACCCTAGTAGGTAAAATAACCATCTAATCAGAACCATCTAAAGTTAAAAGTGTGTGTGGCCCAATATCTGGACCATGTGGTCTCACTTATTCCAATTATGACTAAAAATATGTTACAATAAAAGGATAGTAATAGATATCATATTACGATATTATTAATCTTACACCACCATATATCATGAGAATGAATGGTCCTTAGATGGCAGAGAATTTTTTAGGAAAATTTAAGATAATATTCATGATTTTAGAAACACATAACATCATTATGGTAAAATTTGTTGTCATAAAACATGAATTCCCTTGTTAGAAATGGTTTTGTTCAATTATTATAGGAAAAAATGATATATTGGATTTGAAATCCACAAAACTATTTTAATAGTGAATTTATAGGAAGTGTAAAATTATAGTGTCTATGTATGTGGATTTTTTCATACATCATCCATGTAATTAGAATGTGAATAATTATACCAATAATGCTTTCAAGCATTCTTATATTTAAATTGCAGTAGTTCAAAATGATAAAATAAAATACCATTTGTTCGAGATGTGTAAAATATTCTCTACGAAATTCAGTTTCATGATGATTTATAGCTCATATACTGATGTTTTGTAGAGTGTACTGATAGTGGAATTTTAATTGGTTTACATGTAATTGTTAATTGGAGTTACATTAAATCACAGTGGTAGTTATAAGTATTATTTTAATGATAATATAAAACATGATGACTATTGTGTCTAATATATTGGCGTTGACCCTAGAAATATATCTTCCACTAAATATAGTATTATATCATGTAATGTTTCATTGAACTAATACTTGTATGAAAATATTTATTATTTAATGCGTGATTGAATAGATCAATACAATAATTGTGACACCTACAGATATTCTGGAAACATGAAAATTTTCATCCATGATTTTACCACTCAACATATAGGAAATGAACTATAAGCACCTACACTATCTATGGAATATTTTGATGCTTCATGAAAATCGGTAATATATCCATTATAATTAAGAAATATGATCCTTTAATCATTTGATGAGTGTCTAGTGTGATTAGATGCGAGTCTTATGATAGTGATAATGATCATTATTATTGATTCATATGTGAATACATTATTTCATATGGGTTTCTCCCAATAATTTGTATTTACCTTCACTATGTACTTATTAAATCATCTTTTAGAGAATATTTCATATCTGATTAAAATTGAAATAGTTATCAAGACGTATAGATATTAGAGTCTATGATTCCACACACATACAATCTAGTTTTCAAAAATCATGATCAAATGGCATTTGTGGTTATTTATATAATGTCTTTGTATTGTTTTTTGATAAGCTGGTGGACTTATCATAATGAATTTATTTTCTATTATCTTTGGAGATTCTATTTTACATCCTCTGATATGTAGTTCCATAGTTTTCCACGAAAATGGGACCCGAGGACTAGTTAATCATGACCTCAACATTCAAGTCTAGATAGATTGATATCCATGTTTTCTTTTGAACTAAATTTGGAATCATTGTGTGTTGATATTACTATTTTAGTTGTTCAGTTTCCGGATGTCTTCCATTAAAATAATCTCATTTCCCATTATAATGGAATTTATATATTTCTATATATTTTAAACATGATACCCAAAATATATATTTTCCTTCATATGAAAAATAGATAAACAAATCGAGTTAAAGTATCAGTTGGATGCCTTGATATAAAAATGATTCATTTGGACCAATTTATTTTCTTGGTGAATTCCTATGCATTTCACCATGTTTTATGATAGAACCACTTAATTGTGTATTTATTTCTAAAATCCAAATTAGCATATAAGAAATAAAAATTATATTTTACCCAAAAAATTATTTGTTTTTACATGATAGAGTTGAATTGGTTTCTTAAGATTTAAATTTGATCTTATTATCATGATTTTAGGATTAATGATTCCATTATCCTAAAGGCCATATTCATGAGATGTATGTCCACTAGGACTACCTATATATTCCATTCGAATTGATCAACTCTCCAAATATGTTTATGGAATTGGTAATGAATATTTTCATGAAATATCATTATTTTTTAGTGTTTGTATTCCTAAATTATTACTTGGTATGCTATACAATAATGATGATCATGTGTGGACTTTTTGAGCAGTTTGGGACTTATTTAGAAATCATAGGTGTTATGATAGTCTAGAAAATTAGAATTTATTTCTTTCGGAAGTGATGTTCTTGGGAAACATGGTATTGAAACATGATATTTTAGTTGATACATAAATTTTGGAAGCTCCAATGTCATTAGAAGAATAATATAACATCTTTTAGATTTAGATATTCTCTGGTATGGAAGGGTAGTCAACCTATTTATTAAATATTTATCAAATTTTTATCCTCAATTGACTGCTATCTCATGAATGGGTGATAAGTTCATATAGATTTTGAAATTTTTGGATTAAATCGATTAGTTGAAGTTTTGTTTCAGGTATTCCATATTGTAAATATTTCCAATGTATATTTGGATCTATTTGGTATTTTATATGGAATTTGGTTGAGGTTTCTATTGTGATCCCATATAATATGATGACATGGAGGATTATGGTCCTCATATACATCGACCACAATATAAGAACTATAAATTAAATGATCCCAATATTGTATATATGATGTTTAATCTTAATAATTTTACTCAATGTATTTTTTGAAATATGTTTAACATTTATTTTGATAAAAAAATAATGAGTTATATTATCTCAAAAGAATATTTGATTCTCCATTATAATATATTTTTGGAATACATTCAATATTTTTTTCTGTATATTTTTTAATACCCCTTTAAATTAGATTGTTTTCATTGATTCATTGATAATGAAAATTTTATGACATTAAATAGATGAATCCTCATAAAAGAGGAATCACATGAAAGTATTTATAGATTTTCATTTTCAAATCTTGGAGGATCATTTTGATGTTGTGTTAGAATGAATATAGTAGATATACTCATTGATGAGATGATATTATAGGAAAACCGTAGTGATTTTGAGTTATGATTAATTATAGGACGTTTATATATTGGGGAGACCAATAAATATTGTTCACTAAATTTTTAGGGAATCCATTACTTATAAAAATCATATGTTTTATCATCACCTATTATGAAGGATGTTAAAAATTATTATCAAAATGAAAAATAGGTAGTGCATCCAAAAGAATAATATATCATATAATATAAGGAGATGATTATGGTGGCCTTGTATTAAAAGGGTCATTTCTGGTCTTCATTCCCATTTGTATAATTTTCAATAGATCAATGATGAATATCATAATCATTTTGGTCTTCTTCACACCCATCATGTGCCAAATTGAATGTGGGAAGATATATCGATGTATATTGTGCATGATTTTCATTTTAGTCAATTAGGAAGTAATGAAATATTTGTTTTTATTGACTAATTTAACAAATTATATCCATTCATTCGCATTAATGATACCACTAATATTTAGGAAATTTTAAATATACACATGTTTTAATCTATCAAATTTCATGGAGTTCAATTTTCTTTATATTTAGATGTGGATTCCTAGTTCACATATTGATTTTAGAGTGATCAATAGGATTCTATGACTCCCCTAGTAGTGTTCACCATGAAAGGGAATCCTCATGAAAATATTCAGAAGGAATGTTCTATACAAATTAAATAGGATATGCTTCATTATTTAGTTATTGTCATTGGTGATATATGGAACTTCCATTTGGGGATGGATGATTTTTCCTATCAAAACAACAACTAATTTTCCTTTATAATTTTACATATTGAGGCCTTTTATTACCATCATTTTAAATATCCACATTATTGAATTGAAATTTTAATGTTTCATTTATGGGACATAGTTTGGCATAAATTAATACAACTAATACATATATAGTTCATTAGATAATTATAATATCTCAGATCATGTATAAATATTATGTTGATCATCATCGATTCTCTATAGAGTAATATCATAGTGCATATGTGGTTTTGAGTGTTTATCACTGTTTCAAACTCTGAGTTCAAGGAAAATAAGCTATGATGGCACCAAGATACATGAGAGAATTACAGGATGTTGAGTGGATTATTATGTTGTCATTCCATTTTTACATTCCACCACAAATTACATAGATCTATATTTATTTTCATTTATGTCATCATTGTATGTATCATTCATACTTATCCCATGTCTTACGCCATGAGGATTTTGGTGTTGTACAAAAAGTAATTTCACTGTCGTCTAGTTTAGTTATCGATACTCATATGACGGTTCATTAGTGTATTTGCATTAAATAGGTTTGGTTTATAATGAATCATGATTATAATTCCCAATATAAGTAGGAGAATAATGTACGGATGAGAGTGTTTTGGCCTCAACCCTTTGTAATGGAATCTTCTGGAAAATTATTCAAGGAATATGTGAATTATGGATGGGAGAAATATACCATCCCGACACCCAATTTCATGTATGTTCATTCATTTTATTTGACCATATCTTGTATGTATAATATTGTAGGATGATTTAGGTGAATTTTTAAACTTTTATAGTTTCTATGTACTTTATTATTGGATCATAGTAAGATCAAATTGGGCACATTAGTCCATGAAAACATGCACTTTAACATTGAATCCTAATGAAGGGTGAACTATTAGGTGCATATTTATTACTAACTTGTCGAATGAACTAAAAAATTACATGGGTTTAGAAAATATTTTATGGATGGGTTAATGTATTAAATTTAAAAATGTGCAGCCAAGCCATGTACCTTATCCCATAATCTAAAAGTGCATTCATGCATGGAATGTTATCTTTTAAATCCAATGGACATGACATGTGAAAATTATTATTTTTTCTAAATTTTAATTTCATTTCACCAAACACCACCATTCACTATCATTATTCTTCTACTATAAAACTTTTCATAACTAAAGAGACTCATATTGATGTCATGTGGATTCTGTGTATCATAATGATTTAATTATATGGATCTATCATTAATGTATCTATATTTTCAATGGTATAACACCATTTAGTATAATTATTCATTCTTATTCATGATTCTAACTTCTTCTCATGATCTTTATAATTTATTGAGGTATTTTATTTTGGAATTATGGTTTGTGTCATGGTCTAATTTAAATTACAGTTAATCTCTCCTGAATTTGGGATTTGTCGATCAGATATCCATTGGATGTTGTGTGACAATTTTTAGTCATTGACGTATTCAATATATATATATATATATATATATATTCCCCATTTTTGTATTTATAATAAATGTATTTTCTTATTTAGGTATCGGTTATCTAGGATCCTGAATTGATTTATTCAATCTCCACTTCTCACTTCAACTAAGGAACACTTGTTTTGTATTGATGATTTATTTAAATGGGGTTGGAGGATTCATATGGAAATTACTATCAATAAAACCATTTTATGATCGTTACTTGTAAATATTTTTCTAATTATTTACAAAAATTGATTTGAGTTTCCTAAAAAATAGCATTGAAAACCCATGTGGAGTGTTGAAAGTCAGGTTTTATGAATTTCCCAATAATTAAATAACTAGTGATAAATTATATCAAATAATTGAATGATTTTATTAAATAAATTCAAGTAGATCATTCTAAAATAATGTATCAAATGACCTATGATTTAAAATTGAAATGAATTATTTTTAATTGAATTATTTTTTATGAGAAATAATATATTGGGTTTTTAAATGAATAAATTTATTTTTAAACCTTCACCTGGGAATGATTGATATTATGATTTGATATTTAAATAGTTAATTTTATCCCCTTATATGATTAATTTACATGAATCATATTGTATCATTGGTAGTTATGATCGTATTCTATGACCGGGAAGATATGATTGTTTTGATATGATGAGAAATAGATTGATTGTGAATAAGAAACAATAAATCAATGGAATGGAGATATCACTCATTTAGTTTATTTTTTTCCCTATAGTCCTATGATCATTGGATGTGGGTATAGTATGATCTATATTTAACAACGCTGTGTTAGTATCCTTGATCAATAGCCTAACACTATTTGTTATAACCATAATGTTATTATTTTAAATGACTTGTACATTCTAATTTTTATGAATTGATTTAGTCATGAGTGTTGTGATAAAAAATAATATTCATTCCTATCTTAATGTAAATAAATTTTATTCATGTTTTATAGTACCCATTGAAATGAATTGAAAACAATTTTTTATTATGATATTAGAAAAATATACAATGCCTTTTAAAAAAAATATGATGATATTTGGTTAAATTAGACATTTGGAATATGGAATACTAGGTGATATCCTAGTGGGATATATTTTCACATTCCTTACATTTCCATTAACAATTTGTATATTCTTTTATTCCAGGTATAGGTTAATATAATGATCCCCTTGGAGGAGGTGGATGTAATTTATCAGTGACATCATGGGAGATGGATATGACTAGTGGAGTGTGTGATGCAACTATTACATAGATATATTTGGATTATTTATTGATTGTTTTATGTTAATACCTTAGTTAATGATCTATTTTTTGGATATTTATATCTTTTCATACAATCAATTCATCTTTATGACTATTTCATCATAATAAATATTTATTATTTCTTGTGGACGTTTTTCTTTTAGATACTGTTGTGTAGAATGAACTTCCTATTAATGTTTATTTATTCCCATGTGTAAGTGACTAGCCATGGGGACCAAGAAAAACTGTTAAGAAAAGTTATAACAAAAATTGGGTAAATGTTTATCATGTTCATTAGGGTTGGATAATGAAAAATTGGTATCAAAGAGATTTTCATTCCTTTCTTGGATGTTCGTATATAGTTTGGGAAGCCCTAATAGATACAATAGTAGATTATCAGGACATAAGAGGTTATTTATGAGATATTATCTACAAATATCTGGTTATAACAGGAATTTATTTGCAATGGGTTATTGTTAAAAACCTTTTTTATAATTGTTTGATCTGATTATAGATTCTTCACTTTCACTGACATATGTTTTTTGTTCCAATATTGAATAATATCAGATATAGTTTATATTCTTATGTTTATTGCCTCATGATTTGTTGTATTTGGTTAATCATTTATAGCACCATGACTATTAGATGACACATGAATTTACCTCGAGATAATGCTATGGGTAAACCATAGTAGTAAAATAATCTAGTTGATTATAACGACATTAAGGTAGATATTTGTGTTGTCCATTATCTAGGACACATGGACACACATGTGCTATAGAGGATACACATGGATTGAACAATAGAATAGATCTTTCATAGGTGTTTCTTACTTGAAAAATACCATCTCATTATGGAATGACTGGTCATTTTATTTCTAATTCTTGGTTTATAATTATTTACAAAATCTTCATATTTTTTGAAACAACATACTCTATTATTATTAAATTTGATTTCATCAGAAAAGAATGGATTAATAGGATGCAATGGGATGATACAACTCTTGTAATGAATATTGAGTGTTTCTAGAGGAAAAAATGATTCTTTTTAATAGATAAATTATATCCATATTTGATGGTTTTGGATTTGTTAATGAAGTATCCTAAAATTTATCAACGTGATAAGTTATTGACTGAGTACATAAATCAATATAATGAAAATAATTAGGTTTTTTGTTATGTGATATTGAATGAGAAGTTAGAAGAATTATTTTTAGATAAATTTCATCAAATAAGTATCTGATATTTGATCATTATTCCTAATATTACCTCAAATATTGTTGTTCTGGACAAATATCTGATTAAGAACATGATTTAGTTTGTATGTCAGAGTCAGTTGGATTTCTTCCTACTCAAAATGAAATTTTAAGGGGTTATTTTAATGGTAATAGGAAATTAGATGAATCTCATGGTTTTTATGGTGATGGGGAACATCAATAATATTCCTTCATCTAATATATTAGTTTATCTAGGAATGAACCAATCACTTGAAACCATTATGTCATGGATAGGTATTTATACAATGTTTTCATGAAGAAACCGTAATTTTGTGAATATTTCAGAAGATTAAAAAAAATATCATAAGTCTATGTTTGTTTTTACCATTCAACATAGTTATATATACACTTAATGAGTGACAAGATCCATTGAATAATATGACTATTTATGATCTATGAGATTCTGTTCACATGCATCTGGAATGAATCTAGTTCAAGTAGAGCAAAACTATCAAAATATCATCATATATTATCCCATTATTTGAAATTGAGATCATCAAAAAAATTATAAATTTGATTTCTAAAACTTTTGATGTATTTCACCTTATAGACATGTTGAATACTCAAAAATATAATATTGGAAAATTTTCTTTTAGCAGGCCTCCATTAATTCATTGGGTGTGGGTGTCCTATTTTTTATTAATAATAATAAAAAAGGTTCATACAAGTTGGAAATAATATTTTAGATTATAGTTAGATAATATCCATGTATTATTTTGAACTAGAGTATGAATATATGAGTGGTGATCATCCTCTAATACATCTTGACTTTCATCTTAATTTTTGTAATTATTTTATCATATTCCATTAAATCAATAGGTAGAATTATCTATTAATTATGTACATGGTACCCAAAAAATATCTTTTCCCTCTGGTGAAATGAATCGCTTGATCAATTAGATGAAATGATGTACAATTTATTCATTTAACCAATTCTGTCTATGTGGCTAGTTCAGATTCCATTCACTATGAATGATGGTAGAACACAAAACCTATGTGTTTATTAATAAAATTTTAATATGGATATTATCAATAACAAATATCATTCATCTTGAATTTATGATTTGTTTAATCATTTAAAAAATGAAATTAATCAATAAGATTGATATTTATTCTACGTATAACTATCTTATGATAATATTTTCTAATATCTAAACGGTCACATTAAAAAGTGGGTAGTACCACTATGAGAAACTTGACATTCCATTTTGTCTGAAAAATTCTTCTACTATAATTATATCATTGATTAATAATATTTAATATGATATATATTTTCATTAATTGTGTAATTTATTGATGAAATTTTGTTTTTCAAAAAAAATTAAGTGGATAATGTGTTTCATTTGAGAGTAATTATTTACATTATTAAAAATTGATGGCATTTTAGCAATATACAAAGGCTGTATTTCTAGGTTCCGAATGTTAATTTCTTAGTTCACTTAGTTTCAGAACATGCTAGTAATTTATCATGGAAAGATGAAAAATTTCATGGTTTTAGAATACAATCATATGGTAATTGATATTAAGAGTATCATTGTTTTGGATATATATTACAATGAGTTTATAAATGTTTTCTAAAAAATTTTATTCAATATTTACCTTTATCACATTGGAAATTTTTTTTTATCGTAATTTAAAAGTTGAGAATCCTATAAAGAGATTTATTTTACATTTTATGAAGTGACGACTTTTCTAGAGGACAAGAGGGTAGTTTTATAATACATAATTTTTATATTTGGGTTTTATTTTTGTTCTGGGTGATCATTTCTTGGATTATAGTTTATAAAAAAATTAGACTCATGATAAAATCTATCCCAAACATGATATCAATGATGGAGTTGTGTTTCTTACCCTTCAGAGTAAGGGGAATTATATTTTCCATAATTTTTTTACCATTTATTGTAACAAACAAATATTATATTTATATTCTCATGAAATTGAATATCTATCATATGTAATTGGTGGAGTGATTATAATATTTTTAATTTGATAGTACATAAACCCATATAAAGGCGGATGATGTTGTTGATTCTCTGGGAAGGAAACTACAATATATGGTATTAAATGATTGTCAGTGTAGTGGAATCTCATGGATCTCTTTGCTCATTTGAAATTTAGGATTTCAGAAGGATAAGTTTGGGGTGGTTTAATTTAGTCTTCATTTAACCTACAATTTTATTAATAAAATTTTCTTGAAATAACATCTTGTGATGATTGTTAAATAAATAAATATTTTTATATGGGCGGGAGACCAATAGATAGGGGTATATAACATCCAAGAGTAATATTTTTTAAAAAATAATATGTTTTTCAATATTGTATCAAGAATTTTATGTTGTGACATTTCAATAATACTAAATGAGAAGTTAAACAAGGAATAATGAAGATATTTCATGATAAGATGTATGATTCTATTAACATGGAATATAAAAGTGTCATTCATATTTTTTTTCACATTTTCAATACATTCCTATATATAAAGAATTAATATTATATGACTTGTGGAATGTTTCAACACCTTCTTGTATCCACATAGAAGTGGTAGTCGATTTTGATGGATTTAATGTTTTTTTCCACATATTACATGAGGAATAAATATGATACCGTGTTTTTTAATTTATTAACCCCAATCTCACAATTTATTCCTAATCATTATATCTCAATTGTTGTGAACATAGAAAATAATTATGTATAATAAATAATCATATTCCATGTAGTTCGATCACTCATTGTTTATGATATTGGTATAGTTTTTAAATATAATTTTCGAATTTTCATCTCAGAGGTGATGGCATAATATGTAAATTTGAGCTTTGTATACCATCATCTATGATAATCCTAAAATGAATAAGCTATACAGATTTGGGATAAAATGATCCATGATGGAATTCTAAAATATAGATATTTTTGTAATTTTAAATTTGGGATTATTGAGTTTTAATATTTTAATTTTTACCAGAAATCTAATAATATTTAGAATTTTTATTTTTTGTATGAATGATCTTATAAATCTAGACTATGTATATCGATGATAGGTGAAAATTCCAACCTATGTCCATTCCTATCCTTAAAATGATATTAAAAATATCGTTGATTCATTTTAGAATGGTATCTTCAATGGGATAATATACACATGACACAAACATTCATTAATTCCCTTTTTACTTTTTGTATTAGTGACTAGGTTTTTTGAGAGTTTCACATCAGTTGGATCACTGAAAATTTGGAAAAAATAGAAGATTACACCGACATATATGGGACTTGTTTTTATTACTATGAAAATTACAAAGGTAGAACACTATTTTCCATTCAATTACATATATCATGGATCCATAAATTGATTCCCACATATCAAATTTAGAATTATATGTTAACATAATCTATTATCTGGAGTGAAAGGATCAGGATACCGTACCTGATATGATTATAACTAAGTGTCATATTCAAATTCTCAATTCCAAGATAATGATTATTTATATGAAGCCCATATTAATGGTTTAGATGCAATGGTATCATGTATTTTATTTTCTTGAGGAATGAGAGCTTGATGCATTGATGATAATGGTATGCTCACACTACATTTCATTAGATTATTATTTATAGACCATTTATGGGATGTATGGTGTCTATAGTATGATGAATTATAACATAATATAACACTTTTTTATATATTTACATCCTTTTTACCATTTTATGTCTGGCTAATGATAAAAGTTGTATTGGGTAAAATTTCGATATGTTTTCAGTTTTTTTGGATAGTTCATGTTTTTGTAATGTTATAGAAAAAAATGTGGTTTAGCCTAAGAAATTGTGCACCATATATTTAATTCATATAGGAGGACACATGCTTAGTATCATAGTTATTATTAAGAGTGTGTCATACCCCCACAAAAAATTCAAAATGAGGTATTTGAATTATACTCAACTGGATGACTTTTTTATGTAATAATCCAAAATGATAATATAATCCACTATCCTATAATTCTATGAATATTGAGAACCCATATCATTTAAAAATAAATCTAAACCATGTGAATATTTTTATTTATTGTGAATTTAAATTTTATGTCTACAAATAGGTCAACATTTTATCCTCATTTATTTGGAAAAGGATCTAACCAAGTACTCATCTAATTTTATGGATTCCTCACCTCCCAGTAATGAATTTTACAGGATCATGGATTATGGGATATTAATTTTGAATGTGGTATTCCAATTTATTTTAATAATCCATTGTTCTTATAGATCAAGTCTTATCTTATTGAAAAAAATAATGGATCTGGGAAGAAAAATATTGATCATAGTTTTGGATCCTAATCCATATTATTTTTTAAAGACCTATCATGGATTTGTGATTTTTTACCAAGATCTTCGTTGATCATTTTATGGATTTATTATATCATTTAGGTAAAAGTTCACTAACCCAATAAAGTTATTATAGATACAATTAGTTGTATATTATAATTTGGGTATTGTGTTTCTAGGATCCTTCCATTATGGATTTTATCCATTTTTCTCCCTTATCAAAAGAATCCCTTATCGAGTGTTCATGATATAATGAATTGTTTTCAGTGGTTTCATAAAAAAATTCCCATAAATTGAGTCCATTAATGAATATTATTCTTAATATTAATTATAATTTATTTCTATTGAATGATTTTATATTCCTGATAAAATATTTTGGAAATTATTAGTGTGTGATGAACCTAATTTTTATAGTCGTTAAAGTAATGTTATTTTTATAAATAAGTTTGTAAAACTAAATAATTATTTGATCAATCAGTTTGAGTGTTATATTTTCATAATAATTGAATAATATGTTTTATTATATTTATATCTAATTATATTTTTTAATGAATGTGTTTTGATGAAAACCAGTTGATATTTCTTTCGAAATGAAATGGAATTATTTCAAACATGGACTTCGGGATAATGTAAATAATATAAAAATTTATTTCATATTACATCATATAGATTATAAGATATTGTATGATTAATTTACAAAAACTACATGGAATCATTGATATTTATTTTGGAGTTCTAAGGAATTCATTTTAAGAAAGTAAGACTATATATCAAAATGATTTGATGAAGAAAATGTTACAAAACAAAATTAGGGATGATATTTCACTCAATATGGTATAATTATATTCCCCTGGGATTAAGATCATGAGATTTGTTGAATCCTAGATCCCCATTTCACTAATATATGTGAGGATCCTTAATTGAAGATCTTATATGGGCATTATATCTATTGTGTTTTGTCAAAAAAATGATTTATACATGGAAATGTTTTTAAATGATGTATTCTTGTGGGTTTAGATAAAAATTTATTATTCATTCATGTCTTAAAAGAAATTAATGTTATTATTATTTTTTTAAATCAATTGTAATGATTTTAAATGAATGTTTTATATTTAATTTTAGATAAACATTATTCCATGTTTTACATAATTTAATATATTTTATTTATTTCATATGATTTTTTATGGAATGGTTGGGTATATTGTATTGGACTTTTGTTACAATAAACCCTATTTTTTCATTTGCTAACTTTTATATAATTTTTATGTTATTTCCATGAAAATAAAATTGTTACTAAGAGGTGGTTATTGTTATTAATTATTATGTCCTTTTTTAATCGATGACCGGTGAAGGATGTTATCCACTTATTACATAATGAAATTATGGTGATTAATTTATTTTTTTAAAGGTTGGTGCCATATTATAATTTAATTATCAAATAAATGATAAAAAATATTTTAATTGGGTACTGGGAGAACCATTAAATAACCTAATGGCCTAGTGGGCATGTACCCCAATACATAGCCCATAGGCCAATTTTTTTTCCATGTCCCATTCAATGAATAATACTGCTATACTAATTTTCCTCCTACAATACCACATAGTACCCACCGCTGCTACAGTGCCCTGCCATGTCTACAGTGTTATTATTTGATGAATGTGGTTAACAAGGCTTATAATGGACATGGATTTGTTTACATATAGCACATTCTCCTCAATGAGTGTTTGGGAATACTAATTCATATTGTTTCTATTTTCTATTTTTTTTCTTTTGGTATTTTATTGGTGATGTTGTTCCATATTGATGTTTATCAATCCCTTGGAACTAGTCTCCAGACTCTTGGGATTTTAAAATCACTTTCAATTCTATTAGGATTGATTTGGGTTCTGATTTACTAGGTTAATTTTTTTTTGTTAATTGAATTATTCCCACACTGTTCACAAATAGGATATAGAAAAATCATTCCATCATCATCATTTTCATGTGAGTTCTCATAAGGCTACATCCTTCTTGTGTATCCCCAACTTGTGATGCATTAAACCAGTGATTTTAATCGGTGGGTGAAATATCATTAAGTGTGCCTCTCAATATAGTTAATGTTATTGAATTGATGTGAGGGTCTAATTCGGTGATGGTGGGTAAACTATCTCTTCTAGGGATGAATATAATTATTGGTATTATAATACCAAAATGATGAATTAAATTGAAAAATATAGATGATGTAATAATCTAAATAGTGGAAATAACTATCCAAAATGAGATACCCATCTATATTATAAAATATATACATGATAAATGGTCATTCAAAAATAAATATAATTGCATGATGACCTATTACAGATCATATAATATAAAACATAAAAACAAAGAAAAATAAAACTATGTATATGCAAGGAATATCCATGTCCTTCTTCCATCCATCCCAAAAACCTATCGATCCCAGATCTCTATGGTTTATATCTTGATCCCTAAGCCAGACCTGATCTCTAAAAAAATAAATTCTAAACTTGTACCAAAGGAGGTCATGTGGAATGTGAGTATGGAAGTAGTATACTGCCACAAATTTGTTTCAATCTTACATCCTAATTTATTCAAGTTTATTCACATGTCAATGAATTTCAACTACACTCTGTAAATAAATAATGAACATATTTTACCCCTCCTCAACACCCTTGATGAAAAATTTACCTAACGTGACAAATTTTGAACTATAATGATGTATCCATAGTCGATTATACATGAAAAACCATGGTGAATCATGCTGAAAGATGTCTCTAAACACCTAATGTAATCTGATACTATATACAACAATATTTTTTTAACACTACTATCCTAATGGACTGCTAAATATATCCATCCCAAGTCCATCAATCATTCACAAAAAAATATCACATTCAATACAGTATCATAACATTCCAAGGAATAAATATTTTCTACCTCAAATAAATAATAAATCACCATTGAATCCACAACCTAGTATCTTATAGAACATAGATTTCCATCATCCAATCATCATGTCACATCACCCATCATTTCAAATAATGATGCAACCCCCATATGATTGTGTAACTCAACATAAACTATTAATATGTACTGTGAGAACCTTCTCCATGACTGATGAACAAAAACATCCCTTAATCCACTAATACTATGTTTTCCTCTACCAAAAATGAGTTTCTAACACCACCATAATATTGTCACCATCGATGTGAAAATGACTCAAATGGTGATATTATCCAAACATAGTGATATTTTGTCACCAATATTTTTTATTCCATGCCATTTAGAAAACTTGTTTCCATATATAAAAATCATCCTATATTTTTTAAATGTTCATCAACATCTTCCTCATATTATTGAAAACAGTACCTTAATTTAAAATGGTAAACACTATTCCAATTATCTTAGTTCATTCCCTCAGCATAAGGATACTCATATTCTTAATGGTAGTGATCAACATCACACCAAATTCTTTGAGACTTGCCCAAAATATTCCCACCGAATAAATTTAAGCATATAAAAATATAATCAAATAAATTAATGAAATCTGCTTGACCTAAATAACTAAATAAAAGAATCAATATTGATTTATCTTAAATAATGAGGTATGATGACACCCATTTATTTGTCATATTTTCATTTAAGGAATTTATGGTAAAGGATTAATTTATTTATGGTTTCACCCCAACAACCGACACATGTGTATTTTTGTATGCATCTAATATCACATGTATAAAGGAAGACATATGTAGATACCATTGAACGTATACTCATATGTTATCACTCATTTAATTTCTCCCAATAAATCAATAGAAAATGATAAATGATTGTTTTTTTGAAAAACGACCTAAAAATAATGAAAATGATCTCACACCAAATCAAAATTCCAAAGGTGATAAAAATTATTAATAGATGTAAAACGATTAATAGAAATACATATATCCTTCAAATGCATAGACGACATCCAAATGAGAGCTTAATTAAGAGTGATATTCCAAATACTATAGATAGGATAAATGGATAATCTCCAGGAGGTTCACATTGAAGGGAGAAGAAAATTGTATTAGAAATATAAATGATGGAGGGTAAATATTTAATTTTCACACCATTTATTAAACCACACGGTTTTTTAACATAACATAGATAACCGTGTGGAAACCATACAGTTCCACTATTAAAAGTGTAACCCTTTTTAATTAGTCTATTGTTTGGGAAAAAATAGTTTACCCAAACCGTTCACTAATTTTGTCAAGTCACTAGCTTAGAGGTAATAATTATGTGGGTTAGTCCGCATGATTTTTCAATCAATGTGCAGCCCATGTTCACTCTCAATGATTTATTTTAGGTGCCTTACATAGTATTTTAACCAACTCACATGTTTTCCTCAAACTATGATCTAGTATAAATGGGCTACATGATTTGAGCCACATTGATATAAATAATTATGTACCTGTTGTCTAAATAGTGTCGTGTCACCTAAACTACCTTTATAAATCTACGAGGATATTGAAACAAAATTTAACCTCTAAGACACTCAATAAGATCCTTGAAACCAATATTAAAATGTTCCTTTTAAAACTATCATAATTTACATATGAATCCATGAAATAATGTTTCCCCTTCACAAAACTAAAAGTTCTTATTTTAAATGAAAATATGATCTATTTAAGAATGTGGAAAAATAAATCATCCTCACCCCCAATAATTTTTGTCTCAAGAAGAGATGGTACCAAACATTCCCATATCATAAATATCACATTGTCCTACCTAGTTACATAGTCATAGTTCAATTCCTCTCAAGGATACACATAATTATAATTATATACCATGTTTCTTCCTAATGTAAAATTATGTTTTGATTTTTTCACTAACTACCCTCTAGACATACACATCACCACATGACATAATTTCATTATAACACACCAATACTTGATCATGCATATTTGTCTCATACAAGAAACCCATGATTCCTTCTTCACTACCAATTCCCAAATGTCAGGCATCTCCCAAAGGATGAAAATTTATATATCATCATATATATCTATATTAATTACCACAAACCACATGTTCCCTATGAACCTAATAAATGTTACACATCATACCTGACGTTCATATACTACAAAAAGACTAATAAGGTCAATTAAAAACACATATGCCTCATACACCAATATTATTCTTGTCTATTAAAAGGAATGAAACTATCAGGGCTTACATCGAGTTATCATTATATCCCCATCCTTATCTGACCATACTAGAATAATACCCTAAACATAGCCTCATGTTGACTATATATTTTCTAATCTCCTTATATAGATGAAACACATACCATCTACTAACCACACTAATGGGTCGTTATCACACTTCCATGAACGTAACATGTATTAGAATCCATACAAACATCATCACATACCAATCCTGATATACCTCATATACCAAATTATATCTTGTTCCAGGACTCCCAGATTCCCAAAAATTCTTTCTATATAATATCTCACAATTATATATCTAGATTCATGACCAACAAACTTTTAGAGGTCCCTCACACTGAAACTAAATATATACTAACGACCCACACTATAAAAAACCAAAAAGTCCCACTCCATAGTGTTCTCCCCTAATATCATCCCTAATTTCCCTACTAACTCTCTCCATGATTTAGCTTTTCGCTACCCAAAGATTCAAATTCATCTAGCTATGACATGTAATTACAATCAGATTCACCTCAGTTATCAGTGCCTAGTTTCCCACCATTAAGAATGAGGTCTACCTGAATATTTTTAACTGCACCTATATGGCATGCCGCAAACCATCCTCAAAATGATTCAACTGGGCGGTTTTTTAACCTACCATATAAGGGGTAAATTGAATCAGGTATTTTAAAATTCTTTATTATCCATAAGAGTTGTGACCCCCTACAATAATATTGTGAACTCATTGTATTTTTGGACAATCAATATATTTGGGAAAAAATGATTGAATAACTGGATCTTAAATCCCTTCTATGAATGTTCATCATGTATAATATCATGTACATTTAGATCCCACCAAAATGTTGGTGTTCCTATGAGAACATAAGTATATAGAGTCACCTTTGAACCTAGGAGTATCTAAAACTTTTAGAAAATTCCATTCATATACTCAATCTATTTCTCTTCTAAGTGTGGTTTATCCTCACCATGAAATAATAGTGGGGGAGAAGAATAAAACATAAGAGTAAAAAACTAGGGACATATCGCATCCCTTTTATCAATAATAAATACTATAAATGACTTACACCAAGTGTCCCAGTGATGTCCATTTAGCCAATTCCCAAAATCTATAGTATTCTGCAGCTACCCCATAGACATCAAAGACACTATTTGTGATTTCCGATCATCTCTTACCTCAAGGTCCTCAACATGACCCTCAAGGGAAACATGCCATGAAATATCTAGAGGTAATGAATATCTTCCCTATTAAAACCCCACAAAATTCCAACGATTTGGAATCACACTATATGTAAAATATTATTTAAAATAACATTAATAATATTATTATGTAAAAAATATGCATACCTAAAATAGTTAGTACATATAACATCCCTTACACATCAATAATGAACCCACATCAATTATCAATTGTCTTTATGGACCCTTCAATATTCATATCAGAGTTAGGTATCACATATCATGCATATACGATATCATCATCCTTGGATGGTTGATAAGAATACCCCTAAGAAGCTACATAGGAAAATATTGTGTAGCATTTTATTGAAATTTTAAAAAAACATATCTTGTTTCTCTCATTATTCATACCTACCCATAAAAAGGCTCATGACTATATATAACATATACTCATAGAATTATATATCAATTTAATTAAAAACTCATTCCATTGATATAATAGTATTACTACACCAAAATAAATACATGAAAATGTTCTAAAAATATTATCTGGATCATTAAATAGCATAAAAAAATATTCTTTTATTCCATGTTACCAACGAATATCTCAATAATATGTATAGATCATATGTTACAAAGTGCCTAACATAAATCATTAATACTCCTAAAATTCTATAGTAGGTCATGTAAAAAATAATAATTCATTAATCTAACACTCATATGCACCACAAGATGGGGAAATATCTCATGTGTAAAAGCGCAATGCATAAGATCAAATTTTCAACCCTTTAAACATGGTATATCACCCTTGAATTGGGATATAGACACCACAATATGATATTTTTTCTTCATTCATACCTCATAATTCAATCAAATCTACTGTATCTAATGAAATGAGATTAAAAAATAATTTAAAAAAATTAACTAGCCGACTATGGTTATAATTTTATAACTAGGACTTGTGATGTTGTAAGGAAATAAAATAAAAAAACTCTCTAAAAACATTTATAGGATTCTTTATTAAAATAATCTTAATTGATTCTCGAGTATGGTAGGAATTTATTCCTCAGATACACCTCCTAATATGCAAATGTTTGTTGACTGGTTGTGAGGTTCAGTTTAATTTATATTGGTGTCATCAATCATTATATTGATTTTAATAATAACGGTCATTTGAAAAAATCACTGAAGATGATATGAAAACATTTAGTGGATCAAATAGATAAAATAGAGTGAATAATGGGGAAAATTATATCCTTAAATAATAGAAAAAATATATACATAAGGATATATTTCAAAAATTAATATACATGTCAGATCTCCCATGGATGATTATATAAGAATTGACTCAAATGTCATAAAATGAAATTTATCATGATGTTATAAAACAACACAGTCAATCACTCATCTATATCCTGATTTTGTTCGGCCCTAATTATTTTGGTCCAAGTCATAATCCATGTCCCTTAGTTGTTTCAAAACACATAAAATATAAAGGCATCTCAAGGGGCCTGTGTAGGATCTGAGTATTAACTCTGATGTATACCTCCAACATGTACCTATAAGACATTCATATTTACACTATATAATGAAGATGTCAATAAATATGAACTTCACTAATAAAAAAAAATACATAACCATGTATACTCATTGTCAATAACCATGATAAACTGACTACCATCCTTAGCCAATGGAAAAGTTGAACAATGTATCCGCAATCAGTAATATTGGAAGAACCTCGTATCTCATCAACAAACATGTTACCAAAGACTTTATACCATCTGGTAAGACGGATACAATATATCTAGTAATGAAAGAATCTTATTATCACTTCCAATAGATGAATTAAAAATCCCTCAAAATTCCACCAAAATAAGAAGTATCATCCCAATTTCCCAACATCCCATGGTAAAATGATATTCATTCTCTAATGCGTAATAAATAGCTATCAACTCAATATCCTTACATATTATGGAATAGAAAAATCCATCCTACCATTATCATTGTATACATTCCTTGAATTATTTGGTGATCCTCATTATTCATATGATGATCTCACTCATAATCATCCACGTGGTGAACACATCCTCAACTTCTAATTTTAGACAATATACCCTCTTCTACTAAAGAAATGGAGTAAACTACCAAAACGTGGTCAAAACCACCTCCAATTTGTCCTAAGTTATGTTCACACAACCCCAATGCTGTTATTGAACAATCTCTATTAGTTCTAATGACCAACATTTCCCAATACATTCCAACAAAAATCATAGTTTCCACATGAAAACCATGTCACCCATCTGAAACATGGCTTTCACCATTCTCCTTATTCAAATGATCTCATCACCTAAATTTATGATTTTAAATACAATTCCAATTATCTCATTGGATTTCATTTTGAAGAAAAACATTCTCTTCTTAATCCTAGTGATCAATATCTCCACACATAATTTGGGTAATGGCCAATATGTTCCCACAAAAATAATTCATCCATATTATAACATAATTAATTAAATTAAACCGAAAATACATACACATCTAAATAAATTTCACAAACCCATAATAAAATAATACAATATTAAAGATCATTCTAATAATCTATCCAAAAAATCAATTAAACTATATATAGATAATAATTAATTTATTATGGTTTTAACTAGGTTATTACACATATGAGTATCTAAGTATGAATCACATATCATGTGTATAAAAATATAGAATTCTAGGAAGACATACTATATTCTCATAGAAACTAAATAATCAAATATCATCATCAAATCCATTCCAAAACCATATAAATTTTAATATTAGACAAACACCCTGAAAATAGTAAAAATGATTTCCCATGAAATTATCCATCTTAAAATGGATAAATTATTAATAGAAGTAATAGTATTGAAAAGCATACCTCTACACATCCAACATACCCAACATAAACACAATCAGTTCTCAATTAAGGAATACAGGACAAATCCTAGAGGAGAGGGAATTTAGAGGAGCTCCCTAGTTTTCGTGTTAACTAGAAGAGAAATGTGGATAAAAAACATAAAAGGATATAGGGTAATAACTGAAATTTTACCAACATTATATAACCTTGTTTTTTCTCTAATAAAGAATGAATAGTGCGGTTAAACTATACAAAGGGAAATACCTATAAAACAGTTCACAGAGTTTGGCAGCATAGTTGGATAAATAGTGGTCTAACCATGTGCACATATTGTATAAGTGGATCTAAGAGTGTTGGGTAGGCCAAATGAATTTCCAAACCATTCAAAATCCATTTCCACAAAATTTAATTTTTTGTACCTATGTCACACGATATTACTAAAACAGCAAATTTTTTAACTTACCAATCAATATATAAAATGGGAAACTTGGGTTGGGCCTCATTGTTAGCATTAATTGTGCAACAACCATATGATTTGTTATCTGTCACCTATATTTTGGTTCTTGTGGAATGATGACCCTGAAAACAAGATGGTTACCAGATACACATACAAATCCTTAAACCCCATTTAAAATCATGTTCATGGTGAATTAATACACTTATAATTTTTTATTGAATACTAAAATGAATGTTGACATGGTAACAAGTGAAAAAAATTAAACTTTACATAGAAAATTATTAATGTAAAAAAACCTAAGACATTACTATTATCATATTTTGTGTTTCTAAGATTTATAATATTCTCATATGGTTAATCATACATCATGAAAATTAGATTGTAACTATCACTTGATTTTTCATTTGGATTCTAACATCAGTCGGATTTTCCACTACAAAATCAGTGCATTTTTAGACTCACCTATGTTCATATAAATTATTTATAGTTACAGAAATAAATAAAAAATGTATTATCAATAGGGATCAATAGTTTTCATCATAAAAGAGGTATTTATAAATAAAATATGGTAAATTTAACAATCATATGTGTCACAATATTATATCATCATGTTAAATTTTAATTCATTTAGTCCTTACATTATCACTCTTTATTTAACTTATATCATCCATAAATTACATAATATAATTAATATATCAACTAATATAATACTTGGATGATGTTATATTATTTTTGATTAATTTAAATTTACATTAATTTTGGTTCACTTATAATTTCATATCAAGCCCCTCAATATAAATTTGAAATAAATCCATCATAGTGGTTCATAAATTGTATATAATATACTAATGTATATGCCTTTTTAGTGTATAGTTATGTTGTTGTCTTTGAACAACTATTCATGTATCTGATTGACAATAGATCTAATTCCCCACTGACACCATTTAGGATGATTACCCCAAGATGTATATATTCCACTAATATATCCACATGAATGTATCCAGAAAAGGCTGTAATTCCAATGAAACCCATATACTGTATACATTTGAAAAAAAATAATTATTTAGTACTATAATTTTACTCATATCTAATGTTTTAACTATTTTTATTTCATCATAATTTCAAATAATAACTAAACTATCATATAATATCAATTAAATCAACCTAATTCTTAAACATAATTTATCTAAAAAAATTTAGATAGATTTCAAACATGTAAAAATCTCTATTCTAGAGGCCTTGTTGTATTAGATGATTTGATTCATAAATATATCATTTGAAATGTAAAAAATTCATATTTTTTTAAAACTCAAATTAATATTACTTACTCCATCACATATTATAAAACTACATAGGATAGACTGTGGAAATTATAGAAGGAAAACATGAACATGAAATCCATGTAAGTTAATAACTAAGGAAATAGTTCATAATGTGAGTGTTAAGAAGCACAAAATGAAATTAAAACAAGTGAAAAAGACCCATGATTAATTGGTGTAACTATCCATTCCCATAAGCATAGTGCTCTTATATTTATATTGTAATATGTTCACTATCATATCCATTTCTAAAAATATAATTCAAAATTATAAATTACCAAAATCATTGGACGAATATATAGCTCAAATCCCATAGATAATATAATTAAAATATACAATATTCATGACACTTGAGAAATATAACCCATGTGTAAATCATAATCCTGATTAATCCCAAGATAATAAATATGTTATAATACTACAAATTTAAAAGAATAACTAAAGGAGAAATAATATAGATTCCTGGGAGAATAAATAATTAAATCAATTTTCACTTTTCTCCTCATAGGGGGTGTATCACAGTGGTTACACCATTGAGGGAACTCTTGGGATGAATCTTGCTTGATTAAACCCAAGTACTTCTATACACCAAATTCTCATTGTTTCTTTCTAAACCCTTTCCAAAATATTCTAATATTATGTTTAACTTTAATAAAGACAAAATTATATAGTCATTGAACAAGGAGTTAATTTATTCAATATTACAAATTTTTTTATGATTATAAATAACAAAACAAACCACATGGAATATGGAATATGAAATATACAAATGCTAATATTAAATTGGAAAGTATTAATTGTTTTATTAAAAACCCAAATTGGAAAAAGTGGGATAAACATAAAATAATAATCAGGGTTAGAATATATTAAATGTATAAAAATTTCTTATTAGATTGATTCTTGACAGAAGATAAGAAATAGAAAAATTTCAGACAAATTCTGATTATTATAATGTAGAAATTTGAATGAAAAATGAAATAAATCATAAACAAAAAATTCCAAATTATATTTAACTAGATATATATGTAAGGTATATTTGTACATAAAAAAGGAAAATTTAATTATTATTTTATAAAAATGGAAAAAAAATAAATAGAATATGTAACTCATTGGAAACCATATTAGATTGGAATTTCCTTTCTGTCATACCCTCATGGGATATGCAGTTGTTCTGAAATACTCCAATAAAAGAAATATGTTCATTAATTATATTATAAAAATAAATATTCATCTTTTTTTAATATTCTATATTTTATTTTTTAAAATTATAATATAGATTGCTTTTTTTTCTCAGTAATTTAGTTAATTTATTTGTTCAACTATAATTTTTCTTCACTATGAACAATGTTATATTATAGTAACTTCACTGTATATAGAATTGTGTAGTTTGGGATAATATATCAATCCATTATAACAATATTTATATACCTTTGATGTCTATCTTATAATAGTCCCAAATTAGGAATGGTGTCAGGGTAAGTCCACATAGGTTGGTTAATTATATAATGACTTCTTCTTGTTAAATATGTATATAAAATTTTAATTATTGTTTTCCCATAATTATAATTGTGTCACAAATATAATTTTTAAATGAAATATTTATTTTTAATGTCTTAAATTTTATTTTTACAAGAATAAATATTATTTTTTTGTAGGTTGTGGTCTGTACGAATTCTCAGATAATAGTTTCATTTTCCTTTTAATAAGAGTGTTTGGGAAATTAAATAATTAGAAAATAATAATTATAATTATATAAAAAAAATCATATTATTTATGTAATTTATCTTTAAAGTTTCCATTTATGGTGGTGATGGAAAATTAAAAAATTATTTTATGGAGGTGGAAATTTTTACATTTAAATGATGATGTTTTCATGTTTATCAATGCTTCTTGAGGAAGGTATAAAATTTATATTTCATAAAGAAAATAAAAAATCATCACAATTTATCTTTGTTATCACATAATCATCAATGTAGGGGGACTAAGGGGTGTTGAAAAAGAAATGAACTACAAGAATTGGTTTAAGAGTATTACCTCTCCCTTCAATGTTCCTAATTGGGTAACTCCTTCTAGAACATTTGATGGAAATTTTTTGTGAAAAGAAATTTTCTGTAATTTACAGGGTGATTAAAAGAGGGTATTTAGTGTTTTGGGTGAGAAATATATTTATAATTTGTCGAGAAATTTGGAGAAGGTTGTATCTTTATATAACTGAAGAAAATGACACTTTTGTAAATAATCCTTACTTTTCAATAATATTAAAACATTATTGAGGGATAAAAGATCAAAAAATTTAAAATAATGTCTTGGGTAAAGAGATAAGTTATAGCCTCCCACCATTATAATATATTATATGTTGTTTTCACATCGTTTCACCTTAAAATTTTTGTTAATAAACTTTTACCCTAATATAACCTTAACATGGTAACTCACAATCATCAATGGGAACTAATATTATATCATAAAAAATATAAATTATTTTATAATTTCTATATTATTATTTAAAATTGAAAAATAATATTATAAAATAAAATTTCTATGATTTAGTGAGAGTATTTTTAGTATTATCCCAAATGATGATTAAAAACTAATGTATTGAAAATGTTTATTTTGAACATATTATTTATGTCTCATATAATATTATTAATGATTTTTATTTGAAATAAATATACTAGTTTATTATAAAAAAATAAATAAAGTAATAAATTCAAATAAATATGAAACGGAATTTTATAAAATTATTTTATAATTAAAGGAAAATAACAAAAATAATTCTTTTGAATTATAATATTAGCTTTATTAAATTTTTCAACACATTGGTTTACTATATGTAAAAAACTATATTATCAAGTTAGTAAATAATTCTTTAAATAAATAAAAAGAATTTTTAAAATATTTTGTCACTCTTATGCACTAATATGGATATAAATTTCAATCTATTTAAAGTAACTCTATTTTTAAAATTCATCTAAAAATCAATTTTATTATAATAATAAAAAAAATTAAAAATTAATATAAATTGAAAAAATTTATTTTAAAATTCTAATCCATTTTTCTAAATATAACGTCTACATTTAACAAAAATACATTTTAAAATACTAAATTTATAATATTTTATTATTTTTATAAGATATAAGATATGTTATAAAATTCCAATCATTGGTTATTAAAGTACAACAATCATTTTAAAAATTATAAAGTGACTTATAAAATTTATATTTTGACTTATAATATGGTTTAATTAATTTATAATTCATCTATATATAAAAAATTGTTTGAAAATTGCAGTTATTTTAAATATATTTTATTTTGCACTATTCACCTAAAAATAAATGTTTTTACAGAACATAAAAAATCCTCTCAATATAATATTGAAATTATAAATCTATAAATGATGATTATTTTTCCCAAGTAAATGTATATATATGTATTATAAAACAATTGAATAAAATGAGAAAATAAATTATATGATTTTTTTGAAAATTTAGTTGTTGTTATTCTTACGTCCTATAAAACACTATTAGTGATTAACATAAATAATAAATAATTTAATTTATTAAAATAATACACTATAAAAATAATCTATTATATTTAATAATAATTATAACACCTAAAATCATTGTTTCTTAATTATAATACTAAATTAACCAAACTTGAATAAAATAAACATTTTATAAAAATTTAAAAATTAATATATTTCATTATTCGGATACTTATCTTAGAAAAAAATTCTTTTACTATTTCATAAGTTTATAAACATATTGAGGTTTCTTTACATTTTATTTAGTGTGTAATTCTTGTTCTTATTTTTTGTTGTCTTAATTGATGAAAAAATAATAAAAATATTTGATCATTATAGTAATATTTTATTTTATATTTTATTGTAATTAATTTTTTGTTATTGCATTGAAATGATAATTGATTTTATATTTTTGACTTTAGATCATATTTTTTTGGATAAGATATTGGACTCCTATAAAATTCATGGATTCATGTTGCATACATTTAATAACGAATATGTCTTAAAAATACCCAATAATTGTATCTTCCCATATAAAGATGCAATATATTTTTGAAATATATTTATTATAATCAAAATAATCCATCATGTTCAATTTTTAGTTGTATTATTAAAATATATGTGGGACAACATTAATAGTGGTATAATGGATGATTCATTATGTATTAATTTTTTCGTCAACTCTATATCTTGATCCATAATGTTATAAAATGAGAACATGATCAATTTGTCTTGGACTCATAGGTAAAGATGTATTATTATTTGATGATAATGTACATGATGAATAATATACTTCTGTATATATTAAATAGTGTGAATTGTTTGACATGGGCTACATATATAAATTATTACATTGGGAAAATGAACAAAATCCAACAAAATACATTATATATATATTTTCAATCAATATTTAGACAATATATCCTGAAAGGGGTGATGAAAATAAAAAATTACGCTTTTCATTAGAGGAAGATAATAATGAGTAAATTTAATGTGAATATAATTAAATAGTAAAACTAGTAATGAAACTATGTTATAATTTCACACCATTTAGTGTTTTGTGTATATATTCATTGTTTTTTTTTCTTATTTTTAACATCAAAAATAATTATGTCTAATTTTATTTCATATTAACTATATATTAATAAATTTATAAAGGATGAATTATAATAAATTTTTTTTTGAGATCATAGTAGATTATATAAATATATTAATAATGATATGGGATTGATTTAACATGGTTTGATGAATGGAGAAGTGTCTTATTGTTGTTAAGAAACCTTATGTCATTTACATAAATCAACATACTATGTAAGTTATATTTTGATCCTCTCTTTTCAATTTATTTTTATTTCATTAGAATATAAATAAAAAAATGTGTAATAATCTAATTAGAGTTTATAATTGATCATGAATGATTAATACAATCATTATCAATATTAATGTATTAATAAGTCTAAATTATTGAAACATAGGTTCTGATCTGAGAAAAATTAGCATTTTTCACCTAGAGTGACGTTGTTTCAATAATATTTTGGATATATAGTAGAAGGAATATAAGAGGATAGTATTTCAGTAAAACTACATCAACTAAATTTTTTGGTCACCATTGATTTTTCCATCCAGTTTTAGTGGGGGGTTCAATAATGTCAATTGATTTGGGTAAAAAAATGGAATATATCAAAGATGAATGTAAAAGTGGAAGAATAATACAGTTATATAAAACATAAGAACAATTTAGGTAATAAATTGTAAATTTATTATTTTATATGTTCCATTAGATTATGGAAATAGTAGTAGGAGATATTTTAAGTCTTATAACTCGTCTTCTAGAGGTAAAATCCAACGACATTCATTTAAAATTTCAAACAATTATTTATGAATTACTATTATAATATTGAATTGTGTTGATATGAGATATACATGATTAGTGACAGATGAATAATATATTTTAATTATGAATGTTTACATTTTGGGAATAATATAAACAGTATAATAACAGATGACAAAACGAACTGGGTAGTGGTTTTCGTGATATTTCTATAAAAATATTATTAGTATATTAAACCTAGATATAATTATAGAATGATGATGTTATATTGATTTTGGTAGAAATGATTTGAGAATATATTCTATAATTTAGAGATGTGTGAGATTTTAATTTAGAGATTATTGAGTTTTAATATGATAAATTCCACGAGTAATCTATTTTAATGAGAATTTTTATACCTTATATAGATGGTCCTATAAATAACTACTATTTATATCGATTAAAGGTGAAATTTACTTTCTATAACTATGCTTTTCCTTGAAATGATAGAAAAAACACAGATGATTCGTTTTGAGAATGTTATCCACAATGGGATGGTATATATATGACATAGACATTCACTAATTATCTTGTGATTTTTCTACTGGTTACTAGGTTTTTTGATAGTTCTACCTCGATTAGCTCAGTGTTTAAATTGAAAAAAGAGAAGATTACCCTGATATATATTAGACTATTTGATATTACATTGAAAAATCAAATGGTGAAATACATTTTTACCATTAATTACAAATAAAATTATTCCATAAATAGTGTCCCACATGTCATATTTTTAATTATATGTCAACATCATCAATGATCTGGAGTTGATATGACCATTATGTTGTACTTGATATCATAATGACAAGGTGCACTATTCAAATATTAAATTATCATATAAATATTATTTATATGTGACCAAAATAATGGTTCGGTGGAAATAATAGCATGTTTTTTATTCACTTGATACATGTGAGATTGATGAGTTGATGATAATGGTATGGACCTACCACTTTTAATTAATGTATTATTCATATACCATTTGGGGGAAATAATTTTTTCATAGTACAATGAATTGTAACAACATGTAACCCACATCTATTTACTTATATCCATTTTACCATTGCTTGTATAGATCATCACCGATATTGTTTTTGGTGATATTTGGAAATTTTTCAGGTTTCTAAGATAGTGAATGGGTTTGTATAGTTAGAGAAAAAATGTGGTTTAGCCCTTAAAACTGGGAAACTTATATTTAATTCCTTAATGATGACAAATGTATTGTTTCATAGTTAGTAATAATAATGTGGCCTACCCCACTAACTGTTCAAAATGAGGTAGTGGGGTCTTACTCTATTGGATGTATTTTTTTAATAAATAAGAATCCAAAATGATATGATCAACCATTATCATAGAATTGTGTTAATATTTAGAACACATTTCATTTACCGTAAGGATAAAACATGAGAATAGTTTTAATTATTGTGATTTTGAATATTAATACTAGAAACACTTCCTCTTTTTATCCACATTCTTTTTTTTTGTAAAGGGATTTGGACCATGGAAGCCTATTATTTAATGGATTCCTTACCTCCGAATAATTGATTTTTATGGATCATATACTTTTTGATATTTATTTTGAATTCTTTTTAATTTTTTATTTTCAATATCCACAGTTTTTATACATTTTGGTTTATCTAATGAAATGAAATAACAGAATTGGATGCTAATTATTTTTATTTTATTATATCCTAGTCAAATATATTTTTTATAGACAAATAATATATTCGAGATTTATTACCTAGATCACCCTTGGTTATTTTATGGTGTTATTATATCATTTAGATATATGTTCACAATGAATATAATGTTCTTCAAGAGATGATTAATTAGATATTCTAATTTTGGTATTGTGTTTCTAGGAACTTTCTATTATTGATTTTATCCTTTTTCTCTCCAATCATATGGATACTTTATTTGGTGTTCAAGATATCACGAATTGGGGTAGGTGGTTACATAAGAATATTCCTATAAAATTAATCCAATGATATATTTTATTATTAATTTTATTTTTAGTTCATTTTTAATTATTGGATTGATACTCATGATAAAATACATTGAAAACGAGTAATATGAATTTAAAATAATTTTTATGGCCTTTAAAATAATGTGATTTTTTTAAATAATTTATTTCAAAATAATGAATTATTTGAAGACTAAATTTGAGTTTTATCACTGATAAATAATGGAATATTTTTTTAAATTAAATTTATTTTTTTTAATGAATGATTTTTGATTAAATCCATTTGATGTTGTTTTAAAAATTAAATTTAATGATTAAAACCATGAATTTGTGTCCATTTTAATTGATGTTTTAATTGATTTCATATTACCTGAAGTGATTGATATAACATTGTGTTATTAATTTTGTTAATGAACATGGGATCCTTAGATTTTAATTTGGAATTCCAAGGAAAAAATTGTACTCTTTTTTATATCAACATATAAATGAATTTATGATGATATTGGTAAAAAACAAAATGTGGGATGGGAGTTCACTCCATAGAGTGAAATTACATTCCACTAAGATTAAGATCAAGGGATTTTTTGAAAATTATATACATATTCCACTCATATTATTGAGCGTATTTAATCTATGTTCTTACCCTAGGTTTTATAACCATTGTGTTTTTTCTGAAAATTATTTGAACATGAAAATGATTATGAAATTGTGTATTCATGAATATTTTCATAAAAAAATTTCTTCCTTCATCACGTTAAAAAAATTCAATTTATGATTATTTTTTCTATCGATTAAAATATTTTAAATTAATATTTTATATCCAATTCTAAATTACTACCATACTATGTATTAAATACTTTAATATATTTTTTATTAGATATAGATTATTTAAATAATGGTTGGGTATATATTATTTTACTATTGGGACTCAAAATATTATTTTTTTCATTTTGTAACTTTTATATATGCATATGTTATTTCCATGAAAAAAGTAATGTGTTAGTAAGATGTGGTGAGTAATATAGAGAAGCAGGGCCTTGGTAGTTATCGATGACTGGTGGAGGATTTTATTCACTTATTAGTAGATGATCATCTAATGATTTAATTTTGATATTATGTACTGAAAATGGTTAACATGCCTTTTATAGTGCATTAATGTGTTTACATATTGCATATACCACTCGTTGAGTGTTTGGGAATAGAAATGTTTTATTGTTTTTATTATCTATTTTTCTTATTGTTATTTTATGGGAGAATATGTTCCAAATTTATGTTTATTGGTACCTAGGAACATGTTTATAGCCTATGGGAATCTGAAATGTTTTTTAAGTACTTACATGAATGGTTTGGATTTCGGTTGACAAGGTTAGTTTGAGTTAGTTCGTGCCATTATTCACACAGTGTTGACATATAGGATATTTAATAATTATTACTTCATAATATTTATCATGTGAGTTCCCATGGGAGTCCATCTTTCGTGTATATACCCAACTTGTGAGCCATTAAACAAGTGATTTGGATCTATGAGTCAAATTTACATAATTGTGCCTCTACATATGATTATGGTTTCCAAATAGAAGGGATGGTCTAATTAGGGGATGGTCTGTAGGATCTATCATATATTGTTGAATATAATGATGAATATATAACACCAACAAAATGACATAAATGAAAAAACTCGGATGAATAAATAATTGAAATAATGGAAATAACTAGCCAATATAAGATAAACATACATATCAAATAATATATACACGTAAAAAAGTTATTCAAAAACAAATAAACATGAAAGATCACCCATGACCGGTCATATAATTTCAATCTAAAATTACAAAAAAAAACTCCATGTTGTTTCAAAATACATCCATGTAATTTTACATCCATACCCTAAACCAAATCTTTCTTGTTTTCTATAGTATAGATCACGATCCCTACCCCAGACCCGATCTCTATAAAAAAATATTCTACCATTGTATCAATTGGTGTAATGAAGAACATGTGTAATGAATGAGTAGTCCACCACCATTTTGTTCCAATCTTACATCCATATTTATATATGTTTATGTATATGTAAATGAATTTCGACTAAACTCATGGATAAATATACCTAACTTCTTTTACATAATATGAACATCCTTGAGGATGAATTTATCTTCTTTGACCAATTATGAAATGTAATGATGTATCCATAGTCCATAATACATGATAACGCTTGGGGAATTAGGCACATACATCTCATCTAACTCCTCATGTCATCAGATACCATATTAAACAAATCATTAGTAATACTAATGTCCTAATGGATATATAAATAAATCAATGACATATCCCTCAAACATCCAGAAAAATATTCATGGTCAATGAAATATCCTGATGTCCCTAGGCATAAGGATATTTTTCCCCAATACATTATAAATCACTATTGAATCAAAAACCTAATTTCATAGGGAACGTCGATATGAATTCTCCGATCATCATCTCTCATTTAACATCACCCATCTCCCATAAATTTCAAAGAAAGATGAAACCCCCATATGATTGTCTCACTCACCATCAACTATTGTTTGTTTATGGTGAGAACCTCTTCAATAACTGATGAACAACAACATAACCTAATCCAATTATAAAATGGGGTCCTCCACCGATAATGACTTGTCAACACCACCACAAAATAGTCTCTATCTATGTTCTCCTGACTCCAATGATGATATTGGCCAATCACAGTGATACACAACAACCAATATTTTTTATTCCACACTATTTAGAAACATTTTGAAATATATAAACCTCAAACTCCATTTTTGGAATAGTCATCAAAATCTACCTCATCACACTAACATCATGGACTATCATTTCTAACAGTAAACACCATCCCACCAATCTCAACCCATGCCCTCATCATAACAAACATCATATTCTTAATCCTGGTTATCAGTATCATCCCACATAATTAAGAACATTCCCAATATATTCCCACTAAAGTTATTCAACCATATAAAAATATAATTAAATAAATTAATGTAAATTATATAACTCGAAAAAATAACAAAAACAATCAATCAGGGATTAACATAATTAATGTTGTAAGATAATTCCCATTTATTTGTCATAATTTCATTTAATCAATTTATCCAAAAGGTTTAATTTATTTTTAATTTCACTCCAACATCCCACAAATGTGTATTTATATATGAATATGATATCACATGTATAAATATAGAAAAATCTAGTCACCACTGAACATATTATATTTTTTTCATACATTTAACATCTCCCACTAAAACAAGAAAAAATGATAGATTGTAAAAATCTTATAGGTTATGTGAAATGCAGAAGCTATGTGATGTTCACCTAGAAGGGAGAAGAAAATAGTAGATGAAATATATAATAAAGAAGGATAAATATTAAAATTTCACACCATTTAATGAACCACAAGGTTTGGTAACAAGTTGGATAATAGGGTGGAATCCATATAGTTCCACTATTAAAAGGGTTCCCATTTTAAATTTGTCTCATGGTTTGGCAGAATAGTTTGTCCATACAAGGAACTAATTGTGTGTAATCACTGGCTAAGTGGTACTAATTGTGTGGTTTAGGCTACACAATTTTTCAAACCATGTGTAACCCATGTATAACCTCTATTATTTCTTGTATGTTCCCCAAAAATTATTTTATCCACCTCACATGGTTTTTATAACATTGATATATTTCATATGGGCTACATGATTTGAGCGACATGGTTATCAATAATTGTTCACCTACTAAATACGTAGTCTTTTGTCTTCTGATGTATCACTATAAAAGCCCGATGATATTAAAAAAATTGAACCATTGAGACACTCAATTATCGCCATAATACCTATAACTAGAGTTCAAATCCCACTATGAATCCCCATAATTATAATTATCTACCCCATTTCTTACTGATCTTAAATTACATTTTGTTTTTTATCTAACAAACCTGTAGACATAAACGTCCTAACATGACATACATTCATTATAATTGATCATCAGATGCCAATTACATGAAACAAAAGAGTTCTACCTCACTACCATTTTCAAAATGTCTGGCATCACAGTAATGCTGAAAATTGACATATAATCATATTTATATAGACAAATTCCCTTGAAATACATGATCCATATGAATCTAATACATGTTACGCATTATACGTAATTCTCACAAACTAAACAGAAACTGGTAAGTTCAATTACAATACTTGTACCTCATACTCCCATATTATTCACATCTATAAAATAGCAGGCCACTATCAATGCCTACATCGAGCTGTCATTGGATCCTCACCCTTATCTGACCCTACTATAACAACAACATGAACCTAATCTAATTTGTACTACCTATGTTCTCATCTTATTACATAGATGAAACTTCTACAATCAACAAACTCCACTATTGGGTCTCTATCACTCTTCCATGAACATGAAATGTATTAGAATCTGTATTACAATCAAAAGTACAAATCTTAGTCCTACCACATATCCTAAATTATATCTTGTTCCATGACTCCCAACTGCACATGAATTATATCTATAGAATATCTCATAATTACCCCTCTATATTCATTCCCAAAAATCATCTGTAGGTCAATTATACTGATTTTGAACATGTACTAACTACCCACACTACATGAACAACATAAAATTACCACTCCTTAGGGATCTCACCAAATATCACGCCTAATTTCCCTACTAAAGATCTTTAAGACCTAGAATTTTTTAGAAAAATATTCACTATAACATGGCATTAATTGGTCATATCTAAAAGATTCCCCTTGGTTATTAGTTCCTAGTTTACCACATTTGATAATGAGGTCTACCTAAAGATTTTTATCTATACTAAGATGGATTGAAAAAAACTATATTCAAAATGAGTCTCCTAGCTGAATTTTTCATCTATCATATAAGGGGTAAATTGATACATGTATGTGAAACTTATTTGATAATTCATAATATATGTGTATGACTACAACAAGATCATGAAATCATAATCTTGTTCAACCATCATTATATTATTGATGAAAATATCGAAAAATTGTATCTCCAGATCCTTTTATAAATATTCTTCAGTTATAATATTATATACTTGTAATTCCCACAAAAAAATTGATAGTCTTATGAGAACATAAGTAGGCATCTTCAGCCTCAAACCAAGGGGTCTCTCAAAATTTAATTAAATCATCATCATATAATAAATCTAGTTATCTTTTACCTACAGTACACCCTTACCTTGAAATAATAATGGGAGATTAGAGTAAAACAAAAGATTCAACAAAAAATAGATGCCTCACCTTCCTGCACTGCCCTATTAATACTAGAAATGACTCACAACAAGTGTCCCATATTTTTTCATCTAGCCAATGCCCATAATCTAAAATATTCTATAGCTACCCCATACACCATGGAGACTCTATGTGTGTCTTATTATTATCTCTATCCAAAAGGTCCTCAAACTGGCCCTCAAGGGTCCCATAAAATGAAATATCTAGTGGTACCACATTTTGTTTCCTCTAAACACCCCAAAAAATATCATCTATAAGGCATCATAAGAATGACTGAATACCATTTCCAATAACAAAAACGATAGTCATGTATATCAAATAGGGAATACTATAATATGATGTGTATATCACCCCTCTTACACGTCCATAACTTAACCACATAAAATACAATTCAACCTTTTGGATCATTACATAATCATATCAAAGTAAGGTGTCACATTTCATGAATATATGATATCATCTACCTAGGTTGGTTGAAAAGAATTCCCCTAAGAAGCTACATAGGATTATATTATTCAGTATTTTGTTGAATTTTTAAATAACTCACCTTGTTTCATTCATTATCACTAATTACCATTACTTGGGTCCAGACAATATATTCCATAAATGAAAATAATTATATATCAATATCATTCGGAAAAAAATTCTATTGATGGTGAAGTAGAATTCCAGAAAAGAAAATATAATAATATGTTGTGAATTGTTTTTTGAAACATTAAATATCATACCAAAATTCATTTAGTCCATGAACCCAAAGAAAATTAATATAATATATGTATAGAATATGATCCTATGTGACTACCGTGAAGCATTAAAATGTATCCCATTCAATAGATGTTCATGCAAAAATATTTCATAATACTTTAATGTAACACTCAAGTGTGCCGAAAAAGGATGAAATCCCTAAAGTGTATAAGAAAAATTCATAATAAAATTCCTAACAATTTAAAAATGGTATATTACCAATGAAAGGGGATATAGACACCAAAAGATAGTATAATTCCTTATATATTACCACATAATATCCTCAAATCTACAATATCGAAAATAATAAAATTAAATAAATCACTTAAACTATTTCTAGCTAGTCAAATACGATAACAAATTTATACCAAAGAATTGTATTGTTTTAATGAAATAAAATAAAATAAAACCTTATCTAAAACCATTTGTATCACCCTAACCCCATATCCACTTAATTTGTGCTCATGTTTGGTCAGAAATTATTCCTTAGAAACACTTACCAATGTTCTAAAGGTTCTTGACCAGTAGTGACCTTCCGATTAAGTAATAGTGGTCGGAAAATACCTACTATTGATGTTAATAATAATGTTCATATGATTCAATCATTGAAAAAGAAGTGATATAGTTTTGGGGATGAAATAAATGAAATATAGTCACTATAATAAAAAACATTATATCCATAGATAATATATAATATATACATGTAATAAAATATTAAAAAATTGAATAGATATGTCAGATATCCCACATATGAATATTATAGAGCATACACAAAATACCTAGAATGATATATATCAAGATGTAATGATTAATTATGTTCAATATTATATCAATCCCATTATCCAAGAAAGTTGTGTTTAAGGACATATGAGCCATCACTATTACTTTTTTATGTATTATGTATGTTATGGTGTTAGATATTATCTTTTTGGTTGAAAATTATTTGGATGAGCAGTTAAATCTAGATAATGTCAGTAGTGGTAATGTATGAAACGAACATCATTCTCAAGGAAATGGCTATGTAAATTTTTTGGTGAAGAGGATAAGATAGGGAGTTGCTACATGTTGTCAAGGATTATCACCCAAGGGCTCCATGAATTATTCGTGGTAAAATATGTGTCTACTAATTGCTTCTGTATAAATATTCATAAATACTAATCATTCCTTCTTGTCACAAATCATGTTCAAGCCCTACTGTTTCTGGATAATCCTTTTACTTGATCCTTATATCTTGAGATATAAATGAGAGGATAAGGGATAATAACACTTATATAGACAATGTGATCTGACCCTTGAGGTGATAATTTCGTTTGGAACCTCTTGGTGGCATCGTTGATGCCATACAATACTACTATTGATATGGAATGGTTATCCAAATATCATATACAACGTGATTATTTTAGGAAAAATGATGGGGTGTATTCGTATCATTGTAATGTGGTTTTCCTTTTTTGAAGAAAATTGAAACCCAGATAGCAAAGGATAATATAATATATAGGATGGTGTAGCCAATAAATCTCATGTCAGCCAGCCGTACCCTGATGGTAGAGAATGTTTTGAGTTTTTAGTTTCCAACGGTAGTGGCGGAGTGTGGCAATATACTTTAAAGAGATAATTCTATGATTTCCTTCCCATAGTGGGAGGGAATTATATATCACTACACATGCCTTGTTGGCACTGATACCAGCATCAGTATATCATAGGTATTTCGTAGAGCTTTTCATGTAGGGGGGGTTTGTGGAGGACTTGTAGAAGAAGGTCTTAGTAAGTCCAATGTTCGAGGTTATGTGTGGACTACCAGCACCGCCACCAAGTTTATATGGAGAGAGACTACCAAATACCAACATGTTTATGGGAACATCAATCTGTTAATGGGGGTATCCTTTTGTGTGAATGGATTGGTGCCTGTAGGAGTTTTAGCTGTTGAGATAGCAGAGATGGTTCAAGTTTCTCTAGAATTTTGACATTGAGATACTCTATTCTCATAAGAAGGGGGTGTGGTGGAATACACAGTCATCATGAGGTCATTCTTATGGCTTCTGTGTGAGGCGATGAAGTACCTGTCCACGATTTTGATACCTTTTGTTGGCAGTGATAGAGAAACTTACCTCCAGTATATGATTGACACTCCCCCACCCATTCAGTGAGTTAGGGAGGAAAAACATGTTGATGTTAACTGTGATTCCCAACATGATCTGATATTGTTAGGACATGCTACTGATAGATTTTCAATAGGTGAGAATCATGTAATCCTTTTAATAGTGAGCACCATGGTTCCAGTGATGTTAAGGGAGGAGGTGTTGAGGGAATTCCATACATCCCATTTGGTGGTACATCCTAGTGTAGCGAATATGTACCATGACCACCAAAGTCCGTACTTGTTTCTCGATATGAGGAAAGTGGTGGATGATTCCATTTCATGATGCCTCACATTTACGTATGTGATTGATAATAATGAAGATCCAGAACAATTGAGCACTACATTTTTTCCACAAAATAGATTGTCATGCGAAGAGGACCATACAAAACATGAAGGACATGATTCGTGCTTGTTTCATGGATTTTTGTCCAGTTGGGAGCACCAACTCCCACAGGTTGACTTTGTGTACAACAATAGATATCACTCCACTATTGGAATGACACCATTTGAGGCCTTGTAGGGGTGGCCATGCATATCACCTCCAGGTTAGAATGTCCAGGGGGAGTCGTCACTCGTGGTCTAGAGTTGGTACGAGCTACTACTAAGAAGGTCTAGATCATCCAGGAGTTAATGGGAACTACAAATAAGAGAAAGAAGCCATATACTGGTAGAAGATAGAGACCCCTGGATTTTTAGGTGGGAGAAAATGTTTTCCATAGGGTCTCACCTGAAGATGAGTATATATATTTTTTCGGGGTGGAAATATTTCAACAAGGTGTGTCAGAACTTTTCATATCCTAAGAATATATTGCGAGATGGTGTATAGCCTAACTCTATTCCCACAAATGCATTGACTACACAATTTTGTTCATGTTTTGCAGCTGAGGACGTACATTCATCATCCATCACACATCATTGACTGTAGTGAGCTGGACATCGATGATGGGGTGATGTTTGTTGAGTTCCTGGAGGAGATAGTGGAACAACAGGAGTGGGTCCTAAGATGGTGGTCTATTCTAGTAGTTTATGTATTATGTATGTATGGGAATCTCTATGAGAGTAAATGGGAGGGGGAGGCCCAAATTTGTGCTCAATTCCCCCATATTTTTTTTAATATGTTGTTTTGGCTTCTGGGGATGTTAATCCCTAAGGTAGGGAGAATGTTACTACTCATAATTTCTGTGAAATGTTTTAATATTTTATGGAATTACTTCAAGACTGTAAAATTTTACAGCATACGATTCAGAGGCCCGGAGTGAAAAAAATGATCTATCAAAAAATATTAATTTTTAAATAGTGAATGTGTGTAGTTTTCCTAAAAAATATAATAACATTTAAATGGTTTCCTAGATCATAAATATGAGGGTACCATTATGTTCAAGATTTTGTGTTTCTCCTTGACATGAAATAGGGTTAGTTAGTGCATCCCCTCATGAGAATACCTGAAAATAGTATAACCATAAATAAAAGAATAATATTTTTTATCATATACTTACAAATAATGAACGGTGGCTCAGATTAAAAATCTGAGACCACTACTGAGATCATAAGTGTAATCATACTTGTGGTAGATCGTATCATTAGCTGTCATAGGCCAATGGTGAAAGATATTTTTTTGTTATAACTAAAATTATTAATTTAATATTATTTTATTTTCAAATCCATATAAATCATAAATGGTATCATTGATTGAAAATCTAAGACTACGATTGGAATGGTAAGGTGTAATGATGAAAAGTACCTAACATTCTAGTAGGATCCTTTTTGGACAAACTATAGAGAATGTTTTTTTTGTACTACTCATTCATTTGGGATTGTATACTTTCCCCTTTTTCATTCATTACATACTCATACTCTCAGTGGTTGTTTTTAGTTGTCATTGTACTACTCCTTTTTTATTGTGTTTTTCTTGTGTCTATAGTGACCAGTTAGTGTGTTTATAGTTTTATAGGAAATTTCATCCAATTTCGGGTTTTTCCTTTCTAGTGCTGGTCTCCAGCACCTGGCCTATAGAAGGCGTGCATGGATTAGTCATGGAACAGGCCCCAGGGAACATGTTGTAATATGTAATGAATTAATTAGTTATATTTATAAAGTAAATTGTTAATGTAATCTCATTTTATTAGGAAACAGGGTATGATTTTGTAACCCAAATATTTTGATCAGAAATTCTTATACTTAAACATGTGACTGATTACCTTTCTATGGAATGAATATTCATGTACACGATAAGATGTGGGCATCCAAATATCACTCCAATTAATTGGGTAATGTATTTTTCTCATGATAGATTATGTGTGGGAAAAGGAATTAAACATAATCAATTATAAGACAACATCCACCATGTGATAATTTCATGATTGTTATCCTTGACTTGGTCTAATGTGATGTTGTAGGTTTCTTCTATAATTCATATGATTTTATGGTCTTATGAAACCCTGTTCTCTATGTTATTTATCTTTGTGATTAATCCTGATAATTTTTATATCGTTTTATACAATGGATTGAAATTTTATGTTTCTATATCATGTTTAACTGATTCGTAGGACTTTTAGAACATCGAATACATTTTTGTATTCCCTAGTTGTCCTTTGCTGTTTTTGAATCTCAAATGGATTTAGAAAAACATTATGGAGAATTGAATAAGGAATTAATGTTATCTATCCCATTCGATGATTTTTGTACCAAGTCAATCCATGAAAAATGGGACTTGTAGAAAATCATAATGGTGTGTTAAGTAAGAGATTATATAGTTTACTCTAGTCGACTGATGGATCTATGGTATCAAAATAATTTAGGTGAATAGATTAATGAATTTTTGTATAGTTGTTTAAAAATTATACCATTATATTATTTTTATTAATGGTTTTTTCATTATAATTATCATGAAACATATTAGGGTTGTGTTAATTAACGGAATGATATACGATTTTAAATTGAATTTATGGTGATTCATGTTATTTATAGATGTGATTATTATATATGATTAGGGAATATACATCATGGTATGAGACATTGAAAGTGATTGAATTTTTTTGATAAAAACATTAAAATTATCAAGGATTAATATGTGGTGAAATAATTTATATAATTGGAGATAAAAATTAGTCGGTAATATTTGGATGAATTTTTTGGTATGTTATTTCTGAAATTATATAAGTTGAACTGTAGGGGTTATTGTTTTGGCATAAAGAATAATGAATTATTTCATTATATTGTGGATTTTTTGATAATCGGAATTATCTTTTATATTTATAATGTATTTTTATTTCGTTGACTTCTAAATAATGCTGAAATTCCATGTCTTCAATTTTTATTTTATGTGATCCATTAGATGATGATTTGAGTAATTCGGTCAAAAAAATATTTTATCCTGAATAATCAATAACTAGTTAAATATATGAGAATGTTTTAGAAGAACATTAAAAGATGAAATTATACATCTAAATTAAGATTAAATTATTTATGTTATTAGACTAGATTATAATGTATCCTGTAAGTATAGTAAAAGGAACATAAAATAAAAAATATTCTAATGGATAGTGATTTTTTTATTTTTTTCAAATACTCTAACTTATTTTAATGAAATAAAGTAATGTAAAAATACCATTACAACATTAAAATTATTTAAATTAATAATTCATTTTCATTTCAAAGATGTAATACAATCCAAATAACTTGATTCATCATTATACCAGATTCTAGAATAAGTTAAATTTTATCTATCAAAATTAATTTTTTTTTTAAAATGTTTTTATATGCATGATGTTTCTCATTTGTAATTGAATAAAATAAAACATAATGAATAATTATTTAATTTAATATTTTATAATATATATATATATATATGAATTTAAATAAATATATTGATGATTAATAGTAATATAGTTATTATAAGACCATCTTCTTCATAAAAAACACATTATGTGAAAACTTGTTTTTTGATAAGTTAGGTGATTTTAGATTTTGAATTATGTTACGGTTCATATAGGAATTGAATTTGTTAAGATTTTTTGTATGTTTTTGAATCAATTTTTTTAACATTATTTAATAAATTCACATTAATATTGTTCGTAATGAATATTAAATATTTTGACAATTTCTCACTACTGTAAAACAGTAAATTTGGTTAATCTGTGTAAAAACTAATTGATAAGGCCAACCAATTTCTAGATAAATCATATTTTATGAATTTTTAGACACCTTATATATTAATTTTGTAGTTATAAAAATTATGGTAATCTGGTTGATGTATTTACAGATATATTAACATAAGAAATGAAAAAGATAAACTAGAACTATCATTCTTTTAGATATCTTTTATTATTTAAAATATGGATAAAAATAAGTAGTGAATGAATATTTGAGGTTATTTTTCGTATAATTAAATTATTTTTATTATTTTAATATTTTTTTGGTTTTATTTTATTATATATTTACCTCACAGACATATTCAATGCTGACATAATTCCTAAGAAAATAATGGAAAACAAAAGGGTAATGGTCTAAAATCCACACAAATTATGTATTAGGGTTGAGTTTTGGTTCAAAAAATAAAATGATGTTTATTTAAGATATATTAGTTATGGTGAAATCTATTTTCTCATAATATTCATATTATCTTCATATAATTAATTTTAAATAAAATTAATAGTGTAAGACATCATTAATGATATTGTTTATTAAATAAAATTTTGTTAAAGTATTTAACAATACTAAAAATACTGAAAGTGGGAAATTAAGAAGATAAATTGTATAAATATCAACATTTTCATTTTTATAATGCAAAATTTTTATGTAATAAAAATTAACCACTTTTTTTAAAAAAATTAATGGTCACGAATAAAGGTAAAACATGTTAACAGGGGTAAAAAATAGTAGTAATTCATCAATGTAGATAGTTCTAAATATTGTTCAATTGAAATATTTAAACATTATTATATACTAACATAAATCTTATTAGAATTTTTAAAAATTTATCAGTGGATATAATTTACCAATTTCGATTCATTGATTAAATTTCCTAATATTTCACCCTCCCAACTTATAAAAGAGCATCTAATAAAGTGTTTGTTTATAATCATATATAGTAGCATAACCAAGTAAACCAAATGGGGACATCAATAATGATAAGTGAGAATAGTTGACCAATAAATTTTTTTTTATTCCAAAATTATGTTGTACTAAATGAAACTATGTACAATTACATGGTATTTTTCATCGATTATTATAATCCTTTTTTTCCTAGTTTAATAATTAATGTGATGTTTTCTTCTATAGATATAGGACGAATTTCTAAACAACAGAATCATTATGTTTCATATTTTTCAATCATGTTATTTTATTTACTGTATGTTATAGAAGGAGATTCATATTGGGGTTTGTGAATGGCGTGTCAATGTTCTAGTGAATATTGTGAAAATTGTTTCTTAGATCATTTTCAATTAAGTCAAAATATATTTTGGTTCATTTAATTTTTCTTCACAAAACCATCAATGTGTGTGATCTTCTAGTTAACTCACATTAAATCATCTTGTGAATGTATATATGATATCTTCCCAAATTGAATTATATAATAACATTAATGAATATAAAAATATTGAATGCTTTAACAAGAATATTTATGGGTTATATAAATCCCATTTGATAACCATTGGAATTAGATTCAATATCCTCTCAATTGTTAAAAGTGAATAATAGAATGAAAGAAATATTTTTTAATGATACACAATCATAAACATCATTCCATTATAGAGTTCCATTTTTTTCATCATTCCAAAAATTGAATATCATGTATGAATTGATAAATAATTTTTTTTAATGAAAACCATTTATTGTTAAATAGATATCATTATTAGCATTTAACATTAAATATATTCATCAGAGACTCACCCCTTTTAGAAGAGACATTTTAAATCAAACATAATTAAAATCATGGGTCATTTTTAATTTCATTTTTTATGTGGATTTAATAAATTAAAAACACCATTTCATAATGATTTAGACAACCCTGAATGATTAGTGGATGGTATTAATTAATTTAATATATAATAGAATTTCTATAATACTCCATCATAGTGCTCTCTTCACTGAATGATGTAGTTTTTACTCATCCCCCTTTTGGATATGTGGGTTAAAATAGGCATAACAACTAATTCATAATCATTATCCTAGGATTACATAGAATCAGTTGGTCAGTAAAGTTTCATATTCTAAATGTTTATATATTATCATTTAAAATCATCCTTTAATGAACGGTATGTTCATTAAATTAATGATATTTTAATTATAATGGTTCTGTTACACAATATTAATCCGTGAAATGTAACATTTTAAAAAATATTTCATATAGAAAAATCAATAATAAAAATAATTTTAATGAATTATATTAATAAAGTTGAATAATTGACAACAAAAAAATTAATAAATAAAAAAGCATACCAAAATCATATAATTAATTCAATTATTTATTTTTAACATATATTTTATAAAATATAATTATTAAAATATAATTATTTGTCCATAGTATTTTAGTTAATATTAATATTGTATTCATTTTAACACATATTTATGTAAACACATATAACAACAATATATTTCTGGATAATACACAAAGCATATATAAATATTCCCAATAAAGATTTTATAGAATAGAAAGGACATGAATAAATTATGAAGGATGTAAAACTTTTATCCATAACACTATTGTATGTTAATATTATATGTTAATTATGTTTTATATGAGTCATAACAGAGTAAATAATCAGTCAAATAAAACAACTCTCTATAATACTATCAACATAACATCTCTATGTTATGTCTCGTAATATGTATTAAAAACCATATAAAAACCCAATATTGGCCATGAATTAGACTTATTAAAAAAATTATCTTCTCATCTAGATAATTGGATGTCAGTGAAAACATAGATTAATGATTTGTTGCATTGGGATGAAGTTTTCAATTTTTATAATTTTAAATGCTGACAATTATGCATTATAGAAAAATGGTTCTTACACATTAATAGATAAATTTTATGAAAATAAAAAAATACAGTAATGAAATGATCTTACATATATGAGGGTATATTTCAAAATAAACTAGTAAAGAAATTATATTCAATATATGTGTTATTCCTTTATAACCAAATTAATATAAATTCTTTTTATAAAAAATAACAACCTGAAAGATAAAAATTACTACAACAATATAAAAATGGATCCCTAGAGGTGTCAAATGTGGCCATATAAATTTTTTATCCAAAAAAAAAAAGAATTAATATGTCAAAAATTATAATATTTATAAATCCATATTACATTTAAATGATTCATCAGTTATCATGTTATTATGATCATGGAGATCACGTTCACCAAAACAATAACTGTACCATGATCAAAACAATTAAAACAAAAATAAATCATATAGGGACATATGTATTATATGACTACATAATAATATAAATGAGGTAACCACATATGTTATACCATTATAAAATAACATCATTAATCTATAGTGACATTTAATTGTATTCAATATTGAATAAAAACACTTATTATCTCTATTAAGAGTGAACTATAATAAAAGAGTACTCATTCGTGGTTGTTTACTTTTGAGAACTAGTGTTGGAATGAAAGGAATCATCGATAACAACATTGATCAATTATAAGTCTCATCATTGGGATGTTATACTTGTATATGTTGTGGAATGATCATTTTCATATTTCTATGAAAGATATATCACATTAATAATGTCAATAAAACATATCCATGTCATCTAATGAATCTATAAATCATTTATTAGTATGAAAACATAAATAAGGAAAGTGGATATAATATATCAAATTTCTATGTCACCCCAATGTAATCCAATCATTTCACCATTAACTTATTATAAAAAATTATTCCGTTATAAAAGATGTTGGACTGTCAATGTAGTATAAATAATATGGATGGAATTAATATATTGTTATATTTGTGAAATATAATATACATATAACATATGTATCATTCGTTAACAATACACCACTACTACTAATGAAAAATAATGAATACCTAGAAAAAAATTAATAAGACTAATTAAAAATAAGATAAAATTAATAAATCAACCATGTAATTAATATTGGGAACATTTAGTATTTGTGAAAAAAAAATTGAATGATAACTTATTATTTTGGGATTGTATATTACTACCTTATTATGGTGTAGACCCTACCTTGGGATACTATATGAGTGTGGAAAGTGTACCACCCATTTAGCAATGGGATGAAAAACCCGAATCGATAATGAAATAATATACTTCCCCACATTAAGTGTTATATATTCCTTAATTAACTAAATTATATATATACTCAACTTTTAAAAAATTAGAACCCAACATAATGAAATTATTATTCTATTACATATGGATTATCAATTGTACACTCATATTTGAACACTAAAGAAGAAAAATAATTGAATATAAATGTATTATACCTTTCAGTGAATGTGGATTTCAGGATTGTTAAATTTTATTGAAAATATTAAAACACATAATATGGTAAAAACCAATAACTTCTAATAAAAAAAGGAAAGATAAATCAACATCTTAGTTGAAGGTAACATATATACTAAATTGTGGAACAACAATACAAATGAGGGGGATGATATGAAGGGTATTAATTAAAGATAAGGGTTCCTAGAAATGAAAATATACTATGTGGGAAAAAAATTAAATTTGTGTTTTTATTTATTATTTCAAAATGATCATTATGTCAATTAAAAAAATATTTTACTACAACACTCCAGAACAGATGTGGGTATCCTCTGGGTGATGGATTCCTAAAAATGATCCAATGGAATCTTTGGCGTTAGAACATTGTGTATGGTTTCATTAATCAACAAAAAACCTTCTCTCACAAATAATAATTCCCCACTAACATTCATCCAATAAATTCATAATGTCCTTAAAATATATATTCATCAAAAAGTTAATTGATATAAATTATAATTTTATCCATTCTGAAAATATGGGTGTCATTATTATAATAAACTATCTATGAATATAGTAGTATACATTTCAATAGTTCTAAATAGTATAGAAAAATGATAATAGGTATTAAATATATTTTTCGTAATCATGCATTGATTGAAAATTAAAGAGTTAATATTATAATAAACACTCTTTTAATGGGTAAGGGGGAACCCAAATCGACTAAATGACATACAACATTAAAATGTTCCCCAAAGTACTGAATTGAATGAAACTAGATCACATCATCAAGAGTAGCACCTCCCCATCATAATAAATGTTGTTCTAGCTTCCATAGTATCATCGATGTTGTCTAGTTGTCCTATGCAACGATCAATGGGCCTGTTACCAATGGAAAACAGACATACACTCTGAAACATCTAATTCTAGAAGCACAAATTTGGTGAAAACTCACAACTTTAGACCTCATCTAAAGCATCCCATAATGAAGATCCGAGATCAGAGACCCTAGAACCCCAGACAACACATCAAAAAACACCAATAAACCATATTTTAAATCAAGATTCACAACAGTAAGGAGAATCACAATAATAAATAGATTCAAAACCAACATAGTAGATTAATAAATAGATTTACATATGATAAACATCAAATCATAAAACCAATACCACAAGGGAAATCACCCAATAACCAGGAATTATTGATACATGACTTGCCTCAGACAAATCGATCCAAAACCAGACCCATCACTACATTTGATCCCGTTGGAGAAGACCGCATCAAATCCCAAAGCACTCACAACCACCACAGATCAAATCCACCACCCTCAATCTAAATATGTGACCAAATAGACATCACCATCCGAGAAGATTGAACCCATGAACCCACCGATGGTGCTTCTTGACATCATCACTGGTCTTATACTCATGGAACATGAACCAAAAATGCCACATATGAACGAAACATCGCAACAACTGGTGGGTTCACTACCCCGAACTCAACGTGGAGACTTTGTGAAGATAGGATATGTATATGACCCACACCGGGGAGAGGAAGGTGACAATATGGGGGATATGTGTGTGATAATCCTTATAGTATAAAGTGGTAAACTATTCTCATATCATTTAATCATGGTTCAATGTATGTGATTATCCACATAGTAAAATCTTATGGAGTCTATAAAGCATGATCAAGAAATGAAAAATCTTATATTCCTTTGGGATTACTCTAAATATCATTTTGAATATAATGTTGATCCTTGGAATGTGATGTTATCAAATTCATATAATAGTTTATCCTTAGTAAAAAAATATTAAATTCATTTACAAATAAATTTATGTTTATAATTTTATATATTCATTTAATAATAATTATAATGATATAGAAAATAATATAGAAATAAAATGCATTATTTTATTATATGATAAAAAATATTGTTTCTCATAAATGAACTAATTCTTATATTGAATAATAAGGAGTTCACATATCAAAAAATAATTATAATTCCATTAATATCTCTTAAATTGAAAAATCATTTATTTTATCCATTATTTATAGAAAATTAACAACTATAATTTTTTTTTTAAAATTTTTATGTTACATTAATGATCATCTTTTTTCTTTTATTAGATCAAATTAGATTATAGAAATGATATATATTTTTCTTCTAAAAGTAAAAAATGTCTAATAAATAAATTTACCCTACTCATCATATCAATATTTTGAAAAAATTATAGTAATTTGTGTATTCATAAAAACATTAATAGATCTATCAAGACCATGTGAGTAGTTTTAGGTGGATATTTTTGACTGTATGGAATATAATATCTTACCATGTATTTGAATACACTAAATATTTTTAATTAATTTTGAAAATAATGTACTAAAATGAAACCACATCAATAAAATTTAAAATTTTTTGTTTCTATTACCACAATAATAAAATTGACATACCCTAAAGATATTAAATAACTAAACTGAAGTACAGTGTGGGTCTGGAAGTATCATGACGTCAAATTATGAATTAGTTTACACTGATTATACCATATTCACTCAAAATAAACATTTACACCATTTTTAGTATTTCAACTACAATCTAAAAATATATATATGGTTTCATTTATAAACTGCAGAACTACTTAAAGCCAAAAGTAATACATAACATAAATAATATGAATACATGCTATTTTTACTTGGTTTGATGCTGATGTCAAAATGTTTTCCTTGACATGTATGTGTCAAGTCAAAGAAATAAATTTATCTTCACTATAGAAAATATAATACTTATAAGTTAGTAAGTATCATCTTAAATGAAATATATACATTACTATAGAAATTTATAATCCTTAATCCTAGTTGTTGTTGTTATCCATAATATAAATACTACGTCTTTGTAGTTGATATATCCAAACAACAAATTAATTTCATATCTGGTATTGATATTATTATAAAAGATCCACCCAATATTCCATGGTCCAACTTTTAAACTACAGAACAAGATCCTTATAATTCTTTTAAATGTATCTCTATATCAATTTTTGAAATTATTTAATCAATAAGTGTATTTTAAAGATAATAGATAGTATTTTATTGGTGTATTAACATCATTATATTCATGTAACCTAACATCCAAACATTTTTTTATTACGATTACTGATTGCCTTTAGTATATTGTAGAAAAATATTTTTTTGATAAAACAATTCTTCATTTACTTTAATATTGAAAATTATTTTTTTTCACATAAATGTTTTCTTGTTTACAGAAATTCTATTTCATAACATCTCGAATCCTCTCCCAAATTCATTGTAACTTCATATTATAGTTCCAAAAATTATATAACCCAAATTATAAAAAGAATATAGAATATGGATTCCAATAATATCTCCCATAAAATCATCTATATCACCATCTCTTCATAAATTTGATCAAGTCATTTTAAAGCCAATACATAATATTGATTTTTTTATAAAATATTTTTATTACACAGTCATGGCCCTTATTTTTTAAAAAATTTATTTGACATATAATTATCCTCAAGTGTCATTGTTAAAAAAAATCAATGATTCCCTAATGTTAAGAATGATACAATGATTATGAGTCATGAAATTTATATAATGAAGCCCATATTTTCATTTTCACTTCGATAGTGTCTTCCCATAAATTTAATGAGAAATATTTTTGGGATTAATAGTTTTTTAAAATAAAATGACTAAAGATTAATCAAATATAGACTAAATTTTTAATTTAATTATAGTTTTGATGTCTCTCTATATTGCCTAATCATCCAAAAAATCTTCATTATCAAACAAAATATAATACAATATTTAAGGACCAAATGTTGTTATTTTATATCTCTAACTTTGGTATATGGACTGTCACATTGTTATTTATATTTTGATATTCTTTACCTCAGATCATATTCTATATCGATTTTACATGAAATTTAGTAATATTATACTTTTATATCCTTATCATACTATCATCATCAACATTATATCTCAGTATATTTTGATAATCTGAATAATCTAAATTTCCCCTATACTCAATATTTCATCGTTATAAAATTATAAATTTTGCATATTGAACACCCATATACATTAAAATAATTCAAAACATACAATATTACTATCTTTTAGTTGTTATTTAATTTATTTTATCTAAACATCACTGATTTTTAGGACTTTCACTTTATCTGTATCAGTTAATTAGGTATACATTAATCTAATTCATCTAGATTTACATTGACCAAAAGTTATAAACATTACCAAATACCTCAAAATTTGGTCTCTATAATTTTAATAGATATTTAATAAATTGATCCCATATAGATTCTATAAAAATTCTTATTTCATTATCTACAATCAACTTCTATAATAATTTAAATTTTCTTATAGTACATTAAAAAATGATCCAAAAAAACATATGAATTTAGTGTTATTTTTTTTCATATTAAAATTTTTAGCTTTTATAATAGTTCCATATCATTAAAAACCAAATAGATACTAAATAAATTCTCCAATGATAAATTATATCATGATTGTAAAACTATTCTTGAAGAAAAAATGATGCCTGTTTCATTTAATGATAATAATACGAACAACTGACCTGACAACTAGAGTAAGTGTAAATAATATATAAATCTTTTAATAGTTTTATAACTTTTAGAACCTAAAATATCATGAAAATATAAATAAATAAATGATTATTACTTATAAATAAATAAGTTAACCTACTTATAAATTGATGATTTTTTATTCAACAAATAACATTATAAAAAATATAATTTAAACATATATAAAATTTATTCATGTGACAATTTCCTTAATAATATTTTAGAAATATCATATATCCACATTAATAATATCAAATGATCGGGTATAAAAAATTTTCATGAAAAATTTAATTAGAATTTTTCAAATATAATTTATTCAAGAAACATTAAAAAATTTAATCCACAATATATCTTCCAACAATTCACATTTTTGTTATTATCAAATAATCCAACTATATTCTTTATATTAAAAATATTATTTTCTAAAGAAGTTATTAGATTACTATTATCAAAATCATCAATGAAAAAAATGAATTTAATCTATAGAAACATATGAAAACACATCGAAAATTCAAGAAATATATGTAGGAAATCATGAAATCAGAAATTATACTATCTGGGATATAAATATTTTGGATATTGAAAATATATCCTCGTCAAACTTATTATTTAAAATTTTCAGAATAAACATTGCATCATTTTTTATATTTTCATATTCTCTTTATATATGGATATCTCAAAGATTAACAACCAAACTCACACTCCTGGGATAATCTCTATATATATTCTTCAATTTGGATGATACCAAATGTAATGTTTTTGTTGATATTTGGTGAAATAATAAACTCACGTGATATATATCACATTTATCATTAAATATTTCACAAACATTCATTCATCTGTTTGTTTCCTCATTGAATTGAATCCCTATTAATTAAATAAGTATTGAAAATAAATATAAGATATATGGGGATACGTTAGTATGTTATATTTATCATATTTAGTGAAATAATATTGTGTGATATTTTAAAACATTGAATATACATTCAATTTATCTATTGAATTAAGAGAACATTAAATTATTTATTCCATTTTAATTTTATAATGATTATTGTCGACGGGACATATATTAATCCCATTACCTTCTACATTAACATTCTTTAGACGTTATTCCTATTAAAACTAGCAAAAATATATATCTAACTATGATATTTAAACCTTAAATTTTAATTCCATATATTTTAAAATATATAATCATTCATTATATACAATCATCTCCAACACTCTGAGTCTCTGGAACTTTAATCTTAACAAAAATAAAAAAAACGAATTTCATGATGCATATTATCTATTATTCAACACATTATCATATATTAGTAATACTTTCATCCACATATGTGGATTCTGAAATGTATTTTATCATATTCCACATTTTTATCATGATAACACAAGTTACATAAATTAGTAAAATTACCATTAATTTCAACTTCATCATCTGATATATCATCCATCAAACCAATTATTATATTTATTTCTCTAAATAATTTAATATTGTGTTTAATATTTACTCCAATACAATTAATATAAATTGTTCATAACAATCCATTATGTGTTCAATAAATCCATAATTTATGAATGTATTCATTATTTTCAGATACTCCATTACACCCTTCTTGGTTTTTTTATATCATTATTTTTCCTACATCCCAAGGCTAACTCAATATTTTTATTACTCTGAATTGTATTTTATTACATACCCTTATTCCATTACAACTAAAAAATCATTCTTGTTAGTAATAAATTATGACTCACCATAATTATTAAAATATTTATGATAATAATTATGTACATTATTTAGATATTTAAATCAGTTATTTGTCAAAACAATTACCTTCTTATATGAATTTTTTTTGGTATTTGACATGATGTATCATGCCAATTGTTTATCTACATATTAATGTCTAAAATCGGTTTCATTCAATTAATGAAATGTCAAACAATCATTTACTATTTTGTATTAAATAATTTAACTGAAAAAATAATTTAAAATAAATAATAATTTATTCCTTTGTGATATATGATGACCTATATTACCTAATTTTTTTATATCAAGACCAAAGTCAATTTAATCTGTCATTGTGTAAATAGTTTTCTAAATCATTATTATATCGTTCTTTCATGAAGTATAGAGTTTCAATGAAAACCATATTAATCTAATTTTAATGGTTTTCATCTATATTCTAAAAAATATAATTATTTCAAACAAAATATTTAGAACCATCTATTAATTTGTTCTTCAAGTAAAAATCATATTTAAATTTTGATAAATTCAATATAATCACACTATATAATTAGTATTTTTAACATTAAAATCCAATTTACACACTTTTATTATATTATTTAATCTAATAACATATTTTGAATTTTAAGGTTAAAAAACTCAATTTTACTTTCAAATTTAATATATTTTAATTAGTTGATATTTTTTTCCAACTCAATATAATTGATTCTACCATTAGATTGTAAATTTATATTCCAAAAAATATCATCAGGAAAAGTAAACTTCTCTTTAATGAAGTTGGGAAAAAACATAAATGAATTTATATATAATCTTGGACTATGTATTAATTAATTTATTAATAGATTCAAATGAATACATCTTTTCATAATTGATTTACCTATTATCAATATCACCATAAATTATCTTCTATTATAATTATTCATACATGGTTAATTTATATAATGATCATATATTATAATTTATTTTATTTCACTAATTTGTTGATTCTTTTTTTGAAACTCTGTTCATAATTATTTTTCCCTAATTTTTCCTTCCGTATTCAGATTTTTCATTGCATAAAATTGTTTCTAAATAATAAAAATATTTGAGTTCAAAAATCACTACAGAAATCCTTCAATTAATCATTATGATCAATTTTGAGGTCATAAAATAATTTATTAGTCCCATAATATTCAAAAACTGTACATGATATTTCATTAATATCATTGTATATTGATTTATCAATATAATGATGAAATTAACTTATATCAAGAGTTTTTGAATCACATTTCATTTTTTATTATAATTTAAATTCTATTACAACAAAATATATAATTTATTTAAATTCATCATGGTATTATACAAAACATCCATTTTAGTATTAGCATGATTATCATATTTAATCATAGACTTAGGCATCCAAATATGATTAAAATATATTAATGTAAAGTAAATATATAAAAAATAGTGGAAAAATATTGACCAATTTATAAACAATGTAGATTAGCTCCAATACATACTGAATAGTCTAGTGAGATTGAAATTACACTAATTTGGAAAATTTGATCAGTGTATACCTTTAGATCAGGTAATTGTCTCTATATCGTCAATCCTTATCTGGTTCAACCTCACCCCTTGAAAGTTGATTATCACAAAAATTAAAAAATTAAGGCCTTTTTTTTATTAAATTAATCAATATATGCCCATTTTACATCTACTTCTTCTTCAATCTATTTTTTCATAAATAGACATCATTTGGAAATATCAGACATAATATCATTCTTCCAATCCTGGGGAAAATAAACATAAGAAGGGTTGATCCCATATTCTCATTAAGGTTAAACTTTAAAGATGTTTAAGCATAATAGGAACAAAAGTGTATGAAAAAAGGAGCATAACATTTAAGGATCATACAATCCATGTCAAAAGAACAAATACATGAGTCATGGAATAAATAGTATTTGTTAGGTGAGACATGAATCCAAATGAAATAAATAACCCCATCAATGAAATCATAATATAGGAATAAAAAAGGAATTATTGAAGACACGTTAGAAAATGATAATGATTTCCATGGTAGTTAAGGCATCATTGTCAAGGCCATCATTGTAGTACAGGTTTAAATCCCAAACCATCACTGTAGTTAGGGTTAACACCCATGACGATCATAGTTTTCGTCTTACATTATGACTATCTCGTGACATTTAAATCTATACCCACAACATTGTAGGGAGATATTTTTCTCACCCATCTTATTATGAAATCATACATATAGCTATCAAAAGATCATAATAAATCATATAATAACCCAGGAAATAAAATAGGGGTCATGAACATGTAATCATATCATAAATTATCGAAATGATACTTGTTTAATAATAATTTCAAAAATTCATAACTCGTGGATTGAATTGGGTTTCATAAAAAACATTCCATCAAAAGATAGACCATTACAGGAAGAATTATGAAAGATATTTTTGAACTATAACAATGTATTTCTTCTTAGATGGGGAAATATTTTGAAAGATCACATGTCACATCAATTATACATAATAAATATCAAAACTCATTTATTTAAAACCACGTTGAAAAAAGATAAATAAATCATGAAATAAACATTTAATACAGTTTTTAAGATTATATAATTTCTTCCTTGAAATAGTTTTCATTTCAGAAAATGTTTCACAATTTTTAATGACTATATTTTATTAGAAAATATCCTTAAATTAATTTAGGTTAACTTAAATTTAAATATATTTTCAATGAATCATATAAATTTTTTCATGTCACTTAAGTTTAATAAATATTCTTCTCAATATTTTACAGAAAACTAAAAAACTTCTTCATTAAAAAATCAAAAAAGTATTCCTTTCAACACATTTAAAAAATATTCATACCTAGTTTACAATTAAATAATATATTTTCAAAATAATATTAATTTTTTTTGGAAAATATTTTAAAGATTCATGGAAAAAGAAGATAATTATTTCCTATTTGATACTTATAAATAATCTCGATAATAATGAGATTATGAAAATAATAGTTAAAACATTATAATCAATTGAATAATATTAAACAATAAATAAATAAAATTATATGGATATGAAAATAACACAATATTATGATTAATACCCATAAAATTCATTCATGGTAAGTATACACACCATGTTATTAGTGTGTAGGGAACATATCTCCCAGATGTATTGTTGAGAAAAAAGGCCTTACCTTAGGACTTATTCATACAAAACTTGTCCCAAAATCATGTATATTTATTTTTGACATATTATAAAATAATATTATTATAATAATTATATTTATTATATCATAGATGACCATTTTTTAATTCTTAATAACAATTTTTTAATAATATAAATTTAAAGTAACATTTTGGGTAATTACCGCTTTGGTTGTCATAAGTGTTTTTACATAATATGCAGGATCCTATTATATAGATCATGAATTAATAATTTATTAATTTAAATAATTATTTTTATATCTAATATATAGAGCATATAAATATATATAAATGTTCGATATTTGAAATAGAATACACAATTCATGGAAAAGATAAGATGTACGTACGCAAGAATGATGAATCCATTTTATTATCATACTAAATAGATGAATGTAAAATAATTTTTTTTTAAAAATATTCCGTTAATATGTAATATTTTTCATATATAATCATTATATACATATCTAAAAAAAATTTGTAAATGGTTAACATGGATGATAAATCTTGTCACATCATGGAGACGTTAGGATATCAGTAGGCACAAACGATGATATGTAACTCTAAATGATAAAAGAGGGGGGACATAATTGGTGTATTTTTTATATATAATAAATATCATGTAATAATAATCATATATTTTTTTTTCTTTAACTATATCATCTATGTAACGTGGTGGTGAAAACTATTTACATCACAACTTGGAGATGGTATGCTAAATGTATGCAAACCTGGTGTTTTGGTTTTTCATATGATGGATAGAAAATGGAATATGGTTATCTATATAAAAATGAAACCTTGAATTTTATATATGTTACTATAATTATTTCTTTATGATTGATTCTAAACATTAATAATAACCATAACTAGAAATATATTTGAAAGAATCATTAGAGGATATTACCTCCTCTTTGGTGAGTCCCCTCCAGATCCCCTCTAAGAAGCATTATAGATGGTCTATTGAGTATACGAGAAGGAATATAATATTACTAGGGATGTTTAGAAGGTAAATTTTAATGGAATAGAAGATATTGAATGCCCAATGTGAAATGAAGAAGTGAGTTATGAGGTTCCCATTTATAATTTTTCTAAGGGGCACTTTTGAATCTTTAAACATATTAATTTATATTAAAATAAATTCCAATTAGAATACCTAAAAATTTATTATTTTAGAAGATTATATGAGATAAGGTAGAAATATTATCAACCAATAAATGTTAGAGTATTTTTTTTCCATTTTATACATTATAATTTAAATTAGTCGTTATTTATTTTATTTTCATTTTATCTATGGTAACAAATCATCCAACATTAAAAGAGTGTAATTGTTTATAATTTTATTCCAAATAAACAATTAATTAAAAATTATTAAAATTTTATAAAATATATTATGTATTTCATATTGTTAAATTTATTTTATGATTTCTAGTTATATTATAAATCATTTGTTTGAATTAATATCCAATTTTTCAATTTTTACATTTTTCATATCATGGATTTTTTAAAATATGATTTAATGAATTTAAACTCGAAAAAATATTCTATTTTGACACTTATGGGTATATTGATTCAATTATGTTTTTTGGATATACTAATTATACCAAATTATTTTATTTTTATATTTTTAATGACATTAATTTTAGTTTTCAATTAATAGAATAATTACTACATCATTATTTTGTAATTATTAAATATTTTTATTTTTTAATCTCATATTAAATATACAATACTAAGACAAATATAAATCTAACATATTTTATAGGAATATATATTTTTGAATATATATTTTTGAAAATCCCACATTACAAATGTTATATTAAATAAAACATGAATGTGACTATATTAACATTACTTTAATTAAAATATTATAACAATTATACTATCATACATGCTGAATAAAATTTTCAATTAAATGACTCATGGAGTATTATGGTTTACATATACACGATCAATAATACTTCATCTGGTTTTTTAGTCTATTGAAGTTCTTTATCAATTTATTTAAAAAAAATTATAGATTTTTCATCAATTAAATAATTTAGGCATCATCATTTTATATGACATTACGTTATTTTTTTATTTCCTAAAATTTTAAAAAAACATAAAATAAAATCATTTTATTTTATTTTTTAAATTTTTATTTATAGATGAATTTATTTTCTGTATAACATTTTATTAAAAAATAAATAGTTATAAAAATTTAATTAATACATATTTACTTTTTCTTTAAAGAAAAATATATTAAATTTCCTAGTCTCAACCAAGTGTCTTATAAATTATTCCATAAAAACTTAAAGCTCATATACTTAGAATCACAATAATCAAATTATATTATAACAACAGTTAGGGTAAAATTTTAATATTATTTTTACCCTTGTCTACATGATATACGTAATTAACATAAAATTAAAAAATTACTATGGTTACAGTTCATGATACCCATAACTAATATAATGATATTATATAATATGCAAAAACTTATTAAAATTATTCCACAAACTTTTCAATATTGAAAACCTATCATTTTAAATAATTAATTTAAAATTTATCCCGCTGTTAAAATCATAAAACGGGTTTTACAAGATAAAACATTCAAAATATTGAAATTCCATTACATATAAATTCAATTTAAATATTATGAAAATGATCTAAATTATATTAACTACTAAAAATATTATATATTTATACATTTAAGAAATTAAATAAAATAATTTAACCAAAAAATTTATTTATACGAAAAAACATTATTTTGTGTTATAATTTACAATATTTGTACTAATAATGAAAACAGAAGAGTTTTCATAATAAATTTCCAAAATTAATATAGAGATATTATTTATATCCCACATCCAAATAATAATTTCATGTTCTAATATATAATATAAAAATTTTCCAAACTAGATTTTAAATTTGTGTTCAATCAAAAGGTTGAAAAGTACATTTCTTAAACAAATACTTCTTTTATCCAAAAGTTTTTTTTGTTCTTATATCTTGTATAGAAAATATATTAGAAGAATTTTAACCATTATATTCAACATTTTAAATATATATTTTATTAGGAAAATCCAATAAGAGTGATTTCAATATTTGATAAACTCACATATTTTCACTTAAATAATTTTTTAAAGAAACGTATTAATTTACTTAAAAAGGGATGTATTTTAATATATAATTAATTTATCCCAAAATAATTATTTATATATACATGTGTAAAGTATATTTTAAAAATATAGTAAATTCTATTCATAATCTCCAATATAATGGAAATGTTATAAATTAACAGAATAATATGTTTTTTATTCTCTTAATCATTGTCTTGTGTTAAATAAAATCAATCAAAATAACATGAAACTTTGTGTATCCTAATAAATGAATTTTTTTCATGTAATATATTTTAATATGGTGATTGGATATAGAGAATTACTATAGTGGTTTAGCATAAAATTCATGAAATCAGTGAAATTAAAAATATGTATTATAAAAATATTGGGGTGTTACACAAGACCTCTTGTTTTGGGACTTTTTCACTCAATTATACCCTCCTCAAAAGGTAATAGTGTTATATCGATTATGTAATGTTCCATTGATGAGATCATTCATGTTTTCCCCATATTGCAACTTAGTACCCTTTATACTGACACACACTACTAAACTATCTTGATATTCTCTTTAGATTATCGTTCCCCAAATAGTTCCCAAAGAATTAGCAAAGGAGTGAGAAAAGGTTCATGGAGGGAATTGTAAAATATTTTCTAGAAAATACAATGATAGAATTTATGTAAATAATTTCACATATTTTAATTTCATAAACAATTACCTCCCAAATTCTACACCACCTGAGGCAAATTTAGATGACTCCGAAGTGGATTATATAGTTCATTATGTGGTCAAAACCAAAACAATTTAAAGAAGGTTGTATACCTAGAACAAGAGGCATTCCCTGAATTTGGGTAATTAATTTGACAATCCGTAATTACATCAGTTAAATTTATACATTATAAGAAAATGGTAATATTTAAATTATATGTCACCTACATCCTGGATAGGATAAGCCTCGTTTAATTGACTTAATATTTTATCAGCATGGGGAATAAAAGAATGAATTAAGGAGAATCCGTGAAAAATAACTCTAAATAGATCATCCTATTAGGTGTATTCTTTATGTATTTCTCCATCACTCAATCCAAATTGGAATACCACGACAAATAGGGTTTCCCACAGTAACTGGAGTCGATTGGAAACATCCACTTAATGCAGCATACAAGGCAAGAATATATTTAGATCCCACCACATCAGATCAATAATTCGCTTCATTGGGTTCTAAAACAGAGTTTGGTCAGGAACATCATTAATAGACTACTACTATGGGTTACCAAAAAATCATTTTTATGCCATTGATTTCCCTATCGACCACCACACCTATTTGATCACAAGATATCATACCAGTTCATGCTATGGACTATCCAGATATTCATCACATGCAAATGAACACTACTGAGTCTCTAATGAATCTATTAGAATCCTTGGGGGAATGAATAATGCCAATAAAGGTGGAAAATAAGCCTTTCCCTGAATGGGTAAATCAGAATCTTCCACCATTGATCTTTCTGGAAGTCATATTTCCATATTTCAAAGTCTCAAGATCCTCGAAGCAACATGTGATGCATTTTTTCTCTCATAGAAATCCGTTGATGTGGACCCATGAATAGTATGATGTGGTGAATCTCCAGTGCTTCATTAAATGACTATAGAGAATGACCTTTGTATGGTTCATGTGTAATGTCTCAGCTCATCCATGTATTAATTTTAAACATTATATAGTTCTTAATCGAGACTAAAAATTGGGATGATGTTTGATTCTGAGGCCCAGTTTTCTAGAATAAAGGATGGAAATGTATTAAATATATCAAAAATGATTAACATAGAGTTTTTCTAAAAAATATAATATCATATAAACTGGAGCCAATATCATAAATATAAGGGCACTATTGATTTCAATATTTGGTTTCTACCCATTTTAATGGCTTATAATTTGTTATAATGTTTCATTTATGGAAAAGAAATCACTATCATGGAAAGGAATAATGTAATAATAATAAATAATTTAATTTTAGATTACTGATTCAGGGGTTGAAAATTCATTAAATGGACTATTACGTATAATTTCTGGGGATATCTGTATAACCCTAGATGTTTTGAAGAGCCGTTAGGCAGATTTTGTGGAAATAATAAAATTTTTATGATAATGGATCATGTATCTAGGATTATCACACATCATGTATGAAGTATGTTACTAAAGATAAAAATAATTAATCATTCTTCATTTGAGATCGATCTGAATAAAGGTAGGCTTTATGTTATATATATATATTTCTTCCCCTTTCATTATTTATACGATGAACATGACTGAATCAATGAACTTATTGATTCATAGATAGTGTGTATTGAGTGATGGGTTTATATATTATTTGTTTTCAATGGATATTTATTAGGGGGATTTGATTATTTCAATTTTCATTCAAACAATGATGGATATAGGATTCCACAAATATCTATTAAGGTCTATTACACCTGATTCATTCTAGGATTTCCAAATTGATTCTCTATTCATTGTGGGCAATTGTTATTCCCATGGATCGATGTTTAACTGAGTAATTGACCATTTAACATAGTCTTATTGTTAGATCTATCAAAAATAATATACCAAGTATTGGAAGTACACATCGATGGTGTGATGATGGGAGCGTTGATAGATAGAGAGACATTTTTTCTCGATAATTTGTTCTTCAGAGTATAGAGAAGAATAATGATGATCCTGTTTTCTGAGTATATCTATTTCCCAAAATTAGTAGATCAGTAATGGTGAGGCTCGAATGAGGATTCCCCTTGAGTATCCTAGGAAGGAGTGACAAAAATGGTGGCTGAGGCAATAGAAAATATTACTGGAGTATGAATCTTTATTTTTTTAAAATCCCACTGAACACAGTGTTTAATTCGGATCGACAACATATATGGTTCCCCTTGGTAGTGTAAATGGTTTTAGTGGATGCTTAGTATCACCTAGAGCACAACCCCTGTCACATGGAATGTGGACCCTCCCTGGATACACAACATGTACTTAAGAATGTACATTGTTGTTGAGTGGAGTATAGTTGTTTCCAACATGGTGTGTACTCCCCCACATGACATGGTCTGACCAGATACATCAACTATGATGTGTACTCATACCCAGCTACATGTAGAAGGGATGGAGAAATGTACTAATACACGAGTAGAATGCACATGCATCCTAATAGCCATGTAGTACTACATTGACATGGTTTGATGCCACATGTAATTTTTAGGGTCATGACCTAGTGTCAATGGACAATACGTGTAACCCTTCCAAACATAGTATACTCCTTTTATCATGGCTTAGAGCCCTTATCCTTACTGATATAGGAAATTTTCATTATGGTTTATTCCCAATATCATTTACTAATGGTCAAGATTGAATCATCCCACATTCCAAGGACTATGATAAAATAACCAAAATATTTTTGTTAGATTCATTATAATCCCTTTGAGAGGTCGGAGTGAACCCCTCTATTCGACATTGTGACATAGGTGGCGTTCTTGTTATTGATGAGACAAACACTACGTTGGAGTCAATCCTATACATTTATGAATAATCTTGATTGATTTGGATGTCATCACCCTTTGGGACTAGCTATTAAACTCATATATGTATCCTAATCTCTTCACAATATCATTATGTTATTTCTCATGACAAGACCAGACCTGTACTACCTCTCAGATGGATTTCAAGTGTACTATCAGGCTTAGAATTGTTTTCTGTCGAATAAGTGCTGTGTGGATCATCGAGCCACAATCGTAGGATGAGTATACTATTGTTATGGACTACATCAAGAAATTTTTTCTCTTTAATGTATATATGGATATTTATATTATTTTTTTGTAGACATATAGTAAACATGTAGATGATTTTATATTCGTTTTTTATATGCTATGTTGTTTTAGGGATTTCTATAGATAATTTTTATACTCACCCAAAGAAAAGTCTTTTCCAACATGTTTCATTTCTCTTGAAGACAAGAGACTAATTGAAATAATTATAGATGGGCCAGGACCCGAAATGTTTTTGTCTAACTGAACCGACTGAGGTGTTTTCCTGAAACTTTCATTAATCATTCCCATTACATTCAAAATGAATGTGTAATTCAAACTCGAGGTGGTGTGAATATTCATGTCCATGTTTACATTTTTACTTCACGTTGTACTCTGGTTGTGGGATATTGATATATGTATTCTTGGGTTAATCAGATATTTTTACATTTTAGCATTTTTTAGTCATTGAGATGTATGTTTTTGTGTGTTGGGACTTCAGAAATTCTTACCCTATTAGTTATATTCCTACTCAGGGATAGTAACAATCCTCTAGTCAATTGGATGAGAGTTTCAGGAGTGTAGCATGGGCCCCATGTGGATGGTGTGTGGTATTGTTTCATTAGGGTGGTAGGTTCTACTTTAGGACAAGGATTATGTGAGATTTGTTTTGAGGGAAAATGTAATTTGATTTGGGTTCAGCATTAAGACCAAGAATTCCAGTGACGGCGCATCAGCCAACCTATCTATACATTGAGGCACTGATCACATATTCCTCAACTCAGTACATGAGAATACTAGCTAAAGGTAAATCAATGGTACATACATCATATAGTAATTGGTTATGTTTCCATGTCCTTGATCCACCCTTCAAGATATAGTAATTGGCTATAGTATATATTTTTTTAATTTACAGATAACTATATGATATATAATTTCTAAGAGTCATTATTATGAACATTATGATGATACCCTCAGTGATAAGGTATTGATATCGAGATTAATATTCGTCATATTACAGCCAAGTGGTGCACAATATATACCACACATAGAGCATCATATGGTACCCACAACAATAATAGATGAAGATGTTGGATTAGCATGCTTCCAGAGTTTTAGTGAAATAAATCACTCTAGTTCAGTGGTATGCCCTACCCACATGTTGTTGTGGACTGGCATGAGGCAGTACCTAGGTTTTCCTTCTAGTTAGTACACCATTAGATTAAATGGTTGTCTATGTAGTGGGCCTTCTTTATCGATGTAGAAGGAAATGATGTGGTTTAGTGACCTGAACTTATGATGAGGCGAGTCAATCTGGGATAGAGTTTGAGAACATTTTCCAAGAGGACATCTCGCTATCTATGCATAGGATTTTATGATTTTGATGATTCTACATCTCCATCCTTTTTTAAAGATAGTATTTGAGTATTGATAATGGTTTAGAAACCTCTCTTAGTAGTCGAGTTGTGCAGGGATAGCACATTCGAGCGAGGTCTGTATAGATATATTTGGTATATTATTATCCCTATATGAATTTTATACGTATGGTGGGGTGTCAGAGAGAGCATTTGTTAATAGTTCTCAAGCGGGAGCCAATACCTAAATAGTATAAATACAATGTTATTCTAATTGATCGGGATGTGGTATACGATTCAATAGGATTCCCTTTGAAATATGATGTGTTGATCAACGCTAAGAGGGTGGGTCTAGTCATCCAAGAGGGAGGTGGTTCTACTCATGTGATGGCATGCAGAATCTCAATCGATATTTTCTGACCCATCATTAAACTAATAGATAAACCATATATTGGTTGTTAAGGAAGTGGTGTGTGAAATCATGTCCAAAGGGTGGAGGACATGGAAGAGGAGTTGAGGGAGCTGGATGAGGTGGTATACATTTTGAAATGTTACCACCACCAACTCTTGTGGTGCTCACCATGCTCGGGGAGGTAGAGGATAGGGGAAGGGACAACTGCGGGTTTTCAAAACATAATACCCATAACATCCAAAATTGAATTGAGATATGATCCTTGATATTTCAATATTAAATAATGTATTGATAAAAAAATGTTATTGTAATTCCATTCCCTCTACAAATATTGTTTGAGGCTTATTTATTTTTTTTGAACAACTCACCATTCCCTTACACATAGAGACACCTATTGGAGTAAACTCGGTGATCACATACTTCTGTTGATAGAGTAACCTCACCAAAGGAGGTGATATTTTATGTTGTGATTTCATGCATTGTGTCTATAGTGAATGAAATAAATTCTATTTTAATAGTTAAAATGAAAACCTTGAATTTAATGATAGATTAATTAATTTGAGGGTGCATCTAATTTCTAATTCGTTTGATAGAATGACTTTTGATGTATTAAAATATATGAGTTTTCAGTTTTCTACTGTGGTGGTGGGTTCTGAGAAAATATTACACAAGGATATTCTTGTCTAACCTTCGTATCAAGATATAGACTTCTACCTTGATATACACCTCAAGATGACCACGATATTTGTTCCGACATATCAAATCGCTCCTAATGAGCTTTAGGATATGAGGGTAACGTAGGTGGGAATTATAGCTGAATAGATTCATTATACTCAGAGTTTCACCCTTGGTAGCCCAAGTTTTATTTATAAAGACCATTTAGAGGTGATTGAGGTTGTGTATAGACTGCTGACACATGATTGGGGATACCATGAAGATAAATTATCCACTACCGAGGATCAATGGCCTCCAAAATCACTTGAGAGTGGCATAATGGTTATTTATTAATGACCTCAGATCAAACTATCATCAGTTTCTTGTACAATATGAGGATATACCAAATATTACATTCATATGTTGCTACAGTAAAAATGTGTACTTTTTTATTTTCTTTTTAGTGATGAAATGCCCAAACAGTGTTCATTGGAATCATGAACCACATATTTGAGCCTTATATAGACTTGTTCATGGATGTTTTCATAGATGTTGTCATTGTTTATTTGGTGTTAGAGGATGAATAGATGAGACACTTAGGATGCTTCTATTTTTACTCAGAGAGAACCATATTTATGTAAATCTCTTTATATATATGTTATGGATAAAAGTGGTCTACATAATGGGACTTGAAATCACAGTAGATGGAGTCACTAGGGAACTGACCATGATCCAGGTATTTTTATATAAGGAGAACCCAATGAGAGAAACATATGTGTAAAGATTCCTTAGGTTGGAAGAATAATACCTAATATTAATTCCTATTTTATGAAGAGTATCATCACCCATGAATGATTTTCCTTGAATGTGGTATCCCTTTATGTGGATGGAGAGGTATGAATTATGTCGCATCAGTTTAGGAAGAGTTTGACGAGTGCTTCAATCTAGAGATTGTTGAAGGAGGGTGTTGAGTACATAGTGGTTTGCGATGAATCGGGAACAATTATTGGTTGTTTTGTGATTTATATGAATTTATTGATTACTTTCATATTGATACATATTATAGAACATGAGAATAACTATGCGACACGTGATCTTTTGTTAGTAGTTATAGTATTACCTATTATTATTAAATGAAACTGCCTCATGGTTGATCAATTTATCATTTATTCTTGTCACAAGTGTTTGGAATGTATGTTCTCATAGAATGAACATAAAAAAATGAAGATCCAATAACTAGTGTTCCTCCACGTTTATGACTTCAAGATTGTCTATACTATAAGGGTAATATGGTATCATATTCTCTCATCAATATATATTATGTGCAGCTATTGAACGTGGCATCAAATAATCTGGCCACATTGTAGTTATCCTTTGTGGATGATGATAGAGTAGCCTATCCACCGTATATGGTTTTTACCCTTCATCTCGTATATCGTGTCAGGGAGGGACAATATGGGGATGTTGACTTCGAGACCCTACAAGCTCAGATATCCACTAGGAATGCTCCTGAGGAATAATATAAAGGTGGGGCTCACGTAGTTATTTTCGGAGTATGTATAATGTTACCCATGATGTCATGGGTGGAGGTAATGTGATATTTTCATATAGATCCATTGGTGGTAAATCCTAGAGTATAGAAGATGCACTAGGACCTCCAATGTCAGTTTTGGTATCTATGGATAGAGAAAGGAGTAACAAAGTGTGTTTCCAGATTCAATACATACCATCAAGTGAAGGCTAAACGCTATGTTGTAATGATTTTGTAAAAACCCTTTAAGATTCCAAATTAGAGGTGCAATGGGATACCAATGGACTTCATGATGGGCATACAACATATGTCCAGGCGACATGATTACCTATGGGTGATTGTAGAGAGACTCACTATGGTGGCCCATTTCTGAGTAAATAAGTTTTCCTTATGACCTTTTCATTCCCATTCGTTTTTTAAATCACAAACACATTATCTTGTGAAAAATTATCATACCCTAAAGAAATTTTCCCATCTCTAAGGATTTTTTTAACCTTGGTTATAATTGCATTATTTTATGTTCTCTCAAATCACAGTACATTTTATTACCATGTCCCAATTTCTGATCCTTATATAAAAACTCAGAATCATATAGCTCTTTGGATATTGAGGCTTCTGTTTTCAGAATCAGAACAATCTGAAATTCATACTCTGAAGTATTAGAAATATTGAATCAAAACTCTCTGAAATTTATACTACAAAATCCCTAAAAATCAGACTCTAAATTCTCAAATATTCAGACTACGAATTATCAAAAATTTTACACTCTGAATTCTCTGATACTCAAAATTAGAAATCACTAACAATATGAATCCGAACACTTTGAAATTAAGAAAATGAATTCTTTGAAATTGACACTCTCTATTCTATGAATTTCAAACTATGATTTCTCTTAAATTCAAACTCCGAATTCTCCAAAATTCAGACTCTGAATTTTCTGAAATTTTGACTCTGAATTCTCAGGATTCAGACATCGAATTCCAAAAAAAATTATACATTGAATTCCATATAATTTAGTCTTTGATTTTTTATAATTTAGACTACTAATTACTCAAAATTCAAATTTTAAATTCTTTGGAATTCAGAATCTCAAATCTATGGAATTCAGATTCTGAATTCCTAGAAAAACGGAATCTGGATATCCATGATTTATAGAATTTGATTGTTTATATGATTAGACTCCAAATTATTTTTTTTCATAGACACAAGATATTCATATTTGGTTAAGATAAATCATTTACATTACAAATGTCATTATTATAAAATGATGTCATGCAATTTGATTCTAACTAACTATTGGTTGAGTAAAACATGTACATGTCCCTTCAAAATTGAAGAAACAATATGATTGCTCAAGGAGGGAGTTGACCAGTGGTATTTTCCAAAAAAATTATATCTCATTTGAACAATATCATGATCTAATAATGAACCTAGATATTGCATATTGTGATGTTATTTATATAGAGGTAGAGGATCTCATGCCTTACGCGTTTTCATGAATGTCTTGTCTAGTTGTGAACATCATGTTTAGATAAATTTTTGTGACTCTGATTGTTGTTGATTACAATTCATGGATTCTAGGCTAATAAATACATAGGTTCTGACTACCATAATGATCTAGTGCTGGAAGGAATAATAATATAGACTTTGTTATTTTTATCGATGGATTAACCTCTCATAAATAATATTATTTTTCAAAGTATGTAATGTACCAGAATGTATAATAAATTTATAATTTCTTAAATTATCAAAATCTAGTTTTAATAATACTTGAAACCAAATCAAGTAAAAAGTAGGAAATATATTAACCCAATGAGTAGGGTATCCAACTTCCTTTGATAATGGTCCCTTGAATTATACATTCATGAAAGTATAACATAAACACACTCGGGTAACCGATCAATATAAATATAAATGTTTTCTGTACTATCTCTTAAATCCAAAAAAAATTATATAGTCGACACCTCTTTCATCCTATCATTGTTTTCCCATGATTGTACACAATCAGCACTACATAACCGAAAAAGAAGAATAATTTCCATAATTAAGTTGAATTAATGTTGAAGGAAGAAAAGTTGAATAAGATAGAATAAGATCCATGTTCTAAAATACATCCTATTATAAAAAGGCCTTAAAAATTAAATATATTGAAGTATATTAAAGGATAGTAAAATAGATGAATAAAAGGAAAAAAAATGTCTGAAGATTAGATCATTTGGGATCTTATCAATGATATTGAGAAAAGTTCTGTATAGATTCAGGTACCAGATTCATTTCACCATGAATCAGTACAAGTAACGACTCAAAGAAAGAATATGTCAATCCCAGAACCTATTATAGAAGAAGTTATTTTTAATAAATTAGAATTAGAAGAATTATAATATGAATAATATGATTAGATTTACTATGTTATAAAGCAAGTTGACAAATATCATGAGAAGAAATATTATTCTAAAAATCATTCAATCAGGACACACGAGTTTGAATCAACTAAAATCATTTCTTAAGTAAAAGAGGTTGACGGTCAGGAAGAGGTTATCAATCCTTCTGATGAAGAATGTTTCAATCACGTCTTCATCCAACCTGGTGATCTTAAGGAATATGCTGAGAATGAAGATGTTAATGAAGAAAAAATTTTCTAACTTTCAGATAATGAGCATGAATCTCCAAAGGATGTGGAGACTATTTCCAAATTAGAAAAAGAAAAACAGTTGATTGATGTTACATTTAAGACGGTAGTGGAGGTTAAGAAGGATGCAGGTGGATCATCCAATTAGAATGATATAGATCTATAAAAAAATTCCTCACCTACAAAGGAATCAGATTCTAAATCATCTTCCATGGGATTTGATTTCATTTTATATTATCTAAACAAGTTATTATACACCATACCCCTATTTTAGAGTGTTGATTAGAGGTGTTATTTACTTCATTAATCCTTTAATTGGATGTCATATTATATAAGAATGATCATGAAAACATTCATAATAATTAAGGTTGATTTCAGATCATTATGTAACAGTTATGATGATCATAGGAGATCATGTATAGAAATTGGAAAATTGATTAAGAAAATGATTGAAGAGCTGATAATATTTTCAACCTTCCAAGACTATGTAAAGGATGCTACTGATAATTCAAATAATATGATAAAAAAACAGACATTAATTTTTACAGAGATGAAAAACATTGAAAAAGTATCCTAGAAACAAGAAGGTAATGATCTGAATGTGAATCTGAATATAGTTGAATTAAATTTTAAGAGAGAAATTGAACATATGTAAAAGTTTCCAGAAAATTTTAACCAGTAAGAAGACGTAGTGAAGTATTAGGGAAAAAAAGTCTCAAGATGAAAAAAATCAAGGAGATGGAAGAGAAAATTCAAGATCAGGAATGGTTTCTCATGCTATTTGAGTAAAATCATAAGGATTGCAATATGATGAAGGATACATGGAGGAAGATCATACCGAAGGAAAAAGGAGGAATAAAATTTCCTTCAATTTTGATCTTTTTTTGTATTTCTTGTATCAATTTTATCAAAAGAAATGATAATTTTGATGTCATTCATTTGTTTAGTTATATAGTCCTAATATTTTAGGATTTTTATCATTCTTTTAATTTCGTTTTGATTGTCACTAAGGGGGATAAATTAATGATAAATAAAATACATTGTATAAATGACAAGAATTCATTACATTAAGTCAAGTTTACTAAAAGAAGACATTATCTTTCACAAAAAAGTAAAATATCATTATGAAATTCAACAATAAGATACATAGGGATTTCAAAACCTTATGGGGATTTAGTCATATTCATAATTAATCATAAGTAAATGGAGATAAATTTTTCTTTTAATGATTATATATAAAATTCGTATTCATTGTACTTTTTTAAAGGTTGTTAGTTCATTCCAAAAGGGTGTAGATTGTTGAGTCAGTAAGGTTTACTTATGACTTTTTCCTTCATCTATATTTTTAAAATCACAAACCCTTTATCTTATTGAAAATTATCATTCCATAAGAATTAATTTCATACGGAAAAATTCACTTCCCAATGGAAATTGTTTTCCTTTGTTTTCATTTCCATATTTAATGATCTCTCAAAACAATTATAATTTTATTACCAAGTATAAAATTTGGATCCTATATAAATATATGAATCTTATTAATCCTTAGATATATAGTATTTTGTTTTCAAAATTTGAACTATCTAAAATTATAATACAGAATTATCTAAAATTCAGACTCCAAACTCATTGAAATTCAGAACCCAAACCCTCTAAAATTCAGACTCTAGTTTCATAGAAATTCCACATCAAAATTATTTGAAATTCAGTCTCCGAATTATCTGAAATTTAGACTCCAAATTCTCTGAATTTTAGACTCTGAACACTCTAAAATTCCTTCATGAAATTCTATAAAAATCAAGCCCTGGATTTTCTAAAATTCAATCCCTAATTTCATTGATAATCCGTCACTAAATTCAATGAAATTGGTATTTCAGACTCTCTGGAATTCAGACTTCAAATTCTTTAAAATTCTCACTCAAAATTATACAAAATTTAGAATCTGAATTCACAAAATTCAAACTCCAAAATCTACAATGTATATTTCAATGGAATTTAGACTCTATAATCAATAGAATTTAGATTCTGAAATATTTTTAAAAAATAACATGAATATCCATGTTTTATAGAATCTAGTTGCTAATATTATTAGACTCCAAATAAAATTTTGTATAGGCTCTGAATAATTTAAAATTGTTGATATAATTATTTTTCTTTAGACATGATATTATAATGGAATGTTGTTTTACTATTTTTTCATACCAACTGTTTGTTGAGTGACAAGTGTATGGGTCCCTCCAAATTCAAGGAATAATATGGTCATTGGAGGAGTGATTTGAGTGTTGGTATTTTTCAAATAAATATGGATCATATTACGATCTCATGATCTACAGATTTACCTAGTGATTACATATTGGTCATTGATTTATAGAGATATAATTAGTCCCTTACCTTGTTCATTTTCATGAATATATTTTTCATTAATGAACATATTGTTTAGATTGCTTCAAGTGACTCCAATTTTTTAGTACAATTTATGTCTTCAAGGGATAGGAAGAAATATGTGTCAAATACCCTAATGATCAAGGGGTTATGGGGATTACAAGATAGACTATAGTATTCTTATCGTGGGATTACCCTAGTTTAGGTAAGACTGACTTTCTTGAAATTATAAATCAAGGGACCTTTTTTAATGGTTGTTGGATTCCGTACTCTTTTGGTTAAAATATTTTCTACATGTTACTTGTTTATGTTTCCATTATTATTTTGGTTGTATTTTGATAATTATAGAAAGTATAACTTTCTTATACTTTCTTGAGTTTACACTCTGATAAATAAGTTTCTATAAGATTGTATGTAGAATCTTCTTTTAAGAAAACTGTTCTTCAGTTTCATTTCCAGATTTATATTTTTTGACCCGAATCCGGATTGTCTTATAGTTATGAACAAAAAAATGATTTTTTTAATTACCTTGTATAAATTTGTTAAAAATCGTTTTACATAATATTGAAGACAAATGATTGTAAACTTAAACTCACACCCTCTTGAAATTGATAATCTACATAAAATATTTCAATCCTTCACCCAGTTCCTAGATATATGAGGCTAAAGTTTAGTAGTCATCTTGGGAATCCACTATGTCAAGTAGATAGGGAAACTTAATGGAGTTCCATTGGATATTTTATCTGATCTTGATGATCTCTTTACAAATTGATTTGGAAGGGCCTACAACTTGAATTTTGGACTCAGTTACTCTTGAGCACAATGCCTCACTCCCATATTAATAGCCAGAGAGATGAAACAATTCAGGTTTTGGATTACATACTATGATATTAAGTGTTTAAATTTTTATGTAGTTTGGATGATCAAATACTACGGGTATGGATTGAGTACTGAAATAGGAACCATTCCACTATCCGTATGGAACAATTTGAGGTTTTGTACTGGAAAGCCTATTGGTCACCACATTTCTTGACTGAAATAGGAGAGTCAAAAATCATGGGCCTGAAGATATTGTGGCCTATAATAGAGAAGGATAAACTCATCTATGTGCAAATGAAGACTACACAACCGCATCAGAATTGTAATGCAGACAATAGATAGCAGCCATTGGAGATTAAGGAAAGAGAACATGTTTCCTAAGGCATTCACATAAACATTGATAATAGAGATTTGTCCCAGAGTCAAGATTTCGAAAGGTATCATTGTCCTTTTCAAGATACGATTTATAATTAGAAAGCTAATCTACCACAGAGATTTACTCTGTTGTTATACTGGGTACATAATGTCTTCCATGTGTCACACCTAAGGAGGTACATGTGTGGGATATCACACATTATCAAATGTGGCGAGATTTACCACATGGATGGAGTAACCTTTGTTGATTACAATAAATAGATTGAGGATTGGTAGTAGAGGATCCCTCATCGGGGATATATTCCTTTTGTGTGTGTCTAGTGGTATCATGATAATCATCATTAGAGTTCATGGGAGGGGAAGGTTCACATACCGGTCCATTACACACATCTTTTTCAATATTCATTTTTTGGATTTTTGGGACATAAATCCCATAGGATGGGATATTTTAATGTTTTTGATTTTCCATATATTATTTTTAAATATTTTATTGATTATTTAGGAGACTAGGTGAAAGCACGACTGTGTAATTTTGATGCCCAATGTTCCAAAAATATTAAAATATTTTAAATTTATTAAGTTGCACTATCACACATAGTTTTTATGAAAATATTTAATAACTTATAAAAAGATTCCTAAATCATAAATTTATAGCACTTTGAGTGCAACATAGAGGTTTAACCCTTGGAATTCTTTATCATTAGTCGTCGAGGGTCGTTTGTGTAAAATATCTCTCAGGCAGGGAAACGATTAAAATAATAAAATAAAAATAATTTTGTTTCAAATTGGTGATGTATCGATTGACACATATTCAAATAGACAATTACAGAAACATATATGGATTGATGCAAAAACCTGTAATCATTTGAGATCCATTGAGTAGAGCATCAAGGATTATCGATGTTCAATGATCCTCCTATTAGATGGACCATCCCAATAATTATGAAAACATATTTTTCATCATTATCTATCGAACCAAATCGAGGTAAGAGCTATGTTTTATTTGGATTTCATCCTCCTTCATTATTTTTATGTTCATCGTGACTCAATCAATGAAATTATTGATTCACGAGTTTTGCAAATGTCATGATGGGTTTTTATTTATGGGGTTTTGATGAGAGATTTATCTTTTAGATTTAATTATTCCGATTTCATTATTATAGAAATATATTAATATCAAATTTAACATCAATGAAGTTTTATTTCTATTGATTGGTTCTATAATTTTCTCCACTCAATTACCATTTGTCATGTGCCTATTTCATTGGTTCACTATTCAACATTTTACCAAGCAATATATCATTATGAACTTACATTATGGATAACCAATATGAAATCTCTGACCAGGGATAAAATTTTATAATAATTGTGTGACAATGGTATTGATAGTAGATCCAATGATGATTGTAGCTTTATTTCATGATCCTCCAAGTTAAATGAATAAAGACAATGATCTAGTTTTCAATGAAGAATGATGGATCAGAAGATGTAGATTGGTGATGGGGAGGCTTGGATGAGGCTACCCAATGATTATCCTAGTATTTTTTGTGTGCAAAATTCTTGTCAGAATAATAGAGACGGTGATCAGGAATATATATTTTTTAAAAATAAAAAACTATTATAGTTTAGAAAAAAGTCCTATAAGAAATGTGGACACCCCTTGGCAGTGGATAGGATTTCAATGGAATTTACGTATCACAAAAAATGTGACCCCTATAACATGGAATATGGCCCCTCATACAATAATCATTGTGTACATCACAATGTACCTAGACATAGGGTGGAGTACCTGGGTTTCGGACATGTCATATACTCCTCCAAATGATATGACCTGACCAGGAACACTGGCTATGTTGTGTACTGGTAAACAAGCAAACATACGTAGTCTTGAGCCATGTACTGATACACAAGTAGACTAGATCGAGAGCCCACACACCATGTAGTACTACACACACATGGTTTATGGCACATGCTATTTACAAAGGCATGAATTGGGGTCACGGTACAAAACATGAAAACTTCTTACCTGATGTGTACTGTTTTCTTCATTGTTTAGATAACTTGTTCGTAGTTGTGTAGAAATATTTCATTAGTTTTCATTCCATATATCCTTTCCTGATGGTGGGAATGGAATCATCAAATATTTAAAGGAATACAATCATTTCCATAGGAAATCCTGGATAGTTTCATTAGAATCCCTTCAACAGTCCTAGAGTGAGATCCTCGATTCATCTTCATGCCCTAGGTGGAGTTCTTGGTACCGATGTGACCGAAACTACATGGTCATTAATCCAATACATAACAGGTTAATCAAGATTTATTTTTTTGGCTATCACCCCATGGTTGTTTCCTTAATCCTAATATTTATATCTTATTTTCTTTAGTAACCAGTGTATTCTTTCTTGTGATGAGACCTCATAATTAATACCTCTCGAAAAAACTCCATCAGTGATATTAGACTCAGAAGTGTTTTCTCCCTGGTGAGTTATTCAAGGATCTTCAAGATGGAATCCTAGGGTAGGTACATTATGGTTGTGTATTTTCTAGATAATGTTTCATTGTAGAGTATATATTTATATTCATATTTAATGTGTTTTATACATATATCAATGCAGATATGATTGTAATTTCCTCTATCATTAATGTTTTGTGGTTTGGGGGTTTCCAACATGGTATTGTCATACTCACCCATGCATGGTATTTACCCACACATGTTCTGTCTTGTGTAGATGATTCGCCTTTTGATGTAGTCTTAGACAAAGTGGGACCAGACACTGCTTAGTGAGACCGAACATACAATGGTTTGTTCCTTTTGCATTCAAACACCAGTCCCTTTACTTTTAGGATGGACTTGTATGTCGGAGCCATTATGGTGGGCTTGTTATTGGCCCCATTTAATTTCATTTCATTATGTCTTACTCTATATGTGGGATGAAGATTTAGGCATTCATTTTTTGTTCAGTTTGTATTAATTTTCTTTCTTAGTGTTCATAGAGATACGTGCAAATGTACTGGTAATTTAGAAATTCCTCTCATGTATGTGATATGTTGACTCAGTTCTAGTCACCATCCCCAGGCCTTTTGGTGGTAGGCTTAGGGGTTCACAACACATTCCCCAATGGTAGAGGTCATGAAAACATGAGTTTGTAGTCACAGTCAATTATGTGGTGAGAATTCCTCCATAAAATGTTTATATTCATTTTCATATCAACGATTATGAAAAAAAAATCTTATATATATCAAATATTATATAGTGGGAGAGTACATGATTATCATTTTTCATTTCTCAGGGGAAATGATAGACACACTCTTTGAAACATTCACTCCCTATATAATAGTTGTTTCCCATCTGTATATAAAATCATCATGATGAGTTTTTTATGTCACATATCCCTCTGAAAAAAAACATGAGTGTTTCGAGGCATTGTTGTAATTTCTCAATGGGTAGAAGAATCCACAACAGAGAGAAAACACAATGCAAAATTAATCCCATCAACTCACGGAATGAGTGAATATAAATAAAAAGCTAAAACATTTACACTTAAGAAACACCATGTACCCACATCTACTTATCATACATATTATGTAGATCCACCTTATAATCATTAGTATTAATTCCCACCTCATCAGGGAAACTGATGTGAACAGAGGAAAAAAGGGTTTTAGGAGATGAAAAAAAAATTTGTTCAAATTTAAACAAACATGTCCCAATATACTTCATAGTAGAAATGGGAGAAAAACAGTTGTTCATGATGTAAAGTCCAATAATCCCAGTTAAGAATGTTAAAAATATGTCCCAAAATATTTACCCTTCCATGAAGTGATGGGGAACCAAATATAAGATTTATTTTTTAAGGACCTCTGACGGAAATATATTGGACAAAGGGAATTTGAATATTAAATATTGGCCTCCTTAGGCTGTGTTTGTTTATGACACTAATCCATATGATGAAAATTAACTGAAATATGTTATGATAAAGAGTTAAATGATATTTGGTGTCTATATGGTTAGAAAAATTATTAACCAATATCAAGGTATTATCTAAGATTTTTTGAAACGACTGACTCTTACCTTGATTGAATCTTATAAATCACAACCAACTACATTTGTAGTTCAGTCATCTGAAATCGAGCCATACAAAAATAGATATGGCTAGATGAGAGAGATTAAAACTTGGGAAGATGATCACACAGCTAATTAGAAGTTATCATTATAATTATATATCTTTATGCATGTAGTCCCAAAAGTATAGGAACTACCTCACCAATTATCAGAATAAGATACAACCCTCTAGATTGAATCTTTACTAGACAAAGAGTGGATTTTAGGATCTATAAATTTCATTCACATAATGAATCTATTTTTGGTATACGAATGTAACAATATAAATGAATTCCTTGCACATGATTGGAGATATATGGGACTATTTTTTCAGGTTTTAGGTTATACGTGAATGTGTGGTTATGCAAGAAATCATTACTCTCATTATGCATATGCTCGGACTGTATATGACAATAAAATTCTAGGTAAATCCCAACAGCATACTCCGCGTGATCTAAAATGTTCCCCAAAAAATTATTGGTTCATACATGATTGAGTATTCATATAATATTAGTTATATAATTTATCATTTCTTATAAAACCCCATCATATATGTACAACTAGTTGAAATAATCCACGAAGGGTAGAAGCACATTCCGCTCCAATTCCAAGGGAAAATCTATCTACATCATGTTCTTAATTTCTTAAAGAACATAAAAAACAAAAATGCCAATGATGGGAACTATAGAACATTGAAAAAAATGTATAATATTTTGAAGCCACTATCCCTTGAACAATCTATATAATCAACCATTGATACTACAATTTTGTAAAAATTTCTCCATGAAGAACTTATCGAGGACTTGTTGTGCCCTCTTGAATTGGACATTTTGGTTACTGCTATGGAGTATATTATATAGAGAATTATCCTATATAAGGCCACACATTCATCTCCTTCACATAACAGGATGAATATGTAGTCATACATGGATATATTAAAACATTTTATATATCCTACTAGATAAAAAATGTCGTTATTCAATCCACTTTTATTAATAATTTTTCTAGAGTCAAACACATTCAGATACTGACACTACTTCAACTAGGTTTTAATAAATCTCACTTTTCCCCTACTAGTCTAATGTAACAAGGATATGAATAGAATGAAAAAAATCCTTCAATGTGAAATAAAACTCAGAACGCAATTTGGGGATATCATGTCAAAATCAAAATTCAAGGTTGTTAATTAGGATACAACCTTAAATTTTATTATGGGAATAACTTGGATACATCAACCCATGTGCATTCCCTCATCATATAGACAATGTCTAAATTATTGTATCAATGAATAAATCAGGAAATTTTATGGTGATAAATCCTCATTAAAATAACTTGATTAAAAATACATTAACACAAGACTAAACAAGAAGGATTTGATATACTCCATGGGTATTGATGTTGCTTGCATCTATTCTCATAATGGTCTAGAAATGACTCCTGCAAACTCTTTCTGTAATCTTATTGAATACTATCTATTTACAATCAATAAAATCGAAAAGGTTCATCTGAACTTGATCACATATATAGAAAAAAAAGATTAAGTTCATTTGTTACAACTGATCATGGATGTACTCTAGATTCGTTCAATGCATCATGTAGTGATGAAATGATGGAATTATATTTCATCATTACATCTTCGGAGATTAAACAATTTCCAACTCCATTAATCAGTATAGAAGAAGATTTCATATTATTGGTAGGAAGTGAATATTCACATTCCTAATATATTGTATCTATTTTGAAATATCAAGATGCCTCACTCCATCAATTGAGCTTCAAATGGTGTTTTTATATTTCAAAATTTAAAATATTGACTCCTATCATGAATCCAAAAAACGTACTTCATCAAATTAATCATAAGATGTGGAGGAAGGGGTAAATAATGAGTATGATAAAGGTAATATATACATTGAGGATACCCCACAATAATTTGATCTAGGATTATCTACAACTATTTAATGTCTTTGGGAAATAATCCTCTGTATGGACAATGATCCAAGACCCACTCTAATAATTGCATATATTACATCTTATGAACAAGAGGTATATTATTCCATCATTAGAAAATACTAAAAGGTTTTTCTAGAATTACATAGATATTACACTCCTCGATTATGAGTTATCCCCTCCGTAATTAGGGTTTTATAGAAGAACATTCATGATATATACATGTATCCAGATGGAAACCCACCACACATTCATCTAAAATTGATGTTTAAGAGGAATAGATCATTAAGAAAAACATCATCTGAGGTGTATTTTTTCTTAAATAAAGATCCAATATCATCCTAGTGATGAATAATACAAATAAAATAAGTTATTTTATCAACTAAGTGATATCAACCGGAATATTTGAGAAGACGACTTATTGTTTCTAATCACATAACTTTGAATTGATGAAATGTCGTTTTATCAAGATCTATAATTCTTGGATGGCTATTCATAGAATAAAATAATTCTAATGGACCAAAAAGGTTAAAAATATTCAACCATTAGATTTCATCAATGAGTATTATGCTATCCATTAATACCCTTTTTCTGTATGGATGCTAGAGTGACATACAAAAATGATAAGCATCACATCATAAAACCTATTTATGGATGATTCTATAATGATATATTGATAATCATCAGTTTCTATCCCAAAAACCTTTTTGACCATATGACTAACCAGGATTCCATCATTAATAAAAAACAATAGCATACCCTTAAGATTAACACAATTAAATGATCCTTTGTGGAAATATCTTGAAAACTTCATGGTTTCATTATAATCCATCCTAGAATCAATGTTGTTCCAGTGAAAAAAATCAATCCTTAATATTCATTCTCATTGAAACATTACTGATTTTGGAGGAATCAAAAGATTCATGGCCTACATATGGAACTTCATAGTAATCCTTACATTAAATTGACTGAGCTTCAACAAATTGATTAAAAATGGGGTAACCTATTAGTGGACCCATGAATATTACGAGGCACTTTATAACCTCAAGAAATATATAATGGTACCACTACTATTAATTTTTTCGATTCAGGGATTTATAATCATTATATATTTTATAGCTATAGAGAGATAAATGCGCTCATACGTCATGAAATAGAATGATGTTGGACATAAAAATTGCCTTTTTTATGTCAGTCAAACCACGATCGATTTGATGAATAATTATTTAGATATCACAATAATAAATGTGGAAGTAAACATTACATTACAAAAATTATGTCAATACTTGTGGTACCATGACATAATACTAATTTCTCATAATAAAATAGTCTAATATATCCTCATATGTTCTATATTAACATGATGTATAACATGGTGTGTGGTTATTCTAAAATAGTTTATCATACAGTTCCTTCCTTAAAAGGTATCCAAAGGCCAAGCCCTGGTAGACATCCTCATAGAGTGCCAATCTATTTATGAAACATTGTTAAATTCAAAATTTGTAGAAGAATTTATATTTTCTATTAATGGTTTCCCCCAATCAAGGAAATTTTTTTGGTATTCTAGTGGGCCGAAATGTAGGGGAATATATGAACTTATACTCAACAAATATGTGTCATAGAAATAGTTTTTCTCCCTAGAAAAGGTAGTTTTACCATACATCTCATGCTATAAAAAGGTTGTACATACAATGAGGTATAATATTTTTCCCTCATTGTTGTCATGAAAATTTCCCTCCAAATACTGATGGACCACATTGAGGTAAAATGATACTAAGAGTTAGTAATAAATCATATCATCAGGGATTATTATATTAGAGATAAATAGCAACCCTGATTGAATATGTCTGAGGGTTTATTTTTGAGTTCCATTCTGAACAATTATTGACTTATTTCCCAAATTAAAATAATTATCTATAGTATGCATTTTATATTGCTACTAAACCTTTTGAATTACCAAACTATGAAGAAAAGGTTCTCATCATTTCCCACCTTTGAAAGGTCTCATCATTTATTCAGATCAGAATAAAATTAATTAATGAAATCAGACACATCACAAAGCCACACAGTCCTACATCAAGGTTAATGGTCCCCATCATGGAATACCCTAATGATGAAGTGCTACTTTTCGATAAAAATAGGAAATAGAAAACCAGATAGAGATTGGTAAACATCACACATTATGATTCGTGAAATTTTCATAATTTCATCTAAATATAAGTCTTTAACGGGTTATTTCAAAGAAGTATTTATGTTAAATAGGATGATGTTTTAATGAAATAAGTATAGTTGGAATATTTTGGGGCCCACCAATTATAATAGAATCTTTCCAACCCAATACGAAGTCATGGGTACTACTGGTCCACTGTGATACATGATTTCACAAATTTCACCATGAAATTTATCTCCTAACAAGGGAATGAAATCTTGGTCGATTAACAATTGGAGTTGATACAAACAACTAAATACTCCTAGTCATTTTTCATATCACAAATCATTTTTATAGTGTGAGACCATCCAACTACATAAAAATAGTTTAATTTTTTTAATGGTATTGATTTATCCTCCAAATGGGATAACGGGACACTCATCAAAGTAGATGTGTCAAAAAAAATTATTTAAATTAATGATAAAATATATTACAAGGTTTGAAGTCCCTCATACAATATTGGTGAGAAACAACAATAATTTTTGTTACAATAAGCTCGAAAGTCTATGTTTAGAAACCAATATAAAATTCAATCACTCATCCTAATAACATGTGGTGGAAAATTGATAGATAGATTAATTCAACAAGACCATTTTAAAAATACCTAGAAGATAGTGTGAATAAATTAAATATCCTAGAACGACATGCTCCTTAATTATTTATGTTCCTACTAGTATACAATCCATACTGCCACCTAGGAGACCCTATACTCTCTAGTATATGGAACATAATCATTACAACCATTGAGGGACTTTTTAATCTCTCTATATTTCAATTTGTGAACATTTATCTATATATGAGCAATCAAGGAAATGAGTGGACGAATTGGGTGATATGATTAAAGAAGATTATTTTCATTTCATCTTTTAGATGTCTATCAAAATCAAATTGTGAAAAAATTTGACAAGAATGTTCATCACCATTTATTCTTCACGTTGGAATCAGAATTGGTCTTTATAACTCTAATGACAGTAGTAATGAAGCCTCCAAATTTTGAGGAAAATTTGAATGGACCTTACCCAATACCTAAATTCCACACTAATTGATATTATTTCATGATCTCCCTCAAGATAGATCTCATTACAACTCCAACAAATGAAAGGGTCCTAAAAAGAAATTTTTTAAAATTTTATGCAAATCGCCCTATCTAAATAACATCAATTTTTGTACAACCATATACATACCATTATAATGTTGTTAAACTGCACATTCATTCATTGACATAAGACCATAAATTGAATGATATAATATATGTGCTATATGATGTTAAACAATGATTCACCATTATCCGTGTCGTATGGTAATAAAAACATGATATATGGTCAAATTTATTTGGACTAAAAACATAAATACACCATTATTCATCACTACATAATATTAAACATAATGGTTAATGTCTCCCTCATTCGAAATTATGAAACCCACCAAATAACACTAACTAACACACCATGTATCCCTAAAATAATATCTTTTATCTTAGGTTTATTCCCCAATCACATCCCTTTAACAAATCAGTAGATCACGGTTACGTATTAGAAAGTCATGATTAAGAATGAATGAGCACCTCCCTTGCATAATCCCCACATACATCATTGTCCCTCCATCAAGGCAGTCAAACCCCCATTTTATGTGTTTCCAAGCATTATTCCATACTAATATCATGATGTTAAATTACATGATTTGATGTCGAATAAAATGTGCCTTTTGAAAATCTAAATTTATAGGTAGTGAAAACCGGATCTCCTATATTAGGTCCGAATACAATTTTTTAAAATCCCCTTAATCACTATGTAATAATTCAAACCTGTATAGGGAATGTTTTCTTAACTATCTATGGTTTCATTCTCATTTAAATGAGATGCATAGTTACACTCAGATCTCAATATAATGTATAAAAAATAACAAATATATATCCCACATTACCTGTATAAAAATTATGCCTCAACATTTTACCTTTTATGAAATGTATATGTCTTTTTTATCACTCAAACGAGAAACATAGTACACCTAGACATCATGTATTGGTATAAATAGTCATTATGGAATATATCAAATCGGACATTTCACCTATTAAAACCTAATTAATATTGGTAATTGTTTCAATGACTTATTTGTTTATTGACTTGTGCTCTAATGAGAAATGTATTGTCACCCGTGTTTTATACCCCGGTCTAGTGAAAAAATTACATTACACATCTATTTATCTATATATTCTTCATATGAAATTTAATTTCATGTAACTCAATAACTATGTATGGAATAATTATGATTATAATTAAAAATGTAGTGCACACAAGTCTTATACCAAATTCTATAAAAACCGTCCATTTTTTTCATGTCAGAATGTCCCAAGATCATACCGAAAGGTGTTAAACTGTATGGCCATTTTCCTCACCAAACCACGATAAACATCATGGGATTACATGAAATACATACGGATTGATTATCATCTCAGTGACATAAGTATAAATTCTATGATAATACATCCTGGCCCATCCACCATAAAAAATTAAAATTCCCTAATCATTCCCATTTTTTCCTTCTTGTCATGTAAGAAACTTATACCACTACTTTTTTCTTGCATCATTAATTGGTCAGGTAAGCTTATGAGAGTACGTAAATGTGATCCTACATGAGTAAGTCTTATAAATTTTTTTTGAATTATCATGGTACTGGTTTAATGAACTTAATTCGAAAACCATATTTCCTAAGCACATGACAATAAAGTTCAGGATTTCATCAAGACCTTCTTGTATATTGATTATAATTTAAATATGATAAGTAGTGATTTCCATATATCCAGTCCTAGTCTCAACCACAACAAAATAAATGAAATTAATCTATTTTATTATGTACAAGTATGATCTACATATCAAGGTTCATTATAGTGCATCAACCCATGTTTGAGTGTATATATGATAAAAACAACCTACTTTATCCCATAACCTATAAATTCAATCAGTTTGTGGGACCTATAGTTTAGAACTATGTGTGGATTAACTCAATTTGAATAAATATTTATATTGATTCTTGGGATCAAAACATTTTTCCTTCTACAACCCATTCATATTGATTCACCTATACCCCTACATTCTGACATAAAACTGCATGGAAAATGTCCTCTTCATCTTACTTTATGTTGCATGATGACCTAATTAATACTTGATTCATAATACTCATTCCATAGAGATACATAGTGACAGATAGGCCTAATAACCTAGCCTGATCCATATGGATAAAGAAACACCATGCTCTTATATACAAACAATTTGAAATGAAATAAAATTTTATTTGGGTCCCTACATTGGGGGTTCAACCAAGGAAACTAAGATTCCCCCTCATACATATAATTCAGATATATGTAAGAGATTCTACACTTAATGAACAATATCGATCAATATATTTCATTTATGCTAAAAAATATCCATTTTATAGTTCATACTCCTAATCATTAACACTTCTAGATATTCATAATCATTCTACAGATTATTGTGATAGAATGTTTGATACATGATGGATTCACTTCCTAATTATTCTATGACATTTTTTATTTTGGATTTTTAAAAATTAAACCTTCAAATAGACTTTCCAGCTTATTTATGTAACTATTTTACTATATTGTAACAGTACCCCATTATATTTTCATACAAACTCTTATATAATGGGGTTTTAAACCATCAGATACTTCAACCATGGGAGAAACCACTTCTTTTAATGAGAGCGTTGATGAAAAAATGCCATGAAACACAATTTGAAACACTCTATGATTTTACCTACCATATATTTCACATTTCCTTTCTTCTAATATTATTACCCACAAGGCCATGGTTTATAATTTCGTTCTTCTGGTTTGAAGACTACATGAATGACCATAGTCTGAAAAGACCACATATCACCTATTATTCCCAATATGTTATGGACCTAGTCATATGACCTAAAAATGCCAGAAATACATACCCTATATTTAGAACAAAATGTTATAGGGAATCATTCCCCCTATTTAATTTGTATTTTTATATTTAAATTCTTATCCCGAGATCAGGTACATTACATTAATATGAAAAACATTCTTCCAAGGAGAACAAGAATCTTTATAAACACTCATTATATTTTCAAAAATATATTGTTGAAATTCATGATAGAATATTTCCTAGACTAAACTATGACACAACCAAGTTGGACTTTCATAAAACATCCCAAAATATAATATTTTCATCCAAGAGAGTCAATTATGGGCTATATTATAACACACCCATTCTAATTTTCATTAAAAATACCAAAAAACTGGGTTTTGAATCGGTGTTAACTTCATTCTTTGGGGATACATCCTATAATTCCATATGATCTTTACCCTTAACACTCATCATGTCTAGATATACCCATATTATATAATTACACTTTATGCATTGACAATTAAGAATTTTAGAACATTTCATGAATCATTTCCAAGAATTATATAATCATCAATTTTTCAATAATGTCTAAACACCTTAAATTACATTTTTCAAAATTTTATGTATAATGAAATTAAACGTCACATAATAATTAACTTATTGTATGTAGTTCAATTTCATAGAATATTGTCCAAGTATAATTAATTCAAACTAATCTAAAATGTATTTTCTTATATATAATAACCTATATTTTCAATTTCATGGTCACACGATGTTAAACTACCTGATACAATAATCCTTGTATGAAAAGGTGATTTTTTTTGAAGTTGGTCATTTAGAAAATGTACCATAATACAGACACACAATTCTTGTACAAATTGTCTACCATTCCCAAGAATAGATTATGAAGATTATTATTTCATTATCATAGATTTTACTTTAGAAAAACCATTGTTCATAGTATTGGGATATCCTAATATCTATAAACTCCCATTGGAAAACCATAATATAATATCTTGTTTCACGAGAACACCTTTATATTTCCAAGTTATAACATGCGCAAGTTAGATTACAGTAATGTATCCAATAGTGGTGTTATCAGCTAAAGGATGCTATAAATGAATATGTAGAAACACTCCCATGTTGTATTTTCAGAAAACAACCCCTAAATGGGGTTTCTAACAAGCGGTTAGTACATATTTATGAGAGACCTCCATTATTCTAGAAAAACTATTTTTCGACAAATACACCACGAAATCATGCCACAAAATTCTCCTTTGTAGTATATTTAGGAGGATAAAACAAATTTAACTATAAACCCCTATTTTAGTCATTAAATATAAATTTATGGTCAAATGTGTTTGACTTAAAAAATAAATCATGATATTTTGGAAAACACTACATTAATCTATCGAAAAAACGGAAACAGTACTCGCTAGATTGACAACCCATAAAGGGAACTCTAAACATACATGATCCTTTTCTCCCCTGAAATTCACTCCTTATTATTTCCAAAAAAATGAAATTAGATGATATTAGAACAAAAAAATGGATAATAACCTGAGTGGGGTATCTTATGAAAAAACCAAGTATCACCTTCTAAGTCTCCTTCATATCGATCATACTCAAAAAAAATTATGAAGGAACAAAATTCAGAATGTTTTTTGGGATATTCTTATATCCCTATAAAAAATTGGACTATGCTCAATATTCCTTGTGGATTAGGAAAATACTATAGAAATATAACATAGTTTAGAATGATCGAAGTCATACAAAAAATATTTATATTGATTCCAGGTTCCATATACATACCCAAGAAAATGAATATTTTCATTCTGAATTAATATAATTCTAGGGGGGTTTCTTAACACTGTGGAATGTGTTCCCTACAATTTTCAATAAATTCAACAACGTGAACCTCAAATTTACACCAAATGTTTTGTTTCTGAAGAAATTCAAATTTATGATGGTTTATAGTACATTTGATTTCCATGTGTTGTGATTGAAAGGTTCCTCAGTAGTGGTTGAAATGTTTGTGGGGAGACTTTGTATTTATCATGGGGTCATTGATGGTACAGTTAATGGACAAGGACCACAGCCTGACATTGGTCGTAAATTGGGTTGTAGGGGTGTATTTTCCCGTGGTATTGATTATGATGTTTTCCCATGCACCTGAGTACACCACTTGTGTACACCACATGGGCACAAAACATGCGTACAAAACAGGTCCAACCAAGTAGGGATAGCCACCCATAGATAAGGTACTTACACACCCCAGCTACATAGAATATAAAGGAATTCCACAACTACATGAGCCCTAAATTTTATCACCTATTCTTGATAACACTTCAATTAACCCCCTTCAACTATGGTACCCTATTTTCTTATAAATAGGACCATTTAGATCATCACTGATGAGCCTGAAAATTCAAAAGAATCCCCTGAGATCTGGTATCATATCCCCTTCACCCATGTCCCCCAAAACATCTATGATATCTCTCCAAAACCTAATATAATAATTAATTATAGGGGATATGTGATATCAGTGACCCTTCATATTCTAAAACACAATATATATGAATGAGAACCCCTTCTTCCATATTGGAAAACCACCTGTGTGAGGCCCCTTTCCATAAATAGAGACATAAGTGAAACCCATATTGGTATAACTAAGGATACATTTTAGTATTAGCATAATGTATCATCAAAGTTGTTTTTCCTGTTTGGTCTACTTAATAAGGAATATTCTGATATCATAAGACTGTACCCCCTACATGAAGAACATTCAGTTCTTCACATGTCATGTGCTGAGAAGATGGGCCCTACACTTAGACCCTGGACCTGTGTGAATAACTATTTGAGCCATATTCAAAGACAAAAATGGTAGGTATCCTCTTCATATGGATCCAATATTTGTCATGGAAAATTATATAACCTCTATCAAAGCATCCAATCATACATAACCATGATGTGGGTGCACCTCCATGTCAAAAATTTGGATTTGGAATCCTATGGTTAGTGGTATCCCGAAATTTTCCAACTATATGTTTTTGTATATTGGGTTCATGTGGATTTTAATTTCTATGGTAATGATTACCCTAACTCAAATAAGGGATTCTTGTAGTTCTCAATCATAGGTGAAATGGTTAGGACATATCCTCCAATCATTGTACATAATATTTAGATCCTCCAATTATTTTCAATGATGGTATGGATTATGAATTATTTTCTTTTAAAAATAGAATGAGATAACCATATCCTTATAAAAAACAAATTTGATTTAATCCCTTTAGAGGAAGCCATATCCATTCCTATGGGAGGATGCACTCCTTATCCACTTCGACACCTAGTCAATATTTTGGCGTATAGTCTAATATGACTATACTAGGAATGTCGATAAGGGAGGAATGCATATAAGTTCTGTTCCCATCTCTCATCACCATGTCAGATTCCACCTCTACCTGGACCACTTCCACAGGTAGAATATTGATATATATGGTCTTCTAAATCATTGGATTCATATTTTTTCTCACATTCATTGATGGATCGACATGGATCCTATGGGATTATAGGTTTTTCACAATCACGAGATATGTGTTATATTATTATTATTTTTTGGTAGAGAACAATAATTCATAACTTCTCCTCACCTACATCCAGAGTGCCCTCATAAATATGACACCTTAAGGCCATGTATACAACCTCATAGAAAATCCTACTATTTGGATTCTCATATAATCCACTTCCTCTTATTTCTCACACTGAGAATTACTCATGTGGGATTCAGGGTTGATGGAGTTCATTTTATCTACACGATTCCAAACATTTTTGGAATCCTCCTTAGTATTATGCCCCAAACTAACCTCAAATGTGAATCCTCCGATGGAGAAAGTCCTAACCAACACCCTGTGGCCTTATTCTATGTTTTTTACAATACCATATATATGGGAATCATCATTCGGAATAACCACTGAATGGAATCCACATTTTTTATATCTTGCATCATTTTACAATAAGAACCATGATTCCTTCCTTAACCATGATACATAGAATGCCTATAAGAGGCTCGATCTCAATCAGCATCCAACGTGGAATAACCCCCATAATCTTATAAAAGGTAATCCTCCTTAGGTACTTAATTGAATCATTCTCAGGAGTAATCCCCAATCAATACCGCCATTAACTAGAGTATACCTTCCAAAAGTAAGTCCCTAAATATTCCTCTCAATGGAATATACACCACTATGAGAAAATTCTTTAGATACCCTCTATAGTAGAGGGTACTCTTTATCAAAAAAATTTTGGCTGTGATTATATTCCCTATATTATACGTTAGAATCCCCCCTAATGTTTAAACCCAACACACCTAATCAAACATCTTCTCTATTGAAAACATATCCAGTATCATTTCAATCAACCTCTAAATTCATAACCCCGCTAGTATCTCATAACTTCATCAGCGTATGCCCCACCACAAACATTAACTAGGCACATTTCACATAGACATCCTTTCCCCATGACATTAAACTAAATTTTTCAGTCCATATAACATGAACATAATTGGTATGATGTTCTCCATTAAGTAGTACATAACTTTGTGGGTTTTGATTCATTGCACAAGGAAATATAGGAAGACTATTCTTGACATTAATAATGACATCAAAACAATTCATGTTTCATTTGTTGAAGACACACAATAGAGAACCCCACTATGTGGAAATAATATCTATATCATTTTAATTAAAACTAAATAATTTCTAATAAATACCAAAAAGGATACTATTGTAAAAAGACATATATATATATTTAGATATCTCCATTGATGATAACCTAAGGTACATAAATATTATTTTAAATTATACAAATTTAAGTAATTATTTCTAAATTTAAGGTTAAACAACATCATTCATTGGAATTAATGATGGATTCATGAACATATTTGGAACATATAAGAGAGTCATGGAGTATAAAATAATTCCAACCAAAAGGGTATGATGTGCTCAAAACCCATCCACATGGGAAATGTGAGTTCATAAGAATCATTGAAAAAATTATCCAATGAGTGTCTAGATCTAGAAAATTTGTCCCTCCTAGACATTAAATCGTCAGGTGTTTTCAATTCCCTATAATAAATCATTGAAAACTATTTAGAAGTAGGGAACCTGATGTGAATGATTTCACACAACTCTACCCCCTATATGTTTCCATCCATTAAATTCCATTAATACCTATTTTAATATGGAATAGCAATATCTAAAGTCTCTATTCATTAGATCCAAGAGTATAAATATGGTAGTGGTATGTCAAAAAAATTTCTTATAAAATTATAATTAATATACATTATCTATATGGATATGTTGGGTATATTCTCAATCATGACCATCAATTGATGATATATAAAATGATGTTCAAACATTGAAATGTGTTAATATCAACAGTGATGATCAAACAATTTTATAATATGTGGTAAATTAAAAATTTTCATGATAGTTAACTTATTAGAGTCATGACAATCAATGTAAAAACATATGGTCCCATCATGGAACATAATAAAAAGACCATGTTCACCCTATCGTGATCAAATTTTATATAGGAATACAAAATATTGATTTTTAAGGTGTTTCCTCTTCAATTCCTATAACAAAATTTTGGAAATTTTAGATTGATTATTTGAAATAGGTTTGTCACTCGATATGAGTTCTATTGGAAACTCAAAATCAAAAATAAGATGAATACTAGTAAGTCCATCAGGAAGTAAATATGTTTACTTAGAAACAATAGGAATATCTTAAAATATGTGTTCTCCATAAAACATTTATTATAAATATAAATTTTGACTATGTATTAAGACACATTGAATAGTAGTAATTCCCTTTCAGAAGTTCATTTCAATCCTGACATCGATAGACATTCATAGGTGTATTTAGAATATAAAATGTGATATCCAGTCCATATTAATTGATATTGTATCTATATAATGAAATACAACCCATAACCAATATAATGAAGAATTTAACTTAAAAATATAATAAAAATATTTTCAATTTGTAACAACCAGAAAACTTCTATCACCGAGAATCTATAAACATGATATGTAATAATTATACAATTAATATATTTTTCCTAAAAACTCAACATTTAATTATTTTGGTGGATATAATATATTATTAGTTATATTTTTTATATTTAATGAAGTGTATAAACATTGAATGAAATACGATATTTAAAATTTTATGGTGGGTGGAAGTCGTACCACTTACCATGTAATTCTCTTGAACCCTGTCAATTGTGATAGAAATTCCATTCCCAGTAACGTTACCAATATCCTTGTATTATAAACATTTCTTTTGTTTGGTTTAATACTTCCCCACTTTTTGATTAATTTCTTGAACCACTCATCCATCATCATCAACCAATAAATTGATGGGAAAAATTTCCACAACTAAAGAATTCACTACTTTCAGTCCTTCAACATTATGAGGGATTTAGACCACATTTTTAGGACATATGTGGTTTAAATTTCTTTCCTATAAGAGAATTAACAACAGATTTTCCCTAAAGAATATTTATTCACTAAAATGATAAAGAGAATTGGATTTCAAAATCCCTATTTCTACCTTTATAATTCATTGAATGATTTATTAATATTTATCAATGTAACTTACTTCCATCTCTAATTAATGAAATTATTCAAGGTACAAAATAATTGACCAATTTTGGTAAAATCATCAATGATAATTCTAATCATGTACATTGAATTCCTCATAATTATTTATATATCAGTACCAATGAATACAAAATTCATCTATTTCGACACCACAAATATCATTTCCATTCTATCATAACATTTTTAAGGAATTTATTTATTGTGTAATACCGAATATATCTCATCTCCTTCCATATAATTTATTTATTCCTTTTATATAATTTTATTGATAAGATTCCACCATTGAATAACATCACCATTCACGAGATATAATGACATATTTTATTTATTAGGGTTGTAAAAATAAATAATAGGGTATACCAATTCTATCTCATTGATCCATTGTTCAGAAACAACATGATCAAATGTCCCAAAAAAGATGGGTGGATGTTTTCGTATGAAATTCTAAATTGAATATTTATTCATAATTTAATAAATTATAAGCTCAATATGGTACACATTTTTCCCAATATATTAATAAATTTGAGTTAAATTATACATAAGATATTTCATCCAAAATCCAAATCCATTTTAATTTGTATAATGATATTCATTAAATTTCCCATCACATTCGTCGCTCGCATGATTCTACATTGTTCATTCAATTTAAATAACCAATAAAAACTATGCTTGAGTAACAAAAAATGATAATTATAGAGATTATATAATGATAAATATAAAATTATGATCTATAAAATTATGAAACATTATATCAACACATAAAATTTTAATTTCATTTCAAATCACTATGGGTTTTCCTCAATTATGATTTGCTCTATCATCCCATTCATCATAATGTTTTATAAGGAAAACATAAATTAACCAATTCCTTTCAATTGGAATTTCTTAGAACAGTTTTTATTGTTAGCACCACCAATAATTTTACTAGTGATTATCATGTAATACCCAATCCTCACTTTTCATATTTTTCATAGAAATGTCAATTTGATCCATATAGTATCCACATTGCATTATCTATAATGAGTTATAATTATCCTGGGGAAAAATTATCTTTTCCATATAATTAGATGTTCTCTTATATTTAGTTATATCCTAGTGGGTTTTAGTAATTATTTAAAACCATAATATCATTAAATTAATAAACCTTCATGTTACACAAACTGAGAAAGCCCAATAATAACTACAAAAATGTTACATATTATTAGTTTAATAGTAAATAAACTTTGATATTATAATTGATCACATTATACATAATCATTTTATTTAAAAAATCTTCATCAAAATCTCCATTAATATAATTTATATTACTTCCATTATAGACATATAATACATGAATCCTTATATGAAAAAAGGGAAGAAAAACATTACAATCGGTGGGATTGGATGTGCTGTAAGGTAAAAAATGGGTGACATCATTCATTAGAGAATATATGATGAAAGTAAGGGTATAATCACATAAAAAGTTCATGTTCTCAATGTAAATGTTTCATACATATATAATTGTAAATCATAAACTCTAAAATAAATTCCCATGCATAAGCATGATTAATAATGGTATAAAAATAGAAATCAATAATCAAGAGTCATAAAATAGTCATGTTGACTCATAAGTATATGAAATCATAATATTATTAAATATCTAATTTTAATCATGTCAGTACATATTCTAGTAACCATAAATAGACGAAATCGTACTCAAACATCAAAATGTGATCTTTGCAAGTAACAGTCATGTCCATCCATATTCCTATGAGAAAGGAAAGTATAAATAATAATCATGTATCAGAATGTTAATATAGCAATTCAAAATAATATCCATTATTATAATTTTATTGAAAATATAGTTTTATATCACATTACCAAATTCTTTGGAGGGATTTAACAAGAATAATTTTTACATAATGGAACCCAAACATATATGTCCAAATAGATCCTAAAAAACTCCACATTTAATCATGATATACCCAATTAAAAGGAAATAAGTTTCATAAATTTTTTTGAACATCATAGAATAACCCATATTAAATAAATAGGTTTCAAAATTATTTTAGGAAAACATTGTTATGTGATGTGAAAGAAATGGATTTCATATAATCATCCTTAAATCACTATCATTTTCATAAGTCATACATTATAATAATGTGTATTTAATTAAAAAAATCTCCCTAGATATTATTATTAATGCATAATTCCTTTTAAGAAAGAATAAAAATAACATTAAAATATAATTAATACCTTTCTCTATAAACATGAAAAATATATCTTCTAAGTAACACACCATGTTTTATGACATATATATATATATATATATATAATTTATCTAATGTCTTGTGTTGTACACTACTCCAAGATAAATTTTCTCTTCATAAAACACTGACATAGCTTGTTATATATGCAACACTCTACTTGGCTTGTGTTATACACAATTACGGGTTTTATTGATAGATTTCATTTCATGAATGACTAAGTTAATGTGAACAAATAATTATTTTTATTCCACCTTATCAACATTATATTATAATGGAGAGTATTAAAAACTAAATTTTGAAAATATTCCTTACACATGTATATATAAATAGTTAATTGGTGAGAAATTAATAATAATTGAAAATATACTTTTATTAATTAAATTGAAATGTTTTTTGATATAATAATTAATTTGATATATGTGAATTTATAAAGTAATAAAATCAATATTAATGAATTTTATTAATTAAATATATATTAAATATAATAAATTTAATATTTAAAATTAATCTTATATGATTTCTAAATATGTTATATAAAAATTCAATTTTTCTGATCAATGATGTATATTTTTAAAAAATGCAGTCTTTCCACCTTTTGATGGGACACCATTTATAAATATACTTTTTATTATTTTATTCTATTATTTATAACAAAATATCCAATTTTCCCTAAAGTTGAATTATCAAAATATACTATTACTGAAATTTTTAAATTTTATGATAACTTTCACGTTTTCTTGAATAGTAAAAAAAGTAATGGATTTTAATGGAAAACTAATTTTTCATTAATTATATTTATAGTGTTAATTTATATATTTGAATAGTTAAAAATTATAAATATATTAAATTCTTTTTATTTAATAAATTGTAGGTCAATGGAATTAATTTGACATTGAATTTAGATAGAAAATCATTTCAATATTTTCCATGTTTTAACTTCTAAATTTTTTTATCTTATTCCAACAATATGATTTATTTTAAATTAATTAGTACAAATTATAATTCTTAATTTTAAAATATTGATTACATAATTGGATCCATTTTTTCCAAATTATGTAAATTCCTTTCTTTTAATTTTGGGCATTATTACTAGTAACTTTAATAATTTCTTATTATTAAGGGAAAAGGTAAATCATGTAATTAAAGGTAAATCTAATATTTTAAAATTACTTTAACAATTGCTAAAATATAACTGAAATATTTTTTACCCAAAAATAATCATTGGTTCAAAATGGTATCCTTTGGTATCTACATGGATGAGATTAAGATAGTTAATAAATTTTATTTAATGAAAAGATAAATATGTGTCACTCGGATTTTAATAACTATATAAATTTTTAATATGAAAATATATAAAATATATGTAATCCTATAAGTAAAAAAATTAAATTTAAATTTTTTTTATTTAACATTTTTATTTATTTATATTTTTTAAAATATTAAATAATCACCTTAAAATCATATAAAATGATCATGTAAGGATTAAATAATTGTTTAAAAATCAATAAGATAATTTTATATAAAACTAAAATAGAAATTAAAATACCCAAATGCTTTAACAAATATTGTTGGTCGAGTGTATATTTACCATAATAAAAATATGGTATAATGTTTGGCTAGTTAGTTCCATATGAAAATGATTATGAAACATATAATATTTTATTTAACATGATGCTGAAGTTTTCACATTCATTTTATTAAATATTTTACATTTTTAATGTGATATTATAGTGAAGATATATTTAACAAAAAATAATATTCTTATGAATTCTAGAAGATTAATATTCATTATTGTATTTTAATTTTAATTTCTACCCTGTAAATAAGTATATATAATAATTACACAAAAATGATGTAGTTATTAATTTATTATTGAAAAAATCAAATTAATTTATTAAATAAATTAAAATAAATATAATTTCTGTAAATAATATATACATCTAATTTTAAATAATAAAACTACACCATTGAGAAGTAATAAATTTTAGGTTTCGATGTTAACATCATTCTTTCATATGTATAAAAATATGTGGAATGAATAGTATCATAATTGAGAATCATGATATTTTTACAAAATAAATTTTTATAAAATTATTTAAATAAATTAAAATAATTTTAAAAATATAAGATAATTATTATAAGTTGAAAAATATTCTAGAATTTATATTTATTTTATAATTGTAATAAAAATTCGTAAAATTAAACACTCTTAATATTGAAACTAGTTTTATCTTAGTTTAATTAAAATCGAATAAGATACGGTTAATTAAATTGATATGGTACAAATTGTTTGGTAAAGATGTATAAATTTTGTTTTTATGATATTATAACCATATATAATAACAAATTATAAAATATAACATTTTTTGTTTTTGGATGGGATTTAGTATTTTATTAAAAAATATTATTGGATATTCCAAAAGTGCCTATCACATAAATTATAAAAGGGAACCTTCTACCTCACTTCATCATATCAACATGAACCTTAAATATTGGATATACCCTATGAAATTCACTTATGGACCTCCCTAATCAATTCTGGAGGTTCTGGTATAATTAAAAGAACAACTTGATTGCATTTAAGAGAAGATCTATTGGTATATCCTTGAAGAAGATGTAATCTACTCTTTTGAATATTTCTTCTTATACATCCTATCCAAAGGTGGTTTCACCTGTAAAATAACAATTGACTTATAAAATATAATCTGAGTTGTTATTACAATTATTTAATACCCATATTAAAACTTTTATCAATCCTACAAAAAATGATATCACAACACATTTGTACATATGGGTTACCATCAATACAACGTTTGGTAATATGTTTCTCATCAATTGTATATTGGTATGGTTATAATTATGTATATAATGGATATAAATAATTTATATTACATGATAATTATTCTGAATTATTGATATACCATCTAATTCCTTTCCCTTTTAGCATTAAAAAAGTGATATCGTTTCTCGTACGTACGTACACCTTACCGTCTCGACGACATGATGAGAATAATCATCCATGTTAACCATTTAATGAATGATAATACAAATGAATTAAATGAATAAATATAATACATATGTCATAACAATTAAAATTTTATACTATATATACACATATATTTTAATTACCTTCTTCCATTTTGTATGATAAGAAATCAAAAACAACATTCATGCATACGTATAACTTATCGTCACCAAAAATGATGTATTCCATTTCATATATCTATATTTTATAAATTTTTACAAATGTTTATATAATTACTATATGTTTTATAAAATTAATTTTTACCTTTTTGAAATAATTATATCATGATTTATCTAATAAGATCAAAAATGAGAATACAAAACACATATGATAAACATAGTTTTTTTTACAAAAAAGATTATTTAACATGAAATTGTTAATAAATGGGTAATATAAAGTAATAAATGAATCATATATGAAATAATATCAATAATTAGTATTATGATATAAGTTAATAATATGTTTAAAAACACTATATATGAGTTTTGGACAAATAGAGAGGGAATCAGACCTAAGGTAATGAACTTTTGTCTCAACTATACTTCTGTGAGACACACGCCTCACAGACTACTTACGTGGTCTATATACTATCCATGAATGGATTTTGGGCATATTAACAATGATATTATGACCTTTTCATATCCAATTTATTTTATTTATTTCAAGGGTCATACAATTAATCTAATTATAATGTTGTAAGTGATATTTCCTTGAATCTCATTATTATTAGCATTGATAACATGTCTGAATATTTATATAAATTTTTATCTTCGATGTCCATATTTCTTAAAAATTATTTCCTATGTTTTTTACTAATCATTTACAATTTTTGAAGTAATTTTTACGCATGTATTACTTTTTAAGAAAAGGTTTGAATGTAATATTATTTCACTTTCCTATTGAGGAACTTTTTGACATCTCATGAAAAAGTATTAGAGGAATGATATATAATTTATAAATAAGTAATGACATTTTATTCATTCATTAATCCTTTTTTTCTTTTTTTCTTCCTTTATTGGATTAACATTTTATTTAAAAAACAGTTTTAAAATTTCTTGTCATTTTAATAAAGGAAAATTATTTCAACAATGATAGGATATTTTTCTTTATGATGTATTTTAAATTAAATTTTCATTATTCCTTTATATGTTTTGAAATAGATTTCAAATAAAAGGGTTTGAAACTTGTTTTTGGTTTTCAAATGTAATTTTTAAGGAAAAAACATGTTCCAAGTCAGCTTTATAAATCCATCACCATCTATGACGAAATACATTTTATTGTTGAATAATACCATTCATATTTTTTCACTATATGGTTTATGTTTTGATGACAAGAGGTTTACGAAACTCTATTCTTTTGATGGGTTATGATTTTGATGGAATGATTATAAAACTATTATCTTTTATGCAGGTTATGATATGATTACTGGTTCATGATAGCTATTTCATTTCATGATTTATGATATGATTTTTTATGATCCTGTGGAACATTTATATATTATTTCATTATGAGATGGGATAGACCTATATATCCCTCAAATTAATTGTGTAAATATGGATAACTCATTAGGTATATATATTAATTTTTAACCCGATTTAATTTACACAAATTTTACATATGGATATGGTTTTCATGAATATATGTTTATGCTAGGGCCTGATTTCATGTACTTATTTTAATTATTGAACCATTTACTATTTATACATGTTAACAATGTTATATAATAATGTGTATTCCAAAATTTCATGTCTTATTTGTATTTTATGATAATATTTATTGTGTTATTTGATTTAATTATGATTTATTATTAACCATCATTATGGAGGGAATTCTCTTTTAATGTTATGATCATGGTCTATAACTATTTTTTCTCATGTCATTATTTACATATCACAATTGATTGCCCTTAATGAGAATCAATTTTTTCCCTTTCTTTTTTTCCCTTACTCATGTAATAAATAACAGTTTTATTTTGGAGTATGAATGGAGTTGATATTTTTGGGAATCATTGAACATATTCACTAGAGTATATGTTTGTGTTCTATTAATCCAAATTCACTAATCTAATACGGTGTTTTTCATTATTTATGTGTATTATATTAAGAATTCTCTAAAATAAATGTAATGTCCGTGTTTTCCAACCACGGGTCACTATAGTTTGTATCAGAGTGTATTTTTAGTTAAAATTAGAAGCTAGGATAAGAAAACATACATAGATCCCAAGCGATATTTTTTTGGATATTATTAGGGATGTGTATATTGAAATGTTTAAGGTGTCGTATATTTGAAATTAGTTATAATGAATTAGATATTCAATAAGTTATTTTAAATGAGGTTGTTTCTTTCTATTATGACAAATATTTATCACACAAAAAATATTGGTTATAATCATTTTATGGAATGAGAATGATCGTGGTTAACATTTAATGTTTTAGTTATTGAGATTATGGTAATTATGAGATCATATTTCCTATGTTTAAGTTTTATAAAGGGAATAATGATGTTGGTGTGAGTATTAGTTATACTTCTAATGATAAATTTAATGCATACAACATGTGACAGTTATTTGATGATCATCATGTATTTTTTACATTAAACATATGAAACATGAATATATTGATATTGAGGAACCTTAAATAGCTTCAAGGTGTAGCAGAAGTATGGGAGGACTAGTGCCTAACATTAATTTTTTCCATATTCAATGATAAATCTAGGATCAATACAACGATGAATGTCATGATCTACAAAATTTAATCGATGAAATATAAAAAATGAATAGAAACCTGGAACCAAGAGAGGATCAGTATATATTTTTTATAATTAATTTAATAAAATAACATATACCTCTAAGGCAATTCATTATTCAATTATGCAGTTGGCCACAGTTCTGCATGTGTACCATAATTTATTTATCATTTTAAAGGGTAGATATCCTTTAGTGGTGATCCACAAGTGCTCCACATATCATTGGATGTTTTTGAAGGAGTTTCTAGGTGATAACATGGACGATCCTTATGTTTACACTATTCTCCTTCGATTACATTGAGAACCACTTCCAAAACATTCTCCTTGATCTTGTGGAGGAGGATCTCTCTCATTCATTTGAGAGTAATTGGACTGTGATGAAATCTCTAGTATTGAGAGATTTTCTCCAATTCATTTCTCACAACACCATAAGCATCACTTAATTTTTCATATATTATTAGAGAATTGTGCAACTAGACATTATATTCGCTAGGGTATAAATAAATAATTTTCACATGTTACTTAATTATTTTATTTATCCTATATAAACACCGATTTAAAATAATAACAATTGAATTATTATTTCTAGACATTTGAATAATGTGAGATTTATAATTAAATATTATTTAATCTAATAATATTCAATATTATTATTTTTGTCTGGGCCATTAAAATCGGTCTTTGAATCCTCATCAATATTTTTTAATTATTATGATCATAATAGAGTCTCTTGAATAACTTGTGGTAGACTAAATGAGATGAGTCATACAATAATAATTATCAAACAAAATCTATGAATAATATTTATTCAGATTCTGGAATAGTAATGTATTTAACTAAAAAACTGGATAGAATTAGTGTGTTACCATCTAGGCCTATTTATCTCTGAAATTAGTTGAACCTACCAATATTCCAATTTAGCATCTTGCAACATGCCCAGGAGCCCATTTATAATGAATTAATGTCCTAATGACATGTCACCCCATACAAATTATTATAGTTTAATATAATTTGTTTATCAAAATATCCCAAATCATAATGGTTGTATACTAGTGCCATCAGCCAGTATGATTTATATCTCATACATTGACATTCATAGTGTAACACCCCAGGTTTAAAAGTAATTATTATATTCTTTCATCATTCCAAAATAAAACAAAATACATTAAAAGCTGAATGAAAAGATATATGTAGTAAGAACATTATATGTACATAGATCACAATACATTATTGACACACAATATCTAACCCATTAAATATTTTCTTATCGATAATAAAACAATTGGAAGATAACCGAAAAATACAACGATGTCGATCGGGTAGTTCTCATCTTTTGGATCTGATAGAAGCACAAAATTTATAGCAAGATCAATAACATTGAATCTATGATTTATAGGAAAATGTAAATCCATTTATGAAAATAGTGGCGTGAGCATCATGATTTTATTTTTCAGTGCATTTAAACGACCCTTAAACATTGATATTTAGAGAGTTCTTATCCAACCGTTATAAAAACTACTCTTTGTGAGTTTTAAATTAAAATTGATAAATGAATTTTGAAAAACATTGTTATAAAATAAAAAATTATACACATATATAAACAATAATGATTTTAATATTTTTAAACAATAAACAATGTTTAAAAATATTTAATTATTTATTCTAATAGTAAATAATGATTTAAATATTAGAATACATATATTCTAGAAATTCATGAAAGTATAACTATTGCATATCTTATTAAGATATTAATATGAGGATTACATATGTATATAATGAATGTGTATAAATATATATTAAGACAATATTTTTTTAGATAAATAAAAATGATAAATGGTTTTAAGGATGTGAGTTAAAAAACAAATAAAATGTTAAAAAATGATAAAACATGATATAGGGACTCAAATCAAAGCACAGAGGAGGCTAGAGGAAGGATAGTTCATTGAAGAGAGGCAAATTCGATCACAACACCATCAGGTTCATTCGATGTTCATCCAGGAGATGTCGTGCTAATGGGTGGGAGTTTAACTGGAGTCTGGGTCAATGTCTGGTACGTATTCGATCAAAGTCAAATGTTTCAGTTCAAGATAGAATCATTTCTCTAACCGATTTAAATTCATAGTTATGGTACAAATGCACCAGATATGTTTTGCATTGAAGTATCTGAATGAGTTATGGTGAAAAGGGATTCTGATCTACATTCTATTTTCGAGATTTTCAATTAGGTATTTTTTTATCTGAATATTATCTATAGACCAATTAGTAAAAAAAAATATTGTTTTTCATATATTTACTGGACCTATTGAGTTTTGAAATTCATGAACTTATTTTCCGCATGTATTAATACAATTATTCCTGTTTTTGGATTCAATCATGATCAATTGTTTGTTTACTTTACATATATTAAAATCTAAAAATGACGTGTGCATTATTTTTCAATAATCCTGATTATTTATTATGTGGCTCAGGATTATTGCTTTGTGAAGAAGTAATGACTAAATGTGATATCTTATTTTTCAATGAAGGTTTTCTTGATTTATTCTATCTGTATCTATATATTTTTATAAAAAAATAAAAAACAATAACATCAAATTTATAACGAAACTTTTTATTATTTCAAAATTAAAAAAATCTTATATTTTGGATATATATTATTTGAGTTTCAATTATCAATCATTCCCTCCTCTTAAATGATAAATACACGATTTGTCATTTAATATAATACCATTACCATTTTGGATGTCTATAAATAAATAATTTTATTTCTTCTTCTGGAGTATGTATTATGAGATATTGCACTTCTTCTTTTAGTGATGCACATTTTGTACATACCTGTTTGGGTACTACCGCTCTCTATGAGAAATTTAATAGAAAGAAATCATCTGTCAATGCCATGCATAGCTCCATTATTTGTCTAATAAGGTACCAGTAGAGGTAAGAGAGAAATATTTAGATTCTTATTTTGAAATCATATTTTTGTAAGATATTTTAGTTTTACCAAAACAAATATTTCAAATATTTCTCCTTGGTTATAATTCCAATTGTGTTAAAATTATTCTCCCAAGTGCGTTTAAATGAAAATACTACATATTTGTAATTTGATTTAAATTATAAGTGGGTAAATGATTTCATTTTTTAAAATTATATTTTTCCTTTCTCGTGCTAAGGGTATATTTTATTTATATTTAAAAATAAATTATATTTGATTTATGATTTTTATATTCATATTTATTATACACGATATGAATATACACATATACATATATACATATATATGCATAAATGGAGTTTTCAAATTGGTTTATATATATATTTATGGATTAATTGACTAATATCATATTTTTAATTTTATCATTAACTTATCATCACATTATTAAAAAATGCACATAACATTTCATCATTATTAATCAACAAAATGGACTTTGAAATTCCATGTATACTTGGCCTTGTGTTTATGAATATCATCGACATTCATTGCACAAAAAACAGACCTATATTTTCATCAGAAAAATAATGTTTATTTTATAAATTAATGATTAAATGAATTACATTAATGAATTGAATGCCTTTTTTGGTAATTTGTATTTATTATGTGTGAAACATAAATAACAAATTACGACTGAACTGCACATATGGAAAACAAACTACAATTATTGAAGAACATAGGATATCATGGATAGACTTCTCAAAGACTAAGTGGTAGATGTTTTGGTCGAAACAAAACTTATAGATGATAAAAAAATAGAAGTATTTATATAGTTATATAATACCATAATTATAAATACATGGTTACTTTAATGAATTGATAGTGTTTTAACAAATATGAAAACTCCAGGGAAAACATTATACATATATATGTAAGTAAACCATAAAACATTTTTAGAAAACCCGAATCGAGCATTTAAAAAAATAATGGAATGAGAGTGGACCAATCATGACCTACAACATGTCAATCAGTCACAGAATTATATTTTTTATTTATTTTTAGAATCTATCCGAATATCTTTAAAAAACACTGGAATATGATTGAGAAACATTGATCATAAGTATTTTCAAAAATTATCTTGTACTTTAACACCATAATTACATTCAAAAAGTATTATAAAATTGGAAATTTTAAATATTTTTACACCATTATTATCATCGTGTATTTTATAGATAATCATCGAATGTTTTTAAACCTGTTACTGGGAATCTTTTGTGCTCACCCTATGTTTTTTAAATGATTTTAACAAGTTTCCTAGAAATACTGAGTTGGTCTTCTTTGTTGTAGCATGCACAGAATAGAAGATAATCTTTCATTTTTTTTTAATTTATTCCATAACTCGGTTGTTTTTTTTAAATGAATTTTTTCTGAAGAAGCTAGACTTATAAAAGGTATTATTTTCTATAAAGTGTTGTGTAATTATTTAGTTTCTTTTTTAGAAAAATTAACCACCAATTTTTGGCACCAAGTCTAAAAGAGTAGGCTCTGGGCATTATAATTGGTATCAAAGGAATGGTCTAGATTACTCTAGAATGATATAACCCTTTGATATATTGAGAATTTGTTATTAGTCAACATATGTATTTTTAATAGTTATATAGAAGGAAGGAGAAATTAAACAAATTTCTTAGTCCTTCTGGATGAATTACTTCCTATGATCATGGAAAAATCACGAAAATAAAAATATGAGCACTATAAAGCCGTGCAGGTTTCCTATATTCAACATTAAAATGTATCACTCACAGATGATATACATCGTTTCCATAGTGGTTTGGGTTATGTCTTCGAAGACATAATACAGATACCAAGTCACTTATATAGATGCCAAGGGGAATATTAACAATGAATTTTTAGATTCTTTACCATGTTTGTGCAGATAAAATCAATCTCAAATTTTTATAGAGTAGTTGAAGAAGGAAATCATCACGCATCTTATATGTGACAAATTTTATGTGTTTTCTTCACAGGAAGAATTTACGATGACATTGAAACTTTTGAAGATGGTGAACTGAGACTTTCTTATAGGAATAAAATTCAAGAAAAAACTTCTCATATTAAAATTTTTTATCATTCGTTGAGGAATTTATTATAGTTCCTACATGCATACAACCCTTCTTGCATGAGTTGTGTTTGGGAAAAGGAGGATTAGGATTTTAAAGCCACTTCGCACTTTAATCAAATAGGTAGAGATGGTAACAATGGGGTACAACTGTACATGCCTTGGGGACATCCTGTGAGACTCATAATAGATAAAAATTAGAAGTGCAAAGTGTAAATGAATTGGTAAGGAACAATTCAATTAAGTGGGGGAGAATTTAAAACACTTGGTTGAAAAGAATGTTTTATGTTTTTTCAGTATTCCAACATGAAATAAAATATATAAACTTCTAAACCCAAAGATATACATAGTTAAAACTATATTAATTCAAAAACCATAATATATCCTTTACACATAATAACTAACCCATTAAAACAACTACTATCGATAATAAAATAATTGGGAGACCACCAAAAAACACAATGATGTCGATCAGGTAGTTCTCAACATTTTTATCTGATAGGAGCACAACAGTTATATCAAGAACAACAACAAATTAACTGATTATAATAGGATCATATAAAACCATTTCTGAAATCTGTATTGTGAGCATTGTGATATTATTTTTCATTATGTTAGAATTTCCCTTAAATATTGATATTTACAGAGTTTTTATCCGACCGTTATAAAAACAAAAAGTTATAAGTTTTAAAATAAAATTGGGAAATGGATTATGATAACAATTGTTATAAAATAAATTAATATACACATATAATAACGGTATTGACTTGTATATTGTTAAGAAATAAACAATTTTTAAAAATATTTAATAAAATATTCTAAGAGTAAATAATTTTATAAATATTAAAATACATATATTCTGGAAATTTATAAAAAATATACTATTAAATATATTTTTATGATATTAATTTGAGTATCATATATATATGTGTCTAAGAAAATATTATATGTAAATATTTTTATTATTATAAGTTTTTTATTTAGATAAATTATAATGATAAATGGTTTTAAATAATTTAATTAAAAAACAATAGAAATGTTAAAAAAATGGTAAAACATGGGATATGGATTGAGATCAACGGGAAGAGGAGGTTGGGGTTATGTGAGTTTGTTGAAGATTGGAGAAGTCGAGAAAAAACCATTGGGTTCATTTGATGTTCATACAGGATATGCCACGACGATACGTAGGAGTGTAATTGGAGTCCGAGCCAATGTCTGGTAAAGATTCGATCCAAGTCGATGGTTTCAGTTCATGACGGAATCATTTCTCCAGCTGTTTTTCAGTCACAGTTATGGTTCAAATGCAACCAATCTATTTTGCATTTATTTATCTTTTCAATAACTTCTAATCTAACTTATATTGTTTTTTTCATGTAGGTCTTTTTTTATCATCATATTATGTTTACGCTGATTAGTATAACTGTTTATTTTTTTTCATCTATTTGCTGGACCTATTGAGTTTTGAAATTATTAAACTTATTTTCAATGTGAATTAATGTGGGTTTTTCTATTTTTGGATTCCATAATCATAAATTTTTTGTTTACAGTAATGATATTAAAATATGAAAACGATATATGCATTACAATTTCAACAATCCTGATTATATATTGTGCGGCTCAAGATTATTTCTTTTTAATACAGTCATGACTGAAAGTGATATCTTATATTTTGATGAAAATATTCTTGATTTATTATATCCGTATCTATCCATTAATTATAGAAAAATAAAAAACATTAACATCAAATTTATGACACTTCTTTTGATAGTTTAAAAATTCAAGGAATTTCCAATTTTGGATATATTTAATTTGACATTCAGTTATCAATCATTCCCTCTTATTGAATTATATAAACCCAATAAATCATATAATATAATAACACTATAGCTTTTAAAGTCTATAAATATATAATTTTAGTTCTTATTTCTGGGTATGTATTTTGTGATGATCAACTACATCTTTGAGTGATGGAAATTTTTGTAAACAAGTGATTGGGGTCAACCTCTCTCTAGGAGAAATTGATGAGAAAAAAATTATTATCAATGCATTTCATATCTCCAACATTTGTCTGATAAGGTTCCATTAGAGTTACAGGAGAAATATTTATTTTCATATGTTGGAATCTTATTTTTCTAATTTATTTTAGGATTATTTGAAAAATGTATTTCATATAATTCTACTTTGATAGAATTTCAATTGGTTTAAAATTTTTCTTCTATGATACTGTAATTAAAAAATACTAAAATGTGTTGTTTGACTATAAATTATAATTGGGTAAATGATTTCATTTATTTAAATTATTTTTAATCGTTCTCATGTTATGATATAATTCTATTTATTTTTAAAAACATGTTATAATTTTTTTGGATTTTTATATGCATATTTATTAAAAAAATCTAGGAATAGATAAATATATATATATATATACATTCATAAATGGGGATTGAAAATGTGTTTATATATATTAATATATATGGATGAATTGTTTATATAATGTTTATAATTTTATAGTTGACTTATCATCATATTTATTAAAAAATCACATAACATGTCATCACAATTAATCGACACTATGGGTGTTGCAATTACACGTACACATGACCATGGGTTTTTTCATATCATCGACATTAATTTCACATAAAATAGACATATTCTTTCATCCAAAAAAACTTATGGTTTATTTTCATGATTAATTATTACATGAATTACATTAAATAATCTAATACCATATTTGTAATATTTTATTTATTAAGAGTGAAACATAATTAATTAATTATATTTCAACTGAACATATGGGAACAAAGAAGAATTGTGGAAGAATAAATGATTTAATGGATAGACATAGCAATGTATTTTTGGTAGATGTATCAGTCTTAACCAAACATGGATATGATGAAACAATAAAAGTACTTATATTGTTATATAATATCATATTTATAAATACATGATAACATTAATGTAGTGTTAGCATTTTAAAGAACATGAAAACTATATTGTTAAATAGATATGTATATTTATAAAGAAATTTGAAAAACATTTTAGAAAACCTGAATCAATCATTGTAAATAGTAAGGGAATGGGAGTTGACCCATCATGCCCTACAATGTGTCATACTGTCTCAGAATTAGAGATTTTGATTTTTGAATTTTGCAAAATGTTTTTAGAAAAACACTGGATTATATTAGGTAAATTTTTAACATAAGTATTAACAAAAATGATCTAGTAATTTAAAAACGTAAGTATTTTAAAATGGTATTTTGAAAAAGGGTATTTCTAAATATAATTGAACTATTATTATCGAATAGTATTTTATAAATAACCATCGATGGTTTTTAAACCCCTTACTAGGCTTCTTTTGTTCTCACACTGCATTTTTAAATTGATTTTCATATGTTTCAATGAAATCTAGAGTCGGTCGTCTATGTTGTAGTGCATTTGGAAGTTGATTTGATATTTCAATTTGTTTTAATTTATTCTGTAACTCTCATGTTCTTTTATGAATTTAGCTTCTCTCTAGATCCTAGACTAGTAAAAGGACTTGATTTCGTTAAAGTGTTGTGTAATTGTTCAGTTTCATTTATAAAAAAATTACACCGCATCTTTCAAGCACTGAGTCTGGAAGAGAAAGCTCAAGGATTTATAATAGGAATAGAACATTCATACTGATCACCACGTCCATGGATTTATTTAGGCTATATAATTTCCATTAAAGGTCCTAATATATTTTTTTACCTGAATAACAAAAGGGATAATTCCTCTCTTGCATTATTCATTAATTCAATATTACTTGTGATGCACCCAACATATCCTACATCACAAAGAATATTTTTCACTGATGATTTCATCAATACGTATTAGTTCGCAACCCATAATATCCATTAATAATAATCATAAATTCTAAGGATCAATAAGGACATTTTCAAATGTGATCATCCAATGACACGTATAAATTTTAATTTCCAACAAATTGGTATCATTCTCATATTATGTTATATGATATCACTGAGGGAGTACAACATGATAAGGTATCTCAATGTCTTATTATTATTCACCCCTAAGAGCATGTAAAATTTGTGTCCCACATAATATATCATCCCTGTATAGAACATATATTCATGAAAAGAATCATTTAACTTCTGGGATCTCATCATATCAGGTATCCGCTCTGACCATTTAGTGTGATAGTTACTCATAAGAAATTATCACATAAATTGTTGTACAAAATCACAATCATGATGTGATAAGGAATTTATTAATATTCAAAATGATGAATACAATTTATCATAATTTACATAGAAAGTTGGTTCTAGTGAACCAACTACAACAAAATCCAACATATATTAGATCTAAATACAAATGACATTCATTCTTCTAACACTCACATGATACTCATTATTATAAATAGATTAGACTTTATTTAAGGGGTTATCCACATTCTCTTACATGTATACTCTACTCACATTAACATTAAACCATTCATAAAAATCCCTTAAGAGATGATGCTTTCAGAGTAGGTACTTTGTCCATTGATTTTCCCTTGTTTCATTTTATATATACACTACTACATTATCATCACAATACATTGTGATAGGGTCTTTCTTCTAGGTACCACATCATCATCCTCAAAAAATCCAAATCCATATGACTATCTTGGTTGTATCTTAAGCTACTATGTACCTGAAATCTATAGTATAATTAGATATAAATTTTTTATTTGAACTCCTCCAGCTCACAACTCCTCCGTTGATACAGAAAAATATCCTTTTTGTGACTTCAAATATTTTTTGAACTATATAAAAACAAGCATCAGAATAGCCTCTCATGAAAATATCCTCATTTATATCATACATTTGTAACATATCCTTTGTTATTCTCAGATAATTAAGGATAGTCTAAACAACTTTTTGATGCTATTATCCTAGACTTGATTTAAATTTTCCTACAATGAATGACACATAAGAAATATAAATTCCATTATATAACATAGAAGACATGATTTGTAATATCGAAATAGATTATGAGATCTTACATATTATATCATTCTACTATTATGTATGGGAACAAATTTTCATATAATCATCTAAACAATCAAAAAATAGAACAAATCCCATATTAGTTTGTTTCATATTTAATATCATTAGTATCTCTACAACATATGTACTTTGGAATAGTCAAAGAAGCCTCTTGGATCTATCAAGAATTATGTTGATGCCTAGAATATTGGTTTTTTCTCCTATGTACTTCATGTTGAAACACTTATTCAACCTATCCTAAGGAGATTGTAAGACGAGTATATCATTTACAATTTGTAATAGTTTATCAACTTATACTACTAGGATACTGAAAAATTACAACTAATTTTTTTAAACATATGGATCACATTGATTTATAACTAAACCAAATACATTTATGGATTCATCAAATAGAATGTACAATGACCATGAAAATTTCTTTAATCCATAAATGGATCTATATAACTTGAAAATCCTTTTAGAATAAGCTATTAGAAAACACCCTTTTGATTGTGTCCTATAGAAACCTTCCTAATGGTTCCCATTATGGAATTCAGTTTTGACACCCTTCTAATACATATCATAATCATGGTATGCTTCCATGGAAAATATTATTCGGTTGAATGTAGACATGGAAACTAGAAAAATTATTTCAACAAATTCAATTCATTAATTATTTTTAAACCCTTTGTCAGCTAGCCATTGTTTATATGAATTTTATTTACCCTCATTGTCCAATTTACACTTGAATATACATTTATATCCAAAATAATTTACATTAACTGTTTCATCGACCAGAACCAAAACATGGTTCTAATGCATGTAATCCTTCTCAAAATTCATATGTTCTGGCCATCTAATAGCTTATGAGATATCAACTTCCTCATTGCTTGATAGATCTTCATAACTATCCAAAAATAATGAGTTACCATCTTTGATGATAGGAAAACCATATCTCAATGGTTCCCTGACCTCCTATACACTGTTATTTAGTTCTTGTGATTCAAGAACAACTTCTTCCAAGAAGACCTATGGAGCTTGTTACTATAAAAACAATTGTTTATATTGAACATCAATTTCATATAATTCAATCTTGCTCCCACAAACCATTTAAAAGATGTTCCCCCTCTCATTAAATAAGAATTATATAGAAAAAAATCACATTCTTTTCTAAGTGGATGTATTCGTAGTATCCAATTGTTTTCTTAGTATACCATATAATGATACACCTCATGCCTCGTTGTTTTAGTTTGTTTACTTATAATTCCTTAACTAATACCTCACATCCCCATAAACGTGTATGCGATTAAATGGGTTTCTTTCAAATCCATAGCTAGAATTTAATTCCATTTGATTCATTAGTTTGTTATCAGATTAAATTTTATGCTGAATTTTTTAATACATATACCCAAAAGGATAATGGAAGATATTCATGACTCAACATCAATAGAACCATGTCAAAAAGGTAAGGTTCCTTCATTCACCGACACTATTCCACATTACACTATAAGGTGGAGTGAGTTGAGATAGAATCCTAAAATCCCATAAAATGTCAATGAATTATTGGTTAAGATAATCTCCACCTCAATCTGGTCTAATATTCATTATCTTGGTAATAAGAGGATTCCCTACTTCATTATTTAATTCTATTAATTTCTAAAAGGACTCTATCATATATCTCATCAAGTAAATATAACCATAACTACACAAGTTATCAGTAAATGTTTGTCGATTAAGAATATCAATCACTATCCAGTACATTATAGGTCCAAACACATTAGTGTATTCCAATCCTATAATCTTTATAACCATTTCATCCTATACACAAAATGGATGTTTGGTCATTTTACTCAGTAATAATGGGTGACTTGGTAAAGTTGTTTTAGCTCAGAAGAGTCTCAATAACCATCTTGAATTATTTTTGTCAAACTCTCCTGATTTACCTTACCAAGATGGTGATGCCACAACATGGTGTTACATGTGTCTTGTGAACATTATTATTTTTCAATTTCCAACACATGGAATTCATTATTTTAAACATATACTCCATTATTTAAATGATTCATAGACTAAAATATGTTTTCCTTATAAAATATACAGCTTTTATTTCTAAATTTTATAATAAACCCTTGTTTATCTAAATAAGATATATATATTATGTTCTCAGTAACACATGGTAAATAATTATAGTAATGTAAAACAAAAAACATCTCGGTGATCAATGAATGGTGGTAGACGCTAATGGAATGAGCCACAGGCATCGAACCATTGGCATCTCGTAGATCCACCTCTTCTATTGAAATTTTCTGAAATCTACTTGGATCCTACATTTGAATACAGATGTGGTCCCAAAAGCTGTATCTATTTCCCAATATCTAGAAATAGACTGTTTTCACTCTGTAACAAATGAAAATTGTGCTTCCCCTTCCCTATAGGTGTAGTTCCACTTCCTATAGCCTGAATTCCCACATTAAAAACATACTACCTCCTATTACATACCCTACCTATGAAATTTCTTCATGTTGGTCATATGGTGCATGGTGAATTTATAGTATTTATATGTCTTAGGACTCATTTCATCCATTTCTCTTCTGATTTTCCTTATAGAATGGGGGTCTTTCACAACCCATTTCATTATCTACATAGTGAATCAATGTCAAAGGTTTTAATAGACTCTTCTCATTATATCTCATATTATTATTCATAATAAAACTAGGGAAGGTATTGGTATGTGATAAATGTCTGAGATCTGTAAAAACTGTTCTGTAAATATAACTCATACAATTTCCAAACACTCATTGTAACTAATAAGCACGACAGCATGCAGCCCAATTGTCATAGTGTCTCTAAGTATAGTAAGAAACATATTTTTGTATATCTCATACCTCTCTTGTCTCTATTTCTCTTGATATATAATCTGATGGTGAGACATTACACTATATGCATCCATTTCATAATGATTCTACAGGATCTCATTGTACATGGATGATAGATTGAAGCAGTAAACATTTGAAGCAACGTTACTTTGTTTATCATACATAGAATGATCCCCAACACTCACCACATTTCTTTGGGAAACTGGTAATATTTCATCCATCACATACAATTTCTATTCATTATAAAGGATGAACCATAAGTGCCTTATCCATTTCTTTAAATTAGTGATAGTGTGGAGGATTTATTTCTTGAGTATGGAACACAATGATATTTTATATTTCATTTTTGATACTATTTCTACAAATAATATGATCTGAATTTTACTTATTTATCTAAAAAATTTACACAAATTTTAACACCCTAAGAATCCACAGTACGTTTCTTATTGAATAATACAATAATGTGTGTTGTACACCACTACGAGATCTAACACACCATGACCAATCATACTAACCATTATGAATAGTGATAAAATATTTTTGAAATTTTATATATTTTATTTTCCAAAATGGACATCATTCATGGAATCGGAATATCAATATTAGCTTAGGGTGAATTTTTTTTATTTTTCTGAAAACATACAATTCCTGATGAAGAGTGAAGAAAATACATTACTTTTTAAAACCATAATTTAATTTAAATATTTATTTATATTATTTAAATTTATTTAAAGTCAAAATGGATACATCATACCTATATTATTTCAATGTAATTTATTATAGTCATTTTATAAAAAGATTAGATATATAAATTTTTTTGAAATTTTATCCTTCTTTTACCGACCTTCTAGGCACATTATAAAATTTTAATAAAATATAATTTTACTACCTCTGTGAATTGAATTTCATTATTTTTAGAGACATAGTTGAAATTAGTATGTAAAATTTGGTTCTATGGGATGAATATAATTGTTTTGGAATACTAACTTTTGGATTTTTTTTCCATTATTAAAAGTAAATAGGGTAATTAAAGTTAAAAAAGATATGATAATTACCCAAAAAAATGTCCTAATTCTATTAGATAATTTTATTTCAACCAAAATAAACCCTAGGATTAATATATGATCTTTTTTATCCACTTCTATTCGAATAAGACAGTTATTAGATTTTATTTAAGGAAGAGTTAAAATTATCAAATTCAAATTTTAATAACTAAAATATTTTAATATAGGGATATACATATGATAAATTATACAATAAATATTATTTAGAAATATAAATTTTATTCCTACATAATATTATTTTATTTATAATTTTAAGACATGAAATAATTAAATTTATTTATGACACAATGATGATGTAGTAATTACATTCTTAATGAATGATTTAAATAATTGATATTATAAATATATCCATAAATGTTAATTGACACTAATGATGCATTTAAAGAATTTTATTGGTTAATATAACATGTTAGTATTTATTTAATGTGTTTTTTCGATGTAATCATGTTTTATCAACTTTCACAAAAACAAAATAGAAAATATTGTAAATTTTTTACAAAAACGAGTTTTTAAAACAAATACTTTGTTATTAAATGATATAATATTACTAAAAATATAAGGTCCCACAATAGGAAATAAATAATTATATATATTTCATTAATGACCACTTGTGGTTATTTTTTAATTTTTTAGTATGATTATTAACCATTTAATATAAAAATACAAGATAACATTGTAAAAGTTAAACTGTTTAACTGAGAGTTAAATCTAAATGATATTTTTCAAACAAGACTCTCACCTCTCTTAAAAATGGGTACTTCCCCTTCTCTCAAAATCACTCCTCCAATTCCATTTGGATCAGAAAAACCTTACTAAAACAATCATCCCATATACCCTAAATTCAACCTAGTATCTATACATTGATTACAAATATGACCTAAGTTGCCCTTATGATAAAATCAAAAGGAGCACCTGAAGAAGAGGTAATAATTTCATCACCTATTTCAATGTTCTTTTCACCATCCAATTCCTATTTCTTGGTTCCTTCCATAACAACATAATAAATAAAGTACATCATACTGACAATGATGTTATTATAAATATTGTACCACCACATTATTTATCCTATCCATACTATGATTGACAATGTCAACATACATGCATACGTATGCCTTAACTTTTCCATGTCATGGTGTAGTTTGTTATTCAACACTTAATTATTTCGATGGATATAATAATGAGTATAATTGATGTCAATAATAAATATAACATGTTAATTATTTATTATATATTATATACCATCCAATTACATATGACATCACCTTCAATATAATGATATTGTTACCCGTGCCAACATACAGATTACCATCTCCAGGAACGTGATAAATTCATTCCACAGTGTAACCATTCATGAGTAATTATAATTTTATGATTTAAAATAATGTATAAGAACAAATTATCATTCTTGATATGAATAAAATACATCATATCCATAACAAACATGGATTACGTAACATGCCATATAATGTCAAATTAATCATTTAACACCTGAAATAGTGATACTACTGAAATATTATTTACAAAACAATAATAAAAGATCATATATAATATAAAATCTATTTATATAGTTCTTGTATATTTTAATAAAAATTATCTAACTATTATACAGGATTATAAAATACCCTAGTCCATGGAAAAGTACAAGGTATGAGTTAATTTTATAATTTCTTTATTATTTGATGTTGTTTTTAAAAAAGTATCTACTAGGACTTCTCTATCATCCATATCTGTGTTTCTTATAATTGTATTTAAAAACATTTTTAATATTTCCTAGAAAATGGGTTAATTTAATTTGTAAACTTTTTTACTTTTCATAAAATGTTTTGAAATGAATCTTTCTGTCATTTTCCAAACAAGGTACTTTATGAACTTTTCGAAAAATTATGGTAAGAATTTATTTTTACTTATACAGCAGGTGCATCTATTTTTCACCATTTAAAAATAATCGAATCTTCTATTAAAATCTATTAATAATATTTTCAAAATAATTTTTTTATTATAATTACATGAATTTTAAATGATTTCAATATAGAAAGATAAAAGTCCCTCGAATAGTTTTTATTTCATCTATGTCAATATCCTTTCAAGGATTTTACACATATTTGAAGTTGATTTATTATGATAAAATATTTCATATTATATTGAAGGTTTTTTTATATGTTTGACTATATATGTGTTATTTTTATAACATTAATGGTTTATGATTTAAGTATTAACATTTTATATGCTAGTTTTAATATCAATGTTTATGTTTTGTTTAAACCTTTTCATATGAGAAATACATTGGACTTAGTATGTGATGGGTGGAGTCTATTATAGCTTCTTGACGTATCGGTAGGTCTCATGATACAAACTAGTGTCTTGGCAAAAGTCCTTGAAAAAATCTTATTTGTAGTCTAAGCACGTGTCCTGGACTATGTGGTTATGATGTCCTTCATTATGCAAGACTTGATTATGAAATAGGCAATTGATATTAATTTTTATTAAATAATGATTATAAAATCCATGTAAATAATTAAACCGCATTATTTGATTTATATATTCCGTATTATGTGGAAATTTATGTTTAAATGGATTCTATTTTAGTCTTATAAATTTCATGAAATGTTTATTCATATTTATGAAATCTTTTGCAATATTGTTATCCCTACTGAGCAATTGAGCTCACCCCTTTCAGTGTTTTATGTTTCCCAAGATGCAATGAAATATATTATTACTGACCTGCAGGGATAGTTTAAGGGTGATGAATTCATTCAAATATGAAAAAATATTATTGTTTTTCATTTCATAATGTAATGTAAAACTTATGTTTGTATCTATTACTTCCATCTCTACTTAACTAGTCAGAATTTCTGGATGTCATATCTTTTGATAATGACAATGTTATGAAATAATGCATCTACTCTGGGTAACGTGGGTTAGGTTGTTATTGTTTGTATCAGATAATGATTAGTAAAAACCGCTTGAAGCTATATTTTGTAAAACACTGATTAGAAACCATTACCATAAGATAGGATTTGATAATTAGAATATATTAACATCCAGCTATTGGGTAATGTTTAATTTGTTTTTGTATTTTATAATTAATACATAACTATCTGGATACGATCAGATAGAGGCAGCTCTGCCACAGATGTACCTAGGGGTGAAAACCCTAACAATGAATTTTAGGTTTTACTTGGGGTATCCTAGTACATGAAAGAGGTCTTGCTGCACTATTGGTTAAGACACTCTTAGGGGATATTCTTAGGATAGTTCACATTTTCATGACAATCCATTCGGAAGGATTTATGTGTAAATACCTCCTCAATGAAATGATTTTTTATGATTATGGTCTATATTTATAAATTGTTCAATTTATGTTATGTATTTTTCTAGTTTGGAATTATGTATTTCGATTCATAGGAAAATATATTGTATGTCATTGTTTAGAAATGGAACCTAGTTAAAGGAATGGAATCTGTATCAATTTTTGTAATCCATGTAGAAATTTCTTCTATATTCATGATAATTATAGTGGAGATGGTGATGAAATTGGTGAAGAAAACCTTATTATCATACTCGGAAAACTCAATCAGGTTTGGAATAATAACATTACCCCTAAGGAGCACCCTGATCCACAATGCAGAGGATCAATATTAAACCAATTAATGAGGAAACAACCACCAACATTCAATGGGACTACAAATACAAATTGTAGCTATGAAGTGGATAACTTCCATAGATAAAATATTTCATTCTTCAAGGAGTAGATAAAGGGAAAAAGGGTTGTAGATGTGTATCATCTCATGGGAGATGTAGATCAGTAGTTTTCATTAATTCCAAACAAAAATGAGGATGAATAAGTATCAAATAGGTAATTGGGGGATTTTATGAATATTTTCTTAGAAAAAAATATATTTGTGACCTTCGAGAAGATATGGAATGAAAATTTGTGAATTTGAGGAAAAAAGATGATGAGGATTTCTTAAAGTAGGAGGATAACTTTACTATGTTAGAATAGAATTCAGAAAATTTTATACGTAATCCAAGGAGTGAGATTGATCGATTCTTTTATTTGTTAAAATAATTTATCTATCAAGAATAAGTCTCAAAATACTTCTCATCATATTAAGATATTGTCTCACGTACAATCAATATAGAAAAGGAATTATATAAGTCTCATGACACTAATGAAAATTAATAAGAGAATATATCTATTGAAGACTCTGGAAATGGAAATAAGGGGAAAAAGGGAAATGTTGAATTTCCATCCTATAATAAATGTAGGGAGAAAGACCCCAATACTTTCCTGAAGGGAATGTGAGTCTATTAAATGTGTGGTGAAAATGCCACTATGCTCGTTAGTTCATGGGAAAGAAAAAGGCTTTCAATGATGAATGCTACAATTATAGTGAAATTGGACATTATGAAAATAAATGTCCTAATATCCCAAGAATCTTACCCTTTAAAAGGACAAGGTTGCAAGGACTTGCATATGGAATCACTCCTGATAATGTTGAAACTCCAAATGTCACTATGGTAGATAATTTAAAGATTTTCTCAAATTTATCCAATGCTTTATTGGATTATAGATCGTCATATTGATTAATATCATCCTAGTTTTCTAAGAAATTTATATATTTCCAATTTGTTTTAGAAATATAGTTTTCAGTCACAAATCCTAAGGGAAGTATCATTGATACAATGTTTTTTAAATTAGTTACCATTAGGGTATATACATATGAATTATCCTCTGATCTCAATGTCATACCCTTGATTGAATTTGATATAATCCTCGGTATGGAATGGATTTTTTTTCATGATGAAAAAATTTATTCTAAGAAGAATAAGGTTACAATTTTTGATGAAGATAAGGAATACCTTATATTTAGAGTAGAAATTTCACCATCGGATTCTTATCTAGATCCACCCCAATAGATCTACTAAATTCAATTATTGTGGAATTAGAGAGTGAAGTTACTATGTTTGAGGAATGGAATGTTCAAATAGAGGATGTTCATATTGTTAAATAATATTTTGATATTTTTCCAGAGGATTTACCACGACATCCTCTAGAATGATAAATTGAGTTTTCATTTACTTAATTCCTATTTCTAGGACCATATTGAAGACCCCTTATAAAATTTCCACTATGTAATTAGTGGATCTAATCAAAAACTATAGGATTTGAGTAATAAAAGATTTATTCGCTCTAGTTTTTCACTATGGGGATCCCCTATGAATGATGGATCTATAAGGCAATGTGTTGACTATAGGGAGATAGATTCTATAATATTAAATAACTAGTATCCCCTACATCACATTGGTGATTTATTTGATCAATTTCATAGATCATGATATTTTTTAATGATTGACATTCAATCTATATATCATCAGTTGTGTGTGAAGAGGGAATACATTCCAAAAACATCATTTTGAACTACGTACGAGCATTATGAATGTATAAAAATGCCTTTTGGACGGACTAATGCACCATATATTAAAAATGATCTAAGAAATATATTTTTCAAGGAATATAATTACGACTTTGTAGTGGTATTTATTGATTATATCTTAGTATACTCAAAAAAATGAAATGATCATGAAAATTTTCTGTGTACCATTCTAAAAACTGGCAGAAGAAATGAATTATATGGGAAGTTTAGCATGTGTTAAGTCATGCTTTAAGAAATTTCTTTTCTTGGCCATATTGTCTATATTGATGGAATCTGTGTCAATCCTTTAATGACCAAGTCAGTCTACAAATAGAATGAAATGAATGTATAACTGAGGTATGTAGTTTTTTTTGGTTTAGTAGGATATTATCAGCATTTCATCCAGAATTTTTCCTGATTGGCTAACCCATTAACCAAGCTCAAATGTAAAGGGGTTGAATTTTTTGTACAAAAGAGTGTGATGATTTTTTTGAAGAAATGAAGATAATATTAGTCAAATGTCCTATATTTACTCTATTATCGGGAAATGATGATTTTGTTATTTATATTGATTCTTTAATGAAAGCGCATTGTTGTTTATTTAGGTAGAATGATAGTGTTATTTCCTATGAATCATGAAAGCTAAAAATTCATGAATCATATTATCCCACTAATGATCTGGAGTTATAAGCTATACTATTTTCTTTGATGAAATGGATACACTATCTCTATGGTGAAAAATGTGAGATATATACTAATCACAAGAGTTTGAAATATATTTTCTAACATAATAAACTCAACATGAGGTAAATATGATGGTTTGAACTAGTTAAAGATTATTATTGAACTATAAACTACCACTGAAGGATGGAAAATAAGGTGGAAGAGGCTTTGAGAAGAAAATAATATGGAGTTTTGAACAATATGAGAGTTGAAAGGGATCTTTTGATCATATTTCTGGTAAAATAGATATGAGAATAATCAAGGAAGGTGAAACACCAATTCTTTTTGAAATGGTTACCTAATTATCTTTACTATAAAGGATAAAATGTTATTAAACTGATGATGATGAGTATACAAAGAAAACTAAATCATTGAATGATGGAATATTGATTGATTTCATATATAAAGACGGAATTTTGAAATTTTGGAAGAGACTTTGTGTTCCTGAAATACCTGATCTAAAAAGGGAATTTTTGGATGATGCTTTAGCTCCAATTTCTCTATACACCCTGGTAGAACTAAGATGTATATAAATTTGATGTCAGTTTTTTGTGGGACAACATAAAGAGTGAGATTGCGGATTATGTGTCAAGATTTATGGTTTTTCAATGGGTGGTGGTTAAAAGACAACATCCAAGTGGAGTCTTGCTACATATTCCCGTACATAAGTGGAAATGGGATGATATTACAATGGACTTTGTCATGGGGACACCAATGACCCCAAAAAGGAATGATGAAATATAGGTCGTTGTTGATTTTCTTACTAATTCCGCACAATTTCATTCTATAAGAGAAGATTCAAGACATCATTGTGTAGAAAGACTATATATTGATGAATTTTTATGTCATCATGGAGTTCCTATATTTATTGTTTCTGATAGTGATCCCCATTTTACATCATGATGCTAGAATGGACATCATAATACCTTAGATACTGATCTTCGTTTGAGCACATCCTACCTCCAACATACTGATAGACAATCTGAACTAACTATTCAAACATTAGAATACATGTTGAGATCTTTCTCACATGACATTCATGTTATGTGAGATCAATATTTACCACTCGTGTAATTTTCCTACAACAATAGCTTCAATATAATTATTTAGATGACACCATATAAAGTGTTATATGATATCATATGTTGCAAAACAATTTTTTGGGGTGATAATGATTAAAGAAAACTCATAGGCCTAAAACATGTTGAGGAAACATTGGAAAAGGTTAAAATTTTGCAAACCCACATCAAAGCAGCACAATGTAAGAAAAAGTGTTATGCTGATAACTGAATGAATGATTTATAATTTCTGGTTGGAGATCGCATTTTCTTTAAGGTATCTACATGGAATGTTGTAATAAGATTTAGTTAGAAAGGTAAATTAAGTCCCATGTACAATGAAACTTTTGATATTATAGATCGAATTGGAGTTGTTACTTACCATTGGGAAATTTCTCCATGTCTCTTTAAAGTTCAGGATGTGTTCCATGCTTTACTGTTGAGAAAATACTTGCCTAACCCAATGCATGTACTCACCTATGAAGAAATAGATCTAGAACCTGATCTATTCTATTGTGTAGATCCAGTCATTATTTTGGATAAAGTAAAAGAAGTGTGGAGAAACTAGATGAATCGTCTAGTAAATGTTTTATGGAGAAACCATAATATGGAATATGTAACATGGGAACCCAAAGAATATATGATAAAGAACCACCCAAATATTTTTATTCTATAGTATTCTAAAAATTTTGAGGATGAAATTATTGGAAAAATGGATGAATGTAACACCCCAGGCTTCCATTGAACATGTAACTTTGAATAATTTTGTAACATTCACTGTATGCAACATCAACTTCTATTACACCACAACCAATCAATCTAGCCATTATGAATAAAAATTCACACTTTTTGAAATTTTAAAATTTATATCTTTCTAAATAGACTTAATTTTGGTATTTGTAATATTAAAATTATTTTATTGTAAATTTTTGTAATTTTTATTAAAAAAATTATTTTCCAATTAATAGTGAAAAACATTCTGTTATGGTTTAAAACCAACTTATTAATGAAATAATAATATATTTTATTTAAATTTTCTTTCAGTCAAAATATATTCATTATTCCTATATTACTTCAATGTACTTTATTGGAGTCATTTAATAATAATATTAGATATATAAATTTTTTTGACCTTTTTAACGTCTTTTACCCACCTTTTGGGGACATTAAAAAATTTTCATTAAACTAATTTTACCACTTCTGTGAATTGAATTTCAAAAATCTAAGAGATTTGGTTGACATCAGTTTATAAAATGTTGGTCCATCAGATTGAAATAATTTTTGGTGAATAGTAACTTTGAGATATTATTTATCATGGTTAAAAGTAAATATGGAAATTTAAGGTAAACATAATATTATAATTACCCTCAAACATGTCCAAATTTTATTGAATAAATGTTATTCTACTAAAATAAACCGTTGGAGAAAAATAAGATCGTCTTTGATCAACATGTATTAGATTATGGAATTTGTTATATTTTATTTAGAGAAGAGTTAAAACTGTTAAATTCAATTTTTAATAAATAAACAATTTTTAATATATGTTTATAAATAGTTTTAATATGAAAATAAATATTCATTAGAAATCTATAAATATTTCCTACATATGGGTTTTTTATTTATAAATTTCAAACATTAAATAATTACATTTAATTATGACACAATGATGGTTAAGTAATTACCTTATTAATAAATGTTTAAATTAATTTATATTATAAATATAAAAATAAATTTATATTTAGACTTCTGATTAATTAAAAGAATATTCTAGGTTAAAAGGACATTTTAGGATTGATTTAATGTATTTTTTAGTCGTAATCATTTTTTTTTACTTTCACAAAAACCAAATACTAAATTTTGTAAAAATTGATATAAATGAGTTTTAAAAAACAATACTATAATATTAAATGATATATTATTCCTGAAAATATAATGTTTTTTAAAAGAACCTAAATAATGATATATATATATATATGTGTGTTATTAATGAACCACATGGGGATCTCTCTTCATTTTATAGTATGTTTATAAACCATGTAATATATTAATACAAGAAGACATTGTAAATGTTAACCTATTTAACTAAGAGTTAAATCTAAAAGATAAGGTTAATATCATTACCTAAACCTATATAAAACCTATTGGTTGAATTTTTTTCTACCAATAATCATCTTATCGTTAAAATAAATCCTTTTAAATCCATTATAATGTGAATATTATTTTATAAAAAATTAATATTTCATGTTATTCCTAAAGTGACCCTCACCTCTATTATAAACGGGTACTTCCCCCTCTACCAAAATAATACATCCAAAGCCATTTGTCTCAGCTAACACTTGCTCAAATATCGTCCCAAATACCCTCACATCAACTTAGAGTCATTACATTGATCTGATAGTCGATTTATTGATCCCCTTTGATCAAATCAAAAGGAAGCACATGAAGAAGAGGTAATAATTTCATCACTTCAATCAAAGTCCTTTTCTTCATCCACTTCCTCTTTATTTTTTGTTTCCATACCAATATAATAACTCCATTACCTTATATATATTTTGATGTTATTATATATTTGGTACCACCAACTTCATTATTCTATCCATCCAATGAATGACGAAGTCACCATACGTGCGTACGTACAACTTAGCGTCTCCATGTCATGGGGTAGTTTGTTATTCGACACTTAATTATTTTGTTGGGTATAATAATGATTATAATTGATCTAAATAATAAATAAAACATTTTATTTATTCTGTATATATGATATATCATTAAATTACATATGATTTCACCATCAGTAGAATGGTATCGTTACTCGGGCGTACTTATGAATTACCGTCTCCACGAATGCGATGAAATTAATTACACATCATAACAATTCAAGAATAATTTTTATTTTATGATTAAAAATAAATTTTAAAAACTTATTATCATTCTTTATATGAATCAAATACATCCTATACATAAAAAAGGGCTTATGTAACAAAGTATAAAGAGGAAAACATTTCATTTAACACATAAAACAAGGAGAATATTGAAATATTATTAACAACAATAATATTATAAGATCATATATAATATCATATTTTTTTATATGGTTCTTGAATAATTTAATAAATATTATTTAACTATTATTCAGGAAGATAATGTACCCTTGAAAGTGTAAAAGTAAAAGGTAAGGGTTAATTTTAAAATCTCTTTATTATATAAGGTTTTTATTTGAAAGTATCTACTATGACATCATTGTCATTCACATCTGTGTTTCTAAAAAATTAATTTCAAATCTTTTTTAATATTTTCTAGAATATCATTTTATGTCCTTTATTATCATTTTCTACTTTTTATAAAATGTTTTTAAATGAATATTTTCGTCATTTTCTGAACAGTGTCCTTTATGAACTTTTCAACAAATTAAGTTAAGAATGTTTTTTTAACTTATAATATGGCTGCATCTTTTTATGCCATTATAAAACCACCGAAACTTCCCATAAAATCTTATAAGAATATTCTCAAAATAATTAATTTATTTTATAATTATGTTACTTTTAAATGATTTAAAAATCGAATGATATAATTCTCTAAAATAGTTTTCATTTCTTCTATATAAACATACATTGATGTATTTTACACTTGTTTGATGATGATTTATTATGATACAATATTCCATATTGTATTGATATTTTGGGGATAAGTTTTACTATGGATGTGTTATTTTTATACCATTTCTGGTTTATCGTTAAATTATTAACATTTCTTATGATATTTATAAAATGAATATTTATTTTATGTTTCAACATTTTCTTATGATAAATCCATTGAACTTAGTAAGTAATGGGTGAATCCTGCTATATTTCTTAGATTCATCAGAAGGTCTCATGAGACATACTAATTTCTTTTCATAAATACATGGAAAAATATTATTTGTACTCTTGGAATGAGGGATTTACTATTTGGTTATGATATCTAGCATTATAAATTCCATAATTTTGAAATTGGTAATTGATATCACATCTGATTTATCGAAAAGTAAAATATCCATATGAATAAGTAAATGGAATTATTTTATTTATCTTTTCAATATTATGCTTCTGTTTATGTTTAATAGGCTTGGTTTTTAGTCTTATACATTCCCTTAAATTTTTATGCTTATTTATTAACGTTTCTGCTGTATTGTTATCTTTACTCAGCACCTGCGATCAACCCGTTCTATGATTTAATTTTCCATGGATGTGAAAAAATATGTCATGACTAACCAACATGGATAGTCTAAGTGAGATTAATGTTTTCAAAGAAGACAAAATTATTTTTTCATATCATAATGTAATGTAAAACTTATATTGGTATCTAGTACATCCAAGGCAACTAAATTGATCAGTCTTTCAGGATTTGACCCCTTGTGATCATGCCAATGTTATGTAATCATTAACTGACTCTGGGTAACTAGGGTATGGGTGTTACACAAATAAATAAGTGTAATTATTATCCAACTACTTTATTGATACCCAATAGTTGTCACTATGGTCCTTGGAATATCCTATTTCATGGATATTATTATTTCAAGGATCCATATTCTATTCTGATTACCAAATCATTGGATGATCAAGAAACATGAATGGTTTTAGGTTGGCATTATAGATTCTTACTACATTATGTAATAGTTCCTTGATTGGTTATGTAGAGTCAAGAATCTAAAAATCATAAATTTATATTTCCTCAACCATTTGCTCATATTTACTTCATGTAAATCTTGGGAACTCAACCCTTGATGTCATCAAAGTTTTGTCAACCAGAAACATCAATTAGAGTTCATATATAATTAAAAGTATCCCAAATTATTAATTTCAATTACTTAGAAATATGTTTTCATTCTATCTAATGTAGTTGATGGCTATACCGACATAATATTATATAGATATATATTATTTTTTATGAATAAATTTATGTTTTCACATGTTTGTTAATATTATGTGGGAATGCATAATAGATTTACCATGTAATTAGATAATATTTATGTATAATATGTTTATTTTAGTTCCATAAATGAATTATTGTTAATTAATTAATTATAAGATACAAAAAAAAACATCCATAATGAAATAAACAAGAAATGGATATAATTAAAATAATGGGAATGATCATGAGCCTGCTCTAAGGAATAGTTTTTCTATTAGTTGATAAAATAATAACTGATCAAGGGGTGAAAACCATGATACATTTAAGGTTCATGTTTATAGCATTCCACATGTCCACCTTTGTATCTTCTTGGATTTATTTCACCTTAGTTACTAACGAGAACCACCTCCCCTGGATTTGGAGACCCATACATTACAAATGATTTTAATCAAACATTGGCGAGGGGTAAAATTGGTATTACATTAATGAAACCATGGATACACATTCCATATATATTAATGGGGAGAAAAGTCACACAAAAAAAACTTATTTAGTAATAAATTTAATGTATACAAATCACATACAAATGTATGGTCTAGATCACGATAATCCATTTTCAAGAAATGGAATTTTCATTTAATAAAACTCAAATTTGAATCTTTAGTAATTTTTTTATGATAAATCATTATCGAATTGATTAATTTTTATCCTTAATTAATCAATCCATTTATCATAAAAATTTCTTGAATATACTTAAAATTATCATTGATTAAATTTTAAACAAATTAATATATTCATATAAGATTAACTGTATACATAACGTTTACCTCAGAGGTAACCCTATGAATAGCCATCGAAAACTACCAAACATGTATTATACATGTATACACGTCATTTTTGTGACGTATACCATGGAAATAGAATAAAAAAATATAATAAAACAAATACATGAAATGAATTTATTTAATATTATAATGATATTAAAAAAATTATATATATATATATAATAATATAACATGGAATGTCCCAACATTACACCCAAATTCAAGAAAATTAATCCAGTGATATAGTATATAATAAATTGTAAATTTTCATAGCTGGTAAAATTACGTTCAGTGTCGATATGATCTATAGGGTGGGTGCATTATTCTCCATGTATCAAATGTACACTCCAAAGGAATCGGTGTGTGTGGTGTAATTTAGAAACCATGGAGTACATGGTGTGTCCAATGGTCCATATGCTGGGTTGAATCTGTGTTACACAGTCCCTAGGCAGGTAGTGTGTGTATGGAAAACATAGATCATCATTGAACTAAAAGGGACTACACGACTTATCATGTGGGCCCCAAGACATACATTTTCACTTACCAGGAAGTAGTATTTTTGGGTCAACATGCAGTGTAAGGATTAACTACTTCACATGTCATTAATACACACATGTTGAGTAATTTCTAAACTTATCTGGATGCATTTAAAACAACAACATTGTGTCTAATACCAATTATATTGTGTGTACTATTGTTTTACTTTAATTAATCATTGGTACCTCCATGTGAGATCCTTGATATAATTTTAATCATAAAATTAATCATTTCTAATATATGATTGAAAACAAAATATGAATAAACAAATCCCATGATTTATAGTGACAATGAATTATTAAAATTAAATTGAAAAACACAATTTTAATTTCACAAGTAAACAATCATTATAAAATTATTATAATAAATAATAACCTCCCTATAATACAACTTCTACTTTTTGGGTGCTTCAGAAACACTTGAGGGCATGTGCCCAACTTTAATTTTTTCCATATTCATGGAATAGTCTAGGATCTATGTGACGATGAATGACATGGTCCACAAAATTGGATCTCTGAAATTATTAAAAGGAATAGAAACCTGGAACAAATTGATATTATCATCATATATTTATATAATTAATTTAATTAAATAAATATTACCTCTATGGTGGTTATTTCTTTGTTGATGCATTTAGCTATAGATTGGTAGGTGTACTATCACACCCCGGCACATTATATTATATTATTTTAATTATTTTTCTACCTTTAAATTTTTTTAGGGGTTCGAGGTGAGTCCTGGTCGAAATTTCTGTGTTTTTGATGAAAAGTGTGTTTCTTGGGTTCTACGTCAAAGGACGCATGAGCAGAGCGTGATGCCACACGGCTTTACCAAGGAAACTACGTTGCCTTTTTGCCTATGAAGAATTAAAATGGATAAATAAATGTTAATTTAATGCATCGTTTATAATATTTATCATTATTAAAAAATTTAATTTTTTTATTAATAAAATTATATGAATTCAATTATTATTTTTATTTTGTCATTATGGTTATTATTATTAATTGTTTTTTTTTTGTTGTTATTATTGTTGTTATTATTGTTATTATTAATAATTCATTCAATTATAATAATTTATTAGTGGTTTAATATAATATATATATATATCGTTTTATATTTTTTATATTTTTATATTTATTGTTTTTTAACATTTTATTTGATTTTTCTTCTCCAATAGTGAACCCCCCAAATTTTCTAAGTGTGTGGTGCACCCCAGAGCTCCACAGGATTTGGCCTCTTTTGCAACAGCACCGTACTCACCCTCCTACCCGCCCACCGCTAGCACCCTCCCTCTTCATAGTAGCAAACTAGGCCTCAGCCCCCTTCATCTCAATATCAGCCCAGATTCGGTCTGGCTCACTCGCACACTGCCCATCACCTATCCTTCATAGTAGCAGCCCTCAACAGATCCTCTGGTGCACCCTCGTCCTTGCAGTGCGGCCCCCCTGCAGCTCTTGGCCTCTTTCTCCTTGCGGCAGCCTCATCACCCCCTCGACTGACCCTTCTATTGTGGTACCCGCAATCCCCCTCCTTCTTCCAATCTTAGTTTCATCCTCCCCTACATGCAGTGCCCCCTCCACCTGGCCACCACAAACCATCACATCCTGGCTCACCTACACCATGTCCATCGGCTGCCTCGCATTTTCATTGTCTGCTGGACCTCACCTACAACCCTTGGTCAGACAGCATCTAGCTGCACAGATTCCCTCTACTAGTCCAGTGTGAGTCCCTCTGACTGATCTGCATCCCCTCTTGTTGACTTGTACCTCCCTCGATCACCCTTACTTCCTAGTGTTATTGATTCTGACCTGCCAGCTGCCTCCCCAATCATCTGGATGCCTCCCCATCTTGTGCCGAGATTCCGACCCCTTCTTTTGACATGTGAAACTCCCATTCATTGGGTAAAACAAGGTGTACCCATTTTTTTCATTCTCCATAGGATATTTTTATTATATATATATATATAGCATGGTTTGATTAGAGGTTTTGGTTAATTAAGTGTTTTTTGGGGAAAATTTGAGATGTTAGAACCCGTGTGAAGAATTTTTGAGTGGTGGTTTTTGTCGCGCATTGGTTCTGAGGTTGCTTTTCCATCGCACTTTGATCTTGAGGTAGTATTTCCCTTTTCATATTCTTTTTAATTCAATATTAATTTATTTCATTTATTCTGAACATTGTTTAATTCATAATTATTGATCTGTGATTCTTGGTTGAATTGATTAACATGTAGAATTTTGTTATAGACTTTATTGTGTGATAAATAGAATTTCATTGTTATATATTTCACATAATGAGTTTAATGAAAGTAATAAATATTCATTTTGGTGTAAAATGTTTTTCATTTTGAACATGTAAATGAAATTTTTTAATGAATGCTTATAAATTTTTTTTAGTGGTATTGGTATTCATAACACCATTAGTTTTTTTGAATAATGTTTTCACTTTGAGATAGGGGTTTGTTGGTGAATGAATTAGGACCCGTTTGGCCACATTTTGAAAATTAGTGAAAATGGTTTATTATTAAAACCTCATGTGTATGTTTCTCATGTCGTACTACTTTTAAATAATTGATTGGATGTCCTTACTAATTAATCCCCGCAATCCATTATGAGAGTTTCAATTGATGGAATATTTATTTTCATTGATAAATGGTATGAGGTCAGCCCTTACAGTGGCATGTGGTGATTCGTGTTGTGCATTATTATATAAATATATGTGTGTATGTGTTTGGATTCTCTACATGAATCGGTTAGATCAATCCCTTTCCAAATACATGAGACATGGGATTACGGCATATTGAGAGAATATTCTAAGAATGATTGTTTCACTGGTTGGTTGCGGTATTGACTAGTGGCCCATATAAGGTGAATATATTGGGTTTATTACTATAAGATTTACCTTCGGCCTTCATGAGAACGGTTGGTCAGGCGTATTGGGTTTTTTTATTTCATCGTGTGTGACATGTCAATGAAGATGAGCTATCATGTATTAGTGTCTTCTGGTTTATTATTGATCTTTTATGTTCACCAATGTCTATTGTAATTTTGTTTCTTGAAGTATTGATTTTGATGATTATATGTATACGTACATTTCCCATGTTTTGGGATTTGTTTTGTGCATTTTTATGTAATTCTTTCCTTGGAAATTGGTAAACTAGTTTTGATTAGGATTCTAAAAATGGTTTTCAAATGAAAGTGTTTAATCATCTTCATATAAATTTGAAAATAAAAACATCATTTTTCTTTTCTAAAATTCCATTGACACTAATGAAATGAATCATGATTTGAAAATGGTTAAGGGATCTGGTTCATGGTTTTAATTATAGTAGTGTTCTTATAAAAATGTACATTAAGAATTGTAGTTTAAACATGAAATGATGTTTCTTTTTTTTAAAGGTAGTGCATTAAGAATCAATTATCGGGCTAGCCTGCAAAGTTTCAATACTCATGCTTATAGTATTTTTTTCAGTTTATAGTGATTGTGTTGGCTACAGATTGAGTGCACTCGCCTTGGGTGATGCTTGATCATTGAGTCGGAGAGTGACCCACGAGGTCACACATAGTTAGTTCGAACGTCAAGTTTTGTTAGTTTTAATTTCCTTTATTCTTGATTGGTCATTTTATTTGGTCTATTTATCCTTAAATTCTCTTTATTATATATGTTTCTTTATTTATTTGTATTGAGATAAATCGTTCCCACAATCTTTGTTGATGTCGTGGTGCTTATCACCAGCCTGGGAGGATTAGGAACACCTATTTGGCCTTGCTGCGGATCGGATCGGGTGACCAGTTCAGGGTCTACATAGGTTGGTTTGTGAAAAAATGGTATCATGGGAGGTCATCTCTTATAAGACCTCTCTTTTCATAGTGCCCTTTGTTATTTGGGTTGTCTAGGTAGATGAAGTTGGATTGTCGAGACTCTACAGGTCGGTGCTGAAGAACGTCGTGAACTCTTGCTCGTTCTAATCCTCGTGTTTTCATGGTAAGTCCAGTTTAAATAGATTTTTTGGTGTTTTTTGGGTTGTTTTATTATTGGGATACAAAAAAGAGAGTTGGAATAATATTTATCCTAAGGCGCACAGCTTGGAAATCCATGTGGAGCAAGGGGTGTGGTCCTACAAATATATCTATTTTAGGGACATGTTTGGAATATGGCCACCATTCATATGGTCATGTCACTCCCCGAAATTAGTTCCATGTTGAGTATTTTTTGGTTTCCTATAACTTCTGATGGTGGATTGAATAAAAAAAACTAGGTTTTGAATTTTTTTTTTGAAATGTCATGTTAAATTTTTGGATTATTTTAAAAAAATGTGGTGAGTGATCTTTTTTCCGAAGATAATGTTTCATTGTTTTTTACATGGTGTTATGATGGTTTCTCATATGTATAATGTTTTAATGTAATATGAATGTATTTCTAGTATGGTGGAAGGATACCTGAGGTTGTATAGATACATGCATGTGAGCGACACTCTAAAGAATATTAATTATGAGGTTTTAACCCACCATGCTTGTTTTAAATTAAAGTTGTTTTTGGAAGAGAACAAATTTTTATGTTATAATTGTTCTTTTGTATTGCTTGAAATTTTCACCTTTGTGGTGTTTTATTTTGAGGATTTTTATTTATTGATTTCGCCTTGATTGGGTTCTCGACAATTCTTGCCCAACGGTTATCCACTAGAAGCTTCAATGGGTGATAATAGTGTGGTTGATCAGCCTAAGGATTTTATGTATCAGTTTCAGAAGTTAGATCCACCTCTATTATATCTTCAATCAGACCCTTCTGTAGTGGAGGAGTGGATGTGGAGGATTGAAGGAGACTTGAAACTTGTTGGGAAGCTGGAGTTTTAGAAGATCATGTTTTCAACCTTCATGCATGAACATTCACCGTGGATGTAGTGGAATTCAGTGTCTCGAAAAAAGCCACGTACATATCGTACATGGGAGTTCTTAAAGATGTTGTTCATTCATCAATATTTATCTAAAGAAGAATGTGTGATAAAAAGGATGGAGATGTGTTATTTTCAGTAGGTAAATACATATGTGTTGTAATATTTCCAGTGCATTGTGGATCTAGTCCCTTATGATTTAGGGTATTCCATAGATGGCTCAATGAAGGATCGACGCTTCGAGGGGGGTCTCCACCTTTATCTATAGTTAAATGTGTTGGTTTCCAACATACATTCATTTCTCAATGTGGCGAGACAATCCTTTCTTGATGAAGCCTTGATGGAGGGAGTGTTCAATGTGGTCGTCCCTCCTTCAACTCTTACATTAAATGGGAGACATCCAACAATAAGATGAGTTAGTGATCGAAAGTTGATGGAGAAGGACATGGAATCAAAAGGCATCAGGATATCTCATCAACCTCTTCAGAGAGAGAGATCCTCATGAGTTATCAACGTGGAAATCAGGGTCACAAGAGGCTGTCATGCCCATGTACTCCTAAGCCATATTATGCTTTTGGATATTTGGGTCACTTACAACGATTCTGTTGAGGCATCACTAGAAAGCGTCCATGGGGATGTTCTAAAATGTGATGTGTGGTTGGGGGTTTTTTTTAAGTTTCTTGTGTTTGATTACTTCCAGTGTAAGGACTATCTTATCTTTTGAATGTACTAATGGTGATTTTGGTATTGAAATGTTAGGGAATGTCATGGGTCTTTTGATGAAATCCAGTTTTCAAAGCCAATGTTTCTTTTTATTTTGAAATATTGTATCTTAATTTTTCAAATCAAAAGATTTCTATTTCTTATTGGGATTATTAGAACCCAGCTGCAAGGTAGAAGATTCTTTATCCATTATAGATCCATCGAAAATGCCTCGAAGTGAAGCCGGTGTATAGTCAGGAACCCCGGAATATTTTAAAAAGATTTTCTATGGTTGTGCATCTACCACTGTGGTGATGAATTTTTAGTGTGTCTATTGTAATTTCATGGTCATTATAATTCTCCACATGTAAAAAAGCGCAATATAGACTTATCCCTCATACAATGTTAGTAATTGTTCATTTTTAGATGAGATTTGTTGATCGTTGGCCTTGTCTAGACCACCCATGTGAATCAGTTGCGACTTTGGTTTGTGTCCACCCGGAAGTGGTGATCCATTAGGAGTTTTTTTGTCATAGTCTCTTTGAAATAATCCTTCCTCCTGACCATAGGGAAAGGGTTTTTTTGTACAATTTTTTCGGTTCAGATCTTATCCCTTTCATATGAGATTGAATGTTTTAAATCTCATTATTTTGTTCTTTCTAGCTTGAGAATGGCCCGGTTCAGATACTAGTTGAATTCTTATAGTGGGGAGTCTATTCAAGAATCTCATCGGCTAATAATTAGTTTCCAGAAATAGGCTTAATTCTCGTAGCTGGTGGAAGGTATTTCCAGGTGTAAAGAGGTTGGATCGTGTTGGGTGGAATCCTTAGGTGTTGATCGATCGGCTGGATGGTGTTGTGGGTTTCCAGGAATAGAAATCATTATGGTGCGGAGAATTTTCATAGCCTGTCTAAAGTTATTATTTTATTTTAGTTATTTTTGTCCCCTTAAAATTTTTTCTGCGGTTCGGCGATATTCCCTAACCAAATTCCTGAGTTTTTGATAAAAAGTGTGTGTCTTGGGTTCGATGTCGTTGGACGCATGAGCAGATCGCGACGCCACATGGCATCTCCCAGGAAACATTTTGGCCTTTTCATCTTTGAAGAATTAAATTTGTTAATAATTGTTAATTTATTGAATAATTTAAAATATTTATGGATATTAGTAATATTAATGTGTTTATTTTAAATGATGACGAATTTTTTTATTTTTTTATTATTGAAATGATATGAATTCATTTATTATTTTATTTTATCATTAAGGTTATTATTATTGTTATTAATATTATTATCATTATTATTGTTGTGTTTGTTTTTTTATTATTATTTGATTAACTACTAATTAGTTATTAGCAGTGTAATATAATATAATATATATATAAATATATTACGTTTTTATTTAATGTCTTTTCCAACCCTTTTTTATGGTTTTCATCTCGAATAGCGCACCCCACCACCTTTCCCCTTGTGTGTGGTGCACCCCATCTCTCCCCTAGAATTGGAATCCTTAATATATCACCCAACATTCCCTACTACTTGCATGCCACTAGTGCCCTCCCTCATCCCCATATTAGCCTCCGACCTTGGCCTCCACCATCACAGTAGCATCCAGACTCTCGTCCAGCTCTCTCGCTTGCTACCTGTCACCCTCCTTCCTAGTAGTATCCCTCAGTTGATCCATTGGAACACCCTCAGCATAGCAATGTGACCCCCCTGTAGCTCTTGACCACTTTTTACTTACATCAGCACCATCAGCCCCTCAGCCATCCCTTCTCCTACGGTATCCCCAATCTGTCTCCTTCTTCCCCGATCAGCCTCGACCTCCCTAGAATGAGTCACCCCCTCCTCCTGGCTGCGTAGCACCGCTACTGCCTGGCTCACCTGCACCCTGCCCCTAGACACCTTGCAATACTGATATATGAGGGCCATAACGCACATCCCCTAGTTAAACCACATCCAACCACGTTGATGCCCTCTACTGGTCCAGCGCAACGCCCTCCGACTGATTTTCACCCTCTCTGGCCGCCCTTCACCCCCCTCAGACCACCGTTTACCTGCTGTTTTTCTTCTCGACCGTCCAGCTGCCTCCCCGACCATCCTGATGCCTCCCTATCATGCATCGAGTGACATAACCCACCTTTAGTTATGCACAACTCCCATCTGATGAGTATATCATGGTGTACCCATTTGTTTCGTGCTCCATTTGATATTTATATTTTATTTACATAGATATAAATATATTTATATATATACCACGGTTCTATTAGAGTTTTTTGTTAATTAATTTGTTTTTTGGTAGGTTTGAGATTTTCGAACCAGTGAGAAGTGTTTCTGAGAAGTCATTGTCATCATGCATTGGTTCTGAGGTTTTTTTGTCATCATGCTATGATCTTCTGGTAGTATTTTCCATTGCACATTCATTTTAATTCATGAATATTTTATTTCATTTTTTCCAAACCTTGTTTATTTTATAAATATTGATCGACTATTCTTGGTTTCAATGGTTAACATGGAAAATTTTGTTTTAGACATTCTTGAGTGATAAATAGAATTGTGTTGTTAAATATTTCTACAATGCATTTTACAAAAATAATCATTATGAATTTTCATGGAAAATGGATTTTGTTTAGAACATGCATTTGAAATTATTTTAGGAATTATTATAAATATTTTTCAGTGGTAATGGAATGCTTAATTCCATTTTTTTGTAAAAGGTTTTCACTTTGAGATCGGGGATTGTTGGTGAATGATTAAGGTTCTGATTTGCAACTTTTTTAAAACTAGTGAAAATTTTTTATTATGAAAACCTCATGTGGATGTTTCTCAAGCAATAATGCTTGTTTATAATGGATAGAATTTCCTTACTAATAAATCCTCATGATCCATTATGAGACTGTTTAATGTTGGAATATTTATGTTCTTTAATATATGGTATGAGATCAGTCCTTGGAGTGGAACTGGGTGTTTCCTGTTGTGAATTATTATATAATATATATATATATATGTATGTATGTATGTATGTATGTATGTATGTATACATGTATGTGATTGGATGCTCAAATGACATTGATTGGCTCCACCCATTTGAAAATACTTGAGACATGGTAATTTGGCATTTTGAGATAGTATTCAATAAAAGATTACTACAAAAATAGGTTATGGTACTGACCAGTGCCCCATAGTAGGTGGATATATTGAAATTATTACTATGGGAGTTGTCATCAGCCTTCTTAAGAATAGATGGTCAAGTGTATTGGGAATTATGATATCACAGTGTGTGACATGTCAATGAGGATGAGGTCTCATGTATTGGTGTCTTATGGTTTATTCATGATCTCATAGGTTCACCCATGTCTATTCGGATTTTGTTTCTTTCAATACTGATTATGAGGCTTACATGTATAACTACATTTCCCTTTTTGTTTGATATATTTTGTGCATTTTTGTGCATTGTTTTCCTAGGAATGTGGTAAAATGGTTTTAATTAGGATTCTAAGAATGGGTTTCAAATGAAATTGTCTAATCATCTATGTAAAAAATTTGAATATATAAACAACACATTCCCATTATAAAATTACATTGACACTAATGAAATGAATATATATTTGAATATGTTAAAGGAAAATGGTTTGTACATTTCGTTTAAGAAAAATACATTGAAAAACTTACTTTATTAAATTTTAGTTCAAACATGAAATGATGTTTTTTTATATTAATGGTAGTGCATTGGGAATATATTATCCGAAAAACCTACTATGTTTTAACACTCGCCTTTATAGTTATTTTTTGTTTTTAGTGTTTGTGAAGGCTACAACATGAGTGTGCTAACCTTGGCTGATTCTTGATCATTGAGTTGGCGAGTTACCCTTGAAGTCACAAGGAGTTATTTCATATGTTGTGTTAGGTTAGTTTTAATTTCTTTTGTTCCTTTTTAGTCATTTTATTTGGATTATTTATCATATGACTATCTTTATTATTTCTGCTATTTTATTTTATTTGGAAAAATCATTCCCATAGTTTATGTTGATGCCGATGCACTTGTCTGCAAACTAGAAGGATCAGTAATGCTTCTCGAGCCCTTTCATAGATCTGCCCAGGAGACTGGTTCATGGTCGACCTAGGTTGGTTCATGACATGTACCATCGTTACATTGTACAGAAGAAGGTACATATCCTCTAGTGGTTGTTTATAATTATTCCACATATCTCTATATGTCGCTGAAGGACTCTCTGAGAGAAAGAAAAAAAGACACATGTTCTATCGATGTTTGACTTTTATCTCCTTGAGAAACGCAACCAAAGCATTCTCTTTTTTCTAGTGTAGGTGGAACTATCTTATTATTGATTGTGTTCATATAGAAAGCTAAACTATCTAGAAATGAGATATTTTTTCCTATCCATTGTTCATAATATCATATGCATCTATTGGATTTCTCTTGGCTAAGAAAAGAATAATATAACTTGGAATTTAATTCTCTATGGTAATATTAAATAATTTAAACTTGTTTCGTAAATATTTTATTAATCCTATAGAATCCCCCAAGTAAAATAATAACAAAAAATTTATTATTTGCTGATATTTGATTATCTTAAGAGTTAAATTAAATTTTATTTAATAATATAATATAATATATAATTATTTCTCAGTAGACCATCAACCTCAGTCAGCCCATCCTACTCATTATTTATTAAATATTTTTATCACAATATATTCTAATTATTAAATTAAATAATAAATGCGATCATCCATACATGAATAATTATTAAACCATTATCGAGAATAATATTTTTTTTAACTTTTCAAATAAAAAATTACATATCTGAGTTACTAGATACATTTAGTGTGTGACCCTCTTGGCCTTTTTATAAGTGGCATTAGGAAAACCTGCCTAATGTTCTAGGTTAGTGACTAGAAATACTATAAGAACCCCATAAATAATTAATTTAACTTCACAATTATATTAAACCTAATATGATATCTTTTTTTTGAAATATAATCCATTTTCCACAATATTTAAAATTGTGCTGGTTTAAAACTAGTTCCATCAAGCTATGTTCCTGATATATCTTTCTTTGACATTCCAAAAATAGAAATTACCTATTGATCACCATGGACATTGATTTATTTAGGATATATATTTTTTATAAAATGGAAAATGATTTTATCATCCATTTAAATTACAGATGGTATAAATCTTTTATCTCATTATTAATTATTGCAATATTATTCATGATGCACCCAACATATCTTACCTCATTACAAACATATTTCAACACGGTTTTTATTAATACATCAAAATTATCAACTCATAATATCCATTATTAATAATCATAACTTATATGGACCAATACACAAATTGGCACATGGGAACATCCAATGACACTTATAAATTTTGATTTCTTACTATTTTTTCTCATTCTCATAATATCCTACGTGATATCACCAAGGGAGTACACCATGAAATGGGTTCTCTATGTCTAATGAGAATCCACCCTTGACAGTAGGTAACATTATTATCCATAAAATTATATGATCTATAAATAAATATTTATTCAAAAATAGTGTCATAGAAATCCTGATATCTCATCATTATAGGTATACACTATAACCTTTTACTTCGATAGATACTCTTAGGACATTATCTGATTCAAAGTTACCAAGTAGAGCAATAATGACGTGATAATGAATTTATTAATATTCATACCCATTAATATAAGTTATCATAAAGTAAAAAATATGTTGGTTCTAGGGAACCAACTCCAACAGAATCCCACATATACTAGAGAAAACTACTACTGTTGTTCAATTAGCAAGAACACACATGATACTTAGTCTTCAGCTACAATAGTCCTTCAGTAATGAGGTCATCCATGTTCTCATTCATTTATACTCTACTCACTACAACATCACCCCTATGATAAAAATAAATCCAGAGGTTATACATCCAGAGTATGTGCTTTGTCCTATGATTTATCCTTGGGTCTTTTTCTATAGCTAAAGCTATATTATTTTCATAATAATAAGCTATTGGGTTGTTTATTATAGGTAACACATCATGTTCATAGACAGTTTTTTTAATCATCATGGCTTAGACGGCTGTATAAGAAGCCCTAATTTACTCGGACTCTATTGTAGAATCAGCAACAACTGCATTCTTTAAAATATTCTAGCTTATACATCCTATATTAGGATAGAAAATGTATCCTGATTATGACATAAAATATTATTTATCAGTATAAAAAAAACATCAATATACACTCTATGGAAAATATCCTCATATAGTATATAATATGGTATACATGATTGATCATATCACCAAAGAGAAAGTGATATTACACATTCAATGTTTCTCAAACTCTTAATAGGGATATATTTTCATTGAAATATTTATACCATGTGACACTAGAGAAAATACCCTCTTGGACTATTCTCTACTAAATCTCTTTAGAATTTTGTAAATAGACGTTCTATGGAATAGTCCAACAAGACTCTTGAAACTATAATAAATGATCATGATTCTGAGAATGTTGGTTTCTTCTCCTAAGTCCAAAATGGTTTTGAAAATGTTCAACTAGTACTTAACAGATTGTAAGATAGGTAATTCATATCCAATATATAATATGTCATTCACATATACTATTATGATAACGACTGCATTCCCACTAATTTTTTTTAAATAGATGACACATATTCATTTATCATGAAACCAAATTCAATTATGGATTCATCTAATCTAAAATACCATGAACTAGACACATACATCAATCCATAAACGAATTTTTTTAACTTGAAAACCTATTTGGAATCACTTAATGTCGCAAACCCTTATGTTTTTTTAATGTAGACATCCTCTTGAAGGTTCCTATTAAGGAATGCTATTTGGAAGTCCATCTACCAAATATCAAAGCCATGTTATGGTGATATATAAAATATGATTATAATGGATTTAAAAATGGAGAGTGGAAAAAATGATTCAACATAGTAAATTCTTTGACATTGACTAAACCTTTTATCCATTAGACTTTATTTATAGTTACTTCCTTACCATCCATTTATTGTTTCCTCTTGAATACACATTCACATCCAACAGACATTACATCGATTGGAACATCAACAAGAAACTAAACATTTTTCAAAATCACATAATCTATCTTAGAATTCATAGGTTATAGACATCTTGTAGCTTTTGAGCTCTCTATTACCTCCTTTAATGAGAGAGGATCATAATTTTCAAACAATAAAGATTTACCATTCTCGGTGAAAAAAATCCTTCTCAATCCGGTTACCTTACCTTTCTTTCACTTTTATGAATTACCTATGTTTTAGGAACAAATTATTCTACGGGGGCCTAAGGAAAATGTTCTTGTATGAACTATTGTGTGTCTTGATCCTAATGTTCATTGAATTCAATCCTTCTCCTACAATTATTTTTGGGAATTTTATCTCTCTCAATAAAGGCAGATCGTCTAGAAATTTTTACTATCTTAATTGAGGGGTTGTATAGGTCGTATCCATTTGTTTCATTAAGATGTCCTATAATGATACACCGCATGCCCTGGTGTTCTATATTTTTTCCTGAGAAAAACATTAAAAACACCTCGTATGCCCATACATGTGTATGTGATAAAATGAGTTTCCTACCAATCCCTTTATGAAAATGGAATTCCATTTACATCTTTAGTTGTTACTTGGATTATTGTGTATGTTTCATCTTGTAATGTCTATCCACAAAACGATAATAGATGATATGAATGACTCATTATCAACATTACCATGTCCAATAAGGCATAATTTCTCCATATAATAAAACCATTACACGGTTGATTATATGGTGGATTTAGTTGAGATAGAATACTATACTTCATTAGAATGTCAATGAATTTGTGGTTAAGATATTATCCATATCGATCCAATTGAATATTCTTTATCTTCTTACCAATATAATTCTCTACTTCATTCATGAATTCTTTGAATTTCTAAAAGGACCCTAACATATACTTCTTCAAGAAATTATATCCATGTATACTCATGTATTTAGTAAAAATTATGAAGTATGAATATCCACCTCCAGCAACTACTTGAAAAAGTCCACCCACATTAGTGTTTCCCAATACTACAATCACTGCGGAACATTCACCATGTCTACCAAATAAGGTATTGGTCATTTTTTCATTTAAAAAAGCAATAAATATATCATGTGATTTTATCTCATAATAGTCTAAATAACCATCTTAAGTAACACTTATCAATCTCTACTCATTTACATGACCATGATGGTGAAACCCCAACTAGTGGTTATATGAGTCTTGTGAACATGATTCATTATCGATTTCTAACACATGTCTTTCATTACATAATACATATAGAAAATTATGCAAATGTTCCATACCATGACATATGTTTTCCTTATTAAATAAACATCCTTTATTTCAAAATTTAAAAATAAACTGTCAAATATCTAAACATAATGTAACACCCCAAGATTTCATAGTGTGTTATTTCTTCATAATAATTCAATAACATGCACTACACGCAATACCGAGTTCAATCGTACCATGAATTACCAAACAAGCCGTTCAAAAGTGGTTATGAATAGTATTAACTAAATTTTAAACTTTATATAATCCTTATAATTTTAGAATCCATATTATGAGTTTCTTAGACATAATGCAAGAAGAAAATCATTTCCAGTATTACACTTTTATCAATTATTAATAGTGAACCCTTTTTAAATACAATATTTTAAACATTTTGACCAAATGGAGACATGAAAAATTTAAAATGAAACATCCCAAGATTTCATGGTACGCTTTCCTTTGAATAATACAGTAGCGTGTGTTGTACGCAACTTCGAGTTTTAACACACACCACAACCGACCAAACTAGCCGTTATGAATAGTAATACCTACTTTTTGAAATTTTATCTCTCAAAATGCAATTCATTTTTGGATTCGGAATATCGAATTTAGCCTAAGGTGAAATTTTTGTACTTTTCGGATAACATTAACATTTTGATGAATAGTGAAAATTACTAAATTTTAATTAAAAACAACTTTTTCAATCAAATTTATTAAAAGTGCTACATAAAGAATTTGAGTGGTTTTAAAGTATATTTAGAATATAGTTTTACCATTTTATACAATGTTGGTCATTGGGGATAATTTTACAATTAAATCTGACATAAACAAGTGTCAATCTTTTGATAGTTATTATCTCTTAAAAACACGCTTTTTGTTTTAACAACGGGAATTAATTTTAAATTAATTTCTGCCACTTCTTTGTTTTGAATTCCGAAAATTGGATTCCATATTTGGAATCAGGATTTTAAAATTTTGTAAATAGGTATCTTTTATTTTTAGTCATTTTGAATAATTACTTCGGTAAATATTTTATTTACCATGGTTAATGGTAAATCCGGTAAATAAGGGTTAAAAATAATATTATAATAATACTAAATTACCCTAAAATGTGTCCTAACATTATTGGTTGATACATGTTCGACCATAGGCATCTTTGGGTCGATTTAGGGACCCCATGGTTCCACTTGTAGGTGATAGAGACACTTTATTTTAATTAAGTTAAAATGAATACAAAAATGACACAAGCATATATTGTTTAGCAAAAACAAATTACATAGGATTATATATGTTGGATGTTCGACTATAAATATTCATTAGAAAGATAAAAAGATATTCTACATAATGAAATTTTATTTATAATTTTTATAGATTAAATAATTTAATTTTTTTATTACACAATGATGATGCAGTAATTACAATAATAGTGAAAAATTAAAATAATTGATATTATAAATACCCAAATAAATATTATTTGAGCCTTTTAATGAATTACCCAAATTTTATAGGATAATATGACATATTATTATTGATTTAATTTACTTTTTTCGAAGTAATAATTCTGTTACGAGTTTCAAAAAAATCAACTATTGAATAGTGTCAAAATTGACATAAAAGAGTTTTTAAAACAAATATTATATTATTAATTGATATTAAATTCCTAAAAATATATGGTTCAGCAAAGAGACTTATATCATGATATTTATATCATTAATGGACCACTTGGTGGTCTTTTGGATGTATATGGTATGTTTATTAACCATAAATTATGAAAATACAAAGAGACATTGTAATAGTAAAACTAATTAACTTAGAGTTAATACTTAAAGATAAGGTTAATATAAGTACCCAAACCTGTCTAAATTCTATTGGTTGAGTGGTTTTCGACCCATACCCACATTAAAATGTAAATAATCCACTTTTGTGCCATTATAAACAGAATATGAATTTATTATTAATCAATATTTCTATCTTTTCCAAAGGTGCCTCTCACCCCTCTTATAAAAGGGAACTCCTCCTTCTCATTTCTTCAAATCGTAAAATCCTTTTAGTTTAGAGAATCTCTGACCAAATACTCTCCCAACTTCCCTTACTACAACCTAGAGTCCTTAGTTTTATCAGAAAGCCAACATAAAGAGCCCTTCTGATCAAATCAAAAGGAAGAACCTGATGAATATCTAATGATTTCACCACCCTTTTCCATGTTCCTTTCTTCTTCTACTTCTTCTTCCTTTGTGTTTACCATTCTAAAATAATAACTCTAGAATAATATATATACTGTGATGTTATTATAAATATGGTACAACCATATTCATTATTCTATCCACCCTTTGAATAACAAGTCACCATACGTGCGTACGTATGGCTTACCGTCTCCACGTCGTGGTGTAATTGTTATTCAATATATTATTATTTGGATAGGTATAATAATGATGTGTATCTCATGAAAATAATAAATATAACATGTTAATGATTCTTTATATATGATATACCATACATTTATATATTATTTTAATATCAAAATAATGATATAGTCGCTCATGCGTACGTACGGACTACCGTCTCCACGAACGCGATGAAATTAATTCTCCATCATATCCATTCAAGTATAATTATCATTTTATTATTTAAAAATGATGTTTAAGGACTTGATATTATTCTGGATATGAATAATATACAACCTATACATTAAAAACATGGCTTACGTAACAATTCATATAAAATAAAATGAGTAAGTTAACACCCGAAACAACGATAATACTAAGATATTATTAACAAAGAAATGTTAAAAGATCATATATGATATCATATGAATGTATATGATTCTTGTATAAGTTAATAACAATTATTTCACCATTATACAGGAGTTTAACCTACCTTCAACCAAGGAAATGTACAAGGTAAGGGTTTATATCACAATCTCTTTATTATCCGAGGTTGTTTATACATAATAATATACTGGGATCTCTTTATCATCCACATCAATGTTTCTTAAAAATGAATTTCAAAAAATTTTTACTATTTAATAGAATATGGGTTAAAGTCATTTATACCCTTGTTTGACTTTTTATAAGACGTTTATAAAGGAATCTTTCCGTAGTTTTCCAAACAAGGTGATTTTTAACCTTTTCGACAAAATTAAGGTAAGAATGTTTTTTTAACTTATGCGGCGGGTGCGGCTATTTACCGCTGTTATAAAATTGTCAAAGCTTACCTTACAAGATTACAAGGATATTTTCAAATTAAATTTTTTATTTTATAATTATCTGACTTTTAAATGATTTCAAAATGAATATTTTAAGAATTTCTTAAAGGTACTCTTTATCAAAATCAGAATTTTAAATGTTTTAAAGATTTATCATTCTATATATTTTTAATTAATGTACATGTCTTCAAAATGGGTTTTAAGGATTTATTTATATGGACATGAATGTTTTTAAAATGTTAATTCCTTTGAAAAGTTTCAAAGTGGTATGGGACACTTTGATTCAAAAATCTCTTTTTAATTAATAAATGTGTGACTTTTAAAAGATTTCAAAAAAAGGAGATATTTTTCTCAAATAGTTTTGATTTCATCTATGTCAACATCCTTTGATGGATTTTAAGATTATATGAATTTGATTTATTATGATACAAAACTTCCATAATGTATTTAAGGTTTTGTGATATGTTTGACAGTGGATGTGTTATTTTTATACCATTCCTAGTTTATAGAGAAAGTATTGACATTTCGTATGCTAGTTTTAATAAGAATGTTTATGTTATGTTTAAAACTTTTCATATGGGAATTCATTGGACTTAGTAAGTGACGGGTGGAGCCCACTATAGCTCCTCGATGCATCAGTAGGTCTCATGAGACAAACTAGTGTCTTGGCACAAGGCCTTGGAAGAATCTTATTTGTAATCTTGGCATGAGGCTTTGGCTATGTGGTTATGATAGTCTGGCATTATGCATTCCATCATTATTAAAGTGGTTATTGATATTTCATGTGATTACTCGATTAGTATAATATCCATCTGAATAAGTTAATGGCATTATTTCATTTTACTTTTGCCATACTATGTTGAAGTTCCTGTTTAGAAGTATTTTGTTTTAGTTATATATTTCCTTAAATGTTTATTCTTATTTATGAAAGTTTCCGCTATATTTCTATCCTTACTGGGCATTTGATCTCACCCCTTTTCTATGTTTTATTTTTTCCAGGATGTGAAGAAGTAAATTATGAATGACCCGCAGGGATATTATGAGTGGATATGAGGGTGGAATATGGAGACAATATGTTGTTGTAGTAGTTTTTCACTTTATGATGTAATGTAAGAATTATTAATATATCTAGTGTTTCCAAGGATACTAAACCAATCGGTCTTTCGATATTTGATCTTTCTTGTGATCATGCCAATCTTATGTAATAATGCACCAAGTCTATGTAACTGGGGTCGGGGCGTTACAGTTGGTATCATAGGAAGTTACTACAAACCATGGAAGCTAGATTTAGATCAACTATGATTAGAGAACATAGATTTAATATGTACTTTGAGGATTAATATAGAAGAACTTCCTAGAATTTTGATATTGTAAAGATTTTGTGAGTTTTCCGAGCAATACATCCTTGTCTGGATATGAGCAAATAGAGGCGGCTCTGGCACAGATGTACCTAGGGGTAAAACCCGAAAAAACTTCTTTGAGCTACACTCAAACGGGAACTAGTGCACAACAACAGGCCTTGCTGCACTCTTGTTTACGACACTCCCGGGGGACATGCTTAAGATAATTCTCATTTTCATTACAAACCATTATGAAGGGTTTATGAGTATATACATCCTCAAAGGAGACATTTTTATGATTATGGATTATATCCATAAACTATTTAATTTATGTTATGGGTTTTACAAGTTTGGGATTAGGTATTTTTATTCATAAACTAATCTATTATATGCCATTGTTTAGAAATGGCGCCCATTAGAAAGAATGAGATCTCCAGCAATGCACATGATTCTAAGAGAAGGAAGGATCATATCTTTCATGGTCTTAAGCTAGAATTTATAAGAGAAATATTCTTCCATGTATTATCATCTTTTGAAGAAATAATATCATGATTTAATAAGATAAGTAAAGATTTTACCGAGTCCTATGGCTTTTAAGGGAAGCAAGAGAAGAAAAGGATGGAAGAGGAAAAGATGGATAAAGGGAAGAGGGAAACGAAGAATTTTCCCATATTTGATAACTGTGGGAAGAAACACCCCGGAAATTGCTTGAAAGGAATGGGATTTTGTTATAAGTGTGGAGGAAAAGGGCACAAAGTACGTGACTGCAAGGGTAAGAAAATGGTTTCAAATGTACAATGCTTAATTTGCAAGGAGTTTGGACACTACGCGAACCTATGTCTCAGTCATCAGACTATGCCGCAAATGATGCTATTGGATAATAATAAAGTTATGATACGACCACAGATTAGAAGGAATGATCATAGTTCTTATGTTGATTATGTCGTTTGAGTGTTGTATCAACAATGTACTTGATATAATAATTATGGAGTATATAAGGATTGTATTGAAGTACTATTTCATTATGGACTTGAGATTGTGTGGAACAAAGAAAAGTGACTCAATAGAAGGTTATGTTTTTTGAAAAAATATGGTTGAGAGAAAGATAAACCATAATATGATTCTGATTCCGAGGTAGTGATTTTTGAATAATACATGATTGTTTTAGATAAATTATATTGGATATTCATGACTACCATGAAACTGATTAATGATTTTTATATTCCATCATTGTTGGGGTTTACAACATTTTTGGATTGAAGGAGTATATCTTTTATTCTATAAGTAATAAGGGATCATTAATGTAATCAATAAGGTTTTATGATAATTCAGGATGTTGCAGTGTTTTAAAAGAATACATGATGAAGGTGATCACATTTTATTATGCGGAAAAAAAGGATCTTTATTGTGTTTACCTTCCTTATAAATTTGGACTGAATTGTTTTTGATAGTTATAATATGGATTATTTTGGATTTCCATAAAAGGAAAACCTGGAGGTCGGGTGGCAACCCGTCACGTTCGGCAAGGCCGCGAGACTTGAACCCGCAACTGAAGGGCGACAAGGGTGTATCCCCTACCACTGACCCATGTGATGTCCGTGATTAAATAATTTAGTTTATTTAAAATATCTGGTAGTTGAATTATAAATTTGTTTTTTTGGAACCCTATACGAATAGGATAAATAGAATATTTTTTTTAAGTTCTAATATCTTTTAGAGTGAAATATGAGTTTGTGGTAGAAATTAGTTAAAGGATGGAACTCTACTTGTCAAGAATATATTTTTCTTCTTCACTTATTCTATGTAGAAATTAATTCATAAACATTATTTAAGGAATCCTAAAACCAAAAATGTGTTATCATAATACCATATGTTTTGTGGAACCGATGGTATTTCAAATCATCATAGATTGATGAATTTAAGGACCCCAATTTTACATGTGTTTTATACTTGTTTGTGATTGATGAACTCAATCACTACCTATAAATATTTAAAAATTTCCTCTAATTATATGTCTCTAATTGGCACTAATGTTCTCCTAATCTAGATCATAATTTGGTGGTTACCCTTTCAATTATCTTTTCCTCATATTATGACTAAATTTTAGTAACCTAATTTCAGATGTGGGTTTTTTACACAAAGATATTTTCTATTTTCAACCATTTATTTTCGTAGAACAATTTCAAATTGCGAGGACACAATTTATTGAAGGAGGGGAGAATTAAACACCCCAAGATTTCATAGTGTGTTATTTTATCAAAATAATTCAATAACTTACACTCCACGCAATACCGAGTTCAGTCGCACCATCACTTACCAAACAAGCCGTTCAAAAGAGGTTATTAATAGTATTAACTAAATTTTAATCTTTATATAATCCTTATAATTTTAGAATCCATATTTTGAGTTTCTTAGACAGAATGCAAGAACAAATTCATTTTCAGTATTGCACTTTTATCAATTTTTAATAGTGAACCCTTTTAAAAGACAATATTTTAAACTTTTTTACTAAATGGGGTCATCAAAAATTAAAAATGAAATATCCCAAGCTTCCACGGTACGCTTTACTTTAAATAATATAGTAGCGTGTGTTGTATGCAACTTCGAGTTTTAACACACACCACAACTGATCAAACTAGACATTATTAATAGTAATAGCTACTTTTTAAAATTTTATCTCTCAAAATGGAATTCATTTTTTGATTCGGAATATCGAATTTAGCCTAAGGTAAAATTTTGGTACTTTTTGGATAACATTAATATTTTGATAAATAGGGAAAATTACTAAATTTTAATTAAAAACAACTTTTTTAATGAAAATAATTAAAAGTGATAAATAATTAATTTGAGTGCGTCTAAAGTATATTTAGAATATATTTTTACCATTTAATACATTTTTGGTCATTGGAGATAATTTTAAAATTAAACCGGACATAAACAAGTGTCAATCTTTTGATAGTTATTGTCTCTTAAAAACACGCTTTTTATTTTAAAAACGAGAATTTATTTTAAATTAATTTCTGCCACTTCTGTGTTTTGAATTTGGAAAAATGGATTCGATATTTTGAGTCAGAATTTTCAAATTGTGTAAATAGGTAACTTTTATTTTTATACATTTTGAATTATTACTTCGGAAAATCTTTTATTTACCATGGTTAAGGGTAAATCCGGTAAATAAGGGTTAAAAAATAATATTATAATAGTACTAAATTACCCTAAAACGTGTCCTGACATTATTGGTTGATACATGTTCGACCATAGGCATATTTGGGTTGATTTTTGGACCCCATGTATTTACTTGTAGGTTATAGGGACACTTTATTTTAATTAAGTTAAAATGAATACAAAAATGACACAAGAATATATAATTTTGCAAAACAATTTTTACATAGAGTTATATATGTTGGATGTTCAACTATAAATATTCATTAGAAAGATAAATATCGTTTCTACATAATGATAATTTATTTATAATTTTTAGAGATTAAATAATTTAATTTATTTAAGACACAATGATGATGCAGTAATTACCATAATAGTGAAAAATTAAAATAATTGATATTATAAATACACAAATAAAAATAATTTTAGACTTTTAATGCATTAAAATAATTTTCTAGGATTATATTACATATTTGGATTTATTGAATTGACTTTTTTCTAAGTAATAATTCGGTTATGAGTTTCACAAAAATCAACTATTGAATAGTGTCAAAATCGACAAAAAAGTGTTTTTAAACACAATATTATATTATTAATTTATATTAAATTCCTAAAAATCTATGGTTCTCCCAAGAGGCTGATATAACGATAGTTATATCATTAATGGACCACTTGGGGGTCTCCTGGATGTATATGGTATGTTTATTAACCATATAATATGAAAATACAAAGAGACATTGTAAAAGTAAAATTAATTAACTTAGAGTTAATACTTTAATATAAGGATAATATATGTAGCTAAACCTGTCTAAATTCTATTGGTTGAGTTATTTTCGACCCATAACCACCTTAACATTTAAATAATCCACTTTGGATACATTAGAAACCTAATATTAATTTATTATTAATTAATATTTCTAGCTTTTCCCAAGGTTCCCCTCAGCCCTCTTATAAAAGGGCACTCCTCCTTCTCATTTCATCACACCATAAAATCCTTTTAGTACGGCCAAACTCTTCCCAAATACTCTCACAACTTCCCTCAATACAACCTAGAGTCCTTAGTGTGCTCAAAAAGACAACCTATGGAGCCATTTTGATCAAATCAGAAGGAAGAACCTGAAGAAGAGGTAATGATTTCACCACCCTTTTCCAAGTTCCTTTCTTCTTCCACTCCTTCATAATTTTTTTTACCATTCTAAAATAATAACTCTAGTATCATATATTTACTTTGATGTTATTATAAATATTTTAATACCATATTCAGTATTCTATCCACCCTTTGAATAACATGTCACCATACGAGAGTACGTACGGCTTACCGTCTCCACGTCGTGGTGTAATTGTTATTCAATATATTATTATTGGGATGGGTATAATAATGATTTGTATCTCATGTAAATAATAAATATAACATGTTAATGATTCTGTATTTATGATATAACATCGATTTATATATTATTTTAATATCAACATAATGATATTGTCGCTCGTGCGTACCTACGGACTACCATCTCCACAAACACAATGAGATTAATTCTCCATCGTATCCATTAAAGTATAATTATCATCTGATGATTTAAAAATTATGTTTAAGGACTTGATATTATTCTGGATATGAATAATATACAACCTATCCATTACAAACATGTCTTACGTAACAAAACATATAAAATAAAATGAGTAAGTTAACACCCGAAACGACGATAATACTAAGATATTATTAACAAAGAAATGTTAAAAGATCATATATGATATCATGTGAATGTATATGATTCATGTATAATTTAATAACAATTATTTCACCATTTTACTAGAGGTTAACCTACCCTAATCCAAGGAAAAGTACAAGGTAAGTGTTTATTTCACAATCTCTTCATTATCCGAGGTTGTTTATACGTAATAATCTACTAGGATCTCTTTATCATCCACATCCATGTTTCTTAAAAATGAATTTCAAAACATTTTTACTATTAACTAGAATATGGGTTAAAGTCATGTATACCCTTGTTTGAATTTTTATAATCGGTTTATAACGGAATCATTCTGTCGTTTTCCAAACAAGGTTCTTTTTAACCTTTTCGACAAAATTAAGGTAAGAATGTTTTTTTGATTTATATAGCACGTGCGGCTATTTACCACCGTTATAAAATTGTCAAAGCTTACCTTAAAATAATACAAGGATATTTTCAAAGTATATGTTTTATTTTATAATTATGTGACTTTTAAATGATTTCAAAATGAATATATTAAGAATTTCAGAAAGGTACTCTATCAAAATCAGAAGATTAAATGTTTTAAAGATTTATCTTTCTAAATATTTTTAGTTAATTTACATGTCTTCAAAGTGGTTTTTATGGAATTATTTATATGGAAATTAATGTTTTTAAAATTTTAATTCCTTTCAAAAGTTCCAAAGTGGTATGGGACACTTTGATTCAAAAATATCTTTTTAATTAATAAATGTGTGAATTTTAAATGATTTCCAAAAAAGGAGTTATTTCTCTCAAATAGTATTGATTTCATCTATGTCAACATCATTTGATGGATTTTATGATTATATGAAGTTGATTGATTATGATACAAAACTTCTATAATGTATTGAATGTTTTGTGATATGTTTGACTGTGGATGTGTTATTTTTATACCATTCATGGTTTATGGAGCTAGTTTTGACATTTCGTATGCTATTTTTAATACGAATGTTTATGTTATGTTTAATCTTTTTCATATGGGAATGCATTGGACTTTTTAAGTGACGTGTGGAGCCCGCTATAGCTCCTCGATGCATCGGTAGGTCTCATGAGACCAACAAGTGTCTTGGAACAAGGCCCTGGAAAAATCTTATTTGTAGTCTTGGCACGAGGCCTTGGCTATGTGGTTACGATAGTCTGAAATTATGCATTCCATCATTATGAAAGTGGTTATTGATATTGCATGTGATTATTCAATTAGTAGAATATCCATGTGAATAAGTAAATGGAATTATTTCATTTTACTTTTGCCATACTGTGATGAAGTTCAAGTTTAAAAGGATTTTGTTTTAGTTATACATTTCCTTAAATGTTTATTCTTATTTATGAAAGATTCTGCTATATTGCTATCCTTTCTGGGCATTTGAGCCCACCCATTTTCTATGTTTTATTTTTACCAGGAAGTGAAGACGTAAATTATGAATGACCTGCAGGGATATTATGAGGCGATATGAGTGTGGAATATGGAGACAATATGTTGTTGTAGTAGTTTTTCACTTTATGATGTAATGTAAGACTTATGAATATATCTAGTGTTTACAAGGCTACTAATCCAATCGGTCTTTCGATATTTGATCTTTCTTGTGATCATGCAAATGTTATGTAATAATGCACCGACTCTAGGTAACTGGGGTCGGGGCGTTATAGTTGGTATCAGAGGAAATTTAGTACAAACCTTTGAAGCTAGATTTAGATAAACTCTGATTAGATATCATAGATTTAAGATGGACTTTGAGGATGAGTATAGAAGAACTTCTTATAATTTTAATATTATAGAGATTTTGTGAGTTTTCTGAGAAATACATCCATGTCTGGATACTATCAGGTAGAGGCGGCTCTGGCACAAATGTAACTAAGGGTAAAACCCGAAAACACCAATTTGAGCTAGACTCAAACAGGAACTGGTGCATAACAACTGGCCTTGCTGCACTCTTGGTTACGACACTCCCGGGAGATATGCTTAGTATAATTCTCATTTTCTTTACAAACCATTATGTAGGGTTTATGAGTATTTACTTCCTCAAAGGAGACATTTTTATGGATATGGATTATATCCATAAACTATTTAATTTCTGTTATGGGTTTTACAAGTTTGGGATTAGGTATTGTTATTCATAAACTAATCTATTGTATGCCATTGTTTAGAAATGGCGTCCAGTAGAAGGAATGAGAACTCTAGCAATGCACATGATCCAAATAGAAGGAAGGATCATATCATTCATGGTATTAAGATATAATTAATAAGAGAAATATTCTCCCATGTATTATCATCTTATGAAGAAATAATATTATGTGTTGATAAGATAAGTAAAGAGTTTACTGTATCCTATGGATTTGATGGGAAGCAAGAGAAGAAAAGGATGGAAGAGGGAATGATTGATAAAGGGAAGAGGGAAACGAAGAATTTTCCCATATATGATAACTATTGGAAGAAACACCATAGAACTTGCATGAATGGAATGGGAGTTTGTTATATGTGTGGAGGAAAAGGGCACAAATTACGTGACTGCAAGGGTAAGAAAATGGTTCCAAATGTACAATGATTCATTTTCAAGGAGTTTGGACACTACGCGAACCTATGTCTCAGTCATCATACTATGACCCAAATGATTCTATTGGATAATAATAAAGTTATTATACTACCATAGATGAATAGGAATGATTAGAGTTCTTATGTTGATTTTTTCATTTGAGTGTTGTATCAACAATGTACTTGATATAATAATTATGGAGTATATAAGGATTGTACTGCAGTAATATTTCATTATGGACTTGAGATTGTGTGGAATAATGAAAAGTGAATCAATAGGAGGTTAATTTTTTGGAAAATATATGGTTAAGAGAAGGATAAACCATAATATGGTTCTGATACCGAGGTAGTGATTTTAGAATAATACATGATTGTTTTGGATAAATTATATTGGATATTCTTGACTACCTTGAAACTGATTAATGATTTATATATTCCATCATTGTTGGGGTTTACAACATTTTTGGATTGAAGGAGTATATCTATTATTCTATAAGTAATAAGGGATCATGAATGTAATCAATAAGGTTTTATGATAATTCAGGATGTTGCAGTGTTTTAAAAGAATACATGATGAAGGTGATCGCATGTTATTACGCGGAAATAAAAAGGATCTTCATTGTGTTTACCATCCTTATAAATTTTGGACATAAGTATTTTGGATAGTTCTAGTATGGATTATTTTGGATTTCCATAAAAGGACAACACAGAGGTCGGGCGGCAACGCGTCGCGTCCGGCAAGGCTGCGAGACTTGAACCCGCAACCAAAGGGCGACAAGGGTGTATCACCTACCACTGACCCACGTGATGTTCGTGATTTAATAATGTTGTTTTTTTAAATGATCTGGTAGATTAATTATAAATTTGTTTTTTTTTCACCCTATACAAATAGGATAAATAGAATATTTTTCTTACGTTCTATTATCTTTTAGAGTGAATGATGAGTTTGTGGTAGAAATTAGTTAAAGGATGGAACTCTACTTGTCATGAATATATTTTTCTTCTTTTATTATTCTATGAAGAAATTAATTCTTGTACTTTATTTATGGAATCCTAAAACCAAAAATGTGTTAACCTAATACCCTATGTTTTTTTGAACCGATGGTATTTCAAATCATCATAGATTGATGAATTTAGGGACCTCGATAATACACTTGTTTGTCATTGATGACCTAAATCACTACCTGTAAATATTTACATATTTCCTCTAATTATATGTCTCTAATTCCCACCAATGTTCTTCTAATCGAGATCATAATTTGGTGGTGACCCATTCATTTCTATTTTCCTCATATTAAGACTAAATTTTAGTAACCTAATTTCCGATGTGGGTTTTCCCACAACGATATTTTCTATTTTCAACCTTTTATTTTCGAAGAACAATTTCAAATTGCGATGAAGCTATTTATTGAAGGAGGGGAGAATGTATCACCCAAAGAATTCATAGTGTGTTATTTCTTCAAAATAATTCAATAACATAAACTACACACAATACTGAGTTCAACCGCACCATGTCATACCAAACAAGCCGTTCAAAAGAGGTTATGAATAGTATTAACAAAATTTTAAATTTATATAATCCTTATAATTTTAGAATCCATATTATGAGTTTCTTAGACATAATACAAGAACAAATTCATTTTCAGTATTGCACTTTTATAAATTTTTAATAGTGAAACCTTTTTAAATACAATATTTTAAACATTTTGACTAAATGGGAAAATAAAAAATTTAAAATGAAACATCCCAAGCTTCCATGGTACACATTCCTTTGAATAATATAGTAGCGTGTGTTGTACGCAACTTCGAGTTTTAACACACACCACAACCGATCAAACTAGCCGTTATGAATAGTAATACCTAAATTTTGAAATTTTATCTCTCAAAATGGACTTCATTTTTGGATTCGGAAAATCGAATTTAGCCTAAGGTGAAATTTTGGTACTTTTCGGATAACTTTAATATTTTGATGAATAGTTAAAATTACTAAATTTTAATTAAAAACATTTTTTTAATCAATATAATTAAAAGTGATTAATAATGAATTTCAGAGGTTTTAGAGTATATTTATATTATATTTTTACCATTTAGTACAATTTTGGTCATTGAAGATAATTTTACAACAAACCGGACATAAACAAGTGTCAATCTTTTGATATTTATTATCTCTTAAAAACACGCTTTTTGTTTTAACAACGAGAATTAATTTTAAAATTATTTCGGCCACTTATGTGTTTTGAATTTGGAAAAATGGATTCCATATTTGGAATCAATATTTTCAAATTGTATTAATAGTTAAATTTTATTTTTAGACATTTTGAAAAATTACTTCGGTAAATATTTTATTTACCATGGTTAAGGGTAAATCCCATAAATAAGGGTTAAAAAATAATATCATAATAATACTAAATTACACTAAAACGTGTCCTAACCTTATTGGTTGATACATGTTCGACCATAGGCATCTTTGGGTCGATTTTGGGACCCCATGGATCCACTTTTAGGTGATAGGGACACTTTATTTTAATTAAGTTAAAATGAATACAAAAATGACACAAGCATATATCTTTTAGCAAAACAATGTTTACATAGGGTTATATATGTTGGATGTTCGACTATAAATATTAATTAGAAAACTAAAACGATTTTCTACATAATGATATTTTATTTATAATTTTTAGAGATTATATAATTTATTTTATTTATGACACTATGATGATGCAGTAATTACAATAATACTGAAAAATTAAAATAATTGATATTATGAATACCCAAATAAATATAATTTGAGATTTTTAATGAATTAAACTAATTTTATAGGATAATATGACATATTAGAATTTATTTAATTTACTTTTTTTGAAGTAATAATTTTGTTATGAGTTTCACTAAAATCAACTATTGAATAGTGTCAAAATTGACATAAAAGAGTTTTTAAAACAAATATTATATTATTAATTGATATTAAATTCCTAAAAATCCATGGTTTGACAAATAGACTTATATCATGACATTTATATCATTAATGGACCACTTGGGGGTCTCTTGGATGTATATGATATGTTTATTAACCATATAATATGAAAATACAAAGAGACATTGTAAAAGTAAAATTAATTAACATAGAGTTAATACATAAAGATAAGGATAATATAAGTACCTAAACCGGTCTAAATTCTATTGGATGAGTGATTTTCGACCCATACCCACCTTAAAATTTAAATAATATACTTTTAAGACATTAGAAACCGAATATGAATTTATTATTAATTAATATTTCTAGCTTTTCCCAAGGTGCCCCTCAGCCCTCTTATAAAAGGGCACTCCTCCTTCTCATTTCTTCACACCATAAAATCCTTTTAGTTCGGCCAAACTCTGCCCAAATACTCTCCCAACTTCCCTCAATACAACCTAGAGTCCTTATTGTGCTCATAAAGCCAACCTATAGAGCCATTTTGATCAAATCAAAAGGAAGAACATGAAGAAGAGGTAATGATTTCACCACCCTTTTCCAAGTTCCTTTCTTCTTCCACTCCTTCTTCATTTGTTTTTACCATTCTAAAATAATAACTCTAGTATCATATATATACTTTGATGTTATTATAAATATGGTAATACCATATTCAGTATTCTATCCACCCTTTGAATAACATGTCACCATACGTGCGTACGTACGGCTTACCGTCTCCACGTCGTGGTGTAATTGTTATTCAATATATTATTATTGGGATGGGTATAATAATGATGTGTATCTCATGTAAATAATAAATATAACATGTTAATGATTCTGTATTTATGATATAACATCGATTTATATATTATTTTAATATCAACAGAATGATATTGTCGCTCTTTGCGTACCTACGGACTACCGTCTCCACATACGCGATGAGATTAATTCTCAATCGTATCCATTAATGTATAATTATCATCTGATGATTTAAAAATTATGTTTAAGAACTCGATATTATTCTGGATATGAATATTATAAAACCTATCCATTACAAACATGTCTTACGTAAAAAATAATATAAAAGAAAACGAGTAAGTTAACACCCGAAACGACAATAATACTAAGATATTATTAACAAAGAAATGTTAAAAGATCATATATGATATCATATAAATGTATATGATTCTTGTATAATTTAATAACAATTATTTCACCATGATACAGGAGGTTAACCTACCATCAACCAAGGAAAATTACAAGGTAAGGGTTTATTTCGCAATCTCTTCATTATCCGAGGTTGTTTATACGTAATAATCTACTGAGATCTCATTATCATCACATCCATGTTTCTTAAAAATGAATTTCAAATTTTTTTTACTATTTACTAGAAATTGGGTTAAAGTCATTTATACCCTTGTTTGAATTTTTATAAGTGGTTTATAACGGAATCATTTCGTCGTTTTCCAAACGAGGTGCTTTTTAACCTTTTCGACAAAATTAAGGTAAAAAGGTTTTTTTAACTTATACGACGGGTGCAGCTATTTACCGCCGTTATAAAATTGTAAAAGCTTCCCTTAAAATATTACATGGATATTTTCGAAGTAAATGTTTTATTTTATAATTATTTTACTTTTAAATGATTTCAAACTGAATATTTTTAGAATTTCAAAAAGATACTCTTTGACAAAATCAGAATTTTAAATGTTTTAAATATTTATCTTTCTAAATATTTTTAATTAATGACCATGTCCTCAAAATGGATTTTATGGATTTAATTATATTGACATGAATGTTTTTAAAATTTTAATTCCTTTCAAAAGTTTCAAAGCGGCATGGGACACTTTGATTCAAAAATATCTTTTTAATTAATAAATGTTTGAATTTTGAATGATTTTAAAAAAGGAGATATTTCTCTCAAATAGTTTTGATTTCATCTATGTCAACATCCATTGATGGATTTTATGATTATATGAAGTTGATTTATTGTGATACAAAACTTCTATAATGTATTGATGGTTTTGTGATATGTTTGACTATGGATGTGTTATTTTTATACCATTCATGCTTTATGGAGAAAGTATTGACATTTCGTATGCTAGTTTTAATGAAAATGTTTAGGTTATGTTTAAACCTTTTCATATGGGAATTCATTGGACTTATTAAGTGACGGGTGAATCTCGCTATAGCTCCTCGATGCATCGGTAGGTCTCATGAGACAAACTAGTATCTTGGCACAAGTCCTTGGAAAAATCTTATTTGTAGTCTTGGAACGAGGCCTTGGCTATGTGGTTATAAAAGTCTGGCATTATGCATTCTATCATTATGAAAGTGGTTATTGATATTGCATTTTATTATTCAATTTGTATAATATCCATGTGAATAAGTAAATGGCATTATTTCATTTTACTTTTTCCATACTATGTTGAAGTTAAAGTTTAAAAGGCTTTTGATTTATTTATACATTGCCTTAAATGATTATTCTTATTTATGAAAGTTTCCACCATATTGTTATCCTTACTGGGCATTTGAGGTCACCCCTTTTCTATGTTTTATTTCTCCCCGGACGTGAAGAAGTTAATTATGAATGAACTGCAGAGATATTATGTGGGTATATGAGTGTGGAATATGGAGACAATATGTTGTTGTAGTAGTTTTTCACTTTATGATGTAATGTAAGACTTATGAATATATCTAGTGTATCCAAGGCTACTAAGCCAATCGGTCATTCGATATTTGATCATTCTTGTGATCATGCCAATGTTATGTAATAATGCACCGACTCTAGGTAACTGGGGTCGGGGCGTTACAGTTAGCATCAAAGGAAGTTTAGTAAAAACCTTGGAAGCTATATTTAGATAAACTCTGAATAGAGAACATAGATTTAAGATGTACATTGAGGATTAGTATAGAAGAACTTCCCAGAATTTTGGTATTGTAGTTATTTTGTGAGTTTTCATAGCAATACATCCCTGTCTGGATACGAGCAGGTAGAGGCGGCTCTGGCACATATGTACCTAGGGGTAAAACCCAAAGACACCGCTTTGAGCTAGACTCAAACGGGAACTGGTGCACAACAATGGGCATTGCTGTACTTTTGGTTACGACACTCTCAGGGGATATGCTTAGGATAATTCTCATTTTCTTTACAAACCATTATGAAGTGTTTATGAGTATATACTTCCTCAAAGGAGACATTTTTATGATTATGGATTATATTCATAAACTATTTAATTTATGTTATGGGTTTTACAAGTTTGGTATTAGGTATTGTTATTTATAAACTAATCTAGTGTATGCCATTTTTTTTAGAAATAGCGCCCAGTAGAAGGAATGAGAACTCCAGCAATGCACATGATCCAAAGAGAAGGAAGGATCATATCTTTCATGGTCTTAAGCTAGAATTTATAAGAGAAATCATATCCCATGTATTATCATTTTATGATGAAATAATATCATGTGTTGATAAGATAAGTAAAGAGTTTACTAAGTCCTGTGGATTTGAAGGGAAGCAAGAGAAGAAAAGGATGGAAGAGGGAAAGATGGATAAAGGGAAGAGGGAAACGAAGAATTTTCCCCTATGTGATAACTGTGGGAAGAAACACCCTGGAACTTGCCTGAATGAAATGGGAGTTTTTTATAAGTGTGGAGGAAAAGGGCACAAAGTACATGACTGCAAGGGTATGAAAATGGTTTCAAATATACAATGCTTCATTTGCAAAGAGTTCGGACACTACGCGAACCTATGTCTCAATCATCAGACTATGCCACAAATGATGCTATTGGATAATAATCAAGTTATGATACTACAACAGATGAACATGAATGATTAGAGTTATTAAGATGATTATGTCGTTTGAGTGTTGTATCAACAATGTACTTGATATAATAATTAAGGAGTATATAAGGATTGTACTGCAGTACTATTTCATTATGGACTTGAGATTGTGTGGAACAAAGAAATGTGACTCAATAACAGGTTAATTTTTTGGAATATATATGGTTTAGAGAAAGATATACCATAATATGGTCATGATAATGAGGTAGTGATTTTAGAATAATACATGATTGTTTTGGATAAATTATATTGGATATTTTTTACTACCTTGAAACTGATTAATGATTTGTATATTCTATCATTGTTGGGGTTTAAAACATTTTTGTATTAAAAGAGTATATCTATTATTCTATAAGTAATAAGGGATCATGAATGTAATCAATAAGGTTTTATGATAATTCAGGATATTGCAATGTTTTAAAAGAATACATGATGAAGGTGATCACATGTTATTACACGGAAAAAAAAGTATCTTCATTTTTTTTCCTTCCTTATAAATTTTGGATTGAATTATTTTGGATAGTTCTAGTATGGATTATTTCGGATTGCCATAAAAGGACAAACCAGAGGTCGGGCGGCAACCCGTCGCGTCCGACAAGGCCGCGAGACTTGAACCCAAAACCGAAGGGCGACAAGGGTATATCACCTACCACTGACCCACGTGATGTCCGGGATTATATAATGTAGTATTTATAAAGGATCTCGTAGATTAATTATAAATTTGTGTTTTTTAACCCTATATGAATAGGATAAATAAATATATTTTTTACGTTCTATTATCTTATAGAGTGAAAGATGAGTTTGTGGTAGAAATTAGTTAAAGGATGGATCTCTACTTTTCAATAATATATTTTTCTTCTTCTATTATTCTATGAAGAAATTAATTCTTATACTTTATTTAAGGAATCCTAAAACCAAAAATGTGTTATCCTAATACCCTATGTTTTGTTGAACCGATGGTATTTCAAATCATCATAGATTGATGAATTTAAGGACCTCAATTTTACACTTGTTTGTGATTGATGACCTCAATCACTAACTATATATATTTACGTATTTCCTCCAATTATATGTCTCTAATATCCACCAATGTTCTCCTAATCGAGATCATAATTTGGTGGTGACCGTTTCATTTCTCTTTTCCTCATATTAAAACTAAATTTTAGTAACCTAATTTCTGATGTGGGTTTTCCCAAAAAGATATTTTCTATTTCCAACCTTTTATTTTCATAGAACAATTTCGAATTGCGAGGACGCAATATATTAAAGGAGGGGAGAATGTAACACCCCAAGATTTCATAGTGTGTTATTTCTTCAAATTAATTCAACAACGTACACTACAAGCAATACCGAGTTCAATCGCACCATGAATTACCAATGAAGTCATTCAAAAGGGGATATGAATAGTATTAACTAAATTTTAAACTTTATATAATCCTTATAATTTTAGAATCCATATCATGAGTTTCTTAGACATAATGAAAGAACAAATTCATTTTCAGTATTGCACTTTTATCAATTTTTAATAGTGAACCATTTTTAAATACAACATTATAAACTTTTTGACTAAATGGGGACATCAAAAACTTAAAATGAAACATCCCAAGCTTCCACGGTATGCTTTCCTTTGAATAATACAGTAGCGTGTGTTGTACTCAACTTCGAGTTTTAACACACACCACAACCGATCAATCTAGCCATTATAAATAGTAATACCTACTTTTTGAAATTTTAACTCTCAAAATGGAATTCATTTTTGGATTCAGAATATCGAATTTATCCTAAGGTGAAATTTTGGTACTTTTTGGATAATTTAATTATTTTGATGAATAATGAAAATTACTAAATTTTATTTAAAAACAACTTTTTTAATAAAAATTATTAAAAGTGATAAATAATGAACATGAGTACTTTTAAAGTATATTTATAATAAATTTTTACCATTTAATACAATGTTGGTCATTAGAGATAATTTTACAATTAAATCGGACATAAACAAGTGTCAATCTTTTGATTGTTATTATCTCTTAAAAACACGCTTTTTGTTTTAACAACGGGAATTAATTTTAAATTAATTCCTGCCACTTCTGTGTTTTGAATTTCGAAAAATGCATTCCATATTTAGAATCAGGATGTTTGAATTGTGTAAATAGGTAGCTTTTATTTTTAGACATTTTGAATAATTACTTCGGTAAATATTTTATTTACCATGGTTAAGGGTAAATCCGGTAAATAAGGGTTAAAAAATAATATTATAATAATACTAAATTACCCGAAAAAGTGTCTTAACCTTATTGGTTGATACATGTTCGACCTCAGGCGTCATTGGGTCGATTTTGGGACCCCATGGATCCACTTGTAGGTGATAGTGACACTTTATTTTAATTAAGTTAAAATGAATACAAAAATGACACAAGCATATATCTTTAAGAAAAACAATTTTTACATAGGGTTATATATGTTGGATGTTCGACTATAAATATTAATTAGAAATATAAAAATATTATCTACATAATTATAGTTTATTTATAATTTTTAGAGATTAAATAGTTTAATTTATTTATGATAGAATGATAATGATGTAATTACCATAATAGTGAAAAATAAAAATATTTGATATTATAAATATCAAAATAAATATAATTTTTGACTTTTAATTAATTACAATAATTTTCTATGATAATATGACATATTAGAATTGATTTAAGTGACTTCTTTCGAAGTAATAATTCTGTTATGAGTTTCACAAAAATCATCTATTGAATAGTGTCAAAATTTACATAAAAGAGTTTTTAAAACAAATATTATATTATTAATTATTATTAAATTCCAAAAAATCTATGTTTTGGCCAAGAGACTTATATCATGATATTTATATCATTTATGGACCACTTGGGGGTCGCATGGATGTATATGGTGAGTTTATTAACAATATAATATAAAAATACAAAGAGACATTGTAAAAGTAAAACTAATTAACTTAGAGTTAATACTTAAAGGAAAGGTTAATATAAGTACCAAAACCTATCTAAATTCTATTGGTAGAGTGGTATTTGACCCATCCCCACCTTAAAAGTTAAATAATATACATTGGAGCCATTATAAATTGAATATGAATTTATTATTAATTAATATTTCTAGCTTTTCCAAAGGTGACCCTCACTCCTCTTATAAAAGGGAACTCCTCCTTCTCATTTCTCCGCACATTAAAATCCTTTTAGTTCGCCAAAACTCTACCCAAATACTATAAAAAGATTCTCCACTAGAACTTAGAGGCCTTAGTTTGATAATAAAGCCAACCTAAGGAACCCTTTTGATCAAATCTAAAAGAAGAACCCGAATAAGAGGTAATGATTTCACCACCCTTTTCCGTGTTTCGTTCTTCTTCCAATACTTCTTCCTTTGTTTTTACCATTCTAAAATAATAACTCTAGAATCATATATATACTGTTATTTTATTATAAATATGGTACAACCATATTCAGTATTCTATCCACCTTTTGAATAACATGTCACCATACTTGCGTACGTACGGCTTACCGTCTCCACGTCGGGGTGTAATTGTTATTCAATATATTATTATTTGGATTGGTATAAAAATGATGTGTATCTCATGTAAATAATAAATATAACATGTTAATGATTTTGTATATATGATATACCATCCATTCATATATTATTTTAATATAAAAAGAATGATATTGTCGCTCATGCGTACGTATGGACTACCGTCTCCACGAACGCGATGAGATTAACTCTCCATCGTATCCATTCAAGTATAATTATCATTTTATGATTTAAAAATGATGTTTAAGTACTTGATATTATTCTGGATATGAATAATATACAACCTATACATTACAAACATGGCTTACATAACAAAACATATAAAATAAAACGAGTATGTTAACACCTGAAACAATGATAATACTAAGATATTATTAACAAAGAAATGTTAAAAGATCATATATGATATCATATGAATGTATATGATTCTTTTATAATTTAATAACAATTATTTCACCATTATACAGGAGTCTAACCTACCCACAACCAAGGAAAAGTACAAGGTAAGGGTTTATTTCGCAATCTCTCCATTATCCGAGTTGTTTATACGTAATAATCTACTGGGATCTCTTTATCATCCACATCCATGTTTGTTAAAAATAAATTCAAAACATTTTTAATATTTACTATAATACGGGTTAAAGTCATTTATACCCTTGTTTGACTTTTTATAAGAGGTTTATAAAGGAATCTTTCCGTCGTTTTCCAAAAAGGTGGTTTTTAACCTTTTCGACAAAATAATGGTAAGAATGTTTTTTTTAACTTTTACGGAGCGTGCAGCTATTTACCGCCATTATAAAGTTGTCAAAGATTCCCTTACATGAATACAAGTATATTTTCAAATTAAATATTTTATTTTATAATTATGTTACTTTTAAATGATTTCAAAATGAATATTTTAAGAATTTCGGAAGGGTCATCTTTATCAAAATCAGAATTTTAAATGTTTTAAAGATTTATCTTTCTAAATCTTTTTAATTAATGTCCATTTATTCCAAATGGTTTTTACGGATTTATTTGTATGGACATGAATTTTTTTAAAAATGTTAATTCCTCTCAAAAGTTTCAAAGTGGCATGGGACACATTGATTCAAAAATCATTTTTTAATTAATAAATGTTGAACTTTTAAATGATTTCAAAAAAGGAGATATTTCTCTCAAATAGTTTTGATTTCATCTATGTCAACATCCTTTGATGGAATTTATGATTATATGAAGTTGATTTATTATGATACAAAACTTCCATAATGTATTGAAGGTTTTCTGATATGTTTGACTGTGGATGTATTATTTTTATACCATTAATGGTTTATAGAGAAAGTATTGACATTTCATATGCTAGTTTTAATACGAATGTTTATGTTATGTTTTAAACATTTCATAAGGGAATGCATTGGACTTAGTAAGTGACGGGTGGAGCCCACTATAGCTCCTCGATGAATCGGTAGGTCTCATGAGACACACTAGTGTCTTGTCACAAGGCCTTGGCAAAATCTTATTTGTAGTCTTGGCACGAGGCCTTGGCTATGTGGTCCTGATAGTCTGGACTTACGCATTCCATCATTATGAAAGTGGTTATTGATATTGCATTTGATTATTCGATTAGTAGAATATCCATGTGAATAATTAAATGGCATTATTTCATTTTACATTTTTCATACTATGTTCAGAGTTCAATTTTAAAAGGATTTTGTTTTAGTTATACATTGCCTTAAATTTTTATTCTTATTTATCAAAGTTTGCACTATATTCCTATCCTTACTGGGCATTTGAGCTCACCCCTTTTTATGTTTTATTTTTTCCAGGAAGTGAATAAGTAAATTATGAATGGCCTGAAGGGATATTATGTGGGGATATGAGTGTGGAATATGGAGAAAATATTTTGTTGTAGTAGTTTTTAACATTATGATGTAATGTTAGACTTATGAATATATCTAGTGTTTCCAAGGATACTAAACCAATCAATCTTTCGATATTTGATCTTTCATGAGATCATGCCAATGTTATGTAATAATGCACCGACTCTAGGTAACTAGGGTCAGGGCGTTACACATAATACAGAAATTACGTTCTTGGTAACACATAGTATATAAATATATTCATGTAAAAAAAATTATTAATGAAAAATGAAAGGTAGTAGTAACCAATATAAAGAGTATCCATTCTTGAACCATTGGCAGCTCGTATAGTAACCACTCCTTCAATTTTATATTTCAAATCTACTTGGTTCATTAGCTTTTATACATATGTTAGGCCCAGAAGATGTATGTAATACCCAATGTATAGAATTGGAATGATTTCCCTCGATAAGGAATCCACATTTGGCTTCACCTTGCATCAAGATGACGTTCTTCTTCTAGTGGGTTGACTTGGCACATGTAAAACATAATGCCTTTTTACCCATGACCTATATTTGGAATTTATTATTCAAGGTTTGGTGGTGCTCGGGTAGTTTAGTCTATTTATAAGTCTTTGTCCCGTATTCGTTTTTTCCTTCCTCTTCGGATTCACTATACAATCTTTGAGTTATTCACGCCCTGTGTCCTTATCCACAATTAAAATCTTGGTCATTTGTTATAATATACTTTTAACATTATTTAAAATATTATAATTCACAATATAACTATAAATGGTTAAGGTAAATGATGAATGTGTGAGATCTGTACACAAATAATCCTGGAATTTAATAACTAAAATGTCCAAATGCACAATCTTTTCGATAAGCATGTCTACATGAGGTCAAGATAGCATATTATCTCAAAGAATAGTCATGAACAATGTGTTGGAGATTAAATGACACTCTATTCTTTCGTTCTATTACATGTGATACTGAAGGTGAGACTTCATGATATATGAATCCATTTTCCCATTTTTCTTATAGATCTCATGGGTAATGGATTATAGAAGGATGAATTTAACATATATATCATCATTTAGATTTTCTCATATGTATAGATCTCATCATAAATCATTTTATTTCTAGGTGAAATTGGAAATGTTTCTTTCATCACAAAAAGTTTACTTTCAAGGAAAATGATGGGGCATATATGCCTCACCCACTCCTATACATTCATGTCAATGGGAAAATGTTATTTATTAACTATGGATTGTAACAATATGTTTGCTATCATTTTTTATACTATTTAAAAATTTAAGATGAGAAGAATTTTAGTAAATTATCTAATGAATATAGACAAATAAAAACATTTTGTATTTATTCATCTCAAAATATTTTATTGAATCCCAATATCCTTGACCATTGGATTTGGAATATCCATTTTCATTGATATCTACTAGAAAGGATCCATATTCCATTCCCATTACAACGTCATTGGATAGTCATGAAACACGTATAGTTTTAAATAGGCCTTTTCAAATTCCAACTACATTAACTCACAGTTACATGATCCATTGAGTGGACCCCCCAATCCTAAAATAATTAATATTTAATTCCACATTATTTTCTATTCAATTACACAGGGTCCTAATTTGGATATCATCCCTGGATTTCTACCAAGATAATTGAAACCAAAACCTAAAATTAGAATTCTGAGGTAATTAAAATCTCCCCAAATTTGGCTAGTCAAGCACATTGTAATATGGTTCGATTCTAACTGGTTTAATGGGAGGTGATATATATAGAATATTTTATAGACATATTTTTTACATTATGAAAAGATTTCCAATTATTATCTTTTCACATGCTTGTAATGTTATGTGGTCTTACTTAAATTAATAATCTTGTATTTAGATAATATTTAGGTATAATATAGTTGATTTTAGTTCCATAATTGTTTTCTTTTTTGTTAATCAATTATGTGATAATGAAAAAATGTCATTAATGAAATAACCATGCAATTATTATAATTAAAATAAATGGAATGATCATGAGCTTTTTATATTGGTTAGTTTATCTAGGTGTTTATAAATTTACCACTAAAAAATTTGGAGAATCACATTGATCTATTTATGTTTTGTGTTTCCATCTTTCGACCTATCCAAATTTGTATCTCCATGTATTGGTTTCTCCTCAGCTCTTTATGTGAACCACCTCCACTAGATTGGTATCCATATCCAATACATATTCTTTCACTCATACGTAAATGAGGGGTAAAATTTGGTTTATATTAAAGAAACCACATGCACGAAGGACCTAAATATTAATAAGGAGAGAAGTAGTTCATTCAAATTATATAATTAAAGAATAAATTAAAAGGAATCCAATCACATACAATGTACCGGTCTAGATCCTGATCATCCACATAGGTGAAATGAATTATTTAATTTATAAAACTCACAATAAATTATTTAATAATAATTATTTAATATAAATAACTATGTAATCATTTAATTAATATATTTAATTAATCTATTCTTTTATCATAATCTATTTCTTCATTTCATTGATATTCTCTTCCATTATAATATTATACAATTTAATGAATTCATATAACAATATATGTGTATATAACATGAACCATAGAGTTAACCCAATGAATACCCATCCAAAATAACACAACCTTTATTATACTTGTATAAACATTATTTGTTGAAACATATAGAATGTACAGAGTTTAATATATTTAATAAAACTCATATAATGTGAATATATTTAATGTTATGATAATGTTAATAAAACATTCATATATATATATATATAATCCTATAAAATGGTGCGTCCCGTCATTATTCCCACACACAAGTAAATGTCTGAAGGGTTAAATATGATAATAAATTTTAAATTTCTGTATCTGGTAAATGTATACGTTGTCAAGATCTGATCTATCAGGCATTTATATTATTTACAATGTATCTAAAACACATTCACAGGGACTCTATGTTTGTGGAATTCTTCTAAATTCATGGAGTACACGATATGTTCAATGAGACACACTCCGTGTTGACTCTGCATTACATGTCCATCGATCAGGTAGGCCAATTATGGAATACTCATCCCATATCTAACCCAAAAGGGACTACACAATGTGTCCATTAGGCTAGATGATGTGTTGTCTGGCTGACCATTCACTAGTCTATCCTGTCCAACATGTAGTGTAAAAACTAAATACACAACATGTCATTACTGCACACAGGTTCAGTAATTTCCAAACTACCACTGATGCATTAAACACAACTACATTGAGTGTAATTCCAGTTACATAGTGTGTACTAATGTTTTACCTTGATAGAATCCTTACCACCTCTAGATTAGATCCTTTATATAATTTTATCCATAAAATTATTCATTTCTATTAGATATGTGAGAAACAACAAAGGGAGAACCATATATCAAGATTTTTATTAACAAGAATACATTAAACATGAATTAAAAACCTAAATTATAATAAATAAATAATTAATATTAAAAAACTATAACAAAAAATATCATCCCTTTAATACCAATTATAGGTTCCGCGCATAGTGGATGAACGGGAGGACGGGTGCCTAACCTTAATTTTTTCAATATTCATTGATTAATCCAAGTTATATTCAAATATGAATGTTTTGAAACCTAGAATCAATCAACGAAATAATAAAAAGGAATAGAAACTGAGAACGAAGAGATATGATCAACATATTTTGTTTATAATTAATTTCATTAAATTCAAATTACATCCATGGTGATTATTTGTTTGTGGGTGCTTTTTTCCACAGATCTTCTAGTGTACCAATGTTTTCTTATAGATATCAAGGACAGTTATCATCTATCAATTATCCACAGAAGTTCCACGTTTCATTACAATTCTATGGAAGAATAGTGTGTTTATGATGTCCTCCTTCAATTTCCTTGATTACCACTTCTAAAGTGTTCCCCTTGATCTAGTGGGGGTGGATCTCGGTCATTCTTGAGAGTACTCATGGATATGGTTGAAATCTCTAGGATGATGATTTTCTCACCAATTAGTTGTGCACAAAAACTTATGAATCACTTGGATTTCCCTTATCTATTAAGAGAATAATATAACTGGAAATTTAATTCAACAAGGTAATAATAAATAATTTTCACAATTTCCGTAATTATTTTATTTATCATAGTGATACCCCAATGTAAAATAATAACAACAAAAATATTATTTCCTAACATGCACTTTACATGTGATTTCAAATTAAATATTATTTATTCAAAAAATATACAATATTACTATTTCTCACTAGACCATTAAACCAAGTCTGCCAATTTCCTCAAAATTTATTAATTATTCATCTCACAATATATTCTCTAGAATAAATATTGACGTTAATAAATGTGTCCTGGTATACATGAACAATTATTAAATCACAATAGGTAATAATATTTATACATATTTTAAAATAATATATTATAGTACTATGTTACATGACATAGTTAGTGTGTAACCCTCTTATCATATTTCTCAGTGGCATTAGTAGAACCTACCTAATTCACAAAGTTATTGTCTTGAAATACTCCAAGAGATCCATAGATAATGAATTTAATTCCTCAAAAACATGTCACCTAATACAAACTCTAATTGTTTAATATATTCTTTTTATTTCAATATCCTTAATCGAGTATAAAGCATACTAGTTCCATCCAAAAATATGATAGAATTCAGTTTCTTTGAATTTAAATAAATTAAACTTTCCTATTGATCACCATGGACATGGATTTACTTAAGGTATAATATTTTCGCCAAAGGTCTTGAGTTATTATCTTCTATTAAAATAACAGAAGTGATAAATCATAACATGCATTATTAATTAATTCTATATTACTCTTGATGAACTCAACATGTCCTACTTCACCGTGAACATCAATCATTGTAGTTATTGTTAATAAATTTATGTATCCCATTCATAATATTGATTACTAATAATCATAAAAATTAAGGACAAATACACACATCTGCATATGGGAACATCCAATAACACTAATTAATGTGAATTTCTTACTATCGAGCCTCATTTCCGTAATATCCTATATGATATCACTAAGGGACTATATCATGAGAAGGTGCCTCAATGTACTATGAAATTCCACCCCTGACAGACTATATCATTTGTGTCGTTTAAATGATATCATCTAAAAACAGAACACATATTCATAAATAGTGTCATAGAACTACCACTTTCTCATCAAAGCAGGGGTCCTCTATAACCTTTAAGTACGATAGTTACTCTTATGAAATTATCACATAAAATTTTATTTAGAAGAAGAATCTTGATGTGATAAGGAATTTATTTAGGTTTAAAACCATGAATATGTGTTATCATAGTGTATAATAGAAGTTGATTCTTGGGAGACAACTACAACACCTTAATACATTATTTATATTACATATTATATGAACGTGGTATTATAGAATAAGTTGATTAATCATGCATAACTGTTAATGAATAAAGTTGGATCAATGAAATATTTATGTATTTGGATTCAAATCTATATTATATGAATCATGTAATATATAATCATTTTGACAATATTTTTTAATTAACGATTGAAAATGATAGGTTGGATGATATTGAATAAAAAGAAAGGTGAAATCTTAATTAAGGGAAATTAAACATTATCGTTATTATTATTTTACAATAAATATCTTGTATAAAGTGTTTATTGATTTGGGATAATGTAAATTGATTGTATCAATGACTGTATAACCATTTAAGGAGTTGTTGAAAAACTAGTCTATTTCATCATGGATGATGCTTAAAACTTACTGGATATAAGAAATATATATTTTATCATTTTGAATGAGGAATCATTCATGTTTCTGAAATGGATTTATTGTAATTCTACTTATTACCATGGTTCAATATAATTATTTATTTAGGTATTCACATGTTTGGAATGTGACAAACAAAAATAGCATTGTGATATATTGGTGATAATTGTTAAGATGATTTAGTGAACTTATTTATATTTTCATCAAATTTTATCATCCGAATGAATTATAAGGTTATTAAATAATGAAACATTTTTTTCAAAAATATGATAACTATTATTAGATAAATTTATTAACACACTATAGGTGGAATGATGCATATTTTATAACATGTTATAACCTTTTTCATATGATAATAATAGATGAAATGACTTGTAATTCTATTTATGGATCTCATGGTATGCTAATTATTTTGGTGGTATAAGTTCAACATCATTTTGTATAATAAGAGATGAAGTATAAAATAATCAATGTATAAAAATGGTGTTATTATGTTGGAATCAAGTAAGTATATCTCATCATGAAATATCATCAAAATTAGTAAAAGAAATCAGGGAGTAAAAGGTTTTCATATTATCATTATTTATTATTATATAAATGAAGTATTTGAGGAATATTTAGTTTAATATTTTATTATGGTTATATTTATCTGTATAACCCACTTTTTGGAGATTATTGATATTTATCAATCTCTATGATTATATTCAAATTTCATACTTTCCCAAATCATTACAAATATTATCCTATGTAGAAACCAATTCCTGATTTACATTGGGTGACCAATATTTTACAACATTCATTTTTGAAATATATATTTTAGTTATAATTTTTATAAAGATGGTTTTTATGAAATAAAATTTCATGTATGAATCCTTTTATATCCAAAATGAATTTTCAAAGGGAAATTTGATCTAAGGGTGGTATAATGTAACACCCAAATATTTTTATGAGACAGTTTTTTCAAAATTCTTTTATATATTTTGTTTTACGATACACCAATATATTTTTGTGCTCCACAGAACACTATAAAAGCTTGTGGTATATTCAATATTATGCATGGAATTTTTACACAAAATTTGTAGTTCTTTTGATAGATTTCAGTTCACGCACGATCGAGTATTAGAGAAACAGTAAATTTTAGTATGTTTCCTTATAACATAGCTGTTATAATTGAGAGTATGAACTAATGAATTATGAATATATTCTTTAAAATTGTATATATAACTAATTATTTGGTGAGAAAATAATTATAACTGAAAATAAAAAACTTTTTAATTAAAAGGAACTAATTTTCTATAGAACTGTATAAATAAAAATATGTGGGTTTTTTAAATAATAAAATCACCGTTAATAGATTATATTAATTAATTATATATTTTATAAATTCAATCTAATGTCTAAAATTCATGTATTCATTTTCTATACATGATATAATAACAAATTCAATTTTTAAACAAAATATGTATTTTAATAAAAATTGATTTTCCATCTTTGGATGGAGTACCAATTTAAAATTTCTTTTTTTGAAAATATTTATATTATATTTCACAAAATAAACTAATTATTTGAAATGGGAGTATCATGATTTATAAAAGTTTATTTTTTAATTTTTATGATATGATTAGAAATTTTATTAATAGTTCTAAAATAAGGCTTTTTAATTGAAAAATAGTTTTTCATAATACTTATTTATAATGTTTAATTATATATTTGGATGGTTTAAATTTATAAATATGCTATATTTTAACCATTTAATAAAATTTAGGTCATTAAAATTTATATAAAATTGAATTTAGATGTGAAGACATTTCATATATATGAAATTTTTTCTTAATACCTAAAATTCCATTCACCAGTCATCCTTTTATGATAAAGATATTGATATCTCCCATCGTGCGTACGTACAACCTGCCGTCTCCACGACGCGATGAGAATCATCATCCATGATAACCATTTCAAAAATGATTTTAAAAAATTATATTATGAATGAATATGAAATATTTAATTCTCAATTCTAATCATATTATATATATATATATATATATATATTTTATTTACCTTCTTTTATTCAATATGATAAGAAAACAGAAACAATGATCATGCGTACACACCACTTCCCGTCTGTATGAACGGTAAATTCCATTTAATATATCTATCATTTATATGTTTTTATAAATGTTTATATAAGTAATATTTATTATACAGAAGTATTATTTTACATTTCTTAAATATTTATGTCATGATTTATATAAGGAGATCAATAATTACAAGTCAAAACATGTATAAAAAACAAAGTCATTGTTACCCATAACATTGAATTAACATGTAATTAATAATAAAAGGGTATTATAAATTCACAAATTCTTCATATATGTTATAATAAAAATTATTATGATAAATTCATATAAATATAATTTTATTTATTTCATGGGGTATATGAGTCAAATTATTATATTGTTATATGGTTTATTTCAACAAATATCATTATTATCGGGATTTTTTATACGCAAATATCTCCTGGGTGGTATATATCTAAGATGTCTATTTTCCTTACAACTTTTATCCAATGTATTTTTGAAAATTCATATACAAATTTTTTAATTCATTTTTACCCATTTTTTAATTTTTATAAAATGGTTTGAATGAAATCTTTTTTAGTTTTTATAATGAGGTACGTTCTGAGTTCTTTGAAAAATTTATGAGAAGAATATATTTTAACTTATATGGAATGAAATATATTTTACTCTTTCATGATTCCTTATTATATTTAATCACCCCAAACAATCATACAATTTTAATTTCAAATAAATTGTTTTATTTTAAAATTTCATGGAATTGATATAAAAAATTATTTTAACAATGAAAGGTTATTTTCTTCAAGAACTGTTTCAAATTATTTTTTCAGGATTATTTTATATTTTTTTAGAGGGGTTTAAATTAAAATGGGTTTGAAAATTTTTTATATTTTAAAATTTTAATTTTAACAAAAATTCATGTTTGAAGTGATATATCAAAATACATCCCCATATATGATGACATATATTGTTATATATTAAGAATCACACTCATATTTTTATCCAAATTGATTTTGTTTGCATTAAATTATTTTTATGAAACCCAGTTATTCTCACACCATATTCTTTTGAAGAAAATATAATGAAACCTTTATATTTTTTGCATGTTATGATATGATTTCTTTTTTATGATAACCATTTAATTTAAAGGGTTATGATATGATTATTTATAATCATGTGGAACATGAATGTATGATTTAATTATGATATGGGTGGGACCTATATATCCCATATAAGCTATTGGGTAATGATGGATAACTAATGATGTATATATGTTATGTGTAAACATAATTTCGTGTTTAAAATATTTATGTATAGACCTGGTTTCCATGTCGATATGTTTTTGAATGGTTTTGATTTAATGTCATTAATTTAATGAGTTAAATTTTTTGTATTTATACATGTTCAAAAAAAGAATATGTTTTTATGTTTGCCAGAATTTAATATCTTATATAATTTATATGATCTTATGGATTATTTTATTTGATTTCCTTATGAGTCATGTTTACCTATGATATGCAGAGAATGACTATAAAATTTTATGATTAGATTTTCATAAACTTTATTATCATGTTTATGTTATCGTATCATCTTTTTCACCTTTATTGATTTTCTAAGCACACCCTTTGTTATGTTTCTCTTTCACAATGTTATTAAGAATGGGGTTTTGAAAGAGTATAATAGGTAAATATATTATTTTCAACCATTGAATATATTTCACTAGAGTAGAATAAATTTTTCCATGTTTTCAATAGAATTAAACTAATACGTTCTTTTGAATTCTATATCTATAAGGTATTAACTATTATGAAAAGGGTATTATGATGTTTATGTACGTCAATTATTGGTCACTATACTCTTCATTTGATAAATATTTATCCTGTATTTCATACAATATATATATATATGTGTGTTATCATTTATAATAACATTGGATACTAATAAATTAATCTATAATAATATGAGAATTAATTAAAGAATGAAAAATATTTCATTCGTTATATTTTAAAACAACGATATATTTCAATGTTTATTGATAAATGCATTAAATTACAAATATTTTTAAAAATTAAAAATTAATTTTTAATCCATTAAAAAGATATTTAAATATGGCTGAGTCTAATTTTTTTCAATCATTTTATAGTAGAAAAAACATTCTTGAAAACTTTTTTATGTATATAGACTTGTAAAAAATGTTTTGTTGATTGAATATGAAATAATGTCATTTTTCTATAAAACATAATCCTAATCAATTTCAATACACATGAAAGAAAATTGTTTATTATTAATTCAAAAATATATGAATAATTTAAATATGATAACATATATTTAATTTAATTTATATAATCCATATTATTTCCCTCAAATTAAATTTTTCATAGACCACCCCAAAAAAAGTAAATAGATTTCAACATAAAACCCAAAAAATAAGTATCGTATTGCTTTATATATGATGAAAAGGATAATTTTATAAATATAAATTTATTATACATATATTATATATGGGTCTAAATAAATAACTTACCTTGAATTATTATGTTTTAATTTATTACTATTATTTTTTTAGATATTTATTCATAAAAAACAAATGGAGGGAGAACTAGCCATTTTTTAATGCATGTTTTGGATTAATGGTTCTAATACTTGAAGCATTGTCATGGTTTAAAAATATAAAAAATATTAATCATGAAATATTTATAATAATAATTAATTTTTTAATTTTTTATAACCATTCAAATAATATAGTGATGAAAAAAATGTTTATATCACTTTTATGAGACTTTATTCTGTATGTACACAAGGTTGATGATTTAACTTTCTCATGATTAAAACAAAATAAAGGTAAATAAAAATTCATCACGTTTTAGTAATTTTTATATCATATATTTCATATATAATAATAAAATCCATCCATATTATAGAAAAAATAAATAAAAAAGGAAAAAATGAATCACATCACTTCATTAGGTTGTAGTCCATACATATGTATGAATGACATCATCATTGTTTCATTGATGTGATGATTAAAAGATAGATAAAATATTATTATTCACAAATCACATTTTTTTGATAAATAAAATTTATAAAAAATGAATCCATAATAATAACCAACCATGATTCCTAATAAATGAAGATGATTAATATAATTTTTTGAGTTGGTAGTACACATTCATATATTAGTGTTATATTTATTTACCATTTTATTGAAAATAAGTGAAAAATGGAGCTGTCGTAAAAAAAAATAAATTAGAGAACATTGATGATACTGAAGTCATAATGACAGGATTTATTAAAATATTTTTATAATAATTATATGAACAAATAAAAATTAAATGACTCAGGAAATATGATTATATAATCTTTGAGATACCACCTTTATGATACAACATAATCGATGTAAATATGGTCTTATATAATTTGATGAATTAAAATGATGAAGGGAAGGAATGTATGATTTTTTTGTTATGTATTGGTGGATAAACAGAAATTAAATACTATTAATAAGGGATTAGAGGTAGTTCCCTTTTGAAGGTGGGGGGGGGGGTCAATGTGGGAATCACATTATTACATAATAGTTTTAAATAAAATAAATACATTTTATTTTGGAATATGATAGAAATAGAAAATAGATTAAAATTTAATATAACATGGGTTCCAATTATCTTAAATAAATATGTATTTATATGTTTATGTTTCATTCATTCAATTAGTTTTTAGTTTAACACCTTATAAAACTCATTCTAACCCATATAGTCATAAAAAAATTTTAATTTTTGTACCATTATTTATTTTATACATTTATTTCTATAATATTATAATATAATGATTATATTTATTCAAAATATTGAATATATTTTAATGTATATAATTTCTATATGTTGATGAAGTTTTTTTTTAAATTGTTGATAAAATGAAACCAAATAGTTTGTAGGAAAATTATTTTTTAAGAATAAATCAATTTTTATTCCAATTTCCATCCTTGTAATTAACATTAGGTCAACAAAAAAATTTTACCTTGAATAAATTATGTACACATTTAATTAAATTAATTCATCAAATATTGACTCTCATTATTTTACATGTTAATAACATATTTCACAAATAAATATTTGTTTTTTAAATAAAATGTTTTTATATTCTAAAACATTAATGTTACTTCAAAAAAAAATTAAGAACTAATGAATTAATTTTATAAAAAATATATTTTATTTGTTTTATTTTTTGATATTCATATTATCCTACCATACGGATAAGTGATTAATAAGGGATTACTTAATAATAATTCAATAGAATATAATGGTTCCTTCAAATTTTGTTTTATGTAAATAAATTTATCAAAGTTCAAAAATTTATATATGTATAAATATATCATAAAAATCAAGTTTTTAGAGATATTCTATGTTAAATTAAAAAATATAATTTTTTACATTTTGAATTAAACTTCCAACAAATTCATGATTGGGATATTAGTAATTTTTATATTTTCTCTATGAAACACAATTGTTTACAATGATTCCTTTATCTATATAAAATTAATTCTCTAATATTATAAATCTATACAATCATCTATATGGTGAGGAAGCTGACCGTAGTAGCCCGATGTTTGTGGTTTAATTATTAAATTGGAATAAGATAAAAAGAATCACATCATAAGGACGTAGTAGTATGTTAGTTTTGGTAAACTGGACACATGTTTAAAATTCATATTATAATTTAAAAAATAAAATACATAATTATTTATTATTGAGAATGATGTTATTTATCAGAGAAAATCACAGCAAATTAATCAAAAAAACAAACTGGTATCTTAGAGAGAATTAAAAATATGATATGGGTGATCTTAAATTTTCAACAAGCATAATAGTACCAAATATATTATCATGAATAAATATGAATATTAATATTTTAAGGAAGACAACTAAAACACATTCCATTTAATTCATATACTTAGAACAACATAGGAGAAATCAATTCCGATAAAATAAAGCAATATAAATAACCCCATAGTATTGAAACTTATCCCTGGATAATCTATCTTATTAATTAATTAAATGAGAATCAATAAGATATATCATAACATGATAATTCATAATTATATAAATTTGAAACATAATTTACATACCTTTTAAAAGAAAATCTAAATCTTTTGTTAAAAACAAATCGTATTTCGCCAACTAAATAACTTAATATGGCATGGCAATGCATAATTGACTATTTAAAACAAGGACCCCATCAAATAATAATTTATATTCATTACTCTTATGAAATTTTTGAAACATAATCAATATTAACATTTCTACTGATAATCATTTATATGAATTGTTAACACGTACCCAGATAAAATAAAATAAAATCATAAACAATCCAATGTTTAATGGTGAATGATAAATAAATTTTAAATCTTTAATCAAACATAAAATAAAACATTAAATAAAAAATTAATAATTGTGTTTAAAAACATATGCCAAGTGAATAATAAGTATTATATCGTTTTTTGTAATTTATTTCCATAAATGAAATAAACATGGCATTTAAAATTTATTTTGAGGAAATAACATTTAAAATTTAACATATTTAAAATAACTAATATCAAATAATATTTCCAAAAAAAACTCTTTTCAAATTACTATTTAAAAATTCTTAAATCATCATGAAAATTTATAGTGGACATGATATGGAAAAATTTCATTCACATTATACAAATTAAAAAAATATTTCACTCTAATTTCCTATAAAATCCTTACATACAGTGTCATGAAAATGATATGATGATTCATAAGAAATTATTTTAACATATTATACAACTAGAAAAAAATAATTTTTAGGAAAATTTATAAAATTTTATAAAAAATTAAATTACTTTAATAAGAAATGGTTTTGGAATATAATGTAATTGTTTATATAAGAGAAAAATGTTATCGAATTTTCTTAAAAAATTAAAATAAATTTAATTACCAAGAGTGGAATAATAAAAAAATCACCTGAATGGTTCATGAATTGATATAATTTGAAAGAATTGATTTTATGATATAAATGTCAAATTATTCCCCCAAGGGATATTTAAAAATAACAATCTCCAAAAAAATTTGTTGTTGTTAAATAATCCCTTACCACATTGGTATCTTTTGTAACATATTAAAAATGAATGAAAAAAATTGACCTAAATGTAAAATAAAATTTATATAAATAGATTCATGATACAAAGTGTTAAAAGGTACATTATATGCACCCCCAAATGAATAAGTTTTGAATATATCATACGTCTTGTAAAATTAAAATATAGACAAGAAACCTAGGGTTTACATGCTTGCTATGTTTATAAAAATCATATTTGATAAATATAAGTTAATAATATAAATAATATAGAACCATAATCATATATATAATAACAAATAGTATTGTGTAATAGTATGTTCCCCACCTTTATTAACAATTCTTTGTAAAAATACCTATTTAGGGTGATAATTACTTTGTATTGCATGTATGATTTAGTTTGGTAATTTCTATCGTTTTAGTTACATCATGGTCATATAATCTAATTAATCTTAACCATTGTATAAATTTAATATTTATAAATAATTTATATATTTTTTTTAATTTATTAGTGTTAGAGGTTGAAAAAATATTACACCATTAATGGAGACAACATACCATTTGTATTCATGAACACTGTTTACATTTTTCTCAATGGATGAAATGGAAATAAAATTTATGTTAAATAATATTTCTATAATCATTCTTATTTAATATATATAAATTATATTAATAAAATATATCCTTATTACCATATAAATAAAAATAAAATTAAAACCATTTCACATCAAAATTTGGAGGTGATTGTCCGCACATACACACAATCAAAAATATTATTTTCCAAAATATTAGAATGTAATATTATATATGGGATATTGTATTTCAAAATGTTTGTTTAGATCACACATGGCTCATATATTAATTAATATTGAAACCATTCAATTAATGTGTAATCTATAAATGAATAACAATTCCTTTCAGGGTGGTAGTCATCTGTACACACAAATGATGATATAATATCTATCATAGAATGGATATTAAAAAGCTATAATTGATACAATAAAAAAATAATTATACAAATATCATAAATATCATATAAATATGATAAATAATCAATTATATACAACCTTTGTTGGTGGTTCTGGAAAAATAATTGCATCCTTTCATGAGGAGGTACTCTTTCACACGTATGATCTATTGTTTCATTTAGTATTTGATGGGAGTGCACATGGATCTATATAATTATATTATAAAAATAAAATAAAATATTTATTTTATATTATATTTTTATTATTTTATCATATCATAAGGTGGATTCAATTTGGTGAAAGAAGAAATGTAACAAATTTGAACATTCTAGAATATTACCTCTTCCATAGAGAGCCTCATTATGTTTATACCAATAGAATTAATTGGAGGGAATAATATAAAAAATAAGACATATAGTTCCAAAAAAAATTTATTCAATTGAGGTTTGAATCAGTTAATATATTTATTTATTGATCAACTATGACATAATGTGAGTACCCTCTGAGACAATGGAGGTATTAAGGATATCTGAGTATTATTCGGATCTCAGAACCTATCTTATGGAAAAATGAGGGTATTTTTCATGGTTATTAGAATATTTTTGGGATATTATGCATGATTAAACATTTTAATGAAAGGAAATAACATGGATAAAGAGAATCCCATTCTATTTTTCAGATCATGTAGATGGAGGTGCATGACTGTGTGAGTGTGTCTCTAGTTTTAGATAGAGATTTTTTACATGGTATGCACATGGTCAGTCATCCAATGGTAAATATGTGTGTGGTATCCCCATAGAACAACAGAGGATGAGCTGTTGTATAATGGTTTGGAAAACTATGCATCCTAACTGTGTATAGTAGGAGTGCTCTAATTTGAGAAAAATTCTAGTCTTTGATACAATTATGTCATCCAATCTTGGAATTTAGAGTTTTTCATCAGATTGGATTCTCATCATTGAGTACATAATTATTTTATTTCATTTATAATTTAGATTTTGATCAAAATATTTATTTATTTTAATTATAATAGGACATATTTTTTGGTGGTTCATTTTTTCTTTATTTTTCATTTATCTAATTTAAATCTGTAGCTGATACTAGACCTACACTCTAGTCTAGACCTATGGAAAGAGTTATCCTATATTTTGATCAATTTAGAGTTGTATCTATATTTTTTCCCACATGAATGGTTTTATGAGTGACACACTTTAAATGGAATTTATTCACTGATAAAAATGGATTGGTATTAACATTGTAATGACTGATACCATTAACAAATGAATAATGGTCGTGGACCTTAATTTTTAACCACCCATTTAGTGTATTTTTTTAATAAATTCGACAACCATGGGTGGCATATGATTTGATAAATATTTACATGTACCAATTACCCTTTCTATGGGATTTTAAATGAATAATTTAACTATAATTTCAGTTTTAATGTTCATTTAATAAATTAATGGAATCGAATACCTTGTCCCTGTGATGTGGATATTTATATTCTTTGTTAATAATGGGTTTCTCCAAATATTGATAATTTCCACATGTAATTAATAATGGAACATCCTTCTATGATTTTCCTAAGGCTTTGGTCACTCCTTGAGAGAATTTTAATTGAAATGATGATAGAAACTACCCTTGATAAAACTATGTGATATTGATTAGATAATATCATATTCCTATTGAAAAAAATATCATTATTACACATTAATTAATGATATAATACATTATAGTACACATAATACAACCCATAAAATCAAGATATATTATATCATTGAGATTAGGTACATTCTGTAACAACTAAAAACATAAAATAAATCATCTTTATTGATAGAATCTTAAACAAGATCATAATATTCCATCAAACATAAAAATTATTAATATGACATGGGGACATAGAGAATAAATGGATGAGCTATAAATCCCAATAAGTGAATATTCATGTAATTATGAAACACTTTTTTAGATAATGGAAATATCAATGTGTAATAAATGGAGTGAAAATCATAAAAATGAATAATGAGACATGATATGGATTGATATTCATATATGGAATAAGGGAATCATGGAACAATTTAAAACACTGCATCATAAACAAATGTAAAATAAACTGCAAATACATCATGATAAAAAATGGTCCATAAATGAATTAGGATCACTCACCATACCAACGTCAGAACTCATGAGACTAAACATTACCCAATACATTGGTGCGCTATATAATTCCTAGAACACCTGTCATTATAATTTCATTCTCATGATTATGTGCGCAAAATAGATCATAGAACATGGATTCATTCTTCATCATATTTTAATACAAGATCTTGTATTTTGAAAAACATAATTTTTTTTCTCAATTCAAATAAGAATAAATGTATAAATATTAACACCCTTGATTTTAAATTATTATGGTATTCACTACACATCTATATTGGAATGATAAATCATGGTAAAATTTCACCATTATAATGACCTAACAAAAAAATCTTAAAATTGGTTGATGTGAGAAAAATGGGTCTCTCAGTATTTATAAATAAGATATGAATTAATAGGGACATAGAAATTCATATTCCAGTAATAGACATTGGAAATTGAAGGCATAATATTATAAAGAATAATAAATAAATAAGAGAAGTTGAGGATCCATTACAAAATTTCAGCACAACAATGGGTGTACATAGGGTTTCAAGATAGGTATAAGTGATACTAAAAGTGGAATCTAAAAATTTATAAATAAAATAGATATTATATTTTGGTTTTAAAATATACCTAGACAACCTTAAATTAAAAGTATGAATCGTAACATAATATATGATTCTTGAATGGAAATTAAATGAGAGAAATCCATCACATGATTGTGTGACTCCAAATGCTTTGGAGGATTATTTTAAGAGTTTTTGGATCCATGGGAGAAATATAAATATGGTAGAGAAGACAAATTATGTGCACCACATTTTTTGATTGAAGATAAATGGGATCTTGGGTGGGATTATTTCAGATAAGTGCGGGTAATTATTTATAATTTCTAAAACATTGGTTTTTGAAACTATATAATAAAATAACATATAAAAACGCATTCAATTATTTTCACCATACTTTCCCCCATATTAGAGTGTAATTTAATATTTTGTGTGGAAGGGGTCTGAACATAATAAGAAATACACTTGATTATGTAGATGTGAGTTATACACTTAATGAACTAATTAGAAAGACATAAAATATTTTAATGCTTTGGGAAGAATAACTAAGGCTTTAATGAATTTAAAAAAATAAAGATAAAATACCATTATATTAAATTAAAAACAAATATTTGTTCAGGAATTACTTTTAGAGTTTTTATTATATCAATTTTGGGTCATTATGTTATTATAAGACTCACTATATATTTGTATGGTATTTAAGTTTTTTCACGAAAATTTGACAGTCCTAGGACATATTTAAAAAATAGATATTTGATTATGTATACATATTCATTCCAAAATTAATATTCATTTTAAAAATTCAATTTCATAACACAGTTTTTTCACCTTCAAAATATTAATCATCATTTATAGACAAATGTTGATTTTTTGACAATAACAGTTTTTGAACACATTTACAAATTACTTTTGAAGTAATTATTATTATATGATTATATATATTTAATAATAATAGTTTCATAATAATTTTAAAATATTAGTTAATCCAAAACTCAATTTATTCATAAAAATAAATTTTACATTTGAATTTTATCACAACCCAAAAATTATGATTTGTGTTTTATTGTATTAAAAAAAATAATGCATAAACTAACAATAAGAGGATTAAATTATATTAATTATTAAAAAATATAATGTACATAATAAAATTATTAGTGTCTTTAAACATGTCCCTTTAATGCTACATAAAATTCCCAAACATTAAGGTGCATGAATTTGGTACATGCATAGGGTGGCTCGATAAAAATGGTCTAGGATATAATCTCAATGAACATGAAATTTTACCTAAAAAGTATCAGATGTGCTTATGTTGTTGGATGTTAGGTTGATAATGGTCATTGTAAAACCGCATTGTTGTTATCTACCTCAAAATCTATGATAAATGGGGTTTATAGTGTATTATAATACTAGTTGATGCCATCAAATCATTTATCTCTGTCAATTGGATTTTTAAAACACTATATTTGTAATAAAAAAATGGCTACTAATCAAAAACTATATTATAAATCCTAAATAGTTTTAATAGAATTTTAAATCATGTTGAATATAATAAACGAAAATAAGTGAATTTTTTTTGTATCCCATGTTACAAAATAAAATATTTATTTAAATTTCAATGGGAATATTATTTACAAAATTTCATGTCATTAAAAAATCCTCCTCCCCCCTCAAAAATTTTACCCTGAAAATTTACATTCCCCACACTAATGAAGATGAGGTTTACTCTTCTTTAGTACCTCCAAAAATTCCCACACCACTTATTCAATCTTATGGTTTCCCCATATAATTTTCAATAGGTTCATTGTGAATTTCATTGAAGATTGTATCTATTATCTATGATATTCACTAGATTCTATTAATGAAAAATGTCATTATCTAATGGTACCGCCTCGGGACTGAGTACATGTGAGTGATATATTATTGAACTCTTCTCTATGTATACATATAATTAATCATGTACTTTCGATATGTGAGGAGGGAGTTCCAGTTGACAGGGAAACTATCTGGGGTGATCAAGGATATTAAAGGGGATGATGTATCATTGAATAATATTTCTCTTCTTCCCAAATATCTATTTTTCTCATATGGAGATATGTAGTTGAATGACATGTCTATGACATCCAAAACTAGGTTTCATCGATGATTTTCAGAATAACTCTTCTGTGTAATCTGTGTAGCCTAGATGTCCTACTAAATAGTCTTAAACATTTCCACAAGTTCCTCCACCATTTCACTACAAATACATTTTTTATCCAAAAAATAATCCCATAATTCATGTGTTCTCCACCTCATACTATTAATGTATTTATAGGGAGCCTATTGGATTATATATTGGAAACTTTTATTTTTAGAGAACTCAACCAGAGGTGCATGCTTGTTGCATGCTCTATTTAAGTACATAGAACATGCTATCAACAAGATATAAAATGTTAGAATAGTCCACTCAATATAAAAATTTGTTTGATGATGAAATGAAATAATGATCATCAACAAATAGATTATATAATTTTGTATATTTCACATAACATGTAGGTGAATCTTAGTCATTGATTTGATATAATAAATAATGTTACTCCATTTATCATTAACACTTATCTAATGTATATCCTTGTGATTTGATCTAGTGCAAAGTAATATTGAATTGTAATGACGTGAGAAGTCATTATAAGGTAATACACAATAAACCATAGAGCATTATTTAATCAAGATGTATTAGTATACCTGGTGAAAAATTCCACAGTGATGTTTTCCCATTTTCAAGTGGGTATGAGTAATTGTTACAACATACCCTTAGGCTTTTATCATTCATCCTTCTATTTTTCAGATTCCATGAACTATTATTTATATTAAACGATATTATTCTTCATATGTTCCCACCAATAGTTCTTTTAGAGATCCCTATATATCATCATACTTTCAGTATTCTATGATAAGATAAATTTGTGTGAATCAACACAAAACACCTTTATGCCTATATTTAATGGTAAATATTGTTTTGAACCAAATTTTAAAACTCTTTTTTCATTAACATTGATCTCCTACAATTTATATTTTCATATAGATTCCACATTCTATTAACTTCCCACATTATTTCCATGTTCATTCATTATCTTTTCCAAAAGTGGTGATCGATCAATAATTCATGAAAGGATTTATCCTGTAATTTACATTATTATTCAAAATTCCACCTTTTTAAAATCTATGAATATAGGCTCAGTCTCCATTCTCATTAATTATAAAATTAATAGAGTATTTATAATTATAGCACCATTAATGTTATTCTCTTTACAAGGTTAGAAGTGGATTGAGAATTCATAGAATTTGATCAGCTATAAAAAATATTACACGTTCGTAGTTAGATATTTTTTTGTGAATATATGCATGAGGATTTTGTGATACATATATATTTCAATAATCTATCCAAATATATAATTCCACAATCTTTTTGAAATTTATGATTACTACATCCAACTAAACATAATTCATTTGGCTATTTTTCTCATGATCATTCTTCTTATATAAAGACTATGTAATCAATTATTCATTCTATATTTCCATAGATCGAAATCCCTTTAGTAATGAATCATTGAATGCCATCAAATGGTCTTCATTTTTATTTGGTAGATCATATGGGCTTTGAAAATCCACTTTTTCAACTCCATGAATATATCATTACAATTTATATATAATGAAAACATGACTCGCTTATGAGTAAGCTTGGTAAGAGTGTTTGAGAATTACATGAAATGTATCGAAAATCCATGATACTACCAATAAAATCCATGGAATCTATTGATACATATCACAATGGTCAGCCTTATCTATAGTGTAATAGGTTTCATCATTGAAGGGTTCATTGACACCTATGTTTTTTATGATGATTTGTTCAATGATTGTGAACTAATTCATCCAAAAATCACATTTTTTGTGCTTTTCATAAAAAATTCCTTTTCATAAGGCCTTTAGAATCGTTATTATATACTCTGCATTGTCTTTCATGATTTTAGATAGTCTTAGAATATCATCTATGTTGACTTCAAAAAATAATTCTAGGAAATACCTAATGACTCTATTCATAGATTCCATTGAAAATTCAAGAGAATAACTGAGTCCAAATTGAAATTACAAGGAACTCACAATGCACCTACCTTGTACAAGAAATAGTATTGAGGATATCCTCCGTCTTCATCCAAAATCACCAATATTATAACAATATATCCACCATGGATATGTATTTTTTCAATATATATAATCAAAAAATTCATCAAACAATGGAAGATGATTCCTGTTATTTATCCTAATGTTGCCGAGATCCTAATAATCAATGAAAAGGTACATTAACACATCACTCGACTTTACAAAGAGGACTGGTTCACTCCATGGTGATGCACTGGGGAATATAGACCATTTATCCATATTTTCACATAATTATTTCATCATGTCATCATGTTCCACAACAAACATTATATATAGAGCCATGGATAATAGTGACACCACTTGTATAATCATGATTTATAATTAATCCAATCATATTGGAAGAGGACCAGAAGTTTCCTTAGGAAACACATCTGTGTATTCCCTCACAAAGGGAATTTTTTGAAGGATGATTCCTCCCATAGACTCAATCATTTTTTATAGATACTCTTGCACATGAGGATATGGTATCCACGATTGATATGTTGGTTCTAAGGAGGATTCATTAACCTTATTGCACATATTCAGAATCCAGTGTCAAATCATGATATAGAGAGTGATTTACTCAACATGGTAATTTGTTTTGGATCTATATTGAGAAAGCTAATCCATTCTTAGAATTAAATAAAATTACATGAAATGGATAATCACAGGGTTCGTTGAGAAATACCTCCAACAAATTTCAAATTGTGTGAATTTATAATCTAGGGATTCCAGAATTTCACTATTTTTTGTTTTTAAATAAATACGCACATCAATGATTTGAGTTGGTTTTTTATAGTTCTAATAAACTACTTTTATATGAATGAATTCGTAAAACAACAATCAAAAATTAAATTCACTATTTTAGAATATATATCTAACATATATATCACCACATCATTTTCAAGATATACCTCATTGGTTGTAATAGAAAATGCTCACTCATTATACCTTGGAGGTTGTTGATTGTCTTTGAAACCCATCAGATTCATGAATTGTTTTGGAAATTTATAACAACACATGATTTTAATGTATGTCTCTTTTTAAATATATCTTATTTTATTTTTTATATTAAACAAGACACAATTAGTAAAAAATGAATAAATATTAATATTATATTAGTTATAACATTACATTTGTAATGGTTATAATTATATAATTTATTCAAATTATAAAAGTATATCTTGAATTTTTTTATAAAATTAATTCTTTTCATTACAATTAAGTGAAACCAAAATAAAAATCAATTTATCATAAAAGATGTGTTTTTTTCAAAAAAAATTATTCTTTTGAGAACAATGTAATTTTATATTAAGAAATAAAATTAGAAAATATTATTGAAATATCATAATTATATTTATATGATACATATTAAATCAATTTTTTAAAAATCAACTAATAAGTTTTATATTCCTAATATATGAATAAATACAATTTTTCACATAAAATCTTATATATTCTGATGACACTTTAACTACATTTCAATGAGTCACTTTTCATAAAACAAAACATTTACTCTTTATAAATAAAACTAAAATTAAAAAACCTCATTTTTAAATGTGGATTATAAAAATCAACTTAATGTAATTTTTTCCTAAATAAAATATATTACATTGAATAGTAAAAAATCCAACTTTTTATATAGTTGTTATTTTCATTATATTAATAGTATATTTATGATATAAATATAAATATATCATATGAGTGTAAAAATATAATTTAGGTATCACATGTATGAAAATATATTTTATTCATATCACAGAATAAGTAAATCAATATTCTAAAAATGATAAAATAAGTGTTGAAATTTTTGTGAAATATAAAAGTTTATTTACAATTCCATAATTAATATAATTATTGAAAATTAATTTTTTTTCATAAATTAGACTCATAAATTTATATTTTTTGTCTTATTATTATAAGATAATTTTATGAGACCATAATTTAGTTTTTAAAGTGTTATAAATTATGTAATAATATTTAATGAGTATTTTTATAATAAATGATAACTTTAATTAAAATTTAATTTGATCAGGTTTAGAATTTTTTTTAAATATAGTATATTTTTCAATTCTATATGGAAAAAAGGTTGATTTTTTTGGATTTTTCTAGAATAGTTGAATTTCGTGTAAATAGTGAAATAATAAAATATTTGGTATTTAGAAAATACATGAATTATTAAGTCATGGAAAATTATGGATGATTTAAGACAATAATATATAAATTAAAATTTTTATTTAATTTATTTTTATATTTGTATATATTTTATCAATAATTTAAAAATTATAAACTAATGAATAGAATAATAAAAATACACCCATCTCGTCCATTGTAAATACCATCTTTCACCACCTCTTCTCCTAAAAAACAAATCTTTGAAGGTTTTTCAATTTATTATCAACATATATATAATAATCTCTTCCAAATCTGGTCTTGAGTTTCTCAACCAAACACCAATTTCTATGTCCCCTATGAGGGTTCTCAATGATACAAATTCAATAGGTAAAATCTCATTTTATTCTTTAAATTTTTTTCAGTTTATTTTCATTTTTTTATGATTTACATACCACATATATAAAGAATAATGATAACTCATTTGTATTATATATATATATATATATATATGTTAATTTTGTAATGATAATGTGTTATCAAACATCATTTCAAATTTCATCTCCTTTTTCAAAAAAATTATTTCGATGTTTGTGGGGGGTTTATTTAACAAATTCATGGATGATGATTATTTAATTTTTTAGTACCACCTTCATGATTGGTCATAAATTTTTTTCCAACAAAAATGATTATAATATGTATTTTTCTTATTTTTTAATTTATAAATAGTAAATATATGTCATATTAATTATTAATATAAAACTAGTGTGTGATGATTGAAAAAAATGCCAAAATAATTCAAACGGTTATCATTAATGTCATATCTAATGAATCATCCTAATATATAGAAAAAATATGTATAAGTTAATTAAATCTTCCTAATTTTTTTCAATAAAATTCAATTCCCATTCAGGATAACTATTTCTATTTTACACCATCTTTGGTATATGTTTACAAGTGAACCAATCTTGAAAACCAAGGAAACATGCAATCCCAAATGATAAAATTTAATCACGTAACTCATCAAAAAGATTATTAAATAAACATTATATCATTATAGTATATAAAATAAGTATTAATAGGTTTTTAGTTAAATTATTAATGAATCAAATTTCATTTACAATACTATAAATACAAGTACAAAACACATTCCAACTTATGGTTAGGGTATTCTTATCCCACTTTTCTTTATGTGAATTTTACCTTACTCGCCACTATTTCATGTGTTTGATGTATGTATACTAGACATTGTTGTATCATATCAGGAAACTATTGATCTTCATGGTGTTCATTATATTGTTTTATAGTCATTTTTATAGGGAATATGGTTCATTAATTTTCAACGCGGAAAAGGATTCTACTCAAACATTCTTTATTCATTCTGGTATCATTGTTTCACTATTAACCGATATGAAATTCGTATTTATTTGTATATACACCATTTACATTCGTTTTTTTGTTTTAAATTTCGAATCTAAATCATTTCTTCTTTATGTTATGCAGATATATGTTTTCTGTTAGAAGCCCTTTTTAATTTTTTCTGATAAACAATGATGATTAAGGGGAACATCCAAATTTCACACAAATATTTAAGTACACAACATAATAATTTTTTAAGAAACTAATATTTTTATAAAATAACTATTCTTATCATAAAAAGCTATATATTTTATTTCCTAGTGTTATCCAAAAAATTAATCCATCATCTATTTAAATGAATCATATATATTTTCCCTTAAATCGAATTATTGTGGCCCATTTTTGACATTACATAAAAACAATTTTTATCCTTTTTCACTTCAGATGATAATAGATTTTTCATCAAACCAGTTTTAATTTTATCCTTATCATTTCTGAGATATAAATGTTTAAAATTATATATTAGTAAAAATACAAATGACTTTCCAAAATAACTCATGTTTTCAAATAAAAATCATATTTCTATCAAGAATTTCACAATTATTTTATTATAGTATTATCATCTTTGATAATGATTCAAATATTTCAAAATATCGTGGGACATGTTTTTTAAAGATATATTTTGATTCAATATAATAATAATTCATTGGACATAATAAGTAATGGGTGAGGACCTATATATCCACTTGATGCATTTGTAGGTCTGATGCGACAAACTAAACTAGGTTTTTATTCATTTATGTATGGTGTCTTAGAAATATCCCTGATGTTATGTTTATTATGTCCAAAATTATTATTTCCCTCATTATGATATAATTATTTGATAGCCTGATGGAATATTTGAGGAGAAGAGTATGCACGATTTTGTTTCATTATAATGTGAATATTTAAATATTTTTATTTATTCAGCATTTATTCATATCATATAGTTCTCCAGATTATGTTTTCAAAGTATTAAGTTTTAGCTATTAACCATGACTTATTATTTATTCTTATTTGTGACATATTATACCGTATTATTTACCCTTACTAAGAATCTGAGATCACCCCTTCCGTATTTTTTATATTTCTCCATGTTGTGAAGATCAAAATTATGAATGACTTACAAATACAATCTAGGAGTTTATCGGTATTTTCAATAGAGTTTTGATTATTAATTTAATTTCATGTTATCAAGTAATACTTATGTTTTAATATGGATTTCAATGTATACGTAACTATTTATTCCATTAGGAAGTGATTTTTTATTTATTATACCAATGTAACAATGTAAGAAATCATCTCTAGGATACTGGTCTCGGGGTCTTTATAGTTGGTTTTAGAATATGTTTATTAAGAACATTGGAAACTAGATTTATAATATAATAGATTAGGTAACCGAACCTTAATATTTAATTTAATGATATCTATAGAAGAACATCCCAAAAACCATTTTATGAGTTCAGATATGAAAAATGTTTAAATTTATGTTTTTTTTTTCAATATTTTTTGAATTAAAAATTATAATTAATAATGATATGATATAATATAGTGTATTAAATTGTTTATAAATGGTTCCTCATAGAATGAATGGGAAAATCACTATTTCACCAGATCTAAAATATATGAATGATCATATGTTTTATAGTATTATGCCACTAATTAAAATGTAACAAGTCTCTTAAACATTCTTATCCTATGAGGGAGAAATATCATATGCTAACATGGCAATGATATAATTCTACAAGTTTTATGACATTAAATTAAAACTACTAATGATGTGGATGTCATGAATATTGGTGGATAAAGGGAATAATTGAAGAATGATTTTCCCACATCTGATAATTGTGGAATAAAACACCTTGTTACGTCCATGATGGGAATAATAGTTTTCTACTACTTTTATGATAAGGGAAACTAGTCTCATAATTTAAAATAAATGAAAGAGATGTACCATTTTTCAATTATAATGATATGGGGAACTACAAAAATAAATTATTACTACATCAAATGTATATACCCTAAAAAGGATAATGGATCGTGGTCAAACTTATGATACTACCACATATAAAGAAGAATGATTGTCATGAAAATTTTTGGATTAAATCTTATGTTAATTATGTTTTTTATCAATAATTTTTTGGTTATGAAAATCATGTGAAATATAATGAATTCATTTTATCAATTATTCATTAAGGATATGGAAGCATGTGATGATTAACAACATTAATCTAGTGTTTGTATTTTTTTATTTTTAATTTTCATGAAAACATGTGAATTAGGAATTGTAAAACTAAATATGTTCTCAATTATGAGATAATAATTGTTAGATTGTATGGCCTAGTATTGGTAACCTTGAAGGTGGTTATTGAATTTGTGATTTGCATTATGATGTTATTATTATATGTTTGGATATATATAATTTATTCCAAAACTATAGTTTATTCTCAGGAAAGAATGCATGATTCCTAACATTTAAAATGGAATTTAGTAATTTATTTATTTGGTATAAATTATATTGGGAATATTATGCTATTTTTAATTTGGGATTTTAGTAACCTTTCTTCCAAATCAATATTCATTGAATTTGGAAAAATGTTTTTTAGAATGGATTTATGCTTAAATACATATATAATTGATTTTGGAAATTATTGATTAATATTAAATTATGATTTATCATATTTCAAAAACAATATTAAACTTTATGGTTTCAATAAACAATTAAAATATAAATTAATGACATGTTAATATTATTTTTAATAAGAGTCATTTAGGAATAAAATTGCTTGTTGGATATCCATCTCTAGATTTTGGATATTATGTTGATATAGGTCAACACATAACCAAATTATGAGATTATGAAATTGAAATTAATCAAGTATTTTTATTATCCCAAGTTAAGATTTTGATAATAAAATAAACCCTTAACTTGAGGAAAATTATTTTTAAAAAAATCAACACCTGATAACATTTAATTCTAAGAGATCATTAGACTTTTAGCAATTCACAATTTTATTATTAGGTGATTATAGAATTTTAAATGAAAATTTTCTCTATCACTCTCTTTCAGAATGTGATAGATGGATTTATCTTCAATGAAAATATTTTCAATAATATTTCACTATTATGGAATCATTTTTTTGTGGTGACCATCAAAACTCTCTAATATATTTTTTAGAGGATGTTTTGTTAAACCATTTTATTATGGCTATTTTCAAAAATGGAATTTTCATGTATCAACCTTGAATTTTTAATGTGGATTTTAAAATTGTGAGGATAAAAATTATTAAAGGATGTAATAACTTAACACCCTATTATTTTTTAGTATATATTTCGTAAAAATAAGTCTTCTATGATATAATACATTACATATAACACTGAGCATAATCATAAGATTAAATAATATTAATTTGATAGTTATCACCAAGATATTGGAATTCATGGAATGAAATAGAATATTTTAATTAATAAAATATTGTTTACACATGATTATTACATTATTTAATTTGTTAATAATTAATTAGATTCTGAAAAAGATAATTTGAACAAAAATGATGTGTTTTTTTAAATAATATTTTTTCACCAAAATTTCATTTTAAAATAAAAAATAAGATAATCTATATAAATAAAAGTAAAAATTATATTTATGTGATAAATATTAAATATTTAATATTTAATTCATCAAATAATATTGACAGGCTTCATAAATGAATAATGAAATGTTTTTACCTAAAACACTATATTTTCTAAAGATTATTTTTCCACCTTTTAATTTCAAACATGATTTAAAATTAAATTTTCAAACTATTTTCTATAATATTGAATAAAGAAACTTCATTTGGAAATTTTTAATACCAAAAACATATTTGGTCGATGTTCTTTTATTTTGTTATCAAATTGGTTATTTTCTAGTGAATAGTGAAAATCCAGATATTTGTAAAACAATCATATTCATATATTAATCGTATATTTATGATTTCTATAGTAATATCACATATTAATGTATACATTATTTTGATATCAAAAGAATGATATTTTCATATATTTATATCCTGAAATAATTAAAAACATGTTTATGAAAAGATAAAATAACTATTGATATTTTTTGAAACATAAATGATAATTTACAATTTCTTACATAATATATTTAATTAATGGAAATTTTATATTAAAAACTAATTTTCATGAATTGATATTTTTTTAATTATTATATAAATTACTGAGACATTATTAAATTTTTAATGATTCATAAAATAGATTATAAATTAAAAATTTGTATTTTTCAAATAATTGATTATTGTAAATAAATATTAATTTTTTCATATTATAAAATATTTTCCATAAAAATAAATAAATTCCTATATTCTATGAGTTTAAAATTTGTTAGGGAGAATTTTTTTTAGAAAACATTTGAATTTTTCTTGAACAATGAAATACCAAAATTTATGGTATTTAACAAATACATAAATTATTTAGTCATGGATGACGTATGGATGATTTTGGACCATTATATCGAACATTACTTATCTTATTACATTATTTATTCATGGAAATAAAATATATTCATAGTATTCAGTTAAAATATTTATCTAATGGATTCAATAATGAAAAGACATTTTTTCCTCCTCTATAAATACCATTGATCACTACCTCTTCTCCTAATACATAAAAGGCCTTTATGATTGACCAATTTCTTATAAACACCTCTCCCCAGACTACACCCAAACCATTGGATATTGTGGTCTCACCCAAAATAACATTTCGATGTTCATTAATGTGGTTCTTGAGAAGAGGAATTCAATATGTAAAATCACCTTTCATTATATTAATTTTCCTTCAATTTAGTTTCATTTCCAATACTGGAATTACCTATTATGTCCATGAATGAATTTTAACTACAGTATATTATATATATAATATAATCTATTTATGATAATGGGATAACCACCATCATTTCTTTTCTCTTCCCCTTTTTGTTCAAAAAATGAGAACGTCGTCTTTTAGGTGTCAATTCACCAAATTCATCCACAATGATTCTATTATTTTCTAATATAACCTTCAAATACTTGTAACAAAATAATATGGATAAAACATTTCATAATATGTATATTACAACTTATTTACTATTTTATAACCAAAATATATACAGATTATTAATTAAAAAAATTAAACTAGTGTGTGTTGATCAAACAATGAAAACATTATCCAAACATTTATCATTTATGTTTTATCTAGAAAAACATCATAATATATGTAGAAATTTATTATAATACCATTGTATATTATTTATATTCTTTAATAATATATTATTTACATTCTAGGTAACTATTTCAAATTTACATGGCCTTTCATACCTGCATACACGGTAACCAATCATGAAAACCAATGAATCATACACCCCCTAAAGATGAAATTTAATATTATAACTCCTAAAAAAAATCCATACATGAATATTATAAAATTATGATAATAGTAACAAATATTTAATATGTTCTTAGTTAAATTATTTATTAATCTAATATCACTATCCCAGACTTTTGGTTTAAGTTTATAACACCTTCGAACAAAAGTTAAGGTTATTCTTATATAAATTTTATTTCTATGAGGTATACCTTATCCAATAGTATTTCCATTATATGGTGTATGTATAATGGAAATTGATGAATCATAACATTTATATAATAATCATAAATTTACTATTTCTATTCATTTATGGTTATTATTTTAATGTAGAATATGTTTCAATTGTTTGCAAAGCAGTAATTGATTCTCCCCGAACCCCCATTTTTTCATTTGAGTAAGGTTTTATGTCTCTTTATCCCAAATTATTTCTTCTTTATTAGTATATAATCCTAATAATTTCTTTTTATATGTTCCAAAATCATTTATCTATATCATTTCATATTTATGTGATGGGGGCACATGTTTTATCAGGTTTTCCATTTTAAATGCTTCTTATAATCAAACCAAATTAAGGGGGGAATTCCCAATTTCATACTCATATTTATTACAATCCATTATCTATACTAACATAAAAAATATTAAAAAAAATATTTTTATAATTTAAAAATAATTTTGTTCTTTTCAAGGTTAGGACAACAATTAATCCTTTAACCACTTTAATGAGGATTTTAGATTTTCTATTAAACAACACTAATGTGGCCCATTTATACAATTTAGTAAAAAAATTAATTTTTTTGTACTTTAGTTAGATATAATTTATTCCAAAAACATAATTTAATTTTCCATGGATTTTAGTTTTTAGGATATACATGTTTAAAATATTATTTTTATGAAAAATACAAATTATTTTACAAAAGAACTCTTCTTTTCAACGCAAAAGTGTATTTCTCAAAATAATTTTTCTATGATTTTATTAATGTTCATTAATCTATGGGTTTGATTCAAGAATTTCAATGTTTCATGTGACAAAATGGTTTAAATATATAATTGTATTTTATGTATGATGAATTTATTGTACATACTATTTGACTAGTGGGACCTTTATAGCCCGTTGATGAATTTTTTCTACTAACAATGGATCTCTTCTTTTTTGACGCCTTGAAGGTATGTTTAAGATTTCTAGAATTATACATTACTTCATTATGGTATTATTAATAGATATCACATTTGATTATATGACAAGTAGAATTATAATGCCCAATAATTCCATGATATGTTTCTATTTGAATAATTCAATGGCTTGCGATGTACGCAACATCATGTTCTAGCACACCTCAACACGTAAATCTAGTTGTTATGAATAGTAATAAAAACTTTTTGAAATTTTTTAAATTTTATTCATCGAAATGGCCTTCATTTTTTGATTTTTAATATCAAAATTCAATTAGGGTGAATTTATTTTATTTTACAAAATACTTTAAATTTTTTATGAATAGTGAAAACAATGCATTATTATTTAAAACCAACTTTTTATTTAAAAAATTATTTATTTTATTAAAATTTATTTTATATCAAAATAGAAACTTAATTATTATATAATTTAAATTTAATTCATTGGAGTAATTTTATAATAAAATTATATGTATAAAATTTTATTGAACATTTTAATATCAATTACCCACCATCTCAACACATTTTCAGATTGGCAGAAAACATAATTTTACTAATTCTAGGAATTTAATTTCAAAAATAAGAGAGACATTATTTACATTAGTAAGTAAAATGTTGTTTATTTGGATGAAAATAATTTTTGGTGAATAGTTACTTTTGAATTTTATTTACCATGATTAAAAGTAAATAGGGTAATTAATAGTAAAAATGTTATTATAATTACATTAAAACATGCCATAATTATATTTAATATGTTTTTTCAACCAAAATAAAACTTAGGAATAAAATATTATCCTCATTTTATCCACCTGGATTAGATTAGGACTTTAATTAATATTTTATTTAAAGAAGCGTTAATAGTGTTAAATTTAAATTTTCATATCTAACTCATTTTTAATATAGGGTTATAAATAAGATAAATTCAACTATAAATATTTGTTAGAAATAAAACAGTATTTCCTACATAAAGGTCTTTTATTTATAATTTTTAGACATTAAATAATTAAATTTATTTATGTCACAATGATGATGCGTTAATTACCTTATTAATAAAGCATTACAGTAATTGATTTTAAAAATATCCAAGTAAATGTATATTGTGACTTTTTATGCATTCCACTAATTTTATTTTTTAACATAAAATTTTATGATTGATTAAATAAATTATTTTGATTTGAAAAAAATGTTATGACTTTCACAAAAACAAAATATGAAATTGTGTCAAAATTGAAATAAATGAGTTATCTAAACAACATTTTATATTATTAATTGATATAATATTCCTAAAAATATACAAATCTCTCAAAGGACGTGTATATGGTTATATATTTCAATAATGAACCACTTGGGGTTCTTGTGGATTTTTATATTATGTTTAATAACCATTTATTATAATAATAAAATACTACATTGTAAAAGTTAAACTATTTAACAAAGAGTTAAATCTAAAATATAAGGTTAATATGGTGACTTAAACTAGTCTAAAACCTTTTGGTCGAATGGTTCTCAAACTAGAACCACATTATCCTCGAAATAAGTCCATTTGGATCGATTATAAACCGAAAATAATTGTATAATAAATTAATATTTCAAGTTATTCCTCATGTGACCTTCACCTCTCTTATAAATGTTTACATCTCATTCATTCAAAACCACACATCCAAATCAATTTTTCTTGGACAAAACATGCCCAAATATCTTCCCCACTACCCTCAATTAATCCAAGATTCCTTACATTGATCATGACGACTACCAAGGGAGCCCTTGTTATCAAATCACAAGGAAGCACCAAAAGATAAGGTAATAATTTCCTCACATCATTCAATGTTCTTTTCTTCTTCCACTTCTTCTTTCTTAGTTGTTTCCAAACCAAAATAATAACACCATTACCTTATAAGTATTGTTATGCTATTATAAATACAATACAACCATATTTATTATTCTATCCATCCTATGAATGACAAAGTCACTATATTTGTGTATTTACGGATTACCCTCTCCACGCTGTGGTGTAGTTTTTCATTCAACACTTAATTATTTGGATTGATATAATAATGTGTATAATTGATGTATATAATAAATATAAATTTTAAATGATTCAATATATGTAATATACCATCCAATTAAATATGATTTCACCATTAATAGTAAGATATTGTCGCTCGTGCGTATGTATGGATTACCATCTCCACATACACGATGAGATTCATTCCCCATCATAACCATTCAAGAATTATTTTTATTACATGAATAAAAATAATATTTATGAACATAATATAATTCTGGATATTAATAGTATACATCCTATAAATTACAAACATGACATATGTAGAAAAACATATAATGAAAATGAATTAGTGAACACCCGAAAGAATGATACTACTGAAATAATATTAACAAAACAATATTACAAGATCATATATGGTATCATATTTTATATATTGATAATTTATAATTTAATAAAAATTATTTAACAATTATATAGAATGTTAACATACCCTCATCAAAGGAAAGGTACAAGGTAATGGGTTTTCATCTCACTTTTTATTCTCTTGTGAATCATGCTATATTTTATATTATTTTCTTTTTTGTGGTTTATGTATAGACCGTGATAGTATTCTCTATGTAATATAATTTAATTTATGGGTATTTAAGTCTTTATTATATGATCATTTTTGCATGGGGTGAATGTTTTTGTATGTTACTAATTTAGTAAGGGGATTTTTAATTTTAATATACACTCATTGGGTTTTACACAAAACTAATTGATTATATTACTCCAAGATTATGTGTGAAATAACTATTTATTTATTATTTAGTAATTTCCACTCTCCTTTGTGTGGATATACTTTTGATACACATAATCACTACATTTATTTATTATCAATTCATCGATATGAACATGATAAGAGTAATAGTAACTTAATTTCCATTCATTGAGTTAAACATCCAAGACATTGGTGTCGTTTTTAAAAAAATATGTGAGACTATCCTCTGATTGATTTATAATTAATATCCAATCATATTAAGTGTTTTTATATTTGTCCCAAAAAACTATTTCATTGATTTATCCTTAACCTAAGGATACAGTCTTTAAATGAGATTTCACCTCAATTTACATTTCATTGATATTTCTCTATTTTTATGTGCTAATTCACATTTATATAGTGTATATACTGTAATTTGACATAGTATATCATGAATCCATTTATTATTATAATATTGTAATATTTTTATTACCTCAATATTTTTTTCATTAAAGCGTCTTTCATTTGTTTAGGAACACTAACTATGATATCATATTAAATGTTTTAAAGAATTATTCTTCTAAATCATTCTCACTAAGGTATATGTTTTAAAAATGGCATAAAATATTTATTTTTGTAGACATGAATGTCTTAAAATTAAAGTTACTTTTAAAAGTTTCAATGTAGTAAGAGACACATCGATTAAAAAATTTATTTTTAACAGCTTCTTGAGAAATATTGAGACATTTTAATGTGCTCCTGAAAAACAAGATATTTCTCTCAAATAGTCTTACTGGTTATTTTCATCTATGTAAATATCCTTCATTATTCCTGATCAAGGTTTATTATTATAATAACCTCTCCCATATTGTATTGAATGAGTTATGTTTGATTGTGGGTGTCATATTGTTTTACCGTTCTCGGTTTATGGTTAAAGTACTAACATTTAATATGCAAGTTTTAATAGGAATGATTATGTTATGTTACAGAATTTTCTTATAAGGAATGCATTAGAATTAGTGAGTGACGGGTGGAGCCTTCTATATCTCTTCAATGCATCAGTAGTTCCCATGAGACAAAATACTTTCTTCGCACAAGGCCTTGACAAAATATTATTTGTATTCTTGGCAGGATGCCTTGACTATAGGCTTATGATGTCCGACATTATGAATTCCATCATTATAAAATTATCTATTGTTATTACAAGTGATTATCAGACTAGTAGAATTTCTATGGGTATATGTAAATGACATTATTGGATTTATATTTTCCATATTATGCTGAGGTTTATGTTTAAAATGCTTTTGTTTTAGTCTTATATGTTTCCTTCAATGATTATGGTTATTTATAATAGTTTCAACTATATTTTTATCCCTACTGAGCATTTGATCTCACCCATTTCACATGTTTTCTTTTTCACAGTATGTGAAGTAGTATGTTGTGATTTACCTGTAGGGATAGGCCAAAGGATATGAGTCTATTCAAAGGAGAATCAATGTTTTTTAATTTCATGATGTAATGTAAACACTTATTTATGTATCTAGTAATTTCATGGATTCTAAATTAATATGTCTTTCAATACATGATCACTTTTGATCATGCCAATGTTATGTAATAATTCACCGACTCTAGGTGACTAGGGTCGGGGTGTTTCAGTTGGTGTTATAGTTTAGTAGAAACCATGGAATATATATTAAAAAAAATTATTCTTAGAAAACACTACCCTAAGATAGACGTTGATTATTTGAATTGAAGAAGACCCCAAAAATTTGGTAATGTACATATTATATAGGTTTTCATTGAAATAAATCCATGTCAAGATATGAGTAGGTATGGGTGGTTTTGTCAAAGATATACCTAATGGTAAAATTAAAAAACAGAACATTGATCTAGAATCGAATGAGAACTGGTGCATGACAACAGGCCTTGCTGCACTAATAGTTATGACACTCCTAGAGGATATGAATAGGATAATTCAAATTTACATTACGATATTATTTGAATTATATTAATATAATATGAGATTAAACAACATTAGATAATCATAAGGTTTTATAGATTGAAAAGAAGGTGTCCTGGTATTCTCTAAATAATATTATGGCTATTGTTACTCACACTATGATATCTAGTTTTACTCAATTGATCAATTCTAAGGAAGTCATAGTAACATTGAACATGATGTAAAAGGTGGGCACGATGGTGGAAATGAGAAAATAAATGGAATATTGATAGGAATAAATGATATTGTGTTCATTCTAATGTAGGTTTCCAAAAATATGATCCACAATATATACATTCACCAACTCCCAAACTAAATGATGAATTGAAAGGCAGGGAATGATAAGAGCCCCAACAGTGGAGACCATGGAGAAAAGAAATCTCAATTTCCATTATTTTGGAAATGTGGATGGAGATACCCTAGAAAGTGTCTCAATGGAACAAATAAATGTTTATGTGTGGGAATGAAGGACATAGAGTAAATATTTTCCGAGGAAAAATTATGAGTACCATGGATGAAAATAAAAAAGATCCTAAGAATCCATTTATAGTAATTTTCAGTAAAAATAGGGGACATGGGCATTACCCGAGTCAATACCCTAAACTATAAGATAATAACTAGGTCAATGAAGAAACTATGTGTAAATAAATACATGGAAAAATATTTAAAAGTATTTCTGTTATTTGTTAAAGGGATTACATTGGAAGACTTTTCTCTGGTATGCGTAACCCTACTGTCTATCATGTGAAAATTCTATTGGAGGAAGAATTACCTTCTCTTTTGTGGATATAGTTATAATGAACCATTTGGTTTTATATGATCCTTGAAATTATGGGAATTACATGTTATTAATTTGGGGATGAAAATGAAAGGTATGAGAAAATATTTGTTGTTAAATTATGTTATGGTCATTTTTTAAATGTTATCTCAATTTTGCAATGTTATAAAATATATTTTTTGAAAATGTACAACACATAGACTGTGTGACAACCCATCATGTCAAAAATAACAGCAGGAATCTAACCAAAAACAAAAGTGAGACTAATATTTATCGCCTACCACTGGACTACAAAAAGTCCCTGGTTAGTGTGATTAATTATTTTTGTTAAATGATTTTATTGATCAATAATATGTTTATTTACGATCTTATGTTTTATCACATTTATATCCTTAGTATAGGAATATGAATTGGTGAATATGTGATAAGTGTAATTTTGGATGAACTTTGCTCTATTGGGAACCTATATGCCTATGCAAAATAGAATAATATGGGATTTCATTTTAGAAGTAATGGTGGTATTTTTTTATTTGTTGAATAATATATTTTTTAATAGATATTTAGGTTATTAATGGAAAAGATTTACCTATCATAGAGAGTATGTGATTTGGTTATTAACAATTCTGTATGAGAATTTAAGAGTAGTTGATGTTATTTGGAAATAAATGTTAATATTTAATATGAAAGTCTATGTGATTAAATTCTTCTGAGTTTTTTTGTTTCAATATTATTTTAGATTATATTGAAGGATTTTAGGGACAATTATTTTCTGAATGGTCATTGTTAAACTTGAGTTTTGTTCGTATAATTTTTGAAATTACGATTAATATTTATTTTTATAACAAATTATCCATTTTGGGAATCATATGATAATGAAATTACTATTTGAAATTTTTTAGTCTCTAAAGACAAGTGTAATATATAATTCACCCTTTGTATATTACGTGATTTTCTATATGTTTTTTATAGTGCTATAGGTGTGACCAGGTCATCTTTTATACTCATAATTTAGAGAAAATAAGAGTTAGTGTTAGAAATTTATTAATGTATGAAACTCTACTTAAAAATTAAGTATATCATAAAATGTTATTATTAAATATCATAAATAAATTCCTCAACTTTATGAAATGGAAATTAAAATAAAAGATGTTTTTTTTACTTTTATTACTGGGAAACTAATGACTACTTAACCCATGACATGTTTGTGGTTTTCTTGTCATTAAATTTCTGTTGATAATTTTTTCTACCAATCTCCATCAAAACATGAAACATAGTTTGTCTTCAATATCCATGTTCTCATACATGGATTCCTTGTATATTTTATCTCCGGTGAACATTGTACTTATCTTTATTTCTTTTAAAGTGATACATTTTTGAGTCTTTCTTCGATGTGGGAAATTAAATGAAGTTCCCAAGCCCATTTTCAAAATTACGGGGACAAAAATTCAAAATGGTGGGAGTAATATAACACCCCAATCATCCACAATAAGTTTCTCTTTAATAATCATATTGCTTGTGTTGTATGCAACTTCGAGTTCTAGCACACCCTGAAAAATCTAACTACCTGTTATGTATAGTAATACCCACTTTTTTAAATTTTATTATTATTTTTAAATGGAATTAATTTTTGTATTAAAAATTTAAAAATTATTTTAGGATGAAATTTTTTTATTTTTCAAAAAACTTTCAATTTTTGATGAATAGTGTAAAACACTTTGTTATTGTTTAAAACCTAAATTTTATTTAAATAGTTATTAATTTTATATAAAATTCGTTCATGTCAAAATAGATACATAATACCTATATAAGGTCATTGTTATTCATTGAATTAATTTTACAACAAAATTATAAGTATAAAATTTTATTGAACATTTTAACGTCTTTGACCGACCTTGTAAGAAAAATTATAAATTTCCCTAAAATGAAATTTTATCACTTATGTGAATTTAATTTTACAAATATGAGATACATGGTTCACATCAATGATTAAAATGTGGTTTAATAGGATGAAAATAATTTTTGATGAATAGTTACTTTTGATTTCTTTTTACCACGGGTAAACGTAAATAAGGTAATTGAAGGTAAAATCATATAATAATTACCCTAACACATGTCCTAATTCAATTGGATAAGTTTTTTTGACCCAAATAAACCTTAGTAATAAAATATTATCCTATTTTATCCACTAGTATTATATTAGGACATTTATTATTATTTTATTTAAAGAAGAGTTAAAAGTGTTAAATTCCAATTTTCATAACTAAAACATTTTTCATATAAGATTATACATACTATAAATTCAATTATAATTATTAATTGTAAATCTAAAAATATTACCTATATAATTTTATTTTATATATAATATTTAGAAATTAAATATTTAAATTTAATTATGACACCATGATGATGAAGTAATTAACATATTAATGAAATATTAAAATAATTGTAAATATAAATATCCAAATAAATTTACATTGATAATTTTAATAAATTACACTATTTTTCAAGGTTAATATGGATTTTAAGGATTTACTAAATAACTATTTTAGATCTTATAAAGTTGTTATGACATTCAAAAAAAACAAAATACCAAATAGTGCCAAAAATTACATAAATGACATAAATGTTCTTTTTAAAAAATCTATATTATTAATTGAAATAATATTTATATAAATATAATGATCTCCAAAAGGACATAGATAAGGTTATATGTGCCAATAATGAACCACTTGGGGGTTCTCATGGAAATTTATTGTATTTTTATTAACCAATTATTATAATTACACATCAATACATGGTAAAAGTTAAACTATTTCACTCATAGATAAATCTAAAATATATTGATAATATACTAAACTAAAACAGACTAAGACCTATTGGTTGAGAGGTTTTATATCCAACACCACCTTATCCTCGACATAAATTTTTTTGGGCCCATTATAAACCAAATATGATTGTATAATAAATTATTATTTCAAGATTTTACAAAAGTGACCTTCATATCTCTTATAAAAAGGTACTTCGCCTTATCTCAAGGTAACAGCTCCAAAGGTCTTTGTGTCGGACTACCCATACTCAAATATCTTTCCAACTAATCTCACATCAACCTAGAGGCCTTACATTGAAAAGAAACTGACCTATGTAGACCTTGTGATCAAATCAAAAGGAAGCACCTTAAGAAGAGGTAATAATTCCATGACCTCTATCAACATTTTTTTCTTCTTACACATCCTCTTTCTTGGATGTTTACATACAAAAATAATAACTTCAGTACCTTATATATTCCATGATTTTATTATTAATATGGTATTACCATATTAATTATTCTATCCATCCTATAAAGGACAATGTCATTATACGTGTGTACGTACAGCTTAGCGTCTCTACGTCGAGGTGTAGTTTTTCATTCAACAGTTCATTATTTGTATGGGTATAATAATGAGTATAATTGATGTAAATAAACAATATGAAATTTCCATGATTATTTATATGTAAAATAACATCAAATTACATTTTATCTCCCCATTAATAGAATGATATTATCTCTCGTGCGTACGTATGGATTACCATCTACACGAACACTATGAGATTAATTCCCCATCATAACCATTCAAGAATAATTTTCATTTAATGAATAAAAATAATGTTCATAAACATAATATCATTTTGGATATGAATCAAATACATTATATACATAACAAACATTACTTATATAGAAAAATATATATAAGAAAACAAATTAGTTAACACCTAAAACAATTTTACTACTAATATATTATTAACTAAACAATATTAGAAAATCATTTATAATATAATATTTATGTACATGGTTCTTTTATAATTTAATAATAATAATTTAACTATTATACAAGAGTTTAATGTACGCTCGACCTTAGAAAAGTACAAGGTAATTGGTTTTCATCTCACTTTTTATTTTCGTGAGATTCATGCTATATTTGAAATTATATCCTTTTTAGTGGTGTATATACAACCCATGATAGTATTCTTTGTGTAATTTAAATTAATTTATGTGCATTTGTTTCTTCTTTGTATGATTTTTATTTCATTGGGTGTGTGTTTCTTATGTTATGAAATCATCTAGGTAATTTAAAATTTCAATTTCCACTCATTGGGTTTTACGCATACTTAATTGATTATTTTACTCCCAGATTATGTGTAAAATAACTATGTATTTCTTTATGTAGTAATTTACACTCCTCTATGTGTGTATATACTTTTTGTACACACAATAACTCCATTTATGAATTCATAATTCGTTGATATGAACCTGATAAGAGAAATCTTAACTCAATTTCCATTAATTGAGTTAAACTTCTATGTCATTGGTGCTATTTTTACAAGAATATGGTTGAATGTCGTCAGATTGATTTACACTTAATGTCATATCATATTGAGTTTATTTATATTTTTCACACATAATTATTTCATTGATTTATCCTTAAAATAAGGATAAAGACTTTATAATGTATTTCATATCAAATTAAATTCAATTGATACATCTTTTTTAATAGACCAATTCACTTTTATATAGTGCATATACTGTACATTGACAAAATATATCATGATTCTATTTATTCTCATGATATTATATTGTTTTTATTACCATAAATTTTTCTATTAAATCATCTCTAATTTGGTTAGGAACTCTGAATAATATATTATTGAAAATGTTTTAAACATTTATTCTTCTAAATCATTATCATTAATGTACATGTTTTAAAAATGGTGTTAAAGATTTATTTAAACAAACTTGAATTTTTTTAAAATAAAATTCCATTTAAATGATTCAAATATTTGAGGGGCACATTGATTAAAAAATAATTTTTTAGTAGCTTCTCGATGAATATGGAGACTTTTAAATTATTTCAAGAAAAACGGGATATTTATCTCAAATATTTTTTCTAATTAATTTAATCTATGTAAATATCCTTCATTAATCTTGATCAAGGTTGATTATTATAATGCAGTCTTCTATATAGTATTGAATGAGTTGTGTTTGACTATAGGTGTTTTATTTTTATACTAGTAATGGTTTATGGTTAAAGTATTAGCTTTTTATATGTTAGTTTTAATACAATTGTTTATGTTATGTTTCATACTTTTTATATGAGGAGTGCAATGAACATAGTCAGTGATGGGTGGATCCTGGTATAGCTCCTCGATACTTCGGTAGGTCACATGAGACAAACAAGTGTCTTGGAATATGGCCTTCAAAAAATCGTATTTGTTGTCTGGGAATGAGGACTTTACTATGTGGTTATGTTGTCTGACACTATTCATTCCATCATTATGAAATTAGCTATTGTATTACATGTGATTATTTGACTAGAAGAATTTCCATGTGAATAAGTAAATGAAGTTATTTTATTTATCACTGCTATATTATTCAAAATTTTATGTTTAAAAGGATTTTGTTTTAGTCTTATACATTTTTTTAAATGTTTACACTTATATATGATAGTATCCACTATATTTTTATACCTACTGAACATATGAGCTTAGACATTTCTAATATTTTCTTTTCCCAGGTTGTGAAGAAGTGTATTATGATTAACCTGTAGGGATAGTCTAAAGGATATGGGTGTGTTCAAATGGGACACAAAGTTGTTTTTTTATTTCATGATGTTTTTTAAAAACTTATGTAGGTATATAGTACTTCCTTTTCTATTAAAAAAATACATATTTTGAGACATTATCTCTTGTAATCAAGCTAATTATATGTTATAATGCACCGAATCTGGGTAATGAGGGTCAAGGAATTACAAGAATATTCATTGATAATTTTTATTATCATCTGTTTATTTAAATATATTAATTTAATCAACTTTAATATTTTCCACATTGTGATGAAGATTATTCTTTAATGAAATGTGTTCCAGTTATTCCCCAGGAATACTTTTTTATGATTATTTGTGATAATTTCTATAATATTATTTACCCTTACAGAGCATTGGATATCACCCATAACTTATGTTTTATTTTTCTCATTTATTAAAAGATATATATTATTAATGAATTTTCAACATATTGTATGATTTTATGGATGTTTCAAAGGATTTTTTATATTTTATTCCATTTCAAGTTTTCGTGTAATTTCTATTTTTGTATCATATTTTATAAAGAAACTTAAATATATGGTATTTGATTTCCTTATTCTGTAAAAAAAATTTATAAATAAATGCATCAACTTCGGGATACTATGTCGAGGGGCTTTACAAAAGATACATGGTTCCATACAGTTAATGAATTGAACAATTAACTAAGGGTTGACTAGAATATTCCCTTCATCTATCACATTAGTGGGGTTATCCTAACAATAATCATTATCTACGAGTCATTAATTCCCACAATTAATGAATTTCATAATTCCTCTTAGGTAATTTTTGTGGTGATTCATTCCACACCAGTGAAATATAGGATGTTAAAATTTCTTGGCATCATTATATTTATCCATGTCACTAGCAGAATTGAACTCATCCTTTTCATTCATATGCTTATGATACCCTTGATATTATCAGATCTCTATTTCATCTTTATAGACCCATGAAATACATTAATTCAATCTATCAATGTTTTATATTTCCATAGATTTTAACACAATAGGTTTTATCACACAAAAGAAGTTGTCAAACTTGAATTAAGGGGTAAAAAATTCCAGAGTATCATTGTTGTATTTTGATGTTTTCATCATATTCCCAGATTTATTTATCACAATTTTTCCTGGGTGAAAGGTATTAAATTCCCATTTTATGTTTTAGAGTTAGGTGAAAATATTTATCAAAAACCCCTTTCAATAATTCTTTTTACACCATCAGATATATATTTTCATCAATCATCATAATCTAGAAAAATTTCCACATTGATCAACATACCCCTCTATATAATGAATAGCTAGTAGAACCTAATCTCTATACAAGTATTTAAGGATAGAAAAGATCTACTAAATAAATCTACCCAATTTTTCCTTAATTAATGAATCAAATTATCTATTTAAATTTGGAGTTCAATGTCACATAAAGGTCTTTATCAGAACATTTTCTTTTTTAGGGATATTTGGATGCTCCTCCCGATCAAGGATTCTATTCAAAACTTGAGGCATATAAGTGAGTATATTTGTAATTTTTTTGATTACTGATCTCATAAAGTGGAAATATCAATGGGGTAGTCATCATATTTACCATCACATTGATTGTTTACTTGGTTCCTATTATTTTTTCAAATTTTATAGAATTATAGGAAAATTAGAGACAAGTATTTTTTAAAAATTAATCACATAAATGAGAACACAATGACATAAATGGGATAACCATTAAATTACATATATTTTATAACAAATTAATTTCTAGGATTCAATCTATGTTATACATAATCCATTTTTTAACATATATTATTATGGGAAATTTTGGTTCCCATAATAATTGATTGTTGTGGGCATATGTATTTAGAAAATAATTTCCCTTGTGTGTGTCAAACATGGTGTGTATCAAGGTTAGTTGATGGGAATGGGTCCTAGTCGAGTCTAGTCCAATGTGGTGTTTTTTCATTTTACAAATATGTATACCTATGCGAGACCCACATAAACTTTTATTATCCATATAAAGATATATTTTTCAATAATAACAGATACTATATATTTACCAATGTTTTGGGATGTCTCATTTTACATGGTCTTATAAAATGGTCATTCTCTGTAGATTTGTAATCCCATTCCTAAAAATAAATATAATTTTCTTTTGTTACAAACAGTAACAACCCTTGACTTTATTACACATTAATTCATCATTTTATACAAAAAAGTACACATAATAAAACAATACAATTTCAGAATTCTAGTATCTCTTGGAATTATGGTGATTACATAACCAGTAAAAAATAAAAAAAATAGTCTTCGATTACTAATTCTTTAAAATAATATTAATATAACATCAATCTTAACACTATATGGGATATTATGTAATCATAAATAAGAAATTGGTGGGTAATAAATCCTCGTAAGGGGACACCACAGACCTCTATTTTCTAATATAAAATGAAGGGTGTTAATTTTATTAGAGGGCATTCCCTCAGTCTACATTACATTTGAACACCCTTGGCCTACCGACCTCTCCTCAATGTACTTATTTTAAATGGATAAAAGAGAAATGATGATGATGATAATAGAAACAGTGGAAATTTTTCCACAACTAAAAACAATACATTATAAAAAAGGCCATGTATAACCACTAAGACATCATATTGGAAAGAAATTCAATTAAGGAATATGGTTTACTACATATCTCCAAATAACATCTCTGGATACTAATCAAAACCTAATGCATTAGACCTCTATATAATTTAAGGCTCACCTATCACTATTATTTCTTTTCCATGTATAAATTTTCACCATAGATCATACAAAATTTATTCATTCATCACTATAAATTACTTAATTTTCATGTAGAATGTAATTAATAAATGTTTTTATCAATTAAAATATTTATATGATTATAAATATAAATTCCATTGATAGGAAATGCGTATGGTATTCCCTACTCTATTGTTGTCGAATAGAAAATCATGATAAAATATTTGTAGAATATTGGCACCAGATAAAAATTCATAAAATTTGTGGATAAGAGAGAAAAATGGAATGATATAGGTAAATTTAATGATATATCCCAATATCAAGAAATGTAAATATATAAAATAAGAAAATTAAATACATTAATAAGAAAGACAAGATGAAAATCCATTAAAACATTTCTGAATGGTATTAGGTGTACATAGTGGTTCATGAGAGGGATTAATGATAGTGATTGTTTACATTAAAAATTAATAAATAAAATGAAACTGTATTGGGTTATAATAAAACATACCCAAAAAATCCAGAAATGTAAACAAAGAATCATAACATTAAAGAGGTCCATGAAATAAAAATGAGAAAAGAGAAATCCCTTACATGAGTGTGTGACACCAATTAACTCATAGGAGATTCATCAGATATTTTAGGAAAGTTGGGAATACAATAGAGAGGGTAGAAAAGAGTAAGGACATGATATAAGGATTATTATTGAAGATAAATTAGAAAATTGGTAGGGTTATACAGGGAATGAGTGGCTTTTACTTTATTATTTTTCAAACATTAGTTTTCGACTCTATATAACAAAATAACTAAAACCAAAAAACATGCTATGGGGTTTTCCATGGTTTTGATCATGGGGGAGTACATTTAATTAATTTAGATGTCCATGGGAAAACATAATTAAATAATACCCTTTATTATGTGTATGTGTGTCCTAATCTTAAAGAAATGATTTCAAAATGATAAAATATATTAATAGTTTTGAATGATTCACTGTGTCTTTTCAAAATTAATTAATAAATCAGAAAATCAAATTAATATAATTGTAAAAAATTTATTTGGACATTTATTCCTTTTATAGTATATATAAAATCACTTTTTGGTCATTATAATTTCATAATACCCCACACATATTAATAATTTATTTAATTTTTACCTGAAATTTCATCTATCTCAGAAAATTATTAAAAATTCATTTTTGGTTAATATTGACACTATGATTATAAAAATTATCTTCATTTTTTCAAAATAGTTTTTAAGAAATGTGTATTTTCACTTTCTATATAATAATTGTCTTTAATTGAGATATGTTCGGTTTTTTTGACAATAACAGTTTTCTAACTTTTTTTAAATTACATTTGACATTATAATCAATATATGATAATTTATATTTAGTAATAAATATTTAACAAAAAAATTAAAAGAATATTTTTTATAATAATATGTTCATTTATTAAAAATAAACTCATTAATTGAATTTTATTACTAAACAAAAATATAATTTTTTTAATTTTGTTAACATAAATAACCTTTTCAATATGTAAATAATAATATCAAAATATATTCTTTATCAAATAAACAATAATGTGGAGAAATATATTGGTATGGCCGTAATACATATCGATTTAATAAACTGGTATCCTCTATAAGGGTAAGGTTCCCAACTGTGAGACATTAACTGGTTGGTTCGAGGAACATGGTTTCGGTCATGATCTCAATGTGCTTGATATTATCCTATAAATAGTTTCAAAAGAACCAAAAATTACCATCTTTATCATGAATTATATTGTTCATAACTCTCTCTAAATTCATAGTTAATGATCGCCTTTCTCAGAAATAGAAAAAGAATTGTTAAAGGGGGGACATTAGAAGGTCTTTTTGGAATTATTAAAGAGGGTTATTACCAACACAAATAAAGAACTCTTAGAGAAGGATATTTACCAGTGCATATTGAAATCCATTGATAAATTCCACCCATTAACATCACTAGTAAAAAAACACTAATAAATGTGTCCCTTTATAAGTTGTATTAAAAAATCACTCGTAAATATTGGCCTATATTAATTATTTTTTAGAATAATTGATAAATAACCCCCAATTATCAACCCAACATTACTTGCACTGATAAAGGATATATTTTAAAAAAAGTATATTTTAGTAAAAAATATATATTAATATATAAAAAAGTTATATTGATATAAATAATATGTATATATATGTATATATTATGTTTTATACATGGATAAATAAAAATCCACAATTAATATATAATATATTTAATGAATGTGGGTTATGAAATAAATAAATAATATCATTAATTAATAATTTTATAAATATTTTCAATTATAGTTATTTAATAAAAATTTAATGGTAAAAACATTAGAAAAAATTAAATATATAAAATTAGGTTAAAACTAGGCGAGATCTTCCAATGACCAAAACTTTTGACCCGAGTGTCCGTTTCAGATATACCATAAACAAAATTGATTATTATGATGATCTCTAGGACCCAATGACACGGGGAGTTCCTTGTCATTTTTTTCAATGCTAACTGGCCTAGAAGGACTCCATATCATTGTTTTTTTTCATGTTATCCAAATGTATTAACATTTTATGTAATTTTTTCACCATTTAATGGGGTATTATTGACCATTTTAAATTGGGAATTAATTTATTCTCATGTACTACCTTCATATTGATTTTATTGTTTCAAAATTTAATATTCTTTACAATGTATATATTATTATAAATAAATATATGTACATTTTCTTATATTTACTTATAATAAATATTTTTTAGAAATTTATGGATCAAAATATTTATGGATAAACTTATTTTTAAAAATATAAAATTAATTTTTTTTTCTCATTTTATCTATATTAAAATATTATCCTTCTAATTTTCCATATATAAATTCATTCATATGTATATATATACCAATAAAATAAATTTTTATATATAAACACGCGTGTGTTAATAAATAACAAAAATATATGTATATATATATATATTCTTATATATGTAAATAATTTAATAATGTAAAATTTTATTTAAAACAATATCAATCTAATTATTACATTATACAAGTATATTTATAATGTTTATGTATTTATATTTGTGAAAATTAATAAACAGATATATATTTACATTATATTATAGTATATATAAATGAATATAATATGTATTATATATATATCACTCACACAATTATATTTTATAAATATTTATAAATATAATTATATAAAGAAATGATTAAAATATATATTTATAAAATTAAATAAATAAATCATTAAATTGACAACAAGAGGACATGAACAAGTGTTAATGGTGATTTATCATCAAAGCAGTGGAGCAGGGTTCAAATCTACGAGGGCACAATCCAGTTTATAGGACTATTTTTTCACTGATAAAGGCATATTCTAGAGTTTTTAAGGAAACGTTTCTAGTAGTTTCATGAATATGTTGGTGGATATTATCATAGGATTGATCATAGTAAATGGCCAGTGATGCTATATCCCAATAAAGCTCTAATAAATGGGATTTATAGTGTACAATCCTACTAGATGAGGTCATCAATTCTTTTTCAATGTTCATTAGATTTTTTAGAACCCTATATTTATACTAGTAATGTGGTTATTGTTCAAAAAATATATTATCAATGTTAAATATGAATTATGGTATTTTAAATTCAATTGGATATAATAAAAAAACAAGTGCATGTGTTTTCTATAACCATATTACATAATAAACCATTTAAATAAATTTCTAGGATAATTTTACATATATATGTATGGGGTGTTACATGAATTTTGTTACACATGGGATTATATATGAATTCGAAGGATGGGAATCATTTGGATTCTGAATCTCTATACAATATATTGACACTTGGACTCCCTAGAAAATATTAAGGGATTGACAAAAATAAATTAATATCAATACGCCCAAGTGAAACATGGACTCCTTATATGTAATTCCAATGATAGACTCAAGAGATGTTGATTATATATTCCTTGGGTGACACTTGCAATATCTTATATGACTTTAAATGATGAAAATATTGAGAAATGATGTTATAATAGAAGTAGAACAACACTAAGTTTCATATGAGTATTTCCAAAGATTGGGTTGTAAGGTGTTTTTTTAAGGATATGCATAAAGTGATACCTAGATTCCATGTAAGTGATTCCAAGTATGGTATCATCTGTGTAATTAATTAATTAGTTACTATATTATATGATGTTCCTACCAATCCAAATAACAATCTTCCAATTGGTCAAAGCCTTACATATTATCTATTGCCCATGTTATGAAACCTAGGATCCCATATTTTTTGTGGGGGATGTAGGGATTCACAAATGATCCTAATTAATTTATTTAAATGATACATGATGTATTGTATTTATGAGACATTCTGACTATGATCATTTAAAATAAAGGGTGTCCATGGGAACCTGAGCCTTTATAGGGTTCATTTATAGAGCAATTGTTCTACATATTTGATTACATCCTATAATATTTTATTTGTATTTATTCAATCAGTGGATTAAATTAGACACCATTTGTGGTGTAATAATTAGATTATCTGTAAAACCAATCTTGGGATTACTTTGGTACTATATAATATTATTTGACGGTAGGTTTGGAAAAGGGAAAGATCCCTCCTACAGGTATTTTATTGTATATTAGGTATATGAGAGTATATGTCCATGATTTGGATCACGATTCTAACTAAGATAGTTTTTTGTCATGTTGATATATTTATAAGTGTATTTTATTGTTTTATATATTATTATTTGGCTAATTCTTAGATACATAAAATGATAATAATTTTAAATAAGATTCCATTAGGAATTTAAATAAAAATATATATTTATATATGTGTGTGTGTGTTAGGATGTTATCTACTTTCACATTGATTCACTATTTCTGATAATGATTGTATGATTTTATTGTTAGGTTTGGGTAACCCTTATAGAGAATCAGAATCTCAGACTTTACAATGTTGTATTAGAGGCATTATTTTCTGGTTTTTATTACAATTTTGATAAAAGAGGAAGTAATATAATGGAATCGGTAATTTTTAATGATATGTGCCTTAGCATAGCTAAACCATGTACAAGAAAAATAAAAAATACCTCAAATGTAAATTTTAATTTTCATGATTTTATTTGTTAATATTTATTTGATTCCACTTTTTAATGATGCACATTAATTGTAATGTTTTAATTGATATTATTTTGGGTTATATTTTATTTCAACATAATTATATGAGGGTAATACATCTCATGAATATTTTTAGGAACTTATTTTAATCATATTATATGTATTATAACATTCCATGTAAGATACATTCCTTGATTTCATAATAATTTTATAGGTGTCCTGGTAGATTAACCAACTGTTTTGAAATATACTCAGTGTTTTTAATTGAGAAACATGTTTGGTACATAGTTTTCATAACATAACCTATGTATAATTTACATAATTACGCTAAACTATAAATCCTATATATCCTATATTGGAAAGTTGATTCATGGACCACGATATAGTTTCACTAGAATGTGTTATGTTGAGGATTTTGAGGAAAACAAATTTCTATTCATGATGAGAATAGGATATTATGGATCAGAATTATGGGAATCATTTAGGTAATCCTTTAAAAAATTAAATGAGTGGTAGTGAAAATGAATTTGAAAATGTAATGGAAATTTAAATTTCTAAATGGAGAGGTTTAACTTGACCCAACATTCATGTTTTCTATAGGTCGTCAATCTAGTGATATATGTGATTGCTTCTTCTACTCATCCTAGATATAATGTAGGATGTTTGGTATGACCAAGCTATCAAATGTTTTTTTATATGTACTAAATTTTTACCTATGAACTCTGATATTATTATTTTTTACGAAATGTATTTGGAACTGTAGAGACATGAAACCATGAAGAACTATACTAATATGATAGGAGTGTGGAGAAGACCATCTATTAGAGAATATGTGATATAATTTGATACTCCTATTATTCCATCTAAAATCATAGATATTTTACCCGACCCCATGTGTTATTGAACATATTCGAAATGGTTTTTCTGGCTTCATGCTTCCTTTTTAAGGAGCATCGTAGACTTCCATGTCTATGGATGACCGAATCATGTGTTCCTGAAGTAATATATTCTATCATTTTTTATAAATGTAAGACCATTGGATGTAGTTTCATGGTTGTAGTAAATTATTACTATCATTGGGCCTCTCAAGTAAAATACCTATAGGAGGGTTAATCTTGCTACTTATATGTTGCGTCATTCAACAAAAGTTGGTGGGATATCATTACCCAGTATAGTATTCACTGGTTTTTTAATTGGAGGTTTTTTTAAATAGAATTAAATGATTACATTTATCCTAATAGGTTGAGGGTTGATAGATCCTAAGATTTCATGATCTTGGAGTAGAAATTTTTTTCAGTTATGGATTATTTTTCCAATTCCATAGAACTACAACACTTCATAGCTATTCTGATGGGTGATGAGATATCTAATGCTCGAAAATTTTTGGATGTTATTATTAATAAAATATTACAATAGGTTAATGTCTTTAAAATGACTATCATCTATGAATATTGATTACAATTCTTATCAATAAGAACAATCATAGAGAGGCTGAGGGATCCAGATGGGGCAGTTAAACCCCATAATCTAGTACTGTATCGACTAGTGGTAAGAAGATTAATCTGGAGATTCCTTATAGTGACGATAGTAGTAAGAGAACAGACTCATGTATCCCAGTTAGGTTCCACCAGTGCAGTATATCGATACTTACTATGGACAATTGTATGGGAGACCGGGTCGAGTGCTGATCTTGAGGCATGCTGGGAAATCTATATTGACTTTTAATAACATTTCCTCTGAGATTTAGGGAGAGAGGGTTTACACCAACTAAACATGTATAAAAATATTGAGAGTCTTCTTAGTAGGAAGGTAGTTTTAATACACATATCAGTTCTTGTAGTGGTAGTAGTGGTGGCCTTGATAGTAAAACCCCGAATTTTTAGCGATAAAAGATAATTTCATATAAGGGTAGCAAGGATTTATCACAAGACCATAGATCATTCCTAATTTATATTGTGAAGAAAACCCATATGGGGTATAATCTCGAACCATCTACTATTAAAGGTACTATTCTAATAGAATCTACATTAGTATCAAATATTTTTGATACATGGTATTTCTTTAGCATTATATCCATTCCCATTGTGGACAACATTGAGATTAGCGTTCAGTGTTCTGATTGGTTTATGACACATGATACTCTATTGGGGATTAAAATGGTGAAAATATGTCATTTAAGGGAGTTGACCCTTGATATTAATGGCTTCCACTTTATATGGGAGAAATTTTTCATAAATATGATAGGATTTTACATCATTCTCAATATGGACTGGTTGGTTCCCTTTCGTGATATCATTGATTCCTGTGATAAAGGGTGACCATCACATCTCTATAGGGAGTATAGTTTATTCAGAATGGTGAATGAGAAATCTATGTGATTCAAGATACACCTGAGCATCATTGGTGGGGTTGTAAGGAATCCCATATTGCGAGTTTATTCCATGATGATCAGGAAATGAATTTGGAAGATATGCCCATCATGGGAGATCATTTCTTGGGGGTTTCCCAGATGACTTTTCAAGTATACATCCAATGCAAGAGGGAGATTTATATCTCATTCGCATGTCAATAGATTCACCAGTATCCTTTATTCCATATAGTATAAAAACTACTATGATGAAATAGATCAAGTTGAAGATATAATATTTAGAATAAAATGGGTTACATCTAACCTAGTACTTCACTATGGGGTACCCAGATACTTTTTTAGAAAATTTTTGATGGTACCCTTAGAATATGCATGGATTAATATAAATTTAACTAACTAAACACAAATAACTAGTATCCTTAATTCTGGATATTTTATCAATTTGACCCGATACATGGAACTAATGTATTATAAAAAATTTATTTGAGATATCATAAAAATAATTTGAATGTTAGACCATTATAAATACCTCACACAAAATTTAAAGGAAGATGTACTTCTAGTATATACATTATATCCCCAAGGTTCAAAAGGCTAGAAATAAATGATGACGTCTTTAATAATTATGGGGGATGATTTTATGTTTTGAAATTAAACAACAATCCAAACATGCCATAACATAAAAAAATGAAATCATTCAAGTCAAATTTGTATTAAAAATAAAAATAATCCAATGACCAACATAAACTAACCCATCCCAATAAAACAATTAGTTACCAATAGAGAAGACTAAACAATAAAAACCAGTGAATCCATGACACAACTCGAAATCTACACACCATGATCGATTCTCCAATCACCAAAAGACCTCCCAAGCAACATGATGTAACATAAATGAATGCAGATACATTGCATGTACCCATGTCATGGAATAAAACATCTTTAAAAGTACCAAAGTGTTAATGTTGTGAGTAATTATTGATTCTTAGTAGGTTATCCACAAATGGAATTCCTACAGATTTCAATATGATATAACAATTAGTACAACTTATATAAATAGTTATATAGGAAAATTAATAATTCAAAACAATAGAAATCAAGAAAAACTATTTCCAAACACACTTTTTCATAAAATAACAAGATTTTAGGAATGTAACAAACCAATTAAACCATACATTTAGTCTCCTAAATCCCCTAAAAATATCATAACTGAATCTGTCTAATGTGGATGAATTCATATCCCAACCATTTGATCGAGTTCCATACATACACCCGAGCTCAGTGATGCCATCGACAGTTGAACTACATGTTCAAACCCATCCAATTATTATTGAGGTACTTTATTACCACTTCAAATTGATGGGGTTCTATCATTCCCACTACCCATCAATTCCCATCCGTTCATAACCATTTAAGCAAAAAACCTTGTCAAAAACATTTATCAAAATCATATAAAGCAATACATGCTCAAAAATATGCAACAAAAAAATTTACAACACTATATAAACCACACTTTTAACAATAACATGACAAGACAATAATTTTAATATATACAACCATTAAAGTTATATCACAATATTAATATCATGCTAAAACAATATATATAAAAATCCTATTTTATAAAAAACACAATTATACCCCATACATGCTCGATATCACTTCAGTAAAACAAAGATTTTATTGAAAAACATTTCCAAAATCCAATTTTCATAGAATAATCAAACAAAACAATTTTGAAAGAAAAATTTTAAAACCCAACGCAAATTTCATTGTACAAAAATACCCTATTTTAACTAAAATCTAAAAATCATTAGAAAAGTGGTTTTAAAAAGGATTCACAAATCACAAAAATCATAAATTTCAACCAATAATTATTAATTTTATTTTAAGAAATCATGTTCTATAAAAATAGACATGATAGAGAAGCCATATACTATATGTATTAACTGAAATCAACCAAGTCACAACTTCACGACAAATCTACGTGAAATCTCCACCAAAATTGCTTTATTACCCACCCCATAACATAAAAATGCACAAATATCATCATTTTAGGAATTAAATACCCTATATCTATATGATAAATATATAGATAAATAAAGACAAGGTAAATGTAGAACTATATCTAGAGAATATAAAAAATAAACAAAAAATATGGACCGATCATGGAAAAATCGCCTTCAAATCACCAAAAAACCAACACGATTTCCTTCCAAAATGATTGGGAGAACCTATCTAAGACTTGAAAAGATGAAATCCAGATTTGGGATCATATGTTAGAGTAATTGGGGTGTTTTTGGTTAATAATAATCCCCCAGTCATTTTTTTAAATTATATTTTTAATGGTGCACATGGTTTTCTTGTAGGGTTAGACAAATTGTTCACTAAACATGTGATTTCCACTGTCCCAAAGTGATTCCGTACACAATTTGCCTATACAGTTAGATAAAACATGAATTGAAAATTTATAAACCCACTATCCGAAGTTGTACAATTTATTGGGATGGCCATATAGTTTTCAAATAGTGGTCCTTAAGTGTGCACCATCTCATGGCCCTATACGTCATATTTCTTGGATTCTTAGTAATTTTACATCATTTCCACTAACCATGATCTAAACAACAAACCTTATAAAATCCCAAAAACCATTATAAAATCATTTCAAAATCTCCCAATCATTTCCCAACCCCTTTACATACATAAAAACTCCTTAACAAGGGCAACATAACACAAACATGGGGTACTGTAATAAAATTTTAAATAAATATATATAAATATATTTATTTATGAAATATTTAATGTAATAGTAAAATATTCCTACTAATTGGTACATAAAATTATATGGAATTTGTTTTCATAAAAATCCAACTACAAATATATCTTCAATCAATAATATATTTTCTTACAAAACCATTTTTTCAAATAAAAAATTCGAAAATGTTTGAATATTCCCCAAATGATTTATTAAATCCATTTTTACCCATGTATATAATTTATTAAAAAATGGATTGAATGTAATATTATTGTCTGGATTTTAATGAGAAAATATTATACCCTTTTTAAAAAAAATGATTTTCTTTTATACTTATATGATGTATAGAACATGACCCACAGTCATGAACAACATTTAATTGATGCTTACATTTTAGTTTAATATAGTTATTTTTAAATAAAATGTTATCCATATTATTCTACAATTTCATAGTTATTAAATGTTATTTTCTTGTAAAATAAATATGAATATATTTTATGAATATTAATGTTTTATAATAAAAATTATGATTTTAAATTATGGGTTATTTTCTTCAAGGATTCTTCCATGTTTTCTTTCAAATTCATTTTCCATCTATAAAGGAACCCATTTATAATACATATTCTTCAATAGGGATATAATATAATTACTCAATCATTATTTTTTCATATATATATTTATCAATTTGTATGTGGGTGCAATATACTTTTTCTATTCCCTTCACTTGTGATGGTTTATATTTATGTTTGTTGATGAGGGAACACATATACATTTTTTATGGATGATTAAATTTGAATTATTATGTGCATTATGATTTTACCATTTCATGTGACGAATGAATTGGACATTTTATGTGATTGGTATGGGCATCTATTTCTCCACTATGAATTTGTAGGTCTGGCGTGATAATATGAAATATGTTTTCATGGTGGCATTATGAATTTATTTACATGTACTAGAAAAAGGCCTATATGGTACTATTAACTTCTCACAAAGACTTGAATGTATGTTTTATATTCCCATAATTATGAATTCCATCATTATGAATTAAATTATTTATATTCTATGTGATTATTCAATTAGTTAGAATATTCATGGTTATGTTTCATTTTCATCTAATTATTTGTAATGAATTAATTTATTATCATTTATTCCTTATATAATATAAAAATGTATTGATTATATGTATTATGTTTTATTTATTTACCTTTGGATATTTATTATGCATTTTTAACTAATATCATACATTGTATGATTACCCTTACTGAGCATCTGGTACCACAAATTTATATTATTTTATTTTACACAAAATAAGAGAAAGTTTTGTATGACTGATATGAAGGAATACAATAGGGGGAATAATGGAATTATCAACGAAAACTCTCGATGTATATATTTTTTAAAATGTACTCTTAATTTCATGTATATGTCTTTTTTACACATACTACTAAACTATATCATCATTCACAATGTGGTTTCTTTTATCTTATACCTATGTAATAATGTAGACACTATATTAATGATATTGGGGTAGGGTTTGTACATCATAAAATTTTTATAGAAAGGATTGTTTTCAAGTACGATGTATTGATCGAGTCACGTCTAACATGTATTTTTTGGTGTTATTACCTCCAGGTACATCTATGCCAGATCCATATCATGTTTTAGTATGATTATATGAATGTGATTAATGGAAAATAACATAATATATACTGTAACATACAATAAAGATTTTATTCTAGATTTATACCCACATAGAAATTAATTCATATAGTTATATTATATAATATATGTTATCATGAATTTATTTCCCTTTGATTGTAATCAAATTATACAATTCCAACTATATTTCTCAACACTTGTAGCCCATAGTTCTTGGTTAATTTATTACATTTTCATAATATACAAGGAATCAAATCCCACAGGAGATAATAGTTTAGTTTTTTTGGTAAACAAGACCGATAGTTTAAATTCACATTAATATTGAATAAGTAAAATACAAAATGTGATTTCATTATGAATTGCATTATTCTTTATATCATGTTCATGTTTATAAATCTAAAAATTCATTTTGGAATCCTACAGAACATATAAAATTAAAATGGGTGACATCAGATGTTCAGTAATGGAAATATAATAATAGATTTTCTAATGAATATATAAATACAATAATATTGGAAATTTATAAAATAGAAACACATTCCATTAAATCAATAATCTAAAAATAATATGGGTGAAATAAAGAATGGTGAAATAAATTCATATAAATAATCACGTGATCTTAAAACATATTTATGGTAACAATAACTTTTTGAAGAATAACATGGACATAAATAACTAATCTCATAATTAAATTACTCATAATACTGGATTATAAAATCATACTATGAAGACAGTTCATAAGATATTTTTAATATGTGGGTATAAAATTAATCTAATGTACCCAACTATTTTCTCTCATGAGAGATATAAATTATTGGTGAGGTTATCTATAACCAGCCCCCCATAACATACTACATCAAATGAATTTATCCTATTATACTAGTGATACGTAATCAAAATAAAAATTCATATTTAAAATAAAAAATATGAAATGTAAAAACATACCCTAATCAAATAAACAAAATCATTAACCATCCAGGATATAGTAATGAATAGTAATAAATATATACATCCTCAGTTAAAATATTAATAATCAATTCAATTAAATAATAATTATGATACAAATACAACATATCTCTAATGAATCATAATTACAATAATGTGTTAATGTTATTGATGAAAATAAATACCATAAAAATATCATTATAAACATTTTACATAAAATATATAAAGACCCATCCTTAAACATTACTTAATGTTGTATTGTATGAATAAATCACATTGAAGATATTTTAATGTTTAGAGTTCTAGAGAATTATGACATTACTATTACATCTCATGAGATTACAAAGTAGAAACTTCTAGACAGTTTCCATTTATTTTTCATTAAATAAATACTCTTGAAAAAAAACTCATGTCTATTCCATGTAATAGATTTAATGTCTTTTCCTTGATCCCATCATTGACTCTATTCATCTTTTGTCATTTGAAAACATTTCCAAACATGGGATGAGCATAAAAATCTCATTAAGGGTTAGAAAAAAAAAAAAAAAAACCTTTGTTCATAAATACATAAAAAATATAATCTTTTTTGCAAACATTGGTAAAAAATAAGATTTTATGAATACCACATACAATTCAGAAATCATAAATGTATCTTGTGGAATCCATAACAAACTTACCATATAGCTATCATGGATACATAAGGTGTTACTTTGGAATACCCATCACAGTATATTCCCTAAATCTCATAGGAGAAACATTCACAGTTACCTATATCATGTTACCCAATTCATTGGAGAGCTATCTCGGCTCACCCACCCTAGGTTTATCATAGAACCACCCGTATAAGTAAATAATACCCAACAACTATAACATGATCATAACATAAGCATAAAGGAAAGATAACATTTCCAAATTTCAAAAACAAAATATCATTTCAAAAAATTTAAATAACAAATCCATTCTCAAAATCATTTTCAATACCAAAATACATAAAAAGAGTATATTCTATTAATTTTCCCTTTTAAAAACATCACATCTTGTTATGGAAGCCAAAGATCAAATAATACTCGCGGCGGTGGAAAGGTTGGTGTCACCACTTATGTTAAAAAATATTCATTTTTGTCGTTTAGTAAAATGATTCATATAAAATGATTACCTATGAATGAAATAAAAATTCAAAGGGGTTTATTCAACATATAAAATAATGTCGGGTATAAAATTAAATATGCCTAAATGAACGGAGATTGAGACGACGTCCCTTACCTCATGTCCGACTTGACTCGTTCGTTCTTTAATATCTTGAATAATAAACTAATGTTATTTTCTAACTACATAAGAACCTTTTTCAAGTTTATTATTCGTTTTATATCTCTTATTACCATCTTATAAAAATTATTTAATCATTTAAGTTAATAATGTTAATTTTGTTGATATTTTTTACTTGAGCCCAAAATGAACACCTTATATTTACAAGTAGTTCATGTGGTCAATAGTCCATTATATACAGAATGATATTCAAGATATAGATATCATATATATCATATATATCAAGTATATTCATGTATTTATAATAGTACCTAACATTTGGAGGTATGAAATGAAATGCACCGTTCATGGATAGGGTTAGCCGTACGTACGCATGAACACTACATTCATTTCTATTTCTAATTTTAATGGAATTTAAAAATAATGACACATATGTATATAATAATTCCATTATAATTTTATATATAATATCATATATAATATCATTAATTCCATCTTTTATACGTCCACATATGGCATTAACGATTCATATCACTTAGAGGGGGCGGTAGTCAGCACTTCCTCTAATGAGATTATCCAGTTTACCCATAATGGAAACCATAATGGAAGGATATAAATAGAAATTACAGAAACATAATGAAAACAGAAAAATAATATATATCGTATATAAATAGAGTGTTATAATAATAGACTCCATGAGATGTGGTAGGATATAATCGAACAATAATCGTTTCGTGAGGCATTAGTTTGCCATGCATAGAAACTTTGCGTTCATCATCTATTAGAAGGATGTGTGTGAAAGGGTAGTTAAAATACATCTTATAACAATATCCTAGTATATTGGGGATACTGGTTTTGTTACAAAAGAAAGGAATAAAAAGATTTTAGAGGTTATATAAGTAAAATAAAAGAAAAAAATTTAAGAGAAACAGTTTCCTTTAATTTGGGAAACTCCCTTTGATTTGAACCAAAAGAATTATTGAAGTTCCTTTGTATTATGTTAATATTTCTAGGGTGAGTATAGAGATGTAGGTAGATTAATTGGTCAAATGTTGGATGAGAAAAATGTCTTGAGAGGTGTGAGTAATTGGTTATAAGTGGTCTCCTTTTATAAGGGGGAGGAGGGGCTCTTTAGGAAAGTGTGAAAATATTATTTTATTATATAATGATATTCGGTTTCTAAAGGACCAAAAATTATTATAGTAGAAGCTAAGATGACTGATGGTCTAAATAAAACCATCCAATAGGAGTTGTATAGGTTTTGGATAATATTTCAATTATTATAATCTTATTTAGTTAAATAATTTATTAAGGAAGTAAATATTGCATCATTATTATGTCATAAATAATTTAATTCATTCGATATCTAAAAATTATAAAAAATAACCTTCATGTACTAAATCCTTTTATATTTTCAAATAATATTTATAGTCTAAAAAATGAATTATATAACACCATATGAAAATTAATTTACTAAAAGACTTTTGTTTATGTCATTTTTGGCATTACATTAAATTAATTAATCAAAAGTGTCTTTATCATTATTAGTGGCTCCATGGGGTCCCAAAATAGACGCAAGGATTCCCATGGTTCGTCATTGCTCATCCAATATGTTTTGGACAATATTTAGGGTAATTTTTAATTATAATAATATTAATTTTACGTTAAATTACAAAATTTACATTTAACAGCGGAAAATAAAAGTCCAAAGTTATATTTCCAAAAAAAATTACTTTCATATTATTGAACCACATTTTACTTAATAATAACAACCATGTATGTTGTATTTTTGAAATTCAATTTTGAGATGCGGTAAAATTTCATATAAAATAAAACGTCAGTTATTTTTAACTACTACTAAGTGGTTTCACTATTCATCAAAAATTGATGTTTTTTCCGAAAAATACCAAAAATTCAGCCAAAGCTATATTTTATATTCTGAATTCAAAATTGGAGTTTAGTTTACCATATTCCAAACATAATAGTTTCATTAATTAATTTTAAAAATAATTCCCTTTGTTAAAACAAATAGTGTTTTTTTAAGAAACAATAATTATCAAAAGATTGACACTTGTTTATGTCCAATTTCAACGTGAAATTAAATCAAATGACAAAAATTTGATTAAATGGTAAAAATATATTCTAATTAAACTATAAAACCAACTAATATGATAATATACCAATAAAAATAAATTATATTAAAAGGCACTTTTGAAATAAAATTCAAAATATTCACGATTCATTAAAAATGAACTTTATTTGAAAAATACAAAAAAAAAATTACTAAAAATAAATTTTGATTTCCCCATTATATAGATGGATTTTTCTGGTCAATTTGAATTTATTATAGTTACTATATCTATATTTAAAGAGGGATCCCCATTAAAAGGTGGTAAATTGACCTTTTAATGTAAATTTTTCTTAAATTTTGATTCATTCACATTTTAAGAGTCTAAAATTATATTGGATAAATGTAAAAAAATTAAAAATCATGTATAATAATTTTGTTGTTTGTTTTGTTCATTAATACCAATACAACATCTAGGATATAACTATAATTTAATATAATAATATTATATTATTAGTGTGCAACATTATATTTCAATGAAATCGGTTGTTGCGTATCGGGTACACTATAGAACATAAAAACACCTTTAAAGTAAAATTATTATTTTATTCAAAGATATTAATAAATATTAGAATATGTTATTCTTCATTTACCTGGGATGATACATCCGTCGAATTTTTTGAAATCCATTCCTCACAATTTTTATTTACTTAAAAAATAAGTGGGGATATTTATCCCTCATAGCATTTTTAGATTACCACGTTTCCTCTTCAACCATATGGTTTTTTCCACAAAACATTTACCTGGTGAATTACCTTATTACGCAACACTTGCATTCTACGGTCAAGATTCTAATCTATTTATACTTAAAACGAGAGATTCATTTCCAACTGAACTACCTCTGGGCTCAAAACATGAGATGGATCTGGGATATACTTTCTCAACATCGATACATGAATAACATTATGTACCTGGGACAAAAAAGTAGGTAAAGCAACTCTGTATGCAACTGATCCAACTTTCTCCATGATTTCATATGGTCCAATGAACCTCAGACTAAACTTTCCCTTCTTAACATATTGCATCACACTATACCATTGAGAAACATTGAGAAAGACATGATGACTTGCCTCAAAATATTGATCCGTCCTCCGATTATCTGCATAACATTTCTGTCTACTTTGAGATGTTATCATGTTCTTCTGATTCAACTAAAAATTCTCTACCATATCTTCTACCAATTCAGGTCCCATCTAATTCTTTTAACCTATTTCATCGAAAAAAGTTTTAGTTCGCCAATTATTTCCTAATAATTCCTCAAATGGAACCTTCTGTACAGTGGAATGAAAAATGTTATTATATAAAAATTCTACCAAAGAAAGATGTTGGTCCCAACATCCCTAATAATCTAGTGAACAAGCACATAGAATATCCTTCATGGTCTAAATTGTTAGTTTTGACTACCCAACTAATTGAGCATGAAAAGCTGAACTATAATTTAATTCAGTACCCAACATCTTCTGAAGGCCTTTCCAAAAGTTATAAGTAAACCAGGGATCATGATTAGATACAAGGGAGAGGGTAACTCCATGCAACCTGAATATCCCTTTAACATACAATCAATAAAGTTGATCTACAGCCAATATATCTCTAATAGGAAGGAAATGACCAGATTTTGTCAATCGATCAACTATAACACAGATTTCATTATTACCTAAAGATGTATTTGGTAATCCCACAATGAAGTCAATTGATATATTTTCCCATTTCCACTCTGGCACCGGTAGAGGCTGAAGCCTCACTTTCGGTAATTGTCCCTCTGCTTTAAACTGTTATGAAGTAAAATAATTCATAGTAAAATAAGAAATATATCTTTTCATTCCATCCGAATAGTAATACCCCCGAAGATCAGTGTACATCATAGTACTACTATGATAAACTGAAAACGGGGAACTATGAGCTTTACATAACAACCCATTCTTCAACTGTGAATCACAAGGAAAATATAATCTCTTCTCGACCCTCAAAACACAATCAAAATCATCATTAAAATTAGGGAACATACCCTTCTGAACCATCTCTACTTTTTTCTGCAACTCACTATCTTCTTCATGTACATGCTTTATTCTGTCTGATAGAGATGATTTCACTGATTCTTGAAACAAAACAATAGAATTTTCTGCACCAATAATTTCTATGCCAATGCTTATCAAATCAAAAACTGTAGGATATTTTTCCAAACGTAATATGGTCAATGATGAATTAATTTTTTGACTCAAAGTATCATCCACTTTATTTTCTTTTCCAGGATGGTAATGGATCTTGCAATCATAATCATTGATTAATTTCAGCCATCTCTTCTATCTCATGTTCAATTCATTCTGATTGAATATATACTTTAATCATTTGTGATCAGTATATATTTCACACTACCATCCTTAAAAATGTTTCCTCTAAAATTTTAAATAAAAAACAATAGTAGCTAATTTAAAATCATGTGTAGGGTCATTTAGCTCATGTGGATCACCTAATGTGAAGCATAAACAATTACCTGATCATTCTTCATGAGGACACAACCATGTCCTTTCAATGAAGAATCACTGAAGACAACAAAATCAACATTTTTGGATGGTAGTGCCAACACTTGAGAATTCACCAATGTCCTTTTCAATTCACAATAATAATCATCACATTCTTTTGTCCAGATGAACATGACAGATTTCGAGTTAACATAGTCATTGGACTAGATAACCAGAAAAATATTCAACATAATTCTGGTAATAACCAGCAAAACCAAGAAAACTACAAATCTAGATTATATTTGTGGGCCTTTTCCATTCATTAATAACGTTTATTTTAGCAGGATCAACAGTTATGCCATTTTTTAAAACAACGTGACAAAGGAAATAAACTTGTTGTTACCAAAACTCACACATGCTGAATTTCCCATCAAGTTTCTTTTCTTTTATGGTTTGAAAGATGACCCTTAAAAGACAGTCATTCTCCTTTATACTTTTAGAAGTATCTAAAATATCATCATTGAATACAACCACAAACTTATCCAAAAACTCATTGAAAATTCTATTCTTAAGATCCATGAATATTGTAGGTGCATTGGTTAATCCAAAAGGAATAACTACAAATTCATAATGGCCACATTCAGTACAAACTGTGGTTTTGGAATGTCTTCATTATTTAATTTCAACTGATGGTACCCCGATCCCAAATAAATATTCGAAAAATACTGAGCTCCCAAGAGATGATCAAACAGATCATCGATATGTGGTAAATGATACTTATTCTTAACAGTGATTTTATTCACTGCTCTATAATCAATTCAAAGTCTCATTGAACCGTCTTTATTTTTAACAAACAATACAGAACCACCCCATGGTGATGTTCTAGGATGAATGAAACCTTTATCTAATAACTCTTGAAATTTCATATTTACCTCAAAAATTTCCATTTGAGTCCTTCGATAAGGGGTTTTTGAAATTGGCTTAGCATCAGGAAATAATTCAATAGTAAATTCAACTTCTCGATCAGGTATAATACCAGGAAACTCAAGAGGAAAAAAATCAAGGTACTCATTTACCACTGCCACATCATTAATCTAAACAGTTCCTTTGTTTTCAAAAATATGTTCAAGGTAACATTAATTTCCATCATTTACTAGTATATCAGCTTCCTAATATTATATCAAAATTAAGGGTTCATTTTTTTATACAAACTGAAAATCATTCTGAAAAGAAACCACCATAGCTCCGTAGTCAATCTTAGCATGATAAATACAAATCCAATCCAATCCCAAAATAACATCAAACTCTATTAGAGGCAAAACAATAAAGTTTGTAGATAGATTCTTTCCACACACAAGAATGGGAATGTTCTTATGTTGTTTTTGTCTCAACATTTCCTCTAGGTGTTTTTACCGTAAGTTCAATATTCATATATTGAGATTGAATTTCCAATTTAATAGAAAACATCTCAGAAATGAAAGAGTGTGTAGACCCTGGATCAAACAACACATTGGCATAATCGGAACAATTAAACAGTGTACCTGATACAACTTCATTTGATAGTCCAACATCTATTGTAGTAGTTAAAATGGATTTCACCAGCCCATTCTTCTTATAGTCTGGCTACTTACATTCGGTTTAGTTCACTTTCAGACACTCATTTTCATAATGACCCATTTCACCATGCTTATTTGATATATCAGAAAATTAAAATCCTATAATAAAAATCAACCCTTAATAGTTAGTGAATTACTGAATATAAAATTCAATATAACATCATAATATATTATATTTTACCATTTTTTCATATTTCTATTATGTTCAAATTATTTATTTATTCCATATTAATATATGTGGCTAAAAAACTCTTAACTAGTGGAGTATACTTATTCACCCATTCCTATATAACAACCAATGTTTTATAAGCTTTTATGCTCAATATAAGTATATATCACAATTTCAAATCATTCTTAAATTAAAATTCTATTTAATAAATTAAGGATGAAATTGTTATAATGGTCCAATGACAATGTATAGATGAAAGAAAGATTATGTTTTTATAAAATATGTAATATTTAAATTTGTATTTTTTAAAATTTTCATAAATAACATTAAAAAAATTAATTCTTTTACAACCTAAAATTAAAATAAATTATTTTATAGAATATAAAATGAATAAATTAATGACTATGAGTTAAATATTTATTAATATATAATAATTAATAAAACATATTTTTTTAATAATCATTTAATATAAATATCATCATTAATTTAAAAAAATTTAATAAAAAATAAAACATTATGATACATCCTTCTATCACACTATGCCTATCTAAAGACACCCACTAAGGATTAATCAGACATAAATGAAAAGAATAATTAATGATGTAGGAAACATATAACAACATTATTTTAGGAATCCACATTTCTGAAATTATTATGTTGTATGACTATAGAAAATATTACTTACTAACTAATGATTTTCCCATCTAGAGAATACTACCAACTCAATTTATCAATGTTATATCAGATACTATTTGTTAATATGATTAATTTCATCACAATTTGACCTTTAATTAGACCAAAAATGGATTAGGTTCTCTTTTTGATCATCTAAGTTTGACAAAAACTCCAATGGATGATTTTTTAATCAAGGCAGTTACATACATTCTATGTAATTTTTTTCTGACACAATTTGACACAATATGAAAATAGACATAACCCAAGAATAAATATGATCAATCATATACATTTAATGTAGAAACAAATATGTTAATGGTTATATACCACAAAAATGAGCATAATGATATTTTCTCAAAGGATATCACAACTCCTAACTTAAATCCTATGCTTTTACATCACCGCTGCTTACCGACTATTTCATTCTCAACAAATGATTTAATACATCATTAATTGGATCCTCATTTAATTATATCTATTAAATTTTTCTATCACATATTTTCATGGAATATCATAATAAAATTTTATGAAGAAATCTGTTTTTCATGATTCTATATCATCCTTTTGGACCCCTTATATGTTGTCATTCGCCTTACTTATGAGGGATAATACTATCATCTTTGGGGGAAGAGATCATGATTTTTTGGGGGTGTTAAATGAATGTATTCTAATGGAACAACAATTTTTATTACTATTATCAGTTGCCCATTGTCCCGATTTGGACTAGCTTCACTGGACTGCCACTGTTCCTATTAAAAAAACTGATATGTTTCCTATCTCCATACACATTTGTAATCCATAAGAACTAGATTCAGCAACAATGAACCTTTATCAGCCATCTATTTTTATGGATTTCTTTAAAATATATATTTTTATTGATCCACCCACTCATATCTAGAATCTGAATGGTGATCATGGATTCTTTATGGATGTTTTTTATATAGGTCATCCAGATTATTATTCCCATTTCCTAAATCATGGGAATACATAAAAAGATTTAAAATATAAATATGCACACCCTGATGCCCAAAATGCCATATGGGTTTAAAAAATAATTCATAATGAGGAACTTGATGGGAATACTATCAGTTATAGAGTACATTTGGACCTCCATGTGACTTTTTCTGAAGTGCATAGGATGGATATAAAGAAGGAATCTTTTCTTAAGAATGATCACCACTCAGAAAGTAATGAAATTTCCAAACATGTTGCTTCCCAACTTGCTCCCACAAGTGAAAAAACATCCAGTTATTTTCTGGTGGAGGATTAGTAGAAACAAATTTAGTCACATGACACATGTGACAAGGGGAAAGGTGACCTCACTGATTCTGGTGACTCTTTAGATGAGGATGATGATCAATATAATGAAATTTAGGATTCATACATTAAATCACATTCTAGGAAGTTGAAAATTATGATAGTGGATACTAATGGGTATATGACAATGAATCAAAAATTTAACTAAGAATCATAGGGAATAATGTACTATTGATCAAAAAATACATACAAGTTGATTTGATCCCTCTAAAAAGGAAAACACACAGCCTCCAAAACAACTAATATTTATTGAACCTCTTGAATCTCCTTCTATAAAAGTGGAGAAATATGATCAATATAATAACCATATGTATAGATATTACAATTATATAGAGGCGGTAGATGAAGTTAGTGACTAAATTGATGCATGTATGGATGAACATGATGAAAATAAATTCATGAAATACACAAATGGTGAAAATTTTACTGAGTTGTACAATCAAATTTTGAAATGTATGTTCATCACGATGGATGATAAATTCAAAATGAATCTAGAATTAAATATTATAGACATTCATTGAAAATGAATTAATCCTTAGAATATCCTATTTTCAGCTTCTACTCTAGAATCATTTATCACCAAGGTACTGGTGTGTTCTTATTTACAACTGGTTTATTTTTTTTCATCTTTCTAATTGCATTGATCACATGATTTCATTTCTGAATTTTGGTAAGATGGAGGAAAATATTTATGAGTGTTTTTCTTTTTCAAATTGGTCTACTGAGATATATTAGAGTATTTTAATAAGTAAGTACAAGTTTATTTTGTAATTTTCAATCAATTAATGACTTGTGAAGTGAAGATGAAGGAATTGCGGTGAAATATAATATTCCCCATCTGTGATGACGGATGACCACTAGTGTTGGACTATGTATTAATGGAGAAAAGTGGTGGATTGCTATCAAATACTTTTCTTATTGGTTTTTTTCATTTATTTTGTCATTATCTGATGGTCAAATCAGTTTGCACCTCTTTTTTTACTAACTTTTTTAGATTATAAAAATTATTAGGGGATGATTTGAGTGTTCAATTCTTGTCACCGCTTTTTAAAAAAATCTATTTTCCCTGATATATTCATAACATCCGTAGGAACAATAAATTTTATGAAATAATTAATTGAAGAATATTAGTATTCATGGTAGGTTTTTAACAAAATTAAAGACTAATTATTCATGTTAATTTCATTTTTTGTGTAATATTATGCATATTGGGATATTTATTATCGCACATTCAGAAATATAAGAAATGTGAAATTGATGGCTATAAATTTACATGAAGAAGAGTAATCATTTTCACATTTATAATAATTATATTTCACATTAATCAATTATTAAAAAATTATCCATGTCAATAAATTAGTTTATTAATAGTGTCTCAATATTCATAATATATAATAAAAGTAGTTAGTGAAAATCAACTAATACTGGAATTCAATTACAATATAACAAATCAACCATTAATTATATATATAACCAAAACTAATTTTAATAGATATTCTAACCTGAACCACATTTGAGATAATGCATATTACAATTATATTGTCAACACCCGGAAGGGTGAACTATTGAGGTGGGGGTGGGGTGAATCTGTGTATTTTTATTCCTAAATTTTCTTTTCTATTTAAACTCTATGTGTGGTTACTTCATTATTGGGTCATTAATTATTTTCCCATAGTCTCCTTTATGAAATAAATTATTTGAAAATGAGTATATTTTTCATGGGTTTTCCCCAATGTTGGATAATATATCTTTATTGTGTTGTGAGTGATGAGAGACATAAATTATCCACTAGTAATGAAAATTGATTGCATGTGTATATAATCTCTATAAATTAATGATAGATAATGTCTCGTAATTTCGTATCACTAATGATTATAGTGGGAAGACACATCATGGGAAATTTATATTCTCATCCCACCATTTTTCTCTATATAGAATCCTTTCAGTTGAGGTATCTCTATAAGTGTTTTCATTGATCATACTAGAATTACAAATGTTATAAAATAGAAATTATATCCACATATGAATTAGATTTAAACATATTATTCTTATTTTTTCAACAAGAATGTTGACCCAATTCTATTTCAATGTCATGGAAAAAACTATTCTCTAGAATCACTATTTATCTTGCTCCCCATGAATCATTGTAACTTTTCATCTTCATATACCCATTATTAATAACAATAAACTAAATTTCTGGTTTTACTCTCCTGAAAGAATAAATTATATCATCTTTTATATGATATTAATAAATTAATTTATAAATTAGTTCATGTAGAACTACATTGGTAATTCTTGTTCTTTTCAATTATTAAACTCATGAAAATTTTTAACTCAAATATTATCATTGATGAATAACATGATTCATGGGTCTTATCAAAAACATAAACTCTAGAAAATATATAGAATATTATTTTGGTTATTTTTTGTAAATTTTATTAGTGAATGATTGGTATTTCTTAAATCTTATAACAATATAGTAATTCAAAATATGATACTATCATTGTTTGTAAATTTTATTCCATGTACTTTATTTCATGTTCTACAACGTAAAGCCACATGTATCCTAAATATTTGCTTTAATTATATTCCAATTCACATAGAAAATAATTTTTATGTGTTATTTTTTCTTCATAGTAAAAAACTTATTTCGAACGCCTTCTTCAGTGCGCAAGTGATTAACATTACTGTTCATGTTATTCCACTTTTCAATGGACATGTGATCAATGGAATCTTTGATGAGAATATGATATTAGGGTACTCATAATATAAATCCATTAAATTATAATGACCGTATAGGCTTAATAAATCCTTTTAATTCACATTTATAAAGCACGATGTAGTCCATATATGTATTTATAGAACCTAGGGGCTATAATAACATTCTAATTTAGGACTATGTCATGGATAGAACATATATGGAGTCATTTGTAGAGGAATCGGGGGAACATCAAGAACTTCTCTCATCCTTGGTTTCATAATATTTATAGTAGAGGGTCACCTCTATTATACCACATCATATGTGTATTTAATTACATTTCAATCAGTATTATGAATTCAAAAAAGTATTACATGTTAGAGAAAAAATTATATTTCTTATATATATCATTATTTGTAAAATATGGGAAACTATTTATAGATATGTGTGATGAATAAAATCATGTCCCTTTCACATAAAAATATTCTTCCTCCTTCACATGTTTTCACACAAGTGATTTTGATGATGATCACATTTTTCACCATAACCTAATCTCATTCATGCACTCAGATTCATGAAACGAATCTAAAACATTGTTTTCATTCAAATTAAATTCAACAACATCAAAAATATTAATTAATACCATAATAACATCCATATTTTGATTTCCATTTCCCTACCACCTAAAAAACTCATCTATTCAAACTATGAAGGAATATGACATATGAAACATTCAATAATTCTATTGAAAAAAAACCCTTCGTCCATCTAGAGGTTGAAAACAACCACTCAGATTTATTAGATGAACATTATATAATATATCATATGGGAAAAATTATATACATATATTATAAAATTGATGAATATTTATTGAAGACCAACCTATATCAAAATGATATTTTTATTGGAAGAGTTGAGATTAATGTAATTCTAATTCCACAAACCCATCATTTCAAAATATGTGTCAGAAACCAGATACTATAAAAATATCATATGGGGAAGGCCACACCCTATTACACATTTCAGGTCAAAATCCATATCTTATGGGTGTCATGTTTCTATTATTTTTATATTTCTTCAACCAAGTTCTCCATTTTGGTTTTTGGTATTTCACTTCTTACATGGATACTAAGTAGATCTTCCTCCACATTGTAGGACCACTTGATTTTATAATTGTGGTTGTGGTTAGTCCTTCGTTGGATATAGATGGAAATATTTTTTATAAAAATCCCCTAAAATAAATTAATAAATTATTATATAATGCATAATTATCTTAAATTTTCAAATCCCAACTTACTGATCTCGACAACAATATCATCTTCAAATTATTTTCTAATTCAATTATAAATTCCAATTTTTATTATCCTCAAATCCAAAAATATATTATTTTTATGTATTTTTTAATTATATTAAAAATTAAAATGTGATTAATCCCCATAAAATATTTCCCTTTTAAATTGTATGAACAATACACATATCCTAGTGTAATTTTAACATATATTTTACATTAATAATGGTATAACAATCGTCAAAATTAAGTATTAAACATTCTTATAAACTTCTCCAATTATGATTATTATAAACTATCCATATAAAAATTATAATAATATATATATACATATTCAAGGTTTATAACCAAGGTGTTTTCCTTATTAAACCTTTAGGAATCATCAACAACACATATTGAACAATTAAAAATAAATTAACTTCATTCATGGGAACAAAAATATAATCAGCTAAAGTTATTGGGAATACCAATACTAAATATAAATATGGATTCACACATAGATTAACCCTTTATCCTCAAAATTGAAAGTCAATTGAAAAAGTAAATGTTAGGGACTTCTCAAAAAATTATTTCATTTAAATAACATGTAAAGACTCGTAGAATTCAAGGGAAATATTTTTTTTTAATTTTCTTTGGGATTTTACCAGAACGCAGTTTCTGACAGCACCTGATTCTGAGGGCCGGTGTGCCCGGATTCATTTTCAAAAATGTAGCCTCTGGTATGTTCAGTAAAGGAACAAGCGGGTTTTCCTAACTTTTGTACAGAGCTCAGAATCGGATTCTGAGTGTACCTATGGAATCGCAACACCGATCATTGCTTATGAACACCTTTTCTGAAGTTGCTTTTTCTCGGGTGAGGATATTAATTAATTGGGTTAACTAAAGAATAAAATAAAATAGTGTGCAAATGATTTTATTTTTATTCTAATTAGTGTTAACCTAGGCATGGTGGTTGGAGTGGGACTCCCTGATATCCGGACACTTAGGTAGGATATTAGTGAGGTGGGGCCCACACGATCCCCACCCCATTTATTTCCTTTTTACCTCCCACGTGCATTTAATATGGTAACTCACCCGCATCCCCTCTTAAATGCAAAGTCAACTCTCACGTTTAATTGGGTTACTAAACGGCTCGTTAATTAGTCTACGCTTGATAATTAAATCGTGATTTAAATTTGAATTTCAAAAACAGATTGCATGAGTAATAAAATAAGGCAACCCCTTATTTTATTATTGTTGTTTCGTTGTGCGAGAGGGATTGGGAGAGTAATTGCACAAAGCCTTTGAATCTTCATCTTCTTCATTAGAGAACGCGAAGAATGACAAAGAACGCTGGCCTCTGATGGAAGATGACGTAGAATGCTAGTTCCCCGTAGATCGACGATGCGACGCCATGTACCGCGACACTAACAATCCTCCTTCTGCGATGTTGTCTTCCACAACGGCCCTTCCCCACGACCAACCTTAATTCAACAATGATTGAGGTAGGGGTTATTTGTTTTTTCCTATGAATTATTCCTTTGTAGTTCATCATCTTTTATTCTTTAGGGCCTCCTGTTATCATAATAACGGGAGGAGGTCAGACTTCACGAACCTGTACGACCCTCCTCCCCCTTTGATGATTGTGTTTGTTGCGGTTCGATAGAAGCCGGCGCGGTGCAACAGAACCACGCCAAAACATGGGGAAATGTGGCGAATATGAGTGGCACCATCGCGCCGTGCCGTTGAGTCCAAACGAACCTGCGGCATATGTCGGGCCGCAGCAATGGGACGCGGCGTCGTCACGCCATGCCGGATAACCACGAAGACACTGTGGCCGGCGCGGGGCCCCGGCGGAGGGGCGCGACGCCGTCACGCCACGGCGGTGCAAGGAGGGGCGGCCGGAACCGCCGGCCGCCGACACCTAAGAGGGGTGGGACCCCGGCGGTCCTGTGGCAGCTACAATGGTCGGCTGGACCGGAATCCAAGAAACTAGGGGTCATAACCCCCGGCTGGCCAAAGGATCGGCCCCCCACGTGGGGACCGCGGTTTATCAATCATGGGGGAAGCACCCCCCACCTCTTCCGCTCAGCTCGGCGTTGGCTGAGCTGGCCACGTGGGCCACGCGAGCGCGCCAGGACACCGGCCGCACAGGCTGGCCCGGGCCGCGCCCACCAGGCCGGGCCACGCCAAAATGGGCCAGACCTGTTCCATGTTCGGGTCGACCCGGTTCGGGCCGACCTAGGGGGTCTTGGGCCGGGTCAGTCCGGGCCCAAAATCCTTTTTTTCCAAATAGGTTAGTTTAAATGCATGTAACTTAGGCTATGGACCTAGATCTAAGCACCTTCGATTGCGATGCTATCCTTGGATCGCATCTGTATTTTCACCATATTACACTCAAGGTTTCAAAAAACATTGGGTATGGTCCGGTTGGTTCGAACACGAAACCAACCGGGCCCTAGGGAGCGGAAACTATTATAACTTGAGCTCTGGACATCCGATTGACATGTTGTTGACTTTTTTGGATTCCTATTAGTGAGTCAGACCTTTTTTATTACTCCACTCAAGGTTTGGACACAGTTGGTGTGTGGACGGGTTGGTTTTCACTTAAAAACCAACCGGTCCCCTAGAACGAAAAAGCCACTTTCTCTCAGAACGGGCGTCAGATTGACGCATCGTCGGTCACGTTGAGTTCCTCTAGTCAAGATGTAACGTTGAGATACATCAACTTCGGAATATGTGTCAGTTGATTTATTGAACCCTTGGCTCGTGGAGTGGACCTTCCCAGAATCGAGCATGCTGTGCGCGGGAACCCTAGAGCTGGCTGCGACTGCGATGAAGATTGCACTAAAATCCTATGTGGGTTCAGCAGTGATGAAGACCGTAATAAAATCCTCCGTTTGTTTGATGAGGATGATGACTGCACTGAAATCCTATTTGGGTTCGGCAGTGATGAAGACCATACTAAAATCCTCCATGGGGGCGACTGTGATGAAGACTCCACTGAAATCCTATGTGGGTTCGGCAGTGATGAAGACCGTACTAAAATCCTCCGTGGGTTTGACGGAGATGGAGACTACACTGAAATCCTCCGTGGGTTTGGCAGTGATGAAGACCGTACTGAAATCATCCGTGGGTTCGACAGCGATGACTCGGTTCTTACAATCATACGTGGGTCTGAAAGAGTAGCTGGTATGTATCCTATGTGGGTCTGACAGCTTATCTGGTTTAGTATACTACGTGGGTCCTAGCTTAGATTAATCAGTGGCTACATCTGATCATCTCTATCACGTTATGAAGAAGTATACCTATGTGAGATGAGAATTGAATTTCAACCATTATCTTTGATATTATTGACTTGCTTACCTATATGGATTGAGTTGTGCTTTTTTTATTTGGATTTGGTTATACTATCCAGGTTGGACATGATCGAACATGGACTCTGATGTTAGAGCCGAACTGGAATTAATGACTTACGTATATGAATGGGCATATACCTAAGTAGTGTTGGTTTTTACTTCGTGATTGTATCTTTCCTTTGTGGATTATTATTTGTGGATTATGGGAGACCTTCGGGTGTCTCAGTGTCCCTACTGAGTAGCGTATACTCACCCTTTCACGGGCTATGCCGACACTACGTTGTGTTGGATGCAGACGACAGACATCGCTGATTGTGGTTGAGGCTAGTGGATCAGTTGGTACCTGGAGGTGGTCCACTGGACGGGACATACACAGAGCGGACGGCTGAACCAAGGAGCTGAGGTGGGTATTTGTACCCACCCTTCAGGTGGGAATTCCAGTGGACTACTCGATGTTGCTGCCTTACTTTCAGTTGTTGTTCTTTATTTCCAGTTGTACATTATATTCAGTTTGAGTTTGTATTCTAGCCAATTTACTTTCGGTACTTACTTTTGTACCCAGTTTTACATAGTGTTTACTTCTTTTGTCTTACTCTGTGTTGTTTTTTACATTATAAAGGTAATGAATTCCCCTTTTTGTCGGGAATTACACCGTTGTGCTAGTCTCCAACCCTTGGACTATGGGAGGTGGGCTTGGGGTAGTTACGGTACGGGCCTGAGGACGGGTCGTGATAAATTGGTATCAGATGAGTTCGGTTCTACCGCAGAACTATGGACTCTGATATTTCATCAATGTGAAGCAATAATGTTAAGTGTATTGAGTATGGTTATCAGTCCAGGGAGTCTAGTGTTGGTGCGGCGGCCAACATATCCGTACAACAGGACCCTGACTTCTGATTTCTGACTCAATGCACGAAAACATGGATTTCCTGTGTGTTTCAAAAAAATTTGTTGTGATTTCTTTTTGTCAGCTCACCAGGTATATTGTTTGACCATGGAAAACCAGTTTCTTTCCAGGATGGCCCCACGATGGAAACCAACTTGGGTTCTGAGCGATGTGTGAGACGAAATCCCATCGAGAGACGAGGCCTCGGTGTAGGGCCCTTTGACAGCGGAGGCACCAGCAGTACCCCTACCCGCCAAACCACCGATGCTACCAGCCCTAGCCGCTGATTATGAACGTCACCTTAGTGCACTGCACGAGTTTTAGTGTTAGAGACCGCCCAGATTCCATGGGGAGATGGACCCTCATGTAGCTGAGGATTCTCTGGAGGTGGTTGTGTGAGTTTTCAGTTTAGTGGGGACAACAGCTGACCTCACGGTGATCCTCACAGCGAGCCTCCTGCACGCGGCAGCTGGAAGATGGTGGATCTTGATTCTCTAGGTATACAATGAGGCATCTCCCCTCTGGATGGACTTTGAGATCCTCTTCTGCTCAGAGTTCATCCCAGCCACCCTCTGTGAGGTGCGCATTCAGGAGCTACTACAACTGTGGCAGGGAAGCATGATAGTCACCCAGTACTCAGTGAGATTTACCGATCTCTCACGCTATTCGACGGAAATGGTACGAGACCCATTCTTCTGGGACCAGACCTTTGATCAGGGAATGATACATGAGATCAGATCATCGGTGATCTCCCACAGCATTCTGACGTAGGAAGGAGTACTGGAGAAATCCCTCCTTGTTGAGAGCTTTCTTGCTGAGCCTACACCAGTAGCAAGACCTACCGTAGGGCAGCACATATCAGAGTCATCTTCATCTGGCAGTCGACGAATGTCATAGGGGTCTAGGAAGACCAAGACATTAGTAAGATGACCTTAGGACACTTGCTCAGAGGTGCGGGTCATAGGGCACAAAGTCATCCTTCTGAGTAGCAGGCAGTGTTATGCATGTGGCGTGCAGGGCCACATGGCTCATGACTGCCCGACCCACCGTGCAGAGGAGCAGCAGACAGTTGAGGGGCCACCTAGGCAGAGGCATATGGTCAAAAGTGGCGGTCCGCCGAGAGAAAGAGGTTGAGTAAGGGTAGCTAGCTGAGCAGCAGGTGGTGGGCAGCGCTTTGAGGAATTTCCACCACCACCACGAGGAGGTCCACCCCGACCATAGGGAGCTGGCAGACAGAGACAGGATCAGCTTCAGGTAGCGGAGGCCTATGACCATGGTGCCCCAGAGATGATTCAAGGTATTATCTGTGTCTACTTCCCCCTTTCTGGAGTTCTTATAGAAATAGGAGCGAGTCATTCATTAATTTCCTCTGCACTTGTTCGGAGCTCGAAGATTCCGACGGAGCCGTTAGCTCGATCCTTACAGCTAGATACTCCTACGGGAGAAGACACGAAGATTACACACTGGTTCCAGAATTCTGAGCTTACAGTAAGAGGCAAGATCTTCATCTGGGATCTTCTTGTAGTGGCTTCGCGGGAATACGACGTCATCTTGGGCATGGATTGGTTATCTACAGTCCGTGCTCAGATTGACTGTATTAGGTGCAAGGTGTGGTGTGTACGCACTGATGGGAGAAGGTTTACCTTCACTGGCTAGAAGGGAGCCTTTGTAGTGCTAGATAGACTCACAAAGAGGAGAGGACATCCCATCACTCATCAGTTGGCTAGCCTCATCCTAGGAGCAGTTGACGTGAAGAGCCTAATTTTTCCTGTAGTGGTGGATCAGTATGCGGACATTTTCTCCAATGACATCCCAGGACTACCTCCTTGTAGAGAGGTAGAATTTTATATTGATTTATACCCCAGGACAATCCTGATATCCACTCTATCATATCAGATGGCTCCCACTGAGCTTCGAGAGCTACAGGTACGGCTGGAGGACTTACAGGGCAAGGGATTCATCTGACCCAGTGTTTCACCCTAAGCTTCTCCGATATTATTCTCCAAGAAGGCAGATGAGAGCTTGCGAATTTATGTCAACTATCATCTCCCAAACCAGGTTACCATGAGGAACATGTATTCTCTATCGAGGATTGACAACCACATCGATCATCTCAAGGTAGCATGGTGGTTCTCGAAGATAGACCTCAGGTCAGTCTATCATCAGCTTAGATTTCGGGATGAGGACATGCAGAAGACATCCTTCAGATGTCGGTATGGCCACTATGAGTTCTTGGTTATGCCTTTCAGCATAACCAACTCTCCAGATGTGTTCTTGAGTCTCATGAATAGGATCTTTCATCCATTCCTTGATCGATTTATCATGGTCTTCATCAACGACATTTTGATATACTCGACCACTGAGGAGGAGCATGCCTACTACTTGCAGGTTGTACTGGACAGAATCCGAGAGCACCAAATTTATGGTAAGCTCTAAAAGTGTCAATTCTTGTTACGTGATTTCCACTTCTTGGGACATGTCATCTCTGAGGTGGGATTTGTGGTGGATCCTGTGAAGATCGAAGCAGTGCTAGCTTGAGATCCACACAAGAGCATGACGGAGGTGCGGAGTTTCTTAGGGCTAGCTGCGTAGTACCGAAGATTTGTACCAGACTTTTCCAGAGTTGCGGAACCACTCTCTACATTGAAGAAGAAGGGGAAATCATTCTTGTGGTCAGACAGATGTCAGCAGAGTTTCCAAGAGCTGAGACAGAGATTGACTAGCGCGCCTTTCTTGAGGCTACCAGAGGAGGAAGTAGGGTACATATTCTACTGCGATGCATCAAGGGCCAGACTCGGATGTGTCCTAATATAGGAGCATGATGTGATCACCTCTGGATCATTTCAGTTGGGGCAACATGAGTAGAACTACGCTACCCATTACATGGAGTTAGAAGATGTGGTCTTCACTCTGAAGATGTGGCGACACAATCTTATGGGTGAGTGCTTTACAGTCTACTCTAAAAAACAGAGTCTCAGGTACATCTTCTCTCAAAAGGACCTGAATCTGAGATAGTGGCGATGGATCTAGTTCCTACATGACTATATCTTTGAGATAGTCTATACTTCCGGAAAGGGGGATGTAGTAGCTGATGCTCTCAGTAGGAGGACAGGCATCCACCTACTCGGGGAGGCGATGGAGCAGCTAACTGCTTTGCAGATATCCTTGGTGGAGAGAGATGGAGCAGCCTTTCTTTAGTCACTCACAGTCACTCATCCACTACTACAGCGGGTCAAAGAGGCATAGCGTGGGGACGCTGACTGTGAGACGCGGCGTGCGCAGATATACTCAGAATAGGCACCTGATGGATTCTATGTAGGAGGAGAGCACGGCGTCCTTTTCAGAGGACGCACCATGGTACCCGTTGCTTTATAGGAGGAGGTTCTGAGAGATTTTCACACTTCCCCATTATAATTAAATCCAAGAGTGGCAAAGATATACCAGGATCTCAGACGACACCACTGGTGGCCGGGTATGAAGAAGTCTATGGTGGAGTTCGTTTCACGATGCCTCACCAACCAGCACGTGAAGGTAGAGCACCAGGTACCAGCAGGTTTGGTACATCCCTTGGAGGACTAGGAGTGGAAGTGGGACGTGAAATCTATGGATTTAGTGACATCAATTCCACGTACTTCTAGAGGTCACGACCCCATTTGGGTGATTGTCGACTAACTCACCATGTCGGCTCACTTCTAACACATCTGAGAGCAGGGCTCATTAGAGATCTTGGGAGGTCTCTACATTTAGGAGATTGTACGGCTTCATGGTGTGCCATCATCTATCGTCTCTGATTGAGATTCTCTCTTTACTTCCCGGGTTTGGAAGGGGTTGTAGGAAGAATTCGGGACGCAGCTACATCTGAGCACCGCATTTCGCCCTCAGATGGATGGTTAGATGGAGAGGACCATTCAGACACTCGAGGAAATGCTCCGCGCATGTGTCCTTGACTTTGGTCGTAGCTGGGAGGACCACCTACCCTTTGTGGAGTTCGCATACAACAACATCTACCACTCTACCATCGGGATGGCACCATATGTGGCATTGTTCGACCGACCTTGCAGATCACGTATGTGCTAGACAGACCATGGTGAGTCAGCACTTGTGGGACCGGAGATTGTCCAGACCACGATAGAGAAGGTCCAGGTATTCCAGGAGCAGATAAGGACATCTCAGATCCTGCATATGTCTTCTGCTAACAAGAGGTGGAGGCCACTAGAGTTCAATGATGGAGACCACATTTTCTTGCGGGTCTCACCTCGACGTGGATTACTGAGATTTGGACGAGGTGGAAAATTATCTCCACACTTCATCGGACCATTCCAAGCCCTCATCAGGGTAGGTGAGGTGTCTTACCGCCTGGCTCTACCACCTCAGTTGCACCGGGTGCACGACGTCATCCACGTATCTCAGATGAGGATATACGTGCACGACCCGACGCACATCATTGATGATGGGGCGACTTTTGCGAAGGTCCCGGTGGAGATCGAGGATCAACAGGAGCGGGTCTTATGTGGGCGGTCGAATCCTTTAGTGCAAATAAGATGGTAGCATGGGATCCTCGAGGAGAGCACTTTGGAGTGGGAGGCTCAGATGCGTGCACAGTACCCACATTTGTTCCCTTATTTATGATGTATCTCTACAGGGACATAAATCACTGATGTGGGAGTAATGTAAAGAGCTGTAAAATTCAACGGATTTTTTTTAGTTTCTATGGTATTTTAGTAGAACACAGTTTCTGACGGCACCTGATTCCGAGGCCCGGTGTGCCTGAAATCATTCTCCAAAGTTTATCTCGGGTACGTTCAGTGAACAAACAAGCTGGTTTTCCTAACATTTAGACCGGTGCTCGGAATCAAATTTCGGGGGCACAGATGGAATCACAACATTGGTAATTGCTTAAGAACACTTTTTCTGGAGTTGCGTTTTCTCGGGTGAGGTTATTAATTATTTGGGTTAACTAAATAATAAAATAAAATATTGTTCAAAAGATTTTATTTTTATTCTACGTAGTTTTAACCTATTCATGGTGGTTAGAGTGGGACCCACTGATATCCTAACTCCTAGGTGGGATATTAGTGAGGTGGGGCCCACTTGATCCTCACCCACTTTATTTCCTTTTTACCTCCGACGTGCATTTAAAATGGTAACTCACTCACACCCCCACGTTAATGTCAAGTCAACTCTCGTGTTTAATTGGATTATTAAACGCCTCATTAATTGTTCAACGCTCGATAACTAAATCGTGATTTAATTTTGAAATTCAGAAACAGATGGCATGAGTAATAAAATAAGGAAATGCCTTATTTTATTATTTTTGTTTCGTTGTGCGAGGGGGATTGGGAGAGGAATTTCTCAAAGCCTTTGAATCTTAATCTTCTTTGTTGCAGAACACAAAGAATGATGAAAAACACCGGCCTATGACAGAAGATGATGATGAACACTAGTTACCCGGAGATCGATGACCTGACATTGTGTACAACGATGCCGATGATCCTCCATCTATGACGCCGTCTTCCGCGACGTCCCTTCCCTACGATGAACCTTCGTTCAATAATGCATGAGATTGGGGTTATTTGTTTTTGCCCGTAAATTATTCCTTTTCCGTTCATCGTCTTTTATTTTTTGGGCCACCTGTTATCTTAATAACGGGAGGAGGTTAGACCCCACGAACACGACCGACCCTCCTCCCCCTTTGATGATTGTGTTTGTTGAGGATCAAAAGTAGGCGTTGCGATGAAACAGAACCACGCAGAAACATGGTGAAATATGGCGAAGCTGCGCGGTGTCGTTGCGCCGTGCCGTTGAGGCCAAATGAACCCGCGGCCGGAGTCAAGCTGCAGTGAAGGGGTGCGGGGTCGTCACGCCACCCCAGAGAACCACGAAGACACCGCGGCCGGACCGGGGCCATGGTGGAGGGTCGCAACACAGTCGCGCTGCGCTGGTAGGAAAAGGTTGTGGCTCCAGGCCGTGGTGGTGCAAGGCGGGGCGGCCGGAACCGCCGGCCGCCGGCACCTCAGAGGGGCGGGACCCCAGCGGTCCCACAGCAGCATCACCGGTCGTTCGGACTGGGCTGGCCGGCATCCAAGAAACCGGGGGTCGTAACCCCCGGCTGGCCGAAGTAGCAGCCCCCCATGTGGGGGTCGCGGTTTATAAATTAGGGGGGTAACACCCCGCTTGTTCCGCTCAGCTCGACGCCGGCCGAGTTGGCCAGGCGGGCTGCGCGAGCACGCCAGGGCACAGGCCGCCTAGGCTGGGCTACGCCGTGCCGACTACACCAGGGCCCACCCTATAGTCTGGGAGATTCCCTAATGGGCCGGACCTGGACCTGGTTCGGGTCTGCCCGGTTCGGGCCGACCCAGGGGGACTTGGGCCGGGTCGGTCAGGGCCCAAAAACCCCTTTTCCCGGACATCTTCGTTTAAATGCTCGTTACTTGGTTTACGGACCTCCGATGGATGCAAAGTCAGTTGCGATGTGATCCTTGGATTGAGATGGTTGTTTTGTTATATTACACTCATGGTTTAGGAGTACTTTGGTGACGACCGGGTTGGTTCGAACAAGAATCCAACCGGGCCCTCAGAGCAGAAACGCTTATAACATTATCTCTGGACATATGATTGACGTTTCGTCAACTTTGTTGGATTCCTCTTAGCGAGACGGACAATTTGGATTACTCCGATCGAAGTTTGGACACATTTGGAGTGCGGTCGGGTTGTTTTTGACTTAAAACCCAACCGGGCCCCTGAAAAAAAAGCCAATAACTCTCAGACCGGGCGTCCGACTGATGTGTCGCCAGTCAAGTTGAGTTCCTCTTGTCAAGACGGAACATTCAGATACATAAACTTCGGACGACGTGTCAGTTGATGTATCAAACCCTTGGCATGGGGAACCGACCCTCCCGGAATCGAGAATGTTGTGTGCGGGAACCCTAGAGCTGGCTGCGACAGCGATGAAGACTGCACTGAAATCCTATGTGGGTTCAGTAGTAAAGAAGACCATACTAAAATTCTCTGTGGGATCGACGGCGATATAGACTGCACTGAAATCCTATGTGGGTTCGGCAATGATAATGACCATACTTAAATCCTCCGTGGGTGTGACTGTGATGAAGACTGCATTGAAATCCTATGTGGGTTCGTCAGTGATGATGATCGTACTGAAATCCTTCTATGATGCGCCTCCCGATTTCCCTAATGAATTGGGGTGGTGATAGTCATAGAATTGAGGCAAGCTGCTCCATATTTATCCACGAAGGATATTTGTAGCGCAAATAGATGATATGACACCTCACTCATCTGTTGTATATTAGACCTCCTACTGAGTGTGTCTCCTACCACGTTCCCATTCCCAGGAGTATAGACTATCTCAAAGTCATAGTTGTGGTGGGAATCTAGCCATCATTGTTGACTCATGTTCTGTTCCTTCTATGAGATGATACACATGTGACTCTTTTGATCCGAGTAAATTGTAAACCATACAACCATCTGCTACATCCACCAAATCTTCAGTTCAATGACCACTTCTGCTAAATCCAGGTCAAGGGTATCATAGTTCTACTTGTCAGTCTCTATCTCAGCTCCTGAAAACTCTGCTGACACTTCTCTATCAACAGGAAAGGATCCCCCTTCATTTTCAAATCTCTCAAGGGTGCTAATACCCTATATAATTCAAGTACAAATGTATGGTTTTTTATCAATAGAAAAATTCTCCCCCCCTTTAGGGAAGTAATCCTGGAAAAATATTTTGAAAATATATCACCACACTCTAACACTCCTTTTTGGAACTGAAAACTCAAAACTCTGACTACAACATGGGTAATGCTACTCGACTCATGAGTGATCAGTTGCACCCTCATATTCATGACTCTATCTAGTGCTCCTTGGGTTTCCATTCTATCTGAAAAAGGAAAAACCCATTCTAACATTTTAGATAAACGACAATTTTTTTCCTAATACGGTTAATCTGAGTATGAACTGTAGATATAAAGTCCAAACCCAAACTAACGTCGTAAGGTCTAAACATTTCCACTGAGAGTATAAAACTAAGACTCTCACCTCATGGGTCAGATCACATCATCATAATATGTGTGATTATCTAGTCTACTCCCAAAGGTGTCACAAGACATAGGGGTCAAGTCGTCAGTTTAATTGAAAACTCAAGGACTTGAACAATATTCATGGTAAGAAGGTATGTTTGGTACTTTTTTCTGTTAATATAGTAGCTAGTAGTAGTCACATAAAATACCTTGAATCCTTAATGGTTACTCCTTGGGTCACACTCCTTGACCGCATGTAGCTACTCACATCCCCTCTCCTCCAACTCCCTAAGCCTAGTGGGGACCACATTGGGGAGGTGGTTATAACAAGTCAAAATGTATAACACCTCAAGCTGCTCTCCTATATCCAGTTCCATATATTCTACCCTTCATATTTATTTTTCCCATTAACTTCCTCATTATAAAAAATTTTACATGATCAAATATCTAAGACAAGGGTCAGTTTTCTACTTTCCCACTTCTAACATTTACTTGTTGTATCTGCCTAAAAAAATATCATTCAACCACAAAGTTTCTCTAAAGGACCCTAACATAAGTTGGAATTCATAGTGGAATAGGGTTGTCTTGGATTTCCCTAAACAGACCTCTCTAGGAGGTCCAAGCCCTGATGAAATGATCATATAACATTCATCGAGTACGGAGGATTGTCGGTACGCCTCGATGAATATTCAGCTACCAACATGTTGTCCTACTGAAGCTGTAGAAGCTCTAGGTAACTCTCATCCCTTATATATTTAAGTCAAGAGACCCCCACTTCATTGAGGAAAGTTATCATCATTTTCTACATAAATTTCACCTTGGTGAAAGATCAGGGTAACCTAAACCTTGTCGTCGCCCTATTGATCCATGTAGAAGGATCTCTTACAGAACCATCATCAGATCAATGGGTGCCCTAGCTAATGGAAACTAGACCACCTCATCATGTGATTCCTTAGTCTCATGTGAGTTGGGATCACCATGGAACCTGAGGGGTATCTGATGAAGAAACACATGTTAGGCACTAGGCCTACATGCGGCCTCTACCGGTATCATCGGTTGTAACTGTATACCAACTCTTCGTGGTATAGCCGGTACACTCCCTGAAGGAACCATCTCGGGATACGGTCCATGTACTGAAGATTCATCACCCTATAAACCATCCTCATGGTCCCACACCTAAAAATACATGCAGCTAAGATAACCATCTGCTTTACTGGTGTCTCAACTAGGTGGAAAACACTGTCCATATCCTCCATCAAGTCCTCAACTGCCATGTAATCTATCTCGCCTTGAATCCTCAAAGGCCTCTCAAGCTGGAACATGTGAAATGCGCTCGTTCGTTGTTCAACAACCGCCATTGTTGTGGGTGGTAACTACTTACAAATGGGTAGTTGTGATGCTGGTACACCACCCAATGGTACTATCACTATAAAATAGCCATGCACTGAAACATCATTTTTTGGTGGGTTGTCATCATGTACTCTTTCAGGAATCCTAGATAGTCATCTATACGGTGTAATCATGATAAGGAATAGGTGTTTCATGGTCATTATGTTATACCTGGTGATCTAAATCCCAGAAACTGACAAGAAATACTCTTCAAATTACACGCAATTAGTGTTTCCGTGTTCTGAGTCGGAAATCAAAATTCAGGGTCATGGTGTGTTCTTATGTCAGCTTCCCCACCAACACTAGATTCTCCAAACTGAAAACCACACTCATAACACTTAACACTATTTTTATAGAGGAAAGAGCAGAGTCCTAGTTCTTTGGTAGAACCGGGTCCTCTCATGCCATTTGTCATGACTCGTCACTCAGGGCCCTTGTCATGACTACCCAAGATCTCCTTCCATAAGGAACGGGCTGTTGACTAACACCAGAATGGTGTATCCATAAAATGGGAAGGAATTTCCATTTTAACCTCTATAGACACACAGTCCATGATGATGACAAGAAACAACCATTAAGTAAACTATTATAGTAGGAAAGTGTACTGAATATAAGGGGCTGGATTAAAATCAAAACTAAAAAATTACATTTTCATCTAAAAAGTACAAAATAGATGACTGGTGAAAGGCAGCTCATGGATCGTCCACTACAGATCCTACCAGAATGGTAGGTACAACTCACGATCAGATTTCCCAGCAACAAGTCATGCCAAATTGTCCACCTCTTAGCACCATCCTTTCCTGCCTCCCTCAGCCTCGATCAATGTTGTATGTCATCTGCACAAGAAACCGCATGGTGTGGGTGAATCCCATGCAAGAGTGAGTATAATGGCACTCTATAAGGACCCCAAGACCCCATAGGTCTCCTAATGTTCCAAAAAGATTAAAAACCCACAAATCAAGGAATCAACTCTACATTGGTATATTACCATACAAATACATATTTTATCAAGATATTCTTTCCACATACATGTGGGAATTTTTCCTGAAAGGTCACACCATGAAGGTAAAAGTACCACACAGTTAACACCATGAAGATGGAAGTACTACATAGGTAAAAGACTTAGTTCAAACATAGTATCAGCTCATACCAGGTTTTCACTTTAGCTCAAGGATAGAAGAATAATCAATCACGTCGTTGAAATCCATGGGTATTGTAGAACTCCTCAAATGAAAAGAATCGTGGGCCTATCAGGTCACATAGAGCTACTTCCCACTGACCATGGACTCTTGTGGTTCTCATCCCTGATGGTGCCGTGTGGATTCCGAGTCACATAGATATGCTTCCCACTGTGGGTCTACTGGGTCACATAGAGATTCTTTCCACTAACCATGGACTACTGTGGTACTCATACCTAATTGTACCATGGGAATGATGGTTTACACAGAGTCGCTTCTTAACATGGTCTTGCTAGGTCACACAGAGCCACTTCCCACTTGGCCATTCATCGAGTCGTAAGGAGTCCATGGTCCGTAGTCTTCTGATCTCAGTCTTCCATAGGGTTTTGAACATAGTAATCTTGGGAGAACCACTTATCAATCCACTCTTCGCATCTTTGTATCCATGGAATTCAAAAAAATGTACTTCAAAAGAGAAATCTCCTCAATAGAGTCCCAATGCCAAAAAAGCCTCATCATCTGATGCGCGATTTGCATAATATAAGCGTTTTAGTGCGAGGGTCCGGTTGAATTCATGTTTGATCCAACCCCGCCATACTCCAACATTCTCAAAAACTCATGTGGAGTATATGAAAAGTAATACTTTTTGTTAAGGATCTCAACACCACAAACAGTTCGTCAAATGGACATCCAATTCTGATGATATGATCTTTTAAGTGTTTCTAGGCCCGGTTGGGCCCAGATCATGTCAGACACAGTCTGGGCGGGGATGTGGGGGGATCAGACCACTGGGTTGATGTCTTTCTTGGCCTGCAAGGAGGCATCCTAAAAGAGCGGCCTATACCGCAAGGGGCCGCCTACAAGTGGCAACCTGCAATGGGAATCCAGAAAAACGCTGTCCGAAAGGGGAGAACCAGACCATATAGGGTACGAAAAGTGACGGGGTGGACCTCTACATCTACAGAATGCTACGGGGTCTACCATAGACTACATGGGTGGTGTGACCCCCTAGTTTCCCAAACCGTCAAATGGCCCGGAGTCCGTTCAGTTTGTGAGCCGGCGATGCCGCGTGGGTGCTGCTCGGTCGCCATAGAACCCGTCAGAGTCATTGGATCGTCCGTCCCAATTACAGCTTATATCTTGACCTACTACTCACCAGTGGAGCGTGATGGCGTTCCACCCTTCCCTTCCATGGTCGGTTGATGAACCGTTCATCTTCTTCGACTGCCACAGCCAAAAATCCACACTTCCATGCACACCGGCGATGCGCGACCGCGCTCCACAACTCCTCTGTTTTTATTCTGTGTTTACCACTATGTTGACAATATGGGATTCGTGTTGTAGCCTACTTTTACGGCGTTCATTGGGGTGTCTCCTCCTTCTTAGCCTATTTTTTCCACCGTGTCTATGGTATTCCACAAAGGTTGCAATGGTAGAAACATTTCAGAGGGTTCGAGCTGAGTTCATTAGGTATGTTCCCTCCATGTTAGATCATGATCAAAGGGAGGATAAAATGGGTTTGAACATCTCTTTTATTGAACAAAAATCAGAACCCCAAAAAGATAACTCCTAACAACCTCCTACAAAAATTATTGAACTTCCGATCAAACCCTTATTCAGTTGATCTGCATTCTTCGTATAATTCAAGAACGGGGAAGAGGGAATAATTTAATGTGTGTAAATGAATAAAACCTATACCTCATAAACCAATTGGAGATAACCTGCATTTGAAGGTGGATCATGTTATTTGTTCTTGTAACTAGTTCCCAATGATGCCCCTCATACGTTGTCCTTTATTTTGTGGTTTGGTGTCACTTGTCACCTCCTACTGAGATCAGCTTTGTCCTCTAAGGGTCCGACTACTCTTCGCTCCTTCAACAATTTTTATCATGGTGAAGTTGTGCCGATACCCCTCCTCAAACACCACATATATAATAGAGGGGTAGGGTAAGTAAAGACATGGGTATTTAATTAGGTATCATTAATTAGGAACCTTTATATTTGTCCAGTGACATCATTACTTAAGATTGATAGGTCATGCCATTTATTAGAATGACACATCGATGGCCCCACCCCCCACTTGTCTGTTAGAGGATATGAATGAAAATAATATAATAAAATTATTTTATTTCATTTATTCAAAAAAAGTATTCAAAACAAAAAATTTTCTCCAGACCTCTTGTGGTCAAAGTAAAATATCCCTTAAGCAAGTCTCAGCACTACAGATTCAATGGTACCTTCATATTTTTAATACAAGCACCTATTCAAAAGTTAGAAAACGACGCTCTCATGTTTACTGAACGTACCTTTAAAAAGTTAAAAAAATTAATAACGTTCAACCTTGACCTGCTACTATCAAGTTTAGGCTCTTCTTAAAGAGAACATACCTCCAACAAACTCAACGTTACTCTCATATTTTCAATCTGAGATACCATTAAAAAGTTATGGATAAAATAAAAAAATAATTGTCACTTAATTATTTTATTTACAGCCAAAATATAACATTCACCGGTGGCCAGTATCGGCCAATGTTATTATTTTATTAAAGAGATAATACCCTCATAAGTTCAATAGTGGTCTCAGATTTTTAATTCAAGTCATCATTCATGAGTTATATGCATTTGAATAAATAATAATTTTATATAATAATTTTATTTATGATTATTTAATATTTGGGATTTCAAAATGGATTTCAGCGCTAACAAAACTTATGTCACAACTAGGGTAAACCTACCATATTGAACAGAACTATGTCCTCATAATTATAATATGGGAAACTATATAATATTTATTTCACTTTTTAGGGAATTTTCTTACATGCACTAAATAAAGAATAACAAAACTTTGATGGTTCATTCCCGGCACTCAGGGCCTCGGAAACAAGCGCGGTAAAATTTAATGGTCTCAAAATAATTCCATATAAATTGAAAAATAATACATAAATTACAGTACATTACACATAATCACATATTTAATAAGATCATTTTGAAGATCTCCTGGATAACTCCACTACCTTTCAAATTAATCAACAACAGGACAGTCAATATAGATTGTGTGTAAAACATTATGTAGAATGATCATTTAATGAATCACAATTTAGGTCCATTATTTTTAGATGAAAACAAAAAAGACATAGAATGTATGTTGAATTAAAAAAATTGTTATGTTAGATGATTTCAATAATGTGACTGAACAACTTTTACAATTAATCCTGTTTTAAAATCTAATTCATAATACGCATTTCAAGGAAGAATAATATTACCATAACAAGATCAATAGGACACTATATTTAAATAATTTCTTACATAAATTTTCCACCTATGCATATAAATTTAAAATATTATTTTTCTCTGTCAATAATTATTGTTTTCTGGTCTTAATGGGTTCATCAATAAATTTTTCATGTTCTATAAGGGTATCATTTACAATGAGTAAAATAATTCAATGAGGACAGTATTAAATCTAGATTCCAAAACATATTATATAAACTCTAATTTCATTACTCTTATACCAAATAATGATAATGCTATTGAAAACAGAGACATTATAATTTTTATAATTGGGAACGGAATTCCTAAAATCATTAGAAAAATAAATATGGCTTGGTTATGGGGGATAGTTTAAGATTTTATGACTTCAAATTATTTTGGTTTTGTCCACAATTTTTGCATCGAAAATTTTTCTTTCAATGAATTCTATTGTTACAAAAATAAATTCATGAATAAATGGATGGGAACATATCCCTAAAATTGAAATATCTTAAACATTTTACACTCTCAATTGGATATTTCTTATATATTACCTTAATCAATATCAAATATCCACTACTTTCATAAGAAATAACAATAACTCCATTGGAACGGAATAAATCACTATTTACATTATTGTATCCCCCGAAGAATCATACATGGATTATGTGGTGTTAGGAATGGGGATCCCTTCTATATTTTTTACTTTTCCATGATTAATGACTATATGAGAATATGAATTATTATTCTTATTGACATCGGTATCTAGAAATAGATATGGTCTGGAAGGGTTATCTTCACACCATGTAAACTTATTAATTCTGATTATATCTTACTCCTTGTGTTTAACATGAATAAAACCCTATTTTTGACATATCTATCTTTGTCCTTAATGAGTTTGTTACAAGAAAATCCCGTAGATGAAATAAATAATTTATTTCATATTGAAATGGTGTCTCATTTATAATAAAATTGGATTTTGTAATCCCCTAGGGTGATGAGGGGGTCCTTCCCCATACCCTAAAATGTTGTTACAATATTTTTTGGAAATGTTAGATGTTATAATATTGAATGAATTTCCTCTAGAATTTTGAACCATCTCACTAAAAGGATGTTAATGTGTTTTTACAAGACTGTGAGATGTGTCTTATTCAACTTGTTTATCACCACAATGATTTTCTTAACCCTTCACTCTATTCATATGTAATAGAGGTATCATCAATAATATTAAATGCATGATCATAAATTTTATCTGTACTGGATCCATTTATGAATGGAAATATGTTTTCATGTTGAATAATGGCCACAACCCCATGAGAATATTGGTCTTTAAAACAAAGGTTATAAATAAATATTACTATTCACTTATCACGAAATTGAAATATATCATCTTCGCTTCATGTGACCCCTCCCAGGAGGAATAACCTCAATATTGCTAGATTTCACTATAACATCCCTAGACTTAATTTTCATATCCCTGCAAATATATTTAACGAGTTGTGCAGCCATACCATTATTAATATTTAAAATCTCAGAAGATCCCCTAACATATGTGATCATTTAAGCACCATAATATTCTATATATTTAATTATTAAGGTATTTCAAACACCCTCAATAGATTCAAAAATAAAAAAATATGTATGCATTTATCTGAAAATATTTCTACTCTAGAAAATTTTGATTGATATGATACTTACACATGTTCAGATGTAAAGTTATAAAATCAAATTTTCCATATATTTTCATCTATATATGAGATGAGTAGAAAACATCAATAATGTTTTTATTATCTAAAATTTTATCTCAAAAATTTATATTACTTGTAGGAGTTGTTTAGAATCAATATCATTATGGGTAATCCAGAGGAGGACCTTATAAAATATATAATTATGGTTATCCACTGTGATTAATTTTTAAACCTATTGTTTATAATTACAGGTTCTATTATTGGACCTTATATTGAAACCTACAATGTTTCAATTTTTTAATATCAGAGTTCGAATATTCATGTAGGGTTAATATCTATACGTAGGGATGTTTTTTATAACTACATAATTCAGAATAGATATTTGGAGAACCCTTTTTCTGACGTCAATGTTATTCTAATAGTTTGGGTTCAAGATAGAAGGAGAAGACTAATTTAACTCAAATACATTCACTAGATTCTATGATCAGTCCATAGAATATGGTGAAGGTGGATAGTGTAGATTCCATCACACCAAGTCCATTAGGGTGTAAGGGAGACATATTTACCAGATGATACATCATTAAGGGGTTTTGTACAACAATGGAAATGAAATTGTTAATGAAGTAAATCATTGGCAATTCATCAAGGCTATTGAGTACTTGGTTCATCATTAGTGAAAATCTATTTGTATTGAATATGATTCAATGATAGTTATTTATTATTTTTTATCAAATACAAGGAATATAAATTTTTAATTTTAACCCTACTAGATCAAATTTATTTGTAACACTAAATAATTCAATTTGAAGGTATCATATTCCTACTAGGAACCAAGTCATATTGCATTAGGGTTTTCAAGGAAGGTGATTAAAAATAAGATTTTTAGGTAGTTCTAATAGATTATATATTTATTTAATCATAGTTTGATTAGGGTATGTGTGGTTTGATCCATAGAAACTTCTATAAAACCCCATGTATCATATGACCTCTTATCCCTCATTTTTAATTGTAATTTTTTTGGTAGGATTGTATTGTGTCAGATCTTTTTTCACTAACATATAATTCAATTGAAAATAGTAAATGAATTGTTTTTCATTTAAGAAATTCATAGATATTATAAATAAAATCCATGATCTATCTATTTTTCTTATTGGATCAGATAACATTATGAAACAATATAGATTTAATCATCTAAAAATTGATAACCCCTTTTCAAATTTTTTTTAGAATACTCCTCATTGACATCTAGTATTGAATTAAATGTTAAATAAAATTAGTTTAAAATCATCTTTTTTGAACCCATGAGAATAAGGGTTATTTTCATTGGATAATTATGAATTATTAAGCACTATTGTCTAACTATGTACTTGAATACTTTGTATATTTCTATTTTTTATGTGAAATTGTTTATAACAAATAATAATAACACATTACAAAATTGATAACCAATAATTGAGTATTATCATAATTAAAATATTTATAAGCATACCCTGACATGAATTAATATTCTAATATATTTAAATGTTATAATATTAATTGTTTTCTATTTAAAATTTTATATTTGTTATGCATCTCACATTTTTTAGTATTATAAAAATAGAAAATAATTGTTTAATAACGGATTTTTTATAATTATTTTTGATAGGGAATGAGTTTATTCTTTAGATTTGGGATCATAAGATGTAAATTATTTAAATTTATTGGATTTCTAAATAGAATATTATACTTTTTTTCAATGTAAATATAAATTTAATCATTATTTGTTATTATATTAATTTATTTATGAGAACAGTATTAATTACATATTTTTGAATGAAATCATTATTGAAATAAGACATTTGAATGAATCATTAAAAACTATAGAAATTGAAAATATAATCTACATCATTCCATGTATGGAGTTTAATTCTAATATTTATTACATTATTTACCTTTAATATTACGTCATTGGTCATATAAATGGTAATATACTCCTAAAATACAATATAATTCATACTTTTTATATGAATAATTAATTATAATAAAATATTATTCATTAATGATGATTAAAAAATATATTTTTATTAAATACTATGAAAGATCTAGGTAGCTAGTAAACTTTATACATACTGATTATGTGGTCCGATGAGTATAGAAGATAACAACGATTTCTATATGCTTTTTAATTTTATCTATGAAATTATTAGATATTTTTATCTATTGATGAAGACATTAAATGTCAATGCCATTGAATTATTTATATTTTCTAAAAATAATGATTCAAACAAATTTGGAAAAAAATTTAGGAAACATTAACACGATCAAGGTGATGAATACATAAACAATTAGTAAAATAAAAAAAGATTAAATGATTAATTATATTATAGCATCATCTTATTTATCCACCAAATTTTCATTTTTTTTAGAATGAGTAGAGTCATACATTTTTATTCATAGTATGATAAATGATGAGTATATTTATCATTTTTATGTCACTATGGTGTTTGATTATCTATATATTTACATTTATAATAAACAATTTTTCGTCATCTGAATCTAAATAATCAAGGGTTGATTTATTTTTTGGATGGTTTATAACATTTAATTTATGAAAATATTTTTTATTTATGATTGATTATTTAAATATTTTTCAACTAATAATATTTAAAAAATTATTATTGGGTATTTTGTGTATCAATTATTGATAATATTTCATTCAAAAAAAATTAAAAAAACATTTATCATACGTGCATATTCATTGAGATCAAATGTGTTTTTGGATGAACCATTGGAAAAAACAAGATCATATCGATGTCAATGAATAGAAAAAATAAATTGATTTATAATAAGAAAATTTTCATAAGAGACTATGGAATCTATGTTTAATTTTTATACAAATTATATTTGAGGTCTCATCAGAATCATTGATATATAGTGGGAAACTCCACACATTATTAAGATGATTATTTTTGTACATTCATACTAGAATAAGAAACATCTATTTTTTAGGCCACTAAAAGTTATATAGTTTTTTGTTAATTTTTAAAGGGTATTAAATCCAATAATGGCTTTATGTACCCATATTATTTTTTGATTATATTTTAAATGTATGAATGGGTAATACACATTATTAATTCAAAAGTTTTATATGAAAACATAACATTTAATGTGTTGTTTATATATATAAGTAACATTTGATACAAATTGTTTTTCAATGAAATAATAATTATTAATTATGAATAGTGTTTCACTATAATTGAACAGTCACTATATATATTTTTTATTATTAAATATAAAAATTTAATAATTATGAAATATATAATTTTTTCCAAAACTACTTTTTATATAAGAAATTATTGAAGGACTGGTATATGATAATAGATTTTCTTTTTAAGAATCACGATGGTGATTCGAAATTGTGAAAATTTCAATGATCCATATATATTATGATTTATATATTAACTATAATATATTTTTTATAAAATTTTCAGTACATTTAGTATCAGTTAGAACCATGGATATATTGTTTTATAGATACAACCTATTGGGTGATTTGATTTATTCTAATGGTCATTTGTTGATTGAAAATTACTCATCCTACGTGATATCAACTATTTTATCATTATAAATAATTTATTATGAAAATAATCTAATATAGTTTCATTATGGAGTGAACATAAACACAATATGTTTATATAAATGTATTTAAGTCAGACTTATATCATAGAAATACTCATAAAACATATAGTGGAAATCAAATTTAGGGGTTTGATATAGAGAACAGAAAAAAGGTCTTCAATTTAGTAACATATTAAGATGTATTATGGGAGATAAATAATAATTTATTAATATAAAAGGTAAAAATATGACAGATATTGATAATTCTATAGATTCAAGATCAATAATTTATACTGTGTTTTATATTTATATAAATTCCAAAAAAAATTTCAATCATAAGAATATGATATTAATCATACACCAAGTTTAATTCAATTTATTACATGACCAATGAAAATAGTAAATTCTAAAAAATAATTATTTAATGGGATTATATGAAGGTGAAGTTATGATTTATTTATGAATCATTGAAATGGTGGGAGTTATGAGGTTTATACTAATCTATAAAAGTGGGGTTTTATTTAGAAAATGAAAAAACAATGTTTAGAAAAGATATGCTTTAGGTAGGATTTTATTCTATTTATTTTTGTTTTATAGTAAAATATGATTTCATATCAATTCCTAGAATGATATTAAATATAAATAAAAAATAATTTTTAAAAAATAAATCATAAATAATCTATTTTGTTTTAAATAATGTATTTTAATTGTCTCAAACAATCAAATTTAACGAGGTAATCAATTCGATGACTACTTTTTTTTATTAAAAAAATATTTTATTGTCTATTAAAAATGATAAATATTACTATAATGTGTTTGATAAAATGGAATTTTGAGTTTATAACATCCTAAGAAGAATTATAACATATGGATAATATGAATATAATAGATAAAAATTACATATCTATAATTATACATCCATGAGAAGATGAAAATAAGAATTCATGGTTCATACCCCCAATATGTGATAGTTAGAAGTTAAATCTTCCTCCCTGATAATGAATTCCCATGTAATGTAAGTCACCAAATAATATGATGTCTCTAAATTAGTAAATAATATAAATATATCAATATATAACCATTCTCAATGAATGTGATTGTAATTCAACTGTCACAGTATAACAAAAGGAATAAAATTATATCATTCAACTCTATTATGAGTGATGATACAATTATAACAATGTGAGTAATCCTCACCACCACTAATACATTAAAGTAAATAAATTGTTCTCATATTTTAATTTTGATAAGAATTAAAGAAACATATATGTATAAATTAAGGCCACTAAAAAGTGAATCTAATCAGACACATCACCAATTGGTTGTGTGATCATCTCTTCATTTAATGTACAATTCTTTAATATGGTGATTTCATGATTAATTCCATAATTTTTACACCATTAACACATAGTATTAATTCATATATCACCCTACCATGTTGATTTATATTATATAAAATGGTATGGGTTCGGAAATTTTTATTTTATAATTAAATATGAGCATTGTTTTCCCAAAAATGGATTTAAAAATTCGAAGAATAATCTTGCCAATATATTTTTTATTTTTTTCATCAAAATGAGTATAAAATAGTTTCAAAGAATTAATTATCCATATATTTTAATTACTCCTACAAAATAATTCCATATACTAGAATCTCATGAGATAATCATAAAATTATTATTCTTTTAATAATGTGTATTCATATATTACCATTAATGTTTGGATGAAATATTCAGAACATTTTTTGATTATTTTATCTTAAAGGATATAATATTTCATAAAATTCCAAATATAGAATGTAATTTTCCTAATAAATCCTTTATTATGCATAGTAGATGGATAAATTTACCTTTTGAATAGCATTTGTTTTTGTTAAAAATATCCAATTAGGATATCCCAATATAGATTAAAATAGACCCCATTCCTTGTTCAATTCATTGCATAATAATAATTTCAAGGGGTATTCATGATAGCAATACCGAGGTGACACACATTTGGAAAGAGGGAATACATGTTGCAGAATCCCTTGCTTCCTTTAATGTTATTTTCCTTGACCCATGGGTCCTCTACAATGTTATGTCATTCAAAACTAAAGGGATAAATTTGATTTTAGGGGATTCCCTTATTCTACACTACAACAGACATCTATGAGCATTGTTTTCCAGTGTCCCTTCTACCTCTTTCTCTTAATAAAAATTTACCTGCTTATGATTGGAATTGAAAGTAGACTATCATTATCATTAGATAATAAAATATTTTCAGATAAACTACAATTGTAATAAAAAAATTAAACATTATGTATGATTCGATAAATGAATTATTCATTTAAAATTATATTATGAATTAAAAACTCATTTATTTAAGTAAAATATCTCATTGATCTATCATTCCAAAAATGAAATCTCTCTTATTCAAATAATTCAAAATAAATTTAGTATCATCAATTAATGAATTGAAACTAACCAATTACATTCTATTAATGAAAAAAACCATCATATCAGGTCAATACATTCAATAAATATCAATTTTATTTTCTAGATAATTTATTTTATAGAAAACCATTATTAATGTTACCCTATGTCAAATTCTAGTGAGGAGGTGATATGGATTCCATAAAATAAAAAAATTATTCTACCTTTCACAAAAAAATGATGAAAATTCTCTAATGATTTGTAATGTATAAAATTATTCTATTTCAAATCCCTGAAATATATTCATAAAATGATTAATTATTTTATGAAGTATTTTCTTTAGAATGTTCACCATATATAGCAGATTTATAGGCAATGATTACAAAACACATTACATAAGAATAATTCAATGAATTAAGGAAAAAATTTTATGGTTTTAATACTTCTCACCACCATCGTTATAACATATTAATTATAAGCAGTCAACCTTAATAATTACATAATCATGAATTATGTTTATAATTCACTATGGGGATCTTTTCAGGTGTAAATATTTAGAGAATTAGGTCATAACATAAACAATACAACATAAATATTACATGTAGACACTTTTACTCAGTATCCATTTTTTCAAAAAATAAAAACTCTTAAAAAAATTCATGCATACTTCCATATTTTAGAAATCATGTCTTTTCCTTGATCACATTATTGACGCTATTCATCTTTTAAAATCTGTGAAAAACATTTCAAAAAAAATGGGATGAGCATAAAAATCTCAGTAAGGGATACACAATGAATGAAAACTGTTAGTTTTTCAAAACAATAAGTATATCATGAATACTTTATCATAATTAATACATTTCACCTTTATGATGAAGTAAATACTCTTAACTAAATAAAAGGTATTTTATTACCAATTTGAAACCAAAAGAATACCATAAAACACATAGAAAAAACATAACATATAATGGTAACATGGGACATAAACATACTTAAATGGTATAACTATAAAGTTGACATACAAACATATCACTGAGTGGAATAGCCATACATCCAATTTCCCTTCCCAATAAATTGGTGGTTATAACATAACCACCCATCATGGATTATCCCATCACCACCCATCATTTGGTTTATCACGTAACCACCATTAAAATGTCAAAGTACCATTATATTATCATAACACATAAAGTATTACAAATATAAATATTTCACTAATAACATTTCATTTTCAATCAAAATAAATCATTTCAAGATATTGAAATAATAAATCTATTTCAAAACCCATTTTCAATTCCAAAACACCCAGAAAACTGAATAAGGTTTTTCATTCTCATTTTAAAAACAATAAGTTTTATAGAGGAAGATAACTAACAATTATGTTGACAAAGAGGTCATTATCATTGCAAGCATTAAAAACATTCCATTTTTTTAGAAAAACGCTTCATAGAAAAAAATATTTCCTTTATATGAAATTAAATGTCAAATGGTTCTATTATATACCATATAAAATAATGTCATATATAAATCAAATAATTCCACAATGAAATGAGATTGAGACAAATCCATTACAAAGATCATTTTGTAAATAAAATAGATCAATTATATTTATTCAATATAGATACGTATAATTAATGTATAAATACAAGATAAGACATTAAAATTTATTTCAGACATAATCATAGCACGACCTAATTAAAAGTAGTAGATTAAACCAAAGAGTGGAAATTGGGGTAAGAAGTTCACTAACATCATGTCCGACCTGGCCCATTCATTCATTAATATCATGAATAATAAACATAAAATAATTTATACATTATTAATAACCATTTTCAAGTTTGTTATTTCTTTTACATCACTTATTAACTTTCTAAAACAATTAGTTAATTATTTGTGTTCATATCAGTCATTTTGTCGATGTTCGAAACTTCAGTTAAAATGAACTTATTATATTAACAATTTGTTCATGTGGAAAAACATACATGATATGTAGAATGATATTAAGGATTTAGATATCATATTTATCATATATATCATATAAATATATATATATATTTATAACAGTACATACCATTTGTAGATAAGAAATGAAATGCATCGTTCGTCGAGACGGTAATCTGTTCATATGCATGAATGCTAATTTGATATCTATTACAGATTTTAATGGAATAAAAATGTAATTATACATAGATATATTATAATTCCAGTATAATTTCATTTATAATTTCATAAACTCATTCCTTTATATGTCCCACATATGAAATGAATGAGTCATATCACTTTGAGAGGGTGGTAGTCCAAACATCCTCAAATGAAATTATCACGTTTACCCATAATGGAAACCATAATGGTATGATATAAATGAAAAATACATAAATATAAAGACAATATAAATATAATATATATCACATATAAATAAATTTACATCATAATTTCTACCATGATAGGCAATAGAAGATAATTGAACAATCATCGTTTCGTGAGGCATTAGATTGTCATCCATAAAAACAGTATGTTATTTACCAATTTGATAGAGGTGAGTGTATGTGAAGTTCGAATAATTATCATAACAAAACCCTATTATATTTGGGATAGTGGTGTTTCTATAAAATATATGAATAAAAAGAGTTTATGGGGTTGGAAAAGTAAAATAAAACAAAATAACTTAAATGAATATGTTACCATTAAATTGGGTAACTCCCTTTGGTTTGAAACCAAAGGATATCTTGAAGTGCCTTCAGCCTAAGTTAGGGCTTCTAGGTGGAAGAGAGGTATGTATAGAGCTTAATTGGGTAGATTTTGGATGATCCATGGGGATTGAGAGGTGTGAGTAATGAGTTAGAGGTTAATATCTTTCTAGAAGCTGGGGGAGGGGTTCGTTAGTAATGTTTAAAAATATTATGTTATTATATAATGATATTCTATTTCTAAAGGTTAAAAACTCATCAATGTCAAATATATGAGGACTAATGTTCGAAATAAAACCATCCAATAATAATTGTATTGGTTTTAGATAGTGTTTTAATTTTTATAATCTTCTTTATTTAAATCATTCTTTAATGAGGTAAACACTGAATCATTATTATGTCATAAATAATTATATTTATTTATGTCTAAAAATTATAAAAAAATACCATGATGTATGAAATATTTTTATATTTCTAATGAATATTTATAGTCCAATAGATAACTTTTATAACTCCATGTTTAAATTAATTTACTAAAAGATATATGTTTAAGATGTTTTGTCTTTACTTTAAATTAATTAATATAATGTGACATTATCACTCTAAAATTGCTCCATGGGGTCTCAAATGGACGCAAGAATGCTCATAGTAGTACCTGACTCATCCAAATAGTTCAGGACAAGTTTTATGGTGATTTTTATTATTATAATCTTCTTTTTACCTTCCATGACCTTATTTAGCTTTAACCACGGTAAAAAAAAGTTAAAATTTACTATTCACTGAAAATTATTTTCATGTTATTGAACCAAATTTAACTTAATAATAATATCCTTGTTTTTAGGATTCTAAAAAATAATTTTACAGAAGCATAAAATTTTAACTTAAATTATAAAATCATCTTTTTAACTAATACTCAGTGTTTTCACTATTCATCACAAATTGAAGGTTTTCAAAAAAATACCAAAAATCCAACCTAAGATATATTTGATATTCCGAATTAAATTTTTTCATCTATTTTAACAAATTTAGAACATAGAAGTTAGATTATTTAATAAAAAATTAATTCTAGTTTTCAAAATAAAAAACGTGTTTTTAAGAAATAATATCTATCACATGATTGACACTTGTTTATATCCAATTTCAAAGTAAAATTACATTCAATGAGAAAAATTGGATTAAATGGTAAAAATATAATTTAATTACACTTTGAAACAAATTAGAAAGAAATACTATTCATTTAAAAAATTTAGATAAAAAGGGGGTTTTGAATTAATATATAATATTTTTCACAATTCATTTACAAATGAATTTTATCAGAAAAATACCGAATATTTACCCAAAGTATATTTTGATGTACCGATCCTACTGAATAATTTTATTTTGTAAAATAGAACATATCAATGTGATAAAAAATATATTTAAGGAGGGGTCACCATTAAAATATTGTAAATTGACCATTTAAAGAATACTGGAGTATTTATGCTTAAAATTAGATTGATTCAAATTTTAATCCCCTAAATTTTTTTGGATAAAAGTAAAAAAATTTCAAATACTTGTATAATAATATTGTTTTTACTTCTATTTATTCCCACTAAATCAACATCTAGGTGTTAACTAAAATTTTAAAAAATATAATATTATTATTTTTCCGTATGACTTTGCATTGTGTGTAACAATATACTACAAAGACACCCATTATTGCGTATTGGGTATGCCATCGGACATTGAATCCCATTTAAAGTAAAATTAATATTTATTTGAAAAATATTAATAAATATGAAAATGTATTATACTTTATCTAAATAGGATGTTACATCAATCCCCCTTCTTAAAATTACATCCTTATAGTTTTTTTCACTTATCAAATAAATGGGATTATTTTTCTCTCATAGAATTTTCAGATTACCACATTGCCTCTTCAACCATGTGGTTTTTTAAATGCCTTTACCTGATTAATTACCTTATTCTGCAACTCATGCTCTCTATGGTCATGAATCTAGACTAGTTTTTCTTCATAAGAGAGATTATCTTTAAACTAAAATACCTCAAGGCTCCAAACATGAGATGGATCTGACATATAATTTCTCAACATTGAAACATGGGAAAAATTGTGTACCTAGGATAACCATGGAGGTAAATAAAAATCATTCGCAACTGATACAACTCTCTATTGGATTTCATAATGTCCAATGAACTTCATAATCCACTATCTATTCCTACAAAAATGCATCACACTTTTCCATAGAGAAAAGTTGAGAAACCCTTATCACATACCTCAAACGAATTATCCTTCTTCCATTAATCCACATAACTTTTCTTCCTAGTCTAAGCTATTCTCATGTTCTTCTGAATAAACAAATCCTATTCAGCCATCTCTTCTACCAATTCAGATCTCATCAGATTCCATTCATCTAATTCATCCCAAAAATCTAGAGATTGATACTGCTACCCATATAATGCCTCAATTAGTGCCATCTGTATACTGGAATGAAAACTGTTATTATAAAAAAACTCAACTAAAAATTATGTTGGTCCCAACTTCCCTGGTATTTTAGTGAGCTAGAACATAACATATCCTCCATGGTCTAAAGTTTTCATTTAGACTACCCACCTGATTGGGTTTGAAAAGTGGTACTAAAATTTTATTCAGTACCCAATAACTTCTGAAATCCATTCCTAATTTTATATGTAAACCTGGGATCACAATTAGATAAAATGAATATAGTAACACCAGGAAACATGACAATCTATTTAACATACAAGCTAGAAATTTTATCTAGATATAATGTTTCTCGAATAGGAATAAAATTAAAAGATTTAGTTAATCGATCAACAATATCCCAGATTGCCTTATTACCTTTATATTTCTTTGGTAATCCCACAACAATGTTTAGGGGTATATTTTCCGATTTCCACTCTGGAACCGGTAAATACTGAAGCATCCCATTCAGAAATTACCACTATAATTTAACATATTGACAAGTCATACACTTCATTGTAAAGTCAGAAATATCTCTCTTTAGTCCATCCCACCAGTAATACTCCTGGTGATATATGTACATCTTAGTACTGCTAGGATGAACCAAAAATGGAGAAATATGACCTTTACATAAGAACTCATTAATCAATTGCGAATAACAAAACACACATTATCACTTCCCAAATATCAACATACAATCATTAGCCATGTTAAATTAAGGCAACTTACCCTTTCATAACAACTCTACCTTTTTCTGAAACTCATTGTCTTCCTTGTCCACTTGAATAATTTTATAAAGATTATTGCAATGACACCTGAAACAATGTAGCAGAATTTATAGTATGAACAACTATTATTCCAATGTTCTTCATGCATTTAATCAAAGTAACTTGTTTAAAACATTACAAGGTTAATTAAGCATTACTTTTTCTACTAAAAGGATGAAACACTTTATTTTATTTTCGCATTTGGTAATGGATCATGCAATAATAATCCATGATTAATTCCAACCATCTCCTCTATCATATGTTTAATCCTTTCTGAGTGAATATATTCTTCAAACATTTGTGGTCAGTATATATTTCACATTTAAATCCATACAGATGATGCCTCCATATTTTTAAACACAATAATAGTTCTACTATACATAAAGAGTATTAAGTAATGAATAATTATTATGGGAAATTATGTGGTATCATACTTACCTAGGATGTTTTTTATGATTATTTGATGGATGAGAAGAAGTTTTCATGGGAGAATGTGCATGAGATTGTGAGATAATATCCCCAAATATATCCTTTTAATTTATTATCAATATGGGGAGATATACATTATTTAATTTATATATGTTAATAAGAGTATTTGTCAGTAAATATTAATGTTTAGATTGATGATTTAAAGTTATTAATTTATATTTCTTATTAATTATGAATTGAAGAAGTAATGTTAATGTAAACTCTTATTTCTGACTAATGCTTGAAGTATATAGGAGAATAGTTTCAAGAAAATGGGTTAAAATATTATTTATTTATTTTGAATGTAATTTATGAATATAAAGGTGTTCATCGGTGATAAAATACTATATATAATATTTTATTGAGGATGAAAGGCCTTGAGATTGATTGATAGTGTAATGAGATGTGTTTGTGTTTCTACGTGGATAAAATTAACATTATGATTCTATAATCTATGTAAATTAAAAAGTAAATTTATGCTACCTATGTAGGGATAAAATTTTATTAGGATAAATTTATTTTATGATTATTTATTCTCAAAATTTTCAACGTGATATTTTCAGATATGAGAATAAAAAATCAATATTTGGGAACAGTATATTGATATCCTTCACCATGTGTAAAATTTAAATAAAGTGTTTTATATTTCATCTCATAGATTCCTACGGGCTATTAAGATATCAAATTTCCAACATAATGGTAGTCCATAAACATCATCATGTTAATAAGAAAATATTTTCATTTATATGGGTTCCTAAAAAATCATGGCGAATGCATTAAAGTATGTCTATGTTATGTAAATGTCATTTATTTCATCGTAACTATAATTCCATAAATAGATGAATTATCATGAGGTCCATTGAATAAAAAGGGTGAAAATACAACATGAATCATGACATAAGTATGAAACAATCTCATATTTTATTTACATTGGGTTTTGAATAGAATTTTTTGTTACATTTTACACTATGAGAAATGTAGAATTAAATCTATCTATTATTCATTATTGGTTTCATCATGAAGAAATAATGATACCTAAATCTCATGATAGTTATTTTAATAACATAGAATATGTTATAGTGTCACATCTTTTCATATATATTTGAAATATATGATATTTTTATTGATAATAAGTTTTCAATTATAAAATTACCATATGAGGGTAATGGTTGAGGCTTTATGTGATTTTAAATTAGAACATCCTTGACATTTGTGGATATATGAAGGATAATAAGATCCAACTATGATTTATTGAATATTAAAAATTAAATAATATATGTAATGATATTAAATGTATATTAATAACATTCTAAATAAAAAATTACAAGAATTAATGAGGTTATTATTGAGATTATTGAGAGTTCTCAAAAGCATATTACAAAAAATTATAATATCTGAAACTATAATGTATTAAAGAATGTTAATTAGATTAAAATGACTTAATTTATAGTAATATAAAATGTACATGACTATTCGTGAAGGATAAGGAAGAACAAAACCACCCAATATATTATCTGTGTTATAAAATAACTCTTTGACTCCATTAACCCAGAATCAATGTCTAATTTATAATGATGGTGTAAGAATAATATTATATCATCCCAAAGTACCACTCATTTTAAAAGTTTTTAAATAGAAGATACATTCTAGATTCGCATATTTCATTGGAAATATAAAATACATAACACACAAAAAATTATAGAATCCTTGAAATAGTCATCATACCTTTCTTCATATCATAAGAAATTTAAATAAATAATGTGTGAGATCAGATTCTATTTAGGAGTTACATAGAGTAAATGATTTCAATAGTGAATATATATTAATCAGTATGTTAAGGTGAATATATGTAAAAATATTATATTTTATAATTAAATTTTGATAAAAATGTATCCATGTATTATTTTTTTTGTCTTAATCTCATTGATAAAAAATATTGAATTGTAAATAAAATAATTTATTAATGTAGGGTATTGTCATATTAGATATCATGATATGTATACCATCAAAACCTTGAACCATGGTAGTTTAATCTATGTTTATTCAGACACCTAAAATCTAATTATTTTGGGAAACTAACATGTCATTAAGAACTATCACAACATAAAGGGGCTATATAATTTTGGGCCTAACCAATCAATGTCCTTCCAATGCATTCTTCATATATTAATTTGAATTAATAATAATATATCTTAAAAAAAATCTATATGTTGTAAATGATACAAAATATCAATATTTAATATGTCAATAAACTACTTTTCAATGTAAAACCAAAAATATGGAACTTATATATGGTTTCAGAAATAATAATTTCCATGAAACAAATGATATGGATATTTAATAGAAATGTAATTTTTAAAGATCATAATATTTATAATGTTTCAATAGAATTCTAAATACCCTAAAATTACTATGAAATGAGATATTAATATAGATTTGTCTAAAATAGAAGTACAGTAAAAAATCAGTTACATTAGAGAATTAAGGAAAATAGAATTGAAATATTAAAATAAGTTCTCATTAAATAATTTTCATTGAAACCCCATGGAAATAATTTATTAGAACCTAATATCATAAAATTATTAAGATGGTTGAAAATAAATTAATTCATTATACATTTTGAAAAATATTCCTTTTTGACATTCATTAAATAAGTTAGAAAATGATCCATTCAAAACTCAATATAAATATTCCCTAATAAAATTTAAAAATTAATGGATAACATATGATGTATTTAAAAATAATTTATGTAAAAAAGGTAAATTTGTAAATAAATTTTGACAAATATGGATATATAAGAAAAATATACATGACTAAAAAGATAAATAATTTATAATTTTCTTTTAAACATTCATCAAAAAATGTAGAATGATTTTATTAATTATTTATTATTAATAAAAACATATTACTATTAAATAACTCCAATTATAATTATATATACAATAAAAATACAAACTATTTCAAGATAAAAAATATGTGTCTATCGAGTGGAAATTGTGAAAAAGTTATTTATAATTATCATATAATTGAAGTGAGAATTAATAAATGAAGTGATAATGTTAAAAAAATTAAATAAAAAATAATAATAAAATTTAACAAAAAAATGTAATTTCAAAAATAATTTTTTAATAATATAGGCATTGAAGTAGAGTTATAACCTAATACAAGGAAATTGAGTATAGAAACCCCATACTTCATTGTAAAATTAAGTCAAATACCCTTGAATGAATCCATTTGAATTATATCTTATAATAATATGTAATATGAAGAGTAAATTACATGACCTAAAAAGTGGAAAATTATACACCATATAAATGATATTTGGTAGAGAAAATTAAAATGTGCCTCAATAAAGGGAAAATGAGACCAAATCCCTTACCTCACTTTCAACAAACCTCATGTTTTCTTGAAACCTCATCTTTATTTAATTTAGATATAGTATACATACATATCTAAAACATATAAATTATTATAATATTATATATGTTCTATTTATAACATTTAATCTCACATTTCCATTATCCTTTTTTATTATCATTATTTTTGTTGTTAGATCCCACATTTTTCATGTATGTTGTAATTCCAATGTGTTTCTTCCATTCTCTTTTGTCAAGGATCCATATTCACAAAATTATTATTCATGGTATTAATTTACCATATAATAATCATATATATATTTACAGTTATACAAAAAATTTATATGTATAATATAAATTACAACATTCATGCTGATGGTTAGGATATGAATAAGCATAAAATATGTATTAAATTTTAAACAGGTGGAATGAAAGAAAGAAAAATAATAATTTAATTTTATAGGATAAAAAATAAATCAAAATATATAATCTAAATTATTTAAATCTATAACTTTTATGATCCATGTAATTGGGAAATGAATAATTGGCCACATAGCTTCGTGGATGTGGTAGTTCATAAGTACACATTAGTGACATTATTATTTTCCAAAAGATTTCTATGTAAAAATGTATATATGCTTTTATAATTATGGAATCATATTTTTGTCATAAATTTAATATATATTATTGATTCATGTCATTATAACCATCCATGTAAATTCTTTATGAAAAATTTATTACACCATTAAGTGGAGATGATTAGTTGAGAATACACATTAGTGATGTTTTGAGTTTTCATAGGATTAAAATTCAACAAATATGGTTGTACCTTAATTTTATCACCCCACCCCTACATGATTGTCTTGAAGAGTTGGTGAGGGTTACTTGTCCTTAAGCAACGTTCCCAAGGCTCCAAAGGCAGGAAGTAAATTCCAAGGTCTTTGGGAACAAATTGGGGAACAATTTTCCCTTAAAAACCTACCAAACCATACACTAACAGCCACTCTAAGATACATGTCAATAAAAAACTCAAGCATGTATTCCCAAAATACAACCAAGTTGTTCCACAATATAACCCACAAACCAATACAAAACAACATGATAACAGACTACTATGCGGAAGACTAAACAAGTGACCCAAAATAAACAAATACACACTTTACGACTCCACCCAAAGCTCCATTCTCCAAGAACCACCACATCAGCCAAGCATCGCCACGAACCACTAGCAATGAGTTGTATTACCTTTACCTGTGTCTCAGAATACGAAATCTGAAAATGCACCAAAATGCCAAAGCAGGGGATGAGTACTAATACATAGTAGGTTTTCCACAAATGACGTCCCTACATACGCCACTAGGATACAACTACTAGCACATTTATATAAAGCAGTTTGTATAAAATAATCATAAGGGAAACCGTTACTATAATCCAAACATACCCTTACCAAGCCGATCTATCTATGGGAAAACCAAACAAACATGCCACAATCAATTTCATCTTTTCACATTAGCAGATCAATGTCCATATAAAAAATAAATTCACCACACACGTTTTCACAACCCAATACCGGTATAAAAATCACGGAAGCACTTTTTCCCAACTCATTTCTTCCTTCCCAAATTTAGTGGAACTTCCCAACCACTTACTATTTATGGTGTCCCTTAGATCCACTACCTATCCCCTTATTATAGTAGTACTTCCCTCTTAGTTCCAAACAACATTCAAACAATCCATAACCAAGCATATAACCCACCAGGGTCACCCAAATATGCAATTAACCATTTCAATTGTAGTCTGAGGCACTTCAATAAATCTAAAACTTATTGAAAACACCCTTCCACCCATTTTACACACAAATTCCCATTTAAAAAAACAAACCCTTTATTGAAAAAGTATTTCATAAGAAATCTTAATTAATTCAATAAAAACGTCAAATTTTAAAATCTCTATTTTAAAATATCAACAATGGAATTTTAACCAAAAACCCATTTCTTCACAAAAATCCCCAAGAAAACACCACCAAAAGGATTTCCATTCATTTTTTCACGTCAGAAAAATAATAATTTTACGGGACACAAATGAAATGTTACCAAGAATCAGGTTCTAGCAAGGTGGAGTCAAGAGAGAATCCACCTACCTATTTGGGTTTGTCGAAATCGACTCTTCGCCCAAACGCACTCCAAACCAGGTGAAATCCTCCACGAAACCACCTCAAAAACCCTTACCTAACATAAAAAATATAAACCTTTAACAGAAAATGGAAACACAACCGTAGATATACATGAAACCCTTGTAGATCTAGGAAACAAAGAGAGGGAGAGGGCTAACCCTAAACAAAACATCAAAGAACCAAAAAAGGGACTTACCTGAGGATAACCACTTTCGATCCACCAAGGAAAATATTCAATTTGACTCCAAAATGATTTAATGAGGTCCACCAACATTTGAAAATAGTTAATCCTACGTGAGCCATGAGTGAGAGGAATAATTACGGAAAAATGGAAAATCTCGAGTTGCACAGGACATAAAAACCTATACTTTAAGTGGTCACACGGTTACCCTTCACTGTTTGGAAAACCGTGCGCTAACCATGTGGTTTCCACTATCTCACCTTGGGAAATCTCATGGATTACCACCATGGTCTGACAAATTGTGTGCTGCCTGTGCGGAGCCCACTCTCAAGGTTGCATGGTTTCCTAGGCAGGTTGCATGGTTTTTTCAGACTGTGCGCCAACTGTGCTCCAATAAATAGCCTCCACAGTAACACCTTGAGATTTAATGATAAATATTTTTTTATGTCATATTTTATTTAAAACACCAAATTAATCTTTCACTAAACACAACACTAGCTTGGCTAGTGTTACATGCAAGAGCAACCTTCCTCAATAGCTTGAGTTGTACGCAATACCGAGTTTCACTAAAAAATGATATAATATTATAATATTTTGAACAAGACGTTATGAATAGTATTAACTGAATTTTTAATTTTCTAACATTATAATTAATCTTACAAATTTTATAGATTGTTGTATGAAAACAAAATCCAATTTTCTGATAAAATAATTATTTTACAAAAAAATTGCAGTTTTACAACCTTTTGATGCAGCACCCATTTAAAATCTAATTTTTTAGAACTTTATAAGTTAAATTTTACAAAATAAACTTCTTCATTTGAATGAGGATATAATAATTTTCATTGAAATTTTTTTTTTCTTTTATGATAACTTTCATATTTTGATGAATAGTTAAAATACGCTAATGTTTTCTAAAAAACAATTTTTTCATCAAGATATTTTATATGGATAAATGATAATATTTAATGGTCCAAAATTAAAAATAGAATATATTATTACCATTTAATATAATCAATTTCATTACGATAAATTTTACATTGAATTCATAGGTAAAAATATTCAATCATTGACAATGCTTTAACTTTTAAAAAACTTTTTCATAATGATGAGATAAATTTTAAATTAATTTCTGCAGCTTTTGTGTTTTGAATTTTGAAAAAATGATACATATTTGGATTATGTGGTTCCAAATTATGTTAATAGGTTACTTATAATTTTTCTATTTTATGATTAGTAACTACAGTATTTTTTTATTTCTTATAGTTAAAGGTAAATTGGGTAATTGATGGTAAAAATAAGGATATAAAATTACCATAACACCTAAAAAAGTTTTATTGGATGAATAAAAGTTTACCCATATCACATATGGGTCGGAATATATTAATTTCATGTACTTTTGACAAAGAAAATAGTATAATTATTATTAAAACAAATGAATGTTACAACATGTCACTCTCTTATATCTTATATGTGCAATAATTTTTATATATTGATAAACTTCATAAAACATAAAATATAAGTAGTCTCTATAAAGATATTAAAATTCTCTACATCATGAGAATTTATTTATAATTTTTATGTATTAAATAACAATAATTAATGATGACACAATAGTGATGAAGAAATTATTTTATTGATTAAAATATCAATAAATGGTTTTAAAATTCTTAGAATAAAGATAATATTAACTAATTAATGTTCTCAACATATTTTATAGAGGAATATAACATTTTAGGAATCTATTAAATATTTTTTTCGATTATATTGTCTCTGTAGATTTTATTTAAATGCAAATAAATGAATAGTATCAAAATTGACACAATTGATATTTTATAAAAATAACATATTATAAAATTATTTAAAAATCACAAAAATAATTAAAAATTATATATTGAAATTTATACAGTCAATAATTTTATAAAGTATCCAATTATAGAAAATTCACTACACATAATTAATTATTTATAACAATTTAAAATTTAGAATATTATTATCACATATAAACTTAAATAGATGAAATAAGGAAAAATCGAGTTGATAATGTTTAAAATAAATTCCCAAAATGTCTAAATATTACTGGTTGATGATATTTTATCCAAATATTGTGGTATATTTAATGTTTAGTCATTTTGGATGTATTTATGTGGGGTTTGGGTTTTTTATAAATTAATATTTTTGAGGATTCTAAAGGTGCCCCTCTCCTACTTTATAAAATGAAACCTATTAGAGGTCCATGTTTCCTTTAAATAAAAACTTTATTAACCTAAGAGGATATTTAGAAGATGCGCATCGAAAAAGAGGTAATATCCTTTACCGATTCTTTCAAATTTACTTTTTCTTCTACATCCTCTTTTTTAATTATTTTATTATAATGTAATAGAATCAGTATCACACATATACGTATATGATGTTATAAATATGAACCAAACCTATTTTAACTTATATCCATCCTATGGAAAATAAAATCACTTTGTCTACGTACGTACGGAATACCGTCTCCACGCTGTGGTGTAATATGTTTTCCACCACCAACTTACATGGATGGGTATAATTGTGTAAATAATAACTAGATATGATTATTATAACATGACAATAATTATGAGATATTCTATCATTCAATCCAATACCATTCAAAAATTATGGGAACGATATCGTCGCTCGTGCATATGTACGGCTTACCGTCTCCACAGTACTATGTGATTTGTTCTACATGATCTTCATTAAAACCATGATTATATAAATTAATTTAATGAATAAATCTGATATATATTAAACTAATACTATTCTTTAAATGCTATTTCTATAATCTAAAAATAGGAATATGAATTTATTCGACCAAACACACATAAGAACATAAAACAATTAACACCTAAATAAAAAGTCACAATGAAATATTACTAATAAGAAGAAAGTAATATAACCATGTATGATATCATAACAATAAATATGATTATGTAATAATTAAATTACATTATTTAAATCGTTATAAAGGTGGTTCAACAATGTACACAGAATATCAGACATAATGTAAGGGAAAATCTCGCAATCTCATTTTTATCTGAGATTGTTTATTCTTCAAGAATTTACTGGGGAATATTTATCATCCACATCTATGTGTCATCAATAAGTAATATTATTTATATCCTCCTACATTTTTTAAAATCAAATTTTACTTATTGGTTATTTTTTAGTAAATTATATGAAAGTAATATTTTTTTTGTTTTCAGTAGGAGGTACTTATTGACTTTTCCGGCAAAAGTATGAGAAGATTGTTTATTTTTACCTTATATAGAATAAATAGATTTTTATGAATTCATATAAAATTATTCTCATGAAGATTCCTTTACAACATTTCTTTTTTAATTTCAATTAACTACTTTTAGTTTAAAATTTTATGACATGTTGGTATAGGAAAAATATTTTGGAAGAAGAAACAATATTTTCCTTATGAATATAGGTTAATTGTTTTATAAAAATTATTTTCCATATTAAAAATATAGGGTTCTATTTATAACCATTTTATAAAATTTATTTGATTATATTTTGATGGAATTATTTTTTAGAAGTCCTTTTATTTAATATGTATTATGTTATTATGTCATGATGTTTAAGAATCCAATTTTTATTACATGAGTTATGGTATAAAATATGATTTATGATTCTGTGGCACAAATTTGAATGGTTTCATTGTGGGATGGGTGGGACCAATATATTCGTCCAATTCATTGGGTAATGAGTTATATTTGATGGGAAAGACATGGCTGGAATGAAAATTTAATCTGGTTCAGTGATACATTACTGGAATGTGCAGTGAACTCGGTTCAGTAATGGACTTTTTCCACAATGTTGGTCTTGGAAATGAGTCATGAATAATAGGAAATGATTTTCTATGATTATTTTTTTCCCAAATGTTTCATGTTTTATGTTATGATTGTTGGGATTACATTTTAGTACTATTATTTATAACATGTCATGATATTATGATCTCTTTTGCAGGTTATTATTTTCAAAATTTTATGTTCTTATGAATATGATATGATTTATATTTCTTTTTTTACCCTTACTGAGAATTTGTGTTAACCCTTTTGTATGTTATCCTTTCTATAGGTCAAGAAGAAGGTGTAGGATCGAAATAATGATGTAGATGCTCAATATACAAGATGGGGTGAATTGTATACTATAAAAATTCCTTTGGAACCTTTAAAGTTAGTTATGAAAAAACGTGTTTTCCTTAAGTAAAGGAATGGGATAAATTTAACAAAGTTAAACTAAGAAAATTCACAACATCTCTAACACCAAATGAAAACTTGGAAAGTGATTCTGAAAATAGGTTCCGGAAATATGGTTTTGGAAATTGAATCTTAACAAAATATTACAAAAAGACATTATACCTTAATGCGTATAGAACCTAAATGAAACAGAGTACAAGTAAGAAAGTATAAGAAAGTTATAAATTCCTTATAATAAAAAATGCAGCGGAAATAAACGAGTAGAAAAACTACACGTAACAATATATAAGTCTTTTAACCCAACGAGAAGGGTATCCAACAACCCTGGATAAAGGTCCCTTGATTTATACTTTCAAGCAAGTCTCTCTTACCCACACCAGGGTAAGTCCTCGATACGATGATCGGAGTGTTTCTATCTTGCTATCCCTGTATGCCCTCAACATCAAGTAAGTTGGAAACCTCTGTCTTCCTCAGCATGGAAGCCCTCGAACTTCAAGGTAGTCGGCACCTCTGTCTTCCTATCCCCGGAAGTCCTTGAATGTAATCACCAACATTCGGAGTCGCATTAAGCAAATACTAAACGAGTGGTTCAGTACACACAAGGCATGAAAAGTTTTCTCTCTCTAGAATCACCTTAGAAGCATGTGGTCTCTATATTGATCAACATCATTCTATTTGAGCTCTTTCAAATGAGCTCCTATTTATAGGAAAATTTCCAACGGTCAGCTCCCTCCTCCAATGGTCATATTTTCCATGAAACTCGAAGGGACCTATACACGTGTAACATAGCCAACGGTTAGTTTATAATAGAATATATGACATCGTTTTATAGCAAAACAAGTGTAACAGAATGTACGACACCGTTTAAAATCTAACTCAAATGTTCGGAGTGAATATTCGGAGTGAAAGTTCGGAGTGAGAGAAAAAATATTAAAGAGTAGACAAATTATAACAACGTAAGCAAAATGAAAGTTCGGAGTCTAACAAAAAATAATTTTCGGAGTCTAAATAAATTAAGAGTGTATAAAACAATGTTGATCAGAATCTGTTTAATAGGTGAATTCAGAATGAGAATTTGGAATGAGAATTCATCATCAGAATTCGTAATGATAATTCTTCATCAGGTTTCTTAATGAGAATTCATCATCAGAATTCGTAATGAGAATTCATCATCAGAATTCGTAATGAGATTTCGTAATGAGAATTCGTTGTCAAACTTCATAAGGATTCGTATCCTGAATCTGGAGTAGAACTTATTCAGAGTTCGAAACCGGAGTTTGGAATGAAACTTTATCACAGTTCCCATCTGGATTTCAGAGTGAAACTTTATTACAGTTTTTATCCAGAATTCAGATCCTAAAACAGAATACAATATATCAAAGTTTCAAAACAATTCCGAGAAAAAATAAATGAATCTGAATCTTAGAAATATATGAAAATGAGTTAAGAAAGATTTTACTTACAAATGAAATCTTCCTTATAAAAGCAATTTTCCTTATAAAAGCAATTTTCCTTATAAAATAGATTTTCCTTGTAAAAGAAATTTTTCTTAAAGAATGGTGTTTCTGATTATCAAAACAAGATGGAATGGAAAATTCATAAGGAAAACCTTATTGACTCAACAATCTCCCCATTTTTGGAAAGCGCAAACATCCATATGAAAAAGAATATCTAAGAAGAAAGAAAAACATTAAGGCTTATCTCCCTTTGCATTAAGGATATTGATGAATACGACTAACTCCCCCTTAGGCTTTGAAACTCTAAGGATCATATTCTAGATTTCCATAATGATATTTCATTATGAATAAGAATGTCTTTTTTAATGAGAATCTCCACCTTAGATAAAAACTATTGGAGTTTGTTTTCTTTCTCACCCTTTGTTAAGATTCTTTTTCCCTTTCATTTGAGTTCTTTTCCTTCTCCCCCTTTGTGATTTTCAAAAATAATTCGAGGGAATGGAGAATATAAAAAAGTAACTGAAAAATTAGTACTAAAAACAAATGAAACGAGCAAGCAAAAATTTTTATTAAGTTTGAAAATCTCAATAACAAAGAAATTTAGATACAACAAAAGATCAGATCTATCTATTTTGGATCTTTTTTCCTTCGCCATGAGACCCTTATGAATATTCTTTATCTTCTTTAAGTCTTTATGATCTTCTTCAGCTTGCTTCTCTAACACAACAATTCTTTCATTTTGGGATTCAATCTTTCCTTCCAAGGCTTGAAGCTTTTCTTCCTGAGATTTAAGCTTTTCTTCCTGAGCCTTCAATTTCTCTTCAAACTCAATCCGATGATCGCTTTCAAACTTCCAGTTTTGAGAGACAGAATTCAGCTTCCCATTCAGATCTCTGACTTCTTGATTCCAGACGTTCTTTTCATCTGTCAGCTTCTCTTCAAAGGATGAAGTCGCCTCACTTATCTTCTTATCCTCATTCTCAAAATCATCCTCAACATTATCTTGAAATTCATCAATGAGCCTCATTTCTTCCACTGTCTTCCTCGACCAGCTAGTCATCCTCTTGAAAGATCTTTTGTGGGCTTCATAGCTGATAATGAACATTTTTAGCTGGGCCTCTATTTCAACACACTTTTCCATAACCATAGATACAGAGTCTGATTTCTGATTCAAAGCATGTTGGAAAATTTGGCATCTTGAATCAATGCTTGAGAAAGTTGGAATAGAACCTACCAGCTTCATTAAAGACCGATCAACAAAATCTTGCCCCAACGAAGATGACTCCGAATCCGAGACTCTTCTTGGAGAAGTTTCTTCTTCAACTTGATCAAGCTTTCTCATTGAAGAACTACCAACTTCCTTTCTCTTCACCGCTACTGAGCTCGGAGTATCAGCAACAATTTTCTTTCCATTGTCTCTTTTTGGAATGTAATCTTGTTCTGGAGTTCTCTTTTCACTATCAGAAACATGAACAATATTGTCTTCCTCATCAGGAACTTTCTGAGCACCAACCTCTTCATTCTCCATTTGAGAAATATCTTGTAGAATTTGTTCATCCTCTACATGATAAGCTACTTCTTCTTCTCCTTTCTCTTCTTCCATTACTGGAGTGACTAGGTTTGAATACTCAGCTTCTAAGGTTCAGATCGACAAATGTTCTGAAGGAGTACCCTTATAATCATCTACTTGATTTAAAACATCTCCGGTTTCACCACTTCCTTCAACAACAGCTTCTTCTTCTTCTACTTGCCCAATCTTCTCTATTTCCTCAACAGGCTTAGCAGCTGTCTCATCTGATGCGACAAAATCTCTTCCTAGAGTATCAGGTATAGATTCTAATGAAAAAGATCTCGGAACATGAATGTTTGATGAAACCATCACATTAAACTTAAACAAAGCCTGAGCTACCTCAGCCTCAGATATCTTCTTCTTGAGATTCTTTTCTTTTGATTGTTTTTCGAGCTCATCTACAGTTATTTCTTTCATGGCCTTAGCCTTCGCAGGATCCAAGCCAAACTGAGGCTCCCCTTGCACTCTCTTCTCATTGATCTCCCTCTATTTAGCAACAACCTCATCTAGGTAAGCTTTCTTCTTCTTTGGTTTTGGAGGTGAGTAATTAACTTCCTTGACATGGGATTCTCTGCTTCTACTTCTACTTCTTTTAACTTTCTCATCCTTACTGGCTTAGTGGATTCCGGATCAGCAACTTTCGGAACAGTTTATTCTTGAGCAGGTAATCAATATACTGACTACTCGTTTGGTCAAAGGCTACATCCATCCTTTTGAGTGTACCATCACTCACCAACATAATCTAGCAAACTCTTGGCTTAGACTTGCAATCCTCCTTGAAAGACTCAAGGAACCGAACTATCTACTTTGAGAGGATGCTAGATACATTATAATCTGAGCTCTCAGATTTCCTTTCTTCACATTCTCAAGAGTAATAAGAATGTGCTTCATCAGGTTAAAATACCTCAGATTTATCATAAAATCTAGGATATAAATCTCAATATTATTCAAACTATCTTTTTCACCCTTTCTCGGTATGATAAGACCTTGTACCCATAATTCTAGAATCCGAAAATTTGTAGATAGAGTAGAAATATTCGGAGCCTTATTATCTGACAGTCCGAGAGTTTCTAATTCCTTTTCCTTGTCGAAGCTACCCTTTGAATCTGGCAACACATGAGATATGAATTCGGATTCACCTTCATTATTCATCCCTATCAAGCTGGCTTCCTTGGCATATAGAGATTTATAATTCTTACCATAAGACTTAAAATACAACTTCTCCCTTCCATCTTCCTTAATAAAGGAGAATGTTTCATTGAACTCTATAAGAAAATATGAATATACTTCATCTTGATTCCCAGGTTTAGACACCGCAACATCTTCCCATCCATTAAGCTTAATATTCATAGAAATAAGAGAATCATAGTTGTTGAAGAAATCCGGATGAACCAGCCTCTCTCTATATACTAACTACTTCAAAATTGGCTTAGAGGAAGGCATGTCTTGAGAAGATACTTACACAGACATTCGGATCTGAAGACCTATGAGAAGTTCGGAACTGAGAAATTTGATGTTTGGAACGACATTAAAACGGAGAGGCAGAGCTTCAGGACGTTAGAGCTTGAAAACCGATGTGGGATAACTGTTTGGGGTCCCCGTTATATAGGAAACGAGAAAACGATTCATCTTCCATGGTTGATCGAATGGTTGTGACAAGCTGAGATCAGATCTGACAGTGAAAAACCAATTCTAATTAAAACTTGAATCCGATTTTTTGAGGTTTTTATTAAAACAAAAATTATGAAAATTATAATCGAAAAACAAAATATAAGACAATGCCAGGAAGTAAATTATGACTATGAAAACTTGAGTAAGGAAATCATACCTTTCGGATTGGCTTAGGAGGATTATTCGTAATGTATAATAATAATAAAAAATGACTACGAAAAATCTTTAATATGAAAAGACATAGTTCACAATACACACTACGAAAGACAAACTTAGTATAGAAAACGTAGTATAAAAAATTTCAGTAAAAAATTTGAAATTTAAAAAATATTTATGACAGATTCGGTACAAAAATCCCATTATGAAAATACCAGTACGAAATTTTATATTCCGGAAGTTTTCAATATGAAAATTTCCATTTCAGAAGTTTTCTATATGAAAATCTCCATTCTGGAAAATTTTATTTTTGGAAATTACCATTCCGGAATTTTAGTTCCCAAAAGTATGAAAACAAATTTTGAGAAACTTTTTTATTCTAACAATCAAATGTACTCCCCCTATGAAAAGGAGATTATTGTTGTAAGGAGACTTTTTTAACAGAAAGTTAATTAATAAGGATTACCTTACAGTTATAATTCCTAACTTTTATTTAATGTATTCAAATCTATCATAAGGAAAATATTTTGTGTAAATATCAGCAAGTTGATCTTGTGTTCCGATAAACTGAAGAATAATATCTCCTTTAAGTGTGTGATCCCTAAGAAAGTGATGCCTAATATCTATGTGTTTTTCACGAGAGTGATGTGCATGGTTCTTATAAAGGGAAATGTCACTTGTGTTATCACACAAAATTTGAGTTTTAGTAAAACTCAATCCATAGTCTATGAGTGTGTGTTTCATCCACAACAGTTGAGCACAACAACTCCCAGATACAACATATTCATCTTCAGCAGTGGAGAGTGCTATAGAATGTTGCTTCTTACAGGACCAAGAAACTAATGAATCTCCTAAGAAATGACAAGTTCCAGATGTACTTTTTCTATCCATTCTACATCCACCAACGTCAGAATCAGAAAAACTTTTTAGGATAAAATCATTTCTAGAAGTATAAAATAATCCTAGATCCATGGTTCCCTTGAGGTAGCTAAAAATTATTTTTACTGCCTTTAAGTGAGATTCCTTAGGATTGGATTGATATCTTGCACATAATCATACTGAAAACATTAAGTCTGGTCGACTAGATTTTATGTATAGTAGACTTCCTATCATACCTCTAAAAGATGTTTGATCTAATGGTTTCCCAGTTTCATCAAGATCTAAAGAATTTGGGGTACCAATAGGAGTACTTATACTCTTAGTGTTGTCATTACCATACTTTTTAAGAAGATCTTTAATATACTTATGTTGAGAAATGTAGGTTCCTTCTGGTTTTTAAGAAATTTGAAAACCAAGGAAAAATGATAACTCACCGATCATACTCATTTCAAACTCATATTTCATTAGACTTGCAAAAGAGTCGGTCAATGATTGCTGAGTTGAACCAAATATGATGTCATCAACATAAATTTAAACAATCAAAACATTTTTATTATCTTTCTTTATGAAAAGGGTTGGATCCGCATTTCCCTTAACATAGTTATCTTGAAGCAAAAATCCAGTGAGTCAATCATACCATGCTCGTGGGGCTTGTTTAAGGCCATACAATTCTTTGGTAAGTCTAAAAACATAATCCGGATGTTTTGTATCTTCAAAGTCAAGAGGTTGTTCAACAAAAACTTCCTCTTGAACATAACTGTTAAGAAAATCACATTTCACATCCATTTGAAAAAGTTAAAAATTAAAGAATGCTGCAAAGGCAAGTAGAATATGGATAGATTCAATTCTGGCTACTGGAGCATAGGTTTCGACATAGTCTATTCCCTTTTACTGATTATAGCATTTTGCAACATGTCTATCTTTATTTCTTACTATGACTCCATTCTCATCACATTTATTTCTGAAAACCCATTTTACTCCAATAATAGAAGTTTCCTTAGGTCTTTCATCCAAATTCCAGACGTTATTCCTTTTGAATTAATTTAGTTCATCTTGCATGGCTTTGATCCAATAATCATCACCTAAAGCTTCATCAGTGCTTTTAGGTTCAAATTGGAAAAGATGTGCTAGATGTTCTACTTCATTCCATAATGAACTTCTAGTACTTACAGGATTATTTACATCACCAATGATACTATCACAGGGATGATTCTTAAGAAACACCTGATTTGGGTTTTGAAAAGCATGTTCATCAACCTAGGGTAGAAAATCCTCTGGAGTAAATGATTCAAAATTATCTTCTTGAACATTATCCTTATCAGATGTTTCTTCTATTAAAGGTTTAAAATATGTTTTTGAAAACACATCTGAGGATGTAGGCTCGGATGGTTTAAAAACAAAAAGATCAGTATCATCAAATTTTACATGTACAGTTTCTTCAACAGTACAAGTATTTTTATTAAAAACTCTATAAGCCTTAGAAGTTGTGGAATAACCTATGAAAATTCCTTCATCAGATTTTGGTGAGAATTTATGTAATTTATCTTTAGTATTCAAAATTAATACTTTGCAATCAAAAACCTTGCAGTAGGATAGTCTTGGTTTTCTACCATTCCATAACTCATAAGGAGTTTTATTTAGAAAAGGTCTAATAAAAACTCGATTTATAGTATAGCAAGCAGTACTTACAGCTTCAGCCCAGAAATGTCTAGCTATGGAATATTCACTCAACATGTTTCTAGTTATCTCTTGAAGAATTCTATTTCTTCTCTAAACTACACCATTTTGTCGAGGAGTTCTAGGTGCTGAGAAATTGTGAATAATACCGTTTCTACTACAAAAAGTTTCAAAATCAGAATTTTGAAATTCACCTCCATGATCACTATGAATAGTATTCAATAGAAGGTTTTTATCATCTTTATCTTGAGCTCTAAAATTTTTGAAATAAGAAAAAGCTTCATACTTCTTTGCTAAAAAATAGACCCAAGTAAATCTAGTGTAATCATCAACTAGAACAAACACATAGTGTTTTCCTCCAATACTTCTAGTTTGTGTTGGACCAAAAAGATCCATGTGCACTAACTGTAATGCATCGGTTTTTGAGACTTTACCAATTGATTTAAAACAAGATTTATTTTTATTTCCATATTGAAAAGGATCACAAACTTTAGAAGAATCTAATCTGAGCTCTGGTATATCCTTGACTAGTTTTTTCTTATAGAGTTTACATAGGTTCCTAAGGTTACAGTGACCTAGTCTTCTATGCCATAACCAGGAATGATCATCCATTGCACATAGGCAAGGTAAATCTTGGCTTCTAAGGTCTTCTATGATCAAATTGTAAACATTCTCTTGCCTATTGGCTGAGAGAATTAATTCTTCCTTGGAATTGTGAACTAAGAACTTATCATTCCTAAAATTTACACGGTAACCTTCATCACATAACTGACATATGCTAATGAGGTTGTGCTTAAGACCCTTATCAAAAAGAACTTTTGAAATCAAGGTTTTACCAAGAGGGAAAATATTACCAATACCAACAATCTCTCCCTTAGCATTATCTCTGAATGTTACCTTTCCTCCATTCATTTTGATAATCTTTTCAAAATAGCTTTTGTTTCCAGTCATGTGCCGGGAAAATCCACTATCCATGTACCATGTATTGTTGTTTGAACTCTCTTTATTTTCCTGAAATCAATTAAAGAATAAGAATTTTGTTATACAAACTTGTTTGGATCCAAGATTACCAGATAACAAAATTTTAGGAACCCACATTTTCTTAGAAAAGTAAGCTTTGGGAAATCCTAACGATTGGGTTTTGTTTAAAGAACAATTCATTTCCCAATGACCACCACATTGACACTTGGTACAAAATGGGGCACTTTGAGGAACAAAATAATTGTTATTTAAAATTGGTTTTGCATGGGTATAACCAAATATGGATTTATTTCTTAAAGGTGGTATTTGGGAATACAATTTATCAAAATTTTCCTTACCATGGGTAATGTTTGATAAAAAATTATTTAAGGAAAAAAATTCAGACTTGAGTTTTATAACCAAGTATTTATCCTCAAAATAATTATTATTAGAACTAGACCTAGGCTCGAAAACATTTTTCATATAAATTACTTTTTCTAATTCTTTAGAATGTTTGGTCTTCTCAGAACTTACTTCCTCAAGATTTTTTTGAAATACTTTCAAAATCAGAATTTTTCCTATCAAGATCTTTAGAAAGATCTGATATCTCTTTTGTAAGAATAGAATTCCTAGAGTTGCCTTATCAAGTTTCTTATTGAGTTTAGAATTCTCAATCTCAAGAAGTTCAGCAAACCTAGAGACTTCATCATAAGTAGGTAATGTATTTTCTTCATCAAAAGAGGATTTTTCATCCAAACAGTTATAATACTTACTATCATTAGAATTTAAAGAAACATTGGTCAATGATTCTGAATTTCCTATCTTAGCCATAAAACAATGATTATCAATAGGTAATTTGGCTATAAGACCATGATTATTTTATCCTGATGATTCGTAACCAGAAAATTCATCTAAAGAATCACCACCACTGGCACTCCAGGTATCATTATCCTTCAATAAATTCTTAGCTTTGTCTTTACAATACTTATTTTTGTTCCTGTCTGAATGCCTTTCATTCCTTTCATTCTTTTAAAGTAAAGGGCAATATGGTCTAATATGTCCAGATCTCTTACATTCATAACAAGTGACTTCTCCATCTTTTTTATCTTTCCTTTCCATTTTTTTATACTTGGATTGGAAATTTCTTTGGCCAGCTATCTTGTTCATCCTTCGAGCAAGATTTTATAATTCATTTTCTGATATTTCACTCTCACTATAATCTGGTTGAACTACCATCTTCTTAGACTTGGATCTGGTTACTCTCTCAGGAGTCTTAGCTTTCATATGATTTGATGTTGTTGTAAAAGAAACAGTACCATTCCCATTTTTCTGTTTGATGTTGTCAGCATTTCTCTTCATTCTGGTTTCATGTTGGAGAAGAGTTCCAAATAACTCATCAAGAGAAATTTGAGTGACCTTCCTGTTCTCATCTATAGCAGTTCCTTTGGATTCCCACTCATTGGGCATAATATCAATTATCTTATCCACAAGTGCTTCATCATCTAAACCTTTCTCTCCCATAGACTGTAGGTTGTTGACGATAGTCATAAATCTCTGTTGAACTTTATAGATTGGTTCTCCATAAGGAAAATTGAAGCCATGATATTCAGGTCTAAGCATATCTCTCCTAGTCTCAATCACTTTAGAAGTTCCAAAGAGTGTAACCTCTAAATTTTTCCACATACAATTAGCTGCTTCACAAGAAGAAATTTGGCTATATATATTTCTGGTCATTGAACAAAGTAAAGTATTGCATACCTTATCATTGAGTTGATATTCTTGCTTTTCCTGGTTATTAAATGTTCTAACTTCCTTATCAGGAATTTTAAAATCTCCAGTAAGCATAACAAAAGTGTCTACTCTAGTATTGATAACAAAATTCATCATTCGGTCTCTCCATTACTCATAATCATTACCATCAAAGATAGGTGGTCCTGTAGGATTTAGATTATAAATAGAACCAACATTAATTCCTACAATACTTATAAAACTTCGGCACACAAATTTCTTAGTAGAAAAGATTCGTAATTACAAAATTCGGAATAAAAAAGTTCGAAATGGAAAGTTCGTAATGGGAATGTTAGCAAGAAAAAGTTATACGTGAGTATAAGTATTCCAGATACCACCTATGATACCAATTATAGGATCAAAATAATGATGTAAATGCTCAATATACAAGAGGAGGGGGGTGAATTGTATACTTTAAGAATTCATTTGGAACCTTTAATGTTAGTTATGAAAAATAGTGTTTTCCTTAAGTAAAGGAAAGGGATAAGTTTAACAAAGTTAAAATAAGAAAATTCACAACACCTCTAACACCAAATGAAACCTGGAAAGAGATTCCGAAAATAGGTTCTGGAAATATGGTTCTGAAAATTGAAACATAACAAAAGATTACAAAAAGAGATTCTACCTTAAAGCGTATAGAACCTAAATGAAACAGAGTACAAGTAAAGAAGTATAAGAAAGTTATAATTTCCTTATAATAAAAAATGCAGCGGAAATAAACGAGTAGAAAAACTACAAGTAACAAGATATAAGTCTTTTAACCCAAAGAGAAGGGTATCCAACAACCTTGGATAAAGGTCCCTTGATTTATACATTTAATAAAGTCTGTCTTACGCACCCCAGGGTAAGCCCTCGATAAGAAGATCAAAGTGTCTCTGTCTTGCTATCCCTGCAAGACCTCAACTTCAAGGTAGTTGGCAACCTCTTTCTTCCTTAGTAATGAATCCCTTGAACTTCAAGGTAGTTAGAACCTCTGTCTTCCTATCCCTGGAATTCCTCGAATGTAATCACCATCAATCGGAGTTGCACGAAGCAAAAACTGAACGAGCGGTTCAGTACGCACAAGGCATGAAAAACTTTCTCTATCTAGAAATCACCTTAGCAGCGTGTGGTCTCTATATTGATCAACATCATTCTATTTGAGCTCTTTCAAATGAGCTCTTATTTATAGGCAAATTTCCAACGATTAGCTCCCTCCTCCAATGGTCATATTTTCCATGAAACTCGGAGGGACCTGTACACTTGTAACTTAACAAACGGTTAGTTTATAACAAAATAGAGGACATCATTTTATAACAAAATAAGTTTAATAGAATGTACAACACCGTTTAAAATCTAACTCAAAAGTTCGGAGTGAATATTTAGAGTGAATGTTTAGAGTGAGAGAAAAAAATATTAAACAGGAGACAAATTATAACAACGTAAGCAAAATGAATGTTTGGAGTCTAACCAAAAATAATTTTCGGAGTATAAATAAATACAGAGTGTATAAAACAAAGATGATCAGATTCTGTTTAATTGGTGAATTCGGAAGGAGAATTCGGAATGTGAATTCATCATCAGAATTCGTAATGAGAATTCATCATCAGGTTTCGTAATGAGAATTCATCATCAGAATTCATAATGAGAATTCATCATTAGAATTCGTAATGAGATTTCATTATCAGAATTCGTAATGAGAATTCTTTGTCAAACTTCATAAGGATTCGTATCCTGAATCTGGAGTAGAACTTAATCAGAGTTCGTATCCGAAGTTCGAAATGAAACTTTATCAAAGTTCTCATCTGGATTTCGGAGTGAAACTTTATTAAAATTCTTATCCAGAATTCGGATCCTAAAACAGAATACTTTATATAAATGTTTCAAACAATTCCGAGAAAACAGAAATGAATCCGAATCTTATAAATACATGAAAATGTGATAAGGATGGTTTTTTTTCAAAAGCAATCTTCCTTATAAAAGTGATTTTCCTTATAAAATCAATTTTCCTTATAAAATCAATTTCCCTTATAAATGAAATTTTTCTAAGAGAAAGGTGTTTGTGATTTTCAAAACAAGAAGGAATGGAAAAGTCATAAGGAAAACTTTATTTACTCAACAGAAGGGTATTAATTAGGATATTCAAAAATCGACTCTAGGTATAATGAATGAAACTGGAGAAAGTATAGAAGATTTATGAACCAGTTGTTTATGATTACCAATTTCTAAAGACAGTATATACATAGGGTCCTATCATGGTTTTATTTTATGTTTTAATTAGTATGCTTCAATTCTAAAGTAATAAAAGTGTATGTAAAGTACATGTCGATATAGTTTGTATCAATGGAAATGTATAGTCAACCTTTGGAAACTAGGATATGAATACACTAGTAAGAACCCTAAGGATATGACTAAGCATAGAACACAATATTAGTGTTTCAGAATTGGCCTTGAATAACCTATGATAGGACCAAAATTGTGAAATTTTATTATTGATTAAGTGGTTTTACTGTTGTAAATAATAATTCTCACACTATACTTCTTGATTTGAGTCGATGGTTCGAACCTAAAGGAACCGTGTTAATGATGAATGTGATGGGCAATGCAATTATTTTCCCCTAGAGAAAACAAACGTTATGGGAGATGGAATGAAAAATCTTGTAGCCATGCTCAAACAACTTTCTCAAGCTATGAATCATACAGGACTTCCAAACGAGAAAAGGAAGGAGCAACATTCTGTTGGAACCTTCATGAGCCAGTGTTCACCTTGATTCAACAGGTCTTCTAATCCATTAGTGGCTGAAAATCTGATCAGTACCTCTGAGAATATATTTTCAGTCATGCAATGTTCTGATCATGATAAAGTCATATTACCAGTATATCGTTTGGAAGGTGAATCTAATTAATGGTGGAATCTTGTCAAGAATACAAGGCAAAGGGATGAAATTGAGTCCGTGGAATGGGACGAGTTCAAGAACATATTTTTCAATAAGTAATTCTCACTTATTCTTTGATCAAATATGGAGAAGGAGTTTCATAAACTAAAGCAAAAGGATGACGAATCTGTTGGTACCTACAAAGTAAATGTTACAGGGATTGCAAGGTACGCTTCTAGGATTATTATCCAACCAGATGGTAATATTTATTAATTCTTTAGTGGCATAAAACCATGTATCCAAAGGGAATTATCCATAAGGGACTTCAACATCTATGTGGAAATTGTTCAACGTGCTCTCAAGGTTGATATGGATATTGGTGTAACCCATCAGTTATATGGGTTTGATAAGAACAGGAAAATGGAATTCAAAGGAAAACCTAAAGACCACACTAAAAAGAAGATGTGTTTTCCCTTATGCTCAATGTGTCGAAAGAAACATGGATAGAATCATGTTAAATGGACAAGTAAATGTGTTATGTGTGTAAAATAAGGTCATCGGGTAATTTAATTCTGCAGTGATGGGAAAAACATGTCTAGTGATGTGAATAAAGAAAAGGCTAAACAAAATGAACCTCCTACACATAAATGTTACATGTGCAAGGAAATGGTTCATTATGCCAATCGATGCCCAAATCCAACGGTTGATGATGAAGAAATATGTCAACAATATCTTAAGGCCAAAGACAAAAGAATGTCACATGCAATTTCTATTGGCGATGTGCAGTTTGATAACGAAGTGGTGAAAGTTACACATACCATCCAATCTAAAGTAGAAAATGTTTTCTTTGCTTCTGGATCCACCCACTCTTTTATTTCTGAATAATTTTCTAAAGGTACTGACATATTACCTCGTCAATTAGATATTGAGTTAACTTTGACAAACCCTAATGGCACAATAGTCCCATAAAAAGTTTACAATTCTTCTCTGAATAAATTTTGTGGGAAAGTGCTTCCTTAAAATCTTGTGATCCTTCCTATAGTGGTATATTATGTGATTATTTGCATGGATTGGATTTCATTATATGGATCTCCTATCAATTTTGAAAGAAGGTAAGTCACATTTTATATTCCACATCAATCTATGAGCATCAATAAATGAATGGATGAATATAACCTTCCAGTGGAATTTTCATCAGTCTTATGGGTCTGGATTTCGATAAATGAATGTTATTTATTGCAAATGGTTGGAGAGAAACTCATGATAAATAATATTCATATTGTTAGAGAGCAAGATAACGACTTTCCATAATAATATCCAAGCCTTCCTTAAAATCATGAAGATGATTTTTCAATAGAACTCAGACACAAAATAGGATGTGCCCAATTGAGTTATAGGAATTGAAAAAGAAACTCCAAGAGAATCTTGATTAAATATTTATAAGCCCTAGTGTGTCACCTTGGGGACCACTGGTTTTCTTTGTTAAGAAGAAAGATGGATCAATGAGACATTTCATTGATTATCAAGAACATTACAAGATCACTATCAAGAAAAAATACCATCTCCCATGCATTGATGACTTATTTGACCAACTATATAATGCTCAATACATTTCCAAGATTGATCTTTGTTCAGGGTATCATCAATTAAGGGTCAAAAAGGAGGATATACCAAAGACGACATTTTGTACATGGTATGGACACTATGAATTTATAGTGATTCCATTTGGTCTTTCTAATGCTCCTGCTATCTGCATGGATCTAATGATTAGAGTCTTTAGAGACTATCTTGATCAGTTTATGGTAGTCTTTATAGAGGATTTTATTGTCTATTCAAAGAGCAAGGAATAACATCAATATCACTTAATAATTGTATTGAAGTCCCTGAGAAAGGAGAGGCCTTATTCCAAATTTACCATGATTGAATTTTGGCTTCAAATTGTTTCATTTTTGGGTCAAATAATCTCAAGAGAGGGGATATTTGTGGATCCCACAAAAAAGGTTATCGAAAGATGGTCAAGACCAACAACAGTTACTAAGATCCGAATTTTTCATGGTTTGGAAAGATATTATCGATGTTTTGTGAAATATTATTCATGATTATTTAATGAACTCACCGAGTTTACTTCAAAAGGATTTAAGTTCATTTGGACGGATGAGTCTGATGAAAATTTCAACGAGTTAAAAAGAATGTTATCCCGTGCGCATGTGCTCACACTAACTTGTATTAGAGAATTGTTTGTGATCTAAAGTGATGCATCCAAGAAGGGATTGGGGTGTTTTATCATGCAAAATGATATGGTGATAGCTTATGCATCACAACAGATGAAAATCAAATAGAAAAATTACCCAACCCATGATTTGGAGTTAGCTGTGGTAATATTTTCATTAAATATTTAAAGGCATTATCTTTATGGTGAAATGTGTGATAAATATACTGAATATAAAATAATAAAGTATAGTTTCACACAAAAGGATATGAATATGAACCAATGAATATGGTTGGAGCTGATTAAGTATTATGACTGCTCAATTCATTACTACCCTGGGAAAGCAAATAAGGTGGCAGACGCATTTAGTCGGTAGGACAATGAAAGATTATCCATGATGATGATCACAAATGATCCAATATTTATGGATTTAAAAAGGATGGTTCATTGAATTATAATAGAATGATAAAAATCATATGTTTCTCAAATGAATGTTCAAACATCTATACATATAATGATTAAATAGGCACAGAAAAAAGATGTAGAATTAAAAAAGAAGGTGAGAAATGTTCCTGAATTCCAAAATGATTGTGATGAAATAATATGGTTTAGGAATCAGGTTTGTTTTCCTTCAATCCCAGAATTAATGAAGGAAATATTTGATGAGGATCATAGTTATTCATTCTTTGGTCACCCTGGAAGCATGAAGATGTATAGGGACCTGAAAGAGTACTTTTGGTGGGATGGAATGATAATAGATGATGCTAAATATGTCTCTTGATTCTTGGTTTGTCATCATGTTAAAGCTGATAGACTGATTTCTAAGGGGATGATACAACCATTACCCATTCCAAAATAGAAATAGGAAAACATTACTATGGAATTTTTCACTATACTTCCTAAAACATCCAAAGGAAACAATGCTATCTGGGTTACAGTGGATTGTCTTACGATGTCAGTACACTTCATTGCTATTAGATGATATTTATATCATGATCCTCTTGACCATATATATGTAAAGGAAGTGATAATATTCATAGATTACCACTTTAAATATCTGATTAGGATCTGAGGATTACATCAATGTTTTGGAAAAGACTTCAGCATACTCTAGATACAGAGTTGAGTTTCAGCACTACTTCTCATCCTCAGACAGACGATCAGTCTGAGAGGAAAATTCAAAATCTAGAAGACATGTTGAGAACTTGATCTATGAATTTCAAATGTTCTTGATATCAAAACCTACCTTTGGTGTAATTTTCATATAATAATATCTTTCACTCCAGTATTCAGATGGATCCTTATGAATATCTCTATAGAAATAAAATGCAGAACTCCAACTTACTGGGATGAAGTTGGGGGAAGAATGTTATTAGGACCGGATGTTGTTGTTGAGATTGCATAAAAGGTCAGATCTATTCGACAACACATAACAGAAGCTCAGTGTCGACAAAAAAGTTATGCCGACAACTAAAGAAAAGACCTACAGTTTGGTGTGGATGATAAAGTGTTCTTATGAATATCTCTTTTGAAGAGAGTAATGAGATTTTTAAAGAACGGAAAGCTGAGCCCATATATATCAGTCCTTTCGAAATACTGGATTGGGTTGGGAATGTAGCTTACTGATTGTCACTTCCACCAAATCTCTCTCATGTTCATGATGCATTCCATGTATCTCTCCTAAGAATGTACATACCTGATTCTTCCCATGTACTAAGTTCAGATGTTTTACCAGTGGAGCAAGAACATTCTTACGAAGAATAAACGATATATATTCCGAATCATAGTGAAAAAGATCAAAAAAAAATTACCACTCATTTGGTTAAATATTAATGTAGGAACCACCAAATATAAGAATCTAGAAGGGATCTTGAGGATATGATGAGGGAGAGGTTTCCTCATCTATTTTTTATGAAGTGACGAATTTTGAGTGCGAAATTAATTTTAAGAGGGGTAGATTATAACTCCTTTAGATTTAATGAGAAATATTTTTGTATGTCTGATTTTATATTCAACACAAAAGGAATATTTCTCTACACACAACACTGGTTTGTCTTCTGTTACACGCAAGAGCAACCTTCAAGGATAGCTTGTGTTTTACGCAATTCCGAGTTTCACTAAACAATGATATATTATTATAATAGAATGAAATAGACGTTATGAATAGTATTAACTGAATATTTAATTTTATAACATTATAATTCATCTTACACATTTTCTAGAATAAGGTATGAAAACAAAATCAGTTTTTCGGATAAAAGATGTATTTTTTAGAAAAAATGCAGTTTTACCGCCATTTGATGGCGCACCCATTTCAAATATAATTTTTGAAAATTTTATAAGTTCAATTTTACAAAAAATCTTATTCCTTCGAATCAAGATATAAAAATTTACATTGGATATATTTTTTATACTTTTCTGATGACTTTCATATTTTGATGAATAGTAAAAATATGCTAAAGTTTTCTTAAAAACAACTTTTTTCCTAAAGATATTTTATAAGGTTAAATGAAAAAATTTAATTTTTTTTATAGAATAAATAGAATATATTTTTACCATTTAATATAATTTATTTCATTAGCATTATGTTTACATTGAATTCATTGGTAAAATCATTTCAATCATTGACCGTTTTTTTTCTTTTAAAACTCGTTTTCTTAACAACCAGATTATTTTTAAATTAATTACTTCAACATCATTGTTTTGAATATTGAAAAATATATTCCATATTTTGATTGAGTAGTCCAAATTATGTTAATAGGTTACTTTTTTTGATATTATGAATATTAAATTTGGTAATTTATTTTAGTTACTAGACTTAAAGGTAAATCGAATAATTTAGGGTAAAAATGAGATTGTAAAATTACCCTAACACCAGCCAAAATTCTATTCGATGAATAAAAGATGACCCATATCACCTAAGGTTCGGAATAAATGAATTTCATGGACTTTTGACCATGAAAATGATATAAATATTATTAAAACCAATGAAAGTTTCTACATGTCACTCTCTTATATCTTAAATGTTTACTAATATTAATTAACTGATATACATCATAAAACATAGAATATAAATAATGTGAATAATGCAACTAAAATTATCTAAATCATGAGAATTTATTTATAATTTTTAGGTTTTATATAATTAATATTAATGATGAAAAAATTGTGATGTCGAAATTATTTTATTGATTGAAATATCAAATAAATGGTTTTAAAAATATTAAAATAAATATTATATGAAATAATTAATGTTCTCCACAAATGTTATAGAAGAATATTACATGTTATAAATCAATTAAATATATTGGTTTGATTATATTTTCTCTGTGTATTTTATTTAAATGCAAATAAATGGATAGTTTCAAAATTGACACTATTGTTATTTAATAAAAATAACATATTATAAAATTGCTTAAAAATCACAAAAATATTCCAAAATTGTAATTTGAAATTTATATGGTCTATAATGTCATAAAGTATCCAATTATGGATAATTCACAAAACATAAGTAATTATTTATAATAATTTAAAATTTATAATATTATTAAAACAAATGAAATTAAATAGATTAAATAAGGATAAATCGAGTAGATAATGTTTAAAATAATTTCCCAACATGTCTGAATTTTATTGTTTGAGGAGATTAGAACCATATATAATCTAATCATAGATTTTGAGTTATTTAGGAATTATTTACGTGGGGTTTGAGTTTTTTATAAATTAATAATTTTGAGGTTTCCAACGGTGCGCCTCTCATCCCTTATAAAGCTACACCTCCTCCCTATCCTCTTCACAGCATAAAGAGCCTTCATTCTCGGACAAACCCTATACATTTTTCTTCTCATCTTCCTTAAAACATACTAGAGCTCCTTTTCTTATTCAATAAATATCTTTAGTGCCCTAAGAGGATGTTTAGAAGAGGCGTGTCGAATAAGAGGTAATATCCATTACCAATTCATTCAAATTTATTTCCTCTTATACTTCCTCTTATTCAATTGTTTCATTATAAATTAATAACATTAGTTTCACTCATATATTGATATGTTATTATCAATATTAAAAATCCCTATTTTGACTTCTAACCATCTTAAGTAAAACAAAATCGCCGCTCATTTGTACGTACGGAATACCATCTCCACGCTGTGGTGTATTCTATTTTCCACCACCACATTACATGGATGGGTATAATGGAGTAAATAACTACTAGAAATGATTATTATAAAATGATTCTAATTCTAAGATATTCTATCATCTACTCTAATACCATTTAATAATTATGGGAACGATATCGTCGCTTGTGCGTATGTACGGATTACCATCTCCACGGTGTTATGTGATTAATTCTACATGATATTCATTAAAAAATGATTATATAAACGAATTTAATGAATAAATCTGATATATATTATAATAATAAAATTCTTTAAATGGTGTATCGTTAACCTAAAAAGAGTAACTACAATTTATTCCACAAAACACACATAAGAACCTAAAGCGATGAACATCTGAATAACAAGTAGCATTGAAATATTACTAATAAAAAGTTAATAATATGACCATGTTTTATATCATAACAATAAATATGATTCTGGAATAAGGCACCGACATTATTTAAATCATTATACATGAGGTTTGGTTACATACAAAGCATATCAGACATAAGGTAAAGGAAAATATCACAGTCTCATTTTTATCTGAGATTGTTTATACTTCAGAATTTACATTGGAGTATTTATCATCCACATCCATGTTTCCACAATATATAATATTATTTATATCCGCCTAAATATTTTTATAACCAAAACATACGTATTGGTTAATTTTCTGTAAATGATATGAATTGAATTTTTTTCATTTTCAGTATGATGTATTTATTGAATTTTCAGGAAAAGGTATGAGAAAAATGGTTATATTTAACTGAAACAGAATGAATGGATTTTTATGATTTCATAGAAAATTATTTCTAGGAAGCATTCATTAATTGTTTTCATGTTTATATTCAATTATTGACTTTTAGGTTAAAATTTTATGACATATTGAGAAAGGTAAAATGTTTTTGAAGAAGAAAGGATATTTTCCTAAAGAATGGAGTTCAAGTGTTTTATGAAAATTAATTTCCATCTAAGATAATATAGGGTTCTATTTATATCCCTTTTATTAAATTTATTTTATGATATTATGATATAATTATTTTTATGAAGTATTCTTATATTATGTGGATTATGTTATGATGGCATGATGTTAAAGAATACCATTTTTATTAAAAGGGTTATTCTATGATGTGTGATTTATGAATTTGTGGCACACATAAGAATGGTTTCATTATGAGATCGGAGGGAAACATATCTCCCTACAATGCATTGGGTAATGATTTATATCTCTTGAGAAAGACATGTCTGGTACAGAATGTTAATCAGGTTCAGTGATACATCACTGGAATGATGAGTGAACTCGGCTTATCAATGGTCTTTGTCTGATATGTTGGTCTTTGAAATGGGTCATGACTAATATGAAATTATTTTATATTATTATGTGTCTATTACATAGTGTTCCATGTTTTATGTTATGATTATTTTGATTACATTTCACTACTATGATTTATCCCATGTGATGATATTATGATCTCTTTTGCAGGTTATGATTTTCAAAATGATATGTTCTTATGAATATGATTTGATTTATATTTCCTTTTATTAACCTTACAAAGAATTTGAGCACACACCTTTGTATTTTTTATTTTCCCAAGGTTAGAAAGAAGGGTTTTTAGTAGGATATGCCAAAAGGGACTCTGAATATGATGAAATAAACTACAGGCAATGTAGATGAATTATGAACCAGTTGTTTATGTTTCCCAGTTTCTAAAGACACTATACCTATATAGTCCTATCATGGTTTTGTTATATGCTGTAATAAGTATTCTTAAAATCTCAGGTAATAACAATGTATGTTATGTATGGGTTTTTATATCCATAACCTTAAAAGTGTTTCCCAAAATTGTCCAAAATTCAACCAACCCCTTCAAAAAGCACAAACAAACAAAAACAGGGGTCACACACCTCAAACAGTAGGTAATAAATTCTCCCCACCATTGGACTTATTGTCCTCTGAATGTAGTGATTCCACCCTTTGCAGAAGGAGCTCGGGTCATTGCTTGACCATCTCTTTCTCCCACTCCCAAGTATCCTCTTGAATCTGGACATGCTTGTAATGCCCCATAATTTCTGTGTAAATTTTCATCTAAAATACATTGTTATTTTATGAGGGTGTGAAAATTTACCGAGCATGATTCTAATTCCCATTGTGCCCAAAATCAATTTCCAATGTTTTTATTGTACGTTCAGTAAACGTACGACCGTGTTTTTATATCTTTTGAACAGGTGCTCAGAATTGAAATCCAAGGGCTCTATTTAACTCATAGTGTTTGTGTTCACATAAGAATACTTTCTCCTGGATGACACTTAGTCTAGAATAAAGGATAGTATTTGGGTTTTAATGAATAAATGAAATAAAAATAAAGTAGTATATTTTTTTAATTGTAGGTTGGTTAAAACCTCCACTTTGGAGTTATGGGTGTGGACCACCACACATTAACCTCCCATGAGAGGTTATGGTGGTGGGCCCACCCAAGTTCTAAACACATCTTCATAATTAATTTGGTGGGGACCACCTGAGGTTATAACCTCTTGGACCCCCAATTAAGTTAGGAGAAACACCATTGAACTCCCCACTTATGGTGACAAACCTCTCAATTAATTAATTGAACACATTCAATTAATTAATTTAATCATTTTGAATTATATGCCATCAATTTAATAAGATTTCAAAATCTATTGTTTTGTTTAGGAATTTTTCATTTTGGTGGATCTTGGGAGTAGAAGAACTATATAACGAAGAACACTTCTTCACCAAACGAAGAATGATCTTCAACAGGGGTAAGGGGGAAGGGATGTCCTTGAAAAACAACGAAGACGTCATCCACAACTTCTTCATCTACTTTCCCGACGTTAATGAATCGACATCCACCTTACCACGGCATCGTCAATGAACAACGAACCTGTGGTAGGGGTTCAAGCTTGCTAATTGTTGCGTGTTCCTCATCTTCCATCATGGTTTAGAATTTGAAGTCGCTTGATATCACCCTAACGCGGAGGGCACTGGCTGAACAAAAATGGCCCGACCCCTCCATATTCTTTGTGGATTTTGATGCTCAACACGACATGATTTTGGGTTGAGCAATACTCATCAACATTGTTTGAAGATTGGAGGAGAGGACCCGAGGAATGTTTGACTTCTTCCAGAATGAGAATCGGGTCACTAGAACTCGTCCTATGAACCGTAGACAACTCATTGTTGGATGGAGAAACAAACATCCCCATGGGGTGGCGACAGCACAACCCCGCCGACGAAGGAGTGACCCATGACCAAAGGACCACGACGGTGTTGCAGCGGCTGGCGCATGGACCACTGCAAAGGAAGACGACGGCCCGAGCCACCGAGATGGAGGAGAAGGAATTACACATCTGGCGTCGCGCGGTGGACCGAAGGAGGGCCACAACCCCTGGTCATGGAGATGATGTTGTGGCCGGATCAAGCCCTGCTGCAACGAAGACTGGCGGGCTGAGCCGCTGGGTTGTCAGAGGTGGCGTGGCGAATCCGTCTCTGCGTGGGAGGAGGCAGTTGGCCGTTCGAAAAATCGGGAGGTGCGGGACCAACGGGCCCCGCGTGACACATCAACGCCATCCTGGAACTGGTTCCACCCACCCAAACGGCTAAGCCGTTCTGGATCCAGGGGGCGTATCCTACCCCCTGGATGTGGCTAGGGTAGACCCCCATGGGCCGTCGGGCCGTACCCAGTGGGGTCGGACCGCCTTCACGGGCCGTGCTGCCCCCGAAGACCGTGTTGCCCCCACAGGCTGTATCTGACCCACAGGTTGGTTCAGAACCATTGGCTAGGTTGTACCCGTAGACTAGCTTAGACTCCAGTCCGAACTTAGGTCAGTTCGAGTCGGTCTGAATGGGTCGAACCGGATCTGGACCCCTTTTGGCTTCTTTCCACCATTCCACACATAACATTAGTTATGGGTTCCCAATTGATCTACCATCTACGGAGATAAAATGATTTGAGAGATATGGTTCTTTTTGAATACCCCACATGATTTTTGTACATAGTTGGGGTATGGTCAGGTTTTCTTGAACATAAATCCAACCGGGCCCTCAGAACGGAAATGCCAATAACTCACAGACCGGGAGTCCGATTGACGTACCATCTGTCACGTGGTGTTTTTTTGATGAGATAGAACGTCCGGATACATCAACATGGGATGACATGGTAGTTGATGTATCGACTGTTGGATTGAGGAGAAGACCCACCCAAAATCAAGCATGCTGTTGGAAACCATATGGCTGGTTGTGCACTGAAGAATGTTCCTGGGTCATGTGTTTGTCCGATAGTTCTGAAAAATTTTCATGGATCATGTGTTGGTCTAACAGAATAGCTAGTCTTGCATCATGTGTTGGTCTGATTACTCTGATGACTATTCCTGGATCATGTGTTGGTCCGACAGTTCTGACTTCTGTTCCTAGATCATGATTTGGTCCGACTGAATAGTCAGTCCTAGATCATGTGTTGGTCTGACAGCTCTGACGATTTAGTGGCTATATTTGACCATCTCTATCTCTCTACATAAGTTATATACTTTTGTGAGCTAATTCAGTAACTCATGTGTTTCCTCGTGATTGAGATGTATTACTTTATAACTTAGGTATATGTATGGGCATATACCTATGTGGGGTTTTCTTTTCATTTCATTCTTTTTGGTTTATCCTTGTTGTATTTTTTGAGACCTTTAGGTTATCTGGGTCCCTACTGAGTTTATTTATACTCACCCGTGCATGGGCTATGCCTGCACCACGTTGTGTTGGATATAGATGACAGACAACACTGACTGAGGCTAAGTAGCTAGACTAGACGGTACTAAGAGGTGGACCATACGACGATTTGTTTCACGGAGGAGACTAACGGATGGGGATTACTGAGGAGGCCATCTTTACCTACCCTTCAAGTAGGAACCCCAGAGGATGACCTAATAGATGCTTCCCTTTTTCAGTTGTACATGCACTTTCTAGTTTGGCTTTTATATTCAGCCCCTTTACTTTTCATCACTCTTTTGTATACAACTTTACTTAAATTTTACAATCAACACATACTCTGTTGTTTGTGTGTTTTTAGTTTATAAATATAATGCCTTACCAGTTTTAGGTATTTACGCCTTTGGTTCTAGTCACCAGCCTCGGGCCTATGGACAACAGGCTTGGGGTAGTCACGACTTGGGCCCTGGGGGATGGGTTGTGACAAATTAGTATCATATTGGTCAGTTATATTGAAGAACATAGGACTCTGATCATTATTTACAGTGAATCAATATTGTTAAGGGTACATAGTGTGGTTTTCAATTTAGGGATTCCATTATTGGGGCGGCAGCTGACGTATCCATACACCAGGAACCTGACTTGTGATTTGCAACTCAGTGACCGAAAACACTGATTGCGAGTGTGTTTTCAAGAGTTTTCTTTTTGATATCTTGAGTCATTTAACTAGGTATAACTTATTTACCATGGGTAACCTGTTTCCTTTTATGATTCATCCACGCAGACAACAATCTATGGCTATGAGAGTTGTGCATACAGATAGCCCACTGAGCGACGAGACCTTTTTGCTGGTCCCAATCAAAGTGGAGGCACTAGCAGTACCACTACCCTTTGGACCACCGATTCCACCAGCCCTAGTAGCAGAGAGTGAATTCTGCCTGAACACATTGCACGAGTTCCAGTACTAGAGGCCACTCAGTTTCAGGGTTGAGACAGACCCACAAGCCATAGAGGGTTGGGTGGAGCCTATGGTGGGAGTTTTTAGACTGGTAGAGATACCAGCTGACCTTATGGTGATCATTTCTACAAGTCTCTTTCAGGAAGAAGCAGGTAGATGGTGGAACCTAATGATCTAGGTGCATAACGAGGCTACACTACTCTGGGTAGACTTCGAGAGCCTGTTTCGGGTGGAGCTTGTCGGATCATACCTACATACAGAGTGGATACAATAATTACTACATCTAAAGAAGGGTGACATGATGGTGGCACAGTACCCAGCGAGGTTCACCGACCTCTCGTATTACTCGACAGATATGGATTGGTACTCATTCTTTAGGGCTCAGACATTTGAGTAGGGGGATCAGGGGAGATCTCCTAACATCCATGTCCTACCTCTGCATTCTGACGTAGAAGGGGGTGTTAGAGAGAGAACTCATAGTGGAGAGATTCCTTACATAGCGGTCACCAGCAGTGAGACCCATCACTAGTCTACATGTAGATGAGTATTCTACAGATTGCAGAAGATAGATGTTGTAGAGGTCCAAGCAGACCAGGCCATCTGGTGGATGACCTTAGGACACAGGTTTTGTTGTACAAGGGACACGAGACAGAGCATGTCATGACAGAAGCGGGAAATGATACTCTTTCAGTGGGCAGGGTCACAGGTCTTGTGACTATCTGACTCATCATACTGATGATCAGTAGATAGTTGGGGGAACACCCTTGTAGAGGAAGAGGATCGATCGAGGTGGACGTGGAAGAGGAGTTGGCTGTGCAGCTTGTGGTGGCCGACGATTCCTGGTGTTACCACCACCACCAATAGGAGGTCTACCCAGACCACACGGAGCAGGTGCATAGGGGATATCTGAGCTGCAGGCAACTGAGGCATATGACCATTGTGTTCCAGAGATGATTCAAGAAATGATCTATTTCGACTTCACCTTAGCTACAGTTCTTATAGACACAGGTGCCAATCACTCTTTCATTGCCATTTCCCTCATTCAAAGCTCAGTGATTCTGACAGAGAAGTTGGTTCGATCCTTATTGCTAGAGACTCCTATGGAAGCATACTCGAAGATTACACACTGGTTTCGGTAGTGCGATCTTACTCTAGGAGGCGAGATCTTTGGTTAGGATCTATTAATTTCCGCATCGAGGTCGTACGACATTGTATTGGGTATGAAATTATTATTTACAGTCTATTCTCAGATCGACAGTGTTAGGCACAATGTGTTGTGTGTCTGCCCGGATGGGACCAGGTTCACCTTCACCAGTGAGAAGCGATCCTTTGCAACACAGGACAGACTTACATGGAGGAGGGTGTAGCCGATCACTCATTTGATGGCCTGCTATACCCTTAGAGCAGTTGATGTGCAGAGTCCAAGCTATCATGTAGTGGTAGACTAGTACAAGGATGTTAACCCTGAAAATGTTCTCGGAATACCACCTCCAATGAGATGGACTTCTATATTGACCAATACCTCAAGAAAACACAGATATCTACAGCTGTATATCTGGTGGCTCTCACTGAGCTTCATGAGCTGCGGGTACTACTGGAGGACTTCCAGGGGAAAAGATTCATTTGACACAGTTTTTCTCCCTATGTAGCCTTGATTCTATTCTCCAAGAAGGTGAATGGGAGCTTAAGGATTTTTGTTGACTAACATAACCTGAACCAGGTGACAGTGAATAAAAATTACCCACTCCCGAGGATTGAAAACATCTTTGATCAGCTGAATGGAGCATGATGGTCCTCGAAGATATTCCTCAGATTTTTTTTTCACCAGCTCGGAGATTGAGATGAGGATGTGCTGAAAATAGCCTACAAATGGTTGTACAACAACTATGAGTTCTTGGTTATGCACTTGGGAATAACCAACACACTAGAAGTGTTCATGTGACTCATGAATAGGATCATCAAGCCTTACCTCGATCACATTTTCATAGTTTTTATTGAAGATATTCTTATATACTCGACTACTAAGGGGGAGCTTGCCTACCATTTTCTGGTAGTACGTGACACACTCCGTGAGCACCAGGTTTATAGTAATGTCTCAAAGTGCCAATTTTGGATTTGAGAGGTTCACTCCTTGGGTCATGTCCTCTAGGAGGGTGAATTTGTGGTGGATCCAGTGAATATTGAAGCGGTACATGCTTGGGAGCCACCCAAGAGTGTGACAGAGGTGCAAAGTTTCCTAGGTTTGGCTGGATACTACTGAAGGTTCATACCAGACTTTTCCAGAGTTGCAGCACCACTATCTACCTTGACAAGGAAGGGGAAACCCTTCGTGTGGTTGGAGAGATACTAGATGTGCTTTTGGGAGATAAGGCAGAGGCTGACTAGTGCCCCCCATCTTGAGGTTTCCATAGGAAGGCGTATGGTACGTAGTTTACTATGATGCATTAGGGACAAGACTCCAGTGTGTCCGGATTCAGGAGCAAGCAGTGACATCTTTTGTTTCTCGTCAGCTGAGACAGAATGAGAAGAACTACTCTACCCATGACCTGGACTTAGTAGTAGTGGACTTTGACATGAAAATTTGGTGACACTATCTGATGGGGGAACGTTTTACCAGGTACTCTGATCACAATATTCTCTGGTATACCTTCACTCAGAAGGACTTGAACATTAGACAACAGTGATGACTTGAGTTCCACTAGGACTATGACTTCACGATATTCTATAACCCATGAAAGCGGAACGTTGTTGCAGATGCACCCAATGGGATGTCTGGTATATATAATCTAGGTGAGGAGATAGAGAAGATGGTTGCCTTATAGATATCCTTTGTTGATAGAGATGGAGGAACATTCCTACAGTCTCTTATAGTCACTCCTTCACTTCTTCTGTGAGTTAGGGAGGCTTAGCTTAGAGACGCTGACTGTGAGACATGACGTGCTCATATGTACTTAGAGAAGGCACCTGATTGATTTTATAATGGTGGGGAGAACGTCATCATCTTCATAGGAAGTACCTTTGTACCTATATGACTTAAAGAGGAAGTTTTTAGGGACTTCCACACAACCCCTCTAATGGTACATCAAGGTTTGGTGAATATGTATCATGAACTCAGACGGCATCACTGGTGGCCAGGTATGAAGAACTCAGTAGCATAGTTTGTCTCTCGATGCCTCACTTAACAGCAAGTGAAGGCGGAGCACCAGGTACCAGAAGGCATGGTACAGATTTTAGAGGTCTGAGAGAGGATGTGGGATGGAATATCTAGGGACTTAGTGACCATTCATCCATGTACATCCTTGGGACATGACTCGATTTGGGTGATCATTGATCGGCTCACCAAGTCATCCCACTTCCTACCGATAAGAGGTAAGTGCTATGTTAAGAGCATGGGACACATTTATGTGCAAGAAATTGAGCGGCTTCAAGGAGTACCTTATTATATTTTCTCTGATTGTGATGCATGGTAAACTTCCCAGCTATTGAAGTGGTTTTAGGAGGCTTTTGAGAAGCATCTTTATCTGAGCACCGCCTTCCATCCTCATACAAATGGTCAGACTGAGCAGACCATTCGGAACCTCGAGGACATTATTCGTTCTTGTGTTTTTAACATCGGTCAAAGCTAGTAGTATAACTTAACATTATTAAATGTTTTCTACAAAAATATTTATCACTCCACCATAGGGATAGAACCTTTCAAGGCCTGGTACGGGTGACCTTGCAGATCACCCTTGTGCTGGACAGACCCTGGGGAGTCAGCACTGGTGGAACCAGAGATGGTACGAGCTACCACGGAGAAGGTGCAGATCATCTAAGAGAATATGAAGACTACATAGAGTAAGAAGAATTTGTATGCTGATAGGAGACAGAGGCCTCTGGAGTTCGAGGAAGATGACCACATCTTTCTACGGGTCTTACCTCGATGAGGGCTACAGAGATTTGTCCAAGGCAACATGTTTTCTCGGAGAGTAATCGGAACTTCCATGTCCTGAACAGATAAGTAGAGGTGTCTTACCACATATCTCTTCCACCTCAATTGCACCATATTCATGACGTCATCCACGTACTCAGCTGATAAGATACGTGCACGACCCTTCCCACATCACCGACCATGGAGAGTTGGATGTCGACGATGGTGTGAATTTTAGGGAGGTTCTAGTGGAGATTGAAGATCAACAGGAACGGTTCCTATGTGAACAAGTGATACCTCTGGTGTGCATTCACTGGCAATATGGGAACCTCCATTAGAGAACATGGGAGCTAGAAGCTCATATGTTTTCTTTGTACCCCCATTTGTTACCATAGTTCTAGTTGTAGCTTACAGGGATGTAAAGCCATGAGGTGGGGAGAATTTAAAGACCAGAAATATCCATTGAAATTTTTTTCTTAAATACATGGGAATTCTACGAGTCCGCTAAAATTTATTGCTCTTGATTCTGAGGCCAGGTTTGCACCGAATCAATTTTTTGAAGTTTTTTTCATGTATGTTCCATAAATGTACGAGCGGGTATTTATAACATTTGAGCTGGTGGTCAGAAAAGAAATCTAAGGGAACCATTGAAATCGCAATGCCGGTATTCGCTTAGGAAGATTTTCACCTCGACGTCAGTTTGTTGAGAATAAAGGATAGTTTTGGGTTTTAAAGAACGAATTAAATAAAAATAAAGTAGTTGCTTTTTTTATTTTTTGTTGTTTAAAACCTCTAGTTGAGAGATGGGGGTGGGTACCACCACACCATAACATCCCATTAGAGGTTATGGTGGTGGGGCCCACCCGATGTCTAAATACCTCTTGTTAATTAATTTGGTGGGGACCACCCGAGTTTATAACCACATGGACCCCCCATTAAGTTGGTTGAAACCCCTTTGAACTCCCTAATTATGGTTCCATCCCCCTCAATTAATTAATTGAACTCATTCAATTAATTAACTTAAAACTATTGAATTCTATGCCAACAATTTTATAAGATTTCATAATATATTTTCATGGTTGGGAATTTTCTTTTTTGGTGGAGCTCTCGATGAGAAGAACCCTCTAACAAAAAACAATTCTTTCACTAATTAAGAACGATATTCAACTGGGGCAAGGGGGAAGCTTCATTCTTGAAGAATGTTGACGACGTCATCCTCGACATCTTCATCTTATTTCCTGATGTCAATGAATTGACGTCTTCCTTTCCGTGAAGTCGTCAATGAACAATGAACCCGAGGTATGGGGTCAAGCATGTTAATTGTTGTGTGTTCATCTTCTTCCATTGTGGTTTAGAATTTGATGCCCATTAATATCACCCTAACACGGAGGGAGCGGGCCGAACAAACCCGACATGAACCCTCCTAATTCTTTGTGGATTTTGATGCCCAACATGGCTTGAGTTTGGGTTGAGCATTACTCATCAATAATGGTTGTGGATAGAATGAGACGACCTGAGGAGTGCATGACTTCTAGCGAAATGAGAATCGGGCCATGGATACTCATCCGGTGACCCAAAGAAAACATGTAATCAGATGGAACAACAAACATCACTACGGGGCAGCGGTGGGGAAATCGCGCTGCTAGAGGAGTGTCCCGTGACCAATGGACTGTGAAGCTCAGTGCAAGGCCTTACGTGAAGGAATCTGGTGCCGTGAGCCATCGGGATACCGGAGAAGGCACGGTGCAACCGGTGCTGCACAGCGGACCGAAGGAGGGTTGGGGCCCCTGGTCAGGGTGGTGATGTAGTGGCTGGCTCGAGCCCGACTATGATGAAGACTGGTTTCCTCAGTTGTCGGGTCACCAGTGGCGGTGCATCGCAACCGCTACTGCACGAGAGGAGGCTGCTAGCCATTCGGCCAGCCAGGAGGTGCAGGACCACCAGGTCCTGTGTGACACAGCGTCGCTCGCCTGGCACCGGCTCCACCCGCCTGAAGGACTAAGCTGTTCGGGAACCAGGGGGTGTGCTCACCCCCTGGATGTAGCTAGGGCGGACCCCCGCGGGCCACCGGGCCGGACCCAGTGCAGGTCTGGCCGCCTTCATGGGCCGGGCCGCCCCCACGGGCCTGGTTGGACCCACGGATCAGGTATGTAAAGACCTAGTGTTTTTAATGAAAATTCCTTTCTTATAAATATTCCATAAAATCACATAATAATAAAATACTAATTGATAAGTAACCTTCAAACATAAGTTGTCACTTTTGTGTTTGGAGTTTTGAAAATCTGACATACAAGGTTGTGTTCCAAATGTTTTTTGGTGTTTTACAAAACAAAAATAATTTTTGGTGAATAGTTTCCTACCCTAATGAATAATAACATACCCTTATCAATAGAGAGATAAAATAGTGAATAGTAACCTCGCCTATTTTGGTATAAAAAAATAGTCATGTTGGAATTAAGATATAAATATAATTTAGAATGAGTTAATGAATGTTTTAAAACTAGTTTTGATAATAAATTATTATTTTAATTAAATTTTAAAATAATCATATTTATCAAATTATTTATAAAAAATGGACATAATATTTGTATTCTACACGTCGAAAAATGGATAGGGTGAGTTTTTTGGATAATTCTGAAATACTTGATTTTTATGAATTGTAGAATCTGATAATTCACAATAAATGCTAAATAATGGATAAATTGAGTCATCGATGATGTTCTACTGATGTAATCCAACTTTGTTCGAATTCATGTGACCCATTTACAATTCCTGGTCATTGAATACTTACTATTAACTATATTGGGAAGAAATAATAAATTAAGGATTATAATATCATGAAATCCCTCCTCTCTGCCACTATAAAAACCCCCCTTCACTTCCTCTTATCTCCACTCCTCTCAAGCTCCACGCCATCACTAAATTATCCCCGAATCTTTCCCCAAGTTCCTCCCCCACTTCCAAAAGCTCTCAGTCTCCTCAAAATACCAAAACCTCTCCCCACAAGAGGTTCTCAAAGGATGAAGTCTTAAGAGGTAAATTCCTCTTCCCAAATTTCATCTTTTCTTTTATGTTCTTTTCTTTTTTATTTCGTTCCTAACCTCCCTTTTCCATAATAGTATGATAATTCCAGTAACATACATGTATTGGAATTTCTTCATGCTAGTGGTATATTTAATTATCTTTTCTTCTTTTCCCCCCTTTATTTTGAACAAAATGAAATCACTGTTTGAGATGTGCTAATTTAGCACATTCAAGGAAAATGGTTTATAAATTTATATTATTATCAATAAATCTGGTCATGAATCAATTTTGTGTTATGGATGAACCAGATTATTATATATGTAAAATATCCTCTTTTGTTCTTTAATCCTTCAGTAAAATTGGAATTAATTTTTAATTCAAAACATATTCTTTTTAATCAAATCCATCGATCTATGAAAACAGTTATCACTATGGTAATATATATATAATAATTCAACTTCACACTAAGTAAACTAATTAAAACTAAAACCATGTAATCATCTAGATATGAACTAAATTATTGATCTTAAATTCTAGACAACAACCTTCATCTTTCATAAAATCTAAACATGAATATAAGTGAATCAATCGTTTAAATCCTAGTAAACAAATGAGCCCGAACAATGAAATTGGACCTTATAACTAATCAAAAAGGATTTGAATGAAATAAAAATGGGTATAATAAATAAATTACATATATATGTGGTTCTGGACATATGAATTAATAATCCTAATTTTCTTATTCATGTCATTAATAACATCTGGATAACACCACCAGATTTATGGTAAGGGATCCTCTCTTTTTCACTCTTAATCTAGATTGTACTCAATACCATGCATTATTATGTGTACTAGAAAATGATTTGGTGTGTTTAATAACCTCCCTAATACTTCCTTCTTGATTTATAAGTGATTATAAACCCCATTTCTCTCTCCTCAATCCCTCTTGGTCACACCCGACACCATGCCAATAAAATCGTAACAAAACCAACCCGAACCATCTTTGTTCTTTCGGGTTACCTTATCATTATTTCAAAATGGTGTTATATTATATATTTATGTGAGTTTAATGAATTCTATTTAGTTTGAATATATTCTTATATTGAGACCCTTTCATAACATTCTTTCGGGGATATACATGATTTTGAAAGATTCCCTCCTTAGAAATTTCTGATAAGCAAACCTGTTTTAAGCGGACTTCCCAAATTTTTACCCAAATTTGAATTTCACTCTATCCTCTATTTTATGACACCATTGTATTTTTAAATCTATTATTTTTATTATTAAAACCTTCTTGGTTCAATTATGGTTTTATATAAAATAATTTCTTCTTTACTATTTTAAAATCTTTATAGTAGTTTCCATAAAACCGCACCAAAATGTTTTAATGCTAATGTTCATAAAATTAATTTCTAATATGTTGTCACTTCTATTTGACACCACATACCATTTTATATGACTATTTTCTCCTATAAACGTCCATGTATGTTCTAATCCTTTCCTTTCGTGGTCACTTTCATGATATGCCCATTGGATATGTTTTATGTCATGATTGTGGTACCATATTCTTTCCATGGGTACCCTTACGTTTATGTATGGTTGATTATGTATTATTGTATATGTTGTAAGAATATTTAATTGGAAAAAATATTCAAGAAAATGTTGAGATGGGTGCACACATATAGTGCTCTAATGCATTGGATAAGGTTAAGTCTCATGAGATGTGATGTGAAACGGGATTGGCGGTTAGCCTTGACCCATAGTAAAATGAGAAACGGGATTGGTGGTTAGCCTTGAACCATACCAAAGATATGATTTATGATTCTACCATATTTATATGATTCCATGTTTATATGATTCCATGCTTATATTAAATGATTTTATAAGTTTCATGCTTTGGATATCATTATGTCATTCCTCCTAACTCATGTGCTTGATATGTATCCTTATGTTCATCCATTTGTTTATCTGCACCTCTGGGTGCCCTATGCAGATGTAAGAGCTCAATGGATGTTAGAAGCTCTTAATTGAGATTAAATAAAGATGTTTTTTAGTCCCATGTTTTATGTTATATGTACCTAGTCTTCCAAGGCACTAGACTTAACGATCCTTGGCTTGTACTCTAATAATTAATTATGCTTAAAATCATAAAATGTTTTATGTAAAAGGCTTGGATAGCTATAGTTGGTATCAGAGGATGTTCTAGTTATTTTTGGAGATTAAGAATAGAACACCTTAGTGAGAAACATAAGAATGATACTAAGTATAAGAAAACTATCCTAAATTTTGGTGAGTATGGAGTAAGTGGTTTATAAAAAAAATACATCCATGCATGGATACGAGCAGGTAGTGGCGGCTCAGGCACAAATGTATCTATGGTTAAAACCCAAAACACCGCTTTAAGCTATAATTGAATGGGAACTAGTTCCTGATAATGGGACTTGCTGCACTCTTGGTTACGACACTTCTAAGGGATATTCTTTAGTAGATTCACGAGATTAGTACAAACCATTATTAAGGGACAAAAAAATCCCATAAGAATATAAGTTAAGAAATAGAGAGAGGATAACCAGGTTATAAACCTAAGGAATCAAATGATAGGATGTACTTATTCGTTATAAGTTTATCATTTAATGTTCAATGTTTTTTATAATCAATAACTATGTATTCATGACCTCTAATTATACGTTCTTTCTCTTAGTTAAAGGCGGGAAATAGAAGAACACATTCCAAAAACCAGTGTGATAGGAAATGTAATGATTTACCTAATTACATGCCTGATGTGATAGAAGAGGGTACTCATAACTTCATGGAAGTACTTGCTTAGTAGGCTCAAGTTATGAATAATAACATAACTCAAGTGGAACGTCCCCCTCCTCCATGGAAAGAGGAATTTTCCATATAATCCTTCATGCAGGAAAGGCCTCCCGTGTGTAGTGGGTCTTCTGATCCCCACCTCGTAGAACAATGGATTAACTACATTGATATGATTTTCTCTATCCTCCAGTGCTCAGAAGAAGAGAAAGTTGGACTGGAAGTCTATTGTTTTGATGGGGAAGATGATTAGTGGTGGACACTGATCAAGAATATAATGTTCCAAGAGTAAATTGATTCCATATATTGGGAGTAATTGAAGAGGATGTTTTCAACAAATATTTTCCACGAACCCTCTGTCTCAATATATAAAGAGTGTTTGTTGGACTCAGGTAGAAGGAATATGAGTCCATCGGAGCGTATGAAGAGAACATTATAAGGCATGCAATGTACGCCTCTGGCTTTGTCATGAACAATGAAATCAAGGTGGATCACTTCTTTAGTAGACTAATGCTGAATATAAGAAAAGTGTTGGTGATTCAAGACTTCGACAACTATGAGGAGATTTTCCGTTGTGCCCTAAAGGTTGAAATGTTGGTTGGAGACTCTCAATAGTCTCATGGGCCTAGTGACAAGAATTGGAAAATGGAGAACAACACGGGTGGTTACTAAAAAAAATCCAATGATGGAAAGAGGACTCACATTCCCCTTTGAAAGAATTGTGGAAAGCAGAATCTTGGCGACTGTCTGAAGGGAACCATGAATTACTTCAAATGTGGAAATTTTGGTCATCTAGCCAAGAACTGCAGAAGGGATATGAAAAATCCCACTAATGATAAAGAATATGTGATGGTTTAGATCAACACTCATCCTTAATTAAAGTGTTTTATCTTCAAGGATCTTGGGTATTATGCAAAGAAATTCCCTATGCCAAGGGTTGTTAGATGAAATCAGTAACAACCTCCAAGGCAACAAAGAAGGGCTTAGTCTATCACAACTACTGAGGTGTAGCTGGAAAATTAATTAGCGACAGGTACGTTTGTTATTCATTCAAGAATAGCTAATATACTATTTTATTCTGGTTCTATGCATTCTTTCATTTATTTCATGTTTAGTAGAACAATTCAAACACCACCTCAAAATTTGGAGGAAAAGTTAACCGTGATAACATGGAATGGGGAAATTATTTCATACATGGTATATAACTCATCCCTGGTTAATTTTTGTGGAATTAACCTCCCATAAAACCTTCTCATACTTCCTTTAGCGGAGTTCGATGCAATCATGGGCATGGATTGTCTATCATTGTACAAGGACAAAATAAATTGTTGGGAAAGGGGAATTACTCTTCACATCCCAAAGCATCCTCTGATACTTTACAAGTGTAAGGAGGAAGATTAGTCTACTTTAGAAGCAACATCTCAAGTGTGGATATTGCTTCCTTATGATCATAGATACCTAGAGAAAGTGACTGAGACAAAGGAGTGAATCATTCTTGAAGCCATGCCCATCGTGAGGGATTACACTGATGTATTCCTTAAAGAGTTACCTGGACTTCCACTTGAACGAGAGGCTAAGGTATCAATTGAACATATACCTGGATCTCTGCCAATCTCAAAGATACCTTACAGAATGGCCACCATAGAGTTGGAAGATCTTAATAAGCACTTATAGGAGAATATGGAGAAGGGTTTTATACACCTGAGTGCTTCACAATGGGGTGCGTTAGTCCTCATTGTCCAGAATAAGGATGGATCAATGAGCCTCTGAATAGATTATCGTGAGCTCAATAAAACCACTATAAAGAACAAGTGTCCCCATCCATAGATTGATGACTTGTTTGATCATCTTCGTGCGGCCAGTTATTTTTCTAAGGTGGACCTTCCGTCAAGATATCACCAACTAAAGGTGAGGAAGGATGATATTCCCAAGACTACCTTTCGATGGAGGTATGGAAACTATGAGTTCATAGTGATGCCCATCAGACTCACTAATTCTCCACCATTTATCATGGATTTAATAAATAGAGTCTTTATAGATTTCCTCGAAAAAATTTTGGTGGTCTTTATTGATGATATTTTGATATACTCCAAGAGCTAGGAGGAACATGAGGAGCATTTGAAAACTGTGTTAATGACTTTTCGAAGGGTGAAATTGTACGCAAAGTACAGTAAATGTGAGTTCTAAATGGAGGAATTAACATTCTTGGGGAATGTAATCACCAGGAAAGGGATAACGGTGGACCCTTCCAAGATGAAGGAAATTGAAGAGTGGCCGAGGCCATCTTTTGTAATGAAGATCCGCATATTTTTAGTTCTAGCGGGGTATTATCGACGATTCTTGAAAAAATTTCACGATTGTCAAACCCAATGACCATGATAACATGGAATGGAGTAAAGTTCATATGGACAGATGAATGTGATGACTATTTCAAGGAGTTGAAATAGAGGCTTATCACTACGCCGGTACTCACACTCCCATCAAGTGGGTAACTCTTTATGGTGTATAGTGATGATTCTAAGAAAGTATTAGGTTGTGTGCTAATGAAAAATGATAAACTGATATCATATGCCTCAAGGCAGCTGAAAATCCATGAGAAAAACTATCCCACACATGATCTGGAGTCGGTGGTTGTGATCTTTGCGTTCAAAATATTACAACATTCTCTCTATGGGGAAAAAGTGAGATATATACTGACCGTAAGAGTCTAAAATATATATTCGCATTGAAATAGCTTAATATGCACCAGTGACGATTGATAGATCTCATCATGGATTATGAATTCTCAATCCACTACCATCCCAGCAAGGAAAACAAGGTGTTAGATGGTTTAAGTAGAAAGGATCATGCATCTTTATTAATGATGAGAATTGAAAAGGATCCGATCATCTTGGATTTTCAAAGGATGGACATGGGAATTATTAAGGGAGGAAAATCATCAATCCTTTCTCAAATGAATGCTCAACCATACTTCATGGTGAAAATAATGGTTGCTCAAATAAAGGATGTGGAAATTCAGAAAAGGGCGGAAGATATTCAAAATGTGAAATCCTCTGATTTCAAAATTTATGAGGAAGGAGCTGTATGATATGGGATAAGATTATGTGTATCATCTAATTCATAGATAAAGAAGGAGATATTGAATAATGAACATGGCTCGGCATTCTCTATCTGACCAAGGAGTACCAAAATATAATGTGATCACTGAGAACACTTCTGGTGGGATAACATGAAGAAGGAGATTGTGGAATATATATTAACGTGCTTGGTATGTCAGGAAGTTAAATATGAGAAACAAAATTCCAAAGGTATGATGCATCCATTGCGTATACCCATGTGGAAATGGGAAAATTTTACTATGGACTTTGTCACACGTATCCTGAAGATGTCGAAGGAAAATAATGTGATATGGGTTGTGGTTGACCAACTCAACAAGACATTCAATTTCATCTCTATTCGGAAAGATATCTTTCTTGAACAACATGCAAAGATATATGTTAAGGAAGTTGTGAGACTGCACGATGTTCCCCTCTCAATTATCAATGACCATGATCTAAGGATCACATCTATATTTTAGAGGACCCTTCAATATTCATTGAGTACTGAATTAAATTTCAGCACGACCTATCACCCCCAAACTGATGTATAGTCTAAAAGAACTATTCAGATGCATGACTATATGTTTAGATCCTTCTCCCACAAATTCAAAGGTAGATGGGATCAGCATCTCCCATTGGTTGAGTTCTCATACAACAATATCATACACTCGATTATTTAGATGGATCTATATGAATCTCTATAAGTAAATCGATGTAGAAGCCCAACCTATTGAGATGAAGTTGGAGAAAGAATGCTACATGGACATGATCATGTTCGAGAGATGACAGAGAAGGTTCAAGTCACCTAGAAACACGTCAATGCTGCTCAATGTTGGAAAAAGAGATATGCTAACAACCGTCGAAGGGACTTGGAGTTCGACGTTGGAGATAATTTCTTCCTTCGAATATCTTCACGCAAGGGAGTCATACAATTCAGGAATAAAGGGAGATTAATCCCAAGGTAAATTGGCCCCTTTGAGATCCTTGACCACATAGGAGCCATGTCCTATCTGCTTGCACTTCAACGAAATATGGCTTGAGTTCATGATGTTTTACACATATCACTCATCAGTAAGTACATAACTAATCTTTGACATATACTAAACTCAGAGGTGGTGCAGCTGGAAGATGATCTCTCCTATGAGGAGCAGCCAATAATGATTTTGGATCAGAGATATATGGTTCTATGCTACAAGACAACCCATCTTTTCATTGTTTTTTATAGGAACCATATTTTTGAGGAACCAACATGGGAACTAGAGGAATCAATGAAGGAAAATTACCCACATTTTTTTGGCCTATGATGTAAAATGATATTTCAAGGGTGAAATTTCTTAAGGGGGAAAATGTAACGAGACAATGTTTTTAATGGAAATTATGTTCTTATAAATATGACATAAAATCACATAATAAGGAACTACAAAGTGATAACTGACCTTTAAGCAAAAATTTTCACTTCTGTGTTTGGAATTTTGAAAATCTGACATACACGGTTGTGTTCAAGATGTTTTTTAGAGTCTAATAAAACAAAAATAATTTCTTGTTAATAGTAGCATACCCTAATGAATAGTAAAATACTATTATGAATTTTTATATACCCTAATTAATATTAACTTCACCTATGGTGGTATAAAAATAATATTACTCTGGGAAGTACGATATACCTATAGTTTAGAATTTGTTAATGAATGTTTCAAATCTGGTTTTGATAATAAATTGTCATTTTAATTATATATTAAAATAATCATATTTCGAAAATTATTTTGGGAAAATAGACTTCATTTTTGGATTATATAGGTCGAAAAATACTTAGGGTGAATTTTTGGGATTTTTCTGAAATACATGAATTTTTTATGAATAGTAGAATCTGATAATTCATAATAAATGCAAAATAATGTATTAATTGAGTCATCGATGATGTTCTTCTGATGTAAGTCCACTTAGTTTGAATTCACATTACCCATTTACTAATCTTGGTCATGTAATACTTATTATTCATTGTCCTGTGATGAAATAATAAAATAAGGATTATAATATCATGAAATCCCTCCTCCCCAACACTATAAAAACCCCCTTCACTCCCTCTTCTCACCACTCCTCTCAAGCTCCAAGACTTCTCTAAATTCTTCCCAAATATCTCCCCAAGGTCCTCCCCCACATCCAAAATCTCTCAGACTCTTAAAAATACCAAAAACTCTCCCCTTAAGTGGTTCTCAAAGGATGAAGTCTCAAGGGATAAATTCTTCTTCCCAAATTTCATCTTTTCTTTTAAGTTATATTATTTTTTATTTCCTTCCTCACCTCCCTTCACCATAATAGTTAGATTAATCTAGTAACATTCATGTACTGAAATGTATTCATGGTAGTGGTATATTTCATTATATTATCTCCTTTTTCCCCCATTTATTTGAACGAAATGAAAGCACCGTTTTAGTTGTTCTAATTTAGCATATTCGAGGACAACAATTTATCAATTTATATTATTATGTTTAATTATGGTCATGAAGCCATTTCTATTATAGTTGAAACAGATTATTATATATGTAATATATCCTATTTCTGGTTTGGTGATCCTTTTTAAAAAATGTAATTATGTTATAAATCGAAAAATATTCTTTGTAATCAAATCCCCCGATCTATAAAAATTGTTATCACTATGGTTATATATATAATAATTATAATTTACACTAAGTAACATATTTAAAACTAAAACCATGTAATCTATTGGATATTAACTAAAGAATTTATCTTTAATTCTGACCAACCACCTTTATCTTTCATATAATCCAAACTTGAATATAAGTGAACCGATCTTTTAAATCCATGTAAACAAACAAGCCCGAATAGTAAAATTGAACCTTATAACTAATCAAAAATGCTTTGAAAGAACTAAAAATCATTATAATAAAAAAATTAAATATAGAATAGGTTCTGTAATTATGAATTATTAATCCTAATTTTCTTATTCTGGTCATTAATAACAAGTGGAGAAAACCACCAGATTTAAGGTAAGGGATCTTCTACTTTTCTCCCTTAATCTTTATTGTCCACTATACTATTCCTTCTTATGTGTACATGAAAATGATGTGTTATGTTTAAGAAACCCCACCCATAATTCCTTCTATATTTTAAGTGATGAGAGACCCCATTTCTCTCTCATCAATCCCTCTTGGTCACACCTGGCACCATGCCGAAAAAATCGTAACGAAATCTACCCGAACCTTCTTTGTTCTTTCGGGTTTCCTTATCTTTATTTAGAAATGGTGTTATTTCTATATTTTTGTGAGTATTATTAATTAGGGTTATTTATACAGGTTTTCTATATCAAGACCGCTTCATCACATTCTTTTAGGGAAATACCTGATTTTGAAAGATTCCCTCCTTAGAACATTCCGATAAGCAGACCTGTTTTAAGGGGACTACCCATATTTTTACCCAAATATTATGTGCACTCTATGCTTTGTTTTCAGACACCACTGTGTTTTTAAATCCTGTATTTTTATTATGAAAACCTTCTTGGTTCAATTCTGGTTTTATATAAAAGAATGTCTTCATTACTATTTAAATATCTCTATAGTATTTTCCATAAAACCACAAAAAAATCATTTAATGATAAGGTTTCTAAAATACATTTATAATATGTTGTCACGTCTATTTGACACAACATACTATTTTATATACCTATTTTTCCCTATGTAAGTCCATATATGTTCTAATCCTTTCCATTCATGGACTCTTTCATGATACACCCATTGGATATGTTTTATGTCAGGATTGTGGTACCCAATTCATTCCATGGGTACCCTTATGTCTTTGTATGGTTGATTATGTATGACTATGTATGTGGTAAGAATATTTATGTGGAAATAATATTTATGAAAATGTAGAGATTGGTGCACCTAGATAGCACTCCAATGCATTGGGTAAGGGTAAGACTCATGAGATGCGATGTGAAACCTGATTGGAAGCAAGCCTTGACTGGTACTAAAATGCAAAATGGGGTTGGCGATTAGCCTTGACCCGTAATAATGATATGATATATGAATCATCCACATTTATATGATTCCATGTTTATGTGATTCCATGCATATATTAAATGATTTCATAAGTTTCATGCTTTGGATATAATTATGTAATGCCTCCTAAATCATGTGCTTGAGATGAATCCTTATGTTCATTCCTTTACTAGGATTTTTAGCTCATCCCATTATTCATGTGTTCCCCATGGTACCCTATGCAGAAGTAAGATCTCAAAGGAAGTAAGAATCTCTTTATGGAGATTAAATAAAGATGTTTTTTTAATCTGATGTTTTATGTTATATGTACCATGTCTTCAAAGACACTAGACTTTATGATCCTAGGCTAGTACTTTAATGATTAATTATGCTTAAAATCATGAAATGTTTTTTTAAAGGCTTGTGTGACTTTAGGGTCAGTCTCCAGTCCGGACCTGGGTCGGTCCGACTGGGCGGGACCAGACCTGGTCTCGTTTTGGCCTATTTCATCCTTTTTTCCCCATAACATGGGCTACAACTGTCCGATTGATGAATTGTCTACAGTGACGGAAGTCTTGGAGACAGAAGGTTATTTTGGAATACCCCACTTGATGATTGGGAAAAGTTGGTTTATAGTCAGGTTGGATTGATCCTAAATCAAACCGGGCCCTCGGAACATAAATGCCAATAACTCCCAGACCGGGCGTTTTATTGACGCACCATCTATCGCGTTATTTTTATTTTGATGAAACAGTACTTCGGGATACATCATCCTGGAATGATGTGGATGTTGATGTATCGACATTTGGCTTGATAAGCATACCCTCTCAGAATCTAGCATGCTGGTGTAAACCTTGTGGTTGGCTGTGGACTGATGACTGTTCCTGGATCATGTGTTGGTCTGACAGTTCTGATATCTATTCCTGGATCATGTGTTGGTCTGAAAAAATAGCTTTCCATGGATCATGGTTTGGTCTGATATATCTAAAGACAATTACTGGATAATTTGTTGGTCCTACAGTTCTATGTTATCTTCCTATATCATCTGTTGTTCAGACTGAATATATGGTCCTCGATCGTGTGTTGGTCCGACAACTATGATGATTCAGTGGCTATATCTGATTTTCTATATCTCCTTAAATAATTTGTATTCTTATGTGATATGAGACAACAACTCTTATTTTTCCTCGATATTGAAATGTATTACTTGATAACACAGGTATATGTTTGGGCATATACCTAAGTGGGGTTATCTGTTGATCTCATACTTAGTTGTTTATCCTTGTTGTATTTTGTGAGACCATGAGGGTATCAAGGTCCATAATGAGTATTGTTATACTCAACCTATCATGGGCTATGCCCGCACCACGTTTTGATGGATGCAGATGAAGGACAATGCTGACTGAGGCTGAGTAGCAGGACTGGATGGTACCGGAGGGTGGACATTATGATGAGTCAGTGCATAGTGGAGACTGAAAGATGTGGAGTGCTGAAGAGGAAATCAATAACTAAACTTCAGGTTAGAACCCCGAAGAATGACTTGGTAGCTTCTTTCCTTTTTCAGTTTTACTTGCACTTTCCAGTTGAGTTTTTATTTCCGGCCCCTTTACTTTTCAGCTCTATTTTGGATACTGCTTTACATAGCATTTACTTTTATCTTGTACTCATGTTTGTGTGTGTTTTTATATTATAAATGTAATGCCTTCCCTGTTTCAGGGATTTACACCTTTGGTTCTAGTCGCTAGCCCCTGGCCTATGAAAGGCGGGCTTAGGGTAGTCACGGCACGGGCCCCAGGGGACTAGTCATGACAAAGCTGCCACAAAACCCGAACCAGACAGATGTTTTAAACTCGTAAGACCATCTCTTTCCTATACATAACCCACAAAGGCATGTGAACCAATGAAGAATCCACCTCTATCTCCACATGATCCCATCGAATATCATGTACCGGATCCTGATGATAGTTTTTCAACAATGACACATGAAACACATTGTGCACTACAATGAAGCTAGGTGGAAAATACAATTAATAAACCACCTCACCAAGCCTCCCATGAATATCAAAAGGTCCAATATACCCCAGAGATAACATTTCCTACTTCCCGAAACAATGATGTCCCAACCTATGAGACATCCTCAATAAAAAATGATCACTCAACTTGAACGACAACGGATGTCGACAATGATCTGCATATGATTTCTGACGACTTTAAGACATCTCCATTCTCTTCCTGATTAACATGATCTTCTCCATAATATCTTGGACAAGGCTCAGTCCAGCCATCAAGGACTCTCCCATTTCCACCCATCAGAATGGAGATTGACATGGCCTACCATACAACTCTTCAAAGGGATCCATAAGTATGGATACATGATAAATGTTATTGTACGAGAACACAACCAACTACATGTACTCCTCCCATGATCTTCCAAAATTCATGACACATTCCTGCAACATATCCTCCATAGTTTTTATCATCCTCTCATATTGAACATACATTTGAGGGTGATGCACTGTACTCATTGTCAAAATAGTTACAAGGGTTTTCTATAAGGATTTATAGAAATGAGATGTAAACCTAGGATCTCTATCGGATACGATCGAAACTGGAACACCATGACTCTTTACCACCTCCCGGATATAGATTTTGGATAGATCCTCCACCGTATGAGATTCAAGAATTTGAATGAAAGGGTATTACTTCGTTAGCTGACCCTCTATCACCCAAATTACATCATGCTTTCTGACCGTTCTTGGGAGACCTGTGAAAAAATTCATCACAATTTTCTCCCACTTCAAAAAATGGATTGGTAAAGACTACAGCATTCCCGCAGGCCTCTAATGCTCTTCCATGACCTACTGGAATGTAAAGCATCTCAAAACAAACTCTGACACTATTTTTTTCATAACATCCCTCTAGAATTGTGCCTTCAACACATTATAAATTTTCTTAATTACATGATCAATAACCCACCATGTATGATGATACTCCCTGATAAGATCCTCCTGACAAGAAACTGGTACAACCATTCAATTCCAAAAACACAAAAATGTATCTCCATTCAGTTTCCAACCCTCAATTTCTCCCCAACATTGAGTTTCTACCTCAATGTAACACAATCAAGATCATGTATTTATGCATCTTTAACTAGGCCAACCAAGCCATGAATCAATAAAACTGGAAAGAAGACCGCTCTCTGCACTGGTCCTCACATTTAAACCATATGTCAACTATATCTATCATCAACTACCACTAGTCTGATGCATTTTTTACCATCTAAGTTTATGATTTTATAGTTAATTCATCTGCCAACAAATTTCCCTTACCCGGTGTGTACATCAAGTAAAAATAAAATATATAGAGATATTCCATCCATCTCCATTTCCTCAAACTCAAATCCCTTTGTGAGAAATTGTGCTTCAAGATATTATGATTTATATATACTATTAATATCTCAGTGAAGAGATAATGAAGCCACATATTCAAATAATGGACCACTACTGCCAATTCTAAATCATGAGTTGGGTAGTTCTTCTCTTGCAACCTCAACTGTCGTGAGCCACACACAACCACATGATTCCCTTTGATGAGAACGCACCACAACCCTGATCTCGATGCATTGAAATACACCGAATTCCCATTCCTGGTTTTGGAGAAACCAAGATTGGTGCTGATGTAAGGAAGAACTTTAGCACATTGAAACACTGGATACACTATTCATTCCACAGGAGTGGACCATTATTTCTTGTCAAATCTATCATCGGTGAATCCCAATACAAAAAATCATGAACAAAACATCGGTAATACCCATCTAGACCATGGAAACTCCATACCTCAAACACATTATTCAGTAGTTTCCATGAGATAACAACCACTATCTTTTCCGGATCCACTACAACACCCCTTTTAGAAATCACATGGCCATGAAAACAGACTTCATGCATCCAAAAGTCACACTTTGACAATTTGGCATACAACTGACGATCCCTCAAGATCCCCAGCACTATCGCGAAGTGTTGCTCCTGCTCCACCCTTGTCTTTGAATACACTAGAATATCATCCACAACCACCCCCACAAATGAATCCGGATATCTCTGAAATATAGGATCCGTCAATACCATGAACACTGCAAGCTCATTTGTTAGACCAAAAGGAACAACCACATATTCAAAATATCCATATCTACCTATGAAAGCTATTTTAGGAATATCATCTTTCCTCACCCACAATTGATGATATCCCGACCTCAGGTCAATCTTGTAGAACCACTGGGCTCCCCTCAACTGGTTGAACAAATAATCAATTCATTGAAGCAGATATTTGTTCTTTATCATTACTTGGTTATGTATGTGATAATCAATAGAGAGCCTCAAAGTTTAATCCTCCTTTTTCACAAACAACGCCGGAGATTCCCATGGAGACATGCTAGGCTGGATAAACCCTTTGTTTACTAACTCTTCCAACTGGACTCTAAATTCCAGTAATTCAGTAGGAACCATTCGATAAGATGGACGTGAGATAAGACTAGTCCTCGGAAGGAGATCAATCGTAAACTCCACTTCTCTTATGGGAGGTATCCCAGAGAATTCTTTGAGAAAAACATCCATGAGCTGATCCACCACTACCGGAACAACACTATTATTTACACACTCTACCGATTTCATTGACAACACTACCAAACGTGTACAATAATGTGCCCACTACTGAGGCCACCAAACCCATTTCACCCTTCCTTTCATGCCTCTCTCCCCTAAATAGATGTCTAAGACCATCATGTGTCGTAGAAGGCATTATTCTCACATTACAGTCGATGTGGGCCTTAAACGCCACCAACTGAACCATTCCCAGGATTACATCATACTCATCCATCTCAAGCACTGATAAATTTCACATTAGATCAACCTTTCCAACATAAGTACAACATTCTCTACACATTATGGCTCAACACTCTCATAGACCAAGAGAATTTTGACGTTTCAATACTGAAGGCATCTTTTCCACCCTTAAACCCAGCAACTCAACCACATATGCATTAACAAAATAGTGGGAATCACTCGTATCAAACCACAATTTCATCAAAGAATAATTTAAAATAATAATACCTCACACCATGGATAGTCCCGGATGACCATCAACCACAATTTGATCAGCTCTGAAAAACACCTTGGTTTCCACACTCTGCCCTTTATTGCACTGGTGAGGAGTTGTGGTGTTCTGAGAATCAACATGACTGACTTTTCTCTACTGAAAAGGGGTATCCTAATATATCCATCCCCTCAAAGCATCCAACATATGTGATCCCTGAGGAGTGTCATGCAGACCAATCCTCAGAGAATTCATGCAATAGCTCTAACAATTTTCCATATTCTTTCAATTGTGACATGTTTGAGGTTGTGTCGTACAGCCCCGCTTGATGTGTTCCGTAGAGCCACACTAAAAACATCCATGTTTTCTATGGAGAATTAGAGAAATATATACTGATCCTGTCATCAGATTATGTTCCATACTCCAACCCTAGGCATAAGTTTACTTTTTCTGGTTGAACCCAGCATTAGAGTTCTATCTATTCCCCATGGCTACCACCATGCTTCCTCCGCTCGGAGCTCCCAACATATTCTGATCAGCCACCAATGTTTGATTCACTATCTCTATGTAATCACCAATAAAAATCATTTCTATTTTTGAACGGATCTCTTACCTTAACCTCACTTTGAAGACCCTTGCCTTCGATGATGTGATACCCACCACCACATGTGTAAACCACACCAAAATCATAATAATAGTTTCATACTCCATCACAGACATATGCTCTTGCATCAGACTGAAGAAATTAGTTTTGCACATAGTTCTGAACGTATGTGGGTAGAATTGTTTATTAATCCATTTCTACAATGCCTTCCCACATCATACCCTAGTCCATCCCCACTTGGACTACCAACTCCCACCACTGAAGTGAAATATCATCTATATTATATGTTACTAGCATTACATTCAACTCTAAAGATGTCCCCAATAATTCAAAAAATATGTTCATTACTGACATCCACGCCTCTTCCCTTTCCAGGTACGAATCACCCCTAAAGATGGATGGATCCTACTTATGAATCTCAGCTTCATAATCAACATGCATTAGATATTCCTCTCTATTCACACCTCCCACAGCTTCTACTGATTGCACTATGCTCTGGACTAACTTCTGGTTCACATGGGGCTCATGTACAACCACATTCTCATCGGCCACTTTCGGTTGGTCTCTTTGACGCCTACCAAGTTCAATTTCTATAAACAAAAAAAACCATGAGTCTCAATTTCATAGACATCAAGAATTCTCATTTCAAATCACATTACACAACACAATCACACTAAGTCATTCCACCATTCCACATTCTCTATGTTTCATCATTTTTGAAAACCAAAACATTTTCAAAATACCAAAATTATTCACATTACAATTTCAAACATTAGGAAAACCATTTCTCAATAGATCCCATAAATCATTATGCCCAATAAAATATGAAACCTAGAGGGAATTCATTTCTACCATATATGTTGTGCATCTCTCATCAGATAAACCCATGATAATGAGATTGAAAATTCCTATAACTGTCTCCAAAACACTTAAGAACCCAACTCCCTGGTAACTTGAAATTAAGAATAAAAGGGTTAGATACATCCTTTTATATTGTACATTCCATGTTCTGACATTCCAGTGCCTTGTAACTATCCTGACTAAAGGAATATACCACAATGAATATCAACTCCTAATCCAAGAATCAACTCCAAATGACTAAACATGCTGATACCACTTGTAACACCCCACCCCTACCTCGTTGTCTTGACGAGGTAGTGAGGGTTACATGTCCTCAAGTGACATTCCTAACGTGCTAAATGATAGAAATAAATGTCGAGGGATTCGAGAAAAAGTTTGGGAATGATTTTACCTTATGAAAAACACCAACCAAACCATCCACTAACATCCACTATATGATGCATGTCAATAAAACATTCATGCATGTATCCCCAAAAGACAACAATGTTGTTCAACAATAAACCCCAAAATCAGTACAATCTAACACGATATCAGAGTACTCTGCGGAAGACTAAACAAGGGACCCAAAATAAACCAATACACACTCCACGACTCCACCGCAAGCTCCATGCACCAAGTACCACCACATCTCACAAGCCTCACCACAAACCAGTAGAAATGAGATGCCTTACCATTACTTGTGTCTCGGAATATGACATATTCAAAAGCACCAAAGTGAAAAAGAAGGGGGTGAGTACTAATACTCCGTAGGTTTTCGCCAAATGACTTCCCTATAGATGCCACCATGATAAAACCGTTAGCAATTTTATATAAACCCGTTTATATAAAATAATCACAAGTGAAACCATTACTATAAGATAAACATACGCTAACCAAACTGAGAAAACCAATGGAAGGCCAAGAAAACAAGCCACATTCCATTTCATAATTTCACATTAGCGCAACATTTACCATTTAGCAATGCAATGCACCACACAAGGTTCCACAACCCAATAACTGTATAACAATCACGACGACACTTCTGTCCAACCAGTTTCTTCCTTCCCATATTTAGTGGCACTTTCCGTCCACTTACCATTGATGGTGGCCCTCCTGTCCACTACCCATCACCTTATTATAGTGTTACTACCCGCCCACTTCCACACAACATTCAAACAATCCATAACTAATCATATAACCCTCCATGGTCACAAAATATTCAATTAACCATTTCAATTTCATGCTGAACCACATCAATAAATCAAACATTTATTGAAAACTCCATTCCACCATTTTTTCATGCAAATTATCATTTCAATAAAAGAACCCCTCTATTGAAAAACTATAGACAAGGCATCTTAATTAATTCAATAAAAGACCCATTTGAAAATCTCCAATTTAAAATCACAACATGATCATTTAACCCAAATACCCTTTTCTTCCAATAAATGTCCCCAAAACACCACCAAAGCGATTTCCAATAAATTTCGCACATCAATAAAAAAAATAATTTTATGAGACAAAAATTAATTGTAACCAATCTTAATGTTCTAGAAATGTGGAGTTGAGAGAGAAGCCACCTATCTCTTAGGGTTTGGAAAAATCGACCGTTTACCCAAACACACTCGAAACCGGGTGAACGCCTCCTCGAAACCACCTCAAAATCCCTTCCCTATCATTAACAAGCTCAACATTTTACACACAAATGAAACACAACACTTTTTGTACATGCAACCCTTGTAGATCTAGGAAGCCAAGAGAGGGAGAGGGCTAACCCTGACAAAATCCTCAAAGAACCAAAATAAGGACTTAACATAGGAGAACTGCAATTGATCCACCATGAAACCCCTTCGATTATCCTCCAAAACGATCTAAGGAGCTCCCTCAACCTCTAAAAACCGGAACACCCATGTAAGCCATGAGTGAGAGGATGAACGAGGGAAAATTGGGAAATCCCGAGGGGCCATGGACTTAAAAATCTACACTTTAAGTGGATGCATAGTTACCCTACATGGAATGGAAAACTGTGTGGTTGCCACTATCTCACCATTGGACATCGCACGACTTACACACATGGTCTGAAAAACTGTGCACTGCCCATGTGAAGACCACTGTCAAGGGTGCATGGTTTTTTGGGCTGGTCGCATGGTTTGTTCAGACTGTGTGCCAACTGTGCACCCCTACACACCCTCTAAAACTTTTAATTTATTTCCTAGCATTTTCCAGACTTCAACCAACCACTTCAAAAAGCACAAATGAACCGAAACAAATTTCACATACCTGAAACAGGGGGTACTACAATAATAATAAAAATAAATAATTAAATTTAAGATATTGGATTAATTAATTTAGGATGGTAAACACACATTAAATGTTTGTAGAAGAATAAAAAAAACTCAAATGGGTTGGTAAAGATGAAAATCTATTCTTCAGTATACTTCCTTTAGAATCACCTTAAGGAAACTATGGTCTATTTTATAGATGGTATAAAACCTCTCTAAATTGTATAAGGATTTTTATTAGAAATTTGTTAGGGGATAATCAATAATGGATTTAATTTGTGGAGTATAAAATTTGATAAGGGGTGTCCTTTTATAAGTTATGGGTGGGGAATTCTAAAAGCCCCATCCCCCGAGTACCCGGAGCCGGTGCCAATGAGACATGATGTACCATAATTATCAAAATCATTTACAAATTCCACATCATGTCCCATGCTATAGAGGATTGTGAGGCTTAGGTTCTGGGAAACTAGCTGCATTTTCAATCTTCATCAAGTAAAATCTGATACCTGAAAAAAAATTTCATTTAAAACGTAGGGTGAGAAAAAGTATGGCAAGTTAGGGGGTTGAAAAAAATATGAAAATAATCATTCTTTACTAGAAATACTACTCTTAAAAATAAAAATAAACATTTTATTAATGGAATACTAATTAACATGCAATAAATGGAAGATTTAAACACAACATTTGATCATGATCAGAGTATGCAAGAATAAACAAGTAGTTAATCCCATGAACAATACATAACCAATACTAATATGATAGTTATAAATGTTACTTATAGAAAAAAATAAAAATTCTACATCAACAAGGCATAATCTGATTGCACATAACATGAAATTCTTATCCAAAATTTCTCACTTGTAATAGCCAAAAAATGCTGATAAATGGACCAAGTCTAACATTTCTGAATCCTAACTTGTCACTACTTTTAAATCATCTGTGCACCCGTTAGGCTAGGTACCAGGGATATCCTACTAGTCAGAAAATACCATTTTCGGTCACATACTAAAACATTAAAAGGAGTTTATAATGTCAGAATATGTCAAGGTCTCATCCCAAGACCATACATATCTTCGTTCAGGAATTTCACCCGCACCATAACATTTTTTAGGCCTCGTGCCATGACTATAATTTGTTTCATAAGATATTATGATGCATCAAGAGGCTATAATGGGCCAATTCCGTCACATAATAAGTCTAATACAATCCTCTTGTGTCATAGGGGGGTTATTTATCCGAGGAGTCTCATACCACATTCAATACCGGTTTTATTGTGATGTTATTTGGGGTGTCCTATAACACACTAAATAACAGGTTCATAGATTCTTTATTATTATTTGGTGTTTATCAATCAAATAAATATATAAAATGACATTTACTAAAGAAATACATTCATTAAACATGACATTATAACATGCATTAAACATTCTATTGAATGATAGTAAACATACATGGCATGTGCATAATGAAATTCTACCCAAATGTTACATGCTTTATTTCCATGCTGATATAGGCTTCAAGTTTCAAATATATAAACCTATGTTATTAATTATAGTACATGATTCCATTAATTTAAACCATAAAAATTACAATTAATATCATATATATAGTATATTTAATTGATTAAATCAAAAACCCATTTTAAGAATACTTCTAATGTAATAACACGAGATTTTATAAGATATATTCTTTTTAATTTCATTCATATCTTCTATTGTATGATACCCCAAGATTATCTTGCACTATACGCAACACTGTATTATCTTGCAGTATACGAAACATTATTCTTGGATCTTGTTACCAACAAATTCATGTTTGTTTGATAGTTGTTATTCTACGCAACATTGAGTGTGTATGTATATATATATATTTATATATTCAATGTATAAATGAAATATGGTTTTATTTTTCTATATGCAATAGCAAATGAGTCTTAGACTATACGCAACCCTGATTTGGCTTGCATTACACGCAATCAATACCTTCCTCGATAGCGTGTGGTGTACGCAATACCAGGTTTCACTAAACAACGATATATGGTTATAATATTATCACAAAATAGCTTTTATGAATAGTATTAAATATGTTCTGAATTTTTAACAATATTATTCATCTTACACATTTTCTAAAACATGTTATGAGAACAAAGTAAATTTTTTCGGTTAAAATAAGTATTTTTAAAAAAAGGTAGTTTTGCCGCCTTATGATGGCGGACCCACATTAAATCTAGTTTTTGACATGTTTATAAGTTCAATTTTAAAAAATAAAATTATTATTTGGAATAAGGATATAAAATTTTACCTTCGATAAAATTTTCATATTATTCTGATAAATTTCATATTTTAATGAATAGTACAAACACGCTATATTTTAATAAAAACAACTTTCTTCATCATAATAACTTATGTGATTAAATTATAATATTGAAAGGTTTTAAAGTATAAATAGGTTATATTTTTACCATTTAATATAATTTATTTCATTAGCATTGATTTTACATTGAATTCGTAGGTTAAATAAATTCAATGTTTTGCAATGTTTTAAACAAAAATTCGTTTTCTTTAGATAGTATGATTAATTTTAATTTAATTTATACCACATCTGTGTATTGAATTTGGAAAAATTTATTCCATATTTGGAATCAGTGGGTCCAAATTATATTAGTAGACTACCTTTTCTTTTTGGTCTTTATTAATATAACAACGGTAAATTTTATTTACCATAGTAAAAGGTAAATTAGGTAATTAAGTGTAAATATAATATTATAAAATTATCCTAATACTTGTCATAATAAAATTGGTTGATTATAATTTGTCCTAATTCGTATTTGGATCTATATTTAATCCATTAGAACCCACTTGGAGGTGATTATGTCCTTTAGATTTTTATATTTAATGGAAAGTGAAATATGTCTCCCTCAACTATAATAAATAATGTATTTTTAATATAAGTTTATATAGAGTATAAATTCGGTTATAAATACTCATTTGGAAGATAAAATGTTTTTATTTATCATGGTAATTTATTTATAATTTTTAAGAGTTATTTAATTACCTTATTATCTTATACATTAATGATGCAGAAATTATTTATTTAGTGAAAAATCAATAATATAGTTTTTATTGAAATAGTAATACATATCAAAATGCCTGAAAATCTGCACAAAACTTATTATTACTGTATTTATAATCCCTAATAATCCACTGGCCGAATTTTTGACCATTTGGATCCTTATTAAGGTGATTATGACTATTATATTATATTATTTTAAATGATTCCTAAGTTGTCACCTTCATAATTAAATAAATATAACAATTTAAATATTATTATTTTAAGATGATAAATTCGATTAAAAGTATTATTGTGAATGGTAATAGATTTATATTAATCAAAGGATTTTTTTTAATTTTTATGCAACAAATAAGTATATTAAATAATTATAAAAAATATTGTTGTAGTAATTATTTTATTAATAGATATACCAAATAAATGGTTTTAAAAATAATAAAATAAATATTATATTAACTATTTAATGTGCTCCATTAATTTTCTAGATACATATGACCTTTTATGAATATATTAAAGCTTTCATTTAGAACATATATTCTGAATGTATTTTATTAAAATTCAAATAAATAAATAGTTTCAAAATTGACACTATTGATATTTTATAAAAATAACATATTATAAAATTGTTTAAAAATGTCAAAAATATTTAAAAATTATAAATTGAAATTTATATGGTCTAAAATGTTATAAATTATCCAATTATTGACAATTCACAACAAATAAGTAATTATTTTTTATAATTTAAAATTTATAATGTTATTACCACAAATTTGAGCCTTCAAGCTCGTCCAAGCACGGAAAAATTATCTTCTACACTTCCCTAGAAAAATACTAGAGGTCATAGTCTCATTCAAAGTCCAATTTTAGTGCCCTAAGAGGTGATCTCAAAGTGGCGTTTCAAAGAAGAGGTAATGTCCATTACCAATTCTTTCAACTTTATTAATTCTTCTACTTCTTCTACATTAGTTGTTTCATTATTAAGTAATAACATCAGTATCACTCATATTCTGATATGTTATTATAAGTATGAAACAACCCTATTTGACCATCTATCCATCCTACGGAAAACAAAATCACCGCGCGTGCGTACGTACAGAATACTGTTTCCGCGTCGTGGTCTAATCAGGTTTTCCACCAACACCATACATGGATGGGTATAATGGTGTACATAATAACTATATATGAGTATTTTAATGTGATTTCGAATCTGAAATTGTATACATACACTCCAATACAATTCAACAATCATGGGAACGATATCATCGCTCGTACGTACGTACGAAATACCGTCTCCATGATGTGATGCGACTCGTTCTACATGATATTCATTGCATAATGATTATATAAATGAATTGAATGAATAAATATGATATATATTACACTAATAAAATTCTGGAAATGAGGTGTCTATAAACTAAAAATAGGAATAGGTATTTATTCGACAAAACACACATACGAACATAAAGCAATAACCCCCCGAATAACAAGTAGCAATGAAATATTACTAATAAGATGCTAATAATATGACCATATATGATATCATAAAAATAAGTATGATTCTATAATAAGTCAATGAAATTATCTAAATCATTATACAGGAGGTTCAGACACTTACGATGTAATTCAGACATAAGGTAAGGGAAAATATCACAATCTCAATTTTTTTATCCGAGATTGTTTATAAATTGGTATTTACTGGGGTGTATTTTTACATCCACATCCTTGTTTCCTCAATATGTAATATTATTTCCATCCACCTATAATTTTTTAAATCCAATTTTACCCTTCTGTGATTTTTTAGTAAAAGATATGAAAGGAATATTTTTTCTTTTTTCGTACGAGGTACTTTTTGACTTTTCCGAAAAAAGTACGAGAAGAATGTTGTTTTAACTTATATGGCATGAAAATATTTTTACAATTTTATAAAGCCATATTTACATGAAGATTCCTCCAAAATATTTCATGACTATTTACAAAAAAATCTATTTCTTTTAAAATTTCATGGCATTTTGTGAAAAGAAATTGATTTTCAAGAAGAAAGGATATTTTCCTCAAGAATTCATTTCAAGTATTTTAACAAAACCATTTTCCACCTAAGATGAAATTATTTCAAATGTGTATGATTCAATTATAATATCTCTATTATGTAAATGGTTTCAATTTTCATATGATGATATGATATCTATTTGTTTTATATGGATTATGTTATGATCTGATGATGTTTATGAAACCCAATTTATTCTTTGGGTTTTGATGAATGATTTATGATTATTTTGTGTCACACGTAAAAATGATTTCAATATGAGATGTGTGGGACCTATATCTCCATCCAATGCATTGGGTAAAGATTTATATCTCATGAGATAGACATGGCTGGAACAGAAAGTTAAACCGGTTCAGTAAAAGAGGACTGGAACGAGGAGTGAACTCAATTCAGAAAGGGACTTTGTCCACTAAGATGGTCTTGGCAGCAATGCCTTATCTACTATGGAAATAATAACATGTGATTAATGGTTTCCACAATTACATGTTTTATTCCCATGCTATTTTATCATTCTTAATGTTTCTTTATGATCTATGCCTTACGTACTTCCATGTTTTATGTCATTGCTCAAGATTTTGATGTTTAAACATTATGTTCATGTTTTTATGTTCAAATGTATATGATTTGATTTATTTTATCCATAATTACCCTTACTGAGCATTTGAGCTCACCCTATTTATATTTTCTTTTCCCTAGGATATAAAGAAAGGTTTTAGGTAAGAAAATAAAAGGGGGAAGATCATTATTGGAGATGTTGAAGATCATTCAACATGAATAGAATATTATGTTCCATGTTTCAAAAGACACTAAACTATTACGGTCCTTGTGTGTTTGTTTTTGTTATGTATTAATTATTCCGCAAAAGTAATGTAATGTTAATGTATGTCAATCTTTGGGTCTCTATAGTTTGTATCAGAGGAAAGGTTTATTCAACCTTTGGAAACTTGGATGCGAGAACTTTAGTGAGATCCCTAGAGATATTTCTATGGTAAGTCTAGGGATGTTGCTAAGTATAAGTATAAGTATAGGTTATAGTACTAGAATTACGGTAACCTAAGATATTAGATATTAAAGGTAATACCCCTTTATTATGTTGTTTTCCCTAGCATGATTTTCTCCTCTCTCATTATTCTTTTTGTGTTTCAGATGATGGTTGGAACCTGAAATAATAGTGTTGATCAATGTAATGGAAAATGCAATGATTTTCCTCCTGAACAATCAAATGTTATGGGAGGGGGAGTGAATTTTTTTTTTTGCTATACTTACAAAATCTATGAATAATTCTAGACATCCAAATGAGCATAGAAGGGAACAATATTCTATTGAGTTCTTCATGAGGCAACATCAAACTTCTTTTAGTGAGTCTTTTGATCCACTTGTTGCTGAACAATGGATCAGTACCACTAAAAAGATATTTTCTTTTCTTCAATGTTCTGAACATGATAAAGTCATCTTATAAGTATATCGTTTTGAAGGTGAAGCTGATCAATGGTGGAATCTTATCAAGAATACGAGGCCAAGAGATTAAATTGAGTCCATGGAATGGGACTAGTTCAAGAACATATTTTTCGATAAGTACTTCCCTCATATTCTTCGAACAAAGATGGAGAAGGAGTTTCTTGAACTAAAGAGAAATGATGAAGAATCTGTTGGTATATACGAAGATAATTTTACAAGGCTTGCAAGGTATACATCTGGCTGTATCATCCATCCTAAATGTAAATTTTAACGATTCTTTAGTGGCTTAAAACCAAATATTCGATGGGAATTAGCTATAATAATCTTCAGTAGCTGTGCATACAAAGTGCATTGTGCTATCAAGGTTGAAATGGAAGTTGGTGTTACATATACATCTCATAATTTTGACAAGAAACGAAAGGTGGAGTTTAAGGAGAAATCTCAAAATAATGGTGAAAAGAAGATGAATGTTTCCTTATGCTCAACGTGTGGAAATAATCATGGTGGAGATTGTCTTAAAGGGACTAAAAAATGTTTTTAAGTGTGGAAAATAAGTTCATCGAGAAGCTAAGTGTCAAAGTAATGGAAAAAGGGTATCTAATGGTGTGAATTATGAAAATACTATAGATAACACACCGCCAACACTTCAATGCTTCAAGTGAAATGAAATGGGTAATTATGCTAATCAATTCCCTAATCCAAGGGTTAATGATGATCAACATGAGCAACCATTTAAGGGAAAGGATAAAGGGAAGTCACATGCGATCACTATCGGAAATTTTTAATAGGACAACGATTTGGTGGAATGATTAAGTGTTTATGTAATGGGATTCCAAAATAATGTTGTATATAGTATCATGGAAGATTGGAATTTTTATGTATTGGTATATTGTGGTTTTCAATAATTTTATGGTACCTGTAACCATGGAAAGTGATTGAGATATTTTTTTAAAGAAGTTGATATGAACATAATGAAGGGATAAGGAGAAAATGAAATGTTTTATAGTATTCATGAGCTCATGAATAATATAAGGAAATAGATATATCATGGTTTGAGTATATACAATTTTGGGGTTTTGGTATGTGGAAACAGTTTACTTTTGATAGCACTCGTGTTTTCACTAAGACTCAATGGGTATTCATTTTTTATGAGAATACATGACTAAGGCCTTTGAATGTTTGGAATATGACCAACAAGACATATCTTATGATATATGGGTATCAACGATGGTATTAACATGCTTGTTATATGAATTCTCTGGTAATCGTTTTCACTATATTATGAGAGTGGACTACAGTATTATGGATAAGCATACAGATTGGAATGGATTTTGTTGGAAATAAGTTAGTATTGTTTAAGGATATAAACTTTTTTCATTATTATTTACGGGATGTTATAGTAATGTAGTTTTAGAAAAAGGACAACCTGCAAGACTAGCGACATACCATCGCGTCGGACAAGGATGTGCAAATTGATCCCACAACCGAAGTGCGACTGGCCTTTATCACCTACCACTGGCCTACAGGAAGTCCCTGGTTAGTAGAAACTAGTTTTACTTTATTAAGCGGAATGATATGTGAAGTATAAGTTCATTTTTGGAACCATATACGATTAATCTCACCATATGATGGACTTATAACTTTTTCTAACCTTTTCAAATAGATAGAATGACCCATCATTCTATCACATGATCTGCTAATGATTCACGAATAACAAATTCAACTTCATTTCTTTAAGTGATGAAGTGGAAATTGTTTAATTCACGATCAAAAGTGAGATTGTACCAAAATCATGTACGTATTTCATTTAATTCATCAACTTTAGGGAAATGATCTTGAAAACCAAAAATGTTGTCCTAGTGATCTTATATCCGATGAATCAGATGGTACCCTAGATCATCGCAAATCTATGGCTTTGTGATTGTTGGCTATTTCATAGCCATGATCTCTACCACTCTCCATCAGAACATGATGGTAATATTTCTCTTGCATATCAATATTTTCACATATGTTCTCCTATATGGAAACCTCGTGATTAGTTTATTTGGGTAAACTTTACGTTTCATACTTTAGTTTTTTATGATAAGTTTTGGTATTACTTTTTACGATGTGTGATTCAATTAAAGAAACATTAAAGTAGAAAACCATTTTTAACCCCGATGAATTTTGAGGGGAAAATTCATATGAAGGGGGGTAGAATGTAATAACCTGAGATTTTATATGATATATTCTTTTAAATTTCATTCATATCTTCTGTTGTACGATATACCAAGATTATCTTGTGCTATACAAAACACCGTATTAGCTTGTATTATACACAAAATTATTCTTAGATCATGTTATTATGTGATGATGATTAAGAAACAAAATTTATTCTTTGGGTTTTGATGAATGATTTATGATTATTTTGTGGCACACGTAAGAATGATTTCAATATGAGATGGGTGGGGCCTATATCTCCCTCCAATGCATTGGGTAAAGATTTATATCTCATGAGATAGACATGCCTAGAATGGCAAGTTAAACTGGTTCAGTAATACAGAACTGGAACGAGGAGTGAACTCGATTCAGAAAGGGACATTGTCCACTAAGATGGTCTTGGCAGCAGTACCATGGCTACTATGAAAATCATAACATATTATTAATGGTTGCTACAATTACATGTTTTATTCCCATGATATTTTATCAATATTAATGTTTCTTTATGATCTATTCCTTACATACTTCCATGTTTTTTTCATTGCTCAAGCATTGGATGTTTATACATTATGTTCATGTTTTTAAGTTCAAATGTATACGATTTGTTTTATTTTATCCATGCTTACCCATAATGAGCATTTGAGCTCACCCTTTTTATGTTTTCTTTTCCCTAGTATACAAAGAAAGGTTTTAGGTAAGGAAAAAATGGGGAAGATCTTTATGGGAGATGTTGAAGATCTTTCACCACGACTAGAAGATTACGTTCCATGATTCCAAAGACACGAAACTATTACGGTCCTTGTGTGTCTGTTTTTGTTATATATTATGTATTATGAAAAAGTAATGTAATGTCTATGTACGTCAAGCTTCGGGTATCTACATCTTACACATTTCAATTTAATTTTTAAACATCTACGGTTTTTAGCATAAAACTCCTATACACGTTTACTATTAATTCATCTATGTGTCACAATAATTTTCACCAAAAGTAAGAAGGGATAATCTTCTTACATGTAAAAAAATGTAGAGATATTGAAAAGTAGAGATATTTTCAATAATTTAAGGTTTTTAAATCCATGTACATGGTATATGTGTATATTAGTAAAAGTAAAACATTAATGTATATACATATATATCTAAAGAGAAAATGAAAACCAATTTTTCCCAATATCAATGGAGAACTTCTTACAAGTGCATGTGCTCTAAAAATCAGGCAGCATTTTCACAAGATCAAGGCTGAAACCATTTGACATGAGCTCATATAATATATATACATATATACTTTGTATATACAACATAAAACACCATTTTTCATGCAATTTAAGGAAATATTATTTGCATGTACATGAACCCCCCCCCAAATCAGAGGGATTTTTATAGGGATTAAGGCTTTCAAATAAAATTTCACAACACCGTACACACATATTTACATTTACACAGTTTGAATATACATTTTATATAAACCATTTTGCATAAAAGTTAAGTAGGTAAACTCTTATATCTTCACATAAACACTTAAAATAGGAATCTTTTAGAGACGATAGAAGTTCTAAAACCAAATTAAAAAGTATATAAATGATATATACATATTGGTCGTGTGTATATACATATACATATATATATATATAGGAAAACCGTTTTTATGAAGAGATGAAAACAAAACACTTTCACCAATGCATGATAATATCAAAACAGAATCTATAGAGGAGGTTAGGGCATTTAAAACAGTTGGAAGTGTACATATTCATATATATATATATATCAAAACTGTATATACATATATATTAAAATGTGTTTCCATGTAAATGGGTAAATAAAAACACCCTTACATGTGTTATTAGGAGAGGCTGGAGAAAAAGGGAAGGTGTTATGGTGCACTCACAATGCTTTTGGGAGGGTGAAACATGGTGCAATCGTATGGTTCACCAATAGGGGAGGTGGAGAGAATTAACGAGTGGAAAGAACCCAGCATTTTCATGTGCTCATGGCCCTACCATTCCTCCTCAGGGTGTGAAAATGTAGGTTAGGGCTGGTGAGAGAGGGTAGGCCGGTTGTGGAAGAGATGGGAGATGAGATGGAGGGGAGTTGACCACTGGTGCATCGTGGAGGAGATGGAGAACATTGAGGTATAAAAAGAAAGGAACCGACAACCAAGCTCTCTCAATAGAGGATCATACGTTCGAGATTTGAATTGGTGTTTTAAAACGTAAAGGGCGTTCGAGATCGACCCTTCAGAAGATCAGGAGGCCCATAAAGACGCAACATGTTATCATCAACTGAGATCATGTGATATCACGATCGACGACCACGACTTAACCACAATGGATCAGACGGCTGAGATCGTGATCAATGGCCCAGATCTCGAGATACATGATCCAATGGCCATAATCTCGTTTCCCCAATAATATCACTTCCCACATCGATACAAGGGCTACACGAGAATCCTTGATATGCCTCGGCCTCCGGAAAAGCTAGTAATAACACAGAACACACACAAGAGGCCTTACACATGGGCCTCGACCTCCCCTGTAGGCCTTGACCTACCCAAGCAAGCTCACTCGCGCTACGAACACACATGCACTCCTATGTGCTCCCATGCACACCTCAAGTGACCTATGCCCGAAATTGGGATAGCACAGGATAGGGATGAGGGCTAGGATCATCCACATTGATTAAGCTACATCCCTTGGCTCGGCCATTAAGGGCTGGTCCTCAGTGGCCCATTTTTTTATATAAACTAACCTAAAATCTTGATTCCGTAATGGAAGTAATACTATATAGAAATATTTCTTTAAAAACATGGATTTTATTAATCCTTAGTAGGTAAATGTGCACACAAAATAGACTTCTGTTTTCTAGAAAACAATTGTGTATAAACATTAAAATATTAGCAAGAGAATCGAACATTGAGATTTAATGTCCTATATGATAACTATAGAATGTTCGGTCTAATCCAAAACATAATTTAATTAATAGATATAAAACATAATTTGTAACATTGTTTAAGAAATGAAACTCTAGATATTAAAAATGAAATATTTTAAAAACTGTTTTCGAATTACTTATTATTTTTCTCAAAACAGAAATGCAACTCAAAGAATCATATCATGGTTGGGGTTTTATGTTATGATTTTCAAATAATATCTTTAATTTGTACATAATTTTTCTTTAGTTAAAACATCATAAGACTAACGGATATAATTATTGTTGTTGGTTTCCCAACGGTTACTCCAGGTAACGGTCGGATTGGTGCCACAATACCTTGTCTCGAGGTGTCTTAAGCATAAGGTGATTGAAGAAGAGGATGAAGGTGCTTGTCATTCCATTGATGCACTGCATAGCCATGGTGGCTTTGTCCATTATCATGTTTATTATGATAGATAATAAGGACCCTTATTGTCTTCTCATGTATCTTGTTGTTTTTGGAGGTCTACCTGTGATCTTAATTGGGTTTTTACTAGGTTTCATTGGTTAGCTAAATTTCCATTGTTAATAATAGTTTTTTGTAAACACTACGACATTACTATTTGAATAAATCTCCTTGCATCCATTTCATGTGTTTTATTCTATTGTATCGAGATCATATTATTACTTTTCCAAAAGAGAAAAATTTTGTTCGGGTAACATAAAAATGTGAAAATCCTCATTATATGTACCCCATGTTTTTGGGTCGATACATTATTACCCCTAAAAAAATTGTGTGCTCGTAATTCTATTCACAAAATGGAAAAGAAATTCCCAGACGATTGTCATCACCTAAACAATAGATTTGGATCGGTGAATGGAATACCTAGGGTGGTATTAGTTACTCTATTTCTATGTCCCAAATACACCTCGAGCAGTACGTTTTGAACTTTATCTCATGCATTCTACACTCAAGCATCCATAGGGAGGATCAAGCAGTAAAATTTTTGGAGATATCCGAATGGACATATTCTCTGATGCACCGAAGGACTACATCTCGATAGAGATATTCGATAGGAATGATGCAGTTAAAAAGACTATGGTTTAGTATGTGGAATAAAAAGGCGACTCTTAGGTTCCCATCTTTGGTAGACACAAGGAAACATGCTCTGGTAGAAATATTCTGTGCGAGAGTGAATCACTGAAAAAGACCCTTGAATTATCTCCCCCTTTGCCTATAATAGGGGAGTTGGGTAGTGGCGATGAAGTGGAAGACATGGTTATTCCCTAGACATGAATGTAGGATCTCAGGGCTGTTAGACAAGCCAAACATGCATTGACATGAACCTCGCAAGATGAGGAAAGAAGGATTGTCCACAACACATGATCTAATTATGATATCCTCCAAAATCTAATCATGTATAAATGTGAAAATTGTTTGTCTAGCCATCTGAAAACATTTTTTTGAGAATTCACTATGAAAGGTCAGATAATATAAAGATAGGAATAGGAATGATGTAATTTCAATAAAACGAAAGTTTATTACTATACATATGTGCATGTGTTCCCATAATGATCTACTTCACGAACTTCACCGAGGGAAAAAACCACCCCATCTCCTAAAACCAAACATACGCTCAACATTCAGTGTTAAACTCATGGAGAAACTTGTGACATCTCCTGAGTGTAGAATGAGAGGTATGTAGTTGGGAGACATCATAATACACTTTCCGCCATCAAGACAGTCGGTTGGACTCATATTTTAAAATTCCAAAGTCCAAAAACTGCCCCTAGAAGCCGTAGATCAATATTTGACAGAGATAGGCTACTCTGAGGTCACTGGCAGAAGTAGCTTCTTGAAAAGTGTCGTGGTTCTTAAATACAAAGTCCACACATGCTATGAACACTCAAGAAAATTCCCACTTGGAAACATCTTCAATGTACATAAGAGTGAAATTGGGTCATCATTTCAAAAAGTAATCCATTCCTAACCCCTGGTGTAGTTGAAGCACCCTAGGTGAGTTTGACACATCGTACATGAATTTTCATGTCATGCAGATATGGGTATAGTTAAAAAAATTGTCTCAGCTATCTAAAGACACAATGGTCTTTAGGGACTCAATAGGGAGTGATAGTAGATTGGTATGCACATTTTCATCTGTCATATGAAAATTAAGAGGACATCATTCTTCGTATTTCATCAGTAAAAAATATTATTCTTTTAGTTCTTTTTTTAAAGAGTTATCCAAACTGAATCCTCTGATACCAACTCTTACGACCCTATCCCCTGAGTACCTGGAGCTAGTTCCCATGAGACATGATGTACTATAATTATCACAATCATTTGCAAATATCACATCATGTCCCATGATATTGAGGATCGTGAGGTTTAGTATTTGGTAAACTAGCTGCATTCACTACTAAGAAATCAAGCATTATCGACCGCCATTGGCAGTCACTATAGGCCTATAGAGACCGCCCAACGACCGCCATTGCAGGTCGCTTCAGCTTCGTCACTGTAGGCCAATAGCGACCGCCAATGGCGTTCCCTATAGGTGGCTAAAATTCCGATAGGATTCCTGTCAGGCACTATTAGCGACAGCCAATGGCAGTCGCCACCCTGGGAATTTTTTTTTAAAAAAAATTTCTTACTGAACGATATATTTATATATATGAAATACTATATATATATATATATGTTAAAGAAAATATTTATATATATATTATTAAATAAAATATTTTAAATATATATATATAATATGTTTTAAATATTTTAATATATATATATATTAAATAAATATATGTATATAATATTATATAAAATATTTTTCATTTTTTTAATGAAATGTATGAATTGTCTTTTTTTTCCTTCACGGTTGAAAATCAGAAGTAAAACAAGGTAAAAATCATAAAAAATGGAAAACAATTTCAAACAGCATAAACATCAAGATCTTCATAAAAAATATATGATAAAATTTCTTCCATGATCCTAGCAGGTCCATCCATTTCAATCTTCTTGTTCAATAAACCTACGATAAGTCAAAAAAAACAACAAAACAAAACAAACGTAAATTGGAAATAATTATTCAATTATTATATACAAATAATAAATTAAAATCTGACATCAAATCATGGTTCTATAATAATTTAAAACCCCTAATTTAAGAAATGAAATCATTTCAGGTCATTCGGAGCATGTTTGCTCCGAATTCGACCGTCTCACGCCGTTTTTGGTCTTTTATGACACCGAAAACATGTTTCTGGTCACCGCAGTCAAAAACACCTCTGATTGATGTTCCGTCTACCTGACCATTTCACAAATCACACAGCGGCTGTTGTTGTACGGTTTCATGGCATTCTGAGGACGTTCGGGTGGTTTTGACCCCCCAACGCGGCATATTAGCGCGCGTCGAGCTGCTAAAAACGACAAAATCGTCCGTATAGTTTGTACCGCACGTCCAATGGGCGTTCTGTCTCCTCCTACACATCAAAAATAATTTTTTTAATGTTATCATGTCATTTCAGGTCATTCGGAGCACGTTTGCTCCGAATTCGACCATCTCACACCGTTTTTTAGTGTTTTATGACACCGGAAACACGTTTCTGATCACTGTGGTCAAACGACACCTCTTATTGACGTGCTGTCTGCCCGAACATTTCAAAAATCACAGAACGGCTATTGTTGTACGGTTTCCTGGCATTTTGAGGTCGTTCGGGTGGTTTTGACCCCAAACGCGTCATTTTAGCGCACACCGAGCTGTTGAACACGACACAATCGGCCGTACCATGCGTACCACACGTCTGATTGATGTGTGGTCTCCTCTTACATGCCACGATGTATATTCCTAATGTTTTCATGTGGTTTCAGGTCATTCGAAGCACATTTTCTCCGAATTCGACCGACTCAAGCCATTTTTTGTGTTTTCTGACATCAGAAACGTGTTTCTGGTCACTGTGGTCAAATGACACCACTGATTGACGTTTCTTCTACCCGACCATTTCAAAAATCACACAAAAACTATTGTCATACAGTTTCATGGCATTCTGAGGTCGTTCGGGTGGTTTTGACCCCCCAACGTGCCATTTTAGCACAGGCCGAGCTCATGAAAACGACACAATCGGCCGTACCACGTGCACCGCATGTACAATGGGCGTGTTGTCTCCTCCAACACATCAATAATAATATTAATAATGTTTTCGTGTGGTTTCAGGTCATTCAGAACACTTTTTCTCCAAATTAGACCGTGTCACGCCGTCTTTGGTGTTTTATGACACTGGAAACTTGTTTCCGGTCACCATGGTCAAACGACACCTCCAATTGACGTGCTATCAGCCCGAAAATTTCACAAATAACACAACAGATATTTTCATACGGTTTCATGAAATTATGAGGTCATTCGGTTGGTTTTGACCCCCCAACACGCAATTTTAGCAAGCATCGAGCTGCACAAAATGACAGAATCGGCCGTACCACCCGTACCGCACAACTTGTGGGCATTCCGTCTCCTCCTACACATCAAAAATAATATTCCTAATGTTTTCGTGTGGTTTCAGGTCATTTGGAGCATGTTGGCTCCGAATTTGACCGTCTCACGCCGTTTTTTGTGATTTATGACACCAGAAACGCGTTTCCAGTCACCGCGGTCAAACGACACCTCCGATTGATGTGCCGTCTGCCCGAACATTTCAAAAATCACACAGAGGCTATTGTCATATGGTTTCATGGCATTCCAAGGAAATTCGGGTGGTTTTGACCCCCCAAGGCACCATTTTAGCGCGCGCCGAGCTGCTGAAAACGACACAATCGGCCATACCGTGCGTACCACACGTCTGATGGGTGTGTCGTCTCCTTATACATGCCACAAATAATATTCTTAATGTTTTCATGTGGTTTCAGGTCATTCGGAACAGGTTTGTTCCAAATTCAACAGGCTCATGCCGTTTTTGGTGTTTTATGAACCCAGAAACGCGTTTCCGGTCACCGCGGTCAAACAACACCTTCAATTGACGTGCTGTCCACCCCACCATTTCACAATTCACACAAAAGCTATTGTCGTATGGTTTCATGGAATTCTGAGTTTGTTCGGGTGGTTTTGACCCCCCAACAGGCCATTTTAGTGCGCGCTGAGATGCTCAAAACGACACAATCAAACGTATCGTGTGCACCACATGCCCGATGGGCGTTCCGTCTCCTCCTACATGTCACGAATAATATTTCTAATGTTTTCGTGTGATTTTAGGTAATTTGAAGAATGTTTGCTCCGAATTCGATAGTCTCACGCCGTTTTTGGTGTTTTATGACACCCGAAATGCATTTCCGGTCACCACGGTCAAACGACACCTACGATTGACATGATGTCTACCCGACAATTTCACAAATTACACAACGGTTGTTGTCGTACAGTTTCATGGAATTCTGAGGTTGTTCGGGTGGTTTTGACCCCCCAACATGCCATTTTAGCGTGCACCGAGTTGTAAAAAATGACACAATCGGCCATATCGTGTGCACCGCATGTCCGATGGACGTGTCGTCGCCTCCTACAAATCATGTATAACATTTCTAATTTTTTTTGTGTGGTTTCAGTTCATTCAGAGCACGTTTGCTCCGAATTCGACCATCTCATTCCGTTTTTGGTGTTTTATTACACCGGAAACGCGTTTCCAGTCACCGCGATCAAACGACACCTCTGATTGACATGTCGTATACCCGACCATTTCAAAAATCATACAATGGCTATTGTCATATGGTTTCATGGAATTCTGAGGTCGTTCGGGTGGTTTTGACCCCCCAACGCGCCATTTTAGCATGGGTCGAGCTGCTGAAAACGACACAATCGGTTGTACCACACTCACCGCAAATCCGATAGGCATTCCATCTCCTCCTACATGTCATGAATAATATTACGAATGTTTTCATGTGGTTTCAAGTCATTCGGAGCACGTTTTCTCTGAATTCGACCGTCTCACGCCGTTTTTGGTGTTTTATGACACCAGAAACATGTTTCTGGTCATCGCGGTCAAACTAAACCTCCAATTGACATTTTTTCTTTCTGACCATTTCAAAAATCATACAATAGCTGTTTTCATACGGATTCATGGCATTCTGGGGGTGTTCGGGTGGTTTTGACCACCCAACGCGCAATTTTAGTGCACGCCGAGCTGCTGAAAATGATACAATCAGTCATACCGCACGCACTGCACGTCCAATGGGCATGTCGTCTCCTCATACACATCAAGAATAATATTCCTAATGTTTTCGTGTGGTTTCAGGTCATTCGGAGTACGTTTGCTTTGAATTCAACCGTCTCACACCGTTTTTAGTGTTTTATGACACCAGAAACGCCTTTCCGGTCACCGCGGTCAAACGACACCTCCGATTGATGTTCCGTCTACCTGAACATTTAAAAAATAAGAAAACGGCTGTTTTCCTATGGTTTCCTGGCATTTCGAGGTCGTTCGGGTGGTTTTGACCCTCCAACGAGCCATTTTAGCGCGCGCAGAGCTGCTGAAAACGACACAATTGGCCGTACTGTGCGCACTGCACATCCGATTGGCATGACGTCCCCTCCTACACATCACGAATAATATTCCAAATGATTTAGTATGGTTTCAGGTCATTCGGAGCACATTTTCTTCGAATTTGACCGTCTCACGCCGTTTTTGGTGTTTTATGACACCGGAAACATGTTTCCGGTCACCGCGGTCCAACAACACCTCCAATTGATGTTTCGTGTACCCGAACAATTCACAAATCATACAACAACTGATGTCGTACAGTTTCATGGCATTTTGAGGTCGTTCGGGTGGTTTTGACCCCCCAACGCGTCATTTTATCGCCCGCCGAGCTGCGGAAAACGATGCAATCAGTTGTACCACATGTCCAATGGGTGTTCCGTCACCTCCTACTCGTCACATATAATATTACTAATTTTTTTGTGTGGATTTAGGTCATTTGGAGAACGTTAGCTCCGAATTAGACCGTCTCACTCCGTTTTTTGGTGTTTTTTGACACCAGAAATGCGTTTCCAGTCACCGCAATCAAACGACACATCCGATTGATGTTCCGTCTACTTAAACATTTCAAAAATCACACAACATTTGTTTTCGTATGGTTTCATGGCCTTCTTAGGTCGTTCTGGTGGTTTTGACCCTACAACACGCCATTTTAGCGCGCATCGAGTAGCTGAAAACGACACAATCGACTGTAGCGCGCGCACCGCACGTCCGATGGGCTTGTTGTCTCCTCCTAGACATCAGAAATAATATTTCTAATGTTTTCGTGTGGTTTGATATCATTCGGAGCATGTTTGCTCCGAATTCGACCATCTCACGCCATTTTTGGTGTTTTATGACACCAGAAACGCGTTTCTGATCACCATGGTCAATAAACACCTCTTGTTGACGTTCCGTCTACCCGACCATTTTAAAAGTCACACAAAGGCTGTTTTCATATGGTTCCATGGAATTCTGAGGTCGTTTGGGTGGTTTTGACCCCACAACGCGCCATTTTAGCGTGCCCCGAGCTGCTGAAAACGACACAATCAGCCGTATTGTGCGCACCGCATGTTCGATGGGCGTTCTGTCTCCTCCTACACATCTCGAATAATATTAGTAATGTTTTTGTGTGGTTTCAGGTCATTCAGAGAACATTTTCTTTGAATTCGACCATCTCATGCTGTTTTTTGGTGTTTTATAACACCAGAAACGTGTTTCCGATTACTGTGGTCAAACGACACCTCCGATTGACGTGTCGTCTGCCCTACCATTTCCAAAATCATCCAAAGTCTGTTTTCGTACGGTTTCATGGAATTCTGAGGTTGTTCAGGTGGTTTTGACACCCCAACGTGCCATTTTAGCGAGCGCAGAGCTGCTGAAAACGACAAGATCGACCGTACCGCGCGCACCGAACATACGTTGGGCATGCTATCTCCTCCTACACATCAAAAATAATATTCCTAATGTTTTCATGTGGTTTCAGGTCATTCGGAGCACGTTTGCTCTGAATTTGACCGTCTCACGCCGTTTTTGATGTTTTATGACACCGGAAACGCGTTTCGGGTGACCGTGGTCAAACGACACCCCCGATTGACATGTCGTCTCCCCGAAAATTTTCAAAATCACACAACGGCTGTTGTTGTATGTTTTCATGGCATTTCGAGGTCGTTTGTGTGGTTTTGACCCCCCAACGCGCCATTTTAGCGTGCGTCGAGCTGCTAAAAACGACACAATCGGTCGTACTGTGCGCAATGCATGTCTGATGGGCATGAAGTCTCCTCATACACGTCATTAATATTATTTCTAATGTTTTCGTGTTGTTTCAGGTCATTCGGAGCACGTTTACTCAAAATGCGACCATCTCACGCCGTTTTTGGTTTTTAATGACACCAAAAATGCGTTTCCATTCACCGTGGTCAAACGACACCTTCAATTGATGTGCCATCTGCCCAACCATTTCGAAAATCAAAAAACGGCTATTTTTGTATGGTTTCATGGCATTCCGAGGTCGTTCAGTTGGTTTTGACCCCCCAACGCGTCATTTTAGCACGCGTCTAGCTGCTGATAATGACACAGTCAGTTGTACCATGCGCACAGCATGTCCCATGGGTGTGTCGTCTCCTCCTACACATCATGAATAATATCCCTAATTTTTTTGTGTGGTTTCAGGTCATTTGGAGCACATTTACTCTGAATTCGACTGTCTCACACTGTTTTTGGTGTTTTATGAAACTGTAAACACGTTTCTGGTCACCGTGGTGAAATGAAACCACCGATTGACATGACGTCTACCCGAACATTTCAAAAATCACACAACGGTTGTTGTCGTATGGTTTCATGCCATTCTGAGGTCGTTCGAGTGGTTTTGACCCCCTAACGCGCCATTTTAGCGTGCACCGAGCTGCTGAAAACGACAGAATCGGTCGTACCACACACACCGCATGTCCGATGGGTGTGATGTCTCCTCCTACACGTCACGAATAACATTACTAATGTTTTCATGTGGTTTTAGGTCATTTGGAGCACCTTTGCTCTGAATTCGACCGTCTCACGCCGTCTTTGGTGTTTTTGTGACACCGAAAACGCGTTTCCTAACACCGCGGTCAAACGACACCTTCGATTGAGGTTCCGTTTGCACGAACATTTCACAAATCACACAAAAGATATTGTTGTACGGTTTCATGAAATTCCATGTTCATTCGGGTGGTTTTGACCCCCAACGCACCATTTTAGCGTGCGCTGAGCTGCAGAAAACGACACAATCGACCGTACCACGCGCACCGCATGTCCGATGGGCATTCCGTCTCCTCTTAATGTCACGAATAATATTACTAATGTTTTTGTGTGGTTTTAGGTCATTCGGAGCACGTTTTCTCCAAATTCAACCATCTTATGTAGTTTTTGGTGTTTTGTGACACGGAATATGCGTTTCTGTTCACCGCGGTCAAACAACACATCTTATTGATGTGCCGTCTGCCCGACCATTTCACAAATAATACAACGGCTGTTCTTGTAAGGTTTCATGGCATTCGGAGATCGTTCGGGTGGTTTTGACCCCCCAACGTGCCATTTTAGCGCGCGCCGAGTTGCTGAAAATGACACAATTAGCCGTACCGTGCGCACCGTACGTCTGATGGGCGTGTCGTCTCCTCCTACACATCACGAATAATATTCATAATGTTTTCATGTAGTTTCAGGTCATTTGGAGCACGTTTTCTCCGAATTCGAATGTCTAATGCCATTTTTGGTTTTTTATGACACTAGAGACACGTTTCATGTCACCGCGGTCAAACGACACCTTCGATTGACGTGCATTCGGCCCGAACATTTCAAAATCACACAACGGCTGTCTGGGGTGCTGGGGGGCTGTCCGGGGGGGTGTCCAGGGTGCGAGGAGGCCTGTCCGGGGTGGGGGGACTATCCGGGGTGTGGGGGCCTGTCTGGGGTGCGGGGAGGGCTGTCCGGGGTGCGGGGGAGGGGGGGGGGGGGCTGTCCAGGGTGCGGGGTGGGCTCTCCGGGGTGCGGGGAGGGCTCTATGGGGTGCTGGGGGGGGGGGGGGGCTGTCCGAGCTGCGGGGGGGGGGGGGGGGGGCTGTTTGGGGTGCGGGGGGCCTGTCCGCGGTGCGTGGAGGGCTGTTCGGGGTGTGGGAAGGGGTTGTCCCGGGGTGCGGGGAGGGGTTGTCCGGGGTGCGAAGAGCCTGTCCGAGGTGAGGGGAGGGCTTTCCTGGGAGCAGGGAGGCTGTCCAGGGTGCGAGGGGGTTGTCAGTGGTGCAGGGAGGGATGTCTGTAGTGCGAGGTGGTTGTCCGGGGTGCGGCGAGTGCTGTCCGGAGTGCGGGGGTGGGGGACTGCCATGGGTGTGAGGGCTGTCCGGGGTGCGGGGGGCCTATCCGGGGTGCGGGGAGGACTGTCCGGCATACGGGGGGCCTATCTGGAGTGTGGGGAGGGCTGTCCAGAGTGCGAGGTGGCTGTCCGGGGTGGGGGGCGAGGGGTGCGTGAATGGTTGCACGGAGTGCGGGAGGGATGTCCAGGGTGCGGGGGGGGGGGGGGGTGCTATCTGCGGTGCGGGGGGGGGGGGGGGGGGGGGGGGTTTGTCCGGGTTGCGGGGGGCCTGTCCGGGGTGCGGGGAGGACTACCCGGAGTGCATGGGGCTTGTCCGGGGTGCGAGAGGGTTGTTCGGGGTGGGGGGGGGGGCTGTTCGTAGTGTGGGGAGTCCTGTTCGCGTTGGTGGGGGGGGGGGTGTCCGGGGAGGACTGTCCGGAGTGCGGGGGGCCTGTCCGGGGTGCGGGAGAGCTGTCTGGGGTGCTGGGAAGGATGTTTGGTATGCAGGTAGGGCTGTCCAGGGTGCGAGAGTGTTGTCCTAGGTGTGGGGAGAGCTGTCCGGAGTGCGGGGAGGGATGTCCGGAGTGCAGGGGGGCTGTCTGGGGTGGGGGGGGCATGTACGGTGTGCGGGGAGGGATGTCTGGAGTGATGGGAGGGTTGTCCAAGGTGCGGGGGGGGGGGGGGGGGGGGGGCTGCCCGTGGTGCAGGAGGACTGTCCGAAGTGTGTGGAGGGTTGTCCGATGTAGGTCGGGGACTACAAATAGTGAACTCAGCTCATTCATCAAAAATTAGTTTCATGGTTTATATTAGGAATCACATGTTTTTTTCAAAAATATTAAATAACATGCAATTCTAAACATTGAAAATTAAATGAACAAAAAATATCTAAATCATTAATCAGTTTCCTGGTTACTTCTCAATTCGTGCACACAAATATTTCATGAGGAAAAAACACATATGATACCCCCAAATAAAAAAAATCACTAGAAAACCAACATAAATATCAATAACAACCCCACCATTAAAAGCAGAAACACACCTCATGAATATGATGCGTCATGCGTGGTCATGACTACTACCTCCATCAGGTGGGTCCGGGGCCTACAATAAAAAAACATTTTGAATATTTTCATAACAAAAATAATATAAATTAAATAAATAAATACATTATAAAACTGGATCGTCTGATCCCCTGCACCATCACCTAGATGCATATATTACCGCAGTGCTCTAACCTCAGTGATAAATTGCACATTTACATCTTCGGAAGCATGCATCAGTGCCTTGAAATCTGACAACTATTGTGTCGTCTGAGCAATAGAAGGACCGAAAACTGCAGCGCGTGATGCTAAAGAATGAGGAATCCCTGTTCCCTAGGTCAAACTATATCCATGCCCGTCCCAACCAATAAATCGATGAAGGATATCATCCCTTCGCATGGGAAGCTGTCACTGGTCCTCTGGCAGATGATCTAATTCAGCTTCAAATTGAGCCTGTGAAATATTTAAATATATATACATATATTATTATATAGATTTTATGTATGTATTGGTAATGAGTGCAAGCACTTACTATCAATGATGCAGCCTCATGTCGGAGCTGAGACACGTGATGAGTCCCGAGCTTGTGAGGTGGTCCTTGCAACCCTGGATTCTCTGAATCGCATATTGACACCTCCTACATTCAATTCATTCAAATTTAAAGAAAATTAAACATTCTTGAATATATATACCAAAATAAATATACAAACCAAAACACCCTCAGTAGACCAATATGCAACTAAATCACGACACTGTGCTGGCAGGACACCTCTCGGGACTATTTCCAGAATGTCTCAGGCACCCACATTTGGTACACAGTGGTCCCTCTTGAAATTTCTTTTATTGTTTTTCCACATCTTACGACACTTTCGCATACACAATAGCTGAAACTCATTGGTACATACTTTAAAATTATTCTATTAATGAAAAAAATCACATATGTTATTGTTTGTTATACATATGGAATAAAGTCAAATGGTCTTCTTACCTGAACCTCCCTCCAAAGACGTTCTAATGTGTCTTCCAGGATAGATGACCAGTCACTCGTGGTCAATAGAAATCAATGTGGATTATGTATGATATGACCCAGATGATGTGTAAATGTTGGGGCATTCCTTCCAACAGGATGAAATACCTCATCAAATGAAACATCAAAAGTCGTGTTGGAATTCCATGATAATATGCCACGACCAGGGCCTCTCTTGTGAGAGGAAGAAGCAGTCAAGTTTGATCTTGTTGAAAACAGTTTTATATAAAAATTGAAAAATTATATATATATATATATATATATATGTTTATTAATTACATTAAAAATAGAGACAATGAAATTCCAACATACCTCGACCCTGAGACATAGATGCCTCAGATGGATGATGTGGATCTTTTGCCTCTTCCACTAACATGCTTGCAGAAATGGAAGACATTAGTAAGGGGACTATCCAAAGTGTCCAAATGATAAATTGGATTGTTTTAAGAAAAATTAATCTTGAACAGTTGTTAATAAAAAAAGGGATTGAATAATTAGTTGTGAATGAAATTTAAAAATTCAGAATGCTCACAAAACAGATATACAAATTATGTACAAAACCAATCAATGCATAGACAAATATTAAAATTGAATAAATAAAAATTCAAGCATCACATGAACCAAATGAATAATACCTCAATGGGATGATACACCGACAATAACATCAATATAACATGATTCAAATCACCCTAAATATTTATAACTGAATAAACATCCAAAAGTGAGGATTACAAATTAAAAGGGGGCAGAGGGCCGAGGGGATGGGGTTGGTGGGGTGCAGGGGGGGTGTTCGGGGTGCTGGGGGGGAGGGACGAGGGGGTGGAGGGCCGAGGGCAGAGGTTGGAGGCTGGAGGGGATGGAGGCCGAAGGCCAGATGGCGGCTGGAGGGCTGTCGGATGGCTGCCGGAGGCGGGGGTGGAAGGCCCGAGGGCAGAGGGAGGCCGGAGGGCGGCTGCAGGGTGGAGGGCGGCCGGAGCCGGAGGGCAGAGCCGGAGGAAGCCCAGAGGAGATGGAGGGTAGGGTAGAGGGCGGCCGGAGGGACAAGGGTGACCAGAGGGCAGCCGGAGGAGGGCATGGTGGCGGAGGGCGGAAGGGCGACGGGCACAGCGGTGAGGGATGTTGTGTGGCGGCGGGGCAGAGCGTGCGGCGATCGGGGATGGCAGTGATGAGGAGGGCATGTGGTGACGGGGAGGGCATGCCGCGACGGGGAGGGTGGAAGGGTTGGGTGGGGACTTCGTGAGAGGAGGGAGGAGAGGGTTCAAGGGGGGGGGGGAAGCCATTTTTTTAGGGGAACCTATCGACTGCCACTGGCAATCACAATAGGTAACCAATCGCGACCGCCAATGGCCATTGCTATAGGTAAAAGGACTCAAAAGCCCATATTTCTAGTAGTGATTTTAAATCTTCACCTAGTAATATATGATACCTGAAAAATTTTTCTTTTAAAACGTAGGGTGAGAAAATGTATGCCCAGTAAGGGGGTTGAATGCAACTTGAAAATAATCATTCTTTACTAAAAATAGCACTCTTAAAAATAAATTTAAAAATTTTCATAAAGAAAAACAAATTAACTTTCAACAAAAGTAATCTTTTAACACAACATCTAGTCATGATCAGAGTATGCCGGAATAAAAAAAGAGTTAAGTCATTGAACAACACATAACCAATACTAATATGTTGGTCATGAATGTTGCTTATAGTGAGTCATAAAAATGATACATCAACAAGTCATAATCGGAATTCAGATAAAATGACATTATTATCCAAAATTTCACAAATGTAGTAGCATAAAAACTTGTGATAAATTGACGACGTCTAACATTTCTAAAACATAACTTGTCAATGTATTTAAATCATCTGTCCACACATTACGCTCTGTACCAGGGATATCCTACTAGTAGGAAAATACAATGGTCAGACCCATACTAAAACATTAAGAGGAGTTTATAATGGTAGACTATGTCAAGGACTCGTGCCAAGACCATACATATTCTTGTTCAAGAATTTGACCTGAACCGTAACTTCTGTCAGGCCTTCTGCAATGACCATAATTTGTCTCATAAGACCTTCCAATGCATCGAGAGGCTATATCAGCCCTCACCCATCACATAATAAGTCCAATATTATCCTCTTATGTCATAGGGGGATGTGTATCCAAGGCATCCCATAACACTTTGGATACCCGTTTTAATGTGATGTTTTGTGGGGTGTCCCATACCACACTAAATAACAGGTTCATAGATTATTTATTATTATTTGGTGTTTATCAATAAATAAAAAATAAGAAATGAAATTTACTGAATAAATACATGAATTAAACATGAAATTATAACATGTATTAAAAATTCTATTGAATGGTAGTAACCATACATGGCATGGGCATAATGAAATTCTACCCGAATGTTACATGCATTATTTCCACGCTGATATGGGCTGCCAGTTTCAAATATATGAACCTATGTTATCAATTCTGGATACATTATTCCATTATTTTAAACCATGAAAAGTACTATTAATGTCATGTACAAAGTACTTATAATTGATTAAATTAAAACCCCTTTTAATGATTACTTCTAACACATTTCTATTTAATTCTTAAACATTAAAGGTTTTTAACATGAAACACCTATACATGTTTACTATAAATTCATCTATGTGTCACAATAATTTTCACCAAAAGTAAGAAGGTATAATCTTCTTACAAGTATAAAAATATTGAGATCATTTCAAGTAGAGATATTTTCATTATTTTATGGTTTAGAAATCAATGTACATGGTATATGTGTATAGTTGTAGAAGTAAAACATATATGAATATACATATATATCTAAAGAGAAAAGGAAACCCAATTTTTCCCATATTCAAAGGATATCTTCTTGCAATTGCATGGGCTCTAAAAATCAGGCGGCATTTTCACAAGATCAAGGCTGAAAACTAATTTACATGAGAATATAAAATATATATGCATATATACATTGTATATACAACATAAAACACCATTTTTCATGCAATTTAATGAAATATTATTTCCATGTACATAACCCCCCTAATACAGAGGGATTTTTACAGGGGTTAAGGCTTTCAAATAAAATTTAACAACCCTGTAAACACACACACACATAGATATATATATATATATAAACAATTTGTATATACATTATATAAAAACCATATTGCATATAATTTAAGAAGGTAAACTCTTATACATTCACATAAACACTTATAACATGGATATTTTAGGTAGGATAGGATTTCTAAAACCTAATTAATAAGTATATACAAAACATATACATATAGGTCGTGCGTATATATATATATATATATATTTGAAAACCGTTTTAATGAATAGATGAAAACAAAACACTTTCATCAATGCATGCTAACCTTAAAACAGAAGGCAACAGAGGAGGTTAGGGTTTTTAAAATAGTTGGAAGTATACATATTCATATATATATATATATATATCAAAATTGTATGTACATATATATGAAAACTCATGTGCATGTAAAAGAGGAAAATAAAACACCGTTACTTGTGGTATTAGGAGAGGCTGGAGATGATGGGAAGCAGTTGTGGTGCTCGCGCATTGCTATTTGTGGGGAGAAAGAGGGTGCAACCATAGGTTTCACCATGTGGGGAGGAAGAGAGACTTATAGAGCGGAAAGAACCTGACATTTTAATGTGCTCATGGTCCTACCACACAAACTAGTGGTGCACAAATATAAGTGAGGGATGGTGAGAGAGGGTAGGCCGACTATGGAAGAGATGGGAGAAAAGAGGGATGGGAGTTGACCACTGGTGCAACATGGAGGATAATGAGAATGGGGAGAAAGAAGAAGAAAGGAATCAGCGACCAAGATCACTCGAAAAATGATGCCACAGTTGAAATTAGAAGTTCTTTTTTAAAAAGTAAAGGATGGTTGAGATCGACCCATCGACATATTGGATTCCCTAGAAAGACATGGCATTTTATCAGCGGCTGGGATAATGCGATTTCATGATCGATGGCCGCGACTAAACCATACAGGATCAGATGGCTTAAATCAAGATCAATGGCCTAGATCGTGAGATACGTGATCCAACAACCATAATCATGTGTCACCAGGAAAATATCTTCCCACATCAAAATGGGGAGCCGTGAAAGTATCCTTTATATGCTTCGTACTCCCACAAAGCTAGTAATAACACAAAACACACACATGAGGCCTTACACACCCCCTGCGCAATCCTCAGCCTACCCAAACGCGCCCACCCGCACTACCTACACACATGCTCTCCTGCGTGCTCCCATGCAGACCTTGAGTGACCTATTCCTAAACTTGGGCTGGCCTAGGCTAGGGCTAGGGGAAAGGCTCATCCACCAAGTGTGAGCTGCCTCCCATGGCCCGACCATTAAGGGCTGGCCCTAGCGGACCCAAATTTTTCTTATTGAAATTAACTTAAAAGAATGAAGTCATATAGGTAGTAATACTATATAGAAATTTTCCTTTTAAAACATGGATTTTATTAGGAATTTTTAGGTAAATGTTCACATAAAATAGAATTTTGTTTTCTAGAAAACAATTTTGTATAAACATTAAATTTTTAACATGAGAATTATAAATTGAGATTTACTAACCAATATTATAACTATAGAAAACATGGTCTAATAGAAAATATAATTTGATTAGATGATATAATACATAATTTGTATCACTGTTTAAGAAATGAAACTCTTTACATTAAAAGCGAAATATTTGGAAAACTGTTTTTGAATTGCTTATTCTTTTTCTCAAAACAAAAATTGAAATCAGAGAATCATATTATAGTTGGGGTTTTATCTTATAAATGGAAAATAATATCATGAAGTTGTAATTAATTGTTCATTAGTTAAAACATCATAATACTAATGCTATAATTATAGTAGGGGGGTTCCAAATGGTTACTAGAGGTAAAGATGGGATTGATGCCATAAAACCTTGCCTCGGGGAGTCTTAAGCTTATGGTGATTGAAGAAGTAGAAGATGGTTCTTGTCATACCATTGATGCTCAGTGTAGCTTTAGTAGATTTGGCTGTTATCATGTTTATTATGAAGGATAATAATGACCATTATTATCTTCTCGAGTTTCTTATTGTTTTGGTAGGTCTCCCTATGATCTTAATAGGGTTTGTAATAGGTATCTTTTGTTTGCTTAATTTCCATTGTTAATCTCAATTTGATGTAAAACCTACGGTGTTCCTATTTGGATAAAACACATTAAATCCATTTCGTGTGTTTTATTATATTGTATTGATATCATATTATTACATTTCCAGAAGAGAATAGTTTTGTTCAGGTAATATAAAAATTTGAAAATCATAATTATATGAAACATACGTTTTTGGGGTGTTACCAGAATCCTATAGATTTCATAACGTATTTGATAAATATAAATTATTTTTTCATTTCAAATTGATTCAAAGTGATATTATTGGAATAATATTTGGGTTTGAGTCTAAATATTCTCATATAAACAATTTGGCATATTATGGTTATTTTTTCACCAATATCATTTTGTTTGAACCCCTTTATTAATCCATTTGAATACTATAATAATATTATAATTTTACACACATTAGGGGTAATTATTGTTACAATAACTACAAAAAACTCATTAATTTACCATGCTTAATACATTAAACCATATACCATTAATTTTGGAAATAGAAATTTTTTATTAATTTTATAATATTAAAATTAATACAATATAATTTTATATATCACAATTTCATTTTATATACTATTCATTTAATTTGACATTAAATATATAACAAAAATAATAAATTCTTATATAATACTATAAAAAACATAAAAATACATATGTTTCTATTAATATCATTAAACTCATTAGTTCATTACTTTATTATTACTTTTCATTTTTTAAAATCATTTATTTTTTATATTAAATGAACTCATACAATGTTGGGGTTGCATATGAATTTAAAATAAGTTTTAAATTACTAAAATTTATAAAATATTACATTCATAGAAAAATCATTCATATTTGAAATAATTTTTTTGAAATAAATATAAATTTTTTTAATCCCTATGAAATTTTTTATAGTTATTAGAAACAATAATGTTGCATTTCAGTCTTTATCACTAACATAAATATTATTATGGTAAAAATGAATGAAATATAATATAATTATTCCATATTTTTGAATCATTGATGTAAATAGCCAACATAAGTTCATAAAACATGATAAAAAATAGTATTTGGCTTAATTTTAAAGCTTGATAACATTATTTGTAACCTTAAATATGATATTTGAATGTTATTGATGTTATAATATTTAGCACGGTTAGAATTAATAATATCTAATAATAATAATGATCGATTTTTTAAATTCAAACCTCAAAATTCAATATATTATATCAATTATTCTGGGTTCAATTTAAATAATTGAATGATATTAAATTTAAAATAAATTCTTAAAACAAAGTGAAATCCCATTTTTTGACAATATTATTTTCAAATATAAAAATGTTTTACTAATAAATTGAATGCGTAAATCTGTTAGAAATTATACAAATTAATCATTTATAATATAATACTTCTAATTATACATTGATTTTTTAATATGTGATAGTTGTAAATTACTGAAAAAATACAATTTTTAATAAAAATTAGTATCTTTCAGCATTTATATGAATACAAATCTCATCTGAATAATCCCAAAACGTTATCATTTTTTAATATTAATATTATAATTTAAAAAAATTTATAAAAAAATGTAAATGTTCTATTTATTAATTATAATTCCTAAACCATTTTCAATGAAAACATATTTTTCATGTATGAAATGATTTTACTAAAAATTGTCTATGTATTTATTATTATTAAATACACAAAATAATTTTTTTAAATGTTTTGGTAATGTGTTTAACCCTATTCAATCCCTCTAATTCAAAGTATAATATATAACACTCATATTTAAAAAATAATAATCTTGGTTTGTTTGATATCAGTGTTTTTATTTTATAAACTATAGAACATAGTGTTATATTGAAATATTATTCTATTATATTATCCCACATCAAAACATTGTGTCTAAAAAGTTGAAATTTTTTAGTTATAAATATTATACCATTTTAAAATTTCGTTGCGGAAAACCATCGTCAATATAAACGGTGAATAAAAATTGCTCCTAAAAATGGTGAATGAAAAATTTGATGATTGTCTCGAATAACACAAAACTAGGTTCCCAAATAGGATGAAATTAATGGGAAGTAAAAATACATAAATGGAAGAAAAACTTAACTAATAAGGACTAATAGATAGTGATATATACCATGTTCAAGATAATTTTAACATTAAAAAATCCATAAATTATTAATGATTGGAATGACTAAAAATTCCTCAAAAATGATTTTTATAGGATTACATTATTGTTTCAAGACCATTATATTTTATTTGGAGAATTATGTTACCATATAGATTAAGAGCATTATAAAATATACATAATTGATATATTTATATTTCACACTCAACATTTCATCATTTTTTATGCATCTATCAATTTAAAATAAATTTTTTAGTTTAATGAATTTATATCTAATATTAACTTCTTATGACAAATAAACTAAAATAAACATTTAATATATAAGAAATTAGATATAATAATGACATGTAATTCCCCAACACACTGGGTATTTAGAAATTATAAAATGGTCTGCTCCTAAATTTCTTTTTAATCAAATCACTATCCTTTTCCAAGACCATTATATACCCCTTTAACTTCTTCATTATAAATATTCTCATTATCATATTGATAAATTATTAAATCTACATCCTAAACATATTAAGGGTCGTTTTTTTATTTATTCATTAATTGTCTAAAATATAACCTTAACACAAAATTTTTTTATTATGTATCCTTAAAATTCAAAATATTCTTTCAAATCCATAAATATAAAGTACTACTGTTCAGTAATTTTAATTTTTATTCTTATTATAACAAAAATATCATTTATTAACCTAATACTTGAATCCAAATAAACATGTATTATAATCATGCCATTTTGGTACAAGTAATAGTATAATATTTTCCATTCCTACATGAATTATTTTGTGCTATGTTACCATGAATATTGGGGAAATTAATTGAATAATTCATCATCTATTTTTAGTTGAATCACTTGATAATATTTTCTTATAAAAATTACTTATATTCATGCTTAGGATGAGCCATATCTCCACACTTTTAATAATATTCCTTAATATTCATTCATTTTCTAAGATTATTACTTATATATTTTTCACATGATCGAGTTTACTTCATTTTTTTCTTTTTATTTAGTAAAATATGATTTTATTGGATCTAATTCAATCAATTATTATCTTGATTTACATTGTAGATATTGTATCAAGAAGTAAAATCTCTATATTAATGTAACATTATAATATTACTCATACAATAGAAAATTTTATAAAATAGTTTCTATTAGAGAATTGTTTGAAGACCATCAAAGAAACATGAAATATTTATATCTTGGATAATTATGTAGTTTGAAGCATTCCTAGAAAATATTTTGAATTTAAACTCATATTTCACCACAAAATTATTCTTTTTTATACTTTAAATTGCATAACTTCCTCCAAATGTATACACAATATTTTTAAGGGACGTATTTATCAATTAAAATAACATTAAATTTTTATATTCCATGATAAATATTTCATAATCCTCCTTGGTATATGGGTTCAAGGACTAATATAGATTGGTATATCCTTTCAAAAATTAACAACCAAAATATAAATTTTAGTTTCATTTCAACCCAATTCATGGAATTAATTTTTTTGAAATTTAATATATTTTTCATTCACTAATTGAATAATAGTTCTAATACAAGTTGGGGGCTATTATCTCATGAATCAATCCAACATAGTTTAATTATTTTATGTAATAATTGGTTTATTCATTAATGATGTTTTATTTTTTAATATCATGTTCCAATTTCACTAGTATATCCATGTTCTACATAGTTCATTCACTATAAGTTTTGGTTTTCATATTAGTGAAATTCAAACACTGTCAATGGTTATTGATTATGTATCATATATTAGGCAGTATTTGTAAATAATGGAAGACACTAAGTTCACTCATAATAATTATAAATTTAGAGGTTTAAAATTAAATCCCCATTTTGATAAAATATCTCAAATACACAATGAGATTAATAATTTTCCTGTTAGGTATGTTTATTTATAATAATGTTCCAATAGTTTCTAATAAATTTATCTTGATAAATACAATAAAACCTTGAATCCATTCCCTTAGTGTTGCTGTATACATTATTACATTAGTACATGATACAATGGATCTCATACATATGGTTTGATAAGTTTATTGAAAACAAGAATCTATATATATTTATCATTCCCATATTACAATGGAATTCTAAAATACATAACATAAGAAACAATATTACACTAGACATTTTATTTACAATATTATACATCAAACCATGTGAAATGAAAATTACTGAATTGGTATCTTATAAATCATTATGTTTTTCTTACAATTTATTTATTCATGAGTAATTAAGAAATAAAAATATGATAATGATAACAACTGAAAACATATGCCATTTATTCAATAATTTGATCAAAAAATTCCTCTGTGGATCATATAAATGCTCTAATTTCTTGCATAATAATAACATCACTATTAATTAAGTAAAAATTAAGGTTTGATGTCATGATATGACTACAATCAAAGACTTGTTCCAAAACACTTTGAATTATGGGTAGAAATACACTAAAAACCAGTTAATTTGAACATATGAGTTGTATGCTAGGAGATATTAATGTATCAAGGGCCTAAATAAATATAACCTCATCCCTCAATACATTCCTAATTAATTACTCCAACATTTAATTTATTTTAATTAATAATACTTTTCAAAATATATATATTTATATTTTTATTAATGAATACAAAACATCTATATTTCCCTATTGAAACAAATAAAACACAAATTAAAACATTATATGTTGAAATTGAATATAGTTTCATATCCATTATTCAATTAATATTTATATTGAAGATAAATATTATTCAAATGATTATTTTAAATTAATTTTTTGAAGATAAAATAATATCCACAAAAATAGTAATAGATGAGAGATGGACACTGATTCATTAAATATATGGGTTTTGTAAAAAAATTATTTCAAACAGGGAAATAATGAAAATTGATGAAAAATATTAAAATAATATTTAAATAAATATTTTTATTTTTCAAAATATTTCAAAATTTTTGAATATCCTAATAGGTATGGTTATAGGGGCTGAAAAATTCATTAACGATGTACCATATAAAAAATATACCATTTAATTATACTAATGTAATAAGAAGAAATCCATATATGAAAATATTTACAAAATTATTTGATACAATTTAACACATAATGACTAAAATAAAATATCAATATTAAATACTTTTTGTAAATTAAATTACATTTGGAAAATTATTTTTAAAAATATGGTTACAAAAGAAAAATATTCCTGATCTGAAAGAGAAATGGGGTAAACAATTGATTCATTCATATATTTTAAAAAATTGAATAATATTGAATTATAAATATTCCTGAATAAATAGATATTAATTTTAAAAACCATAATAGGTTTTAATATACATCACATGAAATTAGATAAGTTCATAACCTTAAATATGCATCCATGGATTAGAAATAGTGACAAAATTACTAAAAATATCATATAATTGAAATGAAAATTAATAATTGACGTAATAATTTGTAAAAAATGTAAACAAAAAAATTTAATTTTTAAATTAAACATAAAATAATTGTTAAATTCACAAATTTTCATGGTGTAAATAGGATTTTATTTCGATGTATAACCCAATGATTGGAAATTGAGTTATGAAACCCCTATAAACTTGGTGACATTCAAGTTAAATTTCCTTAGAAAATGATTATTTTTATCTTATAATACCACTAATTTTGAAGGATTCATGATGTTACAAGTATAATGTGAATTAAATAAACTATAATAATGTAATTGTTTGAATAACAAGAAAATTTAATATAATGATGAAAATTATAGATGAAATCCCATAGACATCATTTACCATTCCTCATGAGTCCTTTTATCCTAATGAATAATAAATTTTTATTTAATATAAAAAATAATTGAAACATATGAATATCTATAATATAATTTATTATCAATGAATAAAATTTTATCACCTTCTTTTTAACAATCAATATTTTTTAACATTATTTTGGGTATTACATTGTTCATTTTTATGTATGTTTTGATTTATAAGTTCATATCCTTGTTTCATGAAGATGTTTCCATCATATAAATATTTTTATTTATGATATAAATAAAATATACATTTATTATAGAGATATTTATATCAATCCATTAAAATTTTATATATATAAAGGATTACATTTTTCATGGATATTGCATATCATACGTACACATGAACAATGTGTTGGGTCGGAACAAACGAGGAATGATGGCAAGAGGGGGGGTGAATTGCCTTTTAAAAGAAAATGAATGACAATTTAAAATCAAAGTTGAAAGTGCAGCGGAAAGTAAAGAGGCAAGACACACGAAATTGATAACGGAGTTCGTCCAAAACCCGACCTACGTCTCCGCTCCCAACTCAACCGTTGAGAGATTCCTACCGCTTGATTTTCAATGGTTTTAGAAAGAAACCCACTAGGCTTTGAGGTAGCACTAGGACCTATTACAGCTTTCTTTTAGTGGTTAAGCAAGAACCCACTTTCTTTTAATGGTTTAGCAAGAACCCACTAGACTTTTTAACGGGTGAAGGCTAGCTCACCGAAAACTCAAGCCTTTTAAAAGGAAAGGCTTGACTAACCTCTTCACACCTTAATGGTGGTGTGAGAACCCAAAAGAAAGGGGGTTGAGAAAGAGTTTGGGGTTTGTAGGCACAAACCCAATTTTAAGCACAAAATAAATAAAACACTAAAAACCGTATTTGGAGAAGTCTTGGGCGCCTTTGATTGATTGGAGATGTTGAAGGCCGCTTCCAAGCTTCTTTGAAGGGGCTCCTTGGATGTGGAAGTTGTTGGAGCTATTGGGGTTCCCTTGGAGGAAGTCGCCGGAGGTTGGCCAATTGATGCAAAATATGTCTGTGGGCTTCCGTATAGTTCCGGTTAGTGTCCGGGGCTTCCTTGGCCTTTATTTATAGGCATGGAACCCTTGGGGAGTCTTTGGAGCTGTTGGAGAGGTCTTCGGAGCCGTTGGAGGCCAAAAGAGAGTTGACTGGTCAAAGCCAATGGCTAGTTTGACTGGGCTACCGGCTGGTCGGTACAGGGCCACCGGCTGGCCGGTGCCTTGGCAGAGGAGGAGAATTCTGGTCCAGGCTCCACCGGGTGACCGGTGCTAGAGCCACCGGCTGGCCGGTGGGCAGACAGTAGCAAACACTATTTGGGCTGGGTGCCACCGGCTGGCCGGTGGTCAAGCCACCGGCTGACCGGTGGAGCCTGGCAGTGGGCAATGCCTCTGCCAGGTCCACCGGCTGGCCGGTGCTATCACACCGGTTGGCCGGTGGACTGAATTTCAGTCCACTTGATGTCCATTCTTGGGCCAACTTCTTGGCAACCTTGTGCCTATCATTCAAAAACACTTCAAACAATATTAGACAAAAATGAAAGTGATTGTGATCATGAAAATCAAAGAGTGTGGGGTACAACAATCTCCCCCTATTTTGATGATCACAATCACTTATCTAAGAAATGTAAAAGCTTAAATGAAGGCATGCTTTAAATGAAAAATTGAAAATAAATACTAAGCATGTGAGAAAAGATTCTCCCCCAATCAATCAAGAAATTTCTCCCCCTTTTTGATTATCAAAATAGAATGGGGCATAAAACTTGATTGAGGGAAAAGAGATTTGAAACACAAGATTTGAGAATTGAAAATCAATTGAAATTTTGGAAATAAAAATTCGATACCAAGAGTTGAATAATTTGAAATGAGAATTTAATAGAAAATTTTGAATTGAAAAAATTTGATACAAAGAGTTGAAATCGAAAGTTTGAATCTAAGACAAGGTTTTGAAAATTCTCCCCCTAAATGAAAACAATAAGTCACCGGGGATAGGAAATAAATTTTGGCCCGGAGAGACTCGCAAGAAGGGATTTTTCAATCCAAACTTGTCTCATAGCGGGTCTTCTCCTATAGAACTCATCGGAATAGAAAATACTTTTGGGCCTACCATACCGGGCGTTTTTGCAATTACATTCATATATCATGTGCCCGGGCTTCTTACAATAATTACAAAATTTATAAATAGACCTCCCCCTTACAAAAACAGTGGGTGCATGGGAGGAGGAAGCTATATTGGTGTAGCCAAGTCCATTGGTGGTCCTAGAAACCCTTTGAGAACCCAATAATTTGGACAAATTTTGTTCACCTTGGGTGAACTTGGCTAGGGATTCTCTTAGGTCTTTGATGGTTGATTCCATGTAATCAACATTTGGGAAACTTTGGATTTTTAGGGAGAGTTCCTCCTTCTCTTTAAGAAGTTGTTCTTTTTCGGAGGAAAGCTTTTTGAAATTCTTTTTTAAAGAAACAAATTTTGAAGAGAGTTCGTGAAAACCATTTTCAAGTTGGTCTCTAGCGTGTGAGAGTTCTTCATATGACAAATGATTGAAAGAATTTGAAGAACTAGAAGACGAGGAAGAAGAGTCGGAAGATGATACCTCATGATTTGCCATTAAGAATTTTTTACCTTGGTTGCTCGAGGAGAAGGAGGAGAATGAAGAGATGGAGCTATCACTCCATGTTGCCTTTGAAGCCTTCTTCTTTTTCTTCTTGGCCCTTTTCTTGTGAGGTGGGCAAACGGGCTTGATCTTTTCGTCGGGTTCTTGATTTTGAGCGGGTTCTTGCTTTGGAGCCTCGCTAGTACCTTCATAGGTTAGTTCTAAAAGCTTCCAAATATCATGAGAAGATGTGCAAGAAGAAATGAAATTAAAAACACTTCTATCTAACCCGCAATGAAGAGCATTCATGGCTTTGCCATCAAGCTTGAAATTCTTAATATCTATGGTGGTCCACATAGACTCATCGGAAGAAGTGAGGGTAAAACCATGCATAACAATTCTAAAAATTGGATAGCCAATACTTTTATGAAATGTGGTCATGCGGGTTTTCCAAAAACTATAATCGGTTCCATCAAAGAATGGAGCACGATCCAAACAATGTCCTTCGGGGGATTGAGAGGAAGAAGCGGTAGAAGCCATCAAAAAATAGGATCTTAAATTTGAAACCGGTTAGGGAATTATTCAAAAACCTCCCTCTGATACCAATTGTTGGGTCAGAACAAACGAGTAATGGTGGCAAGAGGGGGGGTGAATTGCCTTTTAAAAGAAAATGAATGACAATTTAAAATCAAAGTTGAAAGTGCAGCGGAAAGTAAAGAGGCAAGACACACGAAATTGATAACGGAGTTCGGCCAAAACCCGACCTACGTCTCCGCTCCCAACTCAACCGTTGAGAGATTCCTACCGCTTTCTTTTCAATGGTTTTAGCAAGAAACCCACTAGGCTTTGAGGTAGCACTAGGACCTATTACAGCTTGCTTTTAGTGGTTAAGCAAGAACCCACTTGCTTTTAATGGTTTAGCAAGAACCCACTAGCCTTTTTAACGGGTGAAGGCTAGCTCACCGAAAACTCAAGCCTTTTAAAAGGAAAGGCTTGACTAACCTCTTCACACCTTAATGGTGGTGTGAGAACCCAAAAGAAAGGGGGATGAGAAAGAGTTTGGGGTTTGTAGGCACAAACCCAATTTTAATCTCAAAATAAATAAAACACTAAAAACCGTATTTGGAGAAGTCTTGGGCGCCTTTGATTAATTGGAGATGTTGAAGGCCGCTTCCAAGCTTCTTTGAAGGGGCTCCTTGGATGTGTAAGTTGTTGGAGCTATTGGGGTTCCCTTGGAGGAAGTCGCCGGAGGTTGGCCAATTGATGAAAAATATGTCTGTGGGCTTCCGTATAGTTCCGGTTAGTGTCCGGGGCTTCCTTGGCCTTTATTTATAGGCATGGAACCCTTGGGGAGTCTTCGGAGCCGTTGGAGAGGTCTTCGGAGCCGTTGGAGGCCAAAAGAGAGTTGACTGGTCAAAGCCAACAGCTAGTTTGACTGGGCTACCGGCTGGCCGGTACAGGGCCACCGGCTGGCCGGTGCCTTGGCAGAGGAGGAGAATTCTGGTCCAGGCTCCACCGGCTGACCGGTGCCAGAGCCACCGGCTGGCCGGTGGGCAGACAGTAGCAAACACTATTTGGGCTGGGTGCCACCGGCTGGCCGGTGGTCAAGCCACCGGCTGACCGGTGGAGCCTGGTAGTGGGCAATGCCTCTGCCAGGTCCACCGGCTGGCCAGTGCTATCACACCGGTTGGCCGGTGGACTGAATTTCAGTCCACTTGATGTCCATTCTTGGGCCAACTTCTTGGCAACCTTGTGTGTAACAGCCCGAGATTTTATGAAAAAATATTATTTTTATTTTACTAATGTCTTGTGTTATACGCTACACCAAAAGGAGCTTGCACAACACGCATCCTTGACTTACCTTGCATTACACGCAATTGCAACCTTCCTCGATAGTGTGTGTGGTACGTAATCCTGAGTTTCACGAAACAATTATATGCTATTAAAATATTATTAAAACTAGCCGTTATGAATAGTAATAACAACTTTTTAAATTTTAGAAATTTTAACTCTCAAAATGGACTTCATTTTTGGATTCGGAGTATCGAATTTAGCCTAAGGTGAAATTTTGGTACTTTTCGGAAAACTTTCATATTCTGATGAATAGTGAAAATTACCAAATTATAATTAAAAAAAACTTTTTTAATCGAAATAATTAATAGTGATAAATCATTAATTTGAGTGGTTTTAAAGTATATTTAGAATATATTTTTACAATTTAATACAATTTTGGTCATTGGATGTAATTTCACATTTAAACTAGACATAAACAAGTGTCAATCTTTTGATAGATTTTGTTTCTTAAAAACACGCTATTTGTTTTAACAGCGGGATTTAATTATAAAATTAATTAATGCAACTTATATGTTGGGAATTTTGTAAAATAGAAATCATTTTTGAATTCGGAATATCAATTATAGCTTAGGGTGAAATTTTGGCATTTTTCTGAAAAAACTTCAATTTTTGATGAATAGTGAAACCACTAAGTGGTAGGTTAAAAACTGAATTTTGCATAAAACATAATTTTACCGCTTCTGTGAATGGAATTTCGAAAATCCGAGAGACACGGTTAATATCAAGGACTAAAATGTGATTCAATGAGATGAAAATAATTTTTGGTGAATAGTAACTTTTTACTTTTTTTTACCGCGGTTAATAGTAAATAGGGTAACTAAGGGTAAATATGATATTAATATTACCCTAACACATGTCCTAATTCTATTGGACAAGTGGAATTCGACCAAAAACAAACTTAGGAATAAAATATGACCATTTAGGCCCACTTGGAATAGATTAGGACTTTTATTATTAATTTATTTAAAGAAGGGTTAAAATAGATAAAATCAAAATTTAATAAGTAAATCATTTTTAATATGGGGTTATACATAAGATAAATTCGACTATAAATATTCATTAGAAAGGTAAAAAGATTTCCTACATTATGGTATTTTATTTGTAATTTTTAGACATCAAATAATTTAATTTATTTATGACACAACGATGATGCAGTAATTATCTTATTAATGAAATATTGACATAATTGATGTTATAAACACCAAAATAAATGTAATTTGAGACTTTTTATGAATTCCACTAATTTTCTAGGTTACTATGATATATTAATGTTGATTTAATCAACTTGGTTCGAAAATTTAATTCTGTTATGACTTTAAAAAAAATCATATATCAAATAGTGTCAAAATTGACACAAAATAGTTTTTAAATCAAATATTATATTATTAATTGTTATCGTATTCCTAAAAATCTAAGGTTCGGACAAATGACTTAGATAAGGATATATATATTAATAATAAACAATTTGGGGTTCGTTTGGCATGTTATAGTAAGTGTATTAACCATATAGTGTAAGAAAACAAAAAGACACGGTAAAAGTTAAATTATTTAACTTATAGTTAAATCTAATTGATAAGGTTAAAATAATACCCTAAACTTGTCTAAATCCTATTGGTTGATAGGATTTCGACCCATCCCCACTTTAGCTTCGAAATAAGTCCCTTTGGAACCATTATAAACCGATTTTGACTTTAATATAAAATAATATTTTGAGATATTCCTAAGGTGCCCCTCTCCTCCCCTATAAAAGGACACCTCCTCCTCCTCCTCCTCACACCAATTTGAGCACTCAAGCTCGGCCAACCCCTGCCAATTTATCCTCTCCACTTCCCTAGAAACATCCTAGAGGTTCTGGTCTTCCTCAAAGACCAATTTTAGTGCCCTAAGAGGAGGTCTCAAAGAGGCACTTCAAAGAAGAGGTAATTACCGTTACCAATTCTTTCATCTTTATTTCTTCTTCCACTTCTTCTTCTTAGGTTGTTTCATTATGAAGTAATAACATCAGTATCACTCATATACTTATATGTTATTATAAGTATGAAACAACCCTATTTCACCATCTATCCATCCTACGGAAAAAGAAATCACCGCGCGTGCGTACGTACGGAATACCGTCTCCACGCCGTGGTGTAATCTATTTTCCACCGCCACCTTACATGGATGGGTATAATGGTGTAAAGAATAACTATACATAGTTATTACAACATCATATTGATTCTGATATATTGTATAATCCACTCCAATTCAATTCAATATTTATAGAAATGATATCATCGCTCGTGCGTACGTACGGACTACTGTCTCCACGACGCGATGAGATTCATTCTCCATGTTAACCATTTAAGAATGATTATAATGTATATATAAGAAATAATAATGAAATATATGACATTATAAAGCTACTGGATTTATGTATATATATACATATGTATGTCATCTACTTACTTCCATTTCAAGACAATAAGGAAAGAAAAACAGCGTTCATGCGTACGTACGGACTACCGTCTCCATTAACGGTGTTTTTTATTTTATTTATCTATCTATTATATATATATATATATATACTGAATATATATGATATATAAATCATATTTTATATTCTGGAAGTAAGTAAATCATGATATAAGTAATAATAACGTCAATAACAACAAGTCAAAATACCTACGATAAAAGAAACGATTTTACCCAAAACGCTTCTTTAACATGGAATTTACAAAAGAACGGGTAATATAATGTCATAAGTGAACCATATATGATATCATAACAATGAATATGATTCTGTAATAAGTCAATGACATTATTTAAATCATTATACAGGAGGTTCGGACACATACGAAGCAAATTGGACCTAAGGTAAGGGAAATATCACAATCTCATTTTTATCCGAGATTGTTTATTCGTAAGTATTTACTGGGGTGTATTTTATCATCCACATCCATGTTCCCTCAATATGTAATATTGTTTCCATCCACTTGAAATAGTTTAAATCCAATTTTACCCTTAGGTGAGTTTTTAGTAAAGAATATGAAAGGAATCTTTTGTCGTTTTTCCGTACGAGGTACTTTTTGACTTTTCCGACAAAAGTACGAAGAATGTTTTTTTAACTTATACGGCATGAATGGATTTTTAAAACATTACTTCAAAGAAGATTCCTTTACAAGTTTTCAAGTTTATTTTTAATCAACTTCTTTTATTTTAAAGTTGTATGACATGTTATGAAAGGAAAAATGTTTTTGAAGAAGAAAGGATATTTTCCTCAAGAATTCAATTCAAGTGTTTTATCAAAATTATTTTCCATCTAAGATAATAAAGGGTTCTGTTTCTATCCATATTTTTACATTGGTTTGACTATGTTGTGATGGAATTATGTTTATGAATTCCTTTATCATATATGAATTGATTAATGATGTCATGATGTTTCAAGAATCCCATTTTTGTTATATGTGTTATGCGATGATGTATGTTCTATGATTATGTGGCACACATAAGAAAGGATTCATTATAAGATGGGTGGGACCTATATCTCCCTCCAATGCATTGGGTAATGATTTTATATCTCATGAGATAGACATGGCTGGAACGGAAAGTTATTTCGGTTCAGTGATACAGGACTGAAACGAGGAGTGAACTCGGTTCAGAAAGGGACTTTGTCCACTAAGATAGTCTTGGCAATGAGTCATGACTAACAAGAAATGATTTTCCATGATTATGTGTGCATGCCACAAAGATTCAAGTTTTATGTTATGATTATGGGGATCTCATTTTCACTTCTATGATTTATCCCATGTTATGATATTATGAGCTCTTTTGCAGGTTAAGATTACCAAAGGCTATGTTCTTATGTATATGATGTGATTGATATTTCTTTTGTTTACCCTTACTGAGCATTTGAGGTCACCCTTTTATGTTTTCTTTTCCCCAGGATATAAAGAAAGGTTTTAGGTAAAAAAAAAAGGAAGATCTTTATGGGAGATTTTGAAGATCTTTCACCACGATTAGAAGATTATAGTCCGAGTTTCCAAAGACACTAAACTATTACGGTCCTTGTGTGTGTGTTTTTGTAATGTACTAAGTATTCCGCAAAAGTAATGTAATGTACATGTAAGATAAGCTTCGGGTCTCTACAGTTGGTATCAGAGGCAAAGGAGGTAGGAATGTATCCGATCCTTGGGAACTCTCACATGTGAGCGTTGGACGAAGCATGGCTCTCCGCCCAAGGGCTTCATGAGGAAATGGCTGCCACTGGGGATGGTGGTGTGTCCCGCCCAGGGGGTGTAGCCGCCCATGGAGTGCCCTGATAGGTATCAATTGTAGTCCACTGGAAGTAATTCTAGACCGCTACAGTTGGTATCAGAGGAAAGGTTTAGTCAACCTTTGGAAACTAGGATGCGAAAACGTTAGTGAGATCCCTAGAGATATTTCTAAGGTATGTCTAGGTATGTCTCTAAGGTTAAGTATACGTATAGGTTATAGTCCCAGAATTGCGCTAACGATCTTCAAATTTAACCTAAGATGTTAGATATTGAGGGTACTAACCCTTTATTATGTTGTTTTCCCTAGCATGATTTTTTCCTCTCACACAATTCTTTTGGGGTTTTAGACGATGGCTGGAACCTGAAGGAACCGTGTTAATGCGGAATGTGATGGGCAATGCAATGATTGTACCCCTGAGCAACCAAACGATATAGGAGCTGGAATGCAAAATCTTGTAGCCATGCTCACACAACTTTCTCAAGCTATGAATAATGCAGGACTTCCAAACGAGCAAAGGAAGGAGCAACATTCTGTTGAATCCTTCATGAGGCAGCGTCCACCTTCTTTCAGTGGGTCTACTGATCCATTAGTTGCTGAACAATGGATTAGTACTACTGAAAAGTTATTTTCAGTTCTTCAATGTTCTGAACATGATAAAGTCATCCTAGCAGTGTATCGTTTGGAAGGAGATGCTGATCAATGGTGGAATCTTATTAAGAATACAAGGCAAAGGGATGAAATTGAGTCTATGGAATGGGACGAGTTCAAGAACTTATTTTTCAATAAGTACTTCCCTCGTATTCTTCGAACAAAGATGGAGAAAGAGTTTCTTGAACTGAAGCAAAGGGACGATGAATCTGTTGGTACCTATGAAGCAAATTTTACAAGACTTGCAAGGTATGCTTCTGGAATTATCATCCAACCTGAAAGTAAAGTTGATCGATTTTTCAGTGGCTTAAAACCAAGTCTTCGAAGGGCATTAACTATAAGAGACTTCAGTAGCTATGAAGAAATTGTGCGTTGTGCTATCAAGGTAGAAATGGAAGTTGGTGTTACATATCCATCTCATGGTTTTGACAAGAAACGAAAGATGGAGTTCAAGGAGAAATCTCAGAATAATGGTGAAAAGAAGATGAATGTTTCCTTATGCACAAAGTGTGGAAAGAAGCATGGTGGAGATTGTCTAAAAGGGACTAGAAAATGTTTTAAGTGTGGAAAAGAAGGTCATCGAGCAGCTGAGTGTCGAAGTAATGGAAAAACGGTTTCTAATGATAAAGCAAACACTGCAGAGAACGCACCGCCAACACTTCAATGCTTCAAGTGCAAGGAAATGGGGCATTATGCTAATAATTGCCCTAATCCAAGGGTTAGTGATGATCAACATGAGCAACCACTGAAGGCAAAGGACAAAGGGAAATCACATGCGATCACTATTGGCAATGTTGAATATGACAACGATGTGGTGGAATGATTAAGTGTTTATGTAATGGGATTCCAAAATAATGTTGTATCATTGAGTATTGCAATATTTATTGATGTGGTATTCAAAGTGATTGAGATATTTTTTGGAAATAACATGATATGCACATAATGATGATGAGAAAATGAAATGTTTAATAGTATTCATGAGCTCATGATTGATATAAGGACTAAGTGATATCATGGTTTGAGTATATAGAATTTTGAGGATTTTGGTATGTGGAAAGTGTTAACTTTTAACTGCACTCATGTTTTCACTAAGGTATTCAAGAGAATACACGATTAAGGACTTTGAATGTTTGGATATCTTATGATATGTGGGGATCAACGACAGTATTAAATCTCCGGTAATCGTTGTCACTATATTATGAGAGTGGACTGCAGTATTATGTATAAGCCTAAAGATTAGACTGGATTATGTTGGACATAAGTTAGTATTGTTTAAGGATATAAGATTTTCGATATTATTGATGGGATGTTATAGTAACGTAGTTTTAGAAAAAAGGACAACCTGCAGGACGGGCGACAGCCCATCGCTTCGGACAAGGCTGTAGGAATCGAACCCACAACCGAAGTGCGACTGGCCTTTATCGCCTACCACTGACCTACAGGAAGTCCCTGTTTAGTAGAAACTAGTTTTATTATATTAAGCAGTATGATATATGAATTATAAGTCCATTTTAGAAACCATATGTGATTAATCTCACTATAGATCGACTTATGTATATAATTTTGCTAACCTTTTGTTTGAAACAGATGGAATGACCCGTCATTCTATCACATGATCTGCTAGCACTTCACGAATAACAAATTCAACTTCATTTATTTAAGAGATGAAGTGGAAATTGTTAAAGGCATGAACAACAGTGAGATTGTACTGAAATAAAGTAAGTATTTATTCTAATTCAAATTCTTTAACTTTAGGGAAATGATCTTGAAAACCAAAAATGTTGTCCTAGTTCTCTTATACCTGATGAATCAGATGGTACCTTAGATCGTCACAAATTTATGGATTTGTGATTACTGGCTTTTACATAGCCATGTTCTCTACCACTCTCCATCAGAACATGATGGTTAGATTTCTCTTCCATATCCATATTTTCACCTATGTGGAAACCCAGTGATTAGTTTATTTGGGTAATCGTTACATTTCATACTTTAGTTTTTAAAAGCCAAGTTTTGGTATTCTCTTTTACGATGTGGGTTTCTATTAAAGAAACTTTCAAATAGTAAACCATTTATAACCCCGACGAATTTCGAGGGCGAAATTCATTTTAAGGGGGGTAGAATGTAACATCCCGAGATTTTATGAAAAAATATTCTTTTTATTTTACTAATGTCTTGTGTTATACGCTACACCAAAAGGAGCTTGCACAACACGCATCCTTGACTTACCTTGCATTACACGCAATCGCAACCTTCCTCGATAGCGTGTGTGGTACGTAATCCTGAGTTTCACGAAACAATGATATGCTATTAAAATATTATTAAAACTAGCCGTTATGAATAGTAATAACCACTTTTTAAATTTTAGAAATTTTAACTCTCAAAATGGACTTCATTTTTGGATTCGGAGTATCGAATTTAGCCTAAGGTGAAATTTTGGTACTTTTCGGATAACTTTCATATTCTGATGAATAGTGAAAATTACCAAATTATAATTAAAAACAACTTTTTTAATCAAAATAATTAATAGTGATAAATCATTAATTTGAGTGGTTTAAAGTATATTTAGAATATATTTTTACAATTTAATACAATGTTGGTCATTGGATGTAATTTCACATTTAAACTAGACATAAACAAGTGTCAATCTTTTGATAGATTTTGTTTCTTAAAAACACGCTATTTGTTTTAACAGCGGGATTTAATTATAAAATTAATTAATGCAACTTATATGTTGGGAATTTTGTAAAATAGAAATCATTTTTGAATTCGGAATATCAATTATAGCTTAGGGTGAAATTTTGGCATTTTTCTGAAAAACTTCAATTTTTGATGAATAGTGAAACCACTAAGTGGTAGGTTAAAAACTAAATTTTGCATAAAACTTAATTTTACCGCTTCTGTGAATGGAATTTCGAAAATCCGAGAGACACGGTTAATATCAAGGACTAAAATGTGGTTCAATGAGATGAAAATAATTTTTGGTGAATAGTAACTTTTTACTTTTTTTTACCGCAGTTAATAGTAAATAGGGTAACTAAGGGTAAGTATGATATTAATATTACCCTAACACATGTCCTAATTCTATTGGACAAGTGGAATTCGACCAAAAACAAACTTAGGAATAAAATATGACCATTTAGGCCCACTTGGAATAGATTAGGACTTTTATTATTAATTTATTTAAAGAAGGGTTAAAATAGTTAAAATCAAAGTTTAATAAGTAAATCATTTTTAATATGGGGTTATACATAAGATAAATTCGACTATAAATATTCATTAGAAAGCTAAAAATATTTCCTACATTATGGTATTTTATTTGTAATTTTTAGACATCAAATAATTTAATTTATTTATGACACAACGATGATGCAGTAATTATCTTATTAATGAAATATTGACATAATTGATGTTATAAACACCAAAATAAATGTAATTTGAGACTTTTTACGAATTCCACTAATTTTATAGGTTACTATGATATATTAATGTTGATTTAATCAACTTGGTTCGAACATTTAATTCTGTTATGACTTTCACAAAAATCATATATCAAATAGTGTCAAAATTGACACAAAATAGTTTTTAAATCAAATATTATATTATTAATTGTTATTGTATTCCTAAAAATCTAAGGTTCTGCAAAATGACTTAGATAAGGATAAATATATTAATAATAAACAATTTGGGGTTCGTTTGGCATGTTATAGTAAGTGTATTAACCATATAGTGTAAGAAAACAAAAAGACACGGTAAAAGTTAAATTATTTAACTTATAGTTAAATCTAATTGATAAGGTTAAAATAATACCCTAAACTTGTCTAAATCCTATTGGTTGATATGATTTCGACCCATCCCCACTTTAGCTTCGAAATAAGACCCTTTGGAACCATTATAAACCGATTTTGACTTTAATATAAAATAATATTTTGAGATATTCCTAAGGTGCCCCTCTCCTCCCCTATAAAAGGACACCTCCTCCTCCTCCTCCTCACACCAATTTGAGCACTCAAGCTCGGCCAACCCCTACCAATTTATCCTCTCCATTTCCCTAGCAACATACTAGAGGTTCTGGTCTTCCTCAAAGACCAATTTTAGTGCCCTAAGAGGAGGTCTCAAAGAGGCACTTCAAAGAAGAGGTAATTACCGTTACCAATTCTTTCATCTTTATTTCTTCTTCCACTTCTTCTTCTTAGGTTGTTTCATTATGAAGTAATAACATCAGTATCACTCATATACTGATATGTTATTATAAGTATGAAACAACCCTATTTCACCATCTATCCATCCTACGGAAAAAGAAATCACCGCGCGTGCGTACGTACGGAATACCGTCTCCACGCCGTGGTGTAATCTATTTTCCACCGCCACCTTACATGGATGGGTATAATGGTGTAAAGAATAACTATACATATTTATTACAACATCATATTGATTCTGATATATTGTATAATCCACTCCAATTCAATTCAATATTTATAGAAATGATATCATCGCTCGTGCGTACGTACGGACTACCGTCTCCACGACGCGATGAGATTCATTCTCCATGTTAACCATTTAAGAATGATTATAATGTATATATAAGAAATAATAATGAAATATATGACATTATAAAGCTACTGGATTTATGTATATATATACATATGTATGCCATCTACTTACTTCCATTTCAAGACAATAAGGAAAGAAAAACAGCGTTCATGCGTACGTACGGACTACCGTCTCCATGAACGGTGTTTTTTATTTTATTTATCTATCTATTATATATATATATATATATACTGAATATATATGATATATAAATCATATTTTATATTCTGTAAGTAAGTAAATCATGATATAAGTAATAATAATGTCAATAACAACAAGTCAAAATACCTACGATAAAAGAAACGATTTTACCCAAAACGCTTCTTTAACATGGAATTTACAAAAGAACGGGTAATATAATGTCATAAGTGAACCATATATGATATCATAACAATGAATATGATTCTGTAATAAGTCAATGACATTATTTAAATCATTATACAGGAGGTTCGGACACATATGAAGCAAATTGGACCTAAGGTAAGGGAAATATCACAATCTCATTTTTATCCGAGATTGTTTATTCGTAAGTATTTACTGGGGTGTATTTTATCATCCACATCCATGTTCCCTCAATATGTAATATTGTTTCCATCCACTTGAAATAGTTTAAATCCAATTTTACCCTTAGGTGAGTTTTTAGTAAAGAATATGAAAGGAATCTTTTGTCGTTTTTCCGTACGAGGTACTTTTTGACTTTTCCGACAAAAGTACGAAGAATGTTTTTTTAACTTATACGGCATGAATGGATTTTTAAAACATTATTTCAAAGAAGCTTCCTTTACAAGTTTTCAAGTTTATTTTTAATCAACTTCTTTTATTTTAAAGTTGTATGACATGTTATGAAAGGAAAAATGTTTTTGAAGAAGAAAGGATATTTTCCTCAAAAATTCAATTCAAGTGTTTTATCAAAATTATTTTCCATCTAAGATAATAAAGGGTTCTGTTTCTATACATATTTTTACATTGGTTTGACTATGTTGTGATGTAATTATGTTTATGAATTCCTTTATCATATATGAATTGATTTATGATGTCATGATGTTTCAAGAATCCCATTTTTGTTATATGTGTTATGCGATGATGTATGTTTTATGATTATGTGGCACACATAAGAAAGGATTCATTATAAGATGGGTGGGACCTATATCTCCCTCCAATGCATTGGGTAATGATTTTATATCTCATGAGATAGACATGGCTGGAACGGAAGGTTATTTCGGTTCAGTGATACAGGACTGAAACGAGGAGTGAACTCGGTTCAGAAAGGGACTTTGTCCACTATGATAGTCTTGGCAATGAGTCATGACTAACAAGAAATGATTTTCCATGATTATGTGTGCATGCCACAAAGATTCAAGTTTTATGTTATGATTATGGGGATCTCATTTTCACTTCTATGATTTATCCCATGTTATGATATTATGAGCTCTTTTGCTGGTTAAGATTTCCAAAGGCTATGTTCTTATGTATATGATGTGATTGATATTTCTTTTGTTTACCCTTACTGAGCATTTGAGCTCACCCTTTTATGTTTTCTTTTCCCCAGGATATAAAGAAAGGTTTTAGGTAAAAAAAAGGAAGATCATTATGGGAGATTTTGAAGATCTTTCACCACGATTAGAAGATTATAGTCCGAGTTTCCAAAGACACTAAACTATTACGGTCCTTGTGTGTGTGTTTTTGTAATGTACTAAGTATTCCGCAAAAGTAATGTAATGTCCATGTACGATAAGCTGAAGGTCTCTACATTGTGCCTATCATTCAAAAAACACTTCAAACAATATTAGACAAAAATGAAAGTGATTGTGATCATGAAAATCAAAGAGTATGGGGTACAACACAATGATTTAAATTTTTGATAGATGGATGAAAACAATCATGAAAAATAATTCACATATTCAGGATAATTTTTATAACATTTATATCTTCTTGAATAATTAAATCTATCCTCATAACCATAAATATAATTTGGAATTGAAAATTAAATCCCATACCATTCTGGATGTGGTAGTCCTCAGGTTCACATGTGTGACGTAATAATTATGAAACAAAATGGAAGGTATATTTATTTTTAAGTTATTATAATTACATATGTATATTTATATCATAAATATAATATATATTAATTTTTTATCATTATAACAATCCATGTAAAGTTTTTATGAATAATGAATTACAAAGAAACATGGGGACGATAAGATGTTCATACACATGATTGATGTTTTCGATTTTCATATCATGTAAAATAGGTGGAATATAGTTGTAAAATTATAAGAAATACATATAATTATATTTATGATACTATATATAATATTATACGATGGATCAAGAACATTAATTTGATTTTTATGAATAAATAAATTTTAAAGAGTCGATAAATAAGCTTTCATATTCTTTAGTAGAGAACCTTTGATATCATATTCATTATACTAAATACAGTTTTATGGAATATATATATATTTTATAATTATTATAAGGATATTTGTAATGTAATTTGGTAGGTTTCGGTCAATGAATTATTCAACATGTAGAGTAAATAAAAGAGATAATGGGTATACTTAAATATGTGAAGGGTGGAGAATTATTATAATTTCTCAATGTATCAAATTATTATAAGTTATGTTTTTAGTCCAACTAGAACCAAAATTATATATTTATTATATAATATTATATTTAGTAAAAATATTCTTATAGAATATTTTTTTTACTTTTTATTTTACTTTTATCACCAAAATCTATTAGTTTCAATCCCTTGTTATCTTTGATGAAAAATACCGTAATATTAATTTTCTCTCCCCATTAATGTTGAAAAATATTAACATAAAGAATATAGACAAATAAATGTATCTTGATTTATTTTTTCAACCACATCCCATTTAATTTCTCATTTTTAAGTGTTTTATGAAATTTAAAACATTTAGTAATTTATTATTTATTTCAAAATATCATTAAATCTATTTTGGACACTATTAAATTAATTTATCATTAAATACAACAGAGAAAAACAAATAATCAAAATATAAAAAAATCACACATCCCTAAAATTTACTATGTATATAATTAATTTTAGGAAGATAATAATTCATATATTTTTTAATGTTTATAATATAATTTATATTAATTTATTATTAATTGAATAAATAATGTCTCAGTGTTGTGTAATCATTTTTTAAAATTATTCAATACATAAAAATTTAAATGAAATCGCCATGATACAAATTTATTTCTGATTTAAAATAAAATTTAAAAACCAAACAAAACTAATATTTATCGATATCACTTAGTTTTGTAGATATTAAAAGAAATCAATTGATACTTTTCTCTTTATCTCTCACTTAAATATTCTAATGGTAAAACGTTATTAAATGTACCACAATGTTTCCATATTTTCTAAGATAGATTACACATTTCCTATAAAAACTCATTAAATATGAAAATTTTAATTTTTGTATTGATATTATTTCCTTATAATATAATTTTTAACTTTAATCACTTGATTTACAAAATATTGATTTTGTAAATTCAGAAAACAATTCCATAATTCATAAAAAATAAATGGGAAATAATTAAAAAATTGAAACCTTATCATTCCAAATATTATGTCAATTTCTCGGGATTAAATTTATTGATGTTTCAAAATATGTTTTTATATAGAAAGGTAAATTTCATGAGATTTTTTTTAACATTTATATTTTTAAACATTACAATGTCTTAATATTAAATTAATGAAAGGAATTTATTATAAAAAAACAATTGAATAATTTACTATATAATATAATAAATTTTACTTTGAAACAATTTATGAAATAGAACATTACAAATTGTTGAATAAAGTATTATTTTCAATTAAAATAAAAAAAATTAACCATTCACATGAAAATCAATCATTTTAGATAAATATCAAAATTTAACCCATAATGAATTTAGATATGTTGAATTCAAAAATGATATTATTTTTCAAAAAAAAATTTAAAAATTCATAGTAATTAATAATAATGTCAACACACATTTTGAATAATACTTATTTATAATTGTAAACACAATTTCTGTAATATTTTGTTCTTATTTTTTATTTACAAATATGTTATATAAACCATTTATAAATATATTTATAATTATTTTTAACTTATTTCCATCCAAAAAATGAAGAAATCAGTTATATAAGACATATTTATATAATAATATATTCTCATTGGATGAAACACTATGTTTAATATTTTATAACCTATCAAATATTGAGTTCTTTTTAGAATATTTTTAAATATAATTCACGACAAAGAGGTATTCTTTAATTGGAATGTGAATATCGTAAAGGTGTAAAAAATGGGATTTAATGATTTTTGATCATGTAATGATATCATCTCATGTTACTGAAGAATAAACCAAGAGTTTTTGTGGACATTTCTATAGGTGGATCATTCATATTCAATAAAAAATATTAAAATTTTTAATTTGAGATTTTTGGTTGGGTTTTATAACAAGTACATGATGAAGGATTTTCAATTTTGGTAATAATGAACCATGTAAGAATGTTATATTATTTCGTGGTATAACAATCCAAATTAGATTATTTTAAATTGGGATGTATAAATAGATTATACCAAAGACATGATATTGAGGCTTTTAACCAAGAACATATTTGTGGTTTTGAAAATAATGGAAAAAGTGATATTAATATCATTGTAGAGAATCTATAGGTTTGGGGTATTATCTAACCATGTAAATGAGTATTAATTTCTATACCCTATAAATACAATGATGTTTTATAATGTCTATTAGTATAAATGTGTTGAGTCTATGTGATATTATGGATAATATTATTGAGTATTATGGTAGTAAAAAATAAATTTTCAGAGAAATTATTCTAATAAAAAAGGAGGAAATATGTGAGGAAAAACCCCTCCTTATAAGAGAAAAATGATTTAAACATGAGTAATAAAAAGGAACGAAATTACTATAGAAACCCACTATCAATTTTAAATATCATAATTTAATCTACATTAATTGTTTTGTTAAATGTATGGACCCAAAGACTATACATGTTTGTATATAAAGTTGTTTCCCTAGAAGAGTCATGAATAATAAGGGAGATTAATTGATTAAATTAAAGATAAAACTATGTTGAAAATATCCTATCAAGATCCACCTATAAGAAATTTACTCAAATTAAATACATATATTTACAAAAAATATAATTTTAATTTTTTAATCTATATATTTAAAAAATTATATATGAGTTACCTTAGAAAAATAAATTTTCAGATAAATTATTATAATAAAAAGGAGGAAATATGTAAGGAAAAAACCCTCCTTATAAGAAAAAAAAGATTTAAACATGATTAATAAAATGTAAAGAAGTTACTATAGAAACCCACTATTAATTTTAAATATCATATTTTAATCTACGTTAATAGTGTTGTTAAATGTATGTACCCATAGACTATACATGTTAGTATATAAAGTTGTTTCCCTAGAAGAGGCATGAATAATGGGGGAGATTAATTGATTAAATGAAAGACAAAACTATGTTGAAAAAATACGATCAAGATCCACCTATAAGAAATTTACTCAATTTATATATTTATATTTACAAAAAAATATAATATGAATATAATAATGACATATGTTATAGTGGTTACTGATTTGTATATTAATAGAGATTCTCTATGCATTATATTGAATATTATATAGAATGTTAAAGATGATGATTTATATGATATTAGGTATTTCATGAAAACATTTCAGAAAGGAAAAACAATTTGGATGTAATGAAATAATTATTGATATTTTATCATGACCTAATATCCACGGATGTATAAATTGATAAGGTAATGTTTGTTTCAAGTAAAATCAATATATAGTGATATTATATAAATATTTATCTATATATGATGACTTTTAAAAATATGAGGAAGCTATCAAATTTTGGGGTTATGAAAATTAATGAAAATAGATATTAAATGCAAGACCCTTCTTGAATTGATAAAATTTAATTTATTCTTTTGTTACCTTCTCTCGAACTATTCTTGATAATGAAGATATAGTCACAATGAAAATAATTTTCCTTGGTTTTTGAGGGAGAAGATACTTACCACACATATGATTACTTTAATGAAACCTAAAGGTAATGAAACCGTATGAAAATATTAATAGGAAATTTGTCAGGATTATTCATCCACATGTGAATATTAGGAGGTATGAGAGGTATTGGATGAGAGAAGACTCCATTATTGAATCCGTATTTTAAATAAATAAATAACCCACCGTATTCTAATAATATATTAGTTATTTGATCTATCTTATTAATAATTGTTGTACTATATTTTATAATATTTATAATATATTTTGAACAATATATTCAACAAGTTATATTTATATTTTAATCATTTCAATCATATTATTCCATTCTATTTCAAGGTTTTATTACAAGGTAGAGATTTTAAAAATGCATAAGCTCTGTGAATTGTGAAATTTATGATAGTTGTACAAAATTAAGGTCAATCATGTGGAAATAAGTCTTTAAATACATCTCATTGTAAATTTAAAACATTTTAATGAAGGGGGAACGTTTATTGATGAAACTCTAAGAATAATTTGGTCTTTTTTGATAGAAATAAAAAATTTAATGTTTCTTTTGAGGTGTGTCTATGATCAAATATATTTCATAATAAATATACAAATGGGTATCCCTTAGAATGAATTTTGAGAATAGTATCAAATATTAGTAGATTTTGTACATCATTAACAACCATAGATATATAACTATTTTTAGACAATGATATCCCTTACATAAATCAAGTTGAAATCTAAAGGGTCATTTCTATTGGAAATCTTGTGAAATCACCATTTCCTTATAAGTGGAATCATTGTTTTCTACTATTAGAAGATGATTCGTTAAAATAATGTGAAATATATTTTAATATGGTAAACATCATCTTCCATTTGGTTGTTTATACATAACAGGGGGTATGAATTTCATGAAATTAGGATAAGTGTAACTAGATATTTTCAATCTATTATAATTTGGAGTATGAATTTCCAAGGAAATGAAGTTACATTTTTTCTGTAAAATGTTTTTGAATATTTGTATTCAATGTGCGATGACATTTAAGTCTACAACTTAAATAAATCTTGGGGATTGTTTAAATAATAATTGGGGAAAATAGTGATTATTATTGCATTGATATTTGAGAATATGTAAAGTGTTTACTGGAGATGAATGATTATCAATAACATTTGAAATAAGATGGAATACATGATGATTATTTGAGAATAGATAGAGATGATTTATTGTTAATTTCAATTCTTGTTTAAGGGTAACTATAATTTCATATATAATTCAAAAATGTAAAAATTTAGTTATACTTCCAATACGAATGAATAAATATTCCTATATAAAGAGGAAAAAAACATCATGACTTTTTTAATTGTAAACTATAAATTATGTGAGATATATTCATTAAAAATGGGTTATTTTACTTCAATAAATTTCTTCTTAACCATGAGTGAAGGTAAACTCACATTAATAAATTTCATCATAAATTTCTATAAGGATAATTTATAGGATACAATACTTACATTGTTGTACTCCATGTGGTGCCTCAATGTAATTCAGATTTCTAGGGTAATGTTAGGGTAAATCATAAATCAAGAAAGCTAAATTAATGTATTCCTATGAATGAAATGTTTCATTTATTGTTTTCATTTGTTCCATGATAAATATAGGTAAATTCTCATTTTATCCTGTATGAATATAAAATGTCTATGTCACATCTTTCATGTAATAATAGTTCCACAACAAAATATTATTTCGTTATTGGATAGTTTATGAGTGTTTTTTGGGAGACAATTTCTAATGAGAAACATTGAGTTTTAATTTTACATATATCCTTCATTATGCCTTTTTTGATATGTACTCAATGTTTAAATCCCACAATGGGTGTGTAATGGACTAGGATATACATTATTGTTACATGAAATAATTCAAATATAGAAGCTCTCTAATTTGTGGAGATGAATATGATTTTTTTATTCAAAACAAATGTGATGTAAATTAATGATTCTATGGGTTATTTAAAATGAATAAATTATAGATATCTGATGAAAAAATAAGAATAAGGAGATGGTTATGTGATATCTGGATTATTAAAACAGAAATTATTTCAAAAAATGATGGAAATTATAATTTATTATATTATTAAAATAAAAAATCATGTATTAAATTATATGTTAAACATAATATTGAGATACATAAAAAGAAAAATATGTTAATTATTTATTTTGATGTTGTATAGTGTTAAATAAGAATATAGTCAATGTTGGGTAGATATTTGAAGATCAATATCATAAAAAACAAAGTATTTTCATTGATTTAGAAAAACCATATCACCCAACATTGTTATAGTTTTTTCAGTATAGAATAACTACCTTAAGATGATGATTCATTTCATTATGTTGTAAATAATATAAGCCTATTTTAAACATTGACCGGTTAGGAAAATCATCAGTTGGTTTATAAAAAACCAATTATTTCAATCTATTTTTTTACTATTTTATCATTCATATTTGAGTATACTGTAAAAATAATATTTTTAGTTTTATTTCATAGGTTTATAACTATATAAAATTTTCTGATGTGTTGTTAGGATTTAAAAACCACAATGGAATAAGATTTGGTGTTAAGAGGTTAGATTCAAATCTAAATTGATCATCAACTACTAGGTTTAAATACTAGATGTTTCCCAATAATTATTATTTGGGAATAATAAAATTACTATAATATGGGACATTGGAAAACATTGTAACTAATACTAATATTTTAGGTTATTATATATAGGCAGTGGGGTCTAAAAACTATTAAATCATGTGTATTTTTCGTAACCTTGTAAATACTATTTATTATTATCATTTCTATTACTACACATGAGTTGTGGATGATAGATATTAAATATGTTATTATGAAGTTATAATTCTCTCATAAGGTATGATGTTTAAAAATATGAAAACTTCATAAAATGTTATTTATCAGAAATGCACCCATCCCCTCTTAGTGACCTATCTGAACAGTAGAACATATCAACATATATGATAATTAGAAAATATTATAATGATGATATAATATATTTTATAATATTGAATATTACTTTTAATTTATATTAAAAAAAATATATTCTAAATAGCCCATATATATATTGAGGGAGTATACTGCTATAAAAAATATATAAATTCATGAACACAAAAACAAATCTGTTAATAAATCTCCATATGTGGATAAGTATTTGTAATAGTTTAGGTAAATATTATAGTAAAAACAATACTCAATAATTATCCCCAACTAAAAAAACATTGGTAATTTATTATTCTATTGGGGACATTGATCATTGGATAATGAAACTATATTAACATCAACACCCACAGTAAAATATATATTTTGATATTCTATGATAAAAGTTCAATGAACTTTTGAAAATAACTAAAATTATAAATAATTATTTTGATATTATTGATTTGAGGGATGGGATGAAATGATAAAATGAGGTAAAATTTGATTACTCAATTTAGATACTATAAATTAAAAAATGATAAAAATAACATTGTGAGAAGTACATAAAAATTTATATCTCTATAATAGTCATTTATAAAAAAGAAAAATAAACAAAATGTTTTTTTATTAAATATATTTAAAAGTAATTTTACATTTTGAAAATTTTATTAACACACTTATTATCAACAAAAATATAAAAATTTATTCTTTTCCATAAAAATACGAATCAAATAATATTGTTTGAAATTAAAATATGTTCATATCTATTACATAAGTAATTATCCAAATATAATTACCGAAATCATAGTTATTTAATTTTTTATTCTATAAATTATAATTAAATTAGTTTATATAAATATTTTTTCTCCAAACTTAGTTTTCAAATTCATGTTATATAGAAAATAATATTAAATACTATATATTTTAAGAACTAACCCAATCAAACTAAATATCAAAATTATTCTATATCTATCCTCAGAGTGGATAAAAAATTAATAGTATTGGAAATAATTAGGGACACTTAATTTCGGTTGTACCTATTTACTTATTATTAAATGACATAAAATATCCCCTCGAAACATAATATCATTTATAAAATCCATTTTATGATGTAGTAGGGGGTTGGAATCAGGGCAATGATGCCAAAAAAATAGTTTCTTTTAAATCATACTTCTTATATAAGTCTACAGTAAACCTAAAGGGTATGAGGAATTATTAATAAAATTAATGTGTTTAAAATATTTAATAATATTATTTCTTATCTAATATATGACGGATGAAAAAAATAATCAAAAAGAAAATTTTAATCACTAGAAATGATGAAAATACTATAAGTATATTGACACTTTTATAAATGGATAACAATGAAGGGTGATCTAAAACATTAAACAGAATTATGTGTTTGTGAGGGAAAAGAAATCCACCTTAAATTTTAAATGTCATATAAAATTTAGAAATCCTCCTATGTATAAATATCCTTGAATTAAATCTAGATAAGTGTTTCAATTGGATATTAACACTACTCTCTTTGGGATGGTATAAGGATTGACAAGTGAATATGTGAAGTGTGGAAAGAAACATATATACACATAAAAAGTATTAAAGAAATATAATATATCATTGGAAACTATAGTTGAAATATGGACATCATTGAAAGGTAAAATATTAATTTTGGAGAGATTTTTTAGTTGGAAAAAAATAAACAGACCACCTAATGATAACAGTTTCAACAAATTATATAAGGTATATAAATTTGTATAAATAATTTCAATACTATTATAGGTAATATTACTATAGTTAAAAACTATATTGGACTCACATATGATCAAATTATTACTATCATATAGGATGACAAAGATCAATATCTCAAAATGATAAAAGTCGTTATCTATAAATATAGTATCATTCAAGAAATAATTGTCAAGGGTGATGTATCAGTTTCTGAAGTAATGAAAACAAATAATTTTATTAATTTAATATTTATATATAAATATAATCTATGAATTGAATTCATATATATAAAATATTTTCTAATACATGATTTCAAAAAAAAAATATCATATGATTTATTATTTATGAAAGTATTATATATATCAATTTTTTAATAATTTTATATTAGTTTTTATAATAAAATAATATCTGAATAAAATTTTCTAAAAGGGATGAGTAATAAGTATAATTTAATGTGGAAAATTTTATTTTTTTTAACCAATGATCATCAAGTAATTCCAAATGATTTAACATTACATTTAGATTTTCTGGAGTAGGTTTTTTTATAGAGATACAGAGTTCATAAATGGTTTAAGTTGATAAATTTTATTTTCATAGATATATAATTATTATAAGGTACATATATTATATATAATTTTATTATCATTATTATATGGAGAAATACTTTTTTGAAGAGGAGAAACATTATGAATCGATATATTTGTAAAGCTAAGAAATATGTTTTATCTAACCAAAAGGTGGTTCGTTAATTTATAGATCATTAAATATGTTAAACATGATGATTATGGTTTTGTATTTTTGTATTATTGTAAAAATTTCAATCATACTAAAGTATATTTACTATGGTAATCCATAAAAAGTTATATATTGGTAAATTATAATTTAAATATGTTTTTGAATAAATGAAATGTCACGTATTGACCCGTTTTGGTTTCACAAATTCATTGAATTTTTTATTATCGAGGTCGACCATATTTTATTTCCTTCATCATGATATCATAGGGAAATATAAATCCCACCATGTTATTCAATTGAGAAAGTTTAAATATCTTATATAGAGTATTATATTATAGATTTTCTAAATAAAAATAAATTTATTTACTATAAATCATGAAAAAAATGTTTTACTGTTAAGTTAATAATATTTATAATGGGGTCCTCTCCATATATATATAAATGTGAACTGAATTATTAATCATTTTCATCATAATAATAGTTATTTGGGTCACATATATTTCTATGATAATGATGATATTTTTTCATAAATATATATTTTTATATATTATGTCATGATTTGGAGGGTAGTTCGATCTGATGGTTTTTTAATTTATAATTACATGTATTTTTTAAATATTCAAAAATATAGCATTGATTTTTTAAATGTGTTATATAGGATTATATAAAAATTAATGATGAAATTAAAAGTATTATGTTATATATTATACAACACTATTTTATTTTAATTGAATTTTATATTCAGTATAAGTGAGAAATATTATTTTAATTAAAATTATATATTTTTTTATTTAAAAAACAAATATTATGAAAAATTTACTTGGTATATTATTCATTATATAATGAAAACATATTGATTACTCAATAAGGAAACAAATATATTATTGTAATTCTTTCATATTTTATAAAAGTAATATTAATATCATGGACATGATATATTCCTAGATGAAATAATATTCACAGAGTTCCTTACATCATGAATTTAGAAAATTTGATCTCTTTGTGCTATATGATTTCTCACACAGAAAGTATATATAATTTTTTTTATAAAAATAAATACCCTATATAGTTACATATTTTTGGGGATCTCTTATTTGGAGTATTCCAACGATTTAATATTTTTTATCGAATGGATTCCCAAACCATTGATGTTTTTTGAAATTTTTGGTGATTTTATATATTAAAAAACATATAATAATACTACAATTTAGAGGAAAGGTTTTGATCATGACATTACATAAAATATTTTTTTCTAGCGAACTATAAGATTATGTAAAATAATATGATGAAACTATTTTTTGTTGAATATATTTTTAAGGATAACAAAAAAACCATGGAATACATACATGCACAATAATGAAATATTTTCAAGTGTCTGAGTACACATTATATCCAATGATAAGATACAGAAATACCTATTTAAGACAATGAGCCTACACAACCCACTAAACATAAATTTCCCATGTACAATAGTAAAGACTTATTTTATAGGTGTTTAACATGAGGATGTGTATCTTTGTGGCACAATAAACGTTATTCATCAATTTTCCCAAAATAGGGTTAACAAGCAATAAAGAAAATACATGTTTTGGTTCTTAATATTTTTCTAAAACATTGATGGTTTTCCAAGAAGGTTTTAAAAATATAATTTCTTGTTGACATCTATGTTTGATATGATGTATAATTTGGGAATTAGTTTAATTTATTAGAATTTAAGAATAATATTACCATGATCGATAATCATACATAGTTATTTTTTTGTTTAATTTCTAATGGTAGATTAGTTATGATGTTTCATATAATAATCTCATTCATATTTATTTATTGAAGTAACACTTCCCACATGGATTAATATTATACGTTGATAAAATGGAAATTGTATGATTAGATTTTTAGAAATGGAATGGGGAATGAAACCCTCTTGTTTTTTTATATTTCTTCCATCCCTTATTAATCTCCCAATGAACAATCATGGCATAAGTAAAAAATAATTTTGATGAACTATAATTTTATTCAAGTGGTACTTTTTAACTTATTTCCTACATTACAGGAAATTCATTTCTCTAAAAATTTTGTTTCAACCATCCCCTATAAATGGATCACTCCAATATACATTCCATTTGAAATTCAATGTCATGGTTTTCCTATATGTTTCAATTCCAAAAACATCACCAATATCATCTAACAGAACAAAAAAAATCATATTATATTGATTAAGATCCAGTCAAAAAAATCATGAATATTATTCATTTGATAGCTTGGTTATATGAATATATAATATGGGAAACATTGGTCCTAGATTTATGGAATTAAATAGAATAGTATTAACATATAATTATTTACCCTCAATGATGTACTTTCAATTATTGTACCTTTTTACTCTTCAAATTCTATCAATTTTTATTGACATGTGTGTTAAAACAATGTAAATGCATTTAGAATATAACATAAAATTATATGATTTGGACCGCCCGATATTGGTTATATTGGTATCTCATTATGGTTCTAGTCCCTCTTTCATAGAAACCCTCACCTCCAATCAACATAATTTCACATAAAAATTTTATATTATAGAGTTCCTTATTATATTGATTTAATATATTGGTTAATTTGAATATTTCTCTAAATATGAGGGAGTGTAATATAATTATTCCAATTTATTTAGAATAAAGTATTAGTTAAATATATTTTATTCTAAAATATTTGAAATAAATTATTATAGTAATGTTTTTAAATAATATTTATCAATAAATAAGAGATTTCATGACTATAAAATACTAAATATTATGGGATTAGTGGATCTCCCCACCTCTCTATTTTTATATTAATTCCTCATGAAACCAATACAAAATCACACTTTGAAAAAATTAGGGGTGGGGAAGGTGATTATTATGTGAAATATATTAATTTAGATAGAGAGTAATTGGAAATCAATCATAATTTCTAAAAATTAGCATAGATGTTATTTTTAATTTGTTTTCTGAATTTTTTAATTGACACATTTAATTATAATACTTCTTATAATGGGTTACCCTAATTATTTAGGATCTATCATGATGATACAATATGCTATAATGAACACCTTACAAGTGATAACACAAATATATGTGTCCATTTATATCACTACTATTTATTCACATTTTAGGAACTAAGATTAATAATATCATAAATTTCTTTAAAACCACATCCTATTTAATGTAATAGTGGACATGTATATCTAAAATTATTTTTCTCCAATCCTAGAGACAAGCTATAAAATTATTTAGGGACTACGTCCTTTTTTTCTCAAATCGTACTAAAAATAATTTATGAGGGAAGCTTTCCTAATCATTATATATTAATAATTCCAATGTTTTTCCTAGTATAATAACATTGGTAATTTCCTTAACCAGAAGATACTAAATTAGATGTCACCAAGATCCATATCATTAACCCCATATAATCATTAAAATATCCATTAAATAATAGATATTTTTAGGGTCAAATAATAATGATTACATAGTATTTCACTAAATAATGTCTTCAATTAGTATCCAAGTATATGAAAACTGGGTGGAGTACAATCAACTATGAACTGATTAGTATAGTCTAAAATTAGATTAATATTCGGGAATCAAATATCATATCCAAAACATTCAATTATGACATAAAGGTGATAAATGTGATATTTTAGAAAATAAGTAATATAAAATTTGTATTAATTAAGATAACGTGTTGATAAACATGAGATATATTCTTTCCCCATAAGATAATAAAACAACTCCTTTAGAGGTTTATTCAAAAATGAGATTATGAATCAAAAATATTGTTTTCCTTATCGTAATGAAAAATAAATGTTTTCTTGAGGTTTCAAAATGGAACTAAAATCAATGTACCACATGAAGAAAAAATCATTTATCATCCTCATGATCTTATCGACAATGATGTTAATCTATCATATACTATTTTATGTCATAATAATGGAATAGTATAACAAAGATGATTTTAAGGTCCCCTATTGGGTACTATCCTAGAATTTTTTTTAAAAAAATACATTAAAAATCAATAAAGGACCTTCATATAAAACAAAATAAAAATTTAACTCCTAAGAATCTTCTTATAGAATAAATAAAAAATAATTAACATGAGAAATTTTAGTCATTTTTTTATCAATTAATCCATCTGTGTTTTCCAACACATCATCGTCTAAATCTCTATGTTTTCCTCAAATATGTGTGAAATTATTCCTATTACTACATGCAATATTATGATTTGATGAACTAATATCTTAGTCTCATCCAAATAATATCTTCATATTTCACCTCCATTTCACTACACATTCTAGCCTAATACATGATAATATTTGTTTCTTATAAAATGAATAAAAATATTTTTATGTTAATATGTTTCTCTATAGAAATGTGTTGAATAAATACTTCTTCTATAGGATAAATATATAGTCAAATATTCTATATCTAATGGCCAGACACATAATTCAGCTTGTTTCAGTTTTTTATTTATTTCTATAAAATTAACCCCATATTTTATTAATATCTTTTTTATTTTTTTTGGACATTTAGTTAATAGTATTATTTTATGAGCAATTTAAATTCACATGAATAGATCTATGTCAGGCATCATTTTCTACATGATTCATTGTCGAATTATATATGATGGTAAATATCATGAATAACATACATATTATAAAATTAATGTATCATTCAATTTTTTTTGGATTGTTATTCATATAATGTTTGATATGTTTATGAGAAAATATATTTTTATTAATACTATGTAATAAACCATGAGAATTAATTTAGTAAATGTCTATAAATATAAAATTATAATCCATTATATTCTATAAACACTAAGACAAATAATCAAGAACGATATATTGGTCAATATTTAATGTACATAATAATAATAAATTGATTATAGAATAAAAACATGATGTTAAAATACATGTACTCTTCCCAAATACTAGTTCCATGGGAAAATTTTATTTCCCTATTATTTTTTATTTTATTTCCCTAAAATCTCAATTTATTAGAATCTCATTGGTAAAATAAATGTTATATTAAACTAAGATCCCACATTTATAAAAAATCCATATGATATAGATATAATATAAGCATTTTTTCAATGTTATATAACCATTATATTTAGTGATCTTATTTTTATACAATTTTCATTTCCATAATGTATAAATGTTAAATTACAAAAAAGATGTTATCATCAAAAAAATCAAAGGGAGGATTGAGTAAATTTTATTCCATAAAAAATGTATCCATTATAAATTTAATGCATTATAAATATTAATTCCATAGTAGAAAAAATTCATAATTCTTGTAGTTTTACATTTTGGCCCATCAAAATTATATCTACTCATGATGGATACCATGATCGTGTATGCAAATACAAGAAATATTCCTTTATCAATTAACATGAATATTGAATGTACAAGTCACATATTTAAATAATTAAAAATATTCTAAAATGGTTCATATTTTTTTAGTTTGTGAAGCTAGTATTCATAAAAAAATTACACACATTTATTCCAACCAAATTAAATCCAATTTAAAAACTCTTAACAATTTATTCATTTCAAATCCAACTTTATGGGTGATCATATTAACATATAATTTTATATTATATTATATAATTTTAAAAATTTATTTAATTCATGGTTTTACAAATCTCAATGTACTCTGTCCTTTTAGGATCAATCATTTATTCATAATTCATACATAAATATTCAAATCTTGTGTCATTGTTAATCCTGAATTTTCGAAAGCATCAATAAAATAATCATTGGATAATAATAATATACTACAACAATCATATTGAATAATATAATTACTGTTCAAAAACTATATTTATCTAAGTACTTTTCACAAACCGTTGTTTATATATTAATTATATGTACTATATATAATTAAAATAAATTATCAAAAAAATAAAAAATAATCATGTTGTGTTGTGTGATGCTAACATATATCAATAATGAATAAATTTACATTTTTTGAGATATAAAAGTAATTATTGTTTTCCAGAAGTACATTCCTTGATGTATTTTTTGGAATACCACAACTAGTTGAGATGAATTTTGAAATCAATTGTAACAACCCGAGATTTTATAAGATATATTCATTTTAATTTCTTTCATGTCTTCTATTGTACGCTACACCAAGATTATCTTTCACTATACGCAACATCGTATTAACTTCACTATACGCAACACTAATCTTGGATCGTGTTACACATAATTTCAAGTTTGTTTTATAATTTTTATTCTATGCAACATTGAGTGTGTGTATATATATATATTCAATGTATAAATGAAATTTGGTTGGATTTTGTTATATAAAACAATAATGGTGTCTTGCACTACACGCAACCCTGACTTGGCTTGCATTACACGCCATCTCAACCTTCCTTGATAGTGTGTGTTATACGCAATAACTGGTTTCACTAAACAACGATATATGGTTATAATCTTATTATAAACTAGGAGTTATGAATATTCTAAAATAATTTTTTAATTTTATGACATTAGAATTCATATTACACATTTGAGAGAACCTGGTATGAGAACAAAATAAATGTTTCAGGTAAAATAAGTATTTTTAGAAAAATGAAGTTTTGCCGCATTTTGATGGCGCACCCATTTTAAATATTATTTTTGACAATTTTATAATTTAAATTTTTCATAATAAACATATTATTATGAATTTGGAGACAAATATTTACATTTAATATTGTTTTGATATTTTTTGATAACTTTCATATTTTAATGAATAGTAAAAACACGGAATATTTTAATTAAAAACTACTTTTTTCCTCGAAAAACTTTATATGGTTAAATTATAATATTTAATGGTTTAAAAGTATAAATATAATATATCTTTAACATTTAATATAATTTATGTCATTAGCATTGATTTTACATTGAATTCATAGGTAAAATCATTTCAATCTTTTGTAATGTTTAAACTTTTAAAACTCGTTTTCTTAACAACGGGATTAATTTTAAATTAATTTCTGCAAATTTTCTGTATTTAATGAATAAACATGGATTCCATATTTGGATTTATTGGTTCCAAATTATGTTAATAGGATACTTTTTATTTTTTGGCATTCTAAATAGTAACTACGGTAAATTTCATTTACTATAGTAAAAGATAAATCGGGTAATTAAGGGTAAATATAAAATTATAAAATTACACTAACACTTGTCTTAATATACTTGGATGCTTATATTTCATCTTAAGGAATATTTGGGTCGAAATGGAATCCATTGGAACCCACTTGGAGTTGACTAAGTCCTTTAGTTTATTTTATTTAAAGGATAGTGAAATATGTCTCATTCAACTTTAATAATTAATGTATTTTTAATATAAGTTTATACAGAATATAAATTCAGTTATAAATAATCATTTAAAATATAATTTTTTTTCTTTATCATGGTAATTTATTTAAAATTTTTAAGAGATTTTTAATTATCTTAATATCTTATACATTAATGATGAAGAAATTATTTATTTAGTGAAAAATAAGTAATATAGTTTTTATTGAAATAATAATACCCATTAAAAGGCACACAAACCTGACCAAAACTTATTTAGAGTATATATATACACCATAAGCATCCTGTAATCTAATATATTACCTTTTGGAGTCTTATAAAATTGATTACGACACTTATATTATTTTATTTTAAATGTTGTCAAAATTCTCACCTTCATAATTTAATAAATATATCATTTTAAAAGATGAGTGTTTTAGAATATAAATCCACCTAAAAGTATTAATATGAAATATATAAGACTTATATTCATCTTTGTATTTTATTTTTAATTTATATGCAACAAATTAGTATATTTAATAATTATACAAAAATGTTGTAGAAATTATATTATTAAGAGAAAAATCAAATAAATGTTTTCACAAATTGTAAAACTAATTTTATATGAACTATTTAATTTGTTCCACTAATATATTAGATTAATATGACATGTTAGGAACCTATTTAATATTTTATTGCGAATATATACTCTGTGTGGATTTTATATAAATTCAAATAAATGAATTGTGTCAAAATTGACACTATTGTTATTTTATAAAAATAATATATTATTAAATTGTTTAAAAATCACAAAAATATTTAAAAATTATAAATTGAAATTTATATAGTCGATAATGTCGTAAGGTATCATATTATGGAAAATTAACAGCACATAAGTGATTATTTGGATCCTTTTAAAATTTAAAATTATATTACCAAAAATAAAATTAAATAGATTAAATAAGGATAATTCAAAATGATAATGTTAAAAATAAGATCCAAACATGTCTAAATTTGATTTTTTGATTATATTACAACCCTATGTCATCTAATGTTATAATTGAGGCATTTTTGGAGGTTTTTATGTGGGTTTTTAATTTATATTAAACTAATATTTTTGAGGATTCCAAAGGTTCCCCTAACCTCCCTTATAAAAGGGCACCGCCTCCCTATCATCCTTACACAACATTGAGCCTTAAAACTCGGAAAAACCCTACCCATTTACCTTCTCAACATCCCTAGAAATATTATATAGTACCTGGCCTTCTTCCAAGACCAATTTTAGTGCCCTAAGAAGAGGTATCAAAGAGGCTTGTCGAAGAAGAGGTAATCTCTTCTAAAGTTTCTTTCAAGTTTCTTTCTTCTTCAACTTATTCTAATTTAGTTGTTTCATTATAATTTAATAACATCAGCATTAATTATATACTGATATGTTATTATTAAGATTATACAAACCCATTTCACCTTCTATCCATCATATGGATAGTGATATCACCACGCGTGCGTACGTATAAAATATTGTCTCCACGCTGTGGTGTAATCTATTTTTCCACCACCACCTTACTTGGATGGGTATAATGGTGTAAAGAATAATTATATATGATTATTATAATATCATACTGATTCTATTATATTATATCATCCAATTCAATTTTATTCAATAAATATGGGAAAAATATCATCGCTCGTGCGTACGTACAGATTACCGTCTCCACGACGCGATGAGGTTCATTTTCCATGTTAACAATTAAAAAATGATTATAAAGAATATATAATAAGTAATCATGAAATATAAGGCATAATAATGCTACTAGATTAATGTATATATATATTTATGCTATCTACTTAATTCCATTCAAGTCAATATGGAAGGGAAAACATCGTTCATGTGTACATACGGCCTACCGTCTCCATGAACGATGTATTTTATTTCATTAATATTTTTATTATATATATATACACTGAATATATATGATATATCAATCATGATTTAAATTTTGGAAGTAATTATATCAAGATATATGTAATAATAATATCAATAACAACAAATCAAAACACCTACGACAAATGAAACGATTTTACCCAAAACGCTGCTTTAACATGGATTTAGAAAAGAATGGGTAATATAAAGTCATAAGTGAACAATATATGATATCATAAAAATAAATATGATTCTTTAATAAGTCAATTACATTATTTAAATCATTATATAGAAGGTTCGGATACGTGCGAAGCATATTGGACCTAAGGTAAGTGATAACTATTACAATCTTTTCTTATCTGAGATTGTTATACGTATGTATTTACTGGGGTTATTGTTATCATCTATGACCATGTTTTCTAAAATGTTTCCATGTATTTTTAAAGTCCTTTTTACCAAATTTTGAATTTTACTACATGTTATGAAAGGATTATTTCTTTTGTTTACCATATGAGGAACTTTTGACTTTTTCTACAACTGTATGAGAATAATGTTTTTATAAACTTATAAAACATGAACAGATTTTTACATTTTTATAATGACTTATTTTCATGAAGACTAGTCTAAAAGATTTTATTTCTAATTTCAATAAAATACTTTTATTTTAATATTTCATGGCATTTTGTGAAAACATAATCATTTTGGAGAAGAAAGGATATTTTCCTCAAGAATTCATTTCAAGTGTTTTATCAAAACCATTTTCTATCTAAGATGCCATTATTTCATATGTGTATGTTTCAAGTATAATATCTCAATTATTTACATGGTTTCACTTTTTTTATGATGAAATGATATCCATTTGTTTTATATGGATTATGTTATGATGGGTTAATATTTATGAAACCCATTTTATTCTTGGTATAGGATGAATGATTTATGTTTATGTTGTGGCACACATAAGAATAATTTCATTAGGATATGGGTGGGACATATATATCCCTCCAATGCATTGGGTAAAAATTTATATATCCTTAGATAGACATGGATGGAATGGTAAGTTAATCTAGTTCTGTGTTACAGGACTAAAATGTGGAGTGAACTTGATTCAGAAAGGGACTTTTTCCACTATGATGGCCTTCACATAAATGCATTGGCTACTATGGAAATCAAATCATGTGGTTATTGTTTTTCCACAATTACAAGTTTCATTTCCAAGAAATTTTATCATTTTTTATGTTCCATTATGATCTATGCCTTACGTACTGCCATGTTTTATGTCATTGCTCATGATTTTGATGTTTAACCAATATGTTCATGTTTTTATGTTCAAATGTATATGGTTTGTTTTATTTTATCTATGCATACCATTACTGAACATTTGATATCACCCTTTATATTTATTATTTTTCCCAGGATATAAAAAAAGGTTTTTGGAAAGAAAACAAAAGGGGAAGATGATTATTGGAGATGTTCAAGATCATTCACCATGATTAGAAGATTGTGTTCAAAGTTTTCAAAGACAATGAACTATTACTATCATTGTGTGTTTGTTTTTGTTATTTATTATGTATTCCGCAAAAGTAATGTAATGTATGCCAAGCATTGGGTGTCTACGGTTGTTATCAGAGGAAATGTTTATTTAACCTTTGGAGACTAGGATGTGAAAACTTTAGTAAGATACCTAGAGATATTTCTAAGGTATCTTTAGGGATGTCCCTAAGGTTATGTATAAGTATAGGTTTTAGTCCTAGAATTATGGAAAAAAAATTATAATTAAACCTAAGATGTTAGATATTGAAGGTAGTTCATCCTTATTATGCTGTTTTCCTAGCATGATTTTTTTCCTCTCACACTATTCTTTTTGGGTTTTAGAAAATGGTTGGAAACAAGAGGATTCACGATAATGGATGATATGATGGAAAATGGAATTATATTATTCAAGAGATAACATATGAAAAGTAATTTTTAAGGTGAAACATCATTATTATGCCTAATCAGCAATATCATAATATGATCAATAAACTCAACTTTGGTAAGATTCCTGACTCAGCAAATAAGAGAAAGATGGAGTTTCATGATGATAATAGAGGAACAAAAGTTCAATTTCCCTCATGTATGTCATGTGGGAAGAGGAATTAAGGGGAATGTTTCAAAGGAACTAGAAGATGCTTTGGTTGAGGAAAAGAAGAACAAAAAGACAGTAATTGCAAAGGAAAAGGTTCAGTTAACACCATGGACAAGGATAATGGTATTTCTAAGACATCAACAATGGTTAAATGCTTTAAATGTTGAATGTACGGGCATAATGTAAACCAATTCCTAAAGGGAAAATCTCATTAAGAGAACCAACATGGTTGTATGTGTATTATTTATGTTGATGATGATGAAGAGACTACAAATGGTATATGGGATGAAAGAAGTGTTGAGGAATACAATGATGGAGCTCGGTCAATGGTTTAAGAAGGTAGTGGAATGATTTATGTTTATCAAGAGTTATGTTTTATATGTAATGTTACTATGGAATAAGGAAACATCGAAGGATTGTTACAGTATTGTAATTCATATGTATTTGATAGTATATGTTGAATGGTACCAGTAACCCTGAAAATATATCTGAATATTTTTGGAAGGTAGATGATATGTGCATAATGAAGGGATAAGGAGAAAATAATATGAATGATATTATTCATGAACTCATGACTGATATAAGAAAAAATTGATATCATGGATTGTGTATATCAAAATTTTGAGATTTTGGAATGTGGAAAGTGTAAACTTTTAACCGCATTCGTGTTTTCAGTAAGTTTCAATGGGTATTAAATTTTCAATAGAATACATGATTAAGGTATTCAAATGTTTGGAAATATGACCAAAATGATATATCATATGATATATGGGGGATAAATGATGTTATTCACATGCTCAGTAGATGTAATTTCTAGTAATTGATTTCTTTATACTATGAGCTTAGACATAAGTATTTTGGATAAGCCTAAAAATTGGAATAGATTATGTTGGACATAAATTTGTATTGTATAAAGCTAGAACATTTTTTTCAATATTATTGATGGGATGTTATAACAATGTAGTTTTATAAAAAGGACAACCTGCAGGATGGGCGACAACTCGTCGCGTCGAACAAGGTTGCGGGAATCAAACCCGCAACCGAAGTGCAACCAACCTTTATCATCTACCACTGGCGTACATGAAGTCTCTGGTGAGTAGAAACTAGTTTTCTTATATTAAGCAGTGTAACACCCAAATCTTCCATGGGACGGTTCCCATTGAATAATGCAATAGCTTGTGTTGTACGCAACATCGAGTTCTAAGACACCACAACCAATCAAACAAGCCATTATGAATAGTAATACACAATTTTTGAAATTTTATACAATTTATTCTCTCAAAATGGAATTCATTTTTTGATTCGGATTATCTAATTTAGCCTAGGGTGAAATTTTGGCACTTTTTGGAGAACTTTTATATTTTGATGAATAGTGAAAATTACTAAATTTTAATTAAAATTATCTTTTTTAATCAAAATAATTAATAGTGATAAATTTTGAATTTTAGTTGTTTTAAAGTATATATAGAATATATTTTTACCATTTAATATAATTTTGGTCATTTGACATAATTTCACAATTAAACCGGACCTAAACAAGTATCAATCTTTTGATAGTTATTATATCTTAAAAACATGTTTTTTTGTTTTGACAACGGGAATTAATATTAAATTAATCTCTGCCACTTATGTGTTTCGAATTTGAAAAAATGAATTCCATATTTGGAATTAGGATGTCCAAACTGTCTAAATAGGTTAGTTTTATTTTTAAACATTTTGAATAATTATTTCGGTAAATATTTTATTTACCATGGTTAAAGCGTAAATCCAGTAAATAAGGATTAAAATATTAATATTATTATAATAATAAATTAACCTAAAACGTTTCCTACATTTACTGGTGGATACATTTTCGACCATGAACATCTTTTGGTCGATTTTTGGACCCCATGGAGCCACTTGTAAGTGATAATGATACTTTATATTATTTAAGTTAGAATAAATACAAAAATGACATAAGCATATATCTATTAGAAAAAAAAATTTACATAGGGTTATATATATTTTATTTTTGATTATATATATTAATTATAAATATAAAACGATTTCCTACATAATGATATTTTATTTATAATTTTTAGACATTAAATAATATAATATATTTATGACACAATGATGATGCAGTAATTAACATAATAGTACGAAATTAAAATAATTGATATTACAAACACCCATATAAATATAATTTGAGACTTTTTATGAATTACACTAATTTTATAGGTTAATATTACATGTTAGAATTGATTTAATTTACTTTTTTTGAAGTAATAATTATGTTATCATTTTGACACAAATCAATTATTGAATAGTGTCAAAATTGACATAAAAGCGTTTTTAAAACAAATATTGTGTTATTAATAGATATTAAAATCCTAAAAAACTATGTACCGGACAAGATACATATATAATGATATGTGTATCATTAATGGACAACTTTTGGGTATCGTGGAGTTATATAGTATGTTTATTAACCAGATAATATAAAAATACAAAGAGACATTGTTAAAGTGAAACTAAGTAACTAAGAGTAAATACTTAATGATATGATTAATATTGTAACCCAAACCTGTCAAAATCCTATTGGTTGAGTGGTTTAATACCTATCCCCACCATAACCTTTAAATAATATACTTTTTAGACATGAGAAACCTAATATGAGTTTATTATAAAATAATATTTCTAGCTTTTCCAAAGGTGCCACTCACCCCTCTTATAAAAGGGCACTCGCCATTCTCATTAATTCACACCTTCAAAGCCTTTTGGATCAGCCATACCCTAACCAAATACTCTCTCAACATCCCTCACTGCAACCTAGAGGTATTATTTTCATATGAAATCCAACCTAGGGAGCCCATTTGATCAAATCAAAATGAAGAACCTGAAGAAGATGTAATGTTTTTACCACCCTCTGTCAAGATCCTTTCTTCTTAGACTTCTTATTTATTTGTTATTTCTATTCTAAAATAATAAATCAAGTATCTTCTATATACTGTGATGTTATTATAAATATGTTACATCCATATTCATTATTCTATCCATCCTTTGAATGACATGTCACTATACGTAAGGATGTATGGCTTACCGTCTCCATGTCGTGTTGTAATTGTTATTCAATACATTATTATTTGGATGGGTATAATAATGATGTGTATTTGATGTAAATAATAAATATAAAATTATATGGATTCTTTATATATTATATACCATTCAATTATATATTATTTTAAAAAAAAATGATATTTTCGTCTGTGCGTACGTACGGATTACCGTCTCCACGACGCGATGAGATTCATTTCCAAGTTCACCATTCATCGATGATTATAAAAATATACATTACTAATAAGTATGTAATATATGAAATTATAATACTACCGGAGATATATATATATTTAAATATATAAGTATTTATGTACTTACATATATCATATTACCTTACTTTCGTTCAATAATATATTAAAAAGGAAACTGCATTTATGCGTATGTACGGACTACCGTCTCCATAAATGGTGTTTTCCATTTCATATATACGTCTATTATAAATTTTTATATTCTAAATATATATTATAAATAAATCCTGTTTTATATTCTGGAATTATTTAAATCATACAATCAAGAGTAACAAGTTAAAACACGTACGATAAAGAAAGCGATTATTATCCAAATTATTAATATAACATGAAAATTATTATCAAATGGGTAGTATAAAGTCATAAATGAATATTGTATGATATCATAAATATTAATATGGTTCTCTTATAATTTAATAACCTAATATAGTCTTCATACAAGAGGCTTAACATACACTTGACTAAAGGAAAGTACAAGTTAAGGGGTTATCATCTCACTCTTTATTCCCGTGAGATTCATGTAATATTGCAACTATTACATTTTTGTAGTGTATGTAATGCCCATAATTGTATTTTTTATTTAATAAACTATAATTTTTGTGTATTTAAATATTCATTGTATGATATCTCTTTCATGGGGTGTATGATTCGTTAATTACCAAATTGGTAAGGGTTAATTCCTCAATCTCATTATTTTCCGAGATTGTTTATGTGTAAGTATCTACTGGGACATTTTTATCATCCATGTACATGTTTTATGAAAGTGGTTTTAAATGGAGTATTTTAAGGGACTTTTTACTAAAACACCTTTCCAAATGTTTTAAATATTTATTATTCTAAATATTTCTCTTTAATGTCCATGACTTCAAAATGGTTTTTAAGGATTTATTTATATGGAGATGCATGTTTTTAAAATGTTAATTCCTTTATAAAGTTTCAAAGTGGTATGGGACACTTTGATTCAAAAATGACATTAAATGACATATTTTTTAAATTGTGTGACTTCAAAATGTTTTCATGAAAAAGGGATATTTCCCTCAATGAGTTTTACAAACATTTTCATCTTTGTCAAAATTCATTAATGTGTTTTAAACTTGTTTTGAAGTTGATTTATCATGATATAAATCTTCAATATTGTGTTGAAGGTTTTGTGATAAGTTTGACTATGTATGTGTTATTTTTATACCATTAATGGTTCATGTAGAAAGTTTTGACATTTCGTATGCTAGTTTTAATACAAATGTTTATGTTATGTTTAAAATTTTTCATATGAGGAATACATTGGACTTAATAAGTGACAGGTGGAGACTGTTGTAGCTCCTCGATGCATCGGTTTGTCTCATGAGACAAACTAGTGTCTTGGAACAAGGCCTTGGAAAAATCGTATTTGTAGTCTTGGCACGAGGCCTTGGATATGTGGTTATGATAGTATGGAATTATGCATTCCATCATTATGAAAGTGGTTTTTGATATTTCATGTGATTATTCGATTAGTAGAATATCAATGTGAATAAGTAAATGGCATTATTTCATTTTATTTATTCCATATTATGTTGAAGTTCAATTTTAATATTCTTTTGTTTTAGTTATACATTGACTTAATTGTTTATGTTTATTTATGAATGTTTCCAAGGTATTTCTTACCCTTACTGAGCGTTTGAGCTCACCCCTTTCTATGTTTTATTTTTCCCAAGATTCCAAGAAGTGTATTGTGATTGATATATAGGGATAAGCCAAGGGAATAATGGCATTAATAATGATTATTTATGTTGTTTTGTATTTCCTAAAGTGAAATTTAACATTCATATATATAATATATTTTCCAATACTGCTAAACTGATCGGTCCTTCAGGACTTGATTCCTTGTAATCGTGCCAATGTATTAAAATAATGCACCGACTCTGGGTAACTGGGGTCGGGGCGTTACAGTTGGTATCATAGGAAATTTAGCAATAACCTTGGAAACATGATTTAGATAAAATCTAATTAGAGCACATAGCCCTAAGATAGACTTTGAGGATTAGTGTAGAAGAACATCCTAGAATTTTAGTATTTTAGAGATTTTGTGTGTTCTCCGAGCAATATATCCCTGTCCGGATATGAGAAGGTAGAGGCCGCTCTGGCACAGATTTACCTAGGGGTAAAACTCGAAAACAACGCTTTGAGCTAGACTCGAATGGGAACTGGTGCACGACAACGGGCCTTGCTGCACTCTTGGTTACAACACTCCTGAGGAATATGCTTAGGAAAATTCTCATTTAATTTATGAACCATTATGAAGGGTTTATGAGTATATAATTTCTCAAAGAAAACATTTTTATGATTATGGATTATATCCATAATCTATTCAATTTATGTTAAGTGTATTACAGGTATGGAATTATATATTTTGATTCATAAACTAAGCTAGTGAATTCCATTGTTTAGAAATGGTGCCCAGTAGTAGGAATGAGAACCCCATCAATTCGAATGATCCAAAGAGTAAGAAAGATCATATCTTTGATGGTCTTAAGCCATAATTTTGAAGGGATATATTCTACCACGTGTTATCATCATATGAAGAAATCATATCATGTGTTGATAAGATAAGTATAGAATTCTTGGAGTCCTATGGCTTTGAAGGGAATCCAGAGAAGGAACGGATGGTAGAGAGAAGAATAGATAAAGGGAATAAGGTAAAGAAAGATTTTACCATATGTGGTAACTGTAGAAAGAATCTCCTTGGAAAATGCTTGAAGGGAATGGGAGTATGTTTTATTTGTGGATAAAAAGGAAACCAAGTACGTGACTGCAAGGGTAAGAAAAAGGTTTCAAATGTACAATTCTTCATCTGTAAGGAGTTTAGACAGTACGCGAACCAATGTCCCAGTCATCTGACTATGCTGCAAATGATGCTATTGTATAACAATCAAGGTATGACACTACCACAGATGAAGATGAATGACTAGTGTTATTGTATTTTTTATATTGATATTATTTCATTGAAGTGTTGTATCAATGATGTACTAGAAATAAATAAGGATTGTACTGCTATACAATTTCATTGAGGATTAGAGACTTAATGGTACTAAGAATAGTGACTCTACATAGAGTTAAATTTTTTGGAAATTACATGGTTGAAGGAAAGATAAAACTTAATATAGTTCAAATATTGAGGTACTTATTTTGGAATAATATATGGTTGATTTGGGTAAATTATATTGGATATTCTTGACTGCCTTGAAACTGATTAAAGATTGGTATATTCCATCATTGTTGGAGTTTACAACTTTTTTTATGGATGAAGTATATCTAGTATTCTATAAGGAATAATGGAGAATGAATGTAATCAATAAGGTTTTATAGTAATTTAGTATGTTTCAGTGTTTTAAAAGAATACATGAGGTAGGTATTCACATGCTATTGTGGGGTAAAAAGTATCTACATTATGTTTACCTTTCCTATAAATTTTGAACTGAGAGATCACATGCGTATTTTTGATAAGTCCAAAGGTTAGAAGGGATTATGTTTGAAATGTTATTTTTGGATTTTTATAAAAGGACAACACGCAGACCGTGTGACGACCTGTCGCGTTGGACAAAGCTGCGGGAATCGAACCCACAAACATAGTGCAATGGGTATTTATCTCCTACCACTGTACTGCGTGATGTTCCTGGATGGTATAATGTAGTTTCTTTTTTTAAAAGGTCTTATATGTGAATTATAAATTTATTATATTTGGAACCCTATATTATTAAGATAAATAGAGTATTTTTTATTTGTATTATGTTTTGGGGTGAAAGATGAGTTTGTGGTAGAAATTTATTAATGGATAAAATCTCTAATTATAAATTAATTATATCTCCTTATGATATTATTCAATCTCATAAATAAATTTCTCAATATTTAGAAATGGAACATAGAACCAAAATGTAGTCCAAGATGGTACCTTAGATCATCCCAAATTTATGGATTTGGGATTGTTGGCCTTTTTATAGCCATGTTCTCTACCACTCTCCATCAAATATTGATGGTTTTATTTCTTTTCCATATCCATATTTTCCTAGATGTAACCCTAGTATGTTTTATTTTCGGTAACCTTCATACTTACCACTCTTTATTTTCAATAGAGGCCTCATTAATCCATTTTTCTATGTGGGATTTCAACTATGATATTTTGAAATGTCAACCCCAAGTTTCCAATACCGATTATAAATTGCGAGGACACAATTTATTGAAGTAGGTGAAAGTGTAACACCCCAAGCTTCCACGGTATGCTTCCCTTTGAATAATGCAATAGCGTGTCTTGTACGCACCATCGAGTTTTAACACACCACAACCAATCAAACTTGCCATTATGAATAGTAATACCCACTTTTTTAAATTCTATACATTTTATCTCTAAAAATGGACTTCTTTTTTGGTTATGGAATATCTAATTTAGCCTAGGGTGAAATTTTGGTACTTTTCGGATAAATATTATATTTTTATGAATAGTGAAAATTACTAAATTTTAATTAAAAACAACTTTTTTAATCATAAGATTTAATAGTGATAAATTATAAAATTGAGTGGTTTTAAAGTATATTTAGAATATATTTTTACTAGTTAATACAAATTTGGTCATTGGACATAATTTTACAATTAAATCGGACATAAACAAGTATCGATATTTTGATAGTTATTATATCTTAAAAACACGCTTTTTGTTCAGACAACGAGAATTAATTTTCAATTAATTTCTCCCACTTCTGTATTTTGAATTTAGAAAAATTGATTCCATATTTGGAATCCGGATATCCAAATTGTGTAAATAGGTAACTTTAATTTTTAGACATTTTGAATAATTACTTCGGTAAATATTTTATTTACCATGGTTAAAGGGTAAATCCTGTAAATAAATGTTAAAAAAATAATATTATAATAATTATATATTACCGTAAAATGTGTCCTAACCTTATTGGTGGATACATGTCCGACCATGGACATCTTTGGGTCGATTTTGGGACCCCATGGAGCCACTTGTAAGTGATAATGACATTTTATATTATTTAAGTTAAAATAAATACAAAAATGACATAAGCATATATCTATCCGAAAATTGTTTTTACATAGGGTTATATATGTTGGATTTTAGATTATAAATATTCATTATAAAGATCATAATATTTCCTACATAATAATATTTTATTTATAATTTTTAGACATATAATAATATAATTTATTAATGACACAATTATTGAGGTAGTAATTACCATAATAGTGAAAAATTAAAATAATTGATATTATAAACACCCAAAAAAATATAATTTGATACTTTTAAGGAATTAAACTAATTTTCTAGGTTACAATGACATGTTATGATTGATTTAATTAACCTTTTTCGAAGTCATCATTCCGTTATAAATTATTCAAAAATCAATTATTGAATAGTGTCAAAATTGACATAAACGAGTTTTTAAAACAAATATTATATTATTAATTGATATTAAATTCCAAAAAATCTAAGGGTCGGAAAAAAGACTTATATAATGATAGGTGTATAATTAATGGACCACTTGGGGCTATATTGGAGTTATATAGTAAGTTTATTAACCATATAATATAAAAATACAAAGAGACATTGTAAAAGTGAAACTAATTAACTAAGAGTTAATACTTAATGATAAGGTTAATATAGTAACCCAAAGCTATCTAATTCCTATTTGTTGAGAGGTTTTGGAACTATACCTACCATAATATTTAAATAATCCACTTTGGATCCATTTTAAACCTAATATGAATATATTATAAAATAATATATCTAGCTTTTCCAAAGGTTCCCCTCACCCCTCTTATAAAAGGGCATTCCCCCTTCTCATTAATTCAAACCTTCATAGCCTTTTGGTTCGCCCAAACCCTTCCCAAATACTCTCTCAACATCCCTAAATTCATATTAGAGGCCATAGTTTGATAATAAATCCATCCTAGGGATCCTTTTTGATCAAATAAAAAGGAAAAACCCGAAGAAGTGGTAATGTTTTTACCACCCTCTTTCAAGATCCTTTCTTCTTCAACATATTCTTTTTTTTGTTATTTATATTCTAAAATAATAAATCAAGTATCTCCTATATACTGTGATGTTATTATAAAAATTGTACATACATATTCATTATTCTATCCATCCTTTGAATGACATGTCACCACACATGTGTATGTACGGCTTACCGTCTCCACGTCGTGGTGTTAATTTTATTCAATGCATTATTATTTGGATAGGTATAATAATGATTTGTATTTTATTTAAATAATAAATATAACATTATAATGATTCTGTATATATTATATACCATCCAATTATATATTATTTCAATATCAGAATAATGATATTTTCACTCGTGTGTACGTACGGATTACCGTCTCTATGACGCGATGAGATTCATTTCCAAGTTCACCATTCATCGACGATTATAAAAAATATATATTACTAATAAGTATGTAATATAGGACATTATAATACTACAGGATATATATATATATTTATATATATATAAGTATTTATGTACTTACATATATCCTATTCACTTACTTCTGTTCAATACTATATGAAAACATAAACGACATTTATGCGTACGTACGGACTACCGTCTCCATAAATGGTGTTTTGAGTTTCATATATACGGCTATTATGAATTTCTATGTTCTAAATTTATATGATAAATAAATCATGTTTTATATTATGGCTGTATTTAAATCATACAATCAAGAGTAATATGTTAAAACACGTACGATATAGAAATCGATTATTAACCAAATTATAAATATAACATAGAAATTATTATTAAATGGGTAGTATATAGTCATAAATGAATAATTTATGATATCATAAATATTAATATGGTTTGGTATTATTTAATAACATACTATAGTCTTCATACAGGAGGCTAAACGTACCATTGACTAAAGGAAAGTTCAAGGTAAGGGGTTTTCATCTCACACATTATTCCCGTGAGATTCATGTCATATTGCCACTATTACCTTTTGTGTGGTGTATGTAGTGCCCATAATTTTTTTAATTATGTAATACACTTTAATTTATGTATATTTTCATATTCATTGTATGATATCTCTTTCATAAGGTGTATGTTTTGTATATTACCAAATTGGTAAGGGTTAATTCCTCAATCTCATTATTATCAGAGATTGTTTATGTGTAAGTATCTACTAGGACATTTTTATCATCCATGTCCATGTTTTATGAAAAAGATTTCAAATGGAGAATTTTAAGTGACTTTTCACAAAAACACATTTTCAAATGTTTTAAATATTTATTCTTATAAATATTTCTCTTTAATGTCCATGTGTTCAAAATGTTTTTTAAGGTTTTATTTATATTCACATGAATGTTTTTAAAATGTTAATTCCATCAAAAAGTTTCAAACTGGTATGGGACACTTTGATTCAGAAATGGCTTTAAATGAATTATTTTCTAAATTGTGTAACTTTAAAAAGTTTTCTTGAAAAATGGGTATTCCTCTCAAAGTGTTTTACAAATCATTTTCATCTATGTCAAAATTCCTTAATGGATTTTAATCTTTTTTTGAAGTTGATTTATCAGGATACAAATCTTCCATATTGTGTTGATGGTTTTGTGATATGGTTGACTGTGGATGTGTGATTTTTATACCATTCATGGTTTATAGAGAATGTATTGACATTTTGTATACTAGTTTTAATATGAATGTTTATGTTATGTTTAAACCTGTTCATATGAGGAATGCATTGGACATAATAAGTGATGGGTGGAGCCTGCTATAGCTCCTCGATGCATCGGTAGGTTTCATGAGACAAACTAGTGTCTTGGCACATGGCCTTAGAAAAATCTTATTTGTAGTCTTGGCACGAGGCCTTGGATATGTGGTTATGATAGTCTGGAATTATGCATTCCATCATTATGAAAGAGGTTATTGATATTGCATGTGATTAGTCGATTAGTAGAATACCCATGTGAATATGTAAATGGCATTATTTAATTTTATTTCTTCTATAATATGTTTATGTTCAAGTTTAAAAGTATTTTGTTTTAGTTATACATTTCCTTGAATGTTTATGTTTATTTATGAATGTTTCCAATGTATTGATTACCCTTACTAAGCATTTGAGCTCACCCCTTTCATTGTTTTATTTTTCCTTGTATTCCAAAAAGTGTATTGTGATTGATATTCAGGGATAAGACAAGGTAATAAAGGTGTTCATAATGATTATTTATGTAGTTTTGTATGTCTTAATGTGCAATGTAACATTCATGTATGTAGTCTATTTTCCAAGACTTCTAAAATGATCGGTCCATTGGGACTTGATTCCTTGTAATCATGCCAATGTATTAATATAATGCACCGACTCTGGGTAACTGGGGTCGGGGGGTTACAAGAAGTATGATAGATGAAGTATAAGTCCATTTTTAGAATCACATACGATTAACCTCACCATAGATGGACATATGTATATTCGATAACTTTTTCATACCTTTGGTTTGAGACATATTGAATGACCCATCATTTTGTCACATAATCTAATAACACCTCACGAATGAAAAAATTCAACTTCATTTCTTTAATAGATTAAGTGGAAATTATTTAAGGCACAAACAACGGTGAGATTATACCAAAATAAATTATTTATTTCTTCTGATTAAAATTCTTCAACATTAGATAAATGATCTTGAAAGTCCAAAATGTTGTCCTTGTTCCCTCATATCGAATGAATCAGATGGTACCTTATAACATCACAAATTTATGGATTTGTGATTTTTATCTTTTTCATAGCTATGTTCTCTACCACTCTCCATTAGAACATGATGGTTATATTTTTCTTCCATATTCATATTTTCACCTATGTTCCTCTATATGGAATCCCAGGGATGAGTTACATTGGGTAATAATTATGTTTAATACTTTAGTTTTTAAAATTATTTTTTAGTATTCCTTTTTACAATTTGGGTTTATATCAATAGTAAACGTTTTATAACCCTGATAAATTTCCAGGGGGAAATTCATTTTAAGGGTGGTAGATTGTAACAACCTGAGATTTTATAAGATATATTCTATTTATTTTCATTAATGTCTTCTGTTATATGCTACACCAAGATTATATTGTGCTATACGCAACACCGTATTAGCTTGCAGTATACAAAACACTAATCTTGGATCGTGTTACACACAATTTCATGTTTTTTTATAGTACTTATTCTATGAAACATTGAGTGTGTGTATATATATATATTCAATTTATAAATGAAATATGGTTGGTTTTTGTTATACACAACAAAAAATTAGTCTTTCACTACACGCAACCTTGACTTGGCTTGCATTACACACAATTGTAACCTTCATCGATAGCGTGTCTTGTACGCAATAACGGGTTTCACTAAACAATAATATATTGTAATAATATTATTATAAACATTATGTAATGAATTGTAGTAAATACATTTTTAATTTTATTATATTATAATTCATCTTAATCATTTTATAGAACATGGTATGAGAATAAAATAAATTTTTCGTGTCAAATAAGCATTTCTCAAAAATGGAGTTTTGACGACTTTTGATTCCGAACCCATTTTAAATATAATTTTTGAGAAGTTTATAAGTTCAATTTAACAAAATAAACATATTCTTTTGAATTAGGATATAATAATTTACATTGGATAATGTTTTTATATTTTTCTGATAACATTCATATTTTTAATGAATAGTAAAAGTACGAAATATTTTAATTAAAAACAACTTTTTTCATCGTAATAATTTATATTATTAAATTATAAAATTGAATGGATTTAAAGTATAAATAGAATAAATTTTTACCATTTAATATAATTTCCGTCATTATCATTGATTTTACATTGAATTTATAAGTAAAATCATTTCAATCGTTTGCAATGTTTTAACTTTTAAAACTCGTTTTCTTAACAACAGTGTTAATTTTAAATTAATTTCTGAAACTTTTGTGTGTCAAATTTAGAAAAAAGGATTCCATATTAGGAATAAATGGGTCCAAATTATTTTAATATAATTCTTTTTTATTTTTGGGCACTATGAATAGTAACTACTGTAAATTTTATTTACCGTAGTAAAAGGTAAATCAGGTAATTAAGGGTAAATATAATATCATAAAATTACCCTAACACTAGTCATAAAATAATTGGATGCTTATATTTCTTCCTAAGGCATATTTGGGTCGAAATGGAATCCATTGGAACCCACTTGGAGGTGATTAAGACCATTAGTTTATTTTATTTAAAGGGATGTGAAATATGTCACACTCAACTTTAATAATTAATGAATTTTTAATATATGTTTATACAGAATATAAATTCGGTTAAAAATATAAATTTTAAAGATAAAATTTTTATATTTATCATGGTAATTTATTTATAATTTTTAAGTGATATTTAATTACCTTAATAGCTTATACATTAATGATGCGAAAATTATTTATTTAGTAAAAAATAAGTAATATAGTTTTTATTAAAATAATAATACCCATTAAAAGGCTCCCAAACCTGACCAAAACTTATTGGTAGTGTATATATACACCATAATATTACAATGACAGAATATATGACCGTTTAGAGTCTTATAATATTGATTATGTCACTTATATCATTTTCTTTTAAATGATGTCAAAGTTGTCAGCTTCATAATTTAATAAATATAACATTTTAAAAGAAGGGTGTTTTAGAATATAAATCCAAGTAAAAGTATTATTATGAAATATATAAGATTTATATTTTTCCTATATTTTTAATTTTAATTTTTATACAACAAATAAGTATATTTAATAATTATACAAAAAATGTTCTTGAAATTACTTTATTAAAAGAAGTATCAAATAAATGGTTTTACAAATAGTAAAATAGATATTATACGAACTATTTAATGTGATACACTAATTTTATAGATTAATATGAAATGTTAGGAACCTATTTAATATTTTAGTTCTAATATATACTCTGTGTGGATTTTACTTAAATTCAAATAAATGAATAGTGTCAAAATTGACACTGTGTAATTTTATAAAAATAACATATTATTAAATTTTTTAAAAATCACAAAAATATATATAAATTAATAATTGAAATTTATATAGTCTAAAATGTAATAAATTATCCAATTATGGAAAATTAACAACACATAAGTGATTATTTTTAACCTTTTAAAATTTATAATTTTATTACCACAAATAAAATTAAATAGATTATATAAGGGTAAATCAAAATGATAAGGTTTAAAATAAGATCAAAACATGTCTACATTTACTTTTTTAATTATATTACAACCCTATATCACTTAAGAATTTATTTGAGTCTTTTTTGGAGGTTTTTATGTTTGTTTTGAATTTATATTAAACAAATAATTTTCAGGATTCCAAAGGTGCCCCTCTACTCCCTTATAAATGGGAACCTCCTCCTTATCATCATTACACAAAATTGAGCCTTCAATATCGGCCAAAACCTACCCATTTTCCTTCTCAAATTATATAGAAATATTCTAGAGGTCCTGGTATTTTTCAATGACCAATTTTAGTGGCCTAAGAGGAGGTTTCGAAGAGGCGTGTTGAAGAAGAGGTAATCTCTTCTAATGATTCTTTCAAGTTTCTTTCTTCTTAAACATATTCTTATTTAGTTGTTTCATTATAAAGTAATATCATAAGTATTAATTATATACTGATATGTTATTATAAACATGAAAAAACCCCGTTTCACCTTCTATACATCCTACATAAAACGAAATCACCGCGCGTGCGTACGTACGGAATACCGTCTCCACGCCGTGGTCTAATCTGTTTCTCCACCACCACCTTCCATGGATGGGTATAATGGTGTACATAATAACTATATATGATTATTATATCATCATACTGATTCTATTATATTATATAATCCACTCTAATTCCATTCAGTAAATATGGGAATGATATCATCGCTCGTGCGTACGTACGGATTACCGTCTCCACGACGTGATGAGATTAATTTTCCATGTTAACAATTAAAAAGTGATTATAATGTATATATAATAATTAATCATGAAATATATGACAAAATAATAATAATAGATTTATTTATATATATAGGTATGGCATCTACATATTTCCATTCAAGTCAATAAGGAAAGAATAACAGCGTTCATGTGAACGTACGACCAACCGTCTCCATGAAAGGTGTATTTCATTTCATTAATCTATCTATTATATATATATATACTGAATATATATGATATTTAAATCATGATTTACATTCTAGAAGTAATTAAATCATTATATGAGTAATAATAATAGCAAGAACAAAAAATCAAATAACGTACGATAAATGAAATGATTTTACCCAAAACGCAGCTTTAATATGGATTTACAAAAGAACGGGAAATATAAAGTCATAAGTGAACCATATATGATATCATAACAATTAATATGATTTTTTAATAAGTAAATTAAATTATTTAAATCATTATAAAGGGGGTTTTGATACGTAAGAAGCATATCAGAACTAAGGTACGGGATAACTATTACAATATCATTCTTATCCGAGATTTTTATTCGTAAGGATTTACTGGGGTTATTGTTATCATCCATGACCATGTTTTCAAAACATGTTTTCATGTATATTTAAAGTCATTTTTAACCATTTTAACTTTTACTACATGTTTTGAAAGGAATATTTCTTTTTTATACCATACGAGGAACATTTTGACTTTTTTGACAATAGTACGAGATGAATGTTTTTTAACATATACGACATGAATATATTTATACATTTTTATAACACCTTATTTTGATGATGATTAATCTACAAGATTTTATGACTATTTTCAACAAAATACTTCTCTTTTATGATTGCATGTAATTTTGTGAAAAGAAAATCATTTTCAAGAAGAAATGATATTTTTCTCAAGAATTCATTTCCAATGTTTTATCAAAACCATTTTCCATCTAAGATGACAATATTTCATATGTGTATGTTGAAAGTATAACAACTTTATGATTTACATGGTTTCACTTTTTTTATGATGAAATTATATCCATTTGTTTTATAAACACTATGTTATGATGGGTTGATGTTTATGAAACCCATATTATTTCTTGGGTTAGGAAGAATGATTTATGTTTATATTGTGGCACACTTATGAATGATTTCATTATGAGATAAGTGGGACCTATATCTCCCTCAAATGCATTGGGTAATGATTTATATCTCATGATATAGGAATGTCTGGAATGGTAAGTTAATTTGGTTCAGTGTTACAGGAATGAAACGAGGAGTGAACTCCATTTAGAAAGGGACATTGTCCACTGGATGGTCTTGGCAGCAATGCCTTGGCTACTAGGGAAATCATATAATGTGATTATTGTTTTTCCTCAATTAAATGTTTTATTTCCAAGTTATTTCATCATGATTGATGTTTCATTATGATCTATGCCTTACGTACTTCCATGTTTTATGTCATTTCTCATGATTTTGATATTTAAACATTATGTTCATGTTTTTATGTTCAAATGTGTATTGTTTGTTTTTTTTTCACCATGATTAACCATAACGAGCATTTGAGATCACCCTTTATATGTAATATTTTCCCCAGGATATAAAGAAAGGTTTTAGGTAAGAAAACAAAAGGGGAAGTCCTTTATGGGACATATTGAAGATCATTCAATGCGATTACATGATTTTGTTCCGAGTTTCCAAAGACACTAAACTATTACGATCCTTGTGTGTTTGTTTTTGTTATGTATTAATTATTCCGCAAAAGTAATGTAATCTACGTCAATGTTTGGGTCTCTACATCAACAACCTAGAAATGGACCAAAGGGGTCTACCCCATGATTCTCATTCACATATACCCTAGGCCTTGTGAAATCGTGAAACATCGATTGATCCCCCCATGAGTACGACGAGCCCTAAAATTGTCATGAAGTAGGTTGTAGGATGGCTATGTGAGTCTGAATGCATCATGTCTCTTTACAAAGAGACATTTTTCATCATGGTGAATCTCAAATAATCGAGATCCCCCTTTCCTATAAAATTTCAGCTTCCAAAACTAAAAAACCATTGTAAACTAACCTTTGATCTTCCAATAAACCACTTCACAAATCCTTCAACCACTAGGTAATAAGGATAAAATTTTATCACCCATGGTACCATCGAATTGTAAATCCCCCATTCAATTTTTCCTATATACCCATTTCTATGGTATGGAGGTCATTAGAGAAGTCACACAACCTTTAAAAAGAAGGATGACCCTCTGGGGTTCCTCAGGATTCCTGAAGAAAATAGCATTTATGAAGCACTCCTTTCAAGAATGTTTAATTCCTGCTAATGTAAGGTCACCCTACATTATGAAGCTCCATTCATTTTGAAGTTGTTAACCTCCACAAAGAACATGATCTTTGCGAATCACCCCTCAGTGAGATCCCTACATCACTAATCCCTATAACATGTTTCTGTCTAGCCATTTATGATTTTTTTACTTGGTTAATAATTTTGTTTTTCTTTTTTTGTTTCCTGTCCTAATAATTTTTTACATTCTCACACTACGGTATATTGTTTTCACAAATACCTATTATAATTTGGATCCAAATATTGACCAATCCTACACCTCATTCCTATTATGTACTTCTGGAGCCTTCCCTTGCCCATATGTGGTTAGGTGTTGATTATGTAGTCAATTGTGTGAGGAGTGAGTCCTCGTAATCTGATTTGGAGGACATTAAGCTACTATGAACCATCATCCTTATCACATGATGAAATATTATAGCTTCACCCCATTCAATGTATATTGGGTGCCCAACCAAATTCATTTTCCACTCCCACATGTCTCTAAGGGAGTGATACCGTCTTCAAATTGAAGGATATCATCCATTCATGGAATGTAATCTTCCTGTGAGTGAAGGGAAACTAATGTAGTGTAATCACCTTGAATTTCATGTAGGAGGTTTTTTTCTCGATCATTCTTTCCTCCTCTGGATGTAAATGCTCCTTCTGTAATTTTCAACATGGACTCTCAAAATCTAATCGTTTTCCCATTTTTTATTTTCTCTATGGGTCATTCCTAGGAATATTCAATGATATATCCTTCACTAACAACAATTTTTTAATGAGATAGTCTAGTTTACATGTTATTCTTGTTTATCAGACAAAAATTGACTCATGTGGTCTTAGAGGATAGTAGTATTTGTGAAACCCTTATTTTGGGGAATCATCTTGGATTAATCCCTAGGTTTCAACTTCATGGACCATTAACCATCTGTAAGCCCCATTTCCCCAAACATAGTGGGTTTTGATCCCTTTTTTCAAAACAGGGTATGTTAGAAGACTCCATGAATATCAATCCTAAATAATGGTAATCCTTGTTTCCCACCTCCTATGGGTGTACCTCCTATACCTCAATATCCATCATCATCCATTCCCATCCCAATAATACACATGAGCCACTATATCCTTGGAGGGTCATGACCCTCTTGGATGTCAAAACACACTCAGGTCCATCAGGGTAGCTTCAATATAGAATCTGAAACCACATTTCCAATTTCGATTGGGCCACAACTATGTTATGCCACAACTAAAAGCATATGGGATCTATCTTTAGGTGTAATAAACAATTCCCCCCATTTTTAAACTACATGTAAATTTATTCAAAGTGAATTAGTGTATATAGGAAGCATTTCCATGTTTGAAGCCTAGTATCCTAAACAGTCTATCCATTCCATACATATCACCCACATTATTCAAATCTATCCTGATTATCCCACATTCCACCACATCCCGATGGAGCAGATTATGCATATGTCACATCTCAGTGTGTATGTCTGGTCCATATCATCACTATTCTCAATGGAAAAGTGGAAGCCTTGATTCATAGTCCCCACAAAATCATAGAAGGGGCAATCCCCTTGTGATTGGAAGTCTCAGTTCATAATAACTACACTATATCGTCTCTAACTAAATGGGTTTTGATCCTTATCTTTTAATCAAGGTTTGTAGGAATCCTTCAAGAGGTTGAATCCAATCCAATAGTAAACCATGGTGTCACCCTCATTAGGATATACATCTATGATCCACTCTAAGAGGTGTACATATTGTCCATCATGGTGTGAAAACCATCCCTCTATGGGACACACAACTATCACATCAATACTCATAGAGAGTTTGGATCAATACATAAGGTAAACATTCCAAGTGGTCTCTCCAAGAGATGTATATCTCTGATCCACCAATACAGTTGTCGTAATCAGTGCTTCCCATCCCTACAAGATGATAAACATGAAACCCTCCATATCTATTGGATCTTAAACATGCATCATACACAATGTTAATCATTGGATTCATAAGGATTAACTCAAAATACATGACTGTGTAATAATATACAACACAATCAAAAAGAATTCCTTGGGTTTCATGTTCATGAAAATCCCCCTTATGAGGAATGACATAAGTGACCAATGTTCCAACATCCAAAAATTCCATTGTTTCCCATTATGATGACTCCAATAACCGAATTTTTCTACCCTTACAAGAAACATAAAAATATATGGATTGATGTTTCAAAATTGATTGGCCTCAATGATGATATTGTACGAGAATGTGTTTCAAGAATAATATCTTAATATATAAGGGAGACATGAACTAGGAAAGGAATTTTGTGGATAAATACATGCAAGGATTATCTAACATCCCATCATCTAGTTTTGATCAAGAATAATACATCTTTAAAGATGTGATGAATGTTTCATGCCATTGGAAATTGAGAATGCGGGGAAACACTCAATGCGTTGGCAAGATGTTGTGTTTCCCCAATAGAACGAACCGGAAATAGAAATTGATGAACTTGACGTGAACTATTCTAATCAACATGGGATTAGTATCACACTATATATAATTATAAAATATTTTCATCAGATCTAGCTATCCATTTCTATGTTCATCCAAACAAATAGTGGGAATGGCATGGAACTCACCTGAAACTAGGGTTGTTAATCATTAGTCATGCATGACTATAAAATCATCATCATGAATATCTATTTTCAACAATTTAAGAATGAATGATTTTAGGTAATTGGGAAATTTTTTCTTATTTTCTATAATGAAGGATAAATCATCCTCATTTTTAGGTCATATGGCATATAAAAGTGATCATCCTATACCTGTAGACACAGGGGTAGGGGAAATAACAATGCAGAAATTCCACATAACTCCACCACCTAGATTAATTCTTCTATTACCACTATTATTAGGATCCCATGCCTTTTATATCACTCAAATATCACATAGAGGAGGGTGATTGATGCCCTTGAATGATGGTATGAGAATGAGGGGGTCACTTCCTTTGAAGGTCATCACCTGTCAGGACCTAGAGTGTTTTTTGCCTCACCATTCCTAATAGCCCCAAGGGCCCTGTATGGAGCCACTGCATGCCATTCCAAAATCCAACATCTTTGGGAGCCTGTCCCTAAAATTCTCATTGGGATCACCCCCATATACCAATCATGTAAGCTATATATTAGTCATATCATCTATGTATACTTCTTTAGAGCTGCTAAGGATGGCTTCCACCATGAAATGTTGTGTCCATCAACTAATAGTCTATATGGATGATGAAAATTTTTTCTATAATACTAATCCATTGGACCAAGTCCTGATTACATAAAGCTATGGTTGATTATGAGATCAAGAAGACACGAAGTTTAGTGGAATCCTCTTCCACTAATTCAGTGGCTCATGCCACTACTAGAGCATTCTATCATCTCCATGCTACTCCGGACCAAGGATCCACCTATTCCTGATCGGAATTGAGACCTCAAACACCTGACATGACGGTCGGGATTACTCTTTCACTCAGCATCATGATTAGAAACTATTTTTGGTCATCCAATGATGATGAGGGATTGTATGGAGGCCATCAGCATACAATGGATAGCTAGGGATTAGGTCCTCTACACTCATGAATATTGCATTGTGGTCCTCCCCATGTTAATAGCGTAAGTCCAAGCAGATATCCTCTTTTTATTGTTAACATATAGTAAGGAGGTCTTATCCCTTCCTATCACGACCCATCATCGGGGACCGTCCCATGACTAACCCAATCCCTCCTTCCATAGGCCAGGGGTAGGTGACTAGAACCAAAGGTGTAAATCCATATAAAAGGGAAGGAATTTCCTTTATATAAGAAAGCAATCCCAATATAGTACGCAAGCTGAAGTAAACAATAAGTAAACTGAGTACAAAAGTAAGTGCAGGAATGTAAATGGGCCAGTATACAAACCCATCTGAAGAAACAGTACAATTGAGAAAAATAAATTACAATAGCTGAAAATTAAATAGAAACCACCAAGATTTCCTCTAGAAACCCCACCTGAAGGTTGAGTACAGATGGTCTCCTCAGCTCCTTGATTATATCTATCCGCTCCAAGTACGTTTCTCTTGATAGTCCACCAACGGATACTGTCCTGATCCACAAGGCTCAACCATGGTCAGAGTTGTTCGTCGTCTGCAACCAACACAACGTAGTGCGGGCATAGCCTGTGTAGGGGTGATTATACGATACTCAATAGGGACCCCGGAGACCTCTGAAGGCCTCCTAGAATCCACAAAGTATAAAACACAATGAATTGATACAAACACGAAGTGTCAACCAGCTCTACTTAGGTATATATCCATACATATACCTAAGTCATCAATTCCAGTTCGACTCCAACTCTCGAGCCCAAGTACAGCCCAGTACACATTGGAAAGCACAACCCAGTCCACATAAGAAAGCACAACCCTGTCCACATAGGAAAGCACGACTCAATCCACACAGGAATTTAAGTCAACCAAATCAATGAAAAAGATTGAAAATAAAGACTTATCTCACACAGGTATACACAACATAAGGTTCTAGATATGATCAGATGAAACCACTAATTCATCTAAGTTGTCGGACCCACATAGGATACAAGACCAGCTAAGCTGTCAGAGCCACAAAGGATACATGAATAGCTACCCTGCCAGACCCACTCAGGATACAAGTACAGAGGACATACTATCAGACCCACATAGGATACAAGAATAGTATTCATCACTATCGGACCCTACAGAGGATCCCAACATAGTCGTCATCACTGCCGAACCCACGGAGGAACAAAGTACAGTCGTCCCCACTACCGAACCCATTGAGGATCCAACTACAGTCGTCCTTGCTGCTGAACCCATGGAGGATCCAAGTATACTCTCCCTCACTTTTGAACCCACAAAGGATTCAATTACAATCATCCTCACTGCCGAACCCATGAAGGATCCAGGTACAGTCTTCCTCGTCGCAGTCACAACCAGCTCTAGGGTTCCCGCACACAGCCCACTCGATTCTGGGAGGGTCTGCTCCTTGTGCCATGGGTCGATATATTAACTGTTAATAAGTCCATATTTGATGTATCCCAAAGTTCCATCTCGTCAAAAGGAACCCAACGCAATAGACTGTGCGTCAATAGGATGCCCGGTCTGAGAGTTATTGGTTTTTCCGTAACAGGTCCCAGTTGGATATTAAGATAAAATCAACCCAACCGTACTCCATAGGCATCCAAACCTCATGAAGAGTAAGCCAAAAGTAACCTCTCATCATGAGGAATTCAACACAGTCGACGACACATCAATTGGATGTCTGGTCCTTAAGTTAAAAGTGTTTCTTCTCCAAGGGACTGGTTGGTTTCAGGTTTGAACCAACCTGTGAATACACAAACTTTGCCAAACCTCGAGTGTAATATACCAAAATGACCGCATTGATCTAAGGATTTCTATGCAACTGACAGTGCATCGACTGGAGGTCCGTAGCTCATGTTATGGGAGAAAGACCAAAAATGGTGCGAAGTGTGGGGTCTGGGCCCAGCTCGGCCTGGATAGGCCCGGCTCGGCCCAGTACGCGCGACCCGCCCCAGCCCAGCCAGGGGGGTGGATTGGCTCGGCTAATGAGACAAGCATGGGGGATATGGTCCTCCATTTGTTTTCTGTGGATGAGGCGTCGTGCGCCGCGTCTCCCCCTGATCCCGTGCGGTTGCGGGATCCGGTCTTCGCCACAACGGCTTCTTCTGCGGCGGGCTTCTACCAGCGGCACGCTGGGGCGCCACCACCTTCGGCCTCCAGACGCTTCTGCGGGCCCCCAGAGTCATTCTGGTGGTCCGATTTCGCTCTTGTCTGAGCCTGCGGTCCCCTCAGGCCCAGCTCTTCACTGTAATGGCTTACAAATGTCGTTGTAGCATCGTTTCATCGTCGCCCATTCATACTCACACAAAAAAAATATGTGGAGGGTCAAAGGGCCGTGTTTGTTCGGCCCGCTCCTTCCGCATTAGCCAATAACAATTTTCCAAGGATAAACAATGTTTGACGTTGTACGCAGAAAAACATAACCTGAATAAGAATAAAAAAATCCATCCAACATTTTTGCAACAGAAAACTATTTCCAACACGCAAAATAATTCAATCACGGATCAACTTATTTATGAGTTAACCGACATTATTTGTTTAAGAAGGGATGAATCACGGGAATATAAAATACCCATAAAATAAACACATAACATGATGAGACGTCACACGTCTTCGAATAGCGGAAGACAAATATCATAGTGATCGGACATCATGGAAGATCGGCATTGTCCCATAATCATCGGAAAGGGGGGAGCCGAGGGTCGCGTCAGCATTCTTCATTCTTCAATAGAGGAAGATGAAAACTCTATAATTGTTGGGCGCTGTGTTTCACTGCCAACATTCCACCGTTTGAAGAAGTTGTCCAGAACTCTTCCCCTAGGCTCCATTATATAGGAGTGGTAGGGATCGTCATTGTCATGCATGTCATAAATGGAGGATTTATGACAGAGGGCTCCACCCAATTAATCAACTGCGGTGGCACATTAAATTGGGGAGAAAGTCAAAAGTGGGTTATTGGCACGGGAGGTCCCTAGAGAAAAATATCCTCCAAAGAAAGGATATTTCCTGGAAGGCCCCACCATTATATAACCACAAAAGGGGTGTTTATTGCTTGGGTGGTCCCCTCATCTTAAAAAAAGAGGTTTCATCTTCCTCAATTAAGAGGGGGATTTAAAACTATAGTCTCTCCCTCAGAAATTAGGGGGAGTCATGGAGTTACGATTCCCCTCCAATTTATGGGAGTCCTCGTGTGGTTTCTACTAAGATCCAACCTCCATGTGATGATTCTAACCACTTTATCCGCATGACATTTTTTTAACAAAATAAAATAAATTGTTCACTTATTTAATTTTATTAACCCACATAAAACCCAAAAACTAACTTTTATACCTGATCACCTACCACCGAGCTGAAAGCCTTCTTATGCGAAAACCCACGCTACGAGTTCAACAGTGCCCTCAAATTTCAATTCCAAGCACCAGTTCAAAATATAAGAAAAACCTGCTCATTCGTTCAATGAACGTACCCGAGTTAAACTTTGGAAAATGATTTCGGGCATACTGGGCCTCGGATTCTTGTGTCGTCAGAAAATACGCACTCGAAAAATTGAAATGAAATTATGAGAAAAAATTTCATTGAAATTTCTAGGTTATTACATTACTCCCACCTCAGGGCTTTACATCCCCATAAAGCTACTTCACTAACTAGGGAAACAAAAGAGGATACTGAGCACACATCTGAGCCTCCCACCCACATGAGCTATCCTGGAGGTTCTCGTGCTGCCAATGAATGCACACTAGAGGAATCAACCATCCACGTAAGACCTGCTCCTGTCGATTCTCGATCTCCACGGAGACCTCTACAAAAGTCAATCTTTCATCGAGGTCCACCTCCCTATGGTCGATGATATGCATCAGGTTGTGCATGTATCTCCTCAGCTGAGATACGTGGAAGACATCTTGCACCTGGTGCAACTGAGGTGGAAGGGCCTGGAGGTAAGCAGCCACGCCTACCCTGCTGAGGTCCTGGACTGGTCCGATGATGCGCAGATATAACATGTCGGCCCAACCAAATCGCTGTAAACCTCATTGAGGTGAGACCCATAAGGAAGCGTAGTCACCATCCTCGAACCCCAGTGGTCTCCGCCTCCTATCAGCATATGACTTTTTTCTACTCTGTGTAGTCTTCATCTTCTCCTAGATGATCTGCACATTTTTCATCAAAGCCTGAACCATCTCAGGTTCTACACGTTCTGAATCCATCACTATCCACAACAGATATCTGTAATGCCTCTAGTTACTATCTCACCACTCCTAATAGCTGAATGCTCAAACTCCTACTAAGAGCTTCTGCTACAACGTCCCTCTCTCCAGGAGTATAAATTATCTCAAAGTCATTGTCCTAGAGGAAAAAAATCCATCATCATTTCCTCAGCTTAATTTCCTTCTGAGATAATATACACCTGAGACTATTGAGTTGGATAGAACAACAAACTATTCGCTCAATGAACAATTGGTGAGACTAGCAGATTGTCTGAAATCATCTCTACCCTTCGTTGTCTACGTTCCACCAAAATGCTACTAAGATCTCTCCTCTGCTGAAAATAGAAATCGGGTCTCATCCCCTAGATGAAACACATTCTTTGCCTAATATAATCTATCCTCACATGAACAGTACTATTTCATGCCATGGATGATGGCGTAAGTCCTCGATGCTTCTATCAAGATATCCAACCGTTACACTCACCTCCAATGCTTGAGTCACACTGTCGGCAGCAGTGTGTGGTCACTGGGTGTCCTCTAGTTGGTATCTCGAATGTGAAGATCAAGCCAACAATTTTTATCCATAACCTTTTTGTATCAACCATACATGTGGGCATGAAAGTAAACTCCACAAAGAAAGGTGTCTTATATTAATGTAGCTCAATGTACAAAGCCACATGAAACCACAACAACAACAATGGAAGCTAGAAGCACCATGAAAAAATGCCTCCATGCCTGATACTAGCCTCACTCCTATCAATCTACTTCTAAAGCTCTATTGTCATAGGCCTTATCTGCCCGAAGCTGAGCTCTCCCCTATCCAGCCATTCCCTTTAGTCAAGATGATCCTCATGGTGGTGGAGGAGGTAGGGACTCGAAACATCATCCACTATCTACTGCTTGGCCGGCCCCTCTACCATGTCCTCCTTCTCCCGGAAGACCCCCACAGTCGAACCTCTGCATGGGAGGTCCCTCCTCCACCTAATGATCATCTGCAAGGTGGTTCCGGTAGTCTCGATCCATGTGACCCTGCCCGCCGCATACATATCACTGCATGCTCCTTGTATGGCTGGCTCTACGCCGTGTGTCGTGCACAACCAAACCTGTATCCTGAGGTTTCCCACCTAATGGCATGGTCTACTTGGATCCATGCGTCTACTTTCTACTACCAGTCACAGAAGACTCCAATACATGTCGTCTTGCGGAGGGCCTTTCCACTGGTGACTGCTCACCGAGAAAACACTCCAGTAGAAGGGCTCTCTCTAGCACCCCATCTTGCGTTTGGATGTTAAGGGAGATCATAGAAGACATAATCTCATGTCTGAGTCCTTTCTCAAAGGTCTGGGCCCAAAAGAATGTGTCTCGTACCATGTCCGTGGAGTAGCATGAGAGGTCGGTAAACCTCTCCATGTACTGATCTACTGACATGTTTCCCTACTCCATCTTTAGTAATTCATAGATCCGAACCACACAGAGGTTGGTTGGAACAATCTCCGAGCGGAAGAGGCTCTCAAAGTCCGTCCAAAGTAGATATGCTTCATCATGCACCTAGAGCATCAGGCCCCACCATCTACCTCATGCTGCCTGCAGGAGACTCGCGTTATAGATCACTATGAGGTCTGCTGGTGTCCCTACCAATCTGAAGACTCTAATGACAGCCTCCAACCAATCCTCGGCTGTCTGAGGATCTGTATCGCCACGGAACCTAGGATGATATGCCTCTGAAACTCTTTCAACACGCTGAGGTGGTGTGCACTCTCCACCACTGGGGCTGGTGGCATCGGGGGCTCGACAGGTAGAGGTATCGCTGGTGCCTCCACTGTAATGTGGCCCTACACCGAGGCGTCATTGCTCGGTGGGTTTCCATCTTGTAAAAAGCTCAGAACCCTAGATGGTTGTCGTCATGGGTCCATCCTAAAAAGAAATAGGTGTTCCATGGTTAATGCAATATACATGGTGATCTGACACAATGTAATCACAATGAAAACTTTTCTAACACACATACAATCAATGCCTTCGTGCACTGAGTCAGAAATCAGAAGTCATGGTCCTGGTGTATGGATACATCGACCACCGCACCAACACTAGACTCCCTGGACTGCTAACCACACTCATTAATCTAAACATTATTGCTTCACAGAGAAGAAATTATCAGAGTCCTGAGTTCTGCGGTAGAACCGACTCCTCTGATTCCAATTTGTAACGACCCGTCCTCGGGTCCCGTCCCGTGACTACCCCAATCCTGCCTTCCATAGGCCAGGGGCTGGCGACTAGCACCAAAGGCATAAATCCAGATAAATGTGAAGACATTTCCATTATATATGAAAACAAATACAACAGAGTACGCAAGCTGATGTAACACTAAGTAAACTGAGTACAAAGGTATGTCCTGGAAATTAAATGGGCCAGTATACAAACCCATCTGAAAGAACAGTACAACTGAGAAAAGTAAAGTAAAATAGACTAAAAAGTAAACAGAAACCACCAAGAAGTCCTCCGGAAACCCCACATGAAGGGTGAGTACATATGGTCTCCTTAGCTCATCGAATCCGTCCATCCGCTCTGAGTACGTTTGTAACACCCCAAGATTTCATAGTGTGTTATTTCTTCAAAATAATTCAATAACTTGCACTACACGCAACACCGAGTTCAATCACACCATGACTTACAAAAAAAAGCCATTCAAAAGAGTTTATAAATAGTATTATCTAAATTTTAAACTTTATATAATCCTTATAATTTTAGAATCCATATTATGAGTTTCTTAGATATAATGCAAGAACAAATTCATTTTCAGTATTGTACTTTTATCAACTTTTAATAGTGAACCCTTTTTAAATACAATATTTTAAACTTTTTGACTAAATGGGGACATCAAAAATTTAAAATGAAACATCCCAATCATCCACGGTACGCTTTCTTTGAATAATACAGTAGCGTGTGTTGTACGCAACCTTGAGTTTTAACACACACCACAACCAATCAAACTAGCTGTTATGAATAGTAATACCTACTTTTCGAAATTATATATATTATATATTTTAAAATGGACTTCATTTATGGATTCGGAATTTCGAATTTAGCCTAAGGTGAAATTTTGGTACTTTTCGGATAACTTTCATATTTTGATGAATAGTGAAAATTAATAAATTTTTATTAAAAACAACTTTTTTAATCAAAATAATTAATAGTGATAAATTATGAATTTGAGTGGTTTTAAATTATATTTAGAATTTATTTTTACCATTTAATATAATTTTGGTCATTGGACATAATTTTACAATTAAACCGAACATAAACAAGTGTCAATCTTTTGATAGTTATTATCTCTTAAAAACACGCTTTTTGTTTTGGCAGCGGGAATTAATTTTAAATTAATTTCTGCCACTTCTGTGTTTTGAATTTTGAAAAATGGATTCCATATTTGGAATCAGCATATCTAAATTGTGTAAATAGGTAACTTTTATTTTTAGACATTTTGAATAATTACTGCGGTAAATATTTTATTTACCATGGTTAAGGGTAAATCCGGTAATTAAGGGTTAAAAAATAATATTATAATAATACTAAATTACCCTAAAACGTGTCCTAACCCTATTGGTTGATACATGGTCGACCATGGGCATCTTTGGGTCGATTTTGGGACCCCATGGATCCACTTGTAAGTGATAATGACACTTTATTTTAATTAAGTTAAAATGAATACAAAAATGACACAAGCATATATCTTTTAGAAAATCAATTGTTACATAGGGTTATATATGTTGGATTTTAGATTATAAATATTCATTAGACAGATAAAAATCTTTCCTACATAATGATATTTTATTTCTAATTTTTAGACATTAAATAAGTTATTTTATTTATGACACAATGATGATGTATTAATTACTATAATATTGAAAAATTCAAATAATTGATATTATAAATACCAAAATAAATATAATATGAACCTTTTAATGAATTAAACTAATTTTATAGGATAATATTATATATTAGGATTGATTTAATTGAATTTTTTCGAAGTAATAAATCTGTTATGAGTTTCACAAAAATCAACTATTGAATAGTGTCAAAATTGACATAAAAGAGTTCTTAAAAAAATATTATATTATTAATTGATATTAAATTCTTAAAAATCTATGGTTCGGCCAAGAGACTTATATCATGATAGGTTCATCATTAATGGACCACTTGGGGGTCTCTTGGATGTATATAGTAAGTTTATTAACCATATTATATAAAAATACAAAGAGACATTGTAAAAGTGAAACTAATTAACTTAGAGTTAATACTTAAAGATAAGGTTAATATAAGTACCCAAACCTGTCTAAATTATATTGGTTGAGTTGTTTGCGACCCATCCCCACCTTAAAATTGAAATAATCAACTTTGGAGCCATTAGAAAACGAATATGAATTTATTATAAATTAATATTTCTAGCTTTTCCAAAGGTGCCCCTCACCCCTCTTATAAAAGGGAACTCCTCCTTCTCATTTCTTCACACCTTAAAAGCCTTTTGGTTCGGCCAAACTCTGCCCAAATACTCTCCCTGCTTCCCTAACTACAACCTAGAGGCCTTATTTTGATCAGAAAGCCAACCTATGGATCCCTTTTGATCAAATCAAAAGGAAGAACCCGAAGAAGAGGTAATGTTTTCACCACCCCTTTTCAAGTTCCTTACTTCTTCCACTTCTACTTTCTTTGTTCTTACCATTATAAAATAATAACTCCAGTATATAACATATACTATGATGTTATTATAAATATTGTACAACCATATTCAGTATTCTACCCACCCTTTGAATAACATGTCACCATACGTGCGTACGTACGGCTTACCGTCTCCACATCGTGGTGTAATTGTTATTCAATATAATATTATTTGGATGGGTATAATAATGATGGTTAACTCAGTTAAATAATAAATATAACATGTTAATGATTCTATATATATGATATACCATCCATTTATATATTATTTTAATATCAAAAGAATGATATTGTCGCTCGTCCGTACGTACGGACTACCGTCTCCACGAACGCGATGAGATTCATTCTCCATCGTATCCATTCAAGTATAATTATCATTTGATGATTTAAAAATGATGTTTAAGGACTTGATATCATTCTGGATATGAATAAGATACAACAAACATGGCTTATGTAACAAAACATATAAATGAAAATGAGTATGTTAACACCCGAAACGACGATAATTCTAAGATATTATTAACAAATCAATGATAAAACATCATATATGATATCATATTAATATATATGATTCCTGTATAATTTAATAAAAATTATTTTCCCATTATACAGGAGGTTAACCTACCCCAACCAAGGAAAAGTACAAGGTAAGGGTTATTTCACAATCTCTTCATTATCCGAGGTTGTTTATACGTAATAATCTACTGGGATCTCGTTATCATCCACATCCATGTTTCTTCAAAATGTATTTCAAAACATTTTTATTATTTACAAGAATATGGGTTAAAGTCATTTATAGCCTTATGTGTTTCGAAAGGAATCTTTCCGTCATTTTCCAAACAAGGAACTTTTAACCTTTTCGACAAATTTAAGGTAAGAATGTTTTTTTAACTTATACGGCGGGTGCGGCTATTTACCGCCATTATAAAATCGTCAAAGCTTCCCTTAAAATATTATAAGAATATTTTCAAAGAAAATCTTTTATTTTATATGGATCTTAAATGATTTCAAAATAAAAGGAGATATTTCTTTAAAAAGAGTTTTTATTTCATCTATGTCAACATTCTTTGATGGCTTTTAAGCTTATTTGAAGTTGATTTATTATGATACAAAACATCCATATTTTATTGAAGGTTTTGTGCTATTTTTGACTATGGATAAGCTATTCTTATGTCACTCATGGTTTTTGTTTAGAGTATTGACATTTCATAAGTTATTTGTAATCCGAATGTTCATGTTATATTTCAACCTTTCATTCAGATGAATGTGTTAGACAAGTATGTTCCGGGTTGGGGACCGGTAAAAGTAAGCCCTCCGGTTTGGTCTCCGGTTATTAGAGGAACTCCGGTTTGGTCTCCGGTTATTATAGGAACTCCGGGTTGGTGTACGGTTATTAGAGGCACTCTGGGTTGGTGTTCGGTTATTAGAGACACTCCGGGTTGGTGTCCGGTTATTAGAGACACTCCGGGTTGGGTTCTGGTTACAGTTAGCCCCAAGGTGTTGGGACGAGGCCTTGACAAAGAAATTAAAGCTTAGCATTATGCATTTCATCATTATGAAAGTGGTTATTGATATTTCATGTGATTATTCGGTTAGTAGAATATCCATGTGAATAAGTAAATGGCATTATTTCAGTTTATTTATGTCATACCATGTTGAAAGTTCATGATTGAAAGGATTTTGTTTTAGTTATACATTGCCTTAAATGTTTATTCTTATTTATGAAAGTTTCCGCTATATTGTTATCCTTACTGGGCATTTGAGCTCACCCCTTTTATATGTATTATTTTTCCCAGGAAGTGAAGAAGTAAATTATGAATGACCTGCAGGGATATTATGTGGGGATATGTGTGTGGATTATGGAGACATTATGTTGTTGTAGTAGTTTTTCATTTTATGATGTAATGTAAAACTGATGAATATATCTAGTGTTTCCAAGGCTACTAAACCAATCGGTCTTTTGAGATTTGATCTTTCTTGTGATCATGCCAATGTTATGTAATAATGCACCGAATCTGGGTAACTAGGGTTGGGGCGTTACAGTTGGTATCAGAGGAAGTTTAGTACAAACCTTGGAAGCTAGATTTAGATAAACTCTGATTAGAGCACGTAGACCTATGATATACTTTGAGGATTAGTATATAAGAACTTCCTAGAATTTTGGTATTGTAGAGATTTTGTGTGTTTTACGAGCAATACATCTCTGTCTGGATACGAGCAGGTAGAGGCGGCTCTGGCATAGATGTACCTAGGGGTAAAACCTGAAAACACCGCTTTGATCTAGACTCGAACGAGAACTGGTGCACGACAACGGGCCTTGTTGCACTCTTGGTTACGACACTCCCGGGGGATATGCTTAGGATAACTCTCATTTTCATTACAAATCATTATGACGGGTTTATGAGTATATAATTCTTCAAAGAAAACATTTTTATGATTATGGATTATATCCATAAATAGTTAAATTTATGTTAAGTGTTTTATAAGTATTGGATTATGTGTTTTGATTCATAAACTGATCTAGTGTATTCCATTGTTTAGAAATGGCGCCCAGTAGAAGGAATGAGAACTCCAGAAATGCACATGATCCAAAGAGAAAGAAGGATCATATCTTTCATGGTCTTAAGATAGAATTTATAAGAGAAATAGTCTCCCATGTATTATCATCATATGTAGAAATAATATCATGTGTTGATAAGATAAGTAAAGAGTTTACTAAGTTCTATGGCTTTGAAGGGAAGCAAGAGAAGAAAAGGATGGAAGAGAGAAAGATGGATAAAGGGAAGAGGGAAAATAATAATTTCCCATATGTGGTAACTGTGGAAAGAAACACCCTGGAACATGCCTAAAAGGAATGGGAGTTTGTTACAAGTGTGGAGGAAAAAGGAACAAAGTACATGACTGCAAGGGTAAGAAAATGGTTTCAAATGTACAATGCTTCATTTGCAAGGAGTTTGGACACTACGCGAACCGATGTCCCAGTCATCAGACTATGCCGCAAATGATGTTATTGGATAATAATCAAGTTATGATACTACCACAGATGAAGAGGAATGATTAGAGTTCTTATGTTGATTATGTCAATTGAGTGTTGTATCAATAATGTTCTTGTTATAATAATTATGGAGTATATAAGGATTGTACTGCAGTACTATTTCATTAAGGACTTGAGATTGTGTGGAACAAAGAAAAGTGACTCAATAGAAGGTTAATTTTTTTGGAAAATATATGTTTGAGAGAAAGATAAACCATAATATGGTTCTGATACCGAGGTAGTGATTTTAGAATAATACATGATTGATTTGGATAAATTATATTGGATATTCTTGACTACATTGAAGATAATTAATGATTTGTCTATTACATCATTGTTGTGGTTTAAAACATTTTTGGATTGATGAAGTATATCCAGCATTCTATATGGAATAAGAGAGCATGAATGTAATCAATAAGGAATATGGTAATACATGATGAAGGTCTTCATATGCTATTACGGGGTAAAAAGGATCTACATTATTTTTACCTTCCTTATAAATGTTGGATTGTGAGTTTGGACAGAAGTATTTTGGATAGTTCTAGTTTGGATTATTTTGGATTTCCATAAAAGGACAACCCAGAGGTTGAGCGGCAACCCGTCGCGTCCGGCAAGGCTGTGAGACTTGAAACCGCAACCGAAGGGCGACAAGGGTGTATCACCTACCACTGGCCCACGAGATGTTCTGGATTAAATAATGTAGTTTTTATTATAAGATCTTGTAGATGAATTATAAATTCGTTTATTTTGGAACCCTATACGAATAGTGTAAATAGAATTTTTTTTACATTCTATTATCTTTTAGAGTGAAAGATGAGTTTGTGGTAGAAATTTATTAATGGATAAATCTCTAATTATAAAGTAAGTATATCTCCTTATGATCTTATCCAATCTCATAAATAAATTCCTCAACATTAAGAAAAGCAACTTAGAACAAAAATGTTTTCCTAGATGGTACCTTAAATCATCACTAATTTATGGCTTTGGGATTGTTGGCCTTTTCATAGCCATGTTCTCTACCACTATCCATCAGATAATTGATGGTTATATTTTTCTTCCATATCCATATTTTCCTACATGGAACCCTAGTATGTGTTATTTTCGGTAATCTTCATACTTTCTACTCTTTATTTTAAATAGAGGCCTCATTAATTCATTTTTCGATGTGGGATTTCAACTAAGATATTTTGAAACGTAAAAAATGTGTTATCCTAATACCCTATGTTTTGTTGAACCGATGGTATTTCAAATCATCATAGATTGATGAATTTAAGGAACTCAATTTTATACTTGTTTGTGATTGATGACCTCAATCACTACCTATAAATATTTACGTTTTTCCTCCAATTATATGTCTCTAATTTCCACCAATGTTCTTCTAATCGAGATCATAATTTGGTAGTGACCCTTTGATTCCTCTTTTCCTCATCTTAAGACTAAATTTTAGTAACCCAATTTCTGATGTGGATTTTCCCACAAATATGTTTTCTATTTTAAACCTTTTATTTTCGAAGAACAATTTCAAATTGCGAGGACGCAATTTATTGAAGGAGGGGAGAATGTAACACCCCAAGATTTCATAGTGTGTTATTTCTTCAAAATAATTCAATAACTTGCACTACACGCAACACCGAGTTCAATCACACCGTGACTTACAAAAAAAAATACATTCAAAAGAGTTTATAAATAGTATTATCTAAATTTTAAACTTTATATAATCCTTATAATTTTAGACTCCATATTATGAGTTTCTTAGATATAATGCAAGAACAAATTCATTTTCAGTATTGCACTTTTATCAACTTTTAATAGTGAACCCTTTTTAAATACAATATTTTAAACTTTTTGACTAAATGGGGACATCAAAAATTTAAAATGAAACATCCCAAGCTTCCACGGTACGCTTTCTTTGAATAATACAGTAGCGTGTGTTGTACGCAACCTTAAGTTTTAACACACACCACAACCAATCAAACTAGCCATTATGAATAGTAATACCTACTTTTTGAAATTATATATATTATATATTTTAAAATGGACTTCATTTCTGGATTCGGAATTTCGAATTTAGCCTAAGGTGAAATTTTGGTACTTTTCGGATAACTTTCATATTTTGATGAATAGTGAAAATTAATAAATTTTAATTAAAAACAACTTTTATAATCAAAATAATTAATAGTGATAAATTATGAATTTGAGTGGTTTTAAAGTATATTTAGAATATAGTTTTACAATTTAATATAATTTTGGTCATTGGACATAATTTTACAATTAATCCGAACATAAACAAGTGTCAATCTATTGATAGTTATTATCTCTTAAAAACACGCTTTTTGTTTTGACAGCGGGAATTAATTTTAAATTAATTTCTGCCACTTCTGTGTTTTGAATTTAGAAAAATGGATTCCATATTTGGAATCAGTATATCCAAATTGTGTAAATAGGTAACTTTTATTTTTAGACATTTTGAATAATTACTACGGTAAATATTTTATTTACCATGGTTAAGGGTAAATCCGGTAATTAAGGGTTAAAAAATAATATTATAATAATACTAAATTACCCTAAAACGTGTCCTAAACCTATTGGTTGATACATGTTAGACCATGGGAATCTTTGGGTCGATTTTTGGACCCCATGGATCCACTTGTAAGTGATAATGACACTTTATTTTAATTAAGTTAAAATGAATACAAAAATGACATAAGCACATATATTTTACCAAAACAATTGTTACATAAGGTTATATATGTTCGATTATAGATTATAAATATTCATTAGAAATATAAAAATATTTCCAACATAATGATATTTTATTTATAATTTTTAGACATTAAATAATTTATTTTATTTATGACACAATGATGATGTAGTAATTACTATAATAGTGAAAAATTAAAATAATTGATATTATAAATACCCAAATAAATATAATATGAAACTTTTAATGAATTAAACTAATTTTCTAGGATAATATGATATATTAGGATTGATTTAATGGACTTTTTTCGAAGTAATCAATCTGTTATGAGTTTCACAAAAATCAACTATTGAATAGTGTCAAAATTGACAGAAAAGAGTTCTCAAAAAACTATTATATTATTAATTGACATTAAATTCCTAAAAATCTAAGGTTCGGCCAAGAGACTTATATCATGATATTTTCATCATTAATGGACCACTTGGGGGTCTCTTGTATGTATATAGTAAGTTTATTAACCATATTATATAAAAATACAAAGAGACATTGTAAAAGTGAAACTAATTAACTTAGAGTTAATACTTAATGATAAGGTTAATATAAGTACCCAAACCTGTCTAAATTCTATTGGTTGAGTTGTTTTCGACCCATCCCCACCTTAACATTTAAATAATCAACTTTGGAGCCATTAGAAAACGAATATGAATTTATTATAAATTAATATTTCTAGCTTTTCCAAAGGTGCCCCTCACCCCTCTTATAAAAGGGCACTCCTCCTTCTCATTTATTCACATGTTCAAAGCCTTTTGGTTCGGCCAAACTCTGCCCAAATACTCTCCCAGCTTCCCTCACTACAACCTAGAGGCCTTAGTTTGATCAGAAAGCCAACCTAAGGAGCCCTTTTAATCAAATCAAAAGGAAGAACCCGAAGAAGAGGTAATGTTTTCACCACCCCTTTTCAAGTTCCTTTCTTCTTCCACTTCTTCTTTCTTTGTTCATACCATTATAAAATAATAACTCCAGTATCTCACATATAATGTGATGTTATTATAAATATGGTATAACCATATTAATTATTCGATCCACCCTTGGAATAACATGTCACCATACGTGCGTACGTACGACTTACCGTCTCCACGTCGTGGTGTAATTGTTATTCAATATAATATTATTTGGATGGGTATAATAATGATGTTTAACTCAGGTAAATAATAAATATAACATGTTAATGATTCTGTATATATGATGTACCATCCATTTATATATTATTTTAATATCAAAAGCATGATATTGTCGCTCGTGCGTACGTACGGACTACCGTCTCCACGAACGCGATGAGATTCATTCTCCATCGTATCCATTCAAGTATAATTATCATTTGATGATTTAAAAATGATTTTTAAGGACTTGATATCATTCTGGATATGAATAAGATACAACAAAAATGGCTTATGTAACAAAACATATAAAAGAAAATGAGTAAGTTAACACCCGAAACGACGATAATTCTAAGATATTATTAACAAATAAATGTTAAAAGATCATATATGATATCATATTAATATATATGATTCTTGTATAATTTAATAACAATTATTTCACCATTATATAGGAGGTTAACCTACCCCAACCAAGGAAAAGTACATGGTAAGGGTTATTTCACAATCTCTTCATTATCCGAGGTTGTTTATACGTAATAATCTACTGGGATCTCGTTATCATCCACATCCATGTTTTTTCAAAATGTATTTCAAAACATTTTTATTATTTACAAGAATATGGGTTAAAGTCATTTATACCCTTATGTGTTTCAAAAGGAATCTTTCTATCGTTTTCCAAACAAGGAACTTTTAACCTTTTCGACAAATTTAAGGTAAGAATGTTTTTTTAACTTATACGGCGGGTGCGGCTATTTACCGCCGTTATAAAATCGTCAAAGCTTCCCTTACAATATTATAAGAATATTCTCAAAGAAAATGTTTTATTTTATATGGATCTTAAATGATTTCAAAATAAAAGGAGATATTTCTTTAAAAAGAGTTTTTATTTCATCTATGTCAACATTCTTTGATGGCTTTTAAGCTTATTTGAAGTTGATTTATTATGATACAAAACATCCATATTTTATTGAAGGTTTTGTGCTATTTTTGAATATGGATAAGTTATTCTTATGTCACTCATGGTTTTTGTTTAGAGTATTGACATTTCATAAGTTATTTGTAATCCGAATGTTTATGTTATATTTCAACATTTCATTCAGATGAATGTGTTAGACAAGAATGTTACGGGTTGGGGACCGATAAAAGTAAGCCCTCCGGTTTCGTCTCCGGTTATTAGAGGAACTCCGGTTTGGTCTCCGGTTATTAGAGGAACTCCGGGTTGGTGTCCCGTTATTAGAGGCACTCTGGGTTGGTGTTCGGTTATTAGAGGCACTCCGGGTTGGTGTCCGGTTATTAGAGACACTCCGGGTTGGGTTCCGGTTACAGTTAGCCCCAAGGTCTTGGGACGAGGCCTTGAAAAAGAAATTAAAGCTTAGGATTTTGCATTCCATCATTATGAAAGTGGTTATTGATATTGCATGTGATTATTCGATTAGTAGAATATCCATGTGAATAAGTAAATGACATTATTTCAGTTTATTTATGTCGTACCATGTTGAAAGTTCATGATTGAAAGGATTTTGTTTTAGTTATACATTGCCTTAAATGTTTATTCTTATTTATGAATGTTTCCGCTATATTGTTATCCTAACTGGGCATTTGAGCTCACCCCTTTTCTATGTTTTATTTTTCCCAGGATGTGCAGAAGTAAATTATGAATGACCTGCAGGGATATTATGTGGGGATATGAGTGTGGATTATGGAGACATTATGTTGTTGTAGTAGTTTTTCATTTTATGATGTAATGTAAAACTTATGAACATATCTAGTGTTTCCAAGGCTACTAAACCAATCGGTCTTTTAAGATTTGATCTATCTTGTGATCATGACAATGTTATGTAATAATGCACCGACTCTGGGAAACTAGGGTTGGGGCGTTACAACGTTCCTCTTGATAGTCCACTACCAGATACAGTCCCAATCCACAAGCTTCAACCAGGGTCAGCGTTGTCTGTCGTCTGCAAACCAACACAATGTAGTGCGGTCATATCCCATGCACGGGTCTGTATACGAAACTCAATAGGGACCCCGGATACTCCCGAAGGCCTCCCAGAATCAACAAAGGATAAACCACAAAGGAAAGATACAAACATGATGTATCAACCAATTATACTTAGGTATATGACCATAGATATACCTAAGTCATCAATTCTAGTTCGACTCCTACTCCTAAGCCCATGTACAACCCACTCCACATAGGAAAGCACAACCCAGTCCACAAAGGAATGCATGACCCAATCCACACAGGAATTTATGTCAACCATATCAATGATAATGATTGGAAATCAAGACTCAGCTCAAGCAGGTATACACATTGTAAGGTGATAGAGAAGATCAAATGAAGCCACTGATTCATCTAAGATGTCGGACCCACCTAGGATACAAGACCAACTAAGTTATTGGACCCAGAAAGGATACAAGAACTACTACTCTACCTGAACAACTCATGATACAAGTATATATGTCATACTTCCGGACCCACACATGATACAAGAATAGTATTCATCACTGTCAGACCCTATAGGGGATCCCAGTACAGTCGTCATCGCTACCAAACCCATATAGGATCCAAGTACAGTCTTCCTCACTGCCGAACCCTCGTAGGATCCACGTACAGTCGTCCTCCCTGCTGAAACCATGGAGGATCCAAGTACAGTTGTCCTCCCTGTCAAACCCACGTAGGATCCAAGGATTGTCATCCTCCCTGCAGAACCAACGGAGGATCCAGGTATAGTCGTCATCATCGGAGTCGTAGCCTGCTCTAGGGTTCCCGCACATAGCACTCTTGATTCCGAGAGGGTCTGATCCTCGAGCCAAGGATAGATACATTAACTATCACTAAGTCTAGTGTTGATGTATCCCAATGTTCCATATCGTCAAAAGGAACCCAACGTGACAGACAGTGCGTCAATCAGACGCCCGGTCTGAGAGTTATTTGCTTTTCTGTTCTAGGGATCCGGTTGGTTTTTAAGCTAATACCAACCCGACAATACTCCAGCTACATCCAAACCTCAAGCGGTGTAAGCCAAAAGTACCATCTAATCAATAGTAATTCAACGCAGACGACGGCCCGTCAATCGGATGTTCGGTGCTTATGTTATAAGCGTTTCTGCTCAAAGGGCCCAGTTGGTTTGGGGTTCGAACCAACCCTGCCATACACAAACATTGCCTAAATCTTGATTTTAATATACCAAAATGACTATCTCGGTCTAAGGATTCCTACTCAAAAGACGGTGCGTCAATCAAAGATCTGTAACTCATGTTATGGGCAATATAACAAAATTGGTCCGAAGTGGGGGGTCTGGGCTCGATCCGCCCTGGCCGAACCCCCCCTAGGTCAGCCTGAACAGGGATGACCTGACCCGAGTCCGGGTCCCACCGAGTAAGGCGTGGCCAAGAATGGATGGGCGCGGCCCGGCCTGGTCCGCAATACCCACACAGGCCCGACTGGGGGGTGCACTGGCTCAGCCAGTGAGCCAAGCAGGGGGGATGCGGTCCCCCCTTTGTTTTCCGCAGATGTGGCGCGGGGCACCACCTCTACCCTGGATCACATGTAGCCACTGGATCCGGCCTTCGCCACCACAACATCAGCCGCAGTGGGATTCTGCTAGCACTATCGTAAGCTTCTGGGTTCCACCAGAGTCATACCGGTGGTTAGATTTCGCTCCTGTCTGCCCCTGTGGTTGTCTCAGGACCCGCTCATCACTACGACGGCTTCCATATTCCATTGCGATCCCATTTCATCATCACCCAGTCATAAACGCACAAAAAAACAATATGCGGAGGGTCATCAGGCTGTGTTTGTTCAGCCCGCGCCATTTGCGTTAGCCGATAACAATTTTCCAAGGATAAACAAGGTTTCATGTGTTACGAAGAAAAAATTAATCCAAAAAACAATGAAACAATCCATCTACAATTTATCCCACAAACAAATATTCCCTACCCGAAAATGTATTCATTCACTGATCAACTCGATAATGAGTTGACCTGCGTTCTTTGTTTTAGAAGGGATGAATCATGAATATAACATACTCATAAAATGAACCCCTATATAGATAAGATGTCGCACGTCGTCGAACCACGGAAGATGAATGTCACGGTGATCGGACGTCACGGAAGATCGGTGTCGTCCCATCAACGTCGGAATGGGAGGAGCCGAGGGTGGCGTCGGTGTTCTTTTTTCTTCACTGGAGGAAGAGGAAATCTCTCCATGTGTTGGGCGTCGTGCTTCGCTGCCAGCGTTTCGCCGCTTGAAGAAGCCCTTGAGAAATCTTCCCCTAGGATCCTTTATATAGGAGTGGGAGGGCTTGTTGTTAGAACACAAGTAATAAATGGATGATTTATGATAGAGGGCACCACCAAATTAATCTGCTGCGGTGGCTCATTAAATTTGGGAGAAAGTCAAAAGGGGTTTATTGGCCCGAGTGGTCCCCATATAATAATATCCTCCAAAGGAAGGATATTTCCTGGAAGGACCCACCATTAAATATCCACAAAAAGGGGTGGTTATTGCATGGGTGGTCCCCTCATTTAAAAAATGTGGTTTCACCCTCCTCAATTAAGAGGGGAATTTAAACCTAGAGGCTCTCCCTCTTAAATAAGGGGGAGTCAAGGAGTTACGATTCCCCTCCCATTTATGGGAGGCCTCGTGTGGTTTCCACCAAGATCCAACCTCCATGTGAATCTTCTAACCACTTTATCCAAACGACATGAGTTTAAGAAAATAAAATAATTTTTTAACTTATTTTATTTTTTAACCCACGTAAAACCCAAAAAATAACTTTTATACCTGATCACATGCCACCAAGATGAAAGCCTTCTTAAGCGAAAAACTGAGCTTTGAGTTCAATGGTACCCTCATATTTCAATTCTGAGCACATGTTCAAAATATTGTAAAACAAACTCGTTCAATCCCTGAACATACTCGAGCTAAACATTGGAAAATGATTCGGAGCATAGTGGGCCTCGGAATATAGTGTCGTTAGAAACTGCACACTCGAAAAATTGAAAATAAATTAAGAAAAAAAATTCCTTGAAATTTCCGGGTCTTTACATTTCCAATGAATCTATATATGGAGGTACTACCCTTTTATTATATCATCAATGTGATGGTCCACCACATGGCATTATCAACTCAAGTGGAGTCCCTACACACTATAGCATTTACGGTAGTGAAATTCTTCCTTCCTTTATAACCCACAAGCATGCTGGTTCTCCCCACGCTAACAAAACCAACATGGAGTCCCTCAACATGTTCTCATAATCTCTATTAGAGGTTCTCCCCAATATTTCAAACATCAATTTTGATATGCTCACTCCATCGATGCTCGGAACAGAGGTCCTCCCCATGAATAGTTTATTCTGAATGAATCTCCTACAAATGACACCACATCCATCCAGAATGGATGTCCTCCCCATGCCACATGCATCATACATAAAGGCCCTTCCAAGGTTCCCATCAACTTCATTGGGGGGAAACCCTTCTACAGATTTCCTAAAATATGAGATAATCTAAGCATATCTACCTTCTTATATGTAGGTCCTCTCCATAACCATTCTACTTAAAATGGGGTCATGCCAGTGTTCTATTTGATATATTCCTAGGTACTCTTCTACACAAGATAAACATATAAGAGTTCATCCCAACCATGAGAATAAAACAAATGGAGCCCCTCCCCATATCCCGTAATGATCATTCAAAGTTTCTCTCCTCACCATTAACAAACCACACAATGGTACTCACCATACAGAAGGTTTACCCTACCCTAACAAGTTATCCTATATAAGAAGGGAGAACCGTCACCATCTATGGAAGAAATTTTAGAAGCACCATTTCATTTTCAATATATTCCATTTTTTAGAATCTGAAGTGGATTGTGAATAAATATTGGATCCTTAACCCAAATCCACTATGTCAATGTCTAGGGACAGATCCAGTCAAGGGAGTGTCATCATTATGGAAGGCAAGAAATTCCATTAACCCAAATCCCATCATAATTACATTCCAGTGGAGTAATATTTTTCCCCATTTCATATTCTCACCAGGAATCACTGTCTATCATCCTAATATTCATTATCTATCATTACATGAGTTCACAAAGAGTTATTTTTTTCGTTATGGATGAGAAGCACCTACAAAAATGGCTTTCAAAAGTCATTAACTTCATGTTTGAGGAAATGGTAAACACACCATCCTATAGAGGGATAATGATCATGCTGGAACAACATTTAATAGTTGAACTATTGATAGGTGGGAAGTCATCTCACGTATCATTCTCTATACTAGCATGTCTATCACCATAGTTGTCCTCCTCGGGGCCATTTGAAGTTACTCATCCAAACTTTGTCAAAGATAGTGTCAACAAAAATATGGAACCATATTTTAAATAGAGACTATTTTTGGACACTCGACCAAATGATAATTTTTTTGAAATGTCTTCGATAATCACCACTCCATAAATTGACGTTTAGGAGTGTCTCACTTGGGAAGAAGTTGTGTTCTTCCAATGAACCCTCTAACTGATTCATTTTTTCCTCTCCGGACATCAGTTCTCCAATCCAAAGATCAAATATTATGATGACAACATTGGATAGTAGTGTCACATGGTTGAGTTGGATGCACTTATAGGGGCCTAGAACTTTTCATCATCTATCTACCATTGGACCCTTCAGTAATGATTATTTCAAAGCATCACCATTCTCTAATTAATTATTGATGATGCATCGAACACATGTATAAATCTATGGTTGGGGTAGTATATTTTTCTACACTTCATCCCTATTTTGAGGAAACCTATTTTACCTAGAAACATCAAGTATATACCTAAAAACATAGTTACAATAAATACGGATGATCTCTCTACACTCATGGAGAAGGGCTCTGATATTGGGATTAGTGATGTGGAACTACCTCCAGGTGCAATGCAGAATATGGTGGACATTACCAATGTTCACAGTCACTAGAAAAGGCTGGTTCTCGGGCTTACAAAACACACTTTACCACTTCCAGTTGGTAAAAACACAAAAAGGTTAATGATAAGACATGGATTTCGAAAACATCGGACCTTTCAGATGTAGCTCAAGAGATAGAGGATGATTATACCAGAACCGCCTTGATCAAAAACTTTTGGATCAAATGATAGTGATTGATGTGCTCCTCATTGACCACCTAGTAATGAGGAACCCCAGATATAGTGATCCTTAATAGAATCTTGCCCCCATCCACCAAGGCCCCATGGAATGCTGTTGGGTTTTCCTAATCATGTTCCTTTTATTGATAATTAATTTTTTTTTTGCATTCATAGAATGTAGATTCCACAACCTAGGGCATTATACCACAATATCTATCATCAATTTATTCAAAACTACATGAGAACCCTCCCTGAGACCTGACTCAGTTCATTACTCTATTATCTCCACTATTTGTTCCTCCACAAGCTCTATCAGTATCTTTAGACACTCCTTGAGCCTCTTAGCCTTTCTATTATTTTGAAGTGAGTTTCAATGCACTGTTGGAAATGAATCCTCAGTAATACAAAAAACTCTAATAGGAAGATCTAAATTCCACTCTCATCACCCGCCATGAGGCCCTTGAGACATGATTGGAAGAAATACTTCGTGATGTAAATCCATTCATAGAATGGGTGGATGCCTTGGATGCACCCCCCCCCCCCCCTCAGTGGTTGTACTACCTTATCCCCATTCAACATGAAGGGAGACCCACTAGTGAAAATGGACCACATCATTTCGAGGTGTGGACACATGTTTTGAACTCCGACATAGAAAGAAGACAACAAGCTCATGTATTTTTTATGGAAATTTGAAGGGCCTTTATTTTTTTGGGATATCTAGTAACCCCTTGGGTCCATTTATAGATTAGGAGATCTCCATAAAGAGTTACATTATCTCTTCAGATCCACCACCCATAGATGATTATTACAATCCTCTTTCAGAGAAATAAAATCCTGATAAGTGAGTCACATACATTATCTATTAGTGGAATCCCAAATAAATTCAACTAACATGCCACTAGCTCATGAGAATCTGTTGAAAATTTGTGTGGGGAATGAAATGACTGAATTGGTTCCCATCCTCATAAATTATAGCATATATGGTGGATTCCAGAAATTCTATGACAAGGATTAGTGCTAAGCAGAAGACTTGCCGTAAGCCAAACATGGTAGCCTATTTCCTCCCACAGCACCAACATAATGATCCACTAAGGCATAGACTAATTCTATCACACATGTAGATGATCATTGGATACTAGAATTATTATCATTTGGGGATCACTCACATCCATACAAAGAGAAAAATCTCATGACCATCATCAGGCTCAACATCACCCATTTTAAAATCAGCAGCTAGCATCCTATTACGCACTATCTCATAGGTGATACAATCGGGACCTAGACCCTCACCATGCTCTGGAGATTCTTCAGGGCCAGGATCCTATGGATACATTCCTGGAAAGGATAAATAATTAAAACTCATTCAATGAAGTTCTTGTTCTTAGTTATTTATGATGTTCCTTGGATCAAGGGATTCTATAGATTCTAGAATACATGTATCCCTTGAGACTGATCTCACTAATCGACCCAACTACAGCCCCTATCATTGAATCCTTATGAGTACCATCATGAAATTCTATTTGGTTATGGAAAGGCCCTAGAACTAGGTTTTTTACAATTTTGTCATACTGGTTCCTTCCATATCCCAGGTAGCATGTTTCACAGTAGTTCATAGTAGCGAGATAAAAGGTGAATTGAAGCATGAATCCATCAACGAGTATTAGATGTATGATAATTTTTAGCTAACAAAGAAGTCGCTCAAACCCATGGTATCATTCATTCTCATTTGAATCAAATTTAGCCTCCAGAAGTAGTCACTCGTCCCGCTATTTCTTATAAATCCTCATCTGATTTGTCTATTTCACATACAACATCTGTCAACGATGTAAGGGAATGAAGAGACCCCTAACAGCACTAAAACCATCTCTTACTCCTAGGGATTTTATTCCTCCAGATATGGGACATCCAGACAGAATCCAACCTACATTACGAGAATCTTCTAATTTTTAGCATGAGTATTCAATAGATAATATTATAATGACGATGAATTCATATATATTCATTGATGAGAAGAAGTATTTGAGATGTCCTTTTAGTGTTATTGGTTGATGCCATAATTGATGGTGTTGTGGATATGTGGATCATATGAATTTTCATGTCAATTACTCAGGCCAACACATACATGATACTTAGACAAAATTATAGGTTTAAAAAAGAGCACAACATGTGCATTCCTCTCATCATGTTTCATCAGAATCATTACCATCACGATTCATACTACTCGACCTATCTGACTCGAAGTGACTTTTTCAATATATGATGCACCCAACTATGGCCAGAAATTCTTCATTCGATAGTTAGTTGGTAGCAATTTTTTGAGGATTAGCTATTGAGAAATGGTAAATCCATTTCACCTGCTAGAATCTATCAGTTTGACCAGCAACACCCTTTATAACAACATCCAAATACCATCTTCATATCACATGAAATGTGTGCCTAGCATTGAAGTATGATGTAGTTAAACATCTTTCCTATATTCTTGCAAATATCTCTATTCATGAGGCCTAACTTCAATTAGATTAAATGTGTGATTCCCTCAGGGATGTTTTGAAATTTCCCCAATATTTTTCCATAGAGGTAGAAGATGTAAATTCAATTAATGCAAAGTAAACAGAGAAATCTGAATTCCAAGACATTATAGTATTCTATAAATAACATTAAGGATCCCCAATAAGGGAAATATCATTCCACATTACATTAATCCCCAATTCAAAGGCATAGATATCCACTAATGTCTCATTGGATTAGGTTCTCGGATCAATTTCAACCAAACCCAAACATATCACAAACTGAGACTGACTTGGGAATAACTGAGTCACTCCAACTGAAATATTCTAGGTCAGGAAAAGACATAGTAGATCTCATGCCGAAAAATTCCATGAAATTCATTATTTGGTGGTTTGATTACAACCAAATATTTCATTTTTTTTCTTGTATAATAATGATTGTGATTCGTTTTTGGGATGGCCATGGCTCTATCTCAATTTAGTAGTTCCCTCCTATAATCACCAACACCTCAATTAATCCCAAAATCGATATGTGGGTGTGTTCTATAGTGATGTTTCTACATTGGTCTTTTGTGAATCCCACAATCTAAATGCTAACTATTATATAAGATAGAAAAATAAGGTTCAAATCAGTGAGGTTGATCACACTACCACTATTGTCGACCCATTGATAGTCTTGGACAATACTTCATCCTACCAATTCATCATTTAGTGGCCATAACCCCCGATTGGAACATTTATTCATTATTTCTGAGAAATGTGAATGAAATTTTTTGTGGTAAAATGGTCATAGAAATATTTCATCATTCTCCTACAAGAGTTGGGCTTATGTGATACTGGATCATTTCACCCCTATGAGGTATTAGGTAGTTCTCCCCATGTATACAGTGGTACATAAGAACATCATCTTCTACTAACCTAGGATTAATCAACCAAAACCGATCAGCTACCACTACTTTGAAATAACCTATCATGGACCACTCGAGGAAATACCTATGGAATTGGGTCAAAATTCAATGTTTACTTGTCTTTAGAAGTGAACGAGTATCCTTGTCGGGATTCCACCTATGCTCAAGCGGGAACCAGTCATCCACAAGAATTAGGGTAAAATTATGAATCAACTCTTGTCATGGATTCCCCTATCTCAAATGATGATGATAAATGCTTGTAGGATTCTCCTCTAGCATTAAAAGAGGGTGTCTCTAGTTCTATCAATGAGTTTGTATATGTGAATCTTGGTACAAAGGTAGACTCGAGGAAAAAATGATGAACAGAACTATGCATACAAGGGAACATAAATAGTATGTATATTTCATAAAGTATAATAATGATGTATTTTACTGGATCTATGATGAGATGTTTGTTCTAGATCCTCGAGTTTCCATCCTCCTTCTTGGACTCTTGGTAAGTCATCCTGGGTTCAAATAGCCTCCGAGAAAGATGCACCCCTCACATGGTTTCATGGTCTAGGAAATGATCATTAATACCATCAAATCCAATGTAGTAATGTATTTACAAAACCCAAGATGGATAGGCAATTTCTTTCCTATTATAATGAGGAATGTGTATTTTTGATTATGTGTCAACTTCTAGGATCAGAACCACCACTATTCTGAAGGATAATATTTCATTCATTTGATAGAATTTTGATTGATACCGATGTAGGGGTTTTATGTTCTCTCATTCATGGGTGTGTATTTTGGGTATATCAGATTTGTATGTCCCACGATGAGGAATGCCATCTAACTTCAAAGCATCATGTGGTAGATTTTGGTATTAGGTAATTACCTTCATTTTAAAGAATGCAGGAACCACCTATCAACATTTCATGAACCATATATTCAAACTGTTACTTGGGATTCTAGTGGAAAGATACATTGATGAATTGGGGTCAAATACCGCCAATATTAGGACCATATCAAGGTTTTTAACAATGTTTTTGACAAGCTTTGTTCCTACCATCCAAGATGAACCCTTGAATTGTTCCTTTAGGGTTACCTCTAGGAATTTTATTATCTTCATTGATAGATATAGAGGCACTGATATATATCTAGAGAATATCAATTCATCAGATAGATGAATCCTCCAATAATCCATAGGGAATTCTAATTATTTTAAGGACACTTTACCTATATGTGTTGATCCCATATGAATTTGGCCAAAAATTTAGATCTCTTATCTATACTTATGAATAACGGATTATTCTACCAGTGATATTAAGAGTGTCATACCATGATTTAGGAAATGAATAATTATTTTTTGTAGTTTCTAGTTTTGATTCCACTCATTACTGGGAATCAATTGGACCTCAATTTGACCGGCCTGGAATGATCCCTTCATATCCTACATGGCCATATGAAAAACAATTGGATAGAGAAAGGATTTTATTATCATTGTGGCATGATCCATGACACATAGTCCAGATACTCACCTAATAAGAATAAATTCATCATGATGATTTTTTTCTTCCATCACTACGACATTGTTTGTAGCATCATGATATAGAGCTCATGTACCGCAAAGAACTAGTAAAATTTATTTCTTAAAACCCTATGTTAACATGCCATCTAGATCAATTGGAAGTGAAAATTTTGTATCTAGAGATCTAGTTTATCCTGTAGATGGATTCCAAGGTCCAGCCACTAGATTATTTTCTACCACCCATCATCCCCCATAGAGTGGTAACTGCATGTAGATGTTCTATGTAAGGCCATCAATTCAGTGGACCTCATCGTGTCTTATTGGAAAATGAATTGGGTTGGTTACTCATGGATCCCAATAGATAAAAGTCTCAATGATCCCATACTCACCAATCTACTCCTGGGAATCATCTTTATCACACATACACGGTTTTTCCTTCTCCATTTTTCTTACTAGAAGAGGGATGCATCATAAACATTGTAGAATATTAGGCCCTCATCAATGGTCCTGATATGGACATCAATATTGAAATTCCATTCCTACATGTCATGGGAGACTATGAGTTAATCTTCAAGTAGACCAAATATGATTGTGTCGTTATGAAGACAAAGCTCATTTCCATGTTAGAATACACTCACTAGTTGATGGCCCAACTGCCTTCTTGTTCTATGGTATATCATGTTCCTCAGTCATAGAAAATTCTAGCTGACACATTTTCAAGTCTATCTATATCCCTTGCATACCATGATCAGGTTTATCGTTTTATCCATGTGGCACATCAACGGGTCATTGCACCCATCACTCAGGTCGATGTTTAAAACCGATGGGTAACCCATCATATTTTTTGGTGCCTCTACATAAAGACATCCAAGTCCCACCACTGTAGTAGAAGTGTCCCTTAATTAGACAATTCCATTCATTGATTACCCTTAGCATGACAATTATGCATCATACAGAACCGAACATGAGAAAATCTATCGGCATGCAGTGTAGTTCACCCTCTAGAGTGGTCCCAGCTTTGTGAAACTACTCTAAAAACATGGGTTCAAGGGAATTATCATTTTTTTAATGAAGAAAATATTACCTATGTTATACTAAATGTTCAGGCTGACTCAGTTGGAGATCTTCAGGTTGGGTTGAAACTCTCCAATCAAATTTGATCTTTGGGCAACATTTGTCCCACCGTAGTCCATGTCTATATAGTGTTATCCATGAGATGAAACACATGTAAGATCCATACCAACTTTGTGCATAGAATTTCAACGGTCCTCTCTAAAACCATGTACTCTTGGACCTTTGTGGTATAGGGACTGGATTTCATGGACAATTATCCTCCAGAAATAGCACACTAGTGCATGTTCATTCTGACAGGCATATATATGTTTTCAAAGTGGTCTGATTTGATTCATTTCAATGATGTAAATGCTCGTTATATAGATTATTTTTTTTGAAATCCAACATCATCCATAGATTCCCAGTCCCTCATTTTAATCTCACAAATGATGGAAAATATTTCTAGGTATCTAAGTTGATGAAATTGTATTCCTAGTACAACATTTTTTCCAACCATATATATCAATATCATATTTAAGAAAATGGAGAGATTATGCCATTTAACCTGACCCTTTACAACATTATGCATAATATGTTGGTAAAGAAAATTAAAAATTTACAAATGAGTTCCCCAACACCCTTTAGGATTATCAGATATAATTTTTAATTCCATCCATGTATCCCACATTCCAAAGATAATGGAACAGAGGTAGACCTACCAATAGAGATTCAGTGTCAATCACTCTGAATTGCAGTGTATCATAAAAAAATTCAATATAATTTAGATGAAGTCTGTATAGAGGAACATGAATCCATCATTGAGAACATGCTCTCAGTTATGCATATTTTAGAGAGGCACCCTAACAATATATCTTGAAATTTCAATAATAACGTTATTCTCTACTCCTTCCCCTATGGTGATATTGTATTCGACCTCCATGTATCGATGATAGATGGCATGTGGCCTCCATTATGGAACAAAAAATGGGAATGACATTAAATCCTTATAAAATTTTACCATAATAGTGCATTATCTATTGACACCATGGATGGATAGATTATTACTCTTCAGATTAATTCCATGTCACTCTTGCAGTACTTTACAAAAACAATACCACCTCTCAAGTCATTAAATTGTTATTTAGTCCTTCATGATGTTGAACTATTATTCCATTATTCAAGACGTTAAACTATTGTACCATACCACATTACATTAAACTGATGTACCTTCCCTTATGATTGTAAACTACAGTATCACCCCACATGATATTAAATTGATATAATATCCCACATGATGTTAAACTATTTTACTATCTTACATGATGTTAAACTTCTGTACTCTCGAACATGATGTCAAATTTTATTACCATCCAACATTAATTTGAATTGTTGTATTTCACTACATGATGTTAAACTGATGTACCATCCAAAATAAAAATAAACTACTTTCACACCCTGGTTACACGATTTTAAACTACACATCCTTGGTGGTACATTCTACAGGAATGTAAAAGGCTTGTTCTCCATGAATCAAGAATATGAACGAGCACCTATATCCAAATATCATGAATTTAAATTATATATAGCTACCTTAGTAGTGTGTGGTGTGATGTGGGACTCAATGGTCCTCATTCACATAGGTTTATAATATACATTCCATTCACATACCCATTGGGACACTATTTCAACCGATTTTCTTACCATTGGACACTAAACAACATTGATAGTTCCAAACTCTATGACATTAAACTACGAGAATATGGTTCTAGAAATACAACCTTAAACTATCTATATAAATCCCTCAAACATGATATTAACTTGGGAACATGATCCAAATTCTTTAACCCTAAACTATGAATTTTTTACCTCACCATGTTACATTAAAATTAAATTAAATCAACATCTATGAATATATTTATTCCCGTTAGTATGGGATACATAGAAATGCCCATATAATTCATTCTCAAGCCCAGCTGTAAATTAAGCCTCTTATCCTCATCGCATGAGACCTCCACTGTGAGTGTGTGATGAAGTTTTCTCCACCGTGGTCCACATTCATGTCATGTCATAGTGACCAATTCATACATTTCCTTTATAATTTACACACCAAAAAATGTACTAGTTTCATTAAAATAAACTACCATACAATAGAATGATTCTCATATTATTTTTATCTAAAAAATATTCAAGAACATCATGCGGATTGATTCCAATCCTCATGGGATATTTTGAGATGAATGAACATTTTTTCTTCGAGTCCAGCGCCTAGTTTATAAACATTCCAAAACCTCTTCATAATTCTCTTCATTTGCCTTTAGTACACTATCATTACCTATCTATGTGCCATACATAGGTTACTTTTATTTTAGAATGGTTTTGACTCCCTCAATGGATCATATCTCATTGACAAACTCGAATTATTTGTGGTGTAGTACCCAATGTGTTTGAATCCACTTGGACATTCCCTCAATTAATATTCATGCTTTGAAGAGTCTGTTTATTTTCATCACCATCCTCCTCCATGTCTCATGAAACCCCACAACGTTATGGTTCATGGAAACCTGGATATCTTAATATCCTATGATGACTCAGCATTAGACATCAAACATCATTTTGAGACAGGTCTCATGTTTTTGAACACATTCAGTGGTTGAACCGAATTTTTCTTCCCCGTCCCATGTATCATGATATGGATTCTATTTCTTGAACAAGTATAGAATTTATCTTCTATAATAATTCCACTATGGTTTTGATTTAGATGTGAGGAGTCGTGATTCCAATTATCCACCTCATTATTTTTAGGTGCAACACCACAACCATTTACATTACCCCTCCACACACCCATGTGCATTGAATAAGTAAGCCAATGCCACTAGGATATTCTTTACCTGAAATCACCATTCCCCTTCTATGTGATTCTTTATTTGAGTATAATCCAATCACTAATCCTTGTTTCTCACACCATGAATTTATCACATGGGATTTGTTGTCATGGTAGGATGTGGATAGATATGGTAGGTCCAGACATACTTCAATGTCCTAGTAGAATGAAAATAAATTGTGTGACGCAAGATTCCTTACGACATGATATTGAACTACACGAGACTCATAAACTGTGTACAACATGATTATAATCCTTATAGGATACATAGTTATTCCATATCATTTTATATTTGGCCCCATCCCGAAGATAAAAAAATCTTTTTACCCTTCATCCTATGATATGGTCCAAATTCATTGACCTTAAACTGGGAGAACACATCAAAGAATCATGACACTAATCATTATTCATGCCTATATATTTATAAATAGTATGGGGAAATCCATCCTTGGACTATATTCATGTTGTGTTCTACACCTCACAATGATACATATATCTATTGTAGAACTACTCAACTTCCCATTCATTACAACTTTAAAAAATTTCTGAGTCCTTATTGGGAATGTGAGATGTGGGGTGTACCTCCTTGATTCTCATTTATGTCGGGTATCATCATGAAACCACACCACATATTTCCTCTCCAAAAGTCTGAAACCCATGGTGTAGAATCTATTAAAATTATCTAACATTATTCGGTACAAAATCTATGACATTAATCTTAAACTAGGAGCCTTAGGTGAATGAATATACAACATTAAACAATTTCTGATTGTTGGGGAATTTACTATAAATGAGTTTTGTCCCAATACTAACAAGGTCTAATGTGCAGGTTTGTGAGACCTAAGGTGTATAATTCCATTAGGAAACTCCCTTGACCAGTACCAATACTATGAGACTTTATGGGTTCATATTTCTATATCCTTTTAATTCTAGAAGAACCCACTAAAAATAGAGGTTTCATGACACTCCATCTCACCTCTCATCATTGGCCAATTACATAATGGAATTCTAGTAAGAAATAGTGAACCCCATGTTTCTAACATGGTAAATATTTGGTTCAATATTTTAATGCCACATTAATGAAACGTGACATAGTAACCCTTGTGTTTTAAACATGTTCAATAGTGGTACATCCCATTAGTTTATCATTCCATAATTCAGATCCTATAGGTTAGAATTTACATATTTCTAACATCCCCATGTTCTTATGGAACTCTACCATTCATAGTGTTTCCCCTTAATGCATCTTTTCATGTCAACTGATATTCTCAACATCATTGGGACATTTATAACCTAACATTTCTATATCGTTTTTTATTCAATATTTAATAGGGAAAACTTGACACTGCTCCTTGTTTCCCACACTAATCATGGATCATGTGGGGAAAGGGGTTTTGGTAAGATTGGTTCCCACACAGAAGAGTAGAATAATTATTCAGGTCCAAAATCTATGACCATAAACTATGAGGCTCTCCTATGTATTCTTATGAATATGTTGTGCGGCGTGGTATGAGGTTTCCAAGGTCCTCCTTCATTTTGTATTTTGTTTCACCATGCCATACCCATTTATTTTGATATACTATTTCCTAAAACATCCTTACATCTTGATGATTAAAGTTACATGATTGTCCCTATAACACGACATTAAAATAGGTTACATCATCCCAGTCAGATGACATTAAACATGGAACCTGAGTCAAAAAATTATTAATCTAAACTAATTAAGAGATTCTCTTTTAGACTATTCCTAGAGGTGTTTGGAATTTCATGTTCATAATTTATGACGGGTTTTCCACACTACTACACCACCCAAATCCACATGAATTCCATTTCAATCCCATTGTCTAAGACCCTATGATCATAGTGACATGATCATAAAATATCATAAATTCATATATTCATTATAACCCTAAAATTATTAATAGACCATATAGTCCAAGAATATACGACTTTCAATTGTACAAGGTTATAATGGTGTTATCACTAAATGTGACATCACATTCAGAGCTATTTATATATAATGCCATTTTCCCAAAACTATGTATGGATTGATTCCATTACTCGTGGGATATGAATTAATGTCTAAACACTACAACATAGGGTGTATCCACAATACTACTTCAAAACTCTGACCCCCTATGGTGTTATCATAGTCCATGAAACATGGAATTAAATTGTTTAAGGGATTCCCTATTAATGAAAATGTTGTGTGTGTGGACCTGAATTGTCCTCATTAATGTAAAATCCATTACGCCACCACATTATGAAAATTTCTCTTGATGAAACCCCAGTAATGTTTAAATTCTATGTCCTTAATGTATGTGCCACTTCCAATGTAAATAAAATTAAAATGGTGCATTTCCTGATCACATGACATTAACTATCACATCCATCATCTTCATTTTAATTGCATAAAACTATAAATCATCTCAGTCCCTCGCTTAAGAGGTTCAATCCCATAGTGTTGGTCATCTGTCTCATTTTTTGTATCATGCGTTGTTTTTGGAAATTTAAGATGTTTCTCCCCTAAAGGCAATTTTGATATTTTTCCAGACTATTGTGCATAAACCAACATTCATTAATCCATATCAGAATTACCCCAATAGTGTTGTAATCCATTCCATCATTCCATCACTCCACCTCCACACTTTATATTCCCTTTATTCAGATCCTCATCCAATTTCACGTCTGAAGGGATCCCCTAACGGTCTGGTTCTTGATGATATGGATTTACAACCATTGTGAGCCAACACCCTTGAAGTATTTGGATGAAATTTTAGGAATAACATGTGTTTAATACATATACAGTAGTCGAACATTTTTTTATTGTCTCAATTCTAGGCTCTATTGTATGGATGATGTTTTGTCGAATAGTTTCGTCTATTATCCAATATTATGACGCTTCTCATGTTATGATCCAAATTATGGGCATCTTAACATAAACTTCTCATTTCCTTTTATAGATAGTTTCTAGCTCCCCTGATCTTATCCCATTCGTTCCCTATAAAATATTGGGGGATGCAAGTTTGTTTTTCCAAGACAACAGTCCTATAGTCATATCCTCTTTCAAAAGAATTATATTTGTGGTTGATAGATTATAGAAGACCTTGAGTATTAAATGATGTTTTTATTGTTTATAAAACATGAAGGATTATGTGGTCTTCTATTTTTTATCACACCGGGCATGACCCACATGAAATTAGGTATTGGTCATTGGTTTTTTAGATATTATTGAGATGAAATTATTAATTAAAAAAACTATTTTCATGCACATAGATGTGTAAAAGGTAACAAAACAAATTCATTGGTTTAACCAAACATAAACACTATGAATTTTCCCTATTAATGGGGCACATCAGCTCTACAACCCTATGAATTGTTGTTTACATGATCATCATTCTATGCCTGATTCGCCATTATTTTTCTTTCACATTCAATTGATTCACATTATCCCTTATTTGTTTCTATTCTAGTTCAGTTCAAAGGTCATCCACATGATCATATATTGTCTCAATCGCATTAAATCTTCCATCAATTGGGCCACAAATTGTGATATTAGTAATGATTGCTTCGTTTCATTTGAATAATGTTAATCCAACTTCCCATCTAGATGTTTTATCTTCTACTCATCCTAATGAAGCTTCTGAGTTCTAACTAACTTCTCCTGATTACACGCGATGTCTATATGGTGACTTCTTCTCCACACATTTTTCTCAAGGAATTCTGAATGAGAATGTATATAGCTGGATCATCCACCCCTCTTGAGTATATTCATGGAATTTAGTTGTAGAGTGACCCCATTTAGATCATCCATTATGATTAACTTGTTTTTTAGATGAAAAATTTGATCTATTTACACAACCATATATTGATAGCTTAGCTGTTCTAAACAAAATTAGAATCATATTTATCCAAATATTTTTGTCAGCAGGTTCATACTTTGGGAATGTAGCCAAGAATTCTGCTATGGGGTCTTCCTTTAGAATAATGTCATATGGATTAGCTTCTATATCATGATGTATATTTTCATCACCTTATTCCAACTTGAAAAGAATGATTCTATCAGTCCTGCCAGTAGTAAAACCAATAGCCATGATTGATTGATCACTGAGATCCACGGCATTGTCATCTCAGAAACATGATTTTGTATTAACTGAAACACTTTTAATGAAAGGATCTCAAGTTCCCCCAGTCATACTCAAAATAAGGGCCCCAGATAATCTGAGTATTGTTCAGAGGAATTTCATGTTTTTCAATCTGATCAAATTAAAAATAAACATTCCTACGTAAGGTAGAGAGCGTACATTGGTCAATTTATGGTTTCTCATAGTCCTAGCTTGAAATAATCGAAACACTAGGATATGGTACATTTTATATGATTGAGTGAACTAAAAGATCCAGAGAGGCTAACCTGGCCTCTCCAAAACTTCTAGAACTTACAACTATTATCACTCTAGACACAGGTCTTTGTGCTTGGTTATGTACATCTATTTCACATCTCCAACCAATAAAAAGGGGGTCTATTGTGCATTATTAAACTACATATAGAATTTATCATTCAAGGAATCTGGATAAAACATGTGATATGTGGTAACACCAGATAATGATCTTGTTCTTAAATTAAGAAATTTAGAAAATAATATTAAGAATGATTCCTCCAAGGTTTCAACATCAACTTCCCCTAGAGGGGTCCCTTTCTATGCAACTTCTCCCACATGTCACCGAATTATAATGTCATGGGAAAGGACACCATCATTTCAACAGCTAATAATTATGGTGGAGACATCAAATAATGTAGTACATCTACTATATATGTCATGGTATGTGTATTGCCTTAAGAATGAACTTAATCCCCTAGCTCAACCATGTACCTATACCTCTCTATCTAGGATACATGGAAATTAGTTTTCTCATGACCATTGCATTGAAGATCCATCCCAACCTAGTTCTGGATATTACACATTTCATAAGGACTAAGGAATTTCTTATTGACATCCATGATCTATGAATCCTTAGTGTAGACATCATCCTCATATATATCCATAAAACACAATTGGTTCCTAGGATCTTGGGTAGGTACTATGATGAACACCCTCGATGGTCCCCCATCATCTTGATTTTGTCCAACTGGATCCATTATTCATAATGTAGCTTCTCCTTTTACACCTATAGCTATTTCACACTATGGAACTATTGGATCTATTGTTATAGCTTCTCCACCCTGGTGTGCATCATCACAACTGCCATGACATACGTTCTCCACCATGTGACCATGAACATGAGTTAATCACACCCCTCATTAGATTAGATGGTTTATTATTTTATTGTTTCCCCTAGGTAGGAATCCTCCTATATTTTTGCATATGACTCGACTAGACTAATACTGGTAGTGTTTCGAGGAAGATCATTCTACATAATTTCATATTCCGACATGAACATGTGCCAAACCATCCTAATTGATAATGTTTTTTCTTCATGTTTTACCCCTAAATTTACATTTTAGGTCATCCTATGTTGATGTCTATACTTACTCATGATATATTGTGTGGTATATGGTTCACATATTGGCTCGAAGTCCACTTGTTCCACTAGTACTCTGCATCAAAATTCCATGAGGTACGATAGATCCTCTTTGATTCCAATGTCTTCATCAATGGATGCACCTATTTGATAAGGAAATGATTTTAGTTGATTTTTTCTTCACATCAGATCATTACCACCAACATTGTCTTGTTTATATTTAATGGGAAACACCCTACTATATTTAGAGTTCCATGTCAACATTTCATCCTTTGAGGGAAAATGTAATTTAGGTATTCATATCCCCACATGTGAAATGTCACACTACCATAAAAGAAGTATGACAACCCAAAAACTTGAAACAGATTCATCCCTTTTCTAATTTTATAGGGAAACATATACTACCTCACTGACATTGGGACCCCGTGGTTGAAGTGCTTCCAAATAGACATCATCAATGGCATGTAAAACGTGGTTGGTTGTTGTACCACAATCACATATATCTTTAGTAGCATCCTCCAAAAATTTAACATCGATGTGAACCTTTCCAACGTGACTACCGTTTGTTTCTTCATGTAGTTATTTTACCCACACAGTTTCCATTAGATATCAATTTCGATCCTCTAGTAAGAAACATAAATGCATCGTTGAGCCCATCTTGGGTAGTTATGCAGCTTCACTGGATGTTTCTTGGGCACCCCTCCCCCCATTAGTGGTACTATTCTTAGTATTGTTTTAGAATAGACCTTAGCAGTAAATAAATTTTATGTCCATTATTATCTACTTAACCTTACCCATGACTGACACTAGATCTAGAATAAACTTCACCAGACATGGAATCTTCTCTAGATTCTCCCTTGAATTCTCTAGAGGGAGAAATTCCCATTAAACACTCATACAATGGTAATAATAGGAATGTGATTGAGGTACCATAGGATTGTGAATACCTCCACATGGTGGAGATGAAATGTGTTCTTCCTCAGTGACCATCAACTCAGTAGTTCTTGATTGATTTCATTTGGTAAATAAACATGGAATTGAGGTTCTCAAGTAACTTCATACATGTCAAAAAACCTCTACTCTTTTTCAAATTCTACATAGTATGCACATTCACAGTAGGCCCATACACTTTTCTCAGTGATATTTAGGCACTAGCGTAGGTATCAATCATCAATCCATCCTTTTTCCAGGTTTCCTAACCCCACCTTGAGTATTTATTAGTATTGCGGTGAATAATAATATATCATCAGTGGTTTCCCATCAATTTTGTTGATATTTTTTTAATGATGGTATATTTTGACAGGAGAATGATACATCCAAGTATGGACATTAGAATCCATGCGCTAGTAGTACTGACCATGTGTACATCTGAACTAGTAAGTTGGTTTGTTGCTGCTTTCTGTCAAGATGAAGATATCATTCCTCAGACTGAATCCATAAAAGTTAGTCTCATAAATATGGGATAATTCTTATACACTTTTAACACCTACTATAGTAGTGATTCATGATCATAATGGAATATTACATACTCCATAATCATTATAGTATTCACCACATCATCCTTTTGGGCATCATCCCTAAGGAACTCCAAAGTAGCTTCCTTCTAAGACATTCATTTGGGACTTAGTCAACAATTGTGAACCTATTTTTAGTGTTAGTTTATAGAAAATGTTCTCATAGCACAAGATCAGAGATCTAGTGTAGATTTTAAACTTATCATAATGAAAATAGATGATTGGGATGCTCCGGTTCACTAGGGAATGTCCACGGAGAAACAGTCCATGGAACTCGGTTCATAAAGAGAATTTTTAGGGTAGAAGGCTTAGTAAAAATAATGATTAGGTGAAATCATTTGTGATTATGTCTTATAGATGATGATCCCCTAGTGACCTATTAAATTCTATCGTTCAATAAATGTTTTCATAGGACTCTACTACCCAATATTCACAGCGACATCAACCAATGGGCATCACGACCATTCATTGTGAACATGCTTCATGATAATTTAGTTATAATCAAATTATCATCCTCATATGACACTCTGATCCTCTTCAGATCTCATTCTATAGGGGTGAATTTTTTGTACTAAAATATGTTCCTTGACGTATGTTGAGGATGGAGACAGTTGGTTGAGATGATATCCAAACTCAATGGCCCAAAAAATAATCAAAGGGGTTTTCCTTGTGAAGATATTTCACATAGCCCCTTTCTCCCAATATGTTGTGAGGCATTTAAAGAACCCTTTGTGTGTTTTATGATCCCGCAGACCATTCTGAAAGAGGTTAAAAATACTCATTAGGAGGATAAAAAGATCATGCCACTTTGAGAAGGTAATTTTTTCTTCACAGTGTGCCTATGATCATTGTGAAACCCCATTCCCTATGAAAGGATATCTCCCCCTTATCAACGATATTTTTTCCGTCCATTAACCTTATGATCTCGCATTTGACAAAGACCCAGAGCACTAAAAGCTGAAGAGAGAAATGAATCACCACAATTACATGTGCATCATGAAACCCTCATTAAATTATTCCCATTTACCCATTCCTATTGTTGGGATTTCTTTTGAAAAGGTAATATCCATTCATGAAAGGGGATGTGTCTCAAATTTACTTTTGGATTAACGGATCATTCAAAATTTGTGCTACACTCTATTATAGCATCATAACATCATGCCAAGAGAGTATCTAATATATTCGTGTAGTTTCATTATTCGTGAAGCCCCAAACCTCACAAAATCAACTAAGCATTGGGATGAACCCCTCAGTGAGGACCTATTTCATGCACCCCTCCCAGTGTTAAAACAATTATTTATTGGTTCCTCATGTGGTGTTTCTTGTTTCATTTCACTACATAGTTCTTTCTCACATAGGTACACCAATGTATATATTTTTCACATAGCTACTCTAATGTGGAACACTCTGATAACCACTCCTCCACCCCATTACCATCAATAATTGATGTTTCCTTCCCTTCCACAAATGTGGTGGGTTTCAATTATGTACATCCATGAGGTGAGGAATGATTCGTAATCTTTTTATCTAGAAAATGTTAAAAATACCAACACCATCATCCCCAACACATGATGTTATACATTATAATCAATTAAATTCACATGGTGTTCTGAAACATGAGTATTTTTCATGCCCACATGTATCCATAAGAGTTGCATCTTCCTCGAATGGAATGAGATCCTCCTTGAATGGAATGGAATATTCCCACAGGGGAAGTCAAACCATCCCCGTGTAATCCCCTGGTCATTCTTGTGGGAGGTGGTGATGTTGTTCCTTATTTCCTCGTCCATGTGAAAATAAAAAATATGGGATGATTATTGTGGACTAATTACACCCCATCCCTCTCCCATTTTTATTTTTCACCATAGGCCTCTCCAGTTTGTAATCTCTTCTCCATCCCTCGCTGATGAATCATTGGTGACATGAGAGTATGATATTCTAAATCCTCTTATTTCTCACACTGATCATGACTCATGTGGGTGTAACAGATAGTAGTGATGGTGGCATCCTCATTTAGGTAAGTCTTTCTGGCATTAGTATTAGCATCCACCTTCATGGTCTGATAACCATGCGTAAGATTCAAATCATTGAACTACATGGGTTTTTATCCATGTATTCTAAAGAGAGTATGTAAGATTCCCCCTGTGGTTCAATCCCAATAAATGGTAAGCCTTAGTTCCTTTATCCATGTGGTGAACATCATGGACTTTAGTATCCACCATCATCCATTATTATCCAGATAATTACCTAGAGAATCTATATATTAGGAGGGTTTTTCTACACTCAACAGTCACATCTCTCTTTGGTCCATCCATGCAGCTGAAATGTGTAAGCCACAAACACATGTCCTATTTTTGATTAAGCCACTCTTATGCATATTCCCCAACAATATTCCTCCATGAAATCTCTTTAGGATTAATCCCAAATGCACAAAATTCATGAACAACATGGACTTTGATTTCCAAATAACTGAGTTATGTATGAATCCTCTACAGGGTTCACTCCCAACATCCGAAACAATCCATCCAATCCATACATTTATTATAATCCATTCAAATATGTTCTGATTATCACATGGGACACCAAATCCCGGTTGAATCATGCCATGAAAATGGGTAGTCTCTATGTGTAATCCCCATCCACATCATAATTACCCAAAGAAACACATGGTTAATCTAAGTATGTAACCCCAACACAATCCATCCAAGAAAAATCATCTTGCAACAGGCAGTCTAAGTTCCCAGTCCCCACATCATAACTTCCCAAAACTCATGGGGCTTGATCCTTGTCTTATAAACAAGGTATGTAGGATTCCTCCATGAGGTTCATTCCCATCCAATGGTATACCTTTTTGTCCACCTCATTGGGGTTTACATCTTTGATCAAACATCATTAATGACTATATCATCCTTCACGGTGTGACAACAATCTCTTAATGGGACACACCACTCTTATGTCAATACTCATAGGGTGTTCTGATCCATATGTTCGGAAAACATTCCAAGTTCCCCCTCCTTAGCATTCACCAATCCGATCCACCATCATAAGTGTTTTGATAAGTCCCTTATGTCTTCACAAGACATAAAAATCACCACACTTCAACTATATTTGTCTTTATACTAACAACATAAAACATTTTAAACTTTGGATTCCCATGTAAATAATTAGAATACATTAATATGTCATAATATTCCACTCGATCGATGTGGGATGCCTTGAGATCAACACTCTTGAGAATCCCTCTATTGAGGATGAATATATGTGACAAATGTTCTAAAATCCAGACATGCCACTGCTTCCCAATGTGACTACATCCCTGGCAGAAGGTTTCTTCCCTATCAAGACCCATATTAATGTCAAGACAGACGCTACATAACTAACCGGAATCCATTAAGAGATGAAACTAGGAATGAGTTTCACAGACAACATCATTATCAAAAATGTAGACCATTACATGGAAACAATTTCTTAGGAGGAATCCACAAAAGGAGAGACCGATATAACATCCTCCCATTAAGATTATGGCATAGACATCCCTGAATAATTTATGAAATTCAACCACCTTTGGAATGTAGGAATGTGGGAAATAGTCAGTGCATCTCCATGATGATGAATGCCCCATCAAAAGGTGTTCGAAACAATGATCCATATAGATATTACAAACATACACCACAACCCCTAGATAATTATCCTATTATGATTATTTTCAAGGAATAAAATAAATAATGAGAAATTTGATGCACGTTTAATCAATTAAATTGCATGAAATCGATATATATATATATATTGTTTAATCGATTTGTTTTTTAAAATTACTTTATTTTTTTAACTAAGACACAAAGAATAAAATAGAGGAAGTATAAATTAAAATAATATTATACAAATGATTTCACAATAATAAATTTGTAATTAAAATTGGTTTTCAAGATAAATTTAAAATTAATAATTATACTTTGATGCTTCAAAAATTTAACATTGAAAATTGACCCAAAATTGAGACAAAAACATATTTAAATAAAAATTAATTATATCTATATTTTAAGAAATACATGATAATTATTCAATATCACATGGTTAATTTATAAAACATAACAGGTATTGATACACAAACATATTACAAATCAACATTGAAAAAAACTATAGTCATAGAAAGATTATTTTCTTCTTATTCACCTTGTGTACATAAATAACATAGAAGCATGATAAGATATAAATTCAATTATCATTATTAAAATATTATATAATATATAATTTATACTTTTAAACTAATTTAGTTCTGTTTTAAAACACTTTGATAATAATAATACAATTAATTTTGGGTCTAATAGTTACAAAAATCAAAATTCCAAAAAATTATTAGAATGTACTCTTAAAATTTTTTATGATACAATAATTTTTCATAAAACAGTAAATATATATGAAAACATATGCACATTACAAATGATCTCATATATGGAGAAAAAAACACTCTAAATTGTATTAATAACAAAAGAAACCATAAAAATCGGATACCCCTATTGTGGGGTAGTTTTTATTTTTCTATTATACTCAATATTTCCACATTAATAAATCATGAGATGGTTCATCAAAAATTATTTGGCCCAAGAAAAAAGAAAATAAATCATCATTTAAATTTTAGAATTATATATCCATGTTATGTGCCACATGTTTTAATATATCATTCATGGTGTGTTGAGGATCCTATTATTCTTAGGAAGTCTGATAAACATTTATTCTATTAATAATATAATGACATGTCCTTGAAAATAATAAATGAATAATAAATAATTATTCTATTAAAATAAAAAATCATTTTTAACTTTTATTATATAAGTTATTTTAATTGAAAGTTACCATTTAATTTATGAAAAGGCTGATAACAATTATAACGATTCATTTACAATATCTTTTAAAATAATTTTAAAATGATTTGAATATATCACAATCAATGCGAAGAAAAACACAATTTCACTTTTCTAGTTAACAAATCATGTAATTTTCATGGTCATTTAAAATATTACCTATAATTAAAAGTATTTTTTTGATGGTTTTGTGTTACAATTTTCATAACTAATGGTTAGTCATTTAAAACCAAAAATAACAACCCCTATTTATATTTTAATTTTAATATATTATTAATAAGTTACCTATTCCAAACATAAAATTTTATCCAAATAATTGAAATGATACATATCTATGAATCATTCCAATAATCGTTGAAATTTTGAATTATTTCACTCAATAATACTCGAAAATATTTTGAACATTATCATGATTAAAAAATCCTTTTTTGGGAAACCATTCCTTATTCACACAACAAAAATATATATAAAATAATAATGAAAAAAATTCATTTTATGTATATACACATAATAGAAAGGATCATATTATAAAATAAAGTACAGGATCATAATGAAATGAAACAAACACTCATCCATAGCACATTTTATCCATAGCACCAAATTTAGATTCTTCTCAATGGTAGAAATAAAAGGAATCTATTGAATTTCATGATATGAAAAGAATGAACCAAAATTCATAAGATTAGAATGGAATAAAAATCTATAAATCAATATAATTTTATATATTAGTGTGCACTCATATGCCTTGTAAAATATTTCATTGAATATATTTGATGTTCTATAATATAGTCATTTCTTAGTTAATAAATTGATATATCTATATGTTATTTAAAAATTTTTACAAAAAATTATCATTGTTCAAAATGATATCTCACATATCATTAAAAGGATAATAAAAAAATAATATTTCCCATTAAAGTATAATTATGGTGATAACACCTTCATAGTATAAAAATATAAATTATAATTTTATCAAGGAAATTTTTAAAAATATATATTTTAATTTGGCTGATAAATACTATAATTATCCTTGTAAAAGTTATTAAAATATTTTATATTATGAAAACATTGAAAATAATTCATTAAAATATAATTTATAACAATTAAATAAAAAATAGTCAATCAATTAAATGATATTTTATTTTAATTAGAACATTTTATAATAGTCTATAAAAAATTTTAGATGACAAAATACTACATGCTGAAGAATTTATTGATGTTTGAGTAAGGCCTATTTAGGTTATGATGCCAATGAACCTTTCACAGTGTCAACGTCCTATTTATATTACTAAATCCAAATTACCTGAATTGTAGAATAAATATTGAGTACCTATGTGCCTTATTCAACTAATGAAATCATATTTCACTACTATTGATTCAAATCTTCTTATCCCAACACATGGATGGGGACACATTTTCTGTCCTATGGGATATGTACATGTTCTCCCAAATTTGGGATTGATTATCTATTTGGTGTTTTCAATTTCCTATAGACCATTGTTTATTTTTTCTATAAATAGTATCCATTGACTTACTCTTTTTAAAACATAGTATAATGAGGTGACCTATGTTGTGGAAAACATATTGAAATTGGTGAAAAGGCTCCATGATTCACATTATATGATTTGAAAATCAAAACATAATGTTAGATTCAAAATGATAAGTCATACAATGGTATCATTCCTATTATCATTAAAAATTGTTACTCATAGTAGGTCTGGTAGTTATACCTTGAATGGGGGGGAAGGAGCATAAACAACATTTTATTGAATAGCATTAATTGTTTTCCATATTTAATTATATTGAACATCCTATATTAGTTTGATCATATTGATCATTAATAAAAAACCCTTAGTACTTACTCCCATGTTCAATTTAAATAATTTTAAGGGAATGGAAAAAAAAATTTACATGGTTTGATCTCAGTGTAGTAAAAAAACTCCATGATACATCTGGTTATTAATATGAGCTATATATATATAGTATTATAATCTGTGTGAAAATGATAATATATTTTGTCTTTTACCAAATGTATATTTTATTATAATAAAATCTAATTAACATCATATTAGGTATGTGTTTTATCTATCAATAGATAATCTCCTTCTACCACTCAATAGAAATATAATTGTTTTTATACTATAACTGTAAATCTTAAATGGTTATTGATGAACATTAATCTAGAGTTATCTTCAACTACCAAGTTAATTTCTTCTATAGTCAGACTGAAGTTCAACATTTCATGTGTTTCGGGTATAAATAATTTGAACCACAACTATCATGATTTATAATTTAAACAACATCCCTAAGATATAAAATGATGATGGACCAGCTCTCCACATTTTATCAAATAATTATTACGATCATATAAATATATTCATAGCATAATTCTTATTCATTATGTGATCTTCAATTCATAAAATGTTTTGGTGAATGTATGTGGATGAATCCATTTATTAAAATTTCAGAACATTATTTTCTTCTCAAATCAGATGATTAAATATAAAAATTAAAAATTAGTTGAATAAGATTGTACATTTTTATTCAGAATATTACATTGAATTTATAGAAATTTGATATCATAAAACATTGATATTTCTACTCATTTATTTTATGAGTTAACCTACAATCCATAATGGTTTAAGCATTAGTGTAAAAACATCTATCACATGTCCCTTAAAATGGTGTACATTCACTTAAACACATTCAAAATCATAGAATTATTCTTGAGGACATTATTAATGATCATGGAACAAACAAGTCAATATATTCTCAATATCTCACCATTTACATCCACTATACACCAATAGTCCTCAATCTATGATTCTAATAGATCATCCTATGATTCAAGTCAACTATTTTTTTACATTTTGTAAATTGAATAATCATGCCATGTATCTTATATGGGGTGATATCTTTATACATTTCACTAATAGTACATTATATCATTAGCTTATATCTCTATATACTGATCAACTCCTCTTCTAATCTATTTTAAGTATGGAATATTTATTTCCTCTGTTGGAAGACCTCATATTCTGTAAATTAATACTAAATTATACATTATTTTGGTTATTGAAATAATAATTAAACATTTTATATACATAAAATATTTTTTAAAATTTTCATTATAATCAACTAATGTTATTTGTATATTTGAATTCTTCCTCTTCTAATTGTTCAACACATTGAAGTAATTTTTAATTTTTATTAACATATTATTAAAAAATTTATTCAACACCTCAATCTATTGATCCTTATGATTAGTCTATTTTTTATCAATATGTCATCTGGTGTAATAAAAAAATTATTTTATAGCATTGTCACTTAAATCACGTTATATTAAAATTAGACATATTTCTTCAACATTATAACCTATATAAATTTCAATTTTTGAACTATAATCATAACAGACACTATAAAATGAAATGTTTATTAGATGATTGAATAGTTAATACATGGAAAAACATAATTCTCAACTTTACTAAAATATAAATTTTAATACAATTAATAATTTAATGAGTTAACATTGTCAAAAAATTACCATCTACATAACTCATATGTATATCCCTAGCTAATGTAGTGACTCATACATGAAATAATCATACATATATCACCTCAACTACAACCATACATTAGTGTATGATAAATTTATCTTCTCATATGTTAATTACCACCATAATATAGATCCTAATATGCTGACCGAAGTAGTTTTTATCGCATTATATTGTGTGTTATGTATAAGTACCTTATGTGGGGTATCAATTGTCAATACCATTAAATTAATTTGAAAACATGAATCCTTATACATATTGATCCCTTTATATGAAGATATAACAATTTTTTATAATTTAATCATTGATTAATATTCTAGTAAAACATGTTCATCTCATTATACGGTATTCTATAATAGTAAAAATCAACTCAAATAATCATCTATTAATTTGATATCATTATCCATATTTTTTCTTTAGCTATGTTTTCATTCAAAATATCTTGTGAATTCATATATTATTTTCAATAAATGATATATATCTAACAGAAACATCTTCTAATGTATTTCATCCCTGGGTAACATATGATATTTGTATCTTCATTATAAAATCCATCAATTTTTTATGTTTTATATTTCGATGATGTGACATCAAATAATATAAAATATTGCATACAGATAAATTTCACATATAATCATTACAGAAACATTGATATACTCATCCACGATTGGAACAAAATATGACTAACTCATCTTCATCTAGAGGCTCATATTAATATCATTGAATAATATAAATCAGCCTAAAATGGATTTTTCCCTTCACCCCCCCAAATAATAGTAAATGTCCCATATGGGATAGTTATTCTACATTTCATTGAATGTTTCATGAGTCAATTATTCATAAAATATTAATTATAATTATTTTATTTGATGATTCGATTATAAGAATAATTAATTTTTGGGACACTTCTAGAAATATTGAGGGCTATGAATGTTCTACATCATCTTCCTCCATTAGTAAATGAAAATATCTTCCTTAAATGTATTCAAAATATAATTCCATCGTCTAACAAATCTATGTATATTATCCTTAATTTCATTATTTGGAAATAATACATGCATCTATATTGTTCATCTTCTTAGGGCTTCACCATTAAAAGTAAGAACATTCTATATAATTACCTCCTGATGGCCTATAAGAACCATCACATAACCATCATATAACTATGTTTGATAGTAATTGAATATAGAGAATAATGAAAAGTATGATAAATCATAATCACCATTTGATTAGATCTTAAATCTATACATTGGTTTTCTTACTTCAATTTTTAATTTTATGTCAATGGTTTATTCTCTATATTACCAATAATAAATTCATTAAATCACAATTTGAGGGAACCCCATCTAATAATTCACCAATCATGTTATTTTGGTTTTAAAATATTCTGTATTTGAGGACATTGGTTTTTCTTTAGCCATGAGTAATTCAATATTCAAATCAACATCATCCTGGCCCATGCTCGGGGTAGTGGACAAGTGAGAATATTATTGACAACAATGATTTCCCATATATAAACATAAAGTGATATGAATTTAAAAATCATATTATTGATATTTATAATAGAGTGTAAATATTAATTCTTACATACATAAAAATTTATAGGATAAAAACATTCATAAAAATGAAGGTATCACCCACTTTACAATTTACATTTCAGTTTTCCATAAAATGATAAAATATCTATCAAATAAAATACATTCATGTTAAAATGAGGATATTGTTGAATGTACCTCTTGGATGATTATATATTATATCACTTTATTCTCTATATCTAGAATAATTTCATCATTAAGAGCCTCAGTCTATATATTTATCCATTTACAATCCACCAACTTTTTAATATTCAATATCTCTATGTTCACTTGTTGTCTAAATTTTTCTTAATCCATTTCGACAAAAAAAATCATCAACACTACTATGACTATTCTTACTACACCTAAATGGTTAAAAATATATTAATTATTCATCACAGATGTAATCAACTAATGTAACAAGGTTGAATATGTTTGATATAATTTCATCAAAGAGTGATTTCATCCAATAGTTATGAAACATGTTTCATAGTTTTCACTCAATGTATCCAAATGATTACCTCACCTTTAATTAAATTAATATATGAATAATTAATTATTTTTATAAATTGTGGTAAAACTTTATATTCATATTAAAAAAACAAAATATTTTCTTTTCTAAATCCAAAATCATTATTCTATTCAGATCAGTTTTTTATTCTGATTTCACCATTAATTTTACAATAGTCTATCTTTTGTGTCTTAATGTTAATGTTCTACATACCTACAAAATTCAAATTACATGGGAAATTATTTTTATAATTTTATAGAAATGATCTATCACCCAATTTGTCCATTTCATTAATTTTCATTGTGTTATCCATATTTTTTCCCATTCTATCATTACAACCATTGATATATGTTTAAAATTATTATTATATTGATGTTTCTTCTTCATGGTGTCTTTTTTGTAAAAATTATTTACAATTATGTCTTTATATTATATTTCATGTTCTAATACCCTTGTAGTGTCATAATTTATTTCTTAGGACAGTGGTTGGCCTACTTATATCCCACACTAATCCTCATATCATTTGGCACATTACCCATTTGCGGTAACCTCTTGTGTAATGTTATTTGTAATAGGATATGTCTTCTATGAAAATAATATTTTTTTTACCATTCATTGATTTATTAGATCTTATTTTCTTGAATGATTCCATTATCTTTAATAATAATTGATTTATCCGATATATAAGAGATGTGCCATTTCCTTCTTAAAATTAATCATTTATTTTCTCGAAAGAAATCATTCGACATTTATATTCTTATGTGATATTTTATAAGTTAGTTAAATTTAATTAAACCCTAAGGTTGACATATAGTGTATATTAATTTATAATGATGTTTTTTGGATTTTCCTAATATTTATAACAAATTGTTACTATGAAATTGTAAACTAGTGAACATTATATCTAATAATTCTTCTTTTAAAATCCTAATATAATGTTTTAAGATATCCAAATTAAATCAAAGAGAATAAAATGACACTATTATATAATATTATGTTCATGTTAACGGAAATTGACTTTTATATTATCATAATCCTTATTAATTTAGTTCATCTATATTTCCAGTTAGTTAATTCAGTGTTATATTATACAATTGTTTGTTTTATTAACTTTCCACAACACCAAAAAATGAAGAATTTTTTTATTCTTATATTTTTCGAAATAATGATAATTGGAGATTTCTTATAATTCATTAATATGATAATTATCCCTCCATAACCTCTTAAGAGAAATATATCATGCTTATTTATTCTTTTCCAATTTCAAATTAGTGGTTGGTTTTTCCAAATAATCCAACACCAATCAATTTTTGAAATTTAATTTGTAACATGCACTATAAAATGAATTGGAATTAATGAAGGATAAGTTTCCATTACAAGTGGTTACTTAAGTATTTATTCATGTAGAATATATTTCTTTTTCTAATATTAAGAATCTTATTTTAGTCAGTTCTTTATACAATAAAATAAGAAATTATTTATAAAATTTATTGGGTCATCTCTCTTCATTATGTTATTATTCTTCTTGATTCACAACACAGATTTTCAATTTAATAACCCTCAGAAGGCACATTAAATATTAAGTGTTCTTATGATATTTAAGATTACAAAATTTATATTTACATTTATCTTCTAACATTCACATTTTCTCCTAATTAAACATACTCTCATATAACATAGAATTATAAAGTTCCATTTAATTTTTTTCCATGATCATTTTATTATTATTATTATTATTAATATTTTCATTGAATATATCCTCTAGTAAAATAAATATTTCCATAACAAATTATATTACGATAAAATTCTTAGAATAACTCCAAATTAAATATTTATAATAAATAAATAATTTTTTTCAAATGTATAAATATTTCCCTTTTTCTTCCATGATTTATTTTAAAATTTTAAATTCTTGGATACCTATGTTAAATTAATACTATAAATAATCATGTTCTAATTTGAGCTATAATATTTCATCAAATAGATCTACAGCGAATGTTTTTTTTTGTATTAGAATTGTTTAATAAGAACAATTAATTCTTGATTCCAATGTTAAATTATTCAAATATTTCAATATTTTTATACTATTTAAATCCTTATATTTCATCTATTAAGGAATTCAGTATACCATTTTCAAAAGAAATATTTTAACCATATTTTTCTCTTAGATGCGGAGGATCGAAAATCTATAGAGATTATGTATATATAATCCATTAAATTGGGATTACATTTTCTATTTATCATTATTTTGATCAAAATATCCAGGCTTTACCATAAGAATTTATTTTACTTTTCTTTATCTCATGCATCTGATTCTTTTATTCGAAAATATTAATTTCTAAAAATTCAATGAATTTGAACATCATGTAGATCATTGAAAACAAATAAGTCAAAACCAATGAGATTAATAGAGAGAATATATTTATCTTTGATACAAATTTTATGTCTCAATTGACAAAGAACCAATGTTATGACAAGAGTAACTAATCTACAAAACATTTTTCTAAATACATTAATCTAATTATTTTTTTCTCTGAATTGTATGAAACACTTGTAGGTTCTATTATGTTTGAATATTTGATATTCACAATCAAAAAATACTCCCACATACAATTTATTTAATATGATGGGTAAAAGTTCTATTTTAAATTTCCATTCATAGATTGAGAAGCCAACTCCATACTGCATCTGGTTGTTATCGCAAAATATATATTTTCATTATACCAATAGGTGTTATAGTTGAGTAATTTGAAATCCATTACCCAATTGAGAAGTTTGTAAACCCTAATTTCCACAATATGATACATGTTGATGAGTCTTGTCTCTAAAATATAACACTACAACCTGGTAAAATTATGTTATTTTGTTAATTGGATTCAAAATTTTTAAAAGGTTCATTAAAAATAGTGACATGGATGGATCATTGGTTTCTATATAAACATTGGTTATACTCAAAATTCATATCATATTGTCAGGTTATTCTTTTATAATAAATTTGGACCTCTCATTATTAAAATCTTCAATAACATTAACATATATATATTGGTACTTGAATATAGTCCAACTCTAATATTTTGGTTATTTTAATATAGTTATCATATATAGCTTCATCAAAAAATGATTTTATTGACATTCTAATTATCTATCCATTCTAATCTTCCAAATAATGTAGGTTACAAATTCCCATTCAATAATGGATTCATTTAATCAAATTTAATTCTCATATGAAAAATAATCTATTAAAATGTTTATCTAAATTTGCTCAAAATATTTTATAATCTATGAGGATCAAATTTTTTTTAGAATTGAGAACGTCGAACATTGATATTCTTGTACAATTTTATATTTAACCAATATTCCTTCAAGGACACAATAAACAATATAATGAAAACTAAAATCAAAATTAATACAGAATCCTGAAAATATTCTCATAAAAATTCCATTAAAAAATTCAAAAAACTATAGAATGAAGGATAAATATGATCTTTAGGTTCATTGTATGACTATTTTGGTATCATCATAATATCATGGAATATATATGTCATTGTACATCATTAGTCTTCTAAATATGAATATTATGGTTTTCCTAATATTCCACTCATATAAATTTACTCTATCATAGATTATGTTAAACATCACTAGTTTGAATCATTACGAAATCAAGACCCTCTCCCCAGGGAATGATGATACAGATGTATACATTATACAAGGCTATCGATACCATGTAAGATGAGCAAAGATAATCAATTATTTATTTAAAATATTTTTTATTTATTAAAAATTACATGTCACAAATAAATTCTCATTATATGAATCTAAAGGACTAATTTTTTATGGAATATTTTATTAATAAACTTATTTTATAAAATCTATTAAAATTTCCCTGTAATTGAACCACAATACATTCGATCATATACTAATCATACATTATACTCATATTCATAATATTGTGAAAGAAAAATCTAAAATATGTGACATATAATTGTAAATAATACAAAAATTATGATGAATCAGAATGTTTAATCATGTTATAAGGCATGGAAAAGGGAGAAATATCTAATTAAAATATCATGGTGTCATATATGGATATAATAAATTATGGGATAGTTATATAAGAATGTGCTATGTTTGAAAGATATATTAAAATATTATAAAAATGAATTCACAACATTGTGATCAAACCCATGGTTCCCCATATTTATGTCTTGAGAAAACTCATGATATCCTTATTAAATGTTGTGATTGAACCCAGAATTTCAATTACTTATTTTAGTGGAAAACCCATTATTTTGATGCTTTAGGTTGAAAAAACCAATCAATCACATTGTTGAGGTTAAGAAAAAACCCATGATAACCACACATCATTATCTGATAAAAAATAAAAAATTAATTTGTTGGTGATTTATGACCCCACCAATCATCTCTCATAAATATTTGTACCATAAGAACTCTAGTATTATTTTTATTATTAAAACCCATGGAATATAAGTGGGATTCATATCACCTCAAATGGTAATCACATAACCTCTTATCAAAATTCATTTCCATTATACAAAAATTTCAAAAAAATATTAACGAATAATTCACCAATATAATTAATTGGTTATTAAATAAATATCTCCAATATATATATATAAATGATTTTATTTTAAAAAGAAAAATATAATTCAATCCGAAATTAGATTTTTAGGAAACATGTGTCCACATTGTCAGAAATATAATAACTATTAATGTGACATTAAAAGATAATTTTTAAAATATTGAAATTATAAATTTTTTGGAACATTATTTTGAAATAAATTTTGATATTGGATACATAATAAAATAATAACTCTTAACATGATTTTATTTTAAGGGTAATATAAAATGTTAACTTGGAAATGAAAACCCATTTTATCATTTAAAAAAAATTCTTTTATTAAATACCATATAGAAATTATTGATAAATATTTCATTTCATAAAAAGTAAATTGAACATCTACGATCAATACAATGAAAAATTAGTTTGATATCAACATAAAATTGAATAACATTTTTAGGAAAAATAAATATTTATATGATGATAATTTTCACAATTCAAGAGGATTATAATTATTCATAACCTCATCAAATTTTATATACAAAAAAATCCAAATAATATATATATATATTTGACGTTAAATGTAATTTCATTCAAAATAAGGAGGAAATTTGAAAAATTATAATAAAATTATGACTAAAAAATATATTGTAAATCCTTATTAAATGTGGAAAAATTATGATTCATAAAAATAAATAGATTCATAAAACCCCATTATGGGCATGTTACATTCAAATTAAATTCCCTCAAAAGGTTTAACATGAAAAAATTATTCAACATCGTTAATAATGATGTAAAAATGATATAAGTTTTCATATATAAATTATATACATAATATTGATCATGTAAATTGTATAATATAGAACATAAACACGTATCATTTGGTTGCATTGGTTTCAATGAGATTGTTTGGGAATTTGGTGGTGGTAGTGGTGGGGGGAAGACTTCATAACTCTATATTTTATCATTTGGTTCAGTAGTGTTTTTTCCAAGACGATGAATATTATTTATTAATTTTTGATATTGTTTTCTCTATTGAAGTTATGGTACAGTCATAGGTTTTATTAGATAGTATTTATTCATGACTATGGTTGGTATTCTCATTTTAGGGATTGATGATGATGTTCCCAGTGTAAAATTCCAGGTGGTTTTCCACATAGGTTTATGAAGATTTTAATTTTGTGTGGTGTGATCTTATTGGAGGGAGTTCTGAATTTTGAATTTTTTTTGATCGGTTTTGGTTTTTATTTTAATTTTTAATTTTCAATTGTTTTATGGGGTTTTTTGAAGTGTTAGGTTTTATACTTTTTGATTCTACTGGTTCTCACTAAGCCATATAATATATGATATTAAAAAAATAAAAAAATTAAGATTTTAGTTAATAATATAAAGTCAAATTTTATTATAAAATTTTGAAATCCGTGAAGAATAAATAATTGGATCATTAATTTATAATAATACTATTTGTAAATTAATTATGCCATCACATGAAAGATACAAATATAATTGTTCTTGTTGGTTGTCCAAAAAACTCAAATAAGAAATATTATAATTGATATACATGTTTGGTCAGAAACATGATTCGATTGGAATTATAATATTATTAAGAGTAACTATTATATTATTTATATTATATATTTTTTAAAACATATTTCAAGAAATATTTTAAAAAATAAACACTATAGAGATGAAAATGGAGGTATGTTTCTTTTTAGATGTAGAAGTATAAATGTATTCATGAGTGAAATTTTCAATTAACATAGAATGATAGAGAATCATATTGTTTTTAATGTATTTTGAATTTAATCATGGTAAAAATATCATATTTTTTCATTAAATACCAATTTTGAATTTACCATGTGTGGTATGTAAGTAAATAAATCATGTCACATAATAGAGACTATAATATTCCAGTGTGAAAAGAAAATTTCAATATTTTATTGTAAAATTGAAATGGTCGATAATTATTATCCTATATAAATAAAAAAACTACATTATTTAAATAGTATTTTTTTACATTTAATGGTTAATATAGTATTTGATGGAAATGATAAATAAAAATAGACTTTAGTGTGTGATTTAAAGAAATGATTAAAACTTGAATGTTGAATTCACGTAATTATTTTATATTGAATTAATAAGAAAACATCTTATATGTAGTGGATTATTCAAGTGGAATAATATTATATGTTATGAGAGCTAGAATGTTTTTATAATGAAATTCATCATTTTATGTTGGCTCATAATGGGTGTTGTATGGCCCCAATTATAATGGTATAATGGAATTTTTAAAATTTTAAATTTTAATATAAAGATAAAGTGTATCATAGGAAAAGTTGACTGTAAAATAGAACATAGTCGACATGGGCTATGTTTTGGTCATGACAGAACCCAACCATTAAATTTGGTGTCAATTTTTTACACTTTATGTGTCGTTTAAAACATATGTTTTTTAATTTTACATTTTCTGTTTTGACTATGTTAAGAAACTATAAAATAATTATTTTTGTTTAATTAAAAAAACAAATTAGTCCATTTTAAATAATTAGGACATATTGATAGAAAATATGAAATTTGTTTAATGAAATAAAATTTATAAGGCTGATATAAAATATTTTTTATATTATTTCACAAAATTTCACATTTTTAAAAAAAATATGTTTTATATACCATTAGAGCTATGTATTAGATAATTTTACAATTTTATCACTTATATGTAAAAAATATGATTTATTTTTATTAAAATTACTGTTCCAAAACCTAATTACTCATTATTGATACTTAATTAATAGAATCTATTTGAAATTAGTTTTTTTAATAATTATGCTTATGATTCAAAATGTTATACATGTGATTACCAAATTAAAATTATAATTTTTAAATAATTAATTATAAATACAGTTCTTTTCATGTAATTTTTTTCTATATCATCAATATAAAAATTAATAATAAAATATTAAAATATACTTATAAACCTTATTTTTCATTATTTACATATAAATAAACAATTTTAATATAATAAAGAAATCATATACCAGGATAATGTCGACCTGATTAATTAAAAAATGAGGTTATTTTTATCAAATTTAATTAATTTAATTAAAAATTTATCCTTTATATGAAAATATAATATAAATTTTTTTATAACAATAAAATTCTTAACATTTAATGTTATCAATCAGGTTTCATAAAAAATCTTATTTAAACAATATGTTAATATATTAATTTTAAATATCACATTTTATTAGAATAATATATTCAAAATGATATGTTTTTTTATTGGGTAAAAAATGAAAAACATTAAAAAGGATATATTTAAATACATATCTTCTTAAAAAATAATAGTTTTAATGACATTTAATTTGATATTTGTCTTTGAACTATTAAATTTATTAAAATAATTGGAATTTAAATACATTATAAACCTTTATAAATATTAATATGTAATAAATTTAAATATATTACATTATAAAAATCATTCTATTATAATATTATTTAATTATAGTTTTATTGTTGTGGTAATTTTTTATTTATTTATTATATAATATTGCATTATGTAATATGGTATGTTATGGTTAATTTTAGTTTTTTTTTCATGCATCATATGTTTGTAAAAGAAAATTTTATATAATGGGAAATCATTGCTAAAATATCATGGTGTACATTCTCCTGAATTAGATAATTTGTATTTTAAAACACTACTGATCACTATATAATGAGACCTACTAAGGGTTTACATAAGATATAGAGGAATAATTTTTTAAATTGTAATTTGATATCCATCACACTATCATGAGTATGAATACAAAATAATCTTTTTTTATCTGAATATTATTATATTGAGATTCTCAAACATTTGTTCATGATATTCCTCCTAATCTATATATAATTAACAAGAGTTATTAAAGGCATAAAATTTAAAACACCAATTTATGATGTCTTATTCGTGACATAGATTTCCCATGGACAATTCCTATAATATTTTATATCCAATATATATTCAAACCCATCCTGAAGGTTCATATTTATTATGATAATCAATAAAGAATATCAGTCGATTGTGAAAAACTGGGTGTGTTGTTTGGATTATTTATTTACACCTAGTAAGGATCATGTCAATAGCCAGCAAGAAATTTTAGGTATAGTACCCCAAGGTAAATCTATTCCAGTTACAATATACATAGGATTTTTCCAGACAAGTATATCATCACTAGGTACCAATAAATATTAACATAATTTTTTTTTATAATGTTCTAACATAAAAGAGTATTACAATAATTTTAAAAAATGGATTCTCATCCAAATTCCAAAAAACAATTCCTAATAAATAACTAAATACTACAATAATTACAACTGGGATAACCAAAAACCACAACCATAGGAACTGTGTAAAAAAATACTTTAAACGCAGTCATTGATACCAATAGAGATAACCCAGGATAAACATATTTTTATTTTACTTACCCTCCGTTAATAAAAATTTATTTGTACTAAAAAGTTTAATAATATGATAAACAAATTTTATAGTGTCATTGAGAAATAGATACATAAGATAATTATTTTAAAAGACATGTTAATATTTATCAATAATTTACTGATAAATTAATCCATTATAGACATATCTTATGTATTACTAATAATTATATCCTAATGGATGCATACATAATAATGGTGTGTGAAAATTTTCTCTATATGTGAAAATTAATAAATTAATCATAAGAGTTAAAAATTTTACAAAATATTGATAGGTGAGGAATTTCTGACAAAAATATCATGCGGTAATAAGTGGAAATAATAAACTTTGATTTAAATTATGAAATTTTATATAGAAAAACATAACCATAGATAGATCATCAATGCATAATACCAATTATGTCATTCCATATAATCATTAACAACAACGATGAATTATGAAATAAAAAAAATAAGAAAGTAGAATATCATAAAATAATGGTAGAATAATATGTGTAAGACATCATTAAATTTTTTGGAAACACATGATGTCTACCAATTATGTTTTGATAAATCCAATAATTCACACACATTTTTTAGTTATTAAACCAGAAATTTTCCAAAATTATATTTCGTTCAAGAAAATGATGCCCACACATTAGGTTTTGAAAAATACCATTATCTAAATTTTTTAATTTGATAAAGACATTAATATTTACTTAAAAAATCTTTTAAAAAACCCCATAATCCCACATGTTATGCATCGAATAAACCCTAAATTTAAAATCATCATAACCGCATTAATCATAACCAATGTGTCACAACCCAATTGACCAGGTCCCTCACATATTGAAGTAAAATTAGTGTGACACCCCATGATTTGTCCAGTAGTAAATGGATTGGAATCTAGTTTTGATTTGGAACATACAACACATTATATGCCTTATCCTAATGTACTTATACAAATTCACACAATGTTGTGTACTATTAAAATACAAAAATATTATAATCGATATCATATATGCATGGAAACTACTAGTAAAATATCATATTATAAAAATACTATAGAATTAAAAATAGTCAAATATTATACAACCATAAATGTAAAAGAGTTGAGCTTTCTTTCTAATAGGGGACTATTGTCATGATGAAACTCTTAAAACTATTTGATGTCTAACTATCACAATTAAACTCCTCCAAATTTTGGTCCCAATAGGAATCTATCAAAACAAATGTCTTTTACTTAAGAATTGTCATATTTATGTATATAACATGTATGGGTGATGATAAACTTATCCATTATCATACATTGAAATCACTAAACACAGCGCATCCAATGAGATGGTCCTATGAGTTTCATAAAAATGTGGTCATAAAGGAAGATACAATGAACCTATATATTCACATAGATAGAAACCAATTATAAAGGTATCAGAAATGACATCTATATTTTTTGAGTATTTTTCCTGAGGGTCAATGGTCACATTTTTCACGTGGTGACATTTCATGGGTCTCACTAACAGTGATGTATCTCATAAATGTTTTCATTCACATAATTATTCTTTATGATAGATTAATCCCTAAAACTCATAATATATTTATGCATAGTAAGGGGATCATGCCCCTAGCCTATGCGAGATACTAACCTTATCTGGAATAACCCACTATGAAGGGGATCACATGACTATTGTTTTATAAAAAATATATATAACTCAACATAGTAAAAAATAATATAGTATCACAAATAATACCACATGGATAGGGTACATGAATCGATATATAATTAAATAATAAATGGAATCACTAATCCAACCATCTAGATGTTATTCCACCCTATACCCACTTATGGATAGAACAAGCGAACACACCCATACAGATATAGAAAATGGTCTGATGGGATTGAGGGATACAAACTTCCGTAGATGTTTTACATGTTCTGTGTGTGGGATATATGACATGTCATACTACGTCAAGACATAGCCATGTATGGTCATTTTTAGTTGTTATCCTTCCATTATATATTAGTCATGGACATATACACTGGCCATATCAATGTACAATGGTTTCGTATTTCCCCATTTAACTAATACTGTATACTGATTTTGTAGATGATGTATCACCTGGGACGTGGCCATGTGAAATGTTCATGTGATATTTATGTTCACATGTAAAACCTATCTGTCATGGATGTTATCTATACAACATGCTTTCTTCTGAACCATAAATTGTATATATCATTATTTTATTTATTATTATAGCATTCAAGGCTAAATTTTCACAATCACATCCATATATATTGTAGATGTAAATCAAACACACAAATAATGTAAATGAGTTTGACTAAGTCTAATCCATAACTAATGTCCAAATTATCAAAACACATCTACTTAATAAATTAATAATGTCACATTGCATCACTGAAACACCAAGACACTTGAATAATACACCATATAATCAACATTATCTTGTTCTCCCTTATTGTTAAGCCACTATCATGCAATTAATATTGAATATGAATCCAAATTAATGAATTTTTTTATAAATATTTATTTCAGAAATACTAGTTCTTGTATTAATTCAATACATTGTTCAATTTGATATAATGGGAATGTTTGATTGAATAATGAATAAATAAATGAAAAAACACAAGAGTGGGAGGCAAATTTAGTGAAATATTTGAGTTGAACTTAAAATTTTTATATAATAATTTATTATCATGAGAATAAATGAAGGATTGATGAAATAATAATATTCAACCATAATTATACGATGGTCCATCCATTATTTTTATAAAAAATTTAATTCACATTCTCTATCGACATTTCAATAGATGGGGATAAAAAAGATTAATTTTCATAAATTAATATCAAATCAATCAATAATGAAGAATATTTTTATTTCCTTTTTATGATATTAAGAAAATTATTTATCAATATTTTCTTGCATGGCTTTCCATTGATGAATTAACAATCTTCATCATCATATCCACAAATCTCCAAGATCATATTTGATTATCCTCCCTATAGTATCCATTATACAATATATATGTTATATATATAATTTCTTATATTTTCCATAAAATTAGTAATATATATATATATCATTGTTAAATATTATTAGATAATAAATTAATTAATTTAAGTCATTTATTTATTCCAATATCTGTTAAGAACTACACTCTGATAAAAATTACAAAACAGAATGATCATAATGAATCAAGGGTGAAACCCTAATTTTTAACATCATTATAGAAACAATTTACACTTTTGATTCAATACTCAATGATAATCTAATATTTTCTAAAAACAATCTTTTATGATATATTATACTTCATATTATCCATATATCAACAATAAGGCTCTATGGGCCCCAAAATCCCACACCCACTCCATGATTATCTATTTAAATTCAACTAAGAATAACTCAAACTATTATATGAAATATATAGATTTGTTACATTATCACCACATAATGGGATTTTTTCCACAAATGAAAAGGCATACATAGAAATAATATGGAACTGAGCTCACATTTTTTTCTCTTATTCCGAATAAATATTCAGGATGCTTCCAATTATTCCACCCAAATCATTCCAAGTAAATATATAACTAATGAAGGATCCAATCTAAGAGATCCTAAATGTTCACCAGGTACTATGATAAGGTAGATCCATCATCAATACCCATCTTTTTTTCATATTTTGTATCGAGACCATGTAGTAGGAGTGAATCTGGGGTTCATTTTTCATTAATAAGATCATTTAATAACTCCTTAAAAAACATTCTCAATTCTTAAAACTTGTTAGAGTTATAATCAACAAAACATATAACTTAAAAACTCCATTTTTTCTAAAAAAATAAAAATAGAATGAAACACACAATATTTACATGGTTTTGTAAAAATGAATACACATTTCCATGTTGGATTGTCCTACCAACATGTATTCTTTCACTATATTATATAGGGAATAAAAAAGGAACAAGAAAAAAACATTTCTAAAATCCCAATTGAAACATTCCTTCAATAGTTGGTTATACCCCCCGACTATACATTCCAGTATCCAATTCCCTCAACAAAATCCTTTTCAACAACTAGTTAGTGTCCTTAGAAACTAGATTCACTTTGATTCAAATTTTATGATACAAATTAGAAAATCCTCACTTCCAACACATATATGATAAATTAACCTTTAACTAAGTACAACCTTCACAGACATTAACATTTATATATGGAAATTGTTTTTCTCGTATCTTTTTTCAAAGCATCAATATGAATATCTTCCTCAGTAGTTTCAGTATGATCTTCCAAGTACTATAATATTAATATGATGGACTCCAACCAATGTTCAATCTAGTATGATTCTTTATTTTCAATTCATTCATCAATTGAGTAGAATCTCAATCAGAAGCTTGCAATTGTTGTGTCTGATGGATCTCAGTTTGATGAAGTTCCTTAGATGTGTCTTCATTTATTAAATTTATTTAATTTCAATCCAATGATATACCTAAAATTATAATAGAAATATATTGTTTATTGGGTAATCAATACTATCCCCATAATTTTAGGAGATCGATCACCTGAACAATCTAGGTTCAACATTAAAGAGAAATCATATTTAATTTTACTGGTACTTCAAAAGTGTTTTATGTTCCATTATGAAATACAATACCACTTAACCTAATATCTTGAATCTTCAATTCTCCTTAAATCAAAGATATATCATTGACTCATTCAATTCCTTTTTGAATATTAAAATATCCTTTATTTTTAGATGTCTATTTGACTCATTCAAATAATTTTCATATCTTAAAATATATTTGATTATCGATTATGATATTCGAGAAAGATTTTTTTCATTGTGAAATCCCATTATGATTTCTTCCTTATGACATAACTGTACAGTTATTTCATTAATAAATCCATGTAGTATTTCATTAATATGAAATCCCTATATCATATTTTCATTTGGAAATACAAGTATGGTTTTTTCTTTAATAAATCCTAGTATGATTTCTCTAGTATGAATAATTTTGTATTATTTATTTATTATGAATTATTCAGTAAAAATTATTCAGTATGATTTACTCCTTGTGAATACCCAAGTGTGAATATATATGAATGAAATCATGATTATGAAAAAATTATTATGAAATTATCTAAACCATAATCTTAGTATGAAAAATTGATTACGAATAACTTATTATAAAAATATCATTACTAAAATCACTCATCCTTAGTCTCGTCAACATATTATTCTTCTAGAGCCTCATTAAAATCTTTTCCTTCCTATTGCTTTTATTCATAATGTATATATAATATATTGTACAAAATAATTAGGATTTTTTATAAATATAAGATCAAGAATGTGTTGTCATATTTATAGTGGAAGGTATTGCAGCTTCCCAAAACACATGAAACCATATTTCATTCTAACCCATCCTAAATATGATTTTCCAGATTTAATTTATAATTAATAAAAAATAAACTATTTAGATCATAATTATTATTATTATTATTATTAATATTATTTTTGGCAACCTATTCATTATTTATCCAAATATGACCAATATTAATACAATTTGTAACACCATTTTCCATACACAGTTTGAATAAATTGTCATGAAAACAAAAAGACAGATTATGATTATTCTAATTATTATCAAAACATTCATTCTAGAATCATTATTCTTTCCAACATCTTTCAGTAAAAATTCCAATATGAAAAATAATATTTACTTATGTTGATGTCTAGATCTAATGATAATGATTCTAAATTCAATCACTTAGGATCTTATTATCATCCTTATGGTTTTGTATCCAATATGATATATTTCCTCACACCATTATACATTATATATTTCCATTACCTTTTCAACATGGTATATTCCTTCATCATAATCATCATATTTATATATTCGAAAAATTTAAAACCAAAACTAAACAGAGGTCCAAAAATATCCACCTTTTTTGTTGTTGTCAAAACCACATCGATAATTATGTTTAACCACTTAAAATAATGTGTAGTATTTTTTTCCCACATTTTCATTATCTATATATTCTATTCATTTATCCCCCAATTCCATGTATTTACCCTTTTATATATTCTCCCACCTTACTACAAATCAAATTCAAAGGGGTAATCATGACATGTTTCCTTCCTTAATGACCAATTATCTATTTTCAAAAGGTTTGGAACATTTCATCTAAATAAAATGAAACCTATATTTAGAAGAACATAAGTATCAAATAATTTTCCTCATAGAGAACCTTTAACTAATGATCTATAATTATGCTTGGGAGAACCTAGTGTAGAGAAAAAGTGTGTATAATTAAGGTTATCATTTTTTCTATTACTCAACTTTCATATAACACCCATTAATATTTCCTCCAACATTATAATTTTTTGGGGAAATATTTTAAATATTTTTTTATGATAAAATTATCTCACACCCATTTCAACAAAGACATCAGAATGTTATGGTATATAAACACATATTTCATAAAAAAAATTACATAATTAATTTACTTTATAAGAATAGTAATATACTCAACATCATCATTTGTATTTCATCTACGTTAATTCCCCATATGTTAGTAAAAATAAACAATTTTTTTAGGAAGAATTAGGAATCTCATTGATTCAAAAAAATGATTGCGTTGAGAGTATTGTCTATGTCATTACTTTTTCTTCTTCCACTTTGATTGGTAATTGGATGATTTTTCTTTCATATCTTAGTCCTTATTAGATATTCTGACATGTTTTTCTTCCTCTTTAGACTCTTCTAATATGTATAATTGTCCTTGAACTATCTTGTCCATTCCATTGTGAACATAAGGTGTTTGAGGTGTCCTGATAGTTCAAGGTGACTTATCCCCAACACTGTCAATTTTTTCCCATTTCTGTGAATAGTAGCATCGGTGACCCACGGTGAATAGTTCCAAAGGTAGAATTTTGCGAACAGTGCATTGGTAACCTTATATGAACAGCTCTAATGGTAGACCATTGTGTAAAGTGCAATAGTAACCATAGGCGTACAATGTCAACATTAACCTTTTGTGAATAGTGCAACGGTAACCTTAGGTGAACAGTTCCAATGGTAGACCATTGTGAATTGTGTTATGGTATCCTTAGGTGAATAGTGTCAACATTAACCTTCTATGAACAATGTTTTCATAATAGTGTGGTTCATAAATAGTGTTTCCAGAAAGGTAAGGTTCCAACAGTGAGGTTCATGAATAGTGTTTTCAATAACGGTGAGGATCCAATGATGAGGATCATGAACAGTGTGTCTAGAATGGTATTGTTTCAACTAAGAGCTTTATAAACAATGTTTCCATAACATTGAGGATCCAATGGTGAGGTTCATGAACAATGTTTCTAGAATGGTGAGGTTCATGAACAGTGTTCCCAGAACAGTGAGGTTCATGAATAGTGTTTCCATCTTCCTATAGTTTCTCCCCTTTAACATTTCCTTTGACATAAAATGCATTTAAAGCCTTGTTTTAATGACTTTAAGGCTGATTCAAAGGCCATCACTCCTATATTGATTATTCTCTAAGGATCAGGATGTTTTTACTTGGTTAGACCGCATGTTTTAAAGCGGCTTGTTTCTAATGGGAACTAATGTGTATCTTAAACAGTCAATTTGTTAAATAATCTAAAGGGATTGGATATAATCCTCCCTAATTCTTTCTCTTTGTTCTATGGTGTGATATGCTCAAGCATCCCATTCCTTCCCATAGGAGTGGCACAATCAAACATTCCTCGTCAGATTGGTTCTGCTCGGTTTTGATGCAACCAAGCTCTATTGATCAATCATAGATATAAGGTATGTTTTATCGTCAATATTTTGGGTTCAGCTTCCCTTATTTCTCATTTCTATATTATATCATGTAATCTTCATACTTCTAATAGAGTTTTTCTTAGGTTTATGTTGGTGCGGTCATACTGTGGAATCCTCAGGTGGAGGCAATTGTCGCAAGAGTAGAAGAACATTACCCGTTGTGTGGACTATCCCTGTATAAAGAATTCCATTAATCATTTGAGGCTAGGTATTCATTGCTTCTCTATTATTTTACTTGAAACTATAGCGTTAGCCTATTTTATCCCACTAGATGACAATGGAATTGACCTAATTAATATTTAAACCAAATAAATAAGATGATATAGATCATATGTTATTGCCTCTTGTTTTTCCAGATTGTGTGATATCTATGCATGCATTGTTTATCTATTCGTTCTTGATGGAAATTGCTAATGAAATTATACAAAAGTTAATGGATAATTTTTGGGTTAAAAAATAAATAGGAATGTAAATGAATCTAGTTCTCCATATTGTAATTTGAGGTTAATCAAATTGGTGCCATAAGAAATTTTAATTATTTTTGATAATATACTGATTAGGTTCCCCAAATTTGGATCTTATGAATAATAATTAGGTTAATTAAATATGGATTAAGGAATTAATTGTTTGAAAATTATTTATAGGATTATGTGTTACCAAATAATTTGTTAAGGTGCCAAGATCCTAACTATTAAAATGTTGGTTTTTGTGCTGCTTGTGTTATGATATGGGTGTGGATGGCTATTATGATATGTGGGGGTATGAAGACCTATTTGTTTGTGGTATCAGATGACGGTTATAGTGGGGAGATTCATTGGTTTATGCATGTGGGTGTTGGGGAGGACACCTGTAATGATGGAACGATATGGATGTGATTTTTGGACGCTTGCTGATTCTTATAAGTTGATTATCTGATTTACTTTTTCTCACTGCTCAATGAAGCTCGTCTTAATTACACTTCTTCCAAAATAGGCAAAGACGCGTGGAGTATGCCACATGCTTTCTGTGGTTAGATTGTCAAGGGAGGATGGGTCTACACTCTTCATATAGGCGTAAAGGACTCAACGGGTAGTACATCTACTCACTGTATTAATCCCCCTTGTGTTTAGTAGCATAGAATGTTTTACTAGAATTCCTGGGAATAAGGGAAATTTATTCGATAATGAATAATTGAATAAAATATTTTATTCCTTGGGGTTGGAATTGCTGGAACATAATGATGAGGATGAAATTTTTAATGGGAGAGTGGTCTCTGGGAGTGATGGTAATGAAATTTAATGTTGAATTGTTCATGGTTAATTAATGTTAAACTAATTAATTAACATAAATTAAAACTACTAAAAAGGGAATGATGTGATATAATAAATCTCTTTAAATGTTTGTGTTCTTATATTACACCTAGTCTTAGAAGTGGAAGCCCAGTGTCCGAGAAACATTTGCTGAAGTAGAGTTTAAGACTAGGTTATGCCCATAGTTTTGTTGTGAGATATAGTATATTCTATACAGTTTGTGTTTCTATATGGAAATCCACCCTATCAGTAAAGGTAACTGACACCCAGGGGATTCTGAGCCCTGGAGGGTTTTTTCCCCAACACTCTGGTGGGAGGATGAATGGATGACTACCCCCTTTGGCCCTGGTCTCTTCTCTAGGTAGTTGCTTGTGCTGGTAGGCACAACAGTTAGTTTTCCCCATATATGTATGTAGAGGGATGTAATGGCTTGTGGTTATTCTCACACATATATTCTGGATGTAGTTTTTTATAGAATATTATAGGTGTAACTTTATAGGATGTGATGGCTTGGGGATCCTTACACAGTGTATGGGTTGTAATGGCTTGAGGTATAATAACCAACGTATGATAGACATTAAGCAGGATATGTGGCTCCTAGAAACTACATGGTTACTTTTCGTACATGGACGTGGTGGTTTTCTTGCATGAGGTGCGTGTTGCGGTGCTTCACCCAGGTTTCTGCGGGCAAGCCTTTTTGGAGAGAGATGCTCAAGACATGCGACGTTAGGGAAAAGTTGAAAACCTATGGGTAAGTAGTAGCGGGGTACCGGTGATATTATTTATTATATTATATACTCTTGTATGCATTACTTGGTGAGAGTAGTCGTGTTGATGTTGGGAAATTAGTATACCTATTTAAGTGATGAGTTAGTTTCACTTATTCTTCACTGTTCTTTAGAATGAATTCCTTACATTTGCACGAGATGATATGGGGAGGATCCTACTAAGTATATTGTTATAATCACACTATGTATATATAAACTATTTTTATGTCACTAGGACTAGGTTGGAGATAAATCTGGTTTCTAGTAACTTGGGGTTGCATGAGTTCTTCAGGATTATGGTAGCTGATATTTTTACTTTATTTTGGGTACTTTTAGTTTTCACCATCCATTTTTATTATTTTTTTATGTCATTACATAAGTGCACTTGGGATTATTTTATATTTCAGTTCTGATTTGGAGTTTGTTGGTGTCTATATAATCAATATTTTCCTCATGTGTTCTCTTAAAGGGTAATGCCTCCCATTTGTGTGTTTACTATACCTGTGGTGACAGTATCCAACCCAGGGCCTACTGGAGGTGGGACTCAAGGGTCATTATCTAAGTTCTCACATTGTCGGGCCATGAGGGGTACACATTGTTTGGAGGGGGTCATGACAGAGTGGTATTAAAGGTCTGGTTGAAGGATATGTTGGAGTTTGGAGTTAGGCATAGGTGAGGTTTCATGGGTTGGTTGTGAAATGGTGTCATTCATGTTTTTCAAGTTATGTAAACACTGGGGACAGACTCAGACATAGTCATTTAGGGCCCCCTATGATCTTGAGTATAGACCTTTATGTTTATAATGGATACTAAACAATGTGATACTAGTTGCAGGGTAAATTCCTAGGAAAGGATCATAAATCATTCTTTTTTGTGCCTGTGATGGAACTGGTATACCTTGGGATAGGTTAACCTAAAATCAATGAAAAAAAAATTTAATTAATTACTGTTGAGTCTTCCATATTCAAGTTTTAGGAGATCTAACAATTAGTAATTTTTCAGGGATGGCTCCAGGTCGACGTCATCATCAGGATTGTGCAGAAAATGTCCAGATTTGTATTCAAGGAGATCGTCGCAGGTTAGAGGTTGACAACAAATACACTTTTAGAAAGACACTCTGAGAGTTTCAGTGCCAGGGTATGTAGAAGTACAATGGATCCATTTAAGATGGAGTCATAGAAGACTAATGGGAGGATGCCTAGATAGGCTTCAGTTTGATCCGTACTCGGATGGAGCACTAGGTGTCCTTGGAGGTGACAATATTGAGTGGAGCAGCAAGGAAGTGGTGTTTCTTGTTCCTCAGTGATCATGAACAGTTGGCGATCACATGGGAGTAGTTACGAGACAAGTTTAGAGTTTAATTTTTTCTTTGACTATGAATGATTCCAGTCACCAGGAGCTTCTAACACATTGACAAGGGTGCTATAGTGTTCGAGAGTTTAGAATCTGTTTCAGTAAACATTTACGATATGATTCGGACCCTCTGCCAGATGTGGAGGCTAGGGCAAGGAATTTTGAGGAGGCTTTACATCTAGAGATCCAGTACCATGTCACCCCATTTATGCTGAAAACATATCTTTAGGTGCTGGAGATGTCAGATGTTGTCGAGAGGACTTTGTATTGGTCCTAATCATCCAGATAGGTGAATCATCATAATTCCTAATGAAGCAGAGCTGTTGTCCGCGGTTCCCTATTTTCAGGATAGAAGAGTTTCAGTTCAGTCAGGGGTAGGTCCCACCCCTTCATATCTTATTTATCTAGAGGCAGAAGATCTCATGCCTATGCCAAGGAATCATGAACTTGTTTTTGATGTTGTTGATATGGTAATCAGCAATGGGAGTGCCAAACCATTCAATGTAGTCATCGGTCACCTGGTGCTATGCTATAAGTTCCTCCATTGAGGCAATTCTAGCTGAGGAAGCAGCAACATGTTGTACAAGCATTAGATCATTAGAGGTTAGATGGGGAAGGCAGAGGACAACCCCATGGTGCTCCCCATCACCAACGAGCAGAATGAGGCCATGGTGGTGGTCTCCATCAGGGTCAGAGAGGTCGTGGATGATTTTGTGGTCAGCAACATGCTCTAGCATTGCCATCCCCAGGAAAACCAGATATCATTCTAGGTACCCTTTACTTGTTTTCTATGATGGTTTATGCCTTGTTTGATTTAGGAGTGAAGCACTCATTCATATCACCTACACATGTCCACGCTTTTGGACTTCAGGTAGAGAGGCTTCCAATGCCCTTGGTGTTGACTACATGAGTTAGTGGTCGAGCTGACTTGTTTGAAGTATGTAGGGACTATGAGCTAGTGTTAGGGTAGCACTGCTCTAGGGGAGATTTCTTATGTTTACGAATACAACCAAATGATATCATCCTCCAAATGGATTTGTTGTATTTGGTGCATGATATCGTCGATTAATTCAGGAAGACGGTCGTTTTCATTGTTGTAGATGAAGAGCTGGTTGTGTTTGTTGGAGAGTGAGATCCTTAGATGGTTCATGGGATCATTTCATCCTTGCCATCCATGTTGGATTAGGTGAGTTTTAGTTCTTCATAGGTTATGAAATTGGCGCTTCCTTGGGTCATTGAAGAGTACCTTGATGTCTTTCCAGAAGAGGTTGTAGTTTTCCCACTAAACGAGAGATCAAGAATGGGATCGAGCTATAACCAGGAGCATCTCATATCTTAATGTCTCCATATAGGATTTCCCATTATATGTTACTAATGATATGTATATAGCTTTATGGACTATTACAGTGTGGTTTTATTTAGCCATGTTTGTCACCGTAGGGTGCACGAGTTTTGTTCTTGAAGAAGGATGAAGATAGTTTGCAGTTGAGTGTCGACTAACATCGCTTAAAAAAGTGACAAAAAATAATCTCTATTCTATTCCATGGATTTATGATTTATTCGATCAACTGAAGTGTTCACGTTGGTTCTCAAAGATCAACATACGGTCATGATATCATCAGATGCGTGTGAAGGATGAGGATATCCCAGTGCCTTCTTTCAATTGTCATCATGGGGATTATGAGTTCCTTGTCATGTTGTTCTGTGTGAAAAATGATCTAGCTGTGTTCTTGGGATTGATGAACGTTGTGTTTCATGATTTTTAAACATGTTCCATGTAGTTTTCATCAATGAAATACTTGTATACTCCTTATCAGAAGAGGAGCATGTAGAGCATCTACACGCTGTTTCGGGAGTTCTTCGTCAAAATCAGTTGTTTGGGAAGTTGTTTAATTGTGATTTTTTGTCTTGAGAAGACTATTTCATGGGGCATTTTGTGTCCTAACAGGGAGTATATATGGATCCATTGAATACAAAAGTAGTTGTTTCTTAAGCAGCCCCCAAGATAGTGCCTGAGGTGTGAAGTTTCCTTGGTCTTACATGATACTATTGGAGGTTCGTAGTGAATTTCTATCAATTTGAGACTCCAATTACACATTTGACCAGGAAATATCAGGTATTCATATGTAATTATTAGTGTCAGGCTACTTTCGAGTATCTAATGTAGAAGTTAGTATGAGCTCCAGTTCTTTGTCTTCCTGTTTAGGGAGTTCAGTTTGATGTTTTCTATGACTCTTCGCATCTATCATTAGGTTATGTTCTGATGTAGTAGAGATCAGTTGTTTCTTATGGGTGTCAACAGTTGTTTCCCCATTAATGTAACTATTCCAACCATGATCATGTGTAGTCATTCATGGTGATTTCTATGAAGATGTGGAGACACTACCTCATTGGAGAGCGCTTTGTGGTTTTCACCAATCATAAGATTTTTTCATATGTTTTCTCCCAGAGTAACTCAAAATTAAAACAACATCATTTGATAGAGTTAGTAATGGAATATGACTTCGATATATTGCATACACCTGGAATGGGGAATGTTGTAGCTGATGCGCAAAGTTGAAAGTCATGTAGTGATGTTGTGCGTAAATCTGGTGATTCTTGGAGTGTATTGGAAGAGCAATCAGTATTACATCTTGATATTGGAGATTTTGGGGTATAGGTTGTCTTTTTCATATGGTGATATGGTCATCCCTATTGTAGAAGGTGGAATAATCCCAGTTGGGGGATCTGGAGGTGAAGGTCAGGAGAGACCGAGCTGTTTGTGTCGAGGCCCCAGATCATTCGTCAGAACACAGAGTGTTGTATCACAAAAGGCTTTTCGTTACTTTGACAATCTGTGAGATTGTTCTCATAGAGTATCATAGTTCTCCTTTAGCAGTGCGTCCTAGCAGGAAAATGATGTACCGATCCTTGAGGATCTAGTTTTGGTGGTTGGGGCTGAAGCGTTCTGTTTCAGTGTTTGTGTCTCGATGATTGGTATTCCTTAAGGTGAAGTCCAAAATCGTGTTCATGGTGGTCTTCTACGGACCATAGAGATTCCTTAGTAGAAGTGGGAAGACATATCAATTGAATTTGGTATTGGTTTTCCTCGAGCTTTGGGATGAATTGATGCTACATGGGTGGTTGTGGATCATTCAACAAAATCATCCCACTATATAGCAATCAAGGTGTCGAGCTTAGTGGATGATTATTCAAGGAAGTATCTAGAGGAGGTTGTGAGAATTCATGGAGTCCTTAGAATGATCATTTCTGATCAAGATCATTGTTTTACCACTTGGGTGTGGAGAGGTCTCCAACATGCTTTCGGTTCTCAACTATGCATTAATGATTCTTTTCTTCTTCAAATGGATGGTCAAACAGAGTGAACCATCAAGACTCTTGAAGACATGTTACACTCTTATGTATTAGATTTTGGAGTCTCATAGATGAGTCACATACCCTTAGTGGAGTTTTCATACAATAATAGCTTTCACTCCACCATCAGTATGGAGCCATTTGAATCCTTTTATGCTCGACCATGTCGATCTCAATTGTGATGGACTGGGGTCGGGGTTTTAGCAATTCTCAGACTGGCACTAGTGTAGAATACAGTAGAGATGGTTCGGGCGATTTGTGAGAGGATGAAGACAACACAAAATCATCAAAAAATCATATGCTGATTAATAGAGGAGACCCTTATAGTTTAATGTTGAGGATCATGTTTTTCTGAAGGTGACTCCTCGTCATATTCAGTGAAGGTTTTGTCATGGGAGTAATCATTCTCCCTGCATTGTTGGGCCTATCGAGGTATTAGCTCGTGTTGGAGCCGAGGCATATCGAGTAGCACTTCCCCACAGATCATTTAGATACATGATTTTTTCCATGTATCATTGCTCCATTGTTATCTTCTTGATGACCCTCACATCATCGATTGGGGAGAGATCGATGTTGATGTTGATGCAACGTTCGATGTGCGAACTGTGGAGATCAAAGACCCCAAGGGGGAGGTGTTTCACATGCATTCTATCCCTTTGGTTCGTGTCTTGTATTGACATGGTGTCATGGAGGAGAGTACTTGGAAATTGAGTCAATGATATGTTCTCAGTACCCAGAGTTATTTGATGATTAAATCTTCTCATGTATCAATGTAGCCTTTGTGGTTATAATTCATTCATGTTTATGAGATGGCTCCCTTTGTTTCTTTTGTGCCTTACTCAATTTTGGGAGGTATCTCGATGGGTGGTTGTTCAAACCCCGTTTTGTTTTAACATTAGTTGGGTTTGGAATTCTGAAGGACAAAAGTGTTTTGATAGGTAATTGATGTAATGGAACAGACCTCTATGGACCATTCCTTTGTGAAAATATGATGTTTGAGGTGTCCCGGGTGGTCAAGGTGACTTATCCCCGACACATTGCCAAATGTTTTCCATTTCTATGAAAGTATAATCGATGACCATCGATGAGCAGATACAATGGTAGACCATTGTGAATAGTGCATCGGTAACCATAGGTGAATAGTTATAATGATAGACCATTGTGAACAGTGCAATGGTAACATTAGGTGATGAATGTAAACATTAACCTTTTGTGAACAGTACAATGGTAACCTTAGGTGAATAGTTCCAACGGTAGACCATTGTGAACAGTAAAATGGAAACCATAAGTGAACAGTGTAACCATTAACCTTTTGTGAACAATTCCAAGGGTAGACTGTTTTGAATAGTGCATTTGTAACCATAGGTGAATAGTTCCAATGGTATACCATTGTGAACAGTGCAACAATAACCTTAGGTGAATAGTTCCAATGGTATACCTTTGTGAACAGAGCAAAGGTGAGGATCCAACAGTGAGGATCATGAACAATGTTTCTATAACAATGAGGTTCCAACAGTGAGGTTCATGATTAGTGTTTCCAGAACGGTGAGGTTCCAACAGTGAGGTTCATGAACAGTGTTTCCAGAACATTGAGGTTCCAATGGTGAGGTTCATGAACAGTGATTCCAGAACAGTGATGTTCCAATTGTGAGGTTCATGAACAGTGTTTCCAAAATAGTGAGGTTCAAGAATAGTGTTGCCAAAATGTTGAGGTTTTTGAACAGTGTTTCCAGAATGGTGAGGTTCGCGAACAATGTTTCCATCTTCCTACAGTGTTGCCCCTTTAACATTTCCTTTGGAAGAAAATGTTTTTAAAGCCTTGTTTTAATGAAATTAATGCCGATTCAAAGGCCACAACTCCTATATTAATTATCCCAAAGGCTCGGGATTTTTTTACTTAGTCATCTCGTGTGGTTTAATGTGATCCGATTTTAATGGGAAATTTAATGTATCTTAAACCGTAACTCTGTTAAATATTCTAAAGGGGTGTTATATCTTCCTCTCTATTTATTCCTCCTTGTTCTTGGGTGTGATATGCTTGAACATCCCATTCCTTCTCATAGGAGTTGCACAATCAAACTTTCCTCCTCAGACTGGTTTCACTCTATTTTGATTCAACCAAGTTGTATTGATCAATATTTAATAAAAGGTATGTTTTATTTTCATTCATTAGGGATTCATCTTATCATATTTATGCTCTCGATATTATAGAATGTAATCTCCATGCTTATAATGGAGTTTTTTTTGGGTTTTGATCGGTGTGTTCATACAATGGCATCATCGGGTGGATCCAATTGTCGCGAGAGGTGGCGATCGAGACCCATTATGTTCACTATTCTCGTATAAAGGACATCATGAACTGTTTGAGGTTGTGGATTCGTTTCTTATCTCTTCATTTATGTGAAACTATGTGGATATCATGTTTAATCCCACTAGATGACAATGGAATTGACATAATAAAAATTTGAGCTGGATAAATAAATTCATATAGATCATATGTTATTGCCTCTTGTTTTTCTATATAGTGTGATATACATGCTTGATTTGTTTAGTTGTTCTTTCGTGATGGAAATTAGTAATTAACATAAATACAAATTAATTAATAATATTTTGGTTGAAATATAAAGAGGCATGTAAATGAATCTGGTTATCCTTGTTATAATTTGATGTTAATCATATTGGTGTAGTACAAAAGATCAATTATTTTTTATTACATTCTAGTTAGGATTCCCAAATTTGGATCCTATGAATAATAAATCATTTAATTCAAGATAGATTAATGAAATAATTGTTTGATAATTCATTATAGGTTTCTATGTTACCCTATTATTTGTTAATGTTCTCAGAGCCCAACTATTAAAATGTTTGTTTTCCCACTGTGTTTGTTGTTATGTGAGCATGGATGGCTATTGTGATATGTGGGGGCATGGAGGCCTATTTGGTTGTGGCAGCATATGATTCCTTGTGTGGTGAGATGCATTAGTTTATGCATGTTGGTGTCGAGGAGGACACCAGGAATGATGGAACCGTGTGGATGTGATTTTTGGATGCTTGTTGATTCTTATTGGTTGATTATCTGCATTATATTTCCCAACAACTCAAAGAAGATGATCTTTCATACCCTTCTTCCGAATGAGGCAAGGACACATGGGGTATTCCATGTGCATTCTATGATTAACTTCTCAAGGGAGGATGGGTCTACACCCTTGCTATAGGTGGAAAAGACTCGACAGGTAGTACATCTACTCACAATATTCATCCCCCTTGTGATTAGTAGCATAAAATGTTTTTCTAGAATTCTTGGAAATAAGGGAGAGTAATTCTGTAATGAATAATTGAATAAATGATACTAACCCTTGGGGTTGGATTTGCTAGAATATAATAATGAGGATGTAGTTTTTATAGGGATAATGGACTTTGGGTGTGATGCTAAGGAAATTTAATGTGGAATTGTTAATAGTTAATTATTATTTAAAGAATTAATTAACATAATGTGTAACTGATAAAAATGTAATGAAGTAATATAATAAAGCTCCTTAAATAGTTGTGTGCTAATAGGATTCCTAGTCTTAGAAGTGACAGGCCGGAGTTCGAGAGACGCTAGTTGCAGTGGACTCTAATACTAGGTTATTCCCATAGTGTGGTAGTGAGATATAGTATATACTTTACTTTTTGTGTTTTTATACACTACTCCACCCTTTAATTAAGGTAAACTAACACCCTGGGGATTCCAAGCCCTAGGGGCTGTTTTCCCCATCATACCGGTGTGAGGATGAATGCATCACTACCCCCTTTGGCCCCACTCTCTTCTCATGGTAGTTGCTTGTGAAGGTTGTCACAATGGTTAGTTTTCCCTATATCTGTGTATAGAGGGAATTAATTGCTTGTGTTTATTCACACACACATATTTTGGATATAATTTCCTATGGACTACTATAGGCGTAACGTGTATAGGCTATGGTGGATTGAGGATCCTTACTCAGTGTATGGGCTGTAACGGCTTGAGGTATAATACCAAACATATGATACAAGTTATGTGGGCTATGGTGGCTCCTAGAAACCACCCATTTACTTTTCTAAATGGACTTGGTTGTTTTTTTCATGAGGTGCATGTTATGGTTCATTGCCTAGGTGTTTGTGGGAAATCCTTTTTGGGGAGAGATGCTTAGGACGTGTGACGTTGGGGAAATGAAGAAAACTAATGTGGAAGTAGTAGCGGGCTACCCTTGATTTTCATTATTATATTATATACTCTGGTATTCATTACATGGTGAGAGTATTCATGATGAGGTAGGGAACATAGTATACATGTTTAGGTGATGAGTTAGTTTCACTAGTTGTTCACTATGCATTAGCATGCTTTATTTACTTTGGCATGAGAGTATGTGGGGAGGATTTTAATGAGTATACTGGTTTACTCAACCTATGTATATATAAACTGTTTTTCAGGTCACTTGGAGAAAGTTAGAGATCAAGCTATTTTCTAGTAACTTGGGGTTTTAGGATCTTTTCAGGCATGTGGTTGCTGCTGTTTTTACTTTATTTTGGGTACTTGTAGTTTTCCATTTCAATATGTAGTTCTTTTTTATGACATTATATATGTGAAATTGGGTTTCTTTTATATTTTAGTTTTGAGTTGGAGTTCGTTTTTGTCTATCTTATATCTCTTTTCTGGATGTTTTCTCTTAGAGGGTAATGCTTCCCATTTGTGTGTATACTATACCCTTGGTGCTAGTTACCAACCCATGGCCTACTAAAGGTGGGACTCAGGGGTTATTATCTGCCTTCTCACATTTCTGGCCCAGGAGGGGTACACATTTTGGGGATGAGGTCGTGACAATATGGATTTCAACATCTTTTCACTTTTTGGAACCTTTTTTATAATGATTTGTAGCAACTCGTTCATTCCTTCTTCTTATTCTTGCATGATTTTGAAACATCTTTAATTAACATGACCTTCTGGTTACCATCTATTACATTATTTCTAAATTTTCAAAATGAAATAGGTTGATATTTTTATCAACCTTTCTCATATCTTTAGAATTATTTCTCATTCAAAATGCTTTATCTTATTTGAGTGCTTCTTATAACGTTATTGATATCTCAACTTATTCTATCTGAATCACTAAGAACTCTTTCTTTTCAAACAAAAAATGTTTTATTTTCTCTAATTTTTGTTCATACTCGAATTTCATATCATAGTAACCATTCATCATTTTCTAAATCTGTCTTTTCCATTCAATATAATTTTTAATAAAATTTTATCATATTTGTTCATAATATCATTCCCTTGATTCATACATATTTCATGGTAGAGACTTGTTATAGATGCATGAATAAGAAATGTGTCTGAAAACTCCCCATCACTAAAAGTGACCTCATAATCTTGTTTTTTTATTCTAATAGTAAAATTCTTAATAAAAATATTGTCGTTTTTGTTTCTTCACATATCATGTACCACTTTCTAAAGAGGATTTTTTTTTGAGGAATTATTATCTTTTTTGGTGAAATATTTTTTATCACAAACCTTTTTTATGTAAAGAATTCTTTTCACCTTATTTTAACATTTCAACTTAATATCATTAAACATAGTGATGTTTTCTCTCTTATTTATTATATCACATTATTCTTTAAAAATATTTGATTGTGTTTCTAATAAATCTTCATATTTTCCTGCCAAATTACTTTTTAAAACATCTATAGTTTTTTTGGATTCATCTAACTTAAAATTTTTCTATTTACTTTATTAAACATATATAAATTCAATCATATTGATATTCTCATTTTTAGCTGACTTTTATTCATAACGTTTTAGTTTTCATTCATTGAAACCATTCTCAAAAGTTTGGCATTCAATATCGTTCTTCAACAAAGTTCATTCATTCATTAGTTGAGTATTATCTTTATGTGATTTATCCAAAATATATTTTTTGGAATCATTTCCATTTTCAGAATCACATCATCATTATCATAACTACCTAATGAAAAACGTGAATTTCTAACATGATCTATAAAGACGAGTTGTTGATCAGATTCATCATTAGATGTTGAATAATTCCTCTTTCTTCTACTAAGATTACATTAATACATTTTTTTATAAGGAAATCAATCCTCATGTTTCGTCCTCTATTGTTCTTGATTTTTCTCATCATTACCATCAGAATCATATTCTTAAATTTTCCTTTCAGGACAATTTTGTGTTAATTTTCCTTTCACTTAAAAATTACATCATTTGAGAGTTTTACTTTTCCATTTTCCAGTATTTTATTACTTTAATGGAGGGGAAATTTTATATTGAAATCATCAACTTCTTCCTCTTCTTGTAAATAACTTCATTCTTCATCAATGAACTTTTCCTTTTTTTGGGTTTCAAATATTTTAAATACATTTCATGATCAATCATTTCATTATATTCCATAACATTTTCTATTAAATTTTCATAATTATTATGAATATTTGGTAGAACATCAAGTGATAATGTTTTTTTATATCTATCTTCCATAGATGAAACATTAGGATTAAACATATTAGAAATAATTCTAATGATCATTTCAATAATAAACGAGTCTTCCAATTTCCACCTATAAATATTATAGTACACGAAATATCATATAAATTTGTAATTAAGTCACCAACAGATACATGTTCATCCATTTTTAGATCTTTATAGTTCATCCTCGAAATTTGTAACATTGATTTCCTCATCTGTGTATTTACATCATAAATGTTTATAAACATATACCAAATAACATTGGATGATCCAAATCCCAATACTCTATGAATATCACATTCAGTAAGTAGTAAGATTAAATAGTTTCTCGATCTTTCATAATTATCATGATTTATCTTATCATCAGTTGAAAGATGATTATTATCATTTAGAGTAGGAATTCAATCATTAGTAACTGCCAATACATCATACCCAAGGGGCATAAGATATGGTAGCATTATATCTCTCTATCTATGATAATTCATTTAATTAAAAATATGTATTCTCTTATAGTTATCGGAAATTAAATTTGCCATTCTCAATATGGATCTTTTTTAGGAATCCTTCCTTTTATACCAATTGTAGTTCCCATGTAGGATCGAGACCACTGAGAAATGGGGGGTGAATCAATTGTTGGTTTTTCTTTTATAATAATGGTTTATATCTCATTAGAATAACATTTCTTGACCTCTGAAACATTTTATAGTTATGATCCACTCAAATATAACTCACAACCTCACAATTCGTATGTGTCAATTATAAATAGAAGTCATGAAGTGGTGTTTAAAAGTATCAATAAAAAGACCAAATACTTTCTATGTTTGATTGTCTCAACAACATGGATTCTTTCACTATCCTATTTACATGTAACAAAAGGCATATGAAAAGAACAATTCTAAAATCCCAATAAGAATTTTCCTTCAATAGATTGTTATACCCCCAACTGTCCATTCCATTGTCCACTTCTCACAAATAGGACATTTCAGAAACTTCTAAGTATCTATATTCAAAAACTTCTCTTTCCTTATTCATTATTATTAAAATTCAATAAGAATTCAATTCCTCCCCAAGTTATCTAAATAAAACATTACCTATGTACACACTTTATGATCTTAAACATTTCTATGAGGAACATGGTGGTATTTAATCTTCTTCCATAACCCCAGTCTATAAATAGTCCTCATTAGTGTGAGTTAAATCATCAAATTTTGAAAACCCTAGTGCGATGGTCCCATTATAATCTTCATTATTGTCTGATTATTCATTTTCACATTATTCTTCAATTTAGTATTATCTCACGTAAAAGATCATAATTCTTGAATCAAATGGAACTTGGCCTGATGAAATTCCTTAGATGAATCTTCCCTGAATAATTTTATTGAATTTATATCCAATGATATTCCTAATATTCAACATGAAAAAATGTTTTATTGGTTACTCAATATTTATATCAAAATTTATGTAGCATATAAAACTGTGTAGTCTTCGGACACCATTACCAATGAACATGTCACTCCTTTTATAGGGAGCCCAAAACTAGTTTAGGTGGTGTTCTGAAAACCATTCCCACCTAACTAAATTTTTTATATCTTCAATAATCTATAAATATTGAATCTATCATATACTCATTAAAATAATTTTTGAATTTAATTTTTTTATTTTTGGATCTCCCTTTGAATCCTTCAGAACATTTTCTAAATCATTAAATCTATTTTATTTTCCATATGAATTCATAGTATTATTTTTTCCTTAATAGATACATGTACAATTTTTCCATTATAAAATCGAAGTATGATTTATCATTAATAAATATGTGTATGATTTTTTTTCATATGAAATCCTAGTAAAAATTTTTCCTTAATAAATACCAATACCATATATTTTTTATTAATTTCCATCATGATTACTTCAGTTGAATTATTTAGTGTGATTTATTTTGTATTAATTCATCTGTATGATTTATTCAATATGACTTAATCAGTATTATTTTCTCATTATGCTAATCTCAATATGAAGGTCTTAGAATGATAATATCAATATGATAATTTAATGATGAAAAATTGGGTATTAAAATCTTAATAAAAAAATATCAGTATAAAAATATCAGTACAAAAAAATCAGTAGAAAAATCTCAAAACCAAAACCTCAATATGAAAATAATTCTATCCTCAGTATCATCAACAAACCTTTCTTCGTGATCCAAATCAACATCTTTTCCTTCCTTACCATTTCTTCATCACATCGCTTTTATTATTTGTTTTATAACTTATGAATTATGGGAATGATAATATATACCATGGGTGTTCACATTTATAATAGAATGTATTACAACTTCCCAAAAATAAATCAACTATCTTTCTATCATGCTTAGCATGAATACAATGTTCAAGAATTGATTAGGCCAGAATACTATAAAAATGATTATTATTTATATGATTAAAATCAGGCTGAATTTGATTTCTAACACAATTTTCTATGTTCATTGTGATCTAATCAATATGAATGTGATTGGTAGCACCATTCTATCATACGCATCATGAATATGATTTTCTAGAGAATAAACAGACATAACACAATTATCCAAATTATGATCAACAATTTTATTCTAGACTCCAAATGACTTCCGATATGATTTGATATAATACTCAATATGATAAATCATATTGACTCATGATGACATCTGGATATGATGATTATGATGTTTCTGAATATGATCCTCTAGTATCTAATTATCATCCTTATGGTTCTAGATCCAAATTGAAAACATTAATGACACCCTTCTCGAATCCATATTTCGATTACCTTTATATAATATTTTATCCAATAAACAATCACATCATATAGATATATTGATCAACAATACAACCAAAAATCAAATGGGGTCTAACACATCTTCTCGTAGAGTATATAATAATCAATAGGTTGCACACATATCACCTTTATTGTGACACATGGAATACATCACCCACCCAATCTAACTATAGGATTAAGGCTAAGGGGTATTCCAAAATGCTAACCATGAGAATTACTATAATATGATAATAAATATTTTAGATATCCTTCTACCTCATCAAAATATTTTTATTTATTACCAATGTCACACCTAATGAATCACATCATCTCAAATATCAAATTTTATAATTCTTTTATCATCAATATATAAAGGATTTATAATGTATTACGGTAGTCATCATCTACTCTTGAATAATATGGACCTTATTTCTCATTATTTACACCAACTCTATCTCTTATGTATTATCTTTACTAGAATCATCCATAATAGCAATGACTTGAATGTTTCCTAAAACAATTCATTAAATGGATCCTTAGTAATAGTGGAATAAAAACAATTGATGTATGAAAACTCCACCAAGGGTATATAACACTTCCATCTACAACCATATTCCAAAAAACCTGATCAATGTGTTCACTCCAAAAATTGAATCATCTTCTCTTTAGGTATATATATTTAAGGGTGGAGTGCTAAAATCAACTACAACATTTTCCTAATGGAATCCCATAATCTTATCTTTAATAATGATTTTAATAAATAACCATAGACTGAAATGAACACTATGGGGACTTCATGAATCTAGAATATATCTTATATATATATGTTTTTAGAACTATCTATTGATCCCTGTACTAAAATTAAATTTAAATATTATGTCTAGGTATGTTAGTTGTTTGTCACATAGATGACACCATGAAGACTAGAAGTAAATCTATGTACAATAAAAAATCCGAAGATATTCCATCCAATGATCACTCTATATTCTCTTGGTGTTGGACAAAACCTGATAAAACATAGTGCAATGGATTCATCTACTGGAAATTGAGGCATCAAGAGATAAACTCAGAAAAGATATTTTTTTCAAAAAAAAAACAAATACTAAAGGTCCTATAAAATCATTTCATATAATGGAATTAATTCAATGGGGAGTGTATTAAACAAAATTAATACATAATCTCTCAGTGTATTTGATAGATGTAACTATACTTGTAGATTGACTACATAGTCCCCAAATTTATAAATTCAAGTATCACCATTTCATGTAGAAATATGATCAAACAAGAAATCAAAATTGGTATACTTTTATTTGTTACTCAATGGAATAGTAACGAAGTGGAGGTGTAACAACTATCGACTAGAGGTATGATTCACAGTACACATCCGCCATGGATAAATGTAATGATTTTTTATTCCATGATTCCTCACTCAAAAAATGAAACAAAATATTTATCTCTATGAGAACCATCAATATTGTTCTATGCCCAATGTGTTTATACTATCTCACTATCATTATCCTACAAAAACTATAGCCATCACCTCAGACACATTTTAATATCTGCCATTCAAAAATACTATACAGACCCGTAAAATTTAAGGAAATATTTTTCTTAATTTTCTTTGGAATTTTTCAAGAACGTAGTTTCTGACGGAACCTGATTCAGAGGCCCGGTGTGCCCGGAATCATTTTTCGAAGTTTGGCTCAGGTACGTTCAGTGAAAAAACGAGCATGTTTTTCTATCTTTTGAACCGGTGCTCAGAATCGAATTCTGAGGGCTCTGATGGAACCGCAACGCCGATATTTGCTTAGAAACGCCTTTTCCAGAGTTGTGTTTGCTCGGGTGTGGTTTTTAAGTTTTGTGGTTAAGTTAAGAAAATAAAATAAAGTGATGCAACAACATTATTTTATTTCTCTTTAAGCCACTTAAAAGCCACTTAAGCTAAGATGAAGCAGATAGGGTGTAACCGAAAATATTCTACCCACCTGGTATGATATTTGTGAGGTGGGGCCCACACGGGCCCCAATGTTTCTTTACCCCTAAGTAATGAACCCGCGAAAACTTCTCTTAATGAAAGTCAACTATTGCGTTCTTTAAATTCTTAACACCCCAATTAATTGGGCAGTTAAGACGTTACCATCAATTCACCGAATTAATGGTTCGTTTCTTTACTTGTTTTCAAACTGTTGGAATAATAATAAAATAAGACCAACACTTGTCCATTGAGGGGTGACTTGTTTAGAGGATTTGGAGAAATCTATGAAGTTATAAGATCTTCATCATTCTTCGCGAAGAACGCGAAGAAGGCGAAGAACGCCGGCCTTCAACAAAGGGCGATGAAGAACGCCGAACCCTCGAAGATCGACGACGTGACGTCGATGATTCTTCTTCCACGACGTTTCTTCGGCGACGTATTATCCCCATGACAATCTTCGATCAAAAACCGGTTGAGGTAGGGGATTGCGGTCCTTTTTAATTCTTAAAGAATTATTATTTTATTAACATGGGTTTAATTATTGCAATTAAATCTTTATGTTCTTAATCCCCAGAGTTTGACTACACGGCGCCGTGTACCGCGACGACAGCGACACAACTCCCACGAAGCGACAATCCTATTCTACTGTGACGGTCAATTCCGCAAAGAACTCACGTTCGATGACAACGACTAGGTAAGGGTTGTTTCATTTCAAATATTTGTGATTTATATCCCCGGTTGTTAAATATGATTGTTGTGAGACATTAAAAACCGCTAACGCGGTGGGTACGGACCAACGAACAAGTCTGAACCCACCGCCCTTTTTGTTGTTATGCGCGGATTGGCGGGCGACGACAAATGGGACCGAACGCTAATTTTGAAGGCTTTGTAGTGAAGAATGAGTCCCGGGACGAGCACTGGCGAAGACCGCGCACAAATCGGACCACCGGAGCGCGCCCGGTGGTCTTCGGAACATCCCCTGCCGGTGAGCCATGCCGGCACGGCAGCGCCAGGCACGCCGCCGGGAAGAACCGTCGTGGCTTCAGCCACGACAGTGCTGGCCGGTCATGTAGCCGCATGGGACCGCGGAGGAGGGATGCAGCTTCAGCCGCGTCTGAGTGTCACGGAGCGGCCCCCGCGCGGGTGGTGGGGGTGGGGGGGCTGCCTTTCGCGGTGCCTGACCAGCACCAGCACGCCGGCCGACTTGCCCAGCCGGGCCACACCCAGCTGTGCCACGCCGCGCTGGCCGGGTCAGACCCGGACCCGAGTCGGGTCTCCCCAGTTCGGGCCACCCCAGGGGGGTTGGGTTGGGTCGGTCCGGGCCCTGACCCCCCGTTTTCGGACCTTTTCGGTATTTTTCTCATAACATGAGATGCATGACTCCGATCGACACACCGTCAGCGTCGATGTGATCCCTGGATCGAGGCGGTCATTTTGGTATATTGAACTCAAGGTTTCGTAATACATTGGGTTTGGCCAGATTGGTTCGTTCACGAAACCAACTGGGCCCTCGGAGCGGAAAGACCCATATCTTGAGCTCCAGACGTCCGATTGACGTACCGTCGACTTTGTTGGATTCCTCTAAGTGAGATAGATATTTTGGCTTCATACGCCCGAGGTTTGGACACAGGTGGAGTACGGTCGGGTTGGTTTTGACCTAAAAACCAACCGGTTCCCTGGGACGAAATAGCCACTAACTCTCAGACCGAGCGTCCGATTGGCACACTATCTGCAACGTTGAGTTCCTGTTGACGATACAGAACCTTTGAATACATCAACTATGGACTATGTGTCAGTTGATGTATCAGTCTCTCGGTTCGTGGAGCGGACCATCCTGAACGAGATTGCTGTGTGCGGGAACCCTAGAGCTGGCTGTGACTGCGACGATGACGATGACTGTGCAGAGATCCTCAGTGGATTCGACGGGGACAACTACATCACTCAATGATCCTACGTGGATCAGTTCTTCTGATCATGTGTGGGTCCAATCCTGTGTGGGTCAGTGCTCAGCAGTCCTGTGTGGGCCAGCGCCTACAGATCCAGTGTTGGTCTGATACTGTGTGGGTCTTTGCGGGGGTTAGTTACCTATCAATCCTTTGTGGGTCATATCCTTTGTGGGTCATTATGGTGGGTAGTACTTATCGATCCTTTCTGGGTCCGAAGGCTTAAATGAATCAGCGGCAATATCTGATCATCTCTATTATCATACAAATAAGTATACTTGTGTGAGCTGAAGCCTGTTTTGTTTTCCTATGTGGATTGTGTTGAGCTATCCTGTGTGGATTTTCATTTTTCGTTCCTGTGTGGAATGGGTTTTACTTGGGCACGGATGTTGGTGCCGAACGAGAATTGATGTCTTAGGTATTTGAAAGGGCATATACCAAGAAGTGTTGGATGTTACTTCATGATAGTATCTTTCCTTTGTGGATTATCCATTGTGGATTTTAGGAGACCTTCGAGGGTCTCGGGGTCCCTACTGAGTAGCTTATACTCACCCCTGCACGGGATATTCCTGCACTACGTTTTGTTGGTTGCAGAAGACGGACAACGCTGATCGTGGTTGAGGCTTGCGGAGCAGGACGATACCTGGAGGTGGACCACTGGGCGGGACATACTCGGAGCGGTCGGTTGGACCCAAGGAGCAGTGGAGGCGATCTGTACCCACCCTTATGGTGGGATATCCAGTGGACAGCTCGACGCTGCAGCTTTACATTTCAGTTGTTGTTTTCCCTTTAGAGTTGTACTTTACTTTCAGTTTGGGTTTGTATTCTGGCCCACTTACTTTTCCACACTAACTGTTGTACTCAGTTTTCACATAGTGTTTACTTCTACTGCTTTCTTGCTCTGTGGTGTTTGTTTTTTTACAAGGTAATGCCTTCCCTTTTTACCGAGATTTACGCCTTGGTGCTAGTCACCATACCCTGGCCTATGGAAGGCAGGCTTGGGGTAGTCACGACACGGGCCCCGAGGACGGGTCGTGACAAATTGGTATCAGAGGACGTCGGTTCTACCACATACTCTCACCTTTTTCTATGTTAAGAAATAGTGTTAAGCGTATTGAGTGTGGTTAATCAGTCCAGGGGGTCCAGTGTTGGTGTGGCGGCTGACGTATCCGTACACCAGTACCCTAACTTCTGATTTCCGACTTAATGCATGAAAACATTGATTGCATGTGTGTTTCAGGTTTTCTTTGTGATTATTATATGTCATATCACCAGGTAAACTGTTCTGACCGTGGCGCACCTGTTTTTTTCCCAGATGACCCCACAATGGTAGCCATCTAGGGTTCCGAGAGTTGTACGTGATGACAGCCCACCAAGTGACGAGGCCTCGATACAGGGCCCTTTGACAGCTGAGGCACCGGCGGTACCTTTACCCGTCGAGCCACGAATGCTTCCTTCCCCAGCCGCTGACGATGCACGTCGCCTTAGTGCACTGCACGAGTTCCAGCTCTAGCAACCACCCAGGTTCTGCGGAGACACAGACCCCAGGAAGCTGAGGACTAGTTGGAGGCAGTGGTATGAGTATTCTGGTTAGTGAGGACAATAGCAGACCTCATGGTGATCCTCACAGCGAGCCTACTAGACCCGGCAGCGGGCCGATGGTGGAGCTTGATGCTCCAGGTGCACGACGAGGCATCTCTCCTCTTGATGGACTTTGAGAACCTCTTCCGCTTGGAGTTCGTCCTATCCATCCTCCGTGCGGTGCGCATCCAGGAGCTTCTTCAGCTATGATAGGGAAGCTTGATGGTCGCCCAGTACTCGGCGAGATTTACCGATCTCTAGAGCTACTCGACAGACATGGTACAAGACCCATTATTCTGGGCCCGGACCTTTGAGCAGGGATTGAGGCATGAGATCAGGGCGTCGCTGATCTCCCTCAGTATTACGACTCAGGTAGGGGTACTAGAGCGAGCCCTCCTGTTCGAGAGCTTTCTTGCTGAGTCATCTTCAGCATCGAGACCGACCGCTGGGTGGTAAGTAGCAGAGTCTTCCGTAGCAGGCAGCCGACGGATGACTAATGGGTCTAGGCAGACCAAACCCTCTGGCAGACGACCTCAGGACACTGGATCAACTGTGCGGGGCACACAGTGTGGGGCCAGTCATTCGAGAGGCAGGCAGTGCTACGCATGAGGAGGGCAGGGCCACATGGCTCGTGACTGCCCGACCCGCCGTGCCGAGGAGCAGCAGACGGTTGAGGGGCCACCCAGGTAGAGGCAGAGGGTCGACCATGGCGGTCCGCAGGGAGAAGGCGGACTAGGCAGAGGAGCTTTCCGAGCACCAGGTGGTGGGCGACGCTTTGAGGCTCTACCACCACCACCATTAGGAGGTCCACCCCGACCACAGGGAGCTGGCGGGCAGAGACATGAACAGCTCCAGGCAGAAGAGGCCTACGACCACATCGCGCCCAAGATGATTCAAGGTACTATCTATGTCTATTCCACTCTTGATGCAGTTCTTATAGACACAGGAGTGAGTCACTCTTTCATAGCAACTGCCCTTGTTCGGAGCTCGGAGATTCCGACAGAGCTGTTGGATCGATCTTTAAGGCTAGAGACTCCTACGGGAGAAGACTCGACGATTACGCACTGATGCCGGTAGTGTGAGCTTACTCTAGTAGGCGATATCTTTGGTTGGGATCTTCTTGTAGAGGCATCGAGGCCTTACGACGTCATCTTGGGCATGGATTGGTTATCCACATTCCATGCGCAGATTGACTCTATTAGGCGCATGGTGCGATGTGTTTGCACCAACAGGAGCAGGTTCACCTTCACTGGTGAGAAGGGAGCCTTAACAGCACAGGATGGACTCACGCAGAGGAGAGGATAGCCCATCACTCATCAGTTGGCTAGCCTCATCCTAGGAGCAGTTGACGTGCGGAGTCCTTGTTTTCCAGTAGTGGTGGATCAATATGAGGATGTCTTTCCCGACGACGTTCCAGGACTACCTCCTCGCAGAGAGGTATACTTTTATGTTGATCTATAACCCGGGATACCCCCGATATCCACTCTAGAGTATCGGATGGTCCCCACTGAGCTTCGAGAGCTACGGGTACAGTTGGAGGACTTGCAGGGCAAGTGATTCATCCGACCCAGTGTTTCACCCTATGCTTCCCCAATATTGTTCGCCGAGAAGGTGGATGGGAGCTTGCGAATTTGTGTCGACTATCGTCGCCTGAACTAGGTGACAGTGAGGAACAAGTATCCGCTAATGAGGATTGATGACCTCTTTGATCAGATCAAGGGAGCACAGTGGTTCTCAAAGATAGACCTCAGGTCAGGCTATCATCAGCTCAGAGATCAGGATGAGGACGTGTAGAAGACGGACTTCAGATATTGGTATGGCCACTATGAGTTCATCGTTATGTCATTCAGCGTAACCAATTCTCTAGCAATGTTCATGGGCCTCATGAACATGATCTTTCAGCCATACCTCGATCGATTTGTCATGGTCTTCATCGACGAAATTTTGATATACTCGACGACTAAGGAGGAGAATGCCTACCACATAAGGATTGTACTAGAAACACTCCGAGAGCACCAGCTTTATGGAATGCTCTCGAAGTGTTAGTTCTGGTTATGTGAGGTTCGCTTCTTGAGGCACGTCATCTTTGAGGCATGAGTTGCAGTGGATCCTGCGAAGATCGAGGTAGTGCTAGCTTGGGAGCCACCCAAGAGCGTGACAAAGGTGTGGAGTTTCTTGGGACTAGCTGGATACTATCGGAGATTTGTGCCAAAATTTTACAGAGTTGCAGCACCACTCTCAGCTTTGACGAAGAAGGGGAATCCCTTTTTGTAGTTAGACAGATGTCAGGAGATCTTCAAAGAGCTGAGACAGAGATTAACCAGCGCACCTATCATGATGTTTCCAGAAGAGGGGATGGGGTACGTAGTCTACTGTGATGCATCAGGGACCAGACTCGGTTGTGTCCTGATGCAAGAGCGGGAAGTGATCGCCTATGGATCACGTCAGTTAAGGTCGCATGAGCAGAACTATGGTACCCATGACCTGGAGTTAGCAACAATGGTCTTTGCTCTGAAGACATGGCGACACTACCTGATGGGCGAGCGAACTACTGTCTTTTCTGACCATCAGAGTATTAGGTACATCTTCTCTCAAAAGGACATAAACCTCAGACTGTGGTGTGGCTCGAGTTCCTCCCAGACTATGACTTTGAAATATTCTATACTTCTGGGAAGGGGAACGTAGTAGTCATTGCCCTCACCAGGAGGACGGGCATTCAACTTCTTGAGGAGGCGACCGAGCAGTTAGCCGCTTTGCAGATATCCTTTGTGGATAGAGATGGAGCAGCCTTCCTTCAATCACTCCTCCACTACTGCAGCGGGTCAGAGAGGCACAGCGGGGGGACGCAGGCTGTGAGACACAGCGTGCACAGATATCCTCAGGACAGGCACCTGATGGTTTCTCATTTGGATCAGAGCACGACGTCCTTTTCAGAGGACGTATCATGGTACTAGTTGCCATACGGGAGGAGGTGCTGAGAGAGTTTCACACCTCTCCTTTGGCGGCACATCATGGAGTGGAAATGATGTACCTGGATCTTTGATGACAGCACTGGTGGCTGGACATGAAGAAGGCTGTGGCAGAGTTCGTTTCTCGATGCCTCACCTGCCAGTAGGTGAAGGAAGAGCATCAGGTACCAGCAGGCATGGTACAGCCCTTGGAGGTCCCGGAGTGGAAGTGGGACAACATATATATGGACTTCGTGACTGGAATTCCATGCAATTCTAGAGGTCACGTCTCCGTTTGGGTGATTGTCGACCTACACACCATGTTCGCACACTTCTTACCCATCAGAGATCAGGGCTCAGTGGAGAGTTTGGGATGTCTCTACAGTTATGAGATTGTATGGCTTCACAGTGTGCCATCATCTATCGTCTCTGATCGAGAAGCCCGCTTTACATCCCGGCTTTGGATGGGGTTGCAGGAGGCATTTGGGACGCAGCTACGTCTGATCACTTCCTTTCACCCTCAGACGGATGGTCAGATGGAGAGGACCATTCATACTCTGGAGGAAATGCTTTGTGCATGTGTTCTCGACTTTGGTCACAACTGGGAGGACCACCTACCCTTGGTGAAGTTTGCGTACAAATAAAGTTACCACTGCACCATCGGGATGGCACCATACGAGGCGTTGTATGGCCGACCTTGTAGATCTCCTTTGTACTGGACAGAACCTAGGAAGTCAGCACTCGTGGGACCGGAGATGGTCTAGGCCATGACAGAGAAGGTCCAGGTCATCCAGGAGTGGATGAGGAAAGCTCAGAGCTGGCAGAAGTCTTATGCTGACAGGAGGCAGAGGCCACTAGATTTCGAGGATGGTGACCACACCATCTTGCGGGTCTCACCTTGACGTGGTTTACAGATATTTGGTCGGGGTGGCAAGTTGTCTCCGCGCTTCATCGGACCCTTCCTGGTCCTCGGCAGGATTGGCGAGGTGGCTTATTTCCTGTCTCTACCACCTCAGTTGCACCGGGTGCACGGCGTCTTCCATGTATTCCAGCTGAGGAGATACGTGCACGATCCGACACATATCATTGACCATGGGGAACTAGATGTTGACGATGTGGAGACATTTGCGGAGGTCCAGGTGGAGATTGAGGATCGACAGGAGCGGGTCCTATGTGGATGGTCGATTCCTCTTGTGCGCGTCAGATGGCAGCACGAGAACCTCTAGGAGAGCACTTGGGAGCGGGAGGCTCAAATGCGTGCTCAGTACCCACATTTTTTTCCCTATGTTTATGATGTATCTTTACGTGGACGTAAAGCCCTGAGGGGGGAGTGATGTAAAGACCCGTAAAATCCAAGGAAAGTTTTTTCTTAATTTTTTTTGGAATTTTACCAGAACGCAGTTTCTGACAGCACCTGATTCTGAGGTCCTGTGTGCCCGGAATCATTTTCCGAAGTTTGGATCAGGGACATTCAGTGATCGAACGAGCGGGTTTTTCAAACTTTTGAACCGGTGCTCGAAATCGAATTATGAGGGCACCGATGGAATCAAAGAACCCGTATTTGCATAGAAACTCCTTTTCCGGAGTTGCATTTACTCGGGTGTGGTTTTTAATTTTTGTGGTTATGATAAGAAAATAAAATAAAGTGATGCGACAACATTATTTTATTTCTCTTAAATCCACTTAAAATCCACTTAAGCTAAGTTGAAGCGGATTGGGTGGAACATAAAATATCCTACCCACCTGGTAGAATATTTGTGAGGAGGGGCCCACACGAGCACCACCATTTCTTTACACCTAAGTAACGCACCCGTGAAAACTCCTATTAATGAAAGTCAACTGGTGCGTTTCTTAAATTCTTAACGCCCCAATTAAATGGGTAGTTAAGACATTACCATTAATTCACCGAATTAATGGTTCATTTCTTAACTTGTTTTCAAACTGTTGGAATAATAATAAAATAAGACCAACACTTGTCCATTGAGGGGTGACTTGTTTAGAGGATTTAGAGAAATCTCTGAAGCTAGAAGATCTTTATCTTTCTTTTCGAAGAATGTGAAGAACGCAAAGAACGAGAAGAACGTGAAGAATGTCAGCCTTCAAAGAAGGGCGATGAAGAACGCCGAACCCTTGAAGATCGACGACGCGACATCGATGATTCTTCTTCCGCGACATTCCATCCCCGCGACAATCTTTGATCAACAACCGGTTGATGTAGGGGATTGCCATCCTTTTTAATTCTTTAAGAATTATTCTTATCTCAATATGGGTTTAATTGTTGCAATTAAATCTGTGTGTTCTTAATCCCCGGAGAGTAACTACGCGGCGTCGTGTACTGCGATGACAGCGATGCCCCTTCCACGACGCGATGATCCTCTTGTACCGCGACGGTGAATTCTGCGAATAACACATGTTCGACGACAATGGTGAGGTAGGGGTTGTTTCATTTTAAATATTTGTGATTTATATCCCCGGTTTTTAAATATGATTGTTGTGAGACTTTAAAACCCCCTAACGCGGTGGGTGAGGGCCAACGAACAAGTCTGAACCCACCGCCCTTTTTGTTGTTATGCGCGGATTGGCGGGCGATGACAAACGATACCGCAAGTTAATTTAGAAGGCTTTGTAGTGATGAAAGAGTCCCGGGATGAGCACTGGCGAAGACCACACGCAAATCGGATCACTGGAGCGCGTCAAGTGGTCCTCGGAACCCCCCCCTGCTGGCGCGCCACGCCGGCACGATGGCACCGGTGCGCCGCCGGGAAGACCCACCGCGGCTGAAGCCGCGGCGGTGCTAGCAGGTCCCACGGCCTCGTGGGACTGCGGAGGAGGGATGTGGCTTAAGCCGCGTCCGGGTGTCACGGAGCGGCCCCCGCGTGAGGGGGGGGGGGGGGAGGGCTACCTTGCGCGGTGCCCGGCCAGAGCCAGCGCGGCGGCCGGGCTGCCTGGCCGGACCGCGGGGCCGGTCCGTGCCCAGACCCCCCGTTTTCGGACCTTTTTGGTCATTTGCTCATAACTGAGCTGCGTGACTCCAATTGACACACCATCAGCGACGATGCGATCCTTGGATTGAGACGGTCGTTTTGGTATATCGCACTCAAGGTTTCGGAATACTTTGGGTTTGGCCAGGTTGGTTCGTTCATGAAACTAACCAGGCCATTGGAGCGGAAACGCCCACATCTTGAGCTTCGGACGTCCGATTGACGTACCGTTGACTTTGTTGATTACTCTAAGTGAGACGGATCTATTGGCTTACTCCACCCGGGGTTTGGATGTAGGTGGAGTACGGTCAGGTTGGTTTTGACCTAAAAACCAAATGGACCCCTGGGACAAAAAAGCCAATAACTCTCAGACTGGGCGTCCGATTGGTGCGCCGTCTGTGACGTTGAGTTCCTATTGACGATACAGAACTTTTGGATACATCAACTCTGGACTTTGTGTTAGTTGATGTATTATCCTCACAGCCCGTGGAGCGGACCCTCCGAACGCGTTTGCTGTGTGCGGGAACCATAGAGCTGGCTACGACTTCAACGACGACGACGACTGTGCAGAGATCCTCAGTTGATTCGACGATGAATACTACAGCACTCAGTGATCCTAAGTGGATCAGTTCTACCAATCCTATGTGGGTTCGATCATGTGTGGGTCAGCGCTCAGTGGTCCTGTGTAGGCCATTGCCTATAGATCCTATGTCGGTCTGATCCTGTGTGGGTCTTTGCGGGGGTTAGTTACCTATCGATCCATTGTGGGTGAGATCCTTTGTGGGTCATTGCGGGGGTTAGTACCTATCGATCCTTTGTGGGTCCGACGACTTAGATGAATTAGAGGCAATATCTGATCATCTCTATCGTCATACAAAGAAGTATACTTGTGTGATCTAAAGCCTGTTTTGCTTTCCTATGTGGATTGTGTTGAGCTATCCTGTGTGGATTTAAGTTTTGCTTTCCTGTGTGGACTGGGTTGTACTTGGGCTCATATGTTGGAGCCGAACAAGAGTTGATGACTTAGGTATATGTATGGGAATATTCCAAGCAGTGTCGGATGTTACTTCGTGATTGTATCTTTCCTTTGTGGATTATCCATTGAGTAATCTGAGAGACCTTTAGGGGTCTCGGGGTCCCTACTGAGTAGCTTATACTCACCCCTGCACGGGCTATGCCCGCACTACATTGTGTTGGTTGCAGACGACGGACATTAATAATCATGGTTGAGGCTTGCAGAGCAGGACGGTACCTAGAGGTGGACCACTGGGTGGGACGTACTCGGAGCGGTCGGCTAGACCCGAGGAGCAGTGGAGGCTATCTGTACCCACCCTTTAGGTGGGATATCCAGTGGACAGCTCGACGCTGTGACTTTACTTTTCAGTAGATGTTTTCCCTTTCGAGTTATACTTTACTTTCAGTTTGGGTTTTTAATCTGGACCACTTACATTTCCGCACTTACTGTTATACTCAATTTTTACTTAGTGTTTGCTTCTACTACTTTCTTGATCTGTGGTGTTTGTTTATTTTACAAGGCGATGACTTCCCTTTTTACTGGGATTTACACCTTGGTGCTAGTCGCCAGCCCCTGTCCTATAGAAGGTGGGTTTGGGGTAGTCACGGCACGAGCCCCAAGGACGGGTCGTGACAAATACATTCCTTTGAATCTTATTATTACAATGGATGGTGAATAAGTCTGTGATAATATTTTATCCCCATGACTTTAGGGAGGAATCAACTTCTAGTAGCTCAATGTCATTTCTCAAATAGTACTAATCATGATGTATCATCTTCAAAGAAGCATACATAATAACGTCTTACCATGATATCAGAAAATGTCCATACCGACCACTAGATAAATAATATAACAACACAAAATTTATTCCTGCCTCTACATGTTCCAATATCATGATACTCAAGAACAACTACCACATCTCCTAAAAACCCAACTAATAATTCCATGTCCACATCAAGGGATTCCCCTTTCAGGTCAATGTAATCACTTATTCTACGACCTTGGGAAGATTATGCGTATATCTCAGATCATTTCTATCTAACCCTAAAAATATTTTCTCATTAGTAACGATCTTTAGTGGTTCCCAATATGGCACTACCTTGTATTGGTGGCGGCCACTACACATCCATACTCAATGAATACATACAAGAACCCTCATCATATTTCATGTGTTGTAATCTATTTATGTTGACCAGAAATGGATTTTATTGATGTAGAATACCATCACCTATTATTATTTTTGTTAAAATATATTATTCATGAGTCATATTAACAATTATATGGTGTCCATATTTCCATGTGGAATCATCATTTATTCATAGAGACCTTAACATCAATAGAATCTCATTATTAGTATATCAAATTCTTTAAAATAGATATTATTTTACCAAAACTATTATCAAATATCTACAATAAGCATTCCCATATTAATTGATTAGTGATTTTGTAAAATCTTATATGTGGTTACATATTGTCGATGAGTACATAGTTATAATAATTTTAATATGAAAACATGTATATTAATATTCATTAAAACATTAATTAGTACATAAAATTACACATAATAAAATCGCAATGTTTTTATAATCCTAGTGTATTTGGGAAACTATATAAATATCATAACAAATTTCATCTGTAATATTTTGTAATTTTTTAAAACATCCTTACAATGCAATAAAAAATCAATTATTCTTCTGAAAATTTAATGGATTATCTCATGACATTTAAATGAAAGGGGTAAGCAATAAATCCATATAATAGAATAAAAAATTGAAAAATTAATGTTCATCAGTACAAGTATGTGAATAAGAATATCATAGAAATAAATATGGGTTGGAATCCTATTCATGATGAATGAGTGTTGTATAACTTGATAATAATAAGGCAAAATATAAATGTGTAAATAGAATAAAACAATTAATCATATTCATATTTGAATTATAACTACCAAGAAAACATAATACAATGTTCTTAAAATAAAATCATATGAACTGTATTATTTTTCTCATGAGTATAATGTATTACCCAATGAATTATAAGAATATTTAATTTTGGCCCCACCCATCAGATGTAAATGAATATGTGTTCAACATAGGTCATTCAACAACTGATCAAATTTAATAAAATTTAATCACATGATTATAGAGTTATGGATTACATACATGAATGAATATAATCAACATTGAATTGGTACATTAGGGGGAAAAGAGTTTAGTGTTAATATGTATGGTAATTCACTAAATGATTATTTTTCATGTAAAATTGTAGGGAAATTTCAGTAGTCTATTGGGGGTAAATAAATCTTCATGGAATTAATTAATAATATTGAATGTGAAATATAATTAATTGCAAATCATAATTATAGTATGGTAATTGTTTGAAAATATATCCCAAATTGAATAATTTATAATCATAATGGATCAACTGGATGTGGTGCTTGAGATTAGAGGAGAAGGGGAGGATCCTTTCCACGAATGAATGACTCTAAAAGAATGTGAGGAGCATCAAAAGATAATGTGGTCAACTTTGTAAGTATCTATATAGGAAATGTAATATTTATTTATTTATAAAACTATTTTTAGTGAAAATAAATATCATTTTTTGTGAGTATATATTGAAAAATATCGATGAGCTGTTTATAAATTTTGAAATATTGTTTTTGGACTGTATATGACAATATAATCTACAAAAGAATCCACGACATCAGTTTTCTATTGATTTCTATCAAGGATGATTCTTTTTCTTTGATTTATAATATTTATATCATAAAGCAATGAAATAATACCCTTTGTGATGTGGAATTGAGTGACTTCTATTATAAATTACTGTTATAGCCATAAAATACAATACATTTTTTTGAAGGATTACAGATGTTTTCATAAAATTATAAAAATAACATCAATAAATAATTATTTTAATGTGGAGACATATATTTGGTTATGGATATCTACTAAGGAATATATTACATCACTTTTCGGTCATTTTGACATCATAATATACACTTTTTATTTACACCATATTTAATTTTTACAAAAAACATTTTCTATCTCGAAAAATTAATAAATTCAACATTGTGTAATTTCAAAATATTGATTTAAAAAAATATTTAGTTTATAATAATTCGTATATAAATTTTATAATTTACATTTCAAAATCAAAAAATCAATTTTATTGAAACATATTGAAATTTTTTGACAATAAATATTTTTACCCTCATAATATTAATTTTGGAATTCATAAAATAATATTATAATATATATTTAATAAATATTATTTATTAATAATATTTTAATAATATTTAAATTATTTAAAAATTTCCTCAATGAATTTAAAAGATTGGGTTGGTAGAATCTAAATATTTCTAAAAAATATTATTGATGATTTAATGTATAGGAATAAAGGTTTTTCAAAGTAAATATTTAATAATTTAAAAAATTTAAAAAGTTAAATTATAATCATATAATTATTAAAAATAATATTAAAAAAATTTATACAATTAGTTTCTATTTACATATCCCTTTATAAAACTAGTGAATCCCATTAGTGCATGGTGTGTGTTGGTGAGATTTACATTGAGCGGTTCAGAGAACATGTTTTAACAGACAATCTCATGGAGCTTTAATTTCTCTTGTAAATTGGTTTCTCACATTATTTATTTTATAACTCCAAACAAGATATTGTACATTGTAAAATCCCATAGTTTCCTCCTCCCTCAAAATATCCCTTTAAAAGGATTCATTGTGTACAATCCTACTATTCAACGAAATTTTCCTTCCTTCTATGTCACATGGACTTTCTCATAACCCCTTTATATATAAAACAATTGAAATAATAGTTCAATGAATATATTTTAAATTTTGATGATTATTAATTTCATTTTAATATAAAAGTATATAACTTTTAAAAATAACCGATGTAGTTCATCTGTTTTATATAATTAAATTCTGTAATAATAAATTTATTCATTGGAAAGGGATTTCAATTATTAATGATTATGTAGATTTATTATTACCCCAATGTAAATTTCACCCTTTTAATTTTCATTACATGAAATAAAATACAAGGGAGTTATTCTATTTCATTTCCTCTTCAGGTTCACTTTCTTCTAACTCAAACATATGGTTCTCCCATAACTAATTGACTTGAAGAGTTGTTTTGTATCATATAACATTGAATATATGGTCTCATATCAAAAAAATTGATCATTTTAGGAATGAGTATTAAATAATTGCATTACCTATGGATTAATAATATGTGAGGTATTTGGTATATACTTCTTTAATATGGACACATAGAAGATTTCATGTAACTGTGATAGGTAAGGTTGGAATGCAACTCTATAGAAAATGACTCCATTGTGATCAAGGCTCTAAAAGGGAAGATGAATATATGAATCAGCCTTCCATTCTTCATAAATCTTTTATCATTTACCACAGATAATATATTATGGAAGAATTTATCTATATATATGAAATCACTATCACATCAATTATTGTACAAAAATATTTTCTGTCAAGATTGTGTAGAATTCATATATAGTTGAATGGTTTGAATATTTTCTTTTATATTTTAATAATATTAGGTACCATAATATTTTTCTCACCAACATCATCCTTACAAGTTGTAGTCTAAAACTCTACCCATATAAAGCATCATTATGTACCAATTCGATGCTTGAATGGAAACTGTTGATATTTGAGAAATCTACTATGGGATGGTGGAAATCAAAAAAAAATTGAAATCAATTGAACATTATCTCATCATATTCTCAATTATTTAATGTACATATCTTACTAACAATCCATATGAGAGTGATAATCAATTTTTTAGATCATTTATGTTTTCTATAGTTGATCATGGCTTCTCCAAAACCACTAGGTAAACCTAGAATCATGATTATATAAAAACGTGAGTGGTAATCAATTTAGTATTAACAATTACATTATGTGTAACATGGAAAGATGGTAATGATATATATTTTACTTGATAACAATGAAATTTTCCATATTTAGGTGGTGATCAAATACCACCTAGTAAGTTTATTTTACCATAGTTTTCATGGGGATTCATATCAAACAATATATGGTTATGTTTTCCCCTTTTCAAACTAGTATGGGAATAGGGTTGAATGACACCGTTAAACTTTTATTATTCCTCCATGAATTTTTTACATATCAAGCATCAAAAGTCAAAATATAAAATATTCATATCCATTATATTGGAATATATATTTTTTTCAAATATATATGCATCATTGTTTTTCTTGGATGAATAGAAAATTGTGATCTATTCTCATCATTCATATGATACCTCTAAATTTTTATTTTTTATAGGACTCATATCTGGATACAATATTTATAACTCCATCATCAGTAATGTAGTACAATAGAATATTTTATTTATTATTTTGCAATGACTCAACATTTTTATGGGCCTCCTTTATCCCCTCATTAATATAAGTTTGAGTAGTTATTTGATCATGGTATGATAAATATCCTTTTATTATTCTCATATACATAATGTATATGTCCATGAATATTTAATCCTTTTCAATCATCATCTTGGATAAGGTTGTCGGGTATTATCATGTCATATCATCTTCCAAATTAATATCCTTCCCAAGATGGTAATGTATTAGTTATTTTTAATCCATGATCAGATATAACAATCTTATTTGATGAAAATTAGTCAATTTTATTGGGAATATTTCTCTGAGGCTTTTATAATCTATAAAAAAGTTACACTTTTGTTCATTGATGTAATGTCTCCAAATATTGAATGAGATGATAGAAACTATCAATTATAGATAATGCATTGTGTAGTTCATGCTATTGATCATTAATTGAATAGATCCATATGATATCTCATTTTTTTCATCTATGTGTAAAAAAGAAAAATTCTATTAAATGAATAACTATTGATCACAATTAATTATCTATAAGTAGGTAATGTGGGAATTGTTGAAGTTAATAGCATCTTATTTAACTCTTTAAATATTTATTCACAATCATAACTCTAGAAAAACTCAACTCCTTACTGAGTTATCATGTTTAATGGGCTTAAAAAATGTAAAACATTTCAATGAAATTTGTGATAATAGATATATTATTTAATTATTTTATGGATTTACAACACATATATTGAATTTGGAGATCCATAAATTTCCACATTTGTTTAGGGATCTACAAATATCAATTTTCTTGTTATAACATGACCCATGAAATTAATTTTTTTAACCCAAACTAAAAATGTAGTAGGAAACAAAAATATTTTTTTCTTTTGATTAGTCTTTAATACAAAACAGACATACTCCACATGTTCCTCCATAATTATGTAGTAAATATAAATATCATCCTCGAATAACACCAAAATTTTATTGTGAAAATTCCTAAAGGAATTTTATCAATTCTATGATTGTTTTTTGTGCATTAGTTAGTCAAAATGGAATCTCTATGAGACCATAGTGGTCAAAAATTGTATGATAATTAGTCTTGGGGATACCTTCCTACTTCAGCATTACATGGAAATTTCCCATCCTATTATCCAAATTAGATATGTATTACGATCCATATAACTGATGGAAGAATTCATTTATCTATGGATTATGATAACATATCTTTCTTTTGATCTTTATGGGTTCATGATAATAAATTATAAGGCACATTGACCAATAATTTTCTTGTTGAAGAGGGATAGTGCACCCAATGGGGAATTAATTGGGAATATAGACCATATATCTAGATTATCCTATATTTTATTCCTCATTTTATATGGTTCAAAAATGACCATTAGTTACAGAGTCGTGAATATTTTGAAATCTCCTTGTAAGAGCATAACTGAGAGCTCAAACTCATGGAAATGAGTAAGAATAGGATGTTATTCATGAAACACATAATTTAATTCCCTTATAATAGGAATTCTTTTAAGGTATATCATTTACATAGATTCAATCATTTGAGAATGATAATGTTTCTCATACTGAAAGAATATCTCTTCATGTGATGATGGTACTGAATAAGAATAATTCACCATCTATTTAATAGAATAGAATTATAGGATGAATCATGATTTAAATGGTTTATATCATTCTCTTGTAAATTTATATTGGCATTATACTAAGGGTTTATTACCTTCCCTAATAAATACTTTTAAACCCATACCTTTAACATTCAAGACATATTTTATATTATTCTTATTCGGAAAACAAGTATATATAATAAAAAATTTCATTAGAAATAAAATAAAATTTTCAAATCTTTTTTAGCATGTTCCTAAAATTAAATAGCTCATCTAAAATTGCACATGATGGCCTAGGGATGTACATATGAATGGAAAAAGTTATAAATCCCATTAATGAATTTTTTTAAAAAAAATTATAAGGTAAATAGGTACATGTGAGAAAAGAGGAATATCCAATTAATATAATATGTATGAAAATATTAATCATGAACATTTAGGAATTATATAACATGATATCTTTGAGGAAAAATACCAATGTGGGAACGATATAAAATGTGACATCATAAATATATGTCAAGGCTAATTTCCAATAAAACATAAAACAGTGTTCTTAGGATAACCTCCCATGCACCATTAATGAAATATAATGAGATTAAAATATTGCCCAATTCATTTGAGGACTATATAATTCCATACACACTTGTCACACTCAAAATAGATACATATATAAGTGTTCCACATAGATAATTCAACATTTGGACATATGTAATCACATTTAATAAAAAAATTATGTAAATTGGGGTACATACGTGAATTACCACAATAAATTATTGATGCATACATCCAAATGAGTACCGATGAGTATAGATGGGTATGAGTATTCACTACAAATCTCTTGGGCATGGAAATTCATAGGGAAATATCAGTAGAATAATGGTGGTACTTAATGGTTCATAGATGAATTTAATGAGATTACAAAAAATATCTAAAAATATATTACTAATAATTATACTGATAGGGATGTATGAAAAATTATCCAATCATATGAAATAGAAAATAAAATCGGATATTATGGAGGAGCTGAATCAATATAGAAGAGAGGATCCCTCATTTTGAGGGGATGCTCTTAAAATAATAGGAGGAGGATATTAAGAGCACAGATCATTTTGAGTTCTATAGAGAGGGTGGTTAATAGTAATTTCATGAATCAATGTTTTTAGTGAATATTAATGGGTTTTTTGGTGGTTTTTATATAAAATAATACAATATGAGTGTTTATTAATTTTTAAATATAGTTTCTGGTCATTATATGATAAAATAATGAAAACCAAAACCTTTCCCCCTACTTTTTTTCACATGGTTTCTTATGTAGATGGTTGGTTTTACTTATTTTATATGGATTAGAATATAAATTTATAAAATTATACCATTGATGATGTAGAATTTATTAATTATTATAAATAATTGTTTTTAGAACATTCAAATATAATATATATTATGGATAGTTCATTAACATTTAATAAAATTAATTATATATCCAGAACAACAAAATATTTTAATTGGTAACTATATATTATATGAATGTATAACAATTATGGAATATATTAAATCACATTTGGGTCATTTTGGTGACATAGTACACGATATATATTTATACAATATTTATTGGTCACCCAAAAAAACTAATATCTCTTAAAACTATGAAAAATTCACTGTTTGGTAGTTAAAATATGAAGATTTACCAAAAATAGTTATTTTAACAAAACAAATCAATAAATTTTTTATTTTTAATTATAAATCCAAATAAATTATTTATTGAAAAGCGCTATATTTTGATAATTACATCTTTCTGAGCAGATAATTTTGTTCATTATAAAATTTTATAATTAATTATATTCAACGAATATTATTTAATAATAAAATTTTATTAAAATATATTCTATTTAGAAAATTAATGACTTATTTATTAGGATTTTCTTTATTAAAATAATATATTTACAAAAAATATGAAACGTTTTTTCATAATAAAATATAATTTCTATAAAATTCGATATCTAATAATTTAAAAAGTAATAATAAAAACCAATAATTACAATAATTATTTCATTTAAAAGAAAAATATTTAATTTTATACTGTTAGTGTCTAGATACATAATCCATAATTACACTAGTAAATTTTATAATGGACCATTTTGTGATGATGATATTCTTATGTGGTGGTTTAGTGAACATGATATGGTTTTTGATATCAATGAACCAGAACTTGTCCAGTAAATAAGTTCACTCATTCATTAGTTATTGAGTCATAATATCAGATTTGACACAAGAAATGACCAGTGATGTTATATCCCTTGACATTTTTTTAAAATGGTCTTCATAGGGTATGATCCGAATAGTCAAGGCCACCACTCATTCCTTTTATATCAATTATACATTATCATAACCGCTTATATATTCTACCTATAAAATCACTGTTTATTTCATATATTATAAATGGTTATGATGATTATTGTTCATTTAAATATGAATGTCTGAAATCACTCAAAATAACAGAAGTAGCGAATGTGTCCACTTTATCAAATTTTCATAATAACATATTTATTTATTCAAAAGGTATTTGACTTAATAAATTTCATGTCATTACTAGAAATATATACAGAACCTCATGATCCTATTTGATTTCTTCGTGAAAATTATTGGGGACACTAACGCGAAAAACTAGTTCTAATAAAGCATCTCATTTTTAAATATGACTACAACACATTTATCAATCTAAGAATTTATGGTGGTCATCTAATAGGATCATATAAATATTAGGATAACACATTGGTGAATGTTTATTAATAATCTTACATCTATGTGGGGAGGTATGATTTAAAAATACTGAAGACATAATTCTTCATAATCTCCCACCACTATAGAATAATAATAGCCTATAACATATACATATTCATTTTATATACTATCCAACTAATGAGATATTTGTTATATCCTCGTGTGGGATTGAAAACCCAAGGATTCTTGTTATTACATCACACCTATTATAAAAAATATAATACCATAATATCATGGGAAATATATTATCAATATAAAATAGTCAGTATTTGTAGGAACAATTGATATATGTTACATAACTGATATTATGGCACAATACCATATCCCAGTAAAAAAAGATCACATTAAAAATCTCTCTTCTATGGTCTGTTGAAACCATAAAAAATGATTATGATCACAAAATCTACCCTTGTTGATGTCTCTAGATGAATTGTTTGAGCTAAAAAATCCATTGGATTCTCTATATATTGAACAAGAGATGTTCTATCGAATGAGTGGCTAAATATTTCACCTATAAAAACCAAAAAATAAATTATTAAATACATTGATATTTCCTAGGATCATCTCTGGAGCCTCTACATAATAAACATTCACTAAATAAGTTGTCCATGATATTCACAACCGTCTCCCAGGGATTGATTGGTCTACTTGGAGGTGATAGTTTTGGTAATTAATCATAACATTATCCATATCCTATTTATCTCTCAAATCCCATTTCACACCTACTACACTAAACACATCAAGGGATAATTTTTTGATTCTTCCTCTGTTATCAATAAGGTTTCTCTCAATATTTCACATGGTGGATTAGGTAATACCATGTAATATGAATTATCCCATTATAGAATGAACCTTTCATCTCCCGTCATTGACTAAAACCTCACTTAGAGCCCTAGGTCATGACCCACTATCATATGATTTACTATAATGTTCCCACCATTGCCCATATCACAAATATTGATAATTATTGAAATATAATTTTATATAAGATCCATAGTTCTCACATCTTGAACCAAATAAAATAAACATCTCATTACAGATACAATCCACAACCGAGGAAAACTCAATTACCCAAACATAGGAAGGTATATATATAGATATACCACTTCAGCATGGATATCTATTTGAAGTCCATGCTTATATGTACATTCTTAAATGTACCAACTATAAACTACATACAAGGTGTACCATGAGAGTTTAGTAAACATTGACCCATACTATATGAATGATATGACTCCCATCTAGAAATATAGAAGCTCTAGGATACATTATTCGCTCAACATTGATAAAATACCTGTCTATAAATAGGTTCTCAAACTCTATATTGATACAGTTGCCAAATCATGTGTCTATGTCATAAATATCATATATCACCATGTCAATCAATGAATAAGGGTCACTTATTGGGTCACTATCTACTCAACAAGGGTCTTATAGGGAAGTACAACACACATAAAAGCTACCTCCAAATAGTCCTCTATAGACATGGGTACAAGATATTCATGAAATTAAGACATGTCGACCCCTAAACCATGGGATGTTAAATCATCCTATAAATGTCATAATTCTTCACTCGTAGAAAAACAGAATGATAAATGGTTGGAGAAAATATTGGAACACTACATTGAGGAACGACTTATTACCATGGTCCCTAGATTTAATACAGATCCCCTATACAATCATAACTAAAATCCTATTGGGGAATCCTATATGGATGAAATAATTTAGGAATATATCTTTATTTAAGATACAATATATTCAAATTTATTATTTGGGGGGTTAACCCATTAAATAAACCATAATGAAAACAAATTCCAATATGATATATGTATTGTTGTTTTCCTTGAATGAAATTATAATATATACTAGGTTAATAAGTATGCTATTAGAGTAATATTTAATAGATATGTAAGGCACCACACTAGTATTCATCTCTCTAGCTTGATATCCATTCTCTATGAACATTATCATCATTTAAAAACATCCAAAACAAATCATTATACAAATAATGTCTCACAAATTTGGTCTGTATATAACAAATTCTATGGTAACACTATTTCGTCACCCAACCAATAGATGAATTCCTGGAAAATATTAAACAATGTGTGACAACAAAAAACACATATCAAGTTGTCCACGAAATTATAACCATCACTGATTAGGTAGATCACAGAAATATCTTGCCTTATCCTAATAAATCAATAAACACACTACTCTATATAGAATAATAATTGAGGATTGTTATCAACAAATACCATAAATTTATTAATAAACCTAATATCATATTAGAGTATAATAAAATATTCGGAAGTGAGAAAGTAATAATACAATCCCATCATAACTCTAATAGTGTCCACCATTAAAATGAAATTAGGTCTATAATATTGATGCAACACATGGTACTAGCTATGACCAGTCTTTCCCAAATATACTTAACCTACTCTTGGACCTCACAGGAATCCCTTAAATTCTCTATCATCAACATATAAAACGACACATATTAGGAAATTCCTTATAGGATGGATTACAAACATAGTAGGTAGGACTCCCTAAAATAACCAATCAAAAAGAATCATGACATATTAAATGAAATATCACAATTCGTTGAGTCATGAAGAATGATATATATAACCCATATATGATAATCGATAATTAAGAAGATTCAGATAAATTTTATATCATCACATCAAGAAAATATTTCTACCTAAGGTTCAATGGATACATTCATCTACGAAATGAAACTATTGAGTATCATTAACATTTATGGAATACATATAATATGCCACAAACATCATATTATTCCATGATGCAGTTCCACTAGAAATCATAATATTTTGATGAAAATATATGATGTCTTGCCTTGGGATTCTCAATGACACATAACCCTATCTGGTAAAACACACTATGAAGGGTATCACATGCCATTGAGGTTAAAAATTAAATACGTGTCCTATCCTAGAAATTTATTTTAGAGTCTATCACCCTATAAAACATTGATGGATACATAAATATATCATGAATTAACCCTTAAAGTATATAGTTAAAATTATTCATTAGATGAGATACCATACTATACCCACTTATCTATTAAAAAAGGGAATACACCCCTACTCGTACTGAATCTATGAAGGGGGAATTGATCTATCAATTATAACATATAAGTAATATACTATGTGTGTAAGGGATAAAAAACATGTCTCACCATTCTTGGTACTTCCCAATTCGATGTTTTTCACACTTTTCATTATTTTGTATTGTGTTTATTCATTGGAAAACTTGTCAGGTCTCTATATATTGGTTATATCATTGAATATGTACCTAGAAGTACATGCTCAGTCACCAGATTAAATTCCACATGTTATGTTACAAAGTAACAAGGCCCTTTAATATTTATGTTTTTTCATAAACCATAGATGTTGTGGTATCGCTCTACATGTTGTGTGCTACTCCAAACCAAATGTTTTTTATATCATGAATTGTGGGAATATGGTGATATTCAATTGTAACATCCCTTGTTGATTCCTTCTCTACTAATTTAGTGAATCATGTCTGAAAAGTATAAATGATATGTTGAATAACTATATTCCATCATCAATATCTAGATTTGGGAAACCCCTCTTCTCATAAAAATCCTCTACATTGACCGTGTTTCCATAATGTCACAACCCATGAATCATACTCCTTAGATATACAATTTTTCTTCCAACATTACTATTAAGCCTCCATCATTTCATCAATATTGAATATAGAACCATTACAATTATATTATTTACTAAAAATAAATTTTAAAATTATTTTTACCTTGATATTGTAAAACAATTTATTAAACAAAATAACGATTAAGAATTTTTGAAGTAAAAGGGGAGGAAATTATAAAATGAATGAGTTAGAAATTCAAATTAGTCATTTTTGGGGTAGTCCATAATAAATTTTTGAGAAATTGATGAATTTAAGAATAAAATAATGGATAAAAAATAATAAAATGTCCTCAAAAAGTGACTAGTTTTTTAATTTATCTTGTTCATTCCTATATGCAACAATCTCTGTGATCATATATTATATTTCTCTCTATTATTATTCGAATCCAATATCCTAGTGTTTGGTGGAAAACCAATTAGATTGTAATATTAATGATTTTAATAGTTTTTTAATTAAAAGAATAGAAATTAGACCATAATATAAGTAATTTAATTCAATTATTTTGTCTAATTTCTATGATCAACTACACTCTTGTGAAACACCCTACATCGATTGAACTTGTATCAAACCTAGGGTAAAATATGCATATCATACTTAGTGGTTATCATAGATTTCAAATATAAGAACCTATTTAATTGATTTTCAATTATATTAAAAAATAAATAAACTCATGATATATGAAATTTAATATTTTTAATATCTCAATGTTGAGGCACTATATACCCATAAATCCCTCAACGAATCTATCCCAAACTATGAAAATTTTATTTAAAATATGTCAAATTTTCACATTTAATTAGTTAAGACATTACAAAACTTTTTTTATAGATATAAGATCATTCCCGTCATCATCAACACATATTTTTGCTATAAGATATCAATCATTCATCATATAATGAAATAAAATTAGGTGAAAATGGGTTTCTTATCATTTCTAATTGATAATTCATAAGATGTTATCAAAATCTGTATAAGTGCGTATAAATATTTCAATAAAGAATTCAAAAAAAAGCTCATCATGAGAAAAATATTTTGGAGTTAATTTGTATACTACTAGTGAAAAAGATAATTTATTTCATTAGAATACATTCTCAATATTTTTTGTAGAGATTAATTTTTGAGTAACTTTTGAAAACATCATTTTGGAATAATTTAAGTTAATTATTTTCAAAAGTACTTTTTGGAATAAAATATAAATAACATATTTCTAAAAAATCATATTTTGATATAGTGGAAATGTTTTTTGGATGATAAAATACAGGGAAAATTGTTTTATCTCTTTCAAAGAATTACTTTTATTCAAAAGAATAACTTAATATTACTTTTAAAGTTTTCATTCGAAAAATTTTCAATAGAAATTTTAGTATCATAAGAAATAAAAGATTATTAGATATCAATAAATTAAATGGAAAAATTTAAATATATAATAAATATTTCTTTAAATGAAAATTTTCCTATTTGTAGAGGGAATGAATTGATCATTACATAATAAAATTTTATTTATAAATAAAAATGTTAATTAATATATATTTTTAATAAAATTTAACTAAAAAATTATATTTTTCAGTGGAATTATAATATACTCATAAGATAGAAAAAAAAATCCATTAAAATATTAGACAATGTGGAAAAAAATTTATTGAAGAATAATATATTGTAAATAAAACAACTTATGGATAATGTACAATCAAAATCAATATCCATAAAAAGGTAAACTAGAAATTAAACAGACAATATCCTGAATAAGAAGATTGAAATGATATAATGTATCAAATATAAAGAATATACATCTTCTAAAATAATGTTGGTGCATAAAACAATTCATGTGTAACAAAAATAAATTTAATATGAGAGGCTTACCTTGTATTCTAGTATAGTAGAATTCAAACTAATTACAGAGGACCAAGAATTAAAAAACACATTTCTATAATTTTTCAAACATATTTCAAAAATATACAACCTATGGATTTAGAGGTATACTATCCTTGGATGAGAGGATATATAAACTCATCATAATAAATATAAACCCCACTTGTTTTTGTAAAACACCAAATAGTTATCCTAAATATAATATATATTCTAAAAAATGTAGCCTACCCTAGGTAAACTATATAAGTAATATTGTGAGATAAGAAGACCATTAATGGAATGAACGTGGAAAAAAATATAAAATATGTTTTATGTGGCATTAAATGATATAATAATGAGAATGAAAATTTTCCATGAAACATGTAATGTGGAAATGAAATAATAAAATTATGGAATCTATGTAAATATCATAAAAATTACATAATTATTATAAATCTAGGGTTACTCCTATGAAAATCTTTATAATGAAAAAAATGTTCTGTAGTGGATTAGGTTTAGTTGATAATATCATAAAAACATCTCATGAGATTTTTTGATTCTAAAAATTCATTGGATGTATGTTTAATGACATTTACTTATATATATTAATTAAAATAATACATACACATTCCCCATGAGGAAATTAAATCATAAAAACATCATAATCATGGATAGACCCATGATTATGATGTGGGATTCCTATTTATGATACATGGAATAACTGAAATATAAATAATAAGGATTTCCAAACGAATTAAGGGACTAAATTTTATAGACATTATTAATTAAAATTAGTACATTGGTCTTAAATATGGATACCTATTGTAGAAAATACTTGTGGATGATCTAGATATGATAGATTTAAATTGAACCACTTGGATATATAATTTATGAAATTTTTATGTGATCATTTAATTAAGGAAATACCATATTATTTTAAATTAAAAAGAATTAAGCCAATATGGTTATAAAAATCAAAAATTTATTCTATATTCTAGTAATGGTTTAAAAAAATATCCTGGTGGTGATTAAGGACATAAGACCAAAAATATAATTTTCCATTATATCGAGTATTCATTGATGTGGCAATATCAAATGGAACTGAAAATCAAGATTCTACCTAGAAATGAACAAGGATATTAAATAAGATATTTATATAATGGACATATATATAGAGTTGGATTTTATATAATAATTATTATATAAAAGGGATAAAATTAAATAGAAAGTGTAACTGTAAAGTATTGAGGATGGTTTGGAAGATCCTTGACCACATATTTTAATATTCTTTACACTTTTTACTAATGTCCTTATTAATAAAAATATTTTAAATAAATTATTATCCAATACCCTTTTTCATTACTTTTTAAATATATTTAATCGATTTATTATAATATTTATTTATTATAATGTTTCTAATTATATTGGATACTCGGGGCTCTGTTAATGACTTTGTAACAGATTTAGTTAGTTGATCTTGATAAAAAGTGATATAACATAATTTAAGCACCTCTTATGTATTATTGATTTATATATATGAAGATTATATTAGAAAAATACTCATAATGTTTCATAAGTAATTCGAAAACAAAATAAAAATTAATAATGTTTCAATGGTAATTAAATTTAAATTCTTTAACAATACAATGAAAATTTTTTATTAATCAAAAAAATATTATAAAAATTATTATTCTCATATAATATTAATGGTGACATGAATAACATTTTAAAATTCCTGAAATGTTTTTAGAGTCATCCATGTTTGTTGGTCATGGAAAACAAAACACATCATTTCTTGGAATTAGTAATAAAAACATATGAAAAGATGAAAATTTCATTTTACATGCAATTGGAGTGGGAGTGGAAATGAAATAATTATAATTTCATGATTATAATCATTTTCTAAATAATATAAGATTAATATAAAAAAATATTTAACGATTTTAATTTAGGTGGGGATGAAAAATTAAACATGATTTTTCTTGAGACAGTAGTATGAACAAATGAATAATGACATTTTCAATTTTTTCAAACAAATTACTTTCATATATATTATTTACTTGAGTGGTGTAACACTTGAAAAGAACATAGAATGTTTTATTTTATGGTATTACCTAGACCATGGATGTTCTCTTCTCCATAGAAAGATATTTTAATGTAAAAAATGCATCAATGGAATGGTGATAGGGTTGAGGTTCGGATAATGTTGATATTATACATATTTTTACTTTTTCACTATGTTAATGTTATTTTACCAGAATATAACCGTATCACAAATTTTCCAAATTCACCCTTGTTGAATAATTATAATGTAAAAAATTAAAAAATATATTATTTACTGTTTTGAACATGATGATTTTTATTATGAATTTAATATTATAAAATAAAATTCCAATGTGTAAAAAGAAACAATGTTAGTATTAACACACAAAATGAGTAAAAAATGTTTCATAAAAAATTTAACTGTATGCTTAAAACCTACAATTTTCATAATATTATTAATTTTTTTTAATTTGAAGACGTAAATATGTTAATTAAAAAAAATTGATTATATATATTTTCAAATCAATATAAAAATTAATTATTAGAAATTATTAATTTATAAATTAAAGTATTAAAAAAATTATCATTATAAGGCTATTTTTTTTGGAATACAAAATCATTATAAATATAAAAAAATATCCAAAAACTTCTTAACAATAATGATGAAAAAATAATTTTTTTAATTAAGGTGTTTTATAAAATTTCATATGTTTCTTAAATTTTGGTAATGTGCTGAATGTCACTATTTTGGTAATAATAATATAGTTCACAATTCATCTAAAATCATTTAATTTATAGAAATTAATAATATTTTTATTATTTTAATATGTTGATGAAACAATTAATTTTTAATGTCAAATTTAAATCCTAATAATTATAAATGACGATTTTAATAAAAAATAATGTATTTTCAAATGTTGTTTTTAGGAAAATTCATTTTATTATATTCAATATAACCATTCTTATAAATTATGAATTAATCCAGTTTTATCATATCATTTATATAAATAATATAAGTTTATATTATTAAATATAACTAAATGTAATTCTTTTATATAAAGCACCAATTTCATGAAAATAATTTTTAATGCATAATGTGAATTGAATAAAATTGAACATATGAAAAGTATAAAAATTAATGACATATATAAACATATAAATATTTTATTACATGAAAATATATTTCAAATTTTAACTTACATTACCCATTATAACCAAATAATCTCCCATTAGTATGAGATATGTACTTATTGTTCTTATAAGTTTTGGTTTAGATAACATAGTTCTTTTAGAAATAACTCCAATATATATATATATATACTCACATTTAAAAAGTTATCAAGTTAATCATGATATAGGTCAAGTAAAACCCAAGATAATACACATACCAATATTGATATAATGAATGGGCTTTACAAGGAATACATCCACTTCTATTTTCCCTTTCTTCTCACTATCTATATTGGTTTTGTAATATGGGTAGTTCAATTTAAAACATATAATTTAGTGGATTAATTTTAATTGGAAACTCTAATTTTCAATATAAATGATTAATTTTCTTTTCATTTTTTTGGGTATAGTGAGTAAATCGTAGTAATTAATATTGTATATTAAGGTGAATATACACTAAAATATCCTAACATTACATGCTCCCATCATAAATAAATTCAATCATTACAAATTAGAATTTATTTATAATGAATTTTATTTGGTGAATATATAGAATAGAATGGTATTTAATTATTGAAATAGGTATAAATAACATTTAGTCACTTATAATAAGAATAATACCAATAAATTGGTTTATATAATGATTGAAGAAGTGAATAATTATCTTCAAAATAGATACCCTGTACACATCTATGTCTTCAACATAGTGGTTCATAAACTGTGTTGTGTTGGTGTATAGGTGGGGTATAACAATGAATTTCATTTAAAATACCCATACTCCTCAAAATTTTTGTTGATATCCATGTTCATACCCCATCAAACCATTACTAGAGTAGCCACCTCTAGTACACCATATTTTTTCTCTCTAGATAATCCCCCCTCAAGGCTTCCAATCTTATTTCACTAGTCCATATGTTTCCCACTCTATGAATAGATACAATATAACGGTTGGTGATGAATAAAAAATCATCTATGTATACTATATTTGCATTTTTAAATAACGAAATATGGTATTCTATGGAATGAATATGTTTCCACACATCTTTCTTAGTCATGTTTTCTCTAGGTAATTGACTCTAATTCCAAAACATATCACATCCTAGAGGCTAGTGGGTATTCACCCCCATTTTCCACTAAATACCATGTTCTATTAAACACAGGTGGTGATGAGCGTCTATATTCTAAGAATACCATTCAGTTGATTGTTTAAACATCCCTGGTAACAAAAGGTCATATATGTGTTATAAATTCATTGATGGAAGATGAAAAATATAATATGTTTCATTTTTCTCCACCAACATCAATATTTTCAAATAATGAGAATGTTTTTGAAAATACAACCATTAAAAATGTTTATTGAATCTCTATTAAAAATCTAATCATATGATAAATTATTTAAAAATATATCTCATATATATAAACTACAAAATATATTCCCATATAACTATATTAGAAAAATGAAACCATCACAGAACAATAGATTTTATTTTTTAAGAAAAATCATGGCGATAAACATAATAACATATAGTAACATTGATGGCAAGAATAAGGATCCCTTATTCACAATAACGATTCTTGGGATTCAAATATCATATTCCACCTCATGCATATTAATTGAACATAATCTACCAAATAATAATTTTTAGTTGTTTAAATACCTATAATTTTTTATAGATGGATTTATTAAACTCGATTGGGTAATATAATTGTTTTACACACTTAAAGCATTGGACTGTTAGAGGTTATTTTGGAAGAAAATTTTAAATTCCCATCATGCTAACTTTCATCATTATTTTCTATTTTAGTTTAGTGATTAATATAACTACCCCCACATCTCATACATATATATTATATATTAATAGATGAATATTCATTAATGAAAATTATGATCCACTTATGAATTGTTTTAGTCTAGTACATTTGGAATCATTGATTCAAAAATACTATTTCGCAAGTGAACTAATTTATTTTAAACTATGTTCTTAATCATTAGACATTTTCATTAACATATCATACAGTATATCATACTACATAACATGTGGAATGTTAACATATGAAACAGAGATCTTATATTCTTGTTTATGGAAAAAAAGGGAGACATAAAAGATAACATGATAATTCTATGTGTATATGGGTAATAAAAGATGCATATAAATATTGGAAAACATACCCTACATATGAAGGACCATTGTCTTAATAGATTTAATAATTTGTAGATTTTTATAATACATGAATCATAAATGAATGAAATAAAAACATTTATAGGAAAATAATATTTTCATAATAAAACCATTTGTGTCATGCACGTATTCCATGAAAATCAATTCCTTAATAGTCAAGTCTCATGTATGAGACTATCATAGTGGATTGGGTTCACTCCCCAAAAGGTAATAGTTTTCATGGTTCACATAAAATACTGTCATAGTTGACTAGGTTCACTCCATATGCCATTTTTGTAGTCGTTGTTCAGTATCATGACTATCATAGTATAAAAAGCCCATTACTGAATTAGGTTCACCCCCCCATAAACATTTTTTTTTATATAATGAGTTATGAATCATTATATAATAAATTGGAGGTATATATAAATCCCAATCATCCACAGTGAAAATGTGACAACAATCCTTGTTTATATTATAACCACCACACTTTTTTATAATGTAACTACAATAAAATAAAGAAAAACGTACATAATTCTTCCACAATATCATAAAAAATTCATTATATCATAACACATAAATGGAATTGGATTTCATAAACATTTCATAATATCATAACCCATAGGAATGGAATGGATTTCATAAATATAAAGTAATCATAAACATAAATAATTATAGGAATGAATAATGGAGGTATAATAATGAACATTTACAATAAATTTTAAATAATATAATAGGATTCCATCTTTGATGGAAAATTACTTTAAATATCACTCAAAACATTCAATAATTAGAATTACAAATGTACCATGATATTATTTATTGCAAATTTGAAAGCATAAAAAATATTAATTAAAATATTTTATTTGAAAATAACCATGGAAACATGTAATTAAAGATTTAAATCCATTAGATAACTTCAAAATTGAAAATAATGATCATGTAATACATGTTAAATTGTCGATTCTTTCACATTTTATCAATAACATCAAAATATACTTATTCCAGATATGAAGAAAATATTTATTTTTAAAAATTATATAAAAATTGATATTTTTGAAAAAATTTATCAAAAAAATCATTTAATAATTATAAAATCATTCAAGAAAACATATTTGGAAAAAATAGCTTCTAATCATGTACATGGATGAAAAAATAATTTCCACCAAAGAAAAAATAATGTCAAAATTTTATAAAAATATAATTTTGGGACTACTTAGTACATAATATGAGGAAAAATAAAGGAATATATATTCTATAATGAATAATATTATAATTATTTATATTATTTAATATAGATATAGACCTCCAAAAATTATCATCAGAAACATAATCATAAATAATCACATTAAATAACGATGTGGTAAAATAAAACCATTACAACATTGGAATATTTTGAATCTTGATACCCATGTGAGAATAAAATTTATATGGATATTAATATCCAATAATTCCATGATGTTAATAACTAAATAAATTTTTGATTATTGTATAAAACACCAAAAAGAAACAAGTCTTGTATATGGAATGTGTTTAACAAAAATAAAAGTGAGATAAAAATCTATTAACTCATGTCTTGACATCCTTCAAACATAATAAATGATATTATATAATAAATATAGTTATATTATACTTATTTATAGACCAAATTATATTTCATAATAACATATATCCTTTAAATAAAACCTTTTACCTCTTGTTTGCAAGAAATTCATTGATAAAAACATTGTTCCGGGTTATAACTACTTAGTTTTTCATGTACGTTATGATTTGGTGTTTTGGATCCTTTTTAATATATCATGGTTAGTTCATCAATAAAAAGTTTTAAATTATATAAATAAAAAATATATATAAAAATATATATAATTAATTATTTGTTTTATGTAATTTTTTAAATTTATAGATATAAAATTCATTAATCTCCCCATACAGACGTTAGGACATATTTTATTTGGAACACAATTTTAATTTTCATGAAAAATTGAAATAATTAAAATTAAATTTTTTAACTTATATATAGAATTTATGATTTCATATATATTATATATATTCACTAAGTTTATCCTCATTACCTTCCATGCAATTCATCTGTTAAAAATTAATCATATCGTTTCACGAGGTGGTAGTCTAGTATACACATTAGCGACATTATCATATTTTCATTGAATGGAAAGTCAGAAAGTATATGTTATATAATATTATAATATATATAATTATGTCATATATATCATATCAATATGTTAAATTAATTATTACAACCATCCATGAGATGTGTTAATAAAAAATCCATTACATCTACTCATGAGGTGGTAGTCTGATGTACACACGATCAACACCTTTATATCTCATTTTTTTTGAAGAGGATATGATTATATATTATCCCATTAATATAATAACTAGTAATTATATGGGATATTATAACGTAATAACCCATAATAAATGGAAATGATTTTAAGGAGGTGAAATAAAAAATAAAACAAAAACATATGTTTAAAAATTTTGATTATCCTTCGGAGGTCATATATAGGATTACTCCAAAATCATTAATAAAATGATTTCCCAATAACAAATCCATATAGGATTTGAATATAGAATTAGGTAAGATATTTTCATAGTTATTTTTATAAAAACTGATTTTGAAGTGTCGGTAGGAAAGGAGAATGGGATCCATTTTATCTGTATGGGATAAGACACAATTCAAATTTTTTAAATTAAACTTTGTAAACACATTTTTTATATGAAAAAAGGTTAAAAAGGATCATTTTAAAATAATATATGAGATATTGTTTATATATTTCTATACATTAGGAATTGGACAAGATTTTATTTATTTTTTATGCATATCCTTTCTGATTAAACCTTGGTAATATTTTTTTAACTATAACCATGGTAGTATTATTTATATTTTTATTTATTATTTTGAGAGGAAATTAATTTGACGGTATAAAATCAAATTAATTATAAATATTACATAAATGAATTTATTTTCACAAAATTCAATTTATATAATTGGGAAATTAAATTTAAAATTATTCTCAACTATGCAATGTAAACATTTTTTTCCAAATAAAAATGTTTCAAAATTATATAAGTTTTTTATTTAAAAAGTAAAAATAAATTAGAATAAATTATTTAAATTGGATGAATAATAATATAAATGAAATAATTTTAGATTTAAAATATCTTTAAGTAATGTTGAACATTCTATATTTTTTTTAAATAATGTATTTTTTTGAAAAAACTATATGATTTACTATTCACTAAAAATTTAATATTTTTATAAAATTATCAAAATTATAACATTTTTTATATTGAATTATTTTATACAAAAAATAACATTTTCAAAAAATAAATTAAATATATCAAATATTTATTTTATTTTTTGATTGCAAAGAAAAATTAAAAATCATTTTTTGAGAAAAATGTATTCACGAATCTTATAAAGACATTACTAAAAATAAGTAATTAATTATAAATATATTTTATTTATCTAAATCCTTCAAAATTATTTTCAAAAATTCATCTATACATATTAATATTATAAAATCTAATTTTTATGTTATAGGGTCCATTGTTAGATCATATTAGTATTTGTATACCCTAGTTTATTAAATCATGGTGTCACGTGTAACAAAAGTTATAATGAATTTAAATTTATTTAGAAAAATCATTATTTAATCAAATTTCACTGAATTAGATTCAACCATAATTAAAATAAATTCACCAATGATAATTATTTCTATGATAAAAAAAATTATGACACTTATGCCACATCATATCCTTAGGTTCCCACACAACTTCTTTAAATTGGTTTTTTCACGACAAAAGAATATAGTAGTTGCGTTTTAGTTTTTAATAGAAATCTCTCTTTGAAATCTCATATCATCAAAAGGTCATCGTCACAATAATGATCAATTTATAGTGTAATAACTTCTGAGTTTGGTAAAAGTTATTTATCAGATACAAACATCTGTATGAGAGATACATGAAACACATCATGGACATGAGATATGTTTGTTAGAGGTGAAAATATAAAATTTTCCATCCCAATATAACCATAAATTTCAAAAGGTTCTATATATACGGGTATGTTTTCCCTTATTTCAAAATCCATTTACCTTTTTAAATAGATAAAAACATATAAAATAATTTTAAATATTTATATATTCCAAATCACACCAGTGATAGTCCTCAAAACATTAATAGTGTCTTTGGAATACCCTTATGTGTTGTTGAAAACTTTATAATCATTCATTCCATTTCTTCTAAAATATATAATATCAATCAATTTCTTATCCAACATTTTCTATCATGTGGGAATTCTATACATATCTATATAGAGGGATTCCTAAGGTTCCATCAGAATTATTGAGTGAAATGTATTGTTGCATGAAAAATTAAATAGTGGGATTTTTCTATACCAATAACCATTTAAATATGAAGAAAAATAGCTTATCATATCCTCTAGGGATTGAATAGTTATTTCAGTCTGAAAATCAGTCTGGGAAGATATGAAATTTAAAAGGACAAATCAATATCAATATCTTACTGAATACTTTTCCATATCATCATGGAAAACCTTAGATCCATGACTGATTCAATTGAATTTGGAACTCCATGAATAATTTTCAAATACATAATCTTTATCAAAAAATTATTATCTAGATATAAATAATCACTAATATCATTAGGTGTGCCAACATTTTAAGTTGATCAGCTACAACCCATATATGATTATTCCCTTATGTTATTTTAGGGACTCCAAGGATAAAATCTTGTTGATGTTTTCCCATTTCCATTAAATTATGGGTAATGTTTGTAATATCTCGCTAGGATTTTGTATATGACCCCTATCATTTTGTTATACCAATCATTGATATATAAATTTACAAATTCCACTCTTCAAGTATTTGTACATTAAAGACTCTTTCATGTAGGCTAGTTGTAAGATATATACCCTTCTGAATATTAAATTCATAGTTCAAGACCATTGACATTTAATGATGTGATAAGTTATCACCCAACACAATGATTTTATTTTTATAAAACAATATTAATATAATTCTTATAAATTCCACAAATTTAAATAACCCACGATGATATAAAATGAAATATAATATAAACCATAAAGGTTACCATTACTATTAATATAATGTCAAAAATAATTAAATAAATTCCTCTTCAAATTAATTTGCATTAAAACAGATCCAAAACTGAATGTTTATATTTTTGAAATTATTTACCAAAATATGCTTAATCTAGATAATATCTGATCACAAAAAAATTAAAAATTTATGTCCATTATGCTTTAACATATGATCAATATTAATGTCCTAAACCCATAAAATAATCCCTAATGCATATTTTTATCTTATATGGATGTGTATAAATTTCTAAAAACTAATTCACTATTTTTTCATTAAATTATATATTATCATAGACAAAAAAATTTCTATAGGAATATTGTGTCCATCCATTCACAAATATAATGATAATGTGATTTCGTTATTCTAAAATCCTTATTATGGGGGATCAAAAAATTTCAAAATCACATCTAATTTAACTAAAGGATGAATAACAATACATTCATATGGATTATTAATAGAAAACCAAAAATTAACTTTTCTACATTATAGTAGAGGATATGTTTTAACTAATTTTCATGATTAACATCATATGCCATTATTGAATAAGATATCAAAATTTTGACATTATTTATAGATGTAGTTTTGGATTATTATCCTAGATTTCACTTGGATTAGGGAATTGATTCACATAATTCCCAATATCTATAAATCTAGAAAATTGATATGTTGGTGGTGAAATATTTGGAGATTTATCTCTATTAACGTAATTATCAATCATATTCCAACCACACTGACATTATATTTCTTGATGAACTTCCCTATCATGCATTAAATAGTTTCCATTCCTCATTATATATTCTTCAACATGTTTTCATCCACACATGGAGCATATGGAAAGATGTTTTTTAAGGAACAGACATTAAACAGAACATAATATTTAGTTTTCATGATGAATTTACATTCATTAGCATTGATAATCATTTTATGTATAAAAATATAGAAAATTAATCCATACCTAATAATTAAAAAACCATAAATTACAAAGTGGTCACTTCCGATTGGGGTCTATTTTCCAATAATATAAAACTTTTAACATAAAGCATAATAGATTCCATGGAAAATCATGATGATTATTAATTTGACTTCTTCATTCACTTACAGAGGCATAAATTATATGAATATTTCAAAAAACAAGGGATGAGTAAAAATAGTCATTTATGGGATACATAAATGTGGAATACCATTAGTCTTGTGAAATCTTGGATACTCATAGAATTTTTTCTTTTAGATTTAATGTTAATTGAGCATATGAAATAACAAAATCGCATTAAAAAGCTGTCACACATGTAATTATACCCCATATAAATAAATGAAAACATTTTATAGAATATTGGATGATAATTTTAAAAAAAACCTTTTAAAACCCTTTATATTTAAATAAATAAATCGATGACTTCCTAAATTAACAATAACCATAGAATTAGAGATCTATAAATGGGATCACCATTCATATAGGCTATATTGGGATCAATTTTGAGATATAATGGGGCTCAAACAATTATACAAGATATATTCGGCTTACCTATTTCTCATGAAGTATTATAGGGATCACCCCATTTTATAATCTACATCGGGATCACCCAAGAGCTGCAATGGGGATCAACCCTTCACATGATCTATATTGGGAAAATTTGTGAGATATAATGGGTTTGAACCCATTTAATATTATATATATGGCTCACCAATTTCATATAATTCTTTAATAAAAAAATAATGAATAAAAAAATTCAACATAAAACCCTTTTAAAATATATTTTTATACACATTACAAAAAAAATTCAAAAATAAAAAAATACACATTCGTTTAAAACCCCATTCTCAAAACCCAAATACCATTTTCATTAAAATATTTTTCAATAAAAAAATCCAGTAATAGAAAAATGGTTTCACATTTATTTGAAAATGTATTATTATTAATGAATTTTGAAATAAAATAATAATTATATTAGTTTAAAATTGTATTTATACATGTATGTAAAGAATATAATATCCATTTTATCGTTATCCAAAACAATGCACATAAAACATGAAAGTGATTCAATTTTCAATAAAAAATTGAAGTAACATAAACATTGATAATTTATATGTTCTGAATCATTTTATTCCATATAAAATTAAAAAAAACTATTTTTAAAACATTTACTTGGAAGAGAAACATGGTTTTTAGGGATAACATTAAAAGAGTATTTCTTTAAAGGAAATATCCCACATAAAAGTTTAAATACTTAAATATTAAAAACCATAATGTAATAACATTAAAAAGGCGTTAAATACCACAAGAATAGATTATTTTATGTCAAATCAGGTCATATCAGATGTATATATAAATTATAAAATAATAATGGTATATAACATCAATATATACCTGGATGAATAGAGGTTGATACAATGTCCATACCTTGAGTCTGATTCACAATGTATTTCTTTATTTTCATGAATAATTAATATATACTACTTATTAACATTATTGAGAAACATTGTTGAACTTATTGTGAGTTTTATTTCATTATTAAGAAGTGATATAATATTACATATTAAATTAAATTTAGGTCGTATGGTTTCATCATATTCAGATTATGTTCAAAACAAAGCTCTAGTAAATCTATTAATGTTAATGAGGTCATTATTTAAAAATATAAAAAAATAATCATGAAAGAATAAAAGTATTTATATTTAAAAAATTCTATTAAACCCCAATCATTGAATATGGATATAAAAAATGAAACAATTATATGATCATGTAGACGGTAGGCCATACTTACACCTGAGTAATTTTCCAACTCTTCAAGGATATTAATAGAAAAAGGTAAGTAAAATTTATCACTAGAGAATGATAATTATAAAATATATATCATATTATTTAAAAACACAAATATATATATATATATATATCAGTCTTCTTATATTTTTATGAAAAAATAATAATCATATTGCTTCGAGGAGGCGGTAGTCCACACGTTTATGAAGGATGTCATCACTCATTTTGTGTGTGAAATTTTAAGAAGAAAATGAAAATTTATATTTTTATAAAGATAAATATTTCATTAATATAATACATTCCATATTTTATTGAATCCATATTTAATACATTTTATGTAAAGAATGAACGAATTACATGGCTTTCAGGAGTTGGTACAACACACATCCATAAATGATGTTAATGTATTCACCAAAAATGTAAGTTATGGTGATATGTGGTATAAAAAATTCCTATAAGCTTCATGAAATAATTTATATTTTAAATTTAATATTAAAACATTATGTCTATCATTATTCCCATTCATAAGGAGTGGTAATTAAATAAATAAAATCATCCGTTTGCGAGCTAGTAGTCCACCATAAAAATGAATGATGAATGAATATCACATTTGATTGATATAAGTGAATTTTTAGGTTTTACACAAAACATAAAAATTCTTCAATATATATATATATATATTATATAATCATGATATAAAATTATTTTGATGTGTGAAGAAATAATGAAGGCAAAAGTGCTCATTGGAGAACGTTGCCTCTTCATCAGGTAACTCATTTTGAATTGCTTTAAAATACTAATTCTATTTCTTATTCAAAATGATATGCTTATATGATTATATAATGTTTTTTTATGTTTATTTTTAATGTTTATTTATGATTAAAAAATCATGATAATTTTTATGGGAGGAGAGACTGAATGTTTTATTATAGTGGTGGAGTGGTGGAATTCGTGTAAATAAAGAAATCTATTGAATAATGTGAGGTATTCATTTCATAATGTGACTAAAATATAGAACCATTCTATTTAAAAGAGGATAAATGTTCTATATATGGACATAAAATAGTTTTTTAACTAGATTCTAGGTTGTTTAGATCCATTGAATTAATGACTAACCAGGTTTAAAACAAATTTTTACCTTAATCTATGTGAGTAATTTAAATTTATTTCACTATTTTTTTAAAACCATTCAACAATAATAGATATTATAATTTATGATTATTCAAAATATATAATTCATTTTTAAAATTTATATAATAAATAGGATGAATTTAAATTAAAATTAATCCTACATAAGAGACAAAACAATAAGTTTTAAATTAAAAAATTAAAAAGTTTGAAATTTATTTATATAATATTTCATTGGTAAATTGATTAAAATTACATACATTTGTTTTACATATGTATTGGGTAACTACTTTCACTTTTAAACTTACTAAAAATAATTTACTATTATAAAATATTTTAGAAGATAATTAAATTCCAATTAAAAATCAATGTATTTTAATATTAATTGAAAAAATAATCTTCACTGAAAAATATTGAAAAAACAGAAAAATCATGTTTTGATATACCTTTAATAGAAGGGAATTTTATTTTATGGAATAAATTTTAGTAAAGTATAAAATTTTATTTTAAAAGGAAGTCTTCCACTAAAACATGGAAACTTTTATTTTATAAAAATAGAACTTTTTTATGCATAAAATTATATTAGTTATTTTATTATGATTTTAAAATATATTGGTTGAATGTAAAAATATTTTATAGTATATATCGTATATATATTTCATTAATATATTTTAATTATATTCATTAATTTTATCTTTTATGATAAAACTCTTTGGGAACATAAAATGTTTTTTTCTTAAAAACAAATAATTTATATTCAATTGGTTTCAAAATCATTTATATGTAATTTATAGATAAAGAATTTATTATAAACATGTGTAAACCATATTATTATCTTATAATTAGTCGTATTCATTTCCTTATTTCAAAATACATGTTTAAAACATTCATATTAAATAGAATTTTTAGTAGAATTTTTATAAAACATAATCTTGTGATTATCCAACGTTATTGAAGAAACCAGACGTTGCATGTAATGCAATCTAATCATGTTTTAGCATGTAATAGAATACAAAATAATGAATTATGTGTTACTTAATATATAATAGAATTTTAATTAATTTTCAAGAGGTTATTTTATAATATCTCAAGATGTTATATCCTACCACCCTTAAAATCGATTTTTTCCTCATTATTATTCATGGTTATTAATGGTCAATCGTTATTAGAATTTACTTATTGAATGAAACATCACAAAAATGAAAAAATTAAAAAATCCCATAAAAGGGGATGATGGAAAATTGATGGAGACTTGATGTAATTCATAAATAGGTTTCCACATTATGATAACATTTTTGGGAAATTAAATTATGGATTTGGATGTGAAAATTAATTCCCATAGAGTAATATAGTGTGATAGATTACTTGTCTATGAGGAAGTCAATGAACAAAAAAACCACAAGTCAAATATATAACTTCTTATATATATAATGAATTTGAAATTTTCATATTTATTAATATTAATTAATTAAATATTAATTTTACATTAATGGGGATTCTATGATCGATGGTATACCTAATATATAACAGCGAGTTTCATTGAAATCTTAGGTTGCACAGAACATTTGGGTCATACTGAAAAATTATAATATAATATTATTTTTAATGGTCATTAACTCCTAGCCATTTTATTAATGGTAATGTAAATAACTAACAACAATATGATTATTAATGTATTTTAAATATTGTTAAATTTATCCACTTAATGTTATAGGGTAAAAATATAAATGAATCTAATTTTAAGCACAAATAGTCTAATATTCATTAAATGGTCGACTTACCGCCTTTTTATAGAGAACAATTTAAAATATAATTTTTATCTCTTTTATATTTTATATTAAACAAAATAAAATTATTCTCTAGATTCATAACATCAAAATTTACTTTTGGTGAATTTTTGGTATTTTTTGGATAAAATTCATTTTTTAATTAATATGAAAAATACTGTATTTTAATTCAAAACTACATTATAGTTAAATTTATTTATATGGTTAGATTATCATTTTATTTTGTTTTAAAGTTTAATTAGATTATATTTTTACCATTTAATCAAATTTTGTTCATTGATGTATTTTTTCTTTGGAATTGGACATAAATAACGGTCAATCATTAGATAGTTATTATTTCATAAAAACACACATTTTGTTTTGACAAAGAAAATTAAAATTAAATTAATTAATTCAACTTCAATGTTTTTAATTTTGTAAAAGAGACATATTTTTGAATTCAGAATATCAAATATATCTTAGGCTTAGTTTTTTTGTATTTTTTGAATACCATTAATTTTTTATGAATAGTGAAAACACTAAGTAGTAGTTAAAAACCAACTTTTTCAATTAAATTAAATTTTACTAATTATGTGAATTGAATTTCCAAAATCATAAATAAATGGTTATTATTAGTATATAATATTGGTTCAACAAGATTAAAATATTTTTTATTGAATAGATACTTTTGTCATTTATTTAAAACTGTTAAAGTTAAATACGGGTTTTAAGGTAAAAATAATATTATATAATATAAAATCACTTAACACTTGTCCTAACCATAATTAATGAGTAATTACCCACCTATACAATTCTTGGGTGAGATATTTGGAATTTTAGAGCCATTTGGGAAAGATAATGACATTAATAACGTTTATTTAATGTAAAAATAAAAACATCATAAACATGTATTATTTTGAAAAAAAAAATTTAATGGAGGGGATATATATTTGATATATTTGACTATAAATATTAATTAGATATCTTAAATTATTTCCTATATAATGGTATTTTCTATATTTTTTAGACATCAAATAAATAAAATTATGTATAACACAATAATGATGTAGTCTTTACCTCTTTAATGAATGATTAAAATTAATAAGATTATAAAGACTAATACATTAACCAAAACCAGTCCAATTTTTATTGGATGATTTTATTTTGAACAAGAGTAATATTATCCTAGACTTTAATAAGTTTTTTAAATTTTGAAACCAAAATCAATATACAATAAAATAATATTTTCAAATTTCTTAAAGAACCCCTCCTCCCCCTTATAAAAATCATTCACCTATAACCCATTACTCACACCTATAAAGCCCCTTGAATCATCTAACATCTAATAAATAAATTTCTAAATATCCATATCTTCCTCCTATAAGCCTTACTTTAAGAAGAAGGAACATCAAGAGATTCTTTTTGGTCAATCTAATGGGAGTAACCGAATTTAGAGGTAATGTCTTATCTTATGTTCTTTTTTTAAAATGTTCCAACCTCCTAAACTATTTTTATTCATTTATTTTTTAACTAATCCAGTATAATAAATATTATAGTTTGTTTTTATGAGAATTATTCAAATTAAATTTACACACCCCTTCACTTAATGGGTAAAAAACATAGATTTTCTATTGATGGTGAACTACTGCATCACGAAAATATGATTGTTTAATCTTCTCCTACCACCTCTTATGGTGTCCATTAAGATAGAACTATATTTATATGTGATATATATTATATTTATATTGTCCCTATACTTTTATATTTTTCATTTATATCATATCATTATGGTTTATATAATGGTTAAATATGATAATTTGATTTGCGAATGTGTGGACTACCGCCCCCTCAAAGTGATGTGACATGTTCCGACCATATGTGGAACGTATAAAGGATGGAGTTAACAAAATTATATATTATATTATACGGGAATTATAATATACCTCTGTATCATTATTTTTTCATTCCATTAAAATACGAAAGATAAATGAACATAGCGTTCATGCATATGTATGGTTTACTGTCTCCATGAATAGTGAATTTCATTTTTTATTTCCAAATATTATGTATTGTTATAAATAAATATATATTCAAGATATATATTAAATATATGATATCTAAATAATGAATATAATTCAGGAGATAATTGAATTTTACCACATTAACAACTTGTAATTATAAGAAGTTCATTTTTGAGTCAAGTACCAAATATTGACAAAATGATCGTTATTAACTTAAATAGAAACTGAGTATAATTGTCTTCTTTTTAAAACTATCTACTTTGTAGTTTTTGAGATTTAATGAAACATTTATTTCCTAATTCTCAAAATTATAATCCTAAAAAGATTCTCATTGTGAATTATTCATTTATTCCACGATTATATAATGTTATAAGGTTGTTTCCTTATAAAATAATTGTATAAAAGTTCAATGATATGATTAGAAAATATCATAATAAGGAGAAATATTATTCAATATTATTTTCCTAATGTTGAAGTTTTATTAAACCACGTATAATAAATTTATATTTAAATAATATTAATTGATTAGTTCAAATTCATACTTTAATAAGTTTCCACTATAGTCTCATATTTTTACAAAAAAAATGTGCATTCAAGATGAATTTTTCATTCTTGAATAACTAGAATTAGCTTCTAATGGATAACATAATCCTGAAAAAGATAACATGGAATTCCTCCTATCATTGGATTTTAACAAAAACCGACGTGGTTAGTTAATATTATTATAATTCCCAAAATAAATAAAACACATGCGATGAGATAATACATTAATCATAAAATATAAATAGTAATACCCAGAGTAACAACTAAATAATTCCTTGAATATATTAAACTAAGGGTAACCACTACAGTTTAAATTATTTATGAAAATGTAATTTTATTCTTCCTCTAATAATATATAATGTTATACCACAGTAATCAATAAAAACTAAATAAATGACAACCATTGTTTTTAAATTATTAAAATCATTGAAATATTGGTTACTATGTCATTTGTATTATTATCAACCATTAAAAATGTCAACCTTGTTGGGGTTTCCAAAAAATTAGTATATATCCCAACATTAATTATAAAAGTTGAAAATGTTTTTTCATAACATTTCTCTTATGATCAAGATGATTTCCTCCATGGGTATGTTTATTCAGAGACACCTTCACATAAATTAATAACTAATTGAAAATTAAACATCTTACAGTTGATTGGATATCTATTATATAATTTATGGATTGTTATAGAATCATTTCACTATATTCATGAACCTTATAACCAAAAATACCACACTAGTAACACATTCCATATCATGACAGAAATTCCCCAAAATATATTTTCCCAAGTAGGATACAAGTGTTATTCAAAACTCTTAATTTACTTGTTGGTTTCTTCTCTATTTCTGGACACAATGACCATTTATTACTCTTGTATTCTCATGAAAAATAAGTTTCAGTAAGGCACATCTCAGTATTCAATTCACAATGAAAAATTCTCATAACTTTTAAATTTCATGATTCGAAATCGTTTCATAGACATTTTTTTCAATCCTAATTAAAATATATTTATTTTAATTTCAATGTCTTGACTAGGATCTGCAATATATATGGACAATATTATGATGTTTACTTTATACGAGTAAACAAAATATCATCCTTTTACATTAATTTCATGAAATATTTCTGTATATAATGAAAAATAAAAATTTGGAAATTTTTCATATGGAAAATACTATTAAACATTCCTCATTATATATTATCATGATCAATTTGTCTCTTGTATTCTTAACTACAAACCACCATTGATCAGATTCACCTATATAATTTATAATGAAAAACATTACCTTTTGACATTATAGACATACCACAACATCAAATATAATGTCCATATAATTGATCCATCCTTTGTCATCCACTAGGTCATATGTTCCATAGAAATATGGGGTATTGTACCACATGAAATACTCTAATATTGAAATTTTCTATCATTTTATATTGGTTTCTTCTATATACTGGATACCACCATAATTTATTGCATGTTTTAACAAATCCATCACTATAAAAAACTATTCTGTTCTAATTCCCAATATCATAGTATTCTCATTTGTAAGGATATATTTCACTTAATTCCTTCCAAAATAGATTTATATTTTTATCTTAGGGATTCCATTATTTAAATAAAATAAAATTAAGTGATATGTTATTCAAAAAATGATACATTAGTTCAAAGTTATCATAAATTAAAATCTTATAATGACATGTTTTTTACACTATCATAATATCTAAAATTTTCAGAACCATCCTTTAATACCTAGTATTAGGAACTAACCTGAAACATTACATAGTCATGAGTTTTTATCAATAATTAGCTTTCTCTCACTATGAAGATGATTTAGCCATTAAGGTCTTATAGAATTAGGTTATATATCTTATATAACAAAACAATAAATTTCAATTTGGAAACATCCTATTACTATCTATTTTTCATTTGATAATTTTTTTAAATAATAAATGACTTCTTTTATGTAAAATCTTCATAACTATAACATCGAATCCCTCCATTATAATACACAACTATAAATTTCATTGAAGATATATATAAAAAATGGTATTTAGACTGAAATATCAGTAAGGGATGCCTAAATAATGAAAATCATTGTTCTTGTTAAAACATGAATACTCATATAACGTTCATCAATATCTTTTATGTTCATTGTTAATTTGAAATTAATTATTTCCCCATAAAAAATGGACATTTTATTATTAAAATATAATTTAAACCTATATCAAAACACTAAAACCACTTTTTAAAATGTGGAGCATTACTTTAATAATACTCTTTTAATTATAATAACCATATAGTAAAATTCAAACATTAGAAATACCAATTGAATTGCCGATTTATAACGAGGACCACCCATTGTATAATTTATATTGGGCACACCCATGATATTTAATGGGTCATAAACATTAGTATAAGATATACTATAATAACCTATTTATCATTATATATCATGGGGATAATCCATTCATATATGTTATATTGCGCTCACATGTTAGGTATAACGGGGCTCATTCATTCATATAAGCTCTATCGGGCTCACCCATGTTCAATAATGGGGATTAACCCTTCATATAAGCTCTATCAGGCATAACCATTTCATATAATTCTCTATTAACATATGAAGAATAAAAAAATTCAACATAAAACCCATTGAAAAAAATTATATTAAACTCTTAAAAATTACACATTAACAAAATAAAAAATCATTTTATTTTAAAAATAAAATTTCAATTCTGAAAATTCAATTTCATAGAAAAACCATTTTTAATCAAAAAATTATCAAAAATCAGAAACATTTTTTCTTTTAATAAAATATTTAATCTTGTAAGAGGATATATAAATAATATAGTTGTCATGATAAAAGAAAATTTAATTCCACCATGTGAGTTTAGAATAAAACATCACTTTTGATGATTTTATTAACATTACATATAAAATAAGTCAATTTTTATTTAATTCACGGAATGATTGAAAAGAGACACAAATATTTATTATAAATAATTTTAAATCCACATTAAATCATTAATAAAATAATTTTCAAATATTTTACATCGTATATAATGATACTTTTAGTAAAAAATATTAAAATATGATTTCTATAAAGGAAATTCCCTTCATCGCAGTGGGAATACATAAATCAAAAAATCATTAAAGAAAAAAATAAAAAATCTACAAATATCATGAAAATAGAAAAACTAATGATATAACATGTAACATGGTATGTATATACACCTTATTAAATAATAATGGTGAATAAATTTATGATATTCCTCAATTAGTGGAGATTGAGATGGTGGCTATTACCTTGAGTTTGCTTCGACATGTGTGTCTATATATTCCAAAAATTATAAACATATGTTAATTATAACATTTTTATAATAATATTATTTTTCTATTAATATAATTTCACATAGTAACATGTTATATAAAATTAATTATTGATGTTTTTTAATACATATTTTATTAGCATATTCGGTTTATGTGTAAAAATGACTTTGGTAGGTTGACTAATAAAAATGGCCATTATTTACACATCTCAAGAAGAATAATCCATAAAAAATCATAACATTTATACATGAATTATTAAATTAAATCCTACCATGATATATAGTTATGAAAAATTAACCAAAATTATTATCATTCATAAAGCATCATATATATATATATATATCCATGAGTAATGTTCTAATTTTTCAATAATTGATATAGAAAGAGGGTAAGTAACCATATTTATCATAAATGGTATTAATATGACAAATAACAAACTATATAAGTTTATAGACATATATATATATCATTATTTTCATGTGGTTATGAAAAAATAATAATCATATTCCCTTGAGGAGGCGTCAGTCCACATGCCCACAATCGACGTTATGAGTTTTTCAATTGGGGAATTTTTAAGAAGAAAATGATATTTTATATTCCCGTAAATGAAATTATGTCATTATTGTCATATATATTTCCTTTATATCATATATATTTTCCAAAAAAATATCCTTAATACATTCCATATGATGAATGACCAAATCACATAACTTTGAGGAGGCAGTAGTCCACAAGCCCACAAATGATGTTATTGTATACCGAAAAAATGGAAATCATAATTGAATGCGATATATGATAATTAAATAAGTAGAAATAAATTATAAATATCACAATTAAATTATAAAAATAGTATTTACATCATTATCATCAACCATTATATGTGGTAATGGAATAAAGAACGACATCATTTTGTGAGGTGGTAGTCCTCCATACAAAAGAATGATGATTGTGTATCCCAATTGATGAATGTGTGGGATGTTTTATATCATAAAATTAACATAACAAATAATAGTTTTTTAATATAATATGTTAATTGTATAATAATGAAGATAATTATAATAATATATATGGTGGAGAAAAAAATAAAACAGAAGTGCTCACGGAGAAACATTGAATCTTCTTCAAGTTACTCTATTTGGATCGAAACAAAGGGATTAATTGAATTTATTCCGAAAAAATTAAAATGATAATATGAGAGTAGGTTTTTTATTATTTTATTTTTCTATGGTTTTGATGATATAAATTAATTGAGAGTTTTAAAGATTGGGGTGGAGTTAATTTAATTTTATAGTTGTAAAGGTGTGTCCATATTGTAAAAACAAAAAATGAAACACTATTTAGAGGTCTTTATAACATCATTATGCCTCCAATAATGAACTGTTTTCAATTTAAGAGGATATATAGTCTAAATATGTGAGTAAAATTTGGTTATTAACATCCTTTCATGACATTTTCTCCTTTATGATTAAGGTTTAACAACTAAGTAAACTATTTTTTACCTTATTCTCTAATAAATTTTTATTTCATTCACTAATATATTTTTTTAAAAAAATATTTTTACCATAACAATCATTATAAATGATTATTAATACAAAAAAATATACATATTTCTAATTTTTAATCACATTAGTGTCAAAATTTAATTGGAATTTAATCCCATAGACTAGGAAACAATATAGGTTTTGATGTCAAAATTTTCAAAAGTTTTGAATGTTTTGGTATTAAATATAAAAGAAGAATTTATTACAATAGAATAAATTTTATTTATTTCTTTATATTTTAACTATTATATCCTTTAAACATATTTAGAATATAATATTACATTAAAAAATATTAGATTAAAAGTAATTTTTAAATTAAAATTTATTCTTTTCCTTTATTCATCAAAAAATTATTCTTATCAGGAAAAATCATTCACCTGATGTAAATAATGATATTCCTCATTAAAAATTGAAATCTGTTTTGTGAAATAAAACAAAATAAAGTGTCAATATTTATTTTTTAAATAATGAAGCCATTTTAATCTGAAAAATCTGAAAATATAAATTATAAAACATTTTATTCTTAAAATAGGCATAATCCTTTTCTTATGCTCATAAAATTACTTTGATGAATGTAAATTATATTATTGAATCTATAATATATATTTAATTAATATCAATTAATGATATTAATTTACTAAATTTATTTAGATATATTTTTTTTGGGAACATATAAATGGGTTTTCATAAAAACATATCCTTTGTATTAAATTGGTATTTATATTCATTTATAATTAATTTTTAGCTAATAAAATCATTATAAAAATGTGTATAAAAGTTTGTTTAAAATTTATTAGTAATATTTATTACCCCTATTCCCGTTTATATGTGAAACATTTAATGTTGAATAACAATTTTAATTTTATATTTTTCTTTAATAAAACCCAATATTGTGTCTAACACAAGTTATCAAAGAAACATGATAATGATTTCAATACAAGATCAATAAGGTGTTACATGCAATAAAAGATAAAATATTTATTTCACATAACACAAGATATTAATGAATGTAAATTAATTTTTAAAAAATATATTTCAAAAAATCTCAAAATGGTACATCATACCACATAAAATGAATTTCTCCGTCAAAACATTTCAGGGTTATAAATATTTTAACATTTTTATAATTCCTTTATTGAAATGAAAATCATACCAATTAAATAATGTAAAACAAAGATATGAAGGAAATGTCTGAAACATAAATGTGACATGAAGTTATGAATAACATGGTTTCTATATAAGAAGAACATTGGTGGGAAATTATAAGATGGATTTTTATGGGAAAACTAATTCACATGGTCTAATAGAGTGTTATAGAGAATTTAGTCAAGAGGAATTCAATAAAATAATCCACAAGTAAAATAATATTGGAACTATTAATTAATATCATCAGAAATTATTATAATATAATTAGACTTTATTTCATGATCTTTTTCCTTAAATAAAATGATTAATTATCCATATATAATAAGGTCATAAGGAAATATACGTACATGATGAATATAGATTTTTCTTCTAATCAATTTCAACAAAAAACTCATCTTTTCTTCCAAACAATGAGTTTTCATGAATGTGTTTTCACGTCTTCTGTAATATAACCAGATTATAACCGATCACATAATCCTCAAAAAGATAACAATATATTCCCCCAATAATTATATATTACCCAAAACCAAATGGTTAGAACATATTATGATAATTCTCACAGTTATAAAACATTTACACGATCATACAACATATTAAACCATAATTTTAAATTGTAATATCCAATGATACAACAAAAACATTCAAAATATATATAACAATAATGGCCACTAATACCATTAATATTATTTTAACAAATGTAATTATATTCTTCCATAAGTAACATTTAAACTAATTTATACGAAATATATATAAATACCACAAATATCTCCCAAGGTATTTAAATTATTTTAAAAAAATAAAAGTTTTGGGATAGAGTCATTAAGATTATGATCAACCAAAGAATAATAATGATCCCCCTAGAGCTGTCACCACTTCTCTAGATGGCACAAATTTATCTGTATAAGTAGAAAATGATTTTAACATTGATTTTTTTCTTCTTATATTGATGATTTCCACCCTATATAAGTCTCCTCTGACACACATTATATTAATTTCTCAAAACACTATCATTAAAAAATAATACAATAAAATGGAAATCTACTATCTCATTTTTATATTGTTGAGTACTCTTTTTAATATAGTTGTGAACATTTTGAAAAAACATAACACACTAGTAACAACTTTCAGATCCATACATATATTGCCTAATTTTTTTCACCACACTTTGAAAAAGTTTTCTTCTCACCTCCATAACTCATAGATGGTTTCTTATCCATTTCAGTCCACCCTGACAATTTCATAATCATCTCATATCAGGGAACGAAAGTGTAAACAACATCCATCATAACATTCTCAGAAAAAACAATTTTTAAAATATTTATATTCTAAAGAGTCCAAATCTATTTTTATAGAGGGTTTCAAAACTAAGTAAAATATAATAATTTTAATATCATTGTCTTATATAATATCTATAATGTTACATTCCAATATTTAAGAGTTCTCATAATATTTAGAAACTAAATACTCATGAATTTTCATTAATTCCATGAATTGTTTCTCAATCATAAGAGAACAAACTCAGAGAAATATTTTTCATGGTAAATATTCTTTAATTTTTCATTTTCTCTAGAATAATGTTCTTATTTATCTCATGTGTTGTAAATTAAAGACATCCATCAATCTGTTTTACCTTCAAAATGATAATTACTTAGGGTTACCTGTTGATTTTACGAACATGAAAAGACATCAAATATATTCTCCTGGGAAATATTATATCCTTGAGAGACCACTAGTTCAGATTATCCATTAAATGATGATATATATTGCCTCATAAAATTCTCCACTATAGACATGTTCATTAATAAAATATCATTTTTCTCTATTGAATGGATACCACCACCATTTACCATTAATTTAATGAATCCATCAAAAAATGATTCTGTTCTAATTCCAATAATCTATGGATGGTGATTTAGAAGGATATTTTCCACTCTGTTCCATCCCACTTCAGTATTCCAATTTCTCCTATGGAAAACGATTCACAATAAAAATAGTTTATATGAAGAGATAAGGTAATCTTAATAATCTAAATCAATTCAATTTAACTATTATGTAAAACATTCTAAAGTAAATATATTAACACTATCCTAGCCTCTATAGATACATAAACCATAATTTTATTCCATGTGTAAGGGCACACCTAGAAAAAGAAAATAGTATTGGGTTATAGTCAAGTATTTAATTTATTTCACATTTAGTATGTTTCAATTTTAGTATTTTATAGAATTAAGATATAAATTATACATAAAAAACACAAAATTAAAATTCAGACACTTTAGATTAATTTCAATTTATCCTACAATATAAAATATTAAATATAATTAATTGTTTGTTTTTTGGAATATCTTCTCCACATTCAACATGTCCACTTAAATTCTCTAACATGTACTAAAATCCTATGTTAAAATTTTAATATTGTGGGATGAATAAAAAATCTTAGTATGAGATAAACAAAAAAAGAAAACCATTGGTCCTATAAAAACATGAAACCACATGTAATTCTTACCTTTATATTCATAGTTCCATTATCATATGAAATTAATCAATTTCAAATGATAAACACAAGGTTTTTTTTTCACAAAAAAAATACTATAACATATAAAATTAAATTAAAAACACATTTGGAACAAGGTGAAACCCATACAAAATAACCCAAAACCCATTTAATAGGAATAACCATATGGATGACTTAAATTATTATCCTTAAACAATGTTTTGGGGATCTATATTAGGGATGTCCCGTCATATATGCTATTTTAGGGTCACTCGTGAGTTATAATGGGTGTACAACCTTTCATAATTGAATCATTGAGCTCACCCATTTATCATGATCTATAACGGGGCGTCACCAATCAAAATTTATATTTCAGTCTAAACTATGAGCTATAATAGGGATAACCCATTTGTCTAATATCTATCATGCTCAACCTAGAGCTATTATGGGCCTCAACCCATTATGTAAGATTTAATTTGATCACATATTTAATATAACTTATATGTAACATTTCAGGAATATAACATGTTCATTATAAAACCTATTTGAAATCAATTTTCAAACACATTTTAAATCAATCATTTTGAAAAGAAAAATTCATTTTCTTTTTAAAGCCAAATTTCAATTCCAAAACACCCATCTCATTGTAAACTCATATTCACTAACATAATAATAATAGTAATAGACAATTAATTTACAAAAACATATATGCTTCAAATGTAATATATTAATTAAAAAATATTTACACTATTATAATTATAATTTTCTCCATGTATTAAATATATATAACATATTTTTTGACATTTGTAAAAATGTTATATATAAAACACATTACCAGATTATTTTTATAAAAACATTGAAATATTGTAATGATACCTAAATTGAACTTTATAAATAATTTATTACCATAATATATAATTAATAAAACCATTTTTTAAAAAATGTACATGGAATATAATGATATTTCTGATGAATCAAATTTAAAATGTATTTCCTTAAATGAAATGTCCCTCATCTAATGGGAAGCACTTGAAACTTAAAACTAAATACTTAATAACATTAAAAAAGACATTAAATATTACTATAATTGATAAAACAATTATATAACTTGTTTCATGGTCCATATATACACCTTAAAAAATAATAAAAGTTCATATCATCAAAATATGCCTCAATTAATTGATATTGAGATGAAGTCCCTTAAATTGTGACTGATTCATCACATTTGTCTTTATTTTACTCCACATTAAACATATGTAAATAATTTTCATGAATGATAAAATCTTACATTTTTATAATTACATTCATTTAACATATTCAAATGTTACATAAAATTACAGAATAATTAATGGTTAGGATATAAATTTTTATCATATTCGGCTAATTTGTCAAAACTAAATTTAGTTGTTTTACTATGGTCAATGATTTCATTATTTAAACATATCTAAAATGATAGTAATGAAATAATAATAATATAATTTGATTAATCTTTTTATCTCAATCATGAAACATGGTTATGAAAAATGAACCAACATTATGATCATGGAAATTATAGGTTGTATGTATGCATGGGAAATTTTCTCATTTTTTGAAAGATATTTTCATAAGGAAGGTATGTAGAATATATCATTATAGAATGATAAAAATATGATAAAACGTTATTATATAATTATATATACTTACATATATTATTATTTTAATGTGATTATGAAAAAATTAGAATCGCATCTCTTTGAGGAAGAGGTTTTCCACACATCCACAAACAGTATTATCACTTTTTTAACATGTCAAATTATATGAATAACATGATATATTATTGTTAAATATTTTTTATTTTTTCATTAATATAATATATATTTCATGTAAATGAAATATTTTTTAAACCCATCTATTCTGTATACCATATATTGTGTGAACGAATTCCATCCCTTTGAGGATGCGGTAGTACACACATTTACAATTAATGATATCGTATTCACAAAAAAATGGAATGAATGAAGGTATGTGTTATATAATAATTTCATATTTATTAATAAATCATAAATATCCCACATATAAAATACAAATAGCATTTTTATCATTATTCCAATCTTTGTAAGGTGGTAATGGATTTACGAACACCTTCAGTTAACAATGTTGTAGTATTCTATACAGAAGAATGATGATTTAGTATCCCATTTGATGTGGGTGTGTGAAGTTATAGTTCATAATTATGAAATAAAAAATCTCTATTTATTTTATATAATAGGGTTATTATCTATTTGTGATATAAAAATATTTTATGTGGTGGAGAAATAAATAATAAAAATGGTCATTAAAGAACATTGTCTCTTCATCAAGAAACTCCATTGGGTTTTCACCAATGAACATATGTGGATATCATTCTATCCAAAGTGAGGATTATATGATTATTGGCGGGTTTTATGGAATTTATTTCAGTATTTGATGGATGAGAGTTTATCTTGAGATGTGTTAAGAGTGGGGAAGAGTGAACTCCCTTTTATAGTGGAAGAGGAGTGACATTTATGTAAGTACAAAAAAGTAAATAATATTTAAAGGTATCACTTATGTAATTTTACTACAATAATAAACAATTTTAAAATAATAATATTTCAATAAAATGGGTTTTGGACATGGGTTTAGGTCATTTTGTCGAATTTTGATTTACGTAGAACCAGTATGTAAACTCAACATTACCATAATAAATGAAAATAATTTTAATTCCTTTCAATAATACTTTTGGTAAAAAAAAGTAATTGAACTTAATAGAAATTATAATATATTATTATTAAAAATATTAATTCCAATACCACAAAATTCAATCACATATTTTGTGAAATTTAATTTAAAATTACTACTACAAATTGGATGAACATTGATTTTTAAGGTTAATATGTCTGATATTTTGAAATGTTTCAATTTCCAATTTAAAGGTGTAATTAATTATAGTTAACTACATTAGATTCATTTATTTATAATTGAACTATCTTTACATCAAAACTAATTAAAAATATAATTTAACATTATAAATTATTTAGAAAAAAACATTGTTTTTAATTAAAATTTGGCGTTTTCACTATTAATAAAAAAATGAATATTCTTGGAAAAATATAAATATTAACTCAATGAAAATTTTGATATTATGAATTAAAAAATAATTTTTATAATTTCAAATAAAATTTATAGAAATTTTAACATTTAATTTTATGAAAATTATTCAATAATAATACAGAAAAATAATCTTGTAGAATAAATATAGTTTTTATGCATAAAAATAGATTTATTTTTATCTTATGCCTAAAAAATATATTTCATAAATTTGAATGTATTTGATTTCCTATGTAGTATATATAATTCCTTAATATAATTAAATAATATTTATTTATTTTATTACTTTTTATAAAACATTGTTGGGAATATAAAAATATATCTTCACAAAAGACCTGAATTATATTCTATTGATTTGTATTTTCATTTTTTAATATTTGGTTACCAATTAATTAATTATAAACATTTGTAAAATATATTTTCATAATTTATTTATTATTATTTATTCCTAACATTCCAATGGCTATGTGAAAACTATCATGTTAAATACTAAATTAAATACTATATTATTTTTTATAAAACATTGCCTTGGTTGTGAAAAAATTATCAATAAAACTCGATGTTATGTATAACACATTCTAATCATGGATCGTCATGTAAAAAAAGATAAATATATAATTGTATGTTACACAATATACTAAAATATATAACATAATTTGAAGGAGTATATTTTAATTGATGAAACCATAGGAATAACCTTGGATTAAAAATTTCAAATAGAGGACTAGGTAATGGCCTTGTTCTCCATAGGAGTGCTCCCTCGGGCATAATATTCATCCCCCTAGGGCTTCCTCACGTGGCTCCTTTCGACCCGTCTCATTCTATGTTTGCCTCAAATTTCATTCCCCATGGGTTTCATCATGACAACGCTAATCATTCTATCCCGTTTCTTTATTTGATTCCTTTTATCAACCATGATTTCTCTCTTCTCCTTGGATTCAGGATTTCGTTCTATTGTGGTTCATTCAACTTTCATGATATTTCTGTCGAAGGAGGTTCTCTATGGAATCCTCAACCCGCTCCAAACTACTTTTTTCTTGACATCCACCATGCCTCTCCAGGTCAGATTAAGAGTGGTGGTTTATTTTGGTTTAGGGATTTTTGGTTCGCAGTCGACAGTTTTCATATGCACTCCTACTTAGGCTTGTTCTACTCTTTGTGTCTTGTTTTATTCTATTCAGGTTTTCATCGTTTGGAGCCCTCTGTTTTTCAAACATATGCCCTAAATTCAAGTCCCTCATCTCCTCTCTTTATCGTATCTAGAGAGGTGGCTTCTTTGAGGTTTTGGGAGGTGAGTTTTGATGGCCGACGACACCCCTTACATGACATACTCGGTGTTTCTTCTTCCTTGACATTCTTGTTTCTACATCATCACTGCATTGTTTTTTTTTCTTTCATATTTTTTCCTCAATTCATCTATATAGGATTGGTTCTTCTTCTACTACTGTCGATCTGCTTGATGTTTCTTTAGAAAATAACCCCATTCTTATGTTTTTGGAGTGGTTTCTATTAATGATTAGTTTTGATGGTTGAAAGATTTTTGTTGAGCATTCCCATGTTGTTAGTATATTCTGTAATTTGAGTGTTTTGGGGGATGATTAATGATGTCTATGGAGCTTTTGTGTGGCATTTGGACTGTGTGTATGATGGATGATTTTTTGTTGGTGTGTTGTTTGAATGTTGTTATGTTTTCTGGAAATGGGTGTAGTGACTGCGATGACAGTGTTGAGAAGATGACATGACAACGGATCAGCGTTTGGTAGGGATGGCGATGGCATGATAATTATTACTGTGTTGTGATAATGATGGTCTCTGTGATTTTACCAGTAGTGTGCGATTTGTGGGATTTATTTCCCAAGGTTGTGCCTTTTCTGTTTAAAATTATCAATTTGGAGCCAGCTTTTGAATTATGGTTTTGTATAGTGTAATGCGTTTCCCACTTTTCTTAGTGGGTTTTATGGAAACACAAAAAAATAGATTTTTTTTGTGGTAGTATGATCCATGGTCATTCAGGGTCATTTTTTCACATCCATCATGTTTGTTAATAAATTGTATATGATTTTTATAAATATATACCCCTTGGTGTTTCAAACCAACTATGTAGATAGGACCATTTTTGTGAACCAATTAATGATCGATTCTTGCTCAATGTCCTAATTTAATAGTTATTACCCCACAGACCAATTTTTGAATAGCCACATAAAATTATTGTATCCTAAATGGGATTTAATTTCTTGGAAACCAATCACTATAAATGCCACCAAATTTCCATGTTCTTTTCCTATACATACACAAATACTTTGGTGTTTTACTATAATTTTGTCTTTATAATTTCAATTGGTAATAAATATATATATAAATGAATACATTAGTATAACATGAATATAATTATATGAGAACATGATATTATCATATGAATATCATACAATCCATATCAAATATCATAATCATGAAACGTGGAATAAATCATGGTATTTAATTCGATACTTATCATGATAAAATCAAAGAACCTGAGGCTTGATAACATCAAAATGGCATAATACATAGATTATTTTCATATATTAAATAATATAAATTCATTTCATTACCATTAGAGATTCATTTCCAAGACAATAATAGTGGATTGGGTTCACTCCCCAAACCATCATTGTTTTACTTTTTAACTCCGAAGACTATTATAGTATATTTCTTTCACACTAAAGAATACAATATTATTCTTGAATAACTCCCATGACTATCATAATAAATAATTTATCTTAGATAAATGGGCTAATCTTCAATTTTTTTCATGTTTATTGAATGAGATAACAATCATAGCCCAATGCCTTCGATAAAGATATACGCCCCACATGTTCTAGTTTATAACTAGAACACCATGATTTCTTATAACATAACAACATCATTTTATTATAATGTAACTCCCTTAAGATAACTAAATCCATACATATGTTTCCGAGAAGATTATAAATTATTTATCATATTGATACCCATGAAATCAATTTGGATTCACAAACATTTCATCAAAGGCTAAACCATGGTAATTGAATAGGTTTATAAACATATTTTCATCATAAAAATATATCATTTGGAAAAATAATAGGAGTGGTATCATTGGATTATATTTCTATTAAACCTTCTAAAAAATCATTGGATTACATATTGATAGAATGTGATTTTAAATGATATCATGATACATTTCTTGAAGAAATTTAGTTTTCACCCAAAAAATCATTTATTTGAAATCTAAAAATTATAAAATTATATGGAAATAATTTTCCTTGATTATATCATAGAAAAAATTTATAACAATCAATAAATTATTGAGCAATCATTCTGGATAAAATAATGATGATGTAGTATAAATTAAAACAATTAAAACATTCATATATTAGTTGAAATGGAAAAAGAAAAATGATCAGAATGCATCAAGAATATTCTTTTTCTACAATTTATTAAAAATAAAAAAGTGTTTAAAAATACCATAAAAAACAATTTTATAATTTAAAAACATATCTTTAAAATTTACCACAAAATATAGGCATGGAAGAAAAAGTATTTTCGACTGTAGAGATAAATAAGATCAATTTTTATGTACAAAATAATTTAGTACTATTGAGTACATAAAGGGGGGGAAATTTATATTAAAAAATTTATATTAATGAAATTATAATATGATAAAAAAATATTAAATATATATTATAATATAGAATCATTGGTATCTTATTCATAAACAATCTTGATAAATAAATTGATTGTAACATAAAACCAATTACACTATTGAATCTTCTAAATGGTATTCCACATGAATGAAATAAAATTATTTCGATATAAATATGACATAATTTCATGAGAATAATCATAAAATTTATTCAAGGTTAGTATATACACCACAAAAAAAAAGAAATAATTGTTCTATAAAGCATGTGACCCATATAAAAATGTGAGATAAAAATATTGGACATTTAGTAATGAATTTCATTATACATATTTGAAAATCCTATATATTAAATAAATTTTTATTATAAATAAATTAATTAATCAAAATAAAGTGTATAATTCTATATACTATTCACATATAACCTTTTTTCACCTTTTTATTAATAAATCCTTGTAAAAATAATTGTATCGGGTGATAACTTATTTTTATAGGTATGTTTTGTTTTGGAATTGTTTGACTTTTACATTTATCATAGTTACATAAAATCCATAATATGAACCATTATATAATTATCAAATTTATTCATTATTCATTTTTTATATTCATCAGTTAATTTTGAGAAATATAAAATGAATTACATCATTAATTGAGAAGGTTGAACATTTGTATGCCGGAAAACAATTTCAATTTTTTGAATTCATATAAATGAAGGTATGTAAAATATATATCCCATTTAAAAAGAAGATAATATGTTATATATATGAAAAATATTAACAAAAATTATCCTTATTACAATCTATGTAAAGCATATCTGAATAATGAATCTGATCGATTTGTGTGGAGGTGTACTGACGCCCACATGAGCGACATTACCATTTTTTAAAAAATGTAATGTGAGAAGGTATATTTGATATAATAATTTTAAAAGTATCATTATGTTAAAACCATCATTCTAATAATCTTTGGTTGGTGGTGTTGGAAAGATAATTATATCGGTTCGTGAGATGATAGTATGTCGTCCACACAATCTACTGTTTCATTTCCAATTTTATATAAGGGGAGGTGGATAAATTTTATTCCATATATATTATAAAATCATAGTATATATGAGAATATTTCATAATTAAATCATCATATTATGAGACTATTTTTTGAATTCAATGTCCCAGATTCTACATTGACGTGCCATGAGCCTAGTTGGCCACATGCCTTATAGTAAATCTCCCTAAACATTAGAGGATTCCATCTTAAAGCAAGGGCCCTAAGTGTGTTCATGGGAAGATTATGTCATTAATACATTAGTTTAACACAACTCATGAATATAATAATAGGTTAATAGAAGAATCATTAAAAACAATACATTCACAACTGAAGGAGACAAGGTCTACAAAAACCGAGACAGCTGGAACAACTGATAACATTATAAAAAAGTTGATGATTAAATTCCCTGAATCATGAAATATGAAAAATAGGGATACATGTAGTATAAAATAAATATATAGAAAACATGGAAAAATAAATCCAAAAACAATCCAATGCTTCCCGAGCTCTAACTCATTCATCTAATACAATCTCCATCCTAAAACTACAAGTAATAATATGTTTGAATCCTTACACTTCCCTTTTTCAAAACATGAATACATATAATATATCCATATACTAGAAGCTCTTAGATGAGGCATTAGATAAATTTTAGAAGGCCATCCCCAAAAGTTTCTATAACATCATATACTTGTAATATAAACAAAAAGAGTGTGCAATCATCTATATATATAAGCAATGAAACATATTAATGTAAATACCCAAGTATATAATTGATCACATGTTTAACATCTAAAAAGTAACAGATTAATTAATTAATTTTGTTACATTTTATATAAATAGGTTATTTGAGGAATATATTTCACAAACATCACCACATGATAGTAATAGTATTGTTCCATGATGTAAAAAAGGAAACCTGAAATGTGATTTAATAATGGAAGGGTTCTAAGATAAGAAAATTGAAACTAGGTACTCATGGTTCTCAAACACAGTAGCAACTGAAGCCTAGATATGGGTTTGATTATAATCCATGGATAAAAATCCAATACAATCCAAAATAGTATTAAAAAAATGAGTCTGAGGATAAAATCCAATGTTAAACTATATAATATTAGAGAAAGACTAAGGATATAACCAAGGAACATTGTGTCCGTATATGTAATGGTGGATCAAAGTAATGTTTCCAATGCATCATTTAAAAGTGAAGGAGGGACCATGACGTGTCATACCAGGCATCCATTGATAGGAGAGGATAAGGTTCCAAGGTGGATCGTAAAAAAAGGCAATCAACATCCTCGATTCCGAATGGCATCCACAAGTTCTCAAGGTATTCTATAAGGAAATCTAGAACTATCCCATGTTTTACCACACCTATACATTTTACAAGATCTTAATGTTAAATTAGGAAAAATAATTTAAATTCCGTTAATAAATTATTATATTTAGTCATTATGCCAAATAGTATTACATGATTCATTGTGTGCCATTCGTTTTGGTGAAAAGGCATCTCAAGACATGATCCCATTTGCGATTCATTCATTTATGTCATATTAAATTATTAGGTAATGACGTACATGCCTTACCATTCAGTATTGTTACTTGTCTAAGGGTAATACAACCATTTAAGTCATAATCATATAACAGGGTTCAATCTACTACCATCCACCATGAGGGGAAACAAGTGCTACGACAAGATACCAACATCCATGTACATTCATATTGGCCAAGTCAAACATATACAATTCACATACCAATTCAATTAGTAATGATTTATTAATATTAATGTTGTTTCCATAGGCAGGTAAATGTGGAATTCTTCATAGAACTAGAAATTAATCATTTTAATTTCCATTTAATATATGAAATCTTACCATTATAGTGGTTGATTTATAAATCACCCAAACAATGCATGCAATTTCTCAAAAATATAACAACTCACATTTGGCACATCATCATACTTGGGGAGTAGATTTTTTTTGATGTAACCACCAACAATAGATTACATATATTACAAGGTTAATGGAATACATTATTAATGGTGGTAATCAAGAAATAAATATTCAATAGATCACGCTTGAGGAAATGGGAATGATGATATTAAAATTTATAGAATGATGGAAATTGTGGAAGGAGTTATATACCACCTATATCATACTCATAGAAATATCATGGTAGAATATAAATATCTAATTTGGTATATATTATAAAATATAATAATAAAGGATAAATTCCCTAAAATTGTTGTTTATTATCATGTATTAATATAGAATTGTTGATGAAGAATAATTATAGAAGATTAAAAATGAATCTAGAAAATATCGATGAGGATCCAACAAGTGGAATGATGATTGATTCAAAGTGGGGATATACTCTCAAACTAATTTCATATAATTTGATTTAAAAGAATCAAAATGTTATAGAATAAGGGATTTTATCTGGTATAAATGAATAATGATGTAAAAGTATGTCGAATTAGAATTTTATGAATAAAATTTAAATTCAGAAAAAAAACTTTTTCCTAAAATGATTTGTCCATAATGTTTTTTCAACAATTTAAAAATCATGAATGAGAAGATATAGGTAGTTTTATACCACAAGGTTAGGCTGCATAGATAGGGATCTATGTTCCAACTGTGTGAAATGCCTATAAAATTGACTTCCATTTTTTTAATTTTAATGTGTCCCATTTTTCATGGTCATATCAAACTATACTCCATATTATAGCCCACTATCTAACCTTGTGAGGTCTAAAAAATCCATATATCATAAATTTCATGATTTAAATAAACCATGTAACCTATTATTTTCTCCAAAAGGTCAGGTTTTTGTATCCAATGAAGCCCATAAAATCTCAAGACATCAACTAACTCATATAAAATCTATATTAGGTGTATAAAGGGAAATTAAATAAATATTTAAAATATCCATACCTATGTGAAAACTAGTTTCTTATATTCATCCTCCATTATTGAATCATATCCATAATTTTACAATCTAAGGGTGGTAAGAACCATATGAGAACAACTCTAGACACTGGGAAGGTATGTTGGCCTCTGGATCCCATGTATCGTCATGTACATGGTTGTGATGCCATATCACTTATACTATAGGAAAATAATGGACTCGAAGAGCCTTTTTTTTCTTAGATCAATGACATGTATAAGATACTCCTCAATGGATGCATTGATAAAAATATTAACTTCATTAGTATCAATGGTATGATAGGGTTCACCATGATATAGTGGAAGGAATAAAATTTAGAATATATCAGGCATATATTTGTACCTATGAGGTAGTATCAACTGATTATATTACAAACTGACTCTCTCTAAAATATTGAACAACAACACTTAATGAGGAAAAAACTTTCCTATCCTCTATAATAGTCTTTTCCCTTGTATGGGTGATACCTATAAGAAAACAAGCTCCCCAACCTCGAACTTTATAGGTCAAATCTCAGGACTGGCATAAAATTTCTATTAATAATTGGTAGTAAATATACATTTCAGGAATAAAGGAACTTGTTATAAAGTCTCTAGAATGATACAAGGACCTAGTAGGACCACATCGCCATTCTTTGGCTAGTATATGGATGATCATCACAACCTACTATTAAAGTCCTCAAAAGGAGACATCTTAATTTTTTCATAAAAGATATTGTTATAGCTGAACTCGATGATAGGTATATGAATCTCCCAAGAACAACTAATTCCATGGATGCATGATCAGATCATGTCCTCTAGAACCGATATAATCCATTCTGACATTCCATTAGTCTTAGGGTTAATGGTCATCCTCAGAAGATATTGTGTACAGCTATTCTTCTGCATCCCATTCCATAACCATGACATTAAATAAATTTCATTATCTGAAGTGATAGTATAAGGGACCCCATGGTGTCTTATGATATAATGGACGTACAATATTATCATCTCGTCAACTGAGAAATACTCCAATAGTGGAATGAAATAGGACAGTTTTATTAGTCTGTCAATGAAAACCCATACATAATCACTACCTCTATGAGACCTAGGTAAACATATTATAATGACAATGGAATAATACTCCCATATCTGTTACTAAATATGAAATTTTAGTAAAAATGCTACATCTCTCTATTTCTCTTCATTCATCTATTGATATGTGGAAAACCTTGTGATAAAGTCTCTTATCTGATGCTTCAACCCATACCACAATTACCTTCATCACCTATCCCTATCCATCTTGGAGACGCCTAGATGAACATCCCATTACAACATGTGGGACTATAAAATCAACTCTGATTTTACATCTATATAATCACAGACAATCCCATGTATATAAAAGATATATACAATTTATGTAGAACAATCATGAGGCGGGTCCTCTTCTGAAATACACTCAAGTAGAACAAATTCCTCTGGTTCTGAATTGTTTTCCCTTCACCTTTATCATGTTGGTATGTGTTAACTAACATTGATGAGAGATAAATAAAATCATTACTATCATTAAACATTTTATGTAGCTAAAAAAATCGGTATATCAATTTCCATTCAATACTGGCTTCCCGTATGTTGTGTGCCTATATTTTTTTACATAGCATATCATCAATGAAATATCCCTTCCCATATGTATAAGCAATCTAAAAAAAGGAATATACATATTTTAACTATCATTACTATATGAAATTAATGTCACATTGTGTAATGATATGTTTGAGGCTCTTGTGGTCCATATATAGCAAAAATACCTCTCCCAAAAGGTATCGAGAGAGGCTTCCCTTTCAGCCACTAAAATAATTTATCACACACTTATAAACATTTGAACTGAAAACCCTTTTGTTGGAATCCCCTATTTAATAATCCCAAATCATGTTTAAATACTCATTATGATATATTTAGTAATTTCCAAATTCTTTTTTTAAATCTGTATATATATTATTTATCCTGAACAGTCTATATTTTTTAGTCTTATGACTTTGTTCCATCACGTTACAGTTTACATTTCTCTATGTATATATTCACTATTAAAGGATACAGGTAAGAGCCTTCTGTTCAAGGTCACCGTTATAGATCATTGTTGGTGTTCTACAATCATTTATGGAAGCTACCGGTATAAGGTCACCGTCACAAGTCTACATTTGATCTTTCTATCGAAGCATACAGACAAAGAGTCACTATTACCAGTCACTGTTGTGACAAGGCTTCTGTTAGACGTCCATTGTCATACTATTAATCATGTATTCTGTTAAGAGTTTCAAAGTTCAAGTCTACCTAACGATAGACAAATCCTACTATTGATGTAGTCCATTAATTTTCAAGTCTAGCCTTACTGTACGTCTTCTAATAGGTAAACTACACTATTGATGAAGTCATTTGTTGGGACAGTCTACTGAGGGAAAAGGTCATTGTTGAAGTAGTCTTATGTTAAAGAGCTATTTTTAGATGCTAAGTGATTGAAGTCAACTTTTGATCAAGCTTACTGACTGAAGCCTACAGTTAAAGGTTTACTATTGAGCCTAACGATGAAGTCCACTATTGAAGAGCCTAATGTTGAAGTCTACCATGTGACATGAATCTACTATGGATCTAATGATATCCAATTATTTAGTTTACCAATTTTCTCAATAATATCATAACTATCATATCTAGAAAATTTAATTCACCTGACTTTATTAAATGATATTTGTAATCATATCAGGAAATAGTATGAGGGAGGAGGAAGACCACACATGGTTGAATCATTTCTCTTGTCTGCCCCTGCTGAATCAAATGAGAAAAAGGAGAACATGAAAAAGGATAAAAAAAATAAAGACATCATCATTTTGACATCCACACATAAGGGAGACATATAGAGTACCTAATATACCATGAATGAAGAGAACTAGAGAACTCATTGACAAGATATTGGAGCTTCACAAAAATCTGTTGGAAGAAAATTTTCAAAGATGTGTTGGTGTGCTACAAAGAGCTTCTGACCCAAGAAGCTGATAATCTATACATCTGGAAGTCAGAACATGGAAGTTGTGATGCTCTGTTTTATAGGAAACTTGCAGAATAGTTCCAAAACATCATTTCCTTCATTTCATGGTGTCCAGAGCTGATCTACCAACAAAAATAGAATTCTAAACATCTTCATATTATCTCTAACTCTACTTTGTTAATGTATTTTAAATTTTTCAGCAGTGTGTTTGTCATACACACAATGAATCTTGGCTTGAACTGAGTGATATTGAAAATCCACTTACCAAAATCTATTTACATTTGTTTCCTATGAATAACTATGGAAGAAGCCTGGTGTGGAATTGCAGTTTATTTTCCCACGTAGAAATGTGGTAGATGTTTCCAAACCTAGAAAGATTATGAAAACTAATGTAAAGACCGATATAGGATATGTATAATTTTTAATAAAACATTTTGGTGGCAGGTGATCACCAAGTGTGGAGGATTTGGACATGGCTTTATACTGAACCTCTTGTTTAAATTGTTGTGTTCAACCTTCAAGTACTATGTTTTACATTTATCTGCTTCTTATATATTCGAAGACAGAAATCTATTTTTACATTCACTTTGATAGGTAGTTATGGGTAGTGTGTATATGTGATTATTTTAGTAAAAATGTTTCAAAATTTTAATTAGTACTCACAGTGATTCAACTGAGGATTAATCAACCTTTACGAAACCTTTTGAACAATAAATCACTTATATCTCTACTTCTTTAATTAACTAGTCTGTTTTAATTTGAGGGATTTTAATCCTAAATGTTTTTAACATAAATTTTAATTGGATCTCAATTAACCCCCCTCTTGAGTATCCACTCTGACTAACATTTGGTATTAGAGGATTTCTTTATTCATTCCATCAAACCAATTTTTCAAGATTTTCAATTTATTTTCATCTATGATTTTAGTTGTATCTAATAGATCTCAAAATTTCTGATATATATAAATTTTCAGCTCTTTAACCTATTATTTTTCAATAGATAACTGAGTTGATACTGCTGCTACTAAGAGACAACCTTTCTTTAGTGGTAATAATTATGGTATGTGTAAATTGAAAATGTAAATGTATCATGAAAGATTAGGACCTGAAATTTGGGACACAGTTGAAGAATATCATGCATTACCTGTTATTGCAAGTGAAATATGGTCTCAAAAAACTAAAACTAATAATGATAATAATTTTAAAGGAATGAATACCTTATACTGTGCTTTGGGTGATGAATAATTTATTAGAATATCTGCCTGTAATAATGCTTATGAAATTTTGGATACTTTGGCGGTTTATCATGTGGAAAAAACCAATGATAAAGAAATGATATTAAATACCTATACTATTAAATATGATAATTTCAATATGAATCCTGATGAATCTATCTCTAAAATGTATCTTAGGTTTAATGAGATAGTAAACACCAAGAATCTGCTTGGTAAACAAGTGGACAACAAAGACCGAATCATGAGGATGCTTAGATGCCTACCTGATAGATGGAGAGGCACTTCTGTATCTATTTGAGAAACATGTGTTATTAGAAAACTACCAGTAAAGGAGCTAATATGTAAACTAATTATGTATGAAGAATAGAATATTTTGAATCAAGATATAGGAGAAGAACCAAAAATGAAGTCAGTAGAATTCAAGACTTCTGTCTCAAAAAGAAAAGACAATGAAAAAGGTCAATCACATGTAGACAGTTCTAGAAGTGAAGAGTCATTTTCAGGCAGTGATGAGGATATATAACAAATTGCCACAATATTAAAAAGGTTCTACCGGAAGAATAAATTCTCTAGGAATAAAATATTTAATGGAATGTATTATCATATGGGATAACGGAAGAAAGGAAGGAAGTGGAATGAGAACACAACTGAAATAGTATGCTATGAATGTAAACGAAATGGTCATGTGAATTATGAAAACCCCATGTTGAAATTTAAAATAAAATATGAAGAAAAGGATAAATGTTATAAAAATTATATGAAAGTAACTTGGAGTGCTTAATAAGAATGTTCGAGTGGATCTAATGCTTCAAACACAGAACAAAACCAACATGAAAAACTATTCATTATGACAGAGACATATGAGGTAACAATTAATTCCCCGGTGCATAATACTTATTATAACTGTTACTCTCATAATGATGAATTAATGACTAAAGAATAATTATTTGAATGAACTCGAGGAAAAATATAAGTCATTAAAAATATAGCATGCTTTAAATGAAAATTACAAGTCAAATATAGATATAGAAAAAGCGAAATTTTCTAAGCTGATAAAGGAAAATACAGAGTTAAAATTATCTAATGAAAAATTAAAAAAGGTTCTTGATAATTTAACTACTAGTAGAAAATCCTTGAAATAGTTTCTTGTAAATAATATTACTCCAAAGTATAAAACTGGTCTAGGATATCAGCATGGATAAAGACAAATTAAGAAAACCAAATTTGATCCAAGAACTGTACAGTTCCCTGATAGTTCTAGTTCTCGACTATTTTTTTAGAAACAATTTTCCAAAGGACCTAACAAATTATTTATGTCTCATAATTTTTTTATTGATTTTATAAAACCTATAATGAAAATATGGGTTCCAAAATTTTTACTTGCTAACATCTCTGGACCCATGAAGATATCGGTACCAAAATCACCCCATACTTAATTTGTTTTACAAGGAAGTTATTTAAAGATTTTCTATAAGAAATTATGGTAAAAGGACAATGGATGTTCCAGACATATGATAGGAGACTATTCTATCTTCAAGTGTCCAATTAATGTTGATGGTGGTCATGTCATCTTCGGTGATTATGCAAAAGGAATTTTTTTGGCTTAGGCCAGATTGGTAACCCTGATACAATATTAATTTCATAAGTACTTTTTTTATGGATTAATAAAAAATTTACATAGAATATCTCAGTTATGTGATGATGGATTAAATGATATGGTTGAAAATTATGCGTGCAATGTTTTTTACTCAAAAAATGATTTACATTTAACTGCATGTGGAAATGAGAATGTAGATGTTGTTGATCTAAACTCTTTAGCCATAGAGAATATTTTACTGCTTAAATGAATTTCATTAATAATATGGGTTGTGGCATAGAAGGTTAGGACACTACAATGTGCACTCACTTAGGAAGCTATCTAAGAAAAGTATAGTCATAGACTTACCTAAATTATAATTCCCACTTGATAAAGTGTGTAATCCCTGTTAAAATGGAAAACAACACAAATTATCTTTCAAACCAAAGAAAGAAGTTTCAACTTCTCAACCAATTGATTTGGTTCACATGGATTTTTTTGGACCATCAAGAGTTTCATGAATAAATGGGAAGCACTGTGTTTATGTTCTTGTATATGACATTTCTAGGTATACATTGGTTTACTTTCTAGCTCAAAAAAGTGAAGAGTGTTCCTATTTTATCAAATATTCCAAGTCTGTAGGAAATAATTGTGGACTTAGAATCAAATCCTTGGGAAGTGATCATGGCCGTGAGTTTGAAAATCATGAGTTTGAATCTTACTTCTCAAACAATGTCAATAGTCACAACTTTTCTACCCCTAGGACACCTTAACAAAAGGAAGTTTTTGAGAGAAGGAATAGGTCCCTTCGTTAAAATTGCTAGAAATATGCTTAATGATTATTACTTACCCATTTATTTCAGGTCTGAAGATTTAAATAAAACTTTTTCTATCATCAATAGAGTTTTAATTAGACATGTTCTAAACATTTCCCTTAATGATAATTGGAACAATAGGAAGCCTAAGGTTAATTACATTATAGTTTTTTGTTGAAAAGTATTTATTCTTAATAATAAAGATAATCTTTAATAATTTGCTCCAAAATGTGATGAAGGAATTTTCTTGGGTTATTCTATCTCATGTAATGCCTATAGAGTGTTCAATTAGAAAACCAAATTTGTGGAAGAATCAGTTCATGTCAAATTCGATGAGACTGATCCACATGATCCTAAAAACACTCTTGAACATCTTGAGGAATATATGTCAATTATAAACCATAATGATAAAGATAGAGAATCCCCTGTAAAAATATCCAGTTCTGGGAACATTCCAAAATCTGCACCTGTTGATTCTGAACCAATAGACAACAATGAGGAATCTAGTTCAACCCTTCCTAGAGGCATGAGGACTCTTAAGAATCATCCCCTAGATTTATCGTTAGGTGATTTAAATAGAAGAACACAAAAAATAGCATCTCTAAGAATCCAGGTTGATCATCAAACATTTCATTCACAACTTCAACCCGGAAATATTAATGATGCTATTAATGATGAGTTTTGGGTAATGGATATGCAAGAAGAATTAAATCAGTTTGAAAGGAACAATGTCTGGGAATTAGTGGAAAGACCTATGGACACCATGCCAATATGCACTAAATTGGTGTTTAGTAACAAAGTTGACGAGTTTGGAAATATTGTTAGAAATATGTTTAGGTTAGTTTCAAAAGGATATAGTCAAGAGGAAGGATTAGTCTCTGAGAAGACCTTTGCACCTGTAGCTTGATTAGAAACCAATAGGATACTACTTTCTTATGCATGTCATCTTAATTTTAAACTTTATCAAATAGATGTTAAAAGTTATTTTATAAATGGGTATATAGTTGAGGATGTTTTTGTTGAACAACCCCCTGGTTTTAAAAATCCCTATTTTTTAAATCATGTTTTTAAACTTTCTAAAGCTTTAAATGGTCTAAAACAAGATCCAAGTGCTTGGTATGATATGCTCAACTCTTTTCATATTTCAAAATGTTTTACTGAAGGGATAGTTGATCATAATATTTTTATTAAAAGGATTTACAATGATGTTTTGATATTACAAATTTATGGGATGATATTATTTTGGAATCTTCTAAAAATTTGTTATGTATTGATTTTTAAAAAAATGATGCAAAATGAGTTTGAAATGAGTTTAATGGGAGAACTCAAATTTTTCCTTGGATTTCAGATATTTCAAAATAAAAATGGCATTGTATTGAATCAATGTAAATATATTATGGATCTTTTAAAACGTTTTACTTTTGATGGTAGTAAAGGTAGTGACACACCGATGAGTACAACATGTAAGTTGGATGTTGATGAATCTAGAGAACTAGTGGATCAAATGAACTACAACGGTATGATAGGGATTATACTATATCTTACAACTAGTAGACCTAACATTATGTTTAGTGTATTTATGTGTGCTCACTTTCATGCCAATCCAAAAGTGTCTCATTTAACTATTGTAAAAATGATTTTTAAATATCTTAAATATACTCCCAACTTAGGATTATTTTATCCAAAAGGAAAATCATTTGATTTGTTAATTTATTCGGATGCTAATTTTCCTAGTTTAAAGTTAGATAGAAAAAGCACCTCTGGGACATGTCACATTTTAGGCAAGTCACTAGTATCTTGGTGTAAGAAGAAATAGAATTCTATTGCCTTATCCAATGCCAAATCTGAATACATAGTTGCTGGTAGTTGTTGTGTTCAAATTCTATGGATGAAACACACTTTACTAGACTACGGATATCAATTCAAACATGTCTCTATAATGTGTGACAATACCAGTGCTATTAACATATCCAAAAATCTGATATCTCTTATTAGGACAAAGCATATTGATACGAGACATCAATTTTTGAGGGATCATTATCAATAGGGTTATATCACTCTTGAATTAGTTGGCAGTGAACATCAATTGGTTGATATATACACAAAGCCTTTGAATTCAAAGATTTTAAATTACATCAAACATGATATAGTTCTGAATAACCTCAATATAGGAAACCTCACAGTCAAACATCACTAATAGAAACCTCACAGTTGGACCTCACTATTACACCTCACCGTTGGACCTCAATGTTACATCTCCCCATTGGACCTCACTGTTACACCTCACCTTTGGACCTCACTACTACACCTCATAGTTGGACCTCACTGTTAGACTTCACCATTTGAACTTCACTGTTAGAAACCTCACTGTTGGATACCTCACTGTTTTTTTTACCATTTATTTTATGCGGGAATTTGTACCATTTTATTCATATTCATTATTTATATTTTATTTATCCCTAAATGATAAATATAAAGCAACGAGCATATTTCAATCCACTTTCTTCCTCAATCCCGAACCATTACTCTCGAAATCCCTAAACCCTAACCCTCTATTTGTTCTCACGAACCTCTTTAAATCTCCATGGCTAGAACCAAGAGACCCCTGACTCTCAATGAGGATGCGCTAAGGCCAAATAGGACACGAGCCTAGTCCAGTGGCACCAGTAGTACCCCGACGCGACCTGTCAACCTGCATCTGACCGTGACAGAAATCATGGCTGAGAAGGAGGTCAGTGAAGAATGGCTAATGTCGAGCATGTCATTAGTGCTATAAGCACTAGAAAACCAAGGATGGACCAAATGCTTTTCCATCAATAATGGGACATAATTCCCAAATCTTGTGAAAGAATTCTATGAGTACCTGAAGTTCAAAGAGGAAGATGATGTGCATAGGCTTGTATCTAGAGTCAATGGAAATGAAGTCATTTTTTTTTCTGGTGAGTGGGATGACTGTTTGAGTGTTCATCATGAAGGAGTTTATGAATACTATTTTGGAGTGGATCCTCTAAACATTGAATTTTTTATGTATGATATTGCTCTATAAGAGCTAATAGGGAATAGAAAATCGAGGAAGATCATTGCATCTGAGGTGAATGGAGAAGACAAAATATTGATTAAGTTTATTCATCATGTGATTAGTCCTAGGAGAGGGGATTTTTCAGTGCTAATGTTTTAGGACATATTTCTAATTTACATGCTGAAGTATGGGGTGAAGATAAACCAATGTAGGTTACTGATGGCTCAATTGGAGGATATGACTAAGGCAACCTAAAATTTCAATTACACATTCCATGCCAAGATAATATCATTATTGATTTTGGTAAAGGGTGTGGCTGGAAATAAAGAAGAGATGATAGTGGATAAGAAAAAATTTTATATCTCTAAGGTTATTTGAAAATACAAGAAAATTAGCTGGAATCCCTATAAGAAAGCATGGGTAAACAATGAAGGAAATTTTTATGAAAAGTTTGACCCTTATTCTCACCAAACAAGGCCAAAAGAAAAGAGAGATCCATGCCTGAATCCTGATGATCCAGAACCAGCTTATTTAGATGATGAGGAGGAAATTCAAGGATCTGTGGAACATGAAAGAGAGAACAAACCCATTTATGATGGGAGTGATCCTGATTTACCTTAAAATCCTGTCAGTACAGTAGTATTCGGAGAACCTAGTCCTCCAAAAGAACTGCCATGAAGTGTGACCGTTCTAAGGAACAATAATACTAAGACCAGTGAGGAAGAAGAAGAATCTAAAAATATTGTCAGAGACACCTATGAAGAGGATGAGGTTACTGATTTTGATCATTATGAGCATGAGGAAAAGGAGTCTTGTGATAAAGATGAAGGAAACAAGGTTGTTGTGGCTGAAGCTGGGGATGAGGACAGTGAAGAAGAGGAGATCAGTTTGAGCCCTCTGATAGTCATTACAGACAGGACAATGTCTGACCAAGAAGAAGAAGTGTAATATTCTTCCATTGAAATAGTGGTGATTGATGACTCAGTGGTGGCTACGACTCACCCCACTGGTGAACCAATGGATTAGACAGAGGTTTATTCTACTAGAGTTGAAGTGGAGGTTGTGGAATTACCTAGAGCAAAACAAGCAGAGGATAATACTCAGGAGAAAGCCCCAAAATGAGGGGGAGGATCATGGTTCTATATCATTTCTTCCTGACAATGAATAATGGTCAGAAGACCCTGGATACATGGTACTTGTGCTAGATTATGATGATTCTGATTGTGATGTGTCATGCAGAAGACTCCTTGTACCTGTAGTTTAACAACCTGCTGCAGTGCCTCCAGTGGTTGTCCTTCATGATATCCTTGTCACTATGGATGATCTCGAATCATTGAAAACAGATATGCAACAGATGTTTGATAACAGGGCTTATTAAATGGAAAAGTATATGGCCGGAATTCAAGAGATCACTGCCTCTGAGATGGCTAGGGTTCAGTCTTCCATTCAAGCCTATTTTCCCCATGAAGTATCTCAATGTCAGCATCAACTCAAGGATGTGTCTCAATCTACGGAACTTCTAAGACAGTAAGTGGTGAGCCTGACACCTCTAATGGCCTCTAGGGGCCAATCACACGAAGAAATTCACAATATTAAAAGTGTGGTGGAACATATGGTTCCAATTTTTGAAATATTTAAGGAATCCATGGAAGCTCATGTGAAGGGCTAGGATGATGATGTGGAGAAGCTCATCAGTGGGTTGACCATGTCTTTTAAGGAAACTGTTTCTTTCACTATAACACCATTGGTTGCCTCTACCTCTACTTCAACCTCCATTTCACCACATATGGACTTGTCAGCCTTCCGGATAGTGGTCAGTGAAATGTTAGAAAAGACTTATGGTGTCAGTGCACATAACTCTTAATCCATGACTCATATTATCACCACTACCAACGATGCTTAGAAGGTAGTTAGTGACTTCACGAGAGATGCTACCCAGGACTAGAAGAGTATAAAGTAACAAATTATTCACTATTATAAAAGGAATTACTCCAAGAATTAGATGGATGCTCATTTCATGCTCTTGTTGGAAAGCATCAAGATTCCACCAGTCACCAAGGCCTTCAAGGAACAAGTCACTCATCTGGGCCAGTTGACTCCAGCCTTTGAGAAATTTATGGAGAACAAGGATGATTTCATCTCATCTATGGAAAGAGTAAGAAGAATTATTTTGGACATCAAAAATTTCTCCTAACCTTTCTCTATGTGGATTTTACCCCTTTCATAATCCCTCTTTCCTTGCATGAAACCCAACCTAGTGGTTCTTCCATTATGTCTCCTTTTGAGGCCATCAAATGCCTTACTCCACTGATACCTCATAGTGCTACCCGCTACAGACACAAAAGAACTTCTGCTGTTTCCCCTCCATTCATTCCTACAGAAATTCCTAAACTTAAAGATCCACCAGCACATCCTCCATCCTCTTCTTCCAATGGGGAAGAACACTTTCCTGAGGGTGTTGTGGATTGAGTTTTTTTGTGTCTTTTGATAGGAACTATGTATTATTTATGGGTCATGCCATATATTTCCATTAATACAAGCATTATATGTTTTCTCTATTTGTGTTTCTTTTTGAAAATCACAAAGGTGGGAAAATGTTGTGCTAATACTAAGGTTCCCTCTTGATATATGTTCAGTAATAGTATTATATGTTTATCTGTGAAACCTATAATTAATAAATTCTAGCATAATTTTTGATTATCAAAAACGGGGAGATTTATAGACTCACTTATTTTGATAATCCCAAATCATGTTTAAATATTGATCATGACATATTAAGTCATTTTATAATCCTTTTTTTAATCTGTATTTATATTACTTATCCCAAATAACATATATTTTTTAGTCTCATGACATTGTTGCATCACATTACATTTTATATTTCTCTATGTATATGTTCACTGTTAAAGGCGACTGGTAAGTGTCTTCTATTCAAGGTCACAGTTATAGCTCACTGTTGAAGATCTACAATTAGTGTTGGAAGCTACTAGTACAAGGTCACTATCACAAGTATACAGTTGATCTGCTTAACAATGATTACAGACAAAGAGTCACAGTTACAGGTCACTTATGTGACAAGGCTTCTATTAGAAGTCCACTGTCAGAATCATTCTTAAGTCTTCTATTAAGAGCTTTATAGTTCAAGTCTATCACTGGACATGTCTACTAGAAGTAAAAGGCTACCATTAGACAACTCCTCCTGTCATTTTAGTCCACTGTAGTTCAATTATACCATTAGTGGAAATATGCTGATAGACAAACTCCATCGTTACTGAAGTAATCTGTTGGGACAGTCTATCGATGGAAAAGGTCACTGTTGAAGTAGTCTGATGTTAAAGAGCTACTGTTAGAAGCTTACTTATTGATGTCCACCTTTGATCAAGCATACTGACTATAGCATAAAATTAATGGTCTACTTTTGAGCCTACCGATGAAGTCCACTTTTCAAGAGCCTACTATTGATTTCTACCGTGTGACATGCATCAGCCACCAGTCTAATGATAACCTATTCTTTAATTTACCAATTTTCTTAATACTATAATTACGGTCATGTCTAGAAAATTTGATGAACTTGACATTATTTAATGATATTTTCAGGCATATCAGGAAATAGTTCTAGGTACAAGGAATACCACATGTGGTGGAATCATTTCTATTGATAGCCCTTGCTTTATTAAATGAGAAAAAGGTGAACTAGAATAAGGAAACAAAATATAGACATCCAGATATTGAAATACACACATAAGGGAGACATATAAAGTACCTGATATACCATGTAAGAAGATCACTCTAGCACTCATTCACAAGATCTCAAAGAATCACAAATATCTCATGGTAGAACATTTTCAAAGTTATGATGGTGTGGTGTAAAGAGCTTATGACCCAAGAATCTGATCATCTCTACATATGGAAGTCAGAACCTAGATTTTGTGACACTCTGTTTTAGAGGCAACTTGCAGAAAAGGAAAAAAAATTCATTTCCTTCATTTCATGGAGTCCAGAGCTGATATGCCAACACATAGAGCCTTGTAAACTTCAACCTAATATCTCTATCTCTACTGTGTTTATGTATTTTACATTTGTGAGCAGTGTGTCTATCTTACACACACTGACTCTTGTTCTTGAAATGAGGGATACTGACAATCCCATTACCAAACCCTCTTTACATTTGTTTCCCACAAATAAATGTGGAAGATGCTTGTTTTGGCTTGGTAGTTTTTCTCCCACATAGAACTGTGCTAGAGGTTTCCAAGCATGGACAGTTTGTGAAAACTGTGGTAATGCCCGATACTTGTTGTGTATCATTTTTAATATAACTGATTTCTGGGAAGTGATCACCAAGTGCAGAGGATTAGGTCTTGGCATAATACATAACCTCTTGTTTATATTGTAGTGGTCAACCTTCAAGTACTTTGTTTTACATTTATCGGTTGCTTATATTTTCAAAGATAGAAATCTATTTTTATATTCACTCTGATAGTTATTTTTGTTTATTGTGTATATGTGATTCTTTATGTAAACTTTTTTCAAAAGTTGAATTAGTACTCACACTGATTCAACTGAGGATTAATCAACCTTTGAGAAAATTGTTTAACAATAAATCACTTATATCTATACTGCCTTATTTAACTGGGCTGTTTTAATTTGTGGTATTGTAAACCTTAAAGTGTTTAACAGAAATTTTAATTGGAACTGAATTAACCCCCCTCTTGAGTATCCACTCTGACCAACACATTTCTTATAATATTATTAATATGTGAATAAAGTAATTATGAGTATTTTATATAATAAATGTAATCTCCATATATCCCTAAAAAATTTATATATTAAACATGTTCCTGGGATGATCCCAAGAAACCATAGAACTGTCCTTCACTAGACCAACTAAGACTTTAGATTTTGAGATTGTATAACGCATAGAGGGATATTTTCAATGAAAAAATGGATAATAGAATGAATTGAATAAATATTATTATATATAATTGTTATTAGTTGGATCACATGGTTCTTATCATGGTTGATACATGTTTGAGAACATACCTTGATATCAACAAGAAACGCTATAACCAAGAACACAAGTAGGGGTAGAACACCCTATTCATCAGGTCCCTAAAAACATGGGAGGGTTTGTGAGACAAATCATCATTATAATGTACTAATATAAACAATACCATATAAAAATGTTATATGACTTATGTATGATGAAATTACTTGCACGTGATGATAGTCTGATCTCATGACGATCAAAGAAAAGACCATAGCTAGTCAGCTCTAGTCAAAGAGATAATATATGCGATGTAGTGGATATCAGTTCGTGACCATAAGATGTTGTATTCATCTTTATTCCACGCTAATTTTAAGGTTTAAATCCACCTTATTGCCTAAAATAATGAGTGAACACCTACAAGAAGTTTTAGGAAAAATAAAACATTTTCATCTAAATCCATTATCTTACTCTTGAGCTCCATGTGCTCTGTTGGTGTTATCTTGTATGCATAAATGGACACTAGTGTTGTTCCTATAATAAGATCAATTTAAAAATATAATTATCTCATAGGATGTATGCCAACAATGTATTTAGGGAGATATCCTTGAAACAATATACCATTCGAGGGACTGAATAATGATTTAAACCATGATCCTCCTTGATATGATCAGTAATTTCGGAGGTCAATCCAACTATCCCATGATACTCTGGTCCATATCTACTAGCATGGACATCCCACTCACCCTATTCTAGATAAACACTTAACTCTTGTGATGCTAACAACACCCTATGGAGATATCATTAAACAATGATGCAAAAACATCCAATCCACATAGAGGATGATGTCAAAGAACCTCATATCAAGGAAAAAAATAGGCCCCATAGAATTGAATAAAAACATACATGAATGTGACAATACCTTTATTTGTTTATTCCATATAACCACACTACGAATAGTATATTTAGGTTCATTACACCTTTTGAATTCTCTATATTGATACCAAGGATTTATATGAAATATATAGAGATAAATATTTTTTATGTACCCTTTTCAAACAATGAAGAAAAAAAGTGATGGATACTAGAATAGTAACTCAAATTTTAGATGGTTATCAAACCTGATCCTAAGATATCGACAATAATGCATGAAATAGACATGATCCACGACCATTCCCAATATATGGAATATCATGATTGAAACTACTCTTCTAGAAATATTAGTGATCAGGAGTTTTCTTACCATGGAAAAGACCTCCACCTCATCTAATCTAGATAGTGCTTCCCTAACTCCATTGCTGACATATTGTATAATTACCCTCTTTGAAAGGTGGATATGAAATTGATCCTCTTCCAATACAAGATGATGTATATGACTTCTAGAATTTATGAATATTCCATATACGACCACAATCTCGAAACTCCAGGTGGTCTCTATCTCATAGAGGCATCATGTGACCATGTCATAAACAATGGAGTCCCACTATTGAGATAATGGAACAAGTACTCTTACTTCCTCTTCAATAAAGAGAAATATTGAGGAGGCATTACCTACTTTTAGAAGAACTACAAGAATGAAATGATGGTATTACACTATGAACAGTACTATCATCATCCATCAGGTTGTGCTCATTGATGAGATCCTGATTTTATATTTCTAAAAATGCAGTTAGGTAGAAGGAATTCAACTGATACTAGATTGAATAATGAATCACATCCTCAAAACATCTAGCCTATGTAATCTCATCACCGACCATAAGTAGTTAAAATCATAATAAATTAGTGAAATGAACTGAATACTCCATTACTAACATAGATCAGTTTTTGAGATTAAATATCTCTCAAACTATAAATGGTAACACTATTTGAGTAAATAATTAATCATATTTTGCTATTTGAAAATCAACCAATGCACTTAAATTATGTTTAACAACCATGATAAATAAACCAAAAAAAAATTCTTTGTATCATGAAGAATGAATGTAGGAATCTTGACCCACTTTTATGGAGGAGTCTCTAGATTCTCAACGATATAAAAGTTGGACTGCATATAATACTGAACCACTTGTGGACCCAACAACCTCAATAGGGTAGGAGTATACTACTACCAAAACTCACTGGTCTTTTCAAAAAAAGTTAATGAAATACATGGAGAACCATTCACGGACTTAATCATACATTAGAAACTATCTTGAACTAGATTATTAGGTCAAAAACCAGGAACAATAGGTGGTGACCCAATTGGAACTCTTGGTTGTAATACTAGATGATTTGGACCACCATATATATAGTATGATCATCACCCCCTTCTTAGAAAAAAATATGAGGACGTCATCCAGGCATTGGTATACTAATTCCATGAAAACCCCATGATAAGCTAGAATAATATTGACAACAACACTAGTGGACGATGAAAGAATGGAGTATTAATACCCAAGTCATTCTACCAAAACTAATTTTGTAGAATTATAGGTATTTGGATTCCATAGTGTATAAAATAAATTAGTTCTTTAGATGTAGGGTTAACAATACTATGCCTCATCATCAAGTGGATACCATTTCTTTTCAATTTTTATATAATTTAAATGATCATTACATTAAAATTAAAATACCAGAATATATGTGATAATGATGTTCATCCATTAAATTTTAATATATCATCCATTAAATTTCATGTTTTAATTTTCTTATAACTCATATCAATGTTCATATAAAAGGAGTTTTCCATATCAATGAATCTAAGCCCATACTTTTTATCCCTAATATTAACACCAATTTTATTTTCTAAATAAATATTTATCGAGTATATCCCTAATCTAAACCTATGAGGGCCCATAACAAATCATTAAATTAAACATGAAATCACTAAATCACAACAAAAAAGTATCAAAAGAATATTAATAAATCATGTCTCACTCATCAAAAAAAATTATATATAGAATTGAAAAGCTATGTAAAGAACATATATCCCATTTAAATATATATGAAATGAAAATTCAAAGTTCCTACAATGATGCAAGTAACAATTATCATTTCCATAAATTTATTAGGCACAAGATGTAATAAAATCTTAAAAACAATTATAATAAAAAAATCATAGAACATGTGAGTCCATCAATGGTTAAATGACATCATATATATTTGAAAAAATATAATAATAAGTTTTAATGTATTCAACTCAACCTTCACCATAAAAATTAGATTGGGATGCCCAATAATAGATTATGATAAAGATTCATGTGTTCCAAATCACCAATATATTTTAAATAAATATTAAATCGATATTGGAACTACCGCGGATACCTCTTTGTGAAATCCTGAACCCAGATGCCACTTATAAGCTACCCATGTCAAGTTGGTCACATGGCCTCATGTTCATCTAAGTGAATTCCAAAGGATTTCAAATAGCTACATGTTCCTAGGGTGTGTCCATGAGGTTATTATTCCCTCAACACTAGAGTGTAGAATAATATATGAATATAATAAAAAATAAATAGTGTAAAATGTAATAATAAATATGATTAATATTGAAAATTGGAATGATCAACATAAATGAAACAACTTAATTAATTTATAAAAATGTAAAAAAAATGATGGTAATATTCCATGTATCTATAAATATAGAAAACGTTTATATAATAAATAGACAATAGTGATTATATAATAGTATAAAAAAAGGAATCACAAATCTATCCCATGAATTACATGCTCTAGGTCGACCATCAACTTCGAGATCCATCCTGAACCAATAAGAACTCAGCTCACTAAAGCTTAATGATTTACATTATTAACACCTGCACACATCTAGTCCTGTTGAGTATGAGAGGTTCCCATATAAGGTGTGGGATAAATCCTAGTATGCCACCACCAATGATATCTGTAAAATCATATCTCTGTAAGATAAATTGAAATTGTGTGAAAACATTCATATATAAAAGTAATGAAATAGTGTAATGTAAATACCCATGTAACAACTTCATCCATTGTATCGTATCTAAACATGATACCAATTCCATAATTAATTAGTATGCAGTTTATATAAATATGTCATGTGAATTATATCTAGTTCTAACATCGCCTCGTGATAGTAATAGTATGATTCCAATATGTTACCAGGAAACCTAAAATGAGTTATAATAATAAATTGGTTCCATGGTGATAATAATGTAAACCAAAACCCCAAGGGTTTCCAAATCAGTAGTATCTATATCACAGATAAGGGTAAGAGTGTAATCCGATGAACATTGTCCATGGAATTAAAAAACTGTATCATATAACCAAGTATAATGATAAAATCCAATCTAAAATGAGATATTATATGGCCATTCCTAAGTATATATCAAAGTATCCTCATGTCTTTTGAATCCATTCTAGATATATGATGGGTATCCAAGGAATCCTTTAATAGTGAAGGAGGGATATGTAAGTGTAATTTAGAGAATCCATTGATAGATGTGGATTATGTTCTGACATGGTTCTTAACCAATGCAACGAGCATGCTTGAATCAGAATGGCATCCACTAGTTCTCAAGGTATTCCCTTATAAATCCATGAACTTTCTCAAGTCTGGACATCCGTATTAATATTTCAAGGTATAAATGTATAATTTTTCAAATTAAATTTCATAAAGTTATTAAATTAGTCCATCTATTAATTATTCCATTTAATATTCCATTCTTTATTTCATTCATTTCATATAAGTGTCATGGCATCCAAAGACAAAAAAAATTAATTCATTAATATAATCTCAATTCGATTATTAAGTTAGGATGCTCAAACCATTACATTAATTAATTTGACAAGTATAAGTGGCATACAACAATTTAATTCATAACCATTTAACATTTCTCAATCCACAACCTTCCACCAAGTGTGGCAAGGGGTAACACGACATGAAACAAACATAAATTTCTTTTGAAATTTTCCAATACAAACAAATACAATACACTTTCAATTCCAAATAATCTATATTTATCATTATTGAGGAAAATTACATAGAAATGTCAAGTGGTAAGGGTTCGTGGTTAAATACGTTAAGAAGTAAAATTTATATTTAAATCAATTAAGCGTACTATTAGAGTGGTTGAGCTCACACTCTCCTGAATAGTGTCATAGAGTTGTCAAAACACTAAAATCCCAAATGTAGCACATCACCCTACATGGTTTGGTTGATGTTGATATGGGAGAACAAAAATTAGAGTTCATATATGTAAATAGTCTTGAAGACTATCCCAATGATGTTAAGAAAAACATATAGATTTAACAGATGATTCTCAATTAAATTATAATGATGATACATTATTTATAAAATAATGAAAAATGTTGAATGAGTTATGGGACATATACATCATACTTTTATGATTCACATACTCAATTATCATCCTCTAATTGTTCCATGATTTGAGTAGATCTTAATAATTGATCAATTCCTTGATATTGAGTCACATTAGATTTTATCTAAATAGCGTCATTGATAGGAAGAATAATAATGAATGATTAAAAAGGAATATAGAATGTACCACTGAAAATTCAATGAGATAAAATACAATCAATTTTGTCTCTGGAAGGCTTCTCGATCTCAATTCCAAGAATATACTTCAAAAGCCTCATAATTTGGGAGACTAAGGGGTTCTATCCATTTAAAAATTAGAAGGATGGATATGTCTATTTAATAAGAATTTTAAATTAAAAATCCTAAATTCAAAAAATAATTTCCATCAGATGGTTGAGAAAAATGTTTTTGACAGAAACTTTTTAAATTATGCATGAACAAATATAATAAGTGACACACCACATGGTCAGACCACATTGTTTTGGAATTGTTGACCAACCCTACGAAATGCCTCTGTATCCTGTCAATTGTTTTTCACATGACCGTGAGGCCTAAGATGCACAATTAGATAAAACTAAACAAACTGTTCCCACATCATGTCCAACATTGCACATTCTACAAAAAACATGTGACCTCTCTTATATAGTTTGAACTAATCATGTGACAGTCCTTTTTCTCCCAGAAAGTCATGTTCCCAAATCTGAACAAGCCCTAGATACCCACAAGACCTTCACTGACTCATCGAGAATCCATATCAGGTCCTTAAAAATAATTTTAACAATCATTAAAGATTCATACCAAATTGAAGACCTGGGATGTAAAATATTTTATAGAGGTAGAAGGATAAATAATAAAAAAGAAAAAGTTTATGAATTTTAACATTTATTTGGAGAAACTATATAGGATTATAATTAAATCATTCTTATTGGAGTTTATTAATAAAAAATATAGAAATAGGATTCGAGGACGTAATTTGGTATGATATTTTTCTAGTGAGTTAACGAACCAAAGGGATGTTGAACTATTAATAGTATATTATAATGGGTATATTTTTATAATTAGAGAGACGAGACACTTGGAATTTTATAAAATTAAAAAGTATAACCATGTTTTAAATATGAAAAATTATCAAAAATGGTTCCTTATTAAATTTTAGATGATGTAGGCTGCACATATATCAATAAAATATTAATTTGAGTTGTTATTAGGTGATTTTAACCCTAAACATATACATTTAAACCATTCTAAACTTGTTTTACCTTAACTATGATAATTAATTTTTATTGTTTTTGTTCTTTTCATTCTGACGAACAATTTTTTTGACCTTGATATATAATTTTAATTATTTAAAAAAAAATTAATTCCATATTATATATAAAGAAGTGGGATTTTATATTTAAAATTAAATATTCCAATGTGATGAAATTTCAGTATTACAAATTGAAAATTTTTATACCTATAGAATGTTTTAATATCAAATGTTAAGATTAATTTGATTAAAATTAGATAAATTATGTTTATAAATATATAATTGAATTTGTTTTTCTCAGAAAAGTTTTTACACAATATAGAGGTTTTTAAATTCTTTAAATGAAAATAAGTTTATAAAAAAATAATTATTGATCACTATTCAACAAAATATTTTTTTCATTGGAGAATTCATAATAATACATCATAAAATAAAAATGAAATATTGATTAAAATAGAAAATATTATTGCTAAAGAAACTACCTAAATGTGTGAAAATTTGATATTCTTAATTTTTCAGAAAATGAATTATAAATCATTTTTTTAGAAAAAATTATTTGAAGAATATAAAGTCAATTCTAATTATTATTTATTTATTTTAAATAATTACTCTTTATATAAAACCATTATACATAATTTTAAAATGTGTTCATTCAAATTCATATTAGTAATATTAGTGGATTATTTGTAATATTCTAGTTCAAAAGGTAATATTAATAGTTTATCATGGATCAATAAAATGTGGCATTCAATGTATCAAAAGAAATAGAAAATATTAAATTTATTCAAAAACAATTATAAAATCTATTGGTTTTACATTTTATGAACCAATATTTATCAAGTAATGTTTCTATTAATCTATTTTTATCAATTTCATTGGATATTCTTCCCATATTTCTTGTTATATATGTGGTTGAATATTATTTTATTCATTATCATCATCTATCAAATTTCTATGAGTTTCCATCCTTCTTTTGTTTTCCACTCAAGAATCCAAATATTGTTACATTATTATTCACTGTTTATGGTAGTTGGTTTAAAATAATCATAGGGTTTCTCACTCTAATCATTATTTTTATGGTTTATCCATTAATTTAATCTTCACATTTTCCTGTACAACCATCTATAACTTGGTTCGATGTAACTCATGACATAACAAAATCTGATAGATTATAATGAGTGATGAACATGAAACATTATAGAGGAATAATCATAATTAGTAACATAAAATAGATTTAACATTAAATCATTTAACCCTTATAAATATTTACATTTTCCCATAAATAATATTAATTCATTCAATATCCATATTATCCAATCCTAGTTCACAATACGATTGGTTATCCTATAAATATCTACCTAGTGACATAATTTTACATGGAAATAAATCATCTATAGAAGTTTATAAAAATTTATTTGATCAAAAAAGGAATATCATATGAGAGTTTAAAAACATGTATAAATTATTATTAACACTAATATAGTATCATAATGATGATTTATTCAATTATCAAATAAGCATTTCTGGTCGAGTAATTCTACTTTCTTCTGCGCTTCAGTTGCATACACATACTAGTTTTTAGGAAGTGATAAATTAAAAGTAAAACTAGATAATCTATAATGTAAAAAATTTATAATATGTTAAACTATGCTTTGTATAATCTCTATGGATTTAAATAATTTTATCTAATCATAATATAAAATAATAAATATAATATGCAATAATTCTAACAATATAAATGAAATTCTTAAACAGAATATAATTTATAATGGTTTATAAATACTTCAAATAAATAAAAACCATGTCTCTACAGTTATAGTGTCTTTTTAAAATTAAATACATATGTACACCACATAAAATATGGCATAACGTGATTAATTAAAAACCCTACATAGATATCATAATCCCCATAGAAATTATAATTCTATAATACAAACATTATTGAAAATACATATGGAGAAGAGTGGAAATGGATTCCCATTATGGAAATATATTAATAATGGATAACACGGTGTCGAAGTGGCATCAAAATATTTCATAATGTTGTTGATCATAATCCTTGAAACATGGAATATTTAAAATAAATAATATTTTTATGGAATCATGGAATATGTTGAAAATATCATATACTATGAAATCATTAATAAATCTCAAGGGTCACTCCCAACACCATCATCCAAAGGTGGACAAATCCTTATTATAGATTAGTTTTACTAAAATATTTGTTACATAAAATTTCATGATATACAAATCTTTAACCAATAAATTTCAATGCACTACAATTAAGAATCAAAAAATTCACATAATTAAATTCAAACATATAAATTCCATATTGGGATATGAAACTATACATAAATAATTAGAATGGAAAAACCTATGAGAGTGATATGGGTTTCATTAATCAAAATAAATGATTCAATGAAGGTGTTGGGCTAAAATCTTTCAAGGTAACATTACAGCTTTTTGGGGTTGATTGTGTTTGTTGAAAAAGCAGGTTTCCATAGAGAATTGTCGAGTTCCAGAGAAGTTGTTGAAAATACACATTTAAAAAGAACGATGATAAAGAAACATATGATCTAGAGGCGGTAGAAAAGAGCAGTACAAGGTGGGCATCACGATAAGTGGATATCCATTAAGATCATATTTTAATATGGAAAATCCCTGAATTTCATGAAGAGAGGCTTCATGGTTTTGATTTCGCGAAGACAAGAAAAATTTTGACAGTGTTATTCATGATTATGTCATGATTCCGGAATGGTAGAAGATTAAGCGCTTTGTGGCGGTAAGGATATTTATGAGGGAGCTTCGTTGCGAAGTTGGAATATAAATGATGGAATGCTCAAAAATTACAACGAGCTCGAAAATTGAAAAATTTCATTGGTGCTTCACGATTTTGAGGGAATTTTCAAAGAATATTCGAAGTTTTACTATTTGGGATGGCATGGCGTTGAATTCACGTGGATGGATCGAGGGGCGGTCGAATCTCTTATAAATAGAGTTTGACCACCTCGAGAGATGTAGAGAGAGATTTCAAAGAAAATATTTTTCTCTCATTTTTCCATGTTGGTTAGCAAAGATAGTGTTCTTTGTGAAAGAGAGGTGCTTCACTATGGATAATACATCTCCACATAAATTAGTGCTCTTCATGAGGCCGTGTGCTCTAAAGAGTGTTCTTTGCGAAGAGGTAGGAGCTCCATGACGGTCTAAGAATTGTGAAGGCTTGAGCTTGGGGAGAGTGATTCATGAGAGTTCTTCGTGTAGAGGCATAAGAATCACGAAGGCTTGTTTGAGCTTCGCAAAATTTGGAGCCTCACGAAGTATTGTGCTTTGCGAAGGTATTTTCCAAAGGAATTGATCAGTGTTCATGGGAAAATGGGTATTTATTAGTGGACGAACATTGAACATCAATAGAGAATATATCAACAGTTGAAGATGAATTATTTCATTAAAATGAAGAGACCTAGAAGTCTATTAACAATGAGTGTATCCTTTCTAGGGAAATAAGCAAAGGAAGAGGAAGAAGGTGATCCTCTACACTTACAGTGACCTAGAGAGAGAGAAACAGGGAGTGAGCCTTAAAAAATCAGTTAGAAGACCCTAAACATTGTAAAGATAGTGAGTCTGGGTATAGAAGTGATATATCCCAAACATTATTGGCAGTGACCCTTAGAGGATTTGGTACAGCAGCAGATCATCGTTGTATACTCCTTGGATGTAACCCTATGAGGGTGAACCATGTAAAATTATATGTGTCTACCTCATTGCTTCCCTTCATTGCATTAAAAGCATCATCATCAGATAAATACTAAAACAATTGGTCCCAATGAACACACAAGTACAAACAAAGCGACCCACGTAATAAAGAGGTCAAGATCCGGTGGGGAAGGAATAATTTAGAAAAGAATTTTCATACCATGATTCACCACCATCTTAGGGTATATAGGCCCCTATTGGTCCTAACAGAAGGATACATCAAAATTATTTTATATATATAATTGATTTAAATTAATTTATTTATTACTAATAGAAAAAATAATATAGGGACTGGCTGAGGACATTCAATATAAAAAATTCATGAAAATGATCGAGAGATGAAAGAATAAATGTAAACAAGTTTGGTACAACTTTTATAAAATTACTAAGAGAACATTGAATGATGGAAAGAATACATTATTTTATGTAAAACATAATTTTATCCATATATTAATAATAAAAAATAATTATGGTTTTATGAAAATAATAAATTTTTAAAAACATTCAATGTGAGATTCATAAAATCATACATAAAATAAAATATTATTTTAAATCAGGTTCTCATTGAAGTGTTATGTTTGATAGGAACATAAAAAAGTATCATCCCATCAATTAAAAGTATATTTAATTATGTATATTTTTAATGGAAATATATAAATAAATGTAATATTAACATGATAATATGATATTATTGAATTTTTAATAAGAAATTCATCATCTGACCAATATGTATTGATAGTGGCATGGAAGGTCCCTTACCTCATATCAAAATGAATCTTCACCTACATTATCTATCCTCAAAAATTGAAATATGTTCATTAAATAATTTTATATGAACCTTATTCTTCTATATATAATTTTATATGGAAAATTTATAATCTATTATTGGTTTTTTAATATATTTCACACTTACATTAGTTACCCAGTGTAATTCAGTTAATTACTTTGTAACACTCTATGTATGATAACATTTGATAATGGTGTTGTAAAATAATTTCATGATCTCTAAATATATGATTATTTATTAAATCTTCGATTAACATATAAAAAATATTATAAAGCTTCAAATTATATAATAAAATGATCCCAAATAATGAAAGGATTTTTGATATGTTCATTTTAGGTGGTTAAAGATACTACGATTGATTATTGTTAATCAAAAATAGAAAATTATTATGATAATTATCTATTATTTTAATGATTCAATAAATATCATATTTTTAAAATAGATATATTTTTATTGGATTATTATTTGAAATTTATGTAAAAAACAAGAATTTTCATCGAATAAGAACTCTGTATGGAAGAAAAGATGACATTTTCACGCATAATGATGTCTTTACTGTTGCAATGAGTTCAGAGGATGCTATAAAATATAAATTTTATTATTATTATAAAACATAAATCGAGTAAATATTATATAGATATAATACCTTCATGGATAGTGTTTACATTAATGGTGTTGAAGAAGTAGATAATTTATAAAATTTGGGTTGTGATTATAACATTTCCCTTTGATGTTATCCCTTAGGTCAGTTCATATGGCCATTTAGATTTGTCATTCTATTTGAGAAAATCGATTAAATGGATTGATGTTGATATTTTGGAGAAACTAAATCGGGGTTATGGTTTATCCCAATATTTGTAATCTAGGGAGTAATGGGGAGATAATGATATCCATTTTTTATTAAGGAGTCTGGAATATCTGTAAAATACCTATTATGTATAAAAATTTCATTCCATTATTCAATGCCCAAAGTATTCAAAAAATGAATATAATTGAGTGGATAATGATATAAGGTAATTCCACCCACCACCATTCAATATTATTCCTATTTTCCTTAGATTTTATCCTTATTACCATGTTAATATAGCATTACACTAATTTATCATTACTGATTTAAATCCTCATTCAATAACAATAAAGAATTGAAATGAACTGAATTAAATTTTATATTATTATATAATGTAAACATGTGATTTTAAAATATGGATATTATTTTAAAATTATAGTTTCTAGGATTTATAAAAAATAATATTATTATTACTTTATATAACATATAAATAAATTTTCATATGAAATGTACATTTTATGATTATTTTTTATGTGTGGGTTAATATTACCAATGAAATTTATTTCCCAAAAATTAATTAGTTTGCTATAATATATATATATATATTTCGTACAAATTATTCCAAATAAATATTTTACCAAAATAATCTATATTTAATTGAGAATACTAAATAAAATATTTTCTTAAATTTAAAAATATTACATTATTTAAAATTTGATAAAAGTTTTTAAATATTTGAAACAGTATAATTTAAATTCCTAAAATAATTCATTAGGTACATATTTTATTAATTTAATTTATTTATAATTATTCATTTATAGCTTACTCACTGATAATGAAATAAATGTCATTGATTTGAAAAAACATATATTTTTTATACTCTATCAAAATATCAATGATTTTAGAAAAAAAAATTTAAAATATGATAAAATTTCAATGGTATATTTAAGATTTTTTACATATTCACATCCTAATAAATCTCAATATTAAAATAAACATAGAGAATTTAACATATTGAAAAATTTTCTTTATAAGAGGATAATTTTTATTATATAAACAACTATTATTCCAATAAATTATTAATCAATGCAATTTTTTATTATTGTTCATAAAATAAAATATATATTTATATTATTCAATCAAAATAAATGTCATTTCATGAATTAGAATAATAATTTCTAGAAAATTCTAGTATTAAGAATAATTTTAATTGAATAATAATGACAATTAGATATGTATATAGATTTATAATACATATAGACATATACGTAATATATTACACGTTGATATGCTCATAATTTATACTTACATAATCCCATAATATCTCTACATAATAAATAACCCTGTATTTATTTTTGAATATAATTTTTTGTAGTAGTTCGACAAGCTGGAATCCTGTGCAAATATACAGAATATTGTACTTTAATATTATATAGTATCACTCAAACATTAATTAATCAATATAAAATTCATATTGGTCTATGGAATTTCAAGGGAATCAACCTCCCTTCTCTACACAGAAAATTAGCATTATAAGAAAATATTCTCTTTCAGATTTTAATATATCTCATAAACATGAATTTTGTTTACATCAATTTACATTATATAATTTAGTGGAAATAAATTTATGGTATTATTAAATGCAAATAATATGTTATTAATTTTTTTGTCGATGAAAACTATACTTATTAAATTATTCATAATAATAATATATACTAAAATATATTTTCAATACACAAACCTCTAGTATATATATTATAGATATCTTAATCATTTCATTCACAACCTTATACATTTATATTTCAATATACATATTCATTTTAATAATTTATTACAACAATATTTTTCAAAAATATATTATTTTTTCAATTACATATTAGTAATTTTAATAGTGTAGTGTATGTATATAATTTCGATTTCCATCATCATCCTATTAATATAAGTTCTTCATTCCCATATTATTCAAGGAAATATAAAATATTTTTAATTATTTTTTTTATATTATAATTTTATTTCATGATTTTTTTTAAAAAATTTAATTTTTGACAAGACTGATTCACTTATTTTTTTAAACAATAATGTTTGGTATTAATAATAAAATTAATTATAATATAACCATTCGTGATATATAAAAAAATCATCAATAATTAATTTAAAATAATACCATTATTTATGTTTATAGTATTATCAATCATAGATATTAATATCATTCAAAATGAATATGGTTAAACAGAACTAAAAAGGAATATATTATAAATGATCGATGATTGTGGTTATAAAATTTATTCTATAGGAAGAATTCCTATAATATAGAAGTATAAAAATATTATTTATATGTTTTATGACATTGAATCATATTTTAAAAGATTTGGATAATCAATAAAATACTTTACGGATCAAAAATGAAATATGTCACTTTGTGGAGATTATAGCTCACACTTATACTTCGATAACACCTCAATTTTTCATAGTGTAACATGAATGTAAAAATAATATGTTATAAAAATTTAATAATGAAATAAATATTGTATTTACTCATGATATAACCTTCTTGTATCATTAATTGATGGAAATAATGAATTATGAACCACAGAAATTGGTGGAGAAAGTATTCCACATGTACGCCTGAAAAACAATATCATATTTATATGGGGATATTTTATGGGTGGATAATTTTATTTCATAATAATAAGAATATATATTTATTTAAAAAATATTTCTGCCACTATTTTTATGGGATAAAATTTTTTGGCATATAATTATATATTTGGAATAATCATAATAAGTAATTTAAAAATATATTTAGAACATAAACTCTCTTTTCAACTAAATATTGAAAAATGATGAATTATAAAAGGTTACAGAATCCAATGGCATATGGAAGTTGAATGTTTTACAAGGGGGTGAAAAATTTAAAAGGGTTAAATTTGAATTCTAATCTTTAGTGTGTTCTTAATGGTTGGTTGAATGTTGTTCTTATATGTCAGGTGAGGTTATTTTATATATGTTCAAATTCATTATATAAATGTATAACATGTTCAACATGGATAGTAGAATTGTAAATAGAATACAATATTAAGTAGATAAGGTTTGAAAGTGAATCACCTAAAACATTTATTTCCATATAATTTTAGAGATGTTCAAAGTCAATTGAGAATTAAATTTTTTAATCACCCAACATTAATAGTTACTTGTGCGAGTGATTTTAAAATAGAATTCACATTATTACAATCCAAAGTATTTTTTTTTATTTATAGTATTAGAAAAATAGAAAATTTATTTTGATAGTGAACACATACATTATAAGTGAACACATATACATAGTATCCATTTTTTCACCAAACAAATATTATTAAGATACAAATGTGGTTTATCATCAGGAGAAATTTTAAAAAATTTCCACTTTATCTCTTCCTTTTACCTACTCTTACTTAAAACATCTGAATTTTTTTATCATGGTATGATAAAACAATTTCAGTTTCGAACACAAATAAAGAAAACTATTATATTATTGAAAAGCACATAATAATTTTTCAAGAAAATATACCCTTTCAACCAGAAAAGACAATACACTTTTCCAAAATTTCATTATATTAACTTTTAAAAATTAATTTCTTTTTATGATACCCCTTATTAAGAATATGTAACAACCATAGGTATCATGAGACATAAATTTTCATATCTCTCTTATAATTTTATTAACCAATATAGAAAACCTCCAAAATTAGTATAAAAAATTAATTGGAGGTTATAACATAACAACTCGTAATTTGTGTATCATAGAACTACCCATAATAGGTTAATAATGTGACCACCCTTCCGTGGTATATCACCAAAACAAACATCATTATATAAAATTACCTAGATCAATATCAAAATCATAAAACATTAATACTTGCATCAAAATAACATGCAATTTAGTACTCAAAATATTAAGTAAGCATGATGGTTATAAATTATATTCATGCCATATATATAATAAAAAACATTTCAATTTATTTTTATAAAATTAAACATTAAATGATTGTTTTATAAAGATATACCCTTATGTAAAACCACAACTACCTACTTTTGAAATAATTTTTTAGAAACATGAATTCTATATTTTATTAAAAAATAATATTCATATAAATTGGTTCAAAAAAATCAATTAAAAATATGTAATAAAAGAGAATGATTATGAAAATAATTCATTATAACAATTAAAATGATTAATTTTAGTTAATTTTTCCAGTAAAAATTTAATAACAATTATGTAAGAATTAATAAAATGAATTGATTAGGTGTATGCTGTGTAAATCAACATAAAAATATTTATTAAAACATAATATAATAAATATTCATGTGAAAAATATTATAATGACGTAATAAATGAACTTGATTTTTTGTCAAAATAATAGAAATTTGGTTAATAATTGGATTTTCAATTTGTAATTTGATTAATATTATGACCCATGAATGAGTAAAAATTTAAAAAAATCATTAAATATTGTGATTATTGACAAATTAATGGTACAATTTGTCAATGGGGAAGTCTTTACTCCTCGTAAAATAATATATGTTTATAACATCAAAACATTCCTCACTGATACGAAGTTGATATGAATTTCCTTAAAAAATTTGGTAGCATAAACAAGTACAAAAAGATTAATAAATTTTTTTAATGAATGTTTAAGGTTTATATCATAATTTTAACATAAAAATAATTTTAAAAGATAAATTTAAAATAATATTCCAACATTATGAATTGGAGATAAATTTCATAAAACAACGAATTCACCATAATATAAAAGAAGACATAGATTGATGTGTATCATACATTGTGTTGTAATGTTTTCAACATTTAGTTGATGTCCTTTATTATCAAATTATAATCATTAATTAAATAAATGACAAACTTTTACACATATATTTAATTTATTATAATTTTATTACGTTAATTTTTTCCATTTAATTGTTTTATGATGTTGAATATTACTATTCTAAGAGTGTTCATTTCATAATTTCATGGATGGTTCACCTGAGTATGATTGAAATAGCTATTGTAAAATAGTAATACTACTAAATATGTTGAATGAAATGGTAATAATGGAAATAAAAATGATTCCTTGGTCACAAATATTTTTTTTCAAAAATAAGGATGAATTATTTGATAAAACGATCTTGATAAATTTTTAGTTTATTTTCGTATGCTTTCTGACCATCATGAATTCATTTCATTTTATTTAATAAAATGTTTATATATTAGTTTTAAAATAATAAATAATTTAATATATTATTATTAATATATAATTTAACAATAATAATTTTTTTAATATCCTTTATGGTGGTAATGGAAAATAAATAATCATTATCCACAATCATGGTTTACAACCATTTTTTGGACCCCTGTGTAATATTCATGTATTAGAGGAGAAAAGAAATGATATAGATATATGATATCCCATTAGAAATATAACATTATAGCATATTCATTTATCTTTATTTTCTATTCCTTTATTGATGAATGAGATTAGGTTAATGTAAGAGAAGTTAAATAATTAACAGATCTTGTATGAGAATGTTAACTCTTGAGTTTCACATCCTTGAAAGGTCCACTAATGTACATGTAATTATAATTTGGGATATAATAGAAGAACATGGATGGGGGTATAGTTGTTTTAAATAGTTATTTATAGATTGAAAATGATTCATGTGTTGTGAGGAGAATGAGGGTGGTGATGGGTGGTTTTAATGCGTGAGGAATAATGATTATATTATATTTAAATCCAACTACAATTGTGTTGAATAAATTCCAACGTATTAGATTTATAATTATTTATATAATGGACTATTCGGGTCTAGAATCAAATCTATAACCATTTATAATTTTGTCTTTTTTTATTTTACACTTTTATTATTGAACTTTAACCCACTTAATTATTTTACTTATATATCATAAATCATTTTTTTACCATGGTAATATTTTAATCTCTAATAATAAAAATAAACATACCAAGTAATATTAAACTTTTGATTTATAATATGGAATATATTTTACCAATTATACATCACATAAATGGAAAAAATAAATTTAAAACCAAACAGACACACTTTCATGAAACAATTGGTTTTCAATAAGTATATTTCTAAGGAAAATAATGATTTTATATTAAGTCGTTATCTAAAAATAATATTTTTAACAAATCAAATACATTACAAAAAAAATTTAAAATTTAAAATATTAATTTATATAATTCTTAATTATGAATCATTTTTATAAATTATTAGACAGAATCATTATGATGTTAAACAATTCTTTATAAAATATCAATTTTTACATCAAAAAATAAATATTTTATAATATAAAATTAAAAGATGATCTAAAGAATTTATATGGATTATGTAATAATAAATAATAAATAATTTACATTAAATAAAACCAAAAACATAATTTTACATTTAAATAGTTAAATATATAAAAAATAAATCATATTTTTAAAAAATCATTATAATCCTTATACCTTGAGAAACAAATATTTTCCAAAAAATCCAAAAAAATTACAAATTTATAATATGATATTCTGATATCAAAAAATATTTTTATTTATAGAACTATTTTTCATAAAATTTAAAATAATAATTATATCATTCACTCATAAAATTTATGAAAACACATTCCTGAATAAAAAGTATTTTAAAAAAATAAAATTACATTAATAACAATTAGAGTAATTATTTATAGTGAACAAATAAACTAGTTATTAATGATTATTACCAATATATATTTCAAAATTCCATTAATACAATATTTCTTTTAAATCATAATGGCACGGTTATAATGGACACAATTAAATAAAAAAAATTTTTGATTGTTTAATATCATATAATCATATCTTTTATATTATCAAATGTCATATTTACATTTTAAAATAATTGGATGTTACATTATCCCCATTTAGTTATTTGATTCCTCATAATTAGAACACATGATAAAAACCATGGGTTTTGTCACATAAAGATACCTTTGTTAAAATATCACATTTTATAAAAGATTATTTAATCAGCTACATGAAAATTGATAAAGTAATGTATGAATTGATCCTTCGATAGCACATTATAGGGTTAAATAATGAAGAAACACGGACATGGGAGGGAAAATATAACACCCATAGACTGTTAAAGAGAGACATATATTATGACCATGATAATTTTAACCATCATAAATCTGTGATAGGTTAAAATTCAAATGACATATAATTAATAGAATTAAATGATTTGTTATTATGGTTCAAAATTATGTTTCATAAAGGTAAATAATTTTATTACATACTATAATAAAAACATATGTAAATATAACTACTTGAAAAATATAATTTCATCATCATATTATCTCAAAATTATGTGTATCGTGGATGAGTTTTTCATACAAAAAACATTAGAGTCAATATCTATTGACATTAAAAATTTTATAGATAATTTTTCCACATATCATTAAAAATTAAATAAAAAAAATTGTTTGTGAAATATAATGTAATTATAAAAAAACCATTACATAATGAAAAACTACATATGTCTCTAAAATTAAATAGTAATATCCATTGTTAATCATAACTTATTTATCAAATAATTATCCATAAAATTTCTCAAAATATTCTAGAATGAAATTTAAACCAAATAATAAGAAGTAGTTAATAATATAGTCATCCAATATAAATTTAATATTTACAATCCAATAATATAAATTAATCTTAAATTATTATTCCAAAATTAATGTTCCAAAATCACATTATCATCGATATATACTAATCATTTCCATTATTAAACTGAACCAGTGTATATAAAATAAGTTTCTGAAGTAGATTTAATCTTTTATTTTTAAAATAAATACCATTGTATTATATTTCCCTTAATCATATAAGGTTCCAAAAATAGTGATGTTAAACAAGAATTTGTATTTTTAAATTCCCAAATATATTATTGGTTTCATGATTTTGAGAATTAATAATAACTCTTATATATTAAAAACAAATATTGGAAGTGAAATATTATACATATCGTTAATTTTTTCCACAAAAACAAATTCATAAGAAATAAAACATAGTTTGTCTTCATAAAATAACTTCAAAATTTTCCCCTTGATATCATTTATATCCATAATATTCCTTAAAACCAATGAAGAAAAATTTATAAATTGGGATATTCACAATAATATTAGAAAAGTATATAATGAATGGAATGGTTTATTTTAGTATAGAAAAAAAGAAAAATACTTATGATAACATTAATTTACACCCTAAAATTAAATAATGTTTTTAAATTTTTCATTATATTAACTTTTGAAAAAAATTGATTTCTATGAAAACTCATGGAATGAATATAAATTGTATATAGGTGACCTGAACATTATATTATATATCACTCATAAAAATGTATTAACTATTATATCCAACATTCAAATACAGTTTATAAATTTCATTATAGTTTATAATGTAACCACAATTATGTTTTTTATCACCGAACCACTCATTGTTGCTGAGTAACATGACCAAAGATCATTTTTTAATCACGAAACCAACTTTCATTATAAATAATGAGCAAAAAAATATAATTATTAGAACATATTGATAATTTAATCATGAAAAAATTTAATGTATTCATCATAATATTATTATTACATTATTGTGGGAAATTCTACTCCTTTAATATACATAATAAACAATATTAAAAATAATTTAAAATAAATTTTCATATGTAAAACCATAAAAATATATAAGGCCCCAGCCTTAAACCTTACTTAAAATTGAATTAAATGAATAATTCACATTGAGGATATTTTCAGGTTTAGAGTTTTAGAGAATTAGGACATAACTATTACATCTCAAAAGATTACAAAGTAGTCTCTTCTACTAAATTTCCATAAAATGAAAACTCTTAAAAAGAAACATGTCTAGTTTCATGTTTTAGGTAGCATGACTTTCCCTTGATCCCATCCTTGACCCTATTCCACACTAAGTCCTTTCAGAAACATTTCAAAAACATGGGATGAGCATAAAAACTCAGTAAGGGATACACAAAGAATAAAAACTGTTAGTTTATCAAAACAAAAAGAAAACCATGTATACTTTATCAAGGTAATACTTTTCACCTTTATGAAGTAGTAAAAACTCCTCACTAAATAAAATATCATTACGTACCTTTTTGTAACCAAAGGATTACCATAAATCCCATATAAAGAACACATAACATATATAAAGGTAACTTGGGACATAAACATACTTAAGTGGAATAACCATACGGTCGACTCCCACACATATCACTTAATGGAATAGCCATACGGCCAATTTCCATACATACATAATGGAATAGCCATACGGCCGACTTCCATACCCAATGCATTGGAGGTTATAACGTAACCACCCGTCCTGGTATTCACGGCACCACCCGTCATATGGTTTATAACTTAACCACCTATTAAAATGTCCAAGTACCAATATAAAATCTTAAAACATAAATCCAATATAAAGGAATGATAAAATTTCAACATTTCAATCACAATATATCATAAATATATTGACATAATAGAATCCTTTATCAAAACCATTTTCAATACCAAAATACATAAAATAGTATATGTTATTTATTTTATTCTAAAAACATTACGTCTTGTTGAGGAAGCCAAAGACCAAATAATACTCTCGGCGGTGGAAAAGGTCGTTGTCGCCGCATACGATAAAAGAAACATTCCTTTTTGTCGTTTTGTAAAACGCTTCGTAGAAAAAGATTCCTTTTGAATAAAAGTAAAAGTCAAAGGGGTTTATACACCGTATAAAAGAATGTTTTGTATAAAACGAAATATACCTCAATGAAAGGAGATTGAGACGATGTCCCTTACCTCGGGTCCGACTTGACTTGATCGTTCTTTAACGTCCTGAATAATAAACCTGAGTTAATTTATACTTGATTAAGAACCTTTTTAAAGTAAATTATTCCTTTTATATCACTTATATCCATGTTATAAACATTATGTAACCATTTAAGTTAATAATGTTTGTTTTGTCAATATTTGGTTCTTAAGTCGAAAGTGGACTTCTTACAATTACATGTTGTTCGTGTGATCAATGGTTCTTTATATACAGAATGAAATTCCCGATTTGGATATAATATGTATCATATATATCCAGTATATACATGTATTTATAATATTACATAATCATTTAGAGGTAAGAAATTAAATGCACCGTTCATGGAGACGGTAAGCCGTACGTACGCATGAACGCTACTTTCTTTTCTTTGTCATATTAATGGAATTAAAACTAAATGAGAGGTATGTATATTTTAATTCCAGAATTATATTCATCATTTAGATATATCATTAATTATATATATCCATTATATACATGTACTTTAAATAGTACATTACATTTGGGGATAAGAAATGAAATGCACCGTTCATGGAGACGGTAAGCCGTACGTACGCATGAACGCTAATTTAATTTCTATCTCATACTTTAATGGAAAGAAATAATAATGATATAGAGGTATATTTTAATTCCAGTATAACATCATATATAATAACTTTAAATCCATCCTTTACACGTCCCACATATGGCATTAACGAATCACATCACTTTGAGGGGGCGGTAGTCCGCACTTCCTTAAATGAAGATATCGTGTTTACCCATAATGGAAACCAAAAAGGTATGCCCAAAATGAAAAATACAGAATCTTAAAGAAAAAATAAACATATTATATATCGTATATAAAAATAGTGACATAATAATGGCCACCTTTGAAGGTGTTAAATGAGTATTGAACAATCATCGTTTCGGGAGGCAGAATTTCGCCATCCACGGAAACCGTATGTTCTTAAACCATTTGATGTAGTTGTGTGAGAGTGTATCTCAAGTAAATCTTGTAAAAATATCCTAGTATATTGAAGATACTGGTTTGTTACAAATTAAGTAAATAAAGAGTGTTTAGGGGGTTGGATAAGCAAAATAAAACAAATGAACACGAGAGAATGAATTACCTTTAAAAGTGTAACTTCTTTTTGATTTGAGCCTAAATGCTTCCTTTGAAAGGATTATTCCCAATGGGAATTCACTAGGATGAGGAGAGGGATGTGGAGAGAGTAATTGGGCAGGGTTTGGCCGAGCCAAAGGCTTGAGGAGTGTGTGTAAGGTGGTAGAGGTGGGGGCCTTTTATAAGAGGAGAGGAGGGGCACTTTTGGAAAGTAAAGAATTATTACTTTATTTGAAAATGTGTTTCGGTTTTAAAAGGTCCCACATTGATATAATTCGTGGATAAGGTGATAAGGGTTCGAAATACACCCATCCAATATGTTTTGGACATGTGTAGTTCATATATTTTACATTATCTTTCCATTTTATTTAAATCGTCAAATAATGATGTCATCGCTGCATCATTATTATGTCATAAATAATTTAATTTATTTAATGTATAAAAATTATAAAAAAATACTATGATTTAGGAAATCTTTTTATCATTCCAATGACTATTTATAATCCCAAATCTGATAATTATAGCCCCATGTAAAAATTGTTTTTGTAAAACATATTATGTTTGTGTCATTTTTACTTTTACATTAAATAAAAAGTTATTTTTGTCATTTACCAACCAAAGTGTCTCCATGGGGTCCCCAAGTTGACCCATGGCTTTTCTGGGTCGGCCATGATACAACCAATAAGGTTGGGACATGTGTCTAGGTCATTTAATATTATTAAATCATTATTTTTACCTTAAACTACACTAATTACCACTAATCGCGATTAAGAACTTAATAAGTTACTATTCACCAAAAAATTATTATAATCACATTGAACCACATTTTACTTCTTAATGAAAACCATGTATGTCGGATTTTTGAAATTCAAAACACAATGATGGAAAAATTTCATTTAAATGGAAAATCAGTCTTTATAAGTACCACTTAGTGGTTTCTCTATTCATCAAAAATTGAAGTTTTTCAGAAAATTACCAAAAATTCACCCTAAGCTATATTTGATATTACGAATTCAAAAATGAATTCTATTTTAAAAAATTCAAAACATATAAGTCAAATTAATTAATTTAATAATTAATTCCCGTTGTCAGAGCAAATAGCGTGTTTTTATGAAACAATAAGTATCAAAAGATTGACACTTGTTTAAGACTGATTTCAAAGTGAAAATAATTCCAACGACCACTATTGGATTTAATGGTAAAAATATATTCTAATTTCACTTTAAAACCAATTCAAAATATAATCTAGTCATATAAATAAATTAGATTAAAAAGAGTTTTTGAATTAAAATACAACATTTTACACTATTCATTAAAAAAATGAACTTTATCGGAAAGATACCAAAAATTTACAGAAAGTAAATTTTGATATCCCGATTATTAATAAGAGTTTTATTTGGTCTAAAAGAATTTTTAAGAGTGAACAAAACAATATTTAATGATGGTTCAACATCAAAAGGTGATAAGTGAACCTTTAGTGAAAACTAGGGCATATACGCCTAAAATTGAATTCTTTCCGTATTTTAAGCCTCTATCCTCTATTGGATAAATGTAAAAACATTTAAAAACATATATAATCATATTTTAGTTATTTCTATCCATTCCCGCCAATACAACGGCTACATGTTAACTACCATTTAAAATAATATTATTTTATTATTAGAGTGCAATGTAAGATTCCCAAGAAACTCGTTGTTGCGTGTTGGGTACGCCATCGAGCAAAGCGTCCCCTTTAAAGTCATATCAATATTTTATTCACAAATATGGATAAATATGAAAATGTCATATTCTTTATTTACCTGGGGTGTTACATCCTTCCCCCCTTTTGGGAATTGCGTCCTCGCAATTTTTAAAATTGAGGTTGGAAACATCCTTGAACGTCCCACATCGGAACAAGAGTCGGTAAAACAATCACTTTAAAATAAAGGAAGACAAGTAAAGAGGTAACCCGAGTTAACCCATACTAGGATTCCATGTAGGAAAACATGGACATGGAGGAGAAAACATAGGGTCATGTTCTGATAGAGAGTGATAGAAAACATGTTTAGGAGAAAGTTAACCATTAGGGAATCACAAACTTGCGATGGGTTAAACGGTATTGGGTTCCCCAGTAGGAAAAGTTAATAGACAACATTTTTTTAAGTTACTTTTTATTGAGGAATTTATTCATAAGGAAACATAATCACTTATCATGTTGACTTTCATCTTTTACTAGATTCCTTAATCAAACTCATATTTTTTCCAAAAGATGAGTATTTAGGGAGACTTGTTCGCATTAAGAGTACTATAATCAACTTCTAGAGAATCAACTAACCCAAAAAAAAGAACTACATACTTCCCATGTCTTTATACTTTAACCAAAACCAAAACCCAAAATATTTGTACAAGATCAGATAACCCAGAAAAGGATAACCCATTAGAAAGAAAATCTATTCATAATCTCCAAAATTTGTCCAACAAAACCCAAAGTTCAACGAGGACCATTCGATAAACAATTTGTCCATAAAATTCCTCAAAGTAAACCAATCTAAGATTGAAACCAAAACATTTGAAGGATTTAGTCACATAGTCTTCCAAGTTAAATCGTAACATTTATCTCCAAACAAAATCAGTTGCTCTTAAAGTCTCCCATTGAAACGTAATTATTCTAATCACATATCCTCCACGATAAGTTAATCATTTTCATAAATAACCCAAAATCAACATAATCTTAATTCATAAAATCATATAACTAAAACGAATCAGTCAAACTAACCAGGGACTTCACGTAGTCCAGTGGTAGGCGATAAATGTCAGTCGCACTTTGGTTGTGGGTTCGATTCCCGCATCTTTGTCTAACGCGACGGGTTGTCACACAGTCTGCGTGTTGTCCCTTTTACAAAACTATATAATTCTTAAATCATTCCCCCAAAAGGGATAAAATCATCAAAAATAACCATAACATAATTTAACCTCAATTTTATCTCATGCCTTTCACTTCAATCATAACATATAGTAACCCATAATTACCTCAAAAGTAAGGATCATATAAACCCAAATGGTTCTTTATAACTATGCCCACAAAAGAAAAGATAACTATTCCATGAATAAAATTTCCCTATATTAAACATCAGGGTTACACATAATATAAAAAGTCTTCTAATGTAACCCCATCGTCAAAAGAGACTTAATACTCTTACGAATTTCACCATAACTCTTGAAGCCCTTATATGTTGACATCTTACTCATTCAACATTATTCATGATCCATTAACCATTACTTTCCAACTTATTATGAAATACCTCTTTCCTACAAACAAAATCATGAATCATATCCTAAGATTCCAAAATAGGAAATCAATAGTCATGAAATAATCCATACTGTTGATTGGTCATTGTCAATTTCTTCATCCTCAATCGGAATGGCATTAGGTATTGGTAAACGAGTATTTGTATTATCTTGGTGATCCCATTCACGAAACATCTTAATGGGACATGTGTTTGCATAATGACCATGCACACCACATTTAAAACATTCAATTGATCCCTCAGAAAGAACTTCTTTCCCTTTCCTCAAGTCAACTGGATGCTTCCCTTTTTCCATGGAAGGTTCTTGCTTTATGACCTTCATTTCCACATCTATAGCATATTTCTGTCCCTTTGAAACATCTTCCAAGGTGTTTATTTCCACATCTTTGACACATAGGTTTTTGAACACACATACATTTATGATTATTAACTGTACTTCTGTAGGGATTTTTTTCTTGCATAATGATGCCTTCGAGAAATCTACAAGGTTTAGGTGGTCAATCATGACTCCATAAAGTTGGTTGAGGATAAACACAAGAGTTCTCATTACAGCCCCCATATCATTCAGTTGCTCGCTCAGAAAACTGTCACAGATTCCTTCACATCCACCGTTACCTTGTTGCCTGCTAGATCCAGCCATTTACTAAAACCAAAAAGGTTCAGTGTGAGTATAACAACAAAACCATCATGTACTAATGAGGAAGATAAACACTAAGATATTATTACTCATTCAATTTATATAAAACTAGCACTCTGTCTGAAATCCTAACCATTATGGTAATGTCACTTATTCTTAAAGAATACCCTAACCTTTAAAGTTATCTAAACCGACCTTTGATACCAACTATAAGGCCCCAGCCTTAAACCTTACTTAAAATTTAATTAAATGAATAATTCACATTGAGGATCTTTTCAGGTTTAGAGTTTAAGAGAATTATGACATAACTATTACATCTCAAAAGATTACAAAGTAGTATCTTCTACTAAATTTCCATAAAATGAAAACTCTTAAAAATAAACATGTCTAGTTTCATGTTTTAGGTAGCATGACTTTCCCTTGATCCCATCCGTGACCCTATTCCACGCTAAGTCGTGTGAAAAACATTTCAAAAACTTGGGATGAGCATAAAAACTCAGTAAGGGATACACAAAGAATAAAAACTGTTAGTTTATCAAAACAAAAAGTAAACCATGTATACTTTATCAAGGTAATACTTTTCACCTTTATGAAGTAGTAAAAACTCTTCACTGAATAAAATATCATTACTTACCTTTTTGTAAACAAAGGATTACCATAAATCCCATATAAATAACATATAACATATATAAAGGTAACTTGGGACATAAACATACTTAAGTGGAATAACCATACGGCCGACTCCCACACATATCACTTAATGGAATAGCCATACAGCCAATTTCCGTACATACTTAATGGAATAGCCATACGACTGACTTCCATACCCAATGAATTGGAGGATATAATGTAACCACCCATCCTCGTATTCACGGCACCACCCGTAATATGGTTTGTAACGTAACCACCCGTTAAAATGTCCAAGTACCAATATAAAATCATAAAACATAAAACAAATATAAAGGAATGATAACATTTCCACATTTCAATCACAATATATCATAAATATATTGACATAATAGAATCCTTTATCAAAACCATTTTCAATTCAAAAATACATAAAAGAGTATATGGTATTTATTTTATTCTAAAAACATTACGGCTTGTTGAGGAAGCCAAAGACCAAATAATACTCGTGGCGGCGGAAAAGGTCGTTGTCGCCGCGTACGTTAAAAGAAACATTCCTTTTTGTCGTTTTGTAAAACTCTTTATAGAAAAATATTCCTTTTGTATAAAAGTAAAAGTCAAAGGGGTTTATAAACTGTATAAAAGAAAGTTTTGTATAAAACGAAATATGCCTCAATGAAAGGAGATTGAGACGAAGTCCCTTACCTCGGGTCCGACTTGACTCGATCGATCTGTAACGTCCTGAATAATAAACTTGAGTTAATTTATACTTGATTAAGAACCTTTTTAATTTTCATTATTCCTTTTATATCATTTATTTCCATGTTATAAACATTATGTAACCATTTATGTTAATAATGTTTGTTTTGTCAATATTTGGTTCTTAAGTAGAAAGTGGGCTTCTTACAATTACATGTTGTTCATGTGATCAAAGGTTCATTATATCCAGAATGAAATTACAGATTTGGATATAATATGTATCATATATATCCATCATATACATGTATTTATAATAATACATAATCATTTATAGTTATGAAATGAAATGCACCGTTCATGGAGACGGTAACCCGTACGTACGCATGAACGCTACATTCATTTCCTTGTCATATTAATGGAATTAAAACTAAATGAGAGGTATGTATATTTAAATTCCAGAATTATATTCATAATTTAGATATATCTTTAATTATATATATCCATTATATACATGTACTTTTAATAGTACATTACATTTGGGGATATGAAATGAAATGCACCGTTCATGGAGACGGTAAGCAGTACGTACGCATGAACGCTACTTTCATTTCTATCTCATAATTTAATGGAAATAAATAATAATGATATAGAGGTATATTATAATTTCAGTATAACATCATATATAATAACTTTAAATCCATCCTTTACACGTCCCACATATGGCATTAACGAATTACATCACTTTGAGGGGGCGGTAGTCCGCACTTCCTTAAATGAAGATATCGTGTTTACCCATAATGGAAACCATAAATGTATGCCCAAAATGAAAAATACAGAAGCTTAAAGAAAAAATAAACATATTATATATCATATATAAAAATAGTGACATCATAATTGCCACCTTTGAAGGTGTTAAATGAGTATTGAACAATCATCGTTTCGGGAGGCAGAATTTCACTATCCATGGAAACCGTATGTTCTTTAACCATTTGATGTAGTTGTGTGAGAGTGTAGCTCAAGTAAATCTTATACCAACATCCTAGTATATTTAATAAACTGTGTTTTTTACAAATTAAGTAAATAAAAAGAGTTTAGGGGGTTGGAGAAGCAAAATAAATCAAATGAACATGAGAGAATGAATTACCTTTAAAAGTGTAACTCCTTTTGATTTGAGCCTAAAGGCTTCCTTTGAATGGATTTTGACCAAAGGGAATCCACTAGTATGAGTAGAGGGATGTGGAGAGAGTAATTGGGCAGGGGTTTGCCGAGCCAAAGGCTTGAGGAGTGTGTGTAAGGTGGTAGAGGTGGGGGCCTTTTATAAGAGGAGAGGAGGGGCACTTTTGGAAAGTAAAGAAATATTACTTTATTTGAAAATGTGTTTCGGTTTTAAAAGTTCCCACATTGATATAATTCGTGTATAAGGTGATAAGGGTTCTAAATCCACCCATCCAATAAGTTTTTGACATGTGTAGTTCATATATTTTACATTATCATTCCATTTTATTTAAATCGTCAAATAATGATGTCATCGCTACATCATTATTATGTCATAAATAATTTAATTTATTTAATGTCTAAAAATTATAAAAAAACTACTATGATGTAGGAAATCTTTTTAGCTTTCAAATGACTATTTATAATAAAAAATATGATAATTATATCCCCATATAAAAATTTGTTTCGTAAAACATATTATGTTTGTGTCATTTTTACTTTTACATTAAATAAAAAGTTATTTATGTCATTTCCCAACCAAAGTGTCTCCATGGGGTCCCCAAGTTTACCCATGGCTTGTCGTGGTCGGCCATGCTACAACCAATAAGGTTGGGACATGTTTCTAGGTCATTTCATATTATTAAAGCATTATTTTTACCTTAAACTACACTAATTACCACTAATCGCGATTAAGAACTTAATAAGTTACTATTCACCAAAAAATTATTATAATCACATTGAACCACATTTTACTTCATAATGAAAACCATGTATGTCGGATTTTTTAAATTCAAGACACAATGATGTCAAAATTTCATTTAAACGGAAAATCAGTCTTTATAAGTACCACTTAGTGGTTTCACTATTCATCAAAAATTGATGTTTTTCAGAAAATTACCAAAAATTCACCCTAAGCTATATTTGATATTAAGAATTCAAAAATGAAGTCTATTTTACAAAATTCAAAACATATAAGTCACATTAATTAATTTAATAATTAATTCCTGCTGTCCGAGCAAATAGTGTGTTTTTATGAAACAATAAGTATCAAAAGATTGACACTGGTTTAAGACTGATTTCAAAGTGAAATTAATTCCAACGACCACTATTGGATTTAATGGTAAAAATATACTCTAATTTCACATTAAAACCAATTCAAAATATAATCTAATCATATAAATAAAATAGATTAAAAAGAGGTTTTGAATTAAAATACAACATTTTACACTATTCATTAAAAAAATGAACTTTATCGGAAAGATACAAAAAATTTACACAAAGTAAATTTTGATATCCCAATTCGTAATAAGAGTTTATTTGGTCCAAAAAAATGTTTAAGAGTGAACAAAACAATATTTAATGATGGTTCAACATCAAAAGGTGATAAGTGAACCTTTAATAAAAACTAGGGCATATACGCCTAAAATTGAATTCTTTCCGTATTTTAAGCCTCTATCCTCTATTGGATAAATGTAAAAACATTTAAAAACATATATAATCATATTTTAGTTATTTATATCCATTCCCGCCAATACAATGGCTACATGTTAACGACCATTTAAAATAATATTATTTTATTATTAGAGTGAAACGTAAGATTCCCAAGAAACTCGTTGTTGCATGTTGGGTACGCCATCGAGCATAGCGTCCCCTTTAAAGTCATATCAATATTTTATTCACAAATATGGATAAATATGAAAATGTCATATTCTTTATTTACCTGGGGTGTTACAAAATATCTCTTTTGAAATCATTTGAAAATAAATAGATAAGAATTTTCTATATAACATTAATATCCATATAATTACATTGCCATAATTATTTTATAGATACATTAACATGAAATAGAAATAATTTGAAAATAATACTTTATATCATTTAAAATGATGTTTTCTAGTTAAAGGGGACATTAAAAATATAATATCATTGAAGTGAACATTAATCAAATTAATATATAATTGATATGAGTAATAAATGAACATAAATAATTGTAATTAAAGAATGTTATATTCACAATACATTCCATATATAATGATAGCATGAAATAATCAATGAAGAATAATGGAATGATTGTCCAAATGAGAAACCTTATGGGATAAGAGCTATATTATAATGTTTTATGTTATTGATCACCCAAATCACTCAAGATGTGAATAATAAAAAGAATTATTTCATACTCTAAAATATTACAATGATGGAAAAACTCACAATGTTGTCCTTCAGGTGGTAACATCCACCATCATTTAGTGGGTATTTCAGTCAAATAATTTATGATTTGTGGATTATTACAAGAGAAAATATATTTTTGATTCTCTAGTTCTCGAAGTATGAAAATGATATTTTAGTTGTTTAACATTTTGAAGTTTATGCTGATTTATATGGGACTCTCATTAATAATATTAAGTTAGAGGAATAAATTAAAACAATAGAATGGTAGGGGATTTATAATTTATTTTTTAATAAATATTCTCCACAAACTATTCTCAATAAAATATACAGACAATTCTTAATGAGAAAACAAAATGTGTGGGGGTGTAAAACCTTTTTTAAATATGAATGGGAAATTTAAAGACATGAAAATTATGTAATTTTTTTAATCATTAATCTTGAATGAAACATTTTCCATTTTTATTGTCTTAAAATAATGACATTATAAATTTTTAGATAAGGGACCTTCATTGATATAATGAAATTCAATATGTTCTACAATTGTGGAAATTGAAATTAGACACTCTCATAATTATTTTATTTTATGGGGAAAATAATAAGGATCACTTTTATGGGATCTCTAATGATGTAAAGCATAGAGTAATAAAGATTCATATTCTGGCATATGATAAAATCATGAAGAAATAAGGTGGAATTATCTCAAAGGTATATTTTAATGCTTCAAATGTGGTAAAAAATTCCATCAATCTCATGATTTTTGAAGGTGTAAAATGAAGATGACTAATAATATTCCTGAAAATAAAGATCAACATATTTTAAGACTCATGAACCATAGTTTCAATTATAAATAGTATGGGAATTAATCAAAAAAGTGCACCAAACAATGTTTTAATTTTAAAAATCTACATTATAAACCACTAAAACTGAGGGAGAATGTGGAAAACCATGTGTATGCACAACTAATAACGTTGTTCATGAAAATTGACTAGTGAAATGTACACTCACCATTAGCTCTGTAATTAAAAATGTATTATATGATTCTAGTTACACCCACTATTTTATATAAGTAATGTTTTAATATGCTTATAAAATATCCACACTAATATATAGATATATAATTATTGTGGAAAGCTAATATTATTGTGATATTTTTATCCCAGTTATATAAATAATCACTAATATAAATTTATTATAATGTTCTTTATATGTAACATATTATTCTGCTTATAAAAGTTTTATTTAAATTTTGGTAAATATCATATCTCTATTGTCACACCCGAGACTTTTATGTTATATAAATCATCAGAGGAATCTTTTTCTACACACAACACTTGCAAGGCTTTCTTTACACGAAATCATGACCTTCCTTGATAGCTTGCGTCATAGGCAATATCGAGTTTAACTAAACAATGATATGCTAATAAAATATTAATAAAACTAGCTGTTATGAATAGTAATAACCACCTTTTGAAATTATATAAATTTTATTCTTCAAAATGGACTTCATTTTTGGATTTGGAATATCAAAATTATCCTAGGCTGAAATTTTGGTATTTTTCTGAAAACATTCAATTTTTGATGAATAGTGAAACCACTAAGTGGTAGTTAAAAAAACTAAATTTTTCATAAAACTTAATTTTACCGCTTCTATGAGTGGAATTTCTAAAATCCGAGAGACACAGTTGATGTCAGTAAGTAAAAGGTGTTTCAATGAGATGAAAATATTTTTTAGTGAATAGTAACTTTTTACTATTATTTACCACGGTTAAAAGTAAATAAGGCAATTAAGGGTAAAAATGATATTATTATTACCATAACACATGTCCTAATTCTATTTGATAAGTGTAATTAGATAAAAAACAAACTTAGGAATAAAATATGACCATTTAGGCCCACATGGATTACATTAGGACATTTATTATTCATTTATTTAAAGAAGGGTTAAAATAGTTAAAATCAATTTTTATTAAGTAAATAATTTTAATATAAGGTTATATATAAGCTAAATTCGTCTATAAATATTAATTATAAATCTAAAAAGATTTCCTACATAATGGTATTTTATTTGTAATTTTGAGACATTAAATAATTTAATTTATTTATGACACAATAATGATGCAGTAATTATTTTATTAATGAAATATTGAAATAATTGATGTTATAAATAACCAAATAAATGAAATTTGAGACTTTTTATGATTTAAACTAATTTTATTGGTTACTATGACATGTTATTATTGATTTAATTCACTTTTTTCGAACTAATCATTCTGTTATTATTATCACAAAAATCAATTACTAAAAAGTGTCAAAATTGACATAAAATAGTTTTTAAAACAAATATTATAGTATTTATTGTTATTTTATTACTAAAAATCTAAGGTTCGTCCAAATGACTTATATAAGGTTATATTTAATAATAATAAACAACTTGGGGTTCGTTTGGGTTTTTATAGTATGTTTATTAACTTTATAGTGTAAGAACACAAGAAGACACGGTAAAAGTAAAATTATTTAACTTAATGTTAAATCTAAATGATAAGGTAAAAATAGGAACCTAAACTTGTATAAATTCTATTGGATGAGATTATTTCGACCCTTACCAACCTTAGAATTTAAATAAATCAATTTATAGCTATTTAAAACCGAATTTGGCTTTATAATAAAATAATATTTTTAGTTATTCCAAAGGTGCCCCTCTCCTCCCTTATAAAAGGGCACCTCCTCTCTCTCTTCCTCACACCACATTGAGCCTTCACGCTCGGCCAAACCCTACCACATTCTCCTCTCCACTTCCCTAGAGACATCCTAGAGGTCCTGGTCTTCTTCAAAGACCAATTTTAGTGCCCTAAAAGGTGTTCTCAACGAAGCACTTCCAAGAAGAGGTAATGTCCGTTACCGATTCATTCATCTTTATTTATTCTTCCGCTTCTTCTTATTTTGTTGTTTCATTATGAAGTAATAACATCAGAATCAATCATATACTGATATATTATTATAAGTATTGAACAACCCTATTTCACCATCTATCCATCCTACGGAAAATGAAATCACCGCGCGTGCGTACGTACGGAATACCGTCTCCACGCCGTGGTGTAATCTATTTTTCCCCACCACCATACTTGGATGGGTATAATGGTGTAAATAATGACTATATATGATTATTGTAAAGTTATATTGATTCTAAAATAGTATACATACACTCCAATACAATTCCATGATCATGGGAACGATATCATCACTCGTGCGTACAAACAGAATACCGTCTCCACGATGTGATGCGACTCGTTCTACATGATCTTCATTGCATAATGATTATATAAAAGAATTGAATGAATTAATATGATATATATTACACTAATAACATTCTGAAAATGAGGTATCTATCACCTAAAGAGAAGAATAATAATTTATTCGTCAAAACATGCATAAGAAGAAAAAGTAATAAACACCCGAATAACAAGTTGTAATGAAATATTACTAATAAGAAGCTAAGAATATGACCATATGTGATATCATAACAATGAGTATGATTATGTAATAAGTCAATAACATTATTTAAATCATTATACAGGAGGTTCGGATACGTACAAAGCATATCAGACCTAAGGTAAGGGAAAATATCACAATCTCGTTTTTATCCGAGATTGTTTATGCTTTGATATTTAATGGGGTGTATTTTATCATCCACATCCAGGTTTCCTCAATATGTAATATTTATATCCTTCTAAAAATGTTTATATCCAATTTTACCCTTTGGTTAGTTTTTAGTAAAAAATATGAAAGTAATCTTTTATCGTTTTTCGTACGAGGTACTTTTTGACTTTTCCGACAAAAGTATGAGAAGAATGTTTTTTACTTATACGACATGAATGGATTTTTTTAAAATTATTTACAAGAAGCTTCATTTACAAGTTATCAAGTTTATTTTTAATCAAATTATTTTATTTTATAATTTTATGACATGTTAATAAAGGAAAAGTGTTTTTGAAGTAGGAAGGATATTTTCCTCAAGAATGGAGTTCAAGTGTTTTATCAAAATTATTTTCCATCTAAGATAAAAAAGGATTCTGTTTATATCCCTATTATTACATTTATTTGATTATGTTGTGATGGAATTATTTTTATGAATTCTTTTATCTTATATGAATTGTTTTATGTTGTCATGATGTTTAAGAATCCCATTTTTATTACATGGGCTATGCAATGATGTATGATTTATGATTTTGTGGAACACATAAGAAAGGTATCATTATGAGATGGGAGGGGCCTATATCTCCCTCCAGTGCATTGGGTAATGATTTTATATCTCATGAGATAGACATGGCTGGAACAGTAGGTTAAACTGGTTCAGTGAAATAGAACTGAAACGAGAAGTGAACTCGGTTCAGAAAGGGACTTTGTCCACTAAGATAGTCTTGGCATTGAGTCTTGACTAACAAGAAATGATTCTCTATGATTATGTGTGTATGCCACAAAGTTTAATGTTTTATGTTATGATTATTGGGATTAAATTTCACTACTATGATTTATCCCATGTTAAGAAATTATGATCTATTTTGCAGGTTATGATTTCCAAAAGTTATGTGATTATGTATATGATGTGATTGATATTTATTTTGTTTACCCTTACTGAAAATTTGAGCTCTCGCTCTTGTATATTTTATTTCCCCAGGTAAGGACGAAGGTTATTAAGTAGAATATGCCCAAAAGGGACTCTAGATATTATTAAAAAATGGGAGGCAAAGTAGATGCTTTATGAACCAGTTGTTTATGAGTTCTAGTTTCTAAAGAAACTATACCTATATGGTCCATTCATGGTTTTGTTATATGTTGTAATAACTGTGCTTCAATTTTGAAGTAATAACAATGTATGTAAATTATGGTTCGTTATAGTTGGTATCAGAGGAGAGGTATAGTCAATCGTTGGAAACTAGGATGTGAAAGCCTTAGTAAGAACCCTAAGGATAATTCTAAGCATAGAACACAATCTTAGTGTTTTATAAATGACCATGAATAACCTAGGATAAGACCTTAAGTGTGAAATTTTGTTCTTGATTATGTGGTTTTCCTATTATAATTAGTGTTGCTCACACTATTCTTCTTGGTTTTAGTCAATGGCTGGAACCCGAAGGAACTGTGTTAATGCGGAATGCGACAGGCAATGCAATGATTGTCCCCCGGGGAAACCAAACGTTATGGGAGCTGGAATGCAGAATCTTGTAGCCATGCTCCCACAACTTTCTCACGATATGAATCATGCAGGACTTCCAAATGAGCAAAGGGAGGATCAACATTCCATTGAATCCTTCATGAGGCAGCATCCACATTTTTTTAGCGGGTCTACTGATCCATTAGTTTCTAAATAATGGATTATTACTACTAAAAAGATATTTTCAGTTATTCAATGTTCTAAACATTATAATGTCATCGTAGCATTGTATCGTTTGGAAGGAGATGTTGATCAATGGTGGATTCTTATTAAGAATACGAGGCAAAGGGATGAAATTGAGTCCATGGAATGGGACGAGTTCAAGAACTTATTTTTCATTAAGTACTTCCCTCGTATTCTCTAAACAAAGATGGAAAAAGAGTTTCTTGTACTGAAGAAAAAGGATGATGAATCTGTTTGTACTTATGAAGCAAATTTTACAAGACTTGTAAGGTACGCTTCTGGTATTATTATGCAACCTGAGAGTAAGATCGATCGATTCTTTAGTGGCTTAAAACCAAGTCTTTTAAGGGCGTTAGCCATAAGGGACATCAACAGCTACGAGGAAATCGTTCGATATGCTCCCAAAGTCGTGATAGAGATTGGAGTAACCCATCAGTCATATGGGTTTGATAAGAAGAGGAAAATGAAATTCAAAGGAAAATCTAATGAGCACACTGAAAAGATGATGAGCTTTCCCTTATGCTCAAAGTGTGGAAAGAAACATGGAGGGAGTTGTCTTAAAGGGACAAGTAAATGTTTCAAATGTGGAATGGAAGGTCATCGGGCATTTGAATGCCACAATGATGGGAAGAAGATGTCTAATGATGAAAACAAAGGAAGGGATACAGATAATGACCCTAATACACTTCAATGTTTCAAGTGCAAGGAGATAGGGCATTATGCCAATCAATGCCCAAATCCAAGGGTTGATGATGATGGTCGACATCAACAAACTCTTTTGGATAAAGACAAAGGAAATTCACATGCAATTTCTATCAGTGATGTGGAGTACGATAACGATGTGGTGAAAGGTACACATACTATCCACTCTAAAGTAGCAAATGTTTTATTTGATTCTTGATCCACCCACTCCTTTATTTCTGAAGAAGTTTCTAAGTATATCACTGTATTACCTCAACAGTTAGATGTTGAGTTGGCTATGACAACCCCTAATGGCACAATATTCGCATAAAAAGTTTATAATTATTCTCCGATTGAACTTTGTGGGAATGTGCTTCCTGAAAATCTTGTGATCCTTCCTATAGTAGAATTTGATGTGATTCTTGGCATGGATTGGCTTTCTCTACATGGATCTCATATCAATTGACAAAGAAGGGAAGTCACATTTCATATTCCAGATCAATCTACGATCGTCTATCGATGCAAGGATGAACATAACCTTGCAGTGGAAATTTCTTCCATATTATGGGTATTGATTCCACTAAATGAAGGTTATTTATCTCAAATGGTTGGTGAGAAACTCACGATTAAGAATATGCCCATTGTACATGTGTTTGATGATGTCTTTCCGGAGGAATTAACGGGTCTTCCACCGAATCGTGAAGTTGAGTTTTCAATAGAACACATACCGGATTCTTTGCCTATTTCAAAGACACCTTATAGAATGGCCCCAATTGAGTTGCAGGAATTGAAGAAGCAACTCCAAGAGAATATTGATAAGGGTTTCATATGCCCTAGTGTGTCACATTGGGGAGCTCCTGCTCTGTTTGTTAAGAAGAAAGATGGATCAATGAGGCTCTGCATTGATTATCAAGAACATAACAAGATCACTATCAAGAAAAAATATCCTCTCCCACGCATTGATGACCTATTTGACCAACTATGTGGAGATCAATACTTTTCCAAGATTGATCTTTGTTCAGGGTATCATCAATTATCGGTCAAAAGGGTGGATATACCAAAGACGACTCTTCGTACAAGTTATGGACATTATGAATTTATAGGGATGCCAGTTGGTGTTACTAATTCCCCAGCTATATTCATGGATCTAATGAATAGAGTCTTTAGAGACTATCTTGATCAGTTTGTGGTAGTCTTTATAGACGATATTCTTGTCTATTCAAAGAGAATGGAAGAACACGAAGATCACTTGAGAATTATATTGAAGACCCTGAGAAAGGAGATGATTTATGCCAAATTTAACAAGTGTGAATTTTGGCTTCTTAAAATTTTATTTTTGGGTCACATAATCTCAAAATAGGGGATATCTATGGATCCAGCAAAAACAGAGGTTATCGAAAGATGGTTGAGACCAAAAACAGTAACTGAGATCCGAAGTTTTCTTGGTTTGGTTGGATATTATCGACATTTTGTGAATGATTTTTCATGATTATCTAATCCACTCACCAAGTTGAATTGGAAAGGACTTACGTTTGTTTGGACGGAGGAATGTGAAGAGAATTTCAAGGAGTTGAATAGAAGGTTATCCAGTGCACCTATGCTCACAATGCCTTGTAGTGGAGAAAGGATTGCGATTTACAATGATTCATAGATGAAGTGATAGGGGTGTGTTCTTATGCAAAATGATATGGTGATAGATTATGCCTCACGACAGTTGAAAATACAGGAGCAAAATTACCCAACTCATTATTTGGGGTTAGCTACGGTAATCATTGTATAAAAGATTTGGAGGCATCACCTTTATGGTGAAAGGTGTGATATTTTTACTAATCATAAAAGTTTAAAGTATATTTTCACAAAAAAGGAGCTGAATATGCACCAAAAAAGATTGTTGTAGCTAATTAAGGATTACAACTGCACAATTCATTACCACCCTGGGAAAGCAAACAAGGTGGCATATGCATTAAGTCGACAAGACCATGCTAGTTTATCCATGATGAGGATCACAAAAGATCCAATATTTATGGATTTACAAAGGATGGATCTTGGAATTATAATGAATGGGGAAAAATCGTATCTTTCTCAAATGAATGTTCAACCATCTATACATGTGAAGATTAAAGAGTCTCAAAAATAAGATGTCGAGTTACAAAAGAAGGTGAGAAATGTTCCTGAATTCAACCTTGATTGTGATGGGATAATAATGTTCAGGAATCAGGTTTGTGTTCCTCCCATCCTCGAATTAAAGAAGGAGCTACTGGATGAGGCTCATAGTTCTTAATTATCTATTAATCCTGGAAGCACGAAGATGTATAGGGACCTGAAAGAGTACTTCTGGTGGGATGGCATGAAAAGTGATGTTGCTGAATATGTCTCTCGATTCTTGGTTTGCCAACAAGTTAAAGCTGAGATACAAAAGTCTAAGGGGATGTTACAAACATTACCTATACCCGAATGGAAATGGGAAAACATCACTATGGACTTTGTCACAGGACTTCCTAAAACATCCAAAGGCAATAATGCTATCTGGGTCACAGTTGATCGTTTTACAAAGTCTGCACACTTCATTGTTATTAGAGAGGATTTCTCTTTGGATCAGCTTGCCAGGATATATGTAAAGGAAGTGGTAAGATTGCATGGAGTACCACTTTCTATTATATCTGATCGGGATCTAAGATTTACCTCGAAGTTCTGGCGAAGTCTTCAGCATACTCTGGATACAGAGTTGAGTTTCAGCACTGCTTATCATCCTCAGACAGACGGTCAGTCTGAGAGAACAATTCAAACACTAGAAGATATGTTGAGAGCTTGCTCTATGGATTTCAATGGTTGTTGGGATCAACACCTACCTTTGCTGGAATTTTCTTGTAATAATATCTTTCACTCAAGTATTCATATGGCTCCTTATGAAGCTCTCTATTTAAAGAAATGCAGGACTCTAACTTGCTGGGATGAAGTTGGGGAAAGAAAGCTATTAGGACCCGATCTCGTTGATGTAATGGCAGAAAAGGTCAAATCTATTCAACAACACATAAGAGCAGCTCAGAGTCGACAGAAATGTTATGACGACAACCGAAGAAAAGACCTAGAGTTTTAAGTGGGTGATAAAGTGTTCTTACGAATATCTCCCTAGAAGAGAGTCACGATATTTGGAAAGAAGGGGAAGTTGAGCCCTAGATATATCGGTCCTTTCGAAATATTGGATCGTGTTGGGAAGGTAGCATACCAATTGGAACTTCCACCGAATATCTCTCATGTTCACGATTTGTTCCATGTATCTCTCCTAAGAAAGTACATTCCTAATCCTTCACATGTACTCAACTCAGATGTTGTACCGCTGGAGCATGATCTTTCTTATGAAGAATAGCAGATAGAGATTCTGGATCGTAGAGAAAAAGTCCTACGAAACAAGACCACTCGATTGTTGAATTTTTTATGGAGGAACCACCAATTAGAAGAAGCTACGTGGGATCTTGAGGATATGATGAGTGAGAGGTATCCTCATCTGTTTGTTACAAAGTGACGAATTTCGAGGGCGAAATTCATTTTAAGGGGGGTAGAATGTAACACACGAGACATTTATGTTATATAAATCACCAAAGGAATCATTTTCTACACACAACACTTTCATGGATTGCTTTACACGAAATTGCAACCTTCCTCGATAGCATGCGTCGTACGCAATACCGAGTTTCACTAAACAATGATATGCTAATAAAATATTATTAAAACTAGCAGTTATGAATAGTAATAACCACTTTTTGAAATTTTATAAATTTTATTTTTCAAAATGGACTTCATTTTTGGATTTGTAATATCAAAATTATCCTAGGGTAAAATTTTGGTATTTTTCTGAAAACTTTCAGTTTTTGATGAATAGTGAAACCACTAAGTGGTAGTTAAAAAACTGAATTTTTCATAAAACTTAATTTTATCGCTTCTGTGAGTCTAATTTCAATAATCCGAGAGACACGGTTGATGATATTAAGAAAAATATGTTTCAATGAGATGAAAATAATTTTTGGTGAATAGTAACTTTTTACTATTATTTACCATGGTTAAAAGTAAATATGGTAATTAAGGGTAAAAATGATATTATTTTTACCCTAACACATGTCCTAATTCTATCGGATAAGGTTAATCCGACCCAAATGAAACTTAGGAATAAATTATGACCTTTTAGGCCCACTTGGATTAGATTAGGACATTTATTATTAATTTATTTAATGATGTGTTAAAATAGGAAAAATCAAAGTTTAATAAGTAAATAATTTTAATATAAGGTTATATATAAGATAAATTAGACTATAAATTTTCATTAGAAATATAAAAAGATTTCCTACATAATGGTATTTTATTTTTAATTTTTAGACATTAAATAATTTAATTTATTTATGACACAATGATGATTCAGTAATTATCTTATTAATGAAATATTGACATAATTGATGTTATAAATATCCAAATAAATGTAATTTTAGACTTTGTATGAATTACACTAATTTTATATGTTAAAAGGACATGTTATTATTTATTTAATTAACTTTTTTCGAACTAATCATTCTGTTATGATTTTCACAAAAATCAATTACAAAATAGAGTCAAAATTGACATAAAATAGTTTTTAAAACAAATATTATATTATATATTGTTATTTTATTCCTAAAAATCTAAGGTTCGGCCAAATGCCTTAGATAAGGTTATATATATTAGTAATAAACAACTTGGGCTTCGTTTGGATTGTTATAGTAAGTTTATTAACCTTATAGTGTAAGAACACAAGAAGACATGGTAAAAGTAAATTTATTTAACTTAATTTTAAATCTAAATGATAAGGTCAAAATAGGAACCTAAACTTGTCTAAATTCTATTGGATGAGAGTATGTAGACCCATATCCACCTTATCTTCTAAATAAATCAATTTGGAGCTATTTATAACTGAATTTGTCTTTATAATAAAATTATATTTTTAGTTATTCCAACGGTGCCCCTCTCCTCCCTTATAAAAGGGAACCTCCTCTCTATCTTCCTCACACCACATTGATCCTTCATGCTCGGCCCAACCTGGACAATTTCTCCTCTCCAATTCCCTAGAGACATCCTATAGGTCCTGGTCTTCTTCAAAGACCAATTTTAGTGCCCTAAAAGGAGGTCTCAAAGAAGCACTTCAAAGAAGAGGTAATGTTTGTTACCGATTCTTTCATCTTTATTTCTTCTTCAACTTATTCTTCTTTAGTTGCTTCATTATTAAGTAATAACATCAGTATCACTCGTAAACTGATATGTTATTATAAGTATGAAACAACCCTATTTCACCATCTATACATCCTACGGAAAATGAAATTATCGCGTGTGCGTACATACGGAATATCGTCTCCACGCCGTGGTGTAATCTATTTTCCACCACCACCTTACTTGGATGGGTATAATGGTGTAAATAATGACTATATATGATTATTTTAAAGTTTTATTTATTCTTAAATAGTATACATACACTCCAATACAATTCCATGATCAAGGGAACGATATCATCGCTCGTGTGTACGTACGGAATACCGTCTCCACGATGTGATGCGACTCGTTCTACATGATCTTCATTTCATAATGATTATATAAATTAATTGAATGAATTAATATGATATATATTACACTAATAACATTCTGTAAATGAGGTATCTATAACCTAAAGAGAATAATAAGAATTCATTCGACAAAACACGCACAAGAACAAAAAGTAATAAACACCCGAATAACAAGTTGTATTGAAATATTACTAATAAGAAGCTAAGAATATGACCATATTTGATATCATAAAAATGTGTATGATTATGTAATAAGTCAATAAAATTATTTAAATCATTATACAGGAGGTTCGGATACGTACAAAGCATATCGGATCTAAGGTAAGGGAAAATATCACAATCTCGTTTTTATCCAAGATTGTTTATGCTTTGGTATTTACTGGGGTGTATTTTATCATCCACATCCATGTTTCCTCAATATGTAATATTTATATCCTTCTATAATAGTTTATTTCCAATTCTACCATTCGGTGATTTTTTAGTAAAATATATTAATGGAATCATTTATTGTTTTTCGTATGAGGTACTTTTTGACTTTTCCGACAAAAGTATGAGAAGAATGTCTTTTTGAACTTATACGGCATGAATGGATTTTTAAAAAATTATTTCCAAGATTCATCCTTTACATGTTTTCAAGTTTATTTTTAATCCACTTCTTTTAGTTTAGAATTTTATGACATGTTAAGAAAAGAAAAGTGTTTTTGAAGTAGAAAGGATATTTTATTCAATAATGGAGTTCAAGTGTTTTATCAAAATTATTTTCCATCTAAGATAATAAATGATTATTTTTATATCCCTATTGATACATTGATTTGATTATTTTGTGATGGAATTATTTTTATGAATTATTTTATCTTATATGAATTGTTTTATGTTGTCATGATGTTTAAGAATCCCATTTTTATTACATGGGTTATGCAATGATGTATGATTTATGATTTTGTGGCACACATAAGAATGCTATCATTATGAGATGTGTGGGACCTATATCTCCCTCAAATTCATTGGGTAAAGATTTTATATCTTATGAGATAGACATGGCTGGAACGACAGGTTAAACCGGTTCAGTGAAATAGGACTAAAACGAGGAGTGAACTCGGTTCAGAAAGGGACATTGTCCACTAAGATAGTCTTGGCATTGAGTATTGACTAACAAGAAATGATTCTCTATCATTATGTGTGTATGCCACAAAGTTTCTTGTTTTAAGTTATGATTATTGTGATTACATTTCACTACTATGATTTATCCCATGTTATGAAATTATGATCTCTTTTGCAGGTTAGGATTTCCAAAAGTTATGTGCTTATGTATATGATGTGATTTATGTTTCTTTTTTTTACCCTTACTAAGAATTTGAGCTCACCCTTTTGTATGATTTATTTCCCCAGGTCAGGAAGAAGGTTATTATGTAGAATATGCCAAAAAGGGACTCTAGAGATGATGAAATAAATGGAAGGCAAAGTAGATGCTTTATAAACCAGTTGTTTATGCATTCCAGTTTCTAAAGACACTATACCTATATTGTCCTTTCATGGTTTTGTTATATGTTGTAATAAGTGTGCTTCAATTTTGAATTAATAACAATGTTTGTAAAGTATGGGTCGTTATATCCATATATATCCTAATTAAATTTCCATTATTTAGAAGTCACATATTGCATCCCAAATTAACCTATGCTATTTAATTGGTTTTATGTTAAATATGAAATCTCTATTGAAATTAAATCAATTATATAGGACTTAATACCACATCCTAAGGGGAATATAGTTCAATTGGTTTGGTAAAATGTTATTAAAGATCATCCTAGTGTTTGGGAATATGTTAATGTATTTATAGTTTATTTTCATGGTGCACCACCCAAATATATTGTTGGGTTTTAATATTACTCTAACCTAGTGTTATTCCTTTATAAAAGTCACTTTATAGAATGTGACTAGTTTAATTTGATGTATAGAAGAAGAAACTCCTAGGGAATATGGATAATTGTTTAATATTCCCATGTGTCGCACTATGGGGTTAGATATAACTTTTTATTTATATGAAATATATATATATATATATCAATGTCTCTATACCTTTGGTATTGTGAATTTAACATGATATCGATGGAAACAAGTATCATATGAAACTCATTTTAAACTTATTAAATTACTATTTTGGATCAGTACTTCTCAAAGACTGACCATTGATATGAGTGCCATCAATTAATTGTATAATGGAATGATATAACTGGCATAGTCTTTTATACATGATATAGACAATCTAAATTCATTATTATTCCAATTGAACCTATATTTTCCAATTATATCTCCATGGATAAAATGAATAGTTCTTTTTTAGATTATATTAATCTAATTTTTTGTGGTATTTTTAGAATATATTATAATATACTCAAAAAATAATTGAATATAATGAAGATCATTTGAGTATTTTTCAATCGTACACGATAATAGAGAAATTCTATAGAAAATATGGAAAGCATGGATTTTGGATAAAAAAGTATCATTAATTGGATATATAATCAAACGAGACAAGATATAAATGTTAATCCTCTAAAGAAATAGTTTATTAACTAATAGACCAAAATAACCACTATTACAGAGATCCATAGTTTTCAAGAAATGTATGGATACTATTAAATATTTTTGATAAATTTATAATGAATACCAAATCCATTAATCATGTAATGTTTGAGGAAATTAAATATCCTATAGAAAGATGAATTAGAAAAAAAAATTTAAATTGTCATGAGGCATGGTTGGTCATTTCAACTATACTTTAAATTAGTGATGGGTTTTTGATATACATCGATCTATAAATTAACAGATTTGGATGGGTTCTAATGAAAAATTACATAGTTAATTTGTTGGGTTTGGATGTCATCATTATATTCCACTATATATACTATATAGAGAGAGAATCATATAAAAAAATGATCTTGGTGTACTGTCAGTTGAATATGGGTTCTCCAGATAAGTATTGTTTATTGGGTCGGGTCAGTGTCTGATTGATGTGTATAGAGATATTTTTAGTTATGTAGATGAGTTGAATGTATTATTTTTCAACTTCAATGGAAATGTGGAAAACACTAAAGGGTATTGGATGTTATAAAGATCACATTATGGATTGGACTTTAATGGCATATGTTAGTTCTTATCAGCATATTGTTTAGGCCCATATTTATATAAGGGTTGAGAAAAAATGTACAAAAATAATATATATAAATTTTCTTGGGAAACAATTTTAACTATTTTAAACATAATTTTTAATTTAGTTATAATCATTATTTCATATGAAGGTTAAAATATAAAATGATTGTAGTGATCTCTTATGGATAAAGGACATAATATTCCAAAATACATAAGACAAAGGTGATACTTTATTATTTTGTTTTCAGTTATCATCAATTTTAATGTTCTGTTATATGGTGTGTGTGTGTGTGTGTTTTGTATGAGATTTGGTTTAGGGACTATGGTTTGTGATATTACTATATTCTTGTATTTTAATGATCATCCGTTAAAATATGAGTATTATATCATATAGACCTTGATTATATAATTTTCATAATTTCTATATGAAATAGATTTGGTGGATCAATGATACAGTGAAGAGTCAAATGTTGCATATTATTATATTTTAATGCTCAAAATTTCAAATTATATAATAAATTAGTTATATTTATATTTTGATATTATAATTTTTATTTTAGTAAATGATTCTCTTATAATAGAGGGGTTGGGGGATGTAATTAAATAATGTTTAGTTATGGGTTGATATGTTTTATGGGAATGAATTTTGATGATATTGAACATAAATATTGTATCATGTCATTCAAAAAGTTATGAAGATTCTATTTACAAGAATGAAGTCTAGGGATATAGATAAGGATTAATGGGAGAGGCTATATAGAGAGGCTATCAGACTCATCATAATGTAACTATATTTGAATATATCCTTTAAAAATAGGGAGAAGATAACATTATTGTAGTCAGTGAAGACTATGGTGAAACCATATGAGAAGAACTCCAAAATGAATAATGTTTTCCAAATGAGGATAAAATTTAGTTTGAGGTTGATGGGAAATAGTTCTATAAATAACTATATAAATATATTTAACATCATTTTATATCATCTAAAATATATTTATTTTATGTTTTTTGAATATGTATAAGCATTTAAATTGGTATCATCACTTCTGGAGAGTTGGGATGGAATGTTAACTATTGTGTAAAATTTTTATGAGACATATATCTTTGTGTTTTTTGATGTTTGGGGACTCATCCTAAAAAATAATATTATAGGGAGAGGCTCAAAATATTATTATTGTTCTCAATATAGATGTGTGTAACTTAGAGGAATTCAAATTATAATTCACACAGAATGAACCCTGTAAATTTTTCAAATCATGTCCTAAAATAGTGTAAAATCATATGACATGCCAATTAAATAAGGACTAAGGGGATAGATGGAAACCAAAAATGAGTATCAACTAAAAGTTTTTGATATTTTTACTTCATTAAAGCTAAATAGAATAAAACTAAAATAATCAATGTGTATGTTCTATTGGAAACATAAGTCACTAATTCGAGAGTACCTTTCCACTTTATAGAAATGAAATGATGCATGGAATATTCTATTTTTGAAAAGTTTTTCACTTTAGTCCTGGTCAAAGATAAGCATCTCAAAATCATGGTAATGTCCAATGTGATGGTTTGGATAAATAAAGACGGACAACATGATCTCAATTCTATTCAATCCATTCATGTATTATGGGAAATCAAATTTATATAGGATATATAATGTGGTGGGGTTTGGAATATATTTCCCCAACGAAGTGTGGAAAATCGCTCTGGGTTAAAAGGATGTGTCATGAGGCATAATTATTGACAATCGTTATCTTTCCAGATAGTTGAATGGAATGATGAAATCTAGAATCATAATATCTAATAGTTTATAGTTATGCCATTTTTAACTTAGTTATCTCATTGAGAATCACAATAAGGTTACTCAAACTAATAGAATGATGAATTAATATCTATCAAACTCTTGGTGTTGTGGAAATTATATAATTTAGTCTAATGTATTATTGTATTCAACCAACACTAAGATGAATAAATGTTTCAATAAATAGATATTGTATACACAGTCATTTTTAGGACAACCTATTTATGATCTCAAAATGGTTAATAATATTTTTTACAATCATTGATAATTTTGAGTGGATGTTGTGAATTTAATTTCATAAAAAATTGATGTATTCAATGTGTTTGATAAGTAGAAGGAAATAGTGAAGAACAAATGTAGTCAAAATCATGTGTGCTTTATTTCTAAAACTGTTGGTGATTAAAACAAAAGGAGATTCTAAAATAACAGAATGTATAAAGGGATAATACATGATAATACTATACTCGAGTCACACAAGAAAAATATATTGGAAGGAAGAATGAAATGGATAATAGTGGAGTAGGGGTATTTTTTGTGGTTTCACTTAGTAATTTCGAAGGAGATTTTGGTGTAAGAGATAAAATATATATCCTATAATGTTAATATAAATAATTAAGCACTATTGGGGTAGAATTTTTTTATATTTTAAATGTGGAAATTTTATTGAAATAAATCACCTCATTATTTCCTATATTTATTAATATATCCATGTTCATGATATGAATCAAGATAAACATAATTAAAATCACTATCATGCTTCTTTTTTGGATACATGGATGAAAACATTGTATTTTTTACCTTATAATGGTAATAAGATACATTATTTTAGATGATGGAATGATAACATTAATGGGAGGGATTTGTAAAATTACAAGGGCATCAAAGAGAATTAAATTGTTGGTAAATATAAAATAGAAAAATAAACATGATTTCAATGTGATCCAATGATAAAAAGTTGTAGATAATTCATATCAAAACACAAGAGGATAAGAAAAAAGAGAGTAGAAGATATATTAATTATAAAAAGGGTTGATGAGGCTCGAGTGGGCATACCAGATTATTGGGATCTAGACGTTGAATTATCATGTGATTCAATATAGAAAATACGAGAGACATGGTGTAATTTATGATGTTATTTTGGAGTCTTATTATTAGTTAAGAAGTATAGTCAAGAATAAAATTTTATTCTTCTATCAGAAATAAGTGAACATGATATCCTAGAATACATGGTTAATCTAATTCATTTAAAAAATATGAATTTTCTATAAAGTATGTTTTGGATTATCAATATATGAAAAAGAAATGGGATACAATAGATTTTTTACAATTTAATATGTTTCTCAAAGAAAAATGAATTTTCATGAAACATAGGAACATGAAAATAATTAGTTTTATAATGCAAGTCTAGTTGTGAAGGGGTTTTTATGGAAAGTGGGATTAAATTATTATAAAATATTTTCCGTAGGGTATAAACATACCACCATCCATATAGTGGCCCTTATAGTTTCATCTAATAAATATAAATTAGAGAAATCGATGTAAAGATAGAATTTATCCATGAATATTTTGAGAAAACATTATATATTACGTATAATAAGGGTTTCATTGATGAGTTGAATGAGGACTAGTTGTGAACAATGAATAGAAGTATCTTTGGATTTAAATAAGAACAAGGATAAGGACATAAGAATACCAATGCATTTATATTATAAAAAGGATTTATATAATGTTTCATGAACAACTATTTCAACGAATATTCTTTGAATATGAATGTTATTAGTTTTTTCTCTTGAATTTTATTGTTATGTATCTTGCTGGTGTATGAATTAATATGATTTATGAGTTGAAATAATAATTTTCTAGATTTTTTGATATGAATGATCTTATAAATGCTACGAATATAATGGGGAGGAAAATCCATAGGGATATAAAAGATTAACATTTGTTAATATTCCAGTTTTATTATATCCATAATCCCATAAATAGATTTTGTATGTCTATATGAAATATGGTTTTATCCTTTCTTTGTTAAAAAAAGAATATTTCAAAAGAGTTGCCATTAATGTTTAATGATGTGTTTACAAACATATAAAATTCATATTTCATTGTAAGATAGTATTTTGATATATGTTTTAGTGTTCTTTCTCATAGAAATTACACATGCATTCGGAACTACAATCATTTCAGGACTAATTCAGAGAGAGAACACTAAGATTCCATGAATTAGATGACCTAGTAACTCAAATAAATAGATGATACAAACATATGCTTCCAAACAAATGTGCCAATTAAAGGGGTTTATAGATTTAGTACTTGTAGGAAATATAAATAATTAGAAGTGTACAACTAGTATTCTCTTAACATATAAGAATTAATAGTAATTATGATCTAACGATTATAATTTGTGGTGTATTATTCCAAAATGGAACTATAATATTGGGTAGAAACAGATGTTTGGAAGGAGCTTATATGGTGTTGATTTTGTTATAGTAACTTAGAGGGAAGGAAAAAAGGTTGATTTCACTACTTTGATAGATATAATTTATTTAAATTAGTTCATAACATAGTTTCCCATGCATAAACGAATAACATCAACATGAAATATCAATATATTGGGATTTTTCTTGAGATTAATGATTTTTATTTGTATATGATATCTATGATTTAAAATCCAATTTACATGACAATCAAGGATTAAATTAAAAAAATACTATGCAATTATTATTCATTACTAGGACATAGGTTAACATAAACAAAAGAAATAATTTTATTGTGTAGTTCAGTGGATTCTATATAGTGTTAGAGAATATTCATGGACTTCCTAAAAGAATACATTAAGAGATATCTTTTTTGACTAATAATCTAAATGCAAGTATTTCAATATATATTAAATGGAGATACATATAGATGATAACAAAATATAGTTTAAAATTTAGTGATATAGGGGTTATCTAGTCATGGAATATTTATTGGACAGAGTTTGTTTTTAATGGTTTTATATAGATATATGGTAATTTTTTTAGATGAGGAGAATGGTGTGTTCACCAGATTCATCAATAAGGTGTCATCTGCTACATGTTATTGATAGTAATCAGGATTGTACAAGGGTTTATTCATGAATTGTGAATGGAGGTTCTTACTGGATAATCATTTTGGACCATATATATATGATGTGTTAGAAAACTTATAAAATATTATATGTTTATATTAAGATGGTAAACATTTCTAACTATTAACATACATAATTAAATATATACTTTTTAGTTTATTGTATCATCTGAAATTTTAAATTTAAATATGGTAGATATGTTATCAATTATATATTGTACATGATTATCTAAACCATATTAAATTAAAGTATTAAATTATTATTTTTTCCACTTATCATGATTATATATGACGATTTTTATTGAGTGTGTTTATGTTTTCTGTGAATTTGTGAGGTGACTAGGTTGTTTTAATATCTTATATTTCATTACATTAATAATCTAAAGATATTATTTGACCAATGGGTCATTTGTATCATGATTTAATGATATTAATTACATCTTAAGGATATGTGTATAATGGATCTGTGGTACATTCCAATCCCAAAAGATAGATTATTCCTCACACCTATTACTGATTCATGAGAAACATTTCATGGTGTGTGATTTAAAGCTATTAGTGGAATTATTTTCATTAAATTTGTGGATTAATTATCCCTATATTGAAAATTATTATGTATATAATTATCAAAATCACATTAGAAATACATTTATATAGAAGTATTCCAACATGAACTAATGGATATTATTGAATTTAATTAAATACAATGAATTCTCAATACATTAACACTATTGGAAGGTGAACATGGTTTCTAACTCCAACATTAGAAATGATCCTACTACCATATCCATTGATGATGTATGAAAGAGATTAAATAAACTTTGATTTGTGAAGGATTGAATTTTAAATCATATAAGAAGTGAAAAAAATCATATCTTTCTTAAATGACTACTCAATTATCCATCCATGTGATGATCATGGAGGTACTAAATGATGATAAGGACCTATAGTAGTATATATATACTATTTTAATGATAAAATATAAAAATTGGGGAATTATATGATTGAATCAACAAATATATGTCCCTTTAATAAAAGAATTATGGAAAGAGAATTTGGAAGATATGTGTAGTCTATCATTCATTATCCACCCAAAGAAGCATAAATATGTATCCATATAACAAGTAGTATTTCTGGTGTGTCAATATAAAGGGGGACACTATAGAGTATATATCTCGATGCTTGGTATGATAGCAAGTTAAGGTAGAACTATAAATGTTTAATAGAATAAAAAAACTAATACTTATACCTATATTGAATTGGGATAATAAAACCATAGATCTTACTTTATATATTCATAAAACCTATAGTGTTCATAATTTCATTTTTGTTATTGTGGGTCTTCTTATAAATTCAGTATATTTCTTTAAAAATAATGATTATTTCTCATCTGATAAAAATTACAAGATACACGTAAAAGAATTGGCAAGGTTATATGGTGTATGTCTCTAAATTGTATCTTGATCAATATTTTAGGTTTATTTCAATGATCTAGAGATTTTTCCAATTAGAATTTGATATAGGGATGATCTTGTGTCCAAATTATCATCATCAAAATGATAGTCAATCTAAAAGGTCCACTCACACTCTATAAGATATGATGATACACTCATAAATGGATTTCAAAATTGTATCAATGAACATCATCCCATGGGAGATTTTTCATATAATAAAAGTTTATATTCTATTATAAAATTGGAACAATGAGAGGATTTATATGGGTTGATTTGTATAAAACCCACCTACTGGGATGATTTTTGAAAGAATAAACTATTAGTTCCATTCCTTGATGATGATATAATAGATAAGACTCATACATTTCAATGTCACATTAAAATTACACAATGTTAATTAATGTGATACACCGATAATCACTAAAATGATTTGGGGTTTGTTGTTGAAGAAAATGCATTCCATCAAATATCACAATTGGAGAGGGTTGTGATATTTGAGAAAAAATGGAGTCTAATGACTAGATAAATTATCCCATTTTGAATTCAATATCCTAGGGGGATAGTACCATATCAATTTACACTAACATATAACAACTCCAATGTTCATAATGTGTTCTATATATTACTTTTGAGGAAGTAAAAACATAATCCATCCCATATGCTGATCCTAAAGATAATAATAATTTAACCTGAATACTATTATGTAAAATATCTGAAAAAATAATAGATCATAGTGATAAATTAATATGAATATATTCCACTCATGAGCGTAAATTAATATGGTGTAATCCTATGTTTTTTAATCAAAATGGGAACATAATGATGTAATAAGTCATAATTATCCACATTTTTTTAGTGTAATGAAATTTGGACGATGAAATTACTTTAAAGGGTATAATTTCACCCCACTCAATTTTATTATGTATTTACATTTACATTAATATAGTGTTGAATATAAACATCAATTCATTATAAGAATAAAAAATAAAAAATCAATGAAAATATTCTAGAGGAATTATTCAATATGTAAAAAACCACAAACATGGAATATTGTTCCTTGTGGTTCTTCATGAATATGAGAGCCATGATTATAACTACACCAGGATTTCAAAGAAGTTTAAATATAATTAAAATAGTGATAGTGATGTTAATGAATATGGTAGAAAAAATTATTTATGTATATAAGGATATATATAGGATTTAAATATGATTAGTATACATATATGGTAATTGGAAATATTTTCAATAGAAATATAGTCATTGAAATAAGGCTATTATTTATATCTATTGTTTACATTGTTTTTTATTTAAAATAATATAACAATTATTTTATAATGGAATAGCAGATATTAAAAAATTAAAATATTTTATTATTATTATAACTCTTCAAAAAATAATATTATCAATACTCTTAATGTTTTTTAAAAAATAGAGTATTTATGTGTTTATAAAAACAAAATAATTTATATAATTAAAATTCATTGATAAAATTTAATTGTTAAAACCAAAAATCATTATTTTTAAGGGGATTTTATTTAAATAATTTCTTGATAAAAGGGTTTATATTTCATGAAATTGTATTTTTTTTGTTTTTTAAATAAAATATATATTAATAAAATTTAAATAAGTATTATAAAAAAAATTTATAACCAAATACATTTACACTAATTAAATTATTAATTGATAAAAATGAATGTTAAAAAATAATTTTGTATAAAAGAATATTTTTTATATGTACTTTTTCCTTATAAAAGTAAATTTATTATTTTCAAAAATAGATTTTTATTAAATAAATTCATAAAATGTAGTAATAACATCAATATTTCTTATTAATATCAATTTCTATATAGGCATAAAAATATATTACTTAGGTAAAAAAATTATGTTACAGTAGTAAAGGTAAAATGAGGTAAATAGAATAAAATTTATGCTTATGTTTTAAAATATCAGGAAACATTAACTATAAATTGTGTAGATTAGGGTATTGATAATCTAACTCCACTATGATTCAAATTTTTATCCATGATCCAAGTAATAACAACTATATACATGATGAAATGAATATGTTTTTAAATGGGACTAAGAACACGTATGTAAACATAACACCCCTATACCCATAAAAAATATTAATTTACCTTATGATATAACATATATCCAAACAACAATTTCCTCTCCTAAATCCTTAGTAGTATTTGGATTCCTTTTATTTCCAAGAAATAGGCCTAAATCCATCATTTTTAAGGAACCCATGTCGAGAAGTAGTAAATTCATTAATGTAAGTTTCTAGTAATCCATAATTTTTTAATTAAATTCTTATATAAATTTCATTGTAAATACCATTATTCACTATAATTATTTTATATTAAAATTATGTTACTTTTGTAACATTTATATTACTTTTATATAACATTATACTCTTACTCATTCATTAATATTACATGTTCGCGTTTGGTTTTGTTCAACCACTTACATGATTGATGTTATACCAGCATCATCATATTCATCCTGAAAATAGTTTTAATGTATTAATAATGGTAATATAATGTACTAAGGTTTAATATATCTCATGAATATTTGTTTTTAAGTAAGAAACAAAAAAATAATTATCATTATATTGTTACTCATATTTATTAGTAAATAACCTGAAACATGTTCACTATGGGTATCTTTATAACAACCCATACACATCCCATCATTAAAATTAATATGGAGTAAAACTAATTGAAAAATAATGATTCCCTTAATTTATTAATCATGGAATGATTATTTTTTTATCACATTATAAGGATTGAAATTATCCATATGAAACATGTATGAAATAATCTATAATACCAACATCCGATGGTCGAAATATTCAATATATAACTAATATATTTTTAATTAATAGTTATAATTGAATTATGTAAAATGTAAAAAATATTAATATGATTTTCAAATAATTCCTTAAGAAGATTTTTTATTATACTAGATAATAAATTTTTTTTTCATAGTCAAGAGTAGAGGTTTTGTTTTTATTACCTCTCTTATTTTGAAATCGTGATTGTTTATGTTTAAAAATAAATATAATGAAAATAAATTTTTTGTATATCTATAAGAACATATATTTTATTAATAATTTTAATTTAATTGAATTTACATGTAATATTATTATTTTTTGACCTTTTTGTTATCAAATCAATTGAAATAATTTACATAAATTGGGCCAACCAGTTGAAATTGTTGTCATAGACCCAACAATGTGTACATTATATTACATGTATGCTCAAATAATTTAATATGTGTAAAAACATATTATTTCCTATCATTGATATTTCTATTTTACTTTAATATAATAATGTCCTAGAGAGTCTATTTCATTCGAAACAATCATAAATGTTCCCTAATATGACGAAAACCTTGAACTGCCGTCATGATATTCTTAAACCTTTTCCAATGATTGAATAAATTTTTTTATTTATGAAAATGTATTTTGATTTTCATATTTCATTAAAAAAATTATATAAGACCTCATCTCATTCTTTTTTACTTATTATTCTCAATGATGGAATATTATGAGGACATACCTGGAAGTATGACTGTGGCATGTTTATTTGTTAATAGATATCCATGTCTATATGCATGTGTAATAGTTATTTGACATTAATATTATTATTATTGTATTTCATGACTCCATCACAAAGATTTACTAACCAACCCCATTATTTAAAATGATAATAGGAATTTGGTTATGTTGGCCGCATGAGGAATGTCTAGTAATTATTAAATTTGTCAAGGACTAACATTTCCCTTTCATGTTTATGGAAATTGATATCTCAACCATTTAATTGAAATTGAACTGTCCCATTAAATTACTTTTTCATGGTATTATGATGATATTATTTTAGTTATAAAAATAAATATATATCAATAATATTGGTTTATGACATGTATGTGCAAGATTTTTGAAGAGATATCTCGATAAAGGGATTTTTTTACACTTCCATCACTGGTGTGTGGTTATCATTATTGCAAAATTAAATTATATTGCATGGGTTCCATGACCTATTTATAGATATTAATATTGGAATTTATTTAATCCCCCATAATTCTAATGTGATAGAAACCTTGATGATTGCATACTTAGTGTTTCCATTGGTCAGAATACAATTCTATTTGAATATAATTATAAAATTAAATATTATTCTCAATATGGTAGAATTGTTTTATTTTGGATTTATCAATCCAATAAATAAAATATATTTTGTTTCAAAATTTAATTATTTAATTACATGGATATATAATATTGATTTATTTATTTTAGAATAATTATTTATCATGTTTTTTTTAAAATACCATGGATGACTGGAAGACTAATATTTTTTCTGGAAATAAATTTTAATTTTCATGCCTGTTACATAATATTTATCATGGTGCCTATTACTACATGCCATGAAAAAATAATACATAAATTATTATTTTTATTATTACATTTAAGGGGGTCATATATAGTGGAATATATTATTTATTGTTTTTTTCTTTTTCTGAAAATATATTAAACCTAACCCCATCCAAATAAATAGAAAATTATGTCTATTAAGTAGTGATTTATTGAAATTAGAATCATTATCACAATGAAAACTAGAGCTCTATCTCAAGACTAAAGAACACTCTATAGATTCACCTACATAATTCCTCATATAATTAATGATATTTCAAGGATGATTCCTCAACAAAAAAACATTTTTTATAGTGGTCAGGATTAGTATCACATGATTATTGATCATTTTTTTTGTTTCACCATGTAATATATTAGCATTTTATGGAGATCAATGGACTATGTATAGATAATTTCTATAGGAATTCAACATATGGATCGTATAATAGAAATTATAGTTTATCAAAAATGTTTTTGAATTATCCACAATTTCATCAAGGAAATATTTCAATATAAAGGTATTATTTCTAGTAAAATATTTGAATGATTTATGTAATATGAAAATTATTATATCTGGGTCAGCCCCTATAATAAATTTTTTTATTATAGTAATAATCACATGGTACCAAATAAATCATATTCAAATTTATAATTAAATAATTATGTTTTTTTATCATTATGAATTTATAAGAAAAAATTAATTTTATATTTTAAGTCATTCTCTATACATCATCAAGATATGAAGTTTATCCTCTTCATTTACCTCTCTCATTACTACGGTAGGTTAATTATTAATGACCAATTTATCTAATAGTTAAATAGAGTAAATAAAAATGAAAATGATTTGAATTATGTAAAAATTATTCAATGTTAACTTCATCATATCATAATGAAAGGAAACAAAAAAGGGTGATCTCAAATTCTTTGTAAGGGTAATGTACAGTAGAAGTTATAATTAATCAATAATTAATAATAAATATGGACGTCTATATAACTTATATAAAATTACAATTATTAAATAAATTTTATATCTTAATTAGATAGGTAATAGTAAATATGTGTATTTTTTAATATCTTTCCACACTTTCCATTTAAATTACGTAGATAAATGAATATAAAACACATTATAAATATGTAAAGATAAATAACTGAAAACATATTCCATCTAATCATTAATCTGAGAATGAGATTTATCTATAGATAATATCATTATGAAAATATCATTCACATTAATAGAAAATGAATTATCAATTAATTCAATTCGTAATAATTTGATTTCATGATCTCAACGATCATGATGCCCCTACTATCAAGACCATTCACAAGAAAACTTTAACTACGGGTAGAAACATGTTTAATTTGGATACGTGATTTATCACAAGATACCTACCAATGCATTGAGGGTTTTATAATGCTAGTCCTCATATATAACTTTGGTTTTATAATATTTCTCATATATAAAATAATCTATTTAATCATGAATCAATATTCCATATCATCAAATTATTTATTGAGTTAGTTATAACAATTTATCAACATTACCCCACATAATAAAATAAAATTAAATGTAAAAAATATCTATAAGAATTGTATATTTTTTATGAAATAATAATATCCATCATGAAATAATAAGGATATTTAAAACAATTAATTTACACTAAAAATTTTATATACATAAGTGATTGATTCATGATAAATTTAATAGTAAATAAACAAAGAGAGATTGTAGAATAAATTTTACCACATAGTAATTTTTAATTCAAATGACATTGGATATAATGATTCAAATTGAATTGTAAAATGCCATGAATTATTAATTATTCATCATATTACATGTAAAATGTGTTGTATATACACCCACTAATTGTTCATTAATGTATAATAAATAAATATGTCTCAATGGAATAAAAAATAAGATGAAATAATATACCTAATTCTTAATTTTGGTTTAATTTTATTTAGCCTATTATATAGTGGTTTGAAAAATTACAATAAAATACTTTAGAATCATATTAATATTTATTGTATGATATATTGTACTTTTTAAAAATCTTATCACCCTTTTGTTAATAGTATTTCATTATTTTATTGGTTCGGCTATAAAATGCCTTTTTTTCAATTTCATTATTTGTCATAAACGTTTTGATCATTATAAATGTTATATAGTTTCTTCATCTCTTGAATAATAATCATGAGATTATTATAATTTTTATATGTTAATTATAATATTAAAACCAATCATTAAATATGTATTTTGAAAAAAGATATTTGTTAAAATCATTAAGATGGTAGGTTGTAGTAGAAACATACGTGATGGATATTATCATTTTTAAATGTATGAAATATAAGGATTTATTATATGTTAACAATAATAAATAAGTCATTAATATAATAATTATTTCCATTATATAACATATTTTTATTGACGTTATAGTTATCACTTTCCATGTAAATCATTAGTGTAAGACGAACCACGTCACTTTTCTTGCAAATTGTATTTCGTACAAACGAGTGACATTATCATATCCCCTAAGGAGTGGATAGTAAAATGGATTATATTATATATTAACTCAAGAGGTATACTTATGTTATAAATATCATAAATATATCTTATATTTTCATCTTACCCAACTCTGAGATGTTGGAATGGAAAAATGAATGAAATCAGTTCTCAAGGTGGTAGAACACTATACACATGAATATTTATATTGTATCTCATTTGATTGAAGTGGGAGTGGTTGTAGGTAATTATAGCAAAATAAAAACATAGAATTATATATAAAATAATGTGATTAATATATAGCCATCTTTTAATAATAGTTGAAGGAGGTGGATGTTAAAATAAAAGAAAAACTCTCATTGATGAACATTACCCATTCTTTTGGTAACCTCCTTATATTTGCACTAAATCCTCCCATGGTTGGATTTATGCCCAAAATAAATGATAAATAATAATTTTAGGGAATTTTTAAATTGATTTTGGTGGGTATTCGATAGTTTAAAATGGGGTGATGATGTGATCAAAAACGGATAGTTGGTGAATTTTTAAAAGTGAGGTGACTAGTTCAGTTCTAATTTTTTTTAAAATATTCAATCATACCTATATATGTATCTTGTGAAAACCCATAAAAATTTACAATTATAGAACATATATGAGATTGTATTTAAATATTTCCATAAAATTGGTTTTGGAAAATTTTTTCGGAAAATTTTAACCCTGATTGTTTTAGTCTATGCCCTGGTAAATCTATTTTTACATTACCCCATATATCAAATTTTTTTATGTTTTCACTATTTATTTATGTCAAAATAAACTTTCACCACATTATATGTTATAAATTATTAATATTTAAAATATGGATAATTTTTAATTAAATTATCAAATATTAAATATTATTATTTTTAAATTAATCTTGCCTACATGATGAGATGTCGAGATTTTACAGAGAAATTGTTAAATAGATTACAAAGATTTAATATCAAAATTAGATTTGAAAATGATTTCAATGATCTTAATTATACTAATTCATATAATATTTAACAATATTTAATTTAAAAACATCTCAAATTACAATTCAACAATAAAAATAATTTATATGAAAAAATTATTTTAATTTAAAATTCTGTATTTTTACTATAAATCGAAAAAATGAATCATTTCAGAAAATTACAAAAAAATATCGTATAATAATTTTGATATGATTATTTCCATACAAATAATATTTATTACTTAAATAAATTTTCTTAATGATTGAAAATAATTATTTTAAATTATATTCACATAATTCATATAAACATTCTTTTAGAAAAAAATATATTTATTTAGAAAAAATTTTATTTTCATCCAAATTATTTATATTTTACCTTATAGTAAATGGATAAAAAATACATGTGTAGACTATATTAATTTATTTATCCTTATTTATGACCTATTTTTTAATTTATAGGGTAAAATTTTCATGTTTAAATAATATTTTAATATAGTATCATGTTTCTATTAAACATGTTATTGCACACATCACAAGATAACATCAAAATTATATTTTATCTAAAAAACATTGTGTAAAGTCTTTGGGTGTAACAATATTCAATGCTAAAAAAATATCATCAGAAAACATTATTGTATTTCAACTATTTAACAAATTTGGGTAATTATTCTTCATAATATCTTGTGGTTCCCATGTTTATTCCCCAGTGTAGTGATTTCTCCAAAGTATATTTACTATATGAGTTGTATGATATTTCAATACAGGCTCTCTAATATCATGAATTTGGATGGGTTATTCATTGACAGATAGATAATGTTCCATTTCTATTTCATCATATGTGAGAACATATGTTGGGTTTAGAATGTAATTATATAATAATAATATTTGGATCCTATGATGCACATTTAAGATATTTGAATGTGTTGTCAAATGATAAGAATCAAATCAAATAATTTTAATAATTTTAAAGGTTTTGATGAACCTGGGGCTTAGTTTAACATTCATATTGAAAATTATAACACATTTCCATGTATATAATTTCAATAAAATATGATATTCCATTAAGAATTTCTAATCATTCCCCCAATTATCAGCATAACTTCTTTTCATAATTTGATTTTCTTTTTTGTGATCTGGAATAATCTTTGTCATTTATATTTTTATTCTAAAATTTCTACACCAATGAGTATCCTTTCACCAAATCCATCTGAAAACAGTGTAGTTTGAAATTTCACTCCATATAATTTTTCCTAAAATACCATTTTAATACTTAAATGAAAAATATTATAATAGAAAAAATCGATCAAAGGAATATTATTATCATAAATACCTTAAGAGTCATTTGAGAATAACCTCCAAATGTCTACCATTATTTTAATAGTCATTTTATATATACCATCAGATTATGGATGGTAAGAAGTGATTAAATAATTCTTAGTATCATTTTTTTTAGAAATAAGTTTCTAGAATTTATATATAAAATGACGATCATGATCAGACATAATTGATAACGGTGCACCATGAAGTCTTAAAAATTCATTAATAGATATACATTTGAGGAAATCATGGCGTAAATATTCTCTTATTTATAGGAATTGTGTATATTTTTTAGGAAATCAATAATAACTCGTATTTATCTTAATTTATAGGAGTATTAGGAACTCCTACATCAATGTCCATATTAATGTCATCCTGTGTCGATAAAATAATAGGAAGAGTCTTTATGACTCTTATAGGATGCTTACATTGTAACGTCCTGGTTCCGGGTGCCACTCAATGGGTTCCCCGAACCCGGTTCTCCACGTGACCTCATGCACATTTCCCCAAACACCAGAGGATTCCGACTAGCAGCGAGGGCCCAGGTCTGATAGTGGGGAAACTATTCCCTCTTTTTTCAAAGTGTAGTGCAGCAGAATATGAAATAAAACATATATCAAACAGCAGAAGTAGTAAAACATACACAACTGAAATAAACAACAATAGTGGATATAAAAAAAAATATAAATAATGACTCTACATGTCTCAAGTTCTATGGAAACACCCAGAACATGTTATACATCAATACAGTACAACTAAAAACAGAGTACAGCAAAACAAAGAAAAACAACTGGCAGCGGCATCATGAGCCTAGGCTCAGTCCCATACCCTCCTACTCCTCAGCAACAATCATGTACGTGTATAGGGACTCTTGCCTCTATCTACACCTGCAGCAATGTAATTTGTTTGGGATGAAAAGCGTGACCCAAATGGGGTGTGAGAAATATATCTCAGTAGGCACCCACCAAAGGCACATGCCTAACTACATGTAAGCATGCAACAACTATGTGCAATAGTAAAATGAAATAAAGTAAGCCATACTAAAAAGTAACTAACATATAAATTAATTTTCCATTTTATTATTCATTTAATCTATTAAATATTAGAAATCACCACAGTGATTTTCTAAGTAAATAGTCCACATCCTCAGACAAGAAAAACCTTACCCTCTGGTAAGAAAAATCCAACCCGCATGTATAGTCCTCAGTCGTAACAGAATTTTCCCTCATGAATTGTATGTGTTGCCCACAGGCACAGAAGTCAATCCCTCAGGCACGAATGGATTCCCACAGGCGAAATAAATATAGCCCTCAGGCTAAATAGTGCAGTGCCCACAGGCTAATCACAACAACGCCCTCAGGACAAATAGGTAATCGGGCCATGTCCAACAGGCAAACTAGCAATAAAAAGCAATTCCTCTCAAGAAAATTCTACAATTTCTACTTTAAAGGCATACCATCGGGTATCCTAGCCAAATGGCTAAATAGTGGAACACACCCTTGGGTGGTTCCGGATCCAAGAAACAATCCCAACTAGCATTTTAATATCACAATTAATCACCTATTCAATTTTAGGTGGTTATTATAAAAATGGAATCAAACACATGACATCCCAACGTCGGTTTGTGGCACAAAAATGCACAAAACACACAATAGTTGGAAAAATAAACACCAAGCCACCTACCTTATATTCCAATGAGCGCTATACCCGAACGTCTGTTCCAGAAACGCCCAAGAACGACAAAGATCTGACAAAGAAATAAAACCTGCTCAAATGTAAATAAATCCCATTTGGGAAATAATTGGTATTAGCCACACCAGGAGAATAGAGGGATTAACCGTGCGATTCTAATGAGATCATCCGAGGTGGAAACGGATTCCAGACGAAAACCCGACTGATCTTCAATGGATCGGTCGTCCCCTCCTGCTCCTTCCTCCGGTTCTATGCCTTCCCTGTGAACAGGGAAGGCTACTACCCATTTTAAGAGAAAAAAAAGTACACAGTGTATACATCCAAGTACACAATGTGTACTTACTTAATTTAACTGTTCTTCTGGTAGCACCGCCTTACTATTCATCCATCGACATGAATATATGGCATGTACTCCTGAGTACACAATGTGTACTATTGCCCAGCTTGCGGCTACTCCACCGCCTTACTGTTTTGTCCTACTGACTTACTACATGGCATGTAGGGGACCACTACACAGTGTGTTGTCGGTTCCTACACCCTTCATCTCCGGAATGGACACATGCCCCGTGTAGTCATCCCACACGGCCAAAAGTACACAGCATGTAGAAAAAGAACACGACATGTACTTCCAAAATTTAGGATTTTCCCCCCATTTTCCATATTTTCTCAAAAACAATTAAGGAAAAGGGAAAAGATGACACCTATACCTCAAAATAAGAAACGGGTTCTTACGAACACCCCCCCCCCCTTATAGAAAATCATCCCCAAATTTTCCTTCCATGGGTGGTGATGATATAGCCATGAACATTTCCAGACACTGAGCACATACGTTAGTCTCCCGCTCCCAAGATTCATCCTAAACTTGGCCATGCTGCCATAGTACACGTATGAGGGGAACTGACAGGCCTCATAGAACGTTAGTGCTCCTATCAAAAATACGAATCAGATGCTCCTCAAAGGACGCATCTTCTTCCAGCTCAACCTCCTCAGGATGAAAGAAGTGATACGAGTCAGAATGATAGCAGTGCAAGTGAGATACATGGAAGAATTCATGCATGCCTTGGTATCTCTTTGGTAACCGCAACTGATATTCAACCAGCCCGACACTCTCTAGAATCTCAAATGGCCCCACATACCACAATGAAAGTTTACCATGTCTCCGGATACGCTTGTGGCTTGTGTCCAAGACTCGGTGAAATGCGCAAGAAAACCAAATCCCCGACCACGAAATCTAATGGTCATATACGACGATCAACATATTATTTTTGACGAGACTGTGCAGTATCCATTCGCTTCTGAATCAACTGGACCTACTCAGAAGTTTCCTGCACGAGAGGTGGCCCATGTAAAGCTGCCTCACCTTCCTCTAACCAGCAAAAGGCTGATCGGCATGGCCTACCATATAAATACTCATATGGTGCCATCTTAACAGTCTCCTGGAAGCTATTTTTATAAGAAAACACTACTAGGGGTATATGCTTCTCCCAAGATCTCCCAAGGTCTAGGATGCATGCATGCAGCATGTCATAGAGCACATGTATCGTACGATCTGACTGGACATCCATCTGAGGGTGGTTTGTTGTGCTAAGAAGGACCTATGTACCCAATGCCCTCTAAAAACTCTGCAAGAAACTAAATGTAAAGCGGGTGTCCCTATCTGAAATGATAGAACGTGGGACCCCATGAAGACAGACGAGCTCTCGGATATACAGCCATCCGAGCTTGTCAACACTGAAGGTCTCCTTGATCAGCAAGAAATGAGCCACCTTCACGAGTCTTTCCACAACAACCACATTGCGTCATTGCCACAAGGTGACCTCGGAAATCTGATAATGAAATCCATCACGACATCATCCCATTTCCATTCCGGAATGGGTAACAACTATAACAGGCCAACTGGTCTCTGATGGTTTGCCTTCACCTTCTGACAGGTGGAACACCATGTAACATAACCATCTACATCCCTCTTCATACTCGGCCACCAGTACAGACGTCTCAAGTCCCGGTACATCTTGGTAACCCCATGATGAAATGCCCAAGCAGAAGTATGAAACTCCCTCACCAGCTCCTCGAGTATATCCTCTGGAACCCATACACGTCCATGGAAGTGCAGAACTTCATCATCGCCTATTGTCCAACCAGGAGGAGGGTCAACACTTGCCACCGACTCCCGTATAACTAGGGCTTCTGAATCAGATAGGTGTCTCATCCTCACTCTATCCTGGAGGGTAGATGTCACGGCTAACGAGGAATGATAAGTCTTCCCATGACAGTCATGCACCTCCAGAAGCATCTCTGTGAACAAAGCCATAAGCTACCACTCACCACTAGCTTCCTACACTGCCTGTATCTGAGTCTTCCTGCTTAGTGTATCGGTTGATGCATTACCTTTACCAGGTGTATAGGCAAGCTCAAAATCGAAGAATTGTATGTACTCGACCCACCTTATCTACCTCAGATTCAGGTCACGCGGAGTAAAGATATACTTGAGGATTTTGTGGTCGGTGAAGACCAGAAAATGATCTCCCAATAGATAATGTCCCCAACAGTGCAACACATGCACAACTACAGCCAACTCGAGATCATGCGTCAGGTAATTCCTCCCATGCGGCCTCAACTACTGAGACCCGTACGCAACAACTTGATCACCCTGCATCAACACTAATCCTAGCCTGATACCAGATGTGTCACATTAAATGACATAGATCTTCCCCTGTTGTGGGAGTATTAGGATTAGTGCTGATGTCAACCTTCCTTCCAGGTCCTGAGAAGTTGTCTCAAAGGCTTCTGTCCAAACGAACATCACACCCTTCTTAGTCAAACCCGTCAATGTCGCTGCTATGTGGGAGAAGTCCTGGATGAAATGTTTTTAGTAACCATCCTTCCCTAAGAAACTCTGTATCTCAAACAAGTTCTTTAGATACTCCCAGGAATCTACTGCTCTAACCTTCTCTAGGGTCCACTGCAACTCCTCCCTCTGAGATGATATGACCCAGGAAGTGAATCTGGTCCATCCAAAATTGGCACTTAGAGAGCTTAGCATATAGTCGATGCTCTCTCAGTGTACTCAATACAATCTCAAGATGGGTGGCATGGTCGTGTTGAGTATAAGAGTACACCAAGATGTCATCAATGAATACTACCACAAAAGAATCCAGATACAAATGGCACACTCGATTTATCATAGCCTTGAAAACTACTGGCGCGTTCGTGAGTCCAAACGGCATAACCAAATACTTGTACAGACCATATCTGCTTTGAAAAGCTGTAAGCAGTATATCTGATGGTCTCACACTTGTTTATGATATCCTAACATCAGTTCAATCTTCGAGAACACTTGTTCTCCACGAAGCTGATGAAAAAGATCATCAATCCTCGGTAAGGGATATAAGTTCTTAACCGTCAATTGGTTCAACATCCGATAATCCATGAAAAGTCTAAGGGTAACATCTGACTTTTTCACAAAAAAGACTGGAGAACCCCACAGACAAGTACATGGTCAGATACAACCCTTTTCTTGAAACTCAACTAACTGCCTCTTGATCTCTTGAAACTCAAGTGTATCCATCCTATAAGGAGGAATGGACACCGGTGCTCCTCCTGGAACTAGTTCGATAAAGAAATCCACCTCATGTTCCAGAGGTAGACCTAAAAAGTCGTCTGGGAAGAAATCCCTAAAACGATCAAAAACTGGAGGGAAATCCATCTGAAAAGTCCCCTGATCATCCAGATACAAGCTCGAAATATGGTTCATCACTCTACCTTTCCCACGATGCTCTGGTCCAGTTCGGCTTTCTGGAACATCCCACTCACCCTTGTATAGAAACTCTACACTCTCTGGTGATGTGAAAGTCACCTTGCGAGGATAATAGTCTACACAGGCTAGATAGGGAAACAAATAGTCCATTCCGATAATGACATCATAGCTCATCATCTTTAGGACATAGTGGTCCCGAAGGAAGTTACACCCACCAACATCAAGGGGGAACTCCTTGCACTAACTCACACAAGCCGTTCTAGTCCCCAATGGAGTGTCTAGAGTCATGATATCAGAATAAGTAGAAACACAGAGCCCAAGGCTCCCCACAATGGGTATAGATATTAAACACTTTGTAGAACCTGTATCAAAAAGTACTGAAGATAAAACCGAAGCTACTAAAATAGTACCTCTGACTGTAGAAGGTCCAGGATCCTGCTCCTGCTGGGTCTGTTGCGCTGCATATGCATGCCCCGTGTCGTGGCCCTGTGACACAGCCTGGCTACCCTGAGCTGTCCTGCCCTGCTGCCTCTGAGATCCTAGTGTATGGATACCATGGCCACGAACACCTTCTCTACATGCACGACCTGACGTATTCCTATTTCTGGACTAGTTAAAAGCCACCAGTCCTACTCCAGCATGCAGAGTCTGTACCGAACCCCTCTCAATGGCCACTGATGGAAACACCCTGTAGAAGTGTTGCAGATGACCCAACATGACGCAAACTCGACACTCCATTGGGTCTCATGGACATTGCGGTCTCTTGTGCCCCTCTCTAACACATTGGTATCACCTGGGCGGGCCACCTGAAGAAGCTTCCTGGCTGGTACTGCTACCCTAAGAGAATTCCATCTTCCTATTCCTCTTGCCAGTAGAAATAGTACCAGTAACTGGTGTTGAACCGCCCTGGCCCACACCTCTAGATTCCCATAGCTTCCTCTCTATAATCAGTGCCTGATTTACAATAGCATGTACAGTATGCAATCTGAAAACATTTACCAGTTCTTGGATGTCATAACAAAGACCATCCTCAAAAAGTCTGGCCCTCAACATTTCGTCGCGCACCAGCACGGGTGAAAAGCACTGAAACTCGGTAAAGCGAGCAGAATAGTCCATCACCAACATAGCTCCCAACTGCAGATTCATGAACTCTTGAGCTTTGTCTACCCTGAGAATCTCGGGAAAGAAGAAGTCATATAAGTATACCTGAAAATCCTCCCACAACATGTCCCTGTGATTCTCTGATTGGGTGCTAACATCCCACCACCTCTTGGATGAATCACACAGCATGTATGTCACGAGCTCGACCCTCCTCCCTGGAGGCGTCTAATGATGCTCCAAAATAGTCTGCATCGACCCCAGCCAAGACTCCGCATTCTGTGGTCCGCCATCCCCAGAAAACATAGGCAGATTCTGCTGCTAGAAGATATGAGTTAGCTCAGCCATAGACGTGGAAGCTAGCGGTGCTCCCTGAAAGGTCTACATGAACCGCATAAATCCTTCACGGAACTACGCCTTCGTGGCATTGTGTGGTATAATGGCTGGCGCTGCATCTAGATCTACTGGAGGATTCACTGGTAGCCCATGGCCCACCATTTCTAGAGTATAGTCGTCACCGCCCTCCTGGCGAACAACATGTGGTCGTCTAGGAGGCATGACACTACAAGGTAAAAAGCATGCCTTAGATCAAGACTTTTCAAAGACTGAAAGCGAAGGAACCACAAAGGAAGCATGAGAAAGAAGGAATTTCAAGTTTTTAAAAACAAGACTACATGACGTTTATACTGACTACACGGTGTGTACTTGACTTCCCCTTCCCGGCTCGGGTCCTTCTATACAGACAAGCCACACGACTCTCGTTTGAAAAAAAACGACATGGCTTGTATTTCCTATACACAGTGTGTATACTGTTATTTCCAACTTCATGTGTTGTTTGTGACATGGCTGACTACTCTTCTTGACATTACATGGCATGTTACACCCCAACATGGCATGTCAACAACCCCGTTTCCCAGGCACACAGTTATGCCTACACGGTCTATCCTCGGACAAGACTACACGAAATGCCCCATTGGTACACGGCGTGTTCAAGGAGAGGTGGAACCAACTTGTGTTGTTAGTTACAAGTCTGAGTCCCCAGGTCACACTACACGGCGTGTTCCTCATTGACACGACATGTTCGATACAGGAGTTCACCGACCCATGTTGTTAGTTACCCGGTCGGACACCTGGTCAACACTACACGCCGTGTTCCTAAGATACACGGTGTGTTTTACCTATGCCTTCCCTTCCTCGTGTCTCCTCCCACATAGTTTGTGACACGAGAATAGTCTACACGGCGTGTACTCAGGGTACACGGCATGTACTCAAAAAGATTATTTTTATTCCCAAATAGAAGGACATACACATCATGTGTAAAGATACTACATGGTGTGTATACTGGGTTTCTAGATAGTATGCCTCGAATTCATCCCCAGAACCCATAAAATATCAAAAACAACACCTAAGTTTCAAATTCTGACCCGTGAGGGACCATAATCTCCACGAATCAAAGTTTGACATTATATCTATGTTATAACAAAATAACCATCTAATGATCCACCAAATTCCACTCAGTGAGGGCCCATACTACCCAAAAACCAAAGATTGGCGTCCATTCTATCAACATGATCAAATAAAATTAAACTATCATGAAGCAGGTATTTTATCAAAGCAGCTATCACGACAGAATGCTTTACTAGCACAAAAACTATCACAACAACATGAAACTTCTAATGCCCCTACATGGCATGGAAACTATGCATGGTATGTGATATCTGGAATGTGCCTATTTGATGCATGAGATGACAAAAACATCATCTCATTGGGTTGCAACTAAATAGAACCCACAAATAAATTATAACAACACAATCTCAACTGCATCACCAAATGGTGATAACATATCAACTATAAATTTTGAAAAATCAGAAAAATTGCATAATATGAGGTAGAATGTATTTACCCTGTACACGGGTTAGCTACACCCAGGCATAGCTTATTACCAACTACCAATCTTGTCCTATCCCTAACTACAGCTCCAAATAGTAAGTCAAACAAAAGAATGCCCCCTGATACCACTTTGTATCATCCAGGTTTCGGGTGCAACTCAATGGGGTCCCCAAACACGGTTCGCCAGATGACAGCAAGTGCATTTCCCCAAATTCCAGAGGCTGCCGTCTAGCAGCGAGAGCCCAGGTCTGATAGTAGGGAAACTATGCCCTCATTTGTCAATGTGTGGCGCATCAGAATACGAAATATAACATATATTAAACAGCTGAAGCAGTAAAACATACACAACTAAAATAAACAACAGCAGTGGAATAAATAATGATTCTACAAGACACATGTTCTATGAAAATAGCCAGAACATGTTATACATCAATACATCACAATCGAAAGTAGAGTTCAGTGAAATAAAGAAAAACAGATAGCAGCGACATCACGAGCCTAGGCTCTGTCCCATGCCCTCCTACTCCTCACCAGTAATAATGTACCTGTATAGGGACTCTTTCCCCTATCCACACATGAAACAATGTAATCTATTTAGGATGAAAATTGTGACCTAAACGTGGTGTGAATATTATATCTTAGTAGGCACCCACAAAAGGCCCATGCCCAATGGCATGTAAGCATGCAACAACAATGTGCAATTGTAAAATGAAATAAAGTAAGCAGTACTAAAAAGTAACTAACATAACAATTAAATTTCCATTTTATTATTAAATTAATCCATTTAATATTATAAATCACCCCAGTGCATTTCTATGTAAACAGTCCACATCCTCAGACAAGGAAAACCGTACACTCACGTAAGCAGAATCCAACCAGTAGGTATATCCCTTAGGCGTAACAGAATTGTCCCTTAGGCATAGGAAGTGTCACCCTCAGGCACAGAAGTCAAGCCCTCAAGCACGAAAGGTTTCCCTTAGGAAAAATAACTACAACCCTCAGGCTAAACAGTATAGTGCCCACAGGCTAATCTCAACAACACCCTCAGGCCAAACAGGTAATTGGGCCATGAACAATACGTAAACAAGCAGTAACAAGCAATTCATCTCATGGAAATTCTACAATTACTACATTAAATGCATACACTCTGGAATCCTAGCCAAATGGCTAAACAGTGGAACACACACCTGGGTGGTTCTAGATCCACGCTACAAACCAAACTAGTATTTTAATATCACTATTAATCAACTATTCAATTCTAGGTGGCTATTATAGCAATGGTCTCAGCCTCACGACACCCCAATATGGGTTCGTGAAAAAAAAAACGCACAAAACATATAACAGTTGGAAAAATTAACACCTAGACACCTTCCTTATACGCCAATGAGGGCTATACCCGAACGTCTATTCCAGAAATGCCCAAGAATTATGTAGATCAGACGATGAAATAAAACCCGATCAAACGTAAATAACTTCTTTTTGGGAAAGAATAGTTATGAAACACACCAGGAGAAGAGAGGGAATAATCGTGCGGTTCCAACAAGATCCTCTGAGGAGGAAACAAATTCGAGACGAACACCCAGCAGTTCTTCAAAGGTTCGGTCATCCCCTCCCCCTCCTTACTCCAGTTTTAAGCCTTCCTTGTGAACAAGGGAGGCTACTGGCCATTTTAAGTAAAAACAAATTAAGTGCATGGTGTGTACTTCCAAGTAAACGACATGTACTTCCTTCATATAACTAATCCTCTGGCGGCACCACCATAATGTTCATCCGTCGTCATGAGTACACGACATGTACTCCTAAGTACATGACATTTACTGTCGCCCAGCTGGCGGCTTCTCCACCTCCATACTGTTTTGGCCTTCTGAATGACTACATGGAATGTAAGGGACCACCACATAGAGTGTAGTCGGTTCCTACACCCATCATCTCTGGCATGGCCACACGAACCATGTACTCATCCCATATGGCCAAAAGTACACGGCATGTGGAAAAAGTACAGAGCATGTACTTCCAAAATATTGGATTTTCCCCCATTTTCCATATTTTTTCAAAAACTCTTAAGTAAAAGAGAAAAGAAAAATCATGCAGCTCAAATTAAGAACCAGGTTCTTACATACTTATAGATTCAAAAAATTTATTTATTAAAAATCTTAAAATTAAATCATTAATTTCTCATATTATGTTTCCCACAACAAATGTTATCTAAAATTCCTATAAATAATTTTTCTATTAGTGTAAATAGATAAATCTGATCCCTATGAATCATCCAAAAAAATACATTTTTCACATATATAGGGTTGGAACAGATAATACCTTTCCAAATTGTAGAACAATATCTTCAAAAAAGATGTTGTTAAATTTCCAAAAATTAAAGTCATTAATTTTCTTCTAAAAGATATCAACAATATATTAAGGAAATTTTATTTTCTCCAATAATGTTTGTTTTATAGTCATCTGAAAAATGAATGATATGACCTGTTATTTATGAATTAACATCTCCATACATAATATATCCCTATATATAATATACCTATCAAACTCAATTTTGATTTAAATTCCATGATCATTCATAATAAATACATTTGAAACCTTAGTTTCTCTCCCAGGATGGTAGTGTATTGATAAATGTTAATCCTTGAGTAGCGTAATCCATATCTTTTGATAGATGTTGAGATTGTTTTTTGAAAATATAAATTTCAGGCCTTATTGATCCATATTTATGTCACATATTATGCTATAGATATAATATATCTATATTATAAAAAGAAAGATAAAATTTTCCAACTCAAGATGATGGTTAGTAATTTTTTTTCATTATACTTCAATTGACTTGATTCATATGAAAACATGATTTCTTTTTTCGATACGACACAAGAAAATCAATTATTGTATGCATCCCTATAAATTAAAATCCCATAATTTATCTTATTCATCATGAATCTCATATAGTATAGCTACTATAGCTGGGAATATAAATGAAATAGCTGATGAAGGCTTTTCTATAAATAGAAGTAATTTCATATCTTTCTCACAAATCATAATTTATTACCTCTTATAACAATTGTTTTTCATAATATTGTTATATCAATTCCAAATGATAGATTATATAATATTCATCCATTGTAATGATAATAATTTTATCAAATAAATCCAATTTATGTGTCATAATGATGACTTACAAACACATCATTGTTCTAGTGAGACATCCACTGTGAATTAATCAAAAAAATTCACTCTTAATTTAAAAAAGGTAATTTTCTAATTTTATTGTTAAACTGTGTAGATATAAATGATTTTGAGGATTCAAAATTTAATCAATAGATAGATTTAAATTAGGTATTAAATAACCATCAAACACATCATTAGGTACATTCATCATAGTTGAAGTAGACAGATTGGTTTTGGCTTCTACAATTTTCCACTTTTGTGATGGATCCCCTTGAAGAATTGGACATTAGTGTGAGTAATTTCCCATATCATTGAAAAATAAACAATTCATATTATCGATTTTTTCATCCCATGGAATTAATGATCCATAATCCTTTAACTTCCACACAAGTAACTCAGTTTCAATCCCTTATCCACTTCCCAGGACTTCCCACCCAACAAATTTTCACATGATAAAAATTTCAACATCCACCTCTTATTTTTTGATGTCTTCCATTTATCTTTCACATTATATGACCTCTTATTTTCCTGATTCCCCAATAATATGTTGGATATATAAAATTTATTCACTATATTGATGGATTATAGAACTATTTCAGATGATATAATTTTAGAGACCAGTTCCCATTAGAGAGTAAGCTTAATCCCTTCAATGAAATTTTCATTCTTGCACTCTATTTTGTGTATGTAATCTATAAAATCCTATATAACCTTGTAATGGTTTCCTAATACTCCATAACACATTAATATTACATTTAATTTAATATAATGAAATTTCTATTCATTTCAATGTATTTATATTGAGGGAAATATTTTTCTAATAATGCATCATTATAATATTTTCACTCCATGATTTCCATTTCATTTTAATCACTAATATTATAGAAAAAATCCATGATTGATTAGTATTTCCATTGAGACAATACACTAGATGAGTAGAATTTTCTTTCTCATCATATCCAAATATAGAAAATATCTTCTCAAAAGAATTAATTATTTACTCTTCAACTATTGGATTAGTTGTCCCACAAAATGATTAGGTACTTTGTAACATAAATTAATCAATATAATGGGAATCTCAATGTGTAATAGGTTTCTGTATCCAATAAAGCATATTGTTCATAACTTGATTATGTTTCCCTAATATAACATTAATTAGATAAGTTCCAATACTACATATATTGGATTCCTTTGAAAATCTAAATAAAATTACCCATGATTATAGATACACCTCTTCTTAATAGGTTCTATTTATAAACAATGAATTATACTAGATCATATCATAAATTTTTGAGTATTAAATAACAACTGTAGACCCCAGAAAACGCGTCCACAAAATTTTCCAAATGCTTCCATACATGATCAAAGATCATAGTACATTTCACAAGCTTTGATTTGGTGGGTCGCAGGGCCTGAACGGAGCTACGGATTAGGAGTTATGGACGTTTGAAGGTGGGCTGGAAATCTGGTTCGTGAAGCCCATTCGTGAAGCCCCCTCCGTGATCGCGGAGCGCCTCCAGGAAGCAATGAGGCAAGGGGCTTCGTGAACCCGTTTTACGTTCGCGATGCGCCACGAAGACACCTCGTGAAGCACTGATGCGAAGCACCGATGCAAAGCACCCAAGCAGCGCGGTCCCGCGAAGCTCCGGAGGCGGCAACTCTCCGCGAACGAATTAGACGTTCGCGAGCCCGCTGCGAAGCTCGAAAGGCGGTACCTCTCCACGAATGAATTTGACGTTCACGAGCGCACCGCGAATCACCTGAGGTGGCGCGAGAGTTCTGCTTCGTGGCGCCCCTTTCCTATAAATACCCATCTCACCCCACATCGCCCCTAGGACGGCCACGACCACTTCGCCCCTTGGGCGGCCGAGCGGAGCTCCGCATTGCGGCTTCGCAAAGCCATGCTCCGTGCGCAGCTTCCTTCGCGTTGTTGCTCCGCGAGTCGAGACTCCATGAGTCCGTGCTCCGCGATGCCATGCACGGCGAAGTTGCTTCGCGAGACCAAGCTCCAAGAGACCCCTTTGCTCCGTGAGAGACTATTGCTCCGCGAGGCCATGCTCCGCGAAGCTTCTTCACGAGACCAAGCTCTGCGAGACCCCTTTGCTCCGTGACAGACCATTGTGTCGCGAGGACACGCTCCGCAAAGCTGATTCGCGAGACCAAGCTCCGTGAGACCCCTTTGCTCCGCGAGAGACCATTGCTCTGCGAGGCCACGCTCCGCGATGCTGCATCGTGAGACCAAGCTACGCGAGACCCCTTTGCTCTGCGAGAGACCATTGCTCTACGAGGCCATGCTCCGCAAAGCTGCTTCGCGAGACCAAGCTCCGTGAGACCCCTCTGCTCCGCGAGAGACTATTACTCCGCAAGGCCATGCTCCGTGAAGCTTCTTTGCGAAGACCTATCCTTCGCGAGGATCCCACCTTCGCGCCCACCGGTCCATACCACGGGGGCTGCACCCCTGCACCCCCGCTCGGGGTCACTGTCGCGATACAGTCCTGGCCCTCTGTGCCAGTCCCTTCGCAATCGTCATAGACCCCCATGAAAAATGGAGAGTCGCACCGCAACCTTTTCGGGCCGGGATGCCGGGATTTTCTATTGTGCCCTTATGCGCTCCCACCTTCAACATATGGAATACCATGATTTGATACACTCCACACACCATGAAACACCTTGGGTTGATGTATTCTTCTTGGTTTGTTTCCTATGTTCTGAGTTGAGGTTCTAATCATCAATTCCCCAAGTGTCTTGAGTCGAACCATTCCTCAGGTAACTCCTCCAAACCTAATCACTTGGCTCCTATGCCAGGTTGAACCAGAAAGGGCCGCCCTTGCATAAGTCCCAACACCAACAATTTTTAGGCACCTTCTGCCCAGTAGTCCTATCTACATGACTCTAAACTGTAGTACTCCCTATGTTCCTAACATAGGATGCCTCTTTATCCAAATAAGAGATGCCTCACGCTCCAAACATGAGATGCCAACTGTCCTATCTACATGACTCTAAACTGTAGTTCCCCCTGTCTAAGAAATGATAGGATGCCTTTTTCCCCAAGCATGAGATGCTAACAGTACTATCTACATGACTTTAAACTGTATTAATCCTTATGTTCCAAAAATAGGATGCCTCTTCCATTAAACAAGAGATGCCTTATGCTCCATGAATAATACGCCTAATGCCATGACTATAGTAGCATGATTCTAACACCCCTTGGCACTATCCCTCTTGTGCACTAGAGCATAGGTGATGGCCCCAACCCACCAGTGAGTTGGGATGCCCTCATGGACTGACATGAGGAAGACATTACGGGCAGCTCCTTGAATAAGCCCCATTCACGATTTCCGCTCCATAACGGCATCCGGGCAGCTTCCCTGTGTAAGCCCCATTCACCAATGCTGCTCCTTAGCGGCACCCGGGTAGCTTCCTTGCGTAAGACCCATTCACCATTGTCGCTCCATAGCGGCACCTGGGCAGCTCCTTGCGTAAGCCCTATTCACCATTGCCGCTCCATAACGGCATTCGGGAAGATTCCCTACGTAAGCCCCATTCACCAGTGCCGCTCCTTTGCGGCACCCTGGCAGCTTCCTTGCGTAAGCCCCATTCACCATTGTCGCTCCATAGCGGCTCCTGGGAAGCTCCTTGCGTAAGCCGCATTCACCATTTCTACCCCATAGCGGCACCTGGGCAGCTCCAAGCATAAGCCGCATTCACCATTTCCACTCCATAGCGGCACCTGGGCAGCTCCTTGCGTAAGCCCCATTCACCAGTGCCACTCCATAGCAGCACCCAGGCAGCTTCCTTGCGTAAGCCCCATTCACCAGTGCTTCTCCATAGTGGCACCCGGGAAGCTTCCTAGCATAAGCCCCATTCACCATTGTCGCTCCATAGCGGCTCTCGGGCAGCTTCCTTGCGTAAGCCCCATTCACCAGTGCCACTCCATAGCGGCACCCAGGCAGCTTCCTAGCGTAAGCCCCATTCACCATTGCCGCTCCATAGCGGCACCCGGGCAGCTTCCTAGCGTAAGCCCCATCCACTATTTTCACTCCTTCTCGGTGGTAAGCCATTGACATCCCTATGCAGCGGTAAGCCATTGACAACCCTATCCAGCGGTAAGCCGTTGCGACCCTATTTATCGGTAATCCGTTCACACCCAATCCAGCGGTAAGTCGTTGAAACCAACTAATTGGCGGTAAGCCATCATCAGAAGAACTACATGGTCATTGATCCATGTCATGGCATGGTACGTAGGAAGCCTCTTCAAGGCTCAATCCCAAAATCATCATCATCCTTTTCTTTGGGCCTCCATCCTGGAGTAAGTCCCAACACCATGGGCCGCCTAACGCGTAAGCCCCTCTTCGCTTCTCACAGACGCATCCTTCGCGACGTGATCGTCATGTCCTTGCAACCACTTGTTTCTCACACCAAGAATGACTCACGTGGGCTTAGAGTGAGCACTGACCCGAACCCCCACCCATAGCGAACTACGAGGACTTTGATCCATGTCAAGGCATGGTACGTAGGAAGCCTCCATGAGGTTCATGCACACCCATCACCTATTCACGTCCGGTCCCATTCCCGTCCAACACGACGTTAAACTGCATTCCGGTCCAATGGTAAGCCGTTGCGACTCACCCATTGCGAACTACGAGGACTTTGATCCATGCCTAGTCATGGTACGTAGGATGCCTCCATGAGGTTCAAGCCCACTCGTCACCTATTCACGTCGGGTCCCATTCCCGTCTAGCACGACGTTAAACTGCATTCCGGTCCAATGGTAAGCCGTTGTGACTCATCTTATTTGAACTACGAGGACTTTGATCCATGTCAAGGCATGGTACGTAGGAGGCCTCCATGAGGTTCAAGCCACATTGCTCGGTCGTTCATTCACATCGAGTTTCACCCTTGTCCAGCATGACATTAAACTGTATGCCCCCCTTGTCCCGTATAACATTAAACTGCACACCCATTTGAACTACGAGGTATTTGATCCGTGTCAAGGCATGGTACGTAGGACGCCTTCCTGTGGTTGAAGCCTACCCGTCATTTCTTCATGTTGTGTCCCACCTTCGTCCAGCATGACGTTAAACTGCATTCTGGTCCGACGGCAATCCATTGTGACTCATCCACTCCGAACTACGAGGACATTGATCCATGTCAAGGCATGGTACGTAGGAAGCCTTCCAAAGGATCAAGCCCACCACCCATAGGACCAAGGTCCACCTTTATGTTGGTTCGCCAACAAAGCCCCCATATGAACTACGAGGTCTTTGATCCATGTCAAGGCATGGTATGTAGGAAGCCTCTACAATGTTCAAACCCACCATCCGTTCATTCCGACCTTATTCACGTTGGTTCAACCCCGTCCCGCATGACGTCAAACTATATTCTCCAATCCGAACTATGAGGACTTTGATCCATGTCAAAGAGTGGTACGTAGGAAGCCTCCCTGAGGTTCAAGACCAACAAACATTGGCCCCCAAACCATCTCCTAGTCGGTGCGCCAGGCCCCCCATTTTCAATCCCATCCCCCATCGGACCAAGGTCCCTCATTTATGTCGGTTCGCCGACACCCACCACCCGTCATTTATTCACGTTAGGGTTCACTACCGTCCCGCATGACGTTAAACTGTATTCCACCAATCCTTCGAACTACGAGGACATTGATCCATGTCAAGGCATGGTACGTAGGAAACCTTCCCAAGGTTCAAGCCCACCACTAGTGCACCCACAAATCTACTTTCAAGTCGGTTCACCGATGAAAATCCTCTGAACTACGTGGTCCTTGATCCTTGTCAAGGCATGGTACGTAGGAAGCCTCCCTGAGATTCAAGACCAACTCTCATCGGACCAAGGTCAACCTTCACGTCGGTTCACTGACGATGCCGATCGGACCAAGGTCCACCTTCACATCGGTTCACCGGCGCCATCCCGAAGTACGCGGACTTTGATTCCCTGCCATGGGAATACATAGGAAGCCTCTTCAAGGCTCAAGACCAACTTCGCCGTCGCCCCTGCGATGGTCCCATTTCACTTCCCCTGATCCGCCCTCAGTGGTGTTCAGATCAGCCATTACGGTGTGACATCTCTCCTCTACGGGGAACACCACCATCGATCCATCTCTATGGGACATTCTGATCACCCTTATTTCATCATCGCAAGACGTTAAACTCGCGGACGACCCTGTGTTAAACATGGGAAGCTGAGGAAAAAATCAGGTACATGCCTATGGCATATGATTCCCTGCATTTGACGTGGGATGCCTCGAGATATGCACCCTTGAGATGCCCTCTCATGAGGAAGATTATAGGTTCCCCAATGTCCATGCACCCAGAGATTCCCTGACACGCCCGATGTTGCCGTCTACTCCGACCGAAGGTCGCTACCATGTCAAGACCCCATGGAACGTCCTGACGGAAGTAGTGTAATTAACCGGTGTCCATGACGATATGGCACCGTGAATGAGATTCATGAACAACGTATTAAATCTATCAGGGAGACCCGGACTAGGCAACAAGTTCTGAGGAGGAATCCATAGAAGGATGAACTGACATCCCATCATCCCGTTTCGATCAAGGAGCAGACATACATGAACAAGGAACGAATGCTGCCCACCTTTGGGAAGCCGGAATGTGGGGCAACAGGCAGCGCGTCCTCCACAGACGGATGCGTGCGCCCCGGTGAAAGCGTCCGAAACAACAACGTATAATTTTCAATATTGTGAAAAACATAGAAAAAAATAAATGTTATGCATTTCTAATGACATAATCTTAAACATTTATTCTTTAGAAAAATATTTATTTCAAAATAGTCATAATGATTTCTATTAAAAATGTGAATAATTTTACAAATATCACACAAGACTGTAAAAATAGGAGTGAAGTAAGGATCTATATCATGCTTTGGGTGATGATCGGGTCAAAACTAAAACACCCTTTTGGAGATATTATCTTTAGTCAACTCAATTATAGAACCTAATCCACTTGTAGTATCAAAAAGGATATGTATTTCATGGAAACCACAAAATATAATTATCTTACAAAAATATTCTGATGTTATTCAATACCAACTATCATAGTTTATAATAGGGTTATATTCCCTAGTGTATAGTTTTCCTACATCTAGTTCCAAATGTATCCACTAATGATCGCCTTATATAAAGTGCAATGGTCATTACCCTTGTATCCATGAGATATTACCTTCAATTATTTCATTTTAATAGATAATAAGAATCTAATCATGATTTACCAATTAGTTTAGTTGTCTAGTAGAACCATATACATACCTGATACCCATTTAATGTTAGAAATTAAAAATAATACCTATTACATAACAAATGAAAATTAACTGCATCCTTGAAAAATCATTCAAATATCTCTTCTCACATTCCTACGGAACCGAAAAAAATATGGATGAGATCAAATTCTTATTAATGGGTTATGTACATTGAAAGACATCATGAATCAATATAGATTAATCAACATTGGATAACAAATAAATCATCACACATTCCATTTAATCAATAAAATGGATATCATAATTTTATAGGGTATAATCAATATGGAATGGTAAATAACTGAACACTAATTTTATATAAATAACATGACTACATTAATTGATAAGGAATAATCAATAAATCAAGGTAAATAACTGATCATGCATTACATTTAATCAATAATATGATGATAAAATTCATCCATATATAATATAATTACGAATATATCATGAATAAAAATAATAAATTAATTATAAATAAAGTTAATTGTTAGTAATTTGATGGAATGATCTCATACATCCTGATACCACTACTATCAATACCATTTAAATGATAGTTTAAACTATATGTAGAAACCCTTTTCATTTGTCCAGATGATTTGTCTCATGAAACGTATTGTTGCACCAATGGGATTTATAATATTAGGCTCAATCCAACAATGTAGGTCCAAATTAATATTCTGATATATATTAACTGATTTAATTCATTAATCAATATTCTTTACCATCAAATATCTGTATTTAGTAAAGGATGCATATTTATTAATATTTCCCCAGCAAATCTAATAACACAAAATGTTAGCATCATATGTACAATTGGTATATATTTTATGAAATAATCATATTACCCATTTAAAAATATGTACATTTAATAAAAAATTAATATATAATGATAAATTATTATACGCAGTTTGTTTTCTCAAGGGAATGTTATTAGTCACTTAATGAGGTGAGATTGCACCATATCTTTAACCACTTGGTTATTTACAAGTCAAATAACCATACATGAAATGATTCAAATTGAAACATAAAATACCAAAATGTATGAATAAATCATGACATTACATTTTAAGGGGTATTATATGCACCATAAAAATGTAAATGAGTGCATAATAACCAATAATTCTAATAGAATGTTAATTTAGATGAAATCTTATATGTAATGATTCATTTTCGTTTAAAATGAATTATCTTAGAGTATAGTTGTTTTAGACATTTCATTAACTTAATAAATAACCATATCAAAATCTATAATAAATTATAATACATTCTAATAAAATATCATAACCCATTATTTAATAATATATCAGTAGTTTTATTTTTTAGTGTGTTAATTGAACTATTTTCTAATTTGTGATTTTCCATGAATATTCTATATGTTTTTAATATTATATAGTTTCATAATCTATATAATAATAATCATTAATTAATTATTAAATATATATTTAAATTATACTTTTAAAACCAATCATGATAGATTCTTTTGAGAAATGTAGTAAGTTATGATCATAGAGATGGTAGGTTATACAAACACATGAGTAACATTTCCATTTTATAAAGATATTATAAAAAATGTAGTATGTAATATATAATCTATATATAATTAAAATTGAATAATAAATACCATATTATTTAGGTAAATATACTTTTATATATCATCAATTTGGTGTGGTGATGAAAAAAGTATTGCATCACTTCATGAAGGTTAGTGTCCACACAAACACAAATGATGTTATTGTTTATTAGTTTAAGAAATAAAATAATATTTTATCATTAATAATGATAAATATGTAATTAATACAATATTAATTTCATTAATATTACAAATATTCATTAACTTTTTCATTTTCTACTTCTATGTTATGCATTATTGAATGACAAATAACATCACTTTGGGAGGCAGTAGTCATCCATACACATGAGCTACTTTATCATATCCCTTTTGTAATGAAAACAATAATTTTATATATGATATAATGACTAAATTCCATCATCATACCAATCCCTAAGAGGTGGAAATGGAAGAATGAATGACCTAGGTTCGTGAGGCAGTAGTCCTCCGTACAAACAAATCATGATTTTGTACACATTTGATGTAACAATGGTTGTAGGTGATTACCATAAAATAAAAATTTATACGTAAATTTAAAATACTAATTTTATTATATATGTCACGACTCGCCCTCGGGGTCCGTGCCGTGACTACCCCAAGCCCGCCTTCCATAGGCCAGGGGCTGGCGACTAGCACCAAGGCGTAAATCCCGATAAAAAGGGAAGGCATTACCTTTGTAAAGTAAACAAACACCACAGAGTAAGCAAGCGGAAAGTAAACACTAAGCAAAAGCAGAGTACAACTGAAAGTGCGGAAAAGTAAATGGGCCAGTATAAAAACCCAAACTGAATGTAAAGTACAACTCGAAAGGGAAAACAGCAACTGAAAAGTAAAAGCCGCTACACCGAGCTGTCCGCTGGAATTCCCACCTGAAGGGTGGGTACAGATAACTCCACTGCTCCACGGGTCCCGCCGTCCGCTCCGAGCACGTCCCGCCCAGTGGTCCACCTCCGGGTACCGTCCCGCTCTGCAAGCCTTAGCTAAGATCAACGCTGTCCTTCGTCTGCAACCAACACAACGTAGTGCGGGCAAAGCCCGTGAAGGGGTGAGTATAAGCTACTCAGTAGGGACCCCGAGACCCCTGAAGGCCTCTCAAATCCACAAAGGATAAACCACGAAGAAAGGTACAATCGCGAAGTAACAACTGACACTGCTTAGGTATATGCCCATACATATACCTAAGTCATAAATTTCAAATACGCACCAACCTCCGAGCCCAAGTACAACTCAGTCCACACAGGAAAGTAAATGTATTCCATACAGGAAAGAAAAACGTAATCCACATAGGATTGCACAACACAATCCACACAGGAAAGCAATAGGATTCAGCTCACACAGGTATACTTCTTCAAAAGACGAAAAAGATGATCTCTGATCCATCTAAGTCGTCGGACCCATGAAGGATCGATAGGTAACTAACCCCCGCAAAAGACCCACACAAGATCGGGCCCACGTAGGACCTGTAGGCGCTGGTTCACACAGGACCGCTGAGCGCAAGGACCCACACAGGATCGGACCCACACAGGATCGGGCCCACACAGGACCTGTAGCACTGATCCACGTAGGATCGCTGAGTGCTGAAGTCGTCGTCATCGAATCCACACAGGATCCTTGTACTGTCGCCGTCGCAGTCACAGTAGCAGTAGCAGTCACAGTCACAGTAACAGTCGCAGCCAGCACTAGGGTTCCCGCACACAGCAAGCTCGTTCGGAGGATCCGCTCCACGAGCCGAGAGGCTAATACATCAACTGTCACAAAGTCCAGAGTTGATGTATCCAAAAGATATGTATCGTCAACAGGAACTCAACGCAACAGACGGCGCGTCGATCGGACGCCCGGTCTGAGAGTTATTGGCATTTTCGTCCCCGGGGCCCGGTTGGTTTTTAAGGAAAAACCAACCCGACTGTACTCCAGCTGCATCCAAACCTCGGGCGGAGCATGCCAAAAGAACCTTCTCACTAAGAGGAACTCAACAAAGCTGACGGCACGTCAATCGGACGTCTGTAGCTCAAGATATGAGTGTTTCCGCTCCGAAGGCCCGGTTGGTTTCGTGAACGAACCAACCCGGCCAAACTCAATGTGTTCCGAAACCTTCAGTGCGATATATCGAAACGACCGTATCGATCCATGGATCGCTTTTCCACAGACGGTTCATCAATTGGAGTTCCGTGGCTCAAGATATGGCCAAAAGACCGAAACTGTCTCGAAAACGGGGGGTCCGGGTCCGGGCCGACCCGGCCCGACCCCCCCTTGGTCGACCCGAACCGGGTCGGACCGACCCGGTCCGCTGGAACCGGCCCGGCCGGTGGCGGCCCGGCGGCGCGGCCAGGGTGTCGCGCACGTGCCGCACGCGGGGGGTGAAACCCCCCCTTTTTCCGGATCTCGGCCGGCTTTTGCCGGCCGTTTTAATTAACCCACGGGACCCGCGGGTCACGCCTTGTGACCGAACCGGCGGCCGGCGCGGCCGGCCGCCTTCTTCTTCTCCGCCGCAGCCATCGCCGCGACCGTAGGGCCGCGGCCCTTCTCGATCTCTGGCTCCGGCCGCGCGGCTGGCCGCTGGTCGCCTCCTCGTTCCGCCGCAGCCCGTCTCCGGCCGCGGTCTCTTCTCGATCTCCGGCGCCGGCGGCCCGGCCGGCCGCTGGTCGCCTCCTCGTTCCGCCGCGGCCCGTCTCCGGCCGTAAATTCTTTTGTTCCTGCGCGGTGCGACGACACCACGCTGTCTCCGCTAAATCTACACGAAAGATTAGAAGGGGGAGGAGAATCGGCCGTGTTCGTGCGGTCCGGTCTCCTCCCGTTTTAACGATAACAGTTGGTCAATCGTGTAAACACAACAACGAACGTTTCACAAATTTTTAATAAAATTTGGAACTATGCCCTACAGATTATTCTTACATGCTCAAGGGAATGAAAACACGTAATTTGAAAAGGAAAAACCCCTACCTTGGTTCTGGAACAAGTTCGATGATCGATAACGATTCGTGGAAGTCGAGCGTCGCGGTGGTCGGCGTCAAGGAAGAAGAACGTCGATGTCGCGGTTATGTCGTCACGGAAGACGGTTCCCGAGAACGTGGAGTTCTTCGTCGAAGTTCGAAGGTTCTTCATGTTTTTCGTCAGAGTTGAAGAAGAAGAAGAATAAGGAGAAGCTCCAAAATTCCTCTCAAGGTGGTAAAAGAATTATCCCAGAATAAAATATGATTTAAGCTTATATTATTACACAACTTTATCACAAGAATTTCAAAGGTTTGAATTTGAACAACTCACCTCAATTAATACTTAAAGTTGTCAAACATTAATTAAAAGGAGAGTTAAAGGAAGATGGAAGGTTGGGTTTCGTGTGGGCCCCACCTCACTTAATCCTCCCAAGGGAGGTTAAGTTGATGTGGGTCCCACTCCCAACTCCCTTTGGAAGGATTTAAAAAAAACAACATCAAGTTAAAATAAAATTTTGTATTTCACAAATTTTATTTATCTTAAACTAAAAACACAAAAACTAACACTCAACCCGTAACAAACGCAACTTCCGAAATGGTCTCCTTAAGCGAATATCGGCGCTATGAGTTCATCAGTGCCCTTGGATTTCAATTCCGAGCACCGGATCAAAAGTTAGGAATTCCCGCTCGTTCGTTCACTGATCATACCCGAGCAAAACTTCGGAAATTGATTCTGGGCACTCCGGGCCTCGGAATCAGGTGCCGTTAGAAACCGCGCTCTTGTAAAATTCCAAAGAAAATTAGGAAAAAAAATTCCCTTGAATTTTACGGGTTTTTAAATTACTCCCACCTCAGGGCTTTACGTCCCCGTAAAGATACATCAAAAACTAGGGAAACAAATGAGGGTACTGAGCACGCATCTGAGCCTCCCGCTCCCATGTGCTCTCCTGGAGATTCCCGTGCTGCCATATGATGCGCACAAGAGGAATCAATCGCCCATGCAGGACCCGCTCCTGTCGATCCTCTATCTCCACCGGGACCTCCATAAAAGTCGCCCCATCGTCAACGTCAAGCTCCCCATGGTCAATGATGTATGTCGCGTCGTGCACGTATCTCCTCAGCTGGGATACGTGGAAGACGTCGTGCACTCGGTGCAACTGAGGTAGCAGAGCCAGGCGATAAGCCACCTCGCCAACCCTGCTGAGGACCTGGAAGGGTCTGATGAAGCGCGGAGATAACTTGCCGCCTCGGCCAAATCACCAAATACCACGTCGAGGTGAGACCCGCAAGAAGACGTGGTCGCCATCCTCGAACTCCAGTGGCCTCCGCCTCCTGTCAGCATATGACTTCTGCCGGCTCTGAGCTGTCCTCATCCGCTCCTGGATGACCTGGACCTTCTCTGTCGTGGCCTGGACCATCTCCGGTCCCACCAGTGCTGACTCTCCAGGGTCTGTCCAGCACAAAGGAGATCTACAAGGTCGGCCATACAACGCCTCGTACGGTGCCATCCCGATGGTGGAGTGGTAGCTGTTGTTGTACGCAAACTCCACCAAGGGTAGGTGGTCCTCCCAGCTACGACCAAAGTCGAGGACACATGCGTGGATCATGTCCTCGAGAGTCTGAATGGTCCTCTCCGTCTGACCATCCGTCTGAGGGTGAAAGGCTGTGCTCAGACGTAGCTGCGTCCCGAACGCCTCCTGTAACCCCTTCCAAAGCTGGGAAGTAAAGCGAGCATCTCAATCGGAGATGATAGATGATGGCACACCGTGGAGCCGCACAATCTCCTGAACGTAGAGACGTCCCAAGCTCTCCACTGAGCCTTGTTCTCTGATGGGTAAGAAGTGTGCCGACTTGGTGAGTCGGTCAACAATCACCCAGATGGAGTCGTGACCTCTGGAAGTGCGTGGAAGTCCAGTCACGAAGTCCATAGATATCCCGTCCCACTTCCACTCTGGAACCTCCAAGGGCTGTACCAAGCCTGCTGGTACCTGATGCTCTGCCTTCATCTGCTGACAGGTGAGGCATCGAGAAACGAACTCTGCTACTGCCTTCTTCATGCACGGCCACCAGTGCTGTCGTCTGAGGTCCTGGTACATCTTTTCCACTCCAGGATGTACCGCCAAAGGAGAAGTGTGAAACTATCTCAGCACTTCCTCTCGCAAAGCGACTGGTACCATGGTACGTCCTCTGAAAAGGATGTTGTGCTCTGCTCCAAGGGAGAAAACATCAGGTGCCTGTCCCGAGGATATCTGTGCACGCCGTGTCTCACAGTCAGCGTCCCCACGATGTGCCTCCCTGACTCGCTGCAGTAGTGGAGGAGTGACTGTGAGAGACTGAAGGAAGGCTGCTCCATCTCTATCCACGAAGAATATCTGCAAAGAGGCTAGCTGCTCAGTCGCCTCCTCAAGTAGTTGTATGCCCATCCTCCTACTGAGGGAATTGGCTACTACGTTCCCCTTCCCAGGAGTATAGACTATCTCAAAGTCATAGTCCTGGAGGAACTCGAGCCATCGCCGCTGTCTCAGGTTCAGGTCCTTCTGCGAGAAGATATACCTAAGACTCTAATGATCGGAAAAGACTGTAAAGCGCTCGCCCATCAGGTAGTGTCTCCATGTCTTCAGAGTGAAGACCACTGCTGCTAACTCCAGGTCATGGGTAGCGTAGTTCTGCTCATGCGGCCTCAACTGACGTGATCCATAGGCGATCACTGCCCGCTCCTGCATCAGAACACATTCGAGTCCGGTCCCTGATGCATCGCAGTAGACTACGTACCCTACTCCATCCTCGGGCAACCTCAAGATAGGTGCGCTAGTCAATCTCTGTCTCAGCTCCTGGAAGCTCTGCTGACATCTGTCTGACCACACGAAGGGTTTCCCCTTCTTCGTCAAAGCTGTGAGTGATGCCGAAACTCTAGAGAAGTCTTGCACGAATCTCCGATAGTATCCATCTAGTCCCAAGAAACTCCGAACCTCAGTCACGCTCCTGGGTGGCTCCCATGGCTAAAACAGCCTCAATCTTCGCGGGATCCACTGCAACTCCCGCCTCAGATATAACGTGTCCCAAGAAGTGGACCTCACGTATCCATAACTGGCACATCGAGAGCTTACCATAAAGATGGTGCTCTCGGAGTGTGTCTAGTATAACTCGCAAGTGATAGGCGTGCTCCTCCTCTGTCGTAGAGTAAATCAGAATGTCGTCGATAAAGACCACGACAAACCGATCGAGGTATGTCTGAAAGATCATGTTCATGAGAGCCATGAACACTTATGCAGCATTGGTTACACCGAATGGCATAACCAAGAACTCATAGTGGCCATGCCAACATTTGAAGGCCGTCTTCTGCACATCCTCGTCTCTGACTCTGAGCTGATGATAGTCTGACCTGAGGTCTATCTTCGAAAACCATCGTGCTCCCTTGAGCTGATCAAAGAGGTCATCAATCCTCGGTAGCGGATACTTGTTCCTCACTGTCACCTGATTCAGGCGATGATAGTCAACACAAAGACGCAAGCTCACGTCCGCCTTCTTGGCGAACAAAATCGGGGAAGCCCAGGGTGAAACACTGGGTCGGATGAACCCCTTACCCTGCAAGTCCTCCAACTGTACCTGTAGCTCTCGAAGCTCGGAGGGGGCCATCCGATATGCTGGAGTGGATATCGGGGCTGTCCCAGGGTACAAGTCAATATAAAATTCTACCTCTCTGCGAGGAGGTAGTCCTGGAACGTCGTTGGGAAAAACGTCTGCAAACTAATCCACCACTGCAGGAAAACCAGGACTCCGCACGTCAACTGCTCCAAGGATGAGGCTAGCCAACTGATGAGTGATGGGCTGTCCTCTCCTCCGCGGAAGTCCATCCTGTGCTGCTAAGGATCCCTTCTCGCCGGAGAAGGTGAACCTGCTCCCGTCGGTGCGTACACATCGCACCTTGCGCCTAAAACAGTCAATCTGTGCATGGACCGTAGATAGCCAGTCCATGCCCAAGATGACGTCGTAAGGCCTCGACGCTGCTACAAGAAGATCCCAGCCGAAGCTCTCACCTCCTAGAGTAATCTCACACTGCCGGCACCAGTGCGTAATCGTCGAGTCTGCTCCCGTAGGAGTCTCTAGCCGTAAGGATCGAGCCAACGGCTCTGTCGGAATCTCCGAGCTCCGAACAAGGGTAGCGGCTATGAAAGAGTGACTTGCTCCTGTGTCTATAAGAACTGCATCAAGGGTGGAATAGACACAGATAGTACCTTGAATCATCTCGGGTGCGCCGTGGTCATAGGCCTCTGCTGCTTGGAGTTGTGCCTGTCTATGCCCGCCAGCTCCCTGTGGTCGGGGTGGACCTCCTGGTGGTGGTGGTGGTAGAGCCTCAAAGCGTCGCCCACCACCGGCTGCTCGTCCAGCTCCTCTGCCTCGTCCGCCACTTCCCTGCGGACTGCCACGGTCGACCCTCTGCCTCTGCCTCGGTGGTCCCTCAACTGTCTACTGCTCCTCGGCATGGCGGGTCGGGCAGTCACGAGCCATGTGGCCCTGCCCGCCGCACGAGTAGCACTGTCTGCCTCTCGAATGACTGGCTCCTCGCTGTGTGCCCCGCACTGCTGAGCCAGTGCCCTGAGGTCGTCTGCCCGAAGGTCTGGTCTGTCTGGAGCCCTAAGTCATCCATCGACTGCCTGCTGCAGATGACTCTGCCACGTGCCGCCCTGCGGTGGGTCGCTGCGCTGGTGTAGACTCAGCAAGGAATCTCTCGATCAGAAGGGCCCGATCCAGTACTCCTGTCTGAGTCGGTATGCTGAGGGAGATCAGCGATGCCCTGATCTCGTGTCTCAAACCCTGCTCGAAGGCCCGTGCCCAGAATAATGGGTCACGTACCATGTCGGTCGAGTAGCGCGAGAGATCGGTAAATCTCACCGAGTACTGAGCGATCGTCATGCTGCCCTGCCGCAGCTGAAGAAGCTCCTGGATACGCACCGCACGAAGGGTGGTTGGGACGAACTCCGAGCGAAAAAGGCTCTCAAAGTCCGTCCAAAGTAGAGATGCCTCATCGTGCACCTGGAGCATCAAGCTCCACCATCGTCCTGCTGCTGCGTGTAGTCGGCTCACAGCGAGGATCACCATGAGGTCTGCTGGTGTCCTCACTAGCCTAAACACACGTACCACTGCCTCCAGCCAGTCCTCGGCTGCCTGGGGATCCGTCTCCCCGCGAAACCTGGGTGGTCGCTGGCGCTGAAACTCATGCAGTGCGCTGAGGCGACATGCATCGTCAGCGGCTGGTGCTGGAAGCATCGGGGGCTCGGCGGGTAGAGCTACCGCCGGTGCCACTGCTGACAAAGGGCCCTGCACCGAGGCCTCGTCGCTCGGTGGGCTGTCGTCACGCTCAACTCTCGGAACCCTAGCTGGCTGCCATCGTGGGGCCATCCTGAAAAGGAAACAGGTGCGCCACGGTCAGAATAGTATACCTGGTGAGCTGATATAAGTAATCACAAAGAAAACTTTGAAACACACACGCAATCAATGTTTTTGTGCATTAAGTCGGAAATCAGAAGTCAGGGTCCTGGTGTACGGATACGTCGGCCGCCGCACCAACACTGGACTCCCTGGACTGATAACCACACTCAATACGCTAAACATTATTGCTTCATATAGAAAAGATCAGAGTTCGTGGTAGAACCGAATTTATCTGATACCAATTTGTCACGACCCGCCCTCGGGGTCCGTGCCGTGACTACCCCAAGCCCGCCTTCCATAGGCCAGGGGCTGGCGACTAGCACCAAGGCGTAAATCCTGGTAAAAAGGGAAGGCATTACCTTTGTAAAGTAAACAAACACCACAGAGTAAGCAAGCGGAAAGTAAACACTAAGCAAAAGCAGAGTACAACTGAAAGTGTGGAAAAGTAAATGGGCCAGTATACAAACCCAAACTGAAAGTAAAGTACAACTCGAAAGGGAAAACAACAACTGAAAAGTAAAAGCCGCTACACCGAGCTGTCTGCTGGAATTCCCACCTGAAGGGTGGGTACAGATAACTCCACTGCTCCACGGGTCCCGCCGTCCGCTCCGAGCACGTCCCGCACAGTGGTCCACCTCCGGGTACTGTCCCGCTCTTCAAGCCTCAGCTAAGATCAATGTTGTCCGTCGTCTGCAACCAACACAACGTAATGCGGGCAAAGCCCGTGCAGGGGTGAGTATAAGCTACTCAGTATGGACCCCGAGACCCCTGAAGGTCTCTCAAATCCACAAAGGATAAACCATGAAGAAAGGTACAATCACGAAGTAACAACCGACACTGCGTAGGTATATGCCCATACATATACCTAAGTCATCAATTTCAAATACGCACCAACCTCCGAGCCCAAGTACAACTCAGTCCACACAAGAAAGTAAACGTATTCCACATAGGAAAGCAAAACGTAATCCACACAGGATTGCACAACACAATCCACACAGGAAAGCAATAGGATTCAGCTCACACAGGTATACTTCTTCAAAAGACAAAAAATATGATCTCTGATCCATCTAAGTCGTCGGACCCACGAAGGATTGATAGGTAACTAACCCCCGCAAAAGACCCACACAGGATCCGGCCCACGTAGGACCTGTAGGCGCTGGTTCACACAGGACCGCTGAGCGCAAGGACCCACACAGGATCGGACCCACACAGGATCGGGCCCACACAGGACCTGTAGCACTGATCCACGTAGGATCGCTGAGTGCTGAAGTCGTCGTCGTCGAATCCACACAGGATCTCTGTACTGTCGTCGTCGCAGTCACAGTAGCAGTAGCAGTCACAGTCACAGTAACAGTCGCAGCCAGCACTAGGGTTCCCGCACACAGCAAGCTCGTTCGAAGGATCCGCTCCACGAGCCGAGAGGCTGATACATCAACTGTCACAAAGTCCAGAGTTGATGTATCCAAAAGTTCCGTATCGTCATCAGGAACTCAACGCAACAGACGGCGCGTCCATCGGACGCCCGGTCTGAGAGTTATTGGCATTTTCGTCCCCGGGGCCCGGTTGGGTTTTTAGGAAAAACCAACCCGACCGTACTCCACCTGCGTCCAAACCTCGGGCGAAGCATGCCAAAAGAACCTTCTCACTAAGAGGAACACAACAAAGCTGACGGCACGTCAATCGGACGTCCGTAGATCAAGATATGAGCGTTTCCGCTCCGAAGGCCCGGTTGGTTTCGTGAACGAACCAACCCGGCCGAACTGAAAGTGTTCCGAAACCTTGAGTGCGATATATCGAAACGACCGTCTCGATCCAAGGATCGCGTTTCTGCAGATGGTTCATCAATCGGAGGTCCGTGGCTCAAGATATGGCCAAAAGACCGAAACTGTCTCGAAAACGGGGGGTTCGGGTCCGGGCCGACCACCCCTGGGTCGGCCCGAACCGGGTCGGACCGACCCGGTCCGCTGGAACCGGCCCGGCCGGTGGCGGCGCGGCGACGCGGCCCGGCCAGCGGCGGCGCGGCCAGGGAGCTGCGCACGTGCCGCACGTGGGGGGTGAAACCCCCCCTTTTTCCGGATCTCGGCCGGCTTTTGCCGGCCGTTTTAATTAAACCACGGGACCCGCGGGTCCCGCCTTCTGACCAAACCGGCGGCCAACGCGGCCGGCCTCCATCTTCTTCTCCGCCGCGGCCATCACCGCGGCTCTTCCCATCTCCGGCGGCCGGCGAGGCCGGCCGCCCCTGGTTGCTCTGCCGCGGCCGTAGGGTCGCGGCCCTTCTCGATCTCTGGCGCCGGCGGCGCGGCTGGCCACCGGTCGCCTCCTCGTTCCACCGCGGCCCGTCTCCGGCCGCGGACTCTTCTCGATCTCCGGCGCCGGCGGCCCGGCCGGCCGCCGGTCGCCTCCTCGTTCCGCCGCGGCCTGTCTCCGGCCGTAAATTCTTTTGTTCTTGCGCGGTGCGACGACACCGCGCTGTCTCCGCTAAATCTACACGAAAGATTAGAAGGGGGAGGAGAATCGGCTGTGTTCATGCGGTCCGGTCTCCTCCCGTTATAACGATAACATTTTCTCAATCGTGTAAACACAACAATTAACGTTTCACAAATTTTTAATAAAATTTGGAACTATGCCCAACGGATTATTCTTACATGCTCGAGGGAATGAAAACACGTAATTTGAAAAGGACAAACCCCTACCTTGGTTCTGGAACAAGTTCGATGATCGATAACGATTCGCGGAAGTCGAGCGTCGCGGTGGTCAACGTCAAGGAAGAAGAACGTCGATGTCGCGGTTATGTCGTCACGGAAGACGGTTCCCGAGAACGTGGAGTTCTTCGTCAATGTTCGAAGGTTCTTCGTGTTCTTCGTCAGAGTTGAAGAAGAAGAAGAATAAGGAGAAGCTCCAAAATTCCTCTCAAGGTGGTAGAAGAATTATCCCAGAATAAAATAATCTTTAAGCTCATATTATTACACAACTTTACCACAATAATTTTAATGGTTTGAATTTGAACAACTCACCTCAATTAATACTTAAAGTTTTCAAACATTAATTAAAAGGAGAATTAATGGAAGATGGAAGGTTGGGTTTCGTGTGGGCCCCACCTCACTTAATCCTCCCAAGGGAGGTTAAGTGGATGTGGGTCCCACTCCCAACTCCCTTGGGAAGGATTTAAAAAAAACAACATCAAGTTAAAATAAAATTTTGTATTTCACAAATTTTATTTAACTTAAACTAAAAACCCAAAAACTAACTTTCAACCCCTAACAAACGCAACTTCCGAAATGGTATCCTTAAGAGAATATCGGCAATGCGAGTGCATCGGTGCCCTCGGATTTCAATTCCGAGCACCGGATCAAAATTTAGGAATTCCCGCTCGTTCGTTCACTGAACGTACCCGAGCCAAACTTCAGAAATTGATTCCGGGCACTCCGGGCCTCGGAATCAGGTGCCGTCAGAAACCGCGCTCTTGTAAAATTCCAAAGAAAATTAAGAAAAAAAATTCCCTTGAATTTTATGGGTCTTTACAATATAATCATGTTTTCATAAAAATTTATGGACGTAGATGAAGAAATAAAATAAAAACACTCATTAAAGTATGTTACCTCTTCTTCGGGTAACCTTATTAGTTTTGCACCAAATCATTCTGAGGATTTATTAATGAAAAAAAATTCACAGAATATTTGAGGGATTTTTATAGATGAATTGGGTAGTTGTTGGCCAAAGCAAAGGGTTTTATGGTTTGGTGAAGAGAGGATAGTGGATTAGAATTTCATAATTGAGGAGAGTGGCACACATGTAATGTGTCAAAAAGATTAAATGTTACCCAAATTTTTATCATGAAGGAATCCCAAAAAAAAGATCTTTTATTGAAATTATAAGTGAATAAACTGAATTATTTCCTAAAATTGGTTTTAGAAATGATGGTACGTAATTTATAACCCTTGTATTTTATTTAACCCATGATAAATTCATTCATTTATTAAAATGGATAATTGATTTTTACTATTTTTCGTATTGTTTTAGTACAAAATTTAGTTAAACCCAGTAGGGAAATATATTATTATGATTAAAAATATGGAATACATTTAGTAAAATTCTATTCACATAAGTTGAAAATTTTAATTTAAAATTATTATCATAGATGAGATGATAAAAGAGGGGTTAAAAGGGAGAACATTCAAATGTTTATAATTTTTTATATAAAAATTCAATATGAAATTGATTAAAACGAAAAAAATTGGATTAATTTATATAATTTGAATCTAATTTTATGTTAAAATAATTTAAAATTATAAATTATACAAATTGAAAAGGTAGTGTTCAATTAATATTCAGCATTTTTTACTAATGATTGAAAAATGACACATTTCAAAAAATATATCTACCTATAATAATTTTGATATACGGATTTAAAAAATTATTTTTATTTTATAAAATAATATTTCTAGTGGTGTAAAAAACAAATTTTATTTTATGAATCAAAATGTAAAATAAACATCTAAAAAATATAGTTCTTAAGAAAGAATAACATTTTTTAATGATTCATATTTTCATTTATAATCAATAGATAACAAATATATGTGTGTAAAATATATAGATTTAGTTATTATAATTAATACCATCTATTTTAGTGGATATTTTTAAATGGTAATATATAAATAATATGTTAATATAGTATCACATTTTTTTAAACCCTGTGCTTGATATATTAAAAGATATTTATAAAATAAAATTTATTTAAAATGAAATATATTTTATAGTATTGGGATATTATATTCCATATTGACCGTACATTATGGAACAAATTTTTTTTACTTCTCACACTGTATATTTACAATATGTTATGTAGTCTATTTGTTTTCATTATTGAAAACATGGGGTTAAAATACATTGTGTAATTCATACACCATGTGTATTTAATTTATGATATGTGTAGGATAGTGATCATGAAATATGATTTAAACACCATGTATCCTTATTAGAAATTCCTACCCTCGTTAATTTTAAATAAAAGTACACAATTATTCCATAGGCATATGTTATGTATATCCAAATATGTGTAGTACACATTGTGTGGATATCATTCACATGATATATAATTTTCATGATTACATGGAGATATAAAATTTTATATATTACTCCATTAACCTGCATTGATCTATGTTTTTTGAGTCATTAAATTGGTAGTTTATATCAGTCATTAGGATTTATATTACATGAAATGATTAATTTATAATATGTAATATTAGATAAAATGAATCATGTATGGTCATTGTGTACTAAATAATCAAAAATTTAACTTATGTAGATAATTTTATATTCATGTTTTCTATGATTAATTAATATGGCATTACGTGAAATTATATTAGGACAAATTTCATTTCTAAAATAATTCATTTTAGTGAATTATATAAAACAAGATACATAAAGAATAGATCATACAAATACTACCTATGTTTCTTCCAAGTACAAAGTTGTGTACTATTTTTATTAATTTTTAAATAAAAATAAATTACATAATTTATCCCAAATCACAAAATATTATAACTTTAGGAAAACTAGATGGAATAATATAAAATTAATAATTTTTTTAATATTTCATTAATTGGATTAATTTAATTGTGGTTACCTTATCGAAAAATAAATTGAAATTAATGAAATATAGTTGAATTAAATGAGTAATTTTTTTCTACACACATTTATATTAATAATCATTTCATGTATACGACCAATAATTAAAATAGAACATACCAATATATTTTTTGGTATAATTAATTAAATTTATTTTCCTTTTTTATAAAATTATTTTATTTAAATTAATTTTAATGGAATGTGTTTCATCACTCCCTCATTTATTAAGTAGGTTTTTAATATCCTATGATTATTCATATATAGACATTAACCAATATTTTGGTTCTCCTCACCTGTGTTTGATTTTTAAAATATATCTATTGGTCGGAGTAGATCACTCAATAGGCGATGAATTGAGTATATATAATTATTTATTTTAAAAAATGTTCTTTGATGGATATCCCCTTATTAAAATATAATAAACGTTAGTTTGAAGTGAATTTATAAAAGTTCGGAATGTTCATTTTATTTCACAGAATATTGATTAGTTATCAGCTTTACCAATCTAAATATTAGTCAAACTATTGGATCTAATATACTGATTCAAAACAGAAATAAACACTTGCTAAAATATCAATAAAAGTCCAATTTAGTTTTATTTGAAATGAACTAAATACAGTTCAGATTAAACTAAAAGATAAATACACAACCTATAGAAACAAGAAATTTAGTCTCAAGCATATAATTACTCCGATTATATTGCTGATAACCTACCACCAAGTAGTTTATATTAAAAATATTTTGGATCCACAGCCTGGTTTGGGGTTCACAATAGCACACAAGGTTGTCCTAGTGACACTTGACCTCTTCTAACATTATTCATGGGAAAAACAAAAAACATATCACACATGATCTCTTCCAATATTTTAGTTGGTAGACAAGAGATAAAAAAGGGCGAGTGTGAGGATATTGAGTATCCTCCAGTTATGAACAGAATAGTGTTTGTGAACTAAATAGATTCATACAATGCTCACAAAGGTAAACACAATACCACAAGAATGTTATAAATGAATAATTGAGTTTAGAAATATTTTTGTGTTATGCAGTGATGCTATGGACTAGATTGAAGAAGAAAAAATGATATTCATGTCCTCTTCAACAATATGACTTTAGAATAGAGTATCATGACCTCTATACTCTAGCTTCCATGTGTATAAATTTCAACTCTTTGATGATAGGATGTTTAGAGAAATTCAGCACGTTCGTGCTTGTCTTATTGAACTCCTTCTGTACTCTAAATTTGAGTTCATTCACAGATTTTAAAGTAATTCTCTATTCACTATTTTTCACATTCTCCCGATATCTATCAAACCCAGAAATTTCACAGTTTATCTTGTAATACATTTATACATTAGGGACCAGTAGGTGTGGATATCTCCCCTCATGCATGTACCTCGAATTTTCCATAGATTGTCCTACAGACAACAAAAAATTATGTAAGAAACATTAATTTTTATAAATATGAATTGTAGAAATAATTTGGAATTAATATATTTGAAAAAGTATTTATGAATAACGCTAAATCATAAGTATCAATGACTCATTTTCATCGCTCTGTCATCATTGGTATGTCATCATCGGTTTGTCAGCATCGTTCTGTAAACAATGGTCTATTAGCATCAGGCTATCAGCATCGGTCTGTCAACATCTGTGACTTCGAGTATTGGTGAGATATTTCCATTGGTATTAGTGACTCAGAGTATCATTGAGTCATTTTTTCTATACATTTTTCACCCATCTATTAGTCGATCATTGTTGTGTTGATCATAAATGTATCATACCTCTATGAGTCGATCATCGGTGTGTCGATTATCAGTGTGTCGTCCATCACTAAGTCTATAATCAGTTTGTCGATGATCGATGTGCCTTCCATCAGGGAGTTGATAATCCATGTGTCATCCACCTCAGTGTCAATAATGATGGTGTCATCTATCGATGTGTCGATCATCAGTGTGACGCTCATAACTAACTGTTCCAGGTAATTATGAGGAACTTATGAAGTGTTTATCTTAAAAAGATCACTACAATATTAACTGACATCCCAATAGAGATGGAAATATAAACCTAAAAATATATTTAATCACAAATATAGTTTTTTTAGTTATAAAATTTTGATTTACATTATGACATAATGGATTTATTTGTTGATATTAAATGGTATGAAACAATATAATTTTTAGATTGAAATTATTTGTGATTATGAAAACCACTATATCATAGAGTGTCTAGCAATCTCTCATTTTTGATAATCACAAATTATGGAGTACATGTGATGTTAAGGAATATTATTTAAAGGACTTAGCATAGATCACTGAATGAGATTTTACAATATAACTAAATCATTACCTTGTTTTTACTTTTGAAACAAAACTCCCCCTCAATTATTGGATAATATATAATTTAGGTATATATATATATATTATGGTGAGTACATTCCATCAGTCCTATTATAGATTTTCTCCCCCTGAAATTAAGAATTTATGCCTATACCTTTATCCACATTTTGGGATTTGCAAAAAACTTGTTAAGGGAATGAGGAAGAAGAAATAGAAATAACATAAAGAATATGGAAAAAATATTAAAGACAAAAAGGATTTTCAATAAGGGTCAAAATGGTAGAATCAACAAAATAAAAAGGAAAATCCCTATCAAATACACAATCCACCAGTAAGGGATTTTCTTCTGAGGTTTTTTTCCTTTATTTGTAGGATGAGGAGAAGGATCAAAAGGATATGGTTTTGCAGTGGGAAGAGGTGTTCTGAAGACAACACCATGAAAGGAAACACCTGTAGGGACATTTTCTACAAGTTAATGTCTTCATCCTGATAGCACACAGCTATGAGGTTGCTCATTAACGACTGGTAGAATCTGAGAATTGGCCTAAGAGATTCATCTAAGAAGGAGGCAGTGAGGTAGTTCTAATGTAAGATGTTGAAAGAACCACAATTTCTACATCTTGAACATGTAGATATGGCTTGAGGAGCATGATGAAATCATTAAATATTTCACCCCCATATTGCATGGCCTTTTCAAAATCATCCATATTATCCAGGAATTTATTTAGTAGGGGCGAAAATTAATTAAATTGTTCCACTTGTTTCGTTATGTCTTCTTTTTCTTGAGGAATTATGATATTTTCATCTAAAAACCTAAAGCTATTGATGATATCATGTTTGGTATAGATCTTAGTAAGGTACATATTAAATTTTATCTAATCTCTTTTTGAGCAGCAAAGGCTTCATTTGTGCACTAACTTACGATGTGGTAAACCAGGTTTCTATTTCTATGTACCTTTTCATGATTATCTTTCTATGAATCACTCTAAATATTCTTGAGTTCTTTTCTTATCACATCCTTGATAGATTCCAAACCAGAAACATCGCCTCTCCCACCTCTAGAACTCAATGGACCCATGACAAAATTTTCAAAATCCTATTTTCATTTCCTCAAATCTACACTCAATAGATGTGTCACTATGTTCATATGAACATCCATAACACTACTAAAATAGGTTATGAAATTATTTTTTAGAGAATTTAACTCATTTCTCATCTTCCTTACTTATTCTCTAAAAAATTATTATGTCTAATGATGGTTCTGGTTGTCATAATGAGAATAGGATGTATCATTGAGATCAATATGATTTCAATTTTTGTAGCATCATCATATGAAATACTCATTGACGTAGAGTCATCACTTATGGATCCAATTGAGGCACTCACTAACTCACATATATCATTTTTAATTTCTTTAAATAAACCTAAGTGACATAGTCACTTGGATTTGGTTGTGCTAATGGCACAACTATAGGTGGTGCAACCCGTGAAGCAGGTGCAACCGGTTCTGCTTCATCTTAAACTCAAAGGGAATGATGAGGTGTTGTTTTCTCCTAATCAGAGTTATATTCCAAACCAAATAGAATGTATCTTGGATCATTATTCCACTTTCAAGTACATGTCCAATATCTTGTCTCAATAGTGTAAATAATGACTCTTCTTACCTATAGATCATGTAAAATTTCATCATCTTCCTCTTCATCATTATGTCATATATCCAAAATTACATTTCTAGGTATAGGTATTAACTGATATTGAGGTTCTTAATGTGCTCCACCCAATTCAACTTCTCCAAACACTTCCTCAATCTGAGGCACCTGATCCTCAACCTCTTCCTCATGTCCACCAGCTATAATTTCATGTAACTCCCGAATGATTTCATGATCATTAACTATAGGATGATGAGGCATATCCTTATTACCAACATTTCCATGATCAATAGCCTCTTTTCCAATAGGACCATCTCTATATTCAGCTCCATGTACATATACCTTATTGGATCTGTCAACTACTTATTGTCCCCCATTTAAAGAATCACTAAAATGATCATCATATCCATCATTATCCTCATCGTCATGATCATCAGAATCCTCAACTGACTTACTTACATATCCTTCTACACCAGTGGCCTCTATCGCTTCCTCATCCTCATCACTAAACAATGGTTCCCATGAGGGTAAATCCAATGGTGTACTAGTATGTCCAGAAGACATATCATTTGGGCTTTCAAAAAAAATAAGAATCACTCATATCATCAAAAAGAGACATTTCATCCCTTGGAAGCTCAGCCTCAGCTTCCTCATCTGAATAAATATCATCCTCTCATGGTTTAGGCCTAGATCAACATGATTATTTGGTCTAGTAGGATATTCAATCAGATTGAACTCCTCATATAGTCTTGCCCCATCTCCTACCTAGAATTTCATCCACGGGTTCCATAAAATTTTCACTTTCCAATAAATCTCTTTATGAAGGAAGTTAACACTATAGTAAATAATCATTTCATATAAATCTTCTACACAACCCAACTACATTAGAATTGTATAGGTCGTCCTTGGATAGTGAAAACAGGTTTCTTTCATGGAGTGTCTTATTATATTAGAAATTTGAACCATCATATACATATAAAGATTCACCATTATCCCATTTTTTAATAAGTATATAATGAATACATATAGATACTTCATAGCAGATAAATCTACCTTCCTTGTGAATATTTTACGTGTAGAGACCCGAAGCTTGACGTACATTGACATTACATTACATTTGCGGAATACATAGTACATAACAAAAACACACACACAAGGATCGTAATAGTTTAGTGTCTTTGGAAACTCCGAACGTAATCTTTTAATCGTGTTGAAAGATCTTCAATATCTCCCATAAAGATCTTCCCTTTTTTTACCTAAAACCATTCTTTATATCCTGAGGAAAAGAAAACATAAAAGGGTGAGCTCAAATGCTCAGTAAGGGTAAACAAAAGAAAAATCAATCACATCATATTCATAAGAACATAACTTTTAGAAATCTTAACCTGAAAAGAGAGCATAATTTCATAACATGGGATAAATTATAGTAGTGAAATGAAATCCCAATAATCATAACCTGAAACATGAAAATTTGTGGCATACACACATAATCATAGAGAATCATTTCTTGTTAGTCCAGACTCATTTCCAAGACTCTCTTAGTGTACAAAGTCCATTTCTGAATCGAGTAACCCTCATTTCAGTCCTATTTCACTGAACCGGTATAACCTACCGTTCCAGCCATGTCTATCTCATGAGATATAAAATCTTTGCCCAATGCATTGGAGGGAGATATAGGTCCCACCCATCTCATAATGATACCACTCTTATGTGTTCCACAAAATCATAAACCATACATCATTGCATAACCCATGTAATAAAAATGGGATTCTTAAACATCATGACATCATAAAACAATTCATAAAAGATAAAGGAATTTATAAAAATAATTCCATCACAACATAATCAAATCAATGTAATAATTTGGATAAAAATAGAACCCTTTATTATCTTAGATGGAAAATAATTTTGATAAAACACTTGAACTCCATTCTTGAGGAAAATATCCTTTCTTCTTCAAAAATATTTTTCCATTCATAACATGTCATTAAACTTTAAACTAAAAGGAGTTGATTAAAAATAAACATGAAAACGTGTAATGGAAGATTCTTTGAAATAATGTTTTAAAAATCCATTCATGCCGTATAAGTTAAAAAAACATTCTTCTCGTACTTTTGTCGGAAAAGTCAAAAAAATACCTCGTACGAAAAACGACAAAAGATTCCTTTCATAACTTTTACTAAAAACTCACCGAAGGGTAAAATTAGATTTAAAAAAATTGTAGGAGGATGAAAATAATATATCATATTGAGGAACCATTTATTTGGATGATAAAATACACCCCAGTAAATGCCAAAGTATAAACAATCTCGGATAAAAATGAGATTGTGATATTTTCCCTTACCTTAGGTCTGATTTTCTTCGTATGTGTCCGAACCTCATTTATATTGATTTAAATAATGTCATTGACTTATTACAGAATCATATTCATTGTTATGATATCATATATGGTTCACTTATGACTTTATATTACCCGTTCTTTTGTAAATTCCATGTTAAAGAAGCGTTTTGGGTAAAATCATTTCATTTATCATAGGTGTTTTGACTTGTTATTCTTGATATTATTATTATTTATATCATGATTTACTTACTTCCAGAATATAAAATATTATTTATATATCATATATATTCAGTTTATATATATATAATAGATAGATAAATGAAATGAAAAACACCATTCATGGAGACGGTAGTCCGTACGTACGCATGAATGTTGTTTTCCTTTCCTTATTGTCTTGAATGGAAGTAAGTAGATGACATACATATATATATATACATAAATCCAGTAGCTTTATAATGTCATATATTTCATTATTATTTCTTATATATACTTTGTAATCATTCTTAAATGGTTAATATGGAGAATGAATCTCATCGCATCGTGGAGACGGTAGTCCGTACGTACGCACGACCGATTATATCATTCCCATGATCGTGGAATTGTGTTGAAATGTATGTATACTATTTCAGTATCAATATAACTTTATAATAATCATATATAGTTACTCATTACACCATTATACCCATCCAATTAATGTGGTGGCGGAAAATAGATTACACCACGGCGTGGAGACGGTATTCCATACGTACGCACGCGCAGTGATTTCATTTTTCCGTAGGATGGATAGAAGGTGAATTAGGGTTGATTCATATCTATAATAACATATCAGTATTTAATTAATACTGATGTTATTACTTTATCATGAAACAACTAAAGAAGAAGAAGTTGAAGAAGAAAGAAATTGAAAAGATCGGTAAGGAATATTACCTCTTCTTTGGAACGCCTCTTTGAACCCTCCACTTAGGGAACTAAGATTGGTCTTTGAAGAATACCAGGACCTCTAGGATTATTCTAGGGAATTGGAGAAGGGATTTTGGCAGGGTTTGGCCGAGCTTGAGTGCTAAAATTGGTGTGAGGAGGAGGGGGAGGAGGTGGCCTTTTATAAGGGAGGAGAGGGGCACCTTAGAAATATCTCAAAATATTATTTTATATTAAAGTCAAAATCGGTTTTTAATGGTTCCAAAGGGTCTTATTTCTAAGATAATGTGGGGATGGGTCGAAATCCTTTCATCCAATAGGATTTAGACAAGTTTAGGTTATTATTTTAACCTTATCAATTAGATTTAACTCTAAGTTAAATAATTTAACTTTTACCGTGTCTTTTTGTTTTCTTTCACTATATGCTTAATACACTTAATATAACATGCCAAACGAACCTTAAATTTTTTATTATTAATATATATATCCTTATCTAAGTCATTTGGCCGAACCGTAGATTTGTAGGAATAAAATAACAATTAATAATATAATATTTTATTTGAAAACTATTTTGTGTCAATTTTAACACAATTTGATATATGATTTTTGTGAAAGTAATAACAGAATTATATGTTCTAACAAAGTTGCTTAAATCAACACTAATATATCATAGTAACCTAGAAAATTAGTTTAATTCATAAAAAGTCTCAAATTACATTTAATTTGGTATTTATATCATCAATTATGTCAATATTTCATTAATAAGATAATTATTGCATCATCATTGTGTCATAAATAAATTAACTTATTTGATGTCTAAAAATTAAAAATAAAATACCATTATGTAGGAAATATTTTTAGCTTTCTAATTAATATTTACAATCTAATTTATCTTATGTATAACCCTATATTAAAAATGTTTTCTTATATAAACATTGATTATAACTCTTTTAACACTTCTTTGAATTAAATAATAATAAATGTCCTAATCTAATCCAAGTGGGCCTAAATGATAATATTTTAAACTTAAGGTTGTTTTTTGTCGATATACACTTGTCCAATAGGATTAGGACATGTGTTAGGGTAATATTAATATCATATTTACCCTTAGTTACCCTATTTACTATTAACCGCGGTAAAAAAAGTAAAAAGTTACTATTAACCAAAAAATTATTTTTATCTCATTGAACAACATTTTACTTACTGATATCAACCTTGTCTGTCAGATTTTCGAAATTCCATTCACAGAAGCGGTAAAATTATGTTTTATGCAAAATTCAGTTTTTATCCTACCACTTAGTGGTTTCCCTATTCATCAAAAATTGAAAGTTTTCAGAAAATTACCAAACATTAGGCCTAAGCTATATTTGATATTATGAACTCAAAAATGATTTCTATTTTACCAAATTCAAAACATATCAGTTGCATTAATTAATTTAAAATATTAATTCTCGTCGTCAAAACAAATAGCGTGTTCTTAAGAGATAATAACTATCAAAAGATTGACACTTGTTTATGTCTGGTTTAAATGTGAAATTACATCCAATTACCAATATTGTATTAAATTGTAAAAAATATTCTAAATATACTTTCAAACCACTGAAACTAATAATTTATCACTATTAATTATTTCGATTGAAAAAGTTATTTTTAAATAAAATTTAGTACTTTTCACTATTCATCAAAATATGAAAGTTATCTGAAAATCACAAAAATTTCACCCTAAGCTAATTTCGATATTAAGAATCCAAAAATGAATTCCATTTTAAAAAATAAAATTTACAAAATTTCAAAAAGTGGTTATTACTATTCATAACGGCTAGTTTTAATAATATTTTAATAGCATATTGTTGTTTAGTGAAACTCGTTATTGCGTACTACACATGCTATCGAGGAAGGTCGCGATTGCGTGTAATGCAAGGAAAGTCAAGGATGCGTGTTGTGCAAGCTCCTTTTGGTGTAGCGTACAACAAAATACATTAGTGAAATTAAAAGAATATTTTTCATAAAATTTTGGGTTGTTACATTCTACCCCCCTTAAAATGAATTTCTCCCTCGAAATTCGTCGGGGTTATAAATGGTTTACTATTCGACAGTTTCATTAATAGAAACCCACATCGTAAAAAGGAATACCAAAACCAATATTTAAAAACTAAAGTATGAAACGTAACGGTTACCCAAATAAACTAATCACTGGGTTTCCACATAGGTGAAAATATGGATATGGAAGAAAAATATAACCATCATGTTCTAATGGAGAGTGGTAGAGAACATGGCTATGGAAAAGACAACAATCACAAATCCATATATTTGTGACGATCTAAGGTACCATCTGATTAATCAGATATAAGGGCACTAGGACAACATTTTTGGTTTTCAAGATCGTTTCCTTAAAGTTGAAGAATTTGAATTAGAATAAATACTTACTTTATTTTGGTACAATCTCACTTTTGTTCGTGCGTTGAACAATTTCCACTTCATCACTCAAATAAATGAAGTTGAATTTGTTATTCGTGAAGTGTTAGCAGATCATGTGATAGAATGATGTGTCATTCCATCTGTCTCAAACAAAAGGTAAGCAAACGTTATTAAATATACATAAGTCATTCTATAGTGAAATTAATCATATATGGTTCCTAAAATGGACTTATACTTCATATATCATACTGCATAATATAATAAAACTATCTTCTACTAAACAGGGACTTCATGCAGGCCAGTGGTAGGCGATAAAGGCCAGTCGCACTTCGGTTGTGGGTTCGATTCCCACATCCTTGTCCGACGCGATGGGTTGTCGCCTGTCCTGCAGGTTGTCCTTTTTCTAAAACTATATTACTATAACATCCCATCAATAATATTGAAAAAACTTCTATCCTTAAACAATACTAACTTATGTCCAACATAATCCATTACAATCTTTAGGCTTATCCATAATACTGTTGTCCACTCTCATAATATAGTGAAAATGATTACCAGAGATTTAATACCATCATTGATCCCCATATATCATAAGATATGTTTTGTTGGTCACATTCCAAAAATTCAATGTCATTAATCTTGTATTCTCTTGAATACCCATTGAGCCTTAGTGAAAACATGAATGTAGTTAAAAGTTAACACTTTCCACATACCAAAATCCTCAAAATTCTATATACTCAAACCATGATATCACTTAGTCCTTATATCAATCATGAGCTCATGAATACTGTCAAAAATTTCATTTTCTCTTTATCACCTCATTATGCGCATATCATCCACTTTCCAAAAAAATATCTGAATTACTTTGAATACCACATTAGACCAATACATAAATATTCCAATACTCCATGATACAATATTATTTTGGAATCCCATTACATAAACACTTAATCATTCCACCACATCGTTGTCATATTCAACATTTCCAATAGTGATCGCATGTGACTTCCCTTTGTCCTTTTCCTTAAGCGGTTGCTCATATCGATCATCACTAACCCTTGGATTAGGGCATTTATTAGCATAATGCCCCCATTTCCTTGCACTTGAAGCATTGAAGTGTTGGTTGTGCGTTCTCTGCAGTGTTTGGTTTATTTACATCATTAGAATCCCTTTTTCCATTACTTCGACACTCAGCTGCTCGATGACCTTCTTTTCCAAACTTAAAACATTTTCTAATCCCTTTAAGACAATCTCCACCATGCTTCTTTCCACACTTTGTTCATAAGGAAACATTCATATTCTTTTCACCATTATTCGGAGATTTCTCCTTGAACTCCATCTTTCGTTTCTTGTCAAAACCATGAGATGGATATGTAACACCAACATCCATTTCTACCTTGATAGCACAACACACAATTTCTTCATAGCTACTGAAGTCTCTTATAGCTAATGCCCTTCGAAGACTTGGTTTTAAGCCACTGAAAAATCGATCAACTTTACTTCCAGGTTGGATGATAATGCCAGATGCATACCTTGCAAGTCTTGTAAAATTTGTTTCGTATATACCAACAGATTCATCATCCTTCTGCTTCAGCTCAAGAAACTCCTTTTCCATCTTTTTTCGAAGAATACGAGGGAAGTACTTACTGAAAAACAAGTTCTTGAACTCGTCCCATTCCATGGACTCAATTTCATCTCTTGGCCTCGTATTCTTGATAAGATTCCACCATTGATTAGCTTCACCTTCCAAACGATATACTACTAAGATGAATTTATCATGTTCAGAACATTGAAGAACTGAAAATATCTTTTCAGTGGTACTGATCCATTATTCAGCAACAAGTGGATCGGAAGTCCCACTGAAAGAAGGTGGACGTTGCCTCATTAAGGACTCAATAGAATATTGTTCCCTTCTCTGCTCATTTGGAAGTCCATAATGATTCATAGCTTGTGTAAGGATAGCAATAAGATTTTGCACTCCATCTCCCATAACATTTGTTTGTTTAGGAGGACAGTCATCGCATTGTCCATTGCATTGATCAACACGTTTCCTTCGGGTTCCAGCCATCGTCTAAAACCCAAAAAGAATAGTGTGAGAGGAAAAAATCATGCTAGGGAAAACAACATAATAAAGGGGGAGTATCTTCAATATCTAACATCTTAGGTTTAATTCTATGATAGTTAGCGTAGTTCTATCACTATAACCTATACGTATACTTAACCTTAGGGACATTACTAGACATACCTTAGAAATATCTATAGGGATCTCACTAACGTTCTCACATCCTAGATTCCAAAGGTTGACTAAACCTTTCCTCTGATACCAACTGTAGAGACCCGAAGTTTGACATACATTGACATTACATTACATTTGCAGAATACTTAGTACATAACAAAAACACACACACAAGGATCGTAATAGTATAGTGTCTTTGGAAACTCGGAACGTAATCTGTTAATAGTGGTGGAAGATCTTCAATATCTCCCATAAAGATCTCCCCTTTTTTACCTAAAACCTTTCATTATATCCTGAGGAAAAGAAAACATAAAAGGGTGAGCTCAAATGCTCAGTAAGGGTAAACAAAAGAAAAATCAATCACATCATATTCATAAGAACATAACTTTTAGAAATCTTAACCTGCAAAAGAGAGCATAATTTCATAACATGGGATAAATTGTAGTAGTGAAATGAAATCCCAATTATCATAACATAAAACATGAAACTTTGTGGCATAAAAACATAATCAAAGAGAATCATTTCTTGTCAGTCAAGACTCATTTCCAAGACTCTCTTAGTGTACAAAGTCCATTTCTGAATCGAGTAACCCTCGTTTCAGTCCTGTTTCACTGAACCGGTATAACCTACCGTTCCAGCCATGTCTATCTCATGAGATATAAAATATTTATCCAATTAATTGGAGGGAGATATAGGTCCCACCCATCTCATAATGATACCATTATTATGTGTGCCACAAAATCATAAACCATACATCATTGCATAACCCATGTAATAAAAATGGGAATCTTAAACATCATGACATCATAAAACAATTCATATAAGTTAAAGGAATTCATAAAAATAATTCCATCACAACATAATCAATTCAATGTAATAATAGGGATAAAAATAGAACCCTTTATTATCTTAGATGGAAAATAATTTTGATAAAACACTTGAACTCCATTCTTAAGGAAAATATCCTTTCTTCTTCAAAAACATTTTTCCTTTCTTAACATGTCATACAACTTTAAACTAAAATGAGTTGATTAAAAATAAACATGAAAACATGTAAAGGAAGATTCTTTGAAATAATGTTTTAAAAATCCATTCATGCCGTATAAGTTAAAAAAAACATTCTTCTCGTACATTTGTCGGAAAAGTCAAAAAAATACCTCGTACGAAAAACGACAAAAGATTCATTTCATAACTTTTACTATAAACTCACCGAAGGGTAAAATTGGATTTAACAAAATTGTAGGTGGATGAAAATAATATAACATATTGACGAAACATGTATTTGGATGATAAAATACACCCCAGTAAATGCCAACGTATAAACAATCTCGGATATAAATGAGATTGTGATATTTTCCCTTACCTTAGGTCCGATTTGCTTCGTATGTGTCCGAACCTCCTGTATAATGATTTAAATAACGTCATTGACTTATTAAAGAGTCATATTAATTTTTATGATATCATATATGGTTCACGTATGACATTATATTACCCGTTCTTTTGTAAATTCCATGTTAAAGAAGCGTTTTGGGTAAAATCGTTTCATTTATCGTAGGTGTTTTGACTTGTTGTTTTTGACATTATTATTACTTATATCATGATTTACATACATACAGAATATAAAATATGATTTATATATCATATATATTCAGTATATATATATATATATAACAGATAGATAAATGAAATGAAAAACACCGTTCATGGAGACGGTAGTCTGTACGTACGCATGAACGCTGTTTTTCCTTTCCTTATTGTCTTGAATGGAAGTAAGTAGATGACATACATATATATATATATATATAAATAAATCCAGTAGATTTATAATGTCATATATTTCATTATTATTTATTATATATACTTTGTAATCATTCTTAAATGGTTAATATGGAGAATGAATCTCATCGCATCGTGGAGACGGTAGTCCGTACGTACCGACGAGCGATGATATCATTCCCATGGTCGTGGAATTGTGTTGAAGTGTATGTATACTATTTCAGTATCAATATAACTTTATAATAATCATATATAGTTACTCATTACACCATTATACCCATCCAATTAATGTGGTGGCAGAAAATAGATTACACCACGGCGTGGAGACGATATTCCGTACGTACGCACGCGCGGTGATTTCATTTTTCCGTAGGATGGATAGAAGGTGAATTAGGGTTGTTTCATATCTATAATAACATATCAGTATGTAATTAATACTGATGTTATTACTTTATCATGAAACAACTAAATAAGAATAAGTTGAAGAAGAAAGAAATTGAAAAGATCGGTAATGGATATTACCTCTTCTTTGGAACGCCTCTTTGAATCCACCACTTAGGGAACTAAGATTGGTCTTTGAAGAATACCAGGACCTATATGATTATTATAGGGAATTGGAGAAGGGATTTTGGCATGGGTTGGCCGAGCATGAGTGCTCAAATTGGTGTGAGGAGGAGGGGGAGGAGGTGCCCTTTTATAAGGGAGGAGAGGGGCACCTTAGGAATATCTCAAAATATTATTTTATATTAAAGTCAAAATCGGTTTATAATGGTTCCAAAGGGTCTTATTTCGAAGCTAAAGTGGGGATGGGTCTAAAGCCTATCATACAATAGGATTTAGACATGTTTAGGGTATTATTTTAACCTTATCAATTAGATTTAAATCTAAGTTAAATAATTTAACTTTTACCGTGTCTTTTTGTTTTTCTTTCACTATATGGTTAATAAACTTACTATAACATGCCAAACGAACCCCAAAATTTTTATTATTAATATATATATTCTTATCTAAGTAATTTTGTCGAACCTTAAATTTTTAGGAATAAAATAACAATTAATAATATAATATTTGATTTGAAAACTATTTTGTGTCAATTTTGACACTATTTGATATATGATTTTTGTGAAAGTCATAACAGAATTATATGTTAGAAAAAAGTTTATTAAATCAACACTAATATATCATTGTATCCTAGAAAATTAGTGGAATTCATAAAAAGTCTCAAATTACATTTATTTTGGTATTTATATTATCAATTATGTCAATATTTCATTAATAAGATAATTACTGCATCATCTTTGTGTCATAAATAAATTAACTTATTTGATATCTAAAAATTACAAATAAAATGCCATTATGTAGGAAATATGTTTAGCTTTCTAATGAATATTTACAATCTAATTTATCTTATGTATAAACCTATATTAAAAATGTTTTAGTATATAAACTTTGATTTTAACTCTTTTAACTCTTCTTTGAATTAAATAATAATAAATGTCCTAATCTAATCCATGTGGGCCTAAATGATAATATTTTACACTTAAGATTCTTTTTGGTCGAGATAAACTTGTCCAATAGGATTAGGACATGTGTTAGGGTAATATTAATATCATATTTACCCTTAGTTACCCTATTTACTATTAACCGCGGTAAAAAAAGTAAAAAGTTACTATTAACCAAAACATTATTTTTATCTCATTGAACCACATTTTACATACTGATATCAACCGTGTCTGTCCGATTTTCGAAATTCCATTCACAGAAGCGGTAAAATTAAGTTTTATGCAAAATTCAGTTTTTAACCTACCACTTAATGGTTTCACTGTTCATAAAAAATTGAAAGTTTTCAAAAAAATACCAAACATTAGGCCTAAGCTATATTTGATATTATGAACTCAAAAATGATTTCTATTTTTCCAAATTCAAAACATATCAGTTGCATTAATTAATTTAAAAAATTAATTCTCGTCGTCAAAACAAATAGCGTGTTCTTATGAGATAATAACTATCAAAAGATTGACACTTGTTTATGTCTGGTTTAAATGTGAAATTACATCCAATTACCAATATTGTATTAAATTGTAAAAATATCTTCTAAATATTCATTCAAACCACTCAAACTAATAATTTATCACTATTAATTATTTCGATTGAAAAATTTGTTTTCAATTAAAATTTAGTACTTTTCATTATTCATCAAAAGATGAAAGTTATCCGAAAATCACCAAAATATCACCCTAAGCTAATTTCGATATTACGAATCCAAAAATGAATTCCATTTTGAAAAATAAAATTTACAAAATTTCAAAAACTGGTTATTACTATTCATAACATCTAGTTTTAATAATATTTTAATAGCATATTGTTGTTTAGTGAAACTCGTTATTGCGTACTACACACGCTATCGAGGAAGGTCACGATTGCGTGTAATGAAAGGAATGTCAAGGATGCGTGTTGTGCAAGCTCTTTTTGTTGTAGCGTACAACACAAGACATTAGTGAAATTAAAAGAATATTTTTCATAAAATATTGGGTTGTTACATTACGTTTGATAAACTTAAAAGGTAATCTTTCCTATACATCCAAATAACTAGCAGTAGATATTCTTGATTCTTCACTTCTTGTAAGCTCCGTTAGAGAATATTCAGAAGATTTTTTTTGAATAAAATGGAATATTACCAAGATAATCAGTAAAGAAACCTTCATGAGGCATTTCCAAACATTCATCCCAGTCCTTGGATGGAAAAGTTATCTCTTTTCACTTTACTACAGACTTCATCCTCACTTCTAAAAATACATCTAGAAATATATTCATGTTGAGATAAAACTAATGCACAATCTAGGCGTATAAAATTATTTCATTTTTTGAGAACTAGCTAGCCTACTATGAGATTCTATCACCCTTAACAAAATATACCTTCTTGAAGAAATACATTCTGCAAATACTTCTTTCTCGGATGTAACAACTTGGCATCTTAAACCAGGATTTACCATATCACTGGTCTCACCCTTATAATTCTTAAATGATAGAGATTCCCTTGAATAATGCATCACACCCTTTTTCCTTGCCATTGAAAGGGTATGGATTATAAGGGAGTGAAAATTTCATTGGTAGAGAAGTATAGTGTCGAAGATAATAGGGTTAAGGGCATAGAAGATGGTGAACGATCGAAATGTATTGAATTTTTTATATCATTTAGGGATTATAAATCGTAAATCACAAAAAAAGTTGAAAAGAAGCAAAGAAAACATAAAACCGTGTAATTTTACTTAAAATAGATAGAATTACAAAATGTTCCTTAAGACATAGGATTCTTAAGATCAGGTTCCCACGATCGATTTCAAGTGATCGATTTCTCAGATCGACTTCACAGAATAGTTTCACATATAAATTTCACATATCAATTCCACATATCATTTTCACATAATAGTTTCACACACCAGTTTCACAAATTGGTTTCACATATCAGTTTCACAGATCGCATTCACATATCGGGTTCACATATCATTTTCATAGATTAGTTCCATAGATCAGTAGATATTTTCAAAGGAAACATATGTTTGACCGGACATTAGATATTTATCATTCCTAGTTCATGTCTGATGTAGTTCATTCTCTCAGAGTATAAGGGTTAGGTGAATATTTTAGCAAGATGATGATCAGTCCTGATAAACTTAAGAGTTATATCCCATTTTTGATATTTATCTCTCATAAAGAGATGTATTACATCAAAATATTTTCTTCTATAATGAGAAATTGGATTCATAAAAATTCTAATAGCAATTTTTTGTCACAGTTTATGGGGATATGTCTGAATTGAAATCCATAGTCTAATACAGTGTGTTTCATCCAAAAAATTTGTGCATAACAACTACGAGTAGCAATGTACTTTGCTTCAGTATTTGATAACGTAATTGATTTTTTCTTTTTACAGAACGATGATATTAGTGATATTCCAAAAAATGACATGTTCTGGAGGAACTCTTTATTTCTAACTTACATTCACCAATATCAGTATCTGAATGACTAACTAAATCAAAAGAATGACATTTAGGATAAAATAGTCCTAAATTAGTTGTATACATGATGTATTTGAAAACACTTTTAACAGCATTTAAATGTGACTCCTTTGTGTGTTCATTAAATACTGTACACATACACACACACAAAATAATATATATCCTACTCAAAGTTTTGTTCAGAAAACTACCAATCATTCCTCTGTATTGAGTTTGATCAATAGATTTTACATTTTAATCCAGATCTAACTTACATGTAGAACTCTTAGGGGTTTCACTAGACATAATGCGATCAAGTCCATATCATTTAAAATGATATTTAGTATATTTATTTTGATTAAAAATAATGCCTTATTTATTTTGAAATATTTTAAATCCATTAAAATATTTATGTTTACACATCACACTCATTTTTAACTCACATTGCATTATTTTTTAAAAAATATTTCATAGATAATTTGTAGATGATCCAAAGAAAATATCATCTAAATATATTTTATCTATTAAAAATTATTTTAAAATTATTTTAATAAAAAAAGTAGGATCTGCATGACCTTTATTAATGCCTTTAGAAATATAAAAATTACTTAATCGTTCATACCAAGTTCTTAGATCTTGTTTCAACCCATAAAATGCTTTAAGTAATTTGAATACGTGATTTGGAAAATGTGGATTTGTAAAACCTATGGTGTTTCCAAAAAAAACATCCTCAACTATTAAACCATTTGAGAGTTCACTTTTGTCATTCATTTGGTAAGGTTTAAAATTCATGCATCTTATATAGGCAAGTAAGATTCTAATGGCTTCAAGAATAGCTACCGGTGCAAAGGTTTCATCATAATCAATTCCTTTTTCTTTACCATATCATTGTGCAACCAACCTAGATTTGTTTCTAAATATATTTCTAGATTCATACACTTTATTTCTAAACACCCATTTGATTCCTATGGTCAAAATATCATTTGGTCTATCTACAAGTTTTCAAACATTATTTCATTTAAATTGGTTATGTTTATCTTGGAAGGGTATTATCCAAAATTCATAAATGATTGCATCATTGATATTTTTTCATTCATGTTGTGAAAAAATTGCTTGAGGATAAAGATGATTTCTTAGGGAAGCGGTAGTTTCTGTTCTTCAATCTAAATATCCAACAACAACATCTAAGGGATGATACTTAAGTATCCTAGTTCACCAATTAATGGTAGGATTGGCTATTTCACGTTCGATATTTTGATCCTGTAAATTATGGCTAGGATCTGGAGAATTTATAGAACATTGAGTTGTCATTGATTCTTTCATATGATGATTTGAGGTTTTATCATTAATATCCAAATTGGATTTATCCTCTTCAATATTTTTTAGTGAGGTCTTAGGCTCATGTGGATTTGTTGCATAAAACATGACATGTACAAATTCCTCAACACAAATTGTTATATTATTAAAAACTATATTGGATTTTATTTATGTAGAATATCAATTAAATATTCCTTCATCACTTTTAGAGGAAAATTTATTTAAATTGTCTTTAGTGTTATAAATATAAACATTACATCCAAAGACTCTAAAATAAAATTATTTTGGTTTTTTATTTTTCTACAAATCAGAAGGGATTTTCTTATGGATGGGTATGATAAAGACATTATTTATTATGTTACATGTTGAATTAAAAGATTCAAAAAATAATAAATAAATAGGTGATATTTATTAAGCCTAGTTCGGGATACTTCCTAGAGAGTTCTATTTATTCTTTATACCACACCATTTTGTAGATGTGTCAGAGGGGAAGAGAATTTATGATTTTATCCATTTTGTGAGCTTAATGATTCAAAATCATGATTCTCAAACTCATTTCCATGATCAGTTCTTAAAGATTTAATCATAATTCCACTTTGATTTTCTACTATACATTGTAAAGTGAAAAAATATTCACTCTTGTGCGCTAAGAAAAAAGTCCAAGTATAACTAGATATATCATCTTCAAGGACATAAACATAGTTTATCCCATTGAGACTCATAAATCTATATGGTCCAAAAAAATTTATGTGAACTAACTCAAGATGTGGATAATTATTTACTCTTTTCACGGGTTTGAAGTACATTTTATGTTACTTTCCTTTTGGAAAAGGATTGCACAACATATTGACAGGAAACCCTAATTTAGGTAGGTATTTAACTTAAATGTTTCTAGTTAACATCTTAAGATAGTGTATATTATAATGTCCTTGTTTTTTTGCCAAATATTGGACTCTTTTTGTAAGGGATTTAGTGAAGAAACATATTGTGAGTCTAGTGTGTCTAAATTAATAGCATATACATTATCATTTCTAAGACCAATAAATACTAAGTTAGTCTTGGAATCAAAAACATGGAATAATTAATTTTTGAATTTAACATTATATTCATCATCACATAATAGAATTATGATAAGTAGGTTACACATTAATCCATTAACATAATGTACTTTGGCAATTGAAATAGATTTAGGGTTACTAATCTGTCTAAGGTGAATGATATTTACTTTACCATTGTCACAAAATGTGACATGTACTCTATAAATCTTCATAATACTTATAAATATTTAATTGACCCATGTAATATGTCTTTAAAACCCACTATCCAAGGACCCTATATTTCTATAGGTTCTCTTTAGGAAGTTTACCTAAAAAATAGTTCATCCGAGAAACAATTTTAGTACCCATATTTTCTGGTTCCACATATAAAATTAATATAAAAGTTAGGAAACCACAATTGTCTTATGAGATTACTATCTACAGAATATAGAGTGTTTGAATGATAAAATATTTTTGGTCCTGAAAAATTGAATGCAGTAAAAGAATTCATGGAACAGGAACCTCTATTATAATTCTGGTTATAGAAGAAAGAATGTCATTTTCCAGATTTGGTTATAAAATGTGATTTGGATAAATTACATTGATCTGGTTGATATCATATCCCAAAATTATACTTAGGATCTATTTGTTTACCAATAATTTGAGTAAGGGTATGTTTTCCACTGTAATAATTTTCCATGTCCTTATATAATTTCTCATTAAACATTTTTAACTAATTAGTTTCCTTGGGTAGTTAATCATTTTTCTCATTTTCACTTGTATGTTCTAATATAATAGTCACAATAAGAGCATGATATTCCTACAATGATTAACACTTATCTTTTAACTCATTGCATGTTTCTTATAGATTTTTTCAACATTTAAATAATTCATCATTAGTCATATTCATAGATGCACTTTATTTTTCATAATAATCGGAATTATGTGTGCAGTAGAGTCTATAGTTACCTCAGTTTTTTTTAGAATAAAATATTAGCTATATCATCCTTCTCATCATGAGATGAAGAAGATTCACTAGATCTGTACTCAGAGGCACTCTAGGTGGTGTTCATTGATTTCTTATACATTCTATAATTATTTTCATAATTCATCTAGTATTTCATCATTGAACATTCATCGTTGACACATCCTTTACATTTAAAATCGTTGAAAATTATCACTTTTGATTTATAATTTATATTTCAATCATTTTTCTTGTTTCCCTTGTTAGCATACATTCTTTTGTAGTTTGGATTTAAAAAAAAACTTTTCTAATAAATTTTATTGAATCTTCTGGCTAGATAGGCCATTTCTTCATCACAATCTACAGATGATTCTTCTATAATAGAGTTTTCAATAGCCACTTGAACATTATCATTGTCATTAATTTTTGAGGTAGTAGTCTTAAAGGCTATAGTATTTTGTTTTGGTTCTTACTCTTCTCGATTTACCTTCAATTTCTCTTCATATATCATTAATTTTCAAATCAATTCCTTCCCTAGAATCTTATCAATGTCTCAAAATTATATAATGGTCACATATTTCCACCTATATATTTCTGGTAAGCATCGTAGAATCCTAAAATCTTCTCTTTGGTTGTAACTTATGATCCTATGAAAAATCATGGTATTCAAAATTTCATTGAACCTGAGATAAATATCAGAAATATATTTGTTAGGATTCATTCTGATGTTAGACTATTTAATTGAATAATTATTTAATCTCATTTATTTAATATTATATTTTACTTATTGAGAAATAGATAAAGTGTCCCAAATCTCATGTGCAGTTTTACAGGGAGAAATACGATTAAACACATCATCTTCTAGTGCACAGTACAAAGCATTCATTTCATTACAATAATTGTTATAAGTAGTCCTGGTAGGATCATCCCAATTTTTTCTAGGAGTTTGAGGATTGGAATATATACTTTCAATAGCTGTCTATATTTCAATCCCCATGCTTTTTAGATGAATTTTCATTTTAAGCAACTACTGAGCATAGTTACTTCTATTAATGAAAGGTGGTATACTGCTAGAATACCTTTATAATATATTATCCATGATATAAATGGTAAAATAATTTCATAGAGTTAATTTTTTTGAATTAACAAGTATTTTAAGGTCATTGAAAAACAACTACAATCACAGTTGAAAATATTGGACAACTGACAATAATTATTAAATCCTTTGATACCAAATGTAAGTTGGAGTATATCACTCAATAGAGAGGGGGGTGAAATGAGTATCTTTTATAATTTATATTTAAAATGGTTCTTTTAATTAGATCCCCCAATTAAAATATAATCACTACAAGATTCTAGTGAATTTATAAATGTCTTGAATGTTTAATTAATTTCTAAGAAGATTCATTAGTTCTCAGCATTACCAATCTAACGATTAGTCAAAAATTTGAAACTAATATACTAATTCCAAATAGATATATACACTTTCTAAACTAACTATAAATGTTCAATTTAGTTTTATTTGAAATGAAATAAACATAGATCTGATTAAACTAAAAGATAAATACACAGTGGATAAAAATAAGAGGTTCAGTCTCTAGATGAGACTAAGTACTCTCCACATAGTGATCAACTACCACCATGTAGTTTATATTAACAATATTTTGGACCTACAACCATGATCTGGGTTCACAACTGCTCACAAGGTTCTCTAGGTCACACTAGACCATTACCAAATTTATTTATGGAAAGAACAACAAACAAATCAAACTTGATCTCTTCCTCTATTCTACATGGGATAAAAGAGAAAAAAATGTGAGTGTGAGGTTGTTGAGTATCCTCTAATTATACATTAGGGACAATGTGTGTTTACCAAACAAAATGCATACACTACTCAAAAATGTAAACACAATACCACAACAATGTTATAAATGAATAATTGAGTTTAGAAATCTCAGCATGTTATGCACTAATGCTCTGAACTAGATTAAAGAATAGAAAATGATATTCGAGTCCTCTTCTGGATGATGAATTCAGAACTAGTATTGTAGCATCTTTACTCTAGCTTCCACGTGTGAAAAGTTTATCTCTTCAATGTTAGGATTTATAGGTAAATTCATCTTGTTCTTTCTTGTCTTATTGAACTCCTTATGTACTATAGGTTTGAGTTTATGCACCACTTTTGAGTTCTTTTTTCACTATTTAGCACATTCTCTTGCTCTGTACCACACTAACACATTGCACTATTTAGCTTGTAGTCCTTTTATATTTGCAGGTCCATAAGGCATGAATATCTTCCCACAAGCATGTACCTCGTAATGTCTATAGATATTCTTATAGACAACATTAAATATAATCAAAAAAATTAATTTGTCTAAATATGATCATTATAAATAAATTTTAATTAAAAAAATTTATAAATTATTTATGACTATCAGTGACTCATAAGTATCGGTTACTCATTCACATCAGTCTATCATCATGGGTTTGTCAGCATCGGTCTGTGAGCATTGGTCTATCATCATCGGTGTATCAGTGTCGATCTATCGGCATCAGTGAATCAATGTATCGGTGAGTTATTTCCATCGGTATCTGAGACTCATAGTATTGGTGAATAGTGGGCTCGTACATAGTATAACAAGAGTGGGGGACTCCATGAATAGAATAATAGTGTGGTTCATTATTCCTAATGTCATAGAATAAGTGATTCTATGGCCATATATATATTTTAAGTATAATTTTCATTATCTGGTGTTATTATAATTATCATGGATCTTTATTCCCACATTAATAATCTATAAGAATTAATCATGTCTTTAGAAATAACACATTGTTAATTTTTTCTCATTTACATTTAATAATAAGATGGTTGTAACCATAGTTCCATTTATTTCACATGTAGTGGTTACATTACTCACATAAAATTAAATTCATTATTACTGATAAGGGTAATGTTCATTCCATTGAAATACATTCATCTTTTTTCAGAATGATATTTAAAATTAAATGTAAATTCAAACACACCAATAGGCGTTTTGGATTTATAACCATGAATTCCAATTTACAATTTAATAGGAAATACCCAAATAAATGGCTCACTCTGAGGTAGACGATATTGATAGGAATTGGGTTTTAAAAACTTTTTAGCTTCCAGGAAGATTTTTTTAGAAATATTCAAATTAGGGGAAACTTGTAATTAAACCATTTTGTGTCACATCTCAAATATTATAAAACATCAACACATGAAGGGTTAAATATTAGAACTTCTACCTCATTCCCTTATAATACTCTTTCTCTAGTACTGGCCATTATTTTTTCCTAGATCAAAGAAAAAGGATAAATTGTCTGTTGTAATGAAAAAAAGGAAATATGATTCTTCATATCAGTAATTCCGTTAAGATAATGTGAAATAGATAATAGAATACGAAAAATATAGTACACCCTGATGGCTATCCAAGGAGACCAATCATGGAGGAATTAGAGTGTGGATAGATAAGATACTGAAGATCCTAAGATATTCCAAGGAGGGAGCTCAATGGGAGACGAAACCCACATATCGAAAAAAATAGAGGAGAATGGAGGTGGGGGATTGGTTACAAGCTTTCAGTGGAAAAGGAAAATTAACCATCATTTAATGGTGGCATAGTTTTGGAAATGGTTGGAAAACTGAGTGCCAGCAGTGGCCAAGGAACAACCTTATGGGGGACCCTCACAGTTTCATGCACCTGGTTTTACTAACCATGTAAACTCCTCTTCTACACATTTTGATATAATTACAAAGGTATGTATCTCATATCTCACTTTAATGCAAAACTATGTTCCATTCATGCTACTCTCCAACTCCTCTCATGGGAGTTCACATATAGACGTATTGATTCATCAAACAATATGGCCACCTAATGCCCACAATCCCTCACTCACATGGTTTTGGAAGTCATGTGGATTGGATCACTCTCTTACTACTAAACTTGTGTCCTATTGTATTTCTCCATCAGCTGAGGTTCCAAAATTTGAACAATCCTTGGACAACCCCAAAACAACCATGCTCTCATTAGGAATCCATATTAGGTCTAAAACCAGGAATTAGAATGAAATAAGAAAATATTACTTTTATGAAAAATTAGATGATTATAGATGTCCCTGATTAATGTAATTGACCCCTATGGTTTCCTTCCAAGGATGGTAAATCATTATCGGAGAATATCAATAGCCACGAGGTATGTATATAGGCCTTCCAATCCCATGATTCATCTTGTACTGAGTTTTTCTACCATTGAGCCCATACTAATGGGATGGACTCGAGATATAGAGTGTTCATGAGCTGTTCATTGATGTATATGGGATACATATCCAAAGAGGAAACAATATATAGCTTTGTATCCTTAGGATGGGGAAGCTATGAAATTTGTAAGATTTCATGCATGGAATAATGTCTATGTGGTAATTAAAACCCATAAGCTACTGGATCGAATATCTCGAATATCTCTAAATGATCAAAAAATCCCGGAGATCGGTTTCCTTGCCTTTGTATCCATCTATTCCCACAATTGGGTGATAATCATAATAAAATCTATTCCCCAACCTTGAAATATAGAGGAATTCGATGGTGATTGTAATAAGATTGTTTTCTAGACTAAGATGTAGACATCTACTTCTTGATCACCTAAACAAGATGAATACCCAATAACATTACCTATCCTTCCCCTAGCCAACATAAGGTTGAATGAAATGCCCAACTGTATAGGGCCTTATAAGGTTCCATTAGTATTGTCTCATGATAATTGTAACTATATGAAAACATTATGAGTCGGATATTCTTCTCCCAATAACCACTAAAACCAATAACATATTCTTGTAAAATGTCTTCTAGAACATTTATTTTCTGTTTTGATTGTCCATCTATCACAGGGATAAAGGTTGTGTCCAAAAGAAACTATGTACCCATATCTTTCTATAACCCCTACTAGATGATTGATGTAATATGAGAGTCCTTATCTGAAAAAAATTGAAAGAGGGCCCCATGCAGCACTACAGTATCATGAACATACAATCATTCTAGATCATCAACTAATAAATTTTCTATGATTTGAATAAAGTGGCATATATTCAATAGTCAATCCAAGACCAACCAAACTGCATTTCTACCTCTAGGTAAAGTAAGCAATCCAATGAAAAATTCATTCAAAACATCCTCCCATTTTTATTATAGAACTTGTAATGACTGTTAGATACTAGGATTTCATCGGTGGTCCACCTTCACTTAATGATAGGTGGAACACATATTCATATAACCCATTATCTAGGATCTTATCATTGGCTAAAAAAATTGTTGTCGCATATGACAATATATCCAGGAGATACTCGAGTGAACATCATACTATGAATCATGTTACACACACGTTATCTCCTATCACATATCATTGGGAACTTATACACTCCAATTTATTGGTAGGATGTTTTCATCATCGATAGTCCAATATGGAGGTGGGTCATAACATGAAACAATATCCCATATGACCATGACCTCAACATCAGAAAAAATTCTCATCTTCTCATTCTCCAAATTGAATGAGGTTATTGATAGAAATGAATGTACGGACTATACATGGAGGTCTTATACCTTTATGTGAATATCAAAAAGCAGATCCATTATCTATCATTCACTACTAGCCTCATGTACTACCTATTTTTGAGTCCTCTAGATTAGATAAATGGTATGAAGATTGCATTTCCCATGTGTGTAAGCATGCTTGGAGTCAAACAAAAATAGATATTCCATCTATGTTTGCTTCTTATGATTCATGTATCATTTTTTGTAAATATAACTAAGTATTTTTGTGTTCTTAAACACCAAAACACTCCCCCAAATGATAATTCATCAAACAATACTAAGTGTTAACAAAAGAAAAAAACTCAAGATCATGAGTCTGGTAATTCCTCTAATGAGGTCTCAGATTTCACGACCTGTATACCATCACTCTATCTTCATACATCTTAATATCTCCAAGACTATTACTTAATTTTTCACAATAGAAATTATAGCTCCATCCTGACATAGAAATATTCGGTAATAGTGATAAATTCAATATCTCGTTCAAATCATAAATGATGTATCACATGATTCATATTATGTAAACATCACACCCTTGTAAATAAGGCTCGTAATAGGTTCTTATAAGAATGAGAAGTCATGTATAAAATGTATTTATTAAGCAGATAACCCCAAGAAACTATGTATTTCAAACATGTGATTGGGTTGCAACAATGTTAACATAACTCTCACATTATCCTTGTTGAATAAATCTCCTACCAATTAGATAATATGACCCATTATGTGATCCTTGTATCTTCATAAGTGACATTTTCTAATCTTAGCATAAAGCCAGTTTTCCTTTGATGTACTCCAAATGATCTCAATATTATTGTTATGGTCTCTTCACATATGTCAATACACCTAGATTTATTCTCTTAAGACCACCACAAAAGAATGAAGATTTTTATAGAGAACCCTATTCATTAAGTACATGAATATGGTAAGATCGTTCATAAGAATAAATAGCATCATGAGATAAACATATGAACCCTAAAAACAATGAAAATTCATAATAGAATATTTGATGGTTTGTCCCATACCTGATGATAACCTTATATCAGTTCAATCACAGATAATAGTCTCGCTCCTCTAAACTAAATAGGGACGTCATCAATATGAGGTAAACCACATGCGAGAAATAATCATCGATTGAAATTCTAATTATCCACACATAGCATAAGGGTTTCAACCCCATTATTAAAAAAATAACTAGTAAACCTCAAAGAGATATATTAGGAATTTAAAACATATTTTCCAATAAATCATCCAACTACCTCTATATCATGTGAAACTTATTATTATATGTCATATATGGTAGAATTGATACCTTCAAACCTCCATAAACTAGAAAAATATTAAAATCTACCTATCTCTCAATCATTATTTAAAAAATTTCATCAGGGAAAACATCCCAAAATTGTTAGACCATAGGAGGGAATTCAGTCTGATGCAGTCAATGATATTTGATGTAAAGTCTATAATTATTGTCTTTCACTCCACCTATACCATTATCCTCTTTTCTAGCTCTACCCACCTATGCATCTAAATATATTTTTAAAATATATTTACCACTCTTTGGTGATGTAAATGACACCCTCTAACTATAACAATACATATAGGCATGATAAGGAATAAACAAATCCTTTACGATAATGACATCATATTCATCATCTATAGGATGAATAGTTCCTATAAGAAATGTAATCTGGATGCTTCAAGGGGTATTCATTGTAATTTTGTTTACTCTTTTAATGTATACCCAATTGTGTAAAGGATAAAATATTAGTACCTTTAATAGTAAATGTCTCAACATCCATCTCCTTTGGTAATGTCATTACGGAATAAATATGACACGATACTTGGTCATGTTCTAAAAACTCACATCCATGACTAGGTATTCTCCCATGGCACTATATAAATGATGAATGGCTACCATGGACATGAAATCACCCTGTAAATGTACATCCATCTGTAATCTAACATCCTTCATAGATAGGGGCTAATAAACCTAATGCTAAAGATGGAGTTGGAATGGATCATCGCCCACTAGATATAGATAAAAAGGTCATACATAAACATTGTATCTTACATAACATGTCCTATACCTAGTACTCAATGGGTTCAATGGGACACCAAGGAAACCTATTCCCATGAGTCGAAAATTAATGAAATACTACATTAATGTTTTATTGTTTCAACTTGATAATTCTTCTCATGTGGGTAGTCTAATAGGGTCACTTCAAACAAGAAGTCAAACCACAAACTATCTGGGTTATGAACCACCCTAACTTACACTATATTCCTCTAATAGGTTCTCTTTAGTGATAATGGAATGATTCACTATATCCGATACATTATTTAATAAAAATAAATCACTTGAGAATGAATATGATTCCTTATATCATCCTCATCCTTTCTCTCTTACACATGATCATTAGTATTTTAGGTATGCCAAATGATACTAGGTTTTGTTAAATGAAATGTATAGTCCATAACTACCTACAAAATCGGAGGTTGTTTAATGAACACCTTGGCATGATAAACCCTCAAGGAACATGAAAGAAATAATCGAATAATATTGACTATAAAATTCATCAATTCACTTCCTGATACTGATTAGCATGATTAAGAATGTCCAACCAGTGTTTGGTAGATCCATGAAGTATGTAAGTAGATAGTTTGATTTTCCTCATAGGATGTGTCCCCAAATTCATTAATATATACATAATAATATTGACCAATATCTTGATAGCATATGGTCTTCTATCCCACAAAATGTGGGAGGATACTACTATTGGAACTCCAATGTCAAATATCCCACATAAGGGTAATAGCACAGAGCTACATGTATATTATGCATTACTTTCAAAAATCATCATCAAAAATAAGAATCATAACCTCCGTCAGAATTAGGAATAAGTTCCACAGGTGGCACTAATATAGGTATAACTGGAATCTCATGGCCCACCACCTATAGAGCGTTGTCATCACCACCCTCCTAGATTAAGACCTAACAACATTGTGGTGGAATAGCTCAACAAATTCCAAACGCAAACCTGAAGTCAAGTATTATTAAGGATTAATCATCAAATGAAATAATTGAATTGGTAAAAATAATTATTATATAATGTTCACACCCCTCTTTCATCTCAATGTGTTAGGTCTATGAGATAGAAATATTTATATAGAACATAAGAGACACAACCTACTACCCACTACTATGTATAGGATATGGTCAAGCACTATATTTGTGCTTCAATTTCATTTAAAAAAATTATGATCAGAACAGAATTTTCATTAAATGGTTGAACCAACTGGTTCAAAATTTCTAATCCATAATGGCCCATAAAACATATTAGCAAAAATGTTTCATCCACCTAATCCATACCATAAAACATTCCAGTCTATCCCACTATTGCTCAATGACTCAATCTGCCATAATTGACTTCCTTGTGTGTCTGAAATAGACTAAATAGGGAATAATGAATCAATTACGGTAGTAACATAATATTTCAACTATGTTTATCAATAACCTATATAAAAAATTATTCAATTGGAAATTTTTATTGTATAAGGAACATATAACTGTGTTATGTAGCGAAGCACTCATAGATATCAATATAAATGCATGAATCAAAATTCTCTTACATGTTAGCTAATATATATGGAATTTGAATTTCTAATAAGGTCATTTAAATGGTCAACATTCAATGATTCATTTACTTATCTCATTAAGACAGTGATAAAATAAAATCCTCTATGATAATAATAATAATTATAACCACTACATAACATTTTTGTCACCCAACGACTAATGGATATAAACTATAATTGGAAAAATATAGAAAACAACAATTATGATCTATGTAAATTTTTATGTTCTCTGTACATGGGTTAGAATCTCATCAGAATAACTTATTACCAAATCCAAATTTCAATACTTATCTACTAACTATTGTCTAAAAATAGTGACACATGAAAATAATTATTTATGATACTAATCTCATTTTCATGACATGTCAAATTTATTTTGTTTTTAATGATTATTTATATTCTATGGAAGACCCTAAGACATCTTTTCAGATGTTTTTGTAGTTTAATGTGTGTGTTTTTAATAAAGATTACTAAAATAGAACATGGGGTTGAAAAATGTTTTAATAATAAAATGAATAAATTAAATAGATTAATAGTTGACAAATGATGGTTGTGTTTTTACAATTTTTGGAGATGGTAGTCCTTTGAAGTTGACTACACGTCTTTTTATTTGAATTGTTATTAAAATTTCAAATTGTTTAATGGAATCCATTATTTGACGGTTGTTAAGATCTTGATTCCCCTCTTGCCACTTCAAATGATGAAAATAAAAACACAAGACACAAAAATAATGTAGTGAGATTTTTTAACTCAAGAATAGTAAAACAGATGCCAAATCATACTAAAATATAAATTATTTGTGAAAGAAAATGGTTACTTGTTATGTCCAATCAGAACAACCCATGATTCCACCTTGAAATTTAAGCAAATTGTTGTTTAAATGAAAAGTGTTTCATTAGATTAAACAAAAAATACAATAACTGAATAATAAAGTTAAGATATGTCTTAATGGAAATGTTAAAAACCCAAATTAAAAATAAACCACTCAAAAATGACTGTGGTAACTCCCACCCAAATTTTTTTAGCTCTAACCAAATGATTGTCCACCATTTTGCACACCCTCAAGAGGATGATGAGGATCTGGATGAAGTTCGCCTTCAACCATGAAACCCATATGATAATAAGGTCATATATGAAATATAGAATGAGGAGAAGTCCAATATGGGTGTATAAAATAGTTTATATTTATCATCCCATTGAGTTTAAAACTGGGGTTCTCATTGTGACATTTTATAGGAAATGTAGAAGGTGGATTTGGGCACCCTGATTTCTAGACACCACATAGAACATGTTTTTTGGTATCCATAAATTCATATATAAATTCTCAAAAAACGAATTTTTTTCCACATTTCTTGAAAAAATCCACAAAAAATTGGTTTCATTGGGAAATCTATTTCTTGAAATATGGACAAAATAAAGAACCCAAATATTGATTTCATGCAAAATCTATTTCATGGATACATCAGTTTGTTTGAGAATCTTATTGGACAAATTCTGTAACATCCCAGTTCCAGAAGACGCTAGGAGACACCCCGTACTCGAGTGGCCACATAGAAACAAACATATTTCCCAAAAATATAGAGGATTATAACTAGTATCGAGGCCCTTGGACGTGATAGTGGGGAAACTATGACCTCATTGGTAGAGTATCACAGTGGAAGTAAACAAACGAAAAATGTGGAAGTAGTAATAATCAATAAAAAAGTAAACAGCGGAAGACTTGAAATAATAAACTGGAGCACATGTATAGATAAATTATGCCTGATACATAAGTCATGGAAAGAATCCAAAACAAATTAGTATGCTGGAATACAAAAAGTACCATGACAAAGTACACAAGAAAACTGATAACATCTTCTCATCATCGCAAGCCTCATCTTGGTCCCATACTCTCCAATTCAATAAAAAATCATGTACCTGAAGTACACCGACACTTGTCCTTATCTATACATGAATCAATATAATCTGTTTGGGCCCAATTGCATGGACCAAACTGGTTGTGAGACTAAATCCCAGTAGGCAACCACCACTAGATCTGTACCTAATAGTCTGTGAATATATTGTAGGTAATGAGAAAAAGGAATCAGTGAACAAGAAATAACTTAGCAGTAAACAATAAAAAATTTCAATGCATTAAATTTCATATAACAATCAATAGCTAACCAAAGAGGGTAAACAGAAATAGGTAACCCTCTGGGAAGTACTTACATTGCATCCCCTATAGTCCTACCTAGCAACACAAGCAAGCAGCGAAACCCAGAATGTAACCATCTGGGAAGTACTCATAGCCTATCCCCTCTAGTCCTATCTAGCAACACAACCAACACTCTGGGTAGTACACTCAGTCTAACCGCATTGGTTCAACTTATGCATAGACTCTCCGAGGAAGCACTCGTTATCAAATCCTCCAATAATCTTGTATTCATAACTAAAGGTGCTCTGGGTAATCTCTTATATCACATTTCCCATGTGGCCCATGTTGAGGAATTACATACACTATGAGGAAGAACATACAACAATTCCCCCTTTGGAATCATATTGTATGAAAAAATAGACACTTTTGAGAAGCCCTTACATCCATTCTCCCTATGGTATACTACACCAAGTTCTCACAGCCCTGTGTAAGTCATGCAAGCATATCAGCGCATATCAAGGAATGTAAACCTCGATAAATACATGGTTAAATAGTCTATAACATAACAGTATGTAAATGAAAAAGCCACACTATCCTACAATACTAGGCATTGGAAAAAATAGGCAGCCTAACAGGTTAAACTGTACTAAAAGTTCATAACCGAAACATGCATGGGAAAAAACCTCCAAAGAAAAGAAATATACACTATTCCAATTCAATTAACCTCTACTCAAGAACATAAGAATGGAATAAAATTAATAGGAAAAAAATGGTAAACACGCAATACCCTGTTCAAGGGTATTCGACAAATTTGCACAAATAACTCAAATAATTTCAACAGAAAGGCACAAACTACCTACCTCAGTGTTGGGAGATCGCTATACGTGAAAATCAGGCCTTGAATCAACCATGAACGCCATAGATCTACAAAAACATCTAAAACGTTCAATTGAGGATAACATGAAAAAAACAAGGGATCAGGAAATGAAGCTATAGAAGAAGGAAGATCTTAGTGTAGTGATCCCAATGTAATATATGGCGGTTGAATCAGAGATCAGATACTCGTTCATGTGTTAGAAGAATATCTCGAATGTATGGGTTCTCTCAGACGAACTAGTTCGAGAATAAGACCTTTCTGGCGATTAGACTCATCCCCAGTATGATTAATGAAAAAAAACAAAATACTTGGCATTTAGTTTAGACGTACATGAAGTGTATTTCAATTTTTGTACTCCTCTTTAAGTGAGATCAGGGTCACCCCCAAATGGCCATGTGTCCGGCCCTTAAATGTCTAGAACACGGCTTCATGAGACAACTGAGTACATGGCATGTAATCAAAACATACATGGTGTGTACTTCAAAAATTTCTAGACATTCCTTCTTTCTCCAAAATGACCAGAAATGGATAACATACCTAAAAAGAAGATCCGGTTTCTTACAAACACCCCCCTTAAATAAATTTGTCCCCAAATATACCATGTAAGGTGGTATTGAATAAGAATCCTCCAACATATCTAGAAATTGTGATCATAAATCTCCCTCCCTCTTCCAGGTCTCGTCCTATACCCACCAATGCTACCATAGCCCTCGTACCAAAGGAATAGACCAGCAATGTAGAACAATCGTACTACGATCAAAAATCCAGATAGGATGCCTCTTGAACGAGGCATCCACCTCTAACTCAACCTCCTCAGGTTAAAAAGAATGAGATGTGTTAGAGAAGTAACTTCGGAGGTGAGAAACGTGGAAGACGTTGTGCATAGTAGTGTACCTATGAGGTAACTACAATAAAAAGGCAACTGGACTAACTCTCTCCAAAACCTCAAACGTCCCATCATACCTCAGGGAAAGCATACCATGTCTCTTAATCATTCTGTTTCCAAACCTTAGGTTGACATGTAGGACAACCTGAACCCTAACCTCAAACTCTAGAGGTCATCACCACTGATCAATATAAGACTTCTTATGAGACTTTGCAGTATCCATCCTCTTCGAAATCAACTCTATCTACTCTTTGGTCCCCTGAACAGGACAAGGTCCTATCATAACTGCCTCTCCTACCTCCATCCAACATAAAGTTGATTGCCATGGCCTACTATACAAATCCTCATAAGGTGCCATCTGAATAGTTTAATGTAAACTATTACGATAAGAAAACTCCACAAGTGGTATATTATTCTCCTATGAACCTCCAAAATCTATATTTCATGAACATATCATGTCTTCAACCACCATAATATTGTGCTTGGACTGTACATATGTCTGAGGATGGTAAGCTATACTCAAAAGTACATATGTACCCTAAGCTTTCTAAAACCCCTGCCAAACCTGAGAAGTAAAATGGGCATATTTATTTGAAATGATAGAGTGTAGAACCCAATGTAGATGTAAAATCTCTAGGATGTACAGCCGTCCCACCTCATCAACACTGAAGGTCTCCTTGATCAACAAGAAGGGACCAATGATAGTGAGCCTATTAATGAAAACCCAAATTGTATCATTCCCTCGAGGAAAACTAGGAAGACATATCACAAAACCCATCACAAAATCATTCCACATCCACTCGATAATGGCTAACTGATGCAATAGACCTATGTGTCACTGATGCTCCGACTTCACCTACTGACATGTAGAACACAACATAATGAACCAACAACATATTTCTTCATTGCGGGCCATCAATACTGAGTCTGTAGATCACGATACATCTTGGTGACCAAAGGATGAACAACCCAATCTGAGGAATGAACATCCCACATCAGCTCCTCGCATGTGTCTGCTGACACAAATACTCACCCATGAAAATGAAAGATCTCATCCCCTCCTATGATATATCCTAGATTAGGGTCCACTCCTAACACACATTCCCATAGAAATATGCCTTTATAATATGATATTTTCCTCATTTTCACTCGATTATGAAGAGTAGAGGGAATGGATATCGAATAATGAAACATATACCCCTACTTGTCGTGAAGCTCCAAATGCATCTCCGAGAATAGATCCATAAGCATCCAATCACTGTTGTCCTCCTGAAATACCTTTATCTGAGTCCTCTTATCAACCCATTATCCACTTTATTCCCTTTCCCAGGTATATAGAAAAGATCAAAGTCAAAGGACTGATGGAACTCAAGCCACCTTCATTGTCTCAAATTCAAGTCACGTAGAGTAAAGATATACATGAGTCTATTGTGGTTCATGAAAACCACAAGATGATCTCCTAGAAGTTAATGCCTCCAAAAGTGCAAGGCTTGAACAATAACAGCCAACTCGAGAACATGCATCGGGTAATTCCTCTCATGTGGCCTCACCTGCCGAGACCCATACACGATGAATATTTTTTCCTGCATAGGAACAACTACATGCCTGATACCTGAAGAATCATAGTACACTGTATAGCTCCTTACTGGGTCTAGAAAACTATTATCAGTGCTGAGTCAGTCTCCTTTTCATCCCCAGAAAGGTTGACTCACAAGAGTCTGACCACAAGAACTTTTCACCCTTCTTAGTCAAACACATCAGTGGTACTGCTAAGCGTGAAAAGATCTATATGAAGCGACTGTATTAACCATGCAACCCTATAAATCTATGTACCTCAAAAACATTATTTAGATAATCTCAAAAAAAATACTACTCTCACTTTCATTGGGTCTACTAATACTCTTTCCTCTGAGATAACATGACCTAATAAGTGAATCTAGTCCATCAAAAAGTGGCATTTTGAGATCTTAGCATATAAATGATGCACTCCTAGTGTACTCAAAATGATCTCAAGATGGGTATCACGGTCGTTTCGAGAATGATATTACACCAAGATATCATCCACAAAGACTACAACGAAAGAATATATGTATGTATGGAACAATTGTTTCATCAGTTCCATGAAGACCTTAGGTGGGTTCGCTAGACCGAATGACATAACAACATACTTGTATAGACCATACCTACTTGGAAAGGTGATAAGAGTTATACCAAATGGTCTAACATGTAATTGATGGTAAATGGATCTCAATTTCATCTTTGAGAACAACCATGCTCCTCGAAGTTGATCAAAGAGATCATCAATCCTCGGCAGGGGATAATAGTTCTTGACTGTCAACTGGTTCGGCTTTCAATAATCCACACAATGATTGAGGGTAAAATCTGGCTTCTTTGAAAATAAGATAGGAAAACCCAACAAAGAAGTACAGGGTCAGATAAAAACCTTTTCTTGCAGCTCATCCAACAGGTTCTTGATCTCCTATAACTCTGGTGTAGCCATCCTGTAAGGAGTAATGGACACCGGTGCCACTAAAGGCATATGCCTGACAGATATTTCTATGTATCTCTCTAGAGGAAAACCCGAAAATTCCTCTTGGAAGAAAACCATGAAACAATCCACCACTAGATAAAATTATAACTGTGAAGTCCCCAGGTCATCCATAAATAGACTAGTGATTTGGTCAATAACTCCTCCCAACCCATGATGCTTGGGTCTCACTCTACTCACCTAGACATCCAACTCACCTTTATGAAGAAATAATCTAGCTTCCGGTGATGTGAAACTCATCCTATGTAGGTAGATATTGATGAATACCTTGATGAAAACTAACCAGTCCATTCTAAGAATGACATCATATCCTATCATCTCTAGGACATAAAGTTCCCAAAATAAGTGAATCACACCAACCTCTAGAGGTAACTCTTTACATTGACACACACTAGAAGTTCTAGTCCCCAACAGATTGTTCTGTGTCTAGATATCAGCCAAAGAAGATATGCAAAGCCCAAGGCTCTCCAAAACAGAAATAGATATAAAGCTATGGGAAGCCCCTATATCAAAAAGAGTAGAATATAAAAATGAGTAAACTAAGATTATTCCTCGAACGGTAGATGGTCTGGGATCCTGCTTCTACAGGGTTTACTCCATTGAAAATGTCTGACCAGTACCACGACCTTGTGACACAACCTAACCACTATGAGATTATCCTCCCTGATGTCACTAAAAACTAGCAACTGGCTATAACCACCATGACCTCCTCCTCGGCCTAAACGGCCTGAAGAACTCTAGTTCCCATAGTGGTGAGAAACTAGTGGTGCTACCCTAGAATGAGGAGTCATAGAAGAACCCATGTCACCATATACTAGTTAGAATATCTCACAGAAGCATTGAAGATGACCCATCTTGCCGCAAGATAGGCACTCCACCAGGTCTCTCGTTAAATGTGGCCTCATATGCTCACTCTTCCCACACTAGTAGCACTCCACCTGAAATCAAGAAGATTTCTCTCACCTCCTCGGATCTCTAAACATAGACTCCCTATAGCACTTCCTGCTATCAGTAGAGGGGATTGTATCTCTGGATACTAAGCAGCCTTGGCTCATATCTCTAGAATATCTCATATTTCACGTCATGATAATCTCATGGTTTACGATAGATGTTATAGAAGTCAACATGAAGATATTCACATGTGATCAGATGTAATTCCTCAGACCATCCTTGAACATCCTTTCCAAGGATAACTCAACACCTCCTTTAATAGGTGTGTAGCACTATAGCTCGGTGAAGTGAGATGAATACTCTATAATAGAAATAGTACCCTTATCCAAACTCTTAAACTCTCCGTCTTGATCTGTCCTCATGTTCTCTAGGTAGAAGGAGTCATATAAAGCGCATTGATACTCATGCCACACCACTACCTACTGGCATCCAGCCTATGAGATAACATCCCACTATCTCTTAGAAGAATCTCATAGCATATAGGTAGTGATATTCACCCTCCTCTTTGAAGGAATCTCAAGCTACCGGGGGATAGAAAGCATGTCTTATAGCCATGACTCCACAGCTTGGGGTCCTCCTAACCCTATGAAAGTGGGAGGATGATGCTGCTGAAAGACCAACATCAACTTTTCCATAGATGGGATAGGATGAAGTACCCCATAGTAGGTCTGCATTAACCTAATAAAATCTACCATTAACTGTGCATCATCACCTGCGTTATGTATTACAGTTGGTTCCAAGACTGGCACAACAGGAGGATCTGTAGGTAGTCCCTGATCAGCCATGTATGGTGTCTGGTGACCTCCTAGAAACTAGAATATGGCCAGAGGACGTCTCGGTGGCATGAAATTACAAGGTCAAATGCACAACATACAAAGAAATTATAAAATACTGAAAACTGGATATGTAATAAGGGAACAGGAGAGAGAAAACATTAGAGTTTTACAAATTATGACTACATGGTGTGTAAAATTACTATGTGGTGTGTTCCCTTAAACAATTCACATGGGTGTGTACTTCTACCAGAATTGGACATGTAACAACCCAAACACACGGTGTGTTGTCCTTACACACGGCGTGTACTTGAATTCTATTCCCCTGCCCGAGTCCTTTTACACAGCTAAGCCACACAGTTCTCTTTAGAATGATATTACACGGAATGTTTGTGCCAGACACGGCGTGTACTAGATGATCTTTACTAACCCATTTTGTTTGTTACACGGCGGGATACTCGGTTGACACTACATGGCGTATTCCAGATGGACACGACATGTACAAAAAAATAACACTGACCCATGTTGTTAGTCACACAGGCAGACATAGAGTCAACATGACACGACATATACAACTGGTACATGGCATGTTCCCATAATAATTTACCTATCCCGTGTCTCTGCCCACACACACTATGACATGGTTAGAGAGTACACGTCGTGTACATAAGGTACAAACATATACATAAGAAAAACACTTTCTTCCCGAATAGAAGAACACATGGCATGTAGTCAAAACTACACGACATGTATTCTTGGTTTTTCCAGATAGTAAGCCTCAGAAACTATTCCAAATCCCATAAAAACACTAAAATGGACACCAAAGTTCCTTATTTGGTTCCTGGAGGGCCCATAATCCTTGTGAATCAATTCTTGGCATATTATACATGTTATAACATGCACAAACAAGGCAATGATCCACCAGATTCTAGTGCATGAGGCCCCTTAACAACTCAAGAACCAATGATTGGATTTCATTAAAGAAAAATCTCTAAAAATCAATACCCTATCATACATAAAGTATTTTATCAAGGAATCTATCAGAACAACATGTATATCTAGCATAACATCTATCACAACAACATGAAATCACAAATTCACCTTAAATGGCATGGTAAGAATGCATGACTTGTGATTTCTATCAAGATCCTATATGATGAATGAGACAAAAACCCCTCATATTATTGGGTTACCTAATAAATAAACATCAATAGAATCAACAATAACAATAAAAAACATGTGAATCACTCAAAGTGAAATCAAATCTGCTATCATAATTGCAATACAAAAAAATTGCTATAAATGAAGTAGATTGGCTTTTCCCTATACACGGTTTAGCTACTCCTTGGTATAACTTTTTACTAAGTACCTAATCCTTTGTATCCCTATATATAGGCTCTAAATAGTATGTTAATAGAAAATAATCCCTCTGATACCACTTTGTTACATCTCAGTTCCAGAAGCCTCACAAAGACACCCCGTACCCGGTTGGTCACATGGCCTCAATTGGATCTCCCTAAATGCCAGAGGCTACTGACTAGCAATGATGGACTTGGGTATGATAGTGGAGAAACTATAGCCACATTGGTAGAGTATCACAGTGGAAGTAAAAAAATGGAAAAAAGCAGAAGAAGTAATAATTCAAACAAAAATAAACTGCTGAATACTAGATACAATAAACTGGAGCACATGTAAATAGAAATGATACATGATACATACGTTTAGGAAAGTAGCCAATCAAATCACAATGCTGGAATAAAAATCTGTACTAATTCAAAGTATAAATGAAAATAGATAAATAGATCCTTAGAATCGTGAGCCTCAGCTAGGTCCCATGCTATCTAGCTCCACAACAAATCCAGTACCAGAAGTAGATGGTCTCTTACCTTATCTATAACATCGGCAATATAATCTTTTGGGTCTCAAAAGCATGACCCAAATAGGGTGTGAGATTATATCTCTGTAGGCATCAACAAAAAAATCTATTCCTAACAGTCAGTGAATATATGGTAGGTAATTTGTAAAAGGAAGAAGTGAAAAAAAGTAATCAGCGGTAAACGATACACAGTTTCAATGCATTCAATTTCATATATCAAGAAATAGCTAACCAATACAGGTAAACAAAAATAGGTAAACCTCAGGGAATTACTCACAGCCCATCCCCTCTAGTCCTACGTACCAATACAAGAAAGCCGCTAAACACAAAATGTATCCCTCTAGGAAGTACTCACAGCCTATCCCCTTTGGTCCCACCTATCAACACAAGTAACTCTCTTGGATGTACACTCAGTCTACCCACTATGTTTTAGCTTAAGCATTGACTCTCTTAGGAATCACTCCCCATCATTTTCTCTTATAGTCTCGTATCGGTAACCAAAGGTTCTCTAGGGATGCCATTATGTAACATTCACCATGTGTCCCATGTCGATGAACTATAGACACTCTGAGGATTCACAAGCATAAATTCCCCATGAGGTCTCACATCGTAAGCAAATATAGACACTCTGGAGAAGCCATTCTGTCCATTCTCCCTATGGTCTGCAACACCAGGTTCTCACGGCCCTGTGTAAGTCAAGCAAACATAACCGCACTTATCGGCCAAAGTAAACCTCAAGATCTACATGGATAAATAGTTTACAGCATACCATCTTTTCAAAGAAACAGTCACACCATCCTATAATACTAGGCATGGGGAAAAAAGTCATCCTAACACGCTAAACAGTGCCAAAATGTCATAATCAAAACATGACTGTGAAATCACCTCCAAATCATAAAAATTTACCCTATTCACATTAAATAACCTCTACTAAATCCCACATGCATGGAATGAAATTAATAAGTCTAAAACGGTAAATCCAAAATACCCCATTCAAGGGTGGTGGAAAAATTTGCACATATAACTCAAATAATATCAACAGAAATGCACAAACCAGCGACCATTGTGTTGGGATATCACTATATGTGAACCTCAAGCAATGAATCGCCCAATAAAAATGTAGATCTAGAAAAATATCAAAAACATTCATCTGAGGATAACATGAGAAAAATAAGTAATCCGGAAACGATGCTCTATAAGAAGGATGATCTTACTGAGGTGATCCTAACACAATTTATGGTGGTCGAATCAGAGATCAGATACTCTATTGGGGTATTGGAGTAATATTTTTGTCGTCCGAGTTCTCTTGGATGATATAGGTCGAGAGTAAGACATTTATAGTGATTAGACGTGACACCATCACATTTAATAAAAAAACAAAATACATGATGTGTACTTTGGAAGTTCCTGGCATGCACATTCCATTTATGTACTCTGCATTAGGCGGTCTTCGGGTTACCCCCACACGGCCGTGTGTGTGGCCATTACATGGCTTTCACATGGCTTCATGCGGAAAACGAGTACACGACATGTACTCATAATGTGCATGGCATGTACTTCACAAATTTCCAGAAATTCCACTTTTCTCAAAAATGACCAGAAACGGAAAACATACAAGAAAAGAAGATTCGGGTTCTTTTAAATTGGGATTCAGTTTCTTCATATATTTTTATCAATCTAATAATTGGGCCATATTAGAAAATGTTTTCCCAATTGGATGCATGTATCATTGGAACTTTTCATTTACTTTCACTGGTCTTCTATGAATTTTTCACAGTTGGGCTCATTTTTCTTCAAATTCATCCCGGGCCATCTAATCAACTCTAAATACAATGAAAAAATATAAAAAGTTGAATTTTTCTTGTAAGACATAGATAAAAATTATATTATTGTATAAAATAAGTAGTTAAATTATTTATAAAATTTTTTATTTTCAAAATAAAATCTGTTTAGTACAATGGTTTAAGGGTAAAATAAAATAGTAAATCATGGTGCTATCACATCCCTAAAACTAAACAATATCAATCCTTAGAAAAGAGATATTTTGAAATAATATTCAATGAGATATTAGCAACTTAATAAATTATTATAATTTAATGGAATATTTATTATATATTGAAATATGATAAAAAAAATTCACACCATGTTGTTATTCACATTGATCATAGAAAGATATATCCCATAAATTGCATCATAATGAAATTCATTGATATCAATGATACCAATTTGATAAATAAATTCAAACAATAAAAATTTTAACTAAATCTTAACATATGTGTGTGTGAAATCCACTTCATTCTATTTTTTCCTCTTTCTATCTAGTAAATATACATTATTTTAAAAATAATTTCTTAAATTATTTTGTCTATTGGACATGACCTTCATCATTTGAAAACAAATTTCAAGAACCACTCACTTAATAATACATATATGTCAAACAATAATATCATGAGCTAGATACCCCCTATCCTTTCATTTAATCACTCCCCTAAAATTTTTTATTATTATTTTGCAAATATTAAAACTCAGAAAAAATCTCACAGTCATCAGCCAATACTTTTTTATCTCCTCATGTCACTAATTGAAATAGTTATATAAATATCAATGGTTATGTAAGAGTGGTTTTAGAACTACCCAAATAAAAACCCTAATTTTTTATGTTTTTTTATTTTTTAAGTCATAAAATAATCATAAATTTGGTACACATATATTTGTCAATATGCTACAATAATTTAAAATACTACAGAGGAAATGAACATATGGGAAAATATAATTTTAATGGTGATAAATATTGACCTAAAATATATTTACATTATATTATGTTAGTGAAATAAAAAATCATGGTTTGGTGAAATTATATATGGACATGTTAAGTGACACAATTTTCAGATAAATTACTCACACAAAGGGTATCATTATTGTCAAAGGTTACAAAATGATACAACCATTTGTATCATTATAAAAAAAACAATTTCACGAAACAATTCACATATTATAGTTATATTCATCATAAAACAAACATTACATAATTGAAACAAATTTTATATGTTAAAATATGTACATGAAATATATAAATTGATCTTTCATTTTCAATAACATCCATGATTAAATGTGAACAAAAAATGAACGTTGCAATTCAAAACCAGGGGGTGGTAAGGTAACTATACTATTAACTAAGTGAAAAAGGAAAAATGAAAAAAATTATGATAAAAAATACTAAAAAACCAAGGAATAAACTCATCCCCCACCAATGCTAATGTGAGTAGTGCCCTAAAGATAATAAAAGATAATGTTGGATGGACGGATAAAAGATGGGGGTTTTCATTGTTAGGTTTCATCAAGAACATGGAGTTCATCCTTAGAGGACTCTAGAATGGATTTATGAATTTTTTTCAATTATATTCCATTTATAAAGAATGTTTTTGATTGTTTATTAATTTTGAACCTGAATAAAAGAAAATAGACAGACATTATTAAAAGTGTGTAGGATAATCTAGTAGGAACAATGATTATACGGATGTAACATTATCCATTAATTGAAAAATATGACCGTATTCACAATGTGTAATAATGATGATGTAATAGGAGGGTATGTTAATTCTTGGTTTTCCCTTTATAAATCTATGATTTCACATAAGAATATCTACACATATCCTTTCACTCCTAAATCTGAATATTATTTTGAGAATAATCTCTAGAAATATTAAAATTGAATAATTTAATTAATCAGTAGGGCATATGATCTATAGGAATTGAGAGGTTACAACTCTTCCACAAAACTAGATGATACCATGACATTCTAATTGTAATTTTTAAGGCATTTTGGTAAGTCCATAATAGAACATAGTGTCTACGACTCCAACATTTCCTATTGGGTTGAAACATTTTTCCATGAATTTGTTTTACCACACTATTTGACCCTTCATCATAAAAATTGGTTTATGTTTGGTATGTACTAGACACTTGATCCTCAATCCAATATCATCAAAAAAGTTATTACATTGTTTGAATGTAGAAATGAGAACCCAGGTCACTGATGATGAGAAAATAGATAAGTATCTCATAAATCATCTCACTCTACTTCACCTAGTTGAAAAAATATATAAAGTGTGAAAATCCATTGGCCCTTTTGGTGAATAAATTTAAAGGCAATGTCAAGTGATATATGTGTAAAGATTCATAAATATTTCTATTATAGAATAGAAGAATCAAAGAACAAGAAACGAAATATGATGTTATCTATTTCACACTAAAAATAAGTTCCATGGGAAGGAAAAACACACCCAGGAAAATAAATATGTTGAATATTCATGTGAGTTTTTCATTTAACATAATTTGTCTATTTAAAAAAATTAGGTATTATAAAATTCATGTTATCATCAATTATTTATAAAAATATAAGATCCATGTAGATTCCTGATGATTTCCTGGGGTGAGGTAGATATATGAGTACTAATGAATCCTATATTATTATTGTTTATGTAGGAGATTATCGACTAACATTGTCATTGAGAATTATCTTAGTTTTAAATGATTTCTATTATGTTCCATTATTCACTGAAAAAATAACAGAAATACCAAAAACTAATATATATATATGGATTTATTTTCCAATTTTATAATTAAATAATATTCATTTATAAATAAAACAAATTATATGGTAATTCATATTAAAATAATTGACATTATATTAATGATTATTTGAACCAAGTAATGGAAATTTATAATGAAACTATTTAATATATCCCAAACCATAATAAACTACGACATCACTTACTAGGTTATGTAATCAAAATTTTATTGATCAAACTACACCAAGATGGATATTTGAAATCATTTAAACTAAAATGACTTGGTGTATGTCATGGTTGTTTATAATGAAAAATAAAAAACACCATTTTACTAGAAAAAGGTGAATGTTCCATGGATCTTTTGTAATTAGTTCATACTGTTGTGTGTAATCCATTTCATGTAGAATAAATGTGTAGGAGATCTTTTTTTAAAAAAATTACTAATGAATTAAATATATATTGATATGTCTATATAATGACGTATACATTTGAGTCTTTTGATAAATTCAAATAATTCAATAATGAAGTTGAGAACTGTCATGGTTTGAAGATTAAGAATCTCCACTCATGTAGTGGTAAGGAATTTCTTAAAAAAACTCATTTATTATTTATATTAGAATTGGATTATATCCCCAGACACTCCTCATACAATTCAGTGGAATGGTGTAATTGAATGGATGAACTACACCTTAGCATTAATGTAATGTTCAATTATGAGTCCTATGAGTTTTATTATACTCTTTTTTGGGATATGAGTTATAGAAATATGTTCATTTAGTCGACAGAGTTCCAAAAAATGATAATTTTAAATTAACAGAATAGTTGGTGTATGTGGGATCTTATGTGGTTGAATTTACATTTTTAGTGTTTTGAAAGAATATTTATGTCATATTTGGGTAAAAAACATACATACTGGAGAATAATGGGTACCTTTATAGGATACCTATAATAAACAATGGTATATAACCTATATGAACTATTATAAAAAAGGTAATTTTTTGTAACACATAGAAAAATATTTGAGTGGTATATATTCTCTAAAAGTGATAATGGGAGTGAAATAGACATTGATGAAGTCCATTATCAAGTTACATGTTACTATTTGTGGGAACATATTCTAAAAATTCTCCACAGAAGAGGATGTTATAGATGCACAAGAACAAAGTATTAGAATAAGAGTGGTTATAGAACCTTAAAGGTATGATTTTATAGTCATAGAGGATGGTGACTCGTTACTAGTTGTTAATAATGATCACATTACCCACATGGAATAAGTCAGAGGCAATGAAGATTCCTATTGGAAAGAAGATATGATTTATGAAATGGAATCCTTATATCAAAACCAATTATATATTTTCATAAATCCTATAGTGCATATAAAAATCATTGGTTGTAAATGGATATTCATGAAGAAAATAGACATGGGTGGACAAGTTAGTACCTACAAAGCATTACTGGTTGAAAAGGTTTTCAATAGCATTTTGGAATAAAATATTATATAATTGATTCCCGAGATTTTATGCAGAAATCAATTAAATTTATAATTTTCATTGCATATTACCATGACTATGAAATTTTGAAAAAATAAATCAAAATTCCATTCTCTAATGGAGTCCTTTATGAATAATTCTATATGACAGAACATAAGGTTTTTTGACTATAATGAATACTAGCTAGGTATTTAAATTTCATAGAAACATTGGTGGATTAAAGAATGAATCTATTTATTGAAACATTCAATTTTATGAATCCGTAAAATAATTTTATTTCATTAAAAATGTTGGTGGGCCTTGCTTTTGTAAATGGTTTAGTGAGATTGTGCTCATTTACTATATTTTTTATGATGATGACATAATAAATATTGAAAATGAAATACCAATATTAAAATATTTAAATATTTGAGGAATATATTCTTCTCCATGAATGAATTTGGTGAAGTTTCATATATTCTTAGGATGAACATACATAATGATTTATATAAGAAATAGCTCAGTCTAAATCAAGGAACATTTATTAAAAAAAATTCCGAAATTATTCTATACAGAACAATATAAGGGGGGTGTTTTTTCTACTATCAGATAGCTTTAATATTTACAATAAAATTTTTCCTCATAAATGTTACACATGATAGAGAGTGTCTATGATTTTGCATGCACTAGTGCTTGGGTAAGTCATGTATGATATGATTTATTCTAGAATAGATTTCACATATTCCATAAGAATTATATGAAGATATTAATATTAACTATTTGAATACTACTGTATATTGGAACATACCATCCAAAAGTATTTTATTTGAACTAAGGATATGTTCATGTCCAATAGAGGATATGAGGAACTAGTCCTCATGGGACATGAATATTCTTGATTTCTAATAGATCACGGAAACCTAAAATAATATTTATGATACATATTCAATATCATTAGTAGTATTGTGTGCCATATGATCTCAAATAAGTCTGTGGAAATAGATTATAATGATGATTCTGGGTATATTATGATTTATGAGGCACAAAATATAGCAGTTTGAAAATGAAACTTCATCTAAAATATTTATGTGGGGACTATAAATAAGGACAGAATCACACTGTATTATGATAATACTATATTGTTGTCTCTTGTCCATGAGCTAATGTCACATAATTAGAAAAAGAACAGAAATCCAATTAATAATATATTGAGGTATGTTTCTCAATTAAATGAAGTTGAATGTATAAAATCCTTCATAGAAGATAAAGTTATTTCCCTATGACCGAATATTTAATTAATGAGAAAATTTATAATCATGTGAGATCATGTGGATAAAAATTAATTTGTAATTGGATGATGTCAAAGTGGTAGTCTATTGGATTCATTGTCAATGAACCAAACATATGTACTTCAGACACATTTATTTTGAAATAAGAGGATATTAATTATTTTAACTTATTATATTTATTCGTAGGAATTAATGAAATTAGTTTTTAAATTTCTTAGTATAAATTTTACATGGAAAAAGTATACATAAGATTCCCTCCGTTATAAGAACCATGTTATTCTATTAAAATATTTCTAAAAATAGATATATGGTCAGATAACATTCTAGGGCGTGGAATAGAGTTTGTTGATTTTTATGTGTGTACAATCATAAGAATATGTGACTTCATCCAAGAAGAAGGAACTTCATAATATTTGATATGAGAGATTATAAAAAAAAACCACCAATACAAATCCACCATGTCTATTTATCATCAAATTTTATTGTTTTTTATTTTGTGTAATTGTCCATATACTTTATGATTATTATTAATTAATTTCATGAGTTATACACATACATATAATAACCATTATTCCATATGTTGGTGTGATATAGGTACGTTGGGTGTGCAAAAAATGAAAAACTATTAATGAATAAGTTGAAGAAGTATTTTCTTCCTTCCATATTTATGGATTTTGATATGTAAAATCATTTTTTAAATAGGCATTTCACATGAAATTTCTTATCATGGGTGAAACAATTAATTTAATACATATTTTAAAGGATATAAATTTTAAAAATATAGTTTGATTACATGTGATTGAAATATTCTTAACATGATATACAGATAATGGTATTCTAATATATAGTGTTTGCACCTTTTTGGTTGTCTATGTTATGACGTTAACTTCTTTAAATTAGGTATATTGAACCGTTTCATGACGGTAATCATGGGATATAATAATGACTACACAATTACATTGAGAAATAAGACTATAAGGGCCCACACTATGTGTTTTTGTAGATACCAATTAAATATAATTTTAATTAAATTATTGGAGGTAATATTATTCTACCTAATGAAGAGTAAACTTAATTGGGATTTTTTGATCACATAAATTAATTAAATATTTATTCAATATTTAATTATTTAATTCAAAGATATATAATTTTATTTACTAAATGACCAAAGAAATATTTATTCACATATCTGAAAAATACCAAGGAATACTAGTATAACATGATTTTTCTTGGTAATAATTATTAAATTAAAATCTAGTAAAATTATATTAATCATTGTTTAGTAATAACTCAACATTAGAAACTATTATTATTATAATTATAATATGGCATGGGTTCATATGAGGTTTAATATATTATTTAAGTATTTTTGTGATTTTAAACAGTACAGTACCCCTAATATAGTTTGTATAAATAGAAGGTTATGTTGGATTTTTAGTGATTGATTTGAATTTAGAATATCTATTCACAAATCTATGAGGATATATCTCTCAAGACAAAAAAAATTATATATTAACATTATTCCTCCATCAAATCATGAATGAGATTAAAAAAATGGTTCTTCAAGACCTTAGTAATCATTAGAGTAATTAGGACGATCAACACAACGTGATCAATATTTCTTTCTTGAACTATATAATATATGGATGTTGTTGGGAGATCATCAGAATAGTCTTAGAACACCTATAGAGGTATTATACATTTGGATCCTACAAGGTAAATGTTTGTTTAACAGAAAATTATTTTCTATTATTAATAACCATATTAACTAATGATACCAAGGTTGAGGTTTTATTTTTTTATATCCATTTAAATTAAATATAAATTTAATGAGAAAATATATTCTCTTCATTTTGGTGAAATTATTTTTCAATAATTATTGGAAATTTTTCGTTGGTCATAATTTTTATGTCCTGTAAAACTTGTGAATGATCTATCAAATAAAAAAAATGTTTTGGGATCAGCCCGGAAAAGCACCCATGATGCACCCATAACTAACACGACCTTGTCACTTCTTTTTAGTAAAAATATTTTTTCCACTATTTCCATATTATTTTTTAGTTAAATTAATGGAATTATTTATACATACATAATTTGTTAAGGTAATTTATAAATAAATTTTATTTTAATAAGAATAGTTTTTCTGAAATATTTTAAAACATTTTACGCATGATCCATTTTCTATTTCAGTTGATGTTCTATTAAAATATTGTGAATAAATACCCGTATAATGTATTTTTTATGAATTTATTTTCCTACTAAACTCTTAAATATCTTTTTTCAAGCATACATTAATAATTTTAAATGTATTAAAATGTAATTTTTTAGTTGTTTTATAAATAATTACCTTTACAGAAAATGTTATTAATAATTTTAATGTAATTTCTAATTAGTTATCAACATAATTATTAATTATATTCAAAGGTATCTACATCGATATCATATAAATTAATTTTTATTATCCTTACATAGTTATATTCTTTAATGGTCACATAAACATCATTTTTATGGAGGATTAATCATGATGTTTTTTGGAAATATTTATGAATACAATTTATCTCTCCCATGACCTAACCTATAGGGGCCCAACATAGGCAGATAGTAAGACAAATGTGACCCCAAAAGCTAGTCATTATAGTCTAGGTGATGAAAACAATCTCCATGTATGTATAAAAATGAAATGGAATTCCTTAACCAAATTTCCCAATACAAAGTCACACACACACCCATCTCCATGAAATAGTAAATATATAAAATATCACTACAATTATAGAGAATAATGAATGCATGTTACAACATCCAAAAAATATATCAAGGTGCATCAAGATAATACCGAATCATATGTGGAAAAATAAATACTCAAACAAAAAGGAGGTACCCACAAAAAAAACTAAAAGGGCGAAAATATAGTTTTCTTAGCTTAAAATATCTGAGATTAACATGTGTTCTATATAGTATAAAGAATTTGTAGTCATATCCCATATAGGATTATGTATAAACATCCATAGTAAGAAAACCATTACACCAAGAGGGGATTAAAAGAATAAAACAGTTAGATTAACCCAATAAAAATGAGTGAAGAAACACAACATCTGATATTCTCCTACTAGAACCTCGATGAAAAAGTATAGGATAATTAATTTAAATAGGAAGCAATGAATTATGTGACTTCCTACAGATCCAAAGGTCACATTTATACTAGAAAGTACCACATAAAACCTCACAGGAATCGTAGTGTAGGGCCTACTCCTCGCTACCATGATCAACATAAAGGGGAACATTCTCTCCAAAAAAGGACATGATCCATGATATAGACTAGTTGCGAGGGAGTACCAGTCTATAAATGGAGGAGTCACAAATTATATAGTATGGGGGTAGATAATCATATTGAATAAAATTATTTAGGATATATAATATGGTATTATAGCGGAGTATTGACCCCAAAACTTATATGAATATCAATGATTTATCAATGCCAAATTCTATGAATTTTTTAAGATTCACAGTAATGTAATCACCAAATATTATTTTATTGATTCCAACAAGAAGGAAATAGTCACCTATAATGTGGAAAAATACTCAGGATAGGCTACACAAGGGTCCAAATTTGTGTCCTGGAGAAGGAGATATGCATTATAAAATGTTCTGGGTAAGGTAAATAGTGTACTCAAGGGTGCAGGTTTTGAAATTACACCTGATGGCCTATGCATTTCCTTCCCTGTACACGGATAAATTATGCACATTCTACCACACTTCATATACTTATAGGGACATTACATGGTTCATCAAACAAGGACCCATCCATGTCCTCTAATACATGGTTCTACAAACCAGGTAGTGTGGCATGACATGTGTGACCATCCACATATTTTTTGATACTTATCTTTGGTTAAAACCCTATATATCGTGTTATTCTAAGAAACACACCTTCTGTTCCTCTAGAATACATGTTTTTTATTTCAATTTTTCTCAATCATAATTTATTGTATTTATACGTTCATAATATCTATCATCATTGATGAAACAATTTTCATTTCAACAGTCTAAATTTTCCAAATATTAATGGAAATTACTTTGAATAATAACTCCTAACCTCTTATTGACGGTAATCAGAATTCCCGATGCCCACGCATGATCATCCATTCCTACCATTATCCAAATATGTTCAATATCTCTGGAAATAACCATCCTAAATCCACTATTTCTTCCCAATCCATACAAAGGTATCAAAATATTTTCATTCAAATAGAAATTATGTGTTTAAAGGTTTTATCCTTCTTAAATAGGTTGGGGAATGTCGAATCACCAATCTAAGGGACTAACAAAGAATAACATAAATAATAGTGGTTTTAAAATGAATGGAAATGATTTGAGATTATCATTGGCTGAGGCAAGCCCAACCAATGGTCAAAAATTGTAGAAATAAAGGGGTGATTCATTGGTACAACATAAAGAAAAAATTATAATATCAAGTGATGGTCTATAAATATATCATTTCAAACAAAGTATTCATGAAAATTAAGTATATATTGAATTCAACATAAATAATAAAATAATAATGATGAAATCCACAAAATAATAAACACATATTGACAAATTATTGATCATTGTTGATGAACACATTTGATAGAGATTACAATAAAAATAAAACTATGTTCATCATTCATCTCATTGGTCCTATGACAATTCATCATCGATCCACGATCTAGAGTTTATATAGACTAGCATGGGTCTCCCTTTTTCCTCTAAAATATCCCAGTGTTATGTTTCTAACTCTATATTTTTTTAAACATATATTATTAAAATAGTAGAGTATAGGTTATATATTTAATAAATTAAATAAATTATTAAGTTTAATTTATTTTAATAAACCCATTTTCAACTGCCTTTCATGAAATATTTGACACCAAATAAAACAATTTCACGCATATGGTAAACCATGTGTACTAAAAACAATCATTTTATCATATATTATAACTATGGTTCTAATCAATAGAAAAATAATTTATTAAAAAATATGGGTGTTTTTTTATAAAAATATATTAAATTTTTTATTTTTATATATAAATTTTGGGGCATTGTAACACCCAAAACACATCCCCAACAATGTTGACATATCCAATTTTATATAGAGAAAAGTACAAAGAATTAAACATTGAGACCGATGTGGTTAAATTCTATCCCCATTCAAAAAAATATTCCTCATAAGAACAATTTATCGAAAAGGCATGGTCACTAATCAGGCATCTCGACCACACTTTCCCAAGAGCTCTCATGCATTATCTTATTCTTTCAATTCAATTGAAATAAAATAATTTTCCACCCTCCCAAGTTCCTATCCTACAAATCCTTAATTTGTATTTTGTACTCTGAGATCGTGACTCCATTCTCAATGTTCATCACACCACAATTAATAACATGTGATTTTTCATTCATGTATCTCCTCAGCAGTTATGTATTTAAGATATCAATCACAGAGTCTAACCATTGGTGTATGGATAATTAGTAAGAAAATTAATCTAACTGGTATAGTATTTGAAAAAACATTATAATCCTTTATGATAGATTGTTATTCCGGCTAGATATATTTTATCCTCATTAAGGGAGACTATTTGGAAGACATAATATACCCAGTCGAACTACAATTGACTATGACCTTAATATATGTGAGATTTTTTATCAACTCTATTCTATTAATTTATGCTTAAGGAGCACATGATCCTTACCTATTGTCAATTTCAACATCTCTAGTACATTAAGTTACGTATCGCTGACCATAGTCCAATACAATGACGACCTTTAGAATATCATTTATAGTCCTTTAAAAATATACATGTTGATAAAAGTGTGATATGTATTATTGTAATAAAAATCATACAACATTATGTGATCCTCCCAAAACCATCTATAGTCCATCCTATAGGCTCATTATAAATATTCAAAAAAACTAGATTATTTTCTCATCATGTTCATCCATCATGGAATGAAATGTTTTTTTTCAATAACTAGGTCATAAAATCCTCGGTTAGTACTAACCATAATAATTATGTGAACCGAACATCATGGTTGTAGATTATCATAATGGATAACCCATAAAGATGAATGATCTTATCGCATGACTAAAAACTGAAACACTCAACCATACTCTACTTTTGGATGAATGTAAAGTGTGAAAACATGTTATGTTGTCCAACAATCAACCAGATCACATCTTGTATTCTCATTGAACATGGAATTCATATCAAAATATTTGATCAACATGTCATCATACATTTATTTTGGAATATCTTTAGGATCATCCAAACTATCAAGAATGTGATTTTCAGCATTTAACTACTGGAATGCAAGGCATCCATAAACACCCACTTAAATTATCTACTTCCTCCCAGTCTAATAATATTAATTCCTAATATCATTGTATATTTTCTACACTCTCAGATGTACTGCTATGGTGGAGGTATAAAACATCAATAATACCTTCTCACTCCATGTGACATAAACTAATGTATTCCCTATAAATGGATGATGTTCTCCAAACCTTCATAAAATTATTTTGATGCACCTCATAGAGAAATATAGTCATCTAAATTATCATAATTTACGTAACCAAACTAATCCTATTTCACTCATTAATAAGGATTTGTAAGTATACCTATAAATTAAAAAATATATTCAAACCTCTACTCTTTCAGGGCCACCTATATTATGTTTAATTTCTATGATTCTACCTCCACCAATCGAGAATGGGATTTCTGTCTATGAGAATCTACCACAACATTTTTATTCCATCGAGTGTATTATATCACAATTGTAATGTACTATAAAAATTTACAACCAATTACCATTTCCCATGTGGAGGTCTATCTAGGTGTAGATATATATATATGAGACTCTAGTGGTCTATGTAAATAATCAAATACTCACCCAAAAGTTAATTACACCACATATACAAGGTGATAACTACCTTTACTAACTCCATGTCATGAGTATAGTTGTCAATATCTTGTGGTCATAATTATCTCAAATTTATTTTGATCACTACCAACCTATACAACAATACACATATTAAGCTAGCTCTAGAGGAATCACAAAACATTACATAATTTAATCCTTCCTCTAAAAGCCTCAACATAGGATAACATGTTAACCTCGGGCTCATTTCCATGATGTCTGTCTAAAACAGCTCAGTCTCGATTAATTGATGTCCATTTCCCCATTAAAGTGTTAAAAGGGGATGGAATCCTATAAATGTCATCAACGAACCTATGATAAAAAACAACCAAGATGATGAAACTTCATACCTCTAGCACATTATTTGGTGGACCCTGAAAAACCATTTCATCAATCATTGTGAAGTCCATATCTATACCGTACTTAAATTTTATATTCCCTAGGACGTGAACCTATCAAATTCAAAATTGGAATTTTTTGATTTTAACATACAATTGGTTCTCTCAAAATAAGTCTAATACCATTATAAAATGCTATGTATGGTCCTCTTTTAATACAAATTAAATGAAAATTACAATGATACTGAAAACCATAAACTAGTCTATGTAGTTCTAGAAGATCTAGTTCATGAGTCCATGAACATAGTGGGGGAATTATTCACCATGAATATGATCAAAAAGAACATATAATTATCATAGAGACATCAGAATTAAATCCTCTTATTATTATATATGTAAACATTCTTCAAATATTTTACAGACCTGAGATCAATCTTTTAGAACAATCTCATGCCTTTTAATTAGATAAAAAGGTCATCAATCAACTAAATGGATTATGTTTTCTTGAATATCACATTATTCAGAAATTGGTAATCTTCAAAAATAGCTAACCATCCATATTCCATTTTCAAGAGAAAAATTGTGGTCTCCTAAGGGGACACACTATATATGAAAATCCCATTGTCTCATAATTCTTCTTACTACACCCTCATCTCTCGAAGAGAAGTAGGGGCAATTTGATATGCAATAAAATCTATTAGTGTGGTCATGAGGTGAAAGGAAATTTAGTAGTAGAACTACCACCACATAGGACATCAAAAAATAACATCATAGAATATGTTCATATGATACTCCATAACAACTGAATTCTAGTTATCTTAACAGCCTACTCAAGAAACGGATAAACTCAAAAATGATGATTTATAGGATGACACATCATACTAAATTCTCCTTGAGATGATTTTCATCCATGATGGTGAACCATGTCACATCAGTACAATGGAATATAAATCTCCAATGATGATAGTCTGTTTATAAATGAACTATCAAGAACAAATCCATACCCATGATGACATCATAATATCTCATACAAAATAACTAATGGGTCCCAAGAAAAAATATATCTACTAAAGTCAAACTTGTGCTACTAATACATGTGATATATAGAAAATTCACTCTCTATAAGAACATGAATCCATAGATGTTGGGCCAAATAAATTACTCTAATATTTGTTACATTCACAAAGTATATAAAGAATAAGGATTTAATCCTACCAATTTCCATAAGTATAATAGATAATGTATAAAATATTTAAATAATTCCTCAAATAATGTTGTGTGTATCATGATAAAATCCATTGACATCCAAAAATTTACCACACCCTCTACCTCAATCCCTTTAATCCTAATGTGGTCCACATAGTTATAGGGGTGTTAGTAAATCAAAGTTCAATCCTCCTCTAAGAACTCATTCCTCTGGTGTTCCTCTAATCCCTCTGTCAGTAAATTCTCTACGGGGGCCTCCTAGACCACAACTAGAATATTCCTACATATAATGGTTACTCTACCATGGAGGTCTATCCAATGTATTCCCACCAACTGTAATACATCAAATTGTGAATCTTAGACCATGTGACCTCTACCATCGTAATCATAGTATTAACCCTCTTCATCATTACTGGACAATCTATTTGAATCTAGTTCTATAGATCCACATGTTTTCGTCCAGGAATGCGTATTCTACATTAATCAACACCCTAATGAAAAATTCCCATTAGCTTTTATGAACAAATCATCCCCATGATGTCAATTTTCTGCTATATATACCCAATAGTCCTCATTTCAATACCTATATATCACCTACTCAAGCTCTATCACCCATGTGTATATTGGAATATATATGGATTCAGTGCCATCATGGATGTACCTATAAAGGACATACTCAAAAACAGAATCCTAGAAGCATCAATACCACATGATTTTTTGAGAGTGTCATTTGAGGATGGTAAAAATCAACAAATAATAAGTAACTAAAATATCACCCTAATGCAGATCAATAATCTCCTAGACATTCATATAGTGACATATTAATGGATAATACGCATCATTGAACCAATATTGATTTTTTTCCATGATTTTTTTGTATCATCATGGGTATGAGGGATTAAACACTACTAGATCTATATGGATTCATAATGTAGACTACATTTAAGAATAATAATATAATTATCTATAGTCCTCACATTTATGGACAATTTTAATAATGCCTCAATCCAACTTCTCACTACATGATGGTCTAGATCACCAAACAAGAATAGTTTTTTATATCACAAGATCTCACTAAACACACTAATCAATATCACATCATCATCCTGACCAAGTGGTGTTATATCATTGTCTTCATATAGTGGGTCATCCACCTTGAAAAATATAGGTGGATTCACATAAAGCCCATAGGGGTGAAGCACTATTAAATTATCACTTCATGGTAACTTCTTAAAAATGTGTCGTTGTACTAAGTCCCCATCACTGTAATAATTTTCATAAAAACCCTTTATAGAAATCAATTAACTATAAAGGTATGTAGGAATATTAATAATATACAACATGTACCTTGATTAAATGAGCATAAATTGGTTGTTGACTCAAGAAGTATAAATTAATCAAAAGACACAATCCTGTATGATGAATATACCATTATAATCTCAACAACTAGTTATTTAGTATACTAATTCGGAAAGAAGTTAGTCATATCCTTATTTTATGGATATTTCCATCATTGCTCTATCACTAGGTTCCCTAACATTAGAATCGAACTCAAGACACATAATATCATTTCTATATTATCCCAAACAAATCCTAATGGAATTTCTATCTCCAAACACTATCCCAAGGAAAAACACCCTCTGATATAACTCTATCATGACATAACCACATGGGATAATAGAATGTTGAGAGTTACACCTGATGTCCACCGCAAATAGGATAAGGGTTTCCGAAAATTGATGAGTTTTCATAATAATGAAATGATACGTATTGGCCTAATGTTATTATACACAATAACACACACCCATATACATGATATAGTTCAAGGATGTAACATAAAAAAACATCTAGATAGTAATAGATACGTGTGAAAACCATTATGAAATCATTCAAAATGTATCAAGGTTATAAAAAATTATAAGGAAAAATCTACATGCCCAGTTAGAAAAGAGGATACCACTTAATAAAAACACTAAAAGGGATAAATCAAAGAAAAGTCTCGTTAAAATATTTGAAAGTGACCACTAAACATTTCCAATGTAACTATGTGATACTATTATCCAATGATAATAGGTCCACCAAATTCACTATTTAGTTATTATTTCATTTTCAAAAGATAAAACACGTGCATGAATATCCCATAAAAGGAGAAAGTATGATAATAGTCAATATGTAGTCCAAAATACAAAGAGGGGACAAATATTAAAAAAATCATCATAACCTAGTCATAGAGGGGAAAGAAACCCATCATCAATTATTCTCATTCTGAAAACCTAGTAAAAAATGTGAGGAATCGCAATCTGAATATATAGCTAAGATCAATGTGTCTTCCAATAACACCAAATGTCCAATATCTAATAGATAGAACCACCAAAACCTCATAAGAAGAAGAGTAGAGTCCCTTATTTTCACTTCTATCTTCTATTGTCAAGGGTGATCTATCTCGTCTGGAGGACCTCTCCCCAATGAAGTGTGATAATGTGGGATTACCACTTCATAGATAATGTACATAAAACCTCTATAGTGTGGGAGATTAATGACTCTACCAATTTAAAGAGTATGGTGGACTTTTGATCATGTATGAAAGGGGATTAAATTCCTAAATGTCCCTTCTACGATCAAATCACAAACCCAACATCATATTGAATGATTTTGTAACAAGTTTCCTAATAAAATCCCATAATTTCATATCTTTGATTTTGAAATGAATTACACCATAAATTACATTCAAAACTACTCATGATAAGATGCTCAAAGGCCCAAATTTGAGTCCTGAACAACGAAATGTGAAAGGTAAAAGGTTTTGGGTAAAGTAAAATGTGTATAATATGGGATGCATGGTGTGTTACACCACCTGAGGGCCTAAAACATTCATCCCCTACACATGAATCATATATCATGGTGTCACTACATGATGTCTTCATATATGGGAAAAAATTTTCTATTCACTGAGGCTTAAATATGTATTCTTCAACACAAAAATCGACAACCCTAGTAGTGTCTTGTGGCATGTGCGACCATACACATGGTGTGTAAAACATAAATCAATCTTAATCCCTTTTAATATTATATTTTGAGAAATAAATTTTGTATTCCACATAAGTACTTGTTGAATAGTCATTTATTTTACTAAAAAATGTTTTCGTCTTCATGTAGTCACCGGATCTTCCATTTCCACCACCAGGCTCATCATTAAACATTACTAAAACCACTAAAAATAAAGGAAACCCCCCAAAATCATTAAATATGATCCTTTGTTGTGTGATAATTGGAATTCCTAATACCAACACATGATATTCTAATCATCATGTCAATAAAATGGGGTATTTATACCCAAAAAAGACTATTTTGGATCCTTATATTCAACATTGATTTATTTGAAATCTAAAATCAATTTCTATTTATGTATTTATCGTTTGTTTGGAGAATTTATTTTTCTAAAAATAGTCTGTAAATGTTGAATCATTAAAATCATGTTCCAATGATAACAATTCTAATGAAAGGTGGTAAATAATGACAAGATTATTAATTGATATTATAATTGGATTTATGGGCCCATACCATGATTAATTTTTTTGAAATCAAATAGGATAATCATGGGGATAACATAAAAGTTAAATCAGAATATAAATGTATTATATAAAACAAGATCATGAATATAACATGATTAGAGGAAATTGTGAAGAAAAATAATAAAAGATAAATCATCAAATTAGAAGGATAACTGCACAATAAATTATCCCAATCTCAAGAAATAATTTACATTAGTGATAATCAAATTCCCTAGTTATAAAGATAGTGATCTGGATATATCAATCATTCATCTCAAAAATACCTAGATTTTTCATCATTGTTCCACATTCTAATGTTTTTTACACCAATAGGGATCTCCCATCTCCCTCCTTAATCTACACGGGTTATGTAACTAACCATTGTTTTTTCCAAAAGAAGTATATATAAATATGACAGAATAGGTTATGAATTTAATTAATTATATAATTAATTTGATATATTTTAACACACCTTCCAATGGATTACTATCATGGAACATTCGATACTAATCAAACTTATGTCACAAATTGCATAACCTTAATGTTTTCGAAACAATTGTGGTCTTTGATTTTAATATAAGGTCCCGGTCAATTGAAAAAAACATCTATTCGAAAAAAATGTGTAGGCATGCTTTAATTTATATTAATATTTTTTATATATGAATTCTAGAGTCATATGTAAGAAAAAACAAAATGATAACAATAAGAAAAAAACAATATATATATATATAGAAATATTCAAATGAAAAATCTATGAAAACATGATTTTATTCAATCCCTCATTGATGACTATTTTATGATGACTTTATAAATTTTTTCATATTTATTTACCACAAATTTATATATAGTTTATCATGATATGGTGATTGGGCCTAATATATCCCTTTAATTCATTGAGATAAGTTTTATATCTCGTGATTTTAGGAATGAACATGGGTGGTTATCCCAAGCCCAAAATGGTTATGGGGAATTGATGTTTATCTCATGTGAACTATGTCAGGGGAAGGCATCATCCTAGTAAATTATAATATTAAATTCATTGTGGTTTACCATAACATATGTTTTCATTTCTATACATTATATTATTCCACATTATTTTGTTATGGAACAAACCTATGTTACATTCTCATGGATCATGATTATTTTACCATGCCTCTACACTCCTATGAAACGTTTCTCATGTTATACGACAATAATTATTCCAGGACTCATATTTTATGATATATATATTTTTCTGATTAGAAATACTTTATATAATTTTTATGAACCATTATCATATAATAATATATACATGATCATTTTATTCTCACTTATTATATCCGATTAAAATTTTTTATGGGTACCCCTTACTGATAATTTGATATCAGCCTTTCTTAAGGATAAATTTAAATAGGTTATAAAGAAGAGTATGATGTATGATATTTTTATAATTACATCAATATAAATAATATTTTAATGAGATTTTAAATAGTGGTTTTAAATGATGTTGATTATGAATCTAGTCACTAAATACAATATCATTTAGGGTTATAGGATGTTTATAACTATAAGAGAAAATGATTAATCATGTAAAATTATATAATATATATTTTTGATTTTATTGGGTTTTCTCAAAATAAGTCTCTGTTTCCTTTTCATGTGGCCTGAAGGACCCATGTAAGGGGAATTATAATGAACTAATTAATTGTCATTTCAATTATTCTACATTAATTATATTCAACATTATATGTAATATTTCAATTTTACTTGTTGTGGATTAGACACAATTTATGACTCACACATTTGTATCCAAATATGGGTACCAAGGATGTCTAGAAAGATTATAATTGGTAATGTTGATCAATTTGTTACTTATGGAGCTTAACTGCCACATTAGATAAAGATAATCAAATCCTCACATTACCTTATAGAATTTTACATATGTTTGAAAAACTATTATTATGTATTTTGTGTTACAAAAAAATATTTGAAATTCATGATTATACATACAAGAAATAAATTTCAAGTTTTGAAATAAAAATATTATGGTATAAAATAATTTTATAGTATTTTAATAATACATGAATAAAATATATAATATATTAGAAATAAATGATGAATATAACCCATATGTCTCAAATTATACCATATTTAGAAAATATAATAACCTGAAGATGAAAATCAAAGTAAATGTCAAATGTATACCTTGAATGGTGTTTTTACAATTTTGATCAAAAAGTATTTGGTATTTAAATTTTTATTATAATATTTAATGATCAATGAATATTCATGTTGTAATGATGATAAGACCAAAAATATTCTAGAACTAGTTTAAAAGTATACATGTGAAGTATTTCAAGTAGAATATTGAATTAAATTCATATAATTAATGACAATCCATTAAGATATTTTAAGAATGAAAAAAGCGAATAGGGAATGTTCTCAGTAAGAAGATAAACGATACTTCAACTAGGTTTTACTAAAATATATCTTAACTAAAAATTCATTGAGTACTAAATGTATACAATATATTAGTATAAAATTCACATTTTCATTCACCCATAAGTTCAATGGTTTATATAAAATGAGTTACAGCACATTTTAACAATGGTGAGGTCGATGATTGTTCTTGAAATTGTTTTATTTTCACATTTTCACATCTTCCCAAAATAAGGGTATTCAAACCTAACAATATTAAATATAAATTAAAAATGTTATTTCATATAATATGTAACATGAAAAAAATTTATATCAAAAAATAACATGTTGATATGGAAATCATTTGATCAGGAAAATTCTATCAACAAATAGGCATCAGGAAAAAAATAAACATATGTGTATTATTAAAAGGTTATTAATGATGTTTTGTAAATCCCAATGATATAATATCACTTTTATTATTTAAGAATATATTTATATTACAGGGAATCACATTTCTATTTTAGATACTCAGATAAATATTGTATTTGATAAAGATGAAAACAATCAATGAGAAATTATTTGGAATTGGAACAGGTTCTATAATAACTCATGTTAAGGAATTATGTAAAGATTGATGCACTATATAGAAAAGATAAAATCCAAAAATTAATTTTTTTAAATCCCTATGTTCTGTGTTATATTATTTGTCTTGGATACAAAATATTTATTCAACATGGATTAACTAAATTGTAAATAAGCTAAGTAGTATATGAAAATCAATTCCAAAATCGATTCTATGTTATAAAATAAAGTAAATATTCATGTCGTGATTAAAATTGATGTAAACCCTCATCTGGGTCAAGAAAAAAAATCAAAAATATTTAATGATAGGTATTATGAATATTTATAAATAATTGTTTATTATTAGAGGTTTAAGAAAATTAAAGGCATTCAGTTTATAAAAAATATAAATTAATGGGATGTCTAAATTCATTTAAATTCTAAATACAATGGTAGTTTTAAATAATTATTATATTAGTATATTTTATATAAACACCTCATTCATAAATAGAATGTTCTAAGAATATCAATAAAAACTGAAAAAATGTTTATTGAGTTGAAAAATGTAAAATATATTATATGTGATATAAGAATGTGTTTGTGGATAAAATAAGACATTAAATACTGGGATAACTATTTTTCATATTTAAAGAAGTTTTTATTGTATTTCCATGGTATTCTAATTGATATATAATAAATTGATGTTATCCTTTTAGTTAGTTGTAACATAGTTGAAAATATTTTTTTCTGAAATAATTTATATAGTAATTTAAGTATTAGGGGGTAATATTTATTGAGATTGATCATTGAATTTTCATAAACTAAGTAAAAAAATATAAAATGGAATGCCATTGAAAAATACATGTCATAATAATTCGTGAAATGAATAATTTTTTCTTCTTTTTATAAGTGATAATTTTATTAAGGATGTCATGTTTAAGAAAAAGGTGTAGATTATGATGATGTGTATTACTATATATATATATATTAGATATGTGATTTATATTTGATTCTGTGTTATATACTAGGTTTTATGTTTCCAATACATAATGTAGGGTTATAAAATTTCAAACAAATATTTAAAAAATCTATGTAGAGGATTTAATTACTATCTTATAGAAAATGAAAATTATATGTGACATGGGCCTAAATCATAGAGGGGAAGTAAAATTTGATATTGAGGGTAAGTAAAACAATAATCTAAAAATATAAATAAGATCAAATTTATACTTTGGATATGATAATGGAAAATTTAATCTAATTATATCCATTGGTATCCAATATTACAAAAATGAGTTTTTTGTATCTTCTAATTGAACTAATGAATTTTAACTATTAAAAAAATATAATTTATATTTGTATTATAATAATAAAATATATTATTATCAAATTTTATATTATAATAATATTATATTAATGGTTTGGTATTTGAATTCTATATTTTATAAAATTGTATATACATCATAGATATCAACTCCCTTAGGTTTTTTCTAATATAATTAAATTTATTATTAATAATGTATGAATATGTGAAAATATTTTATACAAGATAAATAAATACATTACTCAATAAAATTATTAATTACATGTAAGAGTTAAAAAATTGATTATAGTGTTTTGTTTCCTCTAGTGTATGTTGGATTATTGGGGGAGTAGGTGAACTAGACATAAATTGAAATTTCATTTTATGATATTTTTTCATTCATACAGATTAATATATTCTTGATTTAAACATATCACGATAGTAAAATTATATATATATATATATATATATATATTATTTATAGAATTTTTTAGACTCTATAACATATCAAATGGTTTTCTCATTTCCTAGCTATAGTAGGAACCTCATGATACTATACGATTAGTCATAAATATATTGCATAGGGTCTCGATACATAAAAAGAATAAGACACATATGAGATCTGAATATTTCGTTATTATGGTACATAATAAATGATACTTATTCTCATATACATTATAATTAGTGATCATAAGTATATGGGATCATTATAACTGACCTAATAATATAAACAACATTGGTTTTCAATTTCATTGTATTTTAATATCTATGAGAATATGTATTGGCCACTAAAAATGAGAGAATTTTTAATATATATAATTGATCAAATACATTGATGCATGATGAGAACCATTACATTTTATCGTTCAAGGGATTAATATAAATCTGGTTCATTCTAATTGGTATGAAATTAATATAATTATAAAGAAAATATTTATCGGTTCTAGGTATAAGGAATATACATTTTTTAACCTTGAATGGGAGATTGTGAATTGACTAAATCCATGGCCCAGTTAATTGAAGGAAATTCCATATGACACATTTAATTAAATATAAATAAATATTATAAGTATGGTGACCAAAATATTCAAACCCACATTATGAGATATCATGAGAGAAAGGGATTATATAATATAATAGTTGTTCATAGATGTTTTTCAAAGATAAGAATTATCCTAATATATTTAGGGCCTATGATTTTTTATTCTAGATTTCTCATTTGTTCTATGAGTAGGACTCAATGATAATAAGATAAGGTCATATATCATCTTAAATGTAACATCTTAACCCGAGATCAACAAAATGGTTCTCCAAGATCGTTGTCCACAAGTTCCTAAGGGCACATACCTATATCCAAAGGGTTATTGACTAGAAACGAGTGTCTAAATAATGTATGGTTGGGAGACTATACCCTTTATACCTATCAATTAAATATAACATCAGAAATAATATATATGGAGATCAGAATATGAAATAAAATGATAAAAAATAATTAAATAATGAATAATGATCTACAAAAATTATTTGAAAGAAGTATAAGCATATATACAAAGTAAATATTGATATAAATAATAGAAATTAAAAACATACACAATGACTATCTGTGGTATCATTGTGACAACATGATTGGTCCTCTTCTCTCATACTCTATCCTAGCCTAGAAGGATAATTGCATGAAATTATAACCCATGAACCAAATCATGCCACTAAGAGGTTTGTCAGCATTCCCTAGTGCAACTGTGGCCCTATTGTGGTGTGAGATATACATAGTAGGCTACCACTAGAGGTGTATAATTCTATATATCCATTTAATATAAAATATGTAGAATGTTGGAATAACAATTAGGAAGCAAAAAAATAATTGTAAATAATTCAAAATTATACTCCTCAAGAACTCCTAGTCGATAATACCTTCTTCAGACTACGTCAGAATATCTTTGGACATGCTCACATTTAAATATAAGAATATATAAAAATAGATATATGAAAATATACACATGAACATATAAAAATTCATGGAAGTTATATAATTGTAAAGCTAATAATAAAAAATTAGTCATATGACCAACTTCCGTTAGCCTAGTAATACATAAATGAGTATATATACCATCATAAAGGGGGATATTATTAATCATATATAATAAAAAAATAGTGATATAATTTGTTTCCCCTATGATCTTGTCCAAGGATTTTCATAAGGTGGAACAAATGTATCAGTCAAAGTGTAATATATTTTATTTTACTACATTATCCCAAAACATAGTTTTCCATAAATTAGAAACCCATGTATCAACCGTAACATTCAATTTCACTATGAGCTTGTCTATGTAATTTAATAAAGTGGAAACCCGAGTAACTATAATGGTGATGGAAATGTCTAGAATATGAGCTCATACAAGGAATTAAATAACTTGATAACCCATATATCATTCTAGGTGTAATATATTTAATGTGATGTATGATCCTATCAATGGTGTTCTATAAAAACAAAACCAAAGTATCACTCATTTGATAAAATAATCTTGAATAGACTAGGAGCCTATCTAAGGTGTTTTACAAGAATGAAATTGAGTATCATACAAGATGACTAGAAATCATTTACCATTTTTCTTAAAAATATCTGTGATGTTCATACTAATAATAATTCCACTAATTATTTAAAATATAAAATATTAATATGATAGCTACCTATGAATTCCTAACCAAAATTAAATTATATATAATTTAATGAACTCGTTTATTAATTGGAAGAGGGTCATAGTAATTCCCTTTATAACATAATCACATCAATAATGAAAATAAAAAATTTCATTTATAAATAAAAATAATTCCATATGATAATAAAATTATCCAATAACCATTCCATTAACAATAATGAAAAATATTTAATAAGTAATATTGGTTGCATCACAAATTTCATGAAACAATAAAATTACAAAGGACCTAGTGGTTTTACTAATCCATTTAAATTATTTATGTAATTTAGAAATATTATATGGAAGTTGTGAAGACACCCATGTGGTTGTAAAATTATTATACAAAAATGTTTCAAGGAGTATTTAATTGGAATCAGCATTAGAGGTGGTTTAGGTTGTGGTAACCATCCTCAACCATGAGAAGTGTATAAAGGAATTTTAATTTGGGGTATAAAAATTCAATTTAATGTACGTCATGTCTTATAATTATTGCCTGAAAATCCAAATATGTAGATAAATGGAATTAATTTTTTGAAAATTAAATATTAATTGATAATAATCTAGACAAGATACCACTTTCTTACGATGGTCAACTCATCCAATACCGAGATTTTATTTGATCGAGAATGAGCTAAATCAAAAGAGACATCAGGATTCTAAAATATATATTTAAATATATCACATGAAGATATAACAAATAAGGAAACGTGGATGTGAAAATAAATGATAAGGAGTCTTAGGATTGTAGAAACTATTTTCTAAAACTTATCTCTGATTGAATAAAACCACGATCAAGAATAAATCACCATGTGAATAATTGTAGTAAGATAGGTATCTGTAGAGATATCCTAACAAAATATATTGTGATAATAGGGTAAATATAATTTAAGGTACGTGGGGGAAAGCTAAATTTTCACCTTTTAATTATACCCATAGTTTGGTGGTATTGTTTGGATAATAGTGTTCCAACTGTGCCTCTCACACTATCAAAGATTATTACTCCACACGGTTTGGTCACATAATTTGGGAAAGCTATGTAACAATCTTTTGGTGACACTATTTAAGAAGATCTAACCATATGAATAGGTATATAGTTTGGAAAAAATATCAATCCAATGTTACCACCTATTTAATTTAATATATAAATTCTCCATAGCCATTATCCCCACCATATAAGGTTTATAAAACAAGTAAACTTCCCTTACAAGGCCCCAAGGTCTCTACTGATTGTTCTGATGGTTTAAACAAACCATTTTCCGTAACTGTTCCCTCAAAAAGTGATTTATGGAGACCAGTGATCTGAAAAATCATCCAAACATCAGATACAACTCTTGAGGCTTAAACCATATGAAAAACAACAATTTTGAGTTTTCTAACACTCTTAATTTTATTTTATTACAAAATTTAGGATTTTGACAATCCCCTAAACGAAAACTTCATTCTTATTTTTAATTATGAACTGGTGTAAAATATAGTATGTTATAATATCCCCTTAATATATATTCATGGACACATGAAACCATTGTGGATTAATATAATGATCACAGGACTAACTTGGGTTGTGAGGTTTTGTTCAAATGGCTAAGTATCATTTCTAAACACCTAGTGCACGACCATGCAGAAAATTAATCATTTGTTACAGTAGCTTCAAAAACCTGAGAAAATGATTAAAAAAACCATAAAGAAAATATGGAACTTATTCAAGACTATATAAATTTATAAATGATCGTGTTGTCGTCTCTTTTATTATTCAACCTATAATACTCCCCACCATAGGTTCTACTTTTAATGGGGTAATTCTGAGTCACATAACTCCCCATATCAAATTTTCATATTCAACCTCTTCTATAACATTATAGAAAAATGGATGAAACATCTATCAAATTACACATGATAAAAATACCCACAACCCTTGATCTAATAAATATAGTTGAACTCCAATAAACTGCTCTCAAATTTGTCACACTTTCATTTCCATTAAAATATATGGTCATCCCTTTAAGCTCCACCCATATCATCAAGATGGAATTCCCACAATGCTTTCCTCACAATCCAAAATAATATTTTTGGGTGGAAAAATGTTGAACCAACTATGTCCGAATATTTCAAAAATGAATAACAAATACTATCATCACATTTCGGAAACATGATTTTGAAGCTGTATCCCATGATGTACTGATATTATTCTGAGCATGCTCACTGATTCTCATACCCGACTTCTTATGAAGTCACATGTGTGAATGATCTACCATGAAAAAAAATCATTATTCTAAATAACAAACACATATACTACACTGATCCATAACACATGCATCTTTATAAAATAAAATGTGAGTAACAACAATACCTATATTTCACCCAAATCCTTAATCATTATCATACCTAGAATTTACTAATGATTCAAGAAGTATATTGACTCAATTATCATAACATAATATGAGATTAAAAATGAATATAAACAACCCTTATAAGGTCTCATGAACCTTCTCATCTTCTTCAAAAAATGATCAATGTAATGCTCCCTACCTTAGTAGATTCGAGGTAACCTCTTAAATGAAATGAAAACCGATTTCCCTACTGCATGTCCCATCTATTTTGGAAGTATGAATCGAGTGTACCAGAGATTTCTCATCAAGATCGCTATCATAAATGTTAAATATCACTCATCCCCTCATCGGTAGAACAATTATCATGGAATACATCAAATTTTAATCATAATGTGGGTAATCACCCTCTAATGGAGAATGGTATACTACACACTATTTGGTTTATCATAAAACAACTCATGGAGGAAAAATACCAACGATTACATTCATAAAACCATATAATCAATTTAAATATGAGTGCAGTAATATTTTAACATAATTCATGTATATATATCCCAAGACACACTCACATAAATGAGGTCATACCTTTATTTATTCAACACCTAACACAATATTTCTTGACCATGTATGTCTAGGTTCATTTATGGAATTGTATCCTCATTTGACCAAATTTATTTATGAATTATCCATTCTCATTGAGAATTTTATATAGTTTTTTCTAAATCCCCAGGTCATTCTACCCAAATGATTTATATTGGAACCATTGAGCCTCGAACCTTACTCATCGACACACTGATGGTAAATTCTAAAAAGTTATTGATTGAAACTAGTGTGTGTCATACATTCCATATGTTATATCTATATATCTCATACCACCTAGTTTGATACCTGAGTCCCACTACCAAGATTCATCTTTTAACCAGTAAAAACTAATTTTACTATAGGGAACTTCATTTTATAACACAACAAGAGATCCCTTGAATTTTTCCTCTAAAATCAGACACCTACACATACTATGATTTATCCAATGACCTCCCATCTAACAAGGTAATTTGAGATAAGAAATTTGAACCAAAAATCTACTAAACAACTAGGACAAGCCCTTGAATATTCCCTTACCTACATTACCTATTTTTATTTAAAATCATTCAGGGGGATTTCATAAAATAAAATTCATCACCATTCCTCTATAAATAAATATTCAGCAACATAAATGCATCGATCATGAAATTAACATATAACTAATATCATTTACTCTAGGGAAAGTGAAAACCTTAGACTAACCTCTATCATAAGTATTAATAATTTAATTCAAAAATAACAATCCTTGCTTGGTTAAGTCAAGGGTACGAGAAACTAGATCTCCCACCAATCCCTATGGTCTCTCCCATAAGAAACATATACAACTTGAACATCTATTTCGATCTATTTAATGTGTTGTCTCATTCTATCTAAAAGATATATACTTAGAAGGAATTTCGTCAATCTAATACATTCATGACGTCAAGTTAGAGAACAAGGGGTTGATACTAACTAGGTATCTATATAGGTAATCCCACATGATATCCCACTTACAAAAAAACCACCAACCAATACCAGTGTTCATATTATAAACTAATACTTATAACCAGAAAAATGACACCTTACGTTAGAATCTACTCACAAGAATTTTTCAATTCATTAATCCCTGAGAGTAATTCCTCTAGAAGATAAATCCTCAAATTATAATAGGTAATTTTCACATAGAATACAGTCACTAAAAATGAAAATAGGACCGTACCACCAAGCCTCTATGATCAAACCATTAACAAAAAAAGGATCAATCAAAGACCAATGGGAAATGAAAATGTTCCCACTCAAATATTTTCTTGAGGGAAAGTAATGTTTTTTCATACACAATGATTCACAACATAAATAAATATATGAGATTTTATTTTAATACCTTACATAAATAAATATTTTTTCATTATATTAAAATGGATAACACCTTGAAAAATAATAATAAAATTATCTTATAATTTCCGTTCTAACCAATTTAAATCATACATAAATAATTAATATTATATTAGTTAAATAATATGTTAATTTATAAGATATAGAGAAATATTGTCATTATTTTGTAATTTCAATTTCAATTAGATGACACCTAATATTTATAAAACTCAAAAGTAAATAGCAGGAAATTTTTCAATAATGGTAGCTAGTCTTGTAATATATTACCATAAATTTATTTGTAACACCTTATAAGAGGATGAGGTAACATTAAATAACCATCTCATTAGAAAAATCAAACCCTATTGGGGTTAATGGCCAAGACACATAATAATTAAGGTGACCTATGTGGTTCCCATATTGACAATCTAGGTTCAATGATATCGGAACCCATTCTCGATTAACAGATTCAATACTATAAAAATTACAATTCTCATTCAATTTAAGTGTAAACCAATAATAATTAGTTTTAATGAAGATAAATACAATACCAAAATGTTTTTATCACATAAGAATAACATATAAATATAGACTTTCTTTTGTCGCATCCAGTATATATCATAACCAACATTCTCTAATTATCCTACATGGGTCTAGTTTTTCATTTAAGAATTCAGTCATATGGGTATACATGCCCAAATAAATGACACAAAAAGTCTATTTATGTTGAAATATAATCATTATTAAAATGAATTGATTTTCTATATAGATTTTCATTCTATCATTTATACATATATATACATCTAGTTTCAGTTAGATGAATTATCATACCCAATTTATAATGGTACATTCTTTTATAGGTCACTATTGACATTCTTCTATCATCAAATAGGTTTTTTCATTTAGTATATAAATATAGTAATACCATTACAGAGGTTTAATTATATGTTTATCCCATTGAGATTTATAAATAACGCAATAATATTATAAATTTTAGGAGTGGAACCAATTTAATTGAAACCAATAATGTTTCGCCAATGCAATCAATGTTACGTGGCTCAAACATGCCACAATTGGTCAGATAAATAATATTTAACCATCAATCTATATTGGGAAACTCCTTTTAGGTTGATTCATAAAATATATTTAACAAATATATATCAAAATTAAGGAAAATGAATACTAATAATTACAAAACAATGGTAGTAATTAGGGAAAACTACTATGTAATATAAGAATTGGTAAACATAAAAAATCACCTTTACATGGTACTGGGGAAAGACTTTTATATGATTAAATTATAATGTTTATCAATATTCATGATGATAGTTAAAAATGAATGTTATACATGTAATCATGCATCTGAAAAACTATAATGCAATCTACATGGAATACCATACGTATAGAATTAGAATATATACATGCCTAATATTAAGCATGTTGTAATTACTTCCTTGAATTACTTGGATAATGGTAACACACAATCAAAATATATGTATATAAATAACTATTAAATGTACAAAAAACACCAAAGGTTAAATAATAATTTAATTTAATATAGAACAAAATTCACATCCCTAACAACATGATCTTTCAATAATGTGCATGTAAGTCAGACCCAACCACAATATTTTTACCAAGTGCAAACACATTCATAGTCTCTTGTCTATTTTCCTAAAAAATAATACAATTTAAAAGAGATATGATACCACTTGATGACTCCGAACCTGAGATCTACTAAATATTACCCCTTTATTATTGGTCATTATCCTCAATCATGGATTCCCATAAACTAGAGGATGAGAAATAGAATCAAGACACTAATGGATGTATGGTCGGAAGACTATTCCCTCAGTATTAGAAAAACAAAACCAATAGAAGAAAAAATAGATAAGGGTTGTGGAATTTAAAATCCACTATTAAAAATAATAAAATAATGAATAATGAATTATAAACATTCTATTCAATAATTATAGGCATGTACACACTATACATATCAAGATTGAAAATATAAGTAAATAAATTAAAGACACCATGGATATTTCATATAGAATCTAAATTATTGTATTTGTCTATTGATCATATTATATCCTACACTAGAATGATAACAATACATAAGCATAATCCAAAAACCTAGTCCTAAAATGATAAGGTCTATTTGTGTACCCCCAGAGCAATGTAGGCCGAAATAGAGTGTGGGATTTAATCCTTAGGACACCACAAACTATTTCTACTTCTATAAATTCTGTATATATAAATAAGTTGTTTGTAGGTATAATAATAATGTAGTAAAAGGTAAATTTAATAAAGTTGGTATTAGGTTCCTCAATGACTCATAACTGGCCATACCAGCTTCATCATAAGATGGAATATCTATGAACATGCACATATGTATACATAATCATATATGGATGTAGATATATAGAGATGAATAAATGCATTGGTAAGTATCCTAGGAATCCACATTATTGTAATGGTGATAAGAATAATATATTCCTAGGAACCAAGAATATTATTCCATAAACAGATAAATGAGTGTACTAAACATCATCACGGGGATACTATTATTCATATGTTTTAAAGACCAATCTTGATATCATTTGTTTTCTCTATATGCACATCCAATGAATTCTATACAGATGATCCCATGTATTGCTAATTGAATACCATAATTTCATTTATTATACGATCTAATATTTTACATTACACAATAAGGATACCTAAGTATTTGAAATAACTTCCCATTTACCTATGAACCCATCCAAGACATTCCCTAAAGGAAAAAACCCAAGTTTCTCTTAGAGAATGCTGAAAATAAAGCATCTGATCCAATATTGGTAGTTCAATAATAAGGAAACCCATGTATTTCTTATAGAATAAAATAATTCAAGTGACCTATGATCCATTCCAAGGAATTCCATTAAAACAAAACCTATGTATATCTACAAGGGTAATATAATCTCAGACACCCTATGAGCCCATACATGGTGTTTTTTAATAAGGAACCTGAGTATTTCTCTAGGTATGAATAAATAATATAACTATATAGGTTTAAGAGATAGATATGGAAATATCTATAACATTCCACTCCTTATTTAAAATATGAAAATTTAAGAGGACTTGTACTTAACATGCCTTACCACAATTCATGTACTAAATATTTATTCCATTCAGTTATTAATAACAAGAGGGTCATATAAATTATCTTTATACTGTAATCACTTCAAATATTAAACCAAGATTTCTCATTTGTAAATGACATAAAGGCCATACCTTAAATTAATTCACCATGTAACATTTCATTATGAAAAAAATCAATTTAATTATTAACCGTGTTGGACTCACAAACTTCAAGAAATAAGATAATTACTGGGGAAGAAGTAGTTTACCTAAACCATTAGAATAATTTAAGGAATTTATAAACAGTAAAAGGAATTTAAGAAAACACCCAAGGGGTTATTAAATCATTATTCAAAAATAGTACAAGAATTATATAATCAAACTCCCCTTATGAACTAGACTAGGTTATGGTTATCTCACTAAACTGTGTAATGGGGCTATAGAAAAATGAGGTTGTGGTCTAAAAAATTAATTTATCATATTTCCAGATCTTGGATCAACACATGGTAGGTTTTAATTGCATCATAGTGGAATTAAATTATAAACAACAAAACATTATGTGAAAATTATAAAGACCACCAAACTCTTTATTAGGACAATATACTTGTCCAATTATAATATTTAATTCAATTCAGAATTAGAGAAATCATATGAATCATCAAACGCTCTAAAATTCAGTCAACTGAATTACATGAATATATCACCAAATAAGGGGAAATATATAGGAAATTGTAGGATGGGGAATCATAGATTGGGTTATATTCTTAAAACACATCATATAATACTGGAATTTAACCATGATCGAGGAAAAACCCACCAAGGGAAGAGGAGGAGGAGGATAGGATCACATAGAGATATTTTGGACGAATAAAGGATGAAAATGGGGAAACCACATTTAATACTGGAGAGTAAAAAAAAGTAATTTATTCTATTTTAAGGAGGTTCACTGTTAGGACACACATTTTGGCTAATCGTGAACCAGTCATGTATCTCATTATATCAATGAGACATACCACGCTTAGTTTAGCCACATAGTTTAGGATAATTATGAAATAACAATGATGATATACTATTTATGTGTAATTAACAATGCAGGTAGGAATGTATATTTTCATACAATACATCTTGTCTTTTTGTCCTAGCAATATATAATTCAATGCATCATGCTCCCAAAACCAATACTATCTTTGGAGACACCACTCAATCCTTAAACCTTATGAAAAATATAAATTTTGATTATTACAACTCTAGATATTAAATTTTGAGACTCAATTCAATATTTTTCCCATCCACAAAAAAAACACACTAATTGATTTGAAATTTTCAACTGGTTAAAAATGTGAGATATTACAATATAAAAATATATCAAAATTTTTTGACCATTCATTTTATTGTTAATTTATAATTATGTGTTACACAAGTTAGTAGTAATTTGAACATATTATCATTAATGATTAGAAGTGCAAACATAAAAAAATTAAATTATATTTTAATATAATTTATAATAATCATAATTGAATTTATTTCTCTAGGTATTCCCATGTTTTTTAATCAAAATTATGTTAATATGAATGAAATTTATTTTTAAACAAATATATTAGATTTCAGGATCAAAATATATAGTAGGGAGGAATAAATATATTTAATTGTTTATATTTTATGTTGAGTCATTTTAGAGTATTACATGATAGTAAAAAAACTAATGTTTCATTCATGACTACTATGTTAGGTAAAAAAATTATTCTGTGTTGTATTTTTTAAAAGATATATATGTAATGAAAGTGTAATATTAAAAAAATTTATTCTAAATAAATGTTATATATTTTATTAATGATTTATCACTCCTACATTAATTCTATCATGTTTTATACTGATAGAGTAATAGATGATCATAAACAACCATATTCATTAATTATGTATTTTAATGATTATATTATAGTGATTCAATGGAAATTATAAATATCTTCATTCAGTAATTATAACATATGAGTGAAATAAAATAAAGTATTGGGATCTTTGGTATAATTCTAAATGTTTTATAGGTGTTCTGTGTTAGATTCTACTAGCTACGATGTACTAGTAATAACTATAGCACACCAAGGTCACCCTATACCACTAATGTATCATTATATTTTTAATTTATTTTTCTCATACCTAAATTACCTTGTAAAAGATATAATGGATAATATAGTGATTGGTATACTAGATATATTGTTAGAATATAGATTAGGTCAATAAAAATTATAAATTATATTTATGAACACTTCAATTGTTCTTGGATTACTTTTGTTAAAAGTATCAAATGACATGCGATGAATAGGTAATGTTATCCATGAAAATGTTAATGTTTTCTAATATTGAAAAGTTTTATCCACTAGTATTATCATATCACAACAATAAAAATCTAAAAAGTTATAGAACTAATGTTCAACTTTCATTTAAATCATTTAATCCTTAAATGTAATTGGAATGTGTCCCTTTAACATTCTATATTTAGATTTATTTAATTGATTCATAATTTATATCAAGTAATAATACTTATTGGGAACTACTAAATATCCCCATTCTTAATTAAAAAATATACCAGTATTTTTTGGAAAAACATGATGTGGGATAATCCATTTATCATCTAAATTTTAAAACACAATACCCACATCAGTTGTTTCAAATGAGCCTTTTTCACTACCACATTTTCTATGAGTGTAAGTATACATTATGATTGACTAATTATTATTTCTACTAATCTAAAAATAATTCATGAGTGAAAATAGTGGTATTAGTTCAGTTGATATTTTTAATACCCCATGTCATAACTTAATTTATTTTTTATGTACTTGTATGAACTATTCCCCTTGCACCTTCAATAAATTTTAAGTGATAATCGTAAGTAAGGCCTATTTTTTAAAAAACAAAAAATTAAAATGCGTGGAACAATTATTATATTCAAGAGTTGAATGTTTAATGAAGAGGAATCAAATTTTATTATGATTTCCTTGATTTTTACTATGTACACCACTTATATTTAGCTTCTTATTCATCCGATAAGTTGGTATTTTTCACCTTTCTTTATACGATGTGACCTTTATGATTTATCATAATCTATTAATTTTATAATAAAAAATAATATTTATTGATATTCATTATAGAATATAGAATGGTCGTCCATATAATTTTCCCCATTCTTAACATCTTTTACAAGATCAATGGTTAATTATTTTATCCATCTCAAAAAATCACTCACTCTTGTTTTACATAAATCCACGAATTAATCATGGTTAATAATGGTTTCCCATAGATAATGGAGACATCACCATCTTTCCCATATCATGAATTTAAAAACTAGTGGTAAATATAAAATTTTAAAAAATTATAATGACATCGTCATGAATTACATGAAGATATTTCCCTATGGAATTCATTAGTTGATGTGTATCACACATGGATATTAGTTAATATAATATCATCTTGATCAATAGTATTAGGTGTATCAAATTCTCAAATGATTTAATGTAACATAATGACTTCACTAAAAATTTTGGTCAAATTTGATAAAGGATAGAGAACATTCCAGAATCACAATGACTTAAATGGATTTTTATTAAACCACATTGAATGTTATAAACAATATTGGGTCGAGTAGATACAACACCTAACCACGCTCATAGCATAAACAAATGTTTATTCATGATCTCTATAGTTTGGTGAAAATATATTGAGTTTCACTAAAAACCTATTGGAAAATAATTTACCAATATATAATAATAAAACAAACACAAAAACATATTGGGAATCTATAATGGGAAATCCGTATATTGCACTTCCATGACGCATTAGATAAATTCCGTTTAACAAAATCCAGAAAATGGACTAAGAAATTAAATTACAATGATACACATGATATATAAGAGAAATTGTTTTCAAAATATACATTATAATAATTACATCTCATGAACTAATATTTGGGATCAAAAAGAAAAAATAATTGTACAGATTATGCTATTTCATAATGATCCCAAAATTAATAACAAAACTAAAAAATCTACCACGACACTTCCATGTGACCCAAAGTCACTCAAAAAGACCCAAATATTCTAGCAGTAGAACAATATAGATTTAAATATTATGATCACAATAGGGAAACCAACATAGACACATCAAATGAACAAACCCAAATGATAATTATTATATAAGGGGATTCTAAATTATGCCTAATAAGATTTCAAAAAGAGAATATTTATTTCCATTCATAAAAAATTTCATAAATTCCAATTTAAATTAAAGTTACAAATAATTTTTTCGATAAAAATATTGAAAAAAACCACAAGACTAACATAATTTTTTATTAATCCTAGCCCTTTATATATATAAAGTATGGGTGGAATAATCACTAAAAAATTCCAATTTAAACCATTTAATGAAAAGAATTGATTTTAAAAATAAAGAAAAATTTAGATTTCTAATTTTAAACTATTAATAAAAACCCTAGTAAAAAATTAAGTCATTTGAAGGACATACTTATAAAATTCACTTTTTATATAAATAATAAGAATGTAAACCAGATTATAGAAATTAAAAAAATTAATGTTATTCAAAAAAGTACCATAATGTAAATGAAGAAGTGGTTCATTAAAAAAATATTTGTAAACTATGGATGAATAAAAATTATGGCATAAGAATACCCCATATAAAATATTCATCAATAAATGTAGAGACACTAGAGAATCACTTGGTAAAATGATACCAACTAAATCTATCAAGTGGAGGATAAAAAAGACATCCACCACCAGATCAACATGCATATCAATACTATATCATAAATAAATTTTTTCATATCACATAAAACCCCCTCATAATAAATTTTTAATATCAAATTAATACAAAAACCATATAATATTTTGTATTCTATTCAAATAAAGAAAAATCATATTAATGTCCTAAAACAATGGAAGAGGCTCAAAAATAAATTATATCACAACATCAATAGAATGATTTTTATAATGATCACAATTATCCTTATAATATTACATTAAATAATGTATTACATTAGTTTCATTTGAAATTAAATTGCATAAATTCGTTCATTAGATAACATATAAATCAACACTTTCTTTGAAATCTAATAATGCATGACACTGAATAATATGCCTAAAAAATCATTAATGCCCAACCATATCTCATTTAATAAAAATAACCATTTAAGAACATAAAACGTATTATTTTAATATAATAAAAAGATAAAATACCCTTTTAACAATAAATTTATTTGAAAACTGACTTTATATCATTCAAAGAATCTCTTGGAATGCATGGAATAATTTATTGAGAAATAATAAACTAGAGATACATATAAAACCATTTATTCTATGTATAAAAATCATTAATAAAATTTTATGAATTCATAAATGCTATCATATACAGGTTTTTTGGATATTAATGTAATTTATAAAATGTGATAATGTAAATAAATTTCAAATAAAACATTTCATTGAAACAAAATCATCAATTCAGAATAAAGAAGAAACCATTAATGGTAGATTAAAACCCTTAATGGAAAATTTCCTCTATGAGCCATAGACACCCAAAAAATAATATTCAAACCAAAACAAACCCTAATTTTGACTTCCATAGATGTTGAGGTTCTTGGACTAATGATAAACCAAAAAAACATAGAAATATATGACATATCCATAAAATACACATTGAATCTAATAAAGGAGGAACTTGGGATCCTTTAATACGAATGACGATAAACCATTAGAACTATTCTAGAGTAACCAAATGATAATTAATGTGTATTATAGAATAACAAACTATATATTTATTGGTGGTAGAATATGAAATCCACAATTTAATGAATATGTGAATTTTTCATGGTTTGGATTCCAGGTTTACAAAACCATACACTAACCATAATGATTTAAATGGAATATAACTACAACTTCAAATTCTTTTCCCATATGGTTTACTAATCCCTTAACCAACCATATGTCCCCAACTATAATAATGTTGATGTACTTCACAAAATACCAAAAATTGTAATAATTTTGTGAGACAACCACTTAAGAAATTATCTATTTGTAATGATATCAATATATTCTACACTAATACAAAGATATTTATATTAAATCCTTGAGACACATGAATCCCCATAAAAAATAAATAAATTTGTGGTTTTATGTTAATATAATTTTTTTCTATTCATCTACTCATAACTATGATGAAGCCATTCAACAATGGAAAACATCAAAAAAATAAAAATAAAAATAAAAAACACAAATAATCATAATAACTCATAATTATATTATACTTAATTCCCCCCTAACATTTGGTTGATATTTTGGGTAACTCATCACTTAATAGTATACTCTAATATCCTATGATATCCATATGTTGAAAATTATATCCATTAATAATTTCACATATACTATAATTTAAGCTATTGTTATGATGATGGTTTTTTGATATATAGTTTCTTAAAAATCTCAGGGAATTAATATTCTTAAATCTCTATTTATACCATCCTAATCCTTTTTGGGAATGTTATAGTGGACATATATGACACTATATTTTGTATTTCATTATGTTTTCTTATTATTTTCTATTATAGATTTATTTTATTATTCATATTAATTTTCCTCCCCTCCCTTATAAATATATTACGCATTTATTTATTAATTTTCCTTCTATTTATTATCCTATTTTTTGTTTCCATTAAATTGAACCCTCCCATTTCTAATTTTCACTACATTGACTACTACTCCTTGGATTTCCTCCATGTTACCTTGTAGTGATCTATCAATGATAAATAAATTTTTGTATACTGTTAATAAGGATTTTGGAGAAATCATTACTAATTACTAATGGCGTTTTCTCCGTTCATCATATGTATATCAAACATTAAAATATTATTAATGACCATATCCTAAATTTTAGGTTTTGTAATTTGTTATTGAATTTAATACTAATTTTTAGATTTCATTAAAAAAATTCTAGGAGGTGGGACCCTTTCCTAAAAGAGACTTTAGCCTTCCAAATTTACATTATATAATTATATACCATTGTTTAATTTGAATATTTTTTAAATAGATATTCAGTGTTATCCTAATTTTTTTTGGATCTTGATTCATGATACTCCCATTAGATTACTTGAATCATTAATGTGGTTGGTTGTATTAATATAATTACAATATAATAGTTTATTTTTCTTTAAATCATCCAAAATAAATTTTTATAAATGATACCACCAACATAACCCACGTTATATTGAAATTAGAGTGGGTATTTGAGGTATGTGACGTGTAGGTTCCATCATTTAAAATTTATCCATATTATTAAACAATGTGTCAAAAAGGGTATCCATGTGATTAGTTTCCTTCTATTAATGAATTCATAATCTTAATATTTCTCAATCTATTTTCCCATGGATATCAGTATGACATATTTTAAAAAAAACGTAATTTTTTTTAATAATTTATTATGAATCCTCTAGCTATTAAATCATTGATAATAACTTGAGATGTTAAATTAAAACCATATAAAGATGTTTTCATTTGATGAAAAATACCTAATCTATCGTCTGTAAATTTACTAAATAGCTCATTAAAATTATCCCATGAATGAAATGTCTATTATACATTATATTAAAACATATATTAAATTTATATTATATGGATAATCAAATCTGATAGCATGAGTATTCATCCATGAATTATTTTGACAACGTGTCCTCAAAAATGACGAAACAAGTCAAAAATATCTTCAAGCAGTGTTTTCTAATTATCCATGAGTAAAAATGGAAATTCCCTCAATGGTACATATTACCTTAAGGCTCCATTATTAATTGATGTTTGCTCTATAATTGAATGATTATATAAAATATCATAATGATTTTCATATATAATGATTCAAAATTGTCCCATATTTGGAATCATTTAATGAACGATAAGCCTAACATCAAATGTTTATAATCAATGGAAATTGTATTATTTATTATCATTGGTTATCATGATTCAAAATAACATGTATAATATCTCATTCATCATGTTGATTATCTCTAGCCATGGATACTGACTAACAATTTATAAGGTGTTACTCGGTCTGGGTATTAAATTTTATGGGTGAACATGAATCAATAATCATTGATTGACTAGAATTAATCTTACCTACATACATATTAATATTTAAATAAAAAAAATCATTTACATAAATATAATAAAATTACATGAATAGAAAATCATATAAAAATAGTAAAAATAATCAATAATTTATTTTTAAAATTTCAGTTTTAATATTTTACCTGCAAAAACATTTAATAAATGGACATTTACCATTTTATTCACTAGCTCTAATGGTTGTTAGAGATTACGAAAAATATATTTATAACTCTCAAATTTAACTATTGGGTCATAAAATAGTGAATTCATATGATTTATCGTAAGAGGATACTATTGTTTCCATTCAAAATCTTACCCCAATTTTTTACCCAATTTTAAACATAGGAAAAAAATATTAAATGTCACTAAAAAATTAAATTATATGTGATAAAAAAATTCTAGAGAAAAGTTATTAAAAATGAATTTCATATTATGGTTTTTACTAAAGGAAATATATCCCAGTTATTCAAAAGTAAATTGAATTAACTATTTATGAGGTTTCCCAAAAATAATCAACTTTATAATATTCAAATCAATTTATTCTACATAAATAAATTTAAATTTTCTAATATTATAATTAAAAAAAATAAGTTTATTACTTTTATACTTAAAAACAAATAGATAAATATAAAAAATTTCACCTAATTTATTTAACTTAATTACTATATAAATCATTAGTTAGATTTTTCTATTGTAAATGGATTATTAAAAAAGATATTCATATAAATTCATTAAGAAAATTATTTGTTAAAATAATTATTTGTAAATTAATTAAAATGAAACGAATAGACACTTATCCTTATAATATTTATTCCGTACCAATAAGGATAATAACCACTTGTGGTCAATTAGAATTACATCATTAAGGGACTATATATCTTAAAAATCATGATAAATTAATAATATAATGAGTTGGTTATGGAAATAACTAAACATATTTTTTCTAAATAGAATATAATAAAAAACACTAACACGACCAAATGAATCATCCAATTATATTATCTCGAATAAAATAGTTCACAATGAATACTAGAAAACATAACTAATCTATGTTTTCCTCACTTGACTAATTGAACAGTAATCATTAAATAACCTATCATTTACATGGATTTAATTGAAAATATAACATATTTTTTTTATTGATAAAACAATTAATAATTCACCAGGAAACACTACAGTATATTTAATTAATCAATTTATGTGGATCAAAATCACTGAACATGATGTGGTTTGTTAGCTACTCTCTATAGTATTTGTAGTCGGTAAAATTATTAGAGGGAAAAATAATAATTATATATGATATCTCTTATCCTCAATATTCATTAATCAACCTATAAAAAATTTATTTTCTATCACACCATGGTGTGGTTCACTCATCAAAGTTATTTAATTATAAATAAGTTGATTACATCATTGGTTTGTGTTTATTTTAATTAATATCCATAAAAATGAAAATCATTTTGACATTTCCCCATAATCTAGTCATCTAAATGTTTTTCCACCTTCATTAATACAATCCATATATTCCTTGTTTTTGATATTATATATTCTATTTTTACATGAAATACTAATTTTAATTCTTACATAAAAACTACATCTTGTTTTCATGATACAACATCATGGTTTTCTTGAATATTTTATTAATTTATTCAAAAGTTCCCTAATTTCTTCAATTGATTATATCAACCTATAAATAATAAATAATATTTATATTTATGTATAATGAAATTAATTTCATGATAAAAATCATTAATAAGACGAATATAAGAATGATTTACTATATTATTAAAATTTCATGAGAACACTTTATATGCTAAATTTTTGAAGTGTGGATTATTATACAAGAATATCATATTTTGGTACATGTGTTTTCTGATAAAATTATCCATATGAATCATTGGAATGTACACTCTATTTTATCCTATGAAATTCAATAGAATTTGTTTTAGGATGACAATTTCATTTGTATGGATGGTTAATACATAATATTTTTCTAATATTTCTCCCAAATAATAACACCATTAATTTATGGACTAAAAAGTGAGTTCAATTATAGTGGAAAGGTTAGTATGAGTATGTTTTTAAAGATTTAAAGTGAAATATATTGTTGTGATGATATTTTCCATTTCAATTTTAGGTATATACCTCTGTATTTTTTAATTTATAGTATATTTTAGTTCTAAATATATTTATTTAGATAAATTAATAGGTTTTTAAAAATTTAATAAACATCATGTGTCAATAGATACTTTTAAAGTCATTAGTTACCATGAAAGAAACCATGAATATCCTAAAAGTTTCCTTAAAATTTAAAAAAATTGTATCAAGCACTCATGAGTCATTTTTATTATTTTAATTCCAACTATTTAATAAGATTAATAAACTAATTGAGAGTGTTTCAAATGCTTATTTTTTATTTTTTTATGAAATTTATTTTTTATAAAATATCATTATTATTTGGTTATATTTTAATTATTTTATAGTGATTATGGATGGGAATATAATTTAAATTAATTTTATGTTCTATTTTGGATATTTGTTTAAGGATATATTAGTTTTGGGGTTATTTCCTTATCAATCCCATAAAAAATTATAATCATTTAATTATAACTATTATTATATTATATATCCTTGGGATTATTTAGATAAAAAATGGTAATAAAGACACTCCCCAACCTTGGTGGTTGTCTCCAAGAATAGTGTGATGGTGAAACACTCTCTAATTCCATATATTCTATAATAAAGTAAATTCAATCATAGGGAGAGGAATGAATTTTGTATATATTTCTCCGCTTTCATCTTATTAATACTACCTTTTTGTATTTAATATGTTAATTTCTATAATATAGGTATATAATACTATACGGGTTTCCCCATGTTATATGGAATAGACAAATCATATAGCTATTGTAACTTTATGAGTGAAAAAATCCCTCTTTAGGTAACTTTCACACTATTCGACTTTATTCCTCAAACTAAAACTAACCAATATATGTTCTCACTTCAATGGATTCAAATAGATATTTTGATTGTTTTTTTTAAATTTTTATAGATGATTATATAGGCTCTCATGTTAAGTATTTCATAGTTAATAATAACATAAATTCATTAAATTGTTCTAATGAGGTATGTATTATTATTTTTTTCCAATATTTTATGAATAATCAATTCATAATTATTTTACAAATTTATTCATATATAATAATTTTAATATGATATAAGTGATATTTGGGATTTATTTTAGTTTTTTTATTATTTATTTCCAAAATTAATCTATTTCATTTTTATTTAAAATCATAAATTTTGTTTCAAATTATATTGGTCACAAAAGGTGTTCTTTAAAATTACACTGTGTTTTATTGTGGAATATATAGAAAATTTTTATGGGAATGTTCAATAATTATTTAAAATGAATTATCAAAATGGAACTGAGGTATAATTTTTAAAGACCTGGATTTTCCTTATGATTTTTTTAATTATATGGAATTACTTCAAGACCAGGAAATCTGACGGCGTGTGATTCTGAGGCCCGAAGTACCCAAAATGATCCGATGAAGATTTGTTAAGCATTACATAGCATGCATGAACATTTTTTACGAAAAAGTAGAATAACACTTTAACGGTTTCCTGGATCAGAAATATGAGGGTAACGTTCCATTTAGGATGGTGGGTTTACCCTAGCCACAACATAAGTTTAGTCATCACATTTCTCCTATGTGAGAACCCGAAAATTGCATTACCTTAAATAAAATAATAAAATAAAGTTATTTTATTTTTCAAATGCTTATAACTCATGAAAGGTGACCCAGATTAAAAATATGAGACCACTGCTAAACTCATAAGGGTATTACTTATTTGGTAAGATACTAACATTGGTCTGTGTGGCCCAACAATGGAAGTTAGTTTTTAGTCGAAAATAAATTAATTAAGTAACAATTATTTTATTTTTAAAATCCACAACATCTAAACAGTAACTAGAATTAAAAATCCAAGAGTGTCATTGTTACATCCCAGTTAAATAAAGAATAATACATTTTCATATTTACTAATATTTGTGAATTAAATATTAATTTTACTTTAAATGGGTTGCTATGTTCGATAACGTACCCGATACGCAAAAAAAGAGTTTCTTTGAAATATTACGTTGCATACTACTAATAAAATAATATTATTTTAAATGTTAGTTAACACGTTGCCGTTTTATTGGAGGTAATGAATAGAAATAAATAAAATATGATTATATATGTTTGTTAAATGTTTTTACATTTATCAAATAAACGATAATGTCTTAAATACGAAAAGAATTCAATTTTAGGCATATATACTCTAATGTTCACTGAAGGTCCACTTATCAACTTTTGATGGCGAACAATCATTAAATATAGTTTTGGTCACTCTTATATATTCTATTAGACCAAATAAAATTTTTCTTTAGAATTGGGACATCAAAATTTAATTTGTATAAATTTTTGGTATTTTTTTGAAAAAGTTCATTTTTTAATGAATAGTTAAAAATGTTTTATTTTATTTCAAAACCACTTTTTAATCAAATTTATTTAGATGATTAGATTATATATTTAATTGGTTTTAAAGTTCAATTAGAATATATTTTTACCATTTAATCCAATAGTGGTCGTTGGAATTAATTTCACTATGATATTGGACTTAAACTAGTGTCAATCTTTTGATACTTATTATTTCATAAAAACACGCTATTTTCTCTGACAACCATAATTAAATATTAAATTAATTAATTCAACTTATATTTATTGAATTTATGAAAATAGACATCATTTTTGAATTCAGAATATCAAATATTGCTTAGGGTGAATTTTTTGTATTTTTCTGAAAAACTTCAATTTTTGATGAATAGTGAAACCACTATGTGGTACTTAAAAAACTGATTTTACGTTTAAATGAAACATTACCACTTATGTGTTTTGAATTTCAAAAATCCAACATACATGGATGTCATTAAGAAGTAAAATGTTGTTCAATGGAATTAAAATAATTTTTTGGTGAATAGTACCTTTTATGTTTTTAATCACGATTAGAGGTAATTAGTGTAGTTTAAGGTAAATATAATGTTTTAATAATATGAAATGAACTTGACACATGTACTAAACTCATTGGATGTGTCATGGCCGACAAAGACAATCCATGGGTCAACTTGGGGACCCCATTGAGTCACTTTGGATGGGAAAGGACATAAATAACTTTTTATTTAATGTTAAAGTAAAAATAACACTAACATGAAATGTTTTACTAAAACATTTTTTACATGGGGTTATACAAGTCAGATATTTGACTATAAATATTAATTAGAAATATAAAAATATTTCCTACATCCTGATATGTTTTTTTATAATTTTTAAAAATTAAATAAATTATTTTATTTATGAAACCATGATGATGCAGTGATTACCTCATTATTTAACGATTTAAATAAAATGGGAATATAATGTAATCTCTAAGACCTAAACATGTCCAAAACCTATTGGATGTGTGGATTTAGAACCATTATCACCTTATCCTCGAAACACATCAATGTGGGACCATTAAAATCCGAAAAACATTCTAAAATAAAGTATCATTTCCTTACTTTCCAAGAGTTCCCCTCCTCTCCTCTTATAAAGGCCCCCACCTCTACCTCCTTACCCACACCTCCCAAGCCTTTGGCTCGGCCACCCCCTACCCATTATGTCACTCCACATCCCTCTATTACTCATAGATTCCTCAATTTGGGCAGAAGTATTCTCAAGGAATCCTTTGTTCTCAAATCAAAAACAGTTACCCGATTCAAAGGTAGTGTCTTCTCTTGCGTGCTTATGTTTTATTTTGCTTCTCCAACCCCATAAACTCTATTTATTCCATTATTTTGTAACAACTCCAATATAATAAATATACTAGGATGTTTTTATAATAATTATTAGAGATACACATACACACACCTTCTTCTAATGGTTAAAGAACATATTGTTTCTGTGGATGGCGAATTTCTGCCTCACGAAACGATGACTGTTCAACACTCATATAACACCTTCAAAGGTGTCCATTATGATGTCAATATATTTATATATGATAAATAAAATGTTTATGTTTTCATTAAACTTCTGTATTTTTCATTTATGGAATACCTTTATGGTTTCCATTATGGGTAAACGTGATATCTTCATTTTAGAAAGTGCAGACTACCGCCCCCTCAAAGTGATTTGATTCGTTAATACCATATGTGGTACGTATAAAGGATAAATTTAATGATATTATATATGATAGCATAATGGAATTATAATAATATTATGTATCATTATGTTATAATTCCATTAAATATGAAATAGAAATGGAAGTAGCGTTCATGTGTACGTACGGCTTACCGTCTCCATGAACGGTGCATTTCATTTCTTACCTCTAAATGATTATGTAATATTATAAATGAATGTATATACTGAATATATATTATATATATGGAATCTACATCATGAATATCATTCTTGAGTTAATGGATATTTGACTATGTGAACAACTTGTAAATATAAGAAGTTCACTTTTGACTCAAGTACCAAATATCGACAAAACGACCATTATTATCATAAATAATTACATAGTGTTCATGAAAAGATAATAGGTGATACAAAAGGAATAACTAACTTGAAAAGGTTCTTAAGAAAGTAGAAATTAACTCCAGTATATTATTCAGGAGGATAAAGAATGATCGAGTCATGTCGCACCCGAGGTAAGGGACTTCGTCTCAATCTTCTTTCAATGAGGCATAGTTCGTTTTATACACAACATTCTTTTATACTCTGTATAAAACCCTTTGACATTTACATTTATTCAAAAGGAATCTTTTTATACTAAGTGTTTTACTAAAGGACAAATGGTAATGTTTTTGTCGTACGTATGCAGCAAAAAAGACTTATCTGCCGCCGTGACCATTATTTGAGCTTCGGCTTCCTCTACAAGACATAACATTTTTAATGAAAAATAAATACCATGTTTTTCTTTTATTTTATTTTGGTATTGAAAATGTTTTTTTTATAATTGCATTGTTATGTCAATATATATAAGTGATATATTGTGATTAATGTATGGAAATTTTTTCTTTCCATTATATTTGTTTTATGTTTTATGATTTTATAATGGAACTTGGACATTTGACGTGTGGTTACATGATAATCCACATGAAGGGTGGTTCCATGAATACCAGGATGGGTGGTTACGTTATAACCTCCAATGCATTGGGTATGGAATTCGTCCTTATGGATATTCCATTAAGAATGTGTGGAAGTCAGTCGTATGGCTATTCCATTAAGTGATATGTGTGGAAGTCGACCGTATGGTTATTCCACTTATGTATGCTTATGTCCCAAGTTACCTTTATATGTTATGTGTTATTTATATTGGTTTTATGGTAATATTTTGGTTAAAAAAGCGTAAGTAATGATATTTTATTCAGTGAAGTGTTTTTACTACTTCATAATGGTGAAGGTATTACTTTGATAAACTATACATGGTTTACTTGATGTATGAAAAACTATCAGTTTTCTTTCTTTGTGTATCCCTTACTGAGCTTTTTATGCTATCACCATGTTTTTTTTGAAATGTTTTTCACATGACATAATGTGTAATTGTGTCAAGGATTGGATCAAGGGAAAGTCATTCTATATAAAACATGGAACTAGATATGTTTCTTTTTAAGAGTTTTTATTTTATGGAAACTTAGTAGAAGTTTCTACTTTGTAACCTTTTAAGATGTAATAGTTATGTCCTAATTCTCTAAAACACTAAACCTGAAAATATCCACAATATGAATTATTCATTTAATTCAATATTAACTAATTTTTATGGCCGATGCCTTATAGTTGGTATCAGAGGTCGGTTTAGACAACATTAAGAGTTAGAAACGTGTTAAATTATAATATGATTGAAATGATATAGCATTTACGGATTACCATGTTGCTTCGCCTAAGATATTTCTATGTTCATAATGGTTTTCTATAGTGGAAACAAGGAATCTATATTTGGACGACATCAGGTGGAAGACAACCTTCCAAATCAGCAAGCTGAGATGGTCGGAATTGGAACTGAACAGTTTGTTACAGTGATGGCACAATTGACTCTGGCTATAAATGGTTGTGGTATACATGCACGAGATCAGCCAGATCAACCACAGAGGAACATGTCAGTGGTGGAACATTTCATGAGGCAACATCCTCCAACATTCATAGGATCATCTAACCCTGTGCTAGCTGAAGGGTGGATTAAAGTACTGGAAAAGATTTTTGATGTCATGAGGTGTTCAGAACATCAAAAGGTTAGTCTTGCTATTTACCATGTTGAAGGAGAAGCATATCAGCGGGGGTCGATGATGAAAAATATCAGGGATAGTGATGAGATTGATGATTTCCACTGGGACAAATTCAAAGGTCTGTTTCTTGAGAAATATTTTCCTAAGGCGGTTCGTCTTAGGATGAAAAAACAATTTCTAGAATTGAGGTGGGAGGATGACTCAGTGGCTGTTTATGAAGCAAAGTTCACTCGACTAGCAAGGTATTCTCCAAACTTCATACAAGATCTAGATAGTAAAATAAACCATTTTTACTACGGATTATAGCCAAAGTATCGAAGGGATTTAGCTTATCGTGAGTTCAGATGTTATGAAAAACTTGTACGATGTGCGGAAAAGGTGTAAATGGAGTTTGCCGATGATCAATTGTTATTTAACAAATGACGGAATAAGAGTTCCAGTTGGCAGGCAAAGGGGAAGAATTCATCAAAGAAGCAAGGAGGTAAGAAAAACAAATATCCATCCTGTGAGAAGTGTGGTAAAATGCATCCTGGAGAACGTTTATCCAAGTCTGGAAAGTGCTTTCGGATTCGTAAGACTGGTCATATTTCTCGTAACTCTAGGGAAGATGATCAGGCAGGCAATGAAAAGCCAGCGGAAAGATGTTTTAAGTGTAATGAAATGGGTCATTATGTAAATGAGTGTCTAACGAAGAAATCAACTTAGGGAAAGAAGCCAGACTACAAGAAGAAAGGGGTGGTGAAATTCTTTGCAACTACTTCAGCAGATGTTGGGCCCTCGAATGAAGTAGTATCAGGTATATGGTTTGTTTGTTCCGATTATGCCAAAGTGTTTTTTGATTTAGGGTCTACACATTCTTCATTTCTGAGAAGTTTTCTAGTGAATTGGGAATTCCATCACAAGATATGAATCCTGAACTTATTGTAAAATCACCCAGAGGAAACATTGAGACAAAATGAAATTATAAGAACCTTCATATACTTGTGTGCGGAGAGAATCTACCTAAAACAAAAGTTTTTGAAGAAATGGCCAAGACCCACAAATGTAACCTAGATCCGTAGTTTCCTTGGTTTGGAAGGTTACCACCGAAGGTTTGTTGAAAAATTTTCACGGTTATCTAGTCCAATGACTATGCTAACTCGGAAGGGTGTTAAGATTATCTGGACAAAAGAATATGATGATTATTTTTAGGAGTTGAAAATATGATTGGTGAATGCTCCAGTTTTGGCACTACCTTCCAGTAATGGTGAGTTTGTTATCTATAGTGATGACTCATTGAAAGGACATGGTTGTGTCCTAATGCAGAATGATCACGTAATTGCTTATGATTCACGACAGTTGAAAACTCATGAGGTAAATTACCCTACACATGATTTGGAATTAGCTGTTGTGGTTTTTGCTCTAAAAATTTGGAGGCATCATTTGTATGGAGTAAAGTGTGAAATATACACTGATGACAAAAGATTAAAGAATATATTCACTCAGAAAGAATTTAAAATGAGACAGATAAGATAGCTGGAATTAATCAAGGATTATGATTGTACAATTCCGTACCATCCGGGAATAGAAGTTGTTTGTGTAGGAAGTCCTTCTGTTTTGTTTCTGGTATTAGTGAAATATTCTCTATCAGACAGAATCAAGCAAGCACAAAAGCAAGACAGTGAGTTGCAGAAAAAGGTTGAGCAAGTTCAGAAGGGTATGTTTCCTGAATTCAACATTGATAATGATTTTGTTTTGAGATTTGGGAAGAGATTGTTTGTGCCTTATGATTCATAGTTGAAGAGAGAGTTTTTATGTGAAGGTCATAGTTCTCCGTTTTTAGTTCATCTTGGAAGTACTAAGATGTATAGAGATCTTCGAGAGTGTTACTAGTGGGATGGAATGAAAAGAGATATTGCTGATTTTACTGTGAAGTGTTTGACTTGTCAGCAGGTTAATGGAGAGTGGCAGTTACCGAAAGGGATGCTTCAGCCTTTACCAGTGCCAGAGTGGAAATAGGAAAATATATCCATGGAATTCGTTGTGGGATTTCCGAAGACACCCTGAGGTAATAATGCAATCTGGGTTGTTCTTGATTGCTTGACTAAATCTGTTCATTTCCTTGCTATACAAGATACTTTTTCCCTAGATGAAATTTCCCATTTGTATATTGTAGAGATAGTCAGGTTTCATGGAGTTCCCCTCTCCATTGTATCTGACCGTGATCCCAGGTTCACTTCTAGCTTTTGGAAAGGCCTTCAAAAGTCATTGGGTACTGAATTAAATTTTAGTACAGCTTTTCATCCTCAATCAGATGGGAAGTCAGAAATAACGATTCAGACTTTGGAGGATATGCTACGGGCTTGATCGATGGATTATCAGGGATGTTGGTACAAACTTCTTTCTTTGGTTTAATTTCATATAATAATAGTTTTCACTCCAGTATACAGATGGCTCCGTTTGAGGCATTTTATAGGAAGCGGTGTCGAACTCCAGATTTATGGGAAGAAGTGGGAGAAAGAAAGTTGATGGGACCAGAATTGGTAGAAGAGTTGGAAGAAAAAGTTCAGCTGATACAGAAACACATGAGAATAACTCAGGGTAGGATGAAGAGTTATGCGGACAACAGGAGGAGGGATCTCTCTTTTGAGGTAGGTGATCATGTTTTTCTCAAAGTATCACCATGGAAATGTGTGATGTGATTTGGTAAGAAAGGAAATCAGAGTACAAGGTTCATTGGACCATATGAAATTCTAGAGAGGGTATGATCAGTTGCATACCGAGTGGATTTACCTCCGAATTTAACTCAGGTACACAATGTTTTTCATGTTTCCATGTTAAGGAAGTACATTCCTGATCCATCTCATGTTTTGAGTCCAGAGGTAGTTCAGTTGGAAGAGAACCTATCTTATGAGAAATTACCAGTCCATATTCTAGACCACAGGGAGCAAGTGTTACAGAATAAGGTGTTTCACTAGGTAAATGTTTTGTGGAAAAACGACATGATTGAATAGGCAACATGGGAATCTGAAAATGTAATGAGGGATAAATACCCCCACTTATTTTGATAAGTGAATAAAATTGGGAGGACACAATTCCCAAAAGGGGGGAAGGATGTAACATCCTAGGTAAATAAAGAATAGTACATTTTCATATATATTAATATTTTCGAATTAAATATTAATTTTAGTTTAAATGGGTTTCTATGTTCGATAGCATATCAGATACGCGACAAAGAGTTTCTTTGAAACCATACGTTGCACACTAGTAATAAAATTATATTGTTTTAAATGTTAGTTAACACGTAGTCGTTGTATTGATGGGAATGAATAGAAATAAATAAAATATGATTATATATGTTTTTTAAATGTGTTTACATTTATCCAATAAAGGATAAAGGTTTAAAATATGAAAAGAATTCAATTTTAGGCATATATACTCTAATTTTCACTAAAGGTCCACTTATCAACTTTAGATGGAGAAGCATCATTAAATAAAGTTTTGGTCACTATTATACATTCTATTAGACCATATAAAATTCTTCTTTAGAATTGGGACATCAAAATTTATTTGTATAAATGTTTTGGTATTTTTCTGAAAAAGTTCATTTTTTAATGAATAGTGGAAAATGTTGTATTATAATTCAAAAACTCTTTTTAATATAATTTATTTACATTATTAGATAATCTTTTGAATTGGTTTTAAAGTTCAATTAGAATATATTTTTACCATTTAATCCAATAGTGGTCATTGGAATTAATTTCACTTGTAAATTGGACTTAAACTAGTGTCAATCTTTTGAAACATATTATTTAATAAAAACACGATATTTGCACTGATAGTGGGAATTAATTATTAAATTAAATAATTAAACTTATATGTATTGAATTTTTCAAAATAGAAATAATTTTTTAATTCAGAATATCAAATATAGCTTAGGGTGATTTTTTGGTATTTTTCTGAAAAACATCAATTTTTGATTAATAGTGAAACCACTAAGTGGTACATAAAAACTGATTTTTCATTTAAATGAAACTGTACCACTTCTGTGTTTTGAATTTCAAAAATCCAACATACATGGTTGCCATTAAGATGTAAAATGTGGTTCAATGGGGTTAAAATAATTTTTTGGTGAATAGTAACTTTTATGTTTTTAATCGCGATTAGAGGTAATTAGTGTAGTTTAAGGTAAAGATAATGTTTTAATAATATGAAATTAACTTGAATCATGTCCTGACCTCATTGAATGTGTCATTGAAGACCAAGACAATCCATGGGTAACCATTGGGACCCCATGGAGCCACTTTGATTGGGAAATGACATAAATAACTTTTTATTTAATGTTCACGTAAAAATGTCCCAACCATGAGATGTTTTACTAAAACAATTTTTACATGGGGTTATTCAAGTCATATTTTTTACTATAAATATTAATTAGAAATATAAAACTATTTCCTACATCATGATATGTTTTTAATAATTTTAATAAATTAAATAAATTAAATTATTTATGACACCATGATGATGCAGTGATTACCTCATTATTTAACGATTTAAAAAAATCAAATATAATGTAAAATATAAGCCCTAAACATGTCCAAAACCTATTTTATGGGTGTATTTCAAACCCTTATCACCTTATAATTGAAACAAATCAATGTGGGACCATTAAAATCCGAAAATCATTCTAAAATAAAGTAACATTTCCTTAGTTTCCAAGAGTGCCCCTCCTCTCCTCTTATAAAAGGCCCCCACCTTTACCTCCATACCCACACCTATCAAGCCTTTGGCTCGTCCATCCCCAGCCCATTTTGTCTTTCCACATCCCTCTATTACTTGTAGAGGCCTCACATTGGGCAGATGTCTTCCCAAGGAAGTCGTTGAGCTCAAATAAAAAAGAGTTACCCGATTCAATGGTAGTGTCTTCTCTTGCGTTCTTATGTTTTATTTTGCTTCTCCAACCCCCTAAAATCTTTTTATTCCTTACTTTTGTAACACCTAAAGTATCTTCAATATACTAGGATGTTGTTATAAAAAGGATTCGAGCAACACATACACAAACCTTCATCGAATGGTTAATGAACATATTGTTTCTGTGGATGGCGAATTTCTGCCTCACGAAACGATGATTGTTCAACACTCATATAACACCATCAAAGGTGGCCATTAATATGTCACTATAATTATATATGATATATATTATGTTTTCCTTAAGCTTCTGTATTTTTCATTTATGGCATACCTTTATGGTTTCCATTATTGGTAAACGCGATATCTTCATTTTAGTATGTGCGGACTACCGCCCCCTCAAAGTGATTTTTTTTGTTAATACCATATGTGGTAAGTATAAAGGATAATGTTAATGATATTACATATGATACCATAATGGAATTATAATACTATTATGTATCATTATGTTTTAATACCATTAAATATGAAATATAAATGGAAGTACCATTCATGCGTACATACGGCTTACCGTCTCCATGAACGGTGCATTTCATTTCTTACCTCTAATTGAGTATGTAATATTTTAAATGCATGTATATACTGTATATATATGATATATATGGAATATACATCATGAATATCATTATTGAGATAATCGATATTCGACTACGTGAACAACTTGTAAATATAAGAAGTTCACTTTTGACTCAAGTACCAAATATCGACAAAATGACCATTATTATCCTAAATAATTACATAGTGTTAATGAAAAGATATTAGGTGATATAAATGGAATAATGAACATGAAATGGTTATTAAGAAATTATAAATTAACTCAACTATATTATTCAGGAGGTTAAAGAACGATCGAGTCAAGTCGGACCCAAGGTAAGGGACTTCGTCTAAATCTCCTTTCATTGAGGCATAGTTCATTTTATACACAACATTATTTTATATTGTGTATAAACCCCTTTGACTTTTACGTTTATTCAAAGCAAATCTTTTTATACGATGTGTTTTACTAAACAAAAAAAGGGAATGTTTTTGTCATACGTATGCGGCGACAACGACTTCTCCGCCGCCGTGACCATTATTCGAGCATCAGATTCCTCTAAAGCCATAACTTTTTTAATGAAAAATAAATACCATGTTTTTCTTTTCTTTTTTCTTTTTGTATTGAAAATGGATTTTTTATAATGGCTTTGTTATGTCAATATATTTACGTGATATATTGTGATCAAATTATGGAAATGTTTTCTTTCCATTATATTTGTTTTCTGTTTTATGATTTTATAATGGTACTTGGACATTTGATGTGTGGTTACGTGATAAACAATATTACGGGTGGTTCCTTGAATACCAGGATGGTTGGTTACGTTATAACCTCCAATGCATTTGGTATGGAAGTCGGCCGTATGGCTATTACATTAAGTATGTGTGGAAGTCGGCCATATGGCTATTCCATTAAGTGATATGTGTGGAAGTCGACCATATGGTTATTCCAATTAAGTATTATTATGTCCCAAGTTACCTTTATATGTTATGTGTTCTTTATAAGGGTTTTATGTTAATCTTTTGGTTACAAAAGGGTAAGTAATTATGTTTTATTAAGTGAAGATTTTTTACTACTTCATAATGGTGAAGGTATTACTTTGATAAAGTATACATGGTTTACTTGATGTTTGAAAAACTAACAGTTTTCTTTCTTTTTGTATCCTTTACTGTGCTTTTTATGCTCACCCCATGTTTTTTTTTTGAAATTTTTTTCATAGAACTTAATGTGGAATTGGGTCAAGGATGGGATCAAGGGAATGTAATGCTATCTAAAACATAGAACTAGATATGTTTCTTTTTAAGTGTATTTATTTTATAGAAACTTAGTAGAAGTGTCTACATTGTAATCTTTTGAGATGTAATAGTTATGTACTAATTCTATAATACTCTAAACCTGAAAAGGATCCTCAATGTGAATTATTCATTTAATTCAATATTAAGTAAGGTTTAAGGCCAGGGCCTTATAGTCATAGGATTTTTTGGGAAAATTTTCCCATAGAAAAATCCTAATCTCGACCGACACGAGTTGTGGGTGAATGTTAATAATTAATTGAGCTTTTTTAGGTACGTTCAGAAAATGTATGGGTGGCCTTTTATAACTTTTCAATTGGTGCTCGGATTAAAAATATGAGTGAACTGTTGAATCTCTTGCGCAATGATTCAATTAAAATACACATTACTTCGACCGTAGTGGGTCTGGAGAAAAGGTTAATATTTTGGGATTTTAAAAGAAATAAAATATAATAACAATATTATTTTATTTTCATTCATATAATCTAATATAAAATGGAGTATGAGACCTGTGAAGTGACAAGACAATAAATGGCTTGACCTGTCAATCATAAGTATCGAAATTGTTAGGGAATTATGAAGGTTCCGAATTAATGAGCCTCCATTAATTTTTTCATATCGTTACTTATCCTCACCATATCCTATATATATGGAGTTTGGGGTGGGGTATTGGCACACATCACTATGAAATTAAGTGCTAATGTAGTGTCGAGATGCCAAACCCTTAGAGGATGGAGTCAATTCTAGTGGGAGGTGATGGGTGAAAACGACCCACAAACCGAACAATGACGAATGAGTGGCATCGTTGGGAACCGGTAGTAGGAATGAATAACACGATCCACCATCAAGCGTGGGTTCTCTCCAACATGTTTATGAGGTAGGGGGTTTATTCGTTTACACATTATAAATGTTTTTTACATCCCTATTAGTGAGTAATATGAAGATCTTTGTCCAAATGACTAACAGTTTGATCCGCGATTCATTAAATTTTGTGGGATGTTGTTGCGGGGTATCATTATAGGGTGTCGATTTTGATTAATTCAATTGATTGTTTAACCCTTAATCCCAAGCAGGATTACATGAAAATGCGGAGGACGTGGGCCTAATGAAACTGGCCCGAACCCTCCAATATCTTGCTATCCTTGTGCTTCTCTGGATGACCACAAGTGCGGAGAAACTGATCGGCTAAATTGGGGATAGCATGTCAATGCACTCCGCAAGAGGAGGCCGCACACAAAGCTTTGACCATTATCAGAGTGGTCGGCACCGGGAGACCGCAGAGGATGCGGGGCGCACCATCACATGCCGCTAGTGATAAAAGAGGGTTGCGGCTCGTCAGCTGCGGCGACCGGAGGAAGGCGGCCGACACATCGACCAGTTGCAACAGAATCAATAGGACCATCTCCAATGGGTCGTGTGGGCCATATAGAGGTACCATGTGGCGTCTCCACTGCAAAGAACTCTGAACGGCCTTCGGCCTTTCGAGAAAACCGGTGGTCAATCTCATGGTGGTGGCTAGGGCGAACCCTCCTTGCGGGTTGTGTTACACGCGACCAGGTCACTGCCATGTTGGCCGCTATCATAGTGGGTCATCGCCCAACAGGTCGACTCCTTGCGGGATATTCCATACGCGGGTTGGGATGCCCTTTGCGGGCCTCATCCTATGCTGGATGGGCTTCACCCTTACGGACCTCCCCATTGCGGGCTGCCCTTCACGGGCCACTCCATTGTCGAACTGGGTGGGTGGCTCGTCGACCTAGCGGGCCGAGCCCGCCATGACCAAGCCTAGACCATTTTGGGTAGGGTCAGTCTAACCGGGTCGGACTGGACCTAGGTCTAAAAACACATAAAGGTCCATATCTTGAAAACCAGATGTTCGTTTGATGAACCGTCTATGTCATTGGGATCCTTGGATAGAGATGGACCTTTTTAGTGCAATAGTCTTGAGTTTTTTAGAAATTTAGAGTACAGATGGGTTGGATCGATCCTGAATCCAATCAGGCCCCTGAAACTAAAACATTTATAACTCACAGAACATATGTTTGATTGACGCATCGTCTATCGTGTTGGAAACCATAGGACATGGAGGTTCATTAGGTTACTCTTTTGTGGATCTTAGTGAAAGTATATGTATGGCCAATATCTTGAGGCAAGATTCTACGAAACTCGAGCGCACCAGGTGCGAGGAATCTAGTGGATGGTAGTGAGGTGGAGGTTGGAGACAGATCATAAAGACGTTAGTGTTCAACGATCCTATGTGGGTCAGTGCATACCATTACTATAAGAGTAAGAACCTCTTTGGGTCAGCACTCAGTGATCTTGTGTGCGACAACGCTTACCGATCCTGTGTGGGTCAGATATTGTGTGGGTCAGTGGTCAGTGATCTTGTGTGGGTCAGTGCATATTGATCCTGTGTGGGTCAGATCATGTGTGAATCAGCGGGGTTTTGTAACATATTATCATTGGGCAGGTCAGATCCTATATGGATCATTGTGGGGGTTAATACATATAGATCCTATGCGGGTCCAACTCCGTATGGTCAGAAGTAGTGTATCTTGATAGAATAAGATGATCTAGCTTCATGAATAATCATTTTTACTTCTATACATCAATAAATTACCTAGTATTAGCTGAGACTCTATTTAAATTAATTATTTATCCTATGTGGTAGATTTAACATTGTGGTGATATCGTCATTGTGATATTTTTTTGGGTACTTTTATCTTCTTGGTGATTTCCATTTAGTGATACCTATGTAGTATTTTTACCTTCATGGTAAAATCTTCATGGTGTTACATGTTTTGTACTTTTACCTTTGTGGAGTTATCTTCACAGTGTTACTTGTGTGGTACTTTTACCTTCGTGTTGTTACCTTCGTGGTGTAACCTTTGTGATATTCTACCCTCATGTATGAGACGAGTATATCATGATATCTTAGGAATATTTCTGGGCATATAACTATGTAGTGTTGTTGATAGCTTTGTTGTTTTTTATTGAACCTTTTTTTTGTTTTTTCCATTGTGGAACATTAGGAGACCTAAGGGGTCTCGAGGTCCCTACTGAGTATCGTTATACTCACCCCTGCATGGTCTTCGCTTGATCCTTGTTGTTTCTTGTGCAGATGATGTACAACATTGATCAAGATTTGAGGATGCTGAGACTAAGAGGTACGTGGAGGAGACGACCAGATGTGCAGTGTTGTGGAGTTGATTTGTTACTACACAAGAGGTAGGATCCTTAGAGGACAACCCATGAGTATTTTTCCATATTTCATTTGTACTGTACCATTCACTTTTACTTGTTCTTTTATAGTTGGGCTTGTATTCCGGCCCCTTTACATTAATAACTCTTTTCACTACAAAATTTTACTTTGTGATTGCATCTTTTTGCATCCTACTCTGTGTATTAGTAAATGTTTAATGAAAATTTGTTCTCATTTTAGGGATACATTATTATAGTGCTAGTCACCAGCCCCTGGCCTATGGGATTCGGGCTTGGGGTAATCACAACAAGGGTCCTAGGGGATGGATTGTGACAAAGTGGTATCAGAGGATTTGGTTCTAACAATGAACTATAAAACTAAAATTTTTATAGAGAAATAGTGTTAAGTGTTATGAGTCTGGTTTTTAGTTCGGGGAGCCCAGGGTTGGTGTAGTGGCTGACGTATCAATACTCCAGGTCCCTGAATTCTGATTTACGTCTCAGTGCACGAAAAAGTAGATTGCGTGTGTTTAAGAAATGTTTTATTTTTCTAATTTTCCCTTGGTTTATTTAATTCCAGCTCACCAGGTAAACATAATGACCATTCCACACCTGTTCCTTAGCAAGATGTTTCCACATACATAGAAATCTATGATTCCCGATGGAGTAAACAATGACTGCCGACCAATGGATGAGGCTCCGTGCAGGGCCATGTTAATATGTTGGCACCATTGGGTGGTGTACCAACCCCACCACCACCAGTTGGGAAGTAGTTACCACCACCAGCACTGGTGGAAGGTGCACGCCTACAGAGCACATTGCACAACTTCCAACGGTAGAGGCCTCTGAGGTATTGAGGCAAGATAGACTTCCAGGTAGCTGAGGACCAACTGAAGGTTGTGACTAATGTTTTCTACATATTTAGGACACCAGCATATCATATTGTGATCCAAGATGCTAGTATTTATCAGTGTGTGACCATGAGGATGGTCTGTATAGTGATGAGGCTTGGATACATGGACTGTTGTCTGAGTTGGTAACTTGAAGAGTGTGTCAGCTATATCACTGCATGTTGGTCAGTAGTTACAACTGGTAGTACTAGTAGAGGACACATGTAGGATTTGTGACATACACTTTCTCTAGCATTAGATACAACTTAAGATTTGAGTTGAGCCCGAATCATAGGTGGCCGATGACATTCTTGAGGAGGTGGCAGAGTTTCCATCTAGCTAAGGCACCATTCGATCAGATGGTGGCCCTGGTAGACAGCCTTATGTGTGGCTCAGCAAGACAATGATAGGGTTTAAATTACCCCGGTCTATTGAAGAGGTGAATTTTATGGGGATAAGCTTGAGAACCTTCGTCTAAGAGTGGGTCTATTTCCATAAAAATATATGTGGTGAGTGTTCTATAGAGATTCTACAGCTTCAGCAGGATGACATGTCGGTATTTGAGTGTTCATCGAGTCGTACCGACCATTCCTGGTACATGATGAGTATAGTGCGGTCAGTGATTTAGGGATTGTACCTCTGAATGATGTGTTTTTAGAGAAATATAATCCATCACAATTACTCAATACATTCCTACTTATGTTAGTGTTCAAGATAGAACCATTGTGGTTGAATGTTCTTTGGTGGAGCGGATGCATCGAGTGAATCTTAATAGTGTGAAACAACGAAACTAATTCCAGTATCAGAAACATGGGCATGTAAAATTGTTTAGGTATAGGAAGTATTAGTGAAAGATAAATATGTAGGGTAGCAGACATGGAAGTGGATCTAGGATAACAAAATGAGGTGTTATACATTTTGACATGTTATAACCACCACACCAATGTCGTTCCCATCTGGCTCAAGGATCTTGAGGAGAGGGAAATGGAGTAGCTAAATGTAGTCAAGGAGTGTATCTCAAGGGGCTCCAGGAATGATTCATGGTATGATTTGTGTGTACTACTAGTTGTCATATTAATAAAAATAGTTATCAATAATTCCTTCTTACCATGAATATTGTTCAAAAACATAAGTTTTTGGTTAAACCGAATAATTGAACCTTACATCTGGAGATACCATTGGGAAATGTCTTGAGAGTCACAGTTATGTTGACAATGTAATCTGGCCCTTGATGTGAGGGTTTCTGTTGGAACCCCTTGGTGGCAGTGTCGAGGCATAAAAAAAATATTTTATGTATCGACTAGACATCCATAGCTTTTAATCAGATTGATTGTATTAGTTAAAAGGTTGTGGTTTATCTACCACATTGTAATGGGGATTTCCTTGGTCGGTGAAAAGGGAACCTAGGAAGCACATGATAAACTTGTGAAAAGGAGGGTACAACTGATCACTCTTGAGTCGACCAATCATACCCTCATGGTAGCAATTTCTTTGATTTTTCAGTTCCCAACAGGAGTGGTAGAGTGCGGGGACATCTTTTCAAAATATGTTTCTATGATTGCCTCCCCGAAGAGAGAGGAACATCTTATATGGATGGGTACTACAAGAGATTTGTACCTGAATCATCCAAGTTCGTGTCACCCTTTTAATCATTGATGAAAAAGAGGGATACTTTTCTATGGACGAAGAAGTGTTAGAAAAGCCTTTAGTTTTTGTGACAGAGTCAAACCAGAAGAACTACGCTACTCATGATATGGATTTAGTAGTAGTGGCCTATCTGTTGAAGATGTGATGGAACTAGCTTGTGGTTGAATGCTTTACTCTTTACACTGATCATAAGAGTCTCCGGTGTATCTTCTCACAGAATGACCTAATCCTGTGACAATAATGATGGCGATAGTTCCTCTAGGACTATGGCATTGAGATAGTCTATACATCGGGGAAGGGGAACATTATAGCAATTGCACTCACCAGGAGGTCTGGTCTAGAGCTGCTAAGTGGGGAATCGGTGTAGCTAGTTGTGCTACATATATCCTTAATGGATAAAGATAGAGATGCTTACCAATAGTACATGGCTATCACTCCACCAATTCATCAGTGAGATCAGGGGAATATCTTGAGTCAATGACTATGAGGCCCGACGTGCTCAGATATACTCAGGATAGTCTCTAGAATGATTTTATGAAGGTGGGGAGCATGTCATCTTCTTCATTAGATGCACCATGGTGCCAATGTCACTTTGAGATGAGGTGTTCATAGATATCCATAAATCCCCTAAATGGTATATCCTTGAGTGGTGAAGGTGTATAGTGACATCTGATGTCATTACTGGTCGCCTGGGTTGAAGGAAACATTAGTTAAGATTTTATAATGATACCTCACTTGTCAGTAAGTGAATAATTCACCGATCCGACAGAATCCTTATGCCGACAGGAGGAGGGAGACAATTTCTTCCTACAGGTCTCATCTCGACAAGGTTTTTGGAGGTTTGTATGGGGATGAAATCTATCTATGAGGATCATCAGACCTCTCTAGACTCTTAGAAGAATGGAAAAGGTGGTGTAGCATCTATCTTTTCCCCCATATATGCAGAGAGTGCATAATGTTTTCCAAGTATCCCAGCTGAGAAGATATTTGCACAACCCATATCATGTCATTGACCTTGGTGAACTAGACATAGATGATGGGGATACAATTACGGAGGTTCCAGTGGAGTCTGAGGATCGATAGGAGCGAGTTCTTCATGAGATAACAATACCACTAGTGCTCGTTCGCTGGAAACACGTGATCCTCTAGGAGATATCTTGGGAGCGGGAGGCTCAGATTCATTCTCAGTACCCCCATTTATACTCTTCATTTATTTTTTGGATTTCAGGGATGAAAATCCCTAACGTGGAGATAATGTAAAAACCCTGATTTTCCATGTATTTTATCTAATTACATGGAATTACTTCGAGACCGCAAAATCTGATGGTGCATAATTCTGAGGCCTGGAGTTCACAGAATTATCTGTTGATGTTTTGTTAAGCTTTAATTATATATTGTATGTAGTTTTCCTAAAAAAGTGAAATAAATCATAAATGGAATCCCGAATCAGAAATCTGAAGGCACTGTTACCTTCAGGATGGTGCGTTTACCCAAGGCATGACATATGTTTAGTCAGTGCATGCCTTTTGTGAGAAAAACCAAAAATGTCATAACCATAACTAAAATAATTAAATAATGTTATTTTATTTTTCAAATACTTATAACTCACGAATGATGACATGGAATATTAAAATAAGACCACCACTGAACCTGTGAGGGTATGCATTCTTTAGGAAGATACTATCATTGGCCGACATGATCTAACTATGGATGATATGTTTTGGCCGTAAATAAAATAATTAAGATAAAATTATTTTATTTGTAAATCCCATAACATCTATACGGTAACTCGGATTAAAAATCCAAGAGTACCATTGGTTTCATTGGTGTATTTTTTTATTAGGAAAATCCTAACCTCAACCGGAGAGAGGTGAGGGTGAATGTTAATAATTTATTGAAATTTTTATAGATACATTCAGTAAACGCACGGCTGACAATATCTATCTTTTAAACTGATACATAGATTAAAAATCTTAAGGCAACCATGAATCTGAAGCACCGAGATTCAATTAAAGATGTATTTACTTCGACAGCAGTGGATCTGTAGAAAAAGTTATGTTTTGAGACTTCATAAAATAAATAAAAAATATATTTATTATATTATTTTCATTCATATCCTCCAATGAGAAAATGGAGTATGGGACTCAAGATGTGCCAAACCATTAAATGGTTTGACCTATATATCTTAAGTAACAATGTCTTTGGGGAATTAGAACTATTTTTAATTAATGAACCCCCATTAATTCCTCATGTCGTTACTTACCCTCCCCCTCTACTATATATATGGAGTTTGGGGAGGGGTATCTGCACTGCTTCACCAAGAAACAAAGTGATGATGGTGTACTGAGAAGATGAACCATTAGAAAATAGAGATGATCCTAGTGGGAGGTGACAGGTGACACCAAACCACTATCTGAAGGACGAAATATGAGTGGCATCAATGGGAACATGTTGCGGTAATGAATAACATGATCCAACTTCATGCGAAAGTGCTCTCCAATGGGTTTACAAGTTAGGGGGTTTATTCTTTTATGCATTTTAAATGTTTTACGCTTCCCCGTTCTTGAATAATATGATGAACACTGACCAACTGACTAATGGGATGATCCGTGATTCATTTGTTTTCATAGGAGGTTGTTGTGGGGTATCATTGTAGTGTTTTGATTGTTTCTTTATTCAATTGATTATTAAACCCTTAATCCCCATAATGTTTATGAGATAACGTAGAGAGAATGGGCCTAACAAACATAACCCAAACTATCAACTATCATTCAATCATTTCACTTCAATGATAGACCGTTAGTGCGGCTAAAACAACCATATACATTGGGGATCTGTATTGGACACACGCCACAAGAGGATGTCACATCACAATGTTGTGGCAGTCATCATAACAGCCAGCACCGACCAACCATAGAGGAGGCATGAAACACTGTCGTACACCGCCCGTGTGAAATGGGGGTGGCAGATCGTCAGCCAAAGTGATAAGAGTAATTTGGTCGGCACACCGGTCGACTACGAGTGGTGGAGTGGCGCGCCGTCACGTGCCGCTAGAGAAGTCAGCTTCCACACCAGCCACCTGGGACGGAATCGACATGACCCGCTCAAGAGAGACTCGTGGGCCACTTGGCGGTGCCATTTAGCGGCGTCGCTACAATAAAAACTTAATGGACTTCGGATGTTCAGGGAAAGTGGGGGTCGCTCCCCCCATGGCAGCTATGGTGGACCCCCTTGTGGGTCGCACCGCACGTGGTCAGGACACTACCCAACATGCCACCTACCCAGCATGTCACTGCCCAGTGGGCCACCCCTTGCGTGCCGCACATTGCATGCCACCACATTGTGGGGTGCCCTTTGTGGGCATCCCCATTTTGGTTTGGAAGACCCCCTTGCTAGCAAAGATGAGCCTGTCATAGCCCAGCCCCGACCGGGTCATGTCATGTCAGTATGACTGGGTCGGACCGGACCCGGGCCAACAGGGTGCAGAAACATTTAATGGGTTATATAATGAGAATTGATCATCTATTTGACAAACAATCTATGGAGTTGGAATCCTTAGACCAGGACGGTCCTTTTTAGAATAATCTTGAGTTTTTGAGACAGTTAAAGTATGACTGGGTTGGATCAAACCTGATTTTAATTGGTCCCCTGAACTAAAGTGCTTATAACTCATAGACCAGGTGTCTGATTGATGCACCATCTGTCGCGTTGGATCCCTTATGACATGGTGGTTCTTTGAGTTACTCGTTTGAGGAGCATAGTGGTGGTTTATTTACAACTGATATCTCCCGAGGATTCTACATAACATGAGTGAACTAGGTGAGAGGAAGCCAGTGGCTGGCAGTGAGGTGGAGGTTAGATATAGATCATACGGATTTCAGTGTTCAACGATCATCTGTCGGTCAGTACATACCGATCAAGTGTGGTTCATATCATGTGTGGTTTAGCGCTCATCAATCTTGTGTGGATGAATGAATAGAAATCTCATGAGGTTCAGATTCTTTGTGGTTCAGCACACAATGGTATTGTGTGGGTTAGTGCATATCGATCCTATGTGGTTCAGATTCTGTATGGGTTAGCGGGGGTTAGTTTCCTATCGACTCTAGACTGGTATAATCCTATGTGGATCATTTCAGTGTTTAGTACCTATCGATGATGTGTTGGTAAGACTCTGTATTGTCAGCATCAGTGCCTCTTGAGAGAAGAATATGATCTAGCTTCATGACTAATTATCTATATTTCTATAAATCATTGAAAAAAACATGGTTTGAGAAAAGACTCTGTTTGAACTATGTCTTTTACCTATGTGATAATTTTATCATCATGTTGATATCTTCGTCGTGATACCTAAGTGGTAATTTTACTTTTGTGGTGATATCATCGTAGTGATACCTATGAGGTATTGTTACCTTCGTTATAATATTTTAGTGGTGTAGCCTATGTGGTACTTTTACCTTCGTGGTGTTATCTTTTTTGTGTTACATGTGTGGTTTTTTTAACTTTGTGGTGTTCCTTCGTGGTGTTAACTTTGTGATATTCATCTCTTATGTATGATACAAGTATATATTTATAACTTAGGTAAATGTATGGGCATATAACTAAGTAGTGTTGTTGACTACTTCGTGATTTGTGATTGAGCCTTGCTTTGTGATTTTTTTTTGTGGAACATAAGAATGGCTATGGGTTCTTGGGGTCTCTACTGAGTATCATTATACTCACCCCTGCACGGGCTTCGCCTGCACCATGTTGTGTCTTGTGCAGACGACATACAACATTGAATAATATTTGTGGGAGCTGGGACCAGGTGGTATGTGGAGGAGACGAGCGGACATGGAGTGATTTGGAAGCGATATGTACCTACCAATCACGTAGGATCCTCATAGGACGACCCATGAGCTACTTTCCCTTTTTCAGTTGTATTTTACCATTCAATTTTACATTTAATTTTATGGTTGGTCTTGTATTCCACCCCCTTTTTAAGTCAAATCTCTTTTTACTATATCAAATTACTTCAGGGTTACATATTATTGCATTCTACTCTGTGTGTTTGTATAGGATTAATGGAATTTACTTCCCCTTTTAGGTATACGCCTTTCTGGTGAAAGTCTCCATCCTCTGGCCTATGGAAGGAGAGCTTGGTGTAGTCACAATACAGGCCCCGAGGGACGGGTCATGACAGAATTCATTAGTTAAAAGTGGGTTTTTCAAACCTAATGAAGTGCTTTCATATAAGCTTTTTTATATTTATAGTGTCATTGTTATTCCAAAAATATGTATTCATATTTAATTTGATTAAATATGATAGTTTTTTATAACCATTGAGTTTCATTGTCGATTTATTAAGTGATATACTCACTTTAATTTAGCCTTAACTCGTGGAAAGACTTAGGTACCTATAATGAATCTCAGGATTCATGTTTATACGAAAAAATGTTACTTATTATGGGATATCGTACTCTTTTAAAAACATGTGATGGAATACGGATCTATTGTAATGACTTAATAATTCACTATATAACATTTCCTTTAATTAAACATCATGTTTATATATTATTCTACATGAAAACAAAACAAAAAATCCAAGACATATTCGATATTAAATTTATAACTAGAATAAAACCTACATTTATAAAAATATATCAATCAAATTTAATTTATTATAGAAATGGACTAAAAATTAAGAATTAATGTAGTTAATGTTCATTTTCAATAAAATATCTTTTTCTTTATATATTTTATTTTTATGTAAAATATAAATTTATAAATTTGAGAATTTTAATTTATAAAAATTGACTACATTTTTTGATTAATCATGCAATAAATTTTTTAGTATTAATTTTCAATATTTTTCAAAAATATATGATTATGATTTCACAAGTAAAAATTATGATTTTTTTAAAAAAATAAATTTTTGTAACCTTATTTTAACAAAATAATAAGAAAATTTTTATGAAAAACTTTTATATAAATTATATATTTTTAATAACTAATACAAATCATTTAAAAAAATTTCTTAGTAATTTATAGTGCTCATGTATAACATTTTGGAATCGTAAATAAACTATTAATCTAAAATCAATATTTTATTAGAATATATTATAAATTAATTTTCATCAATTATAGAAATTAAATAAAAAAATTGTATTTCATATTTTTTGATTAAAAAAATATAATATTCAATTATTTAAAAATCATTCTTAATTAAAAATATATGATAAAAAAAATAATGTTAATGGCCATGATAATGGTGAATGTTTTATTTTAAATGCATTTTTTCTATAAAATTTTTATAATTTTCATCTATGAAATTAAATGGATATATTTTATATAATTAATTTTATATGATTTTCACATGAATATAATTATATACTGTCACTCATTATATTACTAATCAGTTTCATATAAAATTAAGAATATTGAATGATGAAAACAATAATTGTTTTATAATAAAAAGTTTTTCTACATGTTAATCATTTTAATTTAAAATTTAATTTTCTCTTAATTGACAATTTAATTATATTATATGGGGTATAATATTTTTTTAACACCAAAATTGGTTAAAATGGGTTATCATATTATTTTTAATAAAATATAAATTACAAGTGAAAAAAAAGTTACCACAGAAAAAACCCAAATGTTAAAATATAATAATTAACTGGTAATTGGATTGAAACATTTTTTGAACAAGTATTTAATTTTATTTTGAATATTTATTGACATTATATTACCCCAAAATATAAAATTTCTCACTTTTGGAACCTTTGACCACTGAATAGTGTCATTCAATTCTTTATAAATAATCGGTGTTAAAAAATGTTCCCACTTATTCACTTCTAAATGTGGGTCACATCTACCCTCTCATTGTTAAAAATTATCATATATATTTCCATAATAATCAACCATGTTATTCCTTCCAATATGTTTATTTCATGACCATAAGCCTTTGGTCAAAATTAGTTGTCTTATTCTCATCATTTCAATGGATAATTTCAAAAGAATGATTAAAGTAACCACGTGAGTAATACTTAATAATAATCCTTTTATTTATAATATTTCTCTTCCAAATTAATGAAAAAATTAGTAATATAAAGAAATAATTATCAATTTTACACATAATTTTTATTCTATTAATGTATGAATCCTTATTTTTTGTTCTTATCAACTTATAAAAAACTAAATAATGTTGATCATCTGTTTCGATGTACTACAACAATCATAGAATGGCATGAAATGTCTTATATCACCACAATACACAGATGATAATAAAATTTAATTTAGGTTCATGAAATTATATAAATACACTATAAATATTATAAAATCATGGTATTATTAATTCTATTGGTGATATTAATAATAACCTATCAATGTAATCCTAACAACATAAAATGAAAATATAGAGGTACCATTTATTAAATGATTTCATTTTATAAAAATATATATAACTATATAAATCTTATTATAATATCATAATAAAATATATTCACACATCTAATTATATTGATTATAAATTTATAGTAAAAAACATTTAACCATGGCCATAATACCAAAATAGTTATATAGAAATTGATTGATCTACCTACAATTACAAATATATGAAAAAATCACTATAATAAATAAATATAATATAATAATAAATCATCCATATTAATAAAAATACTGATGATTATGGTTACAAATAAGGATTATAATAAATATAATTTTATTATATAGCATGTTTTGTTCACCTGAAGAGAAAATCGGAACCATGGTAATTGTTTGTGTAAACTCAATTTACATCCACTATGTTAAAAATATTGTTATTGAACTCTAGTGTTCCATGACAGATTTATTCTAAAAATAAATTTTTATTTTTCATAATATTACATTTCACTCTAAAACCCATCCTTCCATAATCATTATTAATTGTTTATTATCAAATATAATATGTTTCCTAAAATGGGTGTCGTCATATCAATTTTAATTTATTCAGACATACATCTTCTTATACACCAATATGTTACCTAAAAGGGGTTTCTTCACCTCAATTTCTATTTCATGGGACATACATCTTATTATACACAACATTATTTTTATGGGTTTTATATACATCATATTTGGTTTTTTAAATCATGAATTATATTTTATTCATTGTTAATTATGTTCACCTTTAAAATATTTCTCATTAAAGGGTTTTTTTTAATATTACTCTCGAGAAACAGTTTTTTTCCCAAAATCATTTTAAAATAATGATCACTAAAATGTGATTACCCATATGATAAACCTTTAATCAAATTCATTTTAATATTCTTTGAATTTTATTACCCCTCTTATTAAATTTAGTGATATTATTTTCCCTTTTATATTATATTAAATTGAATGTTTTTTAATATTATAATATGAAGTGGTTTTTATCAATGATAATGTAAAAATATAAAGAAAGTGAATAACATTGGTATACTCATGTTTTTTTCTTTGACTCTCCACTATTTGGATTTCCCTAGATTTATTTCAAAAATTGAAATTGAAATTTTAATTTTTTTTATATTTCATAAATGAAAATAATTTAAATATTTTAGTATGGTGTTTTTTAACAAAGAGAATCCCTTTTAAATCCACCATGTGAATGAATATTTTCCTTGCATTTATTTTTTTATTCAAAAAATTCTCTCTAAATTTTCATTTCTTCCAAAAGAAAATATTTCTCATGGACTTATAAAAATTTTCCATACAAAGTGATTTCAAAAAATGATGGACATTTATTTTCCCAAAAGTAGATTTTTTTTGTGGATATTCGAAAAAAATTTCATCTCTGTCAATGTACAATGAAATATATTATCCTTTGTCAAATAAATTTTTCAATTATTACCATTCACATTATTTCCATATATAGATTCTATAATGTTACTTTCTATCAAATATATGATCTATCACATCCTTTGTATTACCAAATCACCCACTATTAATAGCTATATCATTTCATCCAATTATTTTCCCTTGTGAATACCCAATTTTAAATATAGTTTATTTAAAAAAATTCACCTATATTCCATACATCGATAGATTGGGGATATTATTGAATTAACCATATACACATTAAATATATAGTTTAAATACTATATATTTGATTATATTGATTGAATGGTATTTTTCTATAATATTACTGAATATCAATATATACCGAATTATTCTCAATGGGTTTATAATTTCATGATTATTGATGTAATTATGACTAATTTATTGATTTTATTCCATTAAAAACTATATTAAACCCATTTTCAAATGGATGTTCTTGTTATGTCAAATGATTGATTTCAGGTAGAATATATATTCATGGATGATGGATTGGGGGGGTCATATATATCCCTCAAATATATTTGTAATGTTTATATCATATGAGCACGAAAGTTTATGTGGTTGGATATATCATAAGTAAATTTGTACACAAAAGTATTAATCCCAATCCAAAGGGTATACAGGAGGATTAATCTAATGATATATTTTACATTATTGTATTTATCCCAAGAAAAAGAGTACACAAGAGGATTTATTCAATGAAAATTTTGTAATTAATGAATATAAAAATTGCAATGGTACATAGGTGAATTATCCCAAGAATAAGATGTTACACATGTGATTATCCAATGTCTACTGTGTGATGATTATCTTAGTGTGTATCCATGAAATATGGTTCTGTATTGATTTATGAATCACGATTTATGATCTATGTTTTTTTGGTTATGATATTCTTCTGTATTTGGAATAACCATATTCTCATATTTTTCATACATAATATCATTTATTATTATCACTTATTCTCACCCTTGTCAGTCATTTAAGATCACCCCTTTCCTATCATTATATTTTACCGGATTATACTAATAACAAAAGTATAAAAAGTATAGAATAATATATTATGTGTAGAATTTATATGATATTATTGAAGGCTTATGGATTAATTATATTCTTATATGGTAAAAAATGATCCCTAATTGATAAATACCATGGTTATATTGGTTTATTGTTTTTCATAACACTCTAAAAATATAATCCAAAATGGTCTTGGTAGTGTATATAATGAAATGTTTTCATTATGTAATACAATTGGGATTGTCACATCTATGGACCATTAGAATTGGTATTAGAGAATGTTTTACACAACTTGGTCGGATAGGATTTGAGTAGAGGATAATTTAAGCGTAGATAAGTTAAGGATGATAACAATATCAGTGGATTAGAAAGCTGTTTATGTTAATTTAGGTAATAAAGATTATTTTGTTGAATGAGATTAGATAAATGTTGTTAAAACACTAGGGGAACGTATAATTTATATGTCAATGTATAGTATAACCTCTAAATTTTTTAGTTATGTATATAATTTATTATTCACATTAAAATTATATCATTGTCTGGATACTTTCATGTGGATTTGGTTGTAGAATAGATACACCAGGTTGTAATCAACCTGGAATGTACTGGTTGATTATCAACTCAATCATCACTCTAGTGAATGATGAATGGGATAATAATTGAACACCTAGATAAACAATCCAATTAGATATTATATTTATAATATTAATTCAATTTTATGTACCATTATGAACGATTTGAGTATGATTTCAACTAATTAGGATAGAGAATGCAATAGAAAAATATCCACGGATAACCATTGACTGAACAAAGAGAGTCATAGGGTGAATTGAATGTATAATATATTATAAATATATTTCACATAGTTGAATAAAAATTTGTATTAGAATTTTCATAATCTTATTTTAGATACTAACAATGAAATTTTTTATGTATTTATTGAAACATGGTCGTGAAAATAATGCTATGAAATTTATGTATCTGGAGACCACATTCTTATGACTAAAATAGTGATAATAAATAAACGGTTTTGAACCCTATTATATGAATTTTTTAATAGAAAAGGTGAGTTTCCTAACAATACATATGGAAGAGAGGTTTCTATCCTCATAAAAATTAAATATTCATACTATTAACTATTTTAATTAGTGGGAAATATTTATCGATGATGTTATAGTATATTATAAAAATTTATTACGATTATATGAAACATCTAAGGATATTTATTTATTATTTTATCAATAAATGATTTGAAGAATATATTAAATGATATAAATAAACCTGATAATAGTTTTTCTTAAAATCATATATTTTTTTATAACTATTACATAACACATTAATGATGTATTGTTATCTCTTATGTTTAATATAATATTGATCTTGATGTAATAAACGACTGTTAAAATTAATGAAATGTGGTTTAGATAGTATTGATAATCTTGGGATTAATTATTATTTTATTAAAAAGTTACCTATATTATTTTTGGTGAATTTTATCTAATTTTTTGGAATATGATATATATTGATTACTTTCTGATTTTATAACCTTGAAATTAATGCAATTTGAGTGTTAAATATAGTTTTAGTTACATGAAGAATATATTATCCTGGTATATTCTAATATCATGGACATGAAAAATATTTTTTTTGAAGTTATGTTATAGAGAATATATGATAAGGGTATATACATACTGGGGTGCATGGATTTATAAAATAATAGTGTTGTTTGAAAAAATATAATTAATTTAATATAGTTTGAGTGATTAAGGTAGATTTCATATTAGTAGTTATATCCTAAAAAAACTATTTTAAGAATACCCTCACTTAATTTCATCAGAGATTAATAATTAAAATTTTGAGGATAAAATTTATTTAAGGGGAATAATATAATGACCAATGATTTTATGATATTATTTATACTCTATATAAAAATTGGTGTGATTTATTATTTCACATGCGACACCGAACTAAAATAATCGATGTAATACTATATCATAAAATTTTAATTGGAATTAATCATATTATAATAATAATTAATTAATTATAAATTTATTCCAATATGATTAAGACTACAAAATGTTTTTAAAATGTGTTTTAAAGAAATCAAACTTTCCTTTATATATTTTATTCTTATTTAAAAAAATAATTTTTTAATTTTAGACTTTTATTTTTTATAAAATAACTATATTTTTATAATTATGAATTTAAATAATAATATTTGATGAATATTGGATATTTTTATCAAATAGTTTATTTTTAAACAGATCATAAATATATATATTTAAAAAAAACATTCACTTTTATTAAATTATATAAAAAAATAATCATTTAAAATTTATTGTAACATTTTTATATAAAATTTATATATTTAATAAATAATATAAATGTATTAAAAATAATTTTTTATTTTTTAAAATCTATGTTTATTATTTTAGTGACGTAATAAATAAAATACTATAAATTTTTTCAGATATATTTGATAATAGTTTTAATCACTTGTATAAATTAAATATTAAAAAATTATTCTCATATTATATATTATAATTTTAAAATAATTTAATATTTTTAATGTCACTGATTTTTATAAATATATGATTAATAAGATTAAGGACAATGAAAATTATAATGCATAATTTGTTGCTTTCAATGAATTGTTTTATCAATGTTGTGTCATTTAAATCAACTAAATTAAATTGATATATTTTATAAAATTAATTTCATATGTTTTTTGTACATATAGAAATTTTTTTTATCACTCATGTAATTTCAAATCAGACCAATATAATATTATAAATAATTAATATCAGAAACATTTATTTTTATACAAAACTGTTTTTTAATATATAAAATATTTTTTAAAAAATTAACTTTTATATTATTTATATATTAAATTATATTATATATGCAATAAATTTAGGTTCATCATATAAATATTTTTATTAGTGATTCTTTAGATATTCTAATAAAAAATTTATTAGGGTAAAAACTTATTTCCAAGGTAAAACAATTGTATAATGTAAAAATCAAGTGGTAAAATGATTTAAATAGGTTGAAATCATTTCATTAAATTTATTTCTTAGGATTTGTAAAATTTAACCCACCTAAAAATTCAATATTTCTCACAATTGAAAACATTGACCCATGAATGGTGTCAATACATTATTTAAAAATAATGTATATTAAAAAATGTGAACACTTCTTTATTTATAAAGGTTGCTTGATTCTACCCTCTCAAAGATACACATCCCCTTAAAAAAATTTAAAACCTACCAATTTTCCTCCAATTAAAGTATCATTGACAACCTAAATCCTTTAGGTAGGATTTTAACCCAAGATCCACTAAAAAAATTCCTTCAGTCGGTCAAGAACATGGCTACATGAAGACCTCCCCGTACACCCAACGCAGTAGACAACCACAGAAGATCCAATGGTGGTATGGACAGGAAACTATACCCCCATGAATATATTTGTACACAATTATTATAAATAATAAATATATAAACCAATATATATATAATTTATTAGTGGAAGATAATAATAACAGCCAATCAATAATAAACGAATAAAATTTATAACTCGTTATGACACTACCTTGAATTTACATGTGATGTTATAATATCCAAGAAAAGGAAATACAATAGGAAATACCTTTGAATACAAAACTAAAAGATCTAAATCAACATTATATATCTCCATGATCATCTTGATATTTGTCTCTATATTTTTCTCCTCTGCTTTCGTGGACTAGTGTAACTACACCAGAATATTCCCTGATCCTGAACCTATTACAATGAGGTTTATTCAGGTACCCCAGTTCAATGGTGTCGTAATCATGTAATGGAAATAAATTATTAGGCCACCAATAATGGTATCTAATTCTATCAAGTAATTCAATATAAAATAATTACTGTGTACATATAATTTATAAGTAAATAGATGAAGGTAAACAAGATGAGCTCGGTTGCTCAAGGGAACCCAACCAACCATACCAGCTTCATCCAAATAAATTTTATCTCTGATGATGAATCTATATATAATTACATTCACATGTATAGGTATATTTGTATATATGTAAATCATATATCTATGAACATATAAGGTAATATATGTAAATATGTACAAATATCAAGGATCCTGGGCGTATGCCCATGAAATCCATGTGTAATGGTAAATCCAAGACTAACAATACAATATTAGGACTAATAGATACAAGATAAAACATCCAGGAATAATTTTCCCTAGAACCATAGATAAATTATCATTATTCACATGTATCTAAACATAATACCATTATCTAGTCAAGGACAGAAGTTACATAGCCATGGAATCCAAGAATAATAGTCACTATTAGATGGTACCAAAAGCTACATTGAATTGTAGATATTAATGATATAATAAATTGGTACTATGTTCTCATAATATAAGTTTCATAATGTATAACCTAGGTATCTACCATGAATTAAGGTAGTTTCTATTTATTCCATGAGTTTTTTCATTGGAGTTCTTTAATGAAAAACCCATGTATTTCTCATAACATCTGATTTCTATATGATTCCATCCATAGTGTTCCAAAAAAATGAAAATGATGTATCAGTTAGATAATGAGGAAAATTTTTACCTTATGATCATATCTAAAGAATTCAATTAAAATATATCCCATATATCGAAAAAGGATGAATATAATATAAGTAACCTATGAGTCTGTCCATGGTACTCCATAATGTGGAAACCAGTATCATTCATGGTACTGAAAAACTCTAACTCCCTATGAGACCATCCAAGGAATTATACAACAAGGAACCCATGTATCACCCAATCAATAAATAATTCACATTGTTATATAACAATTTCCATGACAGAAAACATTCCAAATAACAACTCAATTATAATTGATATGAAAGGGTATGTCCATAAGAATTCCACATCAAGATTAAAATATATCATTTGGGAAATTTCACTTTTAAATAAATATATAAGTCCATGGGAAGGTCCACAAATTTTTTCATCTCAAACATTTCCACCTAATTTCACAAATTTAATAAAAGGATGTGCTTATCATACATGTTTTTATTCCGAAATAGGGCACAATTACGGTATTATTTTGTTTAATTCATCTTAAACATCTGTTTCAATTGGGTTAATCAACCACATCTCAATAGTGATATAAAATTATGAAGGTAATTATAAATTAATATTTTGAAACTAAAATCCAAAAGGATGATTTAATTACTTAGGAGAGGAAATGGTCATGGGTATATAAGAGACACAACCAAAGGGGTGGTTTAGTTTGCATTGAAAAACCCTAATTGGCGATGTTAAATACAGAATAGATATTAAAATCAAGGCATTATGTTCCACATAATTATCTTCATAGTTAATGGGAGAAAAATGCTATGACTGGAATGCGACAAAGTGGAATAATTTATAAATATCATAGAAATCAATTGAAAATAATGCAACCACCTACCTTACATCAAATATTCTCCAATCATCCATTTTCATTCTTTATTTTTATCCAAATTTATAGAAAATAGACGATTAGGCAAAATCCTTGAACAATGAATTTTATCGCATGGAATTAGCATTCCATATAGTGCGGAAAAATAAAATAAAAAACAATATGAGTCATGAGATTAATGGGGTTTGATAAATTCAACTGATGAAGATTTATTCTCATTCATAATGAAGGAGTTACACTAAATCATAGGAGATGAAAAAGGGTAGATCTCCATTCATGGGGACCTATTATACATGGATAGATGAATAGGGGAATGAAATAGATTAGGAAGAAATAGAAAACCTATAATTTCACCCCTTTGGTGAGGTCCAAATGTAATCTATAAAGATTTTCTAACTATCTACCAACAATTCACACATACTATTTAAATGTATTTATCCTCTCAGGGCATAGTTCATAGTTAGAAAAATTGTGAACAACCTGTAAGGGGCTACTATCCATGAGGTACCATACCTTTCATAGTTAGGTGCATATTTTGGAATCCCATTCCATTCATGTACACATTATTATAAAATTTATTTTATACCTTTTTCATATTCATGTGTCCTTAGGTGAATATATTTTCTAACCAAGTGGCTCCCCCTTCATTTATATGTGGGTTCACCTGGAGGGTTGTAAAAGTTATACCAAATTGTCTGCCCTTTTTGATTTCCCAAAACATATCATTTGATTCACAAATCCCTTGGAAGTCATATGAATTTATAAGAATCCAATGAAATCTTAAAACACGTCCTTAACAAAAAAAATATGTGGAGTAATGATGGGATTTACAAGATAAGGATCAATTTATCATCATGAAAATCCCCAAAATTGAAAAGTTATTATTACATTTTTACTATTATCATGTTCAGAACACAGGATCATAAAACATCCTTACCATAGAACATCCAACAATCAAAATCCCTAGGGAATGATGAAAATAGTAGATAAACTACTCAGGTCATTATGTTTCATTCATATGGTCTTGTTTCATTTCCTAATTCCCAACACACATGTAATCATGAAATTAATTGTGTGGTACATATTCGATTAAGACGTTATCTAGTAGTCATAATCCAAAATTGAACATCAATACGGTTCCAACCCAAGGATATATATCATTATATTTTATCACACCATTATATATTTCACAATATATCCAATGGAACTCAACACCATAGGTACATGCTTGAACATCCAATTCTGAATCATGTTGAATCCACCAATGAAATTTCATAGTTAATCATGAATTTTTCATTCTAACATCACAGATCCATGTGCTTCACAATTAACATCATTATCCTAGTCACAAATACCCTTCCATTAGAATACTCATCTAACCCTTTAACATCACTCACCTGAACAGCCAACATTCCTAATGTGGTTCCTCACCTACCAAATTCAACTAATGTTAGAATGAATGATAGGCCACTAATAGATGAATATTTATGAAAATTATCATCCGCAATAGCTAACACATCTAAAAGAATTATTACTAATCTTTTATTCCATGGAATTAAAATTTTAATCTGGGCATGCTAAAAGAAGCCTATAACCAGATTCTGTTGATGTCTCATTCCAAAAGTATTCATTTAAGTTATCATTCCACTCCAGTAATATAGGTGTATAGTTTATCCCATACCCATAGTTTATAAAATTTAAATAAGTCTAAATCAATCTAGAAATAGACTATGGAGGTCCATATAGATCATATAATGTAGGCCATAATCAATAGTTTATTTGTGAGATGTCAATATAGAGATAATAAATCCACAAATAAAGAAAATTCATTGAGGCCTCTTGTAGTAACTATTGAATGGTAGAGTTAATGAATCAGTTGATGACTATAATTCTAGACAAGGTGTTCATACTCGATATCCCAATTACTACTTAGATAACACCACAAATATAATATACATGTTGTTGAATTGAAACTCAAAAGAGTATTTCTATCAATAAAAATAAAGTTTGAATTATTTATTTATCTCATTATATAAATTATTTTCAATTAGGGTATCATATATGATTTAAGATAAGGTTATTCATAACACTCACTAATTTGATATGAAGGACTACCTACAATTCCAGAGACACTATTATCATAAAAAAGATGAAGTACCCAGAATAGTTTCTAACCACCTATATACAACTATATATCGGAAGGGAAATCAAAATATCCCTTGTTGACTTCTATTTATGATCTTGGATATGCATTATAATGAAACACCATTATCCATCCATTATTCCCAACCTACTAATGAATTCTGTAATTGTTTATAATTAAGCAGAAAAATATAACCATAATAATAGTGTCTTCCAAGGTAGCATACACATCCAACCACATTATCATTGTCCTACCGTGAATGAATTGACATGATTCATCCATGATAAGATTCTATGGGTTTCTTTATCACCATGAAAATAATTATAGCATTAATGTTTCATCCATCCAAATAACTTGGTATTATTCCTAATGAGACCATTCACATGAGGTATTTATATTTTCACTCCCCCTTCATGGAAAGATTGCTAAAAAAGGTCTACATGGCATTCTTAAACTGAGTTGTGTCCTAGTTATCATTTTAGGATAATGTGAACTAATACCATGGAACATTATCCATCCACCACCAAACATGGTTTATGGATGTGGTCATTAAACATTACCAGACACCAAAATGAATAATAATAAAAATGATCCACATAAAATTTTGATACATCTAAATTTATTCTAAATTTTCATTGGATTATTTCTTGAACCGTGATCATGGCCATCATTAGAGGTTGGATAATTTTACCAAACAAACTGATTTATAGAGTTACAACACCTAATCCTTTTATTGCATCATCCCAAGCATTAGTATAAGTCAAATTTCTATTAATTCCCAGGTCACTATACTATAGAGATGGCCCAAAAATGTAGTCTATCAAAACAAGGATTAAATATCCCCACTAAAATCATATTTTTTTCACCACTTCAAAAAAATTAATTATTACTACTTGTATCATCAAAAATAACCTAGTTTTTCATTGGTGTAGATACACACACATTAATAATCTCCATAGGCCCATCAACACTAGGCATTCTAGTAGGAAATGGAATGTAAATATTATTTATACCTAATTCATATTATCACATATGAATGTTAATCTAGTTAATGAAATTATGATTCAACTATCACTGAAATAAAATAGGGGTCACATAATGTAAAAACTGGTCAGTGATTCCATAGAAATATCAAACCAACTAAACTAATTATTTACATGATACTCACACTATTAACAAGGTTCAATTCACCGCATGACCACACATCAATCATAAGGGTTGTTTTTTAACTAAGAGTACTACTTGGGGAAAAAATTATTTGAACTGAACCTCATGGTTAGAAACTAAGAGAATTATTTAGTAAGGTGTTTCACCTCTATGGGTGCATCCTACACTAGGTGAGTCCCATACTAATTCCCAAAGCATCAATTGTAAAAATGTGTTGGCTAATAAGTCACTAGTATTATTATCCAATTATATATATAAGTTTAAAATTGAAAGGTCAATATAGAACTATAATTACATTCATGTTCCCATTCAAAGGAATAAATCATGGATGAATTTAAACTACCTTTACATGAGGGTCAAAAAAATGAACTTGTAAGAACACAGTTCATTATTGAAACATGAAATCTTTTATATTCCATAAATTTTCATTTTAAATGATTAATTACAACCTAATATTAATACCAATTGAAGTTGCAGTGGTATCAGGGTTTTTGGGTCCTATTCGAAGACTGAAACCCAGATTTTGGGGATAAATAATCATGTCACACAATTATTAGAAACCATATGGAGTAAGCCACATGGTTAATACTAACTGTGAATGACATGGGAGGGGATATGTAGAAACCGACATAATTTGAAAAACCTGTTTCATTTGTGGATCATGCCCATGTGGGAGATCTAATGTTTTTATAGTGGTTTGAGACATAGTTTTTTCATTGTTTATTTAAATTGTGTGGGCTAAATGTTTGTATTTTCCCTCCTTATAATTTTGGGAGCACTATTGGTTCATGGTTTGGAAAACCATGAAACCCAATATTGTATGTGAATTTAAAAAATTTACCTGAATCTATTTTTTCTTTCAAACATAATATTTCATTATTTAAAAATTGGAAGCCTTGGGATATTGAGATCTCTTCATGACGCCTAAACAAAGAATTTAAATACTTTCTCATTTTCTTAGAATAAATATCTTTTAGAAGAATTGAATCTATATTAGTAATATATCTATTCAATTTTTGTTGATCTTTGATTAACTTTGGATTGATGCTGTTATTTAGGTGGAATATAATATGTCATACTTCCAGATTCTTCATCCATTCATCATTTTTATCATTATTTGAGTCAAATGAAGATATAATACATGATGATCACTCAACTATGGTCCTATAGTAGGTGATCTCAAGATTTTCACTCTTATTCGGGGTGTTTTATATTTATAGTGTTGTGTCATGCATCCATTTTTATTGATCAATGCACTTGATATGTAATTTAATCCTTCTTTGAAATTGATATGTTTTCCCTTGGTAATTAATAAAACCATTGATAAATACAAAAGGTTGTGACCCTGGAATTGGAATCACCCTTCAGAGTGTTGTATAATCAATTATACTATTGTTTGAGGCATATGATTTGGGATACCTTTGAGGTGTTTTGTTTTCCCCATTCCATTGGATTTAAATTTTTTTTATGTAATTAGTAACATTAATTTATAAATGAATGGGAATGGATAACCATATACCTAGGATATGGACACATAATTTTTTCTTAATCATGAATTTATCTTTATAATGAAATTCCCATGTGAAAAATTTAAGAAGGTAATCATTAATATCTTATCACATTCCATGATCCCCCTTTTGAGGTGAGGATAAATAGAAATGAACACAGTGGATACCTGTAACACCCAAATATTCCATGGAACGTTTCTCTTTAAATAATGCAATATCTTGTGTTGTATGAAACATCGAGTTCTAGCACACCAGGACCAATCAAACATGTCGTTATGAACAGTAATACCCACTTTTTGAAATTTTTGAAATTTAATTTTTCAAAATGGACTTCATTTTTGGATTTATAATTTCAAAATTAACTTACGGTGAATTTTTTGTATTTTTCTGAAAACATTCAATTATTTGTGAATAATGAAAAACACTATGTTATTATTTAATTCCTATATTTATTTAAATAATTAATAATTTTATTTATATTTAGTTTAGGTAAAAATAGATACATAATACATATATTATTTCAATTTTATTAATTGGAATAATTTTATAATAATATTAAATGTATAAAATGTTATGGGACATTTTAAAGCCTTTTACCCACCTTTCAGACACATTTACAAATTTACATAAAACATAATTTTACAACTTTTGTAAATTGAATTTCAAAATTCTGAGAGAAACCGAGGAAATCAGTATGTAAAATTTTATTCAATAGGATGAAAATAATTTCTGGTGAATAGAATCTATGGGGTTTTATTTACCACCTTTTAAAGTAAATTGGGTAATTAATGGTAAAAATGGTATTTTAATTACCCAAACATATGTCCTAATTCTATTGGAAATGTTTTTTTGAACCAAAATTATCCATAGTAATAAGATATTGTCCACTTTGATCCAGTTTTATTAGATTAGGATATTTATTATTATATTATTTAAAGAAGAGTTAAATGTTTTAAATTCAAATTTTCATAAAATAAAGCATTTTTAATATAGGGTTATACAGAAGATAAAATAGAGTATAAATATTAATTAGAAAGATAAATTGATTTCCTACATAATGGTATTTTATTTATAAATTTTAAACGTTAAATAATTTAATTTATTAATGACACAATGATGTTGCAGTAATTACATTATTAATGAAAGATTAAAATAATTAATATTATAAATATACAAATAAAAGTAAATTGAGAATTTTTAGGCATTACACTAATTTTCATGGTTAATATTACATTTTAGAATTGATAAAATATATTTTTTCAAAGTGATAAAGTTGTTATGATTTTTAGAAAAACAAAATACCAAATAGTGTCAAAATTGGCATAAATGAGTTTTTAAAAACAAATATTGTATTATTAATTCATATAATATTCCTAAAAATCTAAAGATTTCTCAATGAAAATTTATAAGGATATATATTTATATAATTATTCACATTGTGTTCTATTGTCTTTTTATAGTATGTTTATTAACCATTTATTATAATAATACAAGAATACATGGTAAAAGTTAATCTATATAACTATGAGTTAAATCTAGCAGATAAGGTTAATATTGTGATATAAACTGGTCTAAAACCTATTGGTTGAGAGGTTCTAGTCCAATCCCCACCTTATACTTGAAATAAATCATTTTGGAGCCATTATAAACCGAATAAGATTGTGTAATAAATTAATATGTCAAGCTTTTCCTAAAGAAACCCCCACCTCTCTTATAAAACAGTACTTCCCCTTCTCTCCAAATCACACATAAAAATCCATTTGTCTCCCCCAACCGCTAATAAAATACCATCCCAACTATTGTCACTTAAACATATAGGCCTAACATTGATCAGAAAGCTGACCAAAGGAGCCCTATTGATGAAATCAAAAGGAAGCACCCAAAGAAGTGGTAATAATTTCATGACCTCTTTCAAAGTTATTTTCATTTCCCACATCCTATTTCATTATTGTTTCCATAACTAAAAAATAACTGAAGTACCTTCTACATACTGTGATTTTATAATCAATATTATTCAACCATATTCATTATTGTATCCATCCTATGAGTGATAATGTCATCGTACGTGTGTATGCATGGCTTACCGTCTCTACGTCGTGGTGTATCATTTCATTCAACACATCATTATTTTTTTGGGTATAATAATGCATATAATTGATGTAAATAAAAAATATAAAACTTTAATGATTCTGTATATGTAATATATCATCGATTTACATAAGTTTTTACCATTAAAATAATGATATCATCACTCTCGTGTATGTACGAATTACTGTCATCACGAACGCAATGAGATTTATTCATAATCGTAACCATTCAAAAACAAATTTCATTTTATGAATAAAATTAATGTTTAATAACTTAATATATTTATGGATATGAAAAAAATACATCCAATACATAACAAACAATGCTGACGTAGAAAAAGATCTAAAGGAAAATGAATCAGTTAACACTCAAAACAATGATACTACTGAAATATTATTAAGAAAACAATATTATAAGAACATATATAATATAATTTTATATATGTTTCATTTATAATTTAATAATGGTAATTTAACTACTTTACAGGAATTTAACTTACCCTCTACCAAGGAAAAGTACAATTTAGGGGGTTTTATCTCTGTTTTTATTCTTGTGAGATTCAGGCTATATTTTCCAGTATTTCTTTTTTATGCTGTGTATGTACAGCCCATGATAATATTATTTGTGTAATAAAAATTAATTTATGTGTATAAACATCTTCAATTTATGATCCTTATGAATTGGTTTTTTGTTTTGTATGTTACCAAATTGATAAGGTAATTTCTAATTTCAATTTCATCTCATTGGGTTTTACTCGAAATTCGTTGATTATTTTACTCCAAGATTATGTGTGAAATCACTATTTATTAATTTATTTATGTTTTAATTTCCACTCCCATTTCAATGGATATAATTTTTTTTACACATAATCACTCCATTGATAAATTCTCAAGTCATCGATATGAACATGATAAGAGTAATCTTAACTCAATTTTCATTCATTGGGTGAAACATCCAAGTCATTGGTGTTGTTTTTACAAGAATATGTGTTAATGTACTATGATTGATTTACACATAATATGCAATAATATTGAGTGTAATTATACTTTTCAAACTTAATTATGTCATTGATTTATCCTTATCCTAAGGATACAGTCATTGTAAGGGATTTCTTCTTAATTGACATTCAATTGAGACTTATTTGTTATTATGTTCCAATTCACTTTTATAGGGTTTATATACTATAATTTTACATATTATATGATTAATAACATTATTCACATGATATTTTAATGTTTTTATTACCTCATTATTTTTCAAGCGTTTCTCATTTTATTAGGAACTCTAACTAAAATATCATTTTAAATGTTTCAATGATCTATTCATATAAATATTTTTAATTATTGTCCATGTTTTAAAAATAGTGTTATGGTATTATTTATATGGACAAGACTGTATTAAAATAAAAATTACTTTTAAATGATTTAATGTGGTATGGGACACATTGATTCAAAAATCTATTTTTAACAGCTTCTTGATATATATTGAAACTTTTAAATGTTTTCAATAAAAAAGGGATATTTCTCTCAAATAGTTTTACTGATTATTTTCATCTATGTAAATATCTTAATTATTCTTCAATGAGGTTCATTATTATATTAATGTCTTCCATATAGTATTTAATGAGTTATGTTTGACTATTGGTGTGCTATTTTTATATCTTTAATGGTTTATGGTTAAAGTATTAACATTTTGTATGATAGTTTTAATAGGAATGTTTATGTTATGATTCAAACTTTTCATATGAGGAATGAATTGGACTTAGTAAGTCACGGGTGGAACATGCTATAGCTCCTATTTGCATTGGTATGTCTTTTGAGGTAAACTAGAGTTTTTTCATAAGGCCTTGACAAAATCTTATTTGTAATCTTGGCACGAGGCCTTGACTATGTGGTTATGATGTCCGACATTAGGCATTTCATTATTATGAAATATGCTATTGATATTACATGTGATTATTCCACTAGTAGAGTATACATTCGAATAGATAAATGGAATTATTTAATTTATCTTTTCAATATCTTGATGAAGCTTATTTTTAAAAGTCTTCTGTTTTAGCTTGATATGTTGCCTAAAATTATTATGCTTGTTTATGATAGTTTCTGATTTATTTTTATCCCTACTAAGAATCTAATATTTCATCATTCATATGTTTTATTTTTTCCAGGATTTCAAATGTATAAAATGATTAACCTGTAAGGATAGGCCACATGATGTGAGTGTGTTCAAAGGGGACACAATGTTGTTTTTTTATTTCATGATGTAATGTAAAAATGTATTTATGAATCTAGTACATCCAAGGATACTAACCTAATCGGTCTTTTGAGACATGATCCTATGTGATCATGCTAATATTATGTAATGATGAACTGACTCAGAATAACTATGGTTTAGATGTTACAGTTGGTGTCAGAGGAAGTTTAGTACAAACCTGGAAAACTATATTTAGAAAATCTCATATTAGAAGACACTACCCGAAGAGAAAAATTGAGTTAGTATAGAAGAGTCTCCAAAAAAAATTGGTAATGTAAATATTATTTCGGTTTTCTGAGAAATATATCCTTGTCTAGATACAAGAATGTAGAGGCTGCTTGGGCACAAATCTACCAAGGTGTAAAATCCTAAAACACCGATTTGAGCTAGACTCAAATGGGAACTAGTGCATGAAAATGGTCATTGTTGTACTCAATTTTACGACACTCATGGGGGTATTCATAGGATAATTCACATTTTCATTACCACTCGATTTGAAGTAATATAATTTTTTATGAGAAAAAATAACCTTGGGTAATACTAAGGTGTTTTAGATTGAATATACGACGTCCTGATATTCTCTAAATAATATAATGATTATTGTTACTCCCAATATGCTTTCTTGTTTTAGCTAATGGATAGATTTTAAAAAAGTCATTGAAACATTGAACATGATGTTCAATGTGGGAACAATTGTGGAGACTATGGTGATAATATATAAATTAACTAACTCCCAAAATCAACAAAGAAGAGATAGGTGGGGAATGATAAGAGATCCAGCATTGGAGACTATGGTGATAATAAATCTTAATTTCCATCATGTAAGAAATGTGGAAGGAGACACCCAATAATGAGTATCAATAGAACAAAGAAACTCTTTATGTGTGGGAATGAGGGACATAAATTAAAGAATTGATGAGGAAAAATTAATATCACTATGGAAGAAAGTAAAAATGATCCTAAGAATCCATTTAGAGTTAGTTTCCATAAATTTAGGGGTCCTGGGAAATACCTGAGTAAATGCCCTATTCTATAGGATTACCTCTAGGTCAAGGAAGAACCAATGTGGAAATAAATGGATGGAGAAATGCATAAAAGTATTAACTCTCTTTATTGATGGGATTACATTGGAAGACTTTTCTCTTGTATGTGTAACCTTGCAATTTGTTATTTGAAAATACTATTTGGGGAAGAATTATCTTTTCTTCAGTGGATATAGTTTAAAATAACAATTTCGGTTTATATGATCCTTGAATTTTATACAATTACGGGTTATTAATTTTGGTATTAGAATTCTAGTTATGAGATAACTTTTGTGATTAAATTATTTTATGGTTATTTTGAGGAATTTATATCATTTTTGGAGGGTTATACAATATAGTTTTTAAAAAAGGAAAACACACAGACCGTGTGACAACCAATCACATCGGACAAAGATGTAGTTATCGAAACCACATACAATGTGCGACTTGGATTTATCATCTACCACTAGACTACGTGAACTCCATAATCAGTGTGACTAATTATTTTTAGTTAATTTATTTTATTGATCAATAATAAGTTTATTTGGGATCTTATGATTTATCAAATAGATATCCTTGTTATTGGTAAATGATTTTGTGATTAAGTGATAAATATTTTTTTGAAAGATGTTTACTCTGTTGGGAACACTATATGAATAATTAAAATAGAATTATATGGGATTTAATTTGACTAGTAATGGTCGATTTTTTTTAATAATCTATGTTTTTATATAGATTTAGGTTATTAATTGAAAGGATTATCCTATAATAGAGAATATTTGATTTGGTTAATTACACTTTAGTATGATAATGTAAGATTTATTGATATTATTTGGAGATAAATGTTGATGTCAACCATGTTGAAGGCACTGGGATGATTAAGCAAGTGGAGGAGTTCAATTTGAAAGGCTCGATGATACGTGGGAGATTAAAGAGGCTTAATGCTACAATGGGCGCACATCATTCTTCATTAAATGCCCACTGGATCACGCCTTGAAAGGATAGAGAAAATGGGAATATAATATCACTTATTAAAGACCAAAATTTCTGTTTAAAGCATGGCCCTCCTGGTTGCACAAATTTGGATACCATGCCCAAATGGAGGATTCTAGAAATATCATCATTGGACAACAATGTAAATCCAGTGGTTATGCACTCAATGTCAAATCAAGTGGGATATATTGGAAAGTTGTGTTCTACTTTTCAAAAAGTCTTTGTTGGACTTTATATTGTTGACTTTTAAGGGGAAAAGGTAGGTTTAGCATTTATGACATTAGAGTATTAGACCCTTGACCATTGTATCACCTCTTTGGCTATAAATATCCACCCCATGGCATTTTATTTTGATTAAAGATTCAATTGATAGCTCATGCTTTGTTTCTCCCCATTGTCTGAGAATTTTTCTGAATTTCCCCTTGCTCTTGGGTATTCTTTCCTTGTCAATCTACAAGTTAGATTGGATATCCAATATCACAATGCCCCCAATTCCATGCCTCAACCCAAATGTGTTATTGTGTGGACTGGCTGTCACATCCCTCCCTTGAGTGTGTTGTCTAAGTAGTAGGTCGTGCAACTTATAGAGTATATTGACTACTTGTATCCACTATTTGTACCCATCATCCGCCACTTATCCCCGGACCACATCCTTCAACCACCGCCCTACACCGTGAATATCTGGCCAACCCGTTCATCTCACTTAAAATGATAAGATTTAATATGAAAGAATATGTGATGAAATTCTTCTGAGGATTATGTTTCAATATTAGATTGGATTATATTGAAGGATTTAAAGGAAAATTGGTTATTGAATGGTCTTTATTGAAATTTGGGTATTGTTTGTTTTATTTTGGAAATTGTGATTAATATTTATTTCTATAAAGGAATATCCATTTTGTGGATCATCTAATCCTTTACTATCCATTTGATTTTTTTTATTTTATAAAGAAAAGAGAAATATCTAGTTCATCCTTTCTGGATTTTGTGATTCTTATTAAGTTGACTCTAGCTTTTCTGGTGTGACCAAGTGATCTGGAATTCTCATCATTGGATGAAATGATTAGTAAGTGGCATTAATTAATTAATGGATGAAACTCTATATAATGAAGTAATTATATATCTTTATTTTCATAGTAAATATAATAAATAAATTCCCTAATGTTATTAAATAGAACATAAAACAAATAGTGTTGTCCTTTTACTTTTCCTATTGGGAAACTAATAACCGTTTAACCCATTACAAGTTTGGGGTTTTCTTCTAAGTAACATTCTTCTAATCACGTTTTCTATCACTCTCCATGAGAACATTACACTTAATTTATCTTCTATATCTATGTTTTCTTACATGTAATCCTAGTATGGGTTATCTTGGGTGTCTTGTGTACTTCTCTTTCATTCTTTTAATGTGGTAGTTTTATTGAAACTTTTTCTGATCATGGGATTTCAATGATGTTCTCAAGCCCAATTTTAAAATTGTTAGGACACAACTTCCAAAAGGAGGAAGTATGTAACACCTCAAGCTTCAATGGTATGTTTCACTTTGAATAATTTAATAGATTTTGTTGTACATAACTTTGAGTTCTAGCACACCCTTACCAATCAAAATTGTTGTTATTGGTAGTAATACACACTTTTTGTGTAGTTTAATGTCATATGGGACCAAATTATCCTCGAGAAGATAGTTCTTTCCATCATTCTCAGGATGTAATTGTTGGTTCTCTTTTATGAATTTATTGATTTCAATAACTGATGGGTGAACTTCACATCACAAGATGATGGATTGTATATTCACATGGGTGAGTTGGATTTCAAGTAAATTCAAGGACCCAAGCATCATGTAATGGGTGGGATGACATCCTAGATTACAATTTTATATCTGGATGTCAAGGGAACACATTAGGCTATTTTATATCCAGTGGTTGATCATTTAAAGAATGTTTTCATAGATGAATCGTCAGGATAACCTCCAATGAGATATGTATATTTCTCTATGGAGATAGTGCCTAGATTAGTGTTATTATACATTCCTCTTAATAGGATGAATATTACTAAGATAAAATAGATCATGAGGTATCTATAGGTCCTATATGAAATGGGTTTTATCAAACCAAATACTTATCCATGGGGTTCACTAATATTTTATTTTAATGGTGTATGGTACACATAGGTTATGTGTGGATTACTAAAAATTGAAATAGCTAACATTTAAGTCCCCAAATCCTCTTTATCAGATAAATGAAATTTTTATCACCTTTGGATATCTTGGGTGTTCTCAAATATTGATTTGAGATACAGATATCATAATGTGTTTTTTGGACCATCATGCATACCTTGTATATCCATTCATACCAGGAATAATCTACATGAGTATTTGGTTATGTCGTTCAGTCTCACGAATGTACCAATTGTCATCATGGTATTGATTGACTGAGTCTTCCATCATTACAAGAACCTCTTGTCAGGGTCTTCAAGGATGATATCATGGTGCATTAAAAAAATAAAAACATGTCAAATATATTGATATTGTATTGGATACAATAAGAGAGCATTAGTTATTTGATAATCTTACAATGTAACACTTGAGGATGGATCAGATTCACCTCTAGAGTTAGATTATCATAGAGATAGGCATATCAATTTACCTAGATACTGTATGATTTATAGTTTCCTAGGAGCATCCCAAGAATTCTTTTGAGATACTTCGTTTCGTAATACTAGCTGAATATTATAGGAATTTCATACAAGAATTATCACCCCATGAAGCACCGCTCATGGGATTTTCTATAAAGGTTTTAATGTTTATATGGTCATATTCATGTGATTCATCATTTTATGAACTATAAGGGTGGTACAATTCAGCAATTATAATTATTTTCCTAGAGATGGGTAATAGCTTCACTATTTACTATGATGCAATATGTATAGGTCTTCAAGTAGATCGTTTATAGGGGATAGATTTGTGCTGTATGGGTCTCGAAAATTGATTACTCATGAAATAAATTTTTTTATGCATGTTCTTGAGTTACCTATAGTTTTTCATGCGTTGGGATGTTGGATAAATTATTTACTTGGAGATAGATTCATGGTTCTTATAGACCTCATAAATCCTCAAGTACATATTTACACCACATGATTTGAATCTGATGGAGAAAAGGTGGATGAATACATATAGTATTTGGACATTGAGCATGTCTACATTCATGGGTTGTGAAATTTAGAGGTTGATAAACTGAGTTAGAGATGTCACATGCATGTAGTTTAGTAAGATAGCAATTAGTGGAAACATAAGAAATTTCTCATTGATATGCACTTAGGGGAGAAGGACAGTTATGGGAAGAAATTTATTCTATCCTATGATTTGACCTCTACTTTTGGATAGAGTGTGGATGAGGTAGCTATCATATTCTAAAGAAATATTCCTATGTTAGTGTGGTATGTGAGGATCCTCCACTTAATCGGGTCCTATGGGAAACTGCTTGGTTTTGAAGCCATATACTAGAGGTAACAGCCTGAATGAAAGATAAATTATTGGTTTATAACCAAAAATGTCTACATAAAACTATAATCATTACTAAAAAGGTATTTTTGATATCTCATCATCAACAAAAGTAAAATAATTATATTACAATATTGAAAATAAAATGATATTCAAGGAAAATGCATAAAAGAATATATTTACAATTAAAGTAAACATTACTTCACATAAACATCAATAGAAAAAAATTTATTTCTATTTGATTATATGAATATTTCTATGGAAATAAAGACGATATATCCAAAATAAGGTTATAAAAATAGAAATATATGACACACATTGGACTGTTTAAAGGGGTCAATGAGAATTCAGATGAATTAGACGATGAAAATGGATTAAAATTAAGTGGTTTTTGAATGGGTCATAAAAAAGAAATATAGTGGATAATATAAATGCTAAAAATTTATCTAGTTATGTTTTCAGTAATCTGATAAAATGTTTCTGATAAAATGTTAGTGAACTAATATATTATTTCATACCTTAACCATTTTGTTTCCATTATAACATACGAGTGGCTGAATGTCCTTTGAATCATCCATCTTACACTACTATGAACCCTATAGCAATTTTAATGAGAACAATTAATAAATATTAAAATTTCCATGAAGTATAAATTTGAAGTATATAAACAATAACATGATAACTGCAAGGTGATGTCTAGGAGTTCAACAACTGAATACTAATGGTAAACAAGGGAAACTGGTTGGTTTGGCAGCCATGTACTGGAGGGGACCACCTAAAAAAAGAAATTGTCAGTTTCTAACCACAAATGCCTACCTTAAACTAAGATCATCACTAAAATTCCATTTAAATATAATCTTATAAAAATTGAAAAAATCATATTACCATATTGAAAATAAAATGATATTTAAAGAATAATTCTAAAATAATATATTTACAATAAAATTCAACATTACCTCACATATAAATCAGAACAAAAAATCAATCTCTTTGACTATATGAATAATCTAGTGGAAATAAAGAAAAGATATCAAAAATAGGGTTATACAAATAGAAACAGATTACGGCCACATCATACTGGTTAATGTGGTTAATGAAAATTTAGGTGAATTAGATGATGAAAATAGATGAAAAATAAGTATTTTCTAAAGGGGCCAAAAAATAAGTATAAAGGAAAATATAAGTTATAACTTATCTAGTTAATAGTTTATCATTGATATAATGTTAGTGTACTGGCATTTAATTTCATACCATAATCATTTTGTCTCTATTTTCACATATGAGTGGCTGGTTGTCCATATAATTAGCCATCCAACACTATTATGAATCACGTATAAATCTTATTAAAAACAATGAAAAAAATAGTAAAATGAATATGAAACATATATTATAAGTATATAAACAATATCATGATAACCGATAGGTGATGTGTAGGTGGTCAACACCCTGAATAGCAATAGTATTCCTGGGAAAATGCTTGGTTTTGAGGCCATGTACTAGAGGTGGCCACCTGATAGAAAGATAAATTGTGGGTTTATAACCAAAAATGTCTACATAAAACTACGATCTTTACTAAAAAGGTTTTCTTCAAATATCAACATGAAAAAGTTCAACAATAATATTACAGTATTGAAATTAAAATGATATTTAATGAATATATATAAAAAATATATTTATAATAAAAATCAACATTACATCGCCTAAACATTAATCGAACAAAAATTAAATCCCTTTGATAATATGAATAATCCTGTGGAAATAAAAAAATTATACAAAAAATATGGTTATAAAAATCGAAATAGATTACACACACATCAATCAGGTGAATGGGGTTACTGAAAATTGAGATAAATAATATGATGAAAATCAATGAAAAACAAGTGTTATTGTATGGGGCCTAAAACATGTATAGATGATAATATAAATGATAAAAATTTATCTAGTTATAATTTTAGCACTCTGATAAAATTTCAGTGTACTATCATTTTATTTTGTCCCTTAACCATTATGTTTCTGTCATCACATGAGTTACTGAATGTCCTCTGGATTGGGAATCATACACTACTATGAAACGAGTAGCAATTTTACTGAGAACAATGAACAAATGTTTCCAAAAGGTATAAGGGTAAAATGAATTTCCCTCCCATGTATAGATCATTATAAATTTTTGTGAACAATTTCTTAGAGAGAAAACAATCCTGAATAGATAAAAGGTAGCTAAATTGTACAATGATTTTTCCCCATTTGGATACATCGATTACATAGTTCAAGCTATTTAGATATATGGAACAATTAATTTAGAAATATTTTGGGACGAAAATTAATAAAAATGGTAGGTCCTTGTCTTTGGAAAACAATATAATTATTTGAAAAATATTACTCAAATATAAATCAAATTTTAGTGTGAAAAGTGATAGAATCACGCTCATCTGTTTTAAAAAACAGAACCATAGAACAAGTATCTCCGCTCTAAGAGGTCTAATCAAATGTTATCGTATGGTTTCATTTTCTTTTTCTATTCTCAAGGTGAGGTGGTGACCATCAATTTCATTGTACCTATTGGGTTTTCACTGCTCAGATTGTTTGCGGTGACCTTCGGTTCTCAAGGCGAGGCGTTGACCTTCAAGATCTATGATAACAATAGTTCATTATCCTGGTTTATCAACATTCTGGTTTTCTCCTAATCATCCAAATCTGTGTCTGCAATGACCTACCTAGATCCCAATCTTCCAGATCTGTGTCTAGGATGGTCCTCTAGATCTGTATCTACGGTTTGCGACGGTTTTCCAATTTTCTAGATCAGTGTCTGTGACGACTCACCGAGATCCATGTCCTCCATTGGACTCTTCTGCATGGAATCCTCTTATTGGACCCCTCTGTAGGGATTTATCACATGCAGGGATGGGTTTTCTCGCACGTAGGGCTGGGGTTGCTCGCACGCAGACGTTGTTTGCGACGTGCAAGTGTTGTTTGATGGTGCCGAGTGAGCAGGTGCTATTCGCGCAGGCTGGGGATCGCGCGGGGCATTGAGTTTAAGCTGGTGCTCACACAGGTTTCTTGAGTGAGTAGGTGTTAATCAGGGTGGGGTTCACATAGGTCCTTTTGTAGGTGCTGAGAGCGCAGGTTCTGTTCACGCAGGGTATGGATCACGCAAGGCCTTCAGCATACGGTTGTGCTTGCATAGGTTTCTTGAGTGCTCATGTGTTACTCGCATAGGGTGGGGGTATTTTAGGGACTTTTGTGTTATGGTGGTTCCCACATAGATTATTGAGTGTGAAGGAGTTACTCGTAAAGGGCGTTGACGGCGACGTGAGGAGGGGTGACTATCGAGATCAGCTCGCACAGTTAGATAGCAACCATTCTAACCACGAAGGTGAAACTAACATTGAATTTTTATACCATGTGAAGGAGATCCTATGCAAAGATTGTCATTGGGCGTCTGATTCATGATTTAGTTAGGGACTTTGGTTTGTACAATAGTGTTCTCTGTGGTTCGCGTAGGAAATATCTGATCACAGTGAGGAGTTTTGTATGCGATGGTGTTCGGTTCATGAATGGTGTGCTCGAGAGGAAATGTTGAAGAGGTGCTCTTTCTTTGTCATGGAATATGAATTGGTAAATCAGTGAAAGAACCATTTGTTGACGGATAAAGAGAAAGCGCCAATCAACACATGAAAAAATGAAGATGCCTTTCTATCACATCGCATGTCACTCTTGGTGGTAGGGAAATTCTTATCCAAAAGTTCATTCGACCTGGGGGAGTTTTTAAAAACTCTACAAAATTTATGGATTTTGGAGGATGGTGTTTTCATACATGAAGTGGGAGAGGGTCCGGTTGTATTTAAATTTTTCAACAGCAACGATAATGAAAAGGTTCCCAAAGGCTGACCATGGTCTTTCGATAATCAATTCATTCTCATGGATGACTTTACAGGCGAGGATGACATTCAAAAAATTAAACTAACTTTCTCTCCATTCAGGATACGAATCAAAGGAATTCTGTTTCATGGTATAATGAAATGTGTTATGCGGGAAATTGGAGAACGCATTGGTAAATTTCGAGACTGGGGCCAATCTAACCACATCCACGGGGGACCTGTGGTGAGGATTAGAGCCTTAGTAAATTTTACACAACCACTTATGAGGGGTCTTTTATTATCCATTGATGAATAAAATACCAAGATTTCCATTTAATTTGAAAAACACCCAATTTGTTTTTTATGTGGGTGTATTGGACACCTTGTGAAAGATTGTGATTTGAGGAAGGAGAATGAAAAAGGAACCGTCAACAAGAAATTCCACCCTTGGCACCGTGCAAAAACAACATGATTTGTGACTATTTCTGAGGTGTAAAAAAAGCATCAAGACCGACTATAAAAGGCCTTCTCCATGAAAACTAAACCAGAACTCAATACGTTCATCATGTTAGGACCACCAGATTTTTCGGGGGACAATTATGAAAACTGGTGGGTGGAAGGAGGGTCTTTGTATAGTGCAATGGATGGGGCCAGAAATGGGGACAACCAAGCGAGTCAGAGTATGGACCTGATCATTTCCTCAATTTCAATCCTAGAACCTATGAAATAAAGAATCTCACCACCATTTGGACCGAGGCCAAAAATTAAGGAACCACCCGACCCGGCTTCTGAACCCAAGAAACATTTCATCAAATTAACAGATTCTGCATTCAATCCAGTGTATGTTGCTCCAAGGATCAACCTCATTGATGAAGCCAATATGATTGGGATAAAGTCATCAGGTACCTTTACTCAATGGACATGGAAAAGGAAAAATCGTGGATATATGAGTTGTGATACTACTAATGTAAAACCACGGGAACATAAAAGACATCTGGAGAATTGTAATGTGACTGAACGCCTCCCAAATAGTTTGATAGAGGCAGGTGATGGATAGTTCTATGATGTTTCAAAGGTGTAGGCGGGCATGTCCCATCCCTGCGTAGAGCAATTAAAATGCTATGTTGGAACTTTCGTGGGCTTTTCAACCCATGAACTGTTTGGATTCTCTAGCACCATTGTTCAAAAAGTCACCCTGTTATGGGTTTTTTTCCAAAACCATGTTGGTTAAAAAGGAAAACAATTTCATCGCTCTCAAATGTTGTTTTATGGGTGGCCTCCCGGTTACCCACCAAGGCCACTCCGAGTGACTGGGCCTTCATTGGAAGGAAAATGTCGATGTCTGAATCCTCTAATGATAGGCGCATTATGTGGATGCATCCATCTATGATAACCTCTCTCTGCCATGGAATTTTTTGAGTTAATATGGATGGTCGCCACAAAACGATAAATGGAATGCTTGGTAACATCTATGTTCATTACAAAAAGGTATTACTGTCCCTATCCACTATGGTGGGGATTTAAACGTGATTGTATTCTATCATGAAAAATTTGGAGGAGCACATTGGCACTTTTCATTGATGTCAGGATTTTATAATGCGATTTCTAGGGCGGACTTCTCTGATCTGTGCCATGCAGGCAGCCCCTTCACCTAGTTTCGGGGGAACACGGAAAGCACACAAATTGATGAGAATCTGGAAAGATTTCTGGGATTGAAGGAATGGATTAATATCTTCAAGAAGTTTCATATCTCCCACTTTGCACCGAACAGTTCGGATCATTGCCCTATCAATATCGACTTCTCTCATAGTGGCCGTAATTCAAGATGCGGGAAACCTTTCCAGTTTGAATGCTATTGGGCCAAAGGCTGTGAGTGTGAAGAATTTATTTGATCGATTTGGTTGTGTGGAAGTGAAGATATCAATTTTAAGCTCAAGTAGGTGGTTGCTAATCTAAGATCATGGAGCAATAAAAAATTTCATCAACCCGAAAACCTGTGTAACTCTGATGAATAAAAACTCATTGGCCTTCTTTGTAACGACACCTAGTTTCATCAATGGAAATCCCCCATGATCTAATTAAATGACTCTTTATGTTTATATAGAATGTCAACTTTTTTGGTTTTATGTTATGAATTTTGACAATTGCTTATATGGCTGATGAACAGTGATCACATGATTAGTATAAATATAGGGCTTTAAAAAATCCAAATTTACTCAGATGAAGGAAGTGATGCTCTCATCCAGTAGAATTTCCCCATATGAAGCCCATTTGTCGGAGTTCAAAAAATAGGTGACATCCTTGGGCTTCTCCCTAAACCAATCCCAAGATGAGCATTATCATTTCATGCTCGAACGGGACCGTCTACGGGGGAAGTGGATGTTGATAGAAATTACCACTCGAGCAATGTTATCCGAGCCACCCCAAGAGTTTGTCACCATCGCACACCTTACCCTTAGGTCATATGTGGCTGTTTTAAGGGGTTATATAAAAACAATAGTACTATGTTCATGTACATTATTTTTTTTATAAAAAAATGAATATACTTTCTTGTCATTTTTTATACATTGTAAATAGTTTTTAAAGTAAAAATAATGTTTTTAGTTATTATTAAATTAAGAATTCTATTTTATTAAATTAAGTTATTTATTGAATTAAATAAAATTTTAATATAATATTATTAATAAGATTATATTAATTTTTATTAAATATAAACGATCTTATAATTTTATGAATGCAATTGTAATTTTTATTAAGGTTTGAAAGCCATTTCTGTCAAAACCCGTGAATTTTCAATAAATTTCTGTTTTTATTATAAAAGTGAAAATTATCATATTTAGAAGATTATTTAGAAAAAAAAATTATTTATGGGATTAGGACGTCGAAATTATACAACGGTGAATTTTTCATAATTTTTAAGAAAATCAATTTTTTGGGTAAAAATTAAATACCGTTTAATTATATAATGTGTCTTATAACATCATAATGACCCAATTGTGATGTAATAAAATTTATAAGCTTTATGTTCATCCAATATATGTTTTTCCATTAAAATAATTTGATTTTTGGTTTGTTTGACATACTTTTCATAGCATTAATGGACCCCTCAAGACTTATTAAACACGTTGCTTTTTTAAATTATTTTCCATGGGAGTATGAATAACCTTCACATAAGCAACCCTATTATTTTAAGAAGTTCGGACTTTGTCCTTATAAAATATTGTTTTCGTCTTCCATTTGATATAAACCATGGGAATAACCATTTGGTGGTTTGTGGTTTGGATTAATTTAATGTAAGGGGACCCAAAACAAAATAATAAAGAATTCCATCAAATTTCCTATATAAACCCACCCAGGATCCCACTTCCTTCTCACTCAAAGACTTTGGAGTTCGTCCAACCTCTTACCCACTCTCTCTAAAATCCTCCCAAGGTTCCCCAAGCTCCCATGAAGCCTCTCACAAACTTCTCTCTAGCCTTTGGAAGGACACTTTCAAGTAAGGGTTTTTTCTTCAGTTCTCATTTTTGTCCAATTTTCCTTAATTTGATTTTCCGTTTTAATTTCAATTATGAATGTTGGGGTATGGTTTCACATCTCCCTCATACTTCCCACTTTATGTTTTAATAATCTATGACCTGTTTCTCTCTCATTATATTCCTCCCATGTACACCCATTATTATGCCGAAATTCCGAAAGGAACTTCTCAATCCTCGTTTACATTCAAGAAATACATTTGTATCATGAATCTAAATTCCATTAAAATTGTTGTAAATTGTATCTATATGACATCCTTACTGTATGTTACATGTAAATATAATGAGGAACCCCTTTCTCTCTCATCAACCATATTTATGAATTATTATGTCACGTCGTTACGCTGCCGAAATCGCACCGATTTTCTAATCCAATGCCATTGTGTAGTGAATACCATACCCATTTCACCATCACGGGTATTCACAATTATGCACATTTACTTATTGATTATAATGTTTCATGTATGAATTCATCATTCATTTATCATGGAATAAATGATTATGTATTATGAGTCCATGTTTTATGATCCATGTGGCACACTTATGCAAGAAATGAAATGTTTAAGAAGGGTGTGCCCTTATAGTGCTCCAATGCATTGGGTAAAGTATAGTATCATGATGAGTCATGTGCAATTAGTGTTGACTCATTCTAATTCAAGTGAAATGAGGTTTTACTCGTGATTTATGTGCAATGAGGATTTACTCATGCTCTATGTGAAATGAGCCTTGGATAATGCTAATTCCATGTTAAGTGTTGTTGCCACATTTCCATGATATGATTATCATGCTTTATCATGCCTTTATTTTAATGTTTCTATTATTCTCTATTGATATGCCTAATTTATAACATGTATTTTACTCCTCATGTAATTCCATGTGTATTCCGTAACTGGGCTTTATAGCTCACCCATTTCTTATGCATGTCATCAGGTTATCCCATGCAATTCTAAGTACGATGAAATGTAGCGGTCATGTAAAGGATGTTTTAAATTGTTTTATGTTTTTATTTAATGATCATAAGCCCTAAAGACACTAAACCACTCAATATTATTGTTGTACCAAGTAATGTTTTATGTAATAAATAATGCTTAAGTTTGTAATAAAAGCAGGGTTGTCGTAGTTGGTATCAAAGGATAGGTTTAGTTATTTTGGGGATTAGGATTAGAAAACCCTAGTAAAACCTTAGAGACAAGACTATGTATAATAAAAACATCCCTATGTTTTGGTATGTACTGAGTAAGTGTTTTATCAAACAAATACATCCTTCTCTGGATACGAGCATGTAGAGGTGGCTCTGGAACATATGTATCCTAGGGGTAAAACCTGAAAACACTGCTTTGAGCTAGACTCGAACGGGAACTGGTGGATGAAAATAGGCCTTGCTACACTCTTGGTAACGACACTCCTAGGGGATATGTTTTGAGAAATTCACAATCTTAGTATGAACCCGTATTAAGGGAATTAAAAAAATGCCCCTAAGAATATATGTTAGAAAGTAGATCATGAGAAGCCTAGATTGAAGCCTATAGACTCATGAGTTAAGGAAATAATAGTTTATTTATAAGTCATAAACTTTTTTCATTGGATTAACTTTTATTTCTTACCCCTAAATTTTCGTTTATTCCAGCCAATGGTCGGTAATGGGAGGACTCGGGCTAACAACTGTTTGGAAGATCAGTGTGATGACTGTACTAATGAGATGCCAAATCCAATGGGATCAGGAATCAGGAACTTTGTCACACTTATCTCTCAGCTAAATCATGTTTTGAATAAAAACACAGGCCAGGAAAAACGTTCAACCCCCCCCCCCATAAGAACGACCATGTTGATACTGAGAGCTTCATGATACAAAGGCCTCCTACTTTTAGTGGATCATCTGATCCCACGATCGCTGAAAAATGGATCAACTCAATTGAAAAGATCATCACGATCATTCAATGTTCTGAACAAGAGAAGGTCCTCCTAGAGGCATATCATATGGAGGGTGAAGCTGATCAAAGGTGGACGATGATCAAAAATACGAAGCCTAAGGAGGAGATCGAGGCATTGGAATGGAAGGATTTCCGGAAGATGTTTTTCGATTAATATTTTTCGTGAACCCTCTAGCTTAAGATGGAAAGGGACTTCCTTTCCCTCAAGGAAAAAAGAAAAAGAATCTATTGGAGCATATATGGAAGAATTCACAAGGCTTGAACGATACGCTTCCGTCTTTGTCGTTACCACAGAATGAAAAGTTGACCGCTTTTTTGGTGGGTTGAATCCTATCCTACGGAAATAATTAGCAATCCATGACATTGATAGCTATGAGGATATTGTCTGATGTGCCCTCAAGGTCAAAATGGAGATCGGAGAATCAGAGGGGTATCACGGGGAAAAGAAACATAAGGTGGAATTCAATTCTGGTGGTCTGATGGATAAATCCAACAGTGCTAAGATGATCAGCATCCCACATTCCAAAAGTGCAGAAAGAAGCACCGTGGAAATTTAATTAAGGGGACGAGGAAATGCTTCAGGTGTTGAAGAGATGGGCATCTAGTTGTTAACTGTCGGCAAGAAAGACCTGCGGCTGCAACATAAGAGAGAAATGCTCCATTCAAACTTCAACTCACTGTACATTGCAATAAATTCAAGGAACCATAGAATCTTTCAAATCAGTGCCCTAATACAAGTGTTTTCCGAGACAAACATCAACCTCCAAGGAAGAAAGGAAGAGCTTTTTCCATCACTTCTATCAAAGTGAACCCTGACAATGAAGCGTTGACATGTACGCTAGTTATTCATTCAATAATAGTGAACGTACTTTTTGATTCAGGTTCTAGGAATTATTTTATATCTCAAATGATTATTAGAACAATCCCAGCACCACCACAAATCATGGATGTGAAGATGTCGGTGAATACGACAAATGGGGAAATCATTGAGTCCCATGAATATAAGTCCTCCCCTGTAATAATCTGTGTATTGAATTTCTTGGAGAACCTTGTCATACTCCCTATGGTGGAATTTGATGCAATTCATTGCTTGAATTGGCTTTCCTTATATATATCCAACATAAATTTTTGGGAGAGGGAAATCACACTCTATATGGATAATCAACCCACGATTCTATATAAGTATAAGGAGGAAGATTAATCTTCTTTAGCTCCACTATCTCCAGAATGGATATTATTACCTTATGAGAATGAGTTTCTTTCTTAGATGATTGAGTCTAAGGAAGAAACCATCCTTGAAGAAATTCCTATTGTGAGAGAATTCTCTGAAGTGTTTCTTAAGAAACTGTCTGGACATCCTCCTAGAAGAGATGTTGAATTCTAAATTGAACTTAAACCCGGGGCATTACCAATACCCAAGAATCTATATAGAATGGATGTTGTAGATATTGAAGAGCTGAAGAAACAACTACATGAGAATCTGGATAAAGGGTTTATACACCTAAATGCTTCACCATGGGGAGCAAGAGTCCTCTTCATCAAGAAGAAGGATGGTTCAATGCGACTTTGCATCGATTATCATGAACTTAACAAAATCATGATAAATAACAAGTATCCTCTCCCAAGAATTGATGACTTGTTGGACCAGCTGCATGGAGTGCAATACTTCTCCATGTTGGACTTGCGGTCGGGATATTATCAAGTAAGGGTGAAGAAGGAAGATATCCCCAAGACTGCTTTTCGCACAATATACGTGCACTATGAATTCATAGTAATGCATTTCAGACTCAATAATGCCCCAGTAATCTTCATGGACTTAATCAATAGAGTCTTTAGTGATTACCTAGGAAACTTTTTGGTAGTCATTATAGATGATATTCTAATATACTCCAAAACCAAGGAGGATCATGAGGAGCATTTAAGAATTGTACTGGAGACTTTTCTCAAGGAGAAGCTCTATGAAAAGTATAGAAATTGTGAGTTCTGGATAAAGGAAGTCTCATTATTGGGCCATTACATCACAAGAAATTATATATCTGTGGATCCCTCCAAAATAGATGCAATTGAGAGATGTCTGAGGACAACATCGGTAACAGATATCTGTAGCTTCTTGGGGTTAGCTAGATATTATCGACGATTTGTGAGAAATTTCTTGCCATTGTCAAACCCTCTTACCAAGATAACTCAAATGGGGTAAAGTTTTCTTAGATTGATGAATTTGAAGAAAGATTCAAGGTTTTGAAAAGGAGGTTTATCATTGGGCCCATTCTCACTTTACCCACAAGTGGGGAACTTTTTGTTGTTTTAAGTGATTCTTCAAAGAAGGGCTTAGGTTGTGTGCTCATGCAGAATGATAAAGTTATATCCTATTCCTCATGGAATTTAAAAATCCATGAGAAAACTATCCAACGCATGATTTGGAGTTGGCGGTGGTGATCTTTGCCTTGAATATCTGGTGACATTATCTATATGGAGAGAAATGTGAGATATATACTAACCACAAGAGTCTTAAATATATATTCCAATAGAAAGAGCTTAATATGCCCCAGAGAATATGGATATAGCTCAACAAGGATTATGACTGTTCAATCCATTAACACCCTGGGAAAGCGAACAAGGTGGAAGATTCCCAAATTAGAAAGGATCCAACACTTCTATCAATGATGATAATTTATAAGGATCTAATATTATTAGACTTGATGAATATGGACATTGGAATCATAGAGAAGGGAAAATCATCAATCATTTCACAAATTATTACTCAACCATCTCATTTGTAAAGGTTACAGGATGATCAAAAGGATGACGTGGGAATTCAAGAAAAAGTGGAAACTATCGAAAAAGGAAAATACTCAGAGTTTAATGTTAATGAAGAAGGAATTGTGCGTTTTGGGAAAATACTATGTGTTCCATCAAGTCTGGAGCTGAAGAAGCAACTTTTGGATGATGCACATAGTTCAAATTTCTGTATTCACCCAGCGAGCACAAAGATGTATCGAGATCTCTGAGAAAACATTTAGTGGGATAATATGAAGAAGGAGATCGCTGAGTATACTTCAATGTGCTTGGTGATCCAGTAAGCGAAGGCGTAGTGGAAGAAGTCTAAGGGGGTGATGAAACCATTTCCCATACTAGAATGGAAATGGGAGAACATCACCATGGACGTTGTCACTGGAATTCTGAGGAAATCAAAAAGTAACAATGCAATATGGGTTGTTGTGGATCATCTTAAAAAGTCTACACACTACAGTTCTAATCGAGAGGAATTCTTATTGGATCAACTAGCAATGATATATATCAGGGAAGTGGTAAGGTTGCATGGAGTACCACTACTTAGTGTGTCTGAATGAGATCCAAGATTCACCTCTATGTTTTGGAAGAGACTTCAACATGCTTTGAATACTGAACTGAACTTCAGTACAACCTATCATCCTCAAACAGATGGCCAATCCAATCAGACTATCCAAAGACTTGAGGATATGTTGAGAGCATGCTCAATAGACTTTAAAGGAAAATGAGATCAACCCCTTCCTCTGGTTGAGTTATTTTATAATAGCTGTTTCCACTTGAGCATCCAAATGGCACCATATGAAGCCTTGTATGGGAAAAGGTGCAGAACACTGGCATGGTGCGATGAGGTTGGTGAACATAAGCTGCTTGGACCAGAAATGGTCGAGGAAGTGCTGGAGAAGGTGAAAACCATTGAGCAGCATATCAAGGCATCCTAGAGTCGACAGACGATTTATGCAAATAATCATCGATGAGACCTTGAGTTTAAAGTTGGATACATGGTTTTTCTATGCATATCTCCATGGAATAGGGTCACGAGGTTTGGAAATAAAGGGAATATAAGTCCATGGAACATCGGCCACTTCGATATTCATGATCGTGTCGGGGTTGTGGCCTATCGACTAGCACTTCCACCTACTATGGCAAAAGTACATGATTTATTTCATGTATCCCTCATAAGGAAGTACATATCGGACCCTTCACATGTACTCTCTTCGGATGTGGTACAATTATAAGATGATATTTATTATGAAGAGAAACCACTGATGATCTTAGATCATAGAGAAAAAGATCTATGAAATAAGACAATGCCCCTCGTCAAGGTGTTGTGGAGAAACCACAAGTTTGAAGAAGCAACTTGGGAATCGGAGGAAATGATGATGTTGAGTTAACCCACATCTGTTTTAGTGTGGGAAAATGAAAATTTCAAGGGTGAAATTTCTTAAGGGGGGAATATTGTAATGACACAAAGTTTCATAAATGGAAATACCTCTTGATCTAATTAAATGTATCTTTATATTTATATAAAATGTAAACTTATTTGTTTTTATGTTATTAATTTTGACCATTTCTAATATAGTCGTTGAACTGTGATCACATGATTAGTATAAATATAGGGCTTTAACAAATCCAAATTTACTCAAACAAAGGAAGTGATGGCCTCATCTAGTAGAATTTCCCCATACGAAGCCCATTTGTCAGATCTCAGAAAAGAGGTGGCATCCTAGGATTCGCTCTTTCCCATGCCCAAGATAATCTTCATCATGTCAAGTTCGAATAGGACCGTCTACGGGAGAAGTGGATGTTGATAGAAATTAACACTCGAGCGATGTTATCCGAGCCACCCCATGAGACTGTCACCATCGCACCCTTTACCCTTAGGACTTATGCGGCTGTTTTAAGGGGTTATGTAAAAAAAAAAATAGTACTATGTTAATGTACATTATTTTTTTATATAATAATGAATATAATTTCTTGTCATTATTGGTACATTGTAAATTGTTTCTAAAGTTAAAATAATTTTTTTGTTATTATTTATTTAAGAATTATATTTTATTAAATTAAAGGATTTTTTGAATTAAATAAATTTTTTTATAAAATATTATTATTATTTTTAAATTAATTTTTATTAAATATAAATGATCTTATCATTTTATCAATGCAATTGTAATTTTTATTAATGTTTGAAATCCATTTCTGTCAAAACCCCTGAATTTTCAATAAATTTCGGTTTTTATTTTAAAAATGAAAATTAACATATTTAAAAAATTATATAGATAAAATAAATTTTATTTCTGGAATGACAACGACAAAATTATCCAATAGTGACTTTTTCATAATTTTTTGAGACAGTCAAATTTTTGGGTAAAAATTAAATACCGTTTAAATATATTATGTGTTTTATGACATTATAATGTCCCAATAGTGATGTAATAAAATAATATAAGCTTTATTTTCGGCCAATATTTGTTTTACCATTAAATTAATGTGATTTTGGGTTTGATTGAATTACTTTTCAAAGCATTAATGGACCCCTCCAGACTTATTAAACACCTTGTCTTTTTAAATTAATTTCCAAGGTAGTATGACTCAACTCCACATAAGAAACCCTATTATTTTAAGAAGTTAGGAATTTGGCTTTATAAAATATTGTTTTCCTCTTACCTTTTCAAAAAAACATGGGAAAAAACCATGTGGTGGTATGTGTTTTGATTAATTTAATGTAATGGGACCCAAACCAAAATAATAAAGAATTCCCTCACCTTTCTTATATAAACTCACCCATGCTCCCACTTCCTCCTCACTCAAAGCCTTTGTAGTTCTCCCAACCTCTACCCTACCCTCCCTAAAATCCTCCCAAGGTTCCCCAATCTCCCAATAAACCTCTTAGAAGCCTCTCTCTAGCCTTTAGAAGCACACTTCCAAGTAAGGGTTTTTTCTTCCTTTCTCATTTTTTCCAATTTTCATTAAGTTGTTTTGCCATTTTAATTTGAATTATGAATGTTGGGGTATGATTTTTCACCTCCCTCATAATACCCTCTATATGTTTGAATTATGGGAGACCTCTTTCTCTCTCATTAGATGCCTCCCATGTACACCTGTTACTATGGAAAAATTCCAAAAGGAACTTCTCTCTCCTCATTTACATTCAAGCAATACTTTTGTATCATTAATTTAAATTCTATTAAAAATTTTGGGACATGTTTCTATTTGACCTCCTTAATTTCCATTACATGTAAATATGATTAGGAACCCCTTTCTCTCTCATTATCTGTTTTTTTGAATTCTTATGTCACCCCGTTATACTGCCGAAATCACAACGATTTTCTAAGCCAATGCCATTGTGTAGTGATACCATACCCATTTATCCATCAAGGGTATTCACCATTATGCACATTTACTTATTGATTATAATGTTTCATGTATTAATTCCACATTTCTTTATCATGGAATAAATGATTATGTTTTATGAATCCATGTTTTATGATCCATGTGGCACACTTATGCATGAAATGAAATGTTTAAGAAGCGTGCACCCTTATAGCGCTCCAATGCATTGGGTAAAGTATAGTATCAGGATACATCAATTGAAATGAGTGTTGACTCATGCTAATTCAAGTGAAATGAGGGTTTACTCATTATTTATGTGCAATGAGGATTTACTAATGATCCATGTGCAATGAGACTTGGCTCATGCTAATTCAATGTTAAGTGTTGTTGCCACATTTCCATGTTATGATTATCATGCTTTATAATGACTTTATTTTCATGTTTCTCTTATTCTATATTTATATGCCTAATATCTAACATGTTTTTTACTCCTCATGTTATTCCAGGTGCATTCCCTTACTATGCTTTATAGCTCACCCTTTTCTTATGCATGTCCTCAGGTTATCCCATGTAACGCTAAGTATGAGGGAATGTAGTGGTCATGTAATGGATGATTTCAATAAAGATATTTTATTTCATGTTTTTAGTTTTTATGTAATGATCTTAAGCCCTAGAGACACTAATCCTCTCGATATTTTTGTTGTATCAAGTGATTTTTTATGTAATAAATCATGTTTATGTTTGTAATAAAAGTGGGGTGGTCATATTCCTGCACAACCCCCGACGGATGATATTCCTTCCGAAAAAGCTACTCTGCAAAATGAACTTGATGCGACTTTTCAAATTAAAGAAAGCTTTTGGGATATACATGAATGAGAAATCCACATCAAAGAAGGCGATGCAAACACCTGATACATTCACCATAAGACTTCTACCAGGCGTCACAAAAACAACATTTTGTTCCTCACCCACCCTGATGGGTGAACTGTGTCCAACGTCGAAGGTGTCCATGATATTATTTCATGTTATTTCAAAAAACACTACACTGCATGAGATTCCATCTTATCGTCGGAGGTCGAGTCCTAAATCAAACCTGTGATTACCAACGAGATGAACCTACTGCTTATAAAATACTTCACTAATGATGAGATTCTTCAATAACTAAAACAAATCCACTCCACAAAATCCCCCAGTCCTGATGGCTTCCATTCTTTCATCATTACGCAATACTGGCACACTCTCAGACCTGACATATGCATGGCAATGAATGTAATTTGGGATGGGGAAATTAACCTCTTCTCTATTAATGATACAATTCTCACCCTCATCCCAATGATCAAAAAACCCCTTGCGGCCTCAGACTTCAGGCCTATCAGTCTCTCTAATGTCTCATACAAGATTTTATAAAAGATCTTGGTTAATAGTATGTGCACGTGGTTACCTGCTATTATCTCTTAAAATCAAAGTGCTTTCATAGCAAAGAGATTATCACGGATAATTCCATCATGGCCCATGATGTATTTCATTATATTAAAACACGATCTATTCAGAAAAGATGTATTATCGCCTAGAAAATGAATATGACTAAGGCCTATGATTGAGTGGAGTGGCACTTTCTCCAGGTCGTCAAGACAAAAATGTTTTTCTACCCCAAATGGACAGATATGATCATGCAATATGTTTTATACATCACTTTTCATATTAACATCAATGGTGGACTCACCCAATGCTTATCACCCACCCATGTCCTCCACCAGGGAGATCCCATTTCCAGCTTTGTCTTCATCCTGGTGGCTGATGTCTTCTCTAACCTCATTTCCTTGGCCACATCCACAAAAGGGATACATGGGGAAAAGGTATGTTGGGCCATACCACCTGTCTCGCACCTCTTCTTTGCTGACGACAACCTTACATTCTCTAGAGCTACTCATAAAGAATAAATCACTATTTTCCAGGTGATCCGCCTTTATGAGAGGGAATTTGGCCAAGAGATCAATCTATCCATGTTGGAAATCCCTTTTATCTCTGGCGTCCCACTTACCACGAGAGAAGAGATTTGTCTTACTGCAAGAACTCAAATGGTTGATAATCACAATAAATACCATGTGATTCCCACTATTGTTGGTCTCTCAAAAAACGATATCTTCTCCTCTACGGTGGATAGAATCAAGAAAAAAAATCCAAGGTTGGACTCCAAAAAGAATATCTAAACCGGGTAAGGAAACACTCATGAAATCTTCTCTACAGTCCATCCCTAGATATATTATGTCCCTGTTCAATATCCCTGGAATTATTTTTGACCATATACACTCCCACATTGCTAACATCTAGTTGGGTCATAATAATTGCAGAAAGAAATTTCATTGAATTTCTTGTAAGTCACTTGGCACCCCTAAAACAGGAATCAGAATGGGATGTCGAGACCTTCGACTCTTTAATGATGCTCTTTTGGCTAAACAGGGCTGGTGCCTCCTGATCCATCCATCATCTCTGTGTGCACGGATTCTTCATGAAAAATACCTTCCCCACTCGGATTTCCAGAACTCCTCTCTTGGCCCCTTCCCCAGCATTATATGGAGAAGCCTTTGGGGATCCCAAAATTACATAATAGAGGGCTAGGTTGTAGGGGTAGGGATGGTACGGAAATTAATATTTGGAATGATCCCTAGATTATTGATAAATACAGCTTGTGTAACAACCTGAGATTTTATAAGATACATTCTTTTTAATTTCATTCATATCTTCTGTTGTACGATACACCAAGACTATCTTGCACTATATGCAACACCGTATTAGCTTGCAGTATATGAAACACTATTCTTGGCTCATGTTACACACAATTTCAAGTTCGTTTGATAGAAGTTATTCTACGCAACAATGATTGTATATATATATATATTCAATGTATAAATAAAATATGGTTGTATTCTGTTATACGCAACAACAAAGGAGTCGTTCACTACACACAACCCTGACTTGGTTTGCATTACACGCAATTGCGACCTTCCCTGATAGCGTGTGTTGTGCGCAATACCGAGTTTTACTAAACAACAATATATTATAATAAAATTGTTATGAACTAGCCGTTATGAATAGTATTAACTAAATTTGGAATTTTAGAACATTATTATTCATCATACACATTTTCTAGATCATGGTATAAGAAAAAAATAAATATTTCGGGTAAAATAAGTATTTTTAAAAAAAATACAGTTTTGACGCCTATTGATGGCACACCCACATTAAATATAGTTTATGAAATGTTTATAAGTTCCATTTGACAAAATAAAATTATTCTATGGAATCAAGAATTAAAAATTTACTTTGGATAAAATTTTCAATTTATTTTGATAACTTTCATATTTTAATGAATAGTAAAGACACGCTATATTTTAATTAAAAACAACTTTTTTCATCGTAATATCTTATGTGGTTAAATTATAATATTTAATTGTTTTAAAGTATATATAGAATATATTTTTACCATTTCATATAATGTATGTCATTAGCATTGATTTTCCCTTGAATTTGTAGGTTAAATCAATTCAATCTTTTGCAATGTTTTAAAGAAAAAACTGTTTTATTTCGAAAACGGGATTAATTTTAATTGAATTTCTACAAATTTTGTGAATTAAATTTGGAAAAATTTATTCCATATTTGAAATCAGTGGGTCAAAATTATTTTAATAAACTACTTTTTATTTTTGGCCATTGTGAATAGTAACTACGGTTAATTTTATTTACCATAGTTAAAGGTAAATCGGGTAATTAAGGGTAAATATAAGATTATAAAATTACCCTAACACTTATAAAAATCTTATGGGATGACTTAAAGTCGACCCATATCACCTAAGGGTCGAATTATATTTTTTTAATGAACTTTTTTCAATGAAAATAATTTAATTATTATTAAAACCAAAGAAAGTGACCACATGTCACTCTCTTAAATACTATAAGTATAAAAATTTTAAGTTAGTGATAAACTTCATTAAACATCAAAAATTAATAGTTTCCAAAAATATAATAAAATTATCTACATCATATGAATTTGTTTATAATTTTTGGGGATTAAATAATCATCATTAATTATGACACAATAGTGATGTAGAAATTGTTTATCTAGTGAAAAATCAAAGAATATTGTTTTTATTAAACTAATAGTGACCCTAAAATGCACAAAACCGTGACCAAAACTTATTGGTAATGTAAATGTAAACCACAATCATCCAATGATCAAACAATTGACCATTTGGGCCTTATAAAAGCGATTATGACACTTATATTATTTTATTTTAAATGATGCCAAAGTAGTCACCTTCATAATTTAATAAGTATAACAATTTAAATATTGTTATTTTAAGATGATAAATTCGAGTACAAGTATTATTGAGAAATATAATAAATTTATCTTTATCATAAGAATTTATTTTTAATTTTTATGCAAGAAATAAGTATATTAAATAATTGTACAAAAATGTTGTAGTATTTATTTTATTAAGTGATAAACCAAATAAATGGTTTTAAAAATAATAAAATAAATAATATATGAACTATTTAATGTGCCCAACTAATTTTATAGATAAATACAAAATTTTATGAATCTATTAATGCTTTTATTTCTAACATATATTCTGTATTTATTTTATTTAAATTCAAATAAATGAATAGTGTCAAAATAGACACTATTGTTATTATATAAAAATAACATATTATAAAATTGTTTAAAAATCACAAAAATATTTAAAAATTATATATTTAAATCTATATGGTCTAAAATATTATTAAGTATCCATCTATGGACAATTCACAACAAATAAGTAATTTTTTGTTTTAATTTAAAATTTAGAATGTTATTACCACAAATAAAATTTAATTGATTAAATATGGTTATATCAAGTTGATAATGTTTAAAATAAGATCCAAACATGTATAAATTTGATTGGTTGATGATATTACAACCCTATATCATCTAATATTCTAATATGAGTCATTTTTGGAGGTTTTTATGTGGGGTTAGATTTATTATAAATTAATATTTTAAAGAATTCCAAAGGTTCCCCTCTCCTCCCTTATAAAAGGGCACCTCTGCCCTCTCTTCCTCACACCACATTGAGACTTCAAGCTCGAAAAAACCCTGAAAAATTCTCTTCTCAACTTCCCTAGAAACATCCTAGTGGTCCTATTATACTTCAAAGACCAATCTTAGTTCCCAAAGTGGAGGTTTCAAAGAGGCGTATCGAAGAAGAGGTAATTTCTTCTACCGATTCTTTCTAACTTCTTACTTCTTCAACTTCTTCTTCATTAGTTTTTTCATTATATAGTAATAACATCAGTATCACTAATATACTTATATGTTATTATAAATATGAAAAAACCCCTTTTCACCTTCTATACATCCTACAGAAAAAAAATCACCGCGTGTGCGTACGTACTGAATACCGTCTCCACGCCGTAGTGTAATCTGTTTTTCCACCAACACCTTACATGGATAGGTATTATGGTGTAAATAGTAACTATACATAGTTATTATAACTTTATAATGATTCTGATATATTTTATCATCCACTCCAATTCAATTCAATAATTATGGAAACGATATCATCGCTCGTGCATACGTACGGACTACCGTCTCCACGACGCGATGAGATTCATTCTCCATGTTAACCATTTAAGAATGATTATAAAGTATATATATAAGAAATAAAAATGAAATATATGACATTATAAAGATACTAGATATATGTATATATATATATATGTATGTCATCTACTTAATTCCATTCAACTCAATAAGGAAACGAAAACAACGTTCATGCGTAAGTACGACCTACTGTCTCCATGAACGTTGTATTTCTTACCATTTATTGATCTATTATATATATGTATATTATGAATATATATTATATATACATAAATCATGTTTTATATTCTGTAATTATTTAATCATGATCTATGTAATAATATGAATAATTACAAGTCAAAACATGGACGGCAAATGAAACGATTTTACCCAAAACACTCTTTAACATGGAATTTACAAAAGAACGTGTAATATAAAGTCATAAGTGAACCATATATGATATAATAAAAATGAATATGATTTTTGAATAAGTCAATTACATTATTTAAATCATTATACAGGATGTTCTGACACTTATGAAGCAAATCAGACCTAAGGTAAGGGAAATATCACAATCTAATTTTTATCCGAGATTTTTTATACTTTGGAATTTACTTGGGTGTATTTTATCATCCATATCTATATATCCTCAATATATAATATTATTTCCATCCACCTAAAATTGATTAAATCCAGTTTTACCCTTCGGTGAGTTTTTAGTAAAAGATATGGAAGGAATCTTTTGCCATTTTTCGTACGAGAAACTTTTTGACTTTTCCGAAAAAAGTACGAGAAGAATGTTTTATTAACTTATACAGCATGAATGGATTTTTAAAAAAATATATTTCCAAGAAGCTTCCTTTAATTGTTTTAAAGTTTATTTTCAATCAACTTCTTTTATTTTAAAATTTTATGACATGTTAATAAAGGAAAAAACATTTTGAAGTAGAAAGGATATTTTCCTCAAGAATTGAGTTCAAGAGTCTTATCAATATTATTTTCCATCTAAGATAATATAGGGTTCAATTTCTTTCCCTATTATTACATGGATTTGATTATGTTGTGATGGAAATATTTTTATGAATTCATTTATCTTATATTAATTGTATTATGATGTCACAATGATTAAGATTCCCATTTTTATTACATGGGTTATGCTATGATGTTTGGTTTTTGATTTTGTGGCACAAATAATAATGGTATCATTATGAGATGGGTGGCACCTATATCCCCCTCCAATGCATTGTTTAATTATTTTATATCTCATGATATAGACATGGCTGGAACGGCATGTTAAACCGGTTTAGTGAAACAGGACTGAAACGAGGAGTGAACTCGGTTCAGAAATAGACTTTGTCCACTAAGATAGTCTTGGAAACTAGCCTTGACTAATAAGAAATGATTCTCTATTATTATGTGTGTATTCCACAGAGTTTCATGTTTTAAGTTTTGATTATTGGAATTACATTTCACTACTATTATTTATCCCATGTTATTATATTATGATCTCCTTTGTAGGTTAAGATTTACAAAATGTTATGTTCTTATGAATATGATGTGCTTGATATTTATTTTGTTTATCCTTACTGAGCATTTGAGGTCACCCTTTTATGTTTTATTTTCCCCAGGATATAAATAAAGGATTTAGGTAAGAAAAAAAGGGAAGATATTTATAGGGAGATGTTGAAGATCTTTCACCACGATTAGAAGATTTTATTCCGTGTTTCCCAAGACACTAAACTATTACGGTCCTTGTGTGTCTATTTTTCTTATGTATTAAGTATTCCGCAAAAGTAATGTAATGTACATGTACTTCAAGCTTCGGGACTCTACAGTTGGTATCGGAGGAAAGATTTAGTCAAACTTTGGAAACTAGGATGCGAAAACGTTAGTGAGATCCCAAGAGATATTACTGAGGTATGTCTAGGGATGTCCCTAAGGATAAGTATACGTATAGGATATAGTCATAGAACTATGGTAATGATCGTAGAATTTTACCTAAGATTTAGATATTGAGGGTACTCCCCCTTTACTATGTTGTTTTCCCTAGCATGATTTTTTCCTCTGACACTATTCTTTTTGGGTTTTTGAAAATGGCTGGAAACATGAAGATTCATGATAATGGAGGATATGACGGACAATGGAATGATATTATTCATGAGAAACCAAATGAAACTGGATTTGAAAGTCCAAACACCATTATTATGCTTAATCAGCAATCTCATAATATGATCAATAATATCAACTTTGGTACGTTTCTTAACTCAGATAATAAGAGAATGATGGAGTTTCATGATGATCATAGAGGAAAGAAAGTTCAATTTCCCCTATATAAATCATGTGGGAAGAGGCATCAAGGAGATTGTTTCAAAATAACTTGAAGATGCTTTGGGTGTGGGAAAGAAGGACTCAAAGCTAGTAAGTGCAAAGGAAAACGTTCAGTTAATACCATGGATAAGGATAATGGTGTTGCTACGACATCAACAACGATTAGATGTTTTAAATGTGGAATTTATGTGCATTATGCAAACCAATTCCTTAAGGGAAAATCTCATGAAGAGAATCAGCATGGTCATAGGAGTAGTATTTATGTGGATGATGATGAGGAGACTACAAATGAAATATGAGATGAATGAAATGATGTAGCTCATTCAGTGGTTTAAGAAGATAGTGGAATGATTGTATGTTTATAAAGAATAATGTATGGTACTTTGGAATAAAGAATCATCTAAGGATTGTAACATTATTGTCTTTCCTAAAGTATTTGAATGTATATGTTGAATGGTACCAGTAACCATGGAAGGTAATTCAGATATTTTTGGAATGTAGATGATATGCTCATAATGTAGGGATAAGGAGAAAATTATATGTTTGATAGTATTCATGATCTCATGACTAATATAAGGAGAAGGTTATATCATGGTTTGAGTATAGAGAATTTTTGGATTTTGGTATGTGGAAAGAGTTAACTATTGAAATAATTCATGTTTTCACTAAGGTTTAATGGGTATTCATTTTTCAAGAGAATACATGATTAAGGCATTCACATGATTGGAATGTGACCAAAAAGATATGTGAGGGATAAATGATGGTATTCACGTGCTTGGTTGATGACATTTCAAGTAATCGTTTTCTTTATTATATGAGCTTAGACCGAAGTATTTTTGATAAGCCTAAAGATTGGAATGGATTATGTTGGACATAATTTAGTATTGTTTAAGGATAAAACTTTTTTAAATATTATTGATGGAATGTTATAGTAATGTAGTTTTAGAAAAAGGACAACCTACAGGACGAGCGACAGCCCAACACGTCGAGCAAGGCTGTGGGAATCGAACCCACAACCGAAGTGTGACTGGCCTTTATCACCTACCACTGGCCAACAGGAAGTCCCTGGTTAGTAGAAGCTAGTATTTATTATTAAACAATGTGATTGATGAAGTATAAGTTCATTTTTTTCATATACGATTAACCTCACCAAAGAGGGACTTATGTATATTTGATACCTTTTTCTAACCTTTTGGTTGAAATAGATGGAATGACCAATCATTCTATCACATGATCTTTTATCACATCACGAATAAACAATTCAACTTTATTTCCTTAAGAGATTAAGTGGAAATTGTTCAAAGCACGAACAACAGTGAGATTGTACAAAAATAAAGTAAGTATTTATTCTAATTCAAATTCTTCAACTTTAGGGAAATGATCTTGAAAACCAAAAATGTTGTCCTAGTGCCTTTATATCTAATGAATTAGATGGTACCCTAGATCATCACAAATTTATGGCTTTGTGATTGTTGGATTTTTCATAGCCATGTTCTCTACCACTCTCTATGAGAACATGATGGTTAGATTTCTCTTCCATATACATATTTTCACCAATGTTATCCTATATGGAAACCCAGTGATGAGTTAATTTGGGTAACCGTTATATTTCATACTTTAGTTTTTAATGTTCAGTTTTGGTATTTCTTTTTACGATGTGGGTTTCTATGAATAGTAAACAATTTATAACCCAGACGAATTTCGAGGGATTAATTCATTTTAAGGGGGGTAGAATGTAACTACCCGAGATTTTATAAGATACATTCTTTTTAATTTCATTCATATCTTCTGTTGTACGATACACTAATATTATCTTGCGGTATACGCAACACCGTATTAGCTTGCAGTATATGCAACACTATTCTTTGCTCATGTTACACACAATTTCAAGATCGTTTGATAGAAGTTATTTTAAGAAACATTGAATATATATATATATATTCAATGTATAAATAAAATATGGTTGGATTCTATTATACGCAACAACAAAGGAGTCGTTCACTATACGCAACCCGGACTTGGCTTTCATTACATGCAATCGTGACCTTCCCTAATAGCGTGTGTTGTACGCAATACCGGGTTATACTAAACAACAATATATTATTATAATATTGTTATGAACTAATAGTTATGAATAGTATTAACACAATTTTATAACATTATTATTCATCTTACACATTTTCTAGAACAGGTTATAAGAACAAAATAAATTTTTCGGGTAAAATAAGTATTTTTAAAAAAAAATACAGTTTTGTCGCCATTTGATGGCGCAACCACATTAAATCTAGTTTTTGAAATGTTAATAAGTTCCATTTGAGAAGATAAAATTATTCTTTGGAATCAAGAAAAAAAAAATTACTTTGGATAAATTTTTTATTTTATTCTGATATCTTTTATATTTGAATGAATAGTAAAAAGAGGCTATATTTTAATTATAAACAACTTTTTTCATCGTAATATATTTTGTGGTTAAATTATAATATTGAATCGTTTTAAAGTATAAATAGAATATATTTTTACCATATAATATAATTTTTTTCATTAGCATTGATTTTACCTTGAATTCGTAGGTTAAATCAATTCAATCTTTTGCAATGTTTTAAACAAAAACCCATTTTCTTTCGACAACAGGATTAATTTTAATTTTATTTCTAAAAATTTTGTGTATTGAATTTGGAAAAATGGATTCCATATTTGGAATCAGTGGGTCCAAATTATGTTAATAAGCTACTTTTTATTTTTGGGCATTGTGAATTGTAACTACGGTAAATTTTATTTACCATAGTTAAAGGTAAATCAGGTAATTAATGGTAAATATAAGATTATAAAATTACCCTAACACTTGGAAAAATACTATGGGATGACTAAAGGTAGACCCATATCACCTAAGGGTCAGATCAGATTCATTTAATGAACTTTTTTCCATGAAATTAATTTAATTATTATTAAAACCAAAGAAAGTGACAACATGTCACTCTCTTAAATACTATAAGTATAATAATATTAATTTAGTGATAATCTTCATGAAAAATCGAACATTAATAGTCTCCATAAATCTAATAAAATTATCTACATAATATCAATTTATTTTTAATTTTTAGTGATTAAATAATTATCATTAATTATCAGACAATAGTGGTGCAGAAATTGTTTATCTAGTGAAAAATCAAGAATATAGTTTTTATTAAACTAATAGTGACCATAAAATGCACAAAACCCTGACCAAAACATATTGGTCATGTAAATGTAAACACCAATCATCCAATGGACGAATATTTGACCATTTGTGGCCTTATAAAAGTGATTATGACACTTATATTAGTTTATTTTAAATTATGCCAAAGTTGTCACCTTCATAATTTAATATGTATATCAATTTAAATATTGTTATTTTAAGATGATAAATTCGACTAAAAGTATTATTGTGAAATTTAATAGATTTATCTTCATCATAGGATTTTATATTTAATTTTTATGCATGAAATAATTATATTAAATAATTGTACAAAAATGTTGTAGTATTTATTTTATGAAGAGATAAACCAAATAAATGGTTTTAAAAATAATAAAATAAATATTATATGAACTATTTAATTCGATCCACTAATTTTCTAGATACATTTGATATTTTATGAATATATTAAAGATTTTAGTTCAAACATATATTCTGTATTTATTTTATTTAAATTCAAATAAATTCATAGTGACAAAATAGACACTATTGTTATTTTATAAAAATAACATATTATAAAATTGTTTAAAAATCACATATTTTTTTACAAATTATATATTTAAATTTATATGGTCTAAAATGTTATTAATTATCAGATTATGGAAAATTCACAACAAATAAGTAATTATTTGTTATAATTTATAATTTAGAATGTTATTACCACAAATAAATTTAAATTGATTAAATAAGGATAAATCAAGTTGATAATGTTTAAAATAAGATCCAAACATGTCTAAATTTAATTTGTTGATTATATTACAACCTTATATCATCTAATATTTGAATATGAGTCATTTTTGGAGGTTTTTAAGTGGGGTTAGATTTATTATAAATTAATATTTTTAAGAATTCCAAAGGTGCCCCTCTCCTCACTTATAAAAGGGCACCTCCTCCCTCTCTTCCTCACACCACTTTGAGCCTTAATGCTCTGAAACCCCTGCTAAATTCTCTTATAAACTTCCCTAGAAACATCCTAGTGGTCTTGGTCTACATCAAAGACCAATCATAGTGCCCTAAGTTGTGGTTTCAAAGAGGGGTATCGAAGAAGAGGTAATTTCTTCTACCGATTCTTTCAAACTTCTTTCTTCATCAACTTCTTCTTATTTAGTTGTTTCATTATAAAGTAATACCATCAGTATCAATAATATACTGATATGTTATTATAAATATAAAACAACCCCATTTAACCTTCTATCCATCCTACAGAAAACAAAATCACCTCGTGTGCGTACGTACGGAATACTGTCCCCACGTCGTGGTGTAATCTGTTTTTCCACCAACACCTTAAATGGATGGGTATTATGGTGTAAATAATAACTATTCACAGTTATTATAACATCATAATGATTCTGATATATTTTATCATCCACTCCAATTCAATTCAATAATTATAGAAATGATATCATCACTCGTGCGTACGTACGGACTACCGTCTCCACGACACGATGAGATTCATTCTCCATGTTAACCATTTAAGAATGATTATAAAGTATATATATAAGAAATAATAATGAAATATATGACATTATAAAGATACTAGATTTATGTATATATATATATGTATGTCATCTACTTAATTCCATTCAACTCAATAAGGAAACGAAAACAACGTTCATGTGTACGTACGACCTACCATCTCAATGAACGGTGTATTTCTTTCCATTTATCGATCTATTGTATATATGTATACTCTGAATATATATTATATATATATATAAATAATTTTTTATATTCTGAAATTATGTAATCATTATCTAAGTAATCATATGAACAATTACAAGTCAAAACATGGACGGCAAATGAAACGATTTTACCCAAAACACTCTTTAACATTAAATTTACAAAAGAACGGGTAATATAAAGTCATAATTGAACCATATAAGATATAATAAAAATGAATATGATTCTTTAATAAGTCTATGACATTATATAAATCATTATACAGGAGGATCAGACACATACGGAGAAAATCAGACCTAAGGTAAAGGAAATATCACAATCTCATTTTTATCCGAGATTGTTTATACATTGGAATTTACTGGGGTGTATTTTATCATCCATATCCATATTTACTCAATATGTAATATTATTTCCATCCAACAAAATTTTTTTAAATCCAATTTTACCCTTCGGTGAGTTTTTAGTAAAAGATATGGAAGGAATCTTGTGTCGTTTTTCGTATGAGGTACTTTTTGACTTTTCAGACAAAAGTACGAGAAGAATGTTTTTTAACTTATACGACATGAATGGATTTTTTAAAAAAATTATTTCCAAGAATATTCCATTACATGTTTTTAAGCTTATTTTTAATCAACTTCTTTTAGTTTTAAATTGTATGACATATTAAGAAAGGAAAAATATTTTTGACGTAGAAAGGATATTTTCCTCTAGAATGGAGTTCAAGAGTTTTATCAAAATTATTTTCCATCTACGATAATATATGGTTCTATTTCTATATTATTACATGGATTTGATTATGTTGTGATGGAAATTTTTTTATGAATTTCTTTATCTTATATGAATTGTTTTTTGATGTCACAATGTTTAAGATTCCCATTTTTATTACATAGGTTATGATATGATGTATGGTTTATGATTTTGTGGCACACATAAGGATGGTATCATTATGAGATGGGTGGTACCAATATCTACCTCCAATGCATTGGGTAAAGATTTTATATCTCCTGAGATATACATGGCTGGAACGGCAGGTTAAACTGGTTAAGTGAAACAGGACTGAAACGAGGAGTGAACTCGGTTCAGAAATGGAATTTGTCCACTAAGATAGTCTTGGAAATGAGTCTTGACTAATAAGAAATGATTCTCTATGATTATGTGTGTATGCCACAAAGTTTCCTGTTTTATGTTATGATTATTGGGATTACATTTCACTACTATCAATTATCCCATGTTATGATATTATGATATCTTTTGCAGTTTAAGATTTCCAAAATGTTATGTTCTTATGAATATGATGTGATTGATATTTTTTTTGGTTAACCTTACTGAGAATTTGAGCTCAACCTTTTATTCTTTTTTTCCTCAGGATATAATGAAAGGTTTTAGGTAAGAAAAAAAAAGTAAGATCTTTATTGGGAGATGTTGAAAATCTTTCACCACGATTAGAAGATTTTATTCTGAGTTTCCTAAGACACTAAACTATTACGGTACTTGTGTGTCTATTTTTCTTATGTATTAAGTATTTCGAAAAAGTAATGTAATGTCCATGTACGTCATGCTTTGGGTCTCTACAGCCTGCCAGCTACCTCCCCTTCCTTACATGGTTATGAGAACGCCATTGTTTCATGCTTGTTAGATGATAATGGTTTTGTGTGGTGTATTGATAAAATAAACTCATGGTTTAACGAAAGGGATGGAAGTATCATTCATAGCATCCCCTGTGTGAGGGATGCGGGGCCAGAATCCCCCTCTTAGAGCAATGATTTCTCAGGATCTAATACAAAGAAGCCAGGGTATAGGATTTCACTCGATACTCAAATAGAGGAAAGGGGAGGGATCTTGAAAACCCTTTGGCATCTTCAGGTCCCCCTGGAAATCCGTTTTTTCTGGTGGTAGGTTTGCACAGGTTTTCATCCCACCATAGACTTACTCACCTTTTGACATGCCACAACTGACAAGAAATGTCCCATATGCTCGGGTGAACATGAATCTCCTCTGCATGTGATCACCTAGTACCCGAGGGTGGAAGAGATCTGGACATTATGGGGCTCCTATTTTGAGCTTATGTTGGTTACGGCATCGGACCTTTGGAAACAGCTGATTTTGTGGTCGTCTTCTTTCACTACTGACAATGTTTCTTCATTATTCATTTTAGCATGGGAACCTATTCACATTGGGATTACCATTATCATTGCTATCGGGCATACTGATGGTGGCCTCCATTATTTTGGCCACATTATAAGGAACTTCTAGTCTCTCAGTCAATGCTTCACAACCTGCTCCTTCTCCTTCATTAAAAGGGTCGAAAATGTAGCATCCCATAACTTGGGTTCTTTCAGAACATCTGGTGTAAATCATCCTTGGCTTAATCACTTTCCTTCTTGGTTTCATGACTTAGTAACTTCTAAACTTCGTTATTAATATAACATCTTCCATTGTCAAAAAAACACAACCGGTTTGAATTTCTTGAAAAGGTCATAATCAGAATGAAAATCACATGGGTATAAGATTGTATTGAATGGGTTCTTTGATGAAAAATATCCACATAATAATCTACAGTTTTGGATGAAAACTGAATAACACTCCATAAATGATTTCATTTAAATAATTGCTTGACTTAGAAATAAGGTGAATTCATAATTTGATGGACTTTTTTGGGAAATTTATTGATATTAAAGTCAATAGAGGACATAAACCCATAAAAATAATCTATCATTGCTTCTAGATGCGTGATTCTTGGTTGGTAATAATAAAAAGGTATCAAAATAATGAGTACTACACATCAACTGAAAAAACCAAAGCTAAAAAAATAGATAAGATTATAAACATGAAGAAGAAAAATTATTATAGAGATATGACCCAGGTTCAATATGCACTTGAATGGACTTGAAAGGGATAGGGTTAACATTCCTGAGTGTGTTGAACCATTTCACAGATGTCAATCATTGGATTAGTTTAGGGTTTATGGATCTATAAGACGGAGTTATAGATGATAGGGTTACAGGGAGCCAATTCTGAGCGATGACCACAGTAACCATGAGGCAGTCATATATTTACAGTAAAAATTTGAGAGGTGGAATGAAAATTCTATTCATAGAAGTCATAGTAGTCAAAGAGAACCATGAGCTATAGGTGTCGTACGTAGTGGTAATCGGTAGCAGGTTTCAAAAAAATTGTATGTGTAGATCGCCGGAGGTGGACGGTGCATGGAAAACCTAGGATCGTTGGGTTGAAGGTGGAGATAAATGATGGTGGTTAAAGTCGAATGAAAATTCTATTCAGAGACGGTGTAGTAGTAAAATAAAATTTTTTTTTGTAAGCGTAGAACATACTGGTAATCAATCACAGGTTTCAAATAATTATATGCTTATATCACCGGAGGTGGACAGCGCATGGAAAAACATGGATCGTTGGATTGAAGATGTGTATCAATTATGGTGGTAAAATTTGAAGGTAATCAATGGAGGTAGAATATGTGAGGTAACAGTAGTACTGTCGGCTATTTGGGAGAGTGGAAAATTCAAATGGGAAAGTGGGTAGGGTCGGGAAATTAAGATGTATTCGAGTGGGAGATGTGGAACATTGGTATCGTGACACGTACGACCGGAAGTACCAATGTTTAGTATATAATAATAATAATAATAATAATAATATATATATATATATATATATAATATATAGACAATATATAATATATAATATATAATAGATTTCGGAAATTTGATATAAAAAATATCATATTTCAAATGTAATTTTCTATTCATCATCCATTGGTAGCTTAAAATATTTGAGAGTTCTCTTTAATTTCTAAACTAGGAATCGGAGAATCTTCTACGTCAAAGATGGAAATAAATATATTTTTTAATAATTTGATATATCTTGGTATGATATCGATCCATTTTTCATTATTTTTTTTTTAAATTACCATCGATGAAAATATTTTGGTGTAATATAATATGAACTATTTTCAGGTTCATGATATATTATTCATTTTTCTCAATGTATGAGAAAAATTAGGTGGTGACATAGGATGAGCACTCCACTATGGACATACGAGAGGTGGTCTCATGATCTTATATTAAATTTGGATTATTTACTTATATGTTTTTGTGTTCTTGATCCATTCTTGATAATTGTAACCCTTGAAATTGAATTTAATCCTTGTTTAAAATGGATATGTATGACCTATGTAATTAATTAGACCACAGCTAAATGATAAAGGTTATTAAACATGAATTGGAACCAATCATTGGGTGTGTTTTATTATCAATAGAACCACCATCAGTGGAATATGAATTATGTTTCCTTTGAGGTGTACCACTCTCCCATTCCCATGGGATGTAAAATTATTAAATTTAAATTGTAAATTTGAATAATTAAAAAAATAGAATGGATAACCATGTACCTAGGATATGGCCATGTAATTGAATTATTAATCATTTATTATTACATATAATGAAATTGACACTTGGTAAAACAATAACGGTAAGACTGCAAATCATAGCGTTTTGATTGATCCACCTTCAAAGGTGAGGTTTAAATGAAATAAATACACTGATTTCATTTGATGTAACTATATGATATTTAATGAATGTTTTTTATATACCATGGTTGACACATGGGTTTATATAAAAACATATTGCATGGACTCACATGGACATTTCTCTATAGACCTATGCGATGCTTGGACTCCCTAGTGGATTTCCATGGATGAACTCATCGGTATGAATTTATATATGTGGATTGATAATTGTACTCCTTATATGGACTACCAATGTCATTAATAGAGATTATATGATTTAATATAATCCATGGGTGACATGAGGGATACCTTAGTGGACCATCTAGGATGGAATCAATGTGAAATGATGTAAAACCACACCTAGAGCGACGATATGATTCTAATGAGGGATTACTAGGATGGGCATAGAGGGTATTTAGTTTATGTTATGCATGGAGAAATATATTCATTCTGAATAAAGAATGATATGGATTGGATTGTCTTTTTAATTAACTAATTATTGAAATGATTTATGTGGTGTATAGACCAATCTAAAGAAAAAGATGGGATTTGGTCACTGTGTTATATTTTATAGATAGCACAGTTTAGGAACCTTGATTTTGTATTTTTATAGGGGATACTGTGCTATGTGACTAGTCTTAAGATTTATTTTTTAAATGGGAATAATATATTAAATTAAGAAAAATTATTAAATTAATCACATTATAAATTAATACATGATATACTATTTATTCACTGGATTCCGACTAAGGTAGAATTATGTAGTAAAGGACGGCTGTTCAGGGGAAATAGGACCTTTATGAGGTGTTTACTTTCAACACTTCTTTCACGTATTGTACTACATTATGCGGAATATTATTATTATATATTACCCAAATTGATGATATTAGACCATTGGGTGGATGCCTACTAGGATTGTATCTCACACCCAGTTAAGGTCACTACGGTGTACCGAGATAGAATATTTGGATGGAGGTATGGATAATAGCCAGTTCCCTACTATAGGTTTTTTATTGGTACTTAGAAGAAGGGGGCATAGGACTAATTTGAGGCTCATGATTCCAGTTCTTATAGATTATGTCATTTGGGATATTTTATCACATTAATTTTACTATTTAATGGATACCAATTTTTTATTCTTTGTAGACATAAGTTATATATCATCATATTTTTTATAAGATATTATTCCTAGAATTATTATATATACTTTTAATTTGATATTTATCTAATATCTGATTGATTTACTTCTTCTATTATTGATTTTATGTTTTCTACAACTATATTACACTCTTATAAGAGGGCATGGTGTCCCTACAAAATCACCCATGGCCCTCACCTCTAGTCAGAATATTCTGGTGTTTGGGGACATGATCATGGGGCCATTTGACCAACTGATCATGGGGAATCGTTAGTATAATCTATGTCTTGGATGTTATAGAATAACACATTATGTATTCTTTTCTAACATTAAAAAAATTATCATTCTATCATAACATTTCAATGGGTCATTTCACAAATTTAATGTACCACATATAAAAGAAATGTGTTTGGTAATGTATTTAGTAAACCCAACCAACAAATATAAGAAACTTTTATCTGGCATAGTTTTATGTTTTATGCTTTTAGTTTGTATCCTTTCATGATTAGTCAATTGATCTTATAAATTCCTCTTATCACTTTTATTTATACTTATTTTTCTCATTATTGGGATTTGGATATGAAAATATAACTTCTATGATATAGTGGAAATAAAACTTTGGGTGAAAATATTCAGTGTAATTAAAAAATACTCATAATAATAAAGCACAATATATGATATAAAATTCTATTATAATTTTAAAGGGGTTGGTGCCATAAGATTTCCCCATGCATTTAATTTAACTCTTATAAGTGTATTATGATTGTTTAAATAATTATCCCATGTAGAATGAGTATCCCCTATATGGTTTAATACCAAGTAATATGTAGAATATTTGTGGCCAATGAGGGTATCTCTATATTATTTATTATTTTGAAACAAATAATGGATTTATAATATAAACGAAGACATCAAACTACCCAATTTGGGTCTAGTTGTGAATTTAGAGATTTGATCACATATTTTATCATACAAAAGTAATAGAGGTACATTACTTCTTATAAGAAACCACATTCTATAAGAAATATAATTCATATTAAATATATAACCACCAAAATTATGTTATATAAATTAATATTCCCATTTTTTCAAGGTGAATTATTTTATGAACTACATTTAGAATTCATATATCATCAATAATGTTTCCCTATTGATTTTGTTATATACAAAGTTAATATTTAATTGTTTGATTATATGGGGCACCCTTCCCAGATTATAAGCGCTCATACACTATATAAACTACTATTCGATCCCCATTAATAACATCCATAAATTTTTCATCCCATGTGGCCAACGGTCCTCGAACCAAACATGTAGTGATTGGTTAGTCATTATTCCACCATTAATCTATATGTAAGAACAAATTTTAGCATTATATAGAATCATTAACAAACAATCATTGATCAAAATTATATCCAGTAATGTTATACCATTGCAATAAGTATAGGTGATCATGGATTTCTATCACACAACATTGTGTATGAGTATGAATGAAAAATAATCACCTTAGATGGGTATTAAAGTAAGCATTTTGGTAGTGAACATAATTCACATCAATCATGAATCATTTAGTTAAGTAAGGAAACCTATATTTAATAGAGTATTCACGGTTTGAGAATATCTATGTGCTTATAATGATTCATTCCACAATACGTCCATATCGTTCCATGCTAAGGGTAAAACACTATAAATTTCAAAAATCAATAAGAATTAGAAATTAAATCAATCACTCAAGGTCAACTAAAAATAAACTATAATATTGAACAACATGAACAACAATCTAATATATAGTCACTTAGTCTTTTCCTATGTGTTGATTGAACACTCAATGACACAATTATTTACAAAGAACATACATGTTTCTAGTCTCTTGTATACCGAACCATAATAGTATGATAATTGAAATGAATCCTTAGACACCAATTCTTATCATCCTAACTAGGGAGACACTAAAATGGTTACCTGATCCGATCAGCCACATGGCCTCATGAAGACCTCTTCATACGCAAGAGGATACTAATTATAAGTTGAGGTCCCACAGTGTTACCATGGAAATATAATAGTATCCTAATAAAATTCTATTTCTAATGTGAGATATAATCAATAGAGTAAGAAACAAAAATAATGAATTATATGAAAATAATAATAACCAAAAATAAAAAATAAATAAATAAAATGGAAAATATCAAATAATAAAACCATTCATGTCCATGTGATTATACAATATAGAGGAAGAGGACACACATCAGGAAATACCTAAAAATACATAACGTATAAATCAAAATCCCCACAATACATCTCTAAGAGAATCCTGATATCTGGCTTCGTCATGAACTCCTATGACCAAATGTACATGAATAACATTAAAATCATATTCCGTGATACTAGAATAGAAAGAATGAGGTTTTTTCCGTACCCCATTGAAATTGAAGCCTAAATAATGTCTACGATATACCGAGTAGACCACCACCATGATGTCAAATTTTTTCATGTCTATAAATATAATATAAGAAGTGCCTAAGAAAAATAATTAAACTAGTAAATAAATAAATGTTAAATAGTCAAGCCCAGTTCTTTATGGGAAACCTGGCCTACTATACCTACTTTTTTCTAAGCTATAGTATCACTGATAATTTTTCATCATGTATTTATTCACATATTTATATGTATGTATCAACCTATATACATCATATACATTTGAACATATTTGTTTATATGGGTATATGTGATATAATATCCAATACCAGATGTTTATTCCCATGGTGTCCTTGCACAATGGTAATGGTTATAGTGACAATATAAATTTAGGACCCATGGATACAGGCTCAGGCATCTACAATTGAGCATCTCGAAAACCATGATGAAATTCAATATAGTCACATGTATCTAAACATATGATGATGATATAGTAAACAACCCAATGTCATTAGCCAAATAATCCGGAAAAATTAATCAACCAAATAAGGAATCACAAGATACATATAAGAAAATCATGAGATAATTTGTTTATCCTATATTACCATATAAGGAATTCCTTAATGAGGAACCTATGTATCCCCCAGAGTAATAGAATTTCATTTATTCTATGATCCCATCCTTGGAATTCTTCAATGATGAATCCTATAAAAAAAAGTACCTCTAATTTCTCTATGAACATATAAAAGGATTTATATTAAACTAAATATCATCCATTACTCCGAGCATGATGAAATCATCGATCCTATGATCCAGTCCATGGTAATTAATAAAAAACAACAAAAATATATCTTACAGTGGAAAATAAACTATGAGCCTATACATGGTATTTTGTACTAAAAAACTATTATCAATCATGGTACTAATAATATTTACCATCCAATCATCCCATCCCAGGAATTACATAAAAATATACATGAGTATATCTTAAGGTGTAAATAATTCATTTGATAAAATAATAATTTCTATGAGATAATAAATTTTTTATCAGAATAGAGTTATAATTGAAATTAATGGTAGTTTACAAAAGCATTCCATAAAACATTTAAATTATAGAATTTATTTTAATTAATATATATATAAATTAATAATTTTAAGGGAAGCAATGTTCCTTTTTCAATTTAAAAGGGATTAACTTAATTTCTCAATTTTATGTAAGAATAAAGCTTATCAAACATGTGGTTTTATTAAAAAAATGGTTCATGGTTATCGTATAAACAAATTTAATTGAATTTAATGATCTCTTACAATAGAGTTATTTAGAAACACATCTATGGTTATTGAAAATTAATAAGATCATTATAAATAAATAATTTGATAAAACACTAAATGGGTGATATTATTTTCTTTTATAAGGTATATGTCATGGTAAATAAAGAAATAAACCAAATGGGGTGGTTCATGTTAAAGTGAGAAACCTAAGGTGCTATAATTCAGAAGAAAATGGGATTTAAACTAAAGCTATTAATTTACAAATAAATAATATTAAATTTATTAGAAAATGTATCAAAATTCCAGCTTTTGAAACAAATTCATAATTTGAAAACATTCTGTCATTTGAGGGAAATGTATGAGACAAACTACCATTTACCAATGGTTCATCACATGTAAAATATCATGATTTGATTCATGATGAAGAAAAAGAGACAATATTTTATAAAACTCACCTATTAATTTAAAAAATTACCCCTCATGTAATTAGCATTCTATATATTGAGGGAAAAATAAACAAGAATAAAAAAGAGATGAGAGCATACCTAGGGTTTCCCAATGTAATTGGTGGATCTTGATTTTGAGTTCGAACAAAGGTGTTACATAAAATCCTAGAAGATGGTATAGGGGAGAGATCCTGGAGTGGGGATATGTTTTTTGGAGAGATGAAAATAAAAAGGAAGAATTGATAAAAGTAGGTAGGGTATGAACAATAATTTAATAAATTTAATGGGGTTCATAGTTAGGCTACAATTCTTAGCTAAGGGTGCACTAACCATGCACACCTATTATCATAAGGGATTTGGCCACATATGGATATGTTCCTAGTTAAAAAAATCTGTAACTCTTGCAGATATATTGTCCATTGAGAATATTCCCTCACACATCATTGTGAACAATTTTAAAAACCATGTAAAACCTATAAATTTTAGTCTAAAATTTATTGCATTAATTTTAAAATTATTTGTGTCCACATGTGAACAGCATATAAAACCTTATTATTGACCCTCTAAGGCCTCAATTTTTGAACTATAGATTCTAATGATTTGTAACAAACCGTCCACCCTTTCCTTTTTCCCAACATATTTTTCGATACATGACACCCATAAAACTCAAACAAACTTCTGAGACTCCTCTAAGAGAATAAACCACATTTAAAAAAATTAATAGTTCCAACCCACATATGATCTTACACTATAGACACTATACATCACCATAATCTATTCATTTACATGGATACTTTTAAGAGGACATTCTATTTCTCAAAGTGAGTTATAATTAAAAATTATAATTTTATTCTTAAGAAAACACTTCCAAATTTACCCTATCAATATTAGTGTAATTAATTTAGTATCATTACTATACTTATTATTTATTATATTAATGGAAGAACCCTTATTTATTTGTTCTCATTCATTAACAAAAACATATAGATCTTAAATTTGGGAAAAATACCACTTTCGTGAACCCGTGTTCATTGTTTCTCATAACCACCTAAAATGGAAGAAATTAAAATTTTAGTTAATGTATAAAAACAATATATTAATGATATTATTAATATTTTATACAAATAACATTGACATTATATATGTTATAATAACAAAAAATCGGCATAGTAATCTTAACCACCTAAAATGAGCATATTAGAGAAACTTTGATAATATGTGTTCATTTTTTTAATATATATATATCACTATAGAAATTTTATATAAGTAGAATATAAAATTATAGAAACCCATAAAAAATTACAATAAAAATTTGATATATTACAACACTTTTAACCATGGATAACACACAAAAAGAGTTATGTTGATATTTTGTCAGCCACCCCTAGTAAATAACATATGCATAAAAATATAATAAATAAATAACACATGACTCTAGATATACCTTATAAATTAAAATATTAGTGAATTAAATTCTAAATAAGGTATCCAATAAACATAATTTTACTATTAAAAAATTTAGTCACATGCACAGAGCAAATCAGAACCAAGGTAAGTATTTGGGCTGACTAAATTTTCATTTATTTAGTCACAAACATTCATATTAGACTCTATTGTAAAATGTATGATTTATTTTACATAATGAGTTGTTTTTATTGAATTTACAATTTATTTTATATGTCTAAATAATTCTTCCTAATTACCTCATTATCAACTGATTGTCACCATAATAATTATGTTACCTTAAAGGGGGTTCATGGCCCCAATTTCTATTTCATGAGACATGCTAATTTTTATGAAATTATTTTATTTTATATGGTGTATATATAGCCTAGTTTTAAGGTTATATCTCTAATTATTTTTTATTAATGGTATTTTCTGTTCAAATTGATTCTCATTTTCATTCATGTTGTTTTTACACAAATATTTCTCAATACAGAAGTTTTTTTCTCCCAAACTCATTTTAAATTCATGATTTCATAAATGTGATAACCCATATGGGGAATTTTGTTATATTTTTATATTCATATATCATAGAAATTTTATTTACTAGTAATCCTTGGTGATATATGTTTCCAGATTATAATATTTTTAATTTTATATTTTATATTTTTTTTAAATTTCATGGTTTTCAAAAAAAATATTTATAAAAATAAAAGAGTTTCTTTTATTATCATATTTTTTTCTCATGAACCCTATTTTATTGATAGCCATTTATTTATTTATAAAACTGAAAATTTCATTTTCAAAAACCATGACATTATTTTCAAATGTTTTTGTATAAAATCATTTTAACACTTTCCATTTCAGTCATTTTCATGAAAATTAATCTCTTTTAATTTTTTTATGTGAAAATATTTTCTCACAGCCATTGTAATTATATATTAAAACATTTCTCTATGTTTTTATAGAACCTAAATGAAAATTGTTTTTTATTTTTTTATAAAATATTTCATTAAAAATGATTTCAAAATTTCAAGTATATTTTTTATTTCGAAAGTGATTTTTTTCTAAGGATCATGAAATGTGTTTTCATATATCAAATTTTACTACAACATATAATCTACTTGATCAAGGATATTCATAAAATTTTTCCATCAACGTTCTCTCTATGTATAGATTATGTAATTCTCATTTCAATCAAATATATTATCTATCACATCATTTTTATTACATATCTGTCCAAAATATATAGGGATTATTTTTATTTCAATGAATTTCTATTGTGAATACCTTATGTTTAATTTCAATAAATGAACGATGTTTATATTGATTCAGTATATCAATTTATTGGGGAAATAATTGACTCAACAATATAACACATATCTATATGATCTAAATAATATATACTTTGTTGTCTTGATTGAATGGTATTTACCAAGAACGTTACTAAATATATTTTTAAAACCATATATTTTTATTCGGTTTATAATATTATGATTATTTATGAAAATATTAATGACTTATTAATGTGATTACATTTGAAAAATATATGAATCCCATTTTCATCCTATAGGATTTCATGATATTTTGAAATATTATTTCAAGTTTCAAATATAGGCATGTATGATTGATGGGTGGGGTCCTATATACCATCCAATGTGTTGGTAAAGTTTATATATCTTGATCACAAAAGGGTATACAAGAGGATTTATACCAATATAAATAGTACATGGGAGAATTTATTCCAAGCTAAAGGGTTCAGAAGAAACATTTTCCCACAAAAAACAGTCCACTTGAGGATTTATCCCAAGATAAATGGTATATTAGTGGGTTTATCCCAATAAAAATGATAAATGCGAGTATTATTCCAGGCCCAAGTATATAGGTTATGATTATACCAATATAAATATGGTATATGGTGGATTAGCCCGAGCATACAATATGAATAATGTATTTCTGAGTAGAATTAAAATATAATTTCTAGTCTTATTTGTATTCCATGCCTTATGAATAAATATTTAACACATATATTTTTTGGTATGATTTTATTTTGTATAACAATTCAACTAATATTCTCATCTTATTATAACTTATTATCATTGATTATTATCACCTATTTTTACCCTTAATGGGTGATTTATGTAACCCATTTCTTATGTTTATTTTTACCCACATTATGAGGATAAGAAAAGTGTAATGATTCTAGAATTATATCTTATGTTGAGAATTAGTGAGACATATTAAATACATAATTTTATAAATTATTTCTCTATAGATATAAAAAATGATAATTATTTAAGAAAATTAATGGGTTTCTTTTTTTATCGTTTGACATAAATCTATAATACTCTAAACCTAAAAGGTATTGTGAACTTATGTCATGAAATGTTTCTTTTATGTGATGTAATTTATATTTTCACATCTATAGGGAATAATATTTCCCTTAATTAATTATCAATGGACATGACACACCATTAAACAGTGGTTCTTGGGACATGGAGAGCCCCTTAAAACTAGATTATATGGATTGCATGCCACACTTATAGGAACCAATATATATATTTTTATGATGATATAAAGACCCTTTGATTCATAAAATCATATATCATTTATACCAACCAATTTAGATTAAATTTATTGTACCTTTTTACGTGGCTGTTAACAGAACAAAAATGAATTCATTTATGTAATTTTATATTTAATAATTAATAATGATTTCATTAAATTAAATATTTTTTTTCAATGAAAAGATAATATCATACATTATATGGGTATTTAAAACTATACTTTTTGGTTTATTTTATAAATTTCATGCAATGACACCTTAGTGGGACACTATTGGGATTGTTCACTCATAGCCTTTGTATACCCCCCTGGTGTATATTGATAGGTAAAAATTGATTTATTTTTTATGTGTGGTTTACTACAATTCCTAAAAGAGGGAATACACTATTGGTTCATCATGTATTAAGATATTTTTTGTCACATGCAGGAGTTTTTGTTACATTTGGAGTTAGTGGTGTTCCAATTTTTATCTTTAGTCTTTTATCTATATTATAATTGGGTGGTATTTCATAGAACATATTGTGTTGTATGCATTATATTGTATAGTTGTATTTTGAGTATTTTGTGATATATATTTTTTTGGATTCCTTAAAATATTATGATATTATTTTGGGTTTATATATTCATAAATCCTAGATTTTATTCCCTATTTAGCTATTACCATATCAGTGTGTTTTGAAATATTATTATTCGTTATGAAGGACAAGCTCAGATATTGAGATAGGATATTCAATGTCAGTTCAAGATATGGTAATTAATATGTGGTATTTTTTAATTCTTCATTCATATGTATACTTTATTCTATTTTTTATAGTGTAAAGTTATTAGATTATGTGTCATAGTAATTTAGGCCAGATGAGAATGACTACCCTACACTCTATCCTATGTTTGTAGGGGATTTATATTCACTGATGTGTTGATGACATTATATATTTTGTCAGAGATTTTAAATTTATGTTTATTAGTTGGATCTGTGGTCTATTTTCATAAATAAATTCTTTACCCTTTTACATTGATGCTAGGATTAGTGCTTTTTCTCATATTTCATTGATATGGTGTATATTATTAGAAGGGGAATATGTATAAGTCATTCATAGTTTTATTTATCAAACAACAGTGGTTCATGATGAAAATATGGAATTGTTGTTGATGTGAATGATATATTTAATGTATATGGATATGGATGGATATATGTGACTGTCTTATTTAGGTTTTCATAGTATGAATTATTATATAGGGTTTAAGGTAATGAAAGAATAGATGGATCATACTTCATGAGAGATTTAATAGTGGGGAGTATTACTTCGATTGGACTCAAAACAATATGTTGATCAAATATTTTAATGTTAAATATGTATTACCTTCCCACATGAGAGAGAGGATGTGATGTGATATTTCTACTCCTCTCAATGGGATTATTAGATTAGTCTTACTTTGATATACAATGAAATAATTATATAGTTTAGTAATCCAATATAATGATATAAACAGCTATATTATAATCATGTTTCATCACTTAAAAAATTAATTCATTGAAAATAAAAATGCACGTGGGTTTTTAAAAGAATCTACACATTCTAAGGTGTAAGTGTGATAATGTTATAATATTTTCATTGATTGGATTACACATGTTTTTTAAAGGCATATATGTAACATGTTTTTCCCAGTATCAAGATAATTATGGTATCCTATTTCTTGTCCATTTAGAAGACATAATATGATATAAATTAGGAAAATTATATTTCAGTGAAATTACAATATTTTATTTATTTTTTATGATGTATTAATTTATTAATTATAATGGATTTACATCTAATCATTAGAATGTATTACAGAAGGAATTGAGAACTTAATTATAGTTGAATATAACATAACATTATTTAATTGGTGAGAAATATATGAATTCTGTATGGGTGTTGTAGGTTATGAAATGGGAATGTATCATGGGTATTTTTTTCTAATGGGAGGAAAATTTTTATTCATTTTAATTTCATATAATAATACTTACATAATGTCATATAAAAAGGTTTCATTTATTTCTCTTTATGGTAGACACAAAAATATTTGTTGTGGTAAATTGAGGATATAAAATAAACTTTTGTTCACCGGGGTTATAAAAATACAAATATTATTTAATTATAAATATTAATTAAATGATTTAATTGGAATCAATGAAAACACCATCTTACATATATCAAATATTCTAACCACTCCAAGTCAACTAGGGAAAACATTAATTTCCCCAATATTTGTCATAACAATTACATTGGAAATATTGAATCAAAGGATAGTGAGTGTCTTAATTTAAGGGTAATTATGATATCCTAGATAGTGTAAAGATTGTTATGTATTATATATATATTTAAATTTTTAGTAGTTTAATGCATGATATGTTTTATTTTTATAATATGGGGATGAATATATAAAACCCATCACATATTATTCTTTGTTATGAGGATGAATTAAAACCAAATTTCATACTCACTTAATAACCTATGCATATCATGGATCTAGATTTTAATTATTTGAATATAAATATGATGCCTTTAGTTTAAGTGTTATATGATTTTATCCATATCCACTAAGTGATATTTGAATGGTAATATAACATATAGGGTTACTAGTTAATGTTATTCTAAACATATTAATTTGTATATTTATTAAGGATATGTCTGATTGTGGATCATTTTTAAATATCTAAAAATCATGAGTTGGAAAATTATTTTAATATTGGAATATATATTTTTATATATCCATAAAGGTACCTAAAAAATGGGTAATATTTGACTAAGATAAGAAACCCATTTAAATGTTTAGTAGTATTATTTGGCATAGAAACATAAGATCCACTACATTGATGGTCGGTGCTACTAAAAAATTAGTGGGAATTTAGATATTTTTTATGTTATTTCATTTTCAAATGGAGTTCTATTTGGTGGAACTAAATCCATATTATCACATTGGTGTTTTTTATGTTTCATTGGGGTTATGATCATGTGTTTAACCCCCCAAATTAAAGAGAGGATTTTAATTTTTTCTTGACTGTTTCTAATAAAGGAGAAAAGGTATTCCATCCAAAAAGAGATTCTCAAGAGGCCCACCTTCAAAACTTATCCTCTTCAATATAAATGACCTATTGTTTTATTTTTTTGATTGAATTATAATATATTAGTTGGAGCATTATATTTTTTATTATACTTGGATACTTTTATGTTTTATTATTAATTTATTTCATAATTTTTAATTAGTTATTTATAAATATATTATTTTTAAATTTTAGATATCATTCTATAATAATCCAATCATATCAGTTTTGGTAGTTTTCATTCTGTAAAAATATTCAATTTGGACTCTTGTTTTATACCTCTACCATATACTAAAATTTAAGGTTTTATTTTGTTGTATACATGTTTGAGAGGTTTGGGAATGTAATGTATGGAACCAAAATATATTTCCCAAGGGGATAGAAAGTAATATGTTAGGTGGACTATAGTATTCAACATAAAATGTTCATTATGAAAATTATAATATAAATTTCATTTTTTGTGTTGACATATTGTCCCTGGAATATATAAATTGTATTGAAATAAGGTTTCCTACATTTGGGTAAATATGGAATTGTGTGAAAGAGTAGTTATGGTATGCCTCTATAAAACATGCACCCTAGTAATTTATAATATGTTCATTATACAATAGTCTGTTACCTTGAGATTATTAAAGGTATGATATTGATTTTTTTACGATATTGAAAACATATTTAGATAATGTATTGGGGTTGATGTGTGTGTGATCCATTAGGATCAATGATTGATACCAACTATCAGATTTAGTTTGGTGTGTCCAATGGGGTTAATGAAGACTAATGAGGTCATTGAGACAAAACCAGTGTGGTTACTATTGACCATTGGGATCTACGAGAGTTGACAAGTGGGGTAATTATACTCTATTGGGCCCATTGTGATGTAACCAATGGGGTTAATGTGGAATAATTAGTTTAGTGAGGTGTAACCAATAGGGAAAGGATATGCTAATACGGTTGAGATTTATGGTAATTTCAGTTGGATACGATTAGTATAATCAATGTGGTATGACTAATTGGGTAATTTTAAACAAATTGGGACTGATAGAAAGGAATAGTGGTTATAGTGTTGGATAGTAAGGTTATCAGAGACTAATAGGTGTTGGATGTCTTATTTTCACCTATTATGCAATATATATGACTAATACATAGATATTTGATGATGTAGGAATGTTTGGGATCCATAGTGGCATATTTATAAAATGATGGACTAATTTGATGGGTTATTTATAGAATGAGTTATGTAATCATTTTTCATGAAGGAAAATACTATTTGGTGGAGGATGATACTAGTAGTCGAATATCCCATAGTGATTACGGATATTATATTTTGAGAAACATACATGATGGTGTAAATTGGTATAATATGATATTTGAGTGGATTTCAATAGAGATGTGGATAACATGGTATTTATCGTTACAAATTGAGTTTTATAGCTATAAAAAAATCATTTATTCATATGGTGTGGTTTTTAAGGGACATCCACATTTTTATCATTACATGACTTTCCATTTGAATAAATTTATTTATAAATATAATTTTTTTTACATGTTGTTTGTTCTGAAAACCTGATCATGGATGGTTCGGTAATAAATTGAAGTTATGATTGGATGATAGCCTCCTCAACACTCCATGTTCATCTGTATCCTCCGTGTACATACTCTTTGTAAGTTCTACCTTTAGATACCATCCAGTCCGTGTACTCTTAGCCTTAGTCAGTGTTGTCCATCATCTATAGCCAACACAACGAATGGCGGGCATATCCAATGTGGGGGTGAGTATAACGATACTCAGTAGGGACCCAGAGACCCTCAAGGTCTCACAAAATCCAACAAGAATTAACCATAATGTACGAAATCAATAGATAATCCCACTTAGGTATATGACAATACATATACCTAAGTTATCAAGTAATTCATCTCAATAATGAGGAAATCTCAAAATTTACTGACTCATCTCACACAGGTATAAAACATATATAGGGAGTTTGAGATTATTAGATGTATCCACTAAATCATATATTCTATTGATCCCACGAAGGATCCAGGAACTAAAGTCCGAGATGTTAAATCGACGTAGGATCTATGAACAATAGTCAGATCTGTCGAACCCACGAAGGATCTAGGAACAGTTGTTAGAACTGTCGAACCCATGCCGGATCATGGAACAGTAGTTAATGTTTTCAAACCCACATTGGATCCAGGAACAGTAGTCAGAGCTGTCGAACCTACGTATGATCCAGGAACAGTAGTCAGAGCTATGGAACCCATGTAGGATCCAGGAATAGTAGGTAGAGTTGTCAAACCAATGTAGGATTCAGGAATAATATTCAAAGGGGTCGAACCCACAAATGATATAGGAATACTGTTCACAGCTGTCGAACCCACATAGGATCCAGGAACTGTAGTCAGAATGCAGCCAGCCACAGTGTTCAGCACAAATCATGCTTGATTCATGGAGGTTCCTCTCCTAAATACAAGTGTCTATAAATAATATTCCATGAAGCCCAATGTTGATATATCCAAAAGTTCTGGATTTCCAAAAGAAACCCAACACAAATGATAGTGCATCAATTGTACCCCTGGTCTGAGAGTTATGGGAATTTCCATTCTGAGGGACAGATTGAATTTACATTCAATCCAACCCAACCATACCCCAACTATGTCCAAACATCGAGTAGGGTATTCCAGAAGAACCGTCCCCACTAAGGTTTTTGTCTCCATAGACGGTTCTTCAGTCGGACCAACCCGGCCCATCCCGGGACTGGAATTGGGTCAAAATAAGTCTGTGGGTCCAACCCAGCTTGTGGGAACAGCCTGGCCTATGCTGGATCTGGCCCCTATTGGGGTCGGCCTGCGCTGGGCCCGAACCGTAGTGGGTCCGGATCGCGCTGGACTTGGCCCGCGGGAGGCCTGTGGTTGGTGGCCCCTGGGGTCTGCCCTAACCTTGTCCAGGGGGGCATCCACACCCCCTAAAATCTCAAATGGATTAGACATTCAGGGGGGTTTAAAACCAGTGCCACTTGGCACCGGTCCATGTCACGCGGGACCACGAATCGGGTTCCGCTCCTCCCGGCTAGCCGAGCGGCCAACCACCTCCCACCGGGAACAGTTGCGCTGCACCTCCTCTAGCGATCGATGATCCAGCCACCCATTCCACACTACCATGGCCATGTCCTGGGTCCTGTGGTCCACCGTGTGGTGCGTGCTGCTCAGCGCCTTCCTCAGAAACCCAACGGCCTGGGCCGCCAGTTCTTCCCACGGCTGGCCTTACGCCGACCACCACTGCACCACCATGGCTCGTCGACCAAGGAATACTCTTCTAGAAGAACAGCTGTGCATCCCCTATCCACACGGTCGACCAGAGTTCCTTCCACCCTTCCCTTCATCGTCAGTGTGGTTCACCAGTTTCGACTGCCGGTGATCCTTCCACAGGTCACCGGAGGAGTTCCAGTGGCCCTATTCATGATCTGGATGTTTCCACACACTACTCGAGATGTCTCCTTCAATCCACTTCCATCATTGACGAAAAATTCTCAATGCGGAATCCTACCGTGACTAGCGTCAAAATCCACAAAGTAAGGAGGAGGGGGTCGAGTCGTGTTCGTTTGGCCCCCACCATCCTTATTTGAGGGATAGAATGAGGCTTCGATTCATAATCCTTTAGGGGAAACATAGAACATGAAAAAATTAAAAAGCTCAGAGCCCTACCTTTGATCGTTGTTCGCGGACAAAGTTGTGGGAAAGAAGACGATGTTGTTGTCGTTCGTCACGTCTGCCGCACACTTCCAATCCCAACCTCATGCGTCGGTTTTTTTACAACGGTGAAGAGGGAATGTTGGTAGAAGACTTCCAACATCGGTAGGAGTCCATGGATGAAGTTTGAAGTAGATTGTTCTTCATAGTTGAAGGTGTTCTTCGTTGGAAGAACGCGTTCTTCATCTTTTGTTGGCGAGAGATTTTCTCCCTAAGCTCTCTCTCTTCTACCAAGTTCCACCAAAAGACAAATGCTATCCAAAATAATAGATTAAGTTAATCTATTTTTTAATTATTGGCGCAAAATGATAAAAATTTTAGGATTAATTAATTGAGAAGGATTTGGCACATTATGTGTTATGGGAGTTTGAGAGGCTCCCATACACTTTATAAAAAAAATTAAGGGTTTCTCCCAATTAATAGGGAGTTTCAAGGGGGTTTAAAATAAAGGTGGTCCCCATCTCAATTAACATAAAGAGATGTTTAGTTTCGTGTGGACCCCACCATCATAACCTCTCATGGGAGATTATAGTGTGGTGGTCCCCGCCTTTAGCATTCACATGGAGGCTTTAACAAAAATAAAAAAAAGCTAAATAACATTATTTTTATTTAATTCAATCACTAAAAACCCAAAAAATATCTTTTAATATTGACCAACAGTCGTCGAGGTGAATGTTTCTGAAGAGAATACCAGTGCTGCGAGTTCAATGCTGCCCTCATATTTCATTTCTAAGAACCAGTTCAAATGTTATAAATACCAGCACGTATGTTTACTTAACGTAACCAAAAAAACATCAGAAATTGATTATCGGAACATCGGGCCAGGGAATCATGAACCATAAAAATTCACAGACTTTTAAAATTCTCATTTAATTAAAAAAACATTACATTGAAATTTTAGGTCTTTAAATTCTCCCCACCTTAAGAATCTACATCAATGTAATCCACAACTCAGAACTAAGGGAACAATTGGGGGAATTGAGCACGCATCTGGGCCTCCTGCTCCCACATGCTCTCTTGTTGAATCTCGTGCTTCCAGTGAATGCACACCAGAGGTATCGACCGTCCACGTAGGACCCGCTCTTGTCGATCCTCAATCTCCACTGGAACCTCTATAAAAGTCCCCCCATCATTGACATCAAAATCCACATGGTCAAAAATGTGAGAAGGATTGGGCAAGTATCTACTCAGATGGGATACATGGAACACATTGTTAACCTGCTGCAACTGAGGTGGAAGTCCTAAGTAGTATTCCACCTCACCGAATCTAATGAGTACATGAAAAGGTTTGACGAATCTCAGAGATAACATGCTGCCTTGGCCAAATTTCAGTAATCCTTGTCGAGGTGAGACCCGTATAAAGACATGGTTTCCATCATCGAACTCAATAGGTCTCTATCTCCTATTGGAATATGACTTCTGCCTGCCCTGTGTAGTCTTCATCTGCTCCTATATGATCTGCACCTTCTCCATGGTAGCACATACCATCTCTGGTCCCATCAGTGCTGACTCCACTAGGTCAGTCTAGAACAAGGGTGATCTTCAAGTTCACCTATATAATGCTTCAAAAGGAGTTATCCCTATGGTGGAGTGATAACTATAATTGTATGAAAAATCCACCAATGGTAAGTGATACTCCCATCTACGAACAAAGTCGAGGACACAAGTATGGAGAATGTCCTTGAGGGTCTGAATGGTCCGCTCAGTCTGGCCATCCATCTGAGGATGGAAGGAGACACTTAGACACAACTGCGTCCTAAAAGCACCCTACAACCCCTTCCATAGCCGGGAAGTAAACCGTTCATCACGATCAAAGTCAATAGAAGAAGGTAATCCATGTAGCCGCACTATCTCCAGCTCATAAAGGCGTCCCATGCTCTCTACTGAACCCTGCTCTCTGATCAGTAGGAAGTGGGCTGACATGGTGATTCGATCAACCACCACCCAATTCATGTCATGACTTCTATATGTAAGTGGAATTCCTATCATGAAATCCATGAATATTCCATCCAACATCCACTCTGGGACCTCTAAAGGCTGAACCAATCCTACTAGTACCTGGTGCTCTGCCTTCACTTGGTGACAAGTGAGGCACCAAGAGACAAACTCTACAACAACCATATTCATTTCTAGCTACCAGTGTAGTCACTGGAGATCGTGGTACATCTTAACCACTCCTAGAATTACCACTAGAGGGGATGTGTTGAATTCCATGAACACATCCTCTTGAAGTGACACTAGTACCATAGAACGTCCTCTAAAGAGGATGACATGCTCCCTACCTTCAAAAATTTTCTCAGGTGACTACCCTGTGGATATCTGAGCACGTTGTTTCTCGTAGTCAGCATCCCCATGTTGTGCCTCCTGGACTCGCTGATAAAGTGGGGGAGTGGTTGTAAGTGACTGAAGGAAGACTGCTCCATCTCAATCCATCAAAGAAATCTCTAATGAAGCCAGCTGCTCTGTCACCTCGCATAACAGCTGTATACAAGTTCTCCTGCTAAGTGCATATGCAACAACATTCTCCTTCCCATAAGTATAGAATATATCGAAGACATAGTCCTCGAGGAACTCAAGCCAATGCTTCTATCTTATGTTTATGTCCTTTTGAGAGATGTTAGACCTAAGACTCTTGTGATAAGAGTACACGGTAAAATACTTACCCATATGAAAGTGTTATCACATCATCAAGGAGAATACCACTAGTGCTAACTCTAGGTCGTGGGTAGCATAGTTTTCATCATGATGTCTTAGATGTCATGAACCATAAGCAATAACTACTCACTCCTGCATCAAGAAACATCCGAGTCCGGTCCCTGATGCGTCACAGTAGTCTACATACCCAACGCCTTCCTCTAGAAGCATCAATATGGGGGAAATAGTCAGCCTCTACCTCATATCTTAAAATCTCAGCTGGAATCTATCTGACAACACGAAGCGATTCCCCTTCTTCATCAAGGATGATAGTGGTGCTAAAAATATGGAGAAGTGTGGTACAAACCTCTGATAATAACCAGCTAATCCTAGGAAATTTTGTATTTTCGTCACACTCCTAGGTGGCTACCAAGAATGTACCACCTCAATCTTCGCTGGATCCACTGCAAATCCGGATTCCAATATGACATGTCCCAGAAAGTGAACCTCTCAACTTCAAAACTAGCACATCGAGAGCTAACCATTATGATAGTTCTCTCAAAGTGTGTCCAGTACTACCTAGAAATGGTAGGCATGCTCCTCCTTAGTAGTCTTGTAGATCAAAAAGTTTTTGATGAAGAATATGAAAAAGTGATCATGGTATGAATGGAAAATCATTTTCAGGAGTCTCATGAACACTGCCGGAGCATTGGTTATGCCAAATGGAATAACCAAGAAGTCGTAGTTGTCGTACCAAAATCTGAATACCGTCTTATGTACATCCTCGTCTAGAACTCTGAGCTGGTGATAACCTGATCTGAGATCTATCTTCAAGAACCACCGTGCTCCCTTCAGCTGATCAAAGAGGTCGTAAATCCTTGGGATTGTGTACATGTTCTTCATGGTCAACTGGTTCAGGCGACAGTAGTTGACATAATGTAGAGACCCGAAGCTTTACGTACATGGAAATTACATTAATTTTGCGGAATACTTGGTACATAACAAAAACACACACACAAGGATCGTAATAGTTTAGTGTCTTTGGAAACTCGGAATGTAATCTTCTAATCGTGGTGAAAGATCTTCAATATCTCCCATAAAGATCTTCCCTTTTTTTACCTAAAACCATTCTTTATATCCTGGGGAAAAGAAAACATAATAGGGTGAGCTCAAATGCTCAGTAAGGGTAAACAAAAGAAATATCAATCACATCGTATACACAAGCACATAACTTTTGGAAATCTTAACCTGCAAAAGAGATCATAATTTCATAACATGGGATAAATCATGGAAGTGAAATGTAATCACAATAATCATAACTTAAAACATGAAATTTTGTGGCAATCACACATAATCATAGAGAATCATTTCTTGTTAGTCAAGACTCATTGCCAAGACTATCTTAGTGGACAAAGTCCCTTTCTGAATCGAGTAACCCTCGTTTCAGTCCTGTTTCACTGAACCGATATAACCTACCATTCCAGCCATGTCTATATCATGAGATATAGAATCTTTACCCAATGAATTGGAGGGAGATATAGGTCCCACCCATCTTATAATGAATCCTTTCTTTTGTGTGCCACATAATCATAAATCATACATCATCGCATAACCCATGTAATAAAAATGGGATTCTTAAACAACATGATATCATAAAACAATTCATATAAGATAAAGGAATTCATAAAAATGTTTCCATCACAACATAATCAAATCCATGTAATAATAGGGATAAAAACAGAACCCTTTTATTATCTTAGATGGAAAATAATTTTTATAAAATACTTGAACTTCATTCTTGAGGAAAATATCCTTTCTACTTCAAAAACACTTTTCCTTTCTTAACATGTCATACAATTTTAAACTACAAGAAGTTGATTAAAAATAATCTTGAATACTTGTAAAGGAAGCTTCTTGGAAATAATTTTTTAGAAATCCATTCATGCCGTATAAGTTAAAAAAAACATTCTTCGTACTTTTGTCGAAAAAGTCAAAAAGTACCTCGTATGAAAAATGACAAAAGATTCCTTTCATATCTTTTAATAAAAACTCACCGAAGGGTAAAATTGGATTTAAACAATTGTAGGTGGATGGAAATAATATTACATATTGATGAAACATGGATTTGGATGATAAAATACACCCCAGTAAATACCAAAGTATAAACAATATTGGATAAAAATGAGATTGTGATATTTCCCTTACCTTAGGTCTAACTTGCTTTGTAAGTGTCTGAAACTCCTGTATAATGATTTAAATCTTGTTATTGACTTATTCCAGAATCATATTCATTGTTATTATATCATATATGGTCCACTTATGACTTTATATTACCCGTTCTTTTGTAAATTCATTTTAAAGTAGCATTTAGGGTAAAATCGTCTCATTTGTCATTCGTGTTTTTAACTTGTAATTATTCATATGATTACTTAGATCATGATTACATAATTCCAGAATATAAAACATGATTTATATATATATATTCAGAATATACATATATAATAAATCAGTAAATGGAAAGAAATACACCGTTCATGGAGACGGTAGTCCGTACGTACGCATGAACGCTGTTTTCGTTTCCTTATTGAATTGAATGGAATTAAGTAGATGACATACATATAAATAATTCCAGTATAATTATTATGTCATATATTTCATTATTACTTATTATATATACTTTATAATCTTTCATGAATGGTTTATCATTGAGAATGAATCTCATCGCGTCGTGGAGACGGTAGTCCGTACGTACGCACGAGCGATGATATCGTTCCCATGGTCGTGGAATTGTGTTGAAGTGTATGTATACTATTTCAGTATCAATATCACTTTATAATAATCATATATAGTTACTCATTAAACCATTATACCCATCCAATTATGGTGGTGGCGGAAAATAGATTACACCACGGCGTGGAGACGGTATTCTGTACGTACGCACGCGCGGTGATTTCCTTTCTCCGTAGGATGGATAGAAGGTTAATTAGAGTTGTTTCATATTTATAATAACATATCAGTATGTAAGTAATACTGATGTTATTACTTTATAATGAAACAAATAAAGAAGAAGAAGTTGAAGAAGAATGAAATTGAAATGATTGGTAATGGATATTACCTCTTCTTTGGAACGCCTCTTTGAATCCTCCACTTAGGGAAATAAGATTGGTCTTTGAAGAAGACCAGGACCTCTAGGATTATTCTAGGGAAGTGGAGAAGGTATTTTGGCAGGGGTTGGACGAGCTTGAGTGCTCAAATTTGTGTGAGTAGGAGGGGGAGGAGGTTCCCTTTTATAAGGGAGGAGAGGCGCACCTTAAGAATATCTCAAAATATTATTTTATATTAAAGTCAAAATCGGTTTATAATGGTTCCAAAGGGTCTTATTTAGAAGATAAAGTGGGGATGGGTCGAAATAATATCATCCAATAGGATTTAGACAGGTTTAGAGTATTATTTTAACCTTATCAATTAGATTTATCTCTAAGTTAAATAATTTAACTTTTACCATGTCTTTTTGTTTTCTTTCACTATATGGTTAATACACTTACTATAACATGCCAAACGAACCCCAAATTGTTTATTATTAATATATATATCCTTATCTAAGTCATTTGGCCGAACCTTAGATTTTTAGGAATAAAATAACAATTAATAATATAATATTTGATTTAAAAACTATTTTGTGTCAATTTTGACACTATTTGATATATGATTTTTGTGAAAGTCATAACAGAATTATATGTTCGAACCAAGTTGATTACATCAACACTAATATATCATAGTAACCTATAAAATTATTGTAATTCATAAAAAGTCTCAAATTACATTTATTTTTGTGTTTATAACATCAATTATGTCAATATTTCATAAATAAGATAATTACTGCATCATCTTTGTGTCATAAATAAATTAACTTATTTGATGTCTAAAAATTACAAATAAAATACCATTATGTAGGAAATATTTTTATATTTCTATTGAATATTTACAATAGAATTTATCTCATGTACAACCCTATATAAAAATGTTTTAGTAAATAAACTTTGATTTTAACTCTTTTAACTCTTCTTTGAATTAAATAATAATAAATGTCCTAATCTAATCCAAGTGGGCCTAAATGATAATAATTTACACTTAAGGTTGTTTTTGGTCGAGATACACTTGTCCAATAGAATTAGGACATGTGTTAGGGTAATATTAATATCATTCTTATCCTTAATTACCCTATTTACTTTTAACCGTGGTAAATAAAAGTAAAAAGTTACTATTCACCAAAAATTATTTTCATCTCATTGAACCACATTTTACTTACTGACATCAACCGTGTCTCTCGGATTTTTGAAATTCCATTCACAGAAGCGGTAAAATTAAGTTTTATGAAAAATTCAGTTTTTTTAACTACCACTTAGTAGTTTCACTATTCATAAAAAATTGATGTTTTTCAGAACAATGCCAAAATTTCATCCTAAGATATATTTCATATTCCGAATTCAAAAATGAAGTCTATTTTACCAAATTCATAACATAGAAGTTGCATTAATTAATTTTATAATTAAATCCCGCTGTTAAAACAAATAGCGTGTTTTTAAGAAACAATATCTATCAAAAGATTGACACTTGATTATGTCTGGTTTAAATGTGAAATTACATTCAATGACCAACATTGTATTAAATTGTAAAAATATATTCTAAATATACTTTAAAACCACTCAAATTAATAATTTATCACTATTAATTATTTCGATTAAAAAAGTTGTTTTTAATTATAATTTAGAAATTTTCATTATTCATCAGAATATGAAAGTTATCCGAAAAGTACCAAAATTTCACCTTAGGCTAAATTCGATACTCCGAATCCAAAAATGAAGTCCATTTTGAGAGCTAAAATTTCTAAAATTTAAAAAGTGGTTATTACTATTCATAACGGCTAGTTTTAATAGTATTTTAATAGCATATCGTTGGTTCGTGAAACTGAGTATTGCGTACTACACACGCTATCGAGGAAGGTTGTGATTGCGTGTAATGCAAGGCAAGTCAATGATGCATGTTGTGCAAGCTCCTTTTGGTGTAGCGTACAACACAACACATTAATAAAATTAAAAAGAATATTTTTCATAAAATTTCGGGCTGTTACATTCTACCCCCCTTAAAATGAATTTCGCCCTCGAAATTCGTCGGGGTTATAAATGGTTTACTATTCGAAAGTTTATTTAATAGAAAACCACATCGTAAAAAGGAATATCAAAACCAATCTTTAAAAACAAAAGTATGAAACGTAACGGTTACCCAAATAAACTAATCACTGGGTTTCCACATAGGTGAAAATATGGATATGGAAGAGAAATGTAACCATCATGTTCTGATGGAGATTGGTAGAGAACATGGCTATGGAAAAGCCAGCAATCACAAAGCCATAAATTTGTGACGATCTAAGGTACCATCTGATTCATCAGATATAAGATCACTAGGACAACATTTTTGGTTTTCAAGATCGTTTCCCTAAAGGTAAAGAATTTGAATTAGAATAAATACTTTCTTTATGTTGGTACAACCTCACTGTTGTTCGTGCCTTTAACAATTTCCACTTCATCTCTTAAATAAATGAAGTTTAATTTGTTATTCGTGAAGTGTTAGCAGATCATGTGATAGAATAACGGGTCATTCCATCAAAAGGTTAGCGAAAGTTATTAAATATACATAAGTCATTCTATAGTGAGATTAATCATATATGGTACCTAAAATGGACTTATATTTCATATATCATACTGCTTAATATAATAAAACTAGTTTCTACTAAATAGGGACTTCCTATAGGCCAGTGGTAGGCGATAAAGGCCAGCCACACTTCGGTTGTGGGTTCGATTACCACAGCCTTGTCCGACGCGATGGGCTGTCGCCCGTTCTGTAGGTTGTCCTTTTTCTAAAACTATATTACTATCCTCAAACAATACTAACTTATGTCCAACATAATCCATTCCAATCTTTAGGATTATCCATAATACTGCAGTCCACTCTCATAACATAGTGAAAACGATTACCAGAGATTTAACACCATCGTCGATCCCCATATATCATAAGATATGTTTTGTTGGTCACATTCCAAACATTCAAAGTCCTTAATCATGTATTCTCTTGAATACCTTAGTGAAAACATGAATGCAGTTTAAAGTTAACACTTTCCACAACCAAAATCCTCAAAATTCTATATACTCAAACCATGATATAACCTTCCCCTTATATGAGTCATGAGCTCATGAATACAATCAAACACCTCATTATCTTATTATTCCTTCATTATGCGCATATCATCTAAATTCCAAAAATATCTGAATAACCTTTCATGGATAGTGGTACCATTAATCATACACTTTCATAACTCAAGGAAATACAACAGTGTAACAATCTTTAGATGTATCTTTATTCCATAGTACCATGAGATTTCTTATACAACATTACACATGATAAACATGTAATCATTCCACTACATTCTTAAACCATTGACCGAGCTTCAACAATTCTTTCATCTCACATATCATTTGTAGTCTCTTCATCATCATCAACATAAATAATTCCCATACGACCATACTGATTATCTTCATGAGACTTTCCCTTAGGGAATTGGTTTGCATAATGCCCGTACATTCCACATTTAAAACATTTAACCATTGTTGATGTCGTAGCAATACCATTATCCTCATTCATGGTGTTGACTTAACCTTTTCCATTGCACTTACTTGCTTTGTGTCCTTCTTTTCTACACCCAAAGCATCTTCCAGTTCCTTTGAAACATTTCCTTGATGCCTCATCCCACATGATTTACATAGGGGAAATTGAACTTTCTTTCCTCTATGATCATCATGAAACTCCATCTTTCTCTTATTAGCCGAGTAAGGAAACTTACAAAATTTTACTTTATTGATCATATTATGAGATTGTTGATTCGGCATAATAATTATGGTTGGACTTCCAAATCCCGTTTTATTATGAAGAATATCATTCTATTGTCCATCATATCCTCCATTATCGTGAATCATCTTGTTTCCAGCCATTTTCTAAAACCCAAAAAAAAGAATAGTGTGAGAGGCAAAAATCATGCTAGGGAAAACAACATAATAAAGGTGGAGTATCCTCAATATCTAACATCTTAGGTTAAATTCTATGATCGTTACCGTAGTTATAGGACTGTATCATATACGTATACTTATCCTTAAGGACATCCCTAGACATACCTTATAAATATCTCTAGGGATCTCACTAAAGTTCTCACATCCTAGTTTCCAAGGGTTGACTAAACCTTTCCTCTGATACCAACTGTAGAGACCCGAAGCTTGACGTACATGGACATTACATTACTTTTGCGGAATACTTGGTACATAACAAAAACACACACACAAGGATCGTAATCGTTTAGTGTCTTTGGAAACTCAGAACGTAATCTTCTAATCGTGGTGAATGATCTTCAATATCTCCAATAAAGATCTTCCCTTTTTTTACCTAAAACCATTCTTTATATCCTGGGGAAAATAAAACATAAATGGGTGAGCTCAAATTCTCAGTAAGGGTAAACAAAAGAAATATCAATCACATCGTATACACAAGAACATAACTTTTGGAAATCTTAACCTGCAAAATAGATCATAATTTCATAACATGGGATAAATCTTGGCAGTGAAATGTAATCACAATAATCATAAATTAAAACATGAAACATTGTGGCAATCACATATAATCATAGAGAATCATTTCTTGTTAGTCAAGACTCATTGCCAAGACTATCTTAGTGGACAAAGTCCCTTTCTGAATCGAGTAACCCTCGTTTCAGTCCTGTTTCACTGAACCGGTATAACCTACCATTCCAGCCATGTCTATCTCATGAGATATAGAATCTTTACCCAATGAATTGGAGGGATATATAGGTCCCACACATATTATAATGAATCCTTTCTTATGTGTGCCACATAATCATAAATCATACATCATCGCATAACCCATGTAATAAAAATGGGATTCTTAAAAACATGACATCATAAAAAAATTCATATAAGATAAAGGAATTCATAAAAATGTTTCATCACAACATAATCAAATCCATGTAATAATAGGGATAAAAACAGAACCCTTTTATAATCTTAGATGGAAAATAATTTTTATAAAATACTTGAACTTCATTCTTGAGGAAAATATCCTTTCTACTTCGAAAACACTTTTCCTTTCTCAACATGTCATACAATTTTAAACTAAAAGAAGTTGATTAAAAATAAACTTGAATACTTGTAAAGGAAGCTTCTTGGAAATAATTTTTTAGAAATCCATTCATGCCGTATAAGTTAAAAAAAACATTCTTCGTACTTTTGTCGAAAAAGTCAAAAAGTACCTCGTATGAAAAACGAAAAAAGATTCCTTTCATATCTTTTACTAAAAACTCAACTAAGGGTAAAATTGGATTTAAAAAATTGTAGTTGGATGGAAATAATATTACATATTGAAGAAACATGGATGTGGATGATAAAATACACCCCAGTAAATATCAAAGTATAAACAATCTCGGATAAAAATGAGATTGTGATATTTCCCTTACCTTAGGTCCGACTTGCTATGTAAGTGTCCCAAACTCCTGTATAATGATTTAAATATTGTTATTGACTTATTCCAGAATCATATTCATTGTTATTATATCATATATGGTCCATATATGACTTTATATTACCCGTTCTTTTGTAAATTCATTTTAAAGTAGCATTTTGGGTAAAATCGTCTCATTTGTCGTTCGTGTTTTTAACTTGTAATTCTTCATATGATTACTTAGATCAGGATTACATAATTCCAGAATATAAAACATGATTTAAATATATATATTCAGAATATACATATATAATAAATCAGTAAATGGAAAGAAATACATCGTTCATGGAGACGGTAGTCCGTACGTACGCATGAACGCTGTTTTCGTTTCCTTATTGAATTGAATGGAATTAAGTAGATGACGTACATATAAATAATTCCAGTATCATTATTATGTCATATATATTCATTATTACTTATTATATATACTTTATAATCATTCATTAATGGTTAATCATTGAGAATGAATCTTATCGTGTCGTGGAGACGGTAGTCCGTACGTACGCACGAGCGATGATATCGTTCCCATGGTCGTGGAATTGTGTTGAAGTGTTTTTATACTATTTCAGTATCAATATAACCTTATAATAATCATATATAGTTACTCATTAAACCATTATACCCATCCAATTAAGGTGGTGGCGGAAAATAGATTACACCACGGCGTGGAGACGGTATTCCGTACGTACGCACGCGCGGTGATTTCCTTTCTCCGTAGGATGGATAGAAGGTTAATTAGAGTTGTTTCATATTTATAATAACATATAAGTATGTAATTAATACTGATGATATTACTTTATAATGAAACAACTAAATAAGAAGAAGTTGAAGAAGAATGAAATTGAAAAGATCGGTAATTGATATTACCTCTTCTTTGGAACGCCTCTTTGAATCCTCCACTTAGGGAACTAAGATTGGTCTTTGAAGAAGACCAGGACCTCTAGGATTATTCTAGGGAAGTGGATAAGGTATTTTGGCAGGGGTTGGCCGAGCTTGAGTGCTCAAATTTGTGTGAGGAGGAGGGGGAGGAGGTGCCCTTTTATAAGGGAGTAGAGGGGCACCTTATGAATATCTCAAAATATTATTTTATATTAAAGTCAAAATCGGTTTATAATGGTTCCAAAGGGTCTTATTTCGAATATAAAGTGGGGATGGGTCGAAATACTATCATCCAATAGGATTTAGACAAGTTTAGGGTATTATTTTAACCTTATCAATTAGATTTATCTCTAAGTTAAATAATTTAACTTTTACCATGTCTTTTTGTTTTCTTTCACTATATGGTTAATACAGTTACTATAACATGCCAAACGAAACCCAAATTGTTTATTATTAATATATATATCCTTATCTATGTCATTTGGCCGAACCTTATATTTTTTAGGAATAAAATAACAATTAATAATATAATATTTGATTTAAAAACTCTTTTGTGTCAATTTTGACACTATTTGATATATGATTTTTGTGAAAGTCATAACAGAATTATATGTTCGAACCAAGTTGATTAAATCAACACTAATATATCATAGTAACCTATAAAATTATTGTAATTCATAAAAAGTATCAAATTACATTTATTTTTGTGTTTATAACATCAATTATGTCAACATTTCATAAATAAGATAATTACTGCATCATCTTTGTGTCATAAATAAATTAACATATTTGATGTCTAAAAATTATAAATAAAATACCATTCTGTAGGAAATCTTTTTATATTTCTAATGAATATTTACAATAGAATTTATCTCATGTACAACCCTATATAAAAAATGTTTTAGCAAATAATATTTGATTTTAACTCTTTTAACTCTTCATTGAATTAAATAATAATAAATGTCCTAATCTAATCCAAGTGGGCCTAAATGATAATAATTTACACTTAAGGTTGTTTTTGGTCTAGATACACTTGTCCAATAGAATTAGGACATGTGTTAGGGTAATATTAATATCATTCTTATCCTTAATTACCCTATTTACTTTTAATCGTGGTAAATAAAAGTAAAAAGTTACTATTCACCAAAAATTATTTTCATCTCATTGAACCACATTTTACATACTGACATCAACCGTGTATCTCGGATTTTTTAAATTACATTCACAGAAGCGGTAAAATTAAGTTTTATGAAGAATTCAGTTTTTTTTACTACCACTTAGTAGTTTCACTATTCATCAAAAATTGATGTTTTTCATAACAATGCCAAAATTTCATCCTAAGCTATATTTCATATTCCAAATTCAAAAATGAAGTCTATTTTACCAAATTCATAACATATAAGTTGCATTAATTAATTTTATAATTAAATCCCGCTGATAAAACAAATAGCGTGTTTTTAAGAAACAATATCTATCAAAAGATTGACACTTGATTATGTCTGGTTTAAATGTGAAATTACATTCAATGACCAACATTGTATTAAATTGTAAAAATATATTCTAAATATACTTTAAAACCACTCAAATTAATAATTTATCACTATTAATTATTTCGATTAAAAAAGTTGTTTTTAATTATAATTTAGTAATTTTCATTATTCATTAGAATATGAAAGTTATCCGAAAAGTACCAAAATTTCACCTTAGGCTAAATTCGATACTCCGAATCCAAAAATGAAGTCCATTTTGAGAGCTAAAATTTCTAAAATTTAAAAAGTGGTTATTACTATTCATAACGGCTAGTTTTAATAATATTTTAATAGCATATCGTTGTTTCGTGAAACTGAGTATTGCGTACTACACACGCTATCGAGGAAGGTTGTGATTGCGTGTAATGAAAGGCAAGTAAAAGATGCGTGTTGTGCAAGCTCCTTTTGGTGTAGCGTACAACACCAGACATTAATAAAATTAAAAAGAATATTTTTCATAAAATCTCGGGCTGTTACACACAAAGCCTCAAGCTCCCTTCTTTTTTATTGGCGAACATAGTTTGTGCTTCCTAGGGAGAAAAACAAGGCTGAAAGAATCTCTTACCTTAGAAGTCCTCTCACTGTACCTACAGCTCGCAAAGCTCCGCATGAGCCATCCGATATGCTGGTGTAGATATTGGTGTCATCCCAGGGTACATGTCAATGTAAAAGAAACCTCTCTACGAGGAGGTAGAACCAAGACATCATTAGGGAAAACATTCACGTACTTGTCCACCACTATTGGATATGTCAGACTCTCCACATCAACTGGCCCGAGGGTAAGGAAAGCCAACTGATGTGTGATTGGATGTAGTCTCCTCTAGGTATGTCCATCCTATGCTTAAAATGCTCCCTTCTCACCGGTAAAGGTGAACCAGGTTCCATCCATGTGGACACACCACACTTTGTTCCTAATACAGTCGATCCAAGCATGGACTATAGATAAACAGCCCCTACCCAAGATGACGTTGTAAGGCCTCTATGCCGCTACTATGAGATACTAGCCTAATCTCTCACATCATAGAGTAAGCTCACACTACCAGCTCTAGGGCGTAATCATCGAGTCTGATCGCGTAGGAGTCTCTAGCCGTAATGATTGAGCCAATGGCTACATCAGAATCTCTGAACTCCGAACTAGGGTAGTGGAAATGAAAGAGTGAATGACACATGTGTCTATAAGAACTGTAGATAAGGTGGAGTAGACACAGACCGTACCTCGAATAATCTCTGAATCACCATGATCATATGCCTCATCTACATAGAGTTGAGCTCTCCCCTGTCAACCTACTACCAGTGGTTGGGGTGGACCTCCTAGTGGTGGTGGCGGTAACACCTCGAAACGTCTCCCACCACTAGCAACTCGACCAGATCCTCTACCATGTCTTCTTGCACCCTATGGACCGCCTTGATAGAATCTATATCTCTACCTGGGAAGTACAATCACTAAATTTTGTTCATCCAAATGATGGGTTAGACAGTCACGGGTCATGTTACCCTGCCTCACTACTAGTAATGGGCGGTATACCAACGGTTGAAAACCGTTGGTATAGAGTGCATAACCGTTGGTATACATATTACCAACGGTTTTACAAATCGTGGCCATATAAGCCATGACAGTAGACATATACCAACGGTTTGTGAAAAACCATTGGTAAAACTGGGAACAATATACTCTATACCAATGGTTTTATAAACCGTTGGAATAGATTTCTCTAATAAACATATGGAAATGGTTTAAAACCGTTGGAATACCACTTTTTCCCAATGGTTCCATAAGAACCATGGGTAAAAAATTTCACTAACGTCATTTTCCAACAGTTCTAAACTGTTGGCAACAGACTTTTACCAATGGTTCTTGTAGAACCGTTGGTAAAAACTTTATACAAACCTTTTACCAATGGTTTAAAACCGTTGGTAAAAGTTTATTCCCAACAGTTCATTAGAAACGTGGGTAAAAAAGCCAAAAAAAACTATACCAATGGGTATGAACCGTTGGTATAGTGTCGGATGCACATTTCACCAGCAAGCAGCCCAATTCACCAGCCAGCAGCATGCTCTCACCAGCCAGCAGCCTGGTCTCTCTACTGCTGATGTGTGAATTGTAATAGAATACAATAACAAGGTATCTGTTGTGTGAATTATAACAGAATACAATTATTTAATAATCATTTATGAATACAATACATTAAAAATTGAATACGTAATTATATGTGATACAGAATTAAAAATACACACAAAATTGCATTTCCTATAACACACTCAAAATATCCAATAATGTCCCATGGTTTGGGGTGTGTGTGATGATGATGAAAAAGAGTGTGTATCAATGAGCTTGTGTGACTTGGGAAATATAGATGTCCTTAGCATATTAAATGTCATGTGTTTTAGAATAGGGGTAGGAGTTCACCATATGAGAAGTGGATTGTGTGAGGCTGGATCATGGATCATTTTTTACTAAAGTATTTCCACACCGCATCTCGGATTAAGGAGGGTTTGACTCATACACGTCACATTTGACTCGTGGATCGTTGTCCTTATGTTTCAATAGATTTGGAATGTGATTGGTCAGTTTGTCGTATGTCAGTTTTTGATTTCACTTAAAATTAAGTCAATTTTTAAAAATACAGAGGCACATTGAGTGGTGTCAGCCAGACCAGGCCTCTGATTAATCTAGGGTTGAATCGTACACGTCACATAAAAGTCATGGATCATTGTTCCAAAGTATCAACATAATCAGAAGCTGTTTGAACGGTTTGGCGTATGTATGTAAAATATTGTCCATTTTAAACAAAATACATACACATGGAGTGATACCGGCCACAACAGGCCTCATATTTAGGTGGGGTTGACTCGTACACATCACATATGACCCATGGACCATTGTCTTAATGTTTCAACATAATATGAAGGCTTTTGGTCAGTTTCCTGTTTGTCAGTTGTTGATTTCACATAAAAATAAGTTCATTTTGAACAAAATAGAGGCACTTCGAGTGGTGTCTTCCACACCGGGCTCAGGTTGAGGCGGAGTTGACTCGTAAACATCAAATTAGACTCATGGATAATTGTTCTTGAGTTTCAACAGAATCTGAATGCGTGTGATCGGTTTGACGTATGTCAGTTGTTGATTTCACATAAAAGTAAGTACATTTTTAACAAAACAGAGGCACTTTGAGTGGCGTCAGCCACACCAAGGCTCGAATTTTGGTGGGGTTGACTCTTACACATCACATATGACTCATGGATAATTTTTCTAATGTTTCAAAAGAATACGAAAGCATTTTGTCAGTTTGGCGTATGTACGTGAAATATTGTCCATTTTGAACAAAAGAGAGACAGTTTGGGTGTTGTTTTCCACACCGGGCCTCGGATTGAGGTTTGGTTGACTCGTACACATCACATATGACCCATGGATAACTTTTATAAAGTCGCAATAGAATAAGAATTCATTTGATCGGTTTGTCGAATGTTAGTTGTTGATTTCACTTACAAATAAATCCATTTCGAACAAAATAGAGGCACTTTGAGTGGTGTCCGTCACACCAGGCCTCGGATTGTGGTGGGGTTGACTCGTACACGTCAAATTTGACTAATGGATAATTTTACTAAAGTTTATACAGAATATGAATGCGTCTGGTCAGTTTGACGTATGTCAGTTGTTGATTTTACTTAAAATTAAGTCCATTTTTAACAAAAACAGAGGCACTTTGGGTGGCGTTGGCCACACCGAGCCTCGGATTGAGGCGGGGTTGACTCGTACACATCAAATATGACTCATGGATCATTTTTATAATGTTTAAAAGAATCCAAAAGCATTTGGTCAGTTTGGCGTATGTACGTGAAATATTGTCCATTTTGAACAAAAGAGAGAGAGTTTGGGTGTTGTCATCCACACCGCTCCTCGGATTGAGGTTTGGTTGACTCGTACACATCACATATGACCCATGGATCATTGTTATGAAGTCTCAATAGAATCTGAATTCATTTGGTCGGTTTCCCATATATTAGTTGTTCATTTCACTTAAATATAAATCCATTTTGAACAAAATAGAGGCACTTTGAGGGGTGTCGGTCACACCACATCTCGGATTGAGGTTGGTTTTACTCGTACACGTCAAATTTGACTCATGGATTTTTTTCCTTAGGTTTCAATAGAATCTGAATGTGTTTGGTCAGTTTGTCGTATGTCGGTTATTGATTTCACTTAAAATCAAGTCCATTTTTAAGAAAACCGAGGCCCTTTCAGTGGGGTCAGCCACACTGAGCCTCATATTGAGCCGGATATGACTCTTACACGTCACATATGAGTCATAGATCATTGTAAAAATGTATAAACACAATCAGAATCCATTTGATTGCTTTGGCATATGTACAAAAAATATTGTACATTTTAAACAAAATGCATACACTTGGAGTGATACCGGCCACATCGGGCCTCGGATTTAGGCGGGGTTAACTCGTACACGTCAAATATGTCCAATGGTTGATGCATGAAAGTGTAAACACAACTTGAAGGCGTTTTCTCAGTTTCCCATATGTCAGTTTTTGATTTCACTTAAAAATAAATTCATTCTGAACCAAATAGAGGCACTTTGAGTGGTGTCGGCCACACCGGGCCTTAGATTGAGGCAGCGTTTACTCGTACACATCAAATTTGTCCCATGGATCATTTTTCTTAAGTTTCAACAGGATCAGAATGTGTTTGGTCGGTTTGATGTATGTCAGTTGTTGATTTCACTTAAAATTAAGTCCATTTTTAACAAAACAGAGGCACTTTGAGAGGTGTCAGCCACACCGAGTCTCGTATTGAGGCGAGGATGACTCTTACACGTCACATTTGAGTCATGGATTTTTGTCCTTATGTTTTAACAGAATCATAATGTGTTTGGTCGGTTTGTCGTATGTCATTTGTTGATTTCTCTAAAAATTAAGTCCATTTTTAACAAAATAGAAGCATTTTGAGTGGTGTTGGCCCCATCGGGCCTCAGATTGTGGATGGGTTGACTCGTACACATCAAATATGAGTCATGAATTGTTTTCTTTAAGTTTAAACTGAATCCAAATGCATTTGGTCGGTTTCCCGTATGTCAGTTTTGATTTAACTTAAAATTATGTCCATTTTCAAGAAAACAGAGGAACTTTGAGTGGTGTCGGCCACACCGAGCCTCGGATTGAGCCGGGGTTGACTCGTACACATCACATATGAGTCATGGATCATTGTGAAAACGTATCAACACAATCAGAAGAGGTTTGATCAGTTTGGCGTATATACGTAAAATATTGTCCATTTTAAACAAAATACATACACTTGGAGTGATACCAGCCACACCGTGCCTTGGAGTTAGGCAGGGCTGACTCGTACATGTCACATATGACCCATGTATCATTTTCCTTACGTTTCAACACAATCAGAAGGCGTTTGGTTGGTTTCTTGTATGTCAGTTGTTGATTTCACTTAAAAATAAGTCCATTTTGAACAAAATAGAGGCACTTTGAGTGGTGTCATCCACACCGGGCCTCGGATTGAGGCGGCATTGACTCGTAAATATCAAGTTTGTCTCATGGATCATTTTCCTTATGTTTAAATAGAAACCGAATGTGTTTGGTCAGTTTGACGTATATCAGCTGTTGATTTCACTTAAAATTAAGCCTATTTTTAACAAAACAGAGGCACTTTGAGTGGTGTTGGACACACCGGGCCTCAGATTGGGGCAGGGTTGACTCGTACAAGACAAATATGACACATGTATCTTTTTCATATCGTTTCAACACAATACGAAGGTGTTTGTTTAGTTTGGTGTATGTACGTAAAATATTGTCCATTTTAAACAAAAGACAGACAGTTTGGGTGGTGTCGGCCACACCGTGCCTCGGATTGAGGCAAGTTTGACTCGTACACATCACATTTGACTCATGGATCATTTTCCTTAAGTTTCAACATAATATGAATGCGTTTGGTTGGTTTTCCGTATGCCAGTTGTTGATTTCACTTAAAATTAAGTCCATTTTTAAAAAACAAATAGAGGCACTTTGAATGGTGTTGGACACACCGGGACTCAGATTGAGGAAGAGTTGACTCATACATGTCAGATTTGTCTCATGGATCATTTTCCTTACGTTCCAATAGAAACTGAATGCGTTTGGTCAGTTTGACGTATATCAGTTTTTTGATTTCACTTAAAATTAAGTCTATTTTTAACAAAACAGAGGCACTTAGAGTGGTGTTGGACACACCAGGCCTAGGATTGAGGCAAGGTTGTATCTTACACGTCACATATTATGCATGGATCGTTTTCCTAATGTTTTAACACAATCTGAAGGTGTTCTGTCAGTTTGGTGTATGTACGTAAAATATTGTCCATTTTAAACAAAAGAGAGACAGTTTGGGTGGTGTCGGCCACACCGCACATCAGATTGAGGCGGGGTTGACTCTCACACGTCACATTTGACTCATGGATCGTTTTCCTTAGGTTTCAACAGAATCTGTTTGCGTTTGGTCAGTTTTCCATATGTCAGTTGTTGATTTCAATTAAAATTAAGTCCATTTTTTACAAAAAAGAGGCATTTTTAGTGGTGTCGGCCACACTGGGACTCATATTGAGGTAGGGATGACTCATACACATCAAATATGAGTAATGGATCGTTTTCCTTATGTTTCAACAGAATACGAATGCGTTTGGTCAGTTTCCCGTATGTCAGTTTTGATTTCACTTAAAGTTAAGTCCATTTTGACGAAAACAGAGGCACTTTGACTGGTGTTGGCCACACCGGGCCTCAGATTGAGCCGGGGTTGACTCGTGCACATCACATAAAAGTCATGGATCATTGTGAAATAGTATCAACACAATCAGAAGACATTTGATCGGATTGGCGTATGTACGCAAAATATTGTCCATTTTAAACAAAATACATACACTTGGAATGATACCGACCACACTGCGCCTCAGATTTAGACGAGGTTGACTTTTACACGTCACATATGACCCATGGATCATTATCCTAAAGATCCAACAAAATCCGAAGGCATTTGGTCTGTTTCCCGTATGTCAGTTGTTGATTTCACTTAAAAATGAGTCCATTTTGAAGAAAAGAGAGGCACTTTGAGTTGTGTCTACCACACCGGGCCTCAGATTGAGGCGGGGTTGACTTGTACATATCAAATATGACTCATGGATCGTTTTCCTTATGTTTCAACTGAATCCGAATGCGTTTGGTTGGATTTTCCCATCTAACCATTCATTTTCTCTGTGATTCCGCTAGATGAGGTATGAGTCCACTAGTGAATCATAAATCTAGATTTTCCCATCTAACTATTTAAGTCACCATGACTAGTCAAAAGAGGTGAGTGAGATAATGAAGTTATGAGGATAACAATGAGTATCCTTATCAATATCAATCATATTATTCGGACCTGAAATCATATCTCAATCTCACCCAAATCTCCATCGATGTGAATAATCCCATTTTCAAAATCCATCATTTGTAATTATAGGAATTGAGTAAGTTACATTAATGAATTATTACAATTGAGGGTCTTCATAAAATTCCAACTAAGTGGTAAAAAATATTCAATTCAATTTGATACCCCTTATTTAATTCAATAATTAGAAAGGTTATTTATACCAACTTACTTCCAAAAACTAACATGTAATTCTAAACAGGCTTTTAAAAAATCCTTTATTTCAAAACATCCCAAAGTTATTAAAAGATGTTTTACAATTAAAAATTCTCAATATTAATTCAAAAATGGGATTACAACATATTTCCACATGAATAAATATCTAATTTAAAATTACCAAAGAAATATCATTTCAAAAAAAATCATTCCAGGAGGGATAATTCTTATTTCACAAATTAAATCATTTGAAACTACTTGGAAAAAATTAAATAGGTCAACTCATTTCATGAAAATCAATTTATTTCATTCTTCAAATAAAAACCCAAGACAAAGACTCAATTTCACCAATTCATTATTTAAATATTTTTCGAAAATTATTCTAAACAGATTATGGAATTGAAGAATACATAAAAACTTGAAAGATGTCAAAATATTAGTCATTAAATTCATGACTTGTTCAATTCAAGGAACACATTAATAGAAACATTGCTAAAAATCAATAAACACATTTTAATAAATTTCCAAGTAAAAATTAATTACAAGATGAAGAAAAATCATAAAAACACATACTTAGAAATTCCAGAATTCAACTACAATGAATTGGAGATATTTCATCTTTGATGAAGGGTTAAAGATGTAATTAATTAAATGGATTGGAATGGAGAAATTTTAGGTTAAATAAAAACAAAAAAAAATGATATCCACATCAAAATAAAAACCTAATACTAAAATATTAGATGAATAAAAAATAAAATACCTTATTAATTTGATGGAGTTTCATAGGTTCAGAAGGGGGAGTCTAGAGAGCAGAGGAGAGGAGCTGGAGCGGAGCTGCCGATTTAGGGTTCTGTCTTGTGAATGGGGGAGAGTTTTGCCCGACCGTTTATGTGGTAAAACTTTACCAACGGTTTTTAAAAACCATTGGAAAAGGTGACTTCAAATCTCATTCCCAACGGTTTTAACAACGGTTATACTGAACCATTGGCAAAGGGCCACTTGTACACACCCTTTACGAATGGTTCTTTAGAACTGTTGGGAAAGGCTGACAATTTTGTCAGATTTTACCAATGGTTCAGTAGAACCATTGGAAAAGGTGACTTCAACACCCCTTTACCAACGGTTTTCTTTAACCGTTGGTTAAGGGCCTCCTTTACCCACGGTTTAAGCAAACCGTGGGTAAAGAAGCCTGGGGAAAACCCCCGATTCCAGTAGTGCCTGCCGCTTGTGAAACACTAAATGTTCCTCATCTGACAAGCTCTATCTTGTGGGACTCACACAACCAAACCTGTGTCCTGAGGTCATCCACCGAATGGTCTGGTCTTCATGGATCTCTACGACATCTGTCTGCTGCCAGCTGCAGAAGACTTTGCTACGTGACTCTCGGTGGGGGGTCTCGCTGCTTGTGACTACTCAACAAGGAAACTCTCTACTAAAAGGGTTCACTACAACACCTCCACCTGCATCAGGATGCTGAGGTAGATCGTCGAATCCTTGATCTATCGCCTGATTCCCTGATCAAAGGTCTGGTCCCTGAAGAATGGGTCCATCACCATATTTGTTGTGTAGCTTGAGAGGTCGGTGAACATCGCTGAGTATTGTGCCACCATCATTATTCCCTACTGAAGATGAAGTATCTTCTGTATCTGTAATGAACGTAGGGTGGATGGGACAAACTCTACCAGAAACAGGCTCTTGAAGTCTTCCCAGAGTAGTGTCGCCTCATCATGCACCTAGAGCATTAGGCTCCACCATCTGCCTACTGCTACCTAAAATAGATTCGTGGAAATGATCAACATATGGTTGGATAGTGTCCCAACCAGTCTGAAGACTCTCACAATAGCCTCCATCCAATCCTCAGCTGACTGTGGGTCCGTCTCTCTCCTGATCCTCGACAACCTCGTGTGCTATAACTTTTGCAACGTACTCAGGTGGCATGCACTCTCTGCTGATGGGGCTAGTGGAATCGATGTCCCAATGGGGAGTGGTACCGATGTTGCCTCTTCGGGAAAATGGCCATGCACTGAGGCCTCACCACTTTATAAGATATCTGTGCATATTACTCTCGGAAAGCTAGCTAGATATCTATGTGGAGGCATCCTAAAATGAAATTGGTGTGCCATGGTCAAAAAGATATACCTAGTGAGAAGACTCAAAAAATCCACAATGAGGACTCTTTAAAACAAACATGCAATCAGTGTTTTCGTGTTCTGAGTCAGAAATCAGAACTCAGGATGCTAGTGTATGGATACGCCAGTCGCCGCACCAACACTGGATTCCCTAAACTTATAACCACACTCAATACACTTAACACTACATTCATTAAAAAGAATGTTCAGAGTCCTATGTTCTGCAGTAAAACCAACTCCTCTTATACCATTTTGTCACAACCTTTCCCCTGGGGCTCATGCCGTGACTACCCCAAGCTCTCATTCAAATGTCCATGGGCTCGCGACTAGCACCAACGACATAATTCCCTAAAAAAAGAAATGAATTTCCATTATAACCTGTAACGCACACAAAAGAGCACACAGTTGGATAAAAAACAATATGTAAACTGTATAAAAAAAGTGTGATAAAATGTAAATGTGGCTGGGAAAAGAAGACCAACTGTAAAGTACAAGGAACTGGATGTACAAATACAACTGATGAAAGGATAAATAGTTACTGGGTCATCCTCCAAAATTCCTACCTAAAGGGTATGTACAAATTGCCTCCTCTACACTCCACTTCCTTCTATCTCTTTCGTGTACCATCTTATTGTAAGGTCTACCTCCTGATACCATCCAGTACTGATACTCTCAACCTCAGTCAGCATTGTCTATGGTCTGCATCCCACACAATGACGTGTTAGAATAGACCGTGTAGGGGTGAGTATAAAAATATTCTGTAGGGACCCCGAGACCCTCATGGTCTCACAAAATCCAAAAATGATAACCCCAAAGTATGAAATCAAAAAATAACCCCACCTAGGTATATGACCATACATATACGTATGTCATCACGCAATTCATCTCAATCATGAGGAAAACTCAAATGTTACTGACTCAGCACACACATGTATACAAAATATGTAGAGAGATAGAGATGATTATATGTAGCCACTAAATCATCTATTCTGCCGAACCCACATAGGATCCAGGAACAATAGTCAGAGAAAAAGAACTCATGTAGGATCTAGGAATAGTAGCAAGTGCTGTCAAACCCACGTAGGATGAAAGAATAGTAGTTAGAACTGTTGAACCCACATAGGATCCAAGAATAGTAGTCAGAGGTGGCAAAACCATGTAGGATCCAGAAATAGTAGATAGAGATCTCGAACCCATGTAAGATCCATGAAGAGTATTCAGAGGTGTCGAAACTATGTAGGATCCAAGAACATTAGTCAGAGCTGTTCAACCCACGTAGTATCCAGGAATAGTAGTCAGAGCTGTTGAACCCACGTCGGATCCAGGAATAGTAGTCATAGCTTTCTAACCCATGTTGGATCCTGGAATAGTAGTCAGAGCTGTCGAACCCACGTAGGATCTAGGAATAGTAGTCAGAATGTATCCAGCCAAAGGGTTCCACACAAAGCATGCTTGATTCCGGGAGGGTCCTCTCCTCACTCCAAGTGTCAATACATCAACAACCATGAATTAACAAGTTTATGTATCCAAAATATCTATCGTTCCAAACGAATCCCAACGTTACTGACGACGTGTCAATCAGATGCCTAGTCTAAAAGTTATTGGCATTTACCTTTAGAGGCCCCAGTTGAATTTACATTCGATCCAACCCAAATGTACCACAAATGTGTCCAAAACTCATGTGGGGTATTCCAAAAGATTTTTCCCCCTCCAAGGTTTCTGTGGCCATAGACAGCTCGTCAATCAGACACTCGTAGAAAAAGTTAGGGTCAAAAGAGGGGAAACATGTCATGTTGGTCTGGGTCTAGTATTGCCCAGTCGACCTGACCTAGCCAGAACCAGCCCGTCCTGGGACCGGACTCAGGTCCAACCTGGTTCGCCGGTCTGACACGGTTGTTGTGTCTAACCCGACTGGCGGGGGCGGCCCGGCCCATGTTGGGCTCCGCCTGTGCAGGGCCCAAGCCTGGCGGCTTGTGGGGTCCCCCTAGCTTGGTTCAGGGCGGAGAATTCACCCTTGGAATACTGAAAAGCATAGCCATTTGGGGGGGGGGGGAGGGCGTTCAAAACTAGCACCCCATGGAACTGGTCTATGTCACGAGGAACCCATGCAACAAGTCACACTCCTTCATGCTGGCAGAGCAGGCAGCCACCTACTGCGCGGCGTGGTTGCGCCGTGCCTCCTCCGGCGACCGGTAGAGCTGTCTTCTTGTCCCACCCCATCTTGGCCAAAGCCACGACCCCTTGGTCCACTGTTTGGGGCATGCTGCTCAGCGTCTTCCCTCGAAATCCGCCGGATCGAGTCACCGGTTCTTCTCATGGTCAGCCTTTTGTCAGTCGCCGCTACACCTTCCCAGCCTATCGGCCACAACCTACTCCTCCGGCAGTGTGGTTTCCTCGCAGCCATCCAAGTGGGTGGCTAGAGTGTCGGCCGCCCTTCCCTTCATTGTCGGTGTTGTTCTCCAGTTCCGACCACCGGTGAACCTTCCACGGGTCACTGGACGAGTTTCATTGGCCCAATTCCCGATCTAGAGTTTTCTGCACTTATTTCGGGCGTCTCCTTCAATATTCGACAATATTTGATGAAAAACTCTCAAAATGGAATCATTCTGTGATTTGAGTCAAAATCCACAAAGTATGGTGGAGGGGGTCGGGCCATGTTGGTTCAGCCCGCACCCTCCATATTAGAGTGATATCATGTAGCTTTCATTGTTAATCCTTGAAGGGAAATGAAGAATGTGAAACAATTAATTAATATTGAACCCCTACCATTGACCTTTGTTCAATGATAGAGTTGCGGGGAAGGAGACGATGTTGTCATAATTCATCGCGTCTGATGCACACTTCAAATCCCGAGCTCATGTGGTGGTTTGTTGACAACGATGAGGATGGAATTTCGGTCTAAGACGTCCCACATTTTTAGTAGTCCTTGGATGAATTTTGAAGGAAATCATTGTTCGTATTCAATGGGATTATATTTTGTATGAACATGTTCTTCGTTCTTCGTTGGTGAGTGCTTTTCTCCATATGCTCTCTCTCTTATCCAAAGATCCACCAAAAGACAAATTCCATCAAAAATAATAGATTATGTTAATCTATTACTAAATCGCTGGCACAAAATTCAAAAAATGGGTGAATTAAGTAATTGAGAATGATTTGGCACATTAAGTGTTAGGGTGTTGATGAGTCTCCCCAACTCTTAATGTTATAATTAAGAGTTTCTCCCCATTAATGGGGAGTTTCAAGGGGGTTTAAAACCCGGGTGGTCACCATCTCAATTAACATGAAGAGAAGGATAGGTTCAGGTGGGCCCCACCACCATCACCTCTCATGGGAGGTTATGGTGTGGTGGTCCTCACCTCCAACATCCACATGGAGGCTTTAACCAAAATAAAAAAAGCTACACAACTTTATTTTTATTTAATTCATTCACTAAAAACCCAAAAAATAACTTTTAATATTGACCAACTACCGTCGAGGGGAAAGTATTCATAAGTGAATACATGCACTATGAGTTCCGTGGTTCCCTCAAATTTCAATTCTGAGCACTGGTTCAAAAGTTATATAAACCCACTCCTATGTTTACTGAACGTACCTGAACAAATCTTCAGAAATTGATTCCAGGCACTCCGGGCCTCAAAATCATGCATCGTAAAAATTCTCGGACTTGTAAAATTCCCATTTAATTAAAAACAATTACATGGAAATTAGAGGTCTTTACATCATTATCTATTTCTCTAAACTAATCATCCATCACTCTTTGAAGAAAAAGTGGAATCAACACCATCATCTAAAGAAAAAATACACCCCCTATCTCAACCAATCTCTACTATGAGGAAGGAAACTACTCACACCTATTCTGGTAGCTAAGAATGCATATTCTTTATAGGGGAATATACCACCATGTTTCCCTTCCCAAGTGTACATAATATCTCAAAGACATAATAATGAAGGATCATTGACCAACACCTATTACTTATGTTCAAGTCTCTATATGTGAAAACATACCAAATACTCTACTTCTATGATTAAAAAAAAGTGATCTCCCAGAAAATATCGCATATACATAATTAGAATGAAGACATCCACTGATTGATCTAGGTCATGAGTCACATTGTTCTAATAATGGGGTCTCAAATACCTCAACCCATATTAAATCAAAACATTGATTTGCATCAATATGAAACAAATCCAATCTCTAGTCACATTTCAATAAACTATGTACTATGCTCCCTCCTCTAGTAGTCTCAATATAGGATCATTCGTCAGCCTCTAACTCAACTCCTTCGAGACTCTATGGAAGTTATTATTATTAGTTATAATATTACTTTTCAATGATAGGGCATTAATTGTATCTAAAATTCAATTAGATCCCACCATGAACCACCTATTATACCCCAAAAATCCAGGAAAATTTTTACCTCTAACACACTCTTGGGTAGAACCAAGGAAATATAGTGTCATTCTTATGCAGGTCCAAAAATAATCCATGACTAGAAATGAAATTCCCTAGAATGTTAATCTCATGTATCCATAATTAGAGCATTGATAGCTTACCATAATGTTGTTAGCCTCAAAGAATTTTTATGAACAACCTTAAGTGCTCTGCTTGCTCCACATTTGTTATAGTATAAATGAGTATTTTATCAACGAAGATGAAAAACCAATTCCATGTATGGATAGAAAATATTATTCAACACATCCATAAACACAATAGTAGATTTCAGCACATCAAAGGCCATCACAATGTATTCATAATTTATATAGTGACATCTGAATCGCAGTTTCATAATGACATCCTTGAAAACTCTCAACTAATGGTAACCATAATTGTGATTTATCTTCAAGAACTATCTAACAACACAGAATTTATAAATAATGAATTGAATACTATAAACGGTGTAGATTTATTTATTCTGGTCCAATTTAGTTGATGATAATCAACAAAAAACCACAAGATCTGATCTTACATTTTCTTTATCAAAACCAGAGACCACTATGGGAAAACATTGGGTATTATAAAACCCTTCTTTCAGAGGACCCCCAACTACACCCTAAACTCCTAGTTCTCATTAATGTCCATATGATATTAAATAAAATATATTAGAGTGGTATGACGGTTCTATTCAATGAAAATCTCCATATCCCACCTCAGAGTTAGCCATTAAATATCTTTTAGGAAGACATCTGTATAATCATCCAATCCAGAATGGATTGAGATGCCTGGTGATATCACTATTAGAAGAGATAATCCAGAAAAATGTTGGGTGATGGGTTTTTTCTTAATTGTCCTAAAACTCTCTCACTCATCAATGAAATTTATTTCTCCCAAAAAAGAAGAATCTTTTCATGTTTATAAAAAGGAATCTGACGTTTCTGCATTGACGGTCGATCTTTTCTCGGGCCATTGACAACCATTCCATACCCATGATGATGGCATAAGGTCATATCATGATGAATAATATGTCCCATGAGATACTATTTCCACCAATGGATAAAGAGAACTTCTAGTAGATAAATGAAATTAACGAATTGATTCATGTAGGATCCTCAAGGAGAATCATCGTAGATATTGTCCCAATGTTGATGTCTGTATTTCACACTAGGATTAATGAGATAATGGAATGAATCCCACCTATTTCTAGTAATTTGGTATAAATATTATAACAAACACAAATCATGCCTCTACTCATCTCATGAGACGTTGGGTCGTAAACATGTAGAGATGCATGTATCTCAAGACCTCGATGGCATGCCCCTAAAACATGGCATGGGTTGTTTGGTGGTGGTGATGGAAATAGATCATAAAATACACCACCAATAGAATCTACTCCTTTAGGATCTCCACATTACCATCCCCATCCATGTCCTCCTATCAGGGGTCTTCCATAGCCTTTCCTAGGAGATCCATGATCACGACACTACATCTACCATTATAGTCCATTGACTATCTATCTACCCACTCAATATGTTGGGTTCATAAATCACATTTCATATTACATCAGTTGTCACATTAATATAATATACACTACATGGACCTCCTAGATCCTCTTTGTGGTCCCTGTTCTATACGAACATTTGCCTATGCCTGTCTATGAGGGGATTTCTTATGCCAAAAAACATCCGACTACTTTTTTTAGCTTCTCCAGATGACTCATCATAATGAAACCCAATACTAAATCTAGATTTTCGCATCCCTCAGATAAAAATATATCTATCAGTAGTGAATGACCTTAAAATCCATCAAATTTAGGAATGCATAAGGCTACCACACTAGCACATATGTCTTTGTGGAGACCCTCATTGAAATTATAAACTCGAAAGTATTCATCTCAAACCATGTTAAGGGAGTACTGTCAATGGTTATTGAACCTCAATACATGCTGATAATATGTAAAACCTCTTAGGATTATCTCTAAATGTTTTTAAATTTGTATTGTGAAAAATCATGACGGGTAATAATACTAATGAAATAGATTCTATAATTCAGAAAGATAGAGGGTTGACCCATCGTGAATATGATTGAATACAATAAAAAATCACCATAATGTACCGTAGAAATAGATGGATTCCAATATATATATATTATATTGTAAAGACCCAAATCTTAACGTACATTACATTACATGATCAGAATACATAATACATAACAAAAACAAACACACAAGGACTGTAATAGTTTACTGTCTTTGGAAACTCGGAACATAATCTTCTAATAGTGGGGAAATATCTTCAACAACTCCCATAAAGATCTTCCCCTTTTTTTCTTACCTAAAACCTTTATTTATATCCTGTGGAAATTAAAAAATATAAAGGGTGAGCTCAAATTCTCAGTAATGGTAAGCATGGAGAAAATAAAACAAACCATATACATTTGAACATTAAAAACATAAACATAATGTTTAAACATCAAAATCATGATCAATGACATAAAACATGGTAGTATGTAAGGCATAGATCATAATGGAACATCAATCATGATAAAATAGCTGTGAAATAAATTGTGGAAAAACATTAAACACATTATATGATTTCCATAGTACCCCATGCATTGCTGCCAAGACCATCTTAGTGGACAATGTTCCTTTCTGAATTTAGTTCACTCTTCGTTTCAGTCCTGTAACACTGAACCGTATTAACTTAACTTTCCAGCCATGTCTATATCACGAGATATAAATTTTTACCCAATGCATTGGAGGGACATATAGGTCCCACCCATCTCATAATGAAATCATTTTTAGTTGTGCCACAAAATAAATATAAAACATTCATCATAACCCAATGAATAAAATGGATATCATAAACATCATCCCTTCATCACATAATCCATATAAAAATTGGATATAATTTCATCATAAAAAAAGTGAAACCATGTAAATCATAGATACATTTTACATCAAACATAAACATAAGAAATAATGTCATCTTAGATGGAAAATGGTTTTGATAAAAAACTTGAAAGAATTTTTGAGGAAAATTTCCTTTCTTCTTAAAAATCATTTTATTTTCACAAAATTCCAGGAAATTTTAAAATAAAATTATTTTGTTGAAAATAGTAATAAAATATTTTAGTGTAAGATTTATTAAAATTTTGGAGTTATGAAACCGTAAAAATCCGTTCAGGCCGTATATGTTAAATATAACATTCTTCTTGTACTTCTGTCGTAAATTCCTATAAGATACCCATGTGGTGAAAAAAGTAAGATTCCTTTCATAACATGTGGTAAATTTCCAAAATGGGTAAATATGACTTTAAAAAGACATGTAATTTTTTTTTTGAAAACATGGGCATGGATGATAACAATAACCCCCCAAAATACTTACGAATAACAATCTCGGATAAGAACCAGATTGGAATAGTTATCCATTACCTTAGGTCTGATATGCTTCATACGTATCCGAAAATCCGGTATAATTATTTAAATAATGTCATTTACTTATTATAGAATCGTATTCATTGTTATGATATCATATATTGTTCACATATGACTTTATATTACATGTTCCTTTGTAAATCCATGTTAAATCATCATTTTCCATAAAATCTTTTCATTTATTGTACATGTTTCAATTTGTTGTTCTTGATATTATTATTAATTATATCATGATTTAATTACTTCCAGAATTTAAATCATGATTTATATATCATATATATTTGTATATATTTATATACATAATAGATATATGAATGAAATTAAATACACAGTTCATGGAGATAGTAGGTCGTACGTACGCATGAACGCTGTTTACCTTTCCTTATTGACTTGAATGGAATTATGTAGATAACATAAATATATATATACATAAATCCATTATAATTATTATATCATATATTTCATTATTACTTATTATAAATACTTTATAATCATTTTTTAATTGTTAACATGGAAAATGAATCTCATCGCGTTGTGGAGACAGTAATCCGTACGAACGCCCGAGCGATGATATCGTTACCATATTTATTGAATGGAATTAGAGTGGATGATATAATATCATAGAATCCATATGATTATATTATAATCATATATATTTATTCTTTACACCATTATAACCATCCATGTATGGTGGTGGTGTAAAAATAGATTTCACCAGGGGGTGGAGACGGTATTCCGTACGTACTCACACGCGGTGATTTCATTTTTCGTAGAATGTATAGAAGGTGAAACGAGGTTGTGTCATATTTATAATAACATATATTTATATATTTAATACTTATATTATAACTTTATATTGAAACAACAAATGAAGAATAATATGAAGAAGAATGAAACTTGAAAGAATCGTTAGAAGATTTTACCTCTTCTTCAAAATGCCTCTTTGAAACCACCTCTTAGGGCACTAAAATTGTTATTTGAAGAATATCAGGACCTCTAGAATATTTATAGGGATGTTTAGAAGGGAAATGGGTAGGTTTTGGCCAATAATTAAGGCTCAAATTTTTGTAAAGATGATAGGGAGGAGGTGCCCTTTTATAAGGGAGGAGAGGGGCACCTTTGGAATCCTCAAAAATATTAGTTTAATATCAATTAAAAACCCAAATAAAAACTTTCCATATGACTAAATTCAAGGTTTAGATGATCTTGGGTTGTAATATTATCAACCAATAAAATTGATACATGTTTTGATCTTATTTTAAAACTTATAATTTTGATTTATCCTTATTTAATCTGTTTAATTTTATTTGTGGTAATAAAATTATAAATTATAAATGGTTATAAATAATCACTTATGTGTTTTTTGTTTTCCATAATTGGATACGTTATAAAATCTTCGAGTATATAAATTTGAATTTATAATTTTTAAATTCATTGGTGATTTTTAAATAATTTAATAATATGTTATTTTTATAAATTAACAATACTGTCAATTTTGACACTATTTATTTATTTTAATTTAAATAAAATCCACAAAGAGGATATATTCAAACTAAAATATTTAATAGGTTTTTAAAATGTCATATGAATCTATAAAATTAGTTAAGCACATTAAATAGTTCACATAATATTTATTTTACTCTTTGTAATACCATTTATTTGATAATTATCTTAATAAAATAATTGTGACGACATTTTTTTATAATTATTAAATATACTTATTTTTTTCATAAAAATTAAAAATAAAATACAAGGATGAAGATATATCTTATTGAATTCATAAGAATACTTTTATATGGATTTATATTCTAAGACAACAATCTTTTAAAATGTTATCTTTATTAAATTATGAAGGTGACAACTTTGACATCATTTAAAATAATATAATATAAGTGTCATAATCAATTTTATAAGACTCCAAACGGTCATATATTCGGTCATTGCATTACTATGGTAAATATATACACTAAAAATAAGTTTTGGACATGTTTTTTAGCCTTTTAATGGTTATTATTATTTCAATAAAAACTATATTAGTTATTTTTCACTAACATAAATAATTTCTGCATCGTTAATGTATAAGATATTATAGTAATTAAATATCTCTTAAAAATTATAAATAAAATACCATGATAAAGAAAAAAATTTATCTTTAAAATGATTATTTTTAACTGAATTTATATTCTGTATAAACATTTATTAAATATAGTTTAATTATTAAAGTTGAGTTGGACATATTTCACATACCGTTAAATAAAATAAACTAATGGTCTTAATCACCTCCAAGTGGGTTACAAAGGATTCCATTTCGACCCAAATATGCCATAGGACGAAAGATAATCATACAAATATATTAATACAAGTCTTACAGTAATTTTATAATATTATATTTACCCTTAATTACCTGATATACCTTTTACTATGGTAAATAAAATTTACCTTAGTTACTATTCATAATGCCCAAAAATAAATAGTAGCCTATTAAGATAATTTGGACCCAATGATTCCAAATATAGAATAGATTTTTCTAAATTCAATACACAATAGTTGTAGAAATTAATTTAAAATTAATCCTATTGTTAAGAAAATGAGTTTTAAAAGTTAAAAAATTGCTAAAGATTGAAATGATTTTACCTAGAATTCAATGTAAAATCAATGCTAATGATATAAATTATATTAATTGGTAAAAATATATTCTATTTATACATTAAAACCATTCAATATTATAATTTAACCATATAAATTATTACAATGAAAATAGTTGTTTTTAATTTAAATATAGCGTGTTTTTAATATTCATTAAAATATGAAAGTTATCAGAAAAATATCAAAACATTATGAAATGTAAATTTTTATATCCTAATTCAAAAGAAGAAGTTTATTTTGTAAAATTTAACTTATAAAATTCTCAAAAATTATATTTAAAATAGGTGCACCATCAAATGGAATCAAAACTGCATTTTTTTAAAAATAATTATTTTACCCGAAAAATTTATTTTGTTCTCATACCATGTTCTATAAAATGTGAAAGATGAATTTTAATGTCATAAAATTCAATATTTATTTACTAGTATACATAACGGCTATTTTATATTAATATTATAACAATATATCATTGTTTAGTGATACCCGATATTACATACAACACCTGCTATCGATAAAGGTTGCGATTGTATGTAATGCAAGCCAAGTCAGGGTTGTGTGTAGTGCAAGATTCCTTTGTTGTTGCGTATAAAAAAATCCAACCATATTTAATATATAATTTGAATATATATATATATATACACTCAATGTTGCGTAGAACAACTACTATCAAACAAACATGAAATTGTGTGTAACACGATCCAAGATTAGTGTTACCTATACATCAAGATAATACGGTGTTTCATATAGCGCAAGGTAATATTGGTGTACAATAGTACAGAAGACATGAAAGAAATTAAAAATATTATATCTTATAAAATCTTGGGTTTTTACATTCTACCCCCCTTAAAATGAATTTCACCCTCGAAATTCGTCACGGTTATAAATCGTTTATTATTCATAGAAACCCACATCGTAAAAAGGAATAATAAAACATAATTTTAAAAACTAAAGTATGAAAAGTAATGATTACCCAAAGTAACACATCACTTTGTTTCCATATATGAGAACATAGGTTAAAATATTGACATGGAAGAAAAATCTAACAATCTAGTTCTGATGGAGAGTGGTAGAGAACCTGGCTATGAAAAAGACAACAATCACAAAGCCGTAAATTTTTGATGTTCTAAGGTACAATCATATTAATCAGATATGAGGGAACTAAGACAACATTTTTGGTTTTCAAGATCATTTCCTTGAAGTTGATTAACCTTAATTAGAAGAAATACTTACTTTATTTCGGTATAATCTCACTGTTGTTCATGCCTTTAACAATTTCCACTTCATCTCTTAAAGAAATGAAGCTGAATTTTTTCATTTGTGAGATGTTAGTAGATCATGTGATACAATGATGGGTCATTCCATATGTCTCAAAAAAAGGATAAAAAAATAATATCAAATATACATTAGTCCATCTATAGTGAGGTTAATCATATTTGATTCCAAAAATGGACTTATACTTCATCCATCATACTGATTAATATAATAAAAATAGTTTCTACTAACCAGGGACATCCTGTAGGCTAGTGGTAGTCGAGAAAGGCCTGTAGCACTTCAGTTGTGGGTTGGATTCCCGCAACCTTGTCTGATGTGATGTGTTGTTTCCCATCCTCTAGGTTTTCCTTTTTTAATAACAACATTATTATAACATCCCATCAATAATATTAAAAAACATATCTAGTGTTAGACAATACTAATTTATGTTTAACATAATCCATTCCAATCATTAGGATTATCAAAAATACTTATGTCCATTCTCATAGTATAAAAAAACCAATTACTAGAAATTTCATCTACAGAGAATGTGAATACCGGCATTTATCCCCCATATATCATACGATATATCTTGTTGGTCACATTTCCAAACATATGAATACCTTAATCATGTATTCTATTGAAAAATTAATTCCCATTGAACATTAGTGAAAACATGAATGCGGTCAAAAGTTAACTCTTTCCACATACCAAGATCACAAAATTTTGATATACTCAAACCATGATATCACTTTTTCCCAATATCATTCATGATCTCATGAATACTATCATACATATTATTTTTTCCTTATCCCTTCATTATGCACATATCATCTACATTCCAAAAATATTTGAATAACCTTTCATGGTTTCTGGTACCATTCAACATATACTATCAAATATTTAGGAAAAACAATAGTGTTACAATCCTTAAATGTGTCATTATTCCATAGTACCATTACCTATACAACATAACTCTTGATAAACATAATTCATTCTACTATCTTCTTAAACCATTGACTGTGCTTTGTCATTGTATTCCTTAACACTTATTTCATCTCATATACAATTTGTAGTCTCTTTATCATCATCAATATAAATACTACCCATCCGACCATGATGGTTCTCTTCATGAGATTTTCCCTTTGGGCATTGGTTTACATAATGCCTGTACATTCCACATTTAATACATTCAACCATTTTTTATATCTTAGAAATACCATTATCCTTGTCCATGGTGTTAACTGAACCTTTTCCTTTGAAATTACTGTCTTTGTGTCCTTATTTTCCAAACCCAAAGTATCTTCCAGTTTCTTTTAAAACTTTACCCTTGACGCCTCTTCCCACATGACTTACATGTGGGAAATTGAACTTTATTTCCTCTATGATCATCAGGAATCTCCATGTTTCTCTTATTAGTTGAGTCATGAATATTACCCATGTTTAGATTATTGATCATATTATGAGATTGCTTATTAGGCATAATAATGATGTTTCGCCTTCTAAATTCCATTTAATTTGGTATCTCATGAATAATATCATTCCATTGTCCATCATATCCTTCATTATTGTGAATCCTCTTGTTTCCAGCCATTTTCTAAAACCCAAAAAGAATACTGTGAGAGGAAGAAATCATGCAAGAAAAATAGTATAATAAAGAGGGGTTACCTTCAAAATCTAACATCTTACGATTAATTCTAATATGGTTTCCTCAATTCTATGAATATAACCTATACTTATACTTAATAATTGGGACATCCCTAGACATACCATAGAAATATCTATAGGGATCTCACTAATGTTTTCGCATCCTAGTCTCCAATGTTTAACTAAACCTTTCCTATGAAACCAACTCTAGCAGTCTGGAATTACTTCCAGTGGACTATTAGTGATACTTATCAGGGCACTCCATGGGTAGCTACACCCCCTGGGTGGGACACACAACCATCCCCAGTGGCATCCATTTCCTCATGAATCCCTTGGGCGGAGAGCCATGCTTCGTACAACGCTTACATGTGAGAGTTACCGCGGATCTGATTCATTCCTTCCTCCTTTGCCTCTAATACAAACTGTATAGACCCAAAGAATGATGTACATTACATTAATTTTGCAGAATATTTAATACATAACATAAACAAACACACAAGGACCGTAATAGTTTAGTGTCTTTGGAAACTCGGAACATAATATTTTAATTGTGGTGAAAGATATTCAACATACCCCATAAAGTTCTTCCCCTTTTTTTTTCTTACCTAAAACCTTTATTTATATCCTGGGGAAAATAAAACATATAAAGGGTGATCACAAATGCTCAGAAATGGTATGAATGGAAAAATAAAACAAACCATATACATTTGAACATAAAAACAATGAACATAATGTTTAAACATCAAAATCCTGAGAAATGACTTAAAACATGGCAGTATGTAAGGAATAGATCACAATGGAACATCACTCCTGATTAAATAGCTTTGAAAAAAAACATTTAGTTGTGTAAAATCATTAATCACATGATATTATTTCCATAGTATCCAAGGCGTTGCTTCTAATACCATCATAGTGGATAATGTCTCTTTCTGAATCGTGTTCACTCCATGTTTCAGTCCTGTGACACTGAACCTGTAACTCCCCGACCCCAGCTACCCAGAGTCGGTGCATTACTTCGTAACATTGGCATGATCACAAAATATCAAGTCTCGAAAGACCGATTAGTTTAGTAGCCTTGGAAACACTAGATACATTCGTAAACGTTACATTACATCATAAAGTGAAAAACTACAATAACAAAGTCTCCATAGTCCACACTCATATCCTCTTCTGACTATCCCTGCAGGTCATTCATAAAATACTTCTTCACATCCTGGAAAATATTAAAACATTGAAAGGGGTGAGCTCAGATGCTCAGTAAGGATAACAATATTGCGGAAGCTTTCATAAATAAACATAAACATTTAAGGCAATGTATAACTAAAACAAAAGCCTTTTAAACTTGAACATCAACATAATATGGCAAAAATAAAATGAGATAATTCCATTTACTTCTTCACATGGATATTCTACTGGTCGAATAATCACATGCAATATCAATAACCACTTTCATAATGAGGGAATGTATAATGCCGGACATTCTGAAACATTTTGTCAAGGCCTCGGCCAAGACGTCTAAAATGATTAAGGCCTCGGCCAAAACCATAAATCAAATTGGGAAAGGGCCTCGGCCAATTCCACGTCTAGTTGTCTCATGAGACCTACCGATGCATCGAGGAGCTATAGCGGGCTCCACCCGTCACTTATTAAGTCCAATACATTCCTCATATGAATAGGTTTAAACATATCATAAACCATAACATAATCGTATCACATAAAACATGTATAAAGGAAACATAACATTTCCACATTTCAATCACAAGATATCAATACAACACATTGATAAAAATGCTTTCAAAACCATTTTCAATACCAAAATAGAAGAAAGTTAAAACTTTGTATTTATTTTTCATTAAAAAAATGATGGCTTGTAGAGGAAGCCGAAACTCAAATAATGGTCACGGCGGCGGAGAAGTCGTTGTCGCCGCATAAGTACGGAAAGATAAACATTCCCTTTTGTCGTTTAGCAAAACGCTTCGTATAAAAAGATTCCTTTTGAATAAACGTAAAAGTCAAAGGGGTTTATACACCGTATAAAAGAAAATTGTGTATAAAACCGAATATGCCTCAATGAAAGGAGATTGAGACGAAGTACTTAAAAGATCATTTTTAAAATAAAATAGATATGCTATGTGTATTCACTATAGGTACACATAAAGAACGTAAAAATACAAAATAGGACATAATAATATCATGACATAATTTGAAAGTAGGAGATTAACCCAAAGAATAGAAATTGGGTTAAGAAGTTCCCTTACCTCTTGTCTGACTTGACTCAACCGTTCTTTAACCTCCTGAATAATAAACTAGAGTTAATATATACCTTATTAAGAACCATTTTCAATTTCATTATCCTTATTATATCACTTATTACAATGATATGAACATTATGTAATTATTTAAGTTAATAACGGTCGTTTTGTCGATCTTTGGAACTTGAGTCAACAATAAGCTTCTTATAATTACAAGTTGTTTATGTGGTGAAATATCCATTATATCCAGAATTATATTAATGATTTAGATGTCATATATATCTTATATATCCAGTATATACATTCATTTGTAATATTACGTAACATTTAGAGGTAAGAAATGAAATGCACCGTTCATGGAGACGGTAAGCCGTACGTACGCATGAACGCTACTTTCTTTTCAATTTCATATTTAATGGAACTAATTCATAATGATATAAATGTATAATATAATTCAAGTATAATATAGTGTATAATACCATTTACTCCATCCTTTATACATCCCACATATGGCATTAACGATTCAAATCACTTTGAGGGGGCGGTAGTCCGCACTTCCTAAAATGAAATTATCGCGTTTTACCCATAATGGAAATCATAAAGTAAGCCATAAATGAGAAATACAGAAGCATAAGTAAAACATAAACACATTATATATCATATATAAATATAGTGACATCTTAATGGCCACCTTTGAAGGTGTTATATGAGTGTTGAACAATCATCGTTTCTTGAGGCAGAAATTCGCCATCCACAGAAACCGTATGTTCTTTAACCATTAGATGTAGGTGTGTGTAAGTGTAGCTCGAAATAATTCTTATAACAACATACTAGAATATTTAGGATACTGGTGTTGTTACAAAAGAATTGAATAAAAAGAGTTTAGGGGGTTGGAGAAGAAAAATAAAACAAAACAACATTAGAAAAGACATTACCTCAAAATCGGGTAACTCTTTTTGATTTGAGCCAAAGGCTTCCTTGGGAAGAGTTCTGCCCAAAGTGAGGCTTCTATGATTAAGTTAGAAATGTTGGGAGAGTATTTGGGCAGAGGTTGGCCGGGCCAAATGGCTTGAAAGTGTAAATGAGGTGGGAGAGGTGGGGGCCTTTCATAAGTGGAGAGGAGGGGCACTTTTGGAAAGATTGAAATGTTACATTATTTCACAATGCTTTTCGGATTATAAAGGTCCCACACTTATATAATTCAAGGCTAAGGTGATAAGGTTTTGAAATATCTTCATCCAATAGGCTTTGGACAAGTGTAAGCCTTGGATTTTTCATTATCTTCTCATTTTATTTAAATCGTTAAATAATGAGGTCATCGCCACATCATAATTATGTCATAAATAATTTAATTTATTTAATGTCTAAAAATTATAAAACAAATACTATGATGTAGGAAATATTTTTATCTTTCTAATGAATATTTATAATCAAAATTTGGACTTGTGTAACCCCACGTAAAAATTGTTTTAGTAAACCATTTTATGTTTGTGTCATTTTTTACTTTAACATTAAATAAAGGTATTTATGTCATTTTCTAACTAAAGTGGCTCCATGGGGTCCCCAAGTTGACCCATGGGTTGTCTTGGTCGGCCATGACTCATCCAATAGGAGTAGGACAAGTGTCATGCTCATCTCATATTATAAAAACATTATTTGTACCTTAAACTACACTAATTACCTCTAATCGCGATTAAGAACTTAAAAGTTACTATTCACCAAAAAATTATTTTAATCTCATTGAACCACATTTTAATTCTTAATGACAACCATGTATGTCGGATTTTTGAAAATCAAATCACAGAAGTGGTAATATTTCATTTAAACGAAAAATCAGTTATTTAACTACCACTTAGTGGTTTCACTATTCATCAAAAATTGATGTTTTTCAGAAAAAGGCCAAAATTTCACCCTAAGATATAATTGATATTCCGAATTCAAAAATGATATCTATTTTAAAAAATTCCAAACATATAAGTTGTATTAATTAATTTTATAATTAATTCCCGATGTTACAACAAATAGCGTGTTTTTAAGAAACAATTTATATCAAAAGATTGGCAATTGTTTATGTCCAATTTCAATGTCAAATTAATTCTAATGACCACCATTGGATAAAATGATAAAAATATATTCCAATTATACTTTAAAACCACTAAATAGTATAATTTATCACTATTAATTATTTTTATTAAAAAAGTTGTTTTAAGTATTTTTCACTATTCATAATAATTTGGAAGTTCTCGGAAAATTACAAAAAATTCAACATAGGCTAATTTCAATATTAGGAATACAAAAATGAAGTCCATTTTGAAATATAAAATTTCTATAAATTTAAAAGGTGGTTATTACTATTCATAACGGCTACTTTGATTAGTTGCGGTGTGTTAGAACTCGAACTTGCGTACAATGCAAGCTATTGCATTATTGAATGAGAAGCGTATCGTGGAAGCTCGGGGTGTTACATTCTCCCCTCCTTCAATAAATTGCATCCTCGCAATTTGAAATTTTTCTTTGATAATAAAAGGTTGAAAATAGAAAATACCTTTGTGGAAAACCCACATCGGAAATAAGGTTAATAAATATATAACATTAAAAGAAAGCAGGATAAGTACAAAGGTCACCCGATATAGCCCATTCTAGGATTCTGTGAAAATATGGATAAGGAAGAAAAACAAACCATCAAGGTCTGATGGAGAGTTATAGAAAACAGGATTAGGAGAAAGTTTAACCATAAGAAAATCACAAACTTGTGATTGGTTAAACGGTCATTGAATCCCCAGTTGGAAAAGATAACCAACAACATTTTTGTTTTAAGTTACCTTTTATAATGTTGAGGAATTTATTTATGAGATTTACTAAGAACGTAAGGGAATATACATACTTGTTATGTATACTTTCATTCGTTAATAAATTTTTACCACAAACCCAACTTTTACTCCAAATGGCAACAGAACTCAAAAATATTCTATTTATCCTAATTGTATAAGGTTCAAAATGTTAACACATACCATTTAGATTAGTAAAACTATTTTGTAATAACCAGGGACTTCCTGTAGGCTAGTGGTAGGAAATAAAGGCTTGTCGCACTATGGTTGTGGGTTCGATTCCTGCAGCTTTGTCCGACGCGACGGGTTATTCCCCACCCTGCAGGTTGTCCTTTTCCTAAAAATATAGTACTATACTATTCCAAAAATAATCTTCATAAATGTTTTAACCTTAAACAATACTATCCATAGTTCAACTTAATCCACTCCAACCTTTATAGTTATCCAAAATACCTTCATCCAGACTTTCTCTAAAAGGTCTCTAAATTCCAAAATCAATTGTAACATCAGATTCCCCAAACAAAGAAAAGTTTCTCTTATTGTCACATACTAAAAATATGATTACCTTAATCATATTAAAACCTTACTAAAACCAAAAAGTTCTGCAGTACAATCCATATATATATATTACATTATTCTTATAACCAGAATATAATCCTTGAGTCCAAAAGCACCAATACATTAGTTATTCTGCTTCAACCGTAGTAACAGCATAAGATTGTCCTTGATCCCTTGGCCTTTTCTGAGGTAAGTTTCCCTGACGCTTAGGACATTCATTTGCATAATGACCCATTTCTCTACAATTGTAGCATTCAACTTTGACAGCCTCTTTCTTTCCCTTACAATCACGATCCTGGTGACCCTTTTCTCCACATTTATAACAAACTCCCATTCCTTTTAGGCAAGTACCAGGGTGATTCTTCCCACAATTATCACATAATGGAAAATCCTTCATTCCCTTTTTCCCTTTATCTGTCTCTTGTTCCACCGTTCTCTTCTTCTCTTGCTTTACTTTGTTGTCATAAGACTTAGAGAATTCCTTTTCTGTCTTGATAGCACACGAGACAATATCTTCGTATGATGAGAAGGATTGTGATACCAAAGCTCGACGGAGAAATGGTTTTAACCCATCAAAGAAACGATCAATCATACTCCTTGGGTTACGTATATAATCGGCAGCATGCCTCGCTAACCTTGTAAAGTTAGCCTCATACTTTGCGACATTCTCATCCTCCTTCTGCCTCAGACTCAGAAATTGCCTTTCCATATCTGCTCGATGGTCACGAGGAAAGTATTTTTCTAAGAAAAGATCTTTGAACTCCCTCCATTCCATATTCGATACGTCATCATCTTCCATTGTGTTTTGAATCAGCGACCACCACTGATCGGCATCTCCAGTGAGGCGGTAAACTGCCATGACAACCTTCTCCCTTTCACTACTCCCCAAGGCATGGAATATTTTCTCTAAGGAATTTATCCATTGCTCAGCTATTATAGGATTTGTACTCCCATTAAAGGTTGGTGGTTGTTGCCTCATGAAACGATCTAGCATTGATCCTCCACGTTGCGGATCAGGGTGCTCCATAGGAGTAAGGTTATTATTCATAACCTGAGTGAGTTGTCCCAGTATGGTAATAAGTTGATCAGCACCAGTTGTATCTCCAGATCCACAATAATTATCTTGATCAGGAGGGCAATCCCTACACGGAGTTCGTGCATTGATACGGTTTCCATTCCTTCCACTAGGCGCCATTTCTAAACAATGGCATAAACTAGATTAGTTTATGAATCAAAATACATAATTCCATACTTATAAAACACTTAACATAAACTGAACTATTTATGGATATAATCCATAATCATAAAAAGAAATGTTTTCTTTGAGAAAGTATATACTCATAACCCTTCATAGTGGTTTGTAAATAAAATGAGAATTATCCTAAGCATATCCCCCGGGAGTGTCGTAACCAAGAGTGCAGCAAGGCCCGTTGTCGTGCACCAGTTCCCGTTCGAGTCTAGCTCAAAGCGGTGTTTTCGGGTTTTACCCCTAGGTACATCTGTGCCAGAGCCGCCTCAACCTGCTCGTATCCAGACAGGGATGTATTGCTCGGAAAAGTCATAACATCTCTATAATACCAAAATTCTAGGAAGTTCTTCTATACTAATCCTCAAAGTCTATCTTTGGGCTATGTGCTCTAATCAGAGTTTATCTAAATCTAGCTTCCAAGGTTAGTACTAAACTGCCTCTGATACCAACTGTAACGCCCCGACCCCAGCTACCCAGAGTCGGTGCATTACTTCGTAACATTGGCATGATCACAAAAGATCAAGTCTCGAAAGACCGATTAGTTTAGTAGCCTTGGAAAAACTAGATACATTCGTAAACGTTACATTACATCATGAAGTGAAAAACTACAATAACAAAGTCTCCATAGTCCACACTCATATCCTCTTCTGACTATCCCTGCAGGTCATTCATAAAATACTTCTTCAAATCCTGGAAAATATTAAAACATTGAAAGGGGTGAGCTCAGATGCTCAGTAAGGATAACAATATTGCGGAAGCTTTCATAAATAAACATAAACATTTAAGGCAATGTATAACTAAAACAAAAGCCTTTTAAACTTGAACATCAACATAATATGGCAAAAATAAAATGAGATAATGCCACTTACTTCTTCACATGGATATTCTACTGGTCGAATAATCACATTCAATATCAATAACTACTTTCATAATGAGGGAATGTATAATTCCGGACATTCTGAAACATTTTGTCAAGGCCTCGGCCAAGACGTCTAAAATGATTAAGGCCTCGGCCAAAACCGTAAATCAAATTGGGAAAGGGCCTCGACCAATTCCACGTCTAGTTGTCTCATGAGACCTACTGATGCATCGAGGAGCTATAGCGGGCTCCACCCGTCACTTATTAAGTCCAATACATTCCTCATATGAATAGGTTTAAACATATCATAAACCATAACATAATCGTATCACATAAAACATGTATAAAGGAAACATAACATTTCCACATTTCAATCACAAGATATCAATACAACACATTGATAAAAATGCTTTCAAAACCATTTTCAATACCAAAATAGATGAAAGTTAAAACTTTGTATTTATTTTTCATTAAAAAAATGATGGCTTGTAGAGGAAGCCGAAACTCAAATAATGGTCACGGCGGCGGAGAAGTCGTTGTCGCCACATAAGTACGGAAAGATAAACATTCCCTTTTGTCGTTTAGCAAAACGCTTCGTATAAAAAGATTCCTTTTGAATAAACGTTAAAGTCAAAGGGGTTTATACACCGTATAAAAGAAAATTGTGTATAAATCCGAATATGCCTCAATGAAAGGAGATTGAGACGAAGTCCTTAAAAGATCATTTTTAAAATAAAATAGATATGCTATGTGTATTCACTATAGGTACACATAAAGAACATAAAAATACAAAATAGGACATAATAATATCATGACATAATTTGAAAGTAGGAGATTAACCCAAAGAATAGAAATTGGTTTAAGAAGTTCCCTTACCTCTTGTCTGACTTGACTCAACCGTTCATTAACCTCCTGAATAATAAACTAGAGTTAATATATACCTTATTAAGAACCATTTTCAATTTCATTATCCTTATTATATCACTTATTACAATGATATGAACATTATGTAATTATTTAAGTTAATAACGGTCGTTTTGTCGATCTTTGGAACTTGAGTCAACAATAAGCTTCTTATAATTACAAGTTGTTTATGTGGTGAAATATCCATTATATACAGAATTATATTAATGATTTAGATGTCATATATATCTTATATATCCAGTATATACATTCATTTGTAATATTACGTAACATTTAGAGGTAAGAAATGAAATGCACCGTTCATGGAGACGGTAAGCCGTACGTATGCATGAACGCTACTTTCATTTCAATTTCATATTTAATGGAACTAATTCATAATTATATAAATGTATAATATAATTCCAGTATAATATAGTGTATAATACCATTTAATCCATCCTTTATACATCCCACATATGTCATTAACGATTCAAATCACTTTGAGGGGGCGGTAGTCCGCACTTCCTAAAATGAAATTATCGCGTTTTACCCATAATGGAAATCATAAAGTAAGCCATAAATGAGAAATACATAAGCATAAGTAAAACATAAACACATTATATATCATATATAAATATAGTGAGATCTTAATGGCCACCTTTGAAGGTGTTATATGAGTGTTGAACAATCATCGTTTCGTGAGGCAGAAATTCGCCATCCACAGAAACCGTATGTTCTTTAACCATTAGATGTAGGTGTGTGTAAGTGTAGCTCGAAATAATTCTTATAAAAACATACTAGTATATTGAGGATACTGGTGTTGTTACAAAAGAATTGAATAAAAAGAGTTTTGGGGGTTGGAGAAGAAAAATAAAACAAAACAACATTAGAAAAGACTTTACCTCAAAATCGGGTAACTCTTTTTGATTTGAGCCAAAGGCTTCCTTGGGAAGAGTTCTGCCCAAAGTGAGGCTTCTATGAGTAAGGGAGGAATTTTGGGAGAGTATTTGGGCAGAGGTTGGCCGAGCCAAATGGCTTGAAAGTGTAAATGAGGTGGGAGAGGTGGGGGCCTTTCATAAGTGGAGAGGAGGGGCACTTTTGGAAAGATTGAAATGTTACATTATTTCACAATGCTTTTCGGATTCTAAAGGTCCCACACTTATATAATTCGAGTCTAAGGTGATAAGGTTTCGAAATATCTTCATCCAATAGGCTTTGGACAAGTGTAAGCCTTGGATTTTTCATTATCTTCTCATTTTATTTAAATCGTTAAATAATGAGGTCATCGCCACATCATAATTATGTCATAAATAATTTAATTTATTTAATGTCTAAAAATTATAAAACAAATACTATTATGTAGGAAATCGTTTTATCTTTCTAATGAATATTTATAATCAAAATTTGGACTTGTGTAACCCCACGTAAAAATTGTTTTAGTAAAACATTTTATGTTTGTGTCATTTTTTACTTTAACATTAAATAAAGGTATTTATGTCATTTTCTAACTAAAGTGGCTCCATGGGGTCCCCAAGTTGACCCATGGGTTGTCTTGGTCGGCCATGACTCATCCAATAGGAGTAGGACAAGTTTCATGCTCATCTCATATTATAAAAACATTATTTGTACCTTAAACTACACTAATTACCTCTAATCGCGATTAAGAACTTAAAAGTTACTATTCACCAAAAAATTATTTTAATCTCATTGAACCACATTTTACTTCTTAATGACAACCATGTATGTAGGATTTTTGAAAATCAAATCACAGAAGTGGTAATATTTCATTTAAACGAAAAATCAGTTATTTAACTACCACTTAGTGGTTTCACTATTCATCAAAAATTGAAGTTTTTCAGAATAAGGCCAAAATTTCACCCTAAGATATAATTGATATTCCGAATTCAAAAATGATGTCTATTTTACAAAATTCCAAACATATAAGTTGTATTAATTAATTTTATAATTAATTGCCGCTGTTACAACAAATAGCGTGTTTTTAAGAAACAATTTATATCAAAAGATTGGCAATTGTTTATGTCCAATTTCAATGTCAAATTAATTCTAATGACCACCATTGGATAAAATGATAAAAATATATTCCAATTATACTTTAAAACCACTAAATAGTATAATTTATCACTATTAATTATTTTTATTAAAAAAGTTGTTTTAAGTATTTTTCACTATTCATAATAATTTGGAAGTTCTCGGAAAATTACAAAAAATTCAACATAGGCTAATTTCAATATTAGGAATAAAAAAATGAAGTCCATTTTGAAATATAAAATTTCTATAAATTTAAAAGGTGGTTATTACTATTCATAACGGCTACTTTGATTAGTTGCGGTGTGTTAGAACTCGAACTTGCGTACAATGCAAGCTATTGCATTATTGAATGAGAAGCGTATCGTGGAAGCTCGGGGTGTTACAGAACCAGATTAACTTACCATTCCATGTTTGACTATCTCATGAGATATAAATCTTTACCCAATGCATTGGAGGGATATATAGGCCCCTCTATCTAATAATGAAATCATTTTTACTTGGGAAACAAAATAAACTAAAAACATTCATCACAACCCAAATAATAAAATGGGTTTCATAAACATCATCCCATTATCACAAAATCCATATAAAAAAAAGGATATAATTTCATCATAAAAAAATTTAAACCATGTAAATCATAGAAACATTATACATCAAATATACACATATGAAATATTGTCATCTTAGATGGAAAATGGGTTTTATAAAACAATTGAATGAATTATTGAGGAAAATATCATTTCTTCTTAAAATTTAGTTTCTTTTCCCAAAATTCCCTGAAATTTTAAAATAAAAGTAATTTTTTTTAAATAGTCATAAAATATTTTAGAGTAAAATTCATGAAAATAAGGAGTTATGAATCCGAAAAAATCTGTTCACGCCGTATAAGTTTAATATAACTTTATTCTCATACTTTTTTCGGAAAAGTAAAAAAGTTCCCAGTGTGGTAAATAAAAGTAGAATCCTTTCATAACATGTGGTAAATTTCAAAAATGGGTAAAAATGAATTTAAAAATACATGAATTGTATTTATAAAACATGGGGATGAATGATAATAATAACCCCGGTCAATACTTATGAATAACAATCTCAGATAAGAACGAGATTGGAATAGTTATCCCTGACCTTAGGTCTGATATGCTTTGTACATATCCGAACATCCTGTATAATGATTTAAATAATTTCATTGACTAATTAAAGAAACATATTCATTGTTATGATATCATATATGGTTTACTTATGACTTTATATTACCCGTTATTTTGTAAATCCATGTTAAAGCAGCTTTTTGGGTAAAATCGTTTCATTTATCGTACGTGTTTTGATTTGTTGTTCATGATATTATTATTACTTATATCATGATTTAATTTCGTCCATAATGTAAATAATGATTTATATATCATATATATTCAGTATATATATATATATAATAGATAGATTAATGAAATGAAATACACCGTTCATGGAGACGGTAGGCCGTACGTACGCATGAACGCTGTTTTCCTTTCCTTATTGAATTAAATGGAATTAAGTAGATAACATACATATATATATATACATAAATCCATTAGCATTATTATTTCATATACTTCATGATTACTTATTATTTATAATTTATAATCATTTTTTAATTTTTAACATGGAAAATGAATCGCATCGCGTCGTGGAGACGGTAATCTGTAAGTACGCACGAGCGATGATATTGTTCCCATATTTATAGAATGGAATTGTAGTGGATGATATAATATCAAAGAATCATTATGATGTTATAATAATCATATATAGTTATTCTTTACACCATTATACCCATCCATGTAAGGTGGTGGTGGAAAAAATATTACACCACGGCGTAGAGACAGTATTTCGTATGTACGCATGCGTGATGATTTCGTTTTCCCTAGGATGGGTAGAAGTTGAAATGTGGATGTTTCATCTTTATAATAACATATAATTATATAATTAATACATATATTATTACATTATAATTAAAAAACTAAATAAGTAGAAGTTTAAAAAGAATGAAAGTTGAAAGAACCGTTAGAAGAGATTACCTCTTCTTCAACACGCCTATTTGAAACTTCCTCTTAGGGCACTAAAATTGGTATTTGAAGAATACTAGGACCACTAGAATATTTCTAGGGAAGTTGAGAATGGAAATGGGTAGGGGTGGCCGTTCTTGAAGGCTCAAAGATGTGTAAAGATTATAGAGAGGAGGTTCCCTTTTATAAGGGAGGAGAGGGGTAGCTTTGGAATCCTAAAAAATATTAGTTTAATATAAATTCAAAACCCACATAAAAACCTCAAATAATTATTCAATTCGAATATTAAATGATATAAGGTTGTAATATCTTCAAACAATTAAATTTAGGCATGTTTTGATCTTATTTTAAATAGTATCTTTTTGATTTATCCTTATTTAATCTATTTAATTTTAATTCTGGTAATAAAATTATAAATTATAAATTGTTATAAATAATAACTTTTGTGTTGTTAATTTCACATAATAGGATACTTTATGAAATTTTCGATTATATAGATTTCAATTTAAAATTTTTAAATACTTTTGTGATTTTTAAAAAATTTAATAATATATAATTTTTATAAAATAACAATAGTGTCAATTTTTACACTATTCATATATTTGACTTTAAATAATTACCAAATATAGGATATATTCTAACTAAAATATTGAATAGGTTTATAACATGTCATATTCATCTATAAAATTAGTGGATCACAATAAATTGTTCATATAATATTTATTTTACTATTTGTAAAACCATTTATTTGATACTTCTCTTAATAAAATAATTTCTACAACATTTTTTTATAATTATAAATATACTTATTTGTTGCATAATAATTAAAAAAATACTAGGATGAAGATAAATCTTATATATTTTATAATAATACTTTTAGTCCGATTTATATTCTAAAACACCCATCTTTTAAAATGTTATATTTAATAAATTATGAAGGCGAAAACCTTGACGTCAGTTAAAATAAAATAATATAAGGGTCATAATCACTTTTATAATAATCCAAACGACCGAGTTTCCAGATCCAGCGGTGATTCTGTGGCTACGGTGACTCCTTCGTCTCGGGTTCCTGCGGTGACTCTTCTGGTGCTCGGCGAGTTCTGGCGGTGATTCTGTGGCTGCGGTGGTGCTTCGTGGACTCGGTCGTCTCCCCATTCGTACTGTTTTGGCAGCGCGGTGCCGGGCCGCGACCGAGTTTCCAGATCCAGCGGCCCAAGACCTCCGCCTTGACTTCGGTGTGTGCTGTTGTTGCTTCGTCGTGGTCTTCGAGTGCGTAATGGGTGGCGGCGACGGGATCTGAGCAGCGGGTCTCCAATTTGGCGTACTGGTCTCTTCTGTTTTCTCTTTTTGCTGTTAGTGGGATGAGGTGATGGATTTCTTGCTATTGTCAACTGCAATTTTGTGTTGGTGTGTTTTGGATGAATCTTCTCCGGGTTCTCTTGGATTTGTGTTGCGTGATGGTGGAATTGCTCCCTCGGTGATCTGATCTCGCTGATTTTCTTGCTGAATGGTGGACCAGTATTTCGGATTTGATTCTCTTCTGTGATTTGTTTTTTCTTTTTCGAGATTTGTTTTCGGGAAGATCTCTGGAATGAAGTCGTGGTTGCAGTAATTGCAGTGATGATATGATGTTGAAATCTGGAAGTTTTGATGTTTTTGTTTGATGAAGATGATGAACTGCTGGTTGAAGTGTTGAATCAGCGGTATGGGTCTTTGGTTTTGGGTGTAATGGTTTGGTTTGTAATTGACTATGTTTGGTGGGGACTTCTGATTGGGTTTGGGCAGGATGTTCGCCCTCATCCATCTCCTTATTTACTACACTTTTTATTTATTTTAATAAATGGTCAGGGGTTATTCCTCTGACTGAACTTTCCTGGTATAGACAAAAAATATGATTTGGTCAGGTTTGTGAGCCTTTTAATGGGTATTATTATTTCAATAAAAACTATATTACTTATTGTTCACTAAATAAATAATTTCTGCATCATTAATGTATAAGCTATTAAGGTAATTAAATATCTCTTAAAATTTATAAATAAATTACCATGATAATGAAAAACATTTTATCTTTCAAATTATTTTTTATAACTAAATTTATATTCTTTATAAACTTATATTTAAAATACTTTAATTATTAAAGTTGAGTGAGACATATTTCACTTTCCTTTAAATAAAATAAACTAATGATCTTAATCACCTCCCAGTGGGTTCTAATGGATTCCATTTCGACTCAAATATGCCTTAGGATGAAATATACACATCCCATTATATTAAGACAATTGTTAGGGTAATTTTATAATATAATATTTACCATTAATTACCCGATTAACCATTTACTATGGTAAATAAAAATTATTGTAGTTACTATTCATAGTGCCCAAAAATAAAAAGTAGCCTATTAACATAATTTGGACCCACTTATTTCAAATATGGAATCCATTTTTCTAAACCCAATACCCAAAAGTTACAGAAATTAATTTAAAATAAATCTTGTTGTTAAGAAAATGAGTTTTTAATGTTAAAACATTGCAAAAGATGGAAATGATTTTACCTATGAATTAAATGTAAAATCAATGAAAATGTCATTAATTATATTAAATGGTAAAAATATATTCTAATTATACATTAAAACCATTCAATATTTTAATTTATCTTTATAAATTATTATGATGAAAAAAGTTGTTTTTAATTAAAATATAGCGTGTTTTTAATATTCATTAAAATATGAATGTTATCAGAAAAATATAAAACATTTATTCAATGTAAATTTTTATATCCTAATTCAATATAAGAATTTTATATTGTAAAATTTAACTTATAAACTTGTCAAAAATTATATTTAAAATGGTTGTGCCATCAAAAGGAGGCAAAACTGCATTTTTTGAATAATACCTATTTTACCTGAAAAATTTATTTTGTTCTCATACCATGTTCTATAAAATGTATAATATGATTTATAATGTCATAAAATTCAAATTTTATTTACTACTATTCATAACGGCTAGTTTATAATAATATTATAACCATATATCGTTGTTTAGTGAAACCTTGTATTGTGTACAACACACACAATAGAGGAAGGTTGTGATTGCATATAATGCAAGCCAAGTAAGGGTTTCATGTAGTGAATGACTCCTTTGTTGTTGTGTATAACAAAATCTAACCATATTTCATTTATACATTGAATATATATATATACACAGCCATTTTTTCATAGAATAACTACTATCAAACAAATTTGAAATTCTGTATAACGCGATCCCAGATTAGTGTTGCATATATTGAAAGCTAATATGGTGTTGCTTATAGCTCAAGATAATCTTGGTGTAGCGTAAAACATAAGACATTGAAAAAATTAAAAAAATATTATATAAATTCTCGGGTTGTTACATTCTACCCCCCCTTAAAATGAATTTTTCCCTCGAAATTCGTCAGTGTTATAAATCGATTACTATTCATAGAAACCCACATCGTAAAAAAGAATACTAAAACTTAATTTTAAAAACTAAAGTATGAAACATAACGATTTCCCAAAGTAACTCATCACTGGGTTTCCATATAGGAGAACATAGGTGAAAATATGGATATGGATGAAAACTTTAACCATCATGTTCTGATGGAGAGTGATAGAGAACATGGCTATGAAAAAGCCAACAATCACAAAACCATCAATTTGTGATGTTCTAAGGTACCATCTGATTCATCCGATATGAGTGAACTAATACAACATTTTTGGGTTTCAAGATCAATTCCCTAATGTTGAAGAATCTTAATTAGAAGAAATAATTACTTTATTTTGGTATAATCTCACCGTTTTTCGTGCCTTGAAAAATTTCCACATCATCTCTAAAAGAAATGAAGTTGAATTTTTTCATTCGTGAGGTGTTAGCAAATCATGTGATAAAATGATGGGTCATTCCATATGTCTCAAAAAAAGGTCAAAAAAAGTTATCATATATACATAAGTCCATATATGTTAAGGTTAATCATATGTTATTCCAAAAATGGACTTATACTTCATCTATCAAACTGCTTAATATAATAAAACTAGTTTCTACTAACCAGGGACTTCCTGTAGGCTAGTGGTAGGCGATAAAGGCCTGTCGCACTTTAGTTGTGGTTTCGATTCCCACATCATTGTCTGACGCAACAGGTTATTGCCCATCCTGCAGGTTGTCATTTTTCTAAAACTACATTATTATAACATCCCATCATTAATATTGAAAAAAAGATATAGCATTAGACAATACTAATTTATGTCCAACATAATACATTCCAATCTTTTGGCTTATCCAAAATAATTTTGTCCAAGCTCATAGTATTAAGAAAACAATTCCTAGAAATTTCATCTACCGAGCAAGTGAATACCATCATTTATCCCCAATATATCATACGATATATCTTATTGGTCACATTTCCAAACATATGAATACCTCGATCATGTATTCTATTGAAAAATTAATACCCATTTAACCTTAGAGAAAACATGGAAGCGGTCAAAAGTTAACTCATTCAACATACAAAAATACCAAAATTTTTATATACTCAAACCATGATATCATTTTGTCCTTATATCAGTCATGAGTTCATGAATACTATCATACATATCATTTTCACTGTATCCCTTCATTATGAACATATCATATACATTCCAAAAATATTGAAATAACCTTTAATGGTTACTGGTACCATTCAACATATACTATCAAATACTTAGGAAAAACAATATTGTAACAATCCTTAGATGTGTCTTTATTCCATAGTACCATTACCTATACAACATAACTCTTGATAAACATAAATCATTCCACTACCTTCATAAAACATTGACTGAGCTTCATCATTGTATTCCTCAACACATCTTTCATCTCATATACCATTTGTAGTCTCTTCATCATCATCAAAATAAATACTACCTATACGACCATGCAGGTTCTCTTCATGAGATTTTAACTTGGGGAATTGGTTTACATAATGCTCGTACATTACACATTTAAAACATTAAAACATTGTTTATGTCTTAGCAATACCATTATCCTTGTCGATGGTGTTAACTGAACCATTTCCATTGCAATTACTGTCTTTGTGTCCTTATTTTCCACAGCCAAAGCATCTTCCAGTTCTTTTGAAACATTCCCCTTGATTCCTCTTCCCACATGACTTACACGAGGGAAATTTAACTTTCTTTCCACTATGATCATCTTTAAACTCCAAATTTCACTTATTAGCTGAGTCAAGAATCTTACTAAAGTTGAGATTATTGATCATATTATGTGATTGCTGGTTAGGAATAATAACTATTTTTTTCCTTCAAAATTCCATATCATTTGGTAGCTCCTGAAGAATATCATTCCATTGTCTATCAAATCCTCCATTATCATGAATCGTCCTATTTCCAGCCATTTTTTAAAACCCCAAATGAATAGTGTGAGTGGAAAAAATCAGGCTAGGAAAACAGCATAATAAAGGGGGAGTACCTTCAAAATCTAACATCTTGTGTTCAATTATAATATGGTTCGATAATTCTAGGATAATAATCTATACATATACTTAAACTTAGGGACATCCTAAGACATACCTTAGAAATATCTCTAGGTATCTCACTAATGTTTTCTCATCCTAGTCTCCAAAGGATAACTAAACATTCCCTATGATACCAACTATAGCGGTATAGAATTACTTCCAGTGGACTATAAGTGATACCTATCAGGGCAATCCATTGGTGGATTCACCCCCTGGGCGGGAAAAACCACCAAAACCAGTGGCATTCATTTCCTCATGAAGCCCTTGGGCAGAGAGCCATGCTTCATCCAACGGTTACATTGTGAGAGTTCCCAATGATCAGATTCATTATTACCTCCTTTTCCTTTGATACAAACTGTAGAGACCCAAATCATTACGTACATTACATTAATTTTGTGGAATACTTAATACATAACAAAAAAACACACAAGGAGTGTAATAGATTAGTGTCTTTTGAAACTCAAGACATAATCTTCTAATCGTGGTGAAAGATCCTCAACATAACCCAAAAAGATCTTCCACTTTTTTTTTCTTACCTAAAACATTTTTTTATATCTAGTGGAAAAAAAACATATAAAGGATGAGCTAAAATGATCAGAAAGGGTATGAAAGGAGAAAATAAAACAAACCATATAAATTTTAACATAATAAAATGAACATAATGTTTAAACATAAAAATTTTAAGCAATGACATAAAAGATGGAAGAACGTAAGGAATAGATCATAATGGAATATCAATCATTATAAAATAGTATGGAAATAAAACATGTAATATTGTAAAAACATTAACCACATGATATTATTTAAATAGTAGCCAAGTCATTGCTTCAAAAATCATATTAGTGGACAATGTCTCTTTCTGAATCGAGTTCACTCCTCGTTTCAGTCCTGTAACACTGAACCAGATTAACCTAACATTCCAGACATGTCTATCTCATTAGATATAAATCTTTACCCAATGAATTTGAGGTAGATATAGGTCCCAGCCATCTCATAATGAAATCATTTTTACTTGTTCAACAAAATAAACATAAAACATTCATCTTAACCCAAATAATAAAATGGGTTTCATAAACATAATCCCATCATAACATAATCCAAAAAATGGATATAATTTCACCATAATAAAAGTTAAACCATGTAAATCATAGTGACATTATACTTCAAACATACACATATGAAATAATTTCATCTTAGAAAGAAAAATCTTTTGATAAAACACTTGAATGAATTCTTGAGGAAAATATCCTTTCTTCTGAAAAATCATTTTCTTATCAAAAAATTCCATGAAATTTTAAAAAAAATTATTTTGTTGAAAATAGTCATAAAATATTGTAGAGTAAGCTTCATGAAAACGATGCATTATGAAACTGTAAAAATCTGTTCACGCCGTATAAGTTAAATATAACATTATTCTCGTACTTTTGTCATAAAAGTAAAAAAGGTCCCCATGTGGTAAAACAAAGTATGATTCCATTAATAACATGTGTTAAATTTAAAAAATGGGTAAAAAGGACATTAAAAATACATGAAAACATTGATAGAAAACATGGGCATGGATGATAACAATAACCCCAGTAAATACTTACGAATAACAATCTCGGATAAGAATGATATTGGAATAGTTATCCCTTACCTTAGGTCTGATATGCTTTGTACGTATCCGAAACTTCAATATAATGATTTAAATAATTTCATTTAATTATTATAGAATCAAATTCATTTTTAGGATATCATATATGGTTCACTTATGACTTTATATTACCCGTTCTTTGGTAAATCCATTTTAAAGCAGTGTTTTGGGTAAAATCGTTTCATTTATCGTATGAGTTTTGATTTGTTGTTATCGATATTATTATTACATATATCATGATTTAATTACTTCCAGAATTTAATTCATGATTTATATATCATATATATACAGTATATATATATATATATAATAGATAGATGAATAGAATGAAATACACCATTCATGGAGACGGTAGGTCGTACGAACACATTAACAATGTTTTCCATTCCATATTGACTCGAATGGAATTAAGTAGATGACATAAATTTAAATATAAATAAATACAGTAGCATTATTATGTCATATATTTCATTATTACTTATCATATAAACTTTATAATCTTTTTTGAATTGTTAACCTGGAAATGAATCTCATCGCGTCCTGGAGACGGTAATCTGTACGTACGCACGAGCGATGATATCGTTCCCATATTTATTGAATATAATTGTAGTGGATGATATTATATCATAGAATCAGTTTTATGTTATCATAATAATATATAGTTATTCTTTACACCATTATACCCATCCAAGTATGGTGGTGGTGGAAAAACAGATTACACCACGTCGTGGAGACAGTATTCCGTACGTACGAACGCGCGGTGATTTCATTTTCCATAGGATGGATAGAAGGTGAAATGGGGTTGTTTAATATTTATAATAACATATCATTATATAATTAATACAGATGTTATTACTTTATAAAGAAACAACTAAATAAGAATAAGTTGAAGAAGAAAGAAACTAAAATGAATCGTTAGAAGTGATTACCTCTTCTTTGACAGGCCTCTCTAAAACCACCACTTAGGGCACTAAATTTGTTATCTAAAGAATACCAGTACCTCTAAAATATTTCTAGGGATGTTTGTAAGGGAAATTAGCAGGTTTTGGCCGAGCATGAAGGTTCAACGTTTTGTAAAGATGATAGGGAGGAGGTGCCCTTTTATGAGGGAAGAGAGGGGAACCTTTGGAATCCTCAAGAATATTAGTTTATTATAAATTCAAACCGCACATAAAAACCTCCAAAAATAACTCAATTCTAATAATAGACGAGATAGGGTTTTAATCCCATCAAAAAATCGAATTTACACATGTGTTGATCTTATTTTAATTCTTATTGTTTTGATTTATCCTTATTTAATCTATTTAATTTTATTTGTGGTAATAAAAATCAAAGTATTTAATGGTTATAAATAATCGATTATCTATTGTTAATTTTCCATAATTGGATAATTTATGAAATTTTAGACTATATAAAATTCTATTTATAATTTTTAAATATTTTTGTGATTTTTAATCAATTTAATAACATGTTATTGTTATAAAATAACAACAGTGTCGATTTTGACACTATTCATTTATTTGAATTTAAATAAAATCCACATAGAGGATGTATTCTAAATAAAATATTTAATAGGTTCCTAGAATGTCATATTAATCTATAAAATTAGTTTATAATATTAAATAGTTCATATAATATTTATTTTACTATATTTAAAACCATTTATTTGATACTTGTCAAAATAAAATTATTTATACAACATTGTTGTATAATTATTAAGTATACTTATTTGGTGCATTAAAAATAATAATAAATACTATAATGAAGATTAATCTTATATATCTCATAAGAAAACTTTTAGTTGGATTTATATTATAAAACACCAATATTTTCAAATGTTATATTTATTAATTTTTGAAGGAGACAACTATGATAATGTTTAAAATAAAATAATATATGTGTCATAATCACATTAATAAAACTCAAAACGGTCATTTATTCGGTCATTGGATGATTATGGTGTATATATAAACTATATATATGTTTTGGTCAGGTTTGTGAACCTTTTAATGAGTATTATTATTTCAATAAAAACTATATTACTTATTTTTCACAAAATAAATAATTTCTGCTTCATTAATGTAGAAGCTACTAAGGTAATTAAATATCTTTTAAAAATTATAAATAAATTACCATGATAAAGAGAAACATTTTATATTTTAAATTATTATTTATAACAAAATTTATATTTTTATAAACTTATATTATAAATACTTTAATTAATAAAGTTGAGTGATACATATTTCACTTTCCTTTAAATAAAATAAACTAGTGGTCTTAATCACCTCCATGTGGCTTCCAATAGATTCCATTTCGACCCAAATATGACTTAGGTCTAAATATAAGCATCCAATTATATTAATACATGTGTTAGGGTAATTTTATATTATTATATTTACCCTTAATTAACCGATTTACCTTTTACTATGGTAAATAATTTTTACCGTAGTTACTATTCATAATGTTAAAAATAAAAATTATCCTATTAAAAGAATTTGGACCCACTGATTCCAAATATGGAATCCATTTTCTAAATTCAATACACAAATTTTTCATAAATTAATTTAAAATAAATCCAATTCTTAAGAAAATGAGTTTTAAAAGTTAAAACATTGCAAAAGATTGAAATAATTTTACATATTATTCAATGTAAAATAAATGCTAATGAAATAAATTATATTAAATGGTAAAAGTATATTCTATTTATATATTAAACCCATTAAATATTATAATTTAACCATATAAATTATTATGATGAAAAAAGATGTTTTTAATTAAAATATAGCGTGTTTTTACTATTCATTTAATTATGAATGTTATCAGAAAAATATCAAAAATTTATCCAATGTAAATTTTTATATCCTAATTCAAAATAAAAAGTTTATTTGGTAATATTTAACTTATAAACTTGTCAAAAATTATATTTAAAATGGGTGCGCCATTAAAAAGCGGCAAAACTGCATTTTTTTAAAAATACTAATTTTACCCAAAAAATTTATTTTGTTCTCATACAATGTTCTATAGAATGTGTAAGATGAATTATAATGTCATGAAATTCATAATTTATTTACTACTATTCATAATGACTAGTTTATAATAATATTATAACCATATATCGTTGTTTAGTGAAACCTGGTATTACGTACATCACACGCTATCGAGGAAGGTTGCGATTGCGTGTAATGCAAACCATGTCAGGATTGCGTGTAGTGCAAGACTCCTTTGTTTGTTTGTATAAAAAAACCCAACCATATTTCATTTATAAATTGAATATATATATATATATACCCTCAATGTTGTGTAGAATAACTACTATCAAACAAACCTGAAATTGTGTGTAACACAATCCAAGATTTATGTTGCGTATACTGCAAGCTAATATGGTGTTGTGTACAGAGCAAGATAATATTGGTGTAGAATAAAACCGAATACATAAATGAAATTAAAAAGAATATATCGTATAAACTCTAGGGTTGTTACAGATATGTCAATGTCTACACATGTTTAAAGACATAGATAACTGCCCCAGTCCAATCCTCCAGTATATGGGGTTCTGTCACAGTGCATATCCATAGTTTCCTTTCACACTGGACTCAGAGAGTTCATTAAGCCTCTACACATCCTCAAACGTCTCTGAAAATATTATATACTACATACTATGAAATTGTTCTACTCCATGTCTTCATTGAGGAATGATTTTTTGTGATGGCCCCTGAATGGAGGCCTAATCAATCCTCATATTTTCATTGTGATCTTGAATTGGTATCCTGGATGGATTTCATCATGAAGGTAACATAAGAATTTAATCAATATATACCATGGTCAAATTATAATATATATGTATTTTTGGAGCTAACTCAATGTTGACATTAAAATGACTCAATCCTATATAATTCATCTAATAAGTTTCCATGCAACAAATTTCATGGTATAATTATTCAACAAGAAATTATTCAGAGTCCTTATGAATGGACATGTCTTCTCCCACACCAATAATAGATTTTTAATCATAGGGTCAACACTCAGGACACATTGACACCATTTCCCTAAATTCCAAAAAAAAGTCACTTGGGGAAATAACTCAAAAAAACATTCCTTGGTCCAACCACATTCAATAACAATCTATTAAGATATGATCCACTCGGGCCTATCTAGACATTACATTGGTGAGACACAACTATCCCCATACTACCTCCTTGAGCAAGGGTATGGATACCATCATCGAAATTAATTAATTACACTAGATCTCATTTCCCATGTACCTATATGAATGCACCCATCAATTTCTATACAATTGTGTAGTGAAATAATAATGAAAGTTATAAAGATCTTGAGTAAAAACCATGCATGTAAAAATCTCTAGGTAATAAAAAAGAGAAAAACTAAGAAAACAAAATTGTAAAGGAGAAAATGCATTCAAAACTAAAATAGACACCCCAACATAACACTATATTTAAGTGAAATGAACTCAGGTGTCATTATGCTGCACTGAAATAACGAGAAACATATCCATTATTTCTACAAAACATGACACATGTTGAAAAATACCATGTAGTAGGTAGTATATACATACCAATTTGGACACCCCAAAACTGGTGGGGGAGACGTAGGATACATAAGACATTAAATTACCTCAAAACCAAATAAATATGGAAAATGAAATCCAACAACATTATATATATATTCTTGTAAAATAATCTAATATGAGAGAGAAATAGTTCTATATTTCACAATTTACAATGAGAAAAGTGTTTAAAAATATTTCAAAGTGTCCATAATCAATATCCAAAATCCTGTGAATCATTCTAAAAAAGTAACTTTGTAGAATACTCGCACCTCACCATTATGTCATGCAATCTAGTGGGTATAATTTCCAAGTAGAGGACACACTTCCAAGAATGTCATACGGTACTCCTCAGAAAATATATATAGAAGCAATACCCTGTTACATTAAGGGATACCACTAAATAGGTATAAGAACTACACCCTAGTCCATCAGGGGGTGGTACCACTCATTAAGTAGAGTTCCACACACTAGTCTTCCAATGGGATGCCACTCATTAGGTATGGGACCCACACCTTGGTCTATCAAGGGGTACCACTCAGTTTCTAGAGAACCCACATTCTATTTAATCAAGGGGTACCAATCAGTAGATGTATAAAGGAACCATTACCTAGTCTATCAGTGGTTACATCTCAATAAATAGATATAGGAACATTTCCCTAGCTCATCATGGATGTTCCAGTAAATATATAGAGAGGGGACCCATGACCTACACCATTAGGTTGTAAAAATCATTTGGTAGATAAAATAACCATTCCCAAATACATAAAAGAGTACCACATAGTATTTTAAGGAACCAAAACCTATTCCATCAGAATGTATCACTCTCTAATGATCATTTTGGTCACTACCATCATTGAATTATACCTAAAGAAGTGTCTCTCTCAAAACATCTCACATCATATCACAAAGGAATATATGATTACCACTATCATGTAATAAATAGGATAAAATATATTATAGGCTAATCATAGAATAAAATATTAGTCCAAATATAATATATAAGAATTTGATGATTTCTCCATTAAGAATTACATAGTATTTAAGGAGGGGTACATGGATTTTATCCATTCTCATCTTCTTAGTTATCCCCATTACGGTACATAGTTCACTATCTATATGTTACTATAAGGAATTTAAGTGTGCTACCAAGAATTTTTTGGCCACTCGAGCCCTACCTATGCTTTCTTATTCATGTCTATCAAGTCATGATAGTATACCTAGTCATGTTCTAATACATGGATTGTGCATGGCCAATACATTGTCAATGTACACCTAGAGTACACAACAATATTCCACCACTGAGACACATGTTGTGTGGGGGTACCATACAATGTTGGGTAATTAACTCACTTGGAGAACTGTGTCCCCCTAGATAGGGGTCTAAAGGACATGTCTTCTTCATACTAATAGGAATGCAGTTAGGATTTTTGAAAAGAAATAGATATATCTCATGGATCATCGATCTTATATTTCATCCACTGTTTCGGGTCTTTTGAACACTAATATTAGTTTATAATCACCTATAGCTATTGATTTTGGCACATTATTTTGCAAAAATAAGAAATAATTTCTCCTGATCACCACTAACTCATCTCTATTGCAGTTTCCATATCTAGTTTAGATATAAGATCCATGAATCCCTATCTCAAATCTATAATAATCTTTGACTCATTATCAACATGCCAATACATCCATCCAATAAAACCCAGTCATGAATCTAGTAGTTATATTAGTATCAAACACACCTGGCAATGTAGAATCATGACCACATAGGAGAATTGTGAGGAAAATGAAGAAATATGGTGGGGGATCACTATAAAAAATGTGATCAACATTGTTTAAAAATAATACTCAGTAAGAAATTTAATGAGGGGAATTCCATGGTGAGAAACACAACATAATGAGAATATAAATTAAATCAACATTCTGAAGGGATCATTTTATGGTTGGCGAATGCCTGAAATAAAATTTGTTTGTTAAAACATTCATGATTAATTCATAAAGAACATAAAACCCACAAAACATATGCCTTGAATCTAGATTGGATTGCTCATTGGTGAAAAACACATCATCAAATGATTGAGAAGACTCCTCGCATGTACTGTACCTCAATCCACATTGTTCTAATTTTCAGTCGTTATCTGATCTCAATTAGTAAATAAACAATGTTTGAAACTCCTCTCAATGATCTCAGTGTTATGTGTCTAAACCCGGTGATTAACCATAAAATAATAATTATAGAGGATATTTTTAGGGCATTTTATTTAAAATAAATAAATAAATTATTTATTTTAATTAAAGAAAATTGCTAATGGATGACGCTTATGGACGTCTAGTGCTGACCAATATTTGGTCACAATGAGGGTAAATTCCATTTTTATTATTCAACTTTGGTCCATGATTGATGATTTGAAACTCCAATTAGAAGATATTCAATTATGTCTAATAAAATTCTTACTTTTCGTAAAAAATATTTCTAATATTCTTATAAAAATAAATTTAAAACACTTTTGTCCTCAAAATCACACACAATATCAACACATGGATCCAAAAATAATTCTTTCTATATTTCAACATTATAAAAGAAAATAAATAAGGTATCTAAAAACATGTTTTATTAGGTGACCACCTATAGTCCTCTAATTAATTGCAATGTGGTTTTGTCTCATGAGTCCTTATGTAAGGGATGATCGAGTAAAACTAATTCCTGATGAGACTCTATATTTATTTTGATATTATCTTTACCGTTAGAATTGAATTATAATTATGTCAATTTTTATGTTTATATCACTATTTTCTTTTGACATGATTTTATGATTCCATGTTTATTATGTTATGGAATTATATGATTAATTGAGATCCTTACCTTCTATGATATTATTTTATCATGATTAAATCACATGTTATTCTTCATTATCATGTTTATTCACCTACCGGTCTTTATTTCTCACAAAATTCTTCTATGTATTCTCCATGTTATATTATGTAGTTATTAGATATCAAAGGAATTAATGATTTCATTATATAGATTAAAATAAATATCTTTTATTTTAGTTTATTTTTCATATATTATAAATATATTCTTCGATAGAAACTTGGAATCATATTTTTTAGGTTGTGTTTATTTAATTATTATATTGAACCCTATTTATTGATATGTGTAAAAGGCTCTGTTCACAAAAAATATGATGGTTAGTACCACTCTGGGATTATTATTTCTCTATACATTACCATCATGGGATGGAAAATATGATGGTTGATGCATTTAATAGTAGGTACAATGGAGTTCTATCTGTTGTGAGAAAAAAATGATCTTATATTCCTAGATTATTTAAAGATGCATATTATTTTTTTAGGTAAGGAGAAGCATCAATATTTTTCCAAAAAATTAATAAACTATCATTTCTATAAAATATAAAAAATCCATATCCATATGATAAGGAATTTAAATGAATTATTGAAGTTTTGGATAATGGGAAATTGAGATACATTATCTATAAAGACGAAGTGTTAATATTTTGTAATATTTTATGTGTTACATCAATACTAGTATTTAAAATGGATATACTAGATTAGGGAAATAAATCAAATTTATATATACACCATGGAAGCATAATTATGTGTAGGTATTTAAGAGATTATTTTTTGTGGGATGGTTGAATTTGGATATTTCAAATTATAGTTATGGTTATTACTGTAATATCCGGTAAATAATGAGATAAAATATCCTAGGGTATTCATACAACCACATCCAATTCAAATATAGATGTGGGGTAATGTTGTAATAGACTTTGTCCCTATAATTCCAAATAATCGTTATAAGAATAATGAAAAATGGTTTATTGGGGATCACCATACTCTCTAAACACATTTCTGGGAAATAGTAGAATAAGTATCCTTTGATAACCTTTCCTAGCTCTATATTAATGTGGTGTTGAGGCTTCATGATGCAACTCTATCAATTTTATATGAACATGATCCTTAGTTCACATAAATATTTTAGGGGATTCATCAAGTGGATCCCAATACAGATATTGTTTTGAGCACTTACTATCATCCTCAAACTGATAGGATGTATGAAATTATTATTAATAAACCAGAATACATGTTGATATCCATCTTTCATGACACTCAAGGTAAGATGGCTCATTATCGACCTCTTCTAGAATCTTTATAAATTAATAAATTGGATTTAAGAATCTATTAGGAGCCATATTATGTATTCTATATATTGATATTTTATACTCTAACATGTTGGGATGGATTTGGAAAATTTAATTTAGTAGTCCTAAAACTTATTGAGTAGGCAACTGTTAAATTACTAGTTATTCATAATCTTATCAAACTAGATCAAAGAATAAAAAATCAATATGTAAATAATTAATGGTTGAACATAGAATTTCAATTTTGGGATATTTATTAATACATGCATCTCCATGGAAGGGATTTATAAGATTTTATTAAAATATGAGTTTATGTCCATGGTATATTAGGTCTTTTGAAATTCCAAGGAGAATTGGAGTTTTCTGTTACAAATTAGTTATGCCATCCAATCTCTCCAAGGTACACGATATATTATATGCTTCTTTATTAAGAAAATATTTGATAGATATAATGTATGTAGTCACATATATAGGAATATTATTGGAACCGTACTTATCATAATATGAATATTGTACCCATTTTTTGGACAGTAAATTGAAATTGCTATGAAATTGGATAACTCATCAATTGAAGGTTCTTTGCAGAAATCCGAAACTGGGAGCCGAGACCTTAAATACTTAAGAAGATATGAGTAGGGATTACCCACATGTTTTTAGGAACTAACATTTATCATAATTTAGATAATTAAATTATATATTAGTGATGTAATATCCAATTGTATTATGTAATAAATTAATTATAACTATTTCTACATTCAATTTATTTTTACAAATTATAATTAATGCATTATTTTCTCTAAAATTTTATAATTTTATTTTAATTAAATAAATATTTTTTTTTTCTAAATCACATATATGTATTAGTAGTATGATTATTTTTAGTTTTTTCAAAAATGAACATAATATTTGAGTAAATTGTGAACAATACATCTTTTTCATATACTATCACAGTTAAGACATCATCATGATATAATATTGACATAAAATGTTTTCAAATATTTTTATCAACAAAAAAAATTATATTTAAGTTATAATATAATTCACGTAATAATATAATATAAAACATATATGTCTACGATTGAAATTTCAGAAATGTAACTATTGTTATTATTCAAATAAAAACGGTATTGGTTATTTTCTATTACTCACGTATTAAAAATATTTGTTGGTGTTGGTTAAGTTTTAATATAAATATAATATTATTTTATTGAACATAATTCAACTAATCCCATGTAAATCAACATTTTACATGATTTTAGTGTCAAATAATGTTAATACATAAAGATATATTTTTTAGTAAAAATTGTTTTTCAGCATGATACAATTTTTTTTTAATTTAACTTTTATCACGTCTAGAAATATTTTATTTGAAAAATGTATTTCATATTTAAATTGAATATTTTAGTAATTTATAATATGTTTAATTTCATTATTTTCACAATAAGTAGTAGCTATGTTAAAAATGAATCTCCATGATAATGGTTAAAAGAGTTAATGAAGGAGTTAAAATAAAGATATAAGGTTTAAAATATCATTCAAACATGTTTAATATTAACTATATTAGTAGATTATAACTCATAAACCAATTATGTATAGAATACATAAATTTTTTCTACATTTATGTAAGTAATACAATTATATTAATTTAAATTTAATGATATTTACAAGTGTGAAACTCCATTCAATTATAATCGAACACACACACTCTACCCACCTATTCACACATTTTGAGAAACATAGATTTACCAATTAATAAAACAATCATTCCCATTATACACTATCCATTTCATAGAGTTATTGGGATCACTAAAAGTCAAATATATGATGTTTTATATTGTAATACAATAGATTTTTCCAAAAAATTGTGTTATAACTTCTATACAGGTACATTCTTGTTTACTTCTTTCATAGACACATTTAAAACAATCATAACATTGATGATATAATAACATAAATGTATCTTATATAATAAAATGTTATTAAGTCTATCCTATAACCCCCTATTATCCCATTTTCCTTCCATGGAAATATCGTAGCATCCCTCATGTGTTTATATCGACTTCCACCTCTACGAAGCGAGGTTTTCCATTTTCATTTCCACATTACATGGTTGGTAATATAAAATATATTTGACGAATAAATATTTAATTATTAACATCATTATGAATATATAATATTAAATAATTTATCTATATATTTTCCTTTTATCCATTAGAGAAATAAAAACATTGTTAATGAATATGTATGGTCTACCATCTCTATGAAGTTACATGTTTCATTTCTCATGATATACTTCTATGGTCAGCTTTAAAATTTTACGTAATGTATAAAAATGTTAATTATATTATGAATAGTATTATGATGATTATGGAGTGGTAAATTCTTATATTATAGTCAACTTACAAAACATGTTTTGCAATTACAAACGGAACTTCCCCAAAGCCTCATACGTGATCTTAACAGATTTAGTAACTATATAAGTCATGGTAATAAATTAAATAATTGTTATTATTATGAAATAATAACAAAAAAAATTATATCAATCAATCAATTAATTATTATATGTTTAATATATATGTGGTTTTAATGTGTCTAACCAAGAACAAATCCATGGTAAGCATTTATCCTAAAATATCATTTTTATTCTGGATTTTTTTAATCATCCTTTGAATGAAATTATATGTTATTTCTATTTTGAACATCCATATATATTATTATCGTCTCATTATCTATGCATTTTACATATTTTACTCTCATTTTCCATATTTTGGAACTTTAAATGACTAAGAGTTTTTTTTAAGTGAAATCACATTATTTATGATTTTGGTGAAGAATCTTTCTCCTCCATAATGATTTTCATTAAAATATTTTTAAGAACTAATTTAATAATAAAAAGTATTTTTTAATGTAAATTAAAACTATATTTTAAATTTCCAAATATTTTTAAAAATTAATTGTTTTTTTTTTGAACGAGGTATTTTTAATTTATACATAAATTGTGAAAGGTCACTTTTTTATATTTATGAAAGAACAAATTTTTATATTGTAATATAAATTTATTTATTCAATGATTTATTTTAATATTTAAATGTTAATTTTTTAATAATAACATTTTATCAATATTATGTAATTTTTAATTTATAAATGCTTTCAAATGAAAAGGATTTGTCATTCGATCTAAATGTGACTTTATAATTTCCTTGAAATAGTTAATTTTTCATAAATTTTAGAAATATTATAGTAATTCAAAATATTTAACTTTCTGATAAGATATAAAATTATGGATTTAGGAAAATTGTTACTTGTTTTATAAATGGATTTAATTAATAGGTTCGGAATGAAAATGGGTATATTTTGATAATTGTTTTATTTATTCTTGTTCACGTGAAAACCTATTTTATAACTATGTTCAAACTACTATTTATATATTTTATATTTGATGTACCTATATAGACTCAGTGGTGGAATCATATTGGGATAATTTCACTCTCACCCAACGAAAACCAATGGGTAAATTAATATTTTATTTTATAATCATTTGTTCCAAAGTATGGATACCATGTGTTATGATTCACCAATTCTATTAATAGATGAAATTTATATTGTGATATTGGGTCATGTTGAGGTTTTTATGAAATAATACAGCTATCATTTTATAGTTGGAATAATGTATCTTTGATTTCAAGAAGGTGAATTTTATATTTTAATATTATTGTATTATCAATTCACTTGTATGTTTTAAAATCATATTTGATTTTATTTCATATTCCATTTTTGGATTTTATATTTATGGAAAACTGATTATTTTATATGAATGGTTGTTAAACATCTGGATAGGTAATACTATATTTTTTAATAGTTTATGCTCCTTGTTTATTTTATTATATGAGTGATTACCATTACTAATGTTAAATTCATGATACCTATGAACTAGTTCCCTAACCACGTAGATTATAAATTACTTAACAACCTCATGGGATAGTGATTAGGTTGATGTATCATGTCAACTTGTACCAGATCATTATAGTATTGGAAGAATGAAACCGGTTATTTGTGAAACAATATCCAAATATTATGAAATAGTAAAAGTAATTTTATAATACATGAATATATATGTGGACTATACATTACAAAATTTATTTATGAAGTATGAAATCATAAAAATACCATGTTTAATCAGAAGACCTCATTGTCTTTCACTCATAACCATAACTAAGGAAGTAACTTCCCCAATCAAGTTCATCTCCACCATCAAAAAACATGAGCACCATATACCTCAATTATGAATCAACAGTGCCAAATGTTATCTAATAATGGTAAGGGATGATATATAATTTGATGGGAGACTATACCATGCTTTATAGATATCTATAATGATTTAGATTCAATATCATAAATTAACCATTATAGTATGTGGTAGAAAAATAGACATTTTAACTAAATTATGGACAATAGTAAATATCAAAAACATATTTTAAAATACGTTATTATACATTTAAAAATATTTATAAATCTTAAAAAGGATTACCCATGGGTATATTATATAGAAATCATCCTAAAATAATAATAATTAAGAGGATACGTACATATTTGGTCCTGATTCATTTCTTATGACTTTCCCCAAAATCCTACCACGCTCCATCATCTCATCCATTAAATGATTAACGATCCATACCTTTACTTGAGACATGATATATAATGTCTTATTGGGTAATTAGGTTCCAGAGTAGTATTTTGATAGAACATAGTAAGCCACAATCAAATGCAAAACTAAAAGATACAATAAATACAAGTTCATCATTAATATAAAATTATAATAAAATAAACATTAATAACTGAATAATCCTTACTCTATGATGTTATACATTACAACCACTAGTGACCATACATTCATATACAAATATAATATTAGGGTAATATACTCATGGTTTGATAACACAACTGTAGATTCATGGATAAGTCACACCTCATATAAAAATAATGGGTAATGGGTTATCACCAGCATATATGTTGGTTGAAAGATACATTACTATCACACCCTCACTAAATGACTAATACCTCACCCTACCAATATTAAAGGATAAAGAATAAATTTTATTAAATGAGGAATTATCAGTCATATAATGATGACACACAACTATTTCTATGCTCTAGTTCATGACATACCACCATCCAATAGTTCGGGTGGATGGGGATGAAAAAAACCACATGTCTATGTGAACAATCTACCCCAAATAGAATTATCAAGGTTGAAGAAATACCGCCTAATCAATTACATAGTTTAATGGGACTCTATATAGGCCATATCTAGAAGTTGTTGATACACCAGACATATAATCATCTATCTGGAAAATTCACCACCGGTATCACATATTAGGAAGTTCATAAACCACAAAAATCAAGATTCCTGTAAATGATGTACCAATGGAATAAAATTATGAGTATAGATTATAGAATAAATATATCCCACATAAGTATATATTTCTCCAATAGTATGAATCCAATGTAGTCAAAATACAACTAACTCCAACATCACATGTTGAATGATGTAGCATGTCATCAGGTGGCCCATGTGCATGATATAACACTGGGCTAACATATGTGGATCATGAATCATCTAGTTTAATCATGGTATTGATCAATATATCACTGACATGTAAATATATTGAATTATACTTTAATATTCATATCATTCACGAGAATGTTGAAGTCTTTAAATAGTTCAAGTAATCAATTTATCAGAACTCAAATAATAAAATAATAAGATACATCAAAATTTAAGAAAAATAATAAAAGTAAATAGTGTATAATAATTTAAAAAATCAAATTAATTGATATATGGAAAGTATAAACCAAGGTTTTATTCTCTATAGTCTATATACCCTATTAATTATCTAAGACTACACCAATACACTTTTTTCATAGCACATAAAAAATATAAACACCACCTAGAACTATACTAGGTGTCACACCACAACCATTTATTTTCTTTTATTTTATTATTTTCATGATAATCGATCTTTTATATGAGTTTTATGTTGTGTGATTGAAAATATGATTTGGTATTTTCTTGGATGAGTTTGTTTTTGGCCCTTGGCATGGTTATTGTAAATTATATTGGAAGAAAATGGATTATCGAGGAGTTAATGACACCCCCAGTGTAACTAAATTGTAATTAAATAATTAGAGGATAATTTGGTATACTATCCTAGTTTTTTTTGTAATTTTTTTGGGTTTTTTGTAAAAATTTCATCTTATATAGTTTGATAATGGTTTTTCCCAACCGTGGACCTTATACCTGATTGTTTAGAAAAATATTCCATTAGCATTCACATGGTTGTTTCATTATTTTCCAAACTATGGAGTAAATCCATGTAGCCTATTGAAACCTAGATAATTTTTTTAAAACCACATATTAATTTGATTCGACATACTATTTGTACCACTTTTATTTGTGTATCTACTAGTGGCCATGCCACCATCATTATCGTTCATATTGGGCCACTTTTTAGATGATTTATCCCTAGATGTTAGGGATTCCTCTTGAATTATTAATTAAAACATTACCTTTACACTGATTATCTTATCCCAATAATGGTTTCTTTGTTTATATTTTATTATATCAATCATTGATAAACCATATTATGATGTTTGGATGATTTGGATGTATTTTTTTTATGGTAGGATGTGTGTTTTGTACCAGTGGCCTTGTTCTTCATTCTCTGGGAGTTTTTTGTGTTCACACATCATTTATGAAGGATTTATTTATCATTTAATTTATGCACCAATCTATTGATTATTGAGCTTTCATTTAATTTTTTAGACATGTTACAATATTGATTTTGTTGTCTTAATAAAAATTCTTTGGTTTTTTTAATGATGGAAAATATGTGCGAAATGGTTTCCATATGGTTTACATAATTATTAAAATATTAAAATGAATACAATGTATTTGATGAAATTTTAAATTTTATTTTAACTCTACATTGCATTCTTTGGGTGTTTTTGTCCATTGTTATGTTTTGGAATTGTGTTTGGGTTTTCAGTTGGATGTTATATGTATAAATTTCGGACTTTTTTGGAGTGATGCTTATGTGTGGCTTGTTGTGTTGTATTAGAATCAAGTAATGATTCTTTAAATATATGTTTGGGTGATTTCATGGATACTTAATGTGTTTAGATGGATATTAGAACATCTCTATGTATATGGACAACATACAGGGATGAGAAAAAAATGAAGATGGATCTTGATAATGATGTTTTCTTATAACATGATTTTTAAAAGGCTTCTCCTCCCTTCCCTGTTTCATTTTCCTAAAATAGTTTCTAGATATTTATATGGTGTATTGTTGCTTCATGTTCTTATATTGTGACATCTAATTTGTTATGTAAATCTAGGGACATTTTTAATTTTGATAATTTTTTTGTTGAATAATGGGAATAGATGAATGTAGGCCATTTTGAGACAGAAATTGTAACTAATTTTTATAAAAGGACCATTTGGAACTTTTCATATTGTTACATATATTCACAATAGTTTGGAAATGGTTTTTAAATATATATGGATTGGAAATGTTAACTTCTTGGATGTTTCATTGTGAATTTTGAGGACATTTGGTTTGATTTGATGTGATGTTAAGGCGCTATTGGCAACTTGAGATATTTTTGATCTTTTTTTTGAACTCATGTGAAGTATAGTCCCAATTAACATCATATAACGTTTTGAAAAAATTCAATGAAATATTGGGTAGATTAATATCCTAATTTGTATTATATAATGTTTGTGAATGTGTTTTGAAACTCAAATTATGTGAAGGCCCTGTTGGTATTTATGGATGGATTCTTCTGTGATGGGAACCTCTATAGTTGATTCCCCAAGGATAGGGTAATCACAAAGCTGGTGTTAGAGTTTGGGATTGAAAATAATAGTTATAATTTGTTTTAGGTGAATCATTCATGCAAGTAACTTCATATTCATTAAATAATATTATCATGTGATTCAAGGATATAATCTTGATGTTTGAGTGGAAATTTCTAGTCATCCTCGATTAGAGAGGTTGCTACCCCGTAGAGTTTTTTTAGAGAGGTTAGGTGGGACATGCAACTGGATTGGAAATTTTACAAGTTACAATTGGTTATTGAATGTGGAGCTTCACTATATTATGGTTTGGGATTTTGGACTATGTAATTACAAGGACTACTTTTAGGGATATTTAAGAAATTCCCTGGATTTGACTATCTGTATGTTTTATTTATTTCAATATATATATTTTATTCTCTCCTAACTAGTCTATTATTTATTGATTCGTTTCCATTACATTAAATAAATATTTCTCTTGGAAATATTCTATGGATTTTTAATTGGAATTTTGTTTTTCAACAGGTTTTTGGTATGTGGACACATTTTAAAAAGTTGAATGTTGCATGTGTTATTTTTAGAAAGGGAATTAGTAACCAGTGGTGTTTGTTTTCTTAAATTGATTAAAATATTATTTTATATATTTATTATGAGCTATTATTGGAGGGAATTTTTGGTAAAGGAAATTCATGGACTCTATGGGTATTTCCAAATGATATTTTATATACACACACCCTACTTGTTCCTCTTGGAGTCGGTAGACCTGAGCTGTTTTGTATGTTCATGTTTACGGTTCATGTTTTTTCCTTTAGTGTAGTATGGTCTTTTGGTTAGTGGGGACCATTAGATCACATATAGATTGTTTTAGTGTTTTTTGGATTTAGTTTTGTATTCAATTTATTTAGGCTCAATATCTATTGAATTTGGATTTATTTTTATATTTATTCATGCTCAGTTGTTGTGTTTTCCTCCGTGTTTAGTTATGGTATTTTGATCCTGGTTTATTATTAGGATAAATGATTCCCATTTGATTATCTTATTTTCTAGAATTATGTTATATCCCTTTGATATTTGGTCCTTGTCTTTGTATGGGACATGTGTTTGGTTGGACTGTATCTTGGGTTGGTTCATGAAAAAGTCCTATCAGAGAAGGCCCTTTTTATTTTTGGGTGCTAGGTAGATTGGATATTAAGAATGTCAAGACTAGAGAGGCAGGTACATTAATGACTTAATGAAACCTTTATCATTCTAATGATAGAGTTCCTAGGGGTAGTCTGGGATAAGAGTCATTTTTTTGGAATTTTTTGGAGTATATAGAGAATGAAAATAGAAATTAGCCAGTGTCTTGACATGATCTCACATGGAGTAGTGTCCCATGTCGAATTTGAGTGAATGGTTGAAGGTCCCTTTTTTATTATTTCTTAGGGTACAATAAACTTACCATGTTTTCAAGTAATGAATGACAACTAGTTCCTGATTATGGGAGTTTGTCTATGTTGTGATTTGATTTTATTCTCATTGGTGTGAGTGAGTTTCTCAAGGAAGAATTATCATTAGAGTAATAAAATTGTTTTATAAATGTAAATTTTTTTACATGTGCGCTTTGATTTAATAAATTGATTTAAAATTGAATGTTATTCAGAATTTTGAAAAGTTGTGGATAATTTAGATTATAATTAAAATTAAAATTTAGTAAATTCTTAGGTTTGATGACAACATATTATGTGTGACCCTTAATATTCATTATGTTCATTCAAGTATGTGGGTGTATTTATGTAAAGTGAATATTGGAATGTGTTCAGGGATGTTATAATATGAATTGGGATTAACACATATGGGACAGTTCATAAGATTTATTGGTGAGTATTTCAAATTAGAGGTTTCCCTTTTTTTGAAAAATGTTTTTTGAGAGGGAAAATGATTTTTGGAATTTGTTTTTATTTAAAATAAAGGTATTTATATTTATAAAAATGGACTTTGGTATTTGGATAGTGTCCTCAAAAGTAGATTTGTTTTGTTAATTGAAATGAATATGTTCTTTTGGAAACATTAATTTTGGGTTTGTATTTGATGTTGAGATTGTGAGATGATTTTTTGGATTGATATATCAATATGGTTTATCTTTTTGTTGATGTTGATTATAGTCAGGTGATAATTGTGTTGTTCATAATACACCACCCAGAAAGGTCCCTATGTTTACTAGTGGGACTCATAATGTTTATAGTTCTTATAATTTATTACTTGTGTTTCATGGTGATTGAGGTATGTCAGAGGATGTAGATTTGAATGAAGAAATAGAGAGTGTATTCATATCATTGGGAACTCTTGTATCAGTGAGTGTGAGGACTATTTTGTGTTTGTTTGAAGGAATGAGTGTAGATTGATGGCGGGTGATTGTTTCATCATCCTTATAAGTTGTGATAAAATTGGAGTGTTTATGATCTCTTTTTCCAAATGCTTCATTCTATAGGATGTAAAGGAGAGGAATATATAATTTCAATTGACTATTTTTTATGGTTAGTGGATGATGAATGCATATGATTACCTCTTTAAAGAGATGGGTTTTTTCACTTGGGAAAAAGCATTAAAGGATCTTATTAATCCCTTATTTTTTGGGGTCTTCATATATATATCAAGGAGAGAGTACATAAATCATGGGAATTGAATTTCAATAAATTTTTGGATGTGGAAATCAATGTTTAATTTGATCTCGGAGTGTAGTCAGTGGTGGTTGACACCCGTGAATGTTCTTCATCTGGTGAGGGGTGTTTGGTAGATGAGCCTATTTTGGATATTCCACTTTCATCAACTATAGATTCTCTCACATTAAATAATTCACTTGTGTTTTTTAATGATGTTTTTATTGTAATTAAAAGATTTCTAGTCCTAAATATTTAATTATATCTCATTGTTGTGGTTATTTGGGTCCTATGGAGATGTTTTGTAACATGAATTTCCCGAGGAAGAAGTCATACTGGGAGTGTGTCAACTCTTAACTATATAGTAGTTGATGCTTACTGACATCAGGTTCTAGGAATATGCCCCAAATTAAATATTTTCATGTAGTGAAGAATGAAAAATGGGGTGGCGACCCTTGGTGTGGGAACTATTTAATTACCTCAATTATGGTTCTATTGATTATTGTAGGTTTGTTCTTATTGTGAAAAGTTTGGTGGAATTTTACTCTTGCAATTAAAATGGTTGTTTATTTCAGATGTGATTCTTGATTTATTTTTTATCTTTGGTGTGTAAATATCCCTTTTTTAATGGGTTTGTGTTTTTGGTGGTTTTCATTAAGGATATTCTTATATATTTTTGAAAATTATGAATTGTAGTTCTATTCTTTGTATGGTCATGATATCATGTTTGATTTTTCCCTTTTTTTGTGGGATGATTTTGTTTTCTATTAAGAATTACAATGATTGTTATACAATAGTGGAATTTTTGAGAATTCTAGGATCATGTAGTAATGCTTTCTAGATTTCATAGAGAAGTTTACATTTGTTTATTTTGGGAGTTCCTACGTTGGGCTAGTCTGATGTCATGCTATGGTGTTAGATGGGTTTTTGTGCTAGGGAGAACCCTCATCCTTTTCACAGTTATTTCTATTATTTTTTTCCTCATAGATAATACCTACTATGACAATTTGAGTTAAATTTCTCCCTATGGTTCATGGTTATGTTCATCTTCATTTGTTTTTTTTTATTGATCTTTATTCCTCATGTGGTTGTGTGACATTATTGGGTAGAAAGTGTTTGTGGTGGGGATAATTGTCACACACATCCTTGGATATTCCATTTTTTATTCATTTCTTGATTTATGATATTTGGGTTGTGGTTTGGGATGAGTTTCCATAAATATTAATTTTTTTGTTTTCAGTTAGTTTTTGGCCCAGTGAATTATTATTGTTCAATATATTGCGAGAAAATGTATTTCTGGTGAGTTTATTACACCCATAGTGTCAATATATTGTGTTTAATAAAATCAATGATATTTCAGTGAAATACCCTAGTGTTTGGGGTGTCATTTGAGTGGTTTTGGTTAATTTGTTAAGTCACATTGTTTGAGAACAATTTTCCCAAACCATGAAACATAAATCAACATGTTTAAAAAATGTTCCATGTATCATTTTGATGGATTGTACATGATTTCCAAAAATTTTTAGCAAAACCATGTATCACATTTAATCCTAAATATTTTTTAAAATATAATTTACATTATTCCACTTCCCATTTGATCTCATCATAGTTAGTTATCTAATAGAGCCCCCCCCCCCCATTCTGTTTTATCTTGGGTCACTTTTTGGATTATTTCTCAACAACAGTTATAGATTCTTTATGATTTCATCATTAAATAATTATATTTCATCTTTTCTCTTCTTTCTCACATTTTTTAATATTTTATTGGCTTGGATTAATCTTGGATGAACCCTAAGATGAGGTTTGTATGATGTGGGTTGATTTATTTGATTATAGGGTGTATGGTTTGTTTGTGTGTCCTTGTTCTTCTTTATATGGGAGTTTTGTTGCATTGGACATAATTGAGGTAGGTCTTTATGACCATTTTTTTCAGCATATTATATTGATTCTTGATCTTTACTTCAATATTTTAAACATGTTACAATCTTACTTTTTGTGTGGTAGTGTAAATGTTTTTGGTGTTTCCATTATAGAAAATGGGTTTCAAATGGTTTTGGAATGGTTTTCTTTAATTATGCCTATAATAAAATGAACACAAGGTGTTTTATGAAATTTCAATTTATATTTTAATGTGAAATTGTGTTCTTTGGGTGGTTTTTACCCTTGTTTATGTTTTCTAATTTTGACTGGTTTTTGAGTTAGGTGTTGTGTGAGGAAATTTATAACTATTATGGTGTGATACTTTTGTGTGGGTTGTTGTCTTGGTTTTAAATAAAGTGATGTTTTTCTAAAAAAGTTTTTTGCAATATTACATAGATAGAAAATGTGTTTCAGTGGATGGTGGAACATAATTTTGTTCATGGAGTTAATATAGGTAAGGGAAAACAAATTAATATGGCTCCTGAAAATAATGTTTCATTAAAACATGGTTTTAGAATAACTCTTTTATATTCCATCTTTCCAATTCCTAAAAAATTATCTTGATTGATAAATGGGATATTGGTACCTCATGTGACTTTATGTGCGACATAGAATGTTTTCTTTAAAACATAGAAAATTTTTAATTTTGAGTTATTATTTGGTGAATAATTTGAATATTGACAGGTTTGGAATTTTGAGACACACTTGGTAACAAAGTGGTTTAAATGGGTCATTTAGAAATTTTCACATTATTGCATGATTTCACTCTTGTATGGAAATGTTTTTTTAAATTTATTTATATTTGAATTTATAAATTCCCAATTAGTAATTTGTGAAATTTTTAAATTTTTTTAATGTGATTTGTTTTGAAGGCTCAGTTGGAACATTTTTACATTTTTGGAGTTTTTTGGAACTCAGGTGATCCATAGGCTCAGTTGTAATCATAGCATGAATTTGAAAAAAATTATTGATATCATGGGATGTGTGAAGTCATAATGGGTATTTTTCAACATTTGGGAAGGTGTTTTGATGATCTAATGATCTGATGTCCCTATTGAATGTTCTAGATAGCTTTCTTTGTGGCCAACACAACTATGGTGGATCCCCCATGGATGAGGGAATCACATAGATCATGTCAGTGTTTGGTCTTGGAAAAGACGATGTTATTGGGTTTTAGGTGATCCATGATTGTGGCTACCTTCCCATTCAGTGAGTACTATTATCATGGGATTCAATGATTTAATTTATTGGTTCTATTGATGGTTTCTTTTCAACAATGATTTGAAGGGTTAGAACCCCAAAATTCTTGAGATATTAGGTAGGATATTCCCCTGGATTTGATTGTTTAGATAGTTCAGTTAATTATTGGCAATGGAGATTCACCATAGGCTAGTAGGTGATTCTGAACTCAATAGGTCTTAGGATTTCTTCTACATATTTTTAACAAATTCGCATGATTTTATTATTTTTTGTTCTGTTTATTTATGATTTATTTTGGATATTAGCCATGACTGTATAAGATTCCTTGTTTGGTTTCCTTTTCTTTAATCATAGCTTTCTTTTTATCATCTATTATGAATTTGTAAGTAGAATTTTGTTTTTGATCTAAGTTTTTGTGTGTGGAACCATTTTAAAAAGGAAAAAGCTAAGTTTTTTTGTTTTAAATGTGTATCATTGGAAATCATTGTTGCATTAAATTATTAAAATCCTATTTTATATATTTATTTTAAACTGCTATTTGTGGACTATTTCATTAAAGGAAATTCAATTACAATGCAGGGATTACATACTGAGTTGTAGTATCTTCACACCCAACATTTACCTCTCGGTTTCAGTATAACCAATCTTTTTTGATTTTCCAGGTTTCTAATTCATGTACTTTTTTTATAGTATGATGATATAAAGGTAGGTAGTGATGAAGAGGTCATGTAGAGACCGTGTTTCCATGGCTTCGATTTAGTTTTATATTCATTTTCACATTTGTTTAAGAAGCTATATAATTCGTATTACATTGTATATTAAATTATTGTTAGTTTCCATGCTTTTATACATGTTCAGTTTTGTATTTTGATCATTGTTGTTTATTGTAATAAATAATTTCCATTGGATTATTTTTATAATCGACACTAGATTTCATATTGTGGGTATCAAAAATTCCCTTTGGGCTTTGTCTTGGGATTGGTTGGGTGTTTGGTTGGATGTCATCCAAGGTTGGTTTGTGACAATAGTGCACTACAATAGGATTCTAGGTTCATCTGTCAATCATAATAACCCATATTAAGTCATAATTCATAGTATCTCATGATGGAATTGGTAATTAGAGACCATTTAAGTTGGCTCACACATCACACGACCCACTCATTACATATGGGGTTAAAATCAAGTCATTAGTGGTTAAAAATATTAGTTTTAGGTTATATAAAACCAATCATTCCATCTCTTAACTAATAAAATGAATTAATGTTAAGAAAATACCATTAGGTTTGTATGGGACTACCAATCTAAGACAAACATAGACCAACTTGTCCATTCCCCCCAACTAATTTGACCTAAAATGTATGGAATCTAAAGATATTAAACAAAATACCCTAGAATTTGTAATAATCATTTATATATAGTAAAAAAACTATAATGAGGAATATTGGTTACAATACATGATGCATTACAATAGCAGTCCTCATATGATTAACAACTCCAAAAATTCGTATCAAATGATAGTGGTCTATTATTAAGGAGGGAGAGATCCCAAGGATAAGTGGAATAGATGGATTCAGATATAATATGTTCGAAATTTAAGAAATATATTTCAAAATCTATCTAAAAATAATTAATAAATTAATTTATATAATTAGAAAAAACCATGGGGGATCAGGTACTTAATATCCCTCTAAGTATGAAACCAATTAACATTGAGAATCAAGTCAATTTCCAAATGCAAATTCCACACCTAGTCTGCCCGCTGAGACTTGATGCCATGTGACCAAGTACCAAGGGTATACTACCTTCCAAAGTTGAATTCAGTATATGGGATCCAACCTATCAATATTACACCTTGATACACCTATTACTCCACTAACACACGAAAGAAAATAATACAAACCTGTTCCAATAAAATAGGAAATCAATTTATGCCTCATTCGGATCTATGGTATTACAACTTCCGAACCTATAATAGCTTGTTCCAGATCATTAATATAAATTTTCACTGAGACCCATTAATGAAATTATCTATACCTTATAGCTATATATCATACCTCCACTTATTTTTATCAACCAATATTTTCTCATGTTTCAACTGCACCCTCTCATGAGTTATCATCTTAATGTACAGATTCTACTTTATCTAGTCCAATATGTGAATTAGACCTTTCTCAAATTATTCATCCTTCTTTAGATCATCATCATTTATGTTAATAATGTGAGAAATTTTGGGATGGAATATTTGTGACTAGGATACATGGAATGAATCATGCATAACACTATATCATTGAGAAACAAACAACTGATATTACACAAAACTAATAGACCCACCAATCTCAAATGGTTCAATGGACTAGGGAACCTACATCCCCAACATAAAATTACTCTTGGTTCCCAATCAGCTTGACATTGAATGAAATACTTGATCACCCACCTTAATCTCTTGGGGAATGTGTTATTAGTTGACATGGTCCTCTAATAACCCTCCAAAATAATGGTTTTAAGCTAACATCATGTCTTATAATTCCCTCATGGTATTATCAAACTTCTCATCAGTCTAATGAAGGTAAAAAGTGATGAAATTCACTTCTTTATCAATCACCTTCTACAGGACTCTCAAAATCATGATGTAAAACATGAATCAAAATTTGAAAATATTCTCATATTAACTACATAGTTATACAGAATCCCCAAAAACAGATCCACCCATGATCTTTGGTGGAATAAGTCTCCTAGATTAGTTTTAAATTTTTGATGTATGTCATTGGGTCATTGATAACCTATACTACATCAAATTCATTAGATAAACACATCAAAATTATTTTGAAATCCATCATTAATTCATCCCAAAATCACTTTATAATGTTAAATGATTGAATAAGAATGTGGGTCACTTACTCACATCCTTTGCCAACTGATAGGTAAATCATATTGAAATAAAACCTGTTATGTCCTTCTTTCTGAATAGACAATACTTCCTACAAATACAATGATACGTCTTATTTTTCCTTGGGTGACGAAGCCATTTCAAGGCATGTTGATCCAATATTATCTCCTCATTCATGCTCATAGAGACTAATATAGAGACCATGAAATATACAATATCATCAATGTATAGGGACCAATTAGGTTGTATCTCCTAAATTTTTATATTACCCCTCATAACCAAGTACTCGGAGTTATATACCTTCCTCTCCTTCCCCCTTTTATGAATTGATGACAAACATTACAAGGATACTATGGTCACACTGCATTAAAACCATTATATTCTATGTAACATCTCAGTGAATAGGATCATAGATTTATTCTCACCAAAAATTAATGACACTATATGTGAATGAATCATTATAGTTAATGTATAAAACACAAAATTACCCTTCATATTGCTATATTCCAACAAAAAATAATATTATTATATGTAATCAAACAATATCATCTATAAAAGTTTTATATCACACCATGAAATGATATAAATGAGGATCCTAGAGTTTAGAAACACTACAAAACACTCACCCAAATGTATAAAAACTAGTTTCATGGTGTATTTACTATAACCAAAACGTCCAAATCATGTACTGAGTTGTTCAAATAATTCAACATTTTCTTTGTTGACACATAACCAACCTATATTATAACCTCTATGAATATTTCTTCAATTGATTCTCTTAAAGTATCATAGTGCATTGTGTAATAAATTCATGGCTTGGTTAATATTAGGATCAACACTAACATAAACCTCCCATTCAACATAAAAAAGTCTCCCTCCTAAATATATTTCAAAAGGAACATTACCCATTTATTGGTGAGGGTTTTCATCAATATAACCAATCATGAGAAGTCCTGAAAAACCCACCAACAGTAATTTTATAATACTTATAAATCAATAACCTCAAAAACATTATTAGGATTATCCTCATAGATCACAACATTGGCCTTCTCTAATCCCATTGATATACCTATCTCATATATTAGATACACCATTGAATTTACCTCACAGATCTACCAAAAACACTTCTATATAGTAACATATTTTCCATGATCATCTAATATTCCCTAAATGATATCTAAATATTTATCATTATACTCCAATGATGTGAAGTACACCAAAATATCATCTATTAATATGATGATGAATGAGTCCGTATAAATATTGATTTCCCCCTTAATCATGGTTATAAACATTATCATCTTGCTCATAAACAAATATGACATCAAAATGTAATAATATATGTATTATTGGGTCATAAATGAAGTGTACATAATATTAAAATAACTCACTAACAACTAATGATATCTTTACCTAAAATAAATCAAATAGAACCAATGAAATACTCTTAATTGGTTGAATAATTCAACATTAATAGGAAGTGAATGTTGATTCTTTAATATCATCTAGTTTATATGTCACTAATACACAATCAAATGAATGAATCAAACCTTATTATTAGAGAACAACATTGTATAACCCCATGGGTTGAAGCTTGATCCTAAACTTTTTCTCACAATCATGTGGAAACCTTTAGAAATATTTTAGAAACATATCCTACAACTAATCAATGAAAGTGGAAAAAACTCATGAACATGTATTATCGTCTCTCAATGATGATCTAGTTAAATGGATTTCTATAACCCTCAATTATTGATTTTTATCTCATCAATAAACTACTTATATGTTCAATTTGGTATCATAAGTATAACAATCAACCTCAATAGATATGAAGATACATGTCAGTGATAGAATTTAATTTTCATTCTATAACAATTCAACCAATCCATTCCAAATACTAAATCAATGTAGAACATCTCTATCATGATGAATTACTAAATGAACCTTTTTACACAAATAATGATATGAATCTCAATATACCTCTAGATACCCTCTAATAACAACTATAAGATCATATTTATAGAAAAAAACCAAACAAAATACTATTATTTTAGCCCAAAATCACTGAATAAATGCTCAAATTTAATGGAATGTGAGGAATTCATATCAAATAAAGAAGAAACATAGTTCAATGCAATGAAAATTATTTCTTTAACTATAGATAGATCCTTTCCCCCCTATGAAATTGTTTTAATAAATGGGGTTAATTCATCATTTTATCTAGGCATGAGGACCACCCTATTGGTGTTTCTACTCCTTTAATTAGGTAACATGAACTCTTCCACAACATGAATGGGAAGAGGATCCCCAAATTTTCAATTACTATTATTATTTTTGTCCTACTCTTAAACCCCACATATTACCAGAACAATGCCATATATAGTTCTATAGTGTCACATGACAATAACTCCATAAATCCCCTAACTTCTTATAGAAGTTTCACAACTTATGTGATATATAAAAATCTATATAGATATATTATTGATGGTAACTCTTGTATCACATGTCAAGGCTCACCTAAATAAAAGAATTGATGAACTCCCTCTATAGCTAATCATTATGTTTCCCCCTTGGCGAGACCCCTCAAATCTCCACCCCCATTAACTAATGTCATTCTCTCAAGCCAAATATAATAATCCATTTTCCAAGATGATATAATCACAATATAGTTTCACTCAAGAATCAAGGCCATATTCATAACATTTTAAAATTATTTAATAAGAAATATATTCACTTATGATCATTATAGTTCATTATAATCTCATAAAAATTACTAAATATGGATTCCTAATCTACATTTACTGTAGGTGTGAATCATTTCATGTATATTAATAAAGTTGTATAATCTATCATAAAAATTCTATAATATACCAAATTAAAGAACTCATTATCATTGTTCGCCCTTAGTGTCTTTGGGAAGAGTATCTGAAAAAAATAGAATTTATTCCAAATAAACAATGCATGTTAGTTTTCCTGGAAAATAATTTCTTACCAGTGCTTCGCTAGTCCACAAAGAATATATGTGGGAATATTTACCTACCATTCAAGGGTTTATTATGGTGATACAATATTTTCTACAATGACTATTTCAAGAACTTACTAACCCATGGTCCATCCACAATCCCAAAGAGTGGTGGATGTTATAGCTTGAAATTATGGTTTATGTATGACTTACACAGTCTGATCCTCAATGACCCATGTCTGAGGGACTAGAATACTAGCAACATTAACTCTCTAATATTTTTATCAATAGTATGTGTAGTCACAAAAAGTGAATATGGCTCCAATATTGGTGAGGAATTCTCATCCTCTCCCTTATGGAACTCTAGAGGAGTTCATTATGGTGTCATATCGAAATAATTCCATGATCACCACTCAAAACATAGCTGTTTTATAGATATAATATCACCATTTAGGGTTAGGAATAATAATAATGTGACCCTCTTGAATAAATATACAACTATGGATATAAGGATTTTAGAAGATAAGGTTTAAGTGTAGCCTAAAATAAACACTCTAAGGTTAGGTATAATCTTCTAAATGCATCACATAACAATCATGGTATATCATAGTTATAATAACCCAGAATTGTACTTGCATATTTGGTTCTAAAACACAATATATAAATACTTTATTTGAAACTATGTGGGATGAATCTATAAGAATTATTCAACAAATAAATATTTTTTACATTGCGTCTCACAAATAATCACACAATCCCAATAATAGAATGATTAGTTTGTTTGGGGATAATCTATATATGTGGATTATTTTTGGATTCTTATGATCCTTTCTCTGAAACCAATCCATGCTAGTCACCCTTCTAATATTTTGATAAATTATATTAATCATCATAAAAATGGAAAATAGAAACATAATAAAGGGGTGATCTCGAATGATCATTGATGATAAAAATAAGAAATAATAATAAATAATCATCAGTTTTCATAAGATGACCAAATGGGTATATTAGTAATTCCTAATGAAATCCAATAGAATAAAACATAGATCATAAAACATGATTCACATAATATGGAAAAATAAATGAATCAATATTTTGTGGAATGATTGTTGATAATCATGATATATGAGAGTATAACATCATGATTTCATAGAAATGTTGCACAAATAATATCATAGTGAAACAATACCTCTATGTGTGACCAACATTCTCCCATTATTATTAGACAACTGAAATAAATTCTTATATATAGGTCTCATGATATATAAATATTTAACCAATATAATGTATGGATATATTGTACCACCCACACCAATCATCCATATATATGTGTACCATAAAAAATCAATCATTTATCATATCATAAATAACCCACATAAGTAAAATGGGTTTGACATTCTTGTAAATTTCTTTCATATATTTAATTCAACTATAATTACCTATAAAATCCACACATGATAAAAAATGGAAAAAAATTGGGCATCCAAATTAATTATGTAACTTTCTATGTATATATTGTTAAATTATATTGATGAGGTATAAGGTACATACACCATATTGACAAAATTTATATATTTTAGTCAATCCTTTCCCTAATAAATTAACACATGGAATCAAGGTGAACACCCATAAATTATATGAAGGAAATATATAGTGTAAATAATAGAAAATAATTAGTTTAAAATCATATTTATAAATATTAGATGATTATGAATACACAATTTATTTTATCGATCATTTTCCAAAAAGGGAATAATGTTATATAATCCCTGCATTGATTGATGTTTTTTGGAATCATTTGAAGAATGTATTTGATCGAGAATAATATTTTTCAACATATATGGACATAGATGAAATTTTTTTAAGAGCATTTGAAAAATGAATTTAAAATAATAAATAACTATGAAATTTCCAAAATAATTATTAAAATTTAAGTATTTTATAATTATAGAAAAATAATTATTTCTTTTAGAATCTATGAAAATATTTAAATTATGTTCCTTTGAAAAATAAAAAAATGGTTAAAATTTTATTTCACACATAAATTATTAAAAATAATTTTTTTTTACATTTTGATGAAAATTTATGATGTGGAAAAAAATTATTTAAAACATTTAAATAAAGTAAATTTATTATAAAATTACCACATGAAATTATTTTTGGGGGGATAATGATATTAATAAAAGAATCTGATTAATACAAAATTGAATGTAGAGGAATCCTGACTAAAAATAAACTGAAGGATATGTCTTCTGAAAACTATTAAATAATGTGAGTATGGGAAAAATAAAAAACAAATATAACATATAAATCCACTAAAATAATTATAGGACAATAAAATTATTGGGGATTTAGAAATAACAACTATAAATATTACCATGATTTATTATATTTCAAAAGGAATCCTGATTTAAAATTGATATTGAAGAAGTATCCAACAATGTAATTGTAATAAAAGAATAAAAATAACATGAGTGGGTTATCCTGAAATTAGAATTAAAATATTAGTAAATTAATGATATTAATTATAATTGAAATCACTTTTTTAGAGAATACCCAGTATTAAAGAAATTATGTTGTGCAATATCATACATGTCTTATGGAGATAAAAATAAAGACAAATAACCCTTACAACATTCTTATCTTTTGAATCAGACGACCATTAAAGATAAACCTAAAAATGGATTTTTACATATCTTATATATTAATAATATTTTAAAAATATATCAAATAATAATATTTACAAAATAAAAAGTAATAATTTGTTAATAAAAATCATATCTCAATGAATCAAAATTATGTTTTCAAACCCCTTACAATGGTTCTATACATAATCGAATGTGATCTAACATACTGTAAAAAAATGGAAATTTAAAAAAAATTAAATTTCATAAACATATTAATTAGAATTACATCTCATATACCTAGTTAATTATTGTTTGTTACAAATATATTAACTTTTTATATCTTATTCTGACCATTGTTTGTTTGTAGCTTTAATTGATTAACACATGATTTATGATGCGTTTTAGATATCCATATTTAAATATAAATTTCATAATTCATATATTATTTATATAACAAGAATATATAAATTATATTTATTTATAAATAACATAATTAATTATATATTTTTTAGGAATGTTTCCTTAAAATAGAATCATTGATTACTTATTTTGGTAATTTTAGCAATTGAACATGATATTTTCAAAAAAATTCAACACACAATATAATATTTTCATAAATATAATAAAATAACTATATCATTAATAATTTATAATAATATTAATATTTAATTTCCCATAATCATCAATGATATTGTTTTAGATCGTTGTTCAAGTTGGTGATTAAACAAACAAAAACTAGATAATGTAATAACTCAATGAAACATTATAGTTAAGGATGATTATAATATAATTATTACATAATAATAATGATATTATTTTTATTTTATCATGTATAGAATCATATATTAATTGGATTGAAAATTGAATTAAAATAATGATAATTAATATAAAAAAGTTATATTGAGGAGGTGGTAGTCCACACATATTCATGATTAACCTTTTATTCTAAGTGGTTGGGATGGAATAAATAATGTTTGTACAATTAATGGAATAAAAAAAATATAATAATTATACTGATTTATTAGATTTTTATGGTTGGGGTAATTCTTAATGGAAAAAATTAAGAACAAAATGTTAATGATTATGTAATTCTCAATTTGGGATTTTAAACATTCTCTTGAATTGCTTCAGAGAAATGAATAGACTGGTCTAAAATCAATTTCTCATGGGATATATTATGTGCAATGTAATTTAATGAGATGATAATTGGTTAAATTTAGAGAGAAATATATAATGTATAGTGGATAATTGAAATTGTGGAAATGATCATGAATACAACAAAACTTTTTCAGATACCTTTTATGTTTAACAACGACATGACTCTATTCAATATTCAGTTGAACCAAACGTCTAAAATAAGTAATTTTGGAGTAATATAAGGACGATAAATTAGTTAAAATCATTTCAACTATTTTTAAACATTTTTCCATTCCCTTAAAACTTTATTTCCATATTTTACCACTTTATTTTTTTGGTAGCTAGTCTTGAAAACAGTAAATTATGTTTTATTAAAAAAATATAAGATAACCCATCAAGCTAAATTTGGTTTTGTGGAACCTAAATTTAAAAATAATATAATATTATTAAATTTATAAAAAATATAAATTCATCTTTTTAATTAAAAATTTTAATATATACAAAAACTCTTTTATATAAAAAACGTTTTTTTACATTAAGTGTTGTTAATCTATTTTAGAATTAAGTTCAAATTAAATGAATAATATGAATTAATATATAGATATAAAAATTATTAAATTCTAAATTTTTATAAGATATTAATTTATTTTATGTGAAAAAAATTATACCACATCAATAAAATAATTAATTTAAAATATTACTTTTACCATTATCATAGAAATCATCATTAATGCTAGTAGCCTAATTATTATACCTAGAAATAGATTTTAATTTATTATAAAATTTCATAATTTTTACCTAAAATATGAGAACATTTTTTTTAGATTAAATTTCAATAATTTATGAATACAATATTTTAAGATATTTCAATTTAAAAAGTTTTTTATTGTAAAATATTACTTATGTTTCGAAAACCTTATATATGAGTATTATAATTTCAACATTATATTTTGGAATTATTTATTTTAATCCTTTAAATATATATTTTTCCTTAATTAATTTTTTTAAATTTTTATGTAATATTTAAATCACAATAGTGTTATATACTTTAGTGTATTAGTAAAAATGTTATCATTTACTATGCACCTAATTGTTTCTTTTTAAAAATAATAAAAAATCCAGCCTAAGAATCTTTTGACATGTGTAATCCAAAAATAAATTTCATTTTCTAAAAATAAAATTATAATATTTTAAATTTATCTCTTATATGAAAATAATCTATTTGAATAAAAAAATATTTTATTCACAAAACCATTTTAAAAAAAAACATATTTAGTTCTGAATATAATTTCATACTATTATCAAATTTATATAATATTGATATACTATTTAATATATGGAAATATTATATATTAATATAATAATTATTTTCATGATATAAACATAATTTTCTAATACTTTGAGTAGTTACCAAACAATCATAATTATTGTAAACCCTCTAAATGTAAGCATTTTTTATTGGTTAATATATAAATTTTTATTTGTAGAGGTGTTTTTATTAAAATATATTAAAAATTTTAATTATTTTCATAAACTATTTATTGAAATTTTTAGTTTTAGTTTTTTTGTTGCATAATAAATGGAAAAATGTATTAATTAAGAGAAAAATATATATACAAAACTATCATTTTTTGGTTTTTTACCCACATAAATAAATTGTTCCCTTACAATTTAAATTGTTGATTACTAACTGAGAAAATTAATATAATTATTAACATAATTTTCAATCATTATATAACTTATACTATGATATCTTTTTCACAATCTATGTAAATATCATGATATATATCTTTTTTATCATTAATTGCTCATATTCCAAAATATGTATATTCCCTTGTCATGTATTACAAGATAACCTAAATGTCAAGGTCATAAAAACATATTGAAATCATATATAATTCCAAAAACAATCATTATCTATAAGAATAATATGTTTAAACTACCAATTCATACAATTATACAAAATCAAATATGTAATATTGTCCCAAAAGTTCTGTAACTTCACCAAAAAAGTCATGATCCTCTTTTTCGAAAAATAAATTATAAATCCCATAGTTACCAATGTTGTCTAACTTAATTTCTCAAAATTATTAAATAATTTTTCTCATTCATCCACCAATAGATCACATCAATAATATATTATCCCTAATATTTATCCATTATCAATCATGTGTTATTCAATAGTTATCTCTAAAAAATGAATTTTTAAGAAAATAAAATATCATTGTTGTTGATACTATGTAACATATATTTTATAAAATTTAAAGAAAAATGACTTAAGAAAAATCAATTCAAATTTTATATAATCCATATAAGATTGGAATAAAAAAATATCATTGAAAAATAACATTAATCATATATCTTGATACCTTATATATACAGAGTTTAATAATCAAACAAACTTCATGAAAATATTTTTGTTTACATATACAATAATTAAAAATTCCTATAACCAAACATATTAATCATGTTTTAAAAATAATCAATATCAATATAATCATGTTTTGTATATTTATCGTAATAAAAAATAATTAATAACTTATATACATTAACTGTACTCTTTTTTGTTTCTTGGATAATTATTTCTCCATGCCCTCCTTTACCAATGGTAGAAAATTTCCCATTCCATTTATACTATTCCCTTGGTGCCTCTTCCCATATTTTTTATATGAAGATAATTGGATATTCATTTCTTTATCATCTTCATCACATGATGTTACATGAGATTTCATTCATCTCTTCTTTGGTGAATTTGGGAACTCAACTAATAGTATGTTAATAGTCACAATTCTTGGTAGTTGATTTGTAAAATTACATTATTAATCACTTAATATATTATTCTATTATATTTCTCCTTAGTTAAATATTTTTATATTCCATGGAATCTATTATTAAATTGTTTCATCCAAGATTCATCGATTTCTAAAATACAAGGGGTCAACATGAGTGTTAAATAATTAACATGATAAAAGAATTATAAAATATTATATTATGAGTAAATACACCTCGAAATTTTTTCACTTTTAACACCCCACATTCTCTTTTAGATAAACCTAAATAATTATATGTTAAATATATATTTCCTTAGGATAGGTTATCTAATACTCCCTAAACCTGTTCCTTAACAAGAAAAATCAATCATATTGCAATAAAAATTGAATGTGATTACAAAAATCATATCACCTACGAATATTAATGTAACACCCCGAGATTTTATGAAAAATATTCTTTTTAATTTCATTAATGGCCTATGTTGTACGCTACACCAAAAGGAGCTTACACAACACGCATCCTTGACTTGCCTTTCATTACACGCATTCACGACCTTCCTTGATAGCCAGTGTACTACGCAATACCGAGTTTCACTAAACAACGATATGCTATTAAAATATTATTAAAACTAGCTGTTATGACTAGTAATAACCACTTTTTGAAATTTTGTAAATTTTATTTTTCAAACTGGACTTCATTTTTGGATTCGGAATATCGAAATTATCTTACGGTGAAATTTTGGGAATTTTCAGATAACTTTTATATTTTGATGAATAGTGGAAATTAATAAATTTTAATTAAAAACAAATTCAATCGAAATAATTAATAGTGATAAATTATTAATTTTAGTGGTTTTAAAGTATATTTATAATATATTTTTACAATTTAATACAATGATGGTCATTGGATGTAATTTCACATTTAAACTAGTTATAAATAAGTTTCGATCTTTTGATAGTTATTATCTCATAAAAACACGATATTTGTTTTGACGACTGGAATTAATTTATAAATTTGTTAATGAAACTGATATGTTTTGAATTTGGTAAAATAGTCATCATTTTTGAGTTCATAATATAAAATATAGCTTAGGCCTAATTTTTGGTATTTTTCTGAAAACTTTCATTTTTTGATGAATAGTGAAACCACTAAGTGGTAGTTAAAAAAACTGAATTGTTCATAAAACATAATTTTACCGCTTCTGTGAGTGGAATTTCAAAAATCCGAGAGACATGGTTGATGTCAGTAAGTAAAATGTTGTTCAATGAGATAAAAATAATTTTTTGGTGAATAGTAACTTTTTTCTTTTTTTTACCACGGTTAAAAGTAAATAGGGTAATTAAGGGTAGAAATGTTATTATTATTACCCTAACACGTGTCCTAATTATATTGAACAAGTTTAATTCGACCAAAGACAATATTAGGAATAAAATAGGACCATTTTGGCCCACTTGGATTAGATTAGGACATTTATTATTAATTTATTAAAAGAAGGGTTAAAAGAGTTAAAATCAATGTTTATTTACAAAAGAATTTTTAATATGGGGTTATACATAAGATAAATTCGACTATAAATATTCATTAGAAAGATAAAAGGATTTCCTACATAATGGTATTTTATTTGTAATTTTTAGACATTATATAAGTTATGTTATTTATGACACAATGATGATGCAGTAATTATCTTATTAATGAAATATTGACATAATTGATGTTATAAATACCCAAATAAATATAATTTGAGACTTTTTATGACTTCCACTACTTTTTAGGTTAATATTACATGTTAGTATTGATTTAATTAACGTTTTTCGAACTTATCATTCTGTAATGATTTTCACAAAAATCAATTACTAAATAGTGTCAAAATTGACATAAAATAATTCTTAAAACAAATATTATATTACTAATTGTTATTTTATTCTTAAAAATATAAGGTTTGGCCAAATGACTTTGATAAGGTTATATATATTAATAATATACATCTTGGGGTTCGTTTGGCTTCTTATAGTATGTTTATTAACCTTATAGTGTAAGAACACAAGAAGACACGGTAAAAGTAAAATTATTTAACTTAATGTTAAATCTAAATGATAAGGTTAAAATAGGAACCTAAACTTTTCTAAATTCTATTTGATGATAGGATTTAGACCCATCCCCACCTTATCTTCTAAATATATCAATTTGGAGCTATTTAAAACCGAACATGACTTTATAATAAAATAATATTTTTAGTTTTTCCATAGGAGCCCCTCTCCTCCTTTATAAAAAGGCACCTCCTCCCTCTCTTCCTCACACAACATTGAGCCTTCATGGTCGGCCAACCCCTGACAAATTCTCTTCTCCACTTCCCTAGAAACATCCTAGAGGTTCTGGTCTTCTTCAAAGACCCATTTTAGTGCCTTAAAAGGAGGCCTCAAAGAAGCACTTCAAATAAGAGGTAATGTCTGTTACCGTTTCATTCATCTTTATTTCTTCTTCCACTTCTTCTTCATAGGTTGTTTCATTATGAAGTAATAACATCAGTATCACTCATATAATGATATGTTATTATAAGTATGAAACAACCCTATTTCACCATCTATCCATCCTACGGAAAAAGAAATCACCGCGTGTGCGTACGCACGGAATACCATCTCCATGTCGTGGTGTAATCTATTTTCCACCACCACCTTAAATGGATGGGTATAATGGTTTAAAGAATAACTATCAGCTGTTATTAGAACATAATATTGATTCTGATATATTGTATCATCCACTCCAATTCAATTCAATAATTATGGAAATAATATCATCGCTCGTGCGTACGTACGGACTACCGTCTCCACGACGCGATGAGATTTATTCTCCATGTTAACCATTTAAGAATGATTATAATGTATATATAAGAAATAATAATGAAATATATGACATTATAAAGCTAATGGATTTATGTATATATGTATGTAATCTACTAAATTCCATTCAACTCAATAAGGAAATGAAAACATCGTTCATGCGTACGTACGACCTACTATCTCCATGAATGGTGTATTTATTTCCATTTACTCATTTATTATAAATATGTATATTCTGAATATATATTACATATAAATCATGTTTTATATTCTAGAATTAAGTAATTATGATCTAATAAATCATATGAATAATTACAATTCAAAACACGGATGACAAATGAAACAATTTTACCCAAAATGATTTTTAACATAGAATTTACAAAAGAAAGGGTAATATAAAGTCATAAGTGAACCATATAAGATATAATAACAATGAATATGATTCTGTAATAAGTCAATGACATTATTAAGATCATTATACAGGAGGTTCGGACACCTACGAAGAAAATCTGACCTAAGGTAAGGGAAATATCACATTCTCATTTTTATCTAAGATTGATTATACTTTGGTATTTTCTGGGGTGTATTTTATCATCCACATCCATGTTTCCTCAATATGTAATATTATTTCCATCCACCTACAATTGTTTAAATCCATTTTTACCCTTTGGTGAGTTTATAATAACAGATATGAAAAGAATCATTTGTCGTTTTTCGTATGAGGTACTTTTTGACTTTTCCGACAAAAGTATGAAGAATGTTTAATTAACTTATACAGCATGAATGGATTTTTAAAACATTATTTACAAGAAGATTCCTTTAAAAGATTTCAAGTTTATTTTTAATAAACTTATTTTAGTTTAAAATTGGAAGACATGTTAATAAAGGAAAATGTTTCTGAAGTAGAAAGGATATTTTCCTCAAGAATGGAGTTCAAGTGTTTTATCAAAATTATTTTCCATCTAAGATAATAAAGGGTTCTGTTTCTATCCCAATTATTACATGGATTTGATTATGTTGTGATGGAAATATTTTTATGAATTCCTTTATCTTATATGAATTGTTTTATAATGTCATGTTGTTTTATAATCCCATTTTTATTACATGGGTTATGCTATGATGTATGGTTTATGATTTTGTGGCACACATAAGAATGGTATCATTATGAGATGGGTGGGACCTATATCTCCCTCCAATGAATTGGGTAATGATTTTATATCTCATGAGATAGACATGGCTGGAATGGTAGGTTATACGGGTTCAGTGAAACAGGACTGAAACGAGGGTGACTCGGTTCAGAAAGGGACTTTTTCCACTAAGATAGTGTTGGCAATGAGTCTTGACTAACAAGAAATGATTATCTATGATTATATGTGAATGCCACAAAGATTCATGTTTTAATTTATGATTATTGTGATTACATTTCACTGCCATGATTTATCCCATGATATGAAATTATGATCTCTTTTGCAGGTTATGATTTCCAAAAGTTATGTGCTTATGTATATGATGTGATTGATATTTCTTTTGTTTACCCTTACTGAGCATTTGAGCTCACCCTTTTATGTTTTCTTTTCCCCAGGATATAAATAAATTTTTTAGTTAAAAAAGAGATCTTTATGGGAGATGTTGAAGATCTTTCACCACGATTAGAATATTATATTCTAAGTTTCCAAAGACACTAAACTATTACGATCCATGTGTGTGTTTTTTTGTTATGTACTAAGTATTCCGCAAAATTAATGTAATGTCCATATACGTCTAGCTTCAGGTCTCTACAGTTGGAATCAGAGGAAAGGTTTAGTCAACCTTTGGAAACTAGGATGTGAGAACGTTAGTGAGATCCCTAGAGATATTTCTATGGTATGTCTAGGGATATCCCAAAGGATAAGTATATGTATAGGATATATTCCTATAAATATGGTAACGATATTAGATTAAACCAAAGATGATAGATATTGAAGTTACCCCCCCTTTATAATGATTTTTTCCACTCATGCTATTCTTTTTGGGTTTTAGAAAATGGCTAAAAACAAGATGATTCACGATAATGGAGGATATGATGGACAATGGAATGATATTCTTCATGAGAAACTGAATGAAATGGGATTTGGAAGTCCAAAAATCAATATTATTCCGAATCAGCAATCTCATAATATGATCAATAAAGTAAAATTTGGTAAGTTTCCTGACTCGGCTAATAAGAGAAAGATGGAGTTTCATGACGATCATAGAGGAATGAAAGTTCAATTTCCACTATGTAAATCATGTGGGAAGAGGCCTCAAGGAGAATGTTTCAAAGGAACTGGAAGATGCTTTGGGTGTGGAAAAGAAGGACACAAATCCAGTAAGTGCAAAGGAAAAGGTTCAGTTAACACCAGGGATGAGGATAATGGTATTGTTACAACATCAGCAATGGTTAAATGTTTTAAATGTGGAATGTATGGGCATTATGAAAACCAATGCCCTAAGGGAAAGTATCAGGAAGTGAATAAGTATAGTCGTATGGGTAGTATTTATGAGGATGATGATGAAGAGACTACAAATGATATATGAGATGAAAGAATTGTTGAAGCTCGGTCAATGGTTTAAGAATGTAGTGGAATGATTACATGTTTATCATGTGTAATGTTGTATAAGTAATCTCATGGTACTATGGAATAAAGAGACATATAAGGATTGTTACAATGTTTCCTTTCCTTGAGTTTTGAATGTGTATGATTAATGGTAAGAGTATCCATTAAAGGATATTCAGATATTTTGGGAATATAGATGATATGCGCATAATGAAGGGATTAGTAGAAAATGAAATGTTTGACAGTATTCATGAGCTCATGATTGATATAAAGACTAAGTGATATCATGGTTTGAGTATATAGAATTTTGAGGATTTTGGTATTTGGAACGTGTTAACTTTTAACAACACTCGTGTTTTCAATAAGGTTCAATGGGTATTCAAGACAGTACAAGATTAACGCCTTTGAATGTTTGGAATGTGACCAACAAGATATATCTTCTGATATATGGGGATCAATGATGGTATTAAATCTCTGAGAGTGGATGGTAGTATTATGGATAAGAATAAAGATTGGAATGGATTATGTTATACATAAGTTAGTATTATTGATGGGATGTTATAGTAATATAGTTTTCGAAAAAGGATAAACTGCAGGACGGGCGATAGCCCATCGCGTCGGACAATGCTGTGGGAATCGAACCCACAACCAAGGTGCGACTGGCCTTTATCGCCTACCACTAGCCTACAGGAAGTCCCTAGTTAGTAGAAAGTAGTTTTATTTTATTATTAAGTATGATATATGAAGTATAAGTTCATTTTTGGAACCATATACGATTAACCATAAGATGGACTTATAACTTTTTCTAAACTTTTTGTTTGAAAGAGATGGAATGACCCATCATTCTATCGCATCATCTGCTAACACATCACGAATGACAAATTCAACATCATTTCATTAAGAGATGAAGTGGAAATTCTCCAATGAACGACAAACGGTGAGACTATACCAAAATCACAAAAGTATTTCATCTAATTCCAATTTCATCAACTTTAGGGAAATGATCTTGAAAAACAAAAATGTTGTCTTGGTGCTCTTATATCTGATGAATCATATGGTACCTTAGATCATCACAAATTTATGGCTTTGTGATTGCTAGATTTTCCATAGCCATGTTCTCTACCACTCTCCATCAGATCATGATGGTTAGATTTCTCTTCCATATCCATATTTTCACCTATGTGGAAACCCAGTGATTAGTTTATTTGGGTAAACGTTACGTTTCATAATTTTGTTTTTAATGATTGGATTTGGTATTCCATTTTACGATGTGTATTTCGATTAAAGAAACTTTCTAATTTTAAACCATTTATAACCCCGATGAATTTCAAGGGCGAAATTCATTTTAAGGGGGGTAGAATGTAACACCCCGAGATTTTTTGAAAAATATTCTTTTTAATTTCATTAATGGCCTATGTTGTACGCTACACCAAAAGGAGCTTACACAACACGTATCCTTGACTTGCCTTTCATTACACGCAATCGCGACCTTCCTTGATAGCCAGTGTACTACGCAATACCGAGTTTCACTAAACAACGATATGCTATTAAAATATTATTAAAACTAGCTTTTATGAATAGTAATAACCACTTTTTGAAAAATTTTAAATTTTATTTTTCAAATTGGACTTCATTTTTGGATTCGGAATATCGAAATTATCTTAGGGTGAAATTTTGGGAATTTTCAGATAACTTTTATATTTTGATGAATAGTGGAAATTAATAAATGTTAATTAAAAACAAATTTTTCAATCGAAATAATTAATAGTGATAAATTATTAATTTTAGTGGTTTTAAAGTATATTTAGAATATATTTTTACAATTTAATACAATGATGGTCATTGGATGTAATTTCACATTTAAACTAGTTATAAATAAGTTTCAATCTATTGATAGTTATTATCTCATAAAAACACGCTATTTGTTTTGACGATGGGAATAAATTTATAAATTTGTTAATGCAACTGATATGTTTTGAATTTGGTAAAATAGTCATCATTTTTGAGTTCATAATATCAAATATAGCTTAGGACTAATTTTTGGTATTTTTCTGAAAACTTTCATTTTTTGATGAATAGTGAAACCACTAAGTGGTAGTTAAAAAACTGAATTGTTCAAAAAACTTAATTTTACCACTTATGTGAGTGGAATTTCAAAAATCCGAGAGACATGGTTGATTTCAGTAAGTAAAATGTTGTTCAATGAGATAAAAATAATTTTTTGGTGAATAGTATCTTTTTTCTTTTTTTTACCACGGTTAAAAGTAAATAGGGTAATTAAGGGTAGAAATGATATTATTATTACCCTAACACATGTCCTAATTCTATTGGACAAGTTTAATTCGACCAAAAACAATATTAGGAATTATATATGACCATTTTGGCCCACTTTGATTAGATTAGGACATTTATTATTAATTTATTTAAAGAAGGGTTAAAAGAGTTAAAATCAAATTTATTTACAAACGCATTTTTAATATAGGGATATACATAAGATAAATTCGACTATAAATATTCATTAGAAAGCTAAAAGGATTTCCTACATAATGGTATTTTATTTGTAATTTTTATACATTATATAATTTAATTTATTTATGACACAAAGATGATGAAGTAATTATCTTATTAATGAAATATTTACATAATTGATGTTATAAATACCCAAATAAATATAATTTGAGACTTTTTATGAATTCCACTACTTTTATAGGTTAATATTACATGTTAGTATTAATTTAATCAACTTTTTTAGATCTTATCATTCTGTTATGATTTTCACAAAAATCAATTACTAAATAGAGTCAAAATTGACATAAAATACTTTTTAAAACAAATATTTTATTATTAATTGTTATTATATTACTAAAAATATAAGGTTCGGCCAAATGACCCAGATAAGGTTATATATATTAATAATAAACAACTTGGGGTTTGTTTGGGTTCTTATAGTAAGTTTATTAACCTTATAGTGTAAGAAAACAAGAAGACATGGTAAAAGTAAAATTATTTAACTTAATGTTAAATCTAAATGATAAGGTTAATATAGGAACCTAAACTTGTCTAAATTCTATTGGATGAGATTATTTCGACCCATCACCACCTTATCTTCGAAATATATCAATTTGGAGCTATTTAAAACCGAACAGGTCTTTATAATAAAATAATATTTTTAGTTTTTCCAAAGGAGCCCCTCTCCTCCCTTATAAAAGGGCACCTTCTCCCTCTCTTCATCACACAACATTGAGTCTTAAAGCTCGTACAACCCCTGCCAAATTCTCTTCTCCGCTTCCCTAGAAACATCCTAGAGGTTCTGGTCTTCTTCAAAGACCCATTTTAGTGCCCTAAAAGGAGGTCCCAAAGAAGCACTTCAAAGAAGAGGTAATGTCCGTTACCGATTCTTTCATCTTTATTTCTTCTTCCACTTATTCTTCTTAGGTTGTTTCATTATGAAGTAATAACATCAGTATCACTCATATACTGATATGTTATTATAAGTATGAAACAACCCTATTTCACCATCTATCCATCCTACGGAAAAATAAATCACCGCGCGTGCGTATGTACGGAATACCGTCTCCACGCCGTGGTGTAATCTATTTTCCACCACCACCTTACATGGATGGGTATAATGGTGTAAAGAATAACTATACATAGTTATTATAACATCATATTGATTCTGATATATGGTATCATCCACTCCAATTCAATTCAATAATTATGGAAATGATATCATCGCTCGTGCGTACGTACGGACTACCGTCTCCACGACGCGATGAGATTCATTCTCCATGTTTACCTTTTAAGAATGATTATAAAGTATATATAAGAAATAATAATGAAATATATGATATTATAAATATACTTTATTTATGTATATATTTATGTCATCTACTTAATTCCATTCAACTCAATAAGGAAACGAAAACAGCGTTCATGCGTACGTACGGCCTACCGTCTCCATGAATGCTGTATTTCTTTCCATTTATTAATTTATTATATATATATGTATATTATGAATATATATTATATATAAATCATGTTTTATATTCTGTAATTAAGTAATTATGATCTAATAAATCATATGAATAATTACAAGTCAAAACACAGACGACAAATGAAACAATTTTACCCAAAATGCTCCTTAACATAGAATTTACAAAAGAAAGGGTAATATAAAGTCATAAGTGAACAATATATGATATAATAACAATGTATATGATTCTGTAATAAGTCAATGACATTATTTAAATCAATATACAGGGGGTTCGGACACCTACGAAGAAAATCGGACCTAAGGTAAGGGAAATATTAAAATCTCATTTTTATCCGATATTGTTTATACTTTGGTATTTACTGGGGTGTATTTTATCATCCACATCCATGTTTCCTCAATATGTAATATTATTTCCATTAACCTACAATTTTTTTAGTCAATTTTTACCCTTTGGTGAGTTTATAGTAAAAGATATGAAAGGAATATTTTGTAGTTTTTCATACGAGGTACTTTTTGACTTTTCTGACAAAAGTACGAAGAATGTTTTTTTTAACTTATACGGCATGAATGGATTTTTAAAACATTATATCAAAGAAGAATCCTTTACAAGTTTTCAAGTTTATTTTTAATAAACTTTTTTTAGTTTAAAATTGTAAGACATGTTAAGAAAGGAAAATTTTTTTGAAGTAGAAAGGATATTTTCCTCAAGAATTGAGTTCAAGTGTTTTATCAAAATTATTTTCCATCTAAGATAATAAAGAGTTCTGTTTCTATAGCTATTATTACATGGATTTGATTATGTTGTGATGGAAATATTTTTATGAATTCCTTTATCTTATATGAATTGTTTTATGATGTCACGTTGTTTAAGAATCGCATTTTTATTACATGGGTTATGCTATGACGTATGGTTTATGATTTTGTGGCACACATAATTATGGTATAATTATGAGATGGGTGGGACCTATATCTCCCTCCAATGAATTGGGTAAATATTTTATATCTCATGATATAGACATGGCTGGAACGGTAGGTTATACCGGTTCAGTGAAACAGGACTGAAACGAGGGTGACTCTGTTCAGAAATGGACTTTTTCCACTAAGATAGTCTTGGAAATGAGTCTTGACTAATAAGAAATGATTCTCTATGATTATGTGTGAATGCCACAATGTTTCTTGTTTTATGTTATGATTATTGTAATTACATTTCACTGCCATGATTTATCACATGTTATTAAATTATGATCTCTTTTACTGGTTAAGATTTCCAAAAGTTATGTGTTTATGTATATGATGTGATTGATATTTCTTTTGTTTACCCTTACTGAGCATTTGAGCTCACCCTTTTATGTTTTATTTTCCTCAGGATATAAAGAAAGGTTTTAGGTAAAAAAAATAATATCTATATGGGAGATTTTGAAGATCTTTCACCATGATTAGAAGATTATATTCCGAGTTTCCAAAGACACTAAACTATTACGATCCTTGTGTGTGTGTTTTTGTTATGTACTAAGTGTTCCGCAAAAGTAATGTAATGTCCATGTACGTCTAGCTTCGGGTCACTACAATTAAAATATGTATGTATTTAATCATCTTTTTCATGAATTGGGTGATGAATGTGTCAATACTAAATACACTCATATTAGAGTTACTAACATTAGGTATTTGTGTTCATGAACCGACATCGACTTCTAGTATATAAATAGTGATTTCATTAGTATTAAAACCATATAATCTATACATTAATAAAATTTATGGATGTCATAATATGAATATATTTATTACTTAGACATTTTACTACAGTTTTACATAAATTTTTTTTTTCAAATATCCAAATAAATTAAGCTAATCCTAAAACCACAACTGAACAATAATCTAATACCACGAATAATAATCAAGACCCACACTCCCGAATCTAGTGCTAAATACCCATTATTTATAAATATATTTTCATACAAATTTGGACAAAACATGAAGTATTTTATAACATTTTTAAAGGTAAACATTATATCTCACAAATAGACACACAGTCCTAATAACAAAGGTTTTAGTTTTTCTATGATAAACTACATATGAAAATTATTTTACAATACTTGTGAACTTTTGTCTATAATTGTGGAACAATAGACTCTCTAATGAAATTATCACAACATAATCTCATCTTCGTAACATTGGGAAATAAAAAAATAATAAGGGGGTGAGATAAAATAGTAAATAATGGTAGACATTATTGATAATGGTCTATAATCATAAGTGTTCATAATATGATAAAATGGATATGATATAAATATATAAGAAATAGTACAAAAAATATCATCATACTTTGGTCATCACATAATAAAAAATAAATAAAAAATAGTGAGGAAACATTAATCAATATAATTTATACATGTGTGTCTAACATCAAGATAACATAGAAATCTAAGAAAACAGTAGCATAGTGAAACATAACCTCTATAAGTTACAAACATTCAGTAATCCTTATAAGAGAACTATAATGTTATCATGTATAAATATATCATGAGATATAATCCTTAAACTAATGAATAGTATGGTGATATATGACCCCATCCATCAATCATCCATACATATGTGGGACAAAAAATTATAATAATTCATCATATCATAAATTACCCATGGAGAAAAAATGCGATTCATGTCCTTAATAAATGTTGAAAAATAAGGATATCATTCCGAATAATATCAATAATAATATGATTATAAACACATCAAAAATAAATTTGGTATCCAAATATATTTAGTAACATTCTTGTTAAATACTATTCACTTTAGATAATATGGTCTGGGTTATCTACACCGTAGAGGTAAAAGGTATAAATATAAAATAATAATTTCCCCAATCAATTGACCTAACACAGATTTTTGAACTCCCTTAAAAAATATGGAATAAATATAGAGTGTTTAAAGTGGGAAATTATTGGTAGAAACGTTATATTTAAACATAGTTGATGAATAATAAATACAACGAATGTGATATATCATTCCACAAAATGTGAAGAGCATAATATATTTTATCCAAAGAAATAAATTGGATTATTTAAATTTATAAATATCATTAATCAAGTATAAAATACATAAATATATGTAAACATAGACACAAACACATTTTAAGAATACAGTTAAATTTATTTTATACTAAAAAATTATTATGAAAGTAGACAAAATTTCTTAAAATATAATTATTTTATAAAAATATGACAAGAATTATTTATTTATGAAACAATTAAAAAATATATAGTATGTTTCATGGAAATAAAAAAAATGGAGGAATGATTTTTTGACATGATAAATATTAAAAATTATGTTTTTTAATTTTAAATGAAAATAACCCATAAAGAATATATTAAAAAATGATATTTTATAAAGAGGGTAAAATTATTATAAATAACCTTTAATCAATTATAATGTCATAGATAATGACTTTTATAAAATCATACAATGAATATGATCATGGATAGGGAGGATTCCTAGTGGAAAACATTAGGTTGGGTCAGTTCCTTTACAATATGTAAATAATGACCCAAGGGAGGAAATTAAGTAATGTAAAAAATATTAAACCGAAAACAAAATAATAGGAGGATAAAATATTTGGGGTTCTATAAATAAATAACATAAAATTCCCATGATAGATTATCATTAGAAAATAATCCCGATTTAAATTTAGGTAGATGAAGAAACCCTTTTGGTAGTTATAACATAATAATCAAACAAAACGTGATAGGGTTACCACTATATAGAAATTATAATATAATTAAATGAATGATATTAATTATGAAGCTATGTAATAGGGTGTCGAGTGGAATATATATCAAAAATGATGGTGTGGTTTATTAAACAAGTCCAATGGAGTTTAAAATCGATACAAATAAAACAAAAAACATATATATCTTTTGAATCAAATTATAATAAAATATTATATATTATATATATTTAAAAATTACATATATTTTAAGAAATTTATGATAAAAACATCTAAAATAAATATTTACATCACAAAATGAACGATATAATTAATACAAATCTATCTCAATGAATCAAAATGAAAATGTAGAAACCCTAACATTATTTCCCTAAATGAAAGTGATATAACCTCCTATAAAACAAACATATAATGATTCATATTAAATTTAATAAAATTATTAATATAAATTTATTTTATATACTTCATTAAATATCAATAATTATTAATATATTATTTGTTATATGTTATTTTTACTATTTTGTATTAGTAACATTAATTATTTAAAGCAATCTTTATGATGTAGATATTTAAAACCATTTTTTATAACTATTTATTAATTTATAGATTATTTATTTATATTTAATATATATTATACATTCATTTAAGCACCCATTACCTCATTCAATAATTGTTTTGGTTATGATGTGTGAAAATGGAAATAATGTTAGCTTATTACCATAATTTTAGTGATCAAAGAATATATTATAATAATAAGTCAAATAGATAATATTAAAGTGTTTAGATAAAAATTAAATCAAAATTTACTTATAATAATATAATATTATTATTTTATAAGATCCTATAGTCATATATGATATAGCTTAATAGCATCATTCTTGTTGGTAGAATAACTGTCCTGAATAAGAACACATTTTAACTCCATGGGTAATTATTGTTAAGGAAGTATACAATATCATTATAAAATAAATATAATGATATTATTTTTAGTTAATATGTTTTTACATTATATTTTCATTGGTGTTATTAAATAATTAAAATTTATTTGAAAATTAGATATGTTTTTTTTTGGAGGTTAGATTTTGCACCCACATTGATCGACGTTCTATTGTATTTATAAGTGGAATGGAAGGAATAAATAATATTTGTTCCATAATTATAATAAAAATCAAATATATTAAATATACTAAGGAAATTATTATACAATTATTAGGGTAGGTTTATAAGATTTATATTATGAATAAAAAGTTAAGGATCATGTAATACTCTCATTGTTACGTTGAACATTATCTTGAATTTCTTCTTATAAATAAAGGGATTCTTATAATGCCTAGTGATCATGGAGTTTAAAAATTTAAATAGATTTATAGAATGGTAAAATAGTGTTGGTTTTAAATTATATTCATAATAGAAAGTGTATAATTTAAGGTCATATGTGATCCTCGATTATAAGTTAGGAGAAGGGCACTTTCCTGAATACCCATCATTTTTCAAGAGTGGAATTATAGTATTCACGGTTCAATGAATCAAAATCTATGAAATAATAAATTTTGGGATGATATATGTTTGATAAATCCTCTAAAATTTATTTTTAAACTTTTATTAAACATGTTTCAATCCTTTTACCCCATTACATTTATATTTTACCATTTTTGTTTTTTGGGCTTTTGTAAATAGTTTTTAGATATGTAATTTTTTTATTAATAAAATAAGATAACAAATATAAAATATTACAGTCTCATAAACCACAATTTAGTATCTAATTAATATAATTCAAAGTAAAATATTATTAAAAGACTCTTTAATGATGGCTTTTAATATATAATTTTTTTTTTAAAAAAATAATTGGTTTTACATTAAGTGTTCGTTATCCTATTTAATATAGATTTCCATTTTATTTAGAAAAAATATATTTATATATTGGATTAAAAATTATGTTAATTTTATAATTTTTAATCAAATGATTTTCTTCATAGATTAATGTCTGAATGATAATAAAACAATTCTTTTATAATAAAGGTTTTTACATTATCTAGACAATTATCTTTAATATGATTAACCTTATATTTCTGTTGAAAAATGAAATTGACCATATTACATATTATGCAATTTTTTATTCTAAATATGAAATATTTATTTTTGAAATAATTATTATAAGTGAATAAAATTAATTTTTAATAAAATGGAATATAAATTAGTGTAATAAATTACTTAAGTTTAGAAAATTTTAGTAATGGGTTTTATAAATTCAATAAAATAATTTTAAATGAATAATTTTAATCCTATAAATAAGTTTTTTGTTTAATGTAAAAAATTATGTTTTTATATAATATTTACTACATGGTAAAATTATAAAAAATATATTATTTACCAAAATATAATTATTTCTATTCATATGAAATCATTATTTTAAGGAAAACCTTAAAAAATATGTATAAAAATGTTTTTGTATATTTAATCCAAAAATATAATTCATTTTATCACACACAAAATTTCAAATTTATAAATCTATCATTTTAATGAGAATATAGTGTATATAGAAAATGAATTTTATTAAAAAAATAATTTTAAAACATTATGTGTTGTCCAAATTGTTTCATACAATTTTATAATTTAAATAATGATCATATATTACATAATATATAAGAATGTTATAAACTATAATAATATTTTATTAAAATTGGTTGATTTATTTTAATAATTCATTATGTTGTAAATGAAAAATCTTATTAATTATATATCCCCAAAATGTATGTATTATCTATTTTTTTAAGTGTTTTGTTATTATGATTTATTTTTTTTATCTTATATGTCATGAATCATTTTTTTAGTGTTCCATGTGGAGAAATTAATGGTATTAATTTAGAGAAAAAATATAAATTAAAATTTTTTGGTCATTAAAATAGTAGAAGTTAGTAATTATGGGTTCATCATGTAGTGTTTCACAATGAATTTAGGTAAGAAAAGTATATCTAATTTATTATTAAAAATTGATATTACTGAACCATATATCACATCTATAAAAATAATCATAGGAAAACATATAAATGACATGGGATCCAAATGTATCGAGAATGATACATGAACAGATTCCTCTTACATTCCTGATACACGAGTGAAAAATCATAAATCCGAAACCAACAACAAAACGAATCATATTCTAATATTAACCAAACCATATTATAAAAAACCAAGAATATCAGCCTCATCCTAGGTAACTCATACTACTATCATATGTGTGTCAGTTACTTATAATTAATAATATCCATACAAAACCATGACAATATACAATCTCTACTCCTCCATATACCCGATTGTAAGAAAAAAGTAAAAACACAAGGCACTTATACCACATATAACATCCCCAATCTAGTTCACCTCCATTGTTACCAAATTGGGGAACTACACACCTTAATAATTCCTACCCATATTAAAAAGGATACAAAAAAACAACGAGGGTCGATATATAACAAGTGGGGATATTACAACAATATGCATATATAATTATAACTCAATGATATAAATACCATAAATCAATAATCATAGTTTAAAGGATTAATAAAATATATATCATAATGAAATACTGGTCAATAATAAATATAAACATATATATATATATTAAATACATTATATTTCATACTAGTCAAACATCATAATTAGGATTCCATGTTGAAGTATCACATAAAATAGGGTCCAAGATTAACTCAATTAAAAAATATTACATAACCATCTTGACTATTATCCTATCTAAGACCAATCCATAACTCTCACAAACATCCATTGTATCATCCATCTAAATCCCTGATACGCATTCCCTTATATGGTCACAAAACATTAACTAAGTTCAAATAGTAATGTTCCTGATCAAGATGTGAGTACAAATCAATAGGTGACCACTTATGATATCTTATATATATAAATATTTATTTATATATATTAAATACTAGTTTTTGATCAATATGAAATTTCATTAAAGTAATAAACAATTACTAAATAACATATCACTCTATAAAGTGCTACCATAAACCTAATGTGGCCATAACTTCATTATCCTTTACCATAATGAGAATATATACACATGGTACTAACAAAACACTCAAGGATAATGTATATATTTGGCCTTATATATAAGACATTGTAAATGATATTGAATTTTTTTATATTTTATGAATGATACATCATTATAATATACCCTCCATATGATAAATATGTCTACAAAAAAATATCAATGGGGAAAAAGTATTCACTATTGAACATGGAAGCACCTATCACATATAGGTTTTGCACAACAATTTCCCTACTTGGGTGGATGACATCCTAGCATCCCACAACTTAGGTCCATGTTACAAAACCATAACATATTACCGAGTGGATGATATACCATTGATAAAATGCTCATAGTAGACAAAAAACCATCACCTAAAGTCTATAAGAGTTTGTTACACCACAAATATGAAATACATATGTGAATGATGCACCACTCATATAATTATTTAGTTTCATGATTTAACTTCAAAATCATATATTTTGTGTCCAATAAACCACTTGTATAATGTCTCTTGTCGATGATATTACATTGACATAGGTCCATATGTGGACGTTGTAACATCAAGATAATTCATATAATTGGATGATGCATTATTAGTATGAAAACCTAGTGATTAATACAACACTAATTTGAATATCATAGATGGAATGAGGCATAACCTCCTTGAGTGGTCTATGTGGATAATATACATTCTAATGTACATGGGTGGAAAATGTGAAACCTAATTTTAACATGTTCATGATTTATATATCACCAAACTAAAACTCTTGGTAATACCAAATTAATATATATCTCAAAAAGGTTAACAATACATCACTATTTAAATAGTCCATGGTATCCATTTGTGTTGACACACAATTCACAAAGTACACTCAAGACCTAATAGACTCCAATAAATACATTGTTAGATATGAAAACTAATTTAAATAATCGCCTAAACATTTCCAAACCATTACATTATGATATTTGGGTGATGTAGAATTTGGGATGAGTTTTATGATGCCATATACCCTCACTAAAAATACTATTATAAAAAATATTATTTACACACTTTCTTTAAAACTGATTGAAATGGCCCAAATATAAACATCAATAGTCATAATATTAAAAAAAAATATTTTTATTCTTTCTTACCAAATACCATTTATATTAATAATTTTACATAATTATGAAAAATATTTAACTAAATAGACTCATATATTTCCCATAAAATAATAATTCATTACACTAAACCAAGGAATTCTTATCTAAAAATAATTATTCAATATCTCTCATAAAATTCCCCCACATGAAACACATATAGACATTTTATAACTAATACTACTAACTATAACCTAGGGTAATGTAAATATAATATGGGTTAGATCCAAATCTAGGTATGGTTTAACATAAATTATAACAATAAAAATAATAAGTGATCATAAGCTGATAATATGGGTAAGAGAACATATTCAATTTTTAATTCCATAACATAGTAGAATCATATCCAATAAAATAAATATCAATAATAATTACTATTGGAATGATAAGTTGTTAAAATATATGAAAATAATCAGGATCCATAGAGCATATGATATTCAGGTGGTATTATTTGGAAATTTTGAATAAGGATAAGGATAAAAAATAATGACATTGTGGAAAATACCAATCATTCCCATGTATTATGTTCTGAATAAACCTAATCATGTCCAGGTATTATATTATGATAATAACCAATTCTACCCTTGTATTATATTTCTAAAAAACTTAATCACCTACCTAGTTAAAATCATTATCCACAAGATAAAATATTTACCAATACATTGGAAATATATATTGGACACACCTTCACATAAGAATGGATCATAAGTATGCGTTTCCAATCCATTACAAGATATTAGACCTTCCCCAATATATCTATAACAAATATTTGAAAACACATTGTCACATGTATGTTTATTGAAAAAATATACTGACTGTTTTCATAAACTATTTAAATAGGGGAACTACACCAATGGTTTTCACAAACCATTGGTATAGGTTTTTTTGGCCCCCATTACCATTAGTTTGTGAAAAAAAATTAGTATTTTGTTGAATTATTTATGTATAATTTTATTAATATTATAAAATACTTCCAAATTATTGATTATTTTTATACGTATACATATATAAGAAATAATGTTTTTGAGGTGTAGTGATAATCACTTTGGAACATAATGGCAAGGTTAGGGGATCAAAACTCAATGTTGGAGTTTTTTTTAATAAATAAACTATATAGATCGGTTTTCAAACAATTTTGTATTGTTCATCCTTTAAGACTGCATTTACCAATTATTCATAAAACCCATTGTATATGCCACCTAATATATGTTTGTAAAAATAACATTTATTGGCTTATTTTGATATAAAATCATTCACAAGTTCATCAAACCAATTGTTTATCCAATAAAAATATCTTGAGGGACTATAATAAGGATTAAAATCATGTTTTAATTCTTTTTTCCAGTAGTGATAAACATAGAAATATTGATAATATCATAAAATATTATTTGGAAAATATAAGTGAAGTAGGTTTCATGAAAACATATTAAATACAAGATCGTAAAACATCTTGAGAAATAAGGTAAATGTAATCATTAGATAACATCCATATTTAATCATACGAAACATTATGGGATATTTATATTGATTAATACAACATTTCTAATAATACGGTTTACCTAACACTTTTTAATGGTATTATAATATATGAAATATATAAATTGATTATTGGATAACAAAAGTTGAATCTCTTAAAATAAAATAATTAATACTTTGTTTATAAGGTAATAAAGGAAAATTTTCACCAAATGAGATATATTATTATAATTTTATTGGAAATTAGAAGTGAAATTATAATAAAGATTTTATGAAAGATTTTGTAAAATCATTGTAAAATAATAATCATTAGTCAATTAAAAAAAATTAATGTTTTAAAAGAAGACTCTAAATCCCTTAATTTCTCAGTAATTTAGACTATTAAGACCTTAAATAATCATAAGGATAAATATATGAAATTCATATTATAACATAAAAATATATATACGTGGAATGAAATCCATTTACTTATTCATCTAAAACATTATCCATTATTTAAAAATAGAAAATTCAGAGGGAAATATTATTTCATTTGAAAAACTATAGAACATGGAAATTAATCATTATTATTATTAATTATAATTATAATAGTAAAAATCATTCACATGAAAGATTTTAACAATCATCTTTACCATAAAATACAAGAAAAGGTAAAAATAGCCCATGAAAAAAATTTAAAAATTATTTCATTAAAAAAAATTTAAAAACGGAAAAAGATATTGTAAAGTGATAATAAAATTATAATTTAAATATAGATAAGATCATCATTGAGAAAATATATTGAATATAGAAAATAATGATTGGGAGGGTTTAGAATAGAAGATAAATTATCTTAACCCTGTGACTTTTTCATGAAGAAAGGTTTTCATAAAATAAGAATATTCTGATATGGAAATATAAATTCCCAAAATAAAAATTGAAAATATTATATGGAAAAAATAAATTGAATAATATAAATAAATTATATTTTTATAGACAAGGAATATTTTTGATCCCATAAAATGGGACTAGTTCAAAAAAACATTATGACTTCAGTACCTTTTAAAACAAAATCCCTTGCAATTGATAACTTGGTATAAAAATATAAATATCACTAATAAAGATATAATTATTATATAATATTTATTATATTTATTATATACTTAAAATAAAATAAAATAGGTTCATAATACAAAACATACCTCAATGAAAGAATTTTTTGTATGAGAAACTATTCTAAGTATTATAACTCTAGAATCAAGAGACAGTGAAATATTTAACATGATTTGTAATTTTAAATCCCATGAAATAGAAAAAAAAATTATAATAAATTCAAGTGGAAATGATTCAAAATATAATCTTATAAAATGACACATTGTGAACAGTATGAAACATGTCTCTATGAATTGAAATTAAGACCAATAAACCCTTATAACATTAGTTTTGTGAGAATTAAAAAAATATGAAAGATATATCATGATTTGGACATTAAAATATAAATATATATATTTTTAAAAATGAATAAAATATATATATATAATTCAATTATATATATTAATACATGGAGTTTCAAATAAAACATTTTTTCCATGAATTTAATTTGAGACAAAATAACTCATACCATATGTCTTTTTTTATTTCATTATTTTTTTCCCTATTGAATTATAAAATTATTTTTATTAAAAAGTAATCCATAATTGATTATATAATTTTTTAATTCGTTGTTATTTATAATAATTTGAATTTATTGATTACTATTTTTTATAAAGACAAATGATTGAAGTCATGTTTTTTTAAATTCACCCATTTTTTTGAAATAATGCTTTTCATTTTTTTAAAAATTTATCATTATATAATATTTTTAAAAATAATAATAATATATTAAAAATTATTTATAATTCAAAATATAATAATACCATCCTTTTAGGTTGTGACAATTAAATAATTTATGACGTCCTTGTAGGCATATGAAACCAAAAACTATTCGGGTGCGTAAAAAGTGAGGTAGAGAGAGATTATATAGCATAAAAAACTGAAAATATAAATTATGTTAGCATTATAACATTAATATTTTATATACTTATATAATAAATATTTTATAATTTTAGAAAATTTGAAATTGGTTTATAGAGCATATAGAAGAATAGAATGAAGTTAATGAAAGAGAATTGAGGTTACCACTTAATGGATGATTTATTCCTTTGATAAAACAATGTATGATTTGGAATTTTTAACTAAAAATTATCTTTAATACTAATCAGAGACTTATTATGTGGAAATGGGAAGAAAATAGGATTTATGTAGTAAAAGGGGTGTGATTTTCCAAGGTAAATGATATAATTATACTTGTCAAGACAATGTTTTTTTGGGTTAATATATTGATGCATTTGTTGTTTAGTGTATGAAATTTTAAATAAAAATGATTATAATTAATTTGGTTGTTTATAATTAAAAAATGAGGTTTATTTGATATTTAAATCAATCCAAAAATAAATGGATCCTTCTAACAACAAAATTAAATCAAAATAACCCAAAATAGGTAATTATGAGGATAAAATATAATTAAGGTTCCATAATGTCCTTTATAAGATTATAAAATAAAGTTAATATTTTAAAATTAATTATATTAATATTTGAATACAATTTTAGGCTAGAAAAACGATTTCAAAATTTTTAATCCCATATTAGATCATGATGATGTTATATAATATGTGGTACTTGTAAATAATTGAATTTTTTATTGTTCACTAAAAAAATCAGATTTTTCTTCAAAAATATCAACAAATATACGAAAGATAAATTTTACATACATAAGACAATATTTAATTCTTATTTATCATATTCAAATTCTAAAATTTAGGAATATAACATCTAAATGAAGATATATGATATAATAAAAATTATTTTTATTAAATATAAGGACTTTATCCTTTTAGCGTTAACAATAATATTTAATATCAAATGGATATTAAAGTGGTATTGATAAATTTGTTTTTAAATTGATAATTTTAATTATAATAATTTATAAAAAGTGATTAATTAAATTTATTAAGATAAAATTACATGATATATAGTAATTATAAATTATTTAGAAAATAAAACGTTTAACACAACGTCATTTCAATCACATCCAATTAGATATAATTAAATATATTTTAAATTTTAAATTTAATCAATTAATTGGTATTAGAACATATGAATTGTTTATACATTAATAAAAATAATATTTTTGGAATTAAATAAGTCATTATAACTATCATTATATTTTTATTAGGTTTTACTCTTCTTGTAATTTTCATAATGATATTTCACATTTTTTTCTTGATAAGTCTTAATGTTTCCCATGCATTGTAAAATATATCGTGGTTTATTTTATTATAATTTATCATAAGTTACAAGATATTATCATTTAATTTATTTAATGAACAACATATGATAAATATCAGGGTGTTATAATCAACCCTATTAAATAAATTGTATCTCACAATTTTAATTTCTCTCACTAATGATAATTGACGAGTTTTAGACTAAATACACTTTTTGTATCATGATATGGATGTACCTTCTAAGAAGAAACACAAAATATACATTACCATATTTTTATGAAATATTCCTTTGTATTTATTTATCCCTTGGTATTCCAAAAATGTATTCTTGTATAAAAATAATTGAATCAAATATTTTTTACTCTATTTCAAAAACAAGAGTCATGAGAAATTATGATTCCAAAAACAAAACTCACCATTCAGTCCCAAAATAATAACAAATCATATATTAATCAATATTAACTTAATCGTAAATAGTAAGAAAAATATATTAATTTATTCCCAAAATAACCTAAATTATATTGTCACAAAATAACATTTAAACCCCACAAATTTTTGCTTAAATGCTCAAAATATATTCCAAAAATCAATGTACTAATTATCAAAATAAAACATAATTACATCAACATAAAATCATAGATCCAACCAAATAGTTATATATACCTCATCATTTATCTTTCCAAAAATCCCCAAAAAATATCAAAATATAAATAATCTTGTACCAAAAAATTCTCAAGAAAAACTCAACATTATTTATGCCTTTGAACAAAGGGTCAACATTAAAATAATAATTTACAAAAAGGTTTTGTCTATATTTATTTTCTTGTATTGTTATTAATGTAACAAATGTAAATTTGGATTGTGTGATAGATTAGAGTATCAAAATAATATATGGAAAAGGAGTATCACATGCATCATGGGTAAAGAATATTGGACATGGCTTCCATTAGAATTTAAATTTCCATTCATATTCTGAAAATGAAATAAAATAGGATTTTAGGTTTTTTAAATTTATAGATATAAAAATATAAGTAGAAACATACACATAATACGATTTAAGAAGACAATCTCCATGTGTAGGACATGTTTTGATGGAGAAGAATCATCGTCTTCAATAGTTTAAAGTACCTAGAGTGATGGATATATTGAATAGTTTGAAGATCTACTATCATATTTGTAAAATTATATATGACATAGAGATTGAAGTGATAGTGTGATAAAGAATAATTCACTATATTTATATGATTGTAGGATACTATGAATTAGTGTTTAAATACACATGGATAAAGGATTATGTAGAAAATGTTGTGTGTGATAATGAATTGCTCAAAGAGAAAGAATTTCCTATATTGGAAAGCCCATGGGATGTTATTTTAAGTGTTTTGTATGTTTTATAAATTACCAATTTTATTTTGATGTTTTTTTATAAATGGATGAGAAAAGACAGAGATAGACTAAAGGTACCCTGATTCAAAATGGTGGATATTTGGAAAAATAATTGAATCATATAATCCATGTAGTAGAAATCCCAATGTAAAAGAATTCATTATGTAATGAAATATATAAACAATTAAGATAATTCACATATTTTAATATCTATGTAAGTGAATTTTTTTAAGGGATGAATCATAAGATAATTTTCTTCTATTTATTTCTCATATAAGATAATGGTCAAATAAAAAAGTGGTGAAGTATATCATTTCCATTATATATGAATCCACATAGCTGACTTTGATATGTATGGTGTTTATTTTGTGTAATAAATATTTATATATCCCTATCTTACTATGAATCCAGTTTAAAAAACTCATATACAAATGAATTTTTAAGTATTTGAATGTAGATTATCTTATTTTATATATGTTTCTAAATTAAGTGTTTGAAATAATATTTGAGCCAATTAAAGTAGATCCCAATATACCTGATATCCATATATGTGAATCCCTCACTTCGATTAAATTAATGGATTATTTTATATGTACATGGTGAAATTCTATATATTTATAGAATTAATATTTTTAATATGGAAATCATATCTATAAATGTTGTGTTTGTTCATTATGGATTAAAAATTCAAAAATATTTAATTAATAGTGTTATATAAGCATTTATGAGTAAAATAAGTATATTATATTCATATATGGATATGGAATATTAATGAAAAAATAAATATTCAATTTTATAATAATTTAAATTTAATAAAATAAAAATATATTAATATTAAAGCTATTATTTTTGGTTCATAACATCATAAAACATAGAAATTATATGTTAGTAGTCTATTTTAAGCAATATATAATGGTAATTTCAAATACATTTATGATTTGAGTATGAAAATGATGTTATTGAGATTTCAATAATATTATAGATAAATAACCATAAAATATCATGTTTTATTTTATCAAAGACTACATCATTTTGATCAAAGGTTATTCAAGTACACATGATTGAAAGATATTAAATTATTGGAATTTTCCCAATACATTATAAATGGGAAGAACAATTTTGTATTACAAGTAGTTTTTAAAAGTCTAATGACAGAAATAAATTTTATGAAAATTATATTTTGTATATTTTTTCCATTTTTATTGTGGACCATTGAGGATATATTATGAGGAACATGAGTTTGACCCTCTTCTAAAAAATGTTTTAAAGTCATTTTGGGATCAATTTCATGATTTTAAATCATTTAATAAAGGTTATTTTTGGAATACCTTTTAGTTAAAAATGAATATTCATGTAATTATATTAAGCCAAATTGTGTATTGTATAATATTTATTTAATTATTTCATCTTCATTGGTCCCTATAAATATTGTTTATATTATTTATAAAAGAATTATGTATTGATGATCCATTCATACATGTGACTGGAGATGATAATTTTAAGGGGGAAGATATCAAAAAATAAAAAGAAGTGTCACAATAGTCAGAGGGAAAACATAATGAAGATGAGAGTTACAACTATGACTAAATATCCAAAACCTCATGAAGAAGAACAAAAAGGTAGACCCGTACATTTAGTAGTATCGAATAATAATAACTTGATATTTTTATATAGATAAATATCTTCCCGGTATCAAATTCATAAAAAGAAGAAGATTATTGACATCAAACTCGGAAAAGTTTTAGAGAGATGATGCTGTGGGAGGAAGAATAGAGGAAATTCCTATTATATTGTTATATTTATATATTATGTGGGTCCATTCAATTTTTATAAATAGAGGAATATATATGATATGGTTTTGACGATATGTGAATATATGTTTCAATTATTGATCGTGTTGTAAGTAGATTATCTTTAATATAAGAAGGCATTTGAAGAAACTACTATGTTTTGAAGAAGATATATATTATTATTTTAGAATCATCCAGTGGAGATTCAAGGATATAATTCTAATAATAACTTCAAATAAATTCTTTTAAATATATGGAGGGACTCTGTAGAATCATTACGGCTTAGTTTATGTAGGGGATAATAATAATAATCGATGAAAATACAGTGATGTTGTTATGATAATCCTACTATGATTATTAATGGATAACTCTTATGATATTTAGGAATTTTAAATAGAATGAAACTTGGTGTTGGTATGTGAAACACTAATCATTGTAATCATTATCATATAACAGTACAGAACCCATTATTGGGGTGAGTAACTAATCAAGGAAAGGGGTAGGTTATTCTACTAAACCGTGTAAAAATATCATGTGCCTTATATATAACATACCTACAATCATATGGATAATTTTTTCTTAGTAAAATATGAAATACAATTAACTGCACTAACTTGAATAATATGTGGTATTATGAATGGGGGAAAATGTTAAATGAAGAATCTGTAATTGGTAAAACAAATTAATCACCTAATTCATGGCCTGAGTGTATACATCGGTTCACTTGTCTTTTCAAGTGGTATCATATACATGGATCCTATGGTTGTATATATTTAATAATATGTAATAAAATTCATTTGGATTAATAATGTTCATATTTTATATTAATAATGAATATCCTTCTTTAAAATTATTGATTTTATTCCTTTTTTAATTTGTACTGATGTAACCTAGACGACCCTAATTAATATGATGAATATAACGGATAAGAATATGAGAAATAAATAAAAGGATCTGAATAGTAACCCACTATATGAAAGTAATCATATTTTTTTTATTCCATCATTACTAGTGAGAGAGAATCCTCACATGAAGATTGATCATGTCATATAGGACTTGAGGTTCATGAAAATGATAAATCAAATAGTTATTTTTACACTAAAACTAAGGAATATGATGAAAAAATCCCCAATAATGTTTCTTAATATATACTAATTTATATAAAGATACAATAGAATTATATGTCACAACTAGACATAGATGCTTATGAAGTAGAAGATGAATTTTCTATACATGTTGGTAAATCCAACACTCTCTCAAGACTAATTAAAAATGGAATAATCTGATATACAATAAAATGAATGACTTTACATGATATGTGAAAATTTTTAAGAGATTATTGTGATTAATTTGTTATTAATGAGGTGTTCCATTTAATTGATATAATCCATAGAAAGTATACAGATGTCAATGATCAGTATCTAGATATAAAATCCAGGAGAATAAAATGTTTGGAGTGTTCATTAGTGGAAAAAATAAATTTCCCAGACGATATTAAATAGAATATAAAAAATCATTGGGAAGATTGATTATTTTTAGTTTAAAATAATAAAATTCTCTCTATGTGAACTGTTTAGAGCTTTAAATAAAACTAAGAAATATGTAATTAATACAAGATGGATATTGATCAATAAATAAAAATTAAATTTTCACTACAATTTTATTTGAGATGGGTTTCCCCACAAAACGTCACTCATATTGGTGGTAAAAATTGATTGAGATAAGCTAGAGAAGAATCCACCTCATGTGCATTGAAAAAGGAATCCCACCCCCAAATCATTTAGTTCGTACTAAATCTATATACTCTAAATAAGTTGGACACAACCAAAATTATTTATATATATATATATGATTAAAATATATGGTACATTTACTAATATATAAATGAAGGCGGTGATTGTGTCAAATGAAATTCTACCTCCAATTGAGGATCTAAAAATTTAGGGTTCTAATGAAAATCAGGATAGACTTCATGCACTAAAAAGGAAATATTTTGATTGGAACTAGGTTTTGACGCTATAACCAAATGATTAGGGAAATTGATCGATAGATTAATGGTCAATTATATAAAATATTAATACTACTTGAAGATTGGGGACCATTATTAAAGATAAAAATAAAAAATATGGTTAAAATACTGAACCAAAAAAATAGAATATGCATATGAATAATATATTTATGTATCCTCAAATATATATATATATATATATATAATTGAAAAATGCATTCTGACACATATATATATAAGGACATTATTCATCAAACAACCATAATTTTTTTTCAAGAGTGGGTAATCCTAGATAGTTTATAAATACGATACAAAAAATTTATTCTAACTTGTGAAGTGATCAAGTGAATAATTTTTATGTCATCACTCCTAAGAAGTAAATAATAAATGACATGATGTTTCCAAAGAGTGGTAACTCAGGGAGGAATGAAATAGTATCTATCTAGTGGAATCAATCTAGACACACTCTAAATAAGTGTATTAATACAAAACTAGAATAGATGGAATTTCTAAAAAAAGTGGAAAGAACCCTTATTGAATAGTGTTATATAAAATTAATATAACTAGTCCACAGTAAAGAATAAGTAGATAAATTACCCCACAAAAATATTGATCATATGGAATGATCAGATGTAAGATTAATGAACGTTGAAGAAAGTACAAAAAAGTAAATATGTTATGATATCTCAAGAAAGGAACGATGTTTTATCTATGAAGAATGATTAAAATGGGAAGAAGATTATTCTTCTGAAAAGTGAAACTATCTAAAAAGTGATGGGTGGATTATGAAAAAAGAGGTCCAAAAATTTCATTTGAATAAGAAAATAAGATTATAGGTTGATAAAATTATCTCATCGATTTTTATATAATTGCGGTGGTTCATGAATTTTTATGATCACCCAATATATAGTTTATATTTATCAAATTATGGGTATGAAAGAAGATGATTTTTATAGTGCACGTCTTACAGGGAAGAAACTGAAAAAGTGAAGGCTTTGATTGATTTCATTTATTGTTAAATAATAAAATCTAGATATCCCCAAAATTGCTGATCTTTGAGGTATGAAATTCAATCTGCTTTCATATGTATGGTTTATTCATGTTATAGATATCAATGGGGAGTTTTTTAAAAAAATGCTAAAGTAATTTACTTAAACATTAAATTTCTAATGTTATTTAGGGATATAACTGTAGGATCATAAATCACTTTAAAATATGATTTTACAATCCAGGATTAATGGAAAATATGAGATAAAACTACAATGAGAAATATAATGGATAGATTTAGTGTTTTGGTTATGAACTCTTATGTTCTATATTGGTTTTTTTCAATTATACTTAGAGTAATTAAAATATGGATCATTACTATGAATAATATTGCTCCAACCATCTATTACAATATTTGAATATTATTTGGAGAAGAATCATTATTTCATGTTTATGAGAGAACCCTTACATTATGGTAGAGAAATATTTCCCCCTCCTTTAGATTTATTACAAATTAGGGGTAGAGATATATACATTAACATTACAAGTTTATTTCCAATTGAAAAAAACAAAGGGGGAGATTTATGTACCCAAAGTTGTTTGGATGAATTTATTATCAATTAATCTAGTGAATGTAACCACTGAAAAGGTAATATAGGTGATGGATTGCTTTATCCACCCAATACATAGAAAATATGTTTCCCATGAGTCATGGGTAAAGAATATTATAGTAGGATTCCATTTCAATTTCAATGAATTTTCCTATATTTGAAATAGAATAAGAAATGTGTTATTTCTTCTTACCAACATAGATGTAAAATTTTAAATATCATTTAATACAAAACATGACTAAATGGTCTAATTGTTATGTATATGAATGGTTCTGATGGAGAATAAGGCTTACATTCAATCGTTTTGATTAGAATTTTTTTTGGATTTTTTGATTAGTATTAGGAGATGTTGTAATCAATTTTAAACTCTTAATAAATATGATATTGTAGTGATAAATCTATGTAAAATCCATCCCTATGATCCTATGTTAGATGGATACCAAAAATAAAAACTGAAATACACATGGATAGTTGCTAAAGTGGAATGTTTTTTAAAAAGGTCTCTCAACCAAAAGGTCAAGGCTGTTATTCATAAAATTTTGGATGATTACAAGAGATGAAAATGTTTGATCTTATTACAATCATCCTTATAAAAGGTAGTTGAATCACAGGAAGTGTATTAGACCAGGTAAAAGGTTCACCAATACCAATTCATTCAAGACCATCCACAACCATGTTCACCTCCAGATAAACATTCTTGATGATGAAGTTGATAGTCGAAAGAGTTTTCATGCATTGCATTCACTTTGCTTCGAGCTACTAAGAGATAAGCATTTCACCATTTTTGATGGCATGCACAATGGAAGAAGTGTCATTTTCCATCCATATATTAGTCCAAACATTCATTTCCAGATGTGAGACGTCATGTATAATCCCAATAATATCAACCTCAAGAGAACATTTCATGCCACAAGAAACATAGAAATATCCTTTAAGAGAGTCATCATGATCCCTAAAGTCATCACCACAACCCGAAGGTCAAGGATTCCATTTAGAAGCGACATACGTAATAAACTTAATCCAAAATGGGAAAAAAGGATCCCAAACACCTCAATAGTACATGAAGTATGTTTGAAATTCCCTTTTACCAATAAATTTTTTAGAAACATATTGTCTTGAATGTTGTTGTAACATTCATCGAAACAAACATCGAACATATCCCTTATTGCCACAAAAACCGACATTGTGACAAGCTTCAAGCAGCATCCCTTTCCATTTTACATTGTATCATTTCAAATCCTAAAAACTGTATGTAGTACTTCAACAACAGCCACGGAGAGGATTTCCCAAACCTGAGGTGAGAGTTGGTTAACAGAAAAACAACAAATATGTGCCTGTAGTCCAGAAAATCTGATCCCATCAAGATCAATAGTACCAAAAAATAGTTTCCATATAGTCGAGGCTCTAAAGTGGAATCTAATATTTTCTATATTTAACCAATTAAATTGAATATATTTTGTATACTGCAATGTTCATAGGAATCATTATTACATTTTTATTAATTCTCCTAAATTCCCAAAGGTATTTTAATGATTTCATTAATGGTTGAGAATAGATAAAGGTTAACTGAATGCTCCTCTGCTCGATACAGTGGAAATTTAAAAAAATTACCTATGTCCAAAATAAATATAGATTAAACACCAAAATAATAGAAAAAATAGTGTAAGGAAATATAGAATCATTTAAGAAAATTATCCTACAAAATGATCTATATATATGAATTTAGGCCTCATAAAGGATTTAGTGTAATAAAATTCCATGACACATGTAACTCATTTAAGAAAACAATCACATACATAAATATTCACATACCTGTATTTCAAAGTATGATAATCCTTTAGATAAATTATTTTTAGTGGTTTTTAGGGAATAACTAATATTTAATTGACAAATATAACAATATAGCTGAATACATACCTATATACATGAATGAATATACACATGGATAAATCGATTATACGCATTTTCAGAGTCATTTGAAAATTCATTCTATATAATAAATTTATCTAATATAAGTAGTTCCACACATTCATCTGTATATGTGAACTCATTACTAGGATTAATGTAATGGAATTTTATTACACATAGTGGTTCAAATTATACAAACTACTATAATGAATTTTCTAAATAATAATATTATATATGATAATGTTGAATATATTGTTCAAGGATTCAAAATTTACAAATTCCATGAATGGTGTATTATATAAGGCTTGAGAATAAAAGGAGAAATAATATTCACAGAAGGAAACTAAAGATCAAATAAAAAAGAAAATATTAAATCTCAATATTAATTATTTCTTAGGAAATAAAAATATTGATGATGATGATGTAATTTTATGTTCAAATAATTATAAAGCTTATAAAAACTCATGATTCAATCTTTATTTTGAAAGATCAAATGATCAACTCCACCCCATATAATATTTCATGATTAAAATGAATTTGTTGGGTTTACTATAATAATGATAATGAATAAATAGAAAACCTAAACATATTGATTATCATATCGTACATTATTTTGTTCTAAGGTTATTCAATTGTTTATGAGTGACTGAGATTAATGTATGGGAATTTTCTTGAGACTTTAGAAATGAGAAAAAATGATTCTTATTACCCATGGTGAATAAAATTACCATGATACATATTGAATTGAATTATTTTATATTTTTTATATTTGTGAATATTTATTTTTAAATCTAAGTGTATATATATTGTGGGAGGTGAAGTAGTGAAAGTTTAAAATATCTTATAAATGTATTTTAGGATGAGTATAAAAAATGAGAAAAATTTAATGAGTGGTATCCAGGGAATAACATTTATAAAAAATGTAGCTTCCATGTAACTATGGAATCCCTAACTGGTTACTTTATAATTATGGTTCAATTACAGTACCTACTTTATCTCATCAAAATTCCATTTATGGTATTAAAAAACGATATATTTATTAAATTATTAACTCATACACATGAATAGGTATGAGAAGATCAATGTGGAAGATATAGAAAAGGAATGACTCATTTATATAGTGAGAGGGTAAACACAATGACGTAGGGATATAAAAATGATACTGAATATCCAATATCTCAAGAAGAAGAATAAAAAGGCAGACCCATTGTATATATTATTGAATAATAATTGAAATTTGATACTTTTATGAAGCTGAAAATAATTTGGGTAACAATTTTATAAGATTAATAATAATATAAATTCCATTTTGAGATTTATTTTAGAGATTTGATAATGTCGGAGAGGAATATAGGAAATAATTATTTTTGTCACGACCCACCTTCACCAAAAGGAGGGAAGGGTCAGCAGATTGACAGGCCCTTCCTTCTTTAAGTTGAAGGAGAGATAATGACCCCTGAGACTCGCCTTCAATAGGTCCCGGAGTGGCGACTAGCATCAAGGGTATAGAAATTTCTCACAAATGGAAGGCATTACCCCTTTTTTATAGGATCGAGAGATAAGATAATGAAACCCAACAACACCAAGGTAAATGAAAAGTAAAACCAAAAGTAAGCCATTCCCACATGCATGTTTCAATTGTAAAAGCCAAAAAGTACAGAAGGTGACTACAAAGGCAAGTACCAATGAAAGAAAAACAACAACTGCCACGAGGGTCTGAGCTAGTATAGTCCCGCGCGATCCCGAAAGTCCTCCTGGAAACCTGAAAGCAGTTTTACATACGTAGGGTGAGCATACAAGTACAATCAGTTGGGAAAACCAAAGACTCTCATGTACAAGTGGGGGACTGAGCTAAACTCCCATGAGAATAGAGTAAACCAAACACCTGTTAAGGTAAACTATCCACCCCAGGCCTCACCATGGAACACTCCCCAAATAACGCAAGTCAAGTAATATATATAATCAGAGCACATCGGTGTTTGGGTACCATGCACCACTTTCCCACTGGTTATTGAGACATCCTACGCATCAGACCAATCCCACCATTCTCACCGCAGTCCCACTGCCACACCCGCCCGCACACACCTGGGCCACAACCACATGCAGTCCCACTGACGAAATCCCGCCTGCACACACCAGGGCCTCAACCGCACGCATTCCCACTACTGGAATCCCTCCTGCACACACCTGGGCCACAACTGTCACATGTAACCATGCATGCAAACACCTAGGACAGAACAACCACCACCATTCCCAAAGACACCTGAGCCTCATCCCGAAGACGCATGGGAAACCACCTGCCGCACACACCTGGCCAAACACCACACTACCCCGCCCGAAGGTTCTTGGGCTAATAATGGACCTCAGGCCATCACAGCATGCCCGAAGGTACATGGGCTAACCGGGAAAGGGAGCAGAAATGGAGCTAATAACCATCCACTAAGAATAGTGTTGGGAAAAACACCCTCCCCCATGAAATGGGGGAGTTCAGCACTAAGTGCTCAACTTGGGTGGGGCACGAATAAGAAACAAAAAACTTCAAGTATAGATATATGTAACAAGCACTAACACAATTCTAAGTTTTTTTAACTGCCCTACAGAACATAATCCCACTATATCTGAGCCACAAGTCATTACTCTAACTAACAAAACCCATTGTCCCATTCTTTTTTCATGTTCAGTAATAATTTTTACGTTTAAGCTCTACTGGGAAACTAGTAAGAATAGGCACAAGTCCAGAAAAGTGAACAATCAAACAACAACCATAACGCCCACACCCGGTTCTCAACAACAGAGGATCCCAGCCCAATTTGTGATATGAACAAGTATCCACTGGGCCTTAAAACATACACCCACCGAGTGTATAAAAGAACAGGGGATCCTATCCCCTCTCACATCTCCAGCCATCAGCCTGAAAGGAATCAACCAACTACCACCACCAATACAAGCATGTCCTTGTCGGTATTTTTAGATTTAAATGACTTAACTCACTCCACGATTCAAATTCTATGTTCCCTAACCGGGAGTCATCACAGAAGGGTTGATCCTGGTGCTTTCAATTATTTCAGCAGAATATATGTGATTAACCAATTCACTTTTCACAGCAGGAGCTTACAACCACAAACATGCCATTTAAAACATCAGCATGGTTCATTATTGCACAAACAACGACCACCAATGACCTCTATTTTCAGAAGGCACAATCCCTCAAAACTCAACAAGATCGCCACAGAAGAAATAAAATCAAAACAAATATAAGACAGCATCAACAATCACAGCCCCCCTCTTTCGTTATAGAAGTTGTTCATTATCTTTGTTTAGGTCTGGTTTAACCAATTCAACAGAATCAAAAGCATGCCCACCCTGCATGATACACAAAAGGGAGAGACAATGGAGAAAAAAATCCCTACTTTTTTTATCGACGATCGATGCTTAGGCCGGGCGCGGAACATTACGGATAATGATGCGGTGAGCCCGATGCACTAGAAGATATTTGTGAAAAGCCATGATCTAGGAAAAGAGAAAACATGGCTAACCCTTGGTTTATAAGAGCCGGGGACAGTTGGGGTGAAAACGTGAAACCATGTAAGGTGCGGGGGTCGTGGGTTGACCGCGCGGCACCACTCATCACAAAAAGTGGTCGGGTAGTTTATGAAGAGTCATGAATTGAATATGTATTTAATTAAAACTCTTATGCACGTTATGGGTCTTTAAAACACACTTAAACAAGTTAGAATAGGGTTTAAAACCCTATTTTCGCAAATGAGCGCTACTGGAAACAACTTGACAAGGTCAGGTCTCGCCGATCTGTCTCACCAATCGGTCTCACCGATCGGTCTCACCAACGGGTCTCACCGATCGGTCTCACTGATCGGTCTCTCCGATTAGTCTCACCGATCGGTCTCACTGAGACTCCACTCCTTTAGGACCCAGATTTTGGCAAAGGAAGAACCAAGAGAGACTGGGTCATCACATCAGATACTTCTCAAACTATTCTCGTCCTCGAGAATTTAAACAACCCAGAAGGGAAGGGCGGGTCCGAACAACCACCCCGAAAGATACCTCTCAAGAGTGAACCTCATCGTTAACTAAAAACACTTCCTGTCACGAACCAAGAAAACATACCATGCCAAACTGCTCGGGCATGTGGTTTGGGGAGTCTCCTCCCCCATGTCATGATATTATCTGCTTTGGGTGGCACTGACTCGCCCGCACAGGTTAAATCGCATCAATCATAATGCATCTTGATTAGGGGTCGGGTTGTATCCTTCCCCATAGTCAGGGCTTTTTACAAACAAACAGAGGAAATAAAAGCATCACATTTCATAGCCAAAAGAAAAAATGTTCCACCACAACAGGTACAACAAGGAACAAAACTCAAAACAACTCCGGGTACTGGGTACACATCTGTGCTTCCCTCTCCTACGTACTCTCCTCAAGTCCACCATGTCTCCACAACACATGAACCAAGGGGATGGTTCGCCCACGAAGCACCTTTTATTTGCGATCCTCGATCACCACTGGTCTCTCCACAATGGTCATGTATTCCTCGACATCCATCTCACCCCAATCAAGGACGTGTGAATCGTCGTGCACATACCGATGGAGCTGGGACACATGGAAGACATCATGTATCCTTAGTAGAGGCGGTGGCAACGCTAGCTGGTAAGACACTTCGCCGACCCGCCGCAACACTTGGAAGGGTCCGATGAATCTTGGAGAAAGCTTACTCCCCTTGCCGAACCTCTGCTGCCCACGCTGAGGAGAGACCTTTAAGAACACGTGGTCCCGAACCTTAAACTCCAAGGGCCTCCTTCTGGTATCAGTATACGACTTCTATCGGTCCTGGGCCGCTTTCATCCTTTCCCGTATGAGCTGAACATTCTCTGTCATGCTCTGCACCACCTTCGGGCCAAGGATGCTTGTCTCTCCTACTTCGGTTCAACACATTTCTTAACAACATGGCCTCCCATACAAGGCTTCAAACGGGGCCATACCAATGGTAGAGTGGTAGCTATTATTGTAGGAAAACTCTACCAGAGGCAAGTATCACACCCATGATTCTCCTGAATGCAGAACACATGCCCGTTGTATATCCTCCATGGTCTAGATGGTGCGCTCTATTTGTCCATCTGTCTGGAGAAGGAAAGCAGTGCTAAGGCATAACTGGGTGCCAAATGCATGCTGCAATCCTCTGGAGACACACGAGGTAAACCGTGCATCCCTATCTGAGAATATAGACCTCGGAAATCCATGCAACCACACCACCTCATCCACGTACATTCGTGCCAAAGCATCCACAGTACTCGACTCCCTGATTGCCATAAAGTGGGCCGACTTCGTCAACCTATCCACTACCACCCAGATGGCATCGTACCCCCCTTGGACCTTGGGTAGCCCCGTGACGAAACCCATTGATATGTCATCCCACTTCCACTCGGGAACCACTAGAGGCTGTAGAAGGGTGCCTGGAACTTGGTGTTCAACCTTCACTTCCTGACATATTAAGCCCTTGGCCACAAACTCTGCCACCGCTCGCTTAACTCCGGGCCACCAAAACTGCCTCTTCAACCCTTGGTACATCTTGGAAACTCCTGGGTGAACCGCCAGGGGTGAGTTGTGGAACTCACTGAGAACCTTCCCACACATCACCCCTAGAACAAACAACATTTTCTAGAAAATCATCTGGTTCTGACCATCCTCAGTCCATCCTTCCGGAGCATTTCCCTGGTCAACTCGGTCACACATTACTTCGCACTCTAGGTCTCCCCACTGAGACTCCTCCACTTGATGAAGCATGGATGACTACACCATCATCTGGTATAGGCAACCCCTATCACCATCCAGCCTCGCATCTAGGTGCAAGGTATCCAACTCTCCCATTTATTTCCAGGCGTCCGCTGCCTCTCGGACCGCATCCTTATGCATCCTCCTGCTCAAGGCATCGGCCACCACATTGCCCTTACCATTAGTATAAGAGATTTCAAAGTCGTAATCCTGGAGGAACTCCACCCATCTCCGCTGTCGGAAGTTTAAGTCCTGCTGGGAGAAGATATACCTCAAGATTTTGTGGTCCGTGAAGACCACAAAGTGTTCCCCGATGAGGTAGTGAATCCATAACTTTAGCACAAAAATGACTGTTGCAAGCTCCAGGTCGTGGGTGGCGTAATTATGCTCATGGGAACACAGCTTCCTAGACCCATAAGAGATCAGCCCTTGTCCCTGCATCAACACGCACCCCGGGACCTGTCCTGAAGCATCACAGAACACCTCATAGGCCACCCCTTCTTCAGGTAACCTCAGCACTGGGGCACTGACCAACTTCTCCATCAGATAGCTGAAGGCTGACTAGAACTTCTCACTCCATACGAAAGCCTGGTCCTTCTTGGTCAGAGACATCAAAGGGGCTGATACAATGGAGAAGTTGGGTACGAATCTCCGGTAGTAACCCGCCAGCCCGAGGAAACTTCGGACTTCTACCACATTCTTGGGTGATTCCTAAGAAACCACTGCTTCAACCTTTGATGGGTCGACCGCTACCCCCTGCTCAGACACTAAGTGCTCGAGGAAGTGCACTTCTCGTGTCCAGAACATGCATTTTGACAACTTCCCATAGAGATGGTGCTGTCGGAGGACATCCAAAACTGTCCTCAAGTGCTCTGCATGGTCCTCCCCTGATCTAGAGTAGACCAGGATGTCGTCGATGAACACAACCACGAACCGATCCAGGTACTCCTGGAAGATGGAGTTCATAAGCCCCATGAACATAGCCGGGGTATTCGTAACACCGAAGGGCATGAATACGAACATGAAGTGTCAATACATGCACCTGAACATTGTCTTGGGATGTCGATCTCTTTCAATCTCACCTAGTGGTACCCAGACCGCAGGTCGATCTTCGAGAACCATCCTGCCCCCTTCAGTTGGTCGAAAAGATCGTCTATCCTCAAAAGAGGGTAGCTATTCTTGATCTTAACTTGATTCAGCCTCATGTAGTCTATGCACAACCTAAAACCACCATCTGCCTTCTTTTCAAACAAGACCAAAGCACCCCAGGGTGACGCAACTCTCGTTGCTCCGAAGGTGCCATCCGGTAAGGGGCCATCGAGATTGGACGAGCGTTGGGCTGCAGGTCTATCCCAAACTCAATATCATGTCGAGGGGGTAGTGTCATCACCTCCTCAGGAAAGATGTCTATAAACTCACGGAAGATCTATGACACTTCCACCATTTCATCATCTACTGATTCTACTGTCAGATCGGTCAACAAGGAGAGGAGAGGTTCCTCTCTCTTGATTCCCTTCAGACTGCTCCGCTCCCCGGTGAAGGAAACACGCCGGTTGTCCAAGTCTGAGAACACCAGCCTTTTTCGAAAACAGTCGATGAGAGCACACACAGAAAATAGCCAGTCGATGCCTAGGATGACATCGTATGGCTGAATCTGTAGCAGAAAAAGATCCCTAACCGACTAATGTGGCCCTATCGCTAGTCTGCATCACCGACAAACAAACAACAAGCTGGTCTGACCTCCGACTGGTGTGCTCAACTCCAGGGGCACTGGAAGTCTCTCCGAATCTAAACCTTGGGCACGGGCTAGGCTGCGTACATCAAAGGAGTGCGAAGCTCCAGTATCGAGCAAGGCATAAGCAAGAGTGCTAAACAGACTGATCATACCTCAAACAACCTCTGGCCCTGCTGGAACTGCTGCCTCTATGACATGTAACTATCCACGACCAGCTCCCCTGCCCCTCGGCTGTCGGCTACCTCCCCGACCACGCCCTGGTCAAGGACCTTGTGGAGCGCCCTGAGGTCGGCCTCCTCCTATGTCTTCCCTCAGAGGAGCGGGGGATCGCTATCCCTGTTGCTGCTTCTGGAAAGGTCTTGCTGGAAGCTTCTGCTAGGGCGGGTGTTGGGGCTGATTGCCACTGCTGTACTGCACCCAGTTCGGGCACTGACTCCGGAGATGCCCAGGGCTCCCACAGATGAAGCATCGCGGTCCCGGGCCCATAGGAAAAGGGCGAGGGCTGGGGGATCGAAACTAAAACTGCTGCGGCCTGCTCCCTGCTCCCTGCGGGTCGGAACCTAGAGGGTCCTGATGCTGGAGGTTTGGTGCTGATGGCCTTCCCCTTCGATGGTCCCAGCTGGATCCCCTCTCGCGACACTCCTCCTAGAGCATGCATCCTCTCCCCCACTTCGGCCTTCTTCTGGACCTCCAAGTACGTCGACATGGTAAAGGGGGTAACAAAATACTAGAGGGAGGGTCGGAGCACCTCCTCTAGACGTCTTTCCAGAGACTCCTCAACGGGAGAGAGGTCCGGAGAAAAACGTAGGAGGTCCTTGAACTTGATCCCTAGCTCCCTCACGGACATACTCCCCTACTGGAGGGAGAGTAGTTCTTGCCTCATTTCTTCCTTCATCGTCGAGGAGAGGATTTCCGCCCGGAACTCCCTCTCGATGTCCACCCAAGACACCTCAGAATCCCTCCTCTCCCCCAGGTAAAGCGTCCTCTACTGACCGGCCGCTCCCCGCATCTGGCTATTGGCCAGAGGAACCCAGTACTCGTTCGGGGACCGAATCAGGCCGAAGGCTATAACTATATCCTCTAGCCAGCCTTCCGTCTTTATATCGGAGGTGTTGCACGCATTCATCTTGAGGGTCTGTCGCTGGAAGGCTCGAAGAGTCTTTTTCCACTGGTCATCCTCTTCCTCTCAATCAACTCTCTATCGATCGACCAAAGTAGTCTTCGGGGCCTCTATCGCCTGCACCACACGTGGTCGCCTTCCAGGTGCCATAGCGACAAGGTAAACAAGGAATGCCTAAGCCCAAGTAGTGTAGAATGTCATCTTCAAAACTTCTTAAAATTTAATTTATTCTTAATTCACAAGACATCCCAGAAACACAAGAACACAAGTCATTATGATGCATGTACCTTTCCTACGGTCTCTACCTTGCAATCAGTGTGTCCTCACTTGGTCATTCGGTAGGTCCAGAGTCCTTGCATCGGATCACGGGGGGGGGGGGGGGGGCTAAAATCCCGTGTCCTAGCCGATCTTCCCTGGCCTAATTCAAGCGCCAAGATCACCCAACACTGTTTCATTGCCATCCCATGCAATCCTCACTATGCCTACCTCCATACTCCATCCTATCTCTCAACCACAGCCTCTGATACCATTTTGTCACGAACCGCCTTCACCAAACGGAGGGAAGGGTCAGCAGATTGCCAGGACCTTCCTTCTTTAATTTGAAGGAGATATAATGACCCCTGAGACCCGCCTTCAATAGGTCTCGGAGTGGAGACTAGAACCAAGGGTATATAAATTTCTCACAAATGGAAGGCATTACCCCTTTTGTTTTATAGGATCGGGAGATAAGATAATGAAACCCAACTACAACCAGGTAAAAGAAAAGTAAAACCAAAAGTAAGGCATTCCCACATGCATGTATCAATTGTAAAAGCCACAAAGTACAGATGGTGACTACAAAGGAAAGTACCAAGGAAAGAAAAACGGCAACTGCCCCAAGGGTCCAAGCTAGTATAGTCACGCGCGATCCCCGAAGTACTCCTAGAAACCTGAAAGCATTTTTACATACGTAGGGTGAGGATACAAGTACACACAGTACGAAAAACCAAAGACTCTCATGCACAAGTGGGGGAATGTGCTAAAGTCCCGTGAGAAAAGAGTAAACCAAAAACCTATCAAGGTAAACTATCCACCCCAGGCCTCACCAAGGAACACTCCCCAAATAACTCAAGTCAAGTAATATATATAACAAGAGCACATCGATGTTTGGGTACCTCGCGCCACTTTCCCACTGGTTATTGAGACATCCTACGCATCGGACCAATCCCTCCATTCTCACCGTAGTCCCACTACCACACCCTCCCGCACACACCTAGGCCACAACCACACGTAGTCCCACTGCCGAAATGTCGCCCGCACACACCTGGGCCTCAACCGCACGCAGTCCCACTCCTGAAATCCCGCCCGAACACACCTGGGCCACAACTGTCACATGTAACCATACCTGCAAACAGCAAGTCCAGAACAACCACCACCACGCACGAAGACACCTGGGCCTCATCCCGAAGACGCTTGGGAAACCACCTTCCGCACACACCTGGCCAACCACCACACTACCCTGCCCGACGGTTCTTGGGCTAATAATGGACCTCAGGTCGTCACAGCCTGCCCGAAGGACTTGGGCTATCCGGGAAAGGGAGCAGAAAAGGAGCTAATAACCAGCCACTAAGAATAGTGTTGGGAAAAACACCCTCCCCCATGAAATGGGGGTGTTCAGCACTATGTGCTCAACTTGGGTGGGGCGCGAATAAGAAAAACAAAACTACAAGTATAGATATAGGTAACAAGCACTCACCCAAGTCTAGGTTTTTCTAACCGGCCTACGGAACATAACCCCACTATATCTGAGCCACAAGTCATTACTCTCGCCAACAAAACCCATTATCCCATTCTTGATTCATGTTCAGTAATAATGATTAAGTTTAAGCACTAATGGGCAACTAGTAAGCATAGTCAGAAGTCCAGAAAAGTAAAAAATCAAACAACAACCATAACGCCCACACCTAGTTCTCAACAACAGAGGATCCCCCCCCCCAATTTGAGATATGAACACTTATCCAACGGTCCTTAAAACATACAACCACCGAGTTTATAAAAGAACAGGGGATCACATCCCGTCTCACATCTCCAGCCATCGGCCTGAAAGGAAAGAACCAACTACCACCACCAACACAAGCATGGCCTTGCCGGTATTTTTAGATTTAAACGACATAACACACTCCACGATTGAAATTATGTGTTCTCTAAATGGAAGTCATCACAGAAGGGATGATGCTAGTTCGTTCAATTATTTCATCCGAATATACGTGATTAACCTACTCACTATTCACAGCAACAGCTTACAACCACAAACAGGCCATTTAAAACATCAGCAGGGTTCATTAGTGCACAAACAAAGACCACCAGTTGCCTCGATTTTCAGAAGGCACAAGCCAACACAACTCAACAAGATGGCCACAGAAGAAACAACATCAAAACAAATATAAGACAGCATCAGCAATCACAACCCCTCCTCTTTTGTTATAGAATTCGTTCATTATATTTATTTAGGTCTGGTTTACCCAATTCTACAGAATCAAAAGTAAGCCCACCCCACATGATACACAAAAGAGAGAGATGAAGGAGAAAAAAATACCTACTTGTTTGATCGACGATCGATGCTTAGGCCGGGCACGGAACTTTACGGATAACGATGCGGCACGCCCGACGCACTAGAAGTCGTTTGTGAAAATCCATGATCCAGGAAAAGAGAAACCACGCCTAACCCTTGATTTATAAGAGCTGGGGACAGTTGGGGTGAAAACGCGAAACCACGTAAGGTGTGGGGGTCGTGGGTTGACCACACGGCTCCACTCGTCACAAAAAGGGTTCGGGTAGTTTAAGCGAAGTCATGAATTGAATAAGTATTTAATTAAAACTCTTATGCACGTTACAAGTCTTTAAAACAAGCTTAAACAAGTTAGAATAGGGTTCACAACCCTATTTGCGCAATGGAGAGCTACTGGAAACAACTTGACAAGGCCGGGTGACGCCGATCGGTCTCACCGATCGGTCTAGCCGATTGGTCTCACCGATCGGTCTCACCGACCGGTCTCACCGACCGGTCTCACCAACCGGTCTCACCGATCGGTCTCCCTGAGACGCCACTCCTTTAGGACCAGGATTTTGGCAAAGGGAAGAACCAAGAGAGTCTGTTCATCACAATTGTGATGTGTTGTTTACAAATAATGCCGAGCCTTTCAGTGAGTGAGAAATGTGGAATCTTGAAATGAAGAATATGAGGATCTGTGAATATGAGTTTCATATACTGACTGAGTTGGAATTGTTTATCTTCAATATTTGAAGACATTGAATGAAAATACAATGAGTTAAAGAATATTTTTCTTATTGGAGAAGACGAGTCCTATGTAAATATAGATATCTTCATAAAATAATATCATTAATGATGAACTTTCTTATATATGGTGGGACTCCATAGAACCAGTGTGACTTAGGGTAATTGGGGAGATCACCATGTGAATTGAGGATAATAATGTAACGATATTGTGATATATCTAGTTTTTTCTATCATGATAATCCCTATAATATTTGGGCATTATAAACACCATGAGACTCGATGTTTGGGTGGTAAAAAAATCCCATTATAATTAAAATAATATTACAGTAGATAATCCATGATCAGGTTGAATAATCAATCCTAGAATGTATTAGGTACTTATACCAAATTTTTCTAAAAAATATCATGTTCCTTTTATATTATTTACTTATATACATGAGTTATATAGTTTCTTGGTAATATATGAAATATATAGAAATAATGTAACTTGAAATAGAGGTTGAATTTTAATGGGTGAAAGTGAATCAAATTATAATTTCCATTTTGGTAAAAAATAATAAACACATGATTCACCCACTACATCATTTATTTAAATGTGATGGTATCTAGTACCATTGAAAATTTTCCATCTAATAAAATGATAACCTCTAATGTTTTCTAAACCCAACTTTGATACTAATTGGGATACCTTACACATGGAATCCCAGATCCGGTTATAAAAACATATTCATCACATAATAGATTTAAATAAATCTAAAATTACCCATAAATAATATTTTGTACTTATAATATCAATATAAAATATTCTTTCACATACATAACCAATCACTTTTCGGTTTTGAGTATTAGAGAATTGGCGAAAAAATATTTAACTAAAAAAACAAAAATTGTTCCAATCAAATTGAAAACTTATCCTCTAAAAAATTAATACTTATTTAAAATTAAATATTGAAAATCTCCCAAAAAATTCTACACACATGATACCCTTCAATATATTTTATATGTAATAATATTTTTCATATCCAGGGAAAATGGAAACATAAGAAGTGTGAGATCAAATTCTAATTAAAGGTAAATATAAAAGACATAAATCATATATCATTAGTGAAAATAAAATGAGAATATCGACATAATAACATCATGAAAGTGTAATGTCATTACAAAACATAATCATACCCAATAAAAATGTAAATCATAAATCATGAGTCAATGAATATTAATTTGGTATAATATAATCCATTAATCATGATCAATGAATCAATACATATTTAGATAGAAAAAATAGTAATATGTCCTAAGAATAATTATATGAAATATAACATTTTGAGAAAATCTAATCATTTACAAACATTAATTTGGGCAAAAAATCATTTTTAATCATTATGTTGTGAATAAACCTAAACATGCTCTATAATTGTGTTTTGAACAAGACTAATAATATATACATGTAAAATTATTACCTAGTAAGATATAAATCATTACCAATTAATTGGAAGAATATATAGGGGACCATAAATTAGGTAATGAGAAACTGTAAATATATGTACTACATGAATCTATAAATATTCATACTATAATAAAACTTAATTATCACATAGAGAATAAGTCATTTTCTTGAAAACATACAAATTATATAATCATAATCCATAAATAAAAATAAGTTGGATGGTTTAATTTGAGAACACCCCTTGTGAATCATAATAAACAATAAGCGATGCAGATAGAGATGGAAAATATCCTTACAATAAAAGCGTGACTTAACAGTTTTGAATGGTATCATAAAATAATAAACCAATAATTAGATCATTTTATATGAAAATCTCATCATACTAAAATTAAATCATCATATTATAATCTAGAGGGTTATAAATGAATAATAACACCAACAGTGATAGATCATTTTGGTTTGTGAGGAAAATGAATGTGAAATTATAAAAGGGGTTTTTATAAATATTTTTTAACATGGTTTTGAAATCAACCTTATAGGTCAATTAAACAATCTATTTGAAGTGGTGAAAAATGGAAAATGAAGAAATAAATTTTACAAGAATTCCAAATATTGAAAACATAAAATAAATAATATTAAGGTTGTGAAATGTTTATTAAAATTTAAAAAAATATATAATTGAATAAAATACCTTTACTAATTCTACAAAAAAAATATACTTAATTTTTTAAATAAAATATTATTTAAAAATTGGATTTAAATAAAAAAATAGAAACCTAAAAATTTATTTTAATTATGATAATCAATCTAGATGGTGGTAAAATTTATTCCCACAAATGATATCAAAAATCATTCTTTTAAAAATTTAGTAAAACAATTCCAAATAGAAAAATTAGAAAAAATAAAAAATATTCACTTTATCAATTTTATAATGAAAGAGATATATAAAAAATAAAAAATGAAAAATAACCATTTTCTTATAAAGAAGAACATTCTGAAAATAATACAATGAATATGAATAGGGACTAATGGTTCCATTAGAAAAGATTAGAATTCATCTTAACACTATCAAATTTTTATAAAGAAAGGGATTCATCAAAGAGGAAGATTTTTTATCTGAAAATATAAATACTATAGAGGGTGGTAGAAGTAAATAAAAAAATAAAAAATAGAAAAATTTATTGACAATAAATGTTTTTTAATCATGTTATAATGTTTCTGAAATAGTGATATAGAAATCGAGTTGAAAAAATCATTAAGACAATGGTAAATTTAGAATCCAAAACCTAGAAAAAGATAACATGAAATTGAACATTATATTCAATGAATAAATATAAAATAATTAAATAATATATAAAATATGTATTATATAAACCATAACAAATAGAAGAGGTGCCTGATACACAATATATCAAAAAGAAAAAAATAGATGTTAATCCCTTACAAATTTTGTAACAATTGAATCCAAGGTGATTAAAATAAATTAGATGATTTGGACATGTAAATATCATGAATTCCAATAAAAAAATTATATGATAGTTGTAGGGTAGTGAATAAAAATAACACCATATAAAATGAAACATAGAGAACAATATGAAACATGTCTGAATGAATTGAAATTGAGAATATGATACCCTTATGACATTGATATATTAATAATTAGAAGAATGTGAAAGGAAGATCAAGATATGGTCATTAAAATATCGAAAAAAACCTTTTATTCATTAATAAAGTAGTTTAGTTATTAAACTATATAAAATAAAATATGTTACATAATGGGAATGATGTCCTATGTAAATGAAATTGAGATAATTAAACCCATACCTAAGGAACTCTTTGAATGTGTGACCTTTGACCTCCTATATAATAAAATTATATTTTTTAAAAACTAAATTAATTATATAATTTTATTTCATTTCTCATTTTTTATAAGTTATAATCAAATGAATTTATTTATTAAAATTTATTGAAGTTACAAAGGATTGATGTCATGTTTTATTTTGAATTATCCCATTATATTTCAATTTTGTAATTTTTAATTATTGTAATTTATCATTTTTTAATATTATTTATATAATAATAACATATATTTATATTACCTAATAGAAAATTAATCATATATGTATGTTCTGATAAGTAAACTGTTGACAATGTCCTCATAGATTTATGAAACACATCATTTTTATGACATGTAAAATAGTGGGAGAGATAGTGTATATTATAAATTAATTAAAATAGATATACTATTATCACATTAAAATTGATATATTATATAATTATATATTAAATACCATGGAAATTTATAAAAATTTAAATATATTTGGATAGTATAAAGAATAATTGAAAGAAACTAATTAGATATAATTAGGGTTACCACATCATAGAATATTTACTACTCTGGGTTGGGAAAAACAAGAATGTACCTAAGGATGATAAGAGACTTATTAAAGAGGAAGTTGGCATTTATTTTTCATTAATGATTTAATTGGAAGTGGGGTTTCAATGGAAATTATACGAGGTATTTATACATGAGGAGAGGGTTATTTTTAGATAATATTTTTATTATTTTATTATTTTGGTCTACTACATTAGAATATTATTAATTACCATTATTTTTATAATTTCTTATTAAAAATGTGGGTTTATATAACAATTATAACATTTCAATCCTAAATAGAATCATCTAACCGTTTTATTAATTGAAAATAACCAAAACTGGTTATTAATATAAAATTTAATTTAGCTTTTAAAATGTATAATTTCTGTTTCTAAATTCAATATAATACTTTTTGTTGATTATTTTACTCGTTATCTGTATTTTGTCATGAAAATTGTTTAATAAATTTTAAGTCAATTCATAAAAGATGATCATTCCATAAAATTTAATATTTCATAAAAGGTATTTTGTGATATATAATAAAAATTATATTTTCCAAAAAAATAAAAAAAAAGTTCACCCTAATATAAATTAATATTAATATTTTAAAAAATTAAATACTTATTATAAAATTAAAATTATAAAATTTATGAATTTATATTCTAAATAAAGACATATAATATTATTATAAATTATTATTTTTTAAATAATATAGCAAATTAAACATAAGTGTTGATAATATTATTTTATAAAAATTATTATTTAAATGATTGTTAATATATTATTTTTTACATTGAAATATTTTATTGTAATTATATTTAAATACTATTTAGTTTAATTTATTATGATAGAAATAAAAAATAAATATAAATATATGATTCTTAAAAAATAATTCTTTCTATCATTAAGATATTTTAATCACATCGAATTGAATTGAATTATTTATCTTCAATCTACTAAATTTATTTTATTTTTTAATATTCCAATAAAAAATCATTTATTATGTAAAATATTAGAAATAATATGTAAAGAATTAAAAAAATCATTTTAAAAATATTTTTATTTACATGAGGTCTTTCACTTATTATAAATGTATTGTTGATATTTTTTCATTTAATTATTATTATGTATTAATGTTTATTATGAATTATATAATATACCATTGTTCATTATTGTATTATGGTTTGTATGGTATAATCTATTAAAAATATTATTTATTAAAATAAAAATACATTTTAAAATCTAAAGGTGTAACAAGTTTGGAGAGATAAGAGTGTTGTTGTATATCAAAATTCGTTTGGGAGTGGGTAGTTATGACATTTCTATTCGAGTCATAGTGGAGAGGGAAGGTAGCATTAGATGTGTGTTCTAGTGTTTTTTGGTAATGATGTTGTGGGGTATTTCATTGAGAAATGGGTTTGAAGGTGGATTTGGGGTGAGTTTTGAAAAATATAAAGTTTTAATAGACACTATATAGACTTCATGTAACCCTACAATGTTTACTTTATCGATTTCTTGTTTATGATGTGATAAAAGAGACCATGGATTGATGGATTCCCTGGTGAATTTGTGATATTTTCATTCGTTGATCTTTGAATCATGACCTTATATCACAACACAAAGTCCTGGATATTGGAATTTGGTTGTTCTATTTTAGGTGACATCATGGTGTTGTGATTAAGGTCCTAATATGAACTTATTTATATTATATCTAATTTGGAAACTTTAATAATCTCTCAAATATAGATTCATGGTAGTATTTGGGAATAGAATATTTGTAAGGGGGTTTATTTTACCAAATATTGTCCTGACTATGTATTATAAGAGGGTGAAAACCTATTTTTATATCTAGATATAATTTGGTAGCCCCTATAATTTTCACTTATTTTACATTAATTACTCTCAAAAAACTAATAATATGAGGGTTTTTAGAGCCTTTGGATCTCCCATTGGGGTATTTTGATCCTTAAAATCCCTATTTGAAGGATTCATCCATATGTGGGAGAGTTCATTCTCTTTACTTCTTATTTTCTTATCTATTTCAGTCTAGATAAGGTTGTTATTGTGAGAGTAGTTTGATTGGGTAATTGTTTTTGAGTTGATAAAGGATATGTTTGGGTTCTAGGCCATTGATATTCTCATAGTGTGATTACGGCTTTAATATCATCCTTTTTATACATTATTAATTCCCAGTGATCAATTAATCAACAATTGACGTAGGGAATATGTAAACTCTAATTTGTTCTGTGTAAATTGTTTGATTATCATGCTCTTTCCCCCTAAATATAGAGTGTATTATCCTAATAATGAAAATGATGTAGATATAATGAAATTATTTTTAAGAGGGTATTGATATATATGTCTTGTGATATTTCCCTTTTAACTGAATATTATTATTGTTATTGCGAGAAATAATTGATGTTGTTGAGGCATGTATTTTAATATTGTGATTTTATTATTGAGCCACCTCCAAAGAATTAAAATACATTAATATGGTAATAAACATGATGTCTGGAAAAAGAAACATACATAATAATAAAAATATGAGAATAATGAAAATAATGTATGATGTTGAAATCAATGTAGTGTGTCATTAATTTTATTGTTATTATGCAGGTGATTTTGTGGTTAACATCGGGTTTTGTTTCTGGTGAATGTAATGATAGGGATCATATATGTTGATTGGAATGTGTTTATAATTAGGGATGTTGTTATTTATGATTGTTTGTATAATTGAATGGTTTTTCTATTATTTTTCTAAAGTGGTTTGGATTTTGTTGTTCCCATGGGAATGTGTTGTTTGGGGTTTAATGATGTGGTGTTTTATATGTTGTGGGGAATTTTTATATTGTTCCCCAGAAGTAGTGGAATGTAATTTGAAATTATAAACATATAATTTAGTGTGGGATATTATTAAATTATTTATGGGATATGAATGAAATGTTAATAAATGAGATGAAGTGGGAAATATTTGGAATTAACACAAGAAATTTATAGAATTATTTTCCAATAAATATAAAATTGTTGAGATTAATGATCATAAATTGGTCTGCAAAAGGTAATTATTGAAATGGTGTCATGTTATGACTAATTTATAATTGGTGGATGATTTTTTACCATTCTCTATGGGGGAGTGGGATAGATTAGGTTTTGATATTTGGAACCATTTTATGTTTTTGGTGATTTTAGTGTGGTGATAAGGGTTGGTGATTATTGTGTTTTTTAGTGTGGATATTTTAGGATGGCCTTGTGTATATCTATATGGTTATATATAATGTATTTTTTTAGTTATTACATAATGAAACCTATATTAACCCAAGATTATCATATATAGATATTATATATTTTTATCTAACAATCAATATACATCCCATGTATACATTACCAAAAACTATATGGGATTAGTCTAATTGTAATCTATATATGTAAAAATAATATTTAATTTAAATATTAATTATCCCTAACATAATTCGTTATATAAGATCTAACATCCCAGGTAAATAAGAGACATGAATGTTTTTATATTTATTAATATTCGTGAATTAAATAATAATTCTACTTAAAATGGGACACTATGTTCGATAACATAATCGATACGCAACAATGGGTTTCTTTGAAAATCTTATGCTGCACACTAATAATATAATATTATTATTTTAAATGGTTGTTAATGCCTAGACGTTGTGTTGTATGGAATAAATATAACTAAATAAAATATGATTATTAACGTTTTAAGAATTTTTTACATTTATCCAATAAACATCTGAGGATTAAAATAAGTAATGAATTTGATTTTAAGTGTAAATACTCTAATATTCACTGAAAAGTTGATTTACTACCATTTAATGGAGAAGCCTATTAAAATATAATTTTTGAAACTTATATATTTTCTATTTGACAAAATAATATTCTTCTTTAGAATCAAGACAGAAATATATAATTTGGAGGATATTTTGGTATTTTACTGATAATGATCATTTTTTAATTAATAGTGAAAAATTCTATATTTTTATTCAAAAATGCGTTTTAATATAATTTATTTATATGTTTAGATTATATTTATAAATTTTTATAAAGTTTAATTAAAATATATTCTTACCATTTAATCTAATTTGGTTAATTATAAATAATTTCATTTTGAAATTGGACATAAATATGTGTAAATATTTTGATAGTTATTATTTATTAAAAACATGTTATTTTTTTCACAGTGGGAATGTAATTAAATTAATTTCATCCACTAATTTATATTGAATTTAGAAAAATGGATTCCATTTTGGAATCAGAATCCCCAAATTATGTAAATTGTTAACTTTATTTTTGAGACATTTTAAATATTTACTTCAGTAAATATTTTGTTTACCATGATTAAAAGGTAAATATAGTAAATAATTGTAAACTATAATATTATAATAATATTAAATTACACTAACATGTGTCATAATCCAATTTTCTAATACATAGCTAACCATGGGTATCCTTTGGTCAAATTTGGGACACCATGGAGCCACATGGGAGTAATAATGAAACTTCATATTAATTAATTTAATATAAAAACAAAAATGACATAAACAAATATCTTTTAGTAAATCAATTTTTACATGGGGTTATATAATTTTTCATTTAGAATATAAATATAATTTGGAAAAAAATATTTCATACATCATGGTATTTGTTTTATAATTTTTGTACATCAAATTAATTAAATTATTTATTACACAATAATGATGCAATATTTACCTAATTAATAAATGATTTAAATAAATAATATTATAAATATTAAAACCACATCCAAAACCTATCGAATTCTTATTTGATTATTTTATTTAGACTGTGAATCATCTTAACATTGATATTAATGAATATTTGACATTTTGAGACTGAAGAATAGATTATAATAAAATTATTTTTTCAAACATTCCTAAAGAGTCCCTCCTCTCACTTCTAAAAGTCCCTCACTTGATACCCATTTCTCACACGTCTCAAGCGTTTAGATCATACAAACTATGCTCCCATAAGCTCCCAAGATCACTATATCCATCCTAGAAGCATTAACTTAGGTATAAAACACTTTATAAAACCCTTTTGATTCAAACCAACGAGAGTTATCCGATTTAAAGGTAAAATCTTCTCTTATGTTCTTTTGTTTTATTTTACTTCTCCAACCCCCTAAACTCTTTCTATTAATTTATTTTTAAAACAACCCAGTATCATAAATATACTAGTATGTTGTAATGAAAATGATTTGAACTATTCATACACACACATCCATCTAATGGGTGAAGAACATATTGTTTCTGTGCATGGAAAACTAACGCCTCATGATACGATGATTGTTCAATTATCTCATACTGCCTCTAATAGTGGTCATTATGATGGCACTGTAATTGTATATGATTTATATTACATTTTTATTTTGTATATTCATCAGTAATTATTATTTACAAAAATACCTTTATGACTTCCAATATGTGTAAACACGATAATTTCATTTTAAGAAGTGCAGACTACCGCCCCCTCAAGGTGATATGATTCGTTCATGACATACTTGGAACGTATAAAGATGAGGTTAATGAAATTATGTAACATATATATCAAATTATATTATACAAGAATTATAATATACCTATGTATCATTATGTTTTCATTCCATTAAATATTAAATAGAAATGAAAGTATCATTCATGCGTATGTACGACTTACTGTCTCCATGAACGGTGCATTTATTTTCATATATCCAAAATTTTATGTACTATTATAAATATAAATATATATATATATATATATATTCAGACAATGTTTATTTATGATATATATGATATCTATATCATTAATATCATTCTGGATATAATGTTGTTTTGACCACATGGACAAATTGTAATTATAACAAGTTCATTTTTAACTCAAATTCCAAACATCGACAAAATGTACGATATGAACTCAAATAATTAACTAACAGTATTGCAAGGTAATAAGTGATATTAATGTAATAAAAAAATTAAAAAAATTATTAATCAAGTATAAATTAACTTATGATTATTATTCAGGAAGAATAAGGAACATATGAGTCATATTGGCCACGTGGCAAGTGATTTCTTATCTCACTTTTAATTCTATGAGATTTCCATTGTTAACCACTTATTTAATGCATGTGGTGTATTTTGTACTACTATTTGATATATTGTTTTGTGATTATATTTATATTCATGGTATTCTGTGATTAATTTGGACTTTATTAACTTTTCTCACATGACTCGATTGATTGCAACGTGGTCTGGTTTTTTTTCATCTCACTTTTTATTCCCGTGATATTCATGCTATATTAGCCACTATTTCCTTTTGAGTGGTGGATTTATTGCCCATGATTGTATTATTTGTGTATTATAATTTAATTTATGGGTACATACATATTCATTTTGTGATCTTTCTTTCATGGGGAGTATGTTTCGTAATATACCAAATCAGTAAGGGAACCTTTCACCCTCCTCTTTTTGAAAGACTTTTATTTGTTATATCTTTTAATTAAAATATTATTATATTGGGATATGTTCTTCTATATCCTTATTGATGATAATTTTATTTCCATGTTATGAGATATCATTTTTCCTCTCATCAACTTATTTTCAAAATTTTAATGTGATGTCATTAGGCTATCAGATTTCTGTAAGAAAACTTCTTAACCCAATTTCAATTATTGGGTTAAACATGTACTTCTTGATTATGTCGTGATATGAATATGGGTGAATAACATATGATTATTTTAAACATAAAATACACTTATATTGGGTGTATTTATATTTTTCACACATAATATTGTAATTAGTTTATCCTTAATCTAAAGATAACATATTTATATGGGATTTCATATCAATTTACATTTCCATTGAGACTTCATTGTTGTTATGAAACAATTCACTCTTTATGGTGTATATACAGTCCATTGGGATATTATATCATGAATAAATTTATTCTCATGATATTATTATGTTCCTGTTATATGTTATTCCTCAATTATTTGTATTCTAGCATCTCTCATTTTATTAACAAATCTTTAACTAAAATATAGTTTTAAATGTATTAAAGTTTTATTCTTATAAATATTTAAAATTAATTTCCATGATTTAAAAAAGGTTTTAAGTATTTATTCACATGGACATGATTGTTTATAAATAAAAATTTCATTTAAATAATTCAAAGCTGTATGTGACAATTTGATTAAAAAATTTCTTTATTTAATATTTCAAATGGTTTTGAAAATGGTTTGATAAATGCTTTGATATTGTAAATATTTTGAAATGATATATTGTGATTGAGATGTGGAAGTGTTATCCTTCCATTATGTTTGTTTTTTGTGTTATTAATATGTTATGGCTATTGATATTGTTTACGTATACAGGTGGTTTCGTGATAAATATAGGGAAGGTGAGCCCGAGATATCTCTCCAATGAATTTGGTAATGTGATGGAGATAAACATGGATGTTTCCTCTAAGAGATATAGGGAATATAATGTGATGGGTATTAAAAATATGACTCCCTATGTAGCTATGATTGCTATAATGTACGTTTGATATGGATTCCAGAAGTCAACTTTATGATTTATGATTTCTATATGTTATTCAAAAAACATATGACTTCATGATGTATGTTATGATTGAATAGTATGGTTTCAATGTTTTGTATTTATTGATGGGATAATGTTTTCATTCTTAATTTTATATCCCTTATTGAGCATTTTATGATCATCTCATGTTTTTGAAATGTTTTCCAGAGGACTTAAAGATGAATACGGGACAAGGATGGGATCAAGGAAAAGTCATGTAGTCTAAAACATGTAACTAGACCTGACTCACTCTTTTTTTCAAGAGTTTTTATTTTATGATAAAATGGATATTGTGTAGAATTGTCTAAATGTAATATTCATGTTGTTATGTAAATGTTATTACCTTATTCTATAAATCTCTAAACCTGAAAAGATCCTCAATGTGAATTATCCATATAATTCATGATTATGTAATGTTTATGGTCGGGTCCCTAATGTTGGTGTCAAATGTCGGTTTAGATAACTTTAGAGGTTAGGGTGGTATTTAAGCATAAGTGACATACCCTTTAGGTTTATCATATTAGTAAGAGTCACTGTTATTTTAGATAAATCGAATGAGTTAATGATAACATGAATAAGTTTATCTAAGTGTTTAACCTATTTATAAGATAATATATGACTATTTTACTAATAAAACCCCACTGACCTTTTGGGTTTTATTAAATTTATGGATCTAGCAAGAACCCACATAACAATTAATGTGAATGAATCTGTAGTAGTTTTCATGATGAGATTCTGAATGAAATTGGAGCTGCAATGTAAACTCTGTTTGTTAAAATATGTTATGGTTATTATTGAGGAATTTATCATCTTTAGGGGAATGTTAAAAAATTATATGTTTTTAGAAAAAGGATAACATGTAGGAAGGGTGAAAACCCGTCGTGTCAGGCAAGGGTAGAGGATTCGAACCCACAATCGAAGGGCGACATGGGCAAATCGCTTACCACTGGCTTGTGTGATGTCCCTTGTTATCTTAATTAATTATGTATGATAAATAATTTTATGGATCAAGAATAATTTAACCTTATGTTTTTCCAAATTGATATCTTTATTATATAAATGATTTGGTAATTATGTGATAAATGTTATTTTGGAAGACGTTCTCTCTATTGGGGAATAATATATACCTAAGGAAAATGGAATAATATGTGATTTTAATTGTAGAGTAATGGTAGAAATATTATTTTTGGAAGAATTTATGTTTTTTTTGGAAATATGGATATTTGGTTTATTTACAGAAATGACTATCCTATCATAGAGAATATGTGATTAGGTTAATTACACTTCAGTAATAGACGTTAAGAATAGTCGATGCTATTTGGAAATAAATGTTAACATTTACTCTAGAAGATTATGGTATTAAATCCTTCTGAGTTTTGGGTTTCAATCATAGTTTGGATTATTTTGATTAATTTTAAGGAAAATAATGTATTTAATGGTATTTCTTGATCATTTGGTGCTTTTTGTTAAATTTTGGAGATTAAGAGTAGTATTTTCTTTATAAAGGGTTACCTTATATGGGGATTATATGATTTCGTACTAACCATTTTGGTTTTAGTTTTGGTATAAAGTCAAGGGAAATATATAGTTCTTCTTTTGTGGATGATGTGATTCTCTAGAAGTTGATTCATGTGATTTTAATGTGACCAAGCCTTTTTTAATAATCTTTGTTTGGAGAAAAGATTTGTTTTTTTTTTGAAACTTATTAAAGACCGAAACTCTACTTGAAGGTAATAATATTTTCTTATGTTCTTATTCTATGTTTTAAATTAATATCAAAATTTTTGAAAAGGAACATAAAACAAAAATGTATCCAGTTTATGTTTCCTACTGGGTTATCAAAAACCTCATAACCCTTCAAATGTTTGTGATTTTCAGGTGGTTAACATTTTCCTCATCATGTTTTCTATCACTCTCCATCAAAACATGATGGTTTTTTTCTCTTCCATATCCATGATTTCCTACATGGAATCCTAATATAGTTTATCTTAGGTAACTATTGTGTTTCTTTTTCAATCTTTTAAAATGATATTTTTATTGACTCTTTTTTCCATGTGAGACATTAAATGATGTTTCCGAACCCAATTTTGAAATTGCGAGGACACAATTCTCAAAAGTGGGGAGGGATATAACATCCCAGGTAAATAAAGGACATGAAAATTTTCAAATGTATTAATATTTCTGAATTAAATATTAATTATACTTTAAATAGGACACTATGTTCGATGGCGTACCTGATACACAACTATGAGTTTCTTTGAAATATTTTGTTGCACACTAATAATATATTATTATTATTTTAAATAGTGGTTAAAATCTAGCCTTTGTATTAGAGGTTATGATTAGAAATGACTAAAATATGATTATAAATGTTTTTTTTAATATTTGTACATTTTTCCAATAAAGGTTAGTGGCTTAAAATAAGTAAATAAATCGATTTTAAGCATAAATGCTCTAATATTCAATGAAAAGAAGATTTACCAACTTTTAATGGAGAACCCTATATAATCTATTTTTTGTCACTTTTATATGTTCTATTTTTAAAAATAAAATCCATCATTTAGAATTGGGAAACCAATATTTAAATTGGATGAAATTTGGGTATTTTTCTGATAATGTTCATTTTTAATGAATAGTGAGAAATACTATATTTTAATTCAAAACTGTGTTTTAATATAATTTATTAATATGGTTATATTATCTTTTTATATGGATTTAAATTGTAATTAGAATATATTTCTTCCATTTAATCTAATTTTGGACATTATAAGTAATTTTATTCTTAAATTGGACATAAACAAATGTAAATATATAGATAGTTATTATTTCTTAAAAACACGCTATTTGTTTTGAGAGTGGCAATTAATTTTATATTAATTTCTAACACTAATTTGTATTGAATTTAGAAAAATGGGTTTGAAATTTGGAATTAGTAGGTCCAAATTTTGTAAATAGGTAACTTTTATTTTTAGACATTTTAAATATTTACATCAGTAAATATTTTATTTAACATGATTAAAAGGTAAAAATAGTATATAAGGGTAAAATATAATAGTATAATAATATTAAATTACCCTAAAATGTGTCATAAACCTATGGACTGATACATAGCTGACCATGGTCATCCTTGGATCAAATTTGTGACCCCATGGAGCCACATGGGAGTAATAATGACACTTCATAATAATTAATTTAATGTAAAAACAAAAATAACATGAACAAATATCTTTAAGTAAAACAATTTTAATGAGGTTATATACGTTAACATTTAGGATATAAATATTATTTATAAATAAAACATTATTTCCTACATCAGGGTATTTTTTTAATAATGTTTGATAATCAAATAAATTTAATTATTTATGACATGCTAATGATGCAATATTTTCCTCATTAATAAATGATTTAAATAAATAAGATTATAAATATTAAAACAACATTGAAAACATGTCCAATTATTATTGAATGATTTTATTTCGACCATGAGTCATCTTAACATTTATTTTAATCAATATTGGACCTTTTTTAACTGAATATATGTTTATAATAATATAATTGTTTCAAACATTCCTAAAGATCCCCTCCTTTTCATTATATAAATCCCTAACTTCCTACCCATTTCTCACACTTCCCTAACCTTTGAATCATAAAAATTCTACTCCAATAAGGTCCCTAGATACCTATATCTATCCTAGAATCCTTACCTTAGGTAGAAAAAACTTCAAGAAACCCATTTGATTCAAACCAAAGGAGTTACCCGATTTAAAGGTAATGTCTTATGTTAAGTTCTTTTGTTTTATTTTACTTCTCCAACACCGTAAACTATTTATATTCCTTTATTATATAACCACACACGTATAATCAATATACTCAGAAGTTGTTATGTGAAGTTTTAGAGATAAACTTACACACAACTCCATCTAATGGGTAAATAACATACTGTTTCTGTGGATGATAAACTAACGCCTCAGGAAACGATGATTGTTTAATTATATCCTATCGTCTCTTATGGTGGCCATTAAGATAGAACTGTATTTATATATGATATATATTAGGTTTTTTATTTCAATATTATTCTGTTATTTTTATTTACAAACATCCCCTTATGCCTTCAAATATGTGTAAACACGATAATTTCATTTGAGGACGTGCGAACTACCGCCCCCTCAAGGTGATATGATTCGTTCCTAACATACATGGAACATATAAATATGAAATTAATGAAATTATGTAACATATATATCATATGACATTATACTGGAAATATAATATACCTATGTATCATTAATTTAGAGTACCATTAAATATTAAATAGAAATGAAAGTAGCATTTATGTGAACTTACAACTTACAATCTCTATGAACGATGCATTTTATTTCTTATCTCCAAAATGTTATATACTATTATAAATATTAATTTATATAAACACTTTATATATATATTATATATAAGATATATAAATCATTAATATCATTCTGATGATAATAAATTTTTGACCACATGGACAAATTTTAATTATAACAAGATCATTTTTAACTCAAATTCTGAACATTGACAAAATATCTGATATAAACACAAATAATTAACTTACTATTATTTAAAGGTAATAAGTGATACAAAATTAATAATAAACTTTAAAAATGTTATTAATCATGTATAAATTAACTTATGATTATTATTCAGGGAGAATAAGGAACATATGATCAAGTTGGACAAAAGGTATGTGATTTCTTATCTCACTTTTAATTCTGTGAGATTTCCTTTATTCACCACTTATTTATTATGTGTGGTGTATTTTAAACTACCATTTGATATATATTATCATGATTCTATTTATATTAATGGAATTATGTGATTCATTTTGTAGTTATTAACTTTTCTTATACGAGTCAATTGATTACAACGTGGTCATGTTTTTTTCATCTAACTTTTAATTCCTGTGAGATTCATGGTATATTAGAAACTATTTCCTTTTGTGTGGTGGATTTACTGCCCATGATTTTATTATTTGTGTATTATAATTAAATTTATGGGTACTTAAATATTCATTCTATGATCATCTGGTCTTGGGTTGTATGTTTCATATGTTACCAAATCGGCAAGGGAACCATTCACCCTCCTCTATTTAAAATACATCATTTTGTTATGTCTTTTAGTTTTCATCTTATTATGTTAAGATATGTTCTTATATATCCTTATATATGTAAATTTAATGTAAAAGTGATGAAATATCCTTTTCTCTTTCATCAAATTATTTTCTATATTTTAAATTGACATCGTTAAGCTGTAAAATTTCTGCAATAAAACATCATAACCCAATTTCAATTTTTAGGTTAAACATATACTTCTAGATTATGCCGTGTTATGAATATGTGTTAATAACCTATGATTTTTTTATATTTAATATCCACTTATATTGGGTGTATTTATATTTTTCACACATAATTATGTTATTGATTTATCCATAATCCAAGGATACCGTCTTTATAAGGGATTTCATCTCATTTTACATTTCCATTGAGTCTTCATTGTTTATATGCACCAATTAACTCTTATATGGTGGATATACTATCCTTTGGAATATTATATCATTAATAAATTTATTCTCATGATATTATTATGTTCTTATTAAATGTTATTCTTCAATTATTTGTATTCTTGGGTCTTTGATTCTATTAAAAACTCTTTAACTAAATTATTGTTTTAAATGTTTTGAAGTTTTATTCTTAAAAATATTTCACAGTAATGTCCATGTTTAAAAAAATGTTTTAATTATTTATTCATATGGTCATGAAAGTTTAGAAATTAAAATTTATTTCAAAAGATACAATGTCGTAAGGGACACTTCGATTCAAAAATCACTTTTTTAAATATTTCAAATGGTTTTTAAAATTGTCTAATAAAAACATTGAATTTGTAAATATTTTGAAATGATATATTTTGATTGCAATGTGGAAGTATTATATTTCCATAATGTTTGTTTTATGGGTTATAAATATATTGTGTATATTGGGATTGTTTACGTACATAGGTGGTTCAGTGATAAACCTAGGGCGGGTGAGGCTGAGATAGCTCTCCAATGCATTGGGTAACGTGATGGAGGTAAACATGAATATTTATCTTAAGTTATTTAGGGAATATAGTGTGGTGGGTATTACATACGTGACTTCCTATATAACTGTGATGGATTTAATTTATTTTTGATGTGGATTCCACATTTTACCTTTATTATTTATGATTTCTATGTGTTATTCATAAATCATATGATTTCATGAGGTATGTTATGAATGAAAAGTATGGTTTCATTGTTTGGTATTTATTGATGGGCTATTGTTTTCATTCCTTATTTTATATCACATACTGAAATTTTTATGATTATCCCATGTTTTTGAAATATTTTTCACATGACTTAAAGATCAATATGGGTCATGGATGGGATCAAGGAAAAGTGATGTTGTCTGATACATCGAACTAGACATGACTCTCTCTTTTTTTCCTGAGTTTTTATTTTATGAAAAAAATTTATATTGTGTAGAATTATCTACATGTTATATTCATGTTGTTATGTAAATGTTATGAACTTATTCTATAATACTCTAAACCTGAAAATATCCCCATTGCGAATTATCCATATAATTCAATATTATGACATATTTAAGGTCGGGTCCTTACATCAGCTACCATTCAAGTCTCATCATTCTAATTTTTCTTCTCCATAACATAGAGGGGAATTAAAACATAAGAATGGATGATATTATATTTTTTGTAAAGGTAAACATGGGATATATTAATAAATGATCTTATATAAGAATATTATTAGCATAATTGTATGATAAAAAAAATTGTCAATTATAAATCAAACATAAAAAATCATATATCATATTCATAAATTATGTAATAAAATATGTTAATGTCAAAATATCAAGGAATCATAAATCAATCAATCAGGAGTGCTAATTTAAAATCATAATCAAATAATATATCATAAGAGTGTTTCACCATCAAATGAATAGAAAACATAACATAATTCAATGCTAAATAATGAGACAATTATATCATATAAAATTAATAATCATCATCTATTTTCTATATCATATTAGATCATGTGTCACCCCATTTTTCCCATATTATATTTTATATAACGTTCCAACCTCTTTCCCATAATGGATCTTTAACATCAAGTCATTTGACATAATTATCACACGAGATATAGGTATTTATCCTATGTATTACAGGGATATAATGGATCCACAAATCATGAATGTAAATCATGCATATGACTTACACAAGATCATAAGTAAATAATCATTTAAATACATCCTAGCCCCAATAAAAGAAAACGGTTTCCTAAATATCTCATCATTACATAAATAACCCTTGGTAATGAAATGAGTTTCATAGAATCCTCATCATCATAAGACTTAAAAATAAACTCATTAGTATTATAAGATTCTATCATAATTGAATAAAGATAATCATTACATCTTGATGAAATATAAGAAATAATCTATTAATATATCATTTGAATATTTTTGGAAATTAGAAGAAAATATTATTTTCCATTGATAATATTTTAGCTAACTATTTTTATAATATTGATAAAATATTTTCTATGAAAATAACTAATTAAAAATTAATGTAAAATTCAAATCAAATATTGGCCATAATTACATAATAATATGTTCATCCCTTATATGATAATGTTAAACATCCCTTTCATATTTTTTGAAAATTTCAAAATTATTTATTCAGAAAGATATTATTAATATTACTTTTTAACAAAATTAAAATAAATAAAAATTTCAGGAAATATTTATTAATCAAAACATTTCATGTAATAAAATGAAATTTTAGGAAATCTTTTTAAAGTGTATAAAAATAGAAGAATATTTCTATCGACTAAAAATAAGATAAGGTCATCTTTTCTTTAAAAAAAATTTAATCATTTTATGTACCAATGAGAGAAAATGGTTTTAAATAATAAATATTATAGTATCAAAAAATGGAGAATAATATCTATTTTTTAATGTTTTTAATATTTATCATTTCCCTAATCATAAATTTTGTATGGATAATCCATAAAATAAATGAGATTATAACTATAATTTCATACAACTTTTTATCATTTGAATTGTGAACCCATAGATTGAAATAAGTTAAAATTAAACATTAAATAACATTAATATAATTATATTCTTATTATAACTTATCAAATTGATATTATATAGATCTCATTAATTAGTATTGGTGTATAACATTACATATTTCACAAAGAAGACAATTTGAGACAACAAAAACACACTACCTTATAAATCTATGAATCAAGACCTCATGAAAGATAGAAGCATATATAGGTTTTTAAATACCCCTGATTTTCATGATAAACATAATAATATACATTTATGCTCCTCATATAGACCAAAACAAACATGTTGTGAATATGACATATGTCTCACAATAATCTAAGAGTGATGAGAAACTCTTTCCTCAAGTCAATCTTAATTAATATGTGTTCAATCCTTCTATAGAATACATATTAAATTTTTATCATTATATTATTGAAAAATAATACCTCATATCTTACCATTTATTATTTACTTATAAAATCTTCTTGACAATTTTTTAGAAATTGTTTATTAAAATTATTGTTTCCGGTGATAATGTTTTGGTTTTTAATGCAAGATTCAGTTCGGATGTCTTGATCCATGTACCTATATCATAGGTCCATAAAATTCATAATGTTAGTAATTTCATGTTTATTATATTTAATAATTATATACACTTTTATAATAATTCATATAAATCAATGATGTAAAACTAATTACATCACTTCATGGAGATGACAGTTTGTATGTAGGCATAAGTGAACTTTCCACATTTCTATGGATATAATTAATGAAATTTAAATAATAATTAAAAATTTTAGAATCGTTATTAAATCATAAATATAATAACTATTCATAATATATTTTATTATTTCCATCAATATAAAGAGGAAATTTAAAAAAAAGCATCACTTTATGGATGTTGAAGTCCACACATACACACAAGTGATGTATTCATTTACGAATGGACGAGATGTTAAGAATGTTGATAATATCATATAATTAAATAAAAATAGTTATTGAATAAATATAATATATATAAACATTGAATATATAAGAATAATCATACATGAAATATTATGATGGAAAATTAATAATACCACTACGTGGAGGTGGTAGTCCACATGTACACACAAGTGATACATTACTTTCCCATTTAATGGAAATGAGGCAGAAAATGGATGTATCATAATCATAATAACATATATAAGAATATTCAGTATATTTGATTCATTATTTTAATATTTATATAATATATTTAGAATATTAATAATAAGATATAAATTTTAATGTTCTCGATTTAGAGTTATACCACTTCATTCAAAAACATCAATTTGGCATACAATAAAAACCAAGAATGGATGATTTGTGGTAGGAAAACAGGATATATGATGAAGGTAAAGAATATATAAATGTATTAGAATAATAATTTTTTCATCGATAATGGTAATTAATTTTGAATAAAGTAGAAGTTGTAATGCCCCATTATAATTGATGGGAAGGACATTCATGAAATTACATGAAATATTTATCTATAATATTTACAATAATAATTGAAACTTTCACAAGATAGAAATAATATTTAATTACTGAAGTATAAGGTGAAAATAAAAAAATAAACAAAATTTTTTACATGTTTAAGTTTATTTTAAAAAGATATAATTCGGTTTAACCCCCCCCCACTAATAATTTTTAACCATAACTATGGTAACACATTTTTCAACATTAAATGGTCATTAATTTAATTTTAATGTGAAAAGTGGATAAAAAATGGTCATTGATGAAATTTTATAACATTTTAATTTTCAATTTTACAATTTTTTTTAAATCATTTTATAAAATAACAGTCTGCATAAAATATTATTAAATTCATTTTTGAGACTATTTATTTAATTTGACATCAATGACATCTAAGATACAATTGAGTTAGAATATTAAAAATTAAAAAAAATTCCATTATAATTTTGTATTAAAAATTTTTAATACCATAATTTATCTAAAATATAATAATTTTATTTTTTTTAAAGCATTTACCTTTGTTTTTCTTCTCCAAATAGAAGCATTGTATTGGCATTTCATAAGCGTTGCAGGTAATATTTACCGAAAAGAAAAATAATAATTAATTAAAATAATAAAAAATGTCATTCATATTTCAAATAATGAATTACAATAAAAAAGGATACCTTTTTCCTATGAAAATTAATATAGATATTAATACATATAGAGTGAAATTTTTGTTTATTCGCTAATTGAAATAATATAAATGTAATTATCAAAGGAAAGCAATAATAAAATGCCATAAATTTAAATTTAGCATGGATATATAATAATTTTACTCATCTATTGTAATTAATTCCATTGTTTTTTTTATTTTCAGACCATACATCATTGTTTTAACACCATTTTACATGTTTTAGTCTTACTGATGTGAAAAATATTTACCATGATTATAGTTTATATTTATAAAAAATAAATGGAGAAAATATAAATTTTTTTATCACACTTATTCCAAATATGCAATTAATTTTCAATCCTAAAATTATATTGTTGTAGGAAATCATTTTTATAATAAGTTCAAAAATTGCATTGAATACCATTTTTTTGAAAAATGTGTTTTGAAGCCTAAAAAATAATCTATACCAAATTCAATTAAAATATTGATTCTAATATAATTAATTTTATTTTATATAATAAAAAAGTATTTACTTAATTTAATATTAAATTCAATATATAATGGCACTTTTATATTATTATATTTAATAAAATGAAATGACAGTTTTAAAAAATTTTATATCATTAATATTCATTAAAAATAAATATTTTTGAAAGAATACCAAATATTAATTCCAAGCTAGTTCTAAATACATATTTATAAATTTATACACATTTCCTAAAAAAATATTTCTTAATATGGTATAAATTATTTATAATTTTCAAGTACAAAAAGAAATAAAACAATTTTAATAAATCATATTTTTAAGTTATAAAATTACTTTTTGAAAAATTGATAACATATTTATTAATAATTAATCAATATATTTAAATTATATAATACTTTTATACATATTTTTTATAATACAGGTTTTTCTAATCCTACCTCCAATTTGTTGGTTATGTTATAGTGCATTGTTGTTCATTTTATTCTCATTGTTTCATGTTAAGAAATATATAAAATACTTAAAATATATTTAAAGATAAATATATTTGAAAAAAATTGGCATGTTATATTATACAACCTTAAATAAAGTTCACCATAAAAATTTTTATTTTCACATACTATAATTATTATATAACATCATCATAATGAAATAAAATTTATATTTTACTTTAATAACTATCTTTTATGTCAGTACATCAAAACACAGTATCACTTAAATAATTATTTATAAAACAATATATGTAATATTATAAGACCCTCGAGTTTCTAAAAACAGGCCATGATAGCTAATTGATAAATTACTCATAATACATAATGTATTTATATTTATTCTATACGAGTTGAGGAAATCATTTACATTCTAGATAAACTACATGAGATAACATGTATAATTTATTTGATTACATTAAATAATCAAAATTTCAACATTTGATTTGAATTTAATAAATTTTCCATCCAATTTTCACCACATATTACATATAAAAAAACCACGGGGAATTTTATTAATTTATGAAGCACTTAAATAATCATTTAACTAATCATAATATCCCAAAATAATGATGAGTTATTTCACTTATCTTTAGTAGATTACCCTAACAAAAATGAACATCACGAGTTATCTAGTATAAATAAAAATTCCTACAATAATATAGAAAATCTCTATAACAACACCCAAAGTTAAACTAAACATAAAAATCATCAAAATACTCTTTGAAAAAATTGAAACATAATTACTAAAATTATTTAATCATATATTCTTCCATGATCAACATAAAAATTATATTTAAATGATACCACTCGCTCATATATTAATATACCAAAATTATATATAACCTAATCATATACAGTATATAAAATTTAAAAATTTACCATTTATATCCAAAATCACCATAATAAAAAAAATATAGTTTTTCCAAATATTTTCAATACACAAACTATCCAACATATTCGATACATAAAAATAATTCATCATAAATGACTTTTAAACCAAATCACTAATTGATTTCATTGTTTCCAATGCTATCCATTTAAATTTAATAACATAAAAAATCCATTTATTCCAATTGAACATTATTATCTCAACATCAAGAACATATTTGGGGTTATTTATACCTTGATCATGTGTTTTCTGAAAATACCACATTACCAATAAATCCATTTTCAATGTTATTAATACCATTAAACATTAGATTGACAATCCTTAAAGAATAACTATTTTAATATATTAACTATATATTTAATGATTCTAACAAAAATAATATCATATACCATAAACTTGTACAACACAATTATTGAATCCTAATACATAAATACTTCAATAATAATAGTTTAATTATCTCAATAACATAATCCCTTCCTTGGCCAAGGACTTTTCCTTTCAATTATGCCATAGACTTGGATATTTCCCATGTTCCCCACACATAATTTATTGAACTATAAATGGAACCATAGGATGAAATTCATTTACCAAAATTAAATTAAGTATTCATCACCATTAATTAATTATTTTATTCCCTTATTTTCCAATCATAAAATATCTTATCATTCTTTTAAGACATTTTCCCGGGTGTTTCATCCTACATTCATGGCATCTAGGAAGCCGAATCTTCTAACCCCAATGGTATATATAAAATAAACTCCAATGATAATTACAATTTCTTGAAATATGTGTGTTAAGAAACTTAACCATGTTGATCAAGTTTATCATATAATAAGATAGTCGATTAGGCCAAATCACTTGGTTTCGTATTACAACAACCATTTTATTTGGTTTCTTATGAGGATAACTATTCCATTTTACCTAACATATGAAGTTAAAGAGGTTCCACTTGGACCCACCCGATGAATAAAACTAAAAAGTATAGTATGAAAAACTATGATCACAGTGAGAAATCATATAATCCTAAAAATTAATTTATAGGATGGCTATATCATAACACAATATTTTCAATATATGACACAATGGGTATAAACTAGGTTATCAACAATAATTTTCTATTGAAATCATTAATAATTGTTAAAAATTAAATGTGAATTAATCCAAAAATATACCCTAGGAGTTTCAAACATGGTGTTTACATTAGGCCCAATCATAAAGACCTTTTTAAGATCGAGTTAACACAAAATCAACCCCATTAGTAGTGGTTAACCCAAGGAATATTTTTTGGTATAGAATCATCCACTTTCTATTATCTAGATAGTAATTTATATTCTAGAAAAACAAACAATATCATTTTTTCCAAAACATTATGATGTTATCCCATGTATTGAATTATACATAGGTTTTCGGTAAAAAAAATTATAACCATAATCTATAATGATAACTAAACCATGCTCTATTACAATCTATAATAACCAAAGTATAACATACATAGATAAGATATCAGTTTGATGAATATGTAATATATATCCCACATAAACATGCCCATGAATTTTAAATGTTCAGTATACATGGACACTAGATACATAAAAATCTTATTTATGTACAATATTTATCATATTTTATATATTTATTTCAAAAATTACTCTTCTAGACAAGGAATACTTATAAAACATATCCATATTTCAGTGAAAATGAAAAACAAAAGAAGGGGTGAGCTTAGATACTCAGTAAGTGTAAACGTCGGAGGAAATAATTCATGATAATTTACAGGTATATTATGATAATAAGGGTATGAGAACATGTAATTATAAATATAATATAAAACCCAACAATTCATATATCATATTCATGAGTCATGTCATAGAACATTAATTCTTAATGATATTAGGAAATCATTACACAACAATCATTATCCATGAGTGAAAATAACAATCATATCAACACTTAATAATAGTGTGTCACCATTGTAGGCAGCGAAACCACATCATATATCAAGGATAACTATTAAGGTCATCATATCAAACTTTATTAAGAATCCTCACTTGTTTCCCATATCATTATTGATCATTCATCAATACATCTTTCTTATATCATAGTAGAGAAGGCATCCCCACATGTTTCATATATGTATTGAGCACACAAACTTGTTTCCTATAAAAAGTTTAGCAGATATAAGTATTTACACAATTCATTGAAGCATTATAACAAATAAACCTATCACATAAATAAAACTATAAATATATTTTTCCATAAGATCATAAATCATTCATCATTTTAATAAACCATATGAAAAGGAAGAGATACATATTTCCTAAAAATATTTTTATAAATTAAATAATCCACGAAAGAGGAATGGGTTTCATAGAATCATAATCATCACAAGTGTAGGATCCTGTATTTTTACACTAGATGAATGTACAACAGAATTATAAATTTATTAGTTGGTGGATTGGCTATTGTTTAATCATAGAATCAAAATGAACTTTTGAGAGTTGAACACTAAATATGTTTTTATTATACTTGTTTGGTGGACCTGGAGGTTTCCGGGGGGACATGATATGTTTTGGGCACATTAAACACAAAATATAAATTCTGGATGAGGCTAGATGTGGTGTAAGGTTTTCCTAAAATTTTACAACCCTTCAATACAATCCATGTCGCATACTCAGTGGGGATGATGGATTAAAATGTATTGGCCTAAATATGTGAACTAAGAAACATGTACATGTGGATTTTTTCTGGTATTTAATATAAGTAAAATGAATTTTTTTGGGAATGGTATCTCAAAATGTTAACATGAATAATGTGTCTTCAATTATTGGGGAATGTAAGTTGAACGGTTGGAACATGGTTAGGAAAATCATGAAATAAATCCTCAAAACCCATTAATGTGGATGGAAATTACCAAATATCTCCTCCATGCTTATTTCCATTCTTCTTTTTTTCTTTCTCCTCCTCCATGCGTAGTATCCCACTAAAATCATCCCCTCTGCATCATCATGGTTTCAGAAGATATCCCTTATCAGGACTCCTATTATAGTGCCATAAAGTTATTTAGAGATCCCTTGGTAGGTCTATTACTCCTAATTTATTTACTCTATATTTATCTCCTCTCTTGATGCTATCTTTTGGTGTTACATAATTCTCCATATTTATAGTGTGTTTATCCAATTCATCATTTTATATCAAAGAATGCCAAATAACACATCTTTATTTTACATCTTTATCTTATTCAACGTGATACATGTGGTATATATATCACCCATTAAAATCATATTGCATTATAAATTGTTTCATTTTTTTGCGTACTGGTAATTTCATACAACACCTAATGAATGAAATTTTTTATTTATTAAACTAAATTCCTCAGGTTTTGTAACCCATATTTTTTTATGTTAACCATGTTAATAGCCCTGAACCTAATATTTTATCCTCCCTTAAGAATGTAACCATTTGATTCCTTATAATTAATTATTTTTTTCTAATAAAACCCTTTCATTACGTGTGTTGTCTTCTAAAATGTAAATGTGTAGTTCAAACGAAATGTTGGTGGATGTGACTCCCCTCTAAGTATATCATACTAATAAAACCCACACCATAGAGTATAGGAGATAAATATTATAAATTGAACTCTATATTTTGATATGGTCTACACACTAACACGGCCCACCATACACAATTGCATGATACATGTTACATCTTGGACCAGATCATTGTCTTGGTTACTTACCTATATATGAGCGATATTGGTTCCTAGGGGTTCACCTATGGGCATGATTGGTTGTAAGATGGTTAAATCATGAAACGAGTGATACTTAGACCCCTTTTGGGACCACATATATGGTTATGGAGGGGACATGTTCTACTATATGTCGAGAGTGATACTTGGGATTCCATTTATGGATTACCAAGGACATAATCCTATAAAATTTGATAGTGGGTATAATAATGGTGAAATACATGGGTTACTTTACAAGGATTACTTTGGATGGGTCTTGGATTCCATTAAATTGAATATAATATGTTCCCCACTTAATTAAAGGAATATTTGTAATTAATTAACTTAAATGACCATACGCCACCCCAAACAACATGTATGGGTCCTATCCATCTAGGATAACTAAATTATGATGACTCATTAATACTTGATATATTTTTTTATAGTTTGACCCATGATCAGAGACATTCAATCTTAACATAATGCATGTATGGACATCCATGTGTCCCTTATTAAACTGAGCTGAATTAATTATTTTTTTATAGCTTTACATGTCACACGAGCACATTGTCATTATTTTTATACACAAATATGATTATACATTAGAACGTATTAGTGGTTCCCTATATAGTTTATCTCACTCTCTTCTTGGGTCACCATTGCACTAGGGTCCCTATGAATTTCATTATGACTGCAAGTCTATAATTTATAGAGTGTTCAATGCATTGTAACTATGATATAGGATCAAAAGTCCGAACGAGTACACATGATACTCATAGAGACCACCCTCAGAGAATTTTATTTTTTTATTTATTTATGTATTGTTTTTTCATACCTGAAATACATTCCCTTTCTATTTTGAATCATCATATGGACATACATGTATAATTTTATTCTGCATTAGATCATTTTTATTCAGTTGTTATATTTCTCTTCCACTCTTTCTTATTTCAATAATTATACTACTTATTTTATTATTTTTTAAGATATAAAAATGTGCCACTATAATCATAAAGATATATTATCCCCACCATACCACTACTAAACCCTCAAATCTTGTTTATAGCATTTGTAATTCAGGGAAACATGAATGTGTCTAGGTGGTGATCAGTTCAGAAGAAGGTTTAGTAGCATGTGAGGATGGGAAGATGCAATGTGGTATCAAAGGATCTTCTTCCTTTGTCATAAAATTTTAGGGATGATTGATAAGAGACTAGAAATTTTCCAGTACATGGTTAAAATTCTTTTTTGGGAGTGATCATCCAATGTATTATGAAATTTACATTTGTATAGGGATGGGATTTTTGTTCTTGTTATTCATTATTATAGTTGACTATTAATTTACCATGAGTGATTGGTTTAATTTCCACATACTATTAATTTATGATATCTATTATATTTAACTTTTTTCTAGTATGGAATCGAAATACCATTAAATACATCGTTATAGGCACATAGTGATTCACATTGCATTCATATTCTATGCCTGATAGAATGTATTTTTAGGTTTCTCAATATTTATTTGGATGTCATCCAATTATTATTAGAATATCTCTTAATTCCATGTCAGTAATGTTAATATCATTCTTAATCATGTACCTATATAAGAATTTTATTATCAATAATTTTTATAACTCATGACATTTGATATTTTCTTTTTTTAGGAGATGTATTCAGCATTTTTTAGGCACTCATTTTCCTTGTTTTGAGTATATATTATTTTGGTTTTATGATCGATGAATTTGGGTAAAATGCGGATACTTTTTTAGGCTTTTCATAATGCATGATTGGCACATGGGTTTCCAAAACTGGGTACTGTCCCCTTGAAAACCATGAAACCCCAAACAAAGGGGGATTACATGATTTTCCCAGGGTTTGTCAAATCATTCCCCCTCTTAAGTGTTACTATGCATCCCACATTATAAGATCATGGTTTGGCTATATGGTTTGGTAAAAAATGAACCCCTACCTAAAAAACAATGTGCATGGAATTAATTCCCCAGAATAATCATTTTAAAAATTCTATATCCCCATACTTTACCCTATTTCAACCTAGTATGAACCTAACACATTCCTATAATTTTTTTGGGGAACTTGAAAGGATTCCAAGGGACTATAAAATCCATTATTATTTAATTTAATACTAGATTGAAAAATATCCACCTCTCATGGTAAGAGCTTCCCATCCTGATTGGTTTCCTAATACTCTCTCATCTTTCTTTCATCTTTTGAAGGGACTCTTTCCACCATTGGTGATGTATTTAGATCTTGGTTTTTCTAGATCTAATCCTCCTGATCATGGATATTGGTTTCTTTTCTTGATCTCATACTAAATTTTAAAATAAGAGGTTTTGATTAAATTTAGATATTTTCATTGCTGATATTCCTTTAATGATCTTGAGGTAGGTAATCTAAATTAACTTCTCATTGTCCTAAATTCTAATTGCTTGTATTTATTGTGGAATTTAAATAGATTTTTTTTAAATTGAATTGATTTATTTATTTTTTTATTTATGGAATCATGGAACACATTAGTTGAATTTCCACGTGAATATGAAATGAGTTGAACAAGGAAAAATTGAATTTTGTAAAAAAAATTATGGAATTAGTGAATAATGTAACATTAAATTGATTAATTAAATAGGTTATGAAAATTGATAAATATATTGGATGGATTTTTTGGTAAATTAACGGGGTAGTTTAATTTATTCAATAGTATAATGTTTATTTGGTTGATTAATATGAATTAAGGGATGTTTGAAGAAATCATGAATGTTAAATAAATTATTTGATTATCTATTGAAAAAGGGTTTAATTATGAATTATTAATATTATTGTATGTGATTGAATTCTTGAATGATGATTGTTGAGATATGTTGAAATGGTACACATTAATTAGAATTTTTAATAAAATGTTTAATGATTCAAAACATTGATGAATATGAAAATTTTATTCAGAAAATATTATGATAATTATGATATATCTGAGTTAAGGTACGAGATAGGGAATGAGGATCCAAATACCCATATGTGTTTTTTAGTGTTTGATATGGAATGAGGATCAAAATAACTACATATAATATTATGTGGGTTCTATGGAATAAGGTTATAAATAATATTATGTAATAACATGTGTGGGATATGGACTGAGAATTCAAATACCCATATCATATGAAGTTTCAGGTATGGACTGATTCTCCGAATACCAACTACGTTCTAGACACGATGTTCTATTCTTATGATATTGGCATTATTCTATGGGTCCAATAGGTCATGATATTAATTGAATTGAAATAATGAATAATAACCATGGAATATTGATATGTGATATCCCATGTGATATTTCAGAATCTAGAATAGCTCGATGTATATATTTATTGTATGGGTTTCATCATGAGCATAAGGATTTATGTGGTTAATTGAAGAATAATGAAATGTGATAACTATTTATTTATGAATTTTATATGGTAATTTATATAATTGAATACACATTTATTGACTACATATTGTTTTAGATGTCATTGGTTATGGAGTACTATGTTTTAATCACTCCCATCATGGTCTGCCTAATTTGTTACCATGTAGACATATTTTTTTAGGAAAGGATAAGGTAATGAGATCTATGTTAGATGGTGAGTTGGGATGGATTATTCCTGAGGGAACCAGTCATGGTCTCATGAAACACATGGTGGTGTTTTTGGAGCATTTATTTTAGATTTTCAATTTAACACTTCACGCTTGTTTAGAATGAAATATCTAATGATTATTTATAGATATTGGTTATAGTTTTGGATCATCATGGGATCCTTATTTTTCTAGTTATTTTATTATTCTGGTTGTTTTTATTGTGTTTTTTTTATTCCTTGGGTATTTCTGCCATTTTTTCACATTCATAAATATTGCATAGCCACATAATGTTATATGCACATATATATGACACTCGGTACTAGTAAAAAGAATTTACAATATAGGGAGGTGCTCCTGATGTCACATAACTAACTGGCTCTGGGAACTGGTATGTGGAACCTATGTCAGGATGTTATAAAGTTGTATTAGAGGATTTTTTATTTTATTTTCTTTTTTTTACTATTTGTGTATGTCAGCCGAGGGAGTAGGATGATTTTGGACTTAGACATGAGATCATCTATCAGAGTAGCTAACCAATGTATTGGGGGAAACCGAAGTACCAAAGGTGTGATTGTTGTTATTGATGTATGTTGTTATAGTTGTATATTATTTCACCCTGAGTATTGCACTTGTTGTTTGATGTGAACATTAATTTTATGATTTTTTGATTTTTCAATTATACCCCATTTGGGAATGAGAATTTAATATGCATGAATAATTCTAAGCACTCAGAAATTATCATTATAAGCATATTTTTTTGGAATACCTAGTAAAAGAATGTTTTAGTTTTACATTTAAATGAAAATACATTTAATTTATTTTATAATAAAATGAAAAGTACCCTAATATAAAATTGAATGCTTTGAATTTTAAAATATGTAAACAATGGTTTTCTAATGAGAAAAATTAATAATGAGACGGTGATTAACCAATTTTTCGATGACATAGATGTATGATGATTAAGGGTAATGATAGTTCCTTAGATTTGACCATGTAGTAGAAATAGGGGATTAATTTTCATGTATATATGTGAATAACTATTTTAAAATGTGTTACTATTGTGAAATATACACTATTTCATGTGTTTTTAATTATATATAAATGCATCCATGAAGAAAATTTATGATAAGGTGACATGAGGATATGGCCAGAAATGATCCACCAGTTGTGGAACACGATCCACCATTTGATCCAAGTAGTAGAGGGGAAGATATGTTCAATGAGAACCATGATCGATTTTTTACCTATATTATAACCATTAGAAAAGGGAAATTATTTTTCATTTTGTTATTTGCTTGGACCTTTGTATGTGTGGGTTGGGTAGTGAGAGTACCCTTGATTTAGAAATCGATTATTGGATGTGATGACTTTGGGTTTTGAGATATTGTATAGAAAGGATAATATAGTAACCCTTATGAGTATAGATCATGCATATGTGTGGAAATATACCCTTTTTGTGGGAATTAGATTACATGTACTCTTAGTTTTTTGGACTCAGAGTGTTCGAAATGGGCATAATATTGAAGCTCATGAGTGCCTAGTTTTTTAAGGATTGATATGTATGGCTTAGTGGGTGATCTAGTGGACCTTATAATATGTGGATCTAGTTTTGGGATTCAGTGCCATTTGACCTATGTTGGTAACTTGTAATAGGTTTCAAGTGGATTAATAGAGCCTTCATATGGATAGACACATATGGATGCATGAGAATTTACACAGTCACACATGGAGTGTATTTTAGTGTGGGTTTGGCCTAGAGGAATATGGGGTAATGTTAATCATTTCGAAGATGTGACTAGAGTTTTTCCTATGAGTTGAAAGCCTTGAAAAATAAAGTTTATTATCAGGGGAGGATATCCTAGTTTTAGAGGTGCCTTGGGATGAGAATCATCAGTGGTTTCTTTAGGGGGGAATAGATGCATGGTTTGTTCCGTCATTTTTTGTAAATTTGATGGACATTGATTAAATTATTTATAAGAGATTAACCTGAGTTCTTATGTTTGGTTATAAGGGTTGTTTTGGAAGGATATGTCATTCGAAAACATAGACCTATGATTTTTATGGGGATAGAGGTAGTAATCGATATTGATTTTTAATTGATAAGACTAGGGTGATCAAAGAATTGATTGATGCTTTTGATATCGAAGTGTCACAATGGGTGAGAGGAATTCATGTATTTGAGCTTGTTTTTACAAATGACTGGCTATTTAGAGAGAAACATTAAAAATATCATTATTCTGATGATGAAGGTAGATGAAGAGGCAAGGTTGGTTGTGTTAGTTCCCATTTGGGCATAGCATTCAGGTTGTTTAATTCATGGAATCTTGAGTTGAGTTCAATGAATGATCACAAGATAGTGTATTATATAAGATACTAGGTTTTTCATAATGAACATATTGTTTCATTTCAGATTAAATGTCATTTACATACATTTTATCCGTATACACAAAAATGGGGTGTGGGCCGATTGGGTTGTATTTGGAAAAGAAGGGGAAAAGAGGATAACAGATGACTGCATTCTAATTACTTGTTGTAAATGGGGGACACATATCATGTAATCCTTGGTCATGGAATTTAATTTTCTTCCTAGGACTACTCACGACGTGTATGATTTTTACTTCAAAAAATGAAAAACAAGAATTACATTCCCTATAATGGGATTACACGTAAGGTAATTTCCCGACAGGGTTTTTTTTAAATTGTGGTAGTAGCCTCTTATTTCTCAATGCACAACCCTTTTTATAGTTTATGATGCCTAAACCCATTTAAAATGGTTTTTTTGATCTCAAAACCATACAGAATCAGATTCTTACATCATCAATCATGTTGGAACTACCTCAGTATGTACTCAATTCCATTTTTGACACTCTTAATTCATCGTAACAACGGGCGTGCTATTAGAATTTTGGATCATATTCCCTAATTTATCCTTATTAATTATTACTACATATTTCTACAAAACTAATGTGAATCATGACATAATACTTCATGATAACTCTACATCAGAGCTAAGTTAGCATGTATATGGTTTTATTTAGCATTTTGAGTGTCATTCAGGTGTTTGATCATTTCACTGACTGTCGTAACATCTGGTGTGGCCCTATTTTTTGATAGAGATACTTGTATCACCCTTATTCAGACATAGTGTGGATTCTCATAGGTTCCATTTTGGTGTGTTGGGACAAATTTCTTAATTCATGGTCACCCATGGTGTTGTAATAAACTAAATAACATGTTTATGCATGTTTTAACCACCCATGGGGTGGGTGATTGTGCATCCCAAGTTAGAAGAATGATATTTATTCATTAATGAGTTGAATGGATTTCTTAGAAGACGTAATGCCTCCTTTCTTCATGTTTCCATGTTGTGCCATTGTTATTTTGATAAATTGGATTGAATGAAGGTAGATGAAAAAGTTGGTATACTTGTGGAAACTTTTAAAATTCTAATGGGAGTGTTGGAAATGGTGATATGTGAGAGGGTATGCTCACATGAAATGTATATTTTTTTACTAGTGTGATATGGGTGGGTATAACAATATGAATTTATTAATTTCATGTTTGAATTGGGAATATGGGATTATAGAATTATATGTTTTGTAAATGATAATTGGAATGAATGAGTGGGTATACTCATGTCTTGTAATCTATTATGTGAGTGGGTATACTGACATGGAAATGAAAGGATTAAATTGAATTAATTTAATGAATAGTTTAGTAGAGTCCATGGATGTCACTCATTGGATCTGCAACAAAGTAGTGGATGCCTTGGCTTAACTATGACACTTGGGTCTTGGTTTTGTGGGATGCCTCAGGCCTTACTACCCCGTGGATCAACCTTTGTAAGATTTTTGTAGGAAATGTTAGTATACATTCTTCTTAGTCTCTAACCAGTGTCTAGACCATGTTTCCACTAGGAATCGATGTGTAATACTTGGATGAGATCGTTGGATCTGGCCCTTCATGTTCTAGATTTATTTCATGGATTCCTCTGTAGATGAAACCATTGATCCAGACATTGGGTTATACACATCATTATACAACATGATATTTGGTTAATTGATACAGTTGTATGTATGGTATAATCATTGGTTACATGATACAGATGGGAGTACTGTGTGGTCGTATTACATGATAACATTTCATATAGGTTCTTGGTTAAGAGCTGACTATTATTATAGGTATCCTTGAGGGGCAATTTTTTTTTCTTATTGTAGTAGACCCATTATATAAGGCCCTGACCATAAAACTAACTTAATATTGAATTAAATGAATAATTCACATTGAGGATCTTTTTAGGTTTAGAGTTTTAGATAATTAGGACATAACTATTACATCTCAAAAGATTACAAAGTAGTAACTTCTACTAAATTTCCATAAAATAAATACTCTAAAAAACAAGCATGTATAGTTCCATGTTTTAGATAGCATGACTTTCCCTTGAACCCATCCTTGACCCTATTCCACATTATGTCCTGTGAAAAAAATTTCAAAAAAACATGGGGTGAGCATATAAATCTCAGTAAGGGATACACAAAGAATGTAAACTATTAGTTTTTCAAAACAACAAGTAAACAATGTATACTTTATCAAAGTAATACATTTCACCTTTAGGAAGTAGTAAAAAATCATCACTGAATAAAATATCATTACTTACCCTTTTGTAACCAAAAGATTACCATAAAACCCATATAAAGAACTCATATTATACAAAGTTAACTTGGGACATAAACATACTTAAATGGAATAACCATACGGTTGACTTCCACACATATCACTTAATGTAATAGCCATACGACCGGCTTCCATACCCAATGCATTGGGGGTTATAATGTAACCACCCGTCCTGGTAATCACCGCACAACCTGTCATATGGTTTATCACGTTACCACACATTAAATGTCCAGGTACCATTGTAAAATCATAAAACATAAAACAAATATAATGGAAAGAAGAAATTTCCACACATTGATCACAATATATCACTTAAATATATTGACATAACAAAGACATTATAAAAACCATTTTCAATACCAAATAAAAGAAAAAAACATGGTATTTATTTTTCATTAAAAAAAGTTATGGCCAGTATAGGAAGTCAAAGCACAAATAATGGTCACGGCGGCGTAGAAGTCGTTGTCGCCGCATACGTACGACAAAAACATTCCCTTTTGTAGTTTAGTAAAATGCTTCATATAAAAAGTTTCTTTTTGAATAAACATAATATTTAAAGGGGTTTATACACTGTATAAAAGGAATTGGTGTATAAAACAAAATATGCCTCAATGAAAGGAGATTGAGACGAAGTCCCATACCTCGGGTCTGACTTGACTCGTTCGTTCTTTAACATCCAGAATAATAAACATTAGTTAATTTATACTTTCTTAAGAACCCTTTTAAATTTCATTATTTCTTAAATATCACATATTACCATGTTATGAACACAATGTAATTATTTATGTTAATAATGGTCGTTTTGTTGATCCATGGTACTAGAGTCAAAAATAAACTCTTATTCCTTACAAGTGGTTCATGTGGTAAAATATCCATTATATCAAGAATTATATTCATGATGTAGATATCATATATCTCATATATATCCAGTATATACATTCATTTATAATATTACATAATCATTTAGAGGTATGAAATGAAATGCACCGTTCATGGAGACGGTAAGCCGTACGTACGCATGAACGCTACTTTTATTTCTATGTCATATTAATGGAATTAAAACTAAATGAGAGATATGTATATATTAATTCCAGAATTATATTAATCACATAGTTTTAACATACATCATATATATCCATTATATATATGTACTTGTAATAGTATATTACATTTGGGGATAAGAAATGAAATGCACCGTTCATGGAGGCGGTAATCCGTACGTATGCATGAACGCTACTTTCATTTCTATCTCATACGTTAATGGAGTGAAATCATAGTGATATAAAGGTATATTATAATTCCAGTATAATATCATTTATAATATCATTAAATCCATCCTTTATACGTCCCACGTATGGCATTAACAAATCAAATCACTTTGAGGGGGCGGTAGTCCGCACTTCCTAAAATAAAATTATCGTGTTTACCCTCAATGGAAACCATAAAGGTATGCCTCAAATGAAAAATACAGAAGCTTAAGTAAATAATAAACATATTATATATCATATATAAATATAGTTTCATCTTAATGGCCACCTTTGAAGGTGTTATGTGAGTGTTGAACAATCATCATTTCGTGAGCCAAAAATTCCCCATCCACAGAAACAGTATGTTATTTAACCATTAGATGAAGGTGTGTGTAAGTGTAGCTTGAATAATTCTTATAACAAAATCCTAGTATATTTAGGATACTTGTTTTGTTACAAAAGAAATGAATAAAAATATTTTAGGGGGTTGGAAAGAAAAATAAAACATAAGAACACAAGAGAAGACACTAACTTTAAAACGGGTAACTCTTTTTGATTTTAGGTCAATGGCTTCCTTGGGAAGACATCTGCCCAAAGTGAGGCCTCTATGAGTAATATAGGGATGTGGAGAGACAAATTGGGCAGGGGTTGGCTGAGCCAAATTCTTGAGTAGTGTGGGTATGGAGGTAGAGGTGGGGGCCTTTTATAAGAGGAGAGGTGGGGCACTCTGGGAATGTTAAGAAAAGATACTTTTTTATAAAATTATTTTCAGATACAAAGGGTCCCACAATTATATATTTAGAGGATAATGTGATTATGGTTCGAATTACACCAATCCAATAGGTGTTTGACAAGTTTAGGTCTTATATTTTACATTATCTTTTCATTTTATTTAAATCATTAAATAATGACGTAATCGCTGCGTCATCATGGTGTCATAAATTATTTAAATTATTTAATGTCTAAAAATTATAAAAAAAATACCATGAAGTAGGAAATCTTTTTATGTTTCTAATGAATATTTATAGTCAAAAATATGACTTGTATAACCCCATTTAAATTTTTTTAGTAAAACATCTCATTTTTTTGACGTTTTTATTTTAACATTAAATAAAAAGTTATTAATGTCATTTTCCTACCAAAGTGGCTCCATGGGGAACCCATGATTACCCATGGATTTTCTAGGTCGGCCATGACACATGAAATAAGGGTAGGATATGTGTCTAGGTAATTTTATATTATTAAAACATTATTTTTACCTAAAACTACAATAATTACCACTAATCGCGATTAAGAACATAAAAGTTACTATTAACCAAAAAATTATTTTATTCCCATTGAACCACATTTTACTTCCTAATGACAACCATGTATGTCTGATTTTTGAAATTCAAAACACAGAGGTGTAAAAGTTTCATTTAAATGAAAAATCAGTTTCATTAACTACCACTTAGTGGTTTCACTATTCATAAAAAATTCAAGTTTTTCAGAAAAATACCAAAAAATCACCCTAAGCTATATTTGATATTCTAAAATAAAAAATGATGTCTATTTTAGAAAATTACAAACATATAAGTTGCATTAATTAATTTAATAAGTAATTCCTGCTGTCAAAACAAATAGTGTCTTTTTAAGAAACAATATCTATTAAAAGATTGACAATAGTTTAAGTCCAATTTCAAAGTGAAATTAATTCCCATGACCACTATTTGTTTAAATGGTAAAAATGTATTCTAATTTTACTATAAAAACAATTCAAAAGATAATCTAATTATATAAATAAATTAGATTAAAAAGATTTTTTGAATTAAAATACAACGTTTTTAACTATTCATTAAAAAATGAACTTTATCAGAAAGATACCAAAAATTTAGACAAAGTAAATTTTGATGTCTCTATTTTAAAGAAGAATTTTATTTTGACAAATATAACACATAAAATTGTCAAAAACCGGATTTAAAAGAGGTTCGCCATCAAAAGGCGGTTAATCAACCTTCTAAAGAATACTAAAATGTTTACGCGCAAAATTGAATTCATTCACATTTTTTATCCTATAACATTTATTTTAAAAAGTAAAAATATTAGACAAACATATATAATCATTTTATAGTTAGTTCTATTCATTCCATCTGTTACAATGGTTATGCGTTAACTACCATTTAAAATAATATTTTTATTATTATTATAGTGCAAAGTAAGATTTCAAAGGAACTCGTTGTTGCGTTTTGGGTAAGCCATCAAGCATAGAGTTCCCTTTGAATTAATATTAAAATATTATTCACAAATAGGCATAAGTATAAAAATTTAATATTTTCGATTTACCTGGGGTGTTACATCCTTCCCTCCTTTTGGATATTGCATCCTCGCTATTTTAAAATTGGGCTCAGAAACATCCTTGAATGTCCCGCATCATAACAAGAGTTGGTAAAAAAATCACTTTAAAATAAAGAAAGAGAAGTTCAAAGGTCACCCGAGTTAACCCATACTAGGATTCCATGTAGGAAAACATGGACATGGAGGAGAAAACATAGGGTCATGTTCTGATGGACGGTGATAGAAAACATGTTTATGAGAATGTTAACAACAATAAAATCACAAACTTATGATGGGTTAAACGGTATTCGATTCCCTAGTAGGAAAAGATAATAGACAACATTTTTTTTTAAGTTACTTTTTATTGAGGAATTTATTCATAAGGAATCATAATTACTTATGATGTTGAATTTCAACTTTTATTAGATTTCTTACACAAACTCATATTTTCTCCAAAAGACGGGTATTTAGGAAGACTTATTAACATTAAGAGTACTATAGTCAACTTCTAGAGAATCACCTAATCCACAAAATAGAACTATATAATTCCCATGTCTTTAATCATTAACCAAAACCAAAACCAAAATGGTTAGTACAAGATCAGATAATCCAGAAAAGGATAACCCTTTATAAAAAGAAAATCTATTCTTAATCTACAAAATTTTTCCAACAATACCCAATGTTCAACGAGGACCATTCGATAAACAATGTAGAGACCAGAAGCCTGACATACATTGACATTACATTACATTTGCGGAATACTTAGTACATAACAAAAACACACACACAAGGATTGTTATAGTTTAGTGTCTTTGGAAACTGAGAATATAATCTTCTAATCCTGGTGAAAGATCTTCAACATCTCCCATAAATATCTTCCTTTTTTTACCTAAAACCTTTCCTTATATCCTGGGGAAATGGAAACATAAAAGAGTGATCTCAAATGCTCAGTAAGGGTAAACAAAAGAAATATCAATCACATCATATACATAAGCACATAACTTTTGTAAATATTAACCTGGAAAAGAGATCATAATTTCATAACATGTGGTAAATCATGGTAGTGAAATGTAATCACAATAATCATAACATAAAACATTAAACTTTGTGGAATACACACATAATCATAGAGAATCATTTCTTTCTAGTCAAGACTCATTTCCAAGACTATCTTAGTGGACAAAGTCCCTTTCTGAACCGAGTCACCCTCGTTTCAGTCCTGTTTCACTGAACAGGTATAACCTATCATTCCAGCCATGTCTATCTCATGAGATATAAAATCCTTACCCAATGCATTGGAGGGATATATAGGTCCCACCCATCTCATAATGATACTATTCTTATGTGTGCCACAAAATCATAAACCATACATCATAGCATAACCCATGTAATAAAAATGGGAATCATAAACATCATGACATCATAAAACAATTCATAAAGGAATTCATAAAAATAATTCCATCACAACATAATCAAATATATGTAATAATAGGGATAGAAACAGAACCCTATGTTATCTTATATGGAAAATAATTATTATAAAACGCTTGAACTCCATTCTTGAGGAAAATATCCTTTCTTCTTCAAAATCAATTTCATTTCACAAAATGTCATGAAATTTTAAAAGAAATAGAATTTATTGAAAATAGTCATGAAATATTTTGGAGGAAGCATCATGAAAATAAGGCTTTATAAAACCATAAAAATCTGTTCGTGCCGTATAAGTTAAAAAACATTCTTTGTACTTTTGTCGGAAATGTTAAAAAGTACCTCGTACGAAAAACGACAAAACATTCCTTTGAAATCTTTTACTAAAAACTCACCAAAGGGTAAAATAGGTTTTAAACAATTGTAGGTGGATAGAAATATTATTACATATTGAGGAAACATGGATTTGGATGATAAAATACACCCCAGTAAATACCAAAGTATAAACAATCTCGGATAAAAATGAGATTGCGATATTTCCCTTACCTTAAGTCCGATTTGCTTCGTAAGAGTCCGAAACTCCTGTATAATGATTTAAATAATGTAATTAACTTATTATAGAATCATATTAATCGTTATGATATCATATATGGTTCACTTATGACTTTATATTACCCGTTCTTTTGTAAATTCCATGTTAAAGAAGCGTTTTGGGAAAAATCGTTTCATTTATCGTAAGTGTTTGGACTTGTTGTTCATGACATTATTATTACTTATATCATGATTTACTTACTTCTATAATATAAAACATGATTTATATATCATATATATTAAGTATATATATATAATAGATAGATAAATGAAATGAAACACACTATTCATGGAGATGGTATTCCGTACGTACGCATGAACGCTGTTTTCCTTTCCTTATTGTCATGAATGGAAGTAAGTAGATGACATACATATATACATAAATCCAGTAGATTTATAATGTCATATATTTAATTATTATTTCTTATATATACTTTATAATCATTCTTAAATGGTTAACATGGAGAATGAATGTCATCACGTCGTGGAGACGGTAGTCCGTACGTACGCACGAGCGATGATATCGTTCTCATGATCGTGAACATGTGTGGAAGTGTATGTATAATATTTCAGTATCAATATCACTTTATAATAATCATATATAGTTACTCATTACACCATTATTCCCATCCAATTAAGGTGGTGGCAGAAAATAGATTACACCACGGCGTGGAGACGGTATTCCGTACGTACGCACACGCGGTGATTTCCTTTTTCCATAGGATGGATATAAGGTTAATTAGAGTTGTTTCATATTTATAATAACATATCATTATATTATAAATAAATATGATATTACTTTATCATGAAAAAACTAAAGAAGAAGAAGTTGAAGAAGAAATAAATTGAAAAAGATCGGTAATGGATATTACCTCTTTTTGACGCGCCTTCACTTAACCACCAGTTAAAGAACTAAGGCTGGACTTTGAAGAAGACCAGGACCTCTAGGATGATACTAGGGAAGTGGAGAAGAGATTTTACAGGGGTTGGACGAGCTTGAATGCTCAAATTGGTGTGCGGAGGAGAGGGAGGAGGTGCCCTTTTATAAAGGAGGAGAGGGGAACCTTAGGAAAATCTCCAAATATTATTTTATATTTAAGGTCAAATTCAGTTTATAATGGTTCCAAAGAGTCTTATTTAGAAGCTAAAGTGGGGATGGGTCGAAATCCTCTCATCCAATAGGATTTAGACAAGTTTAGGTTATTATTTTAACCTTATCAATTAGATTTAACTCTAAGTTAAATAATTTAACTTTTACCGTGTCTTTTTGTTTTCTTACACTATATGGTTAATAAACATACTATATCAAGCCAAAAGAACCCCAAGTTGTTTATTATTAATATATATAATCTTATCTAAGTCATTTTTCCGAACCATATATTTTTAGGAATAAAATAACAATTAATAATATAATATTTGTTTTAAAAACTATTTTATGTCAATTTTGACACTATTTGGTACATGATTTTTATAAAATTCATAACAGAATGATAAGTTCAAAACAAGTTACTTAAATAACCAATAAAATGTCATATTAACCTATAAAATTAGTGTAAGTAATAAAAAGTCTCAAATTACATTTATTTGGGCATTTATAACATCAATTATGTCAATATTTCATTAATAAGACAATTACTGCATCATCTTTGTGTCATAATAAATTATAATTATTTAATCCCTAAAAATTATAACGAAAATCCTATGTTGTAGATAATTGTATTATCTTTCTGGAGAATATTCATGTTTGAAGTTTCATGAAGTTTATCACTAGACTAAAATTATTATACTTATAAGACTTAAGAAAGTGACATGTTTTCACATTCTTTGGTTTTAATAATAATTAAATTATTTTCATTGACAAAATTTAGTTAAATGAATATAATCCGACCGTTATGTGATATGAGTCGACTTTTAGTCATCCAATCGGATTTTGACATTTGTTAGGGTAATTTTAAAATATTATATTTACCCTTCATTACTCGATTTACCTTTAACTATGGTAAATAAAATTTACCGTAGTTACTATTCATAATTCCCAAAAATAAAAAGTAGCTTGTTAACATAATTTGGATCCACTTATTCCCAATATGGAATCCATTTTTCAAAATTCAATACACAAAATTTGCAGAAATTAAATTAAAATTAATCCCATTGTCGAAAGAAAACGGGTTTTTCTTTAAAATATAGCAAAAGATTGAATTGATTTAACCTACGAATTCAAGGTAAAATCAATGCTAATGACATACATAATATTAAATGGTAAAAATATATTCTATTTATACTTTAAAAGCATTCAATATTATAATTTATCCACATAAAATATTACGATGAAAAAATTTGTTTTTAATTAAAATATACCGTGTTTTTACTATTCATTAAAATATGAAAGTTATCGGAAAAATATCAAAACTTTATCTAATGTAAATTTTTATATCCTGATTCAAAAGAAGAATTTTATATTGTCAAATTGAACTTATAAACATGTCAAAACTAGATTTAATGTGGGTGCGCCATCAAAAGGCGGCAAAACTGCATTTTTTGAAAAATACTTATTTTACCAGAAAAATTTATTTTGTTCTTATACCATGTTCTAGAGATGTGTAAGATGAATAATAATGTTATAAAATTAAAAATTTAGTTAAAACTATTCATAACGGCTAGTTCATGACAATATTATAATAATATATCGTTGTTTATTAAAATCCAGTATTGCGTACAACACACGCAATCGAGGAAGGTCGCGATTTTGTGTAATGCAAGCCAAGTCAGGGTTGCGTGTTGTGAAAGAATCCTTAGTTGTTTCGTATAACAGAATCCAACCATATTTTATTTATATATTTAATATATATATATATATATATACTCAATGTTACGTAGAACATCTATTATCAAAATTGTGTGTAACACGATCCAAGAATAGTTTTGCGTATACTGTAAGCTAATACAGTGTTGTGTATAGTGCAAAGTAATCTTAGTATAGAATACAACACAAGACATTAATGAAATTAAAATAATATTTTTCATAAAATCTCGGGGTGTTACATTCTACCCCCCTTAAAATGAATTTCACCCTTGAAATTCATCAGGGTTATAAATGGTTTACTACTTGAAAGTTTTTTTAATAGAAACCCACATCGTAAAAAGGAATACCAAAACCAATATTTAAAAAAAGTATGAAACATAACGGTTACCCAAATAAACTAATCACTGGGTTTCTACATAGGTGAAAATATGGATATGTAATATAAATCTAACCATTATGTTCTGATGGAGAGTGGTAGAGAACATGGCTATGGAAAAGCCAACAGTCACAAATCCATAAATTTGTGACGATCTAAGGTACCATCTGATTAATCAGATATAAGAGCACTAGGACAACATTTTTGGTTTTCAAGATCGTTTCTCTAAAGTTGAAGAGTTTGAATTAGAATAAATACTTACTTTATTTTGGTACAATCTCACTGTTGTTCGTTCCTTGAAAAAATTCTACTTCATCTCTTAAATAAATGAAGTTGAATTTGTTATTCGTGAAGTGTTAGCAGATCTTGTGATAGAATGACTGGTCATTCCATCTGTCTCAAACAAAAGGTTATCAAAACTTATTAAATATACATAAGTCATTCTATAGTGAGATTAATCATATATGGTTCCTAAAATGGACTTATACTTCATATATCATACTGCTTAATATAATAAAACTAGTTTCTACTAAACAGAGACTTCATGTAGGCCAGTGGTAGGCGATAAAGGCCAGTCGCACTTCGGTTGTGGGTTCGATTCCCAGATCCTTGTCCGACGTGATGGGTTGTCGCTCGTCCTGTAGGTTGTCCTTTTTCTAAATCTATATTACTATAATATCCCATCAATAATATCGAAAAAAATTTTATCCTAACTTATGTCCAACATAATCCATTCTAATCTTTAGGCTTATCTAGAATAATTTGGTCCAAGCTCATAATATAAAGAAAATGATTACTTGAAATGTCATAGAACTATCACGTGAATGCCATCATTTATCCCCTCATATATCATAAGATATATCATGTTGGTCAAATTACAAACATGTGAATACCTTAATCATGTATTCTCTTGAAGAATGAATACCCATTGAACCTTAGTGAAAACATGAATGCAGTTAAAAGTTAACAATTTCAACATACCAAAATCCAAAAATTCTATATACTCAAACCATGATATAACCTTCTCCTTATATCAGTCATGAGCTCATGAATACTATCAAACATTTAATTTTCTCCGTATCCCTACATTATGCGCATATCATCTACATTCCAAAAATATATGAATAACCTTTCATGGATACTTGTAACATTAATCATACAACAGTGTAACATTTCTTACATGTCTCTTTATTCCATTGTACTATGAGATTACTTATACAACATTACACATGATAAACATGTAATCATTCCACTACATTCTTAAACCATTGACTGAGCTTCAACAATTCTTTCATCTCACATATCATTTGTAGTCTCTTCATCATCATCCACATAAATACTACCCATACGACCATACTGATTCTCTTCATGAGACTTTCCCTTAGGGCATTGGTTTTCATAATGCTCGTACATTCCACATTTAAAACATTTAACCATTGTTGATGTCGTAGAAATACCATTATCCTCATCCCTGGTGTTAACTGAACCTTTTCCTTTGCACTTACTGGCTTTGTGTCCTTCTTTTCCACACCCAAAGAATCTTCCAGTTCCTTTGAAACATTCTCCTTGATGCCTCTTCCCACATGATTTACATAGGGGAAATTGAACATTCCTTCCTCAATGATAATCATGGAACTCCATCTTTCTCTTATTAGTCGAGTCAGGAAACTTACCACATTTTACTTTATTGATCATATTATGAGATTTCTGATTTGGAATAATAATAATTTTTGGACTTCCAAATCCCATTTCATTTGGTTGCTCATCATTCCATTGTCCACCATATCCTCCATTATCGTGAATCATCTTGTTTCCATCAATTTTCTAAAACCCTAAAAGAATAGTGTTAGAGAAAAAAATCATAATAAATGGGGAGTACCTTTAGTATTTAACATATCTGGTTTAATCTAATATCGTTACCATAGTTCTAGGACTATATCCTATATGTATACTTATCCTTAGGGACATCCCTAGACATACCTTAGAAATATCTCTAGAGATCTCACTAACGTTTTCGCATCCTAGTTTCCAAAGGTTGACTAAACCTTTCCTCTGATACCAACTGTAGAGACCCGAAGCCTGACGTACATTGACATTACATTACATTTGTGGAATACTTAGTACATAACAAAAACACACACACAAGGATCGTAATAGTTTAGTGTCTTTGGAAACTCGGAATATAATCTTCTAATCCTGGTGAAAGATCTTCAACATCTCCCATAAAGATCTTCATTTGTTTTACCTAATACCTTTCTTTATATCCTGGGGAAAAGAAAACATAAAATGGTGATCTCAAATGCTCAGTAAGGGTAATCAAAAGAAATATCAATCACATCATATACATAAGCACATAAATTTTGGAAATCTTAACCTGCAAAAGAGATCATAATTTCATAACATAGGGTAAATCATGGCAGTGAAATGTAATCACAATAATCATAACTTAAAACATTAAACTTTGTGGCATACACACATAATCATAGAGAATCATTTCTTGTTAGTCAAGATTCATTGCAAAGACTATCTTAGTGGACAAAGTCCCTTTCTGAACCGAGTCACCCTCGTTTAAGTCTTGTTTCACTGAACCGGTATAACCTACAATTCCATCCATGTCTATCTAATGAGATATAAAATATTTATCCAATTCATTGGAGGGAGATATAGGTCTCACCCATCTCATAATGATACCATTCTTATGTGTGCCACAAAATCATAAACCATACATCATAGCATAACCCATGTAATAAAAATGGGAATCTTAAACATCATGACATCATAAAACAATTCATAAAGGAATTCATAAAAATAATTCCATCACTACATAATCAAATCTATGTAATAATAGGGATAGAAACAGAACCCTGTGTTATCTTATATGGAAAATAATTTTTATAAAACACTTGAACTCCATTTTTGAGGAAAATATCCTTTCTTATTAAAAATCAATTTCTTTTCACAAAATGTCATGCAATTTTAAAAGAAAGTGATTTTATTGAAAATTGTCATGAAATCATTTGGAGGAAGCTTCATGAAAATAAGGCTTTATAAAACTGTGAAAATCCGTTCGTGCCGTATAAGTTAAAAAACATTCTTTGTACTTTTGTTGGAAAAGTCAAAAAGTACCTCGTATGAAAAACGACAAAAGATTCCTTTAAAATCATTTACTAAAAACTCAAAAAAGGGTAAAATAGGTTTTAAACAATTGTAGGTGGATGTAAATATTATTACATATTGAGGAAACATGGATGTGGATGATAAAATACACCACAGGAAATACCAAAGTATAAAAAATCTCGGATAAAAAATAGATTGTGATATTTCCCTTACCTTAAGTCCGATTTGCTTCGTAAGTGTCCAAAACTCATATATAATGATTTAAATAATGTCATTAACTTATTACAGAATCATATTAATTGTTATTATATCATATATGGTCACTTATGACTTTATATTACCCATTCTTTTGTAAATTCCATGTTAAAGAAGTGTTTTGGGTAAAATCGTTTCATTTATCGTAAGTGTTTGGACTTGTTGTTATTGAAATTATTATTACATATATCATGATTTACTTAATTCCAAAATATACAACATGATTTATATATCATATATATTCAGTATATATATATATAATAGATAGATGAATGAAATGAAACACACCGTTTATGGAGACGGTAGTCCGTACATACGCATGAACGTTGTTTTCCTTTCCTTATTATCATGAATGGAAGTAAGTAGATGACATACATATATACATTAATACAGTAGCTTTATAATGTCATATATTTCATTATTATTGCTTATATATACTTTATAATCATTCTTAAATGGTTAACATGGAGAATGAATCTAATCACGTCGTGGAGACGGTAGTCCGTACGTACGCACGAGCGATGATATCGTTCTCATGATCGTGAAATTGTGTTGAAGTTTATGTATACTATTTCAGTATAAATATAACTTTATAATAATCATATATAGTTACTCATTACACCATTATACCCATCCAACTAAGGTGGTGGCAGAAAATAGATTACACCACGACGTGGAGACGGTATTCCGTACGTACGCACGCGTGGTGATTGTCTTTTTCTGTAGGATGGATAGAAGGTTAATTAGAGTTGTTTCATATTTATAATAACATATCAGTATATTATAAATACTGATGTTATTAATTTATCATGAAAAAAATAAAGAAGAAGTTGAAGAAGAAAGAAATTGAAAAAGATCGGTAATGGATATTACCTCTTTTTGACGCGCCTTCACTTAACCGCCACTTAAATAACTAAGGATGATCATTGAAGAAGACCAGGACATCTAAGATGATACTAGGGAAGTTGAGAAGAGATTTTTTCAGGGGTTGGCAGAGCATGAATGCTCAAATTGGTGTGAGGAGGAGAGGGAGGAGGTTCCCTTTTATACGGTAGGAGAGGGGCACCTTTGGAAAATCTCAATATATTATTTTATACTTAAGGTCAAATTCGGATTATAATGGTTGCAAAGAGTCTTATTTCGAAGCTAAAGTGGGTATGGGTATAAATCCGCTCATCCAATAGGATTTAGACAAGTTTAGGTTATTATTTTAACCTTATCAATTAGATTTAACTCTAAGTTAAATAATTTAACTTTTACCGTGTCTTTTTGTTTTCTTACACTATATGGTTAATAAACATACTATATCAAGACAAAAGAACCCCAAGTTGGTTATTATTAATATATATATTTTTATCTAAGTCATTTGGCCGAACCTTAGATTTTTAGGAATAAAATAACAATTAATAATATAATATTTGTTTTAAAAACTATTTTATGTCAATTTTGACACTATTTGGTACATGATTTTTATGATATTTATAACAGAATGATAAGTTCGAATAAAGTTACTTAAATCACCAATAACATGTCATATTAACTTAAAAAATTAGTTTAAGTCATAAAATTTCTCATATTACATTTATTTGGGCATTTATAACATCAATTGTGTCAATATTTCATTAATAAGACAATTACTGCATCATCGTTGTGTCATAATAAATGATAATTATTTAATCCCTAAAAATTCTAACTAAATTCCTATTTTGTAGATAATTGTATTATATTTCTGGAGACTATTCATTTTTGAAGTTTAATGAGGTTTATCACTTGATTAAAATTATTATACTTATAAGATTTAAGAAAGTGACATGTTGTCACATTCTATGGTTTTAATAATAATTAAATTATTTTCATTGAAAAAATTTAATTAAATTAATCTAATATGACCCTTAGGTGATATGGGTCGACCTTTAGTCATCCAATAGTATTTTTACATTTTTTAGTGTAATTTTAAAATATTATATTTACCCTTAATTGCCTGATTTACCTTTAACTATGGTAAATAAAATTTACCGTAGTTACTATTCATAATTCCCAAAAATAAAAAGTAGCTTGTTAACATAATTTGGATCCACTGATTCCAAATATGGAATCCATTTTTCAAAATTCAATACACAAAAGTTTCTGAAATTAAATTAAAATTAATCCCGTTGTCGAAAGAAAACATGTTTTTCTTTAAAACATTGCAAAAGATTGAATTGATTTAACCTACGAATTCAAGGTAAAATCAATGTTAATGACATATATTATATTAAATGGAAAAAATATATTCTATTTATACTTTAAAAAAATTCAATATTATAATTTATCCACATAAGATATTACGATGAAAAAAGTTGTTTTTAATTAAAATATATCGAGTTTTTACTATTCATTAAAATATGAAAGTTACCGGAAAAATATCAAAACTTTATCTAATGTAAATTTTTATATCCTGATTCAAAAGAAGAATTTTATTTTGTCAAATTGAACTTATAAACATGTAAAAAACTAAATTTAAAGTGGGTGCGCCATCAAAAGGCGGCAAAACTGCATTTTTTGAAAAATACTTATTTTACCCAAAACAATTATTTTGTTCTTATACCATGTTCTAGAAATGTGTAAGATGAATAATAATGTTATAAAATTCACATTTTAGTTAACACTATTCATAACGGCTAGTTCATGACAATATTATAATAATATATCGTTGTTTATTAAAATCCAGTATTGCGTACAACACACGCTATCAAGGAAAGTCGTGATTGCATGTAATGCAAGCCAAGTCAGGGTTGCGTGTTGTGAACGAATACTTCGTTGTTTCATATAAAAGAATCCAACCATATTTTATTTATACATTTAATATATATATATATATATATACTCAATGTTGCGTAGAATAACTATTATCAAAATTGTGTGTAACACGATCCAAGAATAGTGTTGCGTATACTGCAAGCTAATACAGTGTTGTGTATAGTGCAAGGTAATCTTGGTGTAGAATACAACACAAGACATTAATGAAATTAAAATAATATTTTTCATAAAATATCGGGGTGTTACAAAAAATTTGTCCATAAAATTCATCAAAGTAAACAAAACTAAGATTGAAACCCAAATATTTGAAGGATTTTGTCACATAGTCTTCCAAGTTCAATCGTAACATTTATCTCCAAACAACATCAGTTTCTATTAAAGTATCGTATTGAAAAGTAATTAACCTAATCACATATCATCCATGATAGGTTAATAAATTTCCATAGATAACCCAAAATCAACTTACTCTTAATTCATAAAATCATCTAACTAAAAAGAATCAGTCAACCTAACCAATGACTTCACATAGTCCAGTGGTTGGCGATAAATACCAGTTGCCCTTTGGTTGTGGGTTCGATTCCAACAGCTTTGTCCGACGCGACGGGTTGTCACACGGTCTGCATGTTTTCCTTTTTTCCAATACTATATAATTCTTAAAACATTCCCGAACAATGAGATAAAAGCATCAAAAATAACCATAAAATAATTTAACCTCAATTTTCACTCATGCCTTTCACTTTCCATCATAACATATAGCAACCCATAATTACATCAAAAGTAAGGATCATATAAACCCAAATGGTTCTTTATAACTATGTCCAAAAAATAACAGATAATTATTCCTTGAATAAAATTTTCATATATCAAACATCAGGGTTACACATACTATAAAAAGTCATCTAATATAACCCCATCAAAAAAAGAGAATTAATACTCATATAAATTTCACCATAACTCTTAAATCCCTTATATGTTGACTTCTTACTCATTCAACATTCTTCATGATCCATTAACCATTCCTTTCCAACTTATTCTGAAATACTTCTTTCCTACAAACAAAATCATGAATCATATCCCATGATTCTGAAATAGGAAAACAATAGTTAAGAAATACTCCATACCATTGACTTGTCATTGTCAGTTTCTTCATCCTCAACTGGAATGGAATTAGTTATTGGTAATTGAATATTTGTACGATCATGGTGATCCCATTCCCGAAACATCTTCATAGGACATGTGTTTCAATAATGACAATGCACACCACATTTAAAACATTCAATTGATCCCTCATAATGAACTTTTTTCCCTTTCCACGAGTCAACAGGATGCTTCCTTTTTCCATGGCATGTTCTTGCATTATGACCTACATTTCCACATCTATAGCATATTTATGTCCCTTTGAAAAATTTTCCTAGGTGTTTCTTTCCACGTCATTGACACATAGGATTTTGAACACACTTACCTTTATGATTATTACATGTAGTTCTGTAGGGATTTGTTTCTCGCATTTATGATGACTTATAGAAATCACCAAGGATTAGGTGGTCAAGCATGACTCCAAATATTTGGTTGGGGAGAAACAAAAGAGTTTTCATTCTAGCTCCCATATCATTCAATTGCTCACTCAGAAAACTGTCACAGTTTCCTTCACATCCACTGTTACTTTGGTTCCTGCTAGATCCAGCCATTTACTAAAACCAACAAGGTCAGTGTGAACATATCAACAAAACCATCATGTACTAAAGGGGAAGATAAACACTAAGATATAATTACGCATTCAATTTATCTAAAACTAGGAATCTTTCTGAAATCCAAACCATTATGGTAATGTCACTTATGCTTATAGAATACCCTAACCTCTAATGTTATATAAACCGACCTCTAATACCATCTATAAGGCCCTAGCCTTAATCCTTACTTAATATTGAATTAAATTAATAATTCACATTGAGGATCTTTTCAGGTTTAGAGTTTTAGAGAATTAGGCTATAACTATTACATATCAAAAGATTACAAAGTAGTCACTTCTAATAAATTTCCATAAAAAAAACTCTTAAAAATAATCATTTCCAGTTCTTTGTTTTATATAGCATGACTTTCGTTTGATCCCATCCTTCACCCTATTCCACATTAATTCCGGTGAAAAACATTTCAAAAAAACTTGGGGTGATCATAAAAAGCTCAGTAAGGGATACACAAAGAATGAAAACTGTTATTTTTCAAAACAAAAAATAAACCATTTATACTTTATCAAAGTAATACCTTTCACCTTTAAGAAGTAGAAAAAACTCTTCATTGAATAAAATATCTTTACTTAAACTTTTGAACCAAAAGATTACCATAAAACCCATATAAAGAACACATAACATACAAAGGTAACTTGGGACATAAACATACTTAAATGTAATAACCATAGGGTCGACTTCCACACATATCACATAATGGAATAGCCATACAGCCGACTTCCATACCCAATGCATTGGAGGTTATAATGTAACCACCCATCTTGGTATTCATGGAACCACCTGTCATATGGTTTATCACGTAACCACATGTCAAATTTCCAAGTACCATTACAAAATCATAAACTATAAGGCAAATATAATGGAATGAAAACATTTCCACTCTTTGATCACAATATATCACAAAAAATATATTGACATAACAATGCCATAATAAAAATCATTTTCACTACAAAAATAAAAGAAAAGAAAAACATGGTATTTATTTTTCATTAAAAAAGTTATGGCTTGTAGAGGAAGCCTAAGCTCAAAAAATGGTCATGGCGGCAGAGAAGTCGTTGTCGCCACATACGTACGACAAAAACATTCCCTTTTGTCATTTAGTAAAACGCATCGCATAAAAAGATTAATTTTGAATAAACATTAAATTAAAAGGGTTTTATACACCTTTTAAAAGGAATTAGTGGATAAAACAAAATATTCCTCAATGAATGGAGATTGAGACAAAGTCCCATACCTCGGGTCCGACATGACTCGGTCGTTCATTAACATCCTGAAAAATAAAATTGAGTTAATTTCTACTTGTTTTAGAAGATTTTTCAAGTTTATTGTTCCTTTTATATCACGTATTACCATGTTATGAACACTATGTAATTATTTATGTTAATAATAGTCTTTTTGACGATCCTTGGTACTTGAGTCAAAAATAAACTCTTTATAATTACAAGTAGTTCATGTGGTAAAATATCCATTATATCAAGAATTATAATCATAATGTAGATATAATATATATCATATATATCCAGTATATAAATTCATTTATAATATTACATAATCATTTAGAGGAAAAAATGAAATGAACCGTCCATGGAGAAGGTAATCCGTACGTACGCATGAACGCTACTTTCATTTTTATGACATATTAAGGGAATTAAAACTAAATAAGAGGTATGTAAATTTTAATTCCAGAATTATATTCATCACATAGATGTAACATACATCATATATATCCATTATATATATGTACTTATAATAGTACATTACATTTGTGTATAAGAAATGAAATACACCATTCATGGAGACGGTAAGCCGTACGTACGCATGAACGCTACTTTCATTTCTATCTCATACATTAATGTAATGAAATCATAATGATATAAAGTTCTAGTATAATTAATGTATAATATCATATATAATATCATTAAATCCATCCTTTATATGTCCCACATATGGCTTTAACGAATCAAATCACTTTGAGGGGGCGGTAGTCCGCACTTCCTAAAATGAAATTATCATGTTTACCCACAATGGAAACCATAAAGGTGTGCCACAAATGAAAAATACAGAAGTTTAAGTAAAACATATACATATTATATATCATATATAAGTATAGTTTCATCTTAATGGACACCTTTCAAAGTGTTATATGAGTGTTGAACAATCATTGTTTCGTGAGGCAGAAATTCAACATCCACAGAAATGGTATGTTATTTAACCATTAAATGAAGGTGCGTGTAAGGGTACCTCAAATACTTCTTATAAAAACATCCTAGTATATTGAGAATACTGTTTTTGTTACAAAAGAAATGAATAAAATGAGTTTAGGGGGTTGGAGAAGCCAAATAAATCATAATAACACAAGAGAAGACACTACCTTTAAAACGGGTAACTCTTTTTGATGTGAGATCAAAGGATTTATATGGATGACTTCTGCCCAAAGTGAGGCTTCTAGGAGTAAGATAAGGATATGGAGAGACAACGTGGGCATGGTTTGGTCAAGCCACAGGCTTGAGAGTTGTGGGTAAGGAGGTAGAGGTGGGGGCCTTTTATAAGAGGAGAGGAGTGGCACTCTTAGAAAGTTAAGAAATGATATTTTATTATAAAATTATTTTCGGATAACAAGGGTCCCACAATTATATATTTTTATTATAATGTGATAGGGTTTCTAAATACACCCATCCAATAGGTTTTTGAAAAGTGTAGGTCATAGATTATACATTATCATTTCATTTTATTTAAATCGTTAAATAATGAGGTAATCGTTGCATCATCACGGTGTCATAAATAATTTAATTTATTTAATGTATAAAATTTATAAAAAAATATCAGGATGTAGAAAATCTTTTTGTATTTCTAATTAATGTTTATAGTCAAAATTATGACTTGTATAACCCCATTTAAAAATTGTTTTATTAAAAGATCTCATGTTTGTGACATTTTTATTTTAACATTAAATAAAAAGTTATTAATCTCCTTTTCCTACCAATGTGTCTCCATGGGGTCCCCAAGATGACCCATGTATTTTCTTGGTCGGACATGAAACAAAGAATAAGGTTAGGATATGTGTCTAGGTAATTTCATATTATTAAAACATTATTTTATCCTTAAACTACATTAATTACCTCTAATCATGATTAAAAACAAAAAATTACTATTCACCAAAAAATTATTTTATTACCATTGAACCACATTTTACTTTCTAATAAAAACCATGTATGTTGGATTTTTGAAATTCAAAATACAGAGGTGGAAAAGATTCATTTAAACGAAAAATCAGTTTCTTTAACTACCACTTAGTGGTTTCACTATTCATCAAAAATTGAGGTTTTTCAAAAAAATACCCAAAATTCACCCTAAGATATATTTGATATTCCAAAATAATAAATGATGTCTATTTTAAAAAATTCATAACATATAAGTTTCATTAATTAATTTAATAAATAATTCTCACTATCAAAACAAATAGCGTGTTTTTAAGAAACAATATCTATAAAAAGATTGACACTAGTTTAAGTCCAATTTCAAAGTGAAATTAATTCCAATGATCACTATTGGTTTAAATGTTAAAAATATATTCTAATTTTACATTAATAAAAATTCAAAAGATAATATAATCATATATATAAATTAGATTAAAAAGTGGTTTTGAATTAAAATACAACATGTTTCACTATTCATTACAAAATTAACATTATCAGAAAGATACCAAAAATTTACACAAAGTAAATTTGGATGTCTCGATTCTAAAGAAGAATTTTATTTTGTCAAAAAGAACACATACAATTGTCAAAAAGTTTATTTAAAAGAGGTTCTCCATCAAAAGGCGGTTAATCAACCTTCTAATGAAAAATAGATTTTTTACGCTTAAAATTGAATTCATTCACATTTTAATCCTCTATCATTTATTGTAAAAAGTAAATTTTTTTGACAACCATATATAATCATTTTGTAGTTAGTTCTGTTCATTCCCTCCATTACAACGGCTAGGTGTTAACTACCATTTAAAATTATATTATTTTATTATTATAGTGCAACGTAAGATTTCAAAGGAACTAGTTGTTGCGTATTGGTTAATCCATCAAACAAAGAGTTCCATTTAAATTAATTTTAAAATATTATTCACAAATAGGGATAAATATAAAAATGTAATATTCTTTATTTACCTGGGGTGTTACACATTCCATGGACTATAACTTTTACGTTAGATCATTACTTTTATTTTCTAGAACATTGTATATTTTTGTAAGAATTGAATAGTCCATTGGTGGTTACAAACTTGGATGTTTATCTCACACCCAGTTTGGTAATCCATGGGTACAAAAACATATTATAATATTCTCAGTAATGATAGGGGAAATTTCCATAGTACATGTTCTTAATTATGGTTTCACATCAAGAAATCATATGGGCATGCTGACGCTTGTGATACTGTTGGGTATTTTTGGCCTTTTTGATTTTTTGAGACTTCTATTATATTTTCTCTTGGTGATACCAATTAAATCTAATTTCTAGATACATGTATCATTTGTATCATTGTAAATTTTACAGCTTTAGAAAATTTATGTATTCCTTTCATGTATATTTTTATTGGTGTTTTCTTGTTGTACCTACTTCTATTACATGTATTATTTTCCCATTGTGATACATTGATAATGAGGTAATAGTCTCCCCACTGAATCCCCTAGGACCTTATTTCTAGTATTCCACCTATAGAATTTGGGGAGATGTGCTTGAGGCCCTGTGCCAATTTTTCATGAAGAAGTATTGAGTGGAATCTCTGTATGAGATGTTACAAATTGGTATTAGATGGTATTTTCTAGTTTTCCTTATTGTTTGGAAAAACTATAATGGAATAGGATAAAAATTTAGAGTGGTTTTAGGATATTTCTAGGATTAGGAATCCCATAAATAGGGAAAATCCAAATTTCTATGAATGTATTTATATTTTTAGGATTTGGATGGTTCATTGTTTTTTTGATTTCATTCTAGGGTGATGTACATGATTAATGTTGTTACCGTTGGTGAAATTGTGTGTTCTATTTCTACTTTAACCTGATGAGATGAATTTATTCCCTCTTATGCATCATATATGTACATTTTAGAAATCAAATTCCAAGAATTTTTTTCATGCCATTTATGATTCATTAATTATTTCATTCTATTGTGATAGATGTTGGGTTAGTTGTCACAACTGTGGTTATAGACCTTTTGTAGAGGCTTGAGGAGGGACGTAATCTTTCAATTTTTATGTAGTATAGGACCTTATGGATTGGTAATTTATTCACCAATCATATGAAACTAATAAAATAAAATTGATATGTATGGATTATATAAACATAAAATTTGGTTCATGAGGATTTATGGGCCCTTAGGGATCAGAAAATTTTGTAAACTCAGTTAAACCATTTAAAAAATGATTATTGAATGAAAATGAATGAAATAGATTATAAGGGCATTATCTAGACCCGAAATTTTATGAGGAAATATGCATATTTTCTAGTGGTTTAATGGTTGTTCTTCATAAAATCACATATTTTAGAGCATGCAATGGGTTGACTTGCTTTCAAGGAGGGTTTTTACATATTTTATGCTTTTGAGCTACAAGATTTGTTATTGTTCTTTTCTATGGAATTTGTTTGTAATTGTAGATTGATTCCACAACAACAACTCTAGAGGTACCAATAAGGGAGGAGATGAACATACTCCAGAGATGGTGCAGCATGGGCTACTGGATGATACTCTTTTATTACCAACTAAGGAACAAGGGAATGTTCTGAACATAGGTGCCAAGGCACAACTCCATGAGGGCTTATTTCAATATATGCAATGTTCTTCAAGGACACCTCAACCTACCATGTCTATTTCTGAGTTAACTTGGGTGTTCAAGCTGTATAATATTCAATCATTTTCAGGGGATGGATGTCCACAGCCTGTACAGAAGTGGCTAGAGACCACATTAGTGACTTATAAACATCTAGGGACTCCTCCTGAGTAGATAGAAAATCTCAGTATATATATTCTATGTGGGTCAATGAATTTTTTGGGGGATGTTATAAACAATGAATATGGTCTATGATATATTGGTTTTGCTAACTTCCTGACCTACTACATTGACTACTTTTACCCAGTGAATCAACGAGTTGAGAAGGGTAGTGAGTTAATGCATCTGGAATAGGGTGCAATGAAAATTAAGGAATAATCTAAATGTTTTAGAGAATTAAAAAAAAATTTAATAATGTATATTATTGATGAGTTTTTAATTTAGAGAGGCTTCGAATAAAAACATAGAAATGATATCAAGTCTGATTTCAATGTCATTGGGTTGACTTCTATCACAAATATTTTAAACTACATTCTTATTTAACATAAGAAATAGAGGGATGTTAGGGGTATAGAACATGATAGTTATATTTCTCCAACTACTAGATATGTGTCTTAAGTATGGAAGTGTTGTTTTGAGGGTTCATGTGTCATGAGTTCTACTATGGAAGTGGGTGAAACTACATGGTTTTTTATTATCAGTGTGGTAGGAATGTCCACATTATGAGTTAGTGTGACCATGTCTTAGTCGAGTGATGATATTAATTAAATAAATGGTATGAAAATTTGTATTATAGGACCTTACCTCATGTTATGAGTGGTACGGAGAAACCTTTAGTATCTAGTATAATACTAGTTTCATCAGTTCTGCATCATGTTGAAAGCTGGAGCAATGCACGCCGGTTAGGTCGATGTAGTGGTAGTCGTAGAAGAGGCCGCTAGACACTAGTTACACCTCGACAAGAGGGTACATCAGCTCAAGGTATCCAATATGTGTCACACGGTTTCTCTAAATTCCAGAATAATGGAGTGACATAGAACCAATAGAATCATAATCCCAGAATTTCAATGTTGAGATGTACAATCTTAGTAGATTATTCTATTTCATTTGTCCTGAACCAGCATAGCTACCCTAGTAACCTGATAACCAAGGAGGCCCTGATATAGCATGAATAGTGTTCACGATTTTGATGGGTCAGTGACTAACAACAAGTATTATACAAACTATATGTTGGAATGATTTTTCCCATAATAATGAATATGAAAAAAGATAAAGGATTTACGAATATCATAGAAAATCCACTTGGAGTAATGTTCCAGAATATAAAGAGGGACCAAATCCCAAAGTACTGAAACCCAAGTATAAATGTTGGAATAAAAAACTACCCATGTTCCTAAGGACACAACTCACTAAGTCAATTGTTCAGCTGTTGTATTCTTCTCTTAGAGACCCTTTCCCCCTGCTCGAACCTGGAATAATAAAGTTTAAAACACTCGAATTAAAATTTAGGTGGTGAGCCTAAGCTTAATTGGATACCCTGAAAGATTCCATAATAGCTGAAAAATATATATTATCCAAAAAAAGATTTCAATTTTCAAGGTAAAAAGGACTATAAAAAATAAAAAATAAACAAAACATTATACACATTTTCAAAATGATTGAAAGATACATTTAATACATAGTATTTTCAATATAAAAGTTGAAAAATTTCAAAAACAATGTCTTATGTAAAATATTTATGTAAAATAGTTTCTATAAATTCAGCTGGCTTGACAAGTTGTTCAAACCAAATTGGAATAAATTTATATGACAAATATAAATATGTGAGGAACATGCTTATCTGAAAAAAGGAATGATAGTATTAAACATATATATAATTATGCACTCTCTATGTAGAGAAAGAAAAATGAGTATACTGACATCCCCATGAAACTGGACATAGGTGACTCATCGCCCTCTCATTGGGGATGTGACCCACCAGATGTTTTTTATGAATTTCCTCAATGTGTAGAGTGTATCAATATATTTTTCTTACTAGCTACGACATTCATGTGCCCTTACACGATGTGAACTTTATTTTACGATTACCTAATATAAAATATATCCTTTTCATCAATTTAAAAATTTCTAATTTCATTCCACTTAAAACAAAAACTTGTTTTATTTAAAATCATGCATATTTCATAAGAAAAAACCAATGGATTTCTATCAAATCATTTGAATCCATATTCAGGATATTGAAATCCATTCAAAAATAATTCCATCATTTTCACAATTCATTTTTACAATTAAATTCAACAATTTAATTGAAATCATTTTCATCAAATCCTTAATTGAAATTCAACAATTTAAATCAGAAATATCCCATAAACCCACCCCAATTCAATGGAATTGGGGGTTTTCCAAATGTTCGTCCAAAAACCATTTGAAAACACACAATTTAATAGAATTGGGTTTTAAAAAATAAATAAAAAACAAATATATGAAATTTAATTTAAATCATAATTTGAATTAAATAAATAAATAACATGGTAATCAATTTGGACAAATCAGGATAGATCCACCTACAACTTTCTTGATGAACGACACATGCAATGACACCTGTCAATGATAACGAAGGAGAAGGAGATCTTTAATCCCATTCTAGAAGAAATATCTCACACCAAGTATTATGTATCTATCAATACCAAAGTGATCCATCATTAATTGAATAGAATATGAAGAGATTAACAAGAATTATGAGGGAGAATTATTTCCTAGGAATCACATGCCATGAAAAATGAAGGTACTAAGTCGATCAGATCAATACAATAGGAGGGGTTCATATAAAAAACAAATATGAAGAGTTCTAGTTCAAGATCCAAGTGGTCTATAATAATAAAATGAGATAAAATTCTAGTTATGCAACTAAATTCGTGGTGCGGACAGGGTCATGATGTGTTCCCAAGTATCAAGATGTGTATTCCATGCAAGATACACTACACTGAAAAACCAATAACCTCTGTTTAAAAACTAACACTTTTAACCAACATTATTTGTACCCACCATTTTCAATGTGCAAAATCTCATAGAATGACTTTCCCCTTCATGACATCCAACCAATAACTGGTACATGATGCGTACCATAGGTACACGACTTTTAGCTTCTCTATAGCTTATAGTAAACCACGAAAAACACCTCTAAAAACATTAATATAAAGGGGAAACATAAATATGGGTAAACAATTCTTGATCAAGGTAATGGTGTATTACACTCTCCCCACCATAAATACATTCTGGCACAATAAATCATAGGATATAGACTCCATTTCAAAGAGATGATTCCAATACTCAATAATCTATTCATCGTGTTCCCAAATATAATGACTATAATATAAATGATTCTATAGTAAAAAACATAATGGTACTATCCCCCCATGATGTACCAGCTATCCTTACTAGTTTCCCAGTGAAAGAAAAATTATGCTCGATCTCAAGATTTCTCTAGCTCAAAATGTGGTATGGTTCAGATAGGTAATTTCTAAGGTATGATAAATGGAAGACATTATATATCAATGTATGGTGTAGTGGATGTCCCAAAAGGTAAGGAACCTTCTCCACCTACACATATACCTCAAAAAGTTCCCACAATTTTAGGAACAGGCTTCTTTGTCTCCCAAGACATCGATGACACAACTAGTGTGAAACCTTCAAAAACATCTTACCACCGAATGAATAATCCAATGGTTTAAAACATCTATCATTATAAGAATTATATCATATTTTTACATTCAAAATCATCTAATGAATAATCTGAATCTTAGATGTCATCTCTTGCACCATGCTTGGGCCAACCAAAGAACATTCACCAACCTTCATCCAACACAATGGATATATACAAGGAAGACTATACGAGGCCTCGGATGGGGCCATTCTGATTATATATTAGTAGTTTTTATTGTACAAAAAATCAATCCATCCTATGTGATCCTCCTAGAACCCTCCATATTCAATAATAGAGGAATGCATAATATCCGTATGAATCTGTATAGCTCATTCTCTCTAGACATCCGTCTATGGGTGGTAGGCCATGCTCAAATGAACCTGATATCCCAGTGCCTCCTGAAAGAATATCCAAAAGCAAGATGTAAAATGAGGATCCCCATCAGATAATATAGATGATGAAATTTCATACATGAGAGAAAACTCTTTCATATTGAGAATTCCCCAACTATGGTCGTATCATGAATAACAATAAAGTGAGCTAACATGGTCAACTAGTCGATTTTAACCCATATTTCATTATTCATTCTGAAGGTATGTGAAAACCCAACCACAATGTCCATAGAGATCTCATACAACTTCCATGTCGGGAGTGAATGTGGATGAAGTGAATCCAAAAGGTTATGGTTCTCTTCATTCAATTTCTTTCTCGAATACCAACGAGACACAAATTCATTTATCTCATTAATTATACCTATCCACCAAAACCATTGTTGCATGTAATAGAAAGTCATAGTGCTTCCTAGGAGCATAGACCACTTGGAGTTATGAAAAAATAGAATCATTGACTTCATTTCCTCTAACAAAACAATGAAGTTATATGGTTAGAAGTTTCCTACCCAATCGATCTATAATGACATTTCCATAACCTAGTGTATATAGAATAATAATGTTGAATGACTACATGTATTTCACCCAGAACCTCTAATAATGATTCAAATATTTTCAAGAGAATATATATCATAGGATTTTGTGTTCAGAATACACCATAAAACGTTTTTTTCAAAAAAACAACTTCTACCAACTCTTATGTGAGTGAATCACTACTGCCCATTCTAGGACATGGGTAGGATTAATCTTTTCATGAGGTATAAGATGATGATATCCAGATGCTGGTACCTGATCACCAAACATAAGAACGCAGACCAATTCTGAACCTGATGCATCACAAAAGACAGCAAAGCCCTGTCCAACTTCTAGAACAGTCAACACCTCCCAATAGTCAGTATAACTTTCACCCCAACAAAATTATTCTGACGTTTATCATCCCACACAAAATTCACCCCTTTTGAGTTAGACCATTCATAAGAGAAGCTTTCATCGAGAAGTCTTTCACGATACATTGATAATATCCATAAGATCCCAATATTGTAGACTTCCAAAATACATTTCGGGGTTTCTCCCAAGTCATAACCGCCTTCATATTCACACAATCAACTAATTTACCCTTTTCAAACACCATGTTTCCCAGTGATTTCACTTCCCGAATCCAAAAATCACACAGTAAAATCCTGAATAATTGATGATATTTCTTAGATGACTCAAACTATTCTCAGATGTTTCACATATTCCTCCTCATACTTGGAGTGGACAAGAATGTCATTCATAAAGTCTTCCAAAATGGTATTCAGATACTCATTGACAATCTTGTTCATTAAGGCCATGAAATTTTCAACTTCATTATTCAGAAAAACGGGCATACCATGGTACTCAATGTGGCCATAACTTCTATTAATGGTGTTTTTATGAATTTGAGATTAATTTACCATCAAATGATGGTATCTCGGTCGATGGTCGTTATTTGAAAACTACTTTTCCCCTTTAATTTGATCAAACATATCATAATCCATGGAAATGATATTTTTTTCTTTATCTTAATTCGACTATTTATTAGATAATAGACACCACAATTAAGATATACATCATCTTTCTTAGTGATGTGAACCAATACCACCCAAGGTGACACACTCAGGCAGATACAACTATTCTCAAAAAGAGTTTTCAATAGATACATCAGCTCTCTCAACTCATCTGGATCAATTTGGATAGAGGGAATAAAGACTGGTTGAGTTCTAAGAATTAATTCAATATTAATCTTAATCTCCCTCACGAGTGGTACACTAGAGAAATCAACATGAAAAATGTCATAAAAATCAACGATGTCTATAGGAGGATCCCTGCCCATTCAATATCACACCAGATCAAAAGAAAACACTGATATGACTTTCCCCAACAATAGATAAGAAGGTCTATCTCTGATCGACCATATGTCCCACTATCCATGAAAGACAAGAGGCCCACCACATGGTGAAGTAATGGAGATCTGTCGATGATAATAATAAACTCAGGAATTGTTGGTAATGATCCAGTCCATCCCAAATATAACATCAAGAGTATTTATATTAAGAACAAGGAAACTACAGTCTAGATCGATATCTGAAAGAAATAATACACAAAAAAACTACAAATACCCTACCATGTTTTCTTACTAAGGAATATAGTAATATCCATTGAAAAATAAATCTTCTCCATAATATGATTAAGAATATTTTCAACATGGGTTTAGATAAATGTGTGATATACCCCTTAATCAAATAGAGTAGTCCCTAATAATGATTAAATGGCAATGGTACCTCTCACAGTTGCAAGACATGTTTGTTCATCAGTTAAATCTTCATCAACTATGTGAAGAAGATTAATTAAGGAAACATTTAGATGGAATCATTTTGAATGAGAATAATTTTATTATCCCATAGTTTTAAGAGGAGACGATGATCCAGTCCTACTATACAGAGTAGATAAGTGATGGAATAATCTCTATATGTGTCATGAACTTCTGAAAGAAGTATATTCATTGGGTGCCTTAGTGAAAACCCATCTATAATGTCTTGGCTTTCCACAGTAATTTATGATTAATTAACATCATCGTGGAGCTTTAGGTGGTTTGAAATGACTCATCAATCAAGAAATATTTTGAGAATCATCACACTTTCATTTTACATTGTTGGAACCATCACTATCATTAATAGAAAAATGAACTCCCATCAACCCTGCCCTCCCATCCTGGTCTATCTTAACTGTCATTTACCTATAGTGAGAGATGACTATACACCCAATCTAAAGTACCTCTCTTGTCTTGAAAAGACTTTAAATAAGCATATTTTTTATCATGAAAAGATTATAAATATCCTCCACTAATACCAAATTGTCATGAACCAGCCAATGTATCCATTTAACATGAAAACTAATCCAGACCTTACATCATGCAATGGGTGTTCCTGGTCCCCATGGGTCGAAAACTAGCACATGGCATCATAAAAAATAAAATTGGGAAATATTTTTACTATATGAATGCAGATGGAAAAGAAAAAAATAACTATTTTCATATCAAATAAACTACACTGGGAATAAAGAACTAGAATACAGTGAGGAAGAAAATCCCAAAGTAATGATAACCACGTACAAAGAATGGATAAAAAAATAATACCAAGCCACTAAGGTCACAACTCACCATGACCATGATTCAACAACTAGATCCACCTCATAGTGACCCTTCCCCCATGCTCGATCCTAAAAGAATAAATACTACAAAAAAATTATGGAAAAAGTAGGTTGTGAGCATTATTCAATTAAGATACCACCAAATATTCCATAAAAAACTAATAAAATAGATTATCCAATGAAAAAAATTTAAATTTCCTAGGTAAATAGGTTTGGAGAATGAAAACCTTATTTTAATAAAACATGCCACACTCTTCAAATTAATTAAATGATGTTTTTAATGAACATGCATTTCATTACAAAATATGGAACATTTATACAATAATGGATTATGTAAATCATTTATATTAAATAATTTATATAAATTATATAGGAATGTAATGTAGTTAAAACAATAATGGGATAACTGTACATCTCAAATATAAATAAGAGAGAAATATGGTAATATACCAAAAGGAATGATAGTATTACACATCAATAAGATTCCAAACTGTCTAATTGGAAAAAAATTGATTATATTAATGTCTCCCTAACACTGGCCAGAGGCGACCTATCACCCAACCATCAGGGATGTAACCCTCCCCATGATTGATTTAGAAAGTGTTCATATCATAGACTGTATCTAAATAACTCACTATCTAACTATGTATTTCACGTGATCTTACAAAATGGGAATTTATTTTAATAGTACGTAAAATAAAATAAATCCTATTATTTCATTCCCAAAATTCCAAACTATTTCTATTTTAAACAAAAATCTTATTTTTCTAAAAAAACATGCCTCATTCAGAATATAAAACCACTAGGTTTCTATCAAATCATTTTAATCAATTTCAATGTGATTGAAATCCATTAAAAAAAATTCCATCATTTTCAAAATAAATTTTCAAAATTAAATTTTACAATTTGTTTTAAAACATTTAAATCATGTAAAAAATAAAAAATAAATAATTTAAATCGTTCAATTTCCATAAACCCAACATAATTAAATGGAAATTACGGGGTTTTACAAAATTTTAGCCAAAGAAATTTCAAAACTCCTTATTAAATGGGATTAGGTTTTACCAAATTATTTGTAATATTTTTTAGGAAAGTAATTATAAAACACTAGTTGAAATATATCAAGAAATAAAATGGTAATCAATTTGGCCATATCAATACAGAACCATCTACCTATTTCCTGAAGAACGACACTCATAATGGCACACGTCAATGAGAATGAAGGGGAAGGAGATCTTGAAACCTAACCTGGAATCATGATATGATATTAAAAAGAATGGGTCTATCAATCCAAAGGTGGTCCATTAAAGACACGAGATGATAAGAAGATAAAAAAGTGAATAACGAAGCAAAAAACTTACCTTGGAATCAAAATGAAAGAGAAATAAAGATCCAAAGATGATCAAATGGATATGGAAGTAGGGGAACCTCTGAAAAACATCAAGGGAGAGTTTTTGTTTGATATCCAAGAGTTCTTTAATGAATATATAGAGAAAAACTCCATAAACGGATGACTTATAGCTGGGTGCCGGCTAGGTCACGATGTGCAGCCAATGGTCACGACATGATGTCCATGCTGAATATATTATTCCAAAAAACATTTCAATGTACATAGAAAATTAATATTTTCTCCCTAAAAATCATTTAATCATCATTCATGATGATTACAAGCTCACAGCATGACCTCTCCATTAACGACATGCATCCAACAACCAGTACATGGCATGTACCTTAGTTACATGACTTGTAGCTGCTCTGAAGCCTCTTGCAAACCCAGAAAAAAAACCTCTAAAAAATTAACCATAGGGGAAACACAAATGTCTGCAATACTTTACTGATCTCATAAATGTAATGTTACAATATATCCACTCTTTGATATATGTGCATTACATAGTTTTATATCTGCAATAGCGGTTAAAATCCTTAGGATTTTTTTCTTTCTGAGGGAGTTATGTTGCACAAAAAAACATATGGATTTAGAATTGGTCTTTTGATATTGTGTATGGAGTTTACTATTGAGGTTGGAATATATCACATCATTTGGGATTGTTATGTCCTTGATATGACATAGTTTGAGGTCATTATTAGGATGTAATATCTAGTAGCTTATCGAGGGTAAATTGATTACTATCACCAAAGAGTGACTTTTACACCACTCGATGGTGTAGTTTTTAATCGCAAGGGTCAATGGGATGTCCGTGAATGTCGATATGGAATCTAGAAACATGGTCTGGGTAATATGATAGCTCATATTTCAGTTTTTTTTAGATGATTAGTGAGTGAGTAAGGCAGACTTTCATCTAGTGGTGGAGAGCTTTAGGGATATCTTTCTTGATCACTTTTCTTGTTTACCATTTATAAGAGAGGTGGAATTATACATATTGATATTTATAGAATCATAAACTGTATCAATTCCTCCATATAGGGGGGATACAATGGAGTTTCTGGTGATTAAGAGACAACTATTGGGTTTATAGGAGAAGTGGTTTGTGAGAACTCGTACTTCTCCAATGGGTTCGCTGGTCCTTTTTTTTGGAAAATAGAGAATGTTAAACATATTTTATGTCTGTACTATCAGAAAATTTACTAGTTGACATTTAAGAGATGATATACCTTTCAATAGATAGAAGAATTGTTTGACCATCTTTGAGGAGTTAATGTTTTCTCGGATATCAACTTCAGATCAAGATATCATCAGTTCCGAGTTCTACCTACAGACATACCTCATACCACTTTTCATAGTTTGTATATTCTCTATGATAATCAATTTTTTCTATTCAGTCTCACTAATGTGCTAGTGGTACACATATATTTGATGAACTGGTTGTTCTATTCTTGCATAGATTCTTTTTTGGTTGTTTTCATGGACAATATCGTAATGTATTCTCCAAACAACCACGACCATGTTGAACATCATGAGATCATTTTGAATACATTGATAAGAAATTATTTATATGCTAAGCTCAAAAAGTGCAACTTTTTTATGGATCAGATTCACTAACTAGTTCACATTTTCATAGAGATAAGAGTATTAGTAGACCTATATAAGGTGAGAGTAGCAGTTTGTTTAGTGTGGCCCAAGAATGTTTTTGAGATATGGAGTTTCATGGGGAAGGTTTGTTACTGCTGGTGTACATAAATAGCTTCTCATATAGCACAATTGATGTGATTTTGTTATAGGGTGTAATGATTTTATGGTCAAAATATTATGAGATAGCCTTTAAAAAGATGAAATAGAGGATGACATCAACACCAGTATAGAGACTGACAAAGAAGGTTTGGAGCTACCCAGTATATTGTAACGCATCGGTTATCATGATGGGAGTGGTGTTGATGTAGGGAGATAGTGTTGTGGTTTATGAGTCTTACTAGTTGAGGCCAAATGAGTGGTATTATACTAAGCATGATATGGAGTTAGCTGCATTTGTTCATTCATTTCATTGTTGGGGTAATTATTTACTAAGTTGGCATTTATTGGTGTACATAGACTACAAAAGCCATAATTAAATCATTATAGGGAATGTTATAAATACGAGGCATTAGAGGTGAGAGGAGTACATACATTATTTTAAATTTGAAATTTCCCTACACATGTTAAGGGTAATTCAATTTTCGAAACACTGAGTAAGAGGATATTGATATATGCAGTGAAGCATGCCCATAACGAGTGAATACATATATCGTTGTTCTCTAAGATGCATCTATAAGAGCATGATAGATATGATATAATTTTCTATCATCCTTATTTTTGGCCTCTATAATGATGGATTTAGTAAGGATGTGACAACTATAAGATTTAGAAGGCATTATTCCATGATAGTGTGTGTTAGGTGATGACACTCCTCCCAGTTGTACATTAAGAAAGGATGAGATCTTATGTACCCATGGATTCATTTGGGTACCGATGGATATATTTAATTATTTGATGCGGGAGGTTCATGATTCATCTTTTAAATTGCACCCAAGAGTCTTAAAGATGTACAGTGACTTGCACTATCAGAACTGGTGTCCAAGTATGAAGAGGGAGGTAGTTGATTTTGTTACGAGGTGTTCCATCTGTTAGTAGGTGAAAGAAGAAAACCGATAACTAGATGGGATTTTAAAGAAGTAAAATATTCCAGAGTGGAAATGGGATGATGTTGTGATGTATTTTTTGAATAGTTTATTTAGGTCTCTTTGAGGTAACGATATTGTGTGGGGGTTTGATGACATTATTAAAAATGCCCCACATTTAGTGTAGATAAAGGATACCTTCATTGTTGATGTTCTTGAGAGGTTGTACATCAGAGAGGTGATACAACATTACTGGGCCCTCCAAAATTTTATTTCAGATAGGAAAACCCACTTTAAGTCTCGTTTCTAAAAGAGTCTCAAGAGGGAACTAGATACACAACTTATTCTAGAAAAACATACCACCCTCGAAATGATGGCCAGTCAGAGTGTACAAAAATGTTGTTATAAGACATGTTGTGATCATGCATCCAGAATATCGGGGGTTATTTGGAGAGTCACATTATCCCCATTCAGATCGCATATAATAATAGTTATTAAATCACTATACAAATGGGACCTCAATAGGAATTATATGGTAGTCCATGTTGGTCTACCCTATTTTGGTTAGAGTAATGTGAGATATTTTTATTAATACAATGCCTCATGCATGAGAATTTTGAGCATGTCTAATTGATTCCGAAGTAGATGGCAATATCATTGACTAATTAGAAATCTTATGCAGATCAGTGTAGATAGATTCTAAAATTGGTGTTTGTGGATCATGTTTTCTTGCATGTTTCTCCAGGGATTTGTTACTGGAAGATTAGGATACATGGTATGATTTCACTAGGAATGGTCAGACTGTTTGAGATTATGGGGTGAGTCTGGGTTGCTGTCTATCAGTTGTAGTTACCTCAGATATTCTATGAAATGTGTGACATCTTCCACATATCTCAGCTTCACTTTTATCATTTGGAATCATCTCATGCGTTTCAGCTATAGTAGGTTCTGCTTCATGTGGATGAAAACATTGAGGATTGTCACATATATATAATTTATATGAGAGCAAGGGTTCACTGATGCCGATCAGTTCCTCTAATATATATAGGATCGAAATGTAAATGTTTATGCTCAATTACATGGGGGTGGGGGGTTATTTGCAAGTTAATGAACATTCTTTAACCTTAAGTAAAACTATGGTTAACAATGTTGAACAAGGTAAATTCACATGAACTCTTTTAGTTATACTAAATTTTTTGTTTTTGGGAATGTAATTCAAGAAATGAACCTTAAGAAAAGATTACAAGGAAAAGATTCTACCTTTATGCGTTTAGAATCTTACTTATCAGATTATAAAAAAGAACATGAAAGTAAAAAAATGTAATACTTTTTTCCTTTATCAAAATAGAATGGAAATTAACTTGAAATAAAACAAGTAAAAAGTATGAAATCATTTACCCCAAAGAAAAGGTTATCAAAAAATCTTTGATATTGGTCCCATTATTTATAGTTTCAAGAAAGTTTGTCTTACCCACACTATGGTAATCCCATGATAGGAATATAAGAATCTGTCATGCTATCCCTGCAAGCCCTCATACATCAATGAAGTCGGAACCTCTATATTCATATACACAGATGTCCTTGAACATTACGGTAGTTGTCACCAATATCTGCCTATCCCTGGAATCCCTTTATTGTACACAACAACATTCAGAGTCACACGAAGAAAGCTGAACAAGATGTTCAATATGCACAAGGCATGAGAGTATCTTTCTCTATAAATCACTTCATCATTATTCCATCTCATAATTAATGGATCGGTAATGTGCTCGTTTAAAGGAGCTCCTATTTATAGGCTCTTCAATATTGGTCAGATCCATCCTCCAACGGTCATATTTTTCAATGAATCTCAGAGGGACGAGTACATGTGTCACTCATACAATGGTTAATTAGAAAAACAGATTGTATGATATGATTTCATAACTATAACAAGTGTATGAAAAATAAGGATTCTTAACCAAATATATTTTGTGGAGTCTAAGGGAAGAAAAATATTAGAGTCTATGAAAATAATAATATAGAGACTATAATTCATAGATATTTGGAATCTATGTTCCCAAGAATTCAGAACCCGAATTCTAATGATTTAAGAATCTGAATTATAATGAATTCATAGTCTGAATGTTGATAAATTTGGAGTCATAATTATGAGGAATTCAGAGTCTGAATTTTGAGAAATTTAGCATCCAAATTATGAGGAATTCAGAGTCTGAATTTTGTGGAATTTGGAAGACGATTTTTGAGGGATTCAGAGATATAATTCTGAGGAACTAGGAGTCTTAATTCTGAGGGATTCAAAGTCCGAATTCTGAGGGATTCGGAGTCTTAATTCTAAAGAATTCAGAGTCAAAATTATGAGGAATTATGAGTTATAATTATAAGGAATTTTATGTTCTAAATTCTGATAATTTGAAGTTGGAATTTCAGGTAATTCCTGGTCTGATTTTCAAAGAATTCAGAGTCTAATTTTCAGAGAATTCAGAGTCTGATTTTCAGTGAATCTAGAGTTTGAATTTCATAGAATATGGAGTCTGAATTTCAATGAATTTAGTGTTTTAAAACATAATACTCTATAACCAATGATTTATATAAATATGATGATTTATATATGAAACCGAATTTTAACCTTTAAGAATAAAAAGTGTTTGATTTAGACAAACTATAAAATTTACAATGAAAACATATGTAAGGATAAATGTTCCTTAAGGAAAGAAAATTTTCCTTATAAAAATATTTTTTAGGTAAAATATAATTTTTCATAAGATAGAGTGTTTTTCATATTCAAAACATAATGGAATGGAAATTTCATAAGGAAACCATATTGACTCTACAATCACCACTTTTTTTTAAAGAACAAACATCCATACAAAAAATAATATAAGGAAATAGAGTTTTTCTTTATAAACATAATACAAAACTTATCTCTCTTTACATATGAATCATAATGAATAAGACTAACCCCTCCTTAGGTTTTTAAATCCATATGGATCTTATTTTTTATTTTCAGAATCAGATTTTACATGTTCTTGTATATGAAAATATACATTGATAAGAACTTCCCCTTACCTGAACTCCCCCTTATATAGGAAAATATCATCTTTAATAAGAATTGTTTTTATCATTTCTTCTCCCCCCATTTTGATTTTCAAAAAGGAATAAACGGAATGGAAAAAAATATGGTACCTAAAAAATTAGTACTAAATAACCAAATATATAAAGAATAAGCAAAATTACATTATGATTGAAATAATTTGTACAAAGAAGAAAATACAACAATAGATCGAAATGGGGTAGAATTATCCTTCTTTATCCATCATGATTAACATCTTGACAATGGTTTTTTGATTACTTATATCCATGTGATATTCTTCTACACGCTTGTGTAGTTGATCATAATCTTCATTTTTTTCTCTCTATGTCTTTTATCTTTTCATAATCATCCTTATGAATATCTTCCTAAGCCTTAAAAACTTTTCTACATTAAAATATATTTTCATTAATATCAATTCTGATATCCCATTCTCTTTTCCAATTCATAGCCACTTAATTAAACATCCCATTCATGTCCTTGACTTCTTACTTACGGGTTGTCTGTTCAAGAGTTACCTTTTCCTCAAAACACTTAGTTATATCATTAAACATCTAATCTATGGTGTCAAATAATTCCATCACACATTCTTAAAATCCAAAAAAGTCTCTCAGGTCTTTGATTGTCTACTTGGGCCAACTTGGTATCTTCTTGCATGACCTTTTATGAGCTTAATATTCAATGATGAATTTTTTGAAATCTGTCTCATGCTTTACAAACTTTACCATAAGAATGGTGACTGAACCTTCTATCTGGTTATAAAAGTGATGAAGAATCTGGCACCTCGAGTCTATACTCAGAAATAGGTCAATGGTATCAACCATTCTCTTCAAATATTTTACCACAAAATCATGTCTAATTGTTGATGATTCCGAAATAAAGTGTTTGCTAAGTGAGGTTTGTTTTTCTATCTCTTCATCTTTCCTCTTTGATGAAGCACCGACACCATTCTTTTTCACCACATATTTCTTAGTTGAATCAACCAACACTTTCTTTCCCATATTAACTCTTGGAAATATGTTTTCTTCTTTGGGTGATTCTTGATCAGTATCTAATAACTAAACAATCATGTATTCCTCATGATTTTTTTCTCGAAAACTGCATGTTGGGACCAAGTTGGAAGGATAAAGAAGTAAGAAGAGTTTTTTGTTATAGGGTGTTGTTTTTTTGATGTCAAAGAAGATAAAATAATTTTTTTTAAACGACATTTAAACCAGACGATGCTTTGCTGATATGTATTTCACAAATATCATAAGTTAGGAGAACGTTCCAGGCATGCCTCATTATGGAAATGGGGGGAAATGATAGTTCCTGTCATATATAGTTTTGATTGGAAGGATTGATGCTACTGGAAGATAGGGATGTTTTAGTACATCCCATTGTAATTCTCTTGATGCTAAATCTGGTCTATCGAAGGATATATATCATGATAGTGGAGTCTGTGATGAAAGACGAAGATTGTTTAAGGGAATATGTGAAGAGATAAATTACAAAGGAATGGACAATATGGAGGAGGAACAAAAGAACAGTTTATGGTGGCCCTATTTTCTAGTGTTCGCAAAATTTTAAGGCCTCAAAATCAGTAGATGAAGAAATGTGTATTTGGAAATGGATGTTCTGTGTATGATTGAATATGGTTTATATTTCTACGTGCAAGGCATTATTCAAGGTCACAAACATAAAAAAATGGAAAAGGCATACAGTGCGTGAAAAAATAAAGGTTGCGCGAAATATTTGCGGGATACGTGAAATATCATCATGGTGTAAAAAAACTAAAAATTGTGCACAAAATATTTGTGGGAAGCACGAAATATCAGTGGTCTATGCGAAAGATGATGTGGAACATGAAATATTAGTGTGGTGCGTTAAAAACAAGGCGTTGCACAAAATATTGGCTTGGTGCATGAAATAGAGGAATGATGTTTTTCGTGCAAGTAGGTTTTCAAGATCATAAGCTCAAATGTAGGAAGAGGAATGAAGTGCGTGAAATAGTATAGAATTTTAAGAAATTTGATGTTGCGTGAAAGAGTTTTTACGCACATAAAGGGGGTTTTATTCACAGATTAGAGTTTTTCGTGCGGAGTTAAAAAGGCCTCTATATACAAGGTGACCCACTCTCATTGTGTGTGGCTCTAGACATAGAAAAATCCAGAGATCTGAAGTCTATTAAATTATACTCTAAGTGAGTTGTGAAAAAATAAATAGGTTTGCATTAAAATAGGAAAGGTGAATGAAAAATTGGAAAGTTGCATGAAAAGTGGTATGTTACGTGAAAAAGAGAGGTTACGTGAAAAAGGTTTTTCATCCCAAAGGTAATTTTTACATGCAAGCCATTTGAAATGTGCGCAACATACCATAAAGGGTGCGTGAAAAAATTACAGTCTTCAAATGTATTTAGTTGTGTTTAATATAGAGATTTCCGGCATTTGGGTATGAAATTGAATATTTTTACTTCAAAGAATACATATGTGCAATTGTAAAGAAGCACTGGAATATTGTAATTCCCTATTTGTGATAAGAGGGTACACACACACTTGTGTATTTTTTTTAAGTGCTACATGAGTATAGGGGTATATCCTACTAATTTTATTCCATATAAAAGGATTGTTTTCTATTTTATTTTGTATTACTAGATTATATCCATACCATACAAAAGACGTAGCTACACTTGTGGAGTAGTGAACCTTGTAAATATCATGTTCCACTGGTTGTGTGTGATTAGAATAGAAGAAACTCCTTAACAGAGGGAGAAGGTTGTTTCAAAAAGAAGGAAAAATAAAAAGGGAAAATACATCATAGATTCAACCCCTCCCCCTCTCAGTGATACTTAGATCATGATTGGGAACATCAATTGGTATCAAATGGACAAGTTTCCTTCGTTTATTCATTTTGAAGTGTTTGAAGAGAATCTGTGATAGAGAATCATAATTGCATGAATAGTAAGGGGATTCATATTTTTGATAGATTGAAATATCAAATCAGGAAGGAAAAAAGATTTCTTATCTTATGTCTCATGGATATGATGTTCTTGCAACTACAACTGATGGATTTCATCCTATTGATGACATGGTTACTCTTACACCAGCTGATAAGAAGAATCTTGAGAATGATGGAAGATCTAAAAATCCATCACTCTCATATCTTTTAGAGAGTAATTTTTTAAGAGTGAAATGTGTTTTTATAACTAAAGGAATTTGGGATATGTTTAAGAACAATTATGAAATAAATAAAAAATTGAAGAAGTCAAAATTACAAATCTGGAGGCTGATGTATGAAGACTTGAAAATGGGAGAATCTAATTCTATTGGGGACTTCATTACAAGGGTAAATTACATTGTCATTACAATTAGATGTCTTGGTGAAAATTTGGAAGATTCTATAGTTTTTGAGAATAGCTTTAGAATTATTCCCAAAATAATTGATGATATTGTTTCATCCTTGGAAGATAGAGACCCTGAATCATTATCTCTAGATGATTTTCATAGTGATCACATAAGATATTAAATGCGCAGGGAGAAAAATATAAAGAGAAAATAAAAATCTGATAGAGAAATGTCTTTCAATGCTGAAAAGAAAGAGATGTTGAAGAATATTATTATTGAAGATAAAACCGGTGAATCTGACTCTGAAAATGAGTTATGTCAAAATTTAGATGAAATAATCTCCTTGTTTTCTAAAAATGTGAAAAGAGGCACAGGGAAATAAAAAGGGAAAATCCCTTTGAAATGTTTTTAATGTGGAGATGTTGGCACTTTACGGATAATTGCCCTCAAAAGGGAAAGATTTAGACATTGATGAAGAAGACAGAAGACCAAGAAGGTCATGGAAGAAACAGAGTGTAAAAGATAAATATTTTAGAATAGATAAGTATAAAAAGATCTTCAAATCAAAAAAAGAATCTTGTTTTCAAAAAGTGAAGACGATGATGACAGTGAGAATGGATTTGAAAAAATTTTCACTAAGAAAGATAGACAGAGTACCTTTTTTGCAACTGTAAATTATGATGATTATGAGATTAGTAGTACTAAAGAAGAATAACTCAACTTGAATATTATATAAATGAATAGTTTAAGGAATGTTTGAAAATGTTTAGAAGCCTTGAGAAGGAAAACAAGATGTTGATAAATGAAAATTCCACATTGAATAATGAAGGAACTTTTCATAATGAGAAAATCAATTTTGAAGAAAAGATTGATTATTTGAAGAATTCTCTTGAAAATGAAAAGAATTATAATGATCATCCTAATGGAAAGATGATTTCAAAAGAAGAAGAGTTGGAACTTGTCGAACCGAAACTTTATAATGCTAAAGAAATAAATATAATTATCAATAAATCTATCAAATATGTTATTGAATGTTATAGTAAGAACGAAACAAATAAGGACCCACAAAATTTACCTTCAATGGTTTAAATGAATAATGGAACTAGTTCAGATAAGAAGAAGGCTGGAAAGGACAAATATGTGGAAAAAGTTAGAAATGCTGGAAAATTAGAAGTGTATAAAAATCATCAGTCAAGAATGACTTCTAATACATCTGGTAGTGATAAATCTGAACTGATGAAGAGAGTTACAAATGAAAACATGAAGGTTGATGATTAGAAAAGTTCATATAAAGAAGGTTGTTGAGAAGCGTTTTCACAAATCTGGTTACTATAGAAGTTTTAGAGGCAAATACTCTTTATATGGTTACTATTGGTATTTTTGGTGGATTAATACACATGGAAAATATGTGTTGTTTGAACCAACATCATTACAACATTTCCACACGTTTTGAAATACACATATTGAGGGGGAGTCAATCCTATAAAAATAGAAAGTCTATAAATAAATTTCATAATTTATCTGAGAATATTAGTTTGAATGTTGAGATTAGGTTCCAAACACTAGAAAATAATTTTTATTGTTGTGATCAACATTGAAATCATGCCAAGGGCTACCTTAGTGTCTTACATAAGCAACAAATGTTATATAATAATAATCAAAATCCAGAGTCTTTAAAATCTATAAGGGATATGTCTGATATGTTTGATAAGAATTACTGCATGGTTGTCTTGCCAAAACACATTGTCTTGGCTATGAAATTAGAGGTAGCAGAATAGAAATTGGAGGAAAAAGATGAATAAAAACCTCTCAGTGTAGAATTTTTTTGAAAGATACAAAAGGAGAACGTCCATGGATTATTGATAGTGGGAGTCCCTCTCATATGGAAGGATAATTAAAGATGCCGAAAAATGTGAATGGATTCAAATTAGGAACATTGACATTTAGAAATTATGAATCTCTAATGATTGAAGTGTTGGATCATAAATCAATGGAAAAGAAAAGATAAAATACAAAAAAAAATTATATGTTGGTGGGATGAAACATAACCTGTATAGTGTGTTACAAATCTGTGATGGGGAAAACTACGTTATCATCAAAAAGATGTATTTGTTGTGAAAAGTTAAAATGGTGGAAATATATTTTCAAGTGGCTAACATACAAGAGGGAATTTGTTCCATGTTGGTGAATTACAGAACTCTTTTTACATAGGTATGTAAGATGAAAATCAATTATAGAATAAAAGGATAGGACATATGTGTCAAAGAAATATCTGAATGTTATAAAAGAGGGATAGTGTCCAAGATATGCCTGATTTATCAAGATGAAGAGATTTGTGTTTCACTATTTGTGAGGATGGGATGATTACAAACACTATTCCTAAGAGAGTTGTAATTCACTCAAAAAGATCCTTAAAACTCATAAACTCTAATATTTGTGGACCAATGATAAAGAAATCTACAAATGGAGATATGTAATTCATTTTTTTGATTTATGACTTTACATGATTTACTTGTGTTATGTACATCAGACAAAAGTCAGACGCTCTGAAAATGTTTAAGAGTTTTAGGAGGAATGTAGAGAAGGGATGTGAGTATTCAGTGAAGTAGTTGAGAACTGATAATGGTGGAGAGTAAAAGAATGAATATTTTTAATGTTACCTCAAGAAAAATGGAATTCGACATGAGTTCAATTGACCGTACACTCATAAAAATTGGGTTTGTTGATAAAAATAATCGATGTCTGGTAAAAATAGTGGGAACTATGTTACCTAAACATTGCCTTTCTCTTTATTGTTGGAGGGAAGACATGAGCACTGTTATGTATATTCAGGACCGATGTTTCTATAGGAAAAACATAGATATAAATTTATATAAAATGTTATATGGAAAAATTCCATGTCTGAAACACTTGAGTGTTTTTTGGAGTCCATTCATTATAAATAAGAAAGGTGGAACCGTTGGAATATTTGAGCAAAGAGGATATGATATAACTTTTCTCTAATATTCTCGAGAATTAATAATATATAGATACCTTAACAAATAAATAATAGGAATTAATGATTCTTTATGTATAAAATATGGTGAAAATGTTGAGAAATAAAAACAATTGTATATTAATGTGGAAGTTAAGCAGGATAAAGAAGATTTTGTTGACAATTCTGATTATGATGCATCTTGTGTTTATCCTACATAATAAGAGGAATCTGAATCAAAAATCATTAGTGATGATTATGAAGTTCGAACAACTCATTCTATGATGAGGAAACAAGTGTAGGCTTAGAACATTACTGGAGATAAAATAATAAGGTTCAAACAAGAAGAACAACGAATGCTATATCACATACTTATCTTTATTCTAAAGTTGAACTGAATGATGTAAATGAATCATTTCAAAATCTAGATTGGGTTCATGATATTAATGAAAATCTTAATCAGATAGAGAAGAATGATAATTGGGAACTTGTACCCATGTAGGACAACAAGAACAGTATTAGTACCAAGTGGGTTTTCTGGAAGAAGTTAAATGAAGAAGGTAATGTAATATGAAACAAAGAAAGATTGCTTTGAAAATGGTATTCACAAATTAAAGGCATTGATTTTGATGAAGCCTTTTCTCTAGTGGAAAGATAAGAAACAATCATAATCTTTATTTCTGTTGTTGCACAACAAGGCTACAAAATCATTCATATGAATGTAAAATCTACATTCTTGAATGGTGACCTTGAAGAGGATGTTTACATTGATTAACCATGTATATTTTTTATTGGAAAGGATGAAATTTATGTGTGCTGGTTGAATAAGGATTTTTATGGCCTAAAACAGGCTCTGAGGGCACGATATTCAAAATTAGATTCTTTCATGAAGAAGATGAATTTTAAGAAAGGTATAGATGGTAGCAATCTTTACATCAAGGAGTGTCAGGAATTTCCACTTGTCATTATTGTTTATGTTGATGACCTTATCATTGCTGGGAATTATGAAAGATCATGTGAAATATTTTCTGTGGAAATGAAGAAGTTATTTGAGATGTATATACTGGGTGAAATTAAATACTTCCATGGACTACAAATATCACAAAAAAAGAATCCCGCCTTTCTGTCTCAAGAAAAGTATGCTATGATACTTTTGAATATGTTTGGCATTGGAAATTCAAAACCAGTGTCCACACCTATTTCAGTGGGGACCAAGTTTTCTAAAGACGGATAAGGCATAAAATATGATCAGAAATTGTTTCGAAAGATGATTGGAAGTATGTTGTATTTGACTGCCCAGAGAACTGACATCATCTATGAAGTCACTTTATGTGCAAGATTTCAGAGTGCTCCTATAGAATATCATATGATTTCTTGAAATACAATTCATAGATATATCAAATTCACACAATTTTTTAGAATTAGGTATGATATCTCAGGAAATATTGATCTATTTGGGTATTATGATGTTGAATGTGCAGGAAATGTTGATGATTGATGATCCACATATGGTGGAGTTTTTTTCTAGGGAAAAGTTTTGTTAGTTGGCATAAAAAGAAATAGAATTCAATAACTCTTAGCACATCTGAAGTTGAGTATGTTGTTTCTACTAAAGAAGCAACTCAACTAATGTGGATGAAGTCTCAGTTAAAAGATATACATGTTGAAGTAAAGTTATAATTGATCTTGTGTTGTGATAATTAGAGTGAAACTAATCTTAAAATAAATCTGGTACAACACTCTTGTTCAAAACACATTGATATAAAGTACAACTTCATTAAAGAGAAGGTGGAGAATAATGAATTACGGCTGAAATATGTTCTAACACCTGAACAAGTTTCTGATATTTTCCTAAACCCTTTAATGAAAGAACCATTTGCAAAATTAAGGCTTAAAATGGGTGTCCATCCTCCCTCTAATCAAGGATAAGGTACTTGTTTGTATCCCCAATCTCATCATTTCTTTGAATCGTGTTGTTATGACGGATAATTGGTTCATAAATATATCTGAATGAAAGCATGCATAAAGGGGGAGTTATGGGTATGCTATGAATACAACATATATGTGTTTGAACTATTCTAACTGTTTGTTAGAGTGGTTATAAGAAACAATGTTGTCTTCAAGGAAATATTAAGAAGTGAAGACTGCTGAAGTAGAATATCGAACGATGTTATGAAGAAGGCTTATAAAATACGATCATCAGATTTCATAGTCACTGCTTTGGGACATCATGGATTTGGCTGTCAATAATTATTATTTCCTATAATGAGTTAGCTTAGGTAGGCATAAAATTGTTTATAAGAAATCCTTTTATTAATGTTACAAATATTAGTGATGTATGAATCATGGTTGACAAAAAAATCCAAAGGGGGAGATTTTTTGGGACCAAGTTGGATGGATAAGGATGTAAGAAGAGATTGTGGTTACATATTGTTGCTTTTTGGCTATCAAAGAAGTTAAATCAATTCAATTTGTAATGGACTTGTAAACAATATGATGATTTTTTGATATGTATTTCACAAATATCATAAGTTTGGAGAACCTGTGATATAAGCCTCATGAAAGAAAGGGTCATAAAAGATAACACCAGTCATATACTATTTTGATTGGAAGGATTGATGCTATAGGAAGATAGGGATGTTTCAATACATCCCATTGTAATTATGATGATGCTAAATCCAGTCTATCAAAGGATATATATCACAATAGTGGAGTCTGTGATGAATGATGAAGAATGGTTATGAAAATAAGTGTAGAGAGAAATGACGAAGGAATGGAAAATATGGACGCGGCACAAAAGAACAGTTTAAGGTGGCATCGTTTTCTCGTGTTTGAAAAATTTTAGGTCCTAAAAATTGGGAGATGAATAAATGTGTTTTTGGAAATAGATGTTCCGCGCATGATTGAGGATGGTTTAGATTTCTACTCGCAAGGCATGATTCAAGCTCACAGACATCAAAAAATTAAAAAAGGCATGCAGTGCATGAAAAAATAAAGGTTGTGTGAAGTATTTGTGGGATACTTGAAATATCTGCATGGTGTGCGAAAAATAAAAAGGGTTCGCAAATTATTTGCAAGAAGCAAGAAATATCAGTGGGATACATGAAAAATAATGAGGTTAATGAAATATTAGAGTGGTGCATGAAAAATAAAGCGGTGTAGAAATATTGGTGTGGTGCGTGAAATAGAGGAGTGATGTTTTTTTCGCAAGAGGTGTTTCAAGATCAGAAGCTAAAAAAATGTCAAAGGCATTAGGTGCGTAAAATATTGGAGTATTGTATGAAATATGTAGTTGCGTGAGAGAGTTTTTACGTGCATGAAGGGGGTTTTATACGCAGATTAGTGTTTTTTGTGTGGAGTTAAAAAGGACTTTAAATACAAGGTCACCCACTCTCATTGAGTGTGGTATGACATATAGAGAAATACTGAGCTCTGAAGTGTGTAAAATGATACACTTATTGAGTTGCGCGAAAAGAAAGAGGTTTGTGTGAAAAGAGGAAATTTGTGCTAAAAAGTAGAATGTTGCGTGAAAAGTGGAAGGTTGCATGAAAAAGAGAGGTTGCGTGAAAAATGTTTTTCATGCTAAAGGTAATTTTTAAGTGCAATCCATTTGAATTTCATGAAATATACCCTAAAGGTTTCGTGAAAAAATTGTGGTCTTCAAACGTAATTGGTTGTGTGTCAGATAGTTAATACTGGATTCTGGGTAAGAATGTGAATATTTGTACTTCAGAGAATACATCTGTTCAATTGTAAAGAAGCACTGGAATACTGTAATTCCATATTTGTGCTAAGAGGGGGAACACACACTTTCATAATGTTTTCCAAGTTGCTACATGAGTGTAAGGGTATATCATACTCATTGTATTCCATATCAAATGATTGTTTTCTAGTTGATTGTGTGGTACTGAATTATCTCCGTACCATACCAAGGACATAACTAATCTTTGTTGAGTAGTGAACCTTATAAATATTGTGTTCCTATGGTTGTGTTTGATTAGCAGAGAAGAAACTTTTTAATAGTAGGTGAAGGTTGCTTCAAAAATAAGGAAACAAAAAATGGGGAAGGACATCACTAATTCACCCCTCCCACTCTCAAAGATACTTAGATACTTATTGGGAACATCACCGCCACACTATCCTTTTGCCGAATGATTTCATGGTTGCTATTTTCTTCTTTTGATAGTTTATTCACATCTTCCAGACACTTTTATTCTTTTCCAGGTGTAGCAAGTTTTGAAGATTCTGCTTTAGAGAATCAGATTGATAGTTTCTCAATAGGACTCTCATTATCATGATATTCCACCACTTTTCTTATCATGTCTTAGGTATCATCACTTCCTTCTTCTTCTTCTTATGCTTCTTCTAGTTCTTCCTATTGAAATTTTTCTTATTCTCATTTTAGTTATGGAATCACTATATTCTTTCCCAAAGTCATAGGTAACGATTCGTTCAAAAATGATTCTAGTACCTGGATTTGTTAAGAGGGGTTTTTGGCATCCTTAAGAAGGGATTGAACTATCTCCACTTCAGACATTTTCTTCCTTTTCTTCTATTCTTTCTCTAGAATCTCAAGATCTTCATCAACCTTCAACTTCATGGATTTTTCCTCACAAGGGTCCATGAAAAAAGTATGCTCCCCTTCTATCATGTTCTTTTTGTCTTCTCTCCACTTAGACACCACATCATCAAGGAATGACTTTTGCTTCTTTGATTTTGGTGGTGCTGAATGAGTTTCCTTAGCCGCATGGTTTTTTTCTTTTTCTTCAGGTTTCTTCACATTCCTCTTCTTTCCGTGCTTCTTGGAGGGTTCTACCACTTCTAGATTCATTTAAAGTGATTCTATTTTTGATTTAGACAGATCAGAGAAATATCCAAATTTACTATTGAAGACATCCTTCTTCCTTTGGATAGTATCATCACTCAAAAAAATCATTTTGAAATACCTTATCTTAGAACTACAAAGAATTTAGAAAGAATGAAGACAAAGAACAATAATCTGGGAGTGTATTTTTGGATACATGATTATTTGTGACTTCAAATTTCTATTCATGATATTCTCAATTGTGGACAACATATACTTGCCCATGTTTATCTTCCTAAGTTTTTCCAAGAAATCCAATATATATATGTCACTTTTTTCATGGAATACTTATACACTTTTCATGGAATGATAAAACCTTGTACCCATAATTTATGAATCTGGATGTTAGTAGATATAAGAAAATTATTTCAATTCATCACTTCTTTCAATCCTAGGTACTGTAAAACCTTTTCTTTCTCAATTGAACTTGATACATCCATTAATTTATTTGTGAAAAATTCAGTTTAACCTTCATATGGAATTCCAATTAGATTTGTACCCTTAGTATAGGAAAGGGAGTAGGTATTTCCTTAAAACATGAAAGAAAGGTTGTTGCTACCTTCTATATTTGATGAAACTTACTGTATCATATAATTCTACCAACAACATTGGATAAACTGGATCCTGCACCTTTGGTTTTGAAACACATAGGCTCTCCCAGCGATTCAATGTGATTTTCTTTGAAAAGATAGAATCATACTTAGAAAATAATTTCAGATCAACTAACCTCTCTCTGTATGTTTTCCATTCTAATATTTCCTTTAATGATGAAAATTTTTTCTGAGGGGAATATGCACAGACATTCAAAACCATTAAAACCTTGTTGATTCAGGAAGACCTTAAGTCGTGCAGTGAGGATTTATCATGCTAGATCTTTGAAGATCGATGTGGAAAAACCATTGATGGGTCCTTATATAGTTTATTGAGGCAAAATTTCAAATTCAATGATTGATACAATGGTTGAAAAAATATTGATCAGATGAAATAGTTGAGATGATAGGCTAAGAAATAATTTTTTTTGTTTCCGATCATTAGTGGTTTTTAAGAAAAAATGATCGGATTTAAGGAAATGAAAATCGAAAAACATATTAACAAAATGAAAATACCAACATAAAAAAGGTGATTAAGAAAATTTAAAAAGGGAAACATACCATCCGAATTTCCAGGAAAATTATTTGTAATGAGAAAAATTTATTTTGCAGAAGATTAGAATTCAAAAAAATTGAAATAAAGTTAACCAAAATAATGATTACGAAAAATTTTGATCACAAAAATATCGATTATGTATAAATTTTATTATGAAAAATTTTATTACAAAAAATTTGATTACAAATAATTTAATTATAAAAATTTGTTTATGAATATTTGATTATGAAAATTTTGATTAGAAAAATATATTTAATTACGAAGCAAATGTACTTCCCCTAGGAAAAAGAGGTTGTTACTTTAAGAAAATATGATTCAACAAAAAGATAATATAGAAGATTACATTGTATTTAACATTATCATATTTTGTTGAATATATTCAAATCTATTGGAGGATAATGATTTTCTGAAAATATCACCAAGTTGATCTTGCATTCTGGTAAATTTAAGAGTCATATCCCTTTCTGTGCGTGATCCCAAAAAAAGTGATTCCTAAAATCTATGTGCTTTTCACGTCAATGATCAGTATAGTTTTTTGTTATGTAAATGGAACTAGTAATATCAGACAAAATTTTTGTTTTGGTAAAACTACTATCAAAGTTTGTGTGTTTGTGTTGCATCCACATCACATGAGCACAACAACATCTAAGTACAATATATTTTGCTGCTGTAGTAGAAAGTTCTACCGAGTGTTGATTTTTTCATGACCAAGAAACTAATGAATCTTTTAAAAAATGAAAATTTTTGGATGTAAATTTTCTTTCCATTATACATCCACCAAAATCATCATCTGAAAATATTTTTAAAACAAAATCATTTCCATTTTTTTAAAAGAGTCATAAATCCATGGTTCCCTTTAAGTTGCGAAAAATTATTTCCACTGCCTTTAAATGAGATTATTTATGATTATATTCATATCTTGGTCATAATAATAATAAAAACATTATGTTTGGATGACTAGCTGTCAAGTGCAGTAGATTTCCTATCATACCTCTAAATGATGTTTGATCTACTGGTTTCCCAGCTTCATAAAGATCAATTAAATTTTAGGTACCAATGGTAGTAATAATATTCTATGTGTTTTCATATCCATACTTTTTAATAAGTTCCTTACTATACATATGTTGGGATATATATTTTCCCTCTGGTTAGAAATTCAAAAACCTAGAAAAAATGTTAACTCACCCATCATACTAATTTCAAGATCATATTTCATTATATTTTCAAATGAATCGTTTAAAGAATGCTGAGTTGAACGAAATATAATGCCATCAACATAAATTAAAATAGTCAAAAAAATTATTATGTTTATTTATAAAGAGGTTTGGATCCGGATTTCCCATAACATGATTGTTTTGTAACAAAAATCATGTAATTCGATCATACCATGCTATAGGGTATTGATTATGTCCATATAAATATTTGGTATGTTTGAATACATGTTCAAGATGTTTTGTATCCTTAAAACAAACTGGTTGTTCAAAAAAATCATATTGAACATATCAATATAGAGAAGAACATTTTACATCAACTTGAAAAAGTTTAATGGCAATGAATGCGGAAAAGGGAATTAGAATATTGATAGATTCAAGTCTATATACTGAAGCATATTTTTCTTTATATTCTGTTTATTATTTTTATTATAGCCTTTAACAACTAATCTCCCTCGATATCATAAAATGACTCCATTTCCATCACACATGTTTATGAAAACCCAGTTTACTCCAATAATAGATGTTTCCTTAGGTCTTTCAACCAAGGTGAAAACATTATTCCTTTCGAATTAATTTAGCTCCTCAGGCTTGGATTTTATCCAATCATCTTCCCCTAAGGATTCGACAGTGATTTTTTTGTTCTAATTGAGAAAGTAATGCTACCTGTTCTACTTCCTTTCTTATGGAACCTCTAGTCCTTACAGGTTGATATACATCACCAATGATAAAATCACTGGGATTATTCTTATGAAACCAAGGATTTGAGTTATATAAATCCTATTCATCAATATATGGATGGAAATCATCTGTGGTAAATGTCTCAGAAATATTTTCTATTACATTTTCCTTATTATAAGGATATTCTATGATGGTATGACAATCACATTTTAAAAAAACATCTGATGATGTAGGACGAGGTTGTTCAAAAACAAAAGGATCAATTTCATCAAATTTAACATGTACTATTTCATCAGTAGTACGAGTATATTTATCAAAAACTCTATAAGCCTTAGTATTTGTGGGGTATCCTATGAAAATTACTTTATCAAATTTGGGTGATAATTTATGTAAATTATCTTTAGTATTCAGAATGTATATTTTTCATCGAAATACCTTGAAGTATGAAATTCTAGGTTTTCTATCATTTTACAATTCATAAGGGGTTTTATTAAGAAAATTTCTAATCAAAAATCGATTTATAGTATAAAAAGCAGCACTTATAACTTTTGTCCAAAAGTGTTTAGATATTAAATATTCACTCAACATGGTTCTAGTTATCTTTTAAATAATTTTCTTTCCTCTTTAAACTACACAATTTTGTAGAGGATTTCTTATTTTAGAGAAGTTATGATTAATCCATTTTCTACTAAAAAATGTTATAAATTAAGGAATTTGAAATTATCCTCCATGATCCCTATGAATAGGTATCAATGGAAGATTTTCTCATTATTAACCCGGGTTCTAAAAATTTTGAAATAAATAAAGCATTAAATGACTTTTCTAAAAAAGTGACCCATGTTAATATAGTGTAATCATCAACTAGGAAAATTACCTAAAATTTTTCTCCAATGATTCTAGTTTGGGTTGGACCAAAAAGATCCTTATAACCCAATTATAGTGCATTACTAGTTGAGACTTCAATGATTGATTTAAAGATTGATTTATGTTTCTTGTGATATTGACAAGGATCAAAAACTTTTCAAGAATCAAATATAAGCTCTAGTATATCGTTAATGAGATTCTTCATAGAGAGTTTACATAGGATACTAAAGACATAATGTTCTAACTTTTTTTTCCATAACCACGATTGGTCTTCCATTACAATATGCTATGGTAGTTCATAGCCCCTAAGATCTTCAATGTTTAGTGTACATACATTGTCTTTCATGTGGGTAGAAAGAATAAACTCTTCCTTGGAATTGTTAACTAAGCATTTTTCATTCCTACAATTCACAAGGTAACCTTCACCAAATAATTGATTTTTACTCATGAGGCTTTTCTTATGATCCTTAACAAATAAAACATTTGAAATAAATGTTTTTCCATGAAGAACATTGTTACCTATACTAGTAATTTATCCCTGAGCATTATCACTGAAAGTTACTTTTCCTCTTTTTTCTTAATAATATTTTCAAAGAAGATTTTGTTAACATTCATTTTCCAGGAACATACACTATCCTTGTACAATGTATTGATGTTGGAAATTATTTATTTTCTTTAAAAAAAGAGTTTTATACTTTTAGAATCCAATTTTAATTGGATTTAGAAATCTCAGAATGAAAAATTTGAGGTATCCACACTATCGTAGAAAAATAAGCATTATGAAAACCTAATGACTGGTCTTTTTTAAAGAAAAAATTTTCACCCAATTCCCACCGAATTGAAATTCAGTGTAGAATATAGTACATTGAGAAAGAAAATATTTATTACTAAAAATTGGTTTAGAATTATTATAACCAAACTTAGAACGATTCATAAGATGATGAATTTGGGAATACATTTTATCAAAATATTCTTTACCAGTGGTAATGTTTGACACACACTTCTTTAAGGAATATATTAATAACTTTAGTTTAATAACCTTTTTTTTATCCTCTAAAACATTGGTTTTAGAAGTAGAGTTAGTCTATAAATTATTTTTCATAGAAATTACATTTTCACGATCCTTATAAAGTTTATTCTCCTCATAATTGACTTCCTCAAGGTTTCATGGAAACACATTCAAACTCATAAATTCTCTTATTATGATATTTAGAAAGATTTAATAATTAATTAGTAAAAATATAAATTCTATAATTTTTCTTTATCACGTTTTTTCTTGACATTATAATTTTCATTCTCAAAAAGTTTATAAATCCTAGATACATCTTCATAAGTTTGTCTATTATTATCATCATTAGAAGATGATTATTTATCAAAATATTCATAATATTTATTATCACTATAATTTGTATTTAAGGATACATTAGTTATAGATTAATCATTGTTTACCTTGTCTATTAGACAATGATTTTCAATTGGTAGCTTGGCAAGTAGACCAAGATGCTTCTAAACATATGATCCATACTCTAAGGATTCATCAGAAGAATCTATACCATAGGCACTACAGGTGTCATTAGCTTTCAATACATTATTACCTTTTTCCTTGTAGTACTTATTCATATTTCTCTAAGGATGCTTTTCCTTTTTATCCTTTTTCCTAGGCATAGGACAATATGGTTTGATATGCCCAGGTCTTTTGGATTCATAACATGTGACTTCTGAGTCATTAATTTCATTTCATTATTTCTTCATAAATTTATAATGAATGTATTTCTCCCAAAAAAATCATTATCATACATCGACAATGATTAGTTATCTCATTCTGGGTATGTTCACGTTCCATAGCTTTGGATAAAACATTTATTTTCTTAGACATGGATCGTGAAACCCTTTCAAGAGTCTTGGCTTTAGTAGTAGTAAATGATACACTTCCATTACAAATTTTTTTATTAACATCATCATCTGTTTTCATTCTTATCTAATGTTGAATAATAGTTCCAAAAAGTACATGAAGAGTAATTTGAGAAATATTCCTATTATCATCAACAATTTTTCTATTAGATTACCAATCATTAGGCATGATATCTATAATACTTTCGACAAGTACCTCATCATCTAATCATTTTCACGCATTGATTATACACTGTTAACAATAGTCCTAAACCTTTGTAAACCTTGAACACTAGTTCTCTATATGGAAATAGAAATCCACGATATTCTTCTCTAAGCATCTCACTTCTAGTTTCTATAACATTGGATGGACAAAAATGTGTAACTTCAAATTTCATTCAAATTAAATTTGCAGCATCACAAGAAGAAATTTGACAATATATATTCATGGTAATGGAACCCAACAAATTATTTCATACCATGTAGTTTTGTTGATATTCTGAATTCTCTTCATTAGTAAAATTTATGACTTCCTTATAAGGAATTTTGTAATATTCAATGAACATAATTATGTTTTCCACTCCAGTATTGATAAGAAAATTCTTCATATGATCTATCTAATATTTATAATCATTCCCATAAAATATTGGTGGTCTGGTAGGATTTATATTATCAATCGAACCAACATTTATTCCTCCTATATAAATGAAAATATCTTTCCACAAAACATGTTTATAGAAAAAGTTCGTAAAAATGGATAAAAATTCCTCAGCAAAGAAAATATTTAGAACCATGAAATCATGAGCAAGGAATCTTATATATGCATATTAGTGTTCTATATTCCTCCTTTGATACCAATTCTAGGATAGAAATATGAATTTAGATGCTCATTTACAAGAGGGGGGTGAATTGTAAGTTTAAATTTTTTTTAACCTTATGGAAAACTATTTTAAAAAAAGGTTAAACAATGTCAATTTTCAAGACATATTATAGTTATACAAACTAGCTAGGTTCTAGAAATGTAGTTCTGGAAATGAACCATAAGAAAAGTATACAAAGAAAAAATTCCACCATAAATCATATAGAATATTACTTTTATGAGTATACAAATGAACAATAAAGTATAAGAAGCTTATAATTTCTTCCTTTGTCAAAATAAAGTGCAAATAAACTTGAAACAAAACATCTAACAAGTATGAAATATTTTATCACAAAGAGAAGGGAATCTAACAACCATGGATAAAGGTCCCTTAATTTATAAAATCATGAATGTATGTATTACCCACACCAGGGTAAGCCCTTGATAGGAATATTAGAATCTATCTTGAAATCCCTGCAGGCCCTCAAACTTCATGGTAGTCAGAACCTCTATATTCCGATCTATAAAAGTCCCCAAACATCAAGGTGGTCAACACCTCTATCTTCATATCCCTAGAATCCCTTGATTGTAAACAAAAATAATCGTAGTCACACTAATAAAGCTGAACAAGATGTTCTGTACGTACAAGGAATGAGAGTTTTTCTCTCTAAAAATCACTTCTATAGTTGGAAATCTCTAGAGTGATGGATCAGTAATGTGTTCGTTCAAATGAGATATTATTTATAGAAACATCTCCAATAGTTGTATCCCTCCTCCAATGATCATATTTTTCCATGAATCTTGGTGGTACTTGTACACATGTCACTAAAACAATGGTCAGTTAGAAAATATATTGCATGCCATCATTTCAAAACTATAACAAATTTAAGAAAAATAACGTTGCTTAACAAAATCTCTTTTTTGGAGTATAATAAAAAATAATGTTTGGAGTCTAAGAAAATACTAATTTATTGAATATTTATCATGGATATTCTGCTACTTTTTCCAAATAATTAGAAACCTGAAATCTATAGATTTAGGAATATAAATTCTAATGAATTTAGAGTTTGAATTATATGTAATTCAATGTTTGAATTCTGAGGAATTTGGAGTCCGAATTCAGAGAAATTTGTTGTCTAAATTATGAGGGATTCAGTGATTGAATTATGAAGATTTTAGAGTCCAAAATCCAAGGGATTCAAAGTTTGAATTTTATGGAATTTGGATTTTGAATTATGAGGAATTATGATCTGAATTTTGAGGAATTATGACTTTGAACTTCATAGAATATGGATTCTGAATTATAGAGAATTTGGAGTCTGATTTTTAATGAATTCATAGTTTGATTTTCAATGAATTCAGAGTCTGATTTTTAGAGAATATATAGTCTGATTTTCATAAAATTTAGAGTCTGATTTTCAGAGAATTAGAAGATTGAATTTCCGAGAATTCGGAGTCTAAATATAGAATACTCTATAACCAAGGATTTATATAAATATATGGTTTTATATATGAAACTAATTTTTATCCTTTAGGAATAAAAATAGTTAGATTTAGAGATACTAAAAACTGAATAATGAAAACATAGTTACGGATAATAATTCCTTGAGAATGGAAAATTATCATTATTATGATAATTCTTAGGGAAAAATAATTTCCCATAAGTTAGAGTGTTGTTTATTTTTTAAAAAAAGTTGAATGGAAAAGTCATAAGGAATCCTTATTTACTCAACATTATAGGTTCTATGGAATCGCATCTCTTTACCAGACGATACATGGGAGAGGGAGGCCGATGTATGTGCTTAGTGACCAGAGTTGTTCGTAGGTAAATCATGACCATCCATAAGAGAAATATTTTGGGATCAATTTCTATATTGGGTGTGATGGTATGATCTGGGAGTTTTTAGGTTTGGATCATTATATTTTAGGATAAATGTTTTTTGATTTCTATTTGGAATAGAACCTAATCCAGGCCATGGGCTTGTAGTGTAATACATGGGAAATAATGGTAAAGGAGGCTGAAGGCTGACTGTATGCTGATTACACACCATGAATGGGGGATACACAATGTGGAATCCTAGGTGATGACAGGTAATGGTCAAGCTAGGACCTTTCAAAACATGTCTGAGTTTATCCTCAGTAAAGGTAAACTGAACATTATATAAAATGTAATGGGATTACATATTGTTTCATTGACCGTTGATTTTTTTTATAGAGGCATTAACCTCATAATTTTCTAAAAATATATATATTCTCCCTTGTTTAAATACTAATCCCCCCTAATATTAGTTTATAGATCTAAATGTTGTCCAGACTCTGATTTTACGTCATGTGTCACATTGGAACCACATCAGAATCATCTAGATTTTTTAGTTATTCTTGATTCATATGAACAATGACTATGCTACATGGAATTAGGCTCATATTCCCTAATATCATGTTCATCATCCATTCATTAGATTTATCCTAAACTAATGAGAATCAAGACTTCACTAGATGATCACTCGACTACTGAGCTAACGTAGGTGGTCTATGATTTTGGTCAAACTTTCTGGTGATTTTAATGTGTGTTGTATTTTCACCACCTATCAGACAATCTAGTGTGGTCCTGTTTTTGAATGATCTACTTGTAGTTGGCATTGTCGATTCTATTAGGGATGCTTGTTGGTTTCATTTTGGTTTGTTGTAACCCACTGATCAATTTATGGTCACCCATGGGGTGTGACATTAGGTGATAACATGTATATTCCAGCTTGGACAACCTAAGTGGTGTGTGCTAATACATCCCTATTAATAGGAAGCTTTTTAATACTTTAATGAGTTTAAAATCTTTATTAAGAGATATATTTCCTCCATGCTTCATGTTTCCATGTTATGACATGTTTATTTTCTTAAATTGTCTTGAATAAATGTGGAATAACTAGTCGGTATACTTATTGGTAACCGATAAGTACCAATGGTTTGTGTTGGGAAATGGTGATATGTGAGTGTGTATGCTGAAATGAAATGCTTAGTTGTATGTGCAGTGATATGTGTGGTTATACCTATATGAATGTATTAATGGAATTTTTGAATGTCTAATATGAGAGGGTAGGCCCATATGTCTTTTAAACGATAAATGGAATGAGTGTGTTGGAATAATCATGGATTGTAATAGGTTATGTGTGTGGGTTTACTCACATGTAACTGAAATTCATAAATTGATGAATCAAATGATTGGTTTGATAGATATGATATAATACTCTCCATGGATATGGAACATAGTAGTTGAAGCCTTGGGCTAACTATACCTCGTGGGTCATGATTCCATGGGCTGCCATGTGCCCTGATACTCCATGGATTTTTCATGCTTGGGCTTATATAGGAAATGTCATTATATATGTTAATATGAATCCTACCAGTTCCTAGACTAATCTTCCACTAGGATGACCATGTTACTGGATATGGATGCCTTGGGTGAGCTCCTTGGATCCAGCCCTTCATGGTCTAGAATTATTTGACGGATACCCAGGTACATGAAACCATGGATCACGACCTTGGTGTCAATGCCTTAATATAACAATTTTGTGGGTTACATGATATAAATAGATGTATAATATTGTCATAGGTTACTTTTTATAGATGGTAGTACAAGATGGTAGTGTATCTTGGTTACTTATCATATAACAACCTAGTTAGGAAGAAATTTTTGTTGCTAGAATCCTAGAGGGGTTGTTCGGTTTTTAAATATTATAGTAGAATTATTCCAGGGTAATTCTCTTTTAGGTTACTGATTTAGTTACACATTCTATCACATTATATATTTTTATTGGAATGGCATTGACTTTTGGTGGTTACCAACTAGATTATTTTTTTCACACCCTATTTCTGCTACCTAAGTGACCCAAATAGATTATATCATAGTAGTTGATGATAGGGGAAAGTGACATGGTATATAATTTTTACTGTGGTTGCATAGCATGAGAGAATAAGACCTAGCTGAGGCTTTCCATGCTACTGGGACATTTTGGTCTTTTTGTTCTTTTGAGTCATGTATAGTATTGTATCGCCTTATACGAGTTATGGATGCTTTCTAAATACATGTATCATATGTATTATTGTATATGTGGCTTCTCTAGACAATTTATATATTCATATCTTGTTTTTTTTTTCTTCTTTTCGTACCTACATCTTCTACTTGTGATATATTTTTTATAAGATACTTCGGTAATATGGGCATAATCTCCCCACTAAATCACCAAGGCCCCCGTGACTATTTAGAAACCACATGAATTGGGGGAGTTATAATTCATTACATGTGTGAAACCAATAATAGAGAATTGTTGATTTGAATCCATTTTAGGGATATTACGTGTAACCTCATGGGTTTTGGAGAGGATGGGGAATTGGGAACATGATATAGATTCAATAATCCCATTTGTGAGAATGATTATTTGGTTTTTGTTTAGTGTGGTGTGATTTTTGGTTTTTATTGTGATTCTAAATGTCATTATAGAAGACCTCGTGTTGTGGGTGATGGTAGAACTATTGGAAGCATTGCTACATGAATTCTTGTTAGTGAGACATAAAGTGAGGGTTAGTTCGGTTAGAAACCCCACATGAGTTTTGGTTGTGGGATGGTGATGGGATTTCAGAAAGTAATGAATCCTGGGAAATTAAATATATCATGGTGTTTTTGTACTGGGATTTAACATTATTGATAGATAACATTTTGTGGTGTCAATCAAAGACCTCTTTGAATACCTTTTTATTGTGATTTTCATGTTCAATACCAGGACATCATCCTCATTATTCTAAGATTGAACTATATTTACACCTAACAACGTCAATTTTTTCTGGTTGGGTATTTATGGTCATAGGGTTATCTCTCACGGATTGGTATGTGTGGAGACAGACTGTGGGAGGTACACCATTGACAGTCTACATATGAGGTTTTTAGAATGCACTAGAGTTTGAAGAATATTGTGGGTGTATTTATTAGAATCCATGATTGGGTAGTAGTTGGAGTTTTTTTCCTATAAAAATATTTACGGTAATCAAAATGTTTAAGGATTCAACATTAAATTGAAGCATAAGACATATTGAATGGAATTTATTAACAAATCAATGATAATGAGGCACATAAGTTGAGGAGTGACCTATTGGTCATTAAAGTGTAAAAATCATGTTTTTTGGTTTCTATGTGTGTGGATCTATGTATGAGTTTGGTGTTGTGGAATATAAACTATAATAGAGAACTAATGACGTGTATACAGGGATTCATTCGAAAAAGAAAAGCTGTTCTTGGATGTGGTGATTATTTAACCCGAGTGTTATCTTTGACCTAGGGGCGGTTCAATAAAAGTTTGACTGTTTGTTTATAAATGTAATATTGAGGTAATTATTTCCTAAAGATGTCATGGGGAGTAGTAGATTACATTACAATTGAATTTCACCAAAATTTAGTGGCATGAATCAAAAACTGAACTCAAATGAGGTTGGATTGCTTAAATGATAAGGATTTGGGATTTTTTAATGGTGTAACATGTTGATATTGGAACATGGGTGTTTCTAGAATGAGTCAATTATATATGTCTCAACATGGTTGGGTTAAATTGTGTAGTACTTATGAGATATAATCAAACTTTCGATGGTGCTTAAATGATTAGTGTGGTCTAGGGTTCAATATGATATATGGAAAGGATTCATGTGGTCCATGGTTTGTGCATTAATGGAATACATGGGTCAATTTAAGGTTATTCCAATGAAAAGAATAAATCTTAGGTTGGATGTTGTTCTATTTTATGTTTGAGCATGAATCATTGGGAAAGGCATCAGGTTTTTTTGTGGATGTTTGAGTTGAGGATTAAGTGGTATTCATTATTGATAGAGTTTACAAACTATAAAAGTTAGTGGTTGTGAACCAGAGAGTATAGTGGGTAGGATCATGGTGTTTTAGATATGATAAATGGTGTTAGTTTGGGTTTTTTATAGAGGGACTTTAATAGAATATTATTCCATGGATGGGTCTTAGATGTTTTAGTCGGAACAAGGATAATGAGCATCATATAGTTGTTCAGGGATGGTTCATCTGATATGGAAATGTATGTATTTGGATTGAAGTAGATATAATTGATACAAGGATAGATATTAATAAACCCCCTTGAGTTAATAATGTGATATAGCGTGTTCCTTTTGGTGGAAACTAGATTGGTTCATCAGAGGATTTAGAGGCATGGAAATTTGGCACCCAGGTTTTTTAGACTGTTTGAGGTCGTCGAGCCAATTGTGTCAGTATAAAACCAATTCTATTTTCTATGGAGTTATAGTTGTATAAAAAACATTTTTCATATGTTAAAACATTTGTGGTATCTCCCTGACCATTCTCATTTAATTTATGTGGACGATTTTGTTCTTGATACTGATGTGTCCTTTGAGGAGAATCTGATATGGGTTGTGGATTTCAGTGAGAAATTGTATTCTAGAAATTCAATACTTATAGTTCATATATTGTAAAAAAAATTGGAATTTATATAATAAAACATTGGAATGTTATGTGTATGTAATGGATTAGTGTCTACATCTTTTGGAATCATAATCTAACAAATGCTTGGGATTACTTCTCAAGGAATATTTTATATAAGTTGAGAATATTGTATAATCCCAACCATTTTATTGAGATGCATGAAGATAATTTTTAGGTAACCATTTTCATTATTTTTAGTATATCTTGTTTGTGTTTTATCCTGTGTTTTTTTTTTGTTAAATTTTAATGTTTTTTGTGGGGTTTTGGGTAGTGCAAGGTTTTCTAAAACCGTACACCCTACCAAATAATAGCATGATTCCTCAAATAGAGGGGGATTACAGGGTTGGCACATTGTTTTTTAAATTTTAATCCCTCGTATGAGTAACCATGAACTTCCATAGGATTAGTGCATGGTAAGTGCACATTGTTTGGGAAATCGTGCACCCCTACCTAGGAAATCATGTGTGTGGTATTAATTCCCACAAAAAAAGTTGTTTCAAAAATTACCAAACACTATAGTCTTCAACCAATTTTTACCTTCCTTAACCCTAACTCATCCCTCTTATTTTTTGAGGCTCTTGAATTCTAAAGTCTTTTCTTTGAGAAACAATTTCCATGATGAAGAATTTGTACCTCTCCCAATAATTGATTATCATCTTGATTGGTCTCCTCCTTCTCTCCCATATTTTTCTCATGATTTGAAAATATATTTTCCTCTATTAGTGATGGATTTATATCTAGGTTTTCATAGATACTGTCCTTTTTATCATGGATATAGGTTTTGGATGTAGATCTTGTTCTTTATTTGTAAATTGAACACTCCAAATCAATTTGGGGACTTCTATTCGTGAATTTCCATAATAAATCATGAAGTAGGATGTCTAAATTAAATTCCCAAAGTATTGAATTCACATTTCTTGTATTTATTATGGAATTTCAATTTCCATGTTTTTATATTGAATCTTGAATTTAATTAATTAATTTACGGAATCATGTAATTGAATAATTTATTATCCATGTCAATATGATATTATTTGAACATGGGAAAATTAAATTTGGTAAATGTGATTATGAAATTAGTGACAATTGGGACATTAAATTGATTTATTAAATAAGATTTGAAAATAATTCAAGTTATGGGAAGGAGTAATTGGATAATTGATGGTATTTTTTAATTACTATGATAATGTTGAATTCATTGATTATTGGGAATTTAAAAATTCTTGAATTAAACTCGAAACATCAGTGAATTATTTAAGAAATTGTTTGAAAAAATTTTAATGATGAATTGTTCATATTTTTCTATTTGATAAAAATGGTGATTTATGATTGTTGTGATACGATAAAAAGGTACACATTCATTAGAATTTTTTAAAATGATTTTAATGATGCATAAAATTTATGTATATGAAATTTTGATTTAGGTGATATTGGTATACTTTTGATATATTTGATGTTGAGGTGTGGGAACGGGACTAAGGATTCAAATACCCATATGAGTTACTGAGTGTGGTATAGGGAATGAAGCCCTAAATACCCATATGTTAAAATGTGTGTGTGATAGAGATAGAGTCTACAAACAACTATATCTGATAAAAAGTGTGGGATATGGAATAAGTCTCCAAATAACCTTATAACAAGATTTTTGGGAAATGGAATAATGCTATAAATACCCCATGGGATGATAGACATGACGTTCTATGCTCATGAGAATAGCATTGGACTATGGATCCAATAAGCTGTGATTTTAATTCAATTGAAATGATAAATGATAACTATGACATTGTGATATTTTATATACCTTGCTATTATTTAAACATCGGCATAGACTAAAGTAGGTGTTAATGGTATGAGTATAATCCTGAACATGGGGATTTATGTTGAAAATTAAATAAAAATGAAATATGAAAATCATATACTAATGCATTGAAAATTATTATTTTCTAAACTACATACAATATTATTCATTGGATATTGTTTTAGGTACTATTTGTAGTGACTACTAAGTTGTAATCACACCCTACACAAGATTCATGGTCGGTAACCAAATAAACATCATGTTTTGAGTACTAGATAAAGTGACGATTCTTATGTTAGATGGATGTGATGAGATGGATTATGGATGGGGATCCTGGAATAGTTTCGGCACCATATTGGTTGTGCTTTAAATTTATTTATTTTTCAGTTTTTATTTTTACACTTAACTATTTTGTGGAATGAGATATCTATTCTTTAGTTCTGGATATTGTTTTCAGTTTTGGTTCAACATGTGATAAAAGTTTTTTCTAGTTATTGTAATATTAGAGTTTTTGGTTATTTTATTTTTATTATTTCTTACTTTTTTCAATTGTGTTATTTGATAATGATTGTATAGTATTCCCCTGTTTTATGTATATGACCATCACTACTATTCAGCATCCTCTGGAATGTTAGGAGTCTCACTTTAGGTCACATAACTGACTATCTCATGGCCCTAGTATGTGGCACCTTTTCATGACCGCCTCCCACCAAAGATGCCCCTCCTGAGCTGGAAATGGGGAAAGGGATATAATGACCCCCCGAGTCCCGCATCCAGTAGGCCACGGGGTGGCGACTAGCACCAAGGGTATGTTTTTTTCACAAATATTAGAGGCATTACACTTATTATTTTTAAAGATCGGGAAATAGGACAAGTCAACTACCAAAAAGGGAAAGAGAAAGTGTATAGAAAAAAACCCAAACCAATCCCACACTCATGTTTAAACAATTTTATAACAAGGTACATGTACAAGAAATCTCAAAGCACAATTCCAAAAGAAAACAGAGGTACAACAATAGAGACAACTCCAGCTGTCTGACTAGTAGGGTCCCGCACGACCCAGATAGTCCTCCTGGAAACCTGAAAGTAAACGTAGGGTGAGTAAACAAGTATAATCAATAAGGAAACCTAATGCTCTTGTGCACAAGAGGGGAGACATCCTAATGTCTCGTGAGAACAACAGAAAAAACCTAGATAGGAATTCTATCCACCCAACCTCACCAGCCAAACTCACCAAAAACCCAATCACAACAGGTAGTAGTATATAATAACAAGAGTATTGGGTAACCCGCACCATTTCCCTTTAGTTATATGCTCTTCCTAACGACAAACGTCCTGACCCTGCCACACTCTCCCCACCCGCACACATCTGGGCCTCATCCAGAAGATTCTTGAGAAACAATAGAACCATCATGAAGAGTCATGGGCTAAAACCACTCTAATCGATACCTACATGAAGAGTCTTAGGTGTAAGGTTGCCTCAAGACATCACAGCCTAGGGGAGAAGGAGCAGGAAGGAGCTAGTAACTAAGGGAAAATCACCCTCTCCCAGGAAATGGGAGTGTTCAGTACTAAGTGCTCGACATGGGTGGGGTAAGATAAAACACAAAAGATACAGATATATATATATATGTATACCAACCACACATCCCAACCTATTGCTTCTAAAAACAGAAACTGAGCACGTGCCTCGGCACTACTACTACGAAGCATGCATACAACAAACAATCCCAACCCCATTTACATTTTTACGTTTTAGTAGAAATAGTTATTTAGTTCCTTAACTACTGGGAAACTATCCACAACTAAGCACATCAATCATTCATAAACATATCCCTGCCATCCACAAATCAAGTTAGGAAAAAAAACATGCACAACAAAGTCCTTCTTATCAACCAACCAACCCCATTGATTATTATTTCAGTTTCATTACCACGCACCACCATTCACTAACTCTTCCACTTTTATTTAATATTCACAACACATATCCTGTTCACATTTAAACTTAGCCCTGCAGCCCTACTGCCAACCACCATAACCACAACTGTAAAGTACATCATAACCCCTTTAATACCATTTATTGTAGCCCCACTGCCCGTTACCAACACAACATTCACACCAACCCACAACCAAGTCAACCGCATCCCCACTACTCACCTGATCAACAAAAACCCACAAAACACCCCTATCATAGCCACGTAACCAAGCCAGCACCCAAATATTCATTATTCCATTTTTTAACCGGGGTGAACACGCAAGGGTTCCAGATTTTAAACAGCCAACTTTACGTGATTAACCAATTTCCAAATTACACAAGGTTTCCACCCATAAAAAATCCAAAAGGAGAGGGAAACATTTAATTGCGTATGAAAAGGCCCCCAATGACCATGATTTTCCATAGGTAGAAGCTCATTCAATTCAGAACATAATATCACAAGATAAAAAGTAACATCAATCACAACTTCCCATCCCCGTTATATAAGAAAGTTTTTTTATTTATTAAACCGGTTCAAATGTGTTTCACATAAACAATAGAACACCCACCCCACATGATTCACAAATTAGAGTGAAGAAGGTAAGATCCCTACCTCAACAGGTTCCTGATCGCAACGCTCCCCAGGATCAACCATCAAAAACATCCATCGGCGTCCGTAACTTCTATCGGGTCTCAGCAAAACCTCATTGGGTGGATGTCAGAAAGGAAAGGCCGAAGGAAAGACAATTGATCCATGCTCGGATGCTCCACCTCGTCGCTACGATCCCATGGCCACTGACAGATCGTCAATCGGAGCTCGGACGAAGAAGTTATGGAAGAAAGAGCCTTCAAGTCTCTTAAGAGAGCTCTGCTCAGAGGAGAGGGGAGTATAGGGTTGAGTTGAAAGGGGGAGGGGACCCTCCTTTTATAGGAAAGAAAAGGAAAACTACACGGTTTTTACTTTATGATACAAGGCATGTACTCGGTTATTTCACACGGTCTCCACGCGGCTTCCAACATAGCTCCATAGCCATCATCTGGTCAACACAGGGTTTGAGGGTAATGCATACGTGGGGAGGGACAACATGGCGTGTAGTTTAGACACACGACATGTACTCATTTATTGCACACGACAATGACACGACTCCATCATGGTACACGGATGTTGACTAGTAACGCGTATGCGGGGAAGGACTACACGGCGTGTAGAACTGGCCACACGGCGTGCACCCATTTATTGCACATGGCGAGGACACAACTCCAACAAGGGGTATACCTAGAATGGGGGTACACAGTGTGTACTAAAACTACACGGCATGTAGTTTCAAAATTCTAGAAAGTGTGGGAAAAGTCCATTTTACCCTCCAAAACACTTCTTGACCTTCTTTTTGACAAAGGAAGGGGCCGGAGCGGTCCGGTCCAATACATCAGATACCTCTTAAAACATTCTCATACCGGAGAATTCAAAAACCATCCCAGAGGAACCCAACATAATACCTCTTAGGGTTCTAATTATAACAGGAACCTAACCAAAAACCCTAATCATATGTGATAGGAATTCCTTCTCCTATGTAGAGATATTATCCGCTTTAGGCGTCACTAACTCGCCTACATGGGTTTAATCACATCCTCATTAATGTGTCTCGATTAAGAATTGGGTCTTCCCACATTCATACATTATGATTTTTTTCAACTCGAACTACCCCCAACACCATAAAACCAACACACTACCAGATCGTGTGGGTTTTTTGGGAAATTCCTTCTCCTTTGTCGAGATATTGTCCACCTTAGGCGGCACTGACTCGCCCGCACGAGTTCAATCGCATCTGCATTAATGCGTCTCAATTAAGGGTCACGTTCTCCCATTTTCCACACATCCGGACATGTTACACATTACCAAGGATCAAGGAAACAAAAGTTCTCACAACTGACAAGCCAAGCATTCCATATATCAAAGGTACAGAGAACAACATCAACACAAAGATCATAAGAAAAAAGGAAAACACAAGTCAAGACAACTCCAGGTACTTAGTGTGCATCTGGGTCTCCCACTCCCAAGTGCTCTCCTCGAGGCTGCCATGCCTCCACAACACACGAACCAACAAAATGGTTCATCCATGGAGCACCTTCCCTTTTCGATCCACGATTCTGACTGGTCGTTCCTCAAAGGTCGCGTCATCTCCCATATATAACTCTCCACTGTCGATAACGTGGGAGTCGTCGTGTAAGTACCGACAAAGCTGGGAGATGTGGAAGACATCATGAACCTTCTCCAACTGAGTTGGCAGGGCCATCTGATATGCCACCTCACCAACTCGCCTCCGCACCTCAAAAGGTTCGATGAACCTGGGTGAGAGCTTGCTCCCTTTACCAATCCTTTGATGCCCCCGTCGTGGGGAAACCTTCGGGAAGACATGATCCCCCACCTTGAACTCCAAGGGCCTCCTCCAACGATCAGCATAAGACTTATGTCGGTCCTGAGCCTCTTTCATCCTCTCACATACAAGCTGGACTTTCTCTGTTGTGCTTTGCACTACCTCTGGCCCAAGAGCAGCTGTCTCACCAACCTCTGCCTAGAAAAAGGGTGAACGACATAGACATCCATACAAATCCTCAAATGGTGTCATGCCAATAGTAGAGTGGAAGATGTTGTTGTAGGAAAACTCTACTTAAGGAATGTGTCATACCCATGATCCTCCGAAATCCAGAATGCATGATCGCAGCATGTCCTCCAACGTCTGGATAGTCCGCTCCATCTACCCATCGGTCTGGTGGTAGAAAGTAGTTCTAAGGCATAGATGGGTGCCAAAAGCATGTTGTAACCCGCTCCAGACTCGTGAGGTAAACCGAGAATCCCGATCTAAGACGATAGTCTTCAGGACCCCATGGAAATGAACCACCTTGTCTACGTACCTCTATGCTCAGGTACTCACCGGGCCTGACTCCTTAATTGCTTAGAAGTGAGCTGATTTCGTCAGACAATCCACCAATACCCAGATAGCATCATAACCTTCTTGAGCTCTGGGTAGACCTGTGACGAAGTCCATCGAGATGTCATCCCACATCCACTCGGGGACATCTAAAGGATGAAACAAACCACTAAGGAACATGGTGTTCTGCCTTCACTTGCTGACACACTAGGCATCTAGCCACAAACTCCACCACTGGCCGTTTCACCCTGGGCCACCAAAACTGTTCCCTCAGGCCTCAATATATTTTTGAAACTCCCAGATGTACCGCTAATGCTGATCTATGGAACTCATGGAGAACTCCCTCTCACATTGTCTCTGGGACAATCAACCTTCCATGGAAGAGCATCTGATGTCGGCTGTCCTCGGACTATCCCTCTGGAGCGTTTCCCTGATCGACACGATCCCGCATCACTTTCACCTTGGAGTCCCCCCACTGAGACTCTTCCACCTGCTACAACAAGGAGGACTACACCGTCATCTGAAAAAAAACATCCTATAACACCTTCTTCCCTTGCATCCAAGTACAAGGCAGCCAATTCTCCCATTGCTTTCCAAGCATCATCAGATTCCCGAACCACTTCCTCATGCGACTTCCTGCTCAGGGAATCAGCCACAATTTTTTCCTTACCTTCAGTGTAAGAGATCTCAAAGTCATAGTCTTGGAGAAACTCGACCCAACTCCACTGTCGTAAGTTTAGGTCACGCTGGGAGAAGATATAACATAGGCTTTTGTGATATGAGAAGACCAAAAAGCGCTCCCAAAAGAGGTAATGTCACCACAAATTCAATGAGAACACTACTGCTGCAAGTTCCAGATCATGAGTGGAATAGTTATGCTCGTGAGGGTGAAACTCCCTAGACCCATAACAAATAACTCCCTTCTTATGCATCAGCACACACCCCAGACCAAGGCCAGAAGCATCACAAAACACCTCATACAACAAACCTTCCTCTGGAAACCTGAGTACAGGAGCACTGAACAATTTCTCCTTCAGGCAGTCAAAAGATTTCTGGCACTGCTCGCTCCATAGGAACACCTGGATCTTCCTATTCAAAGCTGTCAATGGAGCAGAAACTCGAGAGAATTCCGAAACAAACCTCCGATAGTAACCTGCTAACCATAGGAAACTACGAACTTCAGCCACGCTCTTGGGTGCTTCCCAAGAAATATCTTCATCCACCTTCGACGGGTCCAACGACACTCCATTCTAAGACACAAAGTTCCCAAGAAAGTGTACTTCTTGTGTCAAGAACTTACACTTCGTCAATTTCCCGTAAAGCTGGTGGTGTCGAAGGACTTCCAAGACTTCCCTGAGATGCTCATCGTGCTCCTCCTATGATCTTGAGTAGATCAGGTTGTCATCGATAAACACAACGACGAACCGGTCCAGAAACTCTCAGAAGACAAAGTTCATAAGTCCCATGAACATAGCTGGTGCATTCATAACTCCAAACGGCATCACTACAAATTCGTACTGCCCACACCTGCACTTGAAAGCCATCTTCGAGATGTCACTGTCCTTTACCCTGAGCTGATGATATCCTGATCGCAGATCAATCTTAGAGAACCAACTTTCTCCCCTCAGTTGGTCGAAGAGATCTTCTATCCTTGGAAGGGGGTAGCGGTTCTTGACCATTACCTGGTTCAACCTTCGGGAGTCTATGCATAGCCTGAGACCACCATCTTCCTTCCTCACGAACAAAAATAGAGCACCCCATGGTGACATGCTGGGTCGATGAAAACCCTTCTCTATCATATTTCCAATCTCAATCTGCAACTCCAAAGGTGCCATCCGATAAGGGGCCATCGAAATTGGTCGGGCACCAGGCTGTAAGTCTATCCCGAACTCAACGTCACGTCGAGGGGGTATAGTAACAACCTTTTAAGGAAATACATCAACGAACTCCCCAATGACCTATGGGACATCTATCATCTCTGTATCAGTTGGAACCACTGATAACACGCCCAACAAGGAATGGAGAGGATCTACATGCCTACTTCCCTCCTGATAGCTCCTATCACCAATAAAAGCTACGCGCTTCCTATCCACGTCGGAGAACACAACTCTTCTTCGGAAGCAGTCGATAACGGCACTAACAGAAAACAACCAGTCGATGCCTAGGATGACATTGTATGGCTACATCTATAATAGAAGATGTTCCCCACTAGATCGATGTGGTCCCAACATCATCACACATCCCCCAAAAAAACAAGATACACGGGTTTGGCCCCCAACCGGTGTAATTAGTACCAGTGGTACGGAAAGTCTCTCTACGTCTAGTCCCAAAGCATGGGCTAGACCAGGTGCAAAAATCGTACCTTGCACCACCTATGGTCCTACTGGAGCTGTCAACTCTGCTGTGTGCAACTATCAACGCCCAACTCCTCCGCCTCTATGATGTCGTCCACTTCCCCGACCATGCCCTGGTCGAGGTCCCTGAGGAGCACCCTGAGGTCGGCCTCCTCCTGCAAAGTCTGCCCACGAAGGGGCATGGTCCTGCTACTGCTCGAAGGGCCTCACTGGCAACTGGTGTTGCTGAGGTGGGTGCTAAACCTGCCCACCTCCACCGTACTGAGCTCGGGTCGGGCACCGACTCTAAATGTTCCCAAAACCTCCACAAGAAAAAAAATCGGTCTTGGGCTCGTGAAAATGGAATGAGGACCCAAATATCTGAATGGAACTACTGGGGCCTGCTCCCCACTGGACTGTAACTGGAAGGTCTCATCGCAGGAGACCTGCTGCTGACTGCATTCCCCTTCGACGAGCATGGCAGGTTCTCCACTCGGGGTGCACCTCCCAGTGAGTGAATACTCTCTACAACCTCTACCTTATTCTGCACTGCCAAGTATGTCAGAAGGGTGAAGGGGATGACAGCATAATGGAGTGAAGGATGAGGCGCCTCCTCCAAACATCTCTCCCGAGACTCCTCATCCAGAAAGAGATCCGGAGAAAAGCGCAGGAGATCTTTGAACATGATCCCCAGCTCTCGTACTGACATACTCCCCTACTAAAGGGAGAGTAACTCCTGCCGCTTCTCCACCTTGATCATGGAAGAAAGGAATTCCTCTCGGAATTTCCTCTCAAAGTAATCCCATGGAACCTCTTCCTCTATCCTCTCTCCAAGGTAGAGCGTCCACCACTATCGCGCCGCACCTCTCAGCTAACTGACTACTAGGGGAACCCAATACTCCCTCGGAGAATGGATAAAGGTTAATGAGATCCCTAGCTCTTCAAGCCACCCCTCCATCTCAGTATCTGAAGTAATACCCTTGTACTTATTGAGGGTCTGCCGCTGGAATGAACAGAGAGTCTTTTTCCACTTGTTATCTTTTTCCTCTCAGTCAATCCTCAACTGATCGTCAGCCTGAATCTGCTGGGCCTCGGCCGTCTGAGCCACTCGGGGACGATTTCTAGGTGCCATTGTTGTATGGTAAATAAGGATCACCTAATCCCAAGTAGTAAGAAAAAACTGAAGGTTTCATTTTATGATTTTATTTCAATTTCTTTCCCAGAACACCCATATCATGTAAAACAAAATCATGATGATACATGTACCTTCCCTAGGGTCTCTACCCTGCAATAAATGTAGTCTCACATGGTCGTTCGGTAGGCTCAGAGTCCATGCATCAGATCACTAGGGGCCCTAAAATACCGTGTCCTAGCCGGTCTTCCCTGGCCTATGTCCCGCACAATAATTAACTAACACTCTTGCCCTACCATCCCATGAAATCCATACTGTGCCTAACTCCAGACTCCATACTATCTTTCAACATCCCTATGATACCATTATGTCATGAACCCCTCCCACCAATGATGCCCCTCTTGAGCTGGAAATGGCGAAAGCGAGATAATGACCCCCCGAGTCCCACCTCCAGTAGGCCCCGGTGTGGTGGCTAGCACTAAGGGTATGAGTTTTTCACAAATATGGGAGGCATTACCCTTTTTATTTTTAAATATCGGGAAATAGGACAAGTCAACCACCAAAAAGGGAAGGAGAAAGTGTATATAAAAAAACCAACACCAATCCCACATGCATGTTTATACCATTTTATAACAAAGTACAAGTACAAGAATGCTCAAAGTAAAATACCAAAATAAAACAAAGGTATAGAAACAGCAACAACTCCAACTGTCCAACTTGTAGGGTCCCGCACGGCCCTGATAGTCCTCTTGGAAACCTGAAAGTAAACGTAGGGTGAGCATACAAGTATACACAGTCGGGAATCCTAAAGCTCTCGTTCACAATTGGGGATAAATTCTAATGTCTCATGAGAACAACAAAAGAAACCTAGCAAGAAATTCTATCCACCCAACCAAACTAGACACACTCACCCAAAACACAATCACAACAGGTAGTAGTATATAAGTACAAGATTATTGGGTACCCCTCATGTCACGAACCAGGCCAGGTCGTCATCCGACCCAACACTAGACTCAGTCCGCGACAAAGCCCGAAGGGCGTTCCCGATCCCCATGGGTTGGCAACTAGTGCCGGGCATCAAAATAAACCAGTTGGGAACAGTTTGGCCCATAAAAAGATAAATAAACATGAAATGAACAAGCATATAAATAAAGGAATGTAAACTGAACAATGTGGCAGCGAAAAAAAAAGAATAAACCAAGAAACATGACATACCTCAGCTGACCCTGTGGGTCACCACGGTTCGACAACCACACTCGCTCCAAAAAGCGATCCAAGACTGAAACCTGCAACTGAAAAGTAAAGTCGGCGTGAGCACCGAGATGCTCAGTCGGAAAGCCGAAAATGTACCACATCCTATGCCCCTGCCTTTAGTAGGAAATCCAGTCATGCCAGTTTGAAAAAAAAGATATAATAAAATAGTGTTTTCCTTCTTTTAAAATTCAAGTAACGAGTTTGATTTTTAGGTAAAGCCTTTTTCTCCCACTACATTTTCAAAATAGGTTTCAAGCATGCCTTAACATTTCAAAATGAAAAGAAACCAGTTTGGGTTAAAATATGGTTTTCACAAACAAGGCATCATGTATGAAACAACGGAAAATAAAGTTACATCATTAGCAGCATGACAAAAATGAGCACCATGGGTAATCCCTATAGACAGCTAGAACAAGCGGGAACCTAAAGACCTCGTACCTCAGTGAAACATGGCTTAGAAGACCACGACCCTCAGAAAACGTGGCTTAGAAGGCCACGACCCTCAGAAAACGTGGCTTAGAAGGCCACGACCCACAGAAATTCATATGTTTAGTTAGTGTTGTTGCATCCATCCTGCTAGAAAAACCGTGACGAACCCCTACCGTGTCATCTAGCATACTAGTCCTGGTCACCCACCTAGATACTCGGGATTTTCCCATTGTTCTCTATTTCAAATGGTTGTGATTTTTCTTTATCAAACAATCAAACAAGTACATTACACTTTCTTTATCTAAAACTCATTCAACCATTCACCACCGCACTCCCTACTTAAGTGCATTCCCCCTCTTTACATCAAACAAAAACTCACAAGCCTTTACACTAGGAACATATATCACAAACCACTCATAAACACTTGCATCCCATTTTATTTTCAAATTTAGGGGAATGACTAAAAAGAGTTTTTCTATTTTCGCAACTCAAATCTCAAAGTGCCAAATGGGCCTCAATAGAGGTTTTTCTATTTCATAAAACATTAATAAGATGCCAAAATGATTTACTACAAAAAAGGTACACCCTTTTACAATCAACCGGCCAAAAGGCCAAACACTTTGGGAAATACCTCTTACCAATTCAAAACCACTTAAGAAATCCATTTCTCAAGAAAAGTCACTTAAGACCAACGGCATTGAAATACATTTTCAATTTTCCAATACAAGGCATAATAGTTTCTAGCAACCGCAATCAGGTTCTATAGAAAGTGTATATAACATAGTGTAAAACATATTTTTAAAACAATCAAGAAATTTTTAATTTCAAATTAAAAGCTATGGCATAGGGGACCTACCTCATCTTGTCGCTATCTGTTAGTGGCCACTCGAACCGACACTTGGCGCACACATGCACATGCATTTATACACATATATATACAAACCCCTAGCTGCATTTCACATATTCCCCGCGCCATGAGGGAATATGTAGAAAGGGAGCATATATATATATATGTTTTACCCTATGCATGTACGTGTAGGGTACTTCGACACCAGCGGCCCAAAACCATCGCAGCAATGTCCAACACCCTACACATATAATTTAATGAAACAAATCAAACACTAAAATAATCTATAAAACATTTCAACATAACACATCAAAGGCCCGCACCAATTACACACTCAACATCTGTTGGGAAGCCACTTTGAAACCAGATTTACGACAAATAGGCATTAAAACATACCTTACATAATTTAAAAGAATTTACAATACATATTGAGGAATTCACAACAAAACACACGCAAACCCTAATTCCATTTTGAAAAAAAAACGCACATTAAAAACATTTGAAAACTTCATCTGCCTCACCCAAAAAATTAAAGAAACCACCAGAAAAACTTTCCAGCCCATTTGAAAACACGCCGCATGACTAAAACAATGAAAAACCACTCAAATACTCATTTATGACAGAACACATACCGACAATACCCCAAAACACCAATTGCGCACCTTGCACACCCTAATAATGTAACTGCACAACTTACAATACACTATTGAATAGTCCGACATGGGTTTCCACAACAACAACATACTCATACCACTTAAACACACTAATTAACAAATGAAGACATACTAAAACTCAAATAAAAATTTAATCCCATCAAAGAAACTAATTAATAAACTAACCTCACAATTAAAAAAAGTTAACATAACCAGATATGATTTCAGCATCAAGTACACATATTATGGCAACATGCTACTAAACAATTTCAATGCGAAATAAACTTCAATGAAAATGAACTTCGCACCACACACATTAATTAAATAACCCTCCAAACAAATTAACCTTGAAAATTAATTAATCAAATAATAAATGTACATGGAACCACTTACCAACGTGTCACAAACTTCACACAATTTGTGCGCAAAAACCACCACACCCAATGCACCTCAAATATAATCAAATGCACCCTAAAACAGGAATAGCATAAACGCATCAAAATGAATCAAACAAAACTATTTGCAACAACACCAAATCAGGAGAAAAACAATTGAAGTGTTCATCACCTACGACAATGGGTTCGAAAGGCTGGGCAGATGAAATTGGGGGTGCCAGAAGGCTGTCCGATGGAGGAAGGAGGTGTGCGATGTCGGCTAGGAAATCTGAAGGGCAACAGGGGGTGGCCAGGCAAGCAGGAGGAGAAGATTCGGCTGGTCCGACAAGGAGGTTGGGTGGTGGGACTTCGGTTGGACAAGAAGGAGGATAGCAGGGGGGATGCGGAGGTGGTCGGGAGGTGCGGCCGATGGTGGTCTGTTGCCGGCGGGGAGGAGGGTGATTCGGATGGAGGTCGGCGGTGCGGAGGGGTTCTGGAGGTCACGTCTACGCCGGAGCCGGGAGGAAGCGGGTAGGGGCGGTGGCCAGAGAGGGAGGAGGCGCGGCGAGAGGGCGGAAACCAGAGAGGGAGGAGGCGCGGCGAGGGCGGCGACCGTAGAGGGAGCAGGCGCGGCTATCCGACGGAGAGAAGGGGGTGCAGGCGTAGGGTTCGACGCAGGGAAGAGGGGTAGTGCGACGGGGGGGGGGGAGGAACGGGCGAGAGAGGGTGAGGGAGGAAAGAAAAAAAGGAGAAAAAATAAAAGGAAAAAAATAAATAAAATAAAATAAAAATAAATAAATAAAATGAAATAGAAATAAAAATAAATAAATAAAATGAATAAAATGAAATAAAATAAATAAATAAAATGAAATAAAAATAGATAAATTAAATGAATAAAATGAAATAAAATAAATAAATAAAATCTGAAATAATCAACAACTTCTTAATTAAAATATTAACTAAAATAATAATAATAAAATTATTAACTGAGAGCAGACACCGCGCACGGTCTCACGCGCGGGGCCGCGCGCATGGTTGCGTGTCTCAAAAACAACACATTCAATATGAAAAACCACTTAACAAAAATTAGGGGTTGTTCAGGGTGTGCAAACGCTCGCATGTTTGTATAAAAATGAGATTTTCTTTTAATTTAAAACTGGTTCAAAACACAGTTAAAAAATGGGACCCAAAATAATTAATATTAAATAAATCATCGGGTCGGGGTGTGAAAATTCACCCCACCACAAAAACATTCTTCCCCTAGAATGTTACACCGCCAAACGAGGAATCAAACTCGAGTTTGAAATTGAACGAGGCCAACAAAATCAAGAACTTGGTAAGACTTTTCACTCCATCAGTCACACTCGACCAACTCTGAGGGAAACTGAGAAGAGATGAATCATCAGGAAAAGTGGAGGCTTCTCCCCACCACAAGAACCCGACTAGCACCACAGACATTGAAGCTCATAGCATGTACTAACTATGGAATTGCTAACATAATTCAAGAGGGAACCACCACATAGACCAAACCTCGAAAAAGGAACGACAAGATTCATTGTGAGTCTCAAACCAACAGAAGAATTCTTCCAAATAACGAACTTATCCATGACTCATCATTTCCACAAGAGATGAGAATCTCCAAAACGAGCATGTACTAAAACAAAACGGGTCACATTTGAGGAGTCACAACTACCGGAATTACAAAAAAAAATGATATTACCATGCCTTCTTACCACCACAGTGGGATATCCAAAGAAAAAGGACCACAACAAGGCAACGAAGACTCTAAGCCACTTACAGCAGGACAGAACCTTCAAAGACGGGAGAGCTACAAAAAGGAAATTCATACCGTCCCCATTTCAGCATCAGAGAAAAAAATTAAACCAAGGTTCCCCACACCCAATGATTCTTGACTGCGTGAAAGGCATCGCTCCGAGACCTGTGGTTGGAGCTCTGATTTTGTGAAGCATCTGTTGCCCCGCAGTCAGGAGCTGACATTCTCCTGTCGAGACTCCTCCTGACGAAGCCGTTAGAAAATCCTCCCTAAGTTTCCCAAACAGCCACACCGATAGCAAGACATCAATGAATGATGATGAGGTGACTAAAAGTACCCAACCCGGCCATACAAGAAGCGAACAAGAGAGTGGCCGGACTAATAGAAGATGGAATTGATGAGAAAACTTGTCTGAGATGGGTTCCTCCAGCTCACTGTCACAGAATGGGGAAGCATCCCAAACACCAAAGGGAACCGGTCCTTGATCAATAGATGAAGAACCCACACAATAGAAGCTTTAAATGATTATGCGACATTACCTTCGAAGAAAAGGGAACCAACTTCTTGAGATGCCCAACGTAGGCCTTCACTATTTGTTGGCATTGCTGGACACTCAAAATCCTTGTCGCTTCCCTTACCTTTAATTCCACAAATATAAACCATCAAACGAGAGTGGTCCTAAACAACTTCCAAGTCATACCATCATGCAATGACACTTGGTTTATTTCCTCCACCAATCCCATGTTGCACCTTCAAATGGACCTGATCCTACACATACTCTTTTAGATTTGGTAGTTTCCAATAACCTAAAAATGCCAACGATTTCATCATGCCAGTCTGCTACCTTTTATAGATCATGATAACCACGGGATATGAACAACAACTGAAAAGAATTCAATTCCACCACCCCGCTAAGGGTCTAGGTAGAATCAAAAACTAGAAGGGGATCACTAGAAACTTCTCGGATTTTTTGGGCAACATACTCAAAAACCAGAGGCATAAATTCAAATCAAAACTCATCACTAATCAAATTTCCACACCACAATCAGAAACAAAAGATCAAACTCAAATCACTATTCCAACCACAATTCAGTACGTCTAAACCAAGAACTCACGAAAAGGAATACCCAACACGAAAAGAGAATTCTAAACAATTTCTCACTCACTTTTCTAAACATTTGAAAAACCCTTTTTGAAACCATTTTTTTCAGCAACCAAAACCACTTAAATATCCAACATTGATATCCCATGAAGTCTCACACATACATATCCAGTGCTAGATCAATCACCCATCCACTCACATCACCAATTTCCCCACTCGCCACATGCGCACCTCAATGTATGTGCCCACTCATAGGAATACCAAGGGTCAATTCAAGACATCTCTCATTTCCAAAACTGACTATTAAGCACAAAGCACAAATTCCCAACCAATTGAGAAAGTCTCTTATCATTAAAGAAATACATTTCCAATTTCCAATACATTTTACAATTTACATTCCAAAAAGTGTTATTGAGATTCCAAAACAACTTCCAAAACACCCACCATTTTCACTTTTGAAACCACACATTCTTTAAAAGAAGACAATTTCCATTTCAAAACCAATTTTCCACTCTAACACCACATTCACAATTGAAACCACCTTCACAAAAAATCCATTTTCATTTTTGAGATCATATCACATCAACCAAAATTAAGGTCAAACATAAATCACATCAACCTTTCCAAAAATAAGGGATTAGTGGCTATGCCAACCCGGTAACATGGCTTAGCAGACCATGCTCCGAGCGGGCATCCACCACAGGAAGTATCATGAACCGTGCACTCGGGCTGTACATGGGTCGCTACTCCATGCAAGTCCGCCGCGTAACACTGGCTCACTTCCTTGGTCATCCCTCATCCACACCTACCAATCCAGAGAAGAAAATTCAAATCTCGAACTACCCCTGGAAACTCGAGTCTCGGGACGGGCAAGGGTTCATGACGTCCTTCCCGCACCAACCTCTCGAGCCCCAACACACCTAATCACCAAGCTACTCGACACCCCAAATAACAAGGGAACCTCTGATACCATTTTTTCACGAACCAGGCCAGGTCGTCATCCGACCCAACGCCCGACCTAGTCCGCGACATGGCCCGAAGGGCGTTCCCAATCCCCATGGGCTGGCAACTACTGCCGGGCATCAAAACAAACCAGTTGGGAATGGTTTGGACCATAACAAGATAAATAAACATGAACTGAACAAGCATATAAATAAATGAAAGTAAACTGAATAACGTGGCAGTGAAAAAAAAGAATAAACCAAGAAACATTACATACCTCAGGTGAACCTGAGGGTCACCACGGTACGACAACCACACTCTCTCCAAAAAGCGATCCAAGACTGAAACCTGCAACTAAAAAGTAAAGTAGTCATGAGCATCGAGATGCTCAGTAGGAAATCCAAAAATGTAACCACGTCCAATGCCCCTGCCTTTAGTAGGAAATCCAGTAATGCCAGTTTGCAAAATAATATATAATAAAATAGTGTTTTCCTTTTTTTCAAATTCAAGTAACGAGTTTTCATTTTTAGGTAAAGCCTTTTTCTCCCACTACATTTTCAAAATAGTTTTCAAGCATGCATTTACATTTCAAAATGAAAAGAAACCAGTTTGGGTTGAAATATGGTTTTCACAAACAAGACATCAAGTATGAAACAACTGAAAATAAAGTTACATCATTAGTAGCATGACAAAAATGAAGACCATGGGTAATCCCTATAGGCAGCTAGGACAAGCGGGAACCTAAAGACCTCATACCTCAATGAAACGTGGCTTAGAAGACCAGGACCCTCAGAAAACATGGCTTATAAGGCCACGACCTTCAGAAAACATGGCTTAGAAGGCCACGACCCTCAGAAATTCATATTTTTAGTTAGTGTTGTTGCGTTAATCTTGCTGGAAAGAACAGGACAAACCCCTACCGTGTCATCTAACATACTACTCTTGGTCACCCACCTAGATACCTGGGGTTTTCCCATTGTGCACTATTTCAAATGGTGGTGAGTTTTCTTTATCAAACAATCAAACAAGTACATTACACTTTCTTTAACTAAAACATATTCAACCTTTCACCACCGCACTCCATACTTAAGTGCATTCCCCCTCTTTACATCAAACAATAACGCAAAAGCCTTTACACTAGGCACATAAATCAAAAACCGCTCACAAACACTTGCATCCCATTTGATTTTCAAATTTAGGGGAATGACTAAAAAGGGGTTTTCTATTTTCGCAACTCAATTCTCAAAGTGCCAAACAGGCCTCAATAGAGGTTTTTCTATTTCATAACACATTATTAAGATTCCAAACATGCTTAACTACAAAAAAGGAACACCCTTTTACAATCAACCGGCCAAAAGGCCAAACACCTTTTGAAATACCTCTTACCAATTCAAAACCACTTAAGAAATCCATTTCTCAAGAAAAGTCACTTAAGACCAAAAACATTGAAATACATTTTCAAATTTCCAATACAAGGCGTAATAGTTTCTAGCAACCGCAACCAGGTTCCATAGCATGTGTATATAGAAAAGTGTAAAACATATATTTAAAAAAATCAAGAAATTATGAATTTCAAATTAAAATCTTTGGCATAGGGGACCTACCTAAACTTGTCGCTATCTGTCAATGGCCACTCGAACCGACACTTGGCGCACACACGCACATGCATTTATACACATATATATACAAACCCCTAACTGCATTTCACATATTCCCCACGCCATGAGGGAATATGTACAAAGTGGGCATATATATATATATATGTCTTACCCTATGCATGTACGTGTAGGGTACTTCGACACTCGCGGCCCAAAACCATCGCAGCAAAGTACAACACACTACACATATAATTTAATAAAACAAATCAAACACTAAAATAATCAATAAAACCTTTCAAAATAACACATCAAAGGCCCGCACCAATTACACACTCAACTTCATGTTGGGAAGCCACTTTGAAACCAGATTTATAAAAAATAGGCATTAAAACATACCTTACATATTTTAAAAGAATTTACAATACATATTGAGGAATTCCCAAAAACAAAACACAAACCCCAATTCCATTTTGGAAAAATGATGCACAATAAAAACATATGAAAAATTCATCTGCATCACCCACACAATTAAAGAAACCACCAGAAAAACTTTCCAACCCATTTGAAAATACGCCGCATGACTAAAACAATGAAAAACCATTCAAATGCTCATTTATGACAGAACGTCTACCGACACTACCCCAAAACACCAATTGCGCCCCTTGCACACCCTAATAAAGTAACAGCACAAATTACAATACACTAGTGAATAGTCTGACATGGGTTTCCACAATGACAACATACTCATACCACTTAAACACACTAATAAACAAATAAAGACATACTAAAACTCAAATAAAAATTTAATCACATCAATGAAACTAATTAATGAACTAACCTCACAATAATAAAAAAAGTTAACATAACCAGAAATGATTTCAGCGTCAACTACACATATTATGGAAACACGCTACTAAACAATTTCGATGCAAAATACACATCAATGAAAATAAACTCCATACCACAAGCATTAATTAAATAACACTCCAAACAAATTAACCATGCAAATTAATTAATCAAATAATAAATGGACGTGGAACCACTTACCAATGTGTCGAAAACTTCGCAAAATTGGTGCGCAAAAACCACCACAACCAATGCACCTCAAATAAAATCAAATGCACCCTAAAAAAAGAACATCAAAAATGCATCAAAATGAATCAAACACAACTATTTGCAACAACACCAAATCAGGAGAAAAACTACCGAAGTGTTCCCCACCTACGGAAATGGGTTCGAAAGGCTGGGCATATGAAATTGGGGGTGCCGGAAGGCTGTCCGATGGATGAAGGAGGTGTGCGACGTCGGCTGGGAAATCTGGAGGGAAACAGAGGGTGGCCAGGTGAGAAGGAGGAGCAGATTCGGCTGGTCCGGCAAGGAGGATAGGTGGTGGGACTTCGGCTGGACAAGAAGGAAGATATCAGGGGGGATGCGGAGGTCGTCAGGAGGTGCGGCCGATAGCGGTCAGGTGCCGGCCTTGAGGAGGGGGAGTCGGAGGGAGGCCGGCAGTGCGGAGGGGTGCCGGCGGTCTCGTCTACGCCGGAGCCAGGGACAAGCGGGTAGGGGCGGCGGCCGGAGAGGGAGGAGGTGTGGTGAGAGGACGGCAGCTAGAGAGGGAGGAGGTGCGGCGAGGGCGGCGACCGTATAGGGAGGAGGCGCGGCGATCCGACGGAGAGAAGGGGGTGCAGGCGTAGGGTTCGGCGCGGGGAAGAGGGTAGCGCGACGGGGGGGGGGGGGGCATGAGTGAGAGGGGATGAGAGAGGAAGGAAAAAAGTAAAAAAATAAAAGAAAGTAAATAAATAAAATGAAATAAAAATAAATAAATAAAATGAAATAGAAATAAAAATAAATAAATAAAATGAATAAAATGAAATAAAATAAATAAATAAAATAAAATAAAAATAGATAAATAAAATGAATAAAATGAAAAACAATAAATAAATAAAATATGAAAGAATTAAAAATTTCCTAATTAAAATAGTAACTAAAATAATAATAATAAAATTATTAACTGAGAGCGGACACCGCGCACGGTCTCACGCGTGGGGCCACACACATGGTTGCGTGTCTAAAAAACAACACATTCAATAACAAAAAATACCTTCACAAAAATTAGGGGTTGTGCAGGGCGCGCATACGCCCGCACGTTCGTATAAAAACGAGATTTTCTTTTAATTTAAAACCGGTTCAAAACATAGTTCAAAAACAAGACCAAAAATAATTAAAATTAAATAAAGCATTGGGTCGGGGTGTAAAACCTCACCATTTACCTTTAGTTAGATTCACTTCCTAACAATGAACGTCCGGACGCTACCACACTCTCCCCGCCCGCACACACCTCAGCCTCACAAGCATGTATCCCACCCACACATACCGGGGCCTCACAACCATGTATCCCGCCCACACACACCTGGGCCTCACAACCACGTATCCCGCCCGCACACACCTTGGACTCATCCTGAAGATTCTATGGAAATAGTAGAACCTACCCGAAGAGTCTTGGGCTAAAACCACCCCAATCGAAACCTACCCGAAGAGTCTTAGGTGCATGGTCGCCTCATGAAATCATAGCCTAGGGGAGAAGGAGCATGAAGGAGATAGTAAATAAAAGAAAAACACCCTCTCCCATTAAATGGCAGTGTTCAGATCTAAGAGCTCAACATGGGTGGGGTGAGAAAAAACACAAAAGATACAGATATATATATATATATGTATACCAACCAAACATCCCAACCAATGGCTTCAAAAATGAGAAACTGAGCACGTGCCATGGCACTGCTACTACGAAGCATGCATACAAAAAACATTCCCAACCCCATTTAGGTTTTCACATTTCATCAGAAATTTTTATTTAGTTCCTTAAATACTGGGAAACTATCCACAACTAAACACATCAATAGTTCGTAAACACATCCCTTCCATCCACAAATCAAGTTAGGAAAAAAACATACAGCACAACAATGTCCTTCGTATCAACCAACCAACCCCATTGATTATTATTTCCATTTCATTACCATGACCCACCAATCATAAACTCTTCCACTTTTATTTAATATTAACAACCCATAGCCCATTCACATTTAAACCTAGCCCTGCAGCCCCGCTGCCAACCACCATAACCACAACCGTACAGTACATCATCACCACATTAATACCATTTATTGTAGCCCCGCTGCCCGTTACCAACACAACATTCACACCAACGCACAACCAAGTCAACCGTAGCCCCACTGCTCACCCGATCCAAAAAAACCCACAAAACACCCCCATCACATACCAAGTAACCAAGCCAACACCAACATGTTCATTATTCCATTTTTTTAACCGGGGTGATCAAACAAGGGTTCGCGATTTTAAACAGCCAAATTTACGTGATTAAAAAATTTCCAAATTCCACAAGGTTTCCACCCATAAGAAAAATCCAGAAGGAGAGGGAAACATTTAATTGCGTAAGCAAAGGCCCCGAAAAACCGTGATTTTCCGTAGTTTGAAGCTCATTCAATTCATAACATAATATCACAAGATAAAAAGTAACAGCAATCACAACTTCCAATCCCCGTTATATAAGTTGTTATTATCATTATTAAACTGGTTCAAAAGTGTTTCACGTAAACAATAGAACACCCACCCCACATGATGCACAAGTTATAGAGACGATGGTAAGATCCCTACCTCAACAGGTTCTTGATCGCAATGCTCCTCAGGATCAACCTTAGAAGACGCCCGTCGGCGTCCTTCACTTATGTTGGGTCCCAAAAAAACCTCCTCAGGTGGAATTCAGAAAGGAAAGGCCTTAGGAAAGACAACTGATCTAAGCTTGGAAGCTCCGCCTCGTCATTATGATCTCGTGGCCGCTGACGGATTGTGAATCGGAGCTCAGATGAAGAAGTTATTGAAGAAAGAACCTTCGAGTCTCTTGGGAGAGCTCTGCACTGAGGAGAGGGGAGGAGAGGGGTGAGTTAGAAGGAGGAGGGGACCACTCCTTTTATAGGTGAGAAAATGAAAGTACACGGCTTGTACTTTATGGTACATGGTGTGTACTCGGTTATTTCACATTGTCTCCACGCCACTTCCAACACAGCTCTGCGGCCGTTGACTGGTCAACACACGGTTTGAGGGTAACACACACGTGGGGAGGGACTACATGGCGTGTATTTTATACACACAGCGTGTACTCATTTATTGCACACGGAAAGGACACGGCTCCAACATGGTACACAACTGTTGAATGGTAACACGTACGTGGGGAAAGACTACACGACGTGTAGAACTGGTCACACGACGTGCACCCATTTATTGCACACTGAAAGGACACAGATCCAACTTGGGGTATACCCAGAAAGGGGGTACACGGCATGTACTCAAGCTACATGGCATTTAGTTTCAAAATTCTTGAAAGTGTGGGAAAAGTCCATTTTACCCTCCAAAACACTTCTTGACCAACTTTTTTACAAAGGAATGGGCCGGAGAGGACCGGGCCATTAATAACCTGGGTCCAGATGTTATAGACAAAATATTTTTTATTTATCACATTTCTAGTAAGACATCATTCCATTCATATATTACAAGTTTGTGTGTTTCATTATTATGTTGCATCTTTAAATGATTAAATTTCTTGCATGTCCTTATTTAGATTTTATACATATAATTATATTATGTTTATCTTGACTAGTTATTTATTTATTATTCGCAACTACTTACCATGTTTAGTAGAATAATAATTATTATTTTTTAAAATTCTTTGATTCAAGGTTTATTCAACATTTTTACTTTAATATACTTCTTTTGATATCATGGGGGTCAAAATTGAAATGTAAATGAGAGTTAATGAAAATATCAATATTATCCTAAGTTTTCCATTCCATTATTGATTAATTTTGAAATTATATTTGGAAAACCAATAATGACAAGTTTCATCCTTGAATAATTGGTTTCATGGTTTGAGACAAACAAGTTGCAGTCAAATGGGATCCAATTTCCAATTTCCAAAGTGTATAGGCGATTTTTTAATGGGAAAATAGTGGCCCATATAATCGAATGATTTTTATTAGTGTATTAAAAAAATGAATATGTAGAAACAATTTTATATATCATAAATATGTTAAATTTATACAATGAAATGAATTTTTTCCTCTATAAGGGCTTATAATTTTATTCCATGGGTGTGTTACCCTATATGATATAACTCATAAATACCCAACCATACCTATGAAATTTTGATGGGTCATTTTGACTATTAAATAGACTTGAATCAACACATGTAGGTTTTTATGGAGTTTCAATTCTTATTAGAAAATAAAATAGAATGTATTTAAAATGTATACTTGTTTTAAATGAAGTAGGGTTTCATTTACATGAACCACGAATGATTTAATGGGACCATTGGAGTTCACTAATATGTTGATGTGACTAACACTAAAATCAACGGGGGTATACTTATTCTATATTGTGGGGGTCATTTAATGTGTCCATTTCATTTTATATGGTTTTACATATAACCTTATAGTAGCCTCTACAATGAACAATACATATAATATTAATAAAATATCTTTTAATCTGCTTTAGATTTATTTATGTGATTCCATGGTTAATTAAAACTCCAAAACAACCTAAATATTATTTTACTCTATATATTTCAATTGATATTTTTTTAACTAATCCAATTTTGAATTATTATAAATAAATGAATAGTGTTTAAAATTGAGAATTATGTAATCAACTGACTAATAATGGTAACATTTCAACTAAATTATTAATGTTTAAATAAGGTTTTAATATCAATTGCCTATATTTTATGTGTATTAAGTTAAATAATGTTTCAAATGCTTTGATCTTATTACTGGTATTAGATTTTCTTTAAACTAAACATTTAATTGTTTAAATAATTCAATATTTTTTGGTTTAATGCCTTAAAAATGAAACCATAAGCAGTGTTATTATCATTGAACTTTGAGTAAGGGTAGTTTTAACCTTTATTGAGATTTTCATTGAAATGGTAACATTATCATTATTCATAAGAGACTCCATTATAGCATGAACCGAACTAATAAAACATTAATACTAGTGAACTATTTTAGGTGTCATCAATTCTAGGGTCGAATCATTATTATTTGATAAGGGGATAACCTATTGTTGGTAGTTCCCTTACACCTTTAAATACATGCTTATTTCTTAAGCACAGTTCCTGATGTGAGGTTTTGTTTAGGTATCATTTTCCCTCGTAAAAATCATATCTTTTATAGATGAACCATTGTCTTGATTGGTGGTCAATTGGTGTTTTGAACTTCATTACGGGAGTGATAATCGTTTAATGATCAGTTTGAGCTAGATATACATGCATTTGACATGGTCAATCCTTTAGTATGTCATGTACCTCTTATTCTTCTTCCACATCATCTTTGGATGACATGGGGTGTTGTCAACTATATTTATATTCGTATGGATAATATGAATTTAAGCTTGTTCTTTATATTGATAATATGATTCAAGATTTATATGGTTGATAAGACTATGGATATTATAACGGATGTACCATCATTCTCATTAATCCTTGTTGTAATATGTGTCTATACAAGTGTTACTTATATAGTTGTTTAACTAGTACATAGTACCATTTGACCTCGGTGTTAATAATTTCATTTGGAGATGTGGAGAATTGACACAATGAAATTTTTGACATAGGGTGAAAAGAGAATCTAATGAAATCAAACTCGTCCAAATGATCAAGATGGTGTTCTATGAGGATTTTTTTACATTCTGGACAGTAATTTTGGATTCTACACCTCATGCTATTGGGCATGGGGACATTACTTAGGTGAAGATATATATGTATGCCAAAGGTAATTCTAGTATATTATGCTATTATGTGCCTTGTATATCTCTTCCCTATGTTTAATGATTTCTAAAATTTGGTTGGCTATGTCCATGGACTGTGGGTAGTGTTTAATAGATCATGCTCTAGGAATGGGTTTTTGTTTTAGGAAAGTTCAATGACTAGAAAACTCTTATGGTGGTGAGAATCACATAAATTTTGATTAAATATTCCCTTCTTTGTAGAAAATTCTGCTGTAGGAGGATCATTTAGTGATAAATAGTTATGTTTCTGAATCACCTTGGGGATTGTGAGTTTTGAATCATGTTGGTTCTTGTGATGCAACGTGATGATGAATAGATTATAGTGTAATATTAGGTGATAAAGGCATTATGAACAGGTAATGATTATGCATTGATAGGTATATTTGAGATTCCTATAACAATATTGGCTAGAGAGGATCAATTGAATTTTCTACATGCATAATTTAATGGTAGTTTTGAAACTAAACTACACACATCATATGATTTGTACTGGGAGTGTCTCAGGAACATTCTAGAAACCAGTTCAAATCCGATTAATATACTATCAACTAAATACTGATCTTTTACCTTATATTGAAATAATATTTGTAAACTAAGATATGGTTGGTTTCATTCCATGTTAAATATAATTTTTTTTATTTTTAGGATAATTGATGTCCTTTAGAGTTTCACTTTGGAAGTGTGGTTGTTTTCGAGACACGATTAGTCTTGATTGATGCTTGGGTTCCCATGTAAGAACCCCTTGAAATGACTCACTGAAACTATATTTTTCATAACCTAACTGCACAACAGATGATGCTTTTGACTTAGCCAGTGTTATTTATTTTTTGGAGAGTTGGTTTTGAACCAATTTCTTGCTTGTAAATACCAATTTATGGAATTCCATGGATGAGGAATTTAGTTTATAGTGATTTTTCAGAGGTTACTGAGACATCAGTTAGACTTAGATCGTTTTTTTATAGGGTGATTAACCATGTGTGTTAGATCATGTTTATACCCATATTCATGTCAAATCATGCCATTTTAAGGTGAATATTTTTTACCAATGATGATTGAAGATTGTTACAGGCATTGGTGCATATTATCAATGAAAAAACGAGGTTCTTTCGAGAAAGGAGTTGTGGTTTTTTTTGTTACACCAGCCATCTACACTTGGAATTTTGATAACAGCTATATAGAAGTGTCTCCATTTGTTATTATTATAATCCACTCAATAATATTAGTAAAGAACCATTATAGCCACATCTTCTGGTTAATATGGGTGTAGCATAGTTGTATGATGAGACTTTAAATAGAAAGGATGAATTAACAAGGATAAAAAAGGTTGATACAGAGTCAACCATATTTTCCATATGGAAATCTTTAGAAGAGAGTATATGTGATACTAATGCACATTTAAATGAAAAACACTAATGGAGGAGAAACTGCGACTCAAAATTGGACCACTAAATTTTAAAACCTATAGTAAATAATTCCATAGTTTAAATGGTTAAAGAGATGATGTCATTATTTTATCATGGGATTTGTGGGCCTGATTAATTTTCATCTCAATGATTTAATTTAGTGTATAAGTGTTGGAATGAGTTTCTATGGATTATTTACCTCACGACTAAGTGATACATGAAGGTGAATTGGGATATATAAATGAAACAAAACTTTTTATACTAAAATTTATAAACTGAGTTGGTTAGATGTTGGAATTTTTATTTCCCATAGCTTCTCAATGATTGGAAGTTATTAGGTGGAGAGATTGTAGTATCCCTTGTTTTTTGACCGGATGAAATTTAAATTAATTTCAAATTTTATCAGTTGGTGGAATTATATTTCATTAATCAATGATTCGGAATGAATTTTGTGAGAGTTGTAAAACTCAAAAGTGTTTTTTAAAGACATGGTACAAGGAATATGGTGATATATAGGTTACATTATGATTTTTAGTAGTTTCAAACCCAAAATATAAAAATATAGAGGAGGAATAATGGGTTTCATGGTTTGTCTCAAATTCTGTAACAATTCAGAAGAAAACAAGTGTCTTACATAGACTTACTGTGGGTTTCAAATGGTTTGGTCTAACCATGCGCACCAAGCCGCATGACCATGAAACTTTTTATAGGACAAAAACAAATTGAAAATGATCTGTTTTCACATTATTTCCCAAACCATGTGCATGAACATGTTGATCCCCATTCCTCGGTAGTATAACATTCAGGGTTGGATCAACATTTTCAAACCATGTGGTCAAACCATGTTCATCATCAAAGCGGGTTGAAAATACCAAATTTCCCATCTATCCTAATTTCATTTCTATAGTGACACAATGCATTGCATACATGGACATTATATTATTTTGGGGAATACTTAATACATAACAAAAAAAGACACACAAGGACCATAATAGTTTAGTGTCTTTGGAAACTCGGAATATAATATTCTAATCGTGGTGAAAGATCTTCAACTTCTCCCATAAAGATATTCCCCTTTTTTTTCTTACCTAAAACATTTCATCAAATCCTGGGGAAAAGAAAACATATAAAGGGTGAGCTCAAATGCTCAGTAATGGTAAGCATGGAGAAAATAAAACAAATCATATACATTTAAACTTAAAAACATGAATATAATGTTTAAACAACAAAATCTTGATAAAAGACATAAATCATGGAAGTATGTAAGGAATGTATCATAATAGAACACCAATCATGATAAAATATCATGGTAATAAATCATGTATTTGTGGAAACCATTCAAAACTTGTTATGATTTCCATAGTAGCCAAGGAATTGCTGCCAAGACCATCTTAGTGGTAAAAGTCCCTTTCTGAATCGAGTTCACTACTCGTTCCAGTCCTGTATCACTGAACCGGATTAACATAACATTACAGCCATGTATATCTCATGAGATATAAATCTTTAACCAATTCATTGGAGGGAGATATAGGTCCCACCCATCTCATAATGAAATCATTCTATCGTGTGCCACAAAATCATGAATCACACATCATAACATAACCCATGTAATAGAATGGGACTCTTAAACATCATTCCATCAGATACAAAATCCATAAAAATGGATATAATTTTATAGTAAGTTGAATCAATCCAGGTATATAATGGAGACATTATACATTGAATCATAATCATATTAAATAATGTCATTTTAGATGGAAAATAGTTTTGATAAAACACGTGAAATGAATTCTTGAGGAAAATATCCTTTCTTCTTCAAAATCATTTTATTTTCACAAAATTACCTTAATATTTAAAATAAATTGGTTTTGTTGAAAATAATCATGCAATCTTGTATAGGAAGCTTCAAGAAAATGAGGTGTTAGGAAGCCGTAAAAATCCGTTCACGCCATATAAGTTAAAAATAACATTCTCCTCGTACTTTTGTCGGAAAAGTCAAAAAGTACCTCATATGGTAAAAAAATGATTCCTTACACACCCTGTAGTAAATGTAAAAAATGGTTAAAAAGGACTGTAAACATATATGAAACCATTTTTAGGAAACATGGACATGGATGATAACAATAAACCTATTAAATACATACGAATAAACCATCTCTGATAAGAATGAGATTGGAATAATTATCCCTTACCATATGTCTGATATGCTTCATATGATTCCAAACCTCATGTATAATGATTTAAATAATGTCATTGACTTATTACAGAATCATATTAATTGTTATGATATCATATATGGTTCACTTAAAACTTTATATTACTCGTTCTTTTGTAAATTATATGTTAACGCACATTTTTGGGTAAAATCGTTTCATTTGTTATACGAGTTTCGACTATTTTTTTCTTGATATTATTACTTATATCCTGATTTAAATAATTCCAAAATGTGAAACATGATTTATATATAATATATATTCAGTATATAAATATATATGATAGATCGATAAATGGAATGAAATACACAATTCATGGAGACGGTAGGTCGTGCGTACACATGAACGTTGTTTTCTTTTCCTTATTGAATTGCATGTAATTAAGTAGATGACATAAATATATATATACATAAATCCAGTATCATTATTATTTCATATATTTCATTATTATTCATTATATTTACTTTATAATCATTCATTAATGGTTAACATTGAGAATGAATCTCATCACGTCGTGGAGACGGAAGTCCGTACGTACGCACAAGCAATGATATCATTCCCATGATCATGGAATTGTATTGAAGTGTATGTATAATATTTAAGAATCAATATCATTTTACAATAATCCTATATAGTTATTTATTTATGCCATTATACCCATCCAAGTAAGTTGGGGGTCGAAAACAGATTACACCACGACGTGGAGACAGTATTTCGTATGTACACATGCGTGGTGATTTTGTTTTCTGTAGGATGGATAGAAGGTGAAATAGGGTTGATTCATATTTATATTAACATATCAGTATATAAGTAATATTTCTTTTATTACTTTTCAATGAGACAACTATATAAGAATAAGTAGAAGAAGAATGAATCTTGAGAAAATTGAATGAACATATTACATCTTATTCGACGCACCTCCTTTATGCTTCCTCTTAAGGAAGTAGAGTTGGTCTTTTGAGAAGACCAGAACCCCCAGAATTTTGATATTGAATTGGAGAATAGAAATGGGCAGGGGTTGGCTGAGATTGCATGCTCAATAGGGTGTGTAGGTAATAGGGAAGGGGTTCCCTTTTTATAAGGGAGGAGAGGGGCACCTTTGGAGAAACTAAAAATATTATTTTATAATAAAGTCATATTCAGTTTATAATAGCTCCAAAATGATTTATTTTGAATCTATAGTGAGGAAGGGTCACATTCCTCTAAACCAATAGTTTTTAGATAGGTTTTTGTCATTATATTAACCTTGACATTTAGTTTAAACTCGTAGTTAATTAGATTGACATTTACCATGTAATTTTGTATTTTTATATTATAAAGTTAATAAACATACCATATACATCCAAGAGACCCACAAGAGGTCCATTAATGATACACCTATCATGATATAAGTATCTTGGCTGAACATTATATTTTTAGGAAAAAAATAACAATTAATAATATAATATTTGTTTGAAAAACTATTTTATGTCGATTTTGACACTCTTTGGGAATTGATTTTTCTGAAAATCATAACAGAATGAATAGTTTGAAAAAAGTATATTAAATCACTACTAACATGTCATATTAACCTATCAAATTAGTTTAATCCATCAAAACATCTCATATTGGATTTATTTGGGTATTTATAACATCAATTATGTAAATATTTGATTAATAACGTAATTATTGCATCATCATTGTGTCATAAATATATTAAATTACATAATGTCTAAAAATTATAAATAAAATACCATTATGTAGGAAATCGTTTTATCTTTCTAATTAATATTTATATTCGTATTTATCTAATTTAAAACCCAACATTAAAAATGTTTTAGTTATTAAACATTGATTTTAACTATTTTAATTATTTTTTAAATAAAATAATAATAAGTTTCTTAATCTAATCCATGTGAACTTAAATGGTCATATTTTATTCCTAATGTTTTTTTGGTCGAATTAAACTTATCCAATAGAATTTGGACATGTGTTAGGGTAATAATAATATCATTTTTACCCTTAATTTTCCAATTTACTTTTAACTATTGTAACTAAATGTAAAAAGTTACTATTCACCAAAAAATATTTTCATCTCATTGAACCACATTTTATTCCTTTATATTAACCGTGTCTCTCGGATTTTCGAAATTCCCTTCACAGATGTGGTAAAATTATGTTTTATGTGAATTTCTAATTTCTCTTTGGAGGTGGGTAATAGATGGTGAAAAGTTCAATACTATTTTTATATATCTAAAATTATTATAAAATGACACCAATGAATTTCATTGAACTTATATAGGTATTATGTATCAATTTTGACCTAAAATATATTTAAATAAAATAAATAATTATTTGAATTAAAAGTCAGTGTTTAAATAGTAACCTAGTGTTTTCACTATTCATCTAAAATTGAATGTTTTCCGAAAAATTCGAAAATTTCACCCTATGCTAATTTCGATATTCCGAATCAAAAAATTAAGTCCATTTTGAAAGATAAAATTCATAAAATACCAAAAAGTGGGTATTAATATTCATAAAGGCTAGTTTATTTAATATTTTAATATCATATCTTTGTTTAGTGAAACTCGGTATTGCGTACAAGACACGCTATCATGGAAGGTCGGGATTGCGTGTAATGTAAGCCAAGTCTGGGTTGCATGTTGTGAAAGAATACTTAATTTTTTTGTATAACAGAATCCAACCATATTTCCTTTATACATTGAATATATATATATATATATATATACTCAATGTTGCGTAGAATTACTACTATCAAACGAACATGAAATTGTGTGTAACATAATCAATGAATAGTTTTGCATATACTGCAAGATAATACAGTGTTGTGTATAGCGCAATATAATCTTATTGTAGCATAAAACACAAGACATCAATGGAATTAAAAAGTATATTCATTATAAAATCTCATGTTGTTACATTCCACCCCCTTAAAATTAATTTCACCCTCGAAATTCATTGGGGTTATAAATGGTTTACTATTTGAAAGTTTCTTTCATAGAAACTGACATCTAAAAAAGGAATACTAAAACATAATTTTAAAAAGGGAAGTTAAAATCCTAACGGTCACCCAAAGTAACTCATCAATGGGTTTCCACATAAGACAAAATAAGTGAACATATGGATATGGAAGTGAAATCTAACCATCATGTACTGATGGATAGTGGTAGAGAAAATGGCTATGAAAAATCAATCAATCACAAAGCCATAAATTTGTGATGATTTAAGGTACTATCTAATTCATCGGATATGCTGACATTAGGACAACATTTTTGGTTTTCAAGATCATTACCCTAAAGATGAAGAATAATTAAAATAAATAATTACTTGATTTTGGTGCAATCTCACTGTTGTTTGTGCCTTGACCAATTTCTACATAATCAATTAATGAAATAAAGTTGAATTTGTCTTCCGTGATGTGTTATAATATCATGTGATAGAATGATGGGTCATTCCATCTGTCTCAAACAAAAGGTTAGAAAAAGTTATCAAATATACATAAAACGATATATGGTGAGGTTCATCATATATGATTCCAAAAATGGACTTATACATTATCTATAAAACTAGTTTATAATAACCAAGGAAATCCTGTTTTCCACTGGTAGGTGATAAAGGCTTGTCGCACTTTGGTTATGGGTTCGATTTCCACAACCTTGTCCGATGTGACGGGTTGTCTCCAGTCCTGCAGGTTGTCCTTTTTCTAAAAATACATTATTATAATATCCCATCAATAATATCGAAAAAATTTATATCCTTAAACAATTCTAACTTATGTACAACAAAATCCATTCCGATCTTTAGTTTTATCTAAAATACTTCTATCCAAGCTCATAGTATAATGAAAACAATTACTAGAAATGTCAACTTCCAAGAATGTGAATACAATCATTTATCACCCATATATTATACGATATATCTTGTAGGTCACATTACAAACTTGTGAATACCTTAATTATGTATTCTATTTCATCATGAATTACCATAGAACATTAGTTGAAAACATGCATGCTATCAAAATTTGTCTCTTTCCACATTCCAAAATCCTAAAAATTCTTTATACTCAAACCATGATATCACTTTGTCCTTATATTAGTCATGAGCTCATGAATACTATCAAATATTTTATTTTCTCTTTATCACTTCATTATGGGTATATCAACAGCTTTCCAAAAATATTTCAATCACTTTTCATTGTTATCGATGCCACATTCTTATGGAAAACCACAATTGACTAATATATAGGTATTCCAATATACCATAAAAGTACCTCAACATCATTATTATTGAATACCAATACATAAAAACGTAAAATCATAATCTTCAAATATTTTCATGGAATAAGTCCTTCCTTGAATTATAAGTAACCTCTTATGTTGGGGCATTGAGTTGGGTAATGCCCATGTTCTCCACAGATAAGACATAGAACTCCATATCAATCTGTCACTCTATTACCCTTCTCTCGACAAAGATAACATCTTCCCCTCCATTTGATGTATTCATCAAGGTTCTTCTTTCCTTCTTTATAAATCTCAATCTTCCTTTACCTATGCTCCCTAACATGCGAACATGCATAAAATTCCATCTTCCTCTTATTTGATGAATTGAGAATACCTCTAAAGTTCACCTTGTTAATCATATATCGCGATGACTAATTTGGAAAAATTAAAAAATCTTTCTTTATAGGCATTACACAATTTATTTTCTCATTGTCAATAATTTTTACATTGGATTCAATGTTGAGCCAATTCCTTCTGGTTCCCTCCATTAACTAAAACCAAATACCATGGTGTAAGAAATAGTTAATATAATGAGGAACCATGTAATCATAAAATGTTTCTTATGATATGTCTAACTTATCATACATTCATTAATCCATGACCCCTTAGGTTCACCATGGGTTATTCATGATCATCATTATAATTCTAGGATTTTAACCTATAGTTATACTAAACCTTAGGGATATCCCTAGACATATCTTAGAAATATCTCTAGGGATCTCACTAAAGTTCTCGCATCATAGTTTCCAAAGGTTGACTAAACCTTTCATCTGATAACAACTGTAGCGGTCTGGAATTACATCTAGTGGACTATAAATGTTACTTATCAGGGCACTCCATGGGTGCTACACCCACTGGGTGGGACACACCACCATCCATAGTGGTAACCATTTCCCCGTGAATCCTTTGGGCAAAGAGCCATGCTTCGTCCAATGCTCACATGTGAGAGTTCCAAAAGATCGTATTCATTCCTACCTCCTTTTCCACTGATACCAAATTTAGATACCCAAAGCGTGACGCACATGGTAATTACCTTACTTTTGTGGAATACATAATATATAACAAAAACAGACACATAAGGACCATAATAGTTTAGTGTATTTGGAAACTCGGAATATAATCTTCTAATCCTAGGGAAAGATCTTCAACATCTCTCGTGAGGATCTTTCAATTTTGTTTTCTTACCTAAAACCTATATTTAATTCCTCGGGAAAAGATAACATATAAAGGGTGAGATCAAATTCTCAATAAGGGTAAGCATGGATAAAATAAAACAAACCATATACATTTGAACTTATAAACATGAACATAATGGTCAATCATCAAAATCTTGAGTAATGACATAAATCTTGGATGTTAGCAAGGCATGTATCATAATGGAACATAAATCTTGATAAAATAGCATGGGAATAAATCATGTAATTTTGGAAACCATTCATCACTTGTTATGATTTCCATAGTATCCAAGGCATTGTTTCCAAGACCATCATAGCGGACAAAGTCCCTTTCTGAATCTAGGTCACTCCTCGTTCCAGTCCTGTATCACTTAACCAGATTAACTTATCATTCCAACCATGTCTATCTTATGAGATATAAATATTTTCCCAATGAATTGGAGTGAGATATAGGTCCCACCCAAGTCATAATTAAATCATTCTTCCGTGTTCCACAAAATTATGAATCATACATCATAGCCTAACCCATGTAATAGAATGAGACACTTAAACATCCTGCCATCATAACATAATCCATAAAAATTGATATAATTTTATCATAAGAAGAATCAAACCATGAAAATAATGGAGACATTATACTTTGAAACATAAAAATATTAAATAATGTCATTTTAGATGGAAAATAGTTTTGATAAAACACTTGAAATGAATTCTTGTGGAAAATATCCATTCTTCTTCAAAATCATTTTCTTTTCAGCCAATGCCATGAAATTTTAAAATAAAAGGGGTTTTTTGAAAATAATCATGTAGTATTGTATAGGAAGCTTCATGAAAATGAGGCGTTATGAAACCCTAAAAATCTGTTCATGCCGTATAAGTTAAAAATAACATTCTCCTCTTACTTTTGTCAAAAAAGTCAAAATGTACCTCGTATGGTAAAAAAATATTCCTTAGATACCATGTAATAAAAGAAAAAAATGGGTAAAAAGGACTTTTAACATACATGAAACCATTTTTAGGAAACATGTACATGGATGATAGCAATAACCCCAGTAAATACTTATGAGTAAACATCTCAGATAAGAATGAGATTGGAATAATTATCCCTTATCTTATGTCTGATATGCTTCGTATGTTTCAGAACCTCTTGTATAATGATTTAAATAATTTAATTGACTTATTAAATAATCATATTCATAATTATGATATCATATATGGTTCACTTATGACTTTATATTACCCATTCATTTGTAAATTCAATGTTAAAGCACTGTTTTGGGTAAAATCGGTCGATTTATCATATGAGTTTCGAATAGTTGTTCTTGATATTATTACTTATATCCTGATTTACATAATTACATAATGTAAAAAATGATTTATATATAATATATATTCAGAATATAAATATATATTATAGATCGATAAATGGAATGAAATACATCGTTCATGGAGACGGTAGGCCGTACGTACGCTTGAACGTTGTCTTCATTTCATTATTGAATTGAATGTGATTAAGTAGATGGCATAAATATATATATTCATAAATACAGTATCATTATTTTTTCATATATTTCACTATTATTAATTATATATACTTTATAATCATTCATGAATGGTTTACATGAAGAATGAATCTCATCACGTCGTGGAGACGAAACTCCGTACGTACGCATGAGCGATGATATCATTACCATGATCATGGAATTGTATTGATGTGTATGTATAGTATTTCAAAATCAATATAACTTTACAATAATTATATATAGTTATTTATTTACACCATTATACCCATTCAAGTAAGGTGGTGGCTGAAAACGGATTACACCATGGTGTGGAGACGGTATTCCGTACGTACACACGCGCGGTGATTTCATTTTTAGTAGGATTGATAGAAGGTGAAATAGGGTTGTTTCAAATTTATACTAACCTATCATTATATAATTAATACTGATTTATTAATTGATAATGAGACAATTAAAGAAGAAAAAGTAGAAAAAGTTAGAAAATTGAGAAAATCGGAAGAAGAGATTACCTCTTCTTCGACGCACCTCTTTTAGGATTCCTCTTAAGGAGGTAGAGTTGGTATATTGAGAAGATTAGAAACACCAGAATGTTTCTAGGGAAGTGGATAAAAGAAATGGTTATGGGTTGGAACATCTTAAAGGCTGAAAATGGTGTGAAGAGAAGAGGTAAGGGGTGTCCTTTTTAGAAGGGAGGAGAGGGGAACCTTTGGAAAAACTCAAAATAATATTTTATAAAAAAGTCATATTCGGTTTATAATAGCCCCAAAATAATTTATTTCAAAGCTAAAGTGGGTATGGGTCTCAATACACTCATCCAATAGATTTTAGACATGTTTGGGTTCTTATATTAACCTTATATTTTCGTTTTAACTCTTAGGTAATTAGATTGACATTTACCATGTCACTTTGTATTTTTTTATTATATAGTTAGTAAACATACCATATACATAAAAGTGACCCCCAAGTGGTCAATTAATGATACAAATATCATGATATAAGTATCTTTGACGAACCTTATATTTTTAGCAATATAATAACAATTAATAATATAATATATTTTTTAAAATCTATTTTATGTCAATTTTGACAGTATTTGGTAATTTATTTTTTTTAAATTCATAACAACATGAATAGTTCTAAAAAAGTTAATTAAATCTCTATTAATATGCCATATTTAACTATAATATTAGTGTAATTTATAAAAAGTCTCAAATTATATTTATTTGGGTATTTATAACATCAATTTTGTTAATATTTCATTAACAAGGTAATTATTGCATCATCATTTTGTCGTAAATAAATTAAAGTATTTAATATCTAAAAATTATAAATAAAATACCATTTCATAAGAAATATGTTTATATTTCTAATGAATATTTATAGTCAAATTTATCTTATGTATTAACCAATATTAAAAATGTTTTAGTTATAAATCATTGATATTAACTATTTTAACTATTCTTTAAAGAAAATAATAACAAGTGTCCTAATCTAATCCAAGTGGACCTAAATGGTCATATTGTATTCCGAAGGTTTTTTTTGGTCGAATTAAACATATCTAATAGAATTAGGACATGTGTTAGGGTAATAATAATATCATTTTTACCCTTAATTACCTTATTTACTTTTAACCGTGGTAAATAAAAGTAAAAAGATTATATTCACCAAAAATTATTTTCATCTAATTGAACAACATTTTAGTCCTTGATATTATTCATGTCTCTCGGAATTTCTAAATTCCCCTCATAGAAGTGGTAAAATTTAGTTTTATGTGAATTTCCAAATTCTCCTGGGAGGTGGGTAAAAGACGGTGAAAAGTACAATAAAATTTTCATATATCTAAAATTATTATAAAATGACTCCAATGAATTTAATTGAACATATATAAGTATTATGTATCAATTTTGAACTAAAATAATTTTAAATAAAATAATGAATTATTTAAATAAATAGTTGGTTTTTAAATATTATTTCAGTGTTTTCACTAATCATAAAAAATTTAAAGTTTTTAGAAAAATACCAAAAATTCACCCTAGGATAATTTTGATATTCCGAATCCAAAAATGAAGTCAATTTTGAAAGTTAATATTTATGAAATTCTAAAAATAGGGTATTACTATTCATAACGGCTAGTTTATCTAATATTTTAATAGTATATCTTTGTTTAGTGAAACTCGGTATTGCGCACAACACACACTATCGTGGAAGGTCTAGATTCTGTGTAATGTAAACAAGGTTAGGGTTGACTATTGTGAAAGAACCCTTCATTGTTTTGTATATTAGAATCCTACCATATTTCATTTATACATTGAATATATATATATATATATACACTTAATATTTCATTGAATGACTACTATCAACAAACTTGAAGTTTTGTGTAAGACAATCCAAGAATAGTGTTGCATATATAGCAAGATAATACAGTGTTACGTATAGTGAAAGATTATCTTGGTGTATCATACAACGCAAGATATCAATGAAATTAAAAAGAATAATCCTCATAAAATCAAGGGCTGTTACAATTTCTTCCTCCTTTCCTTCTCATCCACTATGCACATCATCCCCCTCAGAGCTAATTCTCATACTCCTATATTTTTGTTGATACATCCATCATAAATCCTTTTATTTAAGCAAAATCATGTGAACTACAGAGCACTCAATAATTATACAACTTTTTAATCATTATTCATTTATCTCTTATCCTGCTATACTATTTTGGTGCAATTTAATTTTCTCTTTTTATCGGTTGTTTATCCATTGATTAATTTTATATCCAAACAGGTCAAATAAAGCCTAAATATTTTACTTATGGGTTATCTTAAAAATTATATATGTGGTATTTACCACTTCCAATAAAATCTCATTGTTTTATAAAATGTGTCATTATGTCGCATGCCTATAATTCGGTGCAATTCCTCTTGATCGTGATGCTAGATTTTTTTGGAACCTACTACCTCAATTTTTATAACAATTTTTTAGTAAATTTATTGTGTTCTTATCAATTATTTGAAAATTTTAACTGGCATTAAAAATCATATCCTAGGATGCATTAATATTAACTTGTTTTTTCTATCAAAACCCATTTGTGAGGTTCACTATGATCAGAAATTTAAAATTATAGTTCAAATGAAATGTTGGTAGAGGTCACACACATCTATGTATCACATTGTGACAAAAACCTCTTCTAAGTGGCTAGGTACTAATTTTCTATATTGATAACATGATGTTTTTATATCGTATAAATTATACTGTGGAATAACTTGTACAATTTTTTGTATAATGTTATTTTCCATACGAAGACCAGGTAGCCTTAATGTAATAAACCAAATCCTAATATTTCGTGACTACAGAATGAACACTTTTTATGAATTATGTGATATTTTTATATGAATATCCCTCTTTTTGTAATATTCAGTTGGGTTATAGCATGTTTGAGTATGTATACTCCCACTTGGAACAATTGGAATGATTACATTTTTTCCCTATTTTATGAGATATGTTAAATGTTTCTGTTATTAAATAATTTTTTTTCACCTTGATAAATCCTTAGATTCCTTTTAATGAATCCCAATCCATTGGATCATGGGTTGTTGAGACTTTATATGCTATGAGTGATGAATTAAATATCTTTGATGGGCTCTCTATACAATATAATTACTTCCATATGAGAGATATTGGTAAATAGTGGATAACCAATGGATGTTCATAAAAAAATATTATTAAGACATCCTCAATGTGATACTCAAACCGCACTTTGAGATTCCAGGGACTTTCTTGAGGGGTATATGTTTTATATTATACCTATAGTGTCACATAGGATCCTAGTTTTGAATGACCATGGATAGAATTATTCAAATTGGAATACCTATTATTATCTTGGTATTCTACATTGTTTTCATTATAATATTCACCCTAGATGGATCTTGGATTCCATTAAATTGAATAATTTATATTCCACATTTAATTACGAGTAAAAAGTTAATTAATTATATTAATGGATGTGTGCACTAAGACAAATCACATTCCTTGGTTCGGTCCATGTTTCATTAATTAGGGTGACTGATTAATTTTTTTATATACCATTTATATGGGTTGAAAATTTTTAAGATACATTTTGTCTTAGGCCAGTGTGGGTATGGAAGGCTATGTGTCTTTAGAAACCTAATCTGACTTCATTATTTTATTTTATTTCATTATATATTTACCTATAATGCCATTAAAAAATAATACTTTATATACATAGAGTGAATGATGATTTAGACAGTATTGGTAATGCCTTACAAAGTGTATCTCATGCCCTCCTTGGGATACCATTTCATTAGGGATACCCAAGTAGATCTTCATGTTTGTGGGTCTCTCGATTATAATGATTGATTTTCTTTATAACCAGGATATAGGAGAATGAGATTGAGTGAGCACTCATGATTCTCATTGATACCTCCCTCAAGTGTTATTAATATTATTCATTATTTATGTATTGTATTTTCCTAATTTGTTTTTCGTTATTTTCTACATTGAAACATCATCTGGATATTAATGAATAGTTATATTTGGTGTTGGCCCTATTTTATTCTATTGTTATGTTTATCTTATACTGATTTTCATTTCATATTTTATTCAACTGATGTTTTTTATAACATATACCACAATGAAACTTTTTTAATAAGGGTATACTCTACACTCTATTCCACCATTATACAGTTTATTTTATTCGTAATCTGTCGACATATTGGGAGGTAAGCTCGAGGCTATGTGGTGGACGGTTTTGTAGTAGGGTTAGTAGTCATATAATCAATGACATTACAAAAAGTCATCCCAATAAAGCGGATTGTATGAAAAAATCATAAGCCCATAAAATCATTAAAATCAATAAATTATAATGACATATATAAAAAATACATTAAAATTTTGTTCTATCATTTCTTTCAAAGCCTGTGAAAATATATTTTTCATTAGAAAATGTTTAACTAAAAAATATATGAATATTGAGAAGGTAATTTATTTTAAAATATGCAAGGACAACTATAAATGAATATTTATATCAAATGATGTTTATGAAGCTCTAATAATTCATTCATGTAGTATATGTTTAAAGAACATAGTCCATTCAATCTATTTTGACCATTAAAATATTATTTGTTCACAAAACATTTTGAAAGATTAATTTTCTAAACATTTAAAATAAAATCATATGCATAGGAAATGAATTTATTAAAAAAATAATCTTATTTAATAAATTTTAATAACTAATATTGATGATTTTGGATATAGAGGAAAATATCCATCGATCAAAAAGGAAATAAGGTCAGGTATTAATATAAAATATTTTCTCTATAATTTGAAGTACCCAAGAGAGTTAAACGTTAATAATACATCAAAATTATGGGAATAAAAATAAGAGAATAATATATATGTGATTTAATTATTATGATCCATATAATATAAATCAATTGAAATTTATTATATATAATCTTGAAAAGAAATGATATTATATCATAAATCACTTACCACTTTAGGTAACTTTTGAATAATTACCCCATAAAGAAATAACATCATATGAAACATTAATACCCATAAATATTAATATATTCATGACATAACATATCAAAGGGCAATTAGATAAATCTCATAAATTATGATAGGCATATTACATAATATTTTTTTTCTAAGAGGAATGTTTGAGATGATAAACCCTTACCAGCTTGGTAATCTGTGAATCAAAACCTCATGAAAGTCAAATCCATGGATTGATTTGAAAACAGTAATAATTTTTTTCAAATAATTGTAATAAATATTCATGTTTTGTTTATATATCACATCAAGTAAAAAATTAGGGGGTATAACATATTTCTATCATTAATAAAAGATATATGAGACACCCTTACCTTAATTATTGTATTTCTTCGTACAGATTCAATCATTCAGTAAATTAAATTTCAATTTATTATACGTCTATCATAAATTTAAATTCATACATATCACATAATATTTTATTTAATTATAACATCTTATCACTAGTTTATTATCAATTATTTATTAATATAATTTTTTTTGATAATAAATGTTATTTTTCTTGCACGTTTTAGTTTTGAAGTCCCAATCCTTATACATTGACCAAGATTTCATGAATATTAAAATTTTAATAATTTCATAATAATAAAATATAATAGTTATTTACACATTTATTAAAATTCATTTAATTAAGTGTTGAAAGATAAATTACATTGCATTGTGGAAAGAATAGTTTGTATGTATGCTTATGTGATATTTGCACCTTTTTATGAATTATAAATATAACTATCCAGAATATTTTAAATTAGACTCCAATTATTATTTTCTTAAATATGTTATTATGTTATATGATTATAGAAAACATGTGAACTTATTTTTTTTATGATATCCTATCAGATTTAATTAACTATTACACTTCATTTAATTTGATAATATAATCGTGGATTAGTTATCACATGATTAATCTATATTTATGTTTTTAACAAATCCAGTTGACATAGAAATATGATATTGTGTCCTCAACTTGGAAGATCATAACTTATAAATCCAATTTATCGAAGCATCAAAGGAATATAATATCACTAGAATATTCACGTGACTAATCCCAACCTTAGTTCTAACAACTTAAGCATAAGAGAAATCATTTATGAGAGAAGTTTAATCTCATTGAGATCACAACCCAAACCATGTTCGTTGAACCACCCCATGAATGTCTCAAAATCATACACCTTACCCTTATGAAATTTTATAGTCTATTACAAGAATATGTATCAAGTACCTATTAAAATGAGAATGTACATTATCTTTTATATAATAATGAAAATATTTTTATCCTTTTAATATTACTTTTTAAAAGACTGTGATTTTGATACAATAAAAAAATAATTTTTTTTGTAATATTCAAATTCAAATAAGGAATTAATTTTTAAGAATTAGTGAATTTTGGAAATAAATATTATTTTTCTAAAATATTATTATTAAATAATTATTATCAAATATAAATTATCATATAATTTTTCTAATGTAAAATGTAATTTAAATAATTGTTTCAAAAAAATTATTATTCTAAAAAACATAACATTTCTCAATCAATGTTGATTATATTTTAAAAGTAAAAATTTTTATACATATAAAATTATTTAGAAAAATCTAATATTATTTTTCGAATCAATACATCCAAATTATTTAACAGTTAATTTTTCATTATTAGATGAGATAATCAAATTTTTGGGTAAAAATTAAATATCTTATAAATAATAAATGTGTATTATGACATAATAATGACAAAAATATGATGTAATAAATACTATAATTTTTATCCAAGTAAAAATATAATTTAACCCTTTAAAATAATGTGACATTAAATTTTTTTTTAAATTTTATAATGCTATTATGAATCGTCATAAATTAGAAACATATTTTAATGTTTGAAAATAATTTATTTTAAAGTATAACATATATTCACATTATAGATGGTACTCTTTTATTATATCATTCCCTTGTTCATATAATATAATTATAAAATTCCCATTTTAAATAAACCATGTTCCAAAACCATGGTATGGTTTGTGGTTTTGGATATTTTATTTTATAGTGTCCAAAACCTATGTCTACGAAATGATATGAAATTCACAGTACATTTCCTTTATAAACCCACCCAATCTCTCATTTACCAACACTCAAAAAATATGATCACATATTTAATCTTACCTACCCATTATAGAGTCCTCATAAGACACCCCAACCTCTCAATAAGCTTATCATTTGTATTTGGCATCACACACTCAAATGATGGATCCTCACTTTCTTTTATGTATTAAAGTTTCTTTATTATATTATGCCAACTATTTTCAATTCCAAATGTTCGGATATGTCTTCACATGTACGTATTACTACCCATTTTATAGGAAAATTATTATATGTCCCTTTCTCTTTTGTCATCTCATTTTAGGAATTTTCTGTGGTTCGAGAATGCTATAGAAATTTAACCATCATTTTCCATTCCAAAACAATTGTGTAGTGAATACCATACCCATTTCTTATAAAGGGTGTTCATCATTATACACACATATATATTTACTGGGGAATTAAATTTATTTATTCCACAATCATTGATAATTCAATAAATTCTGAGGATTAATGAATCTATGTTTTATGATCTATATAGAAAACATAAGAATTGGAACGAAAAGAAAGTGATGGGTGTGCCCAGAATTATATTGTGATCCAATGCATTGGATAACGTTTAGTCTCATGAGATGTCATGTTGGGACATGGGTGAGCATAATTCATTTATGGTACTTTTTCCATCATTATGTCTTTGAAATTATCTTTGACCTATTTTTATGATGTAATGATTTATTTTGTTGCCACATTTCCATTAATTCAAATATTTTTATCATTATATATCAGGCTTTATTGTTTTTGTTTAAGATTATCATATGTTTATGCCCCAATGATATTTACCATGTCTAAAAATACAATAACTTATTAATTTTATCACCTGGTTATTCCCTTAATGGTATTTTTTGCTCCCCCATTCTGGGGTATGACCATAGGTTATCCCACGTAGGTATAAGTGTGATCATGTTATGGATGTTTCAATAAAGATATTGTTCTTCATATTTCAATTGTTACACGAAATACCTAATTACTTTATAAAATTGAATTCTTAGTATTTTGGGTTTTATTAAGTGAAATAATATGAAATTAATCAATAATTAATTTGTAATAAATATATGGTTTATTATAGTTGGAATCAAATGAAATAATTATTTATTTTTGGTGTTAGGATTAAAAATTTTTATAGAAAACATTAATGGTAAAACAAAGTATACAAAAATATACCGAAATATTGGCTAGTATAGATTTGGTTGTTTTCAAGAAAATATATCCCTATATTGATTCTATATAATGGATTTGTATATTGAATAGTTTTACATAGTGGTGAAACCTAAAAACATCATGTTAAGTTCAACTCGACCAAGAAATAGTGCATAAAAATATGCCTTACTGAACACATAGTTTGAAACTGTTGAGGTATATACATTGGAAAATTTATATAGTCACAATGAAACATTATTTAGGGAACTAATTAACCCATAAGAATATATTTTAGGAAATATATCATGGATAACATAGATCAAATCATAGAAATACAAAACTTATGAAATAAATTTAATTTATATGTTATCCATTTAATGTCATCGGATTCCCCATTTCAGTGATGAATAGTATAAAAATAATCGTCCATAAATTTTTTTTTATTCTATCCAATGGTGGGAAATAGTTATAATCATCTAAACAACCAATGAGATTGAAAATGTGATGACTTCCGTAAAGAGATTCCCTACCCAATGGGAGCACGAATTGTGAACATTATAATGATACTCTCTCAGCTGAATCATTCTCTAAATAGAATCATAGATCAAGAGGATAATCCAATTCCCCCAAAGGGAGAACACTTTGTGATTGAATCATTAATGTATCAATGTCCCATGGATTTCAAAGGATCATAGGTTCCCTTAATCATGGAACAATGGATCATCCCAATTATGAATATCTTCTCCATCCATTAATTTAATATGAAGGAGAATGTTCTACGTACGTTTGATCATGTGTAGGATGAATCTGATTAGTGGTGGACATTGATCTAAAATACGAATCTTGAGAAAGAGATAAATGTGGTTGGGTGGAAGTAATTTCTGTAAATGATTTTCAATAAATATTTTCCTCACACTCTCCAACCTAAAATGGAAAATGATTTTTATAACATGACGAAAAAAGTGATGATTGTATTAGGGTGTATTAGGAAAAATTCAAAAGACATTCATGATATGTCTTCAGAATTGTAGTTACTCCTAAATCCATGGTTGACCACTTCTATGGTGGGATAGAACAAAATATATAAAAATCCATAACAATTTCATTCTTTTGTTCCAATTAGTAAATTTTCTAATGAGGCATATAAGTAGAACTGGAGATCGGATAATTTTAAGGGTATCATTGGGATAATATATAGAATGTATAGTTTAATTCTTTTCACCCGATTGATAAATATAGTAGTGCCATGAAATTTTAATAGTCTACTTGTTAACAGTGTGGAACAATGCAAAATGGAAAATCATTATGGTGAACAAGGAAATGCATTAGTTGTGGGAAGGAAGGAAACCTAACAAATGATTTATGATAGGAGAAACATGATAATGTAGTGGAGTAATGGAATGCTCTGGTCAACCCTTAGTTCATTTTTCAATGCTTTAAATTTCTGAAACCATGACACTTTTTAAACGATTGTATTAAGACAATTGTTTTCGAAGATAACCAACAACCAACAATGTAGTAAGGGTGTGATTTTTCCATCACTAAAATTAAGGTGGATCCTATCCTTGATGTGGTTAAAGGTAATCTAGTTATTTATTAAATAATATATAATCTTTTTTTTTGGTTCTGTTTCTACACATTCCATCATACCATGATTTTTTAGTAGAACAATTCAGACACCACCACATGGCATGGAAGTATATCTATCAAATAAAATGGAAAATGGAGTAATTATTGAATCCCAATTATATAACTTCTACCCTTTAAAAATTTATTTGATAAAATTCCCATTAAACTATTTCTTAATCCTTTTGGATTAATGTTATGTAATTATGGTTATGTAATGGACATATCTATATATAGAGAAAAAAAATTTCCATGCAATGAAAATCAATCTTTGTATTGCGAATTATCCCCTGACTTTGTACATGTTAAAGCTGGGTGATGAATCTTATATAGAAACAACATGTCATGAATGGGTTTAATTGACCTCTAATTGAGTGTTTCTAGATCAAATTATTGAGTTTAAAAAATTAATAATCCATGAATACATTTTCTTTGTGAGAGAATATGTTGACGTGTTTCCTGATGAATTTCACGGTCTTCCTCTTTGGTGAGAGTTTGAATTTTAATTTATCATATTTCATGGGTGTTACCATTATCCACTACTTCATATAGAATGGATATTTTGGAACCTAAGTGGGTAATGAAATAGCTACAAGATAATCTAGATAAAGGGTTCATATTCCCATGTTCATGACTATGGGGTGAATCGGTCCTCTTAAATAAGAAGGATGGGTCAATGCACATATTTTTATAGTGGCCTCAAAAAGATCATTATAAAGAACATGTATCCTTTTCTATGGATTTATTACTTGTTCGATCATATAAATGTATCACAGTACTTCTCCATGATAGATCTATGGTAGGGATATTACCAGGTATGGTTGAAGAAGGATTATATCCCCATGACTAATTTGATACAATGTATCATCCCTATGAGTTCATATTAATTACATTAGGGCTCTATAATTATACAATAATCTTCATGGAGTTGATGAATACTATCATTAGATTTTACCTCTACATTGTTTTCTCGTTATTTATAGATGAAATTAAAATATGAATTATAAGTAAGTAAGAGTATGTGAACCATATGAGCACTGTGCTAAAAAAACATATGAACATATTAAAATTATGAAAAGTACATTAAATATGAGTTCCAATTGAAGGAAATATCATAATTGGGTATCATTATCATAAGAAATTGGATATGTTTGGACCATTCTATGACAGAATCAACTAATGAATAGATGATTCCAACATCTATGAAAAATTTCTATAGTTTTCTTTGATTAGCTATGTCTTCTCGTTGATTTATGAAAAAATTATCACTTGTTTGAATCCCACTAACCAAGATAACTAAGAAGAGAGTTATTTTTTCTTGTAATTTATTATGTGAATATAGTATCATAGATTTGGATATATGTAGTATCAATGAACATGTTCTCACACTACCCACAAGAGGATAACTTTTCAAGGCATTCAATGATGCTTCGATAAAGGGATTGGGATGTGTGTTAATGCAGAATGAAATAGCCATATCCTATGTTTCAAAATAGTTGATGTTTCGGGAATAGAACTACCAAAAACATGACATGGAGTTGGCTATAGTGTTATTTTATTTGTCAAAATATCATCATTATAACTTTATGGAGATGTTTAAAATATATATAGATCAATAAATACTCAAAAATATAATCACAAAAAAATTAATTAATATATGACAAAGAATATGGTTCTAGAAGATAAAGGACTATGACTACTTAATTAACTACCATATAGGAAATGTGAATAAATTGGCATCTTATATAAGTAGAAAGAATATATTAATTATATTATTGAAGAGAACTGAGACAGATATTATCTTTATATATTTGAAAATGATTGACAGAGGAATCATAATTGAAAGAACACCCTCAATCCTTTCACAAATGATTTCTTAACCCCAGCTTATAGAGAGGATAACAGATTATAAATGGAATGATGTGGATATTCTAAAAAATAGCAGGCCTTATGAAATGGGAAATTCATATAGTTAAATGTTAATGAAGATGTATTTGTAAGATTTAGTTCAATAATATGTCTCCCATAAAATCCTGACTTAAAAAAAGATTGGTTGTATTTCTCATAGTGTTAGACTCTCTCCACACATATAAGAAGAAAAAATATGTATCAAGATATCCTAGAGCACCATTGGTGGGACAAAATGATAAATGATATTGAAGAATATACATCAATATAACTTATATATCAATAAGTGAAAACAGTGAAAAAAAAATCAAAGGTGATGATGCAATGATTATCCATCCTATATTGAAATGGGAAAACATTACCACGGAATTTTTCACTGATCATATGAACACATAATGAGGGAATAATTATATATAAATAATTAATGATATTTTTTAAAAAAATTGTAGATTTCTTTGTGAATTGAGAGTATTTATTTCTTGATCATATTTCTATGATATATATTAGAGATGTGTTGACGATACATGGAATACCACAATCGATTGTATAAAATTGAGATCCATGATTTACCTCTATGTTCTATAAGAATCTTCAACACTCTCAATATACTGATTTTAACTTCATCACAACTTAATACACCCAATCCAATGGGCATTCTAAGAAGAATATCTAGAAACTTGACTACATGTTGAGAGAATGATCAATTAACATAAATGGAGTATAGAATCAACATGTTTGTGTGGTTGAGTTATCATTCAATAATAGTTTCCAACCAATCATCAAAATGGATAACTATGAAGCCCTTTATAAGAAATCATTCAAAACAAAAACATGTTGGGATGAATTTTTGGAACAAAAATTGTTAGATCCTTTAATGGTTGTTGAAATTTTAGAAAATAAAAAGTGCATTTAGCAGCACATCAAGGCTTCTCAATGCTGAAAAAAGATATATGCCTACAATCATATATGTGACCGTGAGATTTATGTTGAAAAAATGGTAATACTATAATATATCCATGGAATAAAGTCAATAGATTCAGAAATAATGGAAATATTATCCCAAAATATATCATTCCCTTTGAGATTCGTTATCACGTCGGAGCGGTGGCCTATCGACTAGAATACCCAGCTAAATTGTCAATAGTACACGATGTTTTCCATATATCCATATTAGGGAATTATATACCAGATCACTCACATGTACTCAATCGAAATGTGGTAACATTGGAGAATGTTATCTAAAATGAAGAGAATATGGTGAAGATCATAGCTCGTAGAGACAGTGTTCTATGAAATAAAACAAAACACCTCATCAAAGTGATATGGAGAAAACATAGGTTTGATGAAGTGATGTGGTAACTAGGTAAGGTGATTAAATATAGTTACCCTACACTATTTTACTGTGGGAAATAAAAGTTTCAAAGTTGAAATTAATGAGAGGGGGAATGATAATAACAACATGAATTGTAATAAATAAAATTCCAATTGTTATTTAATTAAATGTATTATTATGAAATATTTTTCTAGAAAACACATGAACTTATTTGATATTTTTATATCATATCAGATATAATTGACCATTATGTATCATTATTGATGATAATATAACCATTGAACAATGATCACATGATTTGTAAAGATATAGGGTTTTATTAAATCCAATTAATACTGAAAATGGAATTGTTTCCCTCAACCTATAAGATCGTACCCTGTAAATCTCATTCAAAAAAAATTACAATGGAAATAACATGAATGGAATTTTCCCTTGAAAATACCATTTTATGATCTAACAACTTAAGCATGAGAAAAACCTCTTACAGGATATGATCATGTTCATAGAGATCATGACCCAAACAATGTTTTTCGAACCACCACCTGAACGTATCAAAAAAAACACATTTTAGTTAGGGAGTTTTCTGGTTTTTTAAATGGATATTTATCAAGATCTTAGAAAAATTATTATTTACATTTTATTTTATATAAAAATCAATATATATCATCCTATTATTATTACTTTATAAATGATTTACATTTAGATAAAATAAAATAATCTAATTTTGTGTAATATTCAAATTCAATAAAAGAATTTATTTTTAGTAATTAATGAATTATTTAAATATATAATTTTTTTAAAATATAATTATTCAGTAATTCTTATCGAATATAAATGATCATATAATATTTATGAATCCATACGTAATTTCAATAACTATTCAAAATATGTTATTGTCAAAAAAACCCCACATTTCTCAATAAATGTAGATTCTATTTTAATATTGGAAATTCATATATTTCTAAAATTATTTAGATAAAATAAATATTATTTTTATAATAATATGTTAAAAATTATCCAATTGTTAATTTTTCATAATTTTCTTAGATAGTTGAATTTTCGGGTAAAAATTAAATACCGTATAAATATAATGTGTGTATTATGACATCATAATAACCAAAAGGTGATATTATAAATACTAGAATGTTTATTCATGACCAAAAATATGTATATATTTAAAAAGAAATGATATTTTATGGTTATATGAATAATTTTATAAATTCATTATGAATCCTCCAAGTCCATTAATATATTTTATTATTTTGAAATAATTTCAGTAGGAGTATGACTCCCCTGCACATAATCAAGCGTATTAATTTATTAATTTATCACATAATACTTATTAAATAATTAATACCAGTACCATTTTTCTAAAATCATGGGAGAAACCAATGGTAATGTTTTTGATTAGGTTATTTATTTATATAGAGTCCAAAAAATTTATTTGAGAATTGTTGAATATTTCACCAATAATTTCCTATATACACACACCAATACACTAATTTATCTTCATAGGAAAATTATTTTTCAGGTCCTAAATATTCCCTACCCTTTATAGAGAAATCCCAAGGAATCCACAGTCTCCCAAAAACCCCTCAAATTCATTTGGAGTCACACACTCAAGTAAGGGATACTCACATTCTGTTCTTTATTCATGTTTCATTATTACCTAATGTTTTTATTTATAATTCCTAATGATTTTATGTATTTTCCTATACATATTACCAAAATTTTATATCCATATTATGTTATATCTATTTCACTCTCATGAAACCATTTTATTAATTTTTATTTTGTGTTGTTATTCTTCAAAAATTTCATTGTGATTTTCCAAGTAAAAACAATTGTGTAGTTAAAAACATACATATTTCCTATCAACAGGTTTCACCTTTATTGATTGATAATTTTTTATTAGGGACCTAAATTTATGTATACTAAACACTTTGATCATGAAATTAATTGTAATGATTAATGAATCCATGTTGTATGATGTTTTTGGAACATTTAATCGTGATATTGAAATGAAAGTGATGGGTGCACCGACAATTATATACCAATCCAATGAAATGGGTAATGTTTATTCTAATGAGACCTCATTTTGGGACAAGGAGTCAACATAATTTATTTATGGGAAATTTTCCATCATGGTGTCTTATCTGTTATCTTTTTTCCTATGATTATGATTCACTGTTTTATGTTATTTCCACATTTCACATATTTTTTTATATAATCATTATATATCATGGAATCTTATTAATGATTATGATTCTCACCTATTTTATGACGCATTTATATTAATATTTTTTGAACATGTATTACCTTATTAATTATATTCCATTTCTATTCTATTACTGTTCTTTATAGCTGACCCCATCTTATGTATGTACCCAAGTTATCGTGTTCAGTTTTAAGTGTTATCCTATAAATAGAGTTTCCAACAAATATTTTTTTCCTATTTAAATTTTTATGCAATGTAACTAGTTTCACCATATGATATAATTTTCAGTATTTTAGATTTTATTATTTGTAATATAATGTAATATATCATGAATTAATATGTAAAAAGTATAGTGGTTATTATAGAAAAAAATAAAGGTACGTAATAGTTAAACAACAATAAATAAGTATTGTATCATAAATTGTATATATTATATAAATTTATACTTATTTTTATCCATGTAATGTTGAAATAAAAAATTAATTACATCATTTTATTGAGTTGGTAGCCCACACATATGAATGAACAATGTTATCATTTTAGAATTAATGGGAAGGTAAGAAGGTAGATATGACTATATATATATAATTATAATTATTCATTAAATATAATATCTAAACTTTTAATACATCATAATAATCAACCATTAAATAAAAATATTTAAAATGAATTATATCACTATGTGGAGATGGTAGTCCACATATATACATGACCAATACATTCATTTCCCACATGGTAGAAATTAGGTTGAAAATGCTTATCACATAGTCATAATAACAATTATGTACATTTATGACATTATATTCATTAGTTTATGATGAATAAAAAATATTCATCTGAATAATAATAAGATATAAAATAGAAATTACTCTATTTAAAGTTGTTCTTGTTCATTGTGAAACATCCATGGCTTAAACCTAAAGTCATGAAAGGATGGTTTTTTGGTGAGAAAAAATTCAACATGATGAAGGGAAGGAAGATATAATGTTATTATGGATGTTATTGTATGATCTAGAAGGATAAATTATTTTTTTATTAATACGAAGTATTGGGTCCCCTTTATAATTGATAGAAATGACTCCCTTAGAATTACTCAAAATATTTAAAAACAATATATATAATAATCAGGTAAATTGGCACCATAATGGTTGTAATTTTAATTTTAGGACATTATATGGTGTAAATAATATAAAAAAAATATTTATACATGTTTCTGGTTCATTTTTAACCTTATCGGTTACTTTAACCACCTTATTAACCCTTTTTTAAATTAACCACGAAAACACATTTTAGAATTTAAGGGTTATAAATTTACTCATAAGATGATAAGTTTCCCAAAAATTCCCCTTATATGAAACTATAGACTATTTCACATCTCAATTGTCTTAGTTAAATATTTTTTAAGTTGTAAATAATGAAATTGAATATTATTTAATATATAATATCATTAAAGTCATTTTTTGGACTATTCATTAAATTTTAATTCAATGACATGAAGAATACAATTGAATTCAACTACTTAAATATTTAGAACACTTTATTGTTTATAATTACTAATGAAATTCATGGAATACCATAGTTTATCAAAAAAAATTATTTTTAATAATTTTAATATTATTTACATTTATTATTCTACTACCTATACAAATATAGTATTAGTGTTGTGTAAGAAATTAATGTTATTATTTCATCACTAAAAATTTTAAATAGATTATCATAACAAAAATATAATTTATATTAAAATAAATAATCCTTATATATTTTTAACCACATGAACTAATATTAGATATATTAAAACAAAATTGTCAAATTTTGTATACATACCTTATTAAATATAGTATTAATATCATTATCAAAGAAATATTACACAATAATTCCATATATTAAATTTTAGAATGGATATGCGAGAATCACCATAGTTAAATGATATAATAACAAGATTTGGATTGATTTTGAGAACATATTTCTTAGTTTTAACACTATTTTATTCGTATTTCCCTTACATAAGTGACAAATATTTACCATAGTTACTATTTATAAAAAATAAAAATAAAAGGAAACTATTTATTATATACGCAACTATTGATTCCAAATATGAAATTAATTTTTCTATATTAAATTTCAATAAATTGATGAAATCCATTTTAATATATGCATACAAAAAATGACAAATCCCATTTTTAGGAAAACTATTTTTAAGAATAAAAATCAACATATAACAACATAAAATATAATATTGATTTATATATACTTAGTTATATTATATCTAGTTATATTTTCCTTATATTACCTAAATATCACAATTTATAAAATAATGGTACTTTTACATTACTTAATTAAATTAAAGAAAATGACCATTTTACAAAAAAATGGATTTTTCTATATTAATTGAAAAATTATTTTTTAAAAGAATCCTTTAAAATTAACATAATATTGAATTTATATGTTCAATTCAAAATTTATTTTTGTTTCATAAAAATACATAGTTAAATTTTCTAGAAATGAATTATATTTTATGTTAACAAAATTAAATAAAACTCATTTTTATGAAAAGAATATATTTATACCATATAATGACATTAATAAAAATAGGGTACTTATTTATTGCACATTAATAAATATATTCCCATTATAAAAACCATTATACATATTTATATATAATTTGGTTATTTATATTCATTCAATAAATTTAATGGCTATGTTATAAAGTTTACCAGTTTATCTAACGCTATTTATTACATATCATGAAATATATAAAACATGAAAAATTTAAATTAACAAATATATTTTATATAATAATAGGGGTTTTTAACACCCAAAGCTTCCATGGTACGTTTATCATTAAAAAATTAATAGCTTGCGTTGTACACAACTTAGAGTTCTAGAACAGCATGACCAATCAAACTAGTAGTTTTGAATAGTAATACACATATTTTGAAATTTTATCAATATTATTTTACAAAATGGACTTCTTTTTTGGAATAAGAATATCGAAATAAGATTAGGGTGAATTTTATGTATTTTACTGAAAACTATCAATTTTTTATTAATAGTTAAAAACAATGTGTTATGTTTTTTAAACAAAATTTTATTTAAATAATTATTTATTTTATATAAATTTACATCAGGTAAAAAATAGATACATAATACCTTTATAAGTTCAATGCAATTCATTAGAGACATATTATAATAAAATTAGATTTACAAAATTTTATTGAACATTTTAACGTCTTTTACCCACCTTCTAGGAACATTTTCAAAATAGCATAAAATGTAATTTACCACTTATGTGAATTGAATTTAAAATGTACAAGAGACACAATTGACATTAGTAAAAAACTTGTTGTTAAATATGATGAAAATATTTTTTGGTTAATAGTAACTTTTGAATTTTATTTATCACGGTGAAAAGTAAATAGGATAATTAAAGGTAAAAATTATATTATTATTACTGTAAAACATGTCTTATTCTATTAGAAAAGTGTTTTCAAGAAAAAATAAACTTTAGCAATAAATTATTATCCAATTTTAAATACATATATTAGATTAGGACATTTAATATTATTTTATATAAAGAAGATATAAAAATGGTCAATTCAAATTTTTATAAGTAATACATTTTAAATATAAGATAATACACAAGATAAATTCCACTATAAATATTCATTATAAATATTAAAATATTTCCTACATAATTGAATTTTATTAGTAATTTTTATACATTAAATAATTAAATTTATTTTTGACACAATGATAATGCAATAATTACCTTATTAATGAAGGATTAAAATAATTGATGTGATAAATATCCAAATAAAAGTAAATTGAGACATTTTATGCATTAAAATAATTTTTTAGGTTAATATGACATGTTAGGATTGATTAAATATTTTTTTCTAAGTGATACATTTTTTATTATTTCTCTAAAACAAAATACTAAATATTGTCAAAATATACAAAACTGAGTTTTTTTTAAAAAAAATACTATATTATTAACTGATATAATATTTATAAAAATTATAAAGATATCCTAATGGATACATATAATGATAGATATGTCAATAATGAACCACTTGGGGTTATCTTGGATCTTTATAATTAGTTTATTACCATTTACTATAATAATACAAGAATACATGGTAAATGTTAAACTATTTATCTACGAATTAAATCTAAACGATAAGGTTAATATGATGACCTAAATAGGTATAAAACGTATTTTGATTGGTTTTCTACCAATACCTACCTTATCCTCTAAATAAGTCGTTTTTAATCCATTATAAACTGAATATGATTGTTTAATAAATTAATATTTAAGCATTTTCTAAAGTGACCCTCACCTCTCTCATAACAGGGTACTTCCCCTTCTTAAACAATCACACCTAAAATACAATTTTATCAGAAAACCACTTCTTAAATATCTTCCTAAAATCTCTCAATTTAACCTATAGTCTTTAAAGTGATCAGAAATTCAACTTAAGGATCCCTTTTGATCAAATCAAAAGGAATCACCTGAAGAAGAGGTAATAATTTCATCACCTCATTCAAAGTTCTATTTTTTCTTCCAATTACTATTTCATCGTTGTTTACATACCAAAATTAAACCTCCAGTACCTTCAAAATATTTTTAAATTTTTATAATTATGGTACAACTATATTCATTATTCTATCAATCTTATTAATGAAAATGTCACTATACGTGCATATGTACGACTTACTGTCTCCACGTTGTGGTGTAGTTTGTCAATCAACACTTCATTATCAGGACGAGTATAATAATGAGTTTAATTGATTTAAATAAGAAATATAAAATGTTTAATATTCTATATATGTAATATAACTTCCAATTACATATAATTTTCCCACCAAAAGAATGATATTTTCGCATGTGCGTACATACGGTTATCGTCTCCACGAACGCGATGAGATTCATTACCCATAATAACCATTCATGAAAAAAAATTATTTTTTGAATAAAAATATTTATTAAGAACTTATTATAATTCTAGATATTAATCAAATACATCCTATCAACAATAAACATGCCATATGTATCTAAACGTATAAAGGAAAATGAACCACTTAACACCCGAAACAATGATAGTACTAAAATATTATTAACAAAACAATATTATAAGATCATATATAAGATCATATTTTGGTATATGGTTCTTGTATAATTTCATAAAAATTATTTAACTATTATACATGAGGTTAAAATACCCTTAACCAAGGAAAAGTAAAAGGTAATGGGTTTTCATCTGACTTTTTATTCCTGTGAGACTGATACTATATTTTACCTTACATCATTTTGTATGGTGTATATAAAGCCCATGATAGTATTCTCTGTGTAATATAATTTAATTTATGCATATTTATATCCTAATTTTATGATCCTTATTTTATGGCGTGTATGTTTTCTATGCTACCAAATCTGTATGGGAATTTCTAATATCAATTGCTACTCATTTGGTTTTACAAAAACTTCATTGATTATTTTACTCTAAGATTATTAGTGAACTCACTATTTTTTTATTTATGTAGTAATTTAAACTCTCCATTGTATGGATATACATTTTATACACATAATATTTCTATTTATATAATCTCATGTCATGGAAATTAACTTGATAAGAGTAATCGTAACTCAATATGCATTCATTGAGTTAAACATCAATGTCATTGGTGTTGTTTTTACAAGAATATGGGTGAATTTACTCTGAATGTTTTACAATGAATACCCAATAATATTGTGTGTATTTCTATTATTTCACACACTATTATTTCATTTATTTATCCTTACTCTAAGGATACAACCTTTATAAGGGATTTCTTCTCAATTTACATTCCATTGAGAATTGTTTATTGTTATGCACCAATTAACTTCAATATGGTGTATATACTATACTTTGAGATAATATATCATGAATACCTATATTCTCAGGATATTATAATGTTTTTATTACCTCAATTTTTTTATTTAATAATCTCTCATTTTGTTAGGATTTCTAATTAAAATATCATATTAAATTTATTAAAAAATTATTCTTCAAAATATTTATCATTAATATACATGTTTTAAAAATGGTGTGAAGTATTTATTTTTATGGACATGAATATTCTAAAATTAAAATTCCTTTTAAATGTTTCAAAGATGTATGTTACAATTTTATATAATAATATAATTTTACATACTCTCGATAAATATTGAGACTTTTAAATGTTATCAATAAAAAGGGGATACTTCTCTCAAATACTTTTATAGATCATTTTCAACTTTGTCAATATCCTTCATTATTATATATCGAGGTTGATTATTATCATATAGTCTTCCTTATTGTATTTTATGAGTTATGTTTGACTGTGGATGTGCTATTTTTATAGCATTCATGGTTTATGGTTATTTTATTATCATTTTGTATGATAGTCTCAATACAAACGTTTATGATATGTTTCAATGATTTTATATGAGGAATGAATTATAATTATTAATTGATAGGTGGATCCCCCTATAACTCCTTTATGCATCGATATGTCTAATAAGAAAAACTAGTGTCTTGGAAAAAGTATGTGACAAAATCTTATTTGTAGTCTACGCACGAGGCCTTGACTATGTGGTATGATGTCCGACATTCTGCATTCCATCATTATGAAATTCGATATTGATATTAAATCTGATTATTCAACTATTTGAATATCCATGTGAATAAATAATTGTAATTATTTGAATTATCATTGCCATATTATGATGATAATTATGTTTAAAAGGATTGAGTTTTATTCTTATACATTTCCTTAAATGTTTATTCTTATTTATGAATGTTTCTCCTATATTTTTATCCCTAATGAGAATTTGAGCTCTCCCATTTTTTATGTTTTCTTTTCACTATGATGTTAGATGTATATTATGATTAACCTGAATGGACAGTAAAAAAATATATGAGGGTGTTCAAAGGGGACACAATTTTGTATTTTTAGTTCATGATGCAATGTAAAAACATATGTATGTATCTAGTACTTATTTAACTACTAAACTTATAGATCTTTCGAAACATTATCTCTTGTGATCATTCCAATGTTATGTAATAATGCACCGAATGTGGTTAATTAGGGTTTGGGCATTATAGTTTGTATCATAGGATGTTTAGTACAAAAATTGGAATCTAGATTTAGAAAATATCTGATTTGAAAACAATACCATAAGTAATACATTGAGGATTACTATATAAGAACTTAAAAAAATTTGGTAATGTAAATATTATGTTTGTTTTCAAAGAAATACATCCCTTTCAGGATACGAGTAGGTAGAGGCAGCTCTATAGCAGATTTACCTAGGGGTACAACCCAAAAACACCTCTTTGATAAAGACTCGAACGAGAATTAGTGAACGAAAATGGGCCTTGTTGAACTTTTGGTTACGAAACTCTGGGGGGGGATATTCATAGGATAATTAATATTTTATCTACAAACCAAATAAAATGATTTTTATATAATATTATAATAAAATACCATGGTTAATTATAAGGTGCTTTGGATTGAAAATAAGGTATGAAAATATTATATAAATAATATTATTACTATTGTTACTCACACTATGCCTTATCATTTTAGTCAATGGCTTGATTCCAAGGAATTCATAGTCACATTGGACATAATTTACAAGGTGGGAATGATGGTGGAAATGAGAAACTAAATGGAATTATGATAGGTGTAAAAGATATCATGTTCATGCCAAAGTATGTTTCCAAAAATATGATTAACAATATATACATTAACCAACTCCCAAACACAATAAAGAAGAGAAAGGTGAGGAATGATTAGAGCTCTTGGTTTGGAGAACGTAGAGAAAAAAAATCCCAATTTAAATCATGTAGAAAATGTGGAATTAGAAACCAATTAAAGTATCTCAATGGAACAAAGAAATGATTTATTTGTGGGAAAGAAGGACTTAAATAAATAATTTCCAAGAAATAATTAATAGTACTATGGAGGAAAAAAAAGATCGTAAGATTAAATTTCAGTAATTTTACATTAATCTAGGGGACATGTGAATTACACGAGTCAATACACTATTCTATAGGATAACCACTAGGTTATTGAAGATCCTATGATGAAATAAATGTATGTTGAAATGTATAAACGTATCAGTGATCATTTTTTATGAGATTACATTGGAAGACTTTTCTCTTGTATGTGTAACCCTGTGATTTGTTATTTAAGAATGAAATTTCAGGATGAATTATATTTTCTTTTGGGGAAATAATTATAAAGATCTATTTGGGTTTATATGATTCTTGGGTTTTAGGAAATTACACGTTATTAATTTTCAGATGAAAATGAGAGTTATGAGATAAAATTTTTGGTAAAATTATGTTATGTTTATTTTGAGAAATTTTACTCATTTTGGTAAAGTTATAAAATATCGTTTTTGAAAATGGAAAACACACAAACTATTTTACAACTCATTACATCAGATAATGTTGTGGTAATCGAACCCCCAACCAATGTGTTATTGGGATTTATCACCTACCACGGGACTACATGATGTCCCCGGTTAGTGTGACTAATTCTTATTAGTTAAATGATTTTATTGATGAATAATTAGTTGATATCTTATATTATGTTTTGTCAAAAAGATATATTTATTATAGGAAAATGATTTGGTGATTAAATGAAAATGTTATTTTAGTAGATGTTTTCTTTGTTGGAAAAACTATATGCCTAACAAATATATAATTCCATTGAATATCATTTGAGAATTAATGGTGGATTTTTTTTAATTTTATAAGAATCTATGTTTTTAGGAATATTCTAGTTATTAATGGAGAAGATTAACTTATCAAAGATATTCTGTGATTTGGTTAATTACACTTTTTTATAAGACATTAAGAGTAGTTGATATTATTTCGTGATAAATGTTATAATTTAATATGAATGATTATTTGATTAAATTATTATTATTATTGGGTTTCAATCATATGTTGGATTATATTGAAGGATTTTAAGGTCAATTTCTTATTGAGTGGTCTTTATTAAACATTGTGTATTGATTGTTTAATTTTAGAAATTATGATTAGCATTTCGGTATATAAAGGATTATCCATTTTGGGGATCATATGATCTTGTACTAACCATGTAAATTTTTTTTATCTCTAAAGACAAGGGAAATATATTGTTTAACCTTTTTGGATTACGTGATTCTCAAGAAGTTAATTCTAGCGCTTCAGATGTGACCATGTCATCTTGAATACTCATCGTTTGGTGAAAAGTTAAGTTAGTGGTAGAAATTCATTAATGGATGAAACTCTTCATAAAACCATAGAATATCTCTTTTTGTTCTTAGTCAATACTATAAATAAATTTCAAATCATTATAAAATGAAACAAAAAACAAAAAATGTTTTCCATTTAATTTTCCTACCTGGATTATAACGACTGTTTAACCCATCAAAACATTGTGGTTTTCTTGTTGTTATCTTTATCTGGATCATGTTTTCTACCATAAAATTATTTTATCTTCCATATCCATGTTTTCTTACATGGAATCCTTGAATAGGTTATCTCGGGTGACCTTTATACTTCTATTTTGTTCATTTAATGTGATAGTTTTATTGACTCTTTTTAGATGTGGGACTTTCATTGAAGTTACCAAGCCCAATTTTAAAATTGTGAGGATACAGTTTAGAAAATGGATGAAGAATGTAACACCCCAAGATTCCATGGTATGTTTTTCTTCGAATAATGCAATTGATTGCACTATATGCAACATCGACTTCTAGCACACCACGATGAATAAAACTACTCGTCATGAATAATATAACCTAATTTTTGAATATTTATATATTTTATTTTTCAAAATGGACACCATTATTTGGTTTGGAATATTAAAATTAGCTTAGGGTGAATTTTATTTGTATTTTTCAGAATTTTTCATTTATTGATGAATTGTGAAAAACAATCTATTATGGTTTAAAACCTTCAATTTATTTAAATAAATATTTATTTTATTTAAATTTAATTTAGGTAAAAATAGATACATAATACCTATATATTTTATATTTAATTTATTGGGGTCATTTTATAATAAATTTATATGTATAAAGTTTTATTGGTCATTTTAACGTCTTTTACCCACCTCCTAGACACATTTTCAAATTTTCATAAAACATAAATTTTCAACCTCTGTGAATTTAATTTCACATATTCAAGAGAAAAAGTTAAAATCAGTAAGTAAAATGTCGTTCAATAGGATGAAAATAATTTTTTGGTGAATAGTATCTTTTTAATTTTATTTACTATGGTTATAATTAATTATGGAAATTAAAGGTGAAAATGATATTATAATTACTCTAAAACATGTCATAAATCTATTGTATAATTTATTTAGACGAAATCAACCTTATAAATAAAATATTACCCTCTTTTATCAACTTCTATTAGATTTGGGTATTTATTATTAGTTTATTTAATGAAGAGTTAAAAGTGTTAAATTCAAATTTTCATAACTAAAACATTATTAATATAGTGTAATACAAAAGATAAATTCGACTAAAAATATTCAATAGGAATAAAAAAATATTTTCTACGTAATGGTATTTTATTTATTATTTTTAGATATTAAATAATTAAATATATTTATAAAACAATGATGATGCACTGATTACCTTATTAATGAATGATTACAAAATTGAAATTATGAATATCAAAATAATTATAAATAGAGACTTTTTATGAATTACACTTATTTTCTAGGTCAATATAACGTGTTATTATTTATTAAATAATTTTATTTCAAAGTATTAATGTTTTTTCGACTTTCACAAATACAAAATAACAAATAGTTACAAAATTGACATAAATAGGTTTTTACAACAAATAGTATATTGTTAATTTATTTAATATTCCAAAAAATATTAAATTCACCCAAAGGACATATATATGGTTAGATATGTCAATATTTAACAACATGGGTTTCTGTTGGCTTTTTATAGTAAGTTTATTTACCATATATTATAATAATTCTTGAATACATGGTAAAACATAAACTCTTTAAATAAGAGTTAAATCTATAATATAAGGTTAATATGGTGACCCAAAGATGTCTAAAACCTACTAGTTGAGATTTTTTCGACCCCACTCCTCCATAGCCAAGAAATAAATCATTTTTAATCCACTATAAACATAATATGATTGTATAACAAATTAATATTTCAATCTTTTCATAAAGTGACACACCACTCTCTTCTAAAAGGGTACTTCCCCATCCATCAAAACCAGACCTCCAAAGCCATTTGAATGGAACTAAACATACTAAAATATATTTCTAACTTCTCTCAATTCAACCTAGAGGCATTAAATTTATCAAAAAGGTGACCTAAGGATCCCTTTTGATCAAATCAAATGGAAGCACCAGAAGAAGAGGTAATAATTTATTTACCTCTTTCAAAGTTCTTTTCTTCTTCAACATCCTCATTCATTGTTATTTTCATTAAAATTTAATAATTCCATTACCTTATACATGTTGTGATGTTATAATATATATGGTACAATCATGTTCATTATTCAATCTATCCTATGAATGAAAAAGTCACCAGAAGTGCATACATATAGCTTACTGTCTCCACGTCGTGGTGTAGATTTTCATTCAACACATATTTATTTGGATGGATATAATAATCAGTATAGCTGATTTAAATAATAAATATAAAATTTTAATGATTCTTTATAGTTAATATACAATCCAATTACATACTATTTCACCATCAATATAATGTTATTGTCTCTCATGCGTAAATACAGATTACTATATCCAATAATGAGATGACATTCTTTCCCCATCATAACCATTCAAGAATAATTTTCCTCTTATGAATAAATTTATTTTAGGAACTTAATTTAACTATTTATATGAATCAAATACATTATATCCATAAAAAACATGACTTACGTATGAAAACATATAAAGTAAAAGGAATCATTTTAGAACTGAAACAATGATACTACTGAAATATTATTAACAAAACAATATTAGAAGATCATATATGATATAATATTCATTATACAGTTCTTGTATAATTTAATTAAAATTATTTAACTATTATAAATGAGATAATGAACCCTCAACCATGTAAAAGTACAATGTAAGAGGTTTTCATCTCACTTTTTATTCCCATGTGATTCATGCTATATTTGCGATAGTTTTCTTGTTTGTGGTGTATTTACATCCCAAGATAATAGTCTAGGTGTAATATACATTAATTTATTGGTATTTACATCTTCATTTTATGATCATTATTCAATGGGGTTTCTATTATTTATGTTACAAATTCGTTAAGGGGATTTCTAATTTCAAATTCAACTCATTGGGTTTAAGAAAACTTCATTGATTATTTTACTCAATGATTATGTGTGAAATAACAATGTATTTAATCATGTTGTAATATCCACTCCCATTTGTGTGTATATAATTTTGATAAACATAATCATTACATTGATAAATTCTAAAATCATCTATATGAACTTGAAAAGAGTAATGTTAACTCAATTTCCATTCAATGAGTTAAACATCGAAGTCATTGGTGTTGTTTTTACAAGAATATGTGTGAATGTCATCTATTTTATTTACACTTAATATCCAATCATATTGAGTTTATATATATTATTCAAACATAATTATGTTGTTGATTTATCCTTAAACTAAGTATACAGTCATTATAAGGGATTTCATCTCAATTTACATTCCATGGAAACTTATTTTTTGTTAGGAACCAATTCACTTTTATATGCCATATATACTATACTTTTACCTAATATATCATGAATACCTTTATTCTCATGATATTATAATGTTTTTATTATATAAATTTTTTGTATTCAAGAATCTATCTTTTGGTAAGGAACTCTAACTAATATTTCATTTTAAATATTTTTTTGATTTAATATTTTAAATAATTCTCATTAATTTCTATGTTTTAAAAACGGTGTTGTGTATTTATTTATATAGACATGAATTTTTTAAAAATAAAATTCCTTTTAAAAGTTTGACAGTGGTATGGGGAACTTTGATTCAAAAATATATTTTTAGCTACTTCTTCATAAACATTGAGATGATTAAATTCATTCAAGAAAAAGGGATATTTCCCTCAAATAGATTTACTAATTATTTTTATCTATGTCAATATCCATCATTATTCTTTATCGAGGTCTATTATTATAATATATTCGTCCACATTGTATTGAATTTGTTATGTTTGACTTTGGGTATGCTATTTTTATACCAATCATGGTTTATGGATAAAGTGTTAACATTTCTTATGCTTGTTTTTATACGAATGTTTATGTTATCATTCAACCATTTTATATGAAAAATGCAATGAACATAGTATGTGATGGGTGGAGTCGCTATAGCTTCTTCAATGCTTAGGTAGATCTCAGGAGACAAACTGGTGTCTTGGCATAAGGCCCTATGAAAATCTTATTTGTAGTCTTCATACGAGGCTTTCACTATGTTGTTTTGATGTCTGTTATTATAAATTCCATCATTATGAAATTAGCTATTGATATTACATGTGATTATTCATCGAGAATAATATCCATGATAATAAGAATATGGAATTATTTGATTAATCATTTCCATATTATAATGATGTTTTATTTTAAAAGGCTTTTTTGTCTTATACATTACCTTAAATGTTTATGATTATTTATAATAGTTTCTGCTATACTTTTATCCCAACTATGCATCTGAGCTCTCCCTTTTCTTATTTTTATTTTTCCTATGATTTGAAGAATTATATTATGATTAACCTAAAAAGAAAGGCCCATGGATATGAGTGTTTTCAAAAGGGACACACTGTTTTTTTAATTCCTTATATAATTTAAAATGTTATGTTTGCATCTAGTACTTCCAAGGATACTAAAAGAACCAGTATATTGAGACATGATCTCTTGTAATCATGGAAATGTTATGTAATAGTACACTGAATATAGGTAACTATGGTCGGGAATTATAGTTTTACACACATCACATAAGTTGAATAACCTTACCAATGTAAAATGTTTTTTTCGAGTATTTTCCCCAACATCTAGGTTTGTAAGTATACATAGTAGTCCACCCCATGTTCTTTATTTTCCCATTAAGAGTAGTGTATGTGGGTATTGGTACATGGAGGGTAAATTCATGATTGGTGGAAGGAAATTACCTTATATCAATAATTTTCATGGTAAACTACTATCTTGGGTATGAATTTTAGGAAGATGGGATAATGGATTGGTATTTATTGTGGGGCCATGTATGGTAGAAGGATATCACGAGGCTAATGACTTTCATGTTCCTGATAACTTACTATATTTTCAAAATGATACATATATGAAATATGGATAAATGTTTTTAGATATGGATGTGGGGGTTCAGTTGTTTATTTATTCCAACATAGGATGTTGGTCCCTTGTAATGTATGATGAGTGTAGGGTTGACACCCCACAAACATCAAATCTATATAAATATGTTATTGAAGATCAATACATTTGATTTTGGGGAATGAGAGTGGAGAATAATTGTGGATGTTCTTGTAGGGAACATTTGAATATATTAATTTTGAATTGATTAATTATATTACATGAAGAATTGCCAACGAGCATGTACTAATGTGGTACAGGCTCAGGCATGGCATCAAAGTGTCCCAAGATCAAATTCGGGCAGGGACTAATTTCTGGGTTAATATAACAGTGTCAGATTGTAGTGGTGGGGACACTGTAATAGTGGAGGCATTGTTGTAGAAACTATAGTAGCAATGGTACTTTAGTTGGTAATGTAGCAGCCCAGGTAGTGTAGCAGTACTATTAATTGAGGGGCCCTTTGGGCAAAGAAGGGCTTCCAAGCATATAATTCAGGCCACTTGGGTTGGACCTTCGGGCTATGTAATGGGTCTCCCTCTACCCAGTATAAAGTGTTCTTTTCATTAAAATAATAAAATGAGGCTTCGACCCCATTATTTAAAACAATTATATTAGATAATTAATTTCGTGACAGTAAGTTAATGGGGTTGGGTGGTAGTTGTCCATATTGGTTCTCATAAATTCTAATGCTTTTTACAAATAATATTGTACGATTATTTCAAATTATAATGAGAGATCATGGGTACAATCCTACTATGTATGCTTGTTATACTCACCAATAAATATATATATATGGGTTTTTACATTTCTTGGGTGTGTTTGATAACTGAGTTAAACATAAATATCATTGAGTTGGGGACTACTGTTGACGTCAGTGGATATGAATTTTTTTATGTATTTTCATTTGGAGTGTTATATTTATCAATAATTTAAATATTTAAGGATTATAATGTGTAATGGGATATTTATATAAAAGTTTTTATTAGTGGGTTTATTTATGTTTTCTAGGATTTAAAAGGGAAATTATTTTAATTTTCATATTCTATAACCGTTTTGGTATTTGTCAAACATAGGTATAATTTAGGTAGCCCTCAAGGGTCATGTTAAAATATACTATAGGCTCATGATTTTTTTCTAATGGGGTTGGTTCATTAACTAAAGGTATAAAAAATTTTTACTAATAAATAAGATGTAGATTACATTTTGGGAATATTGAGGATTGTGCAGTTTGGTAGGGAGGCTGCCAAAGTTGAACATAGTTTTTGATGCAAGGAAGGTATACCATATATGATTTAGGATCATTGTGATTATTTTTAACAAAATAATGATATATAATCTCACTAAATATAATAATAAAACCGGATTTTCTTAGATAGTAAAAAATAAGATGGGTACATGCTGCATTAATGATCACCATTATGTTTAAATTGGGGTGATTGGGGTGGGGATTTAAATAAATATTATTAGATAAAGTTTATTGAATTATTTTTTTCTACAGATCTTAGTAATTTTTTCCTTTTTTAATAGATGTCTGATAAAAAATGATTATATGTGGTTTAGATGTGTGAGGTTTAGTAAGCTGACCTGATTGATCATTGGATGGATGAAATAAGCATTGATAATAAGATATGGAGAAAAATATTTTATGGGTTCCAATGTTAGGATATGGATATGTATGAGTTGGAATTTATTATTTTTATAGAGATAATTACTGAAGGTGCATGAAATTTCTTTTAACTTGATTTGCTCTATGGTAGACTATAAGGTTATGGTCACTATTACTCAATTGTGGGGAGAAACAGGGTAATGGAAGATATTAAATCATATCTAGTAGAAAAAGGTAGTTGTTTTATGGGATGATTTGAAGTTATAATTTTTTAGATATTATATATTCGATTATGCAGGTATTCTTAAGGTAGGAGTTGCTATCTCAGTAATAGTTGAAGTAGAATTATGTTTCACCATGATGAAATTGTGTTCTTAGAGTTCATCTTCTTGTTGTCCCTCATCCATTGGGACATAGATATAATAACAATAATGTAAGTGGTTACCAAAAAAGAAGAGAAACAATCATTGACACCTTCATGTTATGGATACGCCGGTGCCATAGAGGCTATATATCATTTGAGGTACCCTCTATTTATCTTTTACCATTGTTTATGAATTTTTTGAGTGGTTTAGTAATTTGTTATAGCCTCTATAGTTCATTCCATGGGGTCAAGATAAATATAATTTAAGTTAATATGGAATTGGATATGCTAGTTAGAGTTTAGATGAGTCTACATGACATGTGTTGTGGTTGTGAGCTGATGATCAGGAAACATTAGTTGTCTAGGAATTTCTTCCTGTTTAAAATTACAACATATGATTGTATTCATTTTATAAATTGGATGTATTATGTGTATTCCTTTATTGACATAATTCAAGTATAGTTTTCTTCATTTATTAGTAGATCTAGTGTGTATTGTTCTTTCGTGGATGAGATCACCAGATGGGTCATAGATATTATGGGTCATTGTTGTCAGAGTTAGAATACATATCATTAGATTCAATAAGAGTGTATGTTATGGAGTTTCCTAGAGTCATAGAGGATTTCAATGATGTTTTTTATGTTGGTGTTTTTGAACATATTCTCTTGATAAGATTTCCATTTTGTAAAACATTAATGAATTGTTGCCTCTCTAATTTCAATGGATCCATATCAGATGAAACCATTTGATTTTTAGGAATTTAGGATTCAAGATGATGCTATAATGTAGAATGTATTTATTCAATATAGTGCATCATCATATGATTATCTCATGTTTCATTTTCTTAAAAATAGAACAATGGTCTACATTTTTATATATACTATTAGAGATTGATTTTGGTGATCATCACAAATTATAACTATCTTCCAAGGATGCGTAATTTTTGACTTTTTGAAGCGATCCAAGTGGTCTTTGATGAGTGATTTTTAGTTAGAGTATCATCATATGAGATTAAGGTAGGATGATTTCCTGAAGGCTATATTCTTCTGTTAATATGGTCACTTCTTGATTGTTGTTTTTTCATTCAGTTTCATGAACACCCTATTTATTTTCATGGGACTTATAAACATCACTTTTTGTGAGATCACGGATTAGATTATGGTAATGTTTAATTATGAAATCCTAGTATACTCAACACAATTAGTGGTGACTATCAATAACAAACATGAGTTTACATACGTAGATATTAAATATTATTTTATGAACATTCATTAGATTACACATACACAAGACAATAGATTATAAAATAATTGTGCCTTTTAAAAATCGAAATCAAAACAAATAGGGTCATAATATTTCTAAATTATCTCTCGCATAGTTTCTATCATCTGACACACTTTTTAGACATATCACATGTAATAACCACCTTCAATTCCTCGAGAAAAGAATCATATGAAAGGATTATCTTAGACAATCGATAAGGGTAAAAAAGTGATATAAATTAACATAATATGGTCATAAGTGTATAAGAACATGATCAAGACATATAAAAACCATAATGTTGATATCAAATATCAAAATATTTATTCATTGCATAAATAGATTTAGATTATAATAAAATAATCATAATGAAATCAAATACATGAAATTATGGAAAACACATAATCATAGGAAATCATTTCTATAGTAGTCTAGGATAATTTCCAAGAATATAATGTCAGAATTGGTTCACTCCATAAACCATCTTATAGTCATGTTCCCCTCTTAGGACTATCATTATTGACCTAGTTACATATTGAATTGGGTTCACTCCCCATTTGATTACAATTTATCTCATAACAATTCAATATTTACCTAATGAATTAGAGGGAGATATAGTTCCCAAACATCACATAATAAAAATAATACAAATGTGTTCCCAAAAATAATAAAATATTCATCATATCAGGACCTTTGATGATATATGGGTTTTATAATCCTTACATCATAGCAAATCCCATGGAACATAATTAGTTATATATATATTTCATCATATCACAACCAATGGAAAATAAATTGGTTTCATAATAATTTATTAATCATAATAATAAATCATCAATAGAAAGAATAAGATGAAAAAATATATCATATCACTATTAAAACACAATAAACACCAAATATTTTTTTCCTCGATTAATAGAAATTCCATAAAAATCTCTAAAAAATTCATTTGGGATACATCATTTACATTATGAAAATAAAAATTTAAAATATAAAAACTACCCAAATATTAATGAAAATATTATTTATAAACTATTATTTTATTATTAAAATGGTATTTTTAAAATATTTAGTGTTCCTGATATCAGAAAATTTACTTCATGGTGTATATTTTAAAATAATTAATCCGTTCACATTTTCATAACAATTCAGAAGATAATCAATTTAAAAACAATAATATTCATTTTAAAACAAGTTTTTAAAAAATTTAAACAATGAAACAATTAATTTAAAAAATCGTAAGATATTTTTAAAAATATATTTAATTTTTATTGAAAACACCCATATGGAAGGAAAATAATTTTGAACCAAAGAGTGAAATAAAAATGATTTGTCTTTAAAAAATTCATCACTTCAATTATTAAAAAGATGAAAATGAAAGAAAAACATGTATTCTTATGTAGTAACCATAGGATATAAAAATTCATGAGATTAATTGGTAATATATAATATTTTATTTTCATTAGAGACACTATCATAAACAATTAATATAAATAAATATATTGTCGCATAACATTTTACCACTTTTGTATCTTATGAATCATAAGAACCATTAAATAAAAATATAAATAAGAACTGTTAAATATCATTACATTTATTAAATTAATTATATAACATGTTAATGGTTAGTATATATACCTTATAAATGAATATAGTTTGATAATATATCTTATTTCCCAAAGAAGGCAATTTGAGACAAAAACCCCTTAACAAAAGTCTTCAAATCCATAATAAAGGTTAAAAAATAATTTATAATAAAAATAATTTTATTTTAAATATATTAAAATTCCATAAAATATTTATAATACCATATATTATTTAATTATTATTTTTATTACACGTTTATCAACAATTCTATATTAAAATCATGTTTTGATTAATAATTGATCCATCTTCTGTGTATATTTTTGTTTGGTATTTTTGATACATTTAATTTTAAAATAGTTAAACCATAAAAATAATGTTAATCATAATATTAATATCATATATGTTCATTATATTTGTATTTAAAGTAATCTATTAATGATAGAAATCGAAAATGAATTACATTATTCATTGAGACGGTAACCTGTATGTAAACAAGAATGTTGTTTCCATTTTATTGATATATTAGACCAAAAGAAGATAAATAATGTATAAAATTTAAATATTCATTATTATTTTATATATATCACGTGTATTCATAAAATTTATATTTTATTACCTTCCAGGAAATCCTTTAGTGAATAATTAATCACATCACCTAGTGGGGTAGTTGTCCTCCTCACATGTGAATGACATTATCATCTATAAAATGGACGGTGACGAAAGTATAAGAAATATTTCAATTATAAAATTATTAATACTTCATTATTATCATATATAAATATAAAATTAATCTTTATTACCTTCCATGTACGGTGTATGTGAAAAAATAATCAAATCGCTTTGCAAGGATGTAGTTTTCCATTCAAATGAGCAACATCATCATATTCCATGTATAAGGGAAAGTAAGAAAGTATATGTGATATTATAATTGTGTAGATAAAATTATATAATATATATATATAATATAATAATTGTATACATCATTATATCCATCCAAATGATATGGTGATGAAGAATGAATTACATCGGTTCGTGAGGTGGTAGTCTGCCTTAATCCTTACCAACGCTTTCATTTCTTATTTTTAGGGACATGGGATTTTTGTAGTTACTGAAAATAAACAATATAAGTAAATTTAATATAATAATTTTGTAATATCATAATTTTTTTCATAATATTTTATGTAGATGGAAGGATAAATAAAATAAAACACTCAGTTTAGGACTCTACATCTTCTTCGAAAAACATCATTAGGTTTTCACCAAAAGCATTTATAAGAAGTATTTATGATAAAACAAGTCATATTTTATGACTTAAGTTATGTAAATATATTATTATTTCAGGCCATTTCAATGCCACTGGTTTTTTAATTGTGAATAGTAGAGGATAGGGGAGGCCATTTATATGTGGGGAAGAAAATACACATGGAATTTTTAAAAAGAATAAAGTGTAACCACATTTTTCACTTGAAAATTTATAAAATATTGATCACTATAAACACTTATAGGTTGTAATATCTTAATACATCCAAAAAATGTTCTGTCAAATGTATTATATAATTTTATTGATTATTTTTTTAGATTAACCCCTAGTAAAAATATTTTATCTAAAATAGCGTTAATTAATTTTTACGGTTTTAAAAATTCATTATGGTAAAAACATATGTTTAACATATTGTATAAAATTATTTCTACTTATTCAAAATATGTAATCCATTTTTAAAAATTTAATTCACTGAATTGAAAGTATTCAATTTAAAATTAAACTCACCGATGTGATTAAAAATCAATTTTCCATAGAAACAAGATTCTGAAGATAAAAAAGTTTATTATATAAAAATTCAATATTAAATTGACTATAATGAATCATATTGATTTAATTATATTATAACTGAAATTATTTTTATTTTAAACTACTTTTTTTATAACCATACTAATTCGTTATATAAACAATTTGTATTTTATAAAAATAAATAATTATCACTATTCATTGAAAAAGTAATCATTTTAGACTGAAAGAATTGATTTTTATTGTAGATAATGGATGTGGAAAAAATATTTCATGGAGTAAAAAAATGGTGGAGGATAAGGGAATATCTTTTAATAATGATATTATATTCCTTAGGAAGAGAGACCAAACTAATGTAAATAGATATCATCTATTTAGGATCACCTCTACAAACTAAGGTATTTGCCATAATGTTTCCCTCCCTCCATGTGTGCTTAACCTTAATTCCTTGGTTTATCATCCTCTATAACCTTTTAATAAATTATTACATCTTCCATGGTGTAGTTAATGTACCATGGATCAAACCAACAAGGTTATTGGAGTCTATTTCAGCCTTTCAGATAATAATGTTGTATAACATGTATAGTTCCAGGCCACTAATAATTTCAATGACATTATCTTCTAGAGAGTTATCAACTCCAAAGAAAAAAAAATTACAACCAAGAGAAAAGTGTGATTCTATAACGTATAGTACTTATACCTCTAATTATTCCCCCAACACACAATCCATCCAAATTTATTTTTAGTCCTTCAACAGGAGGACTACAATTCACCGATACCCCCCTTGATGCTTCCCATATTCCATATGCCCACCCATGGGATTTGCTACATCAAGGATGGAGAGGCGTACCCATGGGGCTGAAGACCACCCCATCCAGCCACCAACGAGTGAATCTGAATCTGTATAAGAGTCTTAGATTATTACATCCCTTCCCATGATTTTTTGTGTACTTCCTAAACGATCCAGCATGTAGATGAGAAAATAATGCTCCAGTTTTAGAATCCATATTGTTGGAATTTCCCCCCCCCCACGACATTTCCAATAATTACTCCATCAAAAAATCCCCACAACCTATAACCCTATATAATTTTTAAGGTACAAAATATCCTCACCACCACTTAACTAAATAATAATAGCTTACATGCTGAGTCAATGCTCAGAGAGGTGGAACACCATCATCGGTATTCCAATGTGATCTTTCTTTTATGAGGGTAATCATCCGTCAGTAGGTCCTGATTTCTCGTCCTCCAAATTAAGATGTTCATTTTCATTAGATTATATATTCACTAGAATGTAATATCCCATTTATTATTTACACTACTAATATGCAACCTATTGAGAACATATATTCCATTAAATTCACATGAAATCGAGATAGATAGTGAATATTTATCTATTTATTCTACAAAAACTCTATTCTCAAATAGTTTCTATTACTGGGGGTCAACTATGGAATTTTTGGAGGATGGGTAATTAAAGGACTCCATGCATATGATATCTGAAATATGTTAAGAATGTTTTTAAAGGGGTATATTGCACTAGTTATCTATCCAGAACCATATCTAACCTCATCCCACAACACATAAAATATTATCCTCCAAAGCCTCTAGAAGTTCGAACATGATCCAATATAGCATGAATATATTCCTTTCCCAAATAAAATCACTATCAATAAATTTTTCCAAATATATATATTCATCATAAACCATTCCCATAGGTTCTTCCATTAAATTATTTCCTATGCTTATTAGGAATTCATGGGTTGCATTGTCTCAGAAATATCCTGGAGGTTGATACCCGCCCTTCACTGATTGGTCATTCCAATTTTTCCATCATTCTCAATGACACCATAAAATTTAATTTTCATCCTAGAGAAATATTTTCATTATATTATATAGAATATAAATTGTTTCTTTTATAATACTCAATGATAGAAATGGCATGCTTCTCTATGGATGATATAACACAACTAATCAAGGTACAATGGCCACGAAATGACAAAAAGATGGTTTTTGAGTTGCATATTTGAGCAAATATGTTCTTAAAGATCTCATAAAAAATGGTATTTTTTACCCTTCCATTTGAAATTGGGGAAAACAAGTAAATGAAATGGATTTTTCCCTATATTATATCCAGATTACATTGGATATCATTAGATAAGTGAACCAAACATATTTTTTAGATATATACTTTTCACTTTTCAAAATTAATATTCTTCTTAATTTTCAATCATTATTCTCCCATTATTTTATTACATCTATTAATAAACTTTTTCCTACCATTAATAATGAATAAAATATCATCGAACAACATTAAGTGGGAAACCATGATATTCCCTTCGTTATTTTTGTAAGGAATAATGGACCCCTTCTCCGCATAGATCAATGTACTATGTGAAATTTCATCATGTATGATGATTAATAGATTAGGGGATAAAGGGTCACCCTATCTTAAGACACATACCATTATGAAGATTCCAATGTTCCTCTCCATGAATGAAGTAGACATCCACAGAGAATCAACACATATGAACATTAGGTCACTCACCCATTCAAAATAACCCAATCGTATATTTACTCAGAATATGTGCTCCAATCATGTTTTTTAAAACCTTATCCATATCAATTTTTATAAAAAAGATAGATCGTACATATTTTTTATTGATATTTTCACCATTTCTTGGGGGATCCCCATCTATCATTGTATATCCCTCCCATGAATGAATCCATGATTCCCCTATGCCACAATCCTGGGAAAATCCATTTGACACTCATATTAACAATGATATATGATATTTTGTATAAAATGTTACATTATCATATTGGTTGATATTTTATTAATGATTTAGGTAGTTTAACATTTAGAAATAGAACTACTATTTGGACACAAGCTGATATCTAGAGACCCCTTTGAAGTAATCCAACACAACATCCCTGACATGTGGCCCAACAATGTTCCAATAATCCAAAAAGAAATAGGTATGAAACCCATATGGTCATTGTGTGATATCCATATTCATACTCATAACAACTTCTTTAATATCATAATCTAATGGAAAGAATCATATCTCTATTTTCCTCATACTCAATCATGATAGGGATGTACTTCTAGAAACTTATGACTCTAACCTTCTACCTCTGACCACTCTAGTCACTAGGTTTTGCAAGGAGGGTTTTGAGTTTATCTAGACCTAAGCTCCAAACAATGTCAGAAACCTCTATAAGTCACCTTTCAAGAAGATGGACAATAATTTTCCTATTAAATTGTATTTCCTTCATGGAAGCCTGAATGTAGGCCATGTTCTTATTCCCCTACTTAAGGAACATCACTATTAATGTTTCTAAGAATACCTTTCCATTTCCAAAATATTCCATGCATAAAATGTTTTCTGATCATTCAGTTCGACAATGAAATCATACTCCCAAGCTTTTTGAGGGCCTATGTCAAGCCTTTCCCTATCCTTATGAATAACCTTCCTGGTACTATCAAAACTATTCATGTTTTTTGTTCCAAGACTAAACGTCTCTCCTTATACACATTAATCTAACAGTTATGCAATTCCAGTGGACTCCATTATCCTATTGAAAATAGTAGTCACCCACTATTTTCATAAAACCCTCATTTCTATTCCAACTAAATGAGTAAATTAAATGATTAGTCCCTCTATTTTATTTTATATTTTTATCCAAAACGGTCAATGATTCGAAAAATACCTCGGATGATTATTAATCATCGATTGGGGGTTGGAGTCAATTATTTGACCTTTACCCCAGAAATGATGAATCCTTTTCCATATATACCTACAACCCCATTAGTTGTTACACAAAGTAAATAGTCCACTCATAAAGACCATACCATCTTGACCATTGTCTGTAGTGAAGGAATTGAAATATTTTATGGCAACACAATAATTTCACATATCACCCATTTTCTCCGGATTTCCCTTAATCATGTTGAAATCAACTATAATAAACTAGTACAGGTTTCCTATGAAGAAGTTTCCAAGGGATTTACATAACTCTATCATTCCATTATCTTCATAGTTAACCAAAACAATGGACCTTAAAATATCTAGGTCCCCTATTTTAACATTATTAGTGGCTCACTGTGATGAAGCTTCAACCAATTCCTACTCAACTCAAGGTTTCTGGAAAACCCAAATATAATTATTTAATGGGAAACATGAATTGAATTGTATAACCCCTTGTTATGAGAAAATAAATCAATGAGACCAACTATTTTTGTTGATTCAATTATAGTAAGTGAAAAAAGATGAAGAAGGCGATCTTCATTGAAGATGAAGGCACTCTTGGACCAAACTCCCAGGCCCCTTACACTCCACACTATTATGGAAATAAATATTGAGTGGGAGTGGTTGATTTTCATCAGTACATTAAACTCACATTGGAAACTGTGTTGTACGACTGATTATCTTTACCTAAAGATTGGGTTACTACACCACATTCCCTTGGAGTAAATCTGGCCTTCTTATTACCTTATTCCTTATACCCATGAAACTCAATGCATGATTCAATGTCTCCAAGAACCATTGAAGCTGCAAAATGATTTATTGAGAATTCTTGGCCATAATTCCATTCCACAAGATAAAATCTCTTTCCCCCATAAAAATAATTCCCTTGGAAGTAGGAGTGGATGGCACCAACCATCCACTACCACATCCCTGTCTGAGATACACACCTTATATGATGTCAAGTAGTTTCGTTGATTAGTAGTAGACCCATCTAGCTAAATCATCATCTATTTACATAGAGATATCACGTCCCATATATCATGTGATGGACCTAAAAACAAAGGAGTGGTTAAATGGAAGAATAGAACCGAGGAGATATCTTTGGATATCAGTAGCCTTGAGATAGTTGGGAAGAAAATGAAGCCAAAATCTAGTTGTTACGGGTTGTTTTCATAACCATTTCAAAAAAATACAAACCCAAAGACCGAAATGAAATTAACATGTGGGTGCACCATCCAAATTTGAAAACATTGAAAATTTCCTTATCCCACCCATGGAAACCTAAGTTGTCTCTACTCGTTCTACTATGGGTTATTAGAGCATCCTATATTGACACTGAGAATGATATTCATCATTCGTCACTACACTAAAATTGTTAATATCTGTGGACACATGCTAGTCACGAAGTCCCAAAGACTCTTCATTATCGAAAACCAGGATATTCACCAATTAAATGATAAAACGGGTTGTCATGTCCTCCTCCAAATATCCAAAGAGTGAAAATTCATATAATAGTAGGAACTATGTCCAGCTGGAGCCTACTAGTGGATCATTTTACACCAAAAGAATCCTTAACTACCTCTAATATGGACACATAGTGGTAAATATGGATTTAAATCCATATCAATTAATATTAATGGAGAAGCCTCTGTTTTTTGAAGTGGGTATCCTCATTAAGTAAAAATAAACTCCATAGTGCATTCCCCTCCTACAACAACAACATTAGATTTTGGAACAGGAGATGTGAGCCCAGTAATTTGACCCAGACCGCAGTTAGAATAGATTACCTCCTGCGGTAAGAGTCCCAAGACCAACGAGATAATTAAAAACTCTAGGATCTATATCACCTCTCATATATTGACCATGCTTTGAAAAATTCTCCCACGTGTTTATGATAGTGAATAAGATATATCATGAAATGATTGAAACCACAAAAAGTTTCAAGAGACCCCACTAACCACCAAATTTTTTGATGAAATCCATGGATGGTTTTTCAATTATAAAAGAAACCAACAATGTACAACTATGGAAACTCACAAAATCATTAAATTAATGTTTGAAAATGTCAATAGGTGGAAACCAATACACACGATTTATGCACTGAGGGTAATCCAAGATTGGAGGAACAATGGGAAGTCCCTCAAGAACTGATTTCCCCCATACCAAGGACCCCACAAAAAAATGTGTACCCACCACACCCTCCCAAACAAAAATCCCTTCATCCCCACTGGTGGGTGGGGGGAAATCATTAATCCCCTCTAAAAATGACCATATTTCTCTTGAAACAATATCGCTAGTGAAGTAACAAGAAAATGAGGAAGAGACACCATTATCCATTTACCCTTTTAGAAAAAGAATTTCTGAAATTCATCCTAATATATTTTAGAATTTTTTATTTCATAATTTATGTTTTTTATGTAAACAACATTTTCTAAAGGATTTTAAAAAATAATTTTATTATTTGTTCACAAAAATATATAAATAAATTTTTGGTGATAAAAATTGTTTTGAAACATATAATGACTTTACCAAAAATTATTTAAATTTTAATAATTTTTTCTATTATATAGAACAATTGGAATTTATGTTTGAAATGACATTATTCATATTCATAGAATAATTTTTAAGGTCTAGGTCATAATTTCCATAATAAATATTAATATAAATATTGTTGTTTTCGATGCTTTCACTGGGACGTGCGCATCCATCTGTGGGGAGGAAGCAATGCTTGTTACCCCGCATTCCCGTTTTCCAAAGGCAGGCAGCATCCGTTCCTTATTCAGGGACGTCTACTCCTTGATTGAAACCAGGACGAGGGTATGTTGGCTCTTCCTTCCATGGATTCATCCTCAGAGCTTGTCACCAAGTCCGGGTCTCACTCATAGATTTAAGACGGGTTCGTGAGGCTCATTCCCGACGCCATATCTACATGGATTCCAGTTAATTACACTGCGTCCATCAAGGCACTCCAAAGGGTCTCATCGGGGCTGTAACCTTCGGTGAGGAGCATGGTCATGTTGGGATGTCATTGGCATGTATGTCTTATGTCCCTTATCACAGGGATTCTCGAGGGCACGGAAGCTCGAGGCATCCCAAATCAAACGCGGGGAAAGTGTACCATCTGAGGTTTTCCTCAGCTTCCCATTTTTAACACGGGTTATGTCGCGAGTTTAACATCTTGCGGAGACGGATCAGGTTGAAGGACCACTATGGGGAACACCGATGTTGGGGCCAGCACGTGGGCGGCTTCCCAGATGTCATGGAGTGGGATGGGGTGGAATGATCTCAACGAGATGTGGTGGCCTGGGTGAGGATCAGCCTGGATGGTGGAGTGATGGGCTTGAACCTTGTGGAGGATTCCTATATATCCCCATGGCAGGGAATCAATCTCTGTGTAGTTCAGTGGTATGGTGGGACACCTGGAGAGGTGACCCGTGAGAATGAACGCATGGATTAGATTCCGGAGGAAGTAAGATATTCGGTCTACGTCATGAGCTTCCCAAGGCACATGGGCTCAGGGGGGGAATTCATGATGAGACGTGGGTGTGAGACATGGGGCTTAAGCTTTGAGACGACTCGAGATAGGGAATATAGTTTAACGTCATTCAGGATGAGACATAGTTTAACATCACGTGGGACGAGGGAATATAGTTTAACGTCATGCGGGACGAGGAATTTGGGGATTACACTCTGAGGTGGTCCATGGTGGGTATGGGGCTTACGCTCTGAGGCGCCGCATGGTGGTCAGGGAACCGACGTGGAGGGGTCGGGTCGACCGGGTGGTGGACTTAAACCTCGTGGAGGCTTCCTACATACCATGCATTAGGACAGATCAATGTCCACGTAGTTCGCTGGGATGGGGATTACACTCTAATGTGTACCAAGAGGTTTTCATGGTCGATGCTCACTCTAAGCCCACGTGAGTCATGCTCGGTGTGAGAAATAAGCGGTAGCAGGGACCAGACGATTACGTCACAAAGGGTGCATCCGTGAGAAGTGGAATGGGGCTTACATGTTGAGTGGCCCAAAGAGGAAACAGGGGCTTACACGTGGTTACCAGCCCTTGGTGTCGGGCCTTACTCTAGGGTGGGGGCCCATGATGCGACAAAGCGCAATGGGGAAAGGACTCTACTGGACTTGGCAGGGGGAAGTATGGAGATGCACGGGTGCAATCATCTGTTGAGAGGCTAGGGGATTACGCTCTTAGGCGGCCCTTCCCCCGCGGAAAAATGCCACACAGACAAGGAGGATCTCATTCCAGGTGAGGAAGAGTCCATTATCATGGAGACGAGTGGGCATAAAGAATGCCCGAGCTGGGGGGACCCTGCGTGCGAAGCACGAGGTCGGACCACAGTTTAAAGTCATGTGTTAAGGATGAGGTGCTTAGCAATTTAACGTCCTGAAGCTTGGAAGATGTGGGTTTGCTCCACACCCCTAGGGCTTACATTCCCAACGCCCTCTACCCCTTGTGGGATGGAGAGAAAAGACAGGCCGATAATGAAGGGGGGTTGCAGGGTGAACCATTGAGGGGTCCAAGTTAGAGTGGCTATGTGAAGAAGCAATAGCCCTTAGCGTGCCTATGTGGAGAAGAATAAGGCAAAACAACACAATAGGAAACACAGCCCAAGAGACCATGAGGTTACTTTGAACGATCCTGGAAGGCCGTATGGGAAAACAATGCATGGCGCGCATTCCTTGCAGGGGAGACATCAGGTGCCGGTGCAGAGAGGAAGCCAAGGGGCGTCAAGGTGAAGGGTCCTGGGTTTTGCACCCAATGACAAGTTTTGCACTCAAAACACGGGGATGGCACGCAATAGGGACAGAATATTGCGTGGATATGGGATTGCGTGCAAGCTAATGCGTGCGTAGAAGAGGATTGCGTGCAAGAGACAATGATCGCGTGCAAGGGATGTACTGGGAGGAGGAGGAAAATTCACTGAAGCCGGTGGATTTGCGCACAAAGGCGAACCCCGGGACAAGGTTGCACGATAAGGGGAATTGCCTGGACGTCATATTGTACCTTGGGCAAGTCGAATTGTGCACACAAGATCCGATCTGAATTCCTCAACCCCCAAACCATCGGTGGTCGCCTTCTATTTATAGGCACCCTCCAGCGCGGAATTCAGGTGACGTGTGAAATCTTCCTCGCCGGGAGCCATCGACGCGCAAAATCTCGCCACCAAGAAACGGGGCGCACAAATATTGCTCACCTAATTGGCTCAATTATGCGAATCATGGGGATTCAACGCACGCACAACAATATTTCACAGGGATCCTCCTTTATTTCGCGCACCACTTCCTGGGCCTCCGGACCGGGCCTCTGATTCCTATTATGACTTTGCTTCGTCATTTCAAAACTTCCTCTGGTAGATACAGACTTTTTTCGCGTCTACAAATGCCCCCACATGGAAATGGATCGGCGAGAGGTCGCAACAATCAGATTCCATGGGAAACGATGAAACGCTGAAATGCTAAGTCACCTGGGAATGTTGGGCGCAAAATTCCAATGGGGCACGCAAAACAACGGACTCTTGCAGAATCCTCATTCTATGCGGCGTGGAACCCTAGCCTTGCATATAAAAGGGGGAGATGTGTCCCAAATCCATAATTCAGATTTTTTTCATGCGATAGGCTTATCGGTCTCGTGCGTGATATTGCACCCGCGGCTGCGTGTAAAAATGCTCTGGAAACACGGAATTCCTTCCGAATTTTGGCAGTGTTTTCACACCTTCTCTGGATATTCTGCTCTTAACATGCTGATTCCATGCCCATATCATGGATTTCACACAACTCCTTCAGATATCGTGCAACACTCTCAGATTCCGCGCACTGCATCGTGATTTCGCGCAACTCTCGAAATATTAGAGATGGCCGTAAACCGAGTTGATGAGGGGGAAGCCGTCATTCATAGGGGCGAGATGGCGGCAATCAAAGAGGTTTATGGTGCTAAGGTGATCGTCTCCAACAACCTGACCTTGTTCAATCCACTGACTCCCGCCCATAATACATATCCCATGTCTGACAACCTCTAGATCTCGGAACATTGGCATCCTGGAAGAGGTGCCGCTTCCAGGCTTCGAGGTGGACACGCTATGGTCATCGGTGACCCGGGAGGAGAGCTTCCTCGCTACAACATCACTAACAACGGTCATCATTCCAGGGGAACTAGACATATGGACGTATATGTCCTGAAACCAAGGACTAGGACCATTACCGGGGACGAGCCTGCTTCAGAGAATTCTCCGGCCCTCTACGTGAGCATATTTCGTCAGAGTGTCATGAATTACACGAAGGGATGGCAGAAGGATTGGGACTTGAGGTACGGGGGAAACTTCACCAGCGAATGGGCCTGGGCATTCTGGGTTCACCATAACTGCGACCAGTTCGTGGATGAACTGCGGTATATTGTCCTGTTCGAGGTGGTATGGACATCGCATTTCCACTTCCACCGTCAACCTGAGCTCGTTTGGAGCTATTCACCTGGTGGCCTCCTGACACCAACACATTCCACCTTCATCATGGGGAAGTTGGCATCAGTATCTGGGATGTTCACTGCATCAGAGGTATCCAATTGGAGGGCTACCAATATGATGAGTTTGTTCCTCCATGGAATACCTGGGGAGACAGGTCGCTGATGCCTATGCTGATGTGGCACCTATTGGAAATGGCCAAAGAGAGGTTGGGGGTCAAGGACTTCCTGAAGGAAATTGCCTAAAAGGGTTGGTTCAACCTATTCCTTGAGAAGGATCTGGCCGTCAAGATTCCTGGATGGGGTAAACAGTGCCCAACCACGGCTCAGAGGAGCAGGGATGGGTCGTACTGGAGGACCATGGAGGCAGGGCAATACAAATCATGGGGATATCGCGTCATCGAGGCTCGGGACCCGAACGTCCAGTATGCCGGGTACCTTTCCACCTTCCTGAGCGGGTGGCTCCTGCCGGTGCGGGACGTGAGGATGGGCTTCCATCAAGCAACCCTGGTAATGGCGGGTACCATGGCTGCCAACAAACGGTTTAACTTGGGCGTACCTATACTGGCCATGTTGTATGTCATCCTAGGATGAATGTCATGAGGGGGGTCACCTTGTAGAGTATGTGGTCCCTTCCAGATTTTCCATGGCTGGGTGGCAGCTCATCTTGGCAGGTACACTTTCCCAAACGTCATCCGTCCTCGAGGAAATAGTCTGCCAATGTCCTTGATAAATATTGCAGGGGTGGCGCTGATGATTCTCAATGAGGAGGGCATGAATATCAACATTGGAATACATACAAACTTAAACATTAGCCCGTTACCCACCCCAGTCGGCCACATGGTGGACAAAGGGAGAGGCTCTTTGGAAGGGCATGAATATTTCCAGAGCATTCGGGGTTGGGTGCTCGTGGCTCGGATCGAAAGGAAGGTGTTATGCGAGCCTTAACTGCCACACCGATTCGCCAGGCAGTTTGGGTGCCTCCAACGAATGATGAAGAATGTATTCATGGATGTATGGCAGGAGAAGAATCCTTGCGTCCTGTGCCAGATGTGGTTGGAATTTACCACCTTCGGCTCTAGAGATTTCATTACTCTTTCTCCCACTAGGGTCGATGTCGGCCTAGAAACCGAGTATGCCAAACACTGGACCATCATGTACCATGAGGGGCTTTTATGCAAGAGAGTCTGATAACTGAAGGTTACTCACACGGAAACTGGGTCGCAGGAAAGAAGGCAAGGTGCCACCGGATGGGGGGAACCAAGGGTGCGTCAGGGAGCGAGGCATGCGCAGGCCGGGACATTAGCAGCAGGAATATCACATACCGCCACCGCGTCCTCGTTATCCATGGGGGGGTCACATGAGGTGGCCAGGGAACTACCTGGGAAGTAGATAATATACCTGCTCAAACCTTTCCAAGATGCAATTCTCCTGGCACTGTGGTTGGAATGGATGACCCTGCGACAATCGTTAAGCATTGAATCCATCTGGAAGAAGATAATGAAGAACAGTATCCAGCTGCCAGAGGTCAGGCTCATTTGAATTACCGACTGATTAACTTCCATCGGCGGCATGATTATCTAATGTCCATGGACACTTATGCACTCCAAAGGGGTCAGTGTGCGGAGCCACCATTCCTGGTAAAGTGATGCTAGACCAGGAGCATGATCAGGAAGCGATGCTGCCAGGAGATGGCGACAGGGACGAGGAGTCGGAGGGGGAGGAGGAAACCGGAGAAGACGAAGGTGAAGGAGAAGACGAAGGAGATCCTGATGGTGAGGTGTTGCAATGGGCGACCTACCAAGGGAGTCTCCGAGAGAGCGGCGAGAATTTCGGCTCTGATCTCGACAAAACCGAGATACTCGAGTTCTGTCCCTATCTTAATTCATCTTCCTTATTCTTCCATTATCCATTTCAACTTCTAACCCATTTCCAAACCTCACTCAAGAGTAGTTGAGCATTGGACGGGCATCCCCACCAGAGCAGGGAGGAGAGGAACCAGTGGGAAGTGATGGGGATCCGACACCCATCATTGAATTAACAAGTGCAGAGGAGTCTCGCCTTACGGTGGCTCCTGCAGCGGCTAGAACACTGCAGACCGACGCTCTAGATTCATGTAATTATCAAACTTCACTACTGGCGCTTGGTGTCAAATGATCCCAACTAACTAGCATATTCCTTGTGGAGTGATCGCATCATTGAAGTCACGTTAGGCTATGGAGCCCGGGCCGTCCATGAGTGTTCCAGTGGTGAACATACTACCTCATTCCGAACATGATCCCTACACTGAGTCGGCCCAGACAATTGATGAGCAGGGGGAAGCAGACATCAGCAGTGTAGTTCCTGAGGCGAGGTCAGAAGCTGATGGAGGCATCATCGTTGTTGGGGTGAGAGAAGAAGGTTGCCCAGACACCGAGGATCCTATTGCTCACAAAGGCATCCCTATGGAAGATCCTAATGCCGATCTTCTGGTTGCCTTCCCTATATAATGACCCACTGACCCTGAGGAGATAGATAACTCATACTCAGAGGTAGCTGAGTAGAGCCAGATGACAGGGCGCAATGGGTGGAAGTCTATCCAGCTCTTCCTTAGATAGCCCTAGTCGAATTGGATGAGGCCGATGGGATCACTCCAAACCTGGCTGCGCTTCCTGTGCACCGTAGGGGCTGACGCTCAGCTCCTTCATCTGACGGACCATGATTACATGGACGAAAAGATACGCAAGCGCAGCAGGCACACCGACATTTCCCAGTACCAGGAAGGATCGACCAGTGCCCAAACCTTTCTAAGGGCAGATCAGGAAGTCTGGAACCATGAAGGGCAGGCGGTAGATAAGGAGACCTTCATTGCAACATGATCTGAGCTTGTGGAGCAGTTGAATGCCCAGCTGGATGAGGCGCATGAACTACTGATGGAGGTGAGTCACCAGATGACCGTACTTCGAACCGAGTGGGCACAGTCACATGCTAGGGTTGGCGATCTACGCTCTATGGTGGCTGGTGAAGAGAGAGTCTTTAAGTAGCGAGAAGTGGTCCTGGAATCTACCAGACAAAGGGTAGCAGCGCTAGAAAGATCGCTTCAGCACGCTGATCCCTAAGGGCTTTGTTTTGGCCATCTCATGAACTTTTTGGTTGTACTTCTCATTATCTCAATCCAATACATAGAAAATCCATTCATCTATACCCTTGGTTTAATATGCTCATCTATAGTTTCGAAACGAATAACAACTCACCCCTAAGCTCTTGTGGGTCGCGCCCAACGCGAGAAGCAAATGATTCTCGTGCAATCATTTCGTCCAACTGTGGGGCATTGACCAAGCTTCAGGCATCCAAAATTGGTCCTGGATTTCTGTGGAGACCATAGAACGATTGATGTATCAAATTCTCAATGTCCTCTAACACACGAGCGGGGAAATTCCAGAGGAATTGAAATCCATCCGAACATAGGGAGATGAAGAGGAAGGGTGAATCACACTTCCCAAATTCGGAACACGAGGGGGCGCAACGATGGAGGATAACTGTCAACCGTGGAGGAAACACAATAACCATATCCTGTTGGCGTGGAATGGGGAAAATAAATGAGGGTTGACTGCTGACCATGTTCGTAACATGGGGCCTAACTCAAATATCGCTGTTCAGTTTTCTGGAACGTTGGCCCATGACAGCAGGCAGACTATAGGTCTGTCGTCCATATTGCTACAATAGGCGGACCCAAGGTCTATCTTCCATATTTCTACAATAGGAGGACCATATTATATCATCCATACTATTAGGGGGTCCCATCAAACATGACTAGTCCTCCGGAATGTTGGCCCAGGACAGTAGGCGGACCATAGGTCTACCATCCATATTGCTACACTAGGCGGACCAAAGGTCTATCATCCATATTTCTATAATAGGCGGACCATAGTATATCATCCATACTATTAGGGGGTACCATTAAACATGAAAAGAAATGAGGATACAAATAAAGGGGCACAAAAAGCGTGGATGGTGGAGTGGTGGTTTGTTCGAACAGAGTCCAACACTCCCTAAATTGTGCCATCGTGGCGAAGGCGCATTAGGTGGAAATACCAACCTAATAACGGGTCGTCATAATATCTAGGCCGGACCACTTTGGCGAGAGAAACTCTACTTCCCATTATTACCATTGGGCATCCCGAACTTATTCAGGGTAGATGTCCTAATTACACCACTTCCCATGAAGTCGGGCCGAGGGGCTGACAATAAGGAGGGATGGGGATTTGTAATCCCAGGGGCTGGACCCAAAACAAAATGTATGGGCCTTCCTACATATCTCATTAGGATGAATATCAAGTTGCATGTAGTTCCTGAAGCACATTTTAACATCGTGTTGGACGAAATACAGTTTAACGTCATGCGGGATGAAATAGAGTTTAACGCCATGCGGGACGAAGGACACATCTCATCTGGGGATAGGCACAGAACGTCGAGTAACCTGACATGAATGAAGACATAATCCCATCCCACGCCATTCCATCCCACAAGAGAGAGTGAGTTGTATAAAGCCAATGAAATGATCTTAGTTTTAGCTCTTATAACTCGGACCATAGGATAAGGGGAACGAGAGACACATGGTAAAGCGGCTAAAAAACCCAACGTGAATGGGGAAAATTCATGCTTACTATGTGCTCCTAAGAACTTGTTTATGCTAAGAGACCAAAAACAAAAAGTTAGGCTAGGCCTGTGGGGAAGTTCCCAGGCGCTCCTACGTATCTCACTTGGATGAGAATCAATCCATATGTAGTTCTTGAAAGGCATCATGGCATGATGGGGTGCCTGTGCAAAGGAGTCGTGTGGGTCAATCCATCACACCAAAAGAAGAGGAATTTGATATATATTGACTGTTTTTAGAGGTATATTCTTTATCTTTTGTGGGGAGACTGGCCTAGGGTAGAAATCCCTGGCATCTCCAGACAAATCAAGCCATAACAGGCGTTGAAAAGAGCCATGGTAGTCAACCAATACCTGGCGTGATGTCCCCCATGGGGAGGTCACCACAATGCAGTGACATTTTTTATTGTGCGGATATGATGATATCATCACAGTTTAAGGTCATATGGCCTAGACCGACAGAACAGTTTAAGGTAGTATGGCTTGGACCAACAGCACAGTTTGAGGTCGTATGGCTTGGACCGACAGCACAGTTTAAGGTCGAATGGATTGGACCGACACAATAGTTTAAGGTCGTGTGGCTTGGACCCACAATATAGTTTAAGGTCATATGGATTGGACCAACATCACAGTTTAAGGTCATATGTCTTGGACCGACAGCACCGTTTAAGGTCATATGGCTTGGACTGACAGCACATTTTAAGGTCGTATGGCTTGGACCGATAGTAAAGTTTAAGCTCGTATGGCTTGGACCGGCAGTACAGTTTAAGGTCGTATGGCTTGGACTGACAGCACAATTTAATGTTGTATGGTTTGGACTGACCCCATAGTTTAAGGTCGTATGGCTTGGATCGACAGCGCAGTTTAAGGTCGTAAGGCTTGGTCCGACACCACAGTTTAAGGTCGTATGGCTTGGACCGACAACACTGTTTAAGGTTGTATGGCTGGGACTGACACCACAGTTTAAGGTCGTATGGCTTGGACCGACGACACATTTTAAGGTCGAATGGCTTGGACCGACACAACAGTTGAAGATCGTATGGTTTGGACTGATAGTACAGTTTAAGGTCATATGGTTTGGACCGATAACACTGTTTAAGGTTGTATGGCTTGGACCGAGGGGAACACGCACGATGTGATACCATCACTGCATGCGATTCCGAGAGAGGAGCCTCAGACCAAGGGGCCGACGAGGGTCCAGCCATTAAGAGGGGGATACGAGATGTTAGCCGCGAGCTGTGCTGGGCCCGAAATGCAATGTCTAGGTGACTCCTCATTTCCCATGGGGATGAGGGTCAAGCTGCACACAACCTGCAAATAAGAAACCCATGCACATACTCTAGCGCTCAGATCGTGGGAGCCTTGAGAGACACCATTATGCAGCTTGGTCTATCTGACGTGTGGGGGTATACTGAGGGTTATAACCAGGAGTGTCAAGATTCCACCTTGACACGGTGGGGAAGAACATAATGTGAATCATGAAACCAACATTCAGGGCCCGAGAAAGCTAGCATGACAACCGAGGAATATTGCTGACCATGTTCGCAACACAAGATCTTATCGCATTAGCCATGGGGACACACAAATGAGAATCAACTGCTGACCATATTCGCAACACGGGATTTCTATCAATTTGTTTCCTGAAGCCCTCGGGGGAGTTGGCCCATGAAGGTAGGATAGCCCTTGGGTATTGTATCCAGGCCATTCTTGGGGGTCCCTCTAGGTGTGAAGAATGATGGGTGCCCGAATTAAGGGGAACACAAATCTTGGAAAGTGGATGGATCTTGCCTAAGTCAAATCTGACACTCCAGGTCCTAGACAAAAGTACTCTAAACACATTTGTGAACCACTGGAAAGGGTCAAAGGGCTCAGTATAAGAGCGTCCAAAAGATGGTGGATCCCCGGGAAAAAGTGGGGGCGTAATGCCAAACACCCTGACAACTGGGAGATCATGGGATCTCCTAAGAGATGGTGTTGGACCTGACATCTAGGTGTTCAGGAAGTCCTATGTTTTCCATAAGGATGGGAATCAAGCCACACATAGTTCTAGATAGCGCCTTTTAATGTCATGGGGAACATAACATAGGAGAGCTAATCCTGAGGACAGGGTGTTCATGGTGCAGCTGTTGCAAACTCGACGTGTATGAGGACATAATCCCATACCAGGCCACATGATCCTGTGGTCAAGGTCCCAAAGGCTTGACAATCATGATAGCAAACCTCAAGCTGGACCCAAAGACAAAAGGACTGGGCATTCCTACGTATCCCATTAAGATTAGAATCAATCTAGAAGTAGTTCTAGAAACACAGTTAAACATCATGTAGGACAAAATACGGATCTTAGATTTAGGTCTTAGAACTCGTACCATGTGTAGTTTAAGGTCGTGTGGGACTATATAGTTTAAGGTCGTATAAGACCATAGATCCCAAATGTTGTGAAAAATGCAGTTTAAAGTCATGCTGGACCGGGTGCAGTTTAAGGTCATGCAGGACCATAAGAGGATCTTAGTTTTAGGTCATAGAACTCGGATGTGGTGTAGTTTAGGGTTGTGTGGGACCATAGGAGGATCATAGTTTTAGGTCTTAGAACGCATACCATGTGCATAGGAAAAATACAGTTTGAGGAAACTGGCGTTGGTGGGAGGAGTGACACGCTCACCATCCATAGTCACCCGGGAATACGCGCCATTGGGGTAGACATTATGGAAAATAAAAGGCCACTCCCACTTGGGATCCAAATTTGGTGGTTTCCTACCAGGAATCATTGGCGCTCTGAGAGCCAGCACTAGGTCACCTTGCTGGAAGAAGCGAAGGAGAACCTTCTTATTGAAAGCTTGAGTCATCCTGATCTGATGCCTTTCCAAGTTATGTAATGCGTGAAGCCTACTTCCATCCAATGATTCCAATTCGGCTAGACAGATTCCAAAAACTCTATCCAGCGCTTGCTGGTCGTAGACCACCGTGCGAAATGAGGCCAGCTGGATCTCGATGGGCAGGACAACATCCGCTCAGTATACCAGGGAATACGGAGTCACCTTGGTGGAGTTACGAGTTGTCGTCCTATAAGCCCAGAGGGCGTTGGGGAGCTTTTCTGGCCAACTTTTCTTGTTCTGACCTAACATTGTTTGCAGAATATTAGAGAGGGTTTTGTTAAATGCCTCAATCTGTCCGTTCTCTAGCGCATGATAGTGGGAGGTGTGGTTAGAGCAAATGTTGTACATGGCGTACAATTTCTCTAGCTCGGCCGCTCGGAAGTTAGTTCCGTTATTCATGAGGATAGCTTTAGGTACTCCAAATAGGTCGATGATATTGGACCTCACAAAGTCAGTGATAGAACAAGCCTTGACTTCCCTGAGCGGGATTGCCTCTGCCAACTTTGAGATGAAATCTGTAGCGGTTAAGATGAACCGACACTGGCGGGCCGTTGCCGGTAGGTAAGGCCCTACGACATCCAACCCCCAGACTGCAAAGGGCCAAGAATACATGGTAGTATGGAGAGGATATGGTGGCCGATGCACAAATTTAGCATGAACATGGCATGCATGACACCTCTTGGCATACTCGATGTAGTCGTGGATCATGGAGGGCCATATGTATCCCAGCCTCTGAATCTGGTGAGACAACCGCAACCCCTCCTGGTGGGCGCCACATGAACCAGTGTGCACTTCTATCATGACCTATGGGATCACAACTCCTTGAATACAAAGGAAGAGAACACCATCAAACCCACGCCTATAAAAGATCTTCTCATGGATGGGACCACTTTGAAGGGTGAACTACAGCGCGCGGCGTCAGACTCGTTCTCGCTCTACTCGGTCCAACAGAAGATTTTCATGTCGGAGATATTCAACCAAGGGCATCCTCTAGTCAGGAACTATCCCGATCACCATGCCTGAAGCCCCCAAGTTTCATCACGTAGGGGCGCCGGTGGTGAGATGGTTCACTCGCCGACCATGATCTCCCTCCAGAATAAAATGAGAAATGACTCTCCAGTGCGCCATGTGGATGTTTAGGTCATCCTGTTCAGGCTCCGCGAGTGATCCGGCTAGGCTCGCCAAAGCATCGGCTCGACTATTCTGTGACCAATGAATGTGAACGACATCTAGCCGGGAGGGGAACATAGCCATTAGACAGAGGGTGCACTCAAGCAATGGCATGAGCTCTAGATTCCTGGCAGCATAGTCACCATTGACCGGCTTGATTACTAGTTCAGAGTCCCCATTTACATACAGATGGGGTACGTTAACATTAAGAGCCAACTCGAGGCCAGTGATGAGAGCATGATATTATGCCTTATTGTTGGTGAAACCTTCTGACAGTAGGAATGAATATGGAATAATGGCTTGCTTCGGGGTGATGAAGACCATACTCAGGCCCACTCTATTTAGCCTAGGATCGTTGAGCCTTCTATCGGTGGGGCTTCGGGAGGCATCGTCAGAGTGAATCAGCCAGCATGGGATTGCGTGATCGACTGAGAGGATTGCCTCATCAAGAAATCCTAGATCCAGTGGCTGGTCCACAGAGGTTGGGTGGGAAACTAAGAAGTCTACCAATGCCTGTCCTTTGACGGCCTTATGAGGTACGAACCTGATGTCGAACTGCTAGAGGATCACTACTGAGTGTGCCAATCAGCCGGTCAACATAGGTCGGTTTAGGTTGTATTTCAACGGGTCTACCCGAGAGACCAGCTATACCTCGTAGTGCTGCAAGTAGTTTCACAATTTCTGTATGGAAAATATGAGCACTAGACAGCTCATCTCGATGGGAGAATATCTATTTTCCGTGTTGAGGAGCATGCAGCAGAGGTAGTAGAGTCTATTCTCTATTCCCTCACTGTTCATCTGGGTGAGGAGGGCACCGAGGGATCGCTCCAGGGCGGTCACGTAAAGGACTAGTGGATTTCTAGGAACGGGTGGCATCAGGACTGGAGGTTGAATCAGATACTTCTTGATTTCCTCAAAAGCGATCTGACACTCTTCGTCCCACCCATAGGCATCCCCTTTCTTCATGATCCAAGAAAAGGGCATACACTTGCTGGCCAGATTCACAATGAATCAACATATATAGGCTAGTGGTCTTGGAGGCCTCAAAGCTCCTAAATATTACTCAGGGGAGGCATCTGACTTATGGCCCTGATCTTCTCTGGGTCGATCTCGATGCCTCGATACCTAACAATGAAGCCAAGAAGCATTCCGGAGGTGACCCCGAAGGCACACATCAATGGGTTCATCTTCGAGTGGAGAGAACAAAGGAAGCCAAACACTTTCTCAATGTCTTTGAGATGGTCCTAGAGCTGACAAGATTTCACCACTAGGTCATAGACGTAGCACTCCACAAGTTTCCTGAGGATCGGCTTGAATATGCGGTGCATAGCCCGTTGATAGGTGGAAACCGCATTCATCAGGCCAAAGGGCATAACTCAGTAGCAGAAAGTACCCTGGTGGGCCCTGAAGGTAGTGAAATCTTCATCCTCAGGGGACATCCGGATCTGGTTGTACCCTGAGTATCCATCCATGAAGGAGAGGGCTTGTAACCCGGCTGTTGCATCAATCAATAGCTCTATCACGGGAAGTGTAAAGTCATCCTTTGGATAGTGGCGATTAACATCCCAGAAGATGATGCAAACTTTAATCTGCCCATTATTTTTCCTGAATGACAAAATATTGGATAGCCACCTAGGGTACTGGAATTCCTTGAGGAAGTTGGCCTTGATGAGCTCATCCACTTCGGCCTCAACCACGCCACCATGAGAGGGGTTCATCTTTCTGGGAGGCTGCTAGAACCCGCAATGGTTTGTTGGAAGGCCAAGGCGGTGGATGAAATCCTATGGATCTAGTCCTGAAATCTTGTCATAACTCCAGGAAAACACATCACAATGCTCTCTGAGGAAGTCTATGTACTATTTTCGTTCGTCGGGGGGCATAGCGATACTGATCAATGTGGGTCTCGGGTCTGCCTCACTACCGATGTTCACATCCACTAACTCGTCGACCGTGGTGGAGACGCCCTCCTCAAAGGAAGGAGGAGCATCTTCCATGTCCTCCTCTCTGCTTATGGAAGGATCTATCATGGGGGAAGCCACTTTGGGGTGTCTAGACCATGCAGAGACCATGGCAACGAATGTGGTTGATCAAATCTCATCTGGACTTTGGCCCATGGGGCCACGCTTTTCGACATCTATGCAGTAGTGGCGCGTTGTCTTAAGCTGGGTGATTCTGGCCTGGCGAAACAGACACGTATGACATATTGTCATTACCCTGAGCCCAACATCCTGATATCGTTAAGGGGTAGGAGGCTCGGGGATCACCTCAGCCTGGTTGGTGTAAGAGTACGAGGTGATTTATCACCGTCACTTAGACACGAAAATATGCCTTCCTCTAGTACCCAAGACAACAAAGAAATCACCATTATCGGGGGTCATGGCCTCCAACCGTTGGATTGGGAAGACATATGAGTCATCCAAACCTGCCCAAGGATCACTTGTGACGGCGACGGGCTCGACCTCACCTGCCAGGATCAGCTTGTCCTTGCTCTTGTAATAGTCAGTGTCTAGGTAATGGGATTCACAAGAGGCAAACAGAGACGCATCTCCTTAGAGCACGCCCACTCAACCCATAAGGGTGTATTTGAGGCATTGATGATACGATGAAGGGACCACATCATGAAGGTGGAGCCTTGGCCTACCCATCAACGCGTTGTAGGCGGTGTCCTAAGAGAAAACCATGAATTAGGTATTGGAAACTAGGCCTCCGAACTGGGTCTTCAGTAAAATCTTTCCAAGTGGATTTTCCTCGGTCCTATCATACCCCTATATCCTGAGGTCGAAGGGATTTAAATCATCATCAGACAACCCTAGTTCCCGCAGTGTCCGAGTTGGGATCAGTTTAGTCTCGAAACCCGTGTCGACAAGACAGTGACGGACTTCCACGCCATTAAACTGGACTGTTATGTATAGTGGGCGGATGTGCCCCTATATGAAAAGGTCTTCATCTTCACCAGAAAACGAGATAACCGCCTAACATTCAGCATCTTTAATCACCTCAGTGTGGAAGCCTTCTACGGTTTCTACCTCTGTTTCAAACTGGAGGGGGCTCCTTAGAGCCTTGGTGAGCGCCTCACGCATTTCAGATGATAGGAAAAGGGGCTCAAGGATGGAAATCCTTGCCGGAATGCCAACCAGATGATTCATAATAGCATACTTTCTAGCCAAATGAGAGCATCTGCTTACAGGATGTCGCTCTACGATTGGAGGTATGACGGGCCCTGCTGGCGGGACTGGTGATTGACTTGTACTGGGCACGTCCCACTATTCACTAGCCAAAACCCAAGAAGTGGATGTCGTGGTAGGACCGGAAGGCCGTAGTTTTCCTGTGGCAGGACAGGGCTGGTTGTGACATGGACGGGGCGGTTCCGCCCGATCCAGCAACATAAACAGTGGTGGAAGTGAACCTTTTGACACCAGGTGAGAGAGCCGTGAGTGCTGCTCTCTGTACCGGGCCTACTGCCTGGTCTCAGTAGCGTGCATGGATTAACTAGAGGTGACGACTGATGTGCCCCGACGATTCACATAGCCACAGATCTTCCGACATTGGCGACGGCTAGGGACATTGGGGAGGTCCACCTGGCATTCCTCATCATCAGGAGACAAAAAGAGAATTTCCCACTCTACAGTGTTAACCAAAGCGTACCCTGGGATTTCACTCGAGGAGTCGTCCACTACCGGACGGGGTCTCAGAGGGATCCCCATTTCGGGGGGCATGAAATCTTCAAGTGTGTGGGTAGATTATAGCAATGACAGGGTGCGTTCGTTCTTCATACGTCACCGCATGCTCTTCTGGGAAGAGGTAGGCTGGGAGGACGATGCCAAAGCGATGCTCGCAGACTCTGAGGGCTCCGGCTGACTAAGGCGGGCACGGATGATGCCATGGGCATGGGTGACCATCCTGCAGGCCATCCCGTCTTTATACTTCTGGTAACCACTGTCGGAAACCTGTTCTCACTCATCCCCATTGTCACTGCTGCCATCTGATCTCACGAAGACACCTTCCACCTATGTCGAGGCTGGGCCGAACCTAACTATGTTGTTTTCAATCTGGTCTTGGTGTTAGTCCTTGAACACATAGCATTGCTGGATGGTGTGTCCTAGTATTTGGTGATAAGGTAAGTAGTTATGGTGATTAGTGAGACATGCCTCTTCTGGATTCCGGCACTCAGGAATCCGCACGATCCTCTGCTCCAAGGCGCTACAGAAATAACCGGTGACCTAGGCCTCGCCAAATGAGTAAGTCGGATTCCTTCTGTCTGGAAAGGGGGATCTTGGGGGCTGACCATGACCAGGGGCCGGAGGAGAAGGCAAAGGAGGAGGAGCCAGATTATCTCGCTTAGGTTGTGGAGGTGCGTTACACGGAGGCGCCTATCTATTTTGAGGTGGTCGCTACTGGACCAGAGGTTATTCCCGTGGGGGTGAACCCCTATGAGCCTGCTGAGATGGCCTTACTGGTAGAAAATCTAGCTATATGGGTGCCTTTATCTGGGCTACAGCAGTGGGCTCGGCTCTGGTGGCACTCATTGTAGGGATTACAGGAGGCAGCGAGAGTGCCTGACCGACCAGTTGCATGGGCTTCTTCAAGGCGTTGAGCCATGTTCAAGAAGTCACAGAACAATCCAGGATAATTCTGTGTGATTAGAGAAGGAACTAACTCTTCCTTGATGTTCCCTAGACACATCGTCAGTAATTGGTCATGATTCAGTGGCATGTCAAGTGATTATTGTAAGCCCTTCCACCGGGCGATGAAGTCGGTGACTCGCTCATCGGGCCTTTCATTGCACCTGAAGAGGTATGCAATGTTCTTCTTCCAGGTTGTGGAACTGAACCGCTAGAGTAATTGCCGGTGAATGTCCTACCAACTAGTCACAGATCCAATATGGAGTTTGATGAACTAGATGAATGATGGCCCTTCTAGTGTCTGAACAAAACAACGGAGATTGGCAGCCTCCTTCTTTGTCAGAGTCCGTAACATAGGCCTGCACCTCTAGTTGAAGTGGGCCTAGTTTTGTAGTGGGTCTCCGATCTCGTTAAAGGGGGAAAAAGTGGGGTTCCCAAATCCTGGCGGGGCCATCATATCATCTACCCATGCTGGGTATGGCTTGACGTCTTGTGGGATTGCCACCTGCCGAGTTTCGAGGGCCTCCAAACGGGTGATGAGTACTTCAATCAGATCATCTGAATTCGGATTATTTTCCTAACAGGTATTTCTAACCACAAGCATGTTTCCAGGTTCTTCTATATGGTAGTCACACTCAGCAGCTCGCGGGGCGACTGGCAGAGCAACTCTCGGGGCAGCGGTAGGAAACTGATCATGGTCCCCAAGGTGGTCCCACCTCTCAGGAGGGTTCGGCGAAACATATCGCGCCCTCTTGCCATGGGTTCCTACTTCTCCCATGTCGGTGAACACAACATGGTCACGATTTCCCGAGGGGAATATCGGCAAGGGTTAGATGATCCTGCCCCTACTGTCCTAGTCTAGGGTCACCGTAGTCAGGTCGCCGCTCTGCAATGCGTTCGGCCATGATCTCATCATCCAACCACATTTTCTCAGCAAGCTGTTGGCGTAGTATGGCCTTCTCGGGATCCTCATATTCCTTCTGCACTGAGGTAGATGGGTCAGCGAGTTTGACAGAACCGACGGGCTCTTTACCCTTGTCGAGGTTTCGGCTCAGTGTCAGTGCCACTGTGGGTACAGGGAGACCTAGGAGGCTTCTCTGTTGGTGAGTAATCCTCCCAAATGGGCCCAATAGGGGATTTTCCTCAGAGGGTGAGTACCCTTTGAGGGGCTCAACAAAATTTCCCTCATCTGAAATGTCAACCATGTTGACTACCACAGCCCATGGAGATATTCCCTCCGGGCCGCCCAGTGAATCGGGTTGTCGGCGGAACGCACAAAAAAGAAGAGCAGTGTACTGCCCCCTTCCGCGGATGTGCGCATGGTGGGTTGATTCCTCAATAACTTTGTGGAGTACTTGAAAACACTGGCAACATTGTTGCTGGAGGGCCCCGTGGTGGCCTAGTGACTAGTGGTGCTGAACCGCAGAAAGCACTACTAGGTCGACCAGACGGTACTGCTCACCGATATCCTCGAGATGTGGTTGGCTCCCGGGATAAGGCGTTAGCTGATGGAGATGGCGGGAGTGACTCACCCGAAGGGTCTGGTGGAAGCATTCAAACTCTCCCGGGGTGAGTGACTCTGGCACATCAAAATCTGATCCTGTGATCGGCCAAAACATCTGGGGGAAGTGGTCTGCTGCAAGGACAGTCCAGAAGCTCCATGACTCTGGTTCGGGGTCCGGATCATGCTGCCCCTGGTCGTCCACCGAGGATATTTGGGGAACTGGAAATGGCGCCGAGGCAGGCCGTCGGGCCGGTGGGCTGCCCGACGGGGAATACGACGGACATGCCGACTGGCCGCCGATCCATGAGTCATCCTCTAGGGGTTGCAGTACCCTGGCTGCCACGTCGCGATAGGATGGGCCAGAGAATGGTCCTCTTGTCATATAATTGGTTCTTTCTGAGGGTGTGTCACTTCACGGATCCTCCATCAGTCCCCAGAATAGTTCCTCACCCTCCTTGACAGGGGCGGAAGGTTCTTCTAGGGAGGCCAGTGGCAACTGCGGGTTTAACCCCTGGGGGTACGCCAAGTGCTAATCCTCCTGGATATAACTTTGGAGGGAGGAGGGAATCATATGGATATAGAATTCCGGGAGTATGAGACGGACACGCTACGTCCCCATCCATGACCTCTACTCAAAGCATTGGGGGGAAGGTTCCATCGTCGAGTCGTTCTCCACAATAGAATCCAATAAACCGATTGGTCTAATTTCCGTCTGGACTCCCCTGAAATTCCTCTTACGGTCACGACGCCTGGCCTTACTTCCCCTTGGTGTCTCCTCCAGGTAAGGATGATTTCCATCAAGGAGTCCCCTGGCCGCAATAGAGCTGGGGCAGAGGGGACTGATGGATGGGGTGCGGGACACATCAGGACTGATGTCGAAAGGGACATGGGGAGGACCTCTATGTGAGTGAGCGACTGGATACACAAGGGCTCCATTCTCGCGATATGGATTAGGGGGAGTGACCTCATACCCAATGTAGTGGGAGTTGGAAAGAGTCATACTCGGAGCATAGTCGTCGTGAGGTAGCCTTCAACTTTCCAGATCAGTGGCACGGAATGAGCCTTCATGGTGGGTGGCACCACTGCGGATTGGTCTGCGGTGTCCATTTCCAGTGCCAACGACCGGGAGATTTGAACCAACTTTCCTGTAGGGAGGTTGGTGTTTCGATCCCAGTCGGGCATGTGGCTGCCCCTGCTCAACGTGTGCGAGGATCTGGTATCATGAGTCAGCAGTGGCTTGGGCCATAGTAGTTGCTGATGATGGTGCCCCAGGACGGGAAATCTCTTCCGCTCACGCTCGATGCTAGCGTTAGGTTAGATGGTTCGGAGCCGGTGGTGCAGGTATAAAGACAGCTTGCTCCATGGCTCGGGGAGTCGGGTGGTGGCGTCGACGCAGCCTGGCGGGGGTTCTTGCCGTTAACCCCTGGGAAGGGTCTCCGATCGGGCGGACCCGAACATCCCCCACCTCATTGGAATAGGGGAGGGATGTGTCAAGGCACTCCAGGGATAGGCTCCCAAAGCGGTTGAACATCAGAGTGGGAAGTGGTGGCTCCCGGCACTGCCCTCAGGGGCAGCGATGGTGATGAGGCACATCAACCTCTAGATCTAAACGGGCCACTCCCCTGGTGGGGATGATCCATTACACTTCGTACCTACGAACCAAGTTGTTGATCACCCTCTGCTGGATGATTTATAATGGGGAGAGGGGGCGTGAGCGCCCGGCTGCTACGGCAGCCGAAGTCGAAGAGACTGTGGAAAAGGTGGGACCGCGCGGGGTAGCCGCGTCGGTATTACCCCTGCCCATGAACCGGTGGGATGGTGGCGATCAAGTCCCAGATGTAGTGATCTGATTCTGGGATGCAGGGAGGTGAACCCATTAGAATCAACAGGAAAAAATATCAACAACCAAAGCCCGACGTCATTCAGTCTTCCATGGCCGGCGAGAGGGATCCACGCTGGCGACGCCGCAGAACGGAGTAGCCAACATCCTGATGGCCTTGACCCCTAGCGGGTTTCATGTCCGAGTGGTGGTTACCCGGACCTAGTGACATGATAATCTTCTGACACCCCGACCGCTACCATTCTCCGTATTGAGGAGAACAGATTCACATTGGGTTCACCATTTTGTTGTTTCCGATGCTTTCGCCGGGGCGCGTGCATCCATTTGTTGGGAGGATGCGCTGCTTGTTACCCTACATTCCTGCTTTCCAAAGGCGGGTGACATCCATTCCTTATTCAGGGACGTCTGCTCCTTGATCGACACTGGGATGATGGGTTGTTGTTTCTTCCTTCTTTGGATTACTCTTCGGAGCTCGTCACCTAGTCTGAGTCTCCCTTATAGATTTAAGATGGGTTCGTGAATCTCATTCCCGACGCAATATCTACATGGACGCCTGTTAATTACGCTGCTTCCATCGAGGCACTCCAAAGGATCTCTTCGGGGAAGCATCCTTCGGTGAGGAGAATGGTCACGTTGGGGTGTGGTTGGCATGTCTGTCTTCTGTCCCTTATCACAGGGCTTCATGAGGGCGTGGAATCCCGAGGCATCCCACATAAAATGCGATGAATGTGTACCACCTGAGGCTTTCCTCATATTCCCATGTTTAACAAGGTGTATGTCACAAGTTTAACATCTTTCGGAGACAGATCGGGTTGAAGGACCCCTAGGGGGAACACCGATGTTGGGGCCAGCACATTAGCGGCAACCCAGATGTCATGGAGTGGGATGTGGTGGCATGATCTCACCGAGATGTGGCGGCCCAGGTGAGGATCAGTATGGATAGTGGAGTGATGGTATTGAACCTCGTGGAGGCTTCCTACGTATCCCCATGGAAGGGAATCAATGCCCGCGTAGTTCGGTGGTACGGTGGGACACCTGGAGAGGCGACCCGTGAGAATGAACGCATGGATTGGAACCTGGAGGAAGTAAGATCTCTGGGCTAGGTCATGAGCTTCCCAAGGCACTTGGGCTCATGGGGGAAGTCAGGATGAGACTTGGGTGTGAGACATGGGGCTTACGCTCTGAGACCTCCCAAGAGGGGGAATATAGTTTAACGTCATGTGGGATGAGATACAGTTTAATGTCATGCGGGACGAGGACATACATTTTAACGTCATGCGGTATGAGGAATTTGGGGCTTACAATTTTAGGCGGCCCATGGTGGGTATGGGGATTACGCTCTGAGGCGACCCATGGTGGTCAGGGAACCGATGTGGAGGGGTCGGCACGACCAGGTGGTGTACGTGAACCTCATGGAGGATTCCTACATACCATGCGTTAGAACGGATCAAAGTCCACGTAGTTTGCTGGGATGGGGCTTATGCTCTGAGGTGGCCCAAGAGGGTGTCATGGTCTATGCGCACTCTAAGCCCATGTGAGTCGTGCTCAGTGTGAGAAACAAGAGGCAACCGGGACCAGACGATCACGTCACAAAGGGTACATCCGTGAGTAGTGGAATGAGGCTTACGCGTTGAGCGGCCCAATGAGTAAACAGGGGCTTACGCGTCATTAGTGGCCCTTGGTGTCCGGACTTACTCTAGGGTGGAGGCACGTGATACAACAAAGAGTAGAGGGGAAAGGACTCCATTGACCTTAGCAGGGGGAAGTACGGAGATGCACGGGTGCAATCATCTGTTGAGAGGCTAGGGGCTTACGCTATGAGGCGGCCCTTCCCCCGTGGACAAACGGCACTCTGACAAGGAGGATCGCATTCCATGAAAGGAAGAGTCCATTCTCGTGGAGACGAGTCGGCGTAATGAATTCCCAAGATGGGGGGACCCTGCGTGCGAAGAACGAAGTCAGACCATAGTTTAACGTCATGTGTTAAGGACGAGGTGCTTAGAAGTTTAACATCTTGTAGCTTGGACGAGGTGGGTTCAATCCACACCCCTAGGGCTTACATGCCCAACGCCCTCTACCCCTTGTGGGAGGGAAGGCATCATCAAGGCCGTAATGAAGGGGAGCCGCAGGTTGAAACATTGAGGGGTCCACGTTAGCATGGCTATGCGAAGAAGCACTAGACTTTAGCGTGCCTATGTAGAGAAGCATAAGGCAAAACAATGCAACGGGAATCACTGCCCAAGGGACCTTGAGGTGACTTCGCACGCGCCTGGAAGGCCGTATGGGAAAACAATGCATAGAGGCATGCCCGGCATGGGAGACATCAGGTGCCAACGTAGAGAGGCAGCCAAGGGGCGTCAAGGTGAAGGGTCCTAGGTTTTGCGCGCAAAACACCGGGATGGCGCGCAATAGGGCCAGAGTATTGCGCCGATATGGGATTTCGCACAAGATATTGCACGTGTAGAATATGATTGAACGCAAGGGACAATGATTTCGTGCAAGGAAAGTACTAGGAGGAGGTGGAAAATTCACTGAAGCTGGTGGAGTTTCACGCAAAGGCGAACCCCGGGGCAAGGTTTCACAAAAAGGGGAATTGCCAGGATGTCATATTGCGTGCGGGGGGAGTCGAATTGCTCGCACTAGAGCCGATCCGAATTCCTGATCCACTAAACCGTCGCCGGTTGCCTTATATTTATAGGAACCCTCCGGCGTAGAATTCAGGTGATGCACAAAATCTTCCATGCCGGGAGCCGTCGGTGCGCAAAATATTGTGGCAAAGAACCGGGGCACACAAATATTGCGCACCTCATCGCCATGATTACGCGAATCCTGTGGATTCTTCGCACGCACGAAAATATTTCATGTAGATCCTCCTTTACTTCGGGCACCACTTCATGGGCCACTGTACCGGGCCTCTGATTCCGAATATTACTTCACATAGTCATTTAAAAACTTCCTCTAGGAGATACAAACTTTTTCGGCATCTATGGATACTCTATTGTGGTTCGTTAGACTTGGTGTTTCATATAGCGCAAGATATCAACGAAAATATATTTTTTGAAAAAAAATTCATAAAATTATGGGGTGTTTCATTCTATCCCACATAAAATTCTATCAGAAAGGTATAAATAAATGATGATACATATAATTCGTTACATCATCGAATTCCCACAAATATTTCTCAAACTGGTTATTTCTATACAAAACATTAACTAGGCGAGTATTCTTATTTCATAGAATAAACTATCTATGATCTGGAATGTCTGTAGATTCTTCGTCATTGAAATGATCTTTCTATATTATAGAGGTTTTATAGAATCAACAAATTATAAAATAATATCCTAATAATATCAGTAATTCAAGGGGATATATATAATAATGGATCCGTTTTACCATCATTCCAAATATCAATAACTTATTCCATGGAGAAATTCTTAAAAACACATTGTTACACAATTCAAATTCAATATCACATCGATGATTATCAACAAAACTTTTATACTGACCTTGTGTTGTCCTTATGTATTATTGAATGGATCTATCCTTCTCTAAAATTTATTTTTCTATCTTCGGTAAAAATATATTTCATTTATAAACTTCATTCCAACATGTTGGATCTCTTCACTTCATTTTTAATGGTTTTCATAAGGATCCATCTAAATACTCGTCTGAATATTATTGTTGTGTGAAAACCCTATTAATGGAATGTGTTGATCAAAGCTGCCTTTGAAATAAAATGAATAAGATTTAAACATATCCACTATGGTTTGAATTTTTCTCCCATACTTACCATATATTTGACGGTGATAACCATTACTGATACTCAACATTGTATCAAGATCTTATTGAAGTCTTTGCCAATGCATCAAGGTAAACCTAATATCTTAATAGGGAATAATAGAATTTGTTACCCCATGAAAAAATAACACTTATTTAATATATATCCTGGTAATATTATCTAACAATAAATTGTCTCTCATAGTGATGATGTTATATATCTTTGTTTGGTTATAATCTAAAACCCATATTGCATTGTGCCCTATAAATGTTTTGGTCAGTTTGATGTCAAAATTCATGGTGATGATTTTCTGTTTCTATTTTCTTTTGGTAAAGGATGTAAAATCCCCTTAGACTATTGTACCTCAATATTATCTTACTAACATACCAAGAATCAAGATACAAACACTATGATATCTCTCCTCATTCCATCCAACCATAAAAACACATTCAAATATCTATGCATCATTATACATCTAGGCTGAATAGATAATAAATAACTATGAGCCACTTATAATATTACCATATTCAAAAATTGTATGATTGTAACATATACATGGTTCTTGAACATTATTAATCAATAAAAATTATGGTTAAACTGAGGAACATTTCTCACCGTATTCTAAATCTCTATAGCATCCTTATTTACCTATTTAATCTTCAATTGTAAAGACTTTTTAAAATTCATTTGAGGAAGATAATATTTCTCACCTTCCCTCATGATTTCATCATTAAACCATTGAAAATATAAAAATATGGGAACATTCCATGATAATTATCATGGATAATCTAGCAAAATACTTTCATCTGAAATCATCAACCACCTTTTTATCTTTCCTATGGTGTTTACGTATTCTGATGTTATTATCATTAATCAGCTCTAAAAATCATCTCTATTGTAGGTTCAACTCATTCTATGTGAATAAATACTTTTAATTTTTTTTATTATATATACCACACTTTTTATTAGAAATATATTTACTTCATACCCTTAATGATAAAATTGTCATAGCTATCTCTAAATTAGGATTTGGATAAAATTTCTCATGAAAATTAAATTTTATGAAGAATAACCAATAATAATTTCATTTGATGGAATAATTCATCCAAAAGTATTCATGGATGCATCACTAAATATAATAATCCCTTCCCCACTATAGGTTAATATAGGTACAAGTACGCTGGTTAATATTCTCTTCAGTTCATTGAAATTTACCACCCAGTCATCTATCTAATGAAATTTGTCTACCTTATTAGTTTACATGGTGAGTGGGTTAGATATCCATGATAAATTCTCTAAAATAATTCCTTAATATCAATCAAACCCAGGAAAACTTTGGATCTCAGTAATGTGGTTGGTCTTGGACAAAATTTAACTAATATATTCATTTGATGGATCCACCAATATAACCTCTCTTGAGAATATATGTCCCCTAAATGAAGTACTTTGTACCCAAAATTCACAAATTTTAACATTTTCATGCATCTTCTCCTTTATAATGTTTTATATTATATTTATCAATTGATAATTATTATCTCCATTTTTAACTAGAAAGTTATTTTAATTAATAGTGGAGAAAATTACAACAGTATAAAAGAGGATATAATTATTTTTTCCATTGTAATTATAAAAGTTATGAATATCATATATAATGACTACATAAAACAAATAAAATAAAATACAAAGACTCTATTCATCAAAAACATAAAAATGTGGGTCCCTTAGTAAGACAAAATGGAATCACTCTATAATCATTGTTTTCAAACCATGTATGTAATGATATCTATAGTATATCATCATTCTCCACCCTCAATTAATGATATATATATTGAAGTTCAATCATAGAATAGTTTAGAGCTTTTCACAAGTGATTAAACAATTCATCAATATGGGGAAGATGAGCCTTTTTATTGATTGTGATCTTGTTCGAGTATCAATAATCAATTCAATGTCACATCAAATGATCATTATTTTTAAAATATAGAATGGCTGAACCCTAAGGTGACATACTTAGCTGGATAAGTACATTCTATAATTTATCTTAGATATTATTCTATAATTACTGAAACTAAATGGATTCATTTCTATTAGTACTATTTGAAAAAGGTGTGAAACTAAGTATGAGTTCAATTGAAAACACAATATCACAATTTTATAGAAGACTAGGAAACTATTTAAAAAAAACAGACAAAATCCCACTCAATAGGCATTTCAGAAATTTTGAGTTTCTCCCAAACCATCTGAGATAAATTATCCGTTTTGAATATGAATAAAACCTCATACAATGGATGTGATATTCATTTTATGTTCATATTCATCATCACACTAATATAAAAGCATATACTGGTATAAAATATCAAATGTGTCTTCTATTACTCTGTAATTATTATGGGAATTTTTTATATAAATAAAATCTATGCATAAGTTAACATCAAATTAAACCAAATTGAAAAATGACAATATTTCCAAGAATCACATTCCACTAAAATTAAATCAGAGAGGATTCAAAAAATTAATATCTGATTACCATAACATTAGGGGTTTTCGTTGCTAATTCTATTTCTAATTATGTGTTGGGAATATTCATACCCTTCGAAATTATACAAATATAAAAGAATGAACAGATGAATATGAAAGTAGGCTATTATAAATTCTAGTGTGGAAGTTATTTTTACATTTCACCAATTTTTTATGATACCCCTCATACTAAATAGTGATTTTATGATATTTCTCATTTTCCCTTAGCTTAAGTAGTTTTTGACATTGATCATCATCATTAACCATTAGATTTGGGAACATGTTTTCATAGATCCCATGATTATTTCATTTAAAACAATGGATCATGGGTGGTTCATTATATGATTCTTTATCTATATTCAAATAATTAGTTAACTTCTTCCCATTAGAATAGAATTCATTTTTCGATGACCATACCTTCCACACACAAAAATTCAACACTCCCATTAAGATGGTTTCCTCCATGATTCCAACTACACTATGAGTATTATGAAAAATTCTTATTCTTCTCTCCATGGTTTTGAGTTTTTCTCATGAACTATATATTTATTTTCTTATCGTAACAATGTCATTAATGGGGACACCAATATCCATTTCCTCCTTGAATGAATGTCAAATGACTTAGTCATTGCTACTAAAGTCCCTTAAGGATAATTCTCTTCTGATACATGTTTTTTATCCACTAATGAATCAATAAAGTTTAGTATCTAGTTAGTTAATAATTATGAATGTGTAACTTGGAAGAATTTAAATCACTTCGTTGTAGATACCAATATATTAATCATCATTCTTCATTATCTCAAGGAATTACTTCACAATATTTTTTTGAAAAATGCGATGAAATACTTGTTGAAAGATAATATTTTAAACAAATACCACACCATGGAGTTAGTTTCATCATTTTAGATCATATAATGGATGAGATTAAACCATTGATCAGTATCACATTCCAAATGATAGGCATCCAAAATGAATTTTTCATGTTTCAAGTAATAGTGAACAATAAATGTTCTTTCTAGTCATACTAATCCATTTCTCAGAAACTAACAGATTAGAGGAACCAAAAAAAATATTGATTCTACCTCATAAAGAACCCAATAGAATGATGATCCCTACTTTTCCCAATTGTATATTCAGTATGATTAATAACTTGATAATGTTTTAAGAGAAATGTAGTGATATTTGGAATTCTAGCTCACATAATATTTTTCTCCTTATGAGGGATATCATTCAACTGTCCATTTCATTCAGCATTAACGTGGTTCCATTGGATTCTATCATTTTACAAAAACCAAAATCCTATTATGAGAAATAATCAATGTGGAAACACATAGTCATGGAAAAAATCATATATAGGGTGTCTAAATAACGACACCTTCTTTTAAATTAATAAAACCTATGGTTTATCCAACATTATTTATGGTCATAATCTACTCAAATACTCCATTATGGTTGATAAATATAATATAAATTAACCAAGTCATATCCCTTTGGATTATCATAAAGGCTACCTAGTAACATCCATTTTCATATACCAGGTAACACTCAAGTAAATGCAGGGGTTTATTTCAAGGTAAAATACATAATATATTCTATTCCAAAACAATAGTATGTTACTATATACATAGGATTATCTAATGGTTTATCACTAATTTTTTTTCATCATAGTATCGAAATTTTATCTAATCTTATCCTATGATAAAATATAGATTTATCATAGGATTTTATATTTTGATATTAACTTTTTTTATGTACATTAATTACATTACAGAAACACATGACTAGGGATCATAATGGTATAGTTCATTTGGAAACGAGGAAACATATTAAATAGGATTATAAGTGTAATTAACTACCTATGACTTCATTCTCCACAAGTGGAACACTTATTAGACATATTTGACATAATACCATTCACTATAACCTAAGGATGTTAAAGATAAAATGGGTGATCTTAGATAATTTTTAAGGGTAACAAAGGGAAATATTAAAAAATAACATCAGTATAAGGGCATGAGAAAAAGGAAAAAAATTAAAAAACCATACCGTGTATATCAATGATCAAAATCAGAAGTCATTGAGTAATATTTTTATGGTAATAAGATATGAATCACAATGAAATCATTGATCACGAGCCATTAGAGCATATCACTAATATAAGATAGTGAATTGATGTATAAAATAAGAATAGAAAATCATTTTTATAGCATTAAATTCTCATTTACAAGTCTATCATAGTGGAATGGGTTCACTCCCCAAACCATCATATCAATAAATGTTCATTCCCAACCCTAACATTGTGGAAAAAGTCTATTACAAAATGGGGTTCAATCACTATTCCATCCATGTTTATCTCTTGAGATTTCTATATTTTCTTAATGAAATTGTTTGAGATATAGGGACCAAAAATCATATAATACAAATAAAAAAAATTAATAAGATCATAAAACATTAATTATATCAAAACCCATGAAAATAAATGGGTATCATAGGTTTTTCATCTTATTATAATACCTATAAAATAGATGGGTTTCAATTTCAATTCCTCAACGAATACCACAAGGAAAAAATAGTTTCTATAAACAAATATTCATCATAATCATAAAATAAATAGATAAAAATTAAGGATGTTAAAATTGAGACATATAACTATTAGAACATAATAAACAACAATGATTGTTGTCGATCATAAATAGAAAGTATGTAAATCCATTAAAATATTTCAAAGGAAAATATACTTTCCATTTTGGAAACTCTTAATTTAAATGTAAAAACATCATAGATATTAAATAAAACATTTCAATTGAAAATAATACTAGAAACTAGTAGTTGGATCTTTAAAACATTTATTGTTCAATATGTTTGAAAAAAATCATTTCGTAAACTTTAAAACAAATATTCATTTCAAATTTTTTCTAAAACATTGTAGAACATAATTTATAAAATCAAAAGTAGTTTTATATTTTATAAAATATGAAAATTAAAACAAGTGTATAAATATGTTTAAAAAATCATTGGATATTTTTAAAAACAATCTTAAAATATTTTTTGAAAACCTGTATATGGAAGGAAAATAATTTTCTGCTAAAAATATAAATAAAATCTATTTTTATTTAAAACATATTTTTGATGCCATGAGTACATAAAAAGGAAAAAATTAAAGTAAAACATAAATTATCAAGAAATATCCAATGTATAATAAATTTCAAGTGTATTTTAATGTATATATTATAATTTATCATCATTGGAAAAATAATTATAAACAATATTAATAAATGATAAGATTATAACATAAAATATTTTTCACCTTGGTATCATTGAAAAATAAGAACCATAAATGATAAAAATAAAATGAAAATTTAAATATAATAAAATAATTATATAATTGATATATCATGACAAATATCATTATATACACCTCAAAAAATAATATACGTGCTAATCATATCTAATATCCCAAAGATGGTAATTTAAGTAAAAAATATCTTACCATAATTATTTAATTATTTAATACACATTTGAACCTTCTTTATAATAAAAATAAGTTTATTCTAATTATATTTAATAACCATAATAATTTTTATCATAATGAATATGATTTTATTAGGACTTCGAATTACTCATTTTTCAACAATTCCTTTTTTAAATTACATTTCAGGTAATAACTACTTCGATGTTCATGTATGTTATGGTTAACTATTTTTAATAAATATAAATTGATCATGTTTTAATCATAAAATGAATTTTAACTAAGTTATAAAAATAATATATGTTAATTATATACATATTTTGAGAAATCTTTTAAAGTTAGATTCAAAATATGAGAAAAACTGTTCATAGAGATGGTAAGGCATAGGTACACATGAACCTTGTTACCATTTTAATGGTAGGTCATAATAAATGAATATAAATTATATATAACATTTATAGACTCATTATTATTTCATATATATCACATATATTGATTAAATTAATCCATTTTTACCTTCCATGTAAAGCATTAGTGAAAATCAAATAACATTATTTCATGAGGATTTGTTCTGATATACACACAAACGATGTTATAATTTATTAAATGGATGGATAGGTAAGAAATTATATGATATATTTCTTTTAAATAATAATTATTACTTTTTTAATATCATATATAAACATTATTTTAGTCCTTATTATCTATCTAGTAAAGCATAGGTGTAAAATGAATCATGTCAATTTGTGAGTCGATAAAATGTTGTACACACAAGAGACATTATCATATCACCTAAGAAATGGAAGATTGTATGATTATTATTTCAGAGTGTATTTATAATAATTATTAGGTGGAATTATAAATATAACTTAAGTCTTGAATAAATACATTACCTCTTTTCCCCCGTATTCTTTATCATTTTACCAAAATCCATTTAATGATCGATGTTTTATCAAAAATGGAATTGATGATGAGTGGAGGAAATTATTTAATTAATTTTTTTAAAGTATTTTAGGATGTAATGGGATTATTATGTTTGAATAGGATAATATGGGGTGGAATTTTATAATAGGGTGATAGAACAAACAGACATTTTTTGAAATGAATAACCCAAGTTTGTCACAAAACAAAAGGCTCCAAAATGGCCCATTATCAAAACCTATTGGTTATATGGTATAAATATTTCTATAAAATAGTTTGTTAATTTTACCCCTTATCATGTTGGTATAACCCCCCCAGTAAACCAGTTTTAACATTAACCACAAGATGTAATATTTACTTTTTTTTACTATAAATTATGTTAAATATTATTTTATCCCAATTAGATAATTTTAATTATAAATATTATAAATATTTAATAAATTTTTACCAAATTAAATTCATTCCTGGGAAGATTTTCATTTATAATTACACATGATGATGAGACAAAAAACCAGGATATCATTATGAAAAATTCCCCATGTTAAAAAGGATTTATATCAAAATTCAATGTTAATATTAATTATGATTACCTATATAGGTTTAATTATAATATAATTGATCATGTTTTACTTTAAAAAATTTTAAAACAAAATGTAACCTTATAAATTTTGAAAGGATAATCCATTTTTAAATATATCCCAATATTTTTATCTATTCCTCAAAAAATTAACATGATTTTGAAAAAACCCAAAAAAAAATAACCCTATTATAATTTTTACATGTTGACTAAAAAATTAGGTTCAATTTAAAAATTAATTTTCAACAATTTTAATAAATTGATCTTATTATATATTTAAAAAACGCAATAAAATCAAATTTCAAGGGAACAAGATTTTTGAAATATAAAATGACATTACCAAAAATTCAGTAATTTTTTTCTCAACAGAAATTCATTATATAAACAATAATACATAAAATTTAAAATATTTTTATTTATATTAAAAATACCTTGTTTAATGGATATGTAATAATTTCCATGTTAAATTGTAATATTAGTATTATATTATGGCTCTATTGAACGAAGTGTTTAATGTATCATAAGAAATCAATGAAATTAACTTTATTAATAGAATTTATTTCAAAAAATATAGAAGGGTGTGTTAAAATAAATTTGAATCCATAAAACTTCTGGGAATATGTCTATGTATAAATTTTGGATGGGGGACGTTAATTTCCTAATAGATGTGTTGTCTTAGTAGGGAATGACAATAGATCTGTAAAATATTGAGGTCATTGTTTCTTGGATAACTCCCTAGAATTTATTGAAGTTCCATAGTTTCCTTGAACTAATAGTCTATTATCATATGATCTTATCCAACCTATATCAGCTCTCATCCCCATTTTATTCCATGACCAATAATGAGTATACCTACTTATAGACCCATCATTTTCAATCCACTTTTGACTACCTAAATGATATGTTTATCATTGATCATATTTTTTAGTTTATATTGGGGTATTGATGTTTAAATTTTTACATGTTCTTCTCACCTAGTATTAGGTTGTGTTTTAATGTTGAATAGGGTTGTGATATCATATGGGTTCAGATAGATACATCCCTACTAGTGTAACTATGTACCCATGATATCATGTTAGAAACTATGGTTTTTACTATGAATGTATGAACATATTAACTCATTGGTGAGTTATTTTTAGTCATTAAAAATCATAATATCTAGTGGAATGTTTTTTATTATTAGTATTTGAATCATTAATATATCTGGTGGATGGTGTTTCTCAAGAAATATGACATTAATATCTTTTATACTCTATAATAAGGGAATATTGTAGCTGATGTTCTGAGTAAAAAGATACTAGGATATATAGGTATAAATCCTATAGATTCTTAGAGGGTTATAGAAAAACATTTGGTGATGCATCATGATGAATATGATATTGGTCCTAGATGTTTCATATTTTAGTTGATAGTGTAATCATACATGGTGTAGCGGGTGGAGGATTCCCAATAGGGAGTCCCTAAGGTAGTGGTTGTTTGGGATCCTTTGATCCATGATGAAGATGTGTATGGATGGTTCGAGGATGACTGATATAATTATAAATTTCTAGAAGGGTTGTTTGTTCTGTTCGTGGTCCATGAGGAGGATATTCAATAGTTCTATTGTTCATCCGTTGTAGTATATCCTGGAATGCCCAAGATGTATCTTGATTTATGGAATCATATTTGTTGGCCTAGGTAAATCCAATCAACAGTAGTGTTTATGACACGATTCTTGTTTACAAAAAGTTGAAGGTGGTGACACATGTTTTAGTAGATATGTTGCACGAAAAATATATTCTGAAGTGGAAATAAGAGGATATTTAAATGGATCTTATCACTAGTTTACCCTAATTATGGGAAGGATTTTATGTTAATTGGGTGATCTGAAATCAGATCAATAAATATTTCCTACCAATTAGCCATTAGGGACACCAGTGTTGTGGAGGTTCTAGAGAGGTGTCAGGTGGATGATGTTTTTTGTTGCTTCATAGGGTATCGTGGATCATCATCTCAATTATGGCCCTTATTTTACAGAAAATGTCTAGAATGAATTGTACAATACCTTTGGATATCATATCTATCATAGAACTATGTTTCATCGACATATTTTTGGGATTATTAAGTTATACATATATACATATTAGGACATGTAATGGGATTGCATCTTCTATTTTGTTTGTTCGTGGGTGAATCATTTTCTATTTCATAATTTATATTTTATAAAAAGTTGTCACTCATCCATTTACATGGATCCATTCAGTGTGCATATAAAACAAATTTTCATTATTTTTTATTCTAGACTATGATTGGGGATTCCACAATCCAGGTATTAAATTTGGATCAGGGAGTGGCAGATAATATTCTAATTGTTTGAGAGTATATGATTGTGGAATAAGACTACCATAATTCATATGTGAATTATAGGAGCATAGATATAGGTAATTATATAGTATAACATATAATCATTAGGGTTTTTACTCATCATGGGTGGTGGAGGACACATCCTGGGAGCCAACTCTCTCCTTGAATTATTGATCATTTTGTGGTGTTACTGCATGTTGGAGTAAATTTTTTGGATCATCTAACATAAATGGATCATATCCATGAAATATTTTATGTTTCACAGGTCTTTTAATTTCTTCAATATTATTATCATGTAATTCAATACATATCATTATATATAGAAGATGAAATAACATTTGTAGTGTGCTAATTTGAGATCTAGTATTTTTGGGATAAGGTTTTGTGTGCGAGAGTATTCACTTGGTTTATGTTTGATGGATTCATAATGGATGGTAAAGAGATCATGGGAGTAAGATTTTAAAATGATTACAAAATATTTGTAGATACCCAAAGCATGACGTACATGGAAATTTCATTACTTTTCCAGAATATTTAATACATAACAAAAACAGACACCAAAGGACTGTAATAGTTTAGTGTCTTTGGAAACTCGGAATATAATCTACTAATCTTGGTGAGAGATCTTCAACATCTCCCATAAAGATCTTTCCCTTTTATATTCTTACCTAAAACCATTATTTAAATCCTGGGGAAAAGAAAACATAAAAAGGGTGAGCTCAAATGCCCAGTATGGGTAAACATAGAGAACATAAAACAAACCATATACATTTGAACTTAAAAAGATGAACATAATGTTTAAACATCAAAATATTGGGCAATGACATAATGTGTGGCACTATGTAAGGCATAGGTAATAATGGCTCATCAATCATGATAAAATAGAATTGGAATAAAGAATTTAAATGTGGAAACCATTAATTACATGTTATGATTTCCATAGTATCCAAGGAATTACTGCCAAGACTATCTTAGTGGACAAAGTTCCTTTCTGAATTGAGTTCACTAATATTTTCAGTCCTATAACACTGAACCTGATTAAATTACCATTCCATCCATGTCTATTGCATGAGATATAAATCTTTACCAAATTCATTGGAGGGAGATATAGGTCCCACCCATCTCATAATGAAATAATTTCTATGTGTTCGACAACATACGCATAAATCAATAATCATGACCCAAAGAATAAAATGGGTTTTATAAACATCATACCATCATAACATAATCCATATAAAACAAATGGATATAATTTCATTATAAGAGACGAAAACCATGTAAATCATAGATACATTATACACACATGAAATAATGTCATCTTAGATGGAAAATGGTTTTGATAAAACAGTTGAAATGAAATCTTGAGGAAAATATCCCTTCCTCTTCAAAATAATTTTCTTTTCACAAAATTCCATGAAATATTAAAAGAAAATTATTTTTGTAAAAAAGGTCAAAATGTTCCTCCTATGATAAAAAAAGAAAGATTCAATCCATAACACAAACAAAAAGTCAAATAGGGGTAAACCTGACATTAAAAATACATCGAATAATATTAAACACTTTATGAAAAAAAATTTCTGGTCATGGATGAATAATATAACCCCAGTAAATACTTATGTATAAGCAATCTCAGATAAATATGAGATTTGGAAAATTATCCCTTAACTTATGTCCAATTTGTTCTATATGTGTCTGAGAAACATGTATAGTGGGTTCAAACATATTATTAACTTTTAACAGAACCATAATAATATTTATGATATCATATATGATTCACATACGACTTTATGTTATCTGTTCATTTGTGTATTCCATGTTAATGTAGCGTTTTGGGTAAAATCGTTTCATATATCATCCGTGCATTGACTTGTAATTATTAATATGATTAATTAGTTCATGATTACATAATTCTAGAATATAAAACATTATTTATATATAATATATATTCTGAATATATATATATATAATATATCTATAAATAGAACGAAATACACCGTTCATGGAGACGGTAGGTCGTACGTACGCATGAATGCGGTTTTTCCTTTCGTTATTGACATGAATGGAATTAAGTAGATTAAATACATAAATATATATACATAAATACATTAGCATTATTATTTAATATATTTAATTATAACTTATGATATATACTTTATAATCATTCTTGAATTGTTAACATGGAAAATGAATCTCATCGCTTCATGGAGACGGTAATCCGTACGTACGCATGAGCGATGATATCATTCCCATATTTATTAAATGGAATTGTAGTGGATGATATAATATCATAGAATCAGTATGATTTTATCATAATAATATATATTTATTCTTTACACCATTATACCCATCCAAGTATGGTGGTGGTGGAAATGTAGATTACACAACGGCGTGGAGACGGTATTCCATACGTATGCATGCGCAGTGATTTCTATTTCTATAAGATAAGTAGAAGGTGAAATAGGGTTGTTTCATATTTATTTTAACATATAAGTATATAAGTAATACTGATGTTATTACTTTATATTGAAACAAATATTTAATAGTAAGTATAAGAAGATAGAAACTTGAAACAGTTGGTAGAAGGGATTACCTCTTCCTCGACGCATCTCCTTTAAACATCTTCTTAGCCACTAGAGTTGGTATTTTAAGAAGACAAGAACCTCTATGATATACCTATAGAGGTTTAGAAGATGAATTGGCAGGGGTTGTCCGAGATTCAAGGCACCAATGGTTGTTAAAAGAAGAGATAAGGGGTGCTCTATTTTTAAGGGAGGAGAGGGGCATCTTAAGAAAACATAAAATAATATTTTATAATAAAGTAATATTCGGTTTTTAATAGCTCTAAATTGATTTATTTAGAATCTAATGTGGGGATGGGTAGAAATACTCTAACAAATTGGTTTTAGACAAGTTTAGGTTACTATTATATCCTTATCATTTAGAATTAACTATAAGGTAAATAATTTAACTTTTACCGTGCATTTTTTTTTTCTTAGACTATATGTTTAATAAACTTAAAATAACAAGCCAAACGAACCCCAAGTGGTTCATTATTAATATATATATATATATATATATATATATATTTATTTATATATGTCATTTGGCTGAACCATAGAATTTTTGGAATAAAATAACAATTAATAATATAATATTTTTTTTAAAAACTATTTTATGTCAATTTTGAAACTACTTGGTAATTGATTTTTGTGAAAATCATAAGAGCATTTTTAGTTCGAAAAAAGTTATTTAAATCAATAATAACATGTCATATTAACCTAAAAAATTATTTTAATTCATAAAAAGTGTAAAATTAAATTTATTTGGGTATTTATAAAATCAAATTTGTTAATATTTATTTAATAAGGAAATTACTGCATCATCATTGTGTCATTAATAAATTTCATTATTTAATTCCTAAAAATTATAAATAAAAAACCATTATGTAGGTAATCTTGTTATCTTTCTAATTAATATTTATAGTCAAATTTATCTTATGTATTTCCTTATATTAAAAACGTTTTAGTTATTAAACATTGATTTTAAATATTTTATTTCTTTTTTAAATAAAATAATAATAAATGTCCTAATCTAATCCAAGTAGACCTAAAGTGTAATATTTTATTCCTAAGGTTTTTTTTGGTCGAATTAAACTTATCCAATAGAATTATTACATGTGTTTTGGTAATATTAATATCATTTTAACCCTTAATTACCATATTTACATTTAACCATGGTAAATAAAAGCTAAAAGTTACTATTTTACAAAAATTATTTTTATCTTACTGATCACATTATAGTCCTTGATATTAAATATGTCTCTCGTATTTTCCAAATTCCACTCACAGAAGGGGTAAAATTACAATTTATGTAAATTTTAAAATTCTCCTATGAGGTGGGTAAAAGGCGGTGAAAAGTTCAACAAAATTTTTATATGTCTAAAATTATTATAAAATGACTACAATTAATTACATTGAACTTATATAGGTATTATGTATCAATTTTTACCTAAAATAAATTAAAATAAAATAAAAATTATTTAAATAAAAATTTATTTATTAAATAGAAACCGAGTGTTTTCACTATTTTTCTAAAATTGAATGTTTTTAGAAAAATACCAAAAATTCACTCTATGATAATTATGATATTCTGAAACTAAAAATGAAAAAATTTTGAATGAAAAAATTTATAAAATTTTAAAAAGTGTGTCTTACTATTCATAACTGCTAGTTCACAAAATTGTTATAATAATATCTCGTTTAGTGAAACATGGTATTGCGTACAACACACTCTATCGTGGAAGGTTGCGATTACGTGTAATAAAATCCATGGCAGGGTTGCGTGTAGTGCTAGATTTTTTTTGTGTATAATATAATCCAACCATATTTCATTTATAAATTGAATATATATATATATATACCCTCAATGTTGCGTAAAATAACTTTTATCCAACAAACTTGAAATTTTGTGTAACACGATCCAAGAATAGTGTTGTGTATACTGCAAGCTAAAATGGTGTTACATATAGAACAATCTAATTTTGGTGACGTGTACAACACAAGACAAAAATGAAATTAAAATGAATATTTTTCACAAAATCTCAGGGTGTCACAGTATCCTATGTTGTTTGAATATTTAATTTAATTGGCAATGTAATTTTTTTAATACTATATATTTAATTAAATTAATTTATTTTCTTTTTTATTATTTAGTTTACGGGGCCATACCATTTGATTGGAATATCTCGGGGAGTGCTTCATTGGGGTTCTATGTGGGTTTCCTTCTTTGTTGGTTTTGATTATTGAGGATGATAATATTCTGTGATGTATATAATATAACTTTCAGGATCTTTTTGGCCTATTCCTCTTGGATATTTTGGTGTTGGAGGTATTAAGAAGTGTTTTTATGGAGAAAAGGGTTGTTGGTGTTAAAATTTTAGGTGGGAGTAAGAAATCACAATGTAGTTCTTTCGAGTCATTGTGTAATGGGATCTTGGCAATAAATGTGTGGTCATACAGTTATTTATCATTGTGTGGTAGGGTATTCAATGTAATTATGTGTTCAAATGTGGTTTTTGGTAGTGTGTCAAACTATATTAGGTTATAATTAACCTTATGATGATTTAATTTAAACTTTCAAAGATCTGTTTCCCAATTTGTTGGTCATAATTCACTATCCATGTTTTTCATGTGATGAAATCATTCGTGTTTTTTATATTTCCAAGTGTACATATTCATGGTTCCATCCAATGTCACAACATGAGGTCATGGAGTCTATATTAAAATGGATTAGTTTTTGTTAATGCAATGCCCTGGTGATTAGTGTCATGGAATTACCTTCATTCCCTAATATTGAATTTGGAAAGTAAACAATGAATTTAATGATCCAAATATTGGATAATTTGATTTGAATAAATTAGAGTAATTTTATTTGACCTATATAAGGGGTGTATATGTCTTGTCCTTCTTCAAAATTTTATTTTTTCCATTCTGATATATATTTACCACATTTCTAATTTTCCTTTTTTTCTTTTTGAATGCACTCAAACCAGCAATGATTTGAGGTGCATCGTTACCGTCTCTTATTCCCTATTCACAAAAATATTATCATTTTCTTTATGAGATGTTGTATTCTTCCCACTAAGATGATTTTTTATCATTACCTCATATTTTTGTATCTTCATCCATTGGAAAAGGTCGTATTCGTCAGAGTAGTTCATTTAGGGGATGTTGTGGTTTTTAGTTGAAGGTTATAGTTGTGATCAATGTCAATGTGGTTCCATTTATATGATATTATTTTCATGATTATATCTTCTAAATATTTGTCATTTATATTGGCTATTAAAAAAAATGATTAAGTAGTGGATTATAAAACACTCCGTCATTTTTTGTAAATTATTAAATTAGTATTACATTGTTTTATCTAGGAAAAAGTGTCTATTATCCAAATAAATATTATGAAATAGAAGTAATGAAATTGATGGGAAAGAGTTATATACATGATTTTCACTTCTCTAATTATGTTTAATTTGAATTAAAAAATTCTTAAAATAGTTTCTGAAAATTATTAATGTTTTTGAGACTTGCGTGTTACTGTTGTGATTGTGTTGTAGTGACCGAACCCTAGAAAGATTGGATTTTGTGTCTTCTATCAATTACCTTGGAAATATTACATGGAATCAAATCCTAATGTACTAAAGACATTAGTAATCATATTATACTAGAAAAATATATGTTAATTTTATTACAAAAGAATACACTAATTAAGACATATGTTTTTCTCTTCGTTATTCCTAAATAACATCATGAATAATAACTTTATTCTATTTTTTATATCATTACATATCTATCAGTGTATGATTTTTGGATTCATTGAGAAATGAATCAATATAAAGGTAATCAAAAATACTATGTAAGGGTATAATATAGTGGAAACAATAATGAATAAAACAGAATCATAATCATGGAATAGTAAATAAATGAACACACATACCATGTAATCATCAAAGTTACAATGAAATTATTAAATAAAATGGAATGGTAATAAATGGAAAGAAATTACATAAAAATAACTAGATAAAGAAAAATAAATAAGAAAAAATAAGACACTAAAATACATTACATTAAATTAATGAATTGATAATGAAATGTATCCATATATATGTCAACACAAACTCTCATGGATGAATAACAACTAAAAATAAATAAGGGATATTATTTCTTAATTGATGTCTTGTGTAAGGTACATGAAAACCTATACAATCAAGACCTTTCACAAGATAGTTTAAAACTACACATCAATCCCAGTTAATTTTCTCAACTAGTTTTTCTCATGAGAACCTATAAATGCATCAAGGAGCTATATTAAATCTATACTCCACCCATCTTGACCTGTCAAAATTATTCCTCATATCATATAATAAATTTGTATAATATTCCTTATCAAATATATGTATTGAATAAATAATATAGAAATATCAATATTTCTCCAAAATAATCAAATAACATTCAAAGTAGAAATCATTTGTAAAATGGTATACAGTATAGGTAATAGTAATACCTATGATAAATGAAATGGAAAATTAGGAAAAAATTCAATGTTCAATGATTATATAAAATTGAATATTATAAGGGGAATAATATGTGATTCATGGAAGTGAATGTGAATATTATCCTTGGGAAAATCAATAATAAACCATATATATGAGAAATAAGGATGATATTATTAAAACAAATCCCACATGTATTAAAAAAATGGTTGTTTTTTATGAAAATAATTTCTATAAAAATATCTCTTAGAATCATTATTAGGGAAAATATCCTTTTGTATTATATATCCATCCGGAAAAAATTTATTTGAAATTATCTTTTAAAAATTTCTCTTTAAAGTTATCCATTCATACATAAAATGGAAGCATCAAATATATAATAGCTGGTAAATATCTACTTGTACTATAAGGTAAAACAACATTCCTTTTCCTCAGTATAAAGGTTTAAAATTTGAATGTGGTAAAGAGACCAGAAGATTCATTTGAAATCATTCGAAAAAGAAAAAAAACTCTTTACCAAATCATAATAAAATAATGTTTAATTTTTTAATAAATCGTGGTTTTTAAAATAAAATAGGTTCTCCAACTAATGATAGAAATAAATTCTTGTTTTCTAAAAAACAATTCCAAAAACATTTTGAGTACCAAAGATTAAGAAAATATTACTAATACATGAAAATAGTCTTGAATTTCCAGAGGAGGGAAAATCGAAGGTTTATTTTGAAAAATGGTTATATCATTTCATGAGATGAAAATTCAATTGAAAGATAAATAATTTTATTATTGTGAAATAGAATCATTAAACATTTGAAAGTGTTATATAATAAATTGAACCATTTTAAATAATAATTCTCATTTTGGAATAATATTAAATGGAAGTTTTAAATACCATGAAATTAATATTTATTCATGATATAAAATATAAAAGTGGGTAGTAGATACACCACACAAAATAAGTCAGTGATGAACATGAAATGTATCGCACAGATGTAAAAAGTGGTTTGAGAATCCCTTACCATTCATATAATTGTTCCTGTTTTACATTATATTTCTGAATTTAAACTATATATTAATTATTTAAATTCTTTAGAACCGTTTTTGGTTTATATTTAATTTTATTTCACTTTTAAATATATAGTATAATAATACATAAATAACTATGTTTTAGTTGGTGTTTTTGACCAAATTTGGATTTTTTGTCAAAAAAAATATTGGATGGTCAACTATGGTCAAAGGGATTATTATATATCATCTCCATAATAATTTTTTTATAAAGATTGAGGTACTATGTGTTATTTATTAAAAAAAACATACAGTAAAAGGTACTGAATAGAACCATGTGGTACTTTGGAAAGATAGAACAAGAAAGGTTATCATATTCTAGGGTAGGTGCTCATGCAGTGGTAATGAAGGCACCCACCTTTACCACAGGGGTGTATACCCTTCTTCCATTTAGTGTTTTCATCCATGAACCACCTGCATCAACTGAATGTTCTTTAGCATCGATGTGAGTCAAAATAGATGCGGAAGGATCATCATTTGATATAGTTTCATTATTATTGTTAGTGATCATATAAAATTGTTTAGAAATGCTATCATTACAGCATACCATCTAAAGAGGAGATGGAAATTTCTGCATGGGTATCATTCCTTCATTTGGTGGGTTGGCTTCCAGCTTTTCCAACTTTTTTGTTCTTCCACTTCTATCAAACTCCATTCATCAGGTAATCCCATAGGAGGAATAGACAACATGGATTCAATACGTAGTGATTTAGGGGGGGGGGGGATTTCCCAAGCTGAGGATAAGGATTGTAAAATGTGTCATTAGTCACATAAACAAGGACCTTGGAAGCATCTGATTCCTGTTCTTTGGAATATAAGTAATAATTGAACTTATCCATATCTATGGTCACAACATCAATCACTATATTAACCTTCCGACATTTTAGATCATGAATCTCCTTCCTAAAACTTTCATCAGCAACTGCTTGCACTGAGATCTCCCTCTCCATTTGGTTTTCCTCCATGTCTGATTCTATTCCTGCACATTCCATGCCTTGAACCAAAGCATCTTTGAATGGAATTCCTCTTTTATATTGATTTTTCCCTTCAGTAATATCATCCCATCTAACCTTACATGATGAAGACAATTGATGGGTGAATGTAATAGCTTTATCATGTATTAGAGTTTGTGTTTTCGTATGTCCAAAAGTCTACATGTCAGACTTAATCATCCCAACCTGAGCATTTTTAGAAGCAGAATATCATCCAGTAGGAACATGAGGATCACCTGGGTATTTTTTTTCGAATGTGCATCATTCCCTTGGGATGTTTGAGGCTGTCATTACTTTTTCATCGAGACACATTATTCTATTAATGCATGAAATTTTCACATTTCATACTTGAGTGATAGTTGGACCTAGAGTGTCCTATCATACAACACACTTCACAATATAGAAACAGTTTTTCAAAGACAATTCTCAAGTAGATTTTGTCTTGAGATGTGGAGAGAGTCACCTTATCAACCAAATTGGATCCTAAATAAAGTTCAACTAATATTCTGGAACAACGGCCAAAGATAGCATTATCAATGGCTAGGTCCATATGGATTGGAATACCTACTATAGAGGCAATGTCAAATAGAATCTTAGAGTGCCTACGACCTAATTTAGACTATAAATCTAGATCCATACTTGAGAAAAAGTTTCCATAAAATCATAAGACTAAAATTAGGATTCCATTCAAAAATACTAGGAGTTCCTGGTGTAATGTTTATTAATCCAAAACCCCATTCATGACCTTTCTGTTCAGCATAGAGGAATAACAAGTAGAATAACCCACTCCCCAACGAGACACATTTAAAATCACTAAATCCCCAAATAATAGACAGTTGGGAAATAATCTCAGAAATTTTCCAGGGTTGCATCCCATTGATTGATAGATTTGAGTAATGGAGGAGTTTTTTCAGAGTTCTAAACGTTGAGATATTGTTTCATCCTAATCTTACACAAGCGTAGTGGAAACCATTCTATCAATACACTGTGCAATGTGATTTTATGGGAAGACAAAATAGCTAGAAAAAAATCCCGAGGAAGAGAGACCACTTAACTGTTCTTCAATCAGAACTTTTTTCTTGTCCTTCAAGATCTAGGGAGCACTAATATGTTGAGAATCATAGGATAAGGGGTTCAAACCTCTTGGGTGGGAAAGATATACCCTATCGCTATGCGGTGAGGGTTTCATCTCGTGTCTTGGTACGCTATCATCCATCATTTTTCATGACACTGATTTATGTAATAATATTAATGTAATATGAATCATATTTATATGTCAATTTTACTTTTTATATCAACAATTAAATGTGTTTCTGAAAAATTAACTCACATTACAATCATGGAAATGGTAGGTCATAAATTTTCAAGAGTAATGTTCCCATTTCTGATTAATAATTATGAAAATATGATAAGTAACATAAATACTTATAGAATAATCATTATATAATTGATAAAATTTTATGTAATAATATATACTTATATATATAAATCATGTGATGTAAAATTAACTACATCATGGTGAAGAGGCAGTAGTCTTATCCTCCATGACCGATATAAACTATTTTTATGTTTGTAAATGTGTAATAAATTAAATGATATATATTAAATTTAAAGTAATGTAATTATTTCAAGAATATAATATAGTTATTTTATATGTAACATATGATTAATTAAAGTCGTACTTTACATATTGCATGCATCTTGTGAATGAATCAAATCACGTTGAGGGGGAGGTAGTCCACACTTCATCAAATTACGTTTTCAATTTTACAAAAAATATAAAGGATAATTATTTGTGAAATTAAAGAATTAAATAAGATTAGTGGAATAAAAATATAATATATAACATTTTTAAACATAGATTCTATCATAATTACTAACCATTAATGTTTTTATATGAGAAAATGAACAATAATCATTTGGTGAAGATATTGTTCGTCCTGCACATAAACAGTATGATCATTTCCCATGAGATGGAAGTGTGAGTAAGAGTAGGTTGGCCAATTAATATAACAACATTTAACAATATATAGGATTTTTCTTTTATTACATGAACATGGAAGAATAATATTTTCGGTGGTGGAAATATAAATTAATGAAAATTTATTATTGGAAAGTGTTACAATAAAAGTATGGTAACTCATATTGGTTTTTAACAAAGAGATTCCATGGAAGGAATTATGAAAAACAAGAATATTTAAGGTCAACATGAGGAATTTTTGGGAGATATTTGGTCTGATATTTTCCAACCCTAATTGGTTTGAGAGGTGTACGTAATAGGGAGTAGTGGATTCCCTTTATAGTGGAAGGGTAGTGGAACTATTGTAATTTTGGACAATGAAAATCTTCCAACATTTTTCAGATTGAATTTGGTTCCAATAATGGAAAAAGATAGAGAAAATATAGGATAGTGACAATTTATGTTAATATAATAGCTGTTGGAAAATTTTATAGGTTGTTTTGAGCCCTATGGTTATGGTTTATTCCATTATTAATCCTAATTTAACCATAATTGTTGTAATTAATTTTTGTCACTTCTGTTATTAGTTTTTGTAAAAAACTAATTTTTTCTTGTTATACATTATAATTTTATTATTTCCAATGTGTATTTTTTTAATTCCAATAAAATAAGTGTTAAAAATTAATTTAATTTAAATCTCACATATAGGATGACAATGTGAGTTTTGAAAGTGAAAATTCCCAAAAGTTCGATATGTTTATAATATTCCATTTCAATGTGGAATTGACTAAAATTAAATAAATCTTGTTAATTTAAAAAAATTCTTTGATTAAACGTTAAAACCAATTTGAAATTAAATTTTAACATTAAAAATAAATTAGTAGGAAAATAAAATTTATACTAAAATTCATTATCTTTAACTATTCATTAAAAACGATATGAATTTAAAAAATATCAAAAAATCATCCTAACATAATTTTTATTTTTCACTTTAAAATATGATAAATATTTTTAAATATTAAATAAATTGAATTTTTCTAAATCCAACATAAAAATTGTTTATCAATTAAGATGTGGTAAAATTTCCTTTATAAAAATAATGTTTTATGTGTCAAATTGGTTTTGTTCTTATCATATTCCAATAAAAAGTAATAGATAAATATCAATGATATATTATTTGATATATAACATATATAGTTCACTAAAATCATTAAATGATTTTGTTTAAGGATGTGTATTAAGACATAACTCATTTAGTATCATAAAAATAACAATATCTTTTTTATATCCAATTGGTTCTTATTTTAGTTATTCATTAATTGTTAACCAATGAATTAGTTTTATTTTCATATAAACCATAAATTTTCAAAAGTTAGTTCATAAAATTCATAACCACTATAATAAAGGCTTAGTTGTGTCTTATTTTATTATATAATAATTTATTAATATTCTGCAATACTCAGTCCTTCATGTAATGTAAGCCATCAATGAAGATATCTATTGTGTGTAACGTGCAATATTTTAGTGTTGCATTCATTTAAATATAGTGAATATATTATAAATAGTAAATAAATTTTACTTTATTTTCATATTATAATCCCTTGAGTTATTGGTGTCACGTCTCATAAACGATACCCAATAAAAGGTTCTTACATTTGAATTTACGGGAGTTACCTAATGTTTTGGAATCATGAATCATAAAATAATAATAGTTAAATATAATAATGAATGGTTATATGTAATTGAAAAGTGAGATAATGTAAATTATTGTATACTAAAACCTGTTGTTGATTTTTTTTCATTTACATGTTCTTATGGTTTTGATTATGTGTTTAATATTGGTACTATCACATAGTTATTGTCATATCTAGGTGTGGATGCTTTAGAAAAAATGTGTTGGAATATGAGGCTATGAGTTGTTATCGTGGGATATGTTTTAGGATGTTTTTGTAGTGATTGATCAATAGTTTCTTGGATGTTGTGTTATATATTAGCATGTGTTGTGTGTGGTTTAAGGTAGTGGTTGTTTATGTGACTTTGGGTATTATTTTGTAGTAACCCATTGTAGAAAACGAAAATGGTAATGATTATCCTGGTAATTGGTATTGGTTTTAATTCAATGAGGGATGGGTTGTGAATTAAATGTAAATTAATTAAATGAATGTGTAAATGGCTAGAAGTAATTTTTGAGGTTTCTAGAATGGTTTATAAATAAATATGTAATTTATTGTATTAATGAACATATATAGGTTAATAAAATGAAAATCAATAAATGGTGTGACTCAATGGATAAATGTTATTTTTTGATTGTTTTTTATGACTTCCCTATGTGATAATGTGGGTTATGTTGTGGTATGAAAGTTGGTAGTAGTGGGGGTGTGTGGTAATATTAGGGTGTTGATAATGGTGGGTGGTGATTATGTTGTTTAGGTGTGAACCTTTTATATTGAGAATGTATGTGACTATATGTATATTGATGATGTATTTTCTATATGATATCGTTATACACCCTACCTATGATTGATAATTATAACAACACCTAAATGTTTTGGGTTTCATGTATTTCCCCCACTATTTATGTTTTTGAAGGTGGATGGCCGTCTACCCCCTCTTACCCGCTATCCCTACAAATGCAGTACATGGTTGTATAAATACATGGTGGTGGGTATTTTTGGCGGGATAAAGAAATATGGTCAATTTATTTCAAATTCATGATACCCCACTATAATAGTCTAGTATGTGTGGATGATGGAATAATGATGTGGTATTTACAGTGGGGGTCAACCATTGTAGTAGGAGGGAATGAGGTTTTATTGCATCTTATTCATGATACCATACATTTATGGTCAGTGATGTGATGATAGAATTTGGATATGTGGCTATGCATATATATTTGGAGAAGAATTTTTGACTTATGAAAACATTGGTTGTTGGGACTTATAATAGGCTGGGGTATATTCAGTTTTGACAAGACTCACATAAGATAAATATATATATAAGTTATTAATTATTGGGAAATTTGATTTTGGTTCATGAGAGCATAAAATAATTTGGTATGTGGTTTTGGGGTTCCATTTTTTATGTTCCCTGATTCAATTATATTATATTGGTTTCATAATTAGTTAATAGAACCATAGAGAGGTTGGGTGGTAGTTTACCAAATATATGATTTTTGATTGTGTTGTTTTTTCATTGATTAATTTGTATGATTCTTCCACATTTAGATGGGGTATATTGAGTATAATTCGACAGAGTATACATTTCATGTTCACCACTGTGTGTGTATATATATATATTCAAATTTCTATTGAAATGTTTGTGACTGAGCTAGATATTACTTTATTAGAGGTGAGGATTTTTTTTAGAATCATGGTCTGATAATTTTATTTGAGTATTTACATTTGGAGACTTGGAGTTTAAATACATTCATATATTCTAGTATTATTTTTAAGCTTTTTTATTTTATATACAGTAGTTTATTGGTGGTTGTTTTTATGTGTTCCTAGGATTTATGAATTTAATGCCTCCCATCTTCCTATTTTACACAGTCGGGGCTTGACACTACCCTGGGGAATATTACAGACAGGCCTTTGGGCCACTATCATCACCACCGTAGGACTAATAGGGTATCATAGTGGAGGATGTATTTGAAAATTAAAATATATTTTATGGAATATATATGGAAATAATTTCCCCCATTTCATACAATACATAAACATAAATAAAAAATCATCACAAAAACTAGGTACCACATACTTACGACTAATAGGGTCCTTCAAATATGAAACCACCCAATAATTCGGCCTAAACTGGATGGAATATAGAAATTTAAAATGAACAATAATTTTTAAAAATAGAGGATATACTGTGAAATGTAATAGAAAATGAAGAATAGTAGGAAGAGGGGTTGTATCATTTACATATGCATCCTCTAGTGATGAATGTCTCATAAAACTAAAAATGAATGGATTTCATTCACTCTTTAAGAGGGAAAAATTCATGAGGAAGTGGTTTGTAGGAATACAACTATGTATTATTCAAGAAGAGAGATATAATTTAATAATAATTCAAAAAAAATTAATTTAATTTAAATATAAAAAAACACACAAGTATGTATCAGGAACATTCTCTTTTATCACTGGGTACCCACCCCAAGGTCACTGATCCCATGGTGACCATCCTAGGGGATGAAACCACCCTTGTGATCCCACTGAGTTCCTGGTACAAGGTGACTGATTACCTGATTTCCTCTTCGTTTCATGGAAATAGCATAGACAATATGTCCCACCTACACTCACACCCCTTTCCACCTATAACCCATTATACAACCAATAAATAAAAAATATAAAAGGATAAATAAAATATAATATGAATTTATTCAATATACAATAGTGTAGTGCTAAATAGTATCCCTATTGATCATCTTCATATTCACCAAGATGCTCTATGTTTTTTCATTACTCAATTTTTAATGACCTAGTTCTAAATAATGAAGTGATACCCAATTATCATTCGATCATGATAATGATGGGTGATCAATTCAATGGAAAAATCAGTTTAACTTGTTATTCTTTCACATTAACTATAAAAAATTTGATATAGGATACATGAGTGGGGAATATCCATGAATGTGATTCAGTAATTTCCCAATCTGAAGAAAATTGTACTAGTGCTCCATGCTAATATACCACATGTCCTTGAGTAAAACACCTCATATTCCACAGGTTAGATACTAGTGTTAGGAATTTATGAGGTTCCCAATGGATAGAATATTCCCTCATTATCAAATTATCAACATTAATGTTAATAAATAAATCTGATACAACGAATTAAGATAGAATCACATATAGGGAAATAAAATGACATGAGATAAAATATCAAACCACTATTACCAAATCTCATAATTATTTAACATATATACAAGAAGACATTAATATAAGTAAAGAAAAACCAAACTAAATGTAAATAAAATGAAAAATGATAAATAATAGTAGACATTGGAATTCATGAGATCTAGCTCGACTCCTAAATCGCATTTATCAACATAGAAAACAATCAAGCATCACATCAGTCCATTCCTTGAAATGATAACCTATAACCAAGAAGCATCGGTTCTGGTAACCACGTGTCATGGAGGCTTGATCATTGTGTGAGAATACATAGTAGACCACAACCAATGGTGTCAAATGAAATTCTAGTATAGAGGTCTAAATCATAATGATGTCTAATAAGTAAGGGAATAAGTTAAGATGACAATATGAATAAATAAATAGAACCCATATGATTCATTTTTCCCAATGAGAAATTCCATGTCCACACTACCTTATTCGAATTTTTTTGATAAAAACGATTATGGTGGAAGCATCCCATGTCGATTTGTTTCCAAAGTGCATCACTATTGAAACCATAATCTTGTATCCAAAAAGGTAACCCTGTGGCTCATATGGGTATTCCCACCCAACAATTCCTAAAAAATAATCTATCTTGTTTGAACTAAAGGTACATCCAATCCTATTCAAAATCACTACTCGATAGGAATCCATGTCTCACACATGATTAATTACATACCAATAAAAATCGAGTCAAATTTGGGTAGATCATCATTTTGAATTCAATAAGGGATTCCCTTAATTGACTATATCATTAATCTGTATCATTTTTGAAATGTAGAATTTACACAAATCCTAGGGGACTCACCCCTTGGAATTTATGATAATGAATCTATATAGAATAAACTTTATCACTCTAAGAATTATAAATAAATTAATATCATTGAATCTATGGAATTATTTACTATTAGAATTCAAATGAGTCTACATGTTTAATTTAATAATCATTCTTTAAATTTCATACCGCTACATTTCATATAGAATCTATGCAATCACATTGAGGTATTCTAATCTCATTGTCAATTCCAATAATATCGGTAAATTTGTTATTCCAAAAATTAAGCATAAAAAATTCAAAAACCTAATATAAAATCCAAAACATGGGTCCATTTCACATATAATAAATTTTAACACTTTATACCAATTACAACACTTAATTAAATTCACATTTATATTTATTAGTTCAAAGGCCATAAGCACTACCAATTATATGGGGTCATCCTAGTCAACTGTATTTTCAAATTATAACATTTCATTAACAATTTTATACCTAAACCACATAATTTAATTAATCTTACCCCAAGTCACAATCTTAATCCACGAATTAAATTTGTTTTAAGGAAGGTCCATCCAAGGAAAATATGATAATCTAATACCAAAAGGGGTTTTCATAGAGATAAAGTTTAATTAAACAGAATTTTAATTATTATGTCTAGTTATAAATAATCATTTGAAACAACCTAAATAAAAACATAATATTATGGAATGTATATAAGGGAAGATCATTTTGATAACCTAACAAAAACTTTGAGAATCCCACTCATCTGATGTGAGCCTTCAGTTAAAGCCAAAATGTGATAAATCAAAGAATAAGGTAAACAATATGTAAATAGATAATTATCCACATAATGTGTGAGAACACTCAAATGTGATATATATAAAGAAACTAATAAATCATGATCTTATAATCACCTAAATCCTTCCAACGCTTATGAATGAAATCTAGAAAGATATGAAATAGAAGATGTCATCAATAGAAAAGGAGAAGAGAATAAGTGATACAATGTTAATGTAAATTGTAGTTAAAATATAAAAAATATGGTTATGAAGAAATGTTTGTGGGTGGGGAGGGGTATTATCCATTTCCCCCATTTCAAAAAAATAATGGATCCAGGTTGGTGATACTAGAAAGAAACTCAAGCCTCCTAGAAATCCACTAGCTAGATAGTGGCCTCTTTCAGGCTAGCAAGTGGGATTTCAGACCTTTGACTACATTCGTCATCAAACATAAAAATATATAGTACACCTCTATGACCTCTAAAACCAATGATGTAACTTCATTATATGTTCAACATGGATATTTTTAGGGGTTCCAAACCGTGGAATTAAAATAAAAATTCTAGTAGAATGTTATACCCCATTAATGAAATAAAAATCAGGATATTCTCATAAACTGAACTACCATATGTACATGATGTTTTAATGTATCTGAAACATACATCATCGCATCCTTGGATTCAATACCAAGGCTTCTATGAGCCTTAAATCCCACAAACACACCCAAATTCCACCTATTACAGCAATATAAAACTATTCTAACCAACATCACTATATAAAACCCCATCGACCTGTATACCATGATGTCAATAAATAATTCATCATAAACAAAAAACCCCACTAAGGGTGGCATCCTAAACTCATGGTTCACCAATATCACACATAATGGGTTGTTTTTATCATTCTATAATTAAAAAAATTCATCCAAAATGTATAGTCTTCCAACCAAGACTAACAATGTCATGATTTCTTACCACAACAGCGACACTTGTATATCCCTCAAAACACTAAGTTTTCGTACACCCATTTACCAAACAGACTTACCACTGAATAAAATAATTAAATCAAAATGCATGTCCATCAATATACACTATAGTGCACTATCATTGAGCCATCTAGTTCTAACTAGAATAAATTACCAACCCATCATCTAGGTTTTCTCCAAGATTTGAACCCTCACCAATTAGTTTCATCAACATTTCATTCCTAAAAATCATTGAAAATAACATGAAATGGGCCATAACTGCTCAACCAATCCAATGTGTACTCTCCAATATAGAACATCCTTATTACTTATCCATGAGAAAAAGCATAGATGATTCCCACCACTAGTCGAACATTAGTTTTCTTATTGCTTATCTATGATATTTGATCCAGTTATAAACATGGACCTTATGCGAAGTTCTCTAATTAAAATGATGTCATATGAAGCTTTATTCCAAATTAATTGAATGCACCAATTAAAAATCAATACAATTGGTTCTATACTAGGTTCAAACACATATAACCCAACTATCAGATAGAGAACTAGTCAAAATCATGTGAAACTCCTAACATTGATAACCAATTTAATCAACGAGATTCACCATCCTACTATTTACGGAGTATAGATACACTGGATTTCAATGTAATGATGAAGCAATAAAAAACAATTCCCATCATGTCGAACATGATGTAACTTATGTGGTTTCCAACATTCCATTTCCATTTGAAAGAAAAAACAATAATAGGCCATTCAAAGGATGGCAATATGGAATGCTCGATTATAAATTTTGACACGTCAGTAAAGAACCTGAACATGATGAACTATTCGTTATAGGAATTGCATGACCAACCAAAATAATTTTAATGAATTCCATTCCCAACAATAATTTAAACCCCACCATTAATTAATAAAACAAATGAGTTCATTATTGTTATCTACCACTATAATTGACGCCCCATCCATCAGAGTCCACATAATATCTCCTCTAAAAAATATTAAGGTGATGTAAATGATCAAAATTCCACAGAAAATATCATTTAATTAATTTCTATCATCCACCCAGTGATCCAATGAATTAAAATTCACAAACTCAATGACAAGTCTCACTATATAGTAGACACCTCTACTTAAGTGCCAAAAATTTTATAACCGATTTGATGGTACCTGCTGTGGAGTGTACTTATAATCACCAAAAGAGAAAAAATACTGATTTCCACAACCTATACCCTAATCATAACGAAATAAATGACCTGATGTGGTCATTCTACTGAAATCTGAGAACAAAACATGACACATATGATGTTTTCCATCTCTGGAAATTAGAACACCATCTACAGTTTCCATTAAATACTTATTTAGGATGAGGGTCACACCCCCAAAAAACTATTTGGTCACTCCCCACCACATGGATTTACTTATAAATCCCCAAAAAAACTCAATAGGTGTACCCGTAACATAAATGATTTAGTTCTTCCATGCCTTTCTCACATGCATTAAAACCTTAGGTGGTGATTCTAAAAATCATAAGAAACTCCTCAATCACATTTGTATTTGTGGTAGTTTACAACAAAAATATCTAGTATTCCATGAATATACACCATTGCATCATTTACCAAAACCCATTATGATGGAATCATTATCATATCCCCCAGTCACCTCCAGGAGCCACACTATCTTTAACAGATCTGTACGTATCCTACTTCTTCACCCCAAAAGCAATAGAAACTATACATATCTAATGTTCATCCCTCAAACATAAGAAAAATAATGTGTATTCACTCTCAATACTTATGGATTCATATCCTTCTAAGCACTATAACATTTAAAGGGGTGATTTACACCTCGGTTTTCACTAAATTCCAATCGTCTCATGCTCCCTGGTGACCACTTCCAACTCGCAACTCCCTATCTCTTGAGTCTTACGACATCATGAATCACTCAAACGTTTGGTCACGAATCTTACCATAATTGGAATAAACCCATTACCACCCATCACCTTGGGGTCATTCTTGCATAGAGCATGTATCTTCCCTCACAAAACACATAAATATATAGTAACTCCTTCATGTTCTCTGGTATAAACTACCTATAAATAAGATCATCATCCAACAAATTAGTTCAATAAACATGCATTACAATGAAACCTACATACTAGTCATGTCCACAAGACACTTATTCAATGGATTTATCTTTTCACATTCATTTAAGGATATCATCATTTCAATATTTCACATTTTAACATCCTATGATTTATTAAATAAGATTCCATTAAAATACCATGAGGAAAAATAACTAATATCTTTCTTAGTGAAATTTTATTCAACCACCTCAAACATTTAGCTTGATCCAAGTCTCATGTATTATATACATATATGCCTTTTGCAAATTCAGTGTTCCATTAAACAATCAATGTAAATCCTCATAGGGTTTTTATATGAAGTGTTAATTTAATGTAATACAGGAAAACACCCTTTATGTTGTAATTGACACCCCATTTTACTAACACCAATTTTGATTCATAATTAAAAATCCAAATTTTATGTTTCACTGTATTTAGAATTATCCAAAAGTCATTATAACTCTAGAAAACTACTATTATATCCTCATGATCCAAGACAATATATCAGTATGCCTAAAGATTCAGAATTTTCAAACATTTCTTTCTCATTATGAATCTATACCATAAATAGTCCTCATTTATTTAGATATTACATCCCCTATTTTAGTTATACAGGACTACAAATAAATTTTATATAATAAAAAACATTATAAATTTTTGACTAGAACCTTATTTAACAAAACCCATCATTTTAATAACTCATGTATACATATCTAAACATTACAAGCTGCAATATAAATAGTATTACAAGTATAATTCCACCATTCACATATATGTGAGAACACTATATAAATTTTTATTTTATCTATCAATAATCATCCCTTACCATTTATTTAAATTGATAGGTAAGAATAAATTACAAACATAATAATATATAGGATGTAAATAAAACACCAACTCATGAGAATCCCTGGAAACAATCAATCATTATAAATATACTGTTTCCATATAAATCCCAGGTTCCTAGCATTATTATTTAATACACAGACCCTATTATCATATTGACCAAGTGCAATAATCCCCTGAATCAATCACATCACACACAATTGCACCACTCAAAGTGGAAATCAAAAAACAGTAAAAGATAAAACTCAGAAAAGAATTTTCATCATAGTTAAAATTGATTTTCACCCATAATTAGGTCTACAACTCCCAACCCTGAGGTAAGTACCAAGCCCCAAAAACATCATATCCTCATGTTAACCATGTCCAGTGTATATGTAAATAAAATAATAAAATAGAGATTTGATTCCCCTTTTTAGCACCCCAACCCAAATTCCACAAATTGTGTGGAAGATGATGCTGATACATAGAGAGTCAATCACACATCTCCATATTCTCTATCTATAAAATTGTGATTAAGGCCTATGAGGTTACCTTGAGGAGACTAAGAAATTGTTACAATAGTGAAAAAAAATATGATCATGAATTTTTAGAGAGGTATAGATCCTTTAAATCTAATTTTAAACATATTTATTATAATAAAATTACTTATGAATTTATCAAAGGGTAAGAAGGTGTGTGCAGATTCTTTAGAGATCAAATATCATGTGTTTTAAAGAATGGGTAAAGGGAAATGGTTAGTCTATGGTCAGTAGTAACATTGTGGAATAATCATTAAGCCATGAGGTGGAGGAGAAATGTTTGAAAAATCATTTATGGGAGTCCACATCACTATGTGAAATGGTGTAGGATTTTTACATAGAATAAACATGTGGTTAATTCAAGGATTTATTAAACATGCACCTAACTATCTGATGTGAGATAACTTATTTTTAGTGACCATGCATGGTTTCCTCACATATTTTTAAACCACGATTATAACTATGAAAGGGGTGTGCCATATAGAAATATGAGGTATAAAATTGGTGAACAATTTGGAAAACCATGAGTCCAAACCATGAACCCTTATAACGTAAGTGAAATTATAATTTTCCCATTGGTATTTAACATTACCTCTTCCTTTTTCATCTCCCATTAATGCACATCAGCCTCCTCCACCAAATGATAGATCTCTTTGTAACATTCCATGTAAGTAAATAATAATATATTTTCTTATCAATGTCTATTTATGACTTATATATTGTTTTAGAGGATTAAAATGAGAATAAATCCAATCTTAAGCATAGAATACTCTAAATTTTTTAAAAGATCATTTTACCGCATTTTGAGGGAAAACCCTTTTTAAATAAAACATTTTACAATTTAATATTCTCTATTTGTAAAACAAACATATTTTTTAGGATTGTGACATTGAAATTTACTTTGGATAAATTTTTTGTATTTTTCTGACAATGTTAAATTTTTAATGAATAGTAAAAAATACAACATTTTACTTCAAAACTAAATTTTCATCTAATTTAATTATATGGATAGATTATATTTTTAATTTTTTTTCAGTATAATTAGAATATATTTTTATGATTAATTAAAATTTTGGACATTGTAATTAATTTCACTTTGGAATTTGGCATCAACAAGTGTTAATCTTTTGATAGATATTGTTTCCAAAAAAACACGCTATTTGTTTTGACAACGAGAATTATTTTTATATTAATTAATGAAATTTATATGTTTGGAATTTGGTAAAATGGATTCCATGTTTTGAATCATATGGTCCAAATTATGTAATTAGAACTCTTGTTTTTGGACATTATGAATAGAAATAACGGTAATTATCTTTATTTATCGTGATAAATTAGTAATTAGGTAGATAAGGGTAAAAAATAATATCATAGAAATATAAAATGACCCCAAAATCTGTCCTAATGCTATTGGTTATGTCATGTCCGACCATGGGATGCCTTTTTCCAACTTTGGGACCCCATGGAATCACTTTTGTGTGATAGTGACATTTTATCATTTTATTTTTAAAGAAAGGAAAATATAACAAAAGTATGTAAAACCTAAGTAAAACAATTTTAGTTATTTATAAATAAATTTTCTCTTAGACTATAAATATTAATTGTAAAGATAAAAATATTTCCTACATCATGTTATTTTTTATTGTTTTTATTCATTAAATAAATTAATTTATTTATGACACCATGATTATGTAGTGACTACCTCATTAATGAACAATTAAAATAAAATAAAAAGAGAATGTAAAATATAAGACTTACACATGTCAAAAACCTATTGTATTAGTTGATTTTGAACCCTTATAACCTAATAATAGAAATATATCATTGTGGGACCTTTAAAATCCAAAAATCATTTTATAATATAGTAACATTTCAAGACTTTCCAAGAGTGCCCCTCCTCCCTCTTATAAATGGCCCCCACCTCTACCCCCTTACCCACACCTCTCAAGCCATCGGATCGGCCAAACTCTACACATTTTATCTCTCCACATCCCTCTCTTCAGCCTAGAAGCCTTAACATAGGCATAATGCTCTTCAAAAAACCCTTTTTTCTTCAATCCATTTGGAGTTACACGATTTAAAGGTAATGTCTTCTCTTATGTTCTTTTGTTTTATTTGGATTCTCCAAACTCATAAACACTTTTTATTCATTTATTTTATAAAAAATCAGTATATGAAATATATTAGTACGTATTTATGAGAATTATTTGATTTACACACACACACACATCTATCTAATGGTTAAAGAACATACTATTTCTCTAAGTGGCGAATTACTGCCTCACGAAATGATGATTGTTCAATCATTTTTTAAAAACATTAATGGTGGCCATTAATATGTCACTATATTTATATATGATATATATTAAGTTTATTTTTTTCATTATGATTCTGTAATTTTCATTTATGGCATACCTTTATGGTTTACATTATGGGTAAATGCGATAATTTCATTTTAGGATGTGCGGACTACCACCCCCTCAAAGTGATTTGATTCGTTTATGCCATATGTGGGACACATAGAAGATGGATTTAATGATGTCATATATGATATTATATTGGAATTATAACATACATTTATATCATTACGATTTCATTTCATTAAATATGAAATAGGAATGAAAATGGAATTCATGCGTACGTACGGCTTACCGACTCCATGAATGGTGCATTTAATTTCATACCTCTAAATGTTATGAAATATTATAAATTAATGTATATACTGGATATATATGATATCTACATCATGAATATAATTCTGGATATAGTGGATATTTTACCAAATGAATAACTTGTAATTATAAGAAGTTTATTTTTGGCTCAATCCCAAAGATCGACAAAATGAACGTTATTAACATAAATAATTATATAATGTTCATAACATGGTAATAACTGATATAAAAGGAATAATGAACTTGAAAAATCTTCTTAGGAAAGTATAAATTTACTCTAGGTTATTATTCAGGAGATTAAAGAACGATCAAGTCAAGTCATACATGAGGTAAGGGACTTCGTATCAATCTCCTTTCATTAAGGTGTATTTTGTTTTATACAGAAATATCTTTTATACGATGTATAATCCCCTTTTACTATTAATTTTATTCAAAAGGAATATTTTTTACGAAGCATTTTACTAAACGAAATAAGGGAATGTTTTTGTCTTACGTATGCAGCGACAACAACTTCCCCGCCGCAGTGACCATTATTTGTGTCTCGGCTTCCTCTACAAGCCATAAGTTTTTTAAATGATAAATAAATACCATGTTTTACTTTTCATTAATTTTGGTATTGAAAATGTTTTTGATAATGTATTTATTATATCAATGTCTTGTATTGATATCTTGTGATTAAAATGTGGAAATTTTATGTTTCCTTTATACATGTTTTATGTGATATGATTATGTTATGGTTCATGGGAATTGTTTATGAAGACGGGTGGTTTCATGATAAAATAAGGATAGGTGAGACTGTGATAGCTCTCCAGTGCATTGGGTAACGCGAAGGAGATAAACGCTAAGTTTTCTCTGAATATATTTAGGTAATATACTGTGATGGGTTTTCCAAACATAACCATGAGGGTTACTCCCTACGTAAGAATGTTATTAATCCCTCAATATACCATTATGTCTTATTTTTCCTATTAACTATTCATAAATATAATGATTTCATAACGTATGTTTATGTGCTTATATTTTATGAGTAATGTATGATTCCAATGATGATTATGTATTCATGGGCTATGGTTTTATTTGCCTATTTTTATATCCCTTACTGAGCTTTTTTTTGCTCTTCCCATGTTTTTGAAACTTTTTTCAAAGGTTAAGGGAAATGTACATGATGTGATGATAGTGTCAAGGAAGTGTCCAGAATGAATCCATGTTTTATTTTAAATATGTTTCCTTGATGTGAGAAAATGAATATTGTCTTTTATGTAACCACCTTTTTTAAATGTGGAATGAAATGCATGATTTATGATATAATTCTCTAAAACTTTTAACCTGAAAATATCATCAATGTGTATTCTAGTAAAAAGTCAATATTAAGTAAATTTTAATCCTGGGGCATTATTGTTGGTATTAGAGGTCGGTTTAGATATCTTTAGGAGTTAGAATACTATTAAATGACTATCCAAAATTTTGTTTACGGTAAAATTGAAATCATATAGAATTTGAAGACTATTATATTGCTTCATCTAAGACAAGTTTGTTCAGAATGGTCTTCCATAGAGGAAATAGGGAAGCAGTGCTAGGAAGGCATACAAGAGGAAATGATCTTCCAAATTAGCATTCTGAGATGGGTGGATGTGGAACTGAACAGTTTAATTCAGTAATGGTGCATTTTTCTAAATCGATAAGTGGTGGTGGTATCCATGCACGAGATCATCTAGATCAACCACAGAGGAACATGTCAGTGGTGGGTCATTTCATGAGGGAACATCCGGAATCATTCAGAGGATCATCTGACCATGTGCTAGCTGAAGGCTGGATTAAAGTATGGGAGAATATTTTCAATTTCATGGGGTGTTCATAAATTCAAAAGGATAGTCTTGTTGTTTACCATTTGGAGGTTGAATTAGATCAGTGGTGGTCAATGGATAAAAATATCAGGGATGCAGATGAGATTGATGATCTCGACTGGGATGAATTCAAAGGTATGTTTCTCGAGAAATATTTTCCTTAGGCTGTTTGACATAGGATGGAAAACAAATTCATGGAATTGAGGAAAGAGAATAACTCAGTGGCTCCTTATGATGAAAAGTTCACTCGATTGGCAAGGTATGCTCCAAATTTTATCTGAGACCATGATAGTAAAATCAATAATTTTTACTCAGGATTAAAGCCAAAATATCGTAGGTAATTAGATTCTCGCGAGTTCAAATGTTATGAAAAACTTTTCTGTTGTGCTGAGAAGGTGGAAATGGAGATTTCTGATGATCAAGTGTTCTATAAAAACCAACAGAAGAAGAGACCAAGGTGGAAAGAGAATGGTAAGAATCCTTCAAAAACGTCCAATGGTATGGAAACTATGTTTTTAGTTTGTGATAAATGTGGTAAAAAGAATGCTGGGGAATGTATTTTGAATTTTAGAATGTGCTACTGATGTGGTAAGGTGGTACATAAGGCTTGTGATTTCACTAAAAAAGATTAGGGTGATTGTAAGACAAAATTTCATTTACAGTTTGTGAATTGTTTCGAGTGTAATAAGATAGGTCATTATGAAACGAGTGTTCGAAAAAGTGATCAAATGATAGGAAGTATTCAGACTATAAGAAGAAGGGTGTAGTGAAATCCTTTTCAACTACTTTAGTAGATGTTGGGCCATCAAATTAAGTGGTATCAAGTACTTTGTTTGTTTTTTCAGATTATACCAATGTGTTTTCTGATTCAGGGTATACACATTATTTCATCTATGAAAAGTTTTCTAGTAAATTGGGAAATCCATCTAAATAAATGACTCCTGAACTTGTGGTAAAAACAACTTGTGTAAATTTTGAGGAAAAAGAATTGATAAGAATATTAATATCCTTATCCATGGAAAGAAACTACCTGGAAATCTTATTGTTTCACCTCTAGTAGTGTTTGATGTTATCCTGGGTAAGGATTATCTTTTTGTTTACCATGATAAGATTTATTGTAGAGATAAATATGTTTTTTTTCATAAATAATTTCAGTTTGTGTACAAGAATGAACCCTTGATATTTATAAAATATCAAGAGGTTGAGAAACATATAAAATATGGTAATGACTGTTACCTTGCATATATTGTAGAAAACAAAGGAACCATTCAGATTAATGATGTGACAGTGTTAAATTAGTAATTTGATGTTTTTCCTAATAATTTTCCTAGAATAATACCAGAGAGGGAAGTTTAATTTATAGTTTCCATAGTTCCTGAGGCTATGCGAATTTAAAAACACCCTTTGATAATGGCTCAAATTGAACTTTTAGAGTTGAAGGAGCAATTTCATGATTTATTAGAGAAAGGTTTCATTCAACCTAGCACGTCAACATGGGGTGCCCATGTCTGATTTGTTAAAAACAATGATGGTTCAATGAGGAATTTCATATATTATAGATCATTGAATAACATCACTGTTAAGAACAAATATCCCCTGCCTCATATTGATGATTTGTTTGATCAGATCTCAGGAGCTCAATATTTTTCAATGATTGACCTGAGATTGGGGTACCATCAGTTGAAGGTAAAGGAAGCAGATATTCCAAATACTGTGTTTTGTACAAGATATGTCCATTATGAATTTGTATTAAGGCCTTTTGGGTTAACCAATGCATCTGCTGTTTTCATGGACCTTATGAATCTAATTTTCCTTTAGTTCTTGGATAAGTTTTTGGATGTTTTCATTGATGATATTTTGGTGTTTTCTAAAAGTAAATAAGGGCATGAAAGTGATTTAATGGTTATTTTGAAAACCTAAAAAAATGAAATTGTATGGGAAATTCAACAAGTGTGATTTTTTGTTGAATTTTTTTCCCTTGGTCACATTGTTTCTAAAGATAGAATAACTATTGATCCTGGAAGAACAAATGTTATTTAATAATTTACATGACCCACAAATGTAACTAAGATTCGTAGTTTTCTTGGTTGGGAAGGATATTATCGAAGGTTTGTTAAAAAAATTCACGGTTATCTAGTCCAATGACTAAGCTAACTCGGAAGGGTGTTATGTTTATCTAGACAAAAGAATGTGATTATTGTTTTCAGGAATTGAAAAGAAGATTGGTGAAAGATCTATTTTTGGCACTACCTTCCAGAAATGGTGAGTTTGTTATCTATAGTGATGCTTCATTAAAAGTACTTGGTAGCGTCCAAATGAAGAATTATTAGGTAATTTCTTGTGCATCACATCAGTTGAAAACTCATGAGATAAATTACCCTACACATGATTTGGAATTAGTTGTTGTGGTTTTTGATTTAAAAATATGAAGGAATCATTTTTATGGTGTAATGTTTGAAATATATAATGATCACAAATGTATAAATTATATATTCACTCAGAAAAAATGGAACATGTGACAGAGGATATGGATGGAATTAATCAAGGACTATGATTGTATAATTCATTACCATCTGGGAAAAGAAAATAAAGTGGTTGATTCTTTGAGTGAAAAAAGTAATTCTTTATTAACCATGTTGCATTTGGAACGTGATCCTTTGGTTAAGGATTTGATGATCCTTTGAAAAGAAGTTGTTAGTTCAGGTTTATCTTCTATTTTGTTTTTGGTATCAGGGAAGTCTTCTCTATGAAAAAATTAAGAATGCACAGAAGCAAGATAGTGAGTTGCAGAAAAAGGTAGATCTAGATCAGAAGGGTATGTTACCTGAATCCAACATAGATAATTATTGTGTTTTGAGATTTGGTAATATATTTTGTGTGTCTTATGATTCACAGTTGAAGAGATAGTTGTTATGTGAAATTCATAGTTCTCAGTTTTCAGTTCATCCTGGATGTACTAAGATGTATTGAGATCTTCAGGAGTATTACTGTAGGGACAGAATGAAAATAGATAGTGCTGATTTTACTGTGAAGTGTTTTACTTTTCAACAGTTCAAATTAGAGTTTCAGTTACTGAATGGGATGCTTTATCCATTATGAGTGCCAGAGTGTAAATGGGAGAATATATCCATGGACCTCGTTGAGGGGTTACTGAAGACACCTCGAGGTAATAATGAAATCTTGGATATTGTTGATCGCATGACTAAATCTTCTCATTTAATTTCTATATGAGAGACTTTTTCCCTAGATCAAAATTCTCATTTGTATCATAAGGACATATTCAGGTTACATGGAGTTCCCCTCTCCATTGTATCTGATCGTGTTCCCAGGTTTACTTCTATCATTTTGGAAGGCCTTCACAAGCCTTTGGGTACTGAAATAAATTTTAGTACAACTTTTCATCCTCAATCAGATGAGCAGTCAGAACGAAAAATTCAGACGTTGGAGGATATTCTATGTTCTTGTTCGATGGATTATAATGGAATTTGTGACCAACATATTTAATTTGTTCAGTTTTCATATAATAACGGTTTTCATTCTAGTAAACAGATGGAACCATTTGTGTCATTATATGGGAAGAAGTGTCGAACTCCAAATTTTTAGGATGAAGTAAGTGAAATGATGTTGATGGGACCAGAATTGGTAGAAATGTTAGAGGAAAAAGTACAGCTGATACAGAAACACATGATACCATCTCAGAATAGGAAGAAAAGTTATGCAGACAATATGAGGAAGGATCTCTCTTTTGAGGTAGGTGATCATGTATACCTATATGATTCACCATGGAAAAGTGTGATGTGATTTGGTAAGAAAGGAAAGCTGAGTCCAAGGTTCATTGGACCCTATGAAATTCTGGAGAATGTTGGATCAGTTGTGTACCTAGTGGCTTTACCTCTGAGTTTATCTCTGGTACACAATGTTTTTCCTGTTTTAATGTTATGGAAATACATGCCAGATCCATCTCATGTTTTCAGTCCCAAGGTAGTTCAGTTGGAAGATAATATATATTATAAGGAACACCCTGTGTAGATTCATGACCACAAGGAACAATTATTGTGAAATAAGGTGATTTATCACGTAATGGTTTTGTGAAAAAACCACATGATTGAAGAGGCAACATGGAAATCTGAAAATTCTAATAGGGATAATTACCCCCACTTATTCGATAAGTAAATTAATTGTGGGAAGTCAATTTTCAAAATGGGGAAGTGTGTAACATCCCATGTAACAAAAGAATAATATATGTTCATATCTATTCTTATTTATGAACTAGATATTGTTTTAGAGGCTTAAAATGAGAATAAATCCAATCTTAAGCATAAAATACTTTTTTTAAAAAAATATCGTTTTACCGCCTTTTGGGGGAATTTGTTTTTTAAATAAAACTTTGGAAAATTTAATAAGATCTATTTTTTAAAAAAAACTTATTATTTTGTTTTGAGACATTGAAATTTAATTTTGATTAATTTTTGGTATTTTTCTCACAATGTTCATTTTCTAATAAATAGTGAAAAATAAATCATTTTAATTCTAAACTTTGTTTTCATCTAATTTAATTATATGGTTATATTATCTTATTAATTGGTATTCAGGGGTAATTAGAATAAATTTTTACCATTTAATCCAATTATGGTTATTGTAATTAATTTCACATTGGGATTGGGAAATAAAAAGTGTCAAACTTTGGATTGATATTGTTTCTAAAAAACCAGCTATTTGTTTGGACAAGAATTATTTTTAAATTAATTAATGAAATTTCTATGTTTTAAATTTGGTAAAATTGATTCCATATTTAAAATCATATGGTCCAAATTATATAATTAATAATCTTTTGTTTTTGAACATTATGAATAGTAACAACGGTAATTATCATTAATTATTGTGAATAATTAGTAATCGTGTAGTTAAGGGTAATAAAATAATAAAATAATAATATAAAATGACGCCAAAATGTGTCCTAATGCTACTAGTTGTGTCATGGAAAACCATGGTATGCCTTGTGCCAACTTTGAGACCCCATGGAATCACTTTTGTTTGATAGTGACATTTTATCATTTTATTTTTAAAGAAAGAAATATATACCAAATGTTTGTACCACCTAAGTAAAACAATTTTAATTTTTTATAAAAAAATTATCTCTTAGACTATAAGTAGTAATTGGAAAGCTAAATACATTTACTACATCATGGTATTTGTTTATAAGTATTAGACATTATATAAATAAATTTATTTATTACACCATGATGATTTAGTGATTACCTCATTAATGAACGATTAAGATAAAATGAAAACATAATGTAAAATCTAAGACATAAACATGTAAAATCCTATTGAATGGGTGAGTTTTGAACCCTTATCACCATATCCTCGAAGTATTTCATTTTGGTACCATTAACTTTTGAATCTCATTTTATAATAAAGTAACATTTCAATACTTTCCAAGAGTACCCATCCACCCTCTTATAAAAGGCCCCCAACTCTGCCCCCTTACCCACACCTCTCAAGCATTTTGCTCGGCCAAACAATGCATATTTTATCTCTCCACATCCATATCATCATCCTAGAAGCCTTACCTTATGAAAAATTCTCTTCAAGAAGCCCATTTGTTTCAAAGCAAGGGGAGTTACCCGATTTAAAGGTAATGTATTCTTTTATGTTATTTAGTTTTATTTTTCTTCTCCAACCCCCTAAACCCATTTTATTACTTTATTTTGTAACAACACCAGTATATTCAATATACTAGGATTTATTTATTAGAAATATTTTATTTACACTTACACACACCTCCGTCTAATTGTTAAAGAACATAATGTTTCTGTGATTTGCGAAATACTGCCTCATGAAATGATGATTGTTCAATCTTCATTTAAAACCATTCAGGGTATGCATTAAGATTTCACTATATTTTTATATGATATTTTATTATGTTTTACTTATGATTCTGTATTTTTATGGAATACCTTTATGGTTTCAATTATGTTTAAACGCAATAATTTCATTTTATTAAGTGCGGACTACTGCCCCCTCAAAGTGATTTTATTAGCTAATGCCTTATGTGGGACGTATAAAGGATGTAGTTAATGCAGTTATATATTATAGTATACTATAATTATAACATACATTTATATCATTATTATTTCATTCCATTAAATAAGAAATAGAAATGAAAGTGGCGTTCATGTGTACGTACAACTTACCATCTCTATGAACGGTGCATTTCATTTCTTACCTCTAAATGTTATGAAATATTATAAATTCATGTATATACTGTATATATATGATATATATTATATCTACATTATGAATATAATTCTGGATATAATGGATATTTTACCACAAGAATAACGTGTAATTATAAGAAGTTTATTTTTGGCTCAAGTACCAAAGATTGACAAAAGAACCATTATTAACATAAATAATTACATAATGTTCATAACATTGAAATAAGAGATATAAAAGGAATAAGGAACGTGAATGTGGTTCATAGGAAATTATAAATTAAGTCTAGTTTATTATTTAGGAGATTAAATAATGATCGAGTCATGTCGAACATGAGGTAGGGGACTTCGTCTCAATCTCCTTTCATTGAGGCATATTTTGTTTTATACACAACATTCTTTTATATGGTTTATAAAATAGTTTGAATCTTACTTTTATTCAAAAGGAATCATTTTATATGAACTGTTTTAATAAATGAAAAAAATGTAATGTTTTTGTCTTACGTATGCGGCGACAATAACTTCTCCGCTACCGGGACCATTATTTGAGTTTCAGCTTCCTCTAGAAGCCATAAATTTTTTTAAATGAAAAATAAATTCCATGTTTTACTTTTCTTTTATTTTGGTATTGAAGATGTTTTTGATAATGTTTTTATTATCTCAATGTGTTGTATTGATATATTATTATTGAAATGTGGAAATGTTATGCTACCTTTATGCGTGTTTTATGTGATATGATTATGTTATGGTTCATGGGCTTTTTTTATAAAGACGGAAGGTTCTGTGATAAACTAAGGGTGGGTGAGCCCGTGATAGCTCTACAATGCATTGGGTAATGTAAAAGAGTTAAATTGTAAGGTTTCTATGAATAGATTTTGGGAATATATTATGATGGGTATTCCAAATGTAACCATGAGGGATACTCCCTACGAAAAATGTTATGAATGCCTCAAGTTACCTTTATGTCTTATGTTTTCTATGAGTTATTCATAAATCTTATGATTTCATGAGGCATTTTAAGGTGGTTATGTGCTATGATTAAAGTATGATTTCAATGATTCTTTTGAATACATGGGATAAGGTTTTCTTGCAATATTTTTTTATCCCTTACTGAGCTTTTTTTATGCTCGTCCCATGTTTTTGAAATGTTTTCCATAAGTCAAGGGAAAGGTACATGATGTGATGATAGTGTCGAGGAAGTGTCAAGAAAGAATCCATGTTTTATTTTAAATATGTTTCCTTGATGGGAGAAAATTAATATTATCTTTTATGTGACCACCTTGTTTAAATGTGGAATGCACTGAATGATTTATGATCTAATTCTCTAAAACTCTAAACCTGAAAAGATCCTCAACGTGTATTCATGTAATAACTCATGATTAAGTAATGTTTAAGGCTGGGGCCTTATACTCTCCCTCCTTCAAGACAGGCTTTGAGAATCCTTCTTCATTTGGTCTTCTAATCATCCATCATTAATCACATTGGATATCCATTAGTAAGGTCTTAAATCCTATTACATTATATATTAATCTATCTCTAACTATTTAATAATAAATTCATATAGGATAATAAGCCTTATTTTCATTTTATTTTATTGTTACTAAAATTTCTCCCATTCTAGCCCATGATAAAGTATAGTAACATATGAGGAGTCTACCTCTCATATAATATAGGTGGCCTATATTTTCCCCTAAAATTATTGATTTTTATATTATATGTGATCCTTCCACACACCATTATTTACATGTGATCCCAAATTTAATATTATATTGATTAAATAAATGGATATTACTATGGTTGGGTTGTCCTTGCACACTATATATCATCATCATTGGTTATCTACCTCGACGTGATCCACCCCTTAGGGTGTTTTCCTTAAAGTCCATTAACATTATTCCCTATAAAGACTTCAAACTTCCTTTTGAGGTGTGTTAAATTTAACCTTGGAAATTAATTGGATTAATTACATTTAATGAATCGAGTGATACATTTATATACCCTATATTCCTATTCTATTAAATTGAACTATTATCTAATGTGGGATATCTGTTAATTCAATATATATAAATATAGTGGATATTTTCATAAACTGCATGTGAATGGAAAGTCAATTTAACCTTTCACTTGTGTAATTATGATGAAAAATAATGGATATTACTTTCAGTATGGAAACTCATTAATTTATTATATCATTCATGAGTACGGTCATAGAAAATAAATAATCACAAATGTGAGGCTTCCCTTAAGTGAAAATAGGACTACCATTGTGGTTTATCAAGGTTGTGCACATGGGATTCCATGGATTCATTGATGTGTCTACCAAGTGAATGATCACACACAGATTCAGTCTTTTTTTAGATTGTGAATGCCCCAAAATCACACTAATGATTCACCTTACATCAATAAATTAATAAATTTAATTCCTTGGATGATTATTGTTGGATTAATTTTGATATTACATACCACCTTGTTTACTACCATATGATCTTTTCTAGTCCATCACTAAGGCTACATAGGACAAGATCCTAGGAATCATGTTGAATTTTCCCCCTTAGGGTGAATTTCTAAGGGTATCCCACTATTGAATTCACCGATATTATAAAATAAATTCAATGGAAATTATAGAACATCATATGAATACTATTTTACACATAGGTTGTGGTTTTATACCTTGGGTCTCAAGCATATAAATATAAATGTCTGATTGGTATGTTCTCAGAGACATTCCATCTTAGGCTGAAGTAGGTAGTTTCAGACGGGTGTCCCACTAGAAACCAAGACAGATGAGGTTTATTTTTTAATGATTTTCATTGATTATTTCCTATACAATACTCATTGTATAATAATAAACTATATAGTTGTAGTCACCATTGGTCATGGCCTAATGATTTTTACTCAGAACTTGTTTGGGTCATCAATTGGTACCTGAAAATGATTTCATATATGAAGATATATATAATGGTAATTACCCTAATATGGATGCAAGATTTTCAATATTAGTATAGAGTATGAAAGCAGGTGACCAATCCTATGGTCATGATGATATTATAAATATCCTTTATCCTTTTTATGTTGTATGGAATTTATTGCCTATTATTTATACACTATTCCCATTGTATACACAATTTTTTTAGAATCATGAAATCCACATTTTGTAAATGAAACAGGATATTATTGATTGTTGGTATTTATCATCATGGATAATTTCTGCTTAAAAATATTAATTTTATGATTATGTTATTGTATTATATTTATTCCACTAATTTATCTTTTATACAACCTCTATGATATAATCTGATAAATAGGGTAATGTATCCCTACTATATCATCAAAAAAACACACTACTAGTGGACAACCTCTTGTGTATGGGGTGGTACACATGAGGCCATGTAAGAAACTATGATCAAATATAAATGTTCGAAATGGGTCTTAGACGTCACAAAGTTGTATCAGAACCTCTATTTTCTTTCGTATTACTATTTTATGTTGACATATAGGAGACTAGGGATTGTGTTAAAAACATATTCAGCCTATTCCAATGAGTAGATAACCCATGTATATGTATAATTTATATTACCAAGGATGTGATTTTCTATTCTGAATTATTCCTATTATAGTTCTTCCTATTTCACCACTGAGTGACCAAAATTATTTTTTATTCTTATTATCATTTTGAATTTTCTTTTACACTTGTATCAGTAAATAAAGTATGTATTTTTTCATAAATTATTATAAGCACATGAGAATTTCTATTCCATGCATCTGTCGTGACATGTTTACTTTATTGTGTCTATTTCATATAGTATGTTATAATGCCTTGATTTATATATCTATTAATTTGATAAAATTTCTTATAGAAAATGGGTAAATAATTGGGTATTAAATTTCCTTTATAATCATAAATAGTCCATTAGCTGATTGATTGGGGGTGGAACATTAATTTAACATTTTCACAAGTTTGAGGAATGTAATGTTGGTTACATGAGATAAGACATTAGTTTATTTAGATTATATGAATATGATTTGTAATTTATTGATAATTTACTTCAATAAATTGGGAATTATTATTCTATAATCCAATAATTTTATATGGACATTTACATCTAGAGATGGGATATAGCAGGTCTTGTTGTACTAAATTATGTTACAATTATAACATATAAATTTTTTACTTTATAGATTTTCAATGGTAGCAAATATAACTGAACCATTATATATATAGATATATATAACTATTGAATTATAATTTTTTAATGATATGGTTTCCATTAAATTTGGATTCAAATAGAAACCTAAATCAAGTTTTCCTCTATAAAAATATATTGAAACTCTATATATTAGAACATTTTTCATGAAACTAAAAACTGATCATTGACCTGGCCATCGTAGTGGGTAGTAGGGATTGCATATTTTGACCCTAATGATATTCTATATCAAATTTTCATGGATTTATGATTAGTAAATCGGGTGTTGACTCTTTTATAAGATTTGTTTTTTTACATATCAAATTATTTTATCAATGACAAATTCTCCTATAAAATCATACCTTAAGGAATGCATTTGGAATTATAGAGATGTGATATAAAAAAAAAATCAATTATTGAGGCAATTGGGTGGTGTTGGCAATGATCAAGAGGGTTTGGTTAATGATTAATAGTATTAACTATTTTAGTGACACCTACAGAACCACCCACTATTCGAGATTTGGGCATTGATGATCAGTTTTGAGATGGTTTACTACTACCAGTATGTTCATTATAGGGTGCATCGAGACATATATCTTATATGGTAGAGTTTACTATGGAGTTACATCCGCATCACCCAATATTATTTTTTATGGAAGTTGTTCTCTAAAAAGCTGAGACATATTTAGAGTTCATGTTGTCAATCTTATCCTATATAGAGAAACCACCCAATTGAATGATCAATATTGCTTTGTACATGAATATAATATCATTTAAGAGATGGTGGGATTTTTTTAGACATGATGAACAACATTGGATTATGTTCGAGATTGATTTCTAGATATCTGTATACTATTACTTATTTCTTGAGAAACTAAGAGTTTAATGAGATAAAAATTTTATGAACCTTTAGTAGGGAGCCTTATCTGCTATGGATTACTCTACTCATTTCATAGAGCTTTAACATTTCTTTTCTTCTCTCATTGGTTATGACTTATCCAAAGCTCAGTGATTTGGAAATGGGGAATGATATTTCATATGATCGAAGGTGAATATGTTTATATTATTGAAAATAACTGAGATAGTGAAACATGACCTCATTACCATGTATAAACATAAAAATATTAATGGTCTGGGGCATAATGGTTTAGTCCCTCGATATGGAATATGTTTATCAAGAATGAATAAGATATTTGTAATGCATTCTCATGATGTTAGAAAATGTCATAGTGTGGACCGTTATAACCATGTGATGTAGTACCAATGTGTTAGGTCATGAAACAGAATGACTAGTTGTGTAAAGGACCTATTTTAGCATTAGACTTATAGTAATTGGTCCATCATTTGACATTTTAGATAAACATTCCTCTAGTGGCTAATGAGAGTTGATATGAACTAATTATAGGTTCTATATAGTGACCATAAGATCCATGTTAGGAATGGAGATGGAGTGCCACCAGTCAATCAAGATGAGGATTTAGTCATGATTGATGATGTCAATCAATTTTTTTACAACGTTAGTCAAGTGGACTTACCTAGGGTAGTTTAGTTGTATCTTAGGGTTTGGTATCAGGCTATATATATGGAGTACAACTAAAACCAAAGGAGAATAACGACATGTCTTCAATACTTTGAGGTATTATTTTAGTATCATATACTTTAGTATTCATTTTATTTGGCTTACGTTCTTTTCACTCCTTTATATATGTGGAAATTATGAAATTAATGGGTCAGAAATTTAGAATTTTTTATGGGTAATGACACATGGAAATCCACCGGGTATCTGACCTGAATGTGTATAAAAATGTAGGGATAGAACCCTTGAGAATGGTGGTTATCATTTTAAATTGAACATATTTTACCTTTAGATGATAATATTTTACATCATTCTCATGATGAACTATTTGGTTCCTTACCATGGTCATAGTGATTTCTAAAACTAAAGGGTTTCCTTCACGTCACACAATTGTGGTATCTATATTCCCAAAATAGTATTGGATATCCATGAAAGTCATGATGGGCGAGAATATCTTATTATGGGTGGAGTATCAGCCTAGATTTATAGTCATTATCTCTATGATGAGAGAATTTAACATGTGGATTTCCCTCCTTTAGTGGATTCTTTCACAGATTTCTTCCCTAATGACTTTTTTATAATACATCTTGAGAGATATGTAATGTCTACCATTGATCTAGTTCTATGATAAGAACTAGTATTTATTCCTCTTTATAAGATGGATAGTATTTTTTTGTAGGAGCCCATGAGATAATTAGAGTATTTGGAAGCCAAGGGCTTTATATGACCCAGTACATTACCATGGGGTCCACCAAAGTATTTTTCAATGATGGCTGATAGGAGCCTCACGATTTGGATAGATTACCACCAGTTGAATCACTTATAGTTAGGAACATGTATCCATATCCATTAATAGATGATCTAGTTGACCAGGACTAAGGATCATAGTTTTTATCAGAGATTTATTTGAGTTCGACCTTTCACCTTGTGTGGTTAATACCATCAGATATGACGTCCACAAAATTCCATTATAGATATGGATTGTATGGTTATTGGTTCATGTAGTTCAGTAACAAAAACATGCCAACTATTTTTATGGCTCTTATGAATCAATTTTTCCACCTGTATCTACGTTCATTTTTGATCATTATCATGGAAAATATCATATTGTGTTCTCAAACACTACATGATCATTCCAAACACCATGACATCTTATTGAGTAAACTAAGAGGGTATATGTTATATTCAACGATAAAAAAAATAAACATATTTAATTATAATTTCCACTTAATTTACCACATTATCATTGAATCATAAGTATATATTTACTTAGAGTAGGTGGGAGTCCTAGTATCATAGGAGAAACCTAATAACATCTTTATGATACACAGTTTGTTTGGGTAAGATGAATATTATTGGTGCTTTATTACGTACTTATCAAACCATAAAAAGCTCTTGAGAACATGATTAAAACGTTGTTAATTATACATGGTGAGAATATTATTTATAAATCATTTCACCAGCTAAAATAAATATTGAATTCAACATAAATCCTAATTTTATCTTATCATTGTAGAGTTTATATTGTGTATTGTTATTCAATTGACATTGGTATGGGAGTAGTTCTAATGTAGGGAGAACAAGTCAAGTTGCATGATTTGTGACATTTGAGACATCATTAGTAGAATCTACCAACTAATGATCTTATTAAATATGTTATGGTCCATGCTTTCGACTATTATAAGACTTATTTTTTGGGAGTGATATTCATTATCTATAGGATATAAAAGACTCAAATATATTTCAATTAAAATGAATTGAATATGAAATAAAAATGACGATGGAATAAATATATTATTTTTCTCTTAATCATGATTGTAAAATAAAAAATTCTATGTTTTGGATGATGTTATGAATAAGAAGACTCCTAGGAAATCGATTCAGGATGATACTAGTAAATGATAATTGATGGCCTTATATTCAAATATGAATTTAGAATTGAAGGTTAATCTTGGGAATACTATCCTCACATATTTAATACTGACCTAATGAATTATAAATATATCAAATATGATGATGCTTTTTTATCTTTAGAGATTATTAATAAGGGTGAGTGGTTGCTGTGAGGACTGACCACCTAGTTTGGTCATTGATGGGGATGCGTTATTGCGTATTCATGGATGCATATGGGTTCCTGTATATGTGTGATATTAATTTAAGAGATAGTGTCATTATCCATCCTATGTAGTATATCATGGCCTTAAAAAAATTTATAATGACTTTTGCCACCAGTATTTGTGGCTTGGTATGAAAGTAAAGGAAGATGGTTTTGTTAATCAGTGTTCCACCTGTTAGCTGGTAAAGGAAGAAAAATTGTGACCAGTGTATCATTTATATCCATTACTCCTTCCTATTTTGAAGTGGGATTAAATACCAACAGATTTCATCATGGGATTAATGAAATCCCATTTAGGGTAGTGAAACTATATGGGGTTTCAGGGATACGATAATAAAGGTCACCCACTTCTAGGTTATTCGAGATACCTTTTCGTTGGAAGAGATAAAGATGATATATCTCAGGGAGATCATAATACATTATCGAGTTTCACGTACAATAATATCAAATTGGGACACTTATTTTATATCATTGTTTACGACAAGTTTACAAAAGGCTCTTTGATCAATATTGACTATAAGAATATCCAATCACCCATTGACCGATAGTCAATTTGACCATAATATACATGTATTAGATAATATAATTGGAGCATATATATATTATTTTTGATGTTCATGGGATAAAAAATTTACTATATAATAGTATTCCTATAATAATAGATTTCCTCTTACTATACCGATATATTTTATGATCCCCTATATGGTAGGACATTTTGTGAACCCCTAAAATTCATAGATGTTTGATATGAAATTCTATTTGGACCTAGTCTCATTTAGGATACCTAAAAGCATTTATATCTTATACAGAATCAAATGGATATATATCATACAAGGATGATGAATTATGTTGATCATTGCCATCGAACTCTAGAGTTTGAGGTGTGAAATTAAGTATTCTTCTGTGTCTCACCCAGATTATGTCATCCTAGAATTTAGAGGAAATGCCTGTTATCTTCTAGATTCATCAAGAATTTTGTGGTTTAGAGAGGGTATGACTGGTGGATTATTAGATTGAACTCTTAAAGAAATATAAAAGAGTACATGTCATAATTTCATGTTCCTCGGTAACATATTAATAATTCAGAACCATATCATGTTCTTTGTCCTGATTTGGTTTAGTAGAATGTTGATGATTAATTTGAGGAGTATCCTATATATATCATTAATTGTAGAAAGAATTATCAATGAGGTAGGATATTCCTCTATAACGGGTATTATAATTCTAAATATATGTATATGATGAGTCTTGGCGGAGAGAGGTTAACACGTGTTCTTGGTGGTTGGAGTTATTATATAATGATTATCTAACACCAACATAAGTTAATCTCAGGGATGAGTTGTGTTAATAAAGGGGTATTGTAAGTTATCATATATTGAAAGAGGTGTTAAAACCTTAAATTTTAGTTTAGTACAATTTTTATAGTAAATGTGCATAAGAGTTTATGGATGGTTTGGGGGAATCTATGGCTTGTTTGGATCCTTGAAGTAAATTTCTTTGGAAGAATACACTGAGGTGCACTATTGAAACATTGTAAATAAAAACGTGTTTCTCAATTATGTATACTATTGGAGGCGGGGAATGGTATGAAAACTAGTGAATGGGAGACACCATGGCTATGTGAAAAGGTTGAGGCTTGTTGTAGAGCTAAAATGCGTGGTTAACAAATGGGTTTCCTAAATATGATCCAGACCATGTGGGAGGGGGTATAGATTATGTGTAGTGAGAAAAAATTAGTTTTGAAAATATTGTTAAACCAATCACCTATATATGTGAGGGTGTGTTCCATATGGACATTGGTTGTTCACAGTTGTCACACTATTTAGAAAATAGTGTCTCCAGACTATCCACCCTTTAAAAAAGAGTAAAATTACCATTTTTCCATTTGGACATTATCTATATCCCCTCTTATTTCATATCCAATTCATGTAGATAAACTTACTCTTATTAATAAGATCTCTATGACTCCTTCCATAATTTATTTGAGCATCCTCCTTCATTTGGTCATGGATTCGACCATCGTTCGTTATGTCAGATAGCCATCGTTGTGCTATTAAATCATCAAATATCAATTTTTTGTTTATCATGTAATATGGAATGATAAATATGTGTGGGATAATATGGCCTATATTTATGGTATTTGAAAATATAGGTAATATATCATTTTCAAGACATATTTAATAGATTATAGTAGAAATAGAGTGTACCAATACATAAGGTATGTGGTCTTTCCTTTTTTTACTAAAATTATTTATATTTATATTATAATATTTCATTTAGAATTCCATAATTTCTATGTGATTCCATTTTAGTTTTAAATTTTTTAAATAAAAATTATCACTATGAATGGGTTGTCTTTCACCCTATATAGTATCATCAGAGGTTGTCTACCGTGACATGATCCAGCCCATAGAATGTGTCACTTTATATTCCATGAAACTTATGAATTTTATGAAGTTAAAACATATTTTTATGTGTGTTTAATTATAACATGTATATAAAATGTATTAATTGAATTATATTAATCGAGTGATATGTTTATTTGACCTCTACGACTTGGCTATGAAATTGGACAACCCTATCAGGCAGGTTAACATTACCTTATATATATATATATATATAAGAAGTGGCTAATTGTTTAAAAAAATGTAGAATGATAAGATCTTGTAATCTATCACTTGTGCAATAATGATTCATTTAAAAGGATATTAGTATCATTATGTGAACTAATGTATTTATTTTATTATTAATTATTATGGTTGGGGAAAATGAATTATCATAATTGGGAGGCATGTCCTGAGAAATACTTAGACTCTCATTGTGTTTATACATGGATTGTATCATCGGCCACCACTATTTCATTGATGTATTTTCCTTGTGAATGACCAAACATGTATTAATACTTTGGAATATATTATAATGACAAGGCATCGCAGCAAGGGTTCACTTATATTTTATGAAATTAAATAATTAAAATTACATTGACGAATTTCATTGTATACAGATTAATATTATGTATTACATTGTTTACTACGTTGGTCTCACCTTATAGGTTTTTATGCACTTGAATCATCCTTTAGTGGTATAGTCAACTCATATTTTATTCTCAAATGAGGATTAATCCTTAAATTACATGATCGAAATGTCATTTAAAAAAATTGTAGATTTAATAAACTATATTAATAAACCATATATGAATCTATCATTTTTAGGTATTTTACTCTAGGATTTTTAGTTTAACCTATTTTCATTAGGTTCGTATTTTGTAAAATCATGGTGGGGAAAACATTTATTTGTAAATAGAGATCTCATTTCTTGGAAAATAACCTAATTTTTAGTGATGTAATCTTTTTTGAATTAATATAGTCTGGTTATAAATGTGAAAAATGACGAAGAGGAGGTCAATTGGGGGTATAGGTTGATCCATGGTATTTTTTAATGTGTTTTTTAAAACATGTCAACATGCATTTTTCATGATGTGAACTATTTTCATTGAATGAATCCATTACTATGTAGATACCATGAACAGATTCAAACAATGAAATGTTTACATGTTGTGAAACTGGTTCATAGCATGGAATTAGATGATTGGTTTTAATTTAACCCAGGGTGACATGTTTTTCACTATATATTATAAAAAAGTAAATTCATAGCATGGAAGGGGTTCATGTTATGAATATCTCAAGACCGGTGGTTTTAAATCACACAACACATTTGATTTTATTTTAATTCATGGTGTAGCCTCATCTCTCAATCCCTATGAATACTCCATGAATTTTTTTGTACTTGGTAATGATCTTGTTCATACTATTAGCCATCCCATGTATGGGGAAAAAGTTGAGAACCCAAATTTGGAACAATTTCTTATTTTGTAAACATGTTATAGTTGATGCTATTTCACATTGGATGATTCACATGTTATATGATGTTATTATTTCTTGATATTTCTACAAATGGATCAGTATGGAATTGATTAGTATGAATAAATACTGATAAGCACCTCAGGATATGTATTTTCAATTTTTTTGGGATATGGACATATTTATTACATGTGATATCATTTCCTAAATTAATTGTGAAATGAGATCCATGTAAAATAAAAAAATTAATATGAAAATACTATTATGTCCTTCAAATTCACTTGTTATCACTTTTTTAGAGATACCATGTCCAATGGTTCTATTTTTTCACCTATTGTAATTGACCTTATTGATAGCCCTTGTTCTATGGAGTTTATTTTAATTATATATAAAATGATTCATATTATCTTTAAATTGTGCTAAATGAGATTGGAAATTTGTTTTTTCTTAACACAACTGAACATATGCTTCTTGTAGCTCTTGAGGATCAAATAGAAGATTCAATTTATTGTAAATTATATAGAGTCATGTTATACATGGAAATAGATTCTATTCACAGTATACCATTGATGTATTAGTTGATCAGAGAGTTTTAGCAGTAGAATCTACTTAAATTAATTAGGGAGGGAGGCTCCCAAGAAGTTGAATTCTAGATCATGTCAGTCTAGAAGATATTCAAGAACCATAAGATAGTGAAACTTTAATGAGTAAATATTGTATCCTATATGATTAATATACCATTAAATAATTATTGGGATGATTTAATGCAATATGGTATGCAAGAGGTGTTATCCTAAATGGATTTTGAGGAAAATTTTATAATCCACTTCTATCCTAAAACATTAGGGATGAGAAGTCTCATGTGTTCATCCACCTCACCTAGGATGGAAAGTTTGTGGTATACTATGTTGGAAATTTCACCAACTTTTAGTACTTTAAAGCATCTTTATAATCTGGTGAGATTATTAGGGCATGGAATTATCATGATGGGTTTCACTATGTGATCAGGTCATTGGAGAACATTTTATTTCATTACTAAAATTTCAGATGTGATGAATTAGGCTCCCATAATAGTAGTGATTTTATGATAGCCCCCAATAAATATCCAGTCTAAATAAAAAAGGTGAATTTGTATCTATTTTCAAGTGGAAACAATAACCAATATGATTTTTAATAAGGAAATATTGCGTAGAGAAGCCAATGTAGTGGGATGCAATTTCATAACCATATTCAATTTCATTACTATCAATGATTGAAATTTCCCCATGTATCCTCATTGTATGTACCATGATTTTGAGTGTCATTCTTTTGGAATCCATGGACACAAAGAAAGGTTTTTAGGGGCCCCTAGTAGTATAGTATTGGTATGGATTGGGACATGTATGTGTTTCTTGGACGGACACACATACCCCTAATCAAACTGGTAATTGTAGTTATACTGGATGTTCAGGTCGAGGCATCGAATGTGGTACCCCAGTTCCAGAGTATTAATACCAATCTCATGGTATGGTGGAAGGGATTGATATGGGAGGTCGGGATAGAGGGGAATGTTTTCAAAATACTATATAGTCAACTCCAGCTAGTTTGGATGTCGAGCCTTCTACAGTCATAGGTATGAATATTATATAATTTACCCATTCCTGTGTTTCCCTTGATACATGAGCTTCACATTCCTTTATACATAATATTTTTTAAAATGTGTTTGAGTTTTTTTTGGAAAAAAAAATTATTTTTTGACCATCATGACACATTTGGATGTTTGGTCATAGAATATCAAATGTGACAAGGTGTCTTCTATGAAATTGGTCATTACCAATTCTTTTGGGAACTGTTTTTGATGGAAATTATTGGTTTCTATTTTATTCTATGTAAAGACTTGTAAAAACAATACCCAGATCATATCAACTATTACTGAAGGTGTGTTATATTTATATCTACAAAATGAACAAGTTATTTTAAATAATTTATGTGGAATATAAAGGTTGGCCATGGATTACTAATTTAGTGTAATTGGATTCTCTAATATCTCATATATATTTTATTTCTCGGGATGATGGTGGAATGGATCTGTGTAGTTTTTTAATATGGATCACATTTGTCATATTTTTATACCTGATGAGTTCTATAGATTACCACCTGTGTGGAAGATCGAGTTCGTGATCGAGCTGGTTCCTGGAATAGATCATATTTCTATCCCACCTTACAGGATGGAACTGATGGAGAATCATGAACTGAACTTTTAGTTGGATGATTGGGAAGCTTAGGGTTTAATATGGCATAGTACATCACCACATGTTTCTCCCATGCCTTTTAAAAAGTGGGATGATGGGTCTTTCCACCAGTGTGTGGAGTATCAGAGAGTGAACCATATGATAGTCAATAGTTGGAATCCCTTTATGTGCATTGAAAATATCTTTGATCACCTGAGAGGTTCATATATTTTAAGTATGATAGAATTGAGCTTAGGGTTACATCATTCCATAGAAATACCCTTATACAAAAATTAGAATGAATTTAGAAGCATGTATGGATCATGGTCAGGGTATCATTGGTTGTGTGGTTTTACTGATTACATCATAGTGTACACCCAATATGAAAATGATAATGACCAATAACTTATTATCATCATATCTGCATAGATATAAAATAATCATTACGTGAATCTATCAAAAATAAGTTGCTAGATTGATAAATTGTAATTTTATCATGTCATCATAAAAGTGGGAGTATTAGTGGACCTAGAGAAGGTTGTAGATGTGGTCTCTTCATAGTGTCCCAATAATGTAATGAAATATATTTATGATTTTTTTGTTTTTAAAAAGAATTATCTGTTGACAACTATCCTTTTTATAAAAAAAATATTTATTCTAATGAATCATAACCAGTCTTTCAAAATGAGTTTTACTCAAAATTATGAATGTTACTGAATAATTGAATCCAAACAAAAATGGGGAGAAACGTTTTTTATGAGTGTTATTGATTGGATTCACCATCAGACTCATATACATCAGCATAAATATTAATATTCATTAAACTAGATATTGTTTTGAAAGATATAACTTCATGAGAATTTAAGTTAGAATATTTCTGAAGAGGCTGAATATGGAAATTAATGTTAGTATTTAGAATGTTTTCATACATTCTAACAATAATCAGATGATACTATGATGGTCATGAATTTCTCACATATCATGAAAACAATCATGAGAAATTATTTTGGATAAATGGAAGAATCATAAATTTTTTACAAGTTCTAGAAGACTGAACATTGAAAATAATATCCAAATGTACAAGACATTGAATTTTTTTAGGATTCTAATGTTGTAAAGATGATGAAGTTTCAATACAGTCCATGTCCCTTAGTGGAGTTATCATTCGATGTAGAACATCATACTAATAATTCCATCAAAATTTTAATTTTATAATAATTACAGTTTCATATTTATAATATTTACTGGACTGATTCAGAGGATAATGAAGTATCATACTATGTGTATATAAAAATCAATTGAATCATGAACAAGAATTGATTCATAAAGTAAATGCTTCACACCAGTAAAACATCTAATGCAGAACATCAAAGTTGTTGGAGTTTTTGTTATCATTCTATCATAGGGATACTAGTTATGATGAGAAATAAATAATATAAATGACTTATGTTTACTTGATAAGAAACAAATGGATAGTTCAAACTTTACATTGGAATATTTGTGAAACCGAAAAGTCATCCACTATGGATGTTCATCATAATGAGGCGATACTCAGTCAGATCATAATGATATGAATGTTAGTTAGTTCATAATAAACTAAATATAGTTAGATCATAATGAGATAAAGATAGTTAGATCTTATTGATCTATAGATATCCATAATTTAATAAGCTATGATATTCATGTCGTAATGTGATGAGGAAGAACATCAGATCATGCTGAGATAAATTTTTTTTTGTCATAATAATTCCAAGGTGGTAACATCAGATATTAACTGAGGAGTTTATATCATACTGAAAAAATATGGTTTGTTTAAGAATACAACTCTTAGATAAATTGTAACAGCCCGAGATTTTATAAAAAATATTCTTTTTAATTTTATTAATGTCTTGTGTTGTACGCTACAGCAAAAGGAGCTTGCACAACACACATCCTTGATTTTCCTTGCATTACACGCAATCGCGACCTTCCTCGATAGCGTGTGTAGTACGTAATACTAAGTTTCACTAAACAACGATATGCTATTAAAATATTATTAAAACTAGCCGTTATGAATAGTAATTACCACCTTTTAAAATTTTAGAAATTTTAGCTCTCAAAATGGACTTCATTTTTGGATTCGGAGTATCGAATTTAGCCTAAGGTGAAATTTTGGTACTTTTCGGATAACTTTCATATTCTGATGAATAGTGAAAATTACCAAATTATAATTAAAAACAAATTTTTTAATCAAAATAATTAATAGTGATAAATTATTAATTTGAGTGGTTTTAAAGTATATTTAGAGTATATTTTTACAATTTAATTCAATGTTGGTTATTGGATATAATTTCACATTTAAACCAGACATAAACAAGTGTCAATCTTTTGATAGATATTGTTTCTTAAAAACATGCTATTTGTTTTAACAGCGGGATTTAATTATAAAATTAATTAATGCAACTTCTATGTTATGAATTTGGTAAAATAGACTTCATTTTTAAATTCAGAATATGAAATATAGCTTAGGATGAAATTTTGGAATTGTTCTGAAAATCATCAATTTTTGATGAATAGTGAAACTACTAAGTGGTAGTTAAAAAACTGAATTTTTCATAAAACATAATTTTATCGCTTATGTGAATGGAATTTCAAAAATCCAAGATACACGGTTGATTTCAGTAAGTAAAATGTGGTTCAATGAGATGAAAATAATTTTTGGTGAATAGTAACTTTTTAATTTTATTTACCACGGTTAAAGGTAAACAGGGTAATTAAGGGTAAAAATGATATTAATATTATCCTAACACATGTCCTAATCCTATTGGACAAATGTATTTCGACCAAAAACAAACTTAGGAATAAAATATGAACATTTAGGCCCACTTGGGTTAGATTAGGACATTTATTATTAATTTATTTAAAAAGGGGTTAAAATAGTTAAAATCAAAGTTTAATAAGTAAATAATCTTTAATATGGGGTCATACATAAGATAAATTCGACTATAAATATTCATTAGAAAGATAAAAAGATTTCCTATATAATGGTATTTTATTTATAATTTTTAGACATTAAATAAGTTAATTTATTTATGACACAATGATGATAAAGTAATTATCTTATTAATGAAATATTGACATAATTGATGTTATAAACAGCAAAATAAATGTAATTTGAGACATTTTATGAATTACACTAATTTTATACGTTACTATGATATATTATTGTTTATTTAATCAACTTGTTTCGAACATATAATTCTGTTATGACTTTCACAAAAATCATATATCAAATAGTTTCAAAATTGACACAAAATAGTTTTTAAATCAAATATTATATTATTAATTGTTAATTTATTCCTAAAAATCTAAAGTTCGGCCAAATGACTTAGATAAAGATATATATATTAATAATAAACAATTTGGGGTTCGTTTGGCATGTTATAGTAAGTGTATTAACCATATAGTGAAAGAAAACAAAAAGACACGGTAAAAGTTAAATTATTTAACTTAGAGTTAAATCTAATTGATAAGGTTAAAATAATACCCTAAACTTTTCTAAATCCTATTGGTTGATATGATTGAGACCCATCCCCACTTTAGCTTCGAAATAAGACCCTTTGGAACCATTATAAACTGATTTTGACTTTAATATAAAATAATATTTTGAGATATTCCAAAGGTGCCCCTCTCCTCCCTTATAAAAGGGAACCTCCTCCCCCTCCTCTTCACACCAATTTGAGCACTCAAGATCGGCCAACCCCTGACATGTTCTCCTCTCCACTTCCTTAGAATAATCATAGAGGTCCTGGTCTTCTTCAAAGACCAATCTTAGTTCCCTAAGTGGAGGATTCAAAGAAGCGTTCCAAAGAAGAGGTAATATCCATTACTGATCTTTTCAATTTCTTTCTTCTTCAACTTCTTCTTATTTAGTTGTTTCATGATAAAGTAATAACATCAGTATTTCTTATATACTGATATGTTATTATAAATATGAAACAACTCTAATTAACCTTCTATCGATCCTACGGAAAAAGGAAATCACCGCGCGTGCGTACGTACGGAATACCGTCTCCACGCCGTGGTGTAATCTATTTTCCACCATCACCTTACCAGGATGGGTATAAAGGTGTAATGAGTAACTATATATGATTATTATAAAGTGATATTGATACTGAAATAGTATACATACACTTCAACACAATTCCACGACCATGGGAATGATATAATCGCTCGTGCGTACGTACGGACTACCGTCTCCACGACGCGATGAGATTCATTCTCAATGATTAGCCATTCATGAATGATTATAAAGTATATATAATAAGAACTAATGAAATATATGAACTAATAATGATACGGGAATTATTTATATTTATATGTATGTCATCTACTTAATTCCATTCAATTCAATAAGGAAATGAAAACAACGTTCATGCGTACGTACGGACTACCGTCTCCATGAACGGTGTATTTCTTTCCATTTACCGATTTATTATATATGTATATTCTGAATATATATATATAAATCATGTTTTATATTCTGGAATTAAGTAATCATGATCTAAGTAATCATATGAATAATTACAAGTTAAAAACACGAACGACAAATGAGATGATTTTACCCAAAACGCTACTTTAACATGAATTTACAAAAGAACGGGTAATATAAAGTCATAAGTGGACCATATATGATATAATAACAATGAATATGATTCTGGAATAAGTCAATAACATGATTTAAATCATTATAAAGGAGGTTCAGACACTTACAAAGCAAGTCGGACCTAAGGCAAGGGAAATGTCACAATCTCATTTTATCCGAGATTGTTTATACTTTGGTATTTACTGGAGTGTATTTTATCATCCACATCCACGTTTCCCCAATATGTAATATTTATATCCTTCTACAATAGTTTATATCAAATTTTACCCTTCGGTGAGATTTTAGTAAAAGATATGAAAGGAATCTTTTGGCGTTTTTCGTACGAGGTACTTTTTGACTTTTCCAACAAAAGTACGAGAAGAATGTTTTTTTAACTTATACAGTATGAATGGATTTTTAAAACATTATTTCCATGAAGCTTCCATTACATGTTTTCAAGTTTATTTTTAATCAACTTCTTTTATTTTAAAGTCATATGACATGTTATGAAAGGCAAAAATGCTTTTTAAGAAGAAATGATATTTTCCTCATGAATGGAGTTCAAATGTTTTATCAAAATTATTTTCCATCTAAGATATTATAGGGTTATGTTTTTATCCCTATTTTTACATTGATTTGATTATGTTGTGAGGGAATTTTTTTTATAGTCATTTACCTTATATGGTTTATTTTATGATGTCATGATGTTTCAAGAATCCCATTTTTGTTACATGTGTTATGCGATGATGTATGATTTATGATTATGTGGCACACATAATAAAGGATTCATTATAAGATGGGTGGGACCTATATCTCCCTCCAATGCATTGGGTAAAGATTTCATATCTCATGAGATAGACATGGCTGGAATGGTAGGTTATACCGGTTCAGTGAAACAGGACTGAAACGAGGGTGACTCGATTCAGAAAGGGACTTTGTCCACTAATATAGTCTTGGCAATGAGTCATGACTAACAAGAAAGGATTATCTATTATTATGTGTGTATACCACAAAGTTTCATTTTTTATGTTATGCTTATTGGGATTTCATTTCACTACTATGATTTATCCCATATTATGAAATTATGCTCTCTTTTGCAGGTTAAGATTTCCAAAAGTTATGTTCTTATGAATATGATGTGATTGATTTTTTCTTTTTGTTTACCCTTACTGAGCATTTGAGCTCACCCTTTTATGTTTTCTTTTCCCCAGGATATAAAGAATGGTTTTAGGTATAAAAAAATGGAAGATCTTTATGGGAGATATTGATGATCTTTCACCACGATTAGAAGATTACATTCCGAGTTTCCAAAGACACTAAACTAATATGATCCTTGTGTGTGTGTTTTTCTTATGTACTATGTATTCCGCAAATGTAATGTAATGTCAATGTACGTCAGGCTTCGGGTATCTACAGTTGGTATCATAGGAAAGGTTTAGTCAACCTTTGGAAACTAGGATGCGAAAACGTTAGTGAGATCCCTAGAGATATTTCTATGGTATGTCTAGGAATGTCTCTAAGGTTAAGTATACGTATAGGTTATAGTACTAGAACTACGCTAACGATCATATAATTTAACCTATGATGTTAGATATTGATGGTACTCCCCCTTTATTATGTTGTTTTCCCTATCATGATTTTTGCCTCTCACACTATTCTTTTTGGGTTTTAGACGATGGCTAGAACCCGAAGGAACCGTGTTGATCAATGCAATGGACAATGAAATGATTGTCCTCCTGAACAAACAAATGTTATGGGATATGGAGTGCAAAATCTTATTGCTATCCTTACACAAGATATGAATCATTCTGGACTTCCAAATGAGCAGATAAAAGAACAATATTCTATTGAGTCCTTCACGAGGAAACTTCCACCTTCTTTCAGTGGGACTTCCGATCCACTTGTTGCTGAACAATGGATCAGTACCACTGAAAAGATATTTTCAGTTCTTCAATGTTCTGAACATGATAAAGTCATCTTAGTAGTATATCTTTTGGAAGGTGAATCTGATCAATGGTGGAATCTTATCAAGAATACGAGGCCAAGAGATGAAATTGAGTCCATGGAATGGGACGAGTTCAAGAACTTGTTTTTCAGTAAGTACTTCCCTCGTATTCTTCGAACAAATTTGGAGAAAGAGTTTCTTGAACTAAAGAAAAAGGATGATGAATCTGTTGGTATATACGAAGCGAATTTTACAAGACATGCAAGGTATGCATCTGGCATTATCATCAAACCTGAAAGTAAAGTTGATCGATTTTTCAGTGGCTTAAAACCAAGTCTTCGAAGGGCATTAGCTATAAGAGACTTCAATAGCTATGAAGAAACTGTGTGTTGTGCTATCAAGGGAGAAATGGAAGTTGGTGTTACATATCCATCTCATGGTTTTGACAAGAAACGAAAGATGGAGTTCAAGGAGAAATCTCAGAATAGTGGTGAAAATAAGATGAATGTTTCCTTATGAACAAAGTGTGGAAAGAAGCATGGTGGAGATTGTCTTAAAGGGACTAGAAAATGTTTTAAGTGTGGAAAAGAAGGTCATCGAGCAGCTGAGTGTCGAAGTAATGGAAAAGTGTTTCTAATGATGTGAATAAAGCAAACACTGCAGAGAATGCACCACCAACACTCCAATGCTTCAAGTGCAAGGAAATGGGGCATTATGCTAATAAATACCCTAATCCAAGGGTTAGTGATGATCAACATGAGAAACCACTGAAGGCAAAGGACAATGGGAAGTCACATGCGATCACTATTGGTGATGTTGAATATGAAAATGATGTGGTGGAATGATTAAGTGTTTATGTAATGGGATTCCAAAATAATATTGTATCATGGAGTATTGGAATATTTATGTATTGGTCTAATGTGGTATTCAATGTGATTGAGATATTTTTGGAAATAAGATGATATGCGCATAATGAAGGGAAAATGAGAAAATGAAATGTTTAACAGTATTCATGAGCTCATGATTGATATAAGGACTAAGTGATATCATGGTTTGAGTATATAGAATTTAGAGGATTTTGGTATGTGGAAAGTGTTAAATTTTAACTGCATTCATGTTTTCACTAAGGTATTCAAGAGAATACATGATTAAGGACTTTGAATGTTTGGAATGTGACCAACAAAACATATCTTATGATATATGGGAGTGGACTGCAGTATTATGGATAAGCCTAAAGATTGGAATGGATTGTGTTGGACATAAGTGAGTATTGTTTAATTATAGAAGTTTTCTCAATTTTATTAATGGGATGATATAGTTTTAGAAAAAGGACAACCTACAGGACGGGCGACAGCCCATCGCGTCGGACAAGGATGTGGGAATCGAACCCACAACCGAAGTGCGACTGGCCTTTATCGCCTACCACTGGCCTACATGAAGTCCCTGTTTATTAGAAACTAGTTTTATTATATTAAGCAATATGATATATGAAGTATAAAGTCCATTTTAGGAACCATATATGATTAATCTCACTATAGATCGACTTATGTATATAATTTTTGCTAACCTTTTGTTTGAGACAGATGGAATGACCCGTCATTCTATCACATGATCTGCTAACACTTCACGAATAACAAATTCAACATCATTTATTTAAGAGATGAAGTGGAAATTGTCAAAGGCACGGACAATAGTGAGATTGTACCAAAATAAAGTAAGTATTTATTCTAATTCTTTAACTTTAGGGAAACGATCTTGAAATCCAAAAATCATGTCCTAGTGATCTTATATCTGATGAATCAGATGGTACCTTAGATCATCAAAAATTTATGGCTTTGTGATTGCTGGCTTTTCTATAGCCATGTTCTCTACCACTCTCCATCAGAACATGATGGTTAGATTTCTCTTCCATATCAATATTTTCACCTATGTGGAAACCCAGTGATTATTTTATTTGGGTAACTGTTACGTTTCATACTTTTTTAAAAAAAAATTGGTTTTGATATTCCTTTTTACGATGTGGGTTTCTATTAAAGAATCTTTTGAATAATAAACCATTTATAACCCCGACGAATTTCGAGGGAGAAATTCATTTTAAGGGGGGTAGAATGTAACAGCTCGAGATTTTATAAAAAATATTCTTTTTAATTTTATTAATGTCTTGTGTTGTACGCTACACCAAAAGTATTTCTCACAACACACATCCTTGATTTGACTTGCATTACACGCAATCACGACCTTCCTCGATAGCGTGTGTAGTACGTAATACTGAGTTTCACTAAACAACGATATGCCATTAAAATATTATTAAAACTAGCAGTTATGAATAGTAATTACCACCTTTTAAAATTTTAGAAATTTTATCTCTCAAAATGGACTTCATTTTTGGATTCGGAGTATCAAATTTAGCCTAAGGTGAAATTTTGGTACTTTTCAGATAACTTTCATATTCTCATGAATAGTGAAAATTACTAAATTATAATTAAAAACAACATTTTAATCAAAATAATTAATAGTGATAAATTATTAATTTGAGTGGTTTTAAAATATTTTTAGAATATATTTTTACAATTTCATACAATGTTGGTTATTGGATGTAATTTCACATTTAAACCAGACATAAACAAGTGTCAATCTTTTGATAGATATTGTTTCATAAAAACACGCTATTTGTTTTAACAGCAGGATTTAATTATAAAATTAATTAATGAAACTTCTATGTTATGAATTTTGTAAAATAGACTTCATTTTTGAATTCGGAATATGAAATATATCTTAGGATTAAATTTTGGCATTGTTCTGAAAATCATCAATTTTTGATGAATAGTGAAACTACTAAGTGGTTGTTAAAAAATTGAATTTTTCATAAAACTTAATTTTACCGCTTCTGTGAATCGAATTTCAAAAATCCGAGAGACACGGTTGACGAAAATAAGTAAAATATGGTTCAATGAGATGAAAATAATATTTGGTGAATAGTAACTTTTTACTTTTATTTACCACGGTTAAAGATAAATAGGGTAATTATGGGTAAAAATGATATTAATATCACCCTAACAAATGTCCTAATCCTATTGGACAAGTGTATTTCGACCAAAAAACAAACATAGGAATAAAATATGACCATTTAGGCCCACTTGGGTTAGATTAGGACATTTATTATTAATTTATTTAAAGAAGGGTTAAAATAGTTAAAATCAAAGTTTAATAAGTAAATAATTTTTAATATGGGGTTATAGATAAGGTAAATTCGACTATAAATATTAATTAGAAAGATAAAAAGATTTCCTATATAATGGTATTTTATTTGTAATTTTTAGACATTAAATAATTTATTTTATTTATGACACAATGATGATGCAGTAATTATCTTATAAATGAAATATTGACATAATTGATATTATAAACACAAAAATAAATGTATTTTGAGACTTTTTATGAATTACACTAATTTTATAGGTTACTATGATATATTATTGTTGATTTAATAAACTTGGTTCGATCATATAATTCTGTTACGACTTTCACAAAAATCATATATCAAATAGTGTCAAAATTGACACAAAATAGTTTTTAAATCAAATATAATATTATTAATTGTTATTTTATTCCTAAAAATCTATGGTTCCCCCAAATGACTTATATAAGGATATATCTATTAATAATAAACAATTTTTGGTTCTTTTGAAATGTTATAGTAAGTGTATTAACCATATAGTGAAAGAAGACAAAAAGACACGGTAAATGTTAAATTATTTAACTTAGAGTTAAATCTAATTGATAAGGTTAAAATAATACCCTAAAATTGTCTAAATCCTATTGGTTGATAGGATTTCGACCCATACCCACTTTAGCTTCGAAATAAGACCCTTTGGAACCATTATAAACCGATTTTGACTTTAATATAAAATAATATTTTGAGATATTCCTAAGGTGCCCCTCTCCTCCCTTATAAAAGGGCACCTCCTCCCCCTCCTCCTCACACCAATTTGAGCACTCAAGCTCAGCCAAACCCTGCTATTTTCTCCTCTAAACTTCCCTAGAATAATCCTAGAGGTCCTAGTCTTCTTCAAAGACCAATCATAGTTCCATAAGTGGAGGATTCAAAGAAGCGTTCCAAAGAAGAGGTAATATCCATTACCGATCTTTTCAATTTCTTTCTTCTTCAACTTCTTCTTATTTAGTTGTTTCATGATAAAGTAATAACATAATTATTTCTTATATACTTATATGTTATTATAAATATGAAACAACTCTAATTAACCTTCTATCGATCCTACAAAAAAAGGAAATCACCGCGCGTGCGTACGTACGGAATACCGTCTCCACGCCGTGGTGTAATCTATTTTCCACCATCACCTTACCAGGATGTGTATAAAGGTGTAATGAGTAACTATATATGATTATTATAAATTTATATTGATACTTAAATAGTATACATACACTTCAACACAATTCCACGACCATGGGAACGATATCATCGCTCGTGCGTACGTACAGACTACCGTCTCCACGCCGCGATGAGATTCATTCTCAATGATTAGCCATTCATGAATGATTATAAAGTATATATAATAAGTACTGATGAAATATATGACCTAATAATGATACAGGAATTATTTATACTTATATTTATGTCATCTACTTAATTCCATTCAATTCAATAAGGAAATGAAAACAGCGTTCATGCGTACGTACGGACTACCGTCTCCATGAACGGTGTATTTCTTTCCATTTACTGATTTATTATATATGTATATTCTGAATATATATATATATATATATAAATCATGTTTTATATACTGGAATTAAGTAATCATGATCTAAGTAATCATATGAATAATTATAATTTAAAAACACGAACGACAAATGAGACGATTTTACCCAAAAAGCTACTTTAACATGAATTTACAAAAGAACGGGTAATATAAAGTCATAAGTGGACCGTATATGATATAATAACAATTAATATGATTCTGGAATAAGTCAATAACATGATTTAAATCATTATACAGGTGGTTCGGACACTTACAAAGCAAGTCGGACCTAAGGTAAGGGAAATGTCACAATCTCATTTTATCAGAGATTGTTTATACTTTGTTATTTACTGGGGTGCATTTTATCATCCACATCCATGTTTCCCCAATATGTAATATTTATATCCTTCTACAAGAGTTTATATCAAAATTTACCCTTCGGTGTGATTTTAGTAAAAGATATGAAAGGAATCTTTTGGCGTTTTTCGTACGAGGTACTTTTTGACTTTTCCGACAAAAGTACGAGAAGAATGTTTTTTTAACTTATACGACATGAATGGATTTTTAAAACATTATTTCCAAGAACCTTCCTTTACATGTTTTCAAGTTTATTTTTAATCAACTTCTTTTTTTTTAATGTCATATGACATGTTATGAAAGGAAAAAATGTTTTTGAAGAAGAAAAGATATTTTCCTCAAGAATGGAGTTCAAATGTTTTATCAAAATTATTTTCCATCTAAGATATTATAGGGTTCTGTTTTTATCCCTATTATTACATTGATTTTATTATGTTGTGAGGGAATTATTTTTATAGTCATTTACCTTATATGGTTTGTTTTATGATGTCATGATGTTTCAAGAATCCCATTTTTGTTACATGTGTTATGCGATGATGTATGATTTATGATTATGTGGCACACATAAGAAAGGATTCATTATAAGATGGGTGGGACCTATATCTCCCTCCAATGCATTGGGTAAAGATTTCATATCTCATGAGATAGACATGGCTGGAATGGTAGGTTATACCGGTTCAGTGAAACAGGACTGAAACGAGGGTGACACGATTCAGAAAGGGACTTTGTCCACTAAGATAGTCTTGGAAATGAGTCATGACTAACAAGAAATGATTCTCTATGATTATGTGTGTATGCCACAAAGTTTTATGTTTTAAGTTATGCTTATTGGGATTTAATTTCACTACTATGATTTATCCCATGTTATGAAATTATGCTCTCTTTTGCAGGTTAAGATTTTCAAAAGTAATGTTCTTATGAATATGATGTGATTGATTTTTTCTTTTTGTTTACCCTTACTGAGCATTTGAGATCACCCTTTTATGTTTTCTTTTCCCCAGGATATAAATAATGGTTTTAGGTATAAAAAAGGGAAGATCTTTATGGGAGATATTGAAGATCTTTCACCACGATTAGAAGATTACGTTCTGAGTTTCCAAAGACACTAAACTATTACGATCATTGTGTGTGTGTTTTTTATGTACTATTTATTCCGCAAATGTAATGTAATGTCAATGTACATTAGGATTCGGGTCTCTACAGTTGGTATCAGAGGAAAGGTTTAGTCAACCTTTGGAAACTAGGATGCGAAAACGTTAGTGAGATCCCTAGAGATATTTCTACGGTATGTCTAGGGATGTCCCTAAGGTTAAGTATACGTATAGGTTATAGTACTAGAACTACGCTAACGATCATAGAATTTAACCTAAGATGTTAGATATTGAGGGTACTCCCCCTTTATTATGTTGTTTTCCCTAGCATGATTTTTTCCTCTCACACTATTCTTTTTCGGTTTTAGACGATGGCTAGAACCCGAAGGAACCTTGTTGATCAATGCAATGGACAATGCAATGATTGTACTCCTGAACAAACAAATGTTATGGGAGATGGAGTGAAAAATCTTATTGCTATCCTTACACAAGCTATGAATCATTCTGGACTTCCAAATGAGTAGAGAAAGGAACAATATTCTATTGAGTCCTTCATGAGGCAACGTCCACCTTTTTCAGTTGGACTTCCGATCCAATTGTTGCTAAACAATGGATCAGTACCACTGAAAAGATATTTTCAGTTCTTCAATGTTCTGAACATGATAAAGTCATCTTAGCAGTATATCGTTTGGAAGGTGAAGCTGATCTATGGTGGAATCTTATCAAGAATACGAGGCCAAGAGATGAAATTGAGTCCACGGAATGGGACGAGTTCAAGAACTTGTTTTTCAGTAAGTACTTCCCTCGTATTCTTCGAACAAAGATGGAGAAAGAGTTTCTTGAACTAAATCAAAAGGATGATGAATCTGTTGGTATATACGAAGTGAATTTTACATGACTTGCAAGTTATGCATCTGGCATTATCATCCAACCTGAAAGTAAAGTTGATCGATTTTTCAGTGGCTTAAAACCAAGTCTTCGAAGGGCATTAGCTATGAGATACTTCAGTAGCTATGAAGAAATTGTGCATTGTGCTATCATGGTAGAAATGGAAGTTGGTGTTACATATCCATCTCATGGTTTTGACAAGAAACGAAAGATGGAGTTCAAGGAGAAATCTCAGAATAGTGGTGAAAAGAAGATGAATGTTTCCTTATGCACAAAGTGTGGAAAGAAGCATGGTGGAGATTGTCTTAAAGGGACTAGAAAATGTTTTAAGTGTGGAAAAGAAGGTCATCGAGCAGCTGAGTGTCGATGTAATGGAAAAAGGGTTTCTAATGATGTGAATAAAGCAAACACTTCAGAGAATTCACAACCAACACTCCAATGCTTCATGTGCAAGGAAATGGTGCATTATGCTAATAAATGCCCTAATCCAAGGGTTAGTGATGATCAACATGAGAAACCACTGAAGGCAAAGGACAAAGGGAAGTCACATGCGATCACTATTGGAGATGTTGAATATGAAAACGATGTGGTGGAATGATTAAGTGTTTATGTAATGGGATTCCAAAATAATATTGTATCATGGAGTATTGGAATATTTTTGTATTGGTCTAATGTGGTATTCAATGTGATTGAGATATTTTTGGAAATAAGATGATATGCGCATAATGAAGGGAAAATGAGAAAATGAAATGTTTAATAGTATTCATGAGCTCATGATTGATATAAGGACTAAGTGATATCATGGTTTGAGTATATAGAATTTTGAGGATTTTGGTATGTGGAAAGTGTTAAATTTTAACTGCATTCATGTTTTCACTAAGGTATTCAAGAGAATACATGATTAATGACTTTAAATGTTTGGAATGTGCCCAACAAAACATATCTTATGATATATGGGAGTGGACTGCAGTATTATGGATAAGACAAAAGATTGGAATGGATTATGTTGGACATAAATGAGTATTGTTTAAGGATAGAAGATTTCTAAATATTATTATTGGGATGATATAGTTTTAGAAAATGGACAACCTGTAGGACGGGAGACAACCCATCGCGTAGGACAAGGATGTGGGAATCGAACCCACAACCGAAGTGCGACTGGCATTTATTGCCTACCACTGGGCTACAGGAAGTCCCTGTTTATTAGAAACTAGTTTTATTATATTAAGCAGTATGATATATGAAGTATAAAGTCCATTTTAGGAACCATATATGATTAATCTCACTATATATCAACTTATGTATATAATTTTTGCTAACCTTTTGTTTGAGACAGATGGAATGACCCGTCATTCTATCACATGATCTGCTAACACGTCACGAATAACAAATTCAACTTCATATATTTAAGAGATGAAAAGGAAATTATTAAAGGCACAGACAACAGTGATATTGTAACAAAATAAAGTAAGTATTTATTCTAATTCTTTATCTTTAGGGAAACGATCTTGAAAACCAAAAATGTTGTCCTAGTGATCTTATATCTGATGAATCATGTGGTACCTAAGATCGTCACAAATTTATGGCTTTGTGATTGCTGGCTTTTCCATAGCCATGTTCTCTACCACTCTCCATCAGAACATGATGGTTAGATTTCTCTTCCATATCCATATTTTCACCTATGTGGAAACCAAGTGATTACTTTATTTGGGTAACCGTTACATTTCATACTTTTGTTTTTAAAAATTGGATTTGAAATTCCTTTTTATGATGTGGGTTTCTATTAAAGAAACTTTCGAATAGTAAACCATTTATAACCCCGACGAATTTCGAGGGCGAAATTCATTTTAAGGGGGGTAGAATGTAACAGCCCGAGATTTTATGAAAAATATTCTTTTTAATTTTATTAATGTCTTGTGTAGTACGCTACACCAAAAAGATATTGCACAACACACATCCTTGATTTGCCTTGCATTACACGCAATCACGACCTTCCTCGATAGCATGTGTAGTACGTAATACTGAGTTTCACTAAACAACGATATGGTATTAAAATATTATTAAAACTAGCCGTTATGAATAGTAATTACCACCTTTTAAAATTTTAGAAATTTTAGCTCTCAAAATGGACTTTATTTTTGGATTCGGAGTATCGAATTTAGCCTAAGGTGAAATTTTGGTACTTTTCGAATTGCTTTCATATTCTGATGAATAGTGAAAATTACTAAATTATAATTAAAAACAACTTTTTTAATCAAAATAATTAATAGTGATAAATTATTAATTTCAGTGGTTTTAAAGAATATTTAGAATATATTTTTACAATTTAATACAATGTTGGTTATTGGATGTAATTTCACATTTAAACCAGACATAAACAAGTGTCAATCTTTTGATAGATATTGTTTCTTAAAAACACGCTACTTGTTTTAACAGCGGGATTTAATTATAAAATTAATTAATACAACTTCTTTGTTATGAATTTGGTAAAATAGACTTCATTTTTGAATTCGGAATATGAAATATATCTTAAGATGAAATTTTGGCATTGTTCTGAAAATCATCAATTTTTGATGAATAGTGAAACTACTAAGTGGTAGTTAAAAAACTGATTTTTTCATAAAACGGAATTTTACCGCTTCTGTGAATGGAATTTCAAAAATCCGAGAGAAATTGTTGATGTCAGTAAGTAAAATGTGGTTCAATGAGATGAAAATAATTTTTTGTGAATAGTAACTTTTTACTTTTATTTACCACGGTTAAAGGTAAATAGGGTAATTAAGGGTAAAAATGATAATAATATTACCCTAACACATGTCCTAATCCTCTTGGACAAGTGTATTTCGACCAAAAACAAACTTAGGAATAAAATATGACCATTTAGGCCCACTTGGGTTAGATTAGGACATTTATTATTAATTTATTTAAAGAAGGGTTAAAATAGTTAAAATCAAAGTTTAATACGTAAATAATTATTAATATGGGGTTATACATAAGATAAATTCGACTATAAATTTTAATTAGAAAGATAAAACGATTTCCTATATTATCTTATTTTATTTGTAGTTTTTAGACATTAAATAATTTAATTTATTTATGACACAATGATGATGAAGTAATTATCTTATTAATGAAATATTGACATAATTGATGTTATAAACACCAAAATAAATGTAATTTGAGACTTTTTATGACTTCCACTAATTTTTCAGGTTACTATGATATATTATTGTTTATTTAATCAACTTGGTACGAATATATAATTCTGTTATGACTTTCACAAAAATCATATATCAAATAGTGTCAAAATTGACTCAAAATAGTTTTTAAATCAAATATTATATTATTAATTGTTATTTTATTCCTAAAAATCTAAGGTTCGGCCAAATGACTTAGATAAGGATATATATATTAATAATAAACAATTTGGGGTTCGTTTGGCATGTTATAGTAAGTGTATTAACCATATAGTGAAAGAAAACAAAAAGACACGGTAAAAGTTAAATTATTTAACATAGAGTTAAATCTAATTGATAAGGTTAAAATAATACCCTAAACTTGTCTAAATCCTATTTTTTGATAGTATTTCGACCCATCCCCACTTTAGCTTCGAAATATGACCCTTTGGAACAATTATAAACCAATTTTGACTTTAATATAAAATAATATTTTGAGATATTCCTAAGGTGCCCCTCTCCTCCCTTATAAAAGGCCACCTCCTCCCCCTCCTCCTCACACCAATTTGAGCACTCAAGCTCGGCCAACCCCTGCCATTTTCTCCTATCCACTTCCCTAGAATAATCCTAGAGGTCCTGGTTTTCTTCAAAGACCAATATTAGTTCCCTAAGTGGAGGATTCAAAGAAGCGTTCCAAAGAAGAGGTAATATCCATTACCGATCTTTTCAATTTCTTTCTTCTTCAACTTCTTCTTCTTTAGTTGTTTCATGATAAAGTAATAACATCAGTATTTATTATATACTGATATATTATTATAAATACGAAACAACTCTAATTAACCTTCTATCCATCCTACGGAAAAAGGAAATCACCGTGCGTGCGTACGTACGAAATACCGTCTCCACGCCGTGGTGTAATCTATTTTCCACCATCACCTTACCGGGATGGGTATAAAGGTGTAATGAGTAACTACATATGATTATTATAAAGTTATAATGATACTGAAATAGTATACATACACTTCAACACAATTCCACGACCATGGGAACGATATCATCGCTCGTGCGTACGTACGGACTACCGTCTCCACGACGCGATGAGATTCATTCTCAATGATTAGCCATTCATGAATGATTATAAAGTATATATAATAAGTACTAATGAAATATATGACCTAATAATGATACTGGAATTATTTATATTTATATGTATGTCATCTACTTAATTCCATTCAATTCAATAAGGAAACGAAAACAGCGTTCATGCGTACATACGGACTACCGTCTCCATGAACGGTGTATTTCATTCCATTTACTGATTAATTATATATGTATATTCTGAATATATATATATATATATATATATATAAATCATGTTTTATATTCTGGAATTAATTAATCATGATCTATGTAATCATATGAATAATTACAAGTTAAAAACACGAACGACAAATGAGACGATTTTACCCAAAACGCTACTTTAACATGAATTTACAAAAGAAAGGGTAATATAAAGTCATAAGTGGACCATATATGATATAATAACAATGAATATGATTCTGGAATATTTCAATAACATGATTTAAATCATTATACAGGAGGTTCAGACACTTACAAAGCAAGTCGGACCTAAGGTAAGGGAAATGTCACAATCTCATTTTATCCGAGATTGTTTATACTTTGGTATTTACTGGGGTGTATTTTATCATACACATCCATGCTTCCCCAAAATGTAATATTTATATCCTTCTACAATAGTTTATATCAAATTTTACCCCTCTGTGAGATTTTAGTAAACAATATGAAAGGAATCTTTTGGCGTTTTTTGTACGATGTAATTTTTGACTTTTCCGACAAAAGTACGAGAAGAATGTTTTTTTAACTTATACGGAATGAATGGATTTTTAAAACATTATTTCCAAGAAGCTTCCTTTACAAGTTTTCAAGTTTATTTTTAATCCACTTCTTTTATTTTAAAGTCGTATGACATGTTAAGAAAGGAAAAAATGTTTTTGAAGAAGAAAGGATATTTTCCTCAAGAATGGAGTTCAAATGTTTTATCAAAATTATTTTCCATCTAAGATATTATAAGGTTCTTTTTTTACCCCTATTATTACATTGATTTGATTATGTTGTGAGGGAATTATTTTTATAGTCATTTACCATATATGGTTTGTTTTATGATGCCATGATGTTTCAAGATTCCCATTTTTGTTACATGTGTTGTGCGATGATGTATGATTTATGATTATGTGGCACACATAAGAAAGGATTCATTATAAGATTGCTGGGACCTATATCTCCCTCCAATGCATTGGGTAAAGATTTCATATCTCATTAGATAGACATGGCTGGAATGTTAGGTTATACCGGTTCAGTGAAATAGGACTGAAACGAGGGTGACTCGATTCAGAAAAGGACTTTGTCCACTAAGATAGTCTTGGTAATGAGTCATGACTAACAAGAAATGATTCACTATGATTATGTGTGTATTCCACAAATTTTCATGTTTTATGTTATGCTTATTTGGATTTCATTTCACTACTATGATTTATCTCATGTTATGAAATTATGCTATCTTTTGCAGGTTATGATTTCAAAAAGTTATGTTCTTATGAATATGATGTGATTGATTTTTCTTTTTGTTTACCCTTACTGAGCATTTGAGCTCACCCTTTTATGTTTTCTTTTCCCCAGGATATAAAGAAAGGTTTTAGGTATAAAAAAAGGGAATATCTTTATGGGAGATATTGAAGATCTTTCACCACGATTAGAAGATTACGTTCCGAGTTTCCAAAGACACTAAACTATTACGATCCTTGTGTGTGTGTTTTTTTATGTACTATGTATTCCGCAAATGTAATGTAATGTCAATGTACGTCCGGCTTCGGGTCTCTACATAAATCCTTAGAAGGTGTGATGTAACCAGAGATAAAGTTTAAATGTTAGTTAATTTTTTTTTGAACATTGAGTAAGAATGAATTTTTTCTGTAAGCTACATTTTCTATTCTGATTCGCCTATAAATTTTAGCACAATACCTTTGTACACTGTAACCTTTTCTTATGTTGGGAATATGAGGACTAATACATAAGTATTTCAATTAATATTATTTCTGAAATGATATCTCAGATGAATGTTAGAAATTAGAAATTATGTTTAACAGACTGAGGAAGATCATACAGAGCCTTTGATAAGAGTTTGATTTTTTAATATTGAGACTGAGATCATAATACTTAGTCCATCAGTCAAAATTAGTTATACTGATGATGTTTTCATTTTGTTTCCACTGCATTCTAAGAATCAAATATATTTTTTATCTCAACATAAGATAAGGTTTCTTCATGTGTATATTTAGAAAGGGAGTAACTTATCCAGTCAATTAGAATAATTCAATCAGACAGGGTTCATCATACTAATGTCCATCTAACCCATGAAATTTTATATATATGTTTGAAAAAAGACCCTATTATTTTTTTTGGATCAATTAATGTTTTTAATTGTATGTAAATTGTTAAGATACATTATAATAAATCCTATGGAGATATAAAAGGTGTCTATCAGGAGTTGGAACAAGTTATATTAACATCATTGTAATTTTAAATTTCCATAAACCCATGGATGTGGCTAATGAATAAATGCTAGTTCTCACACTGAGGCCAAACATTCTTAATCTGGTGTTGTTTACTTTATTTCCTACATTTTCATGGAGGGGAATTTATTAAAACATGATAAAGATACATTAAATAGGTTTAGGGGTTAATTTTATAAATGTATTGAACATAAAAAAAGTGAACATCTGATTCAACCCACCTCATAGTTTTCATTCAATCATTTGAATATATAATTAGTATTACTATGAAGTGTACCTTGTTGAATCCATACCAAGAATAATATATGTTATGTAAACAGTAGAGGAATTCTTACATTAGATAGAAAAAATATTATGGATTGAAAATTACCATTATTTCTAATCTCTTATCCCTTGTTCTAATTGTTATTTATAGGGTAACAATAGGGTTCCCACCTATTGAGAAATATTTCTTAATGACTTTTAATCATAAGGAAAATATAAATTTTAGTTGAAAAACTAGAAATACCACCCTTTTAACCTTATCAAAAAATGTTTATATGAAGTTTAATAGTCTCAAAACTATAAATTGTATGTGGGACACAATGGAATATATTTCTGAAGGGAATACTGACATGAAGGAAGAAAAGATACAAAACTATAATAGAATGTAAGAAAATATTTTAGTGAGAGATGAATAAACAATTGATAAATACTTTACTAGTATAAATTAAATTGTTTTAACCATCGATGATTTTTGTGATATCCTGAAAGATTCTCAGAATGTGAAGAAACATATGAGAAACTTTTTCAAAATTTTTGATTAAAAAATTTCTTCCTTAGGAGGTAAGTATGATTTATATCTTCAAGAATTAAGTAACATTATTATTACTTATAGAATGTTGAAAGAACAACTATTAAAAGAGAATATTAGAGAGGAAATGGATTTTGAATCCATGATAAAAAATAAAAAATAAATATATTAAAGATGTTCATCCTTATGAATCACAAGATAAATATTATGGTGAGTCGAATGAAACCAGAATGCCTCTTATCATTATTATCTATGGAAAAGAAATATGTATGTATGGAGGAAAACTACCTATCATTTTTTTTAGTGTAGAGGAATCAGAATCATTTCTATGAATTTATCCATGAATAATATTGGACCATATAGAGTGGATTTTAATTAATTACCTCAATGGAAAAAGTGGAATAAAATTTCTAAAGATGAAGTTCTCCAAATAAATATAATAAGTTCACTGGTGACAAAATGAGTTTGTTGAGTAAGAAAGCTGAATTAGACTCAACCGAAAACAATTAATATGTTCATTAATATACAGGAAATGATTAGAAAATTCATTGAAAAGGTTTAGACAACATAATACACCTTATATATTGAATAATAATGATATGAATAATCAAATAGAAAGTTTCATATCAATATAAAACATTTTTCAAGACATGATAAAGACAAATATTTCAGAAATGTAATTTTAATGATAAATAAATATAATGGAAAGTTATTGAATATGAAAATTAGGATGTCAAGAATAAAGAAGTATACTTCCAGTATAACATAAGTTAAAAAAAATTATTTAGGGAATGATGATTGAAGACTATAGTAAGAAGCTAGAAGTTAAGAATGAAATAGTTAACAAGTTTCAATCAAAACTTATTTCATAAAAAATTACCTAGATAACGATTAATTAAAACATAAAAAAGGAATAATAGGGAAAATATAATACATCTAATGTTACTAAGAGATATCTTATAAATATATAATTGAAATCCTCACCCACAAAAATAATAGTTTCATTTAATTTTTCAAACTTTTTAGGTTCTATAAAAAGTGCTAGCAATTATTAGGCACAAAAAATGTGTTAAAAACTTATTTCATCTAAAAGAGAGTAAAAATTTCTCAAGAGGAATTATGGATTGTAATTATTAGAATAACATATCACTTACCATCAATGGATTGAACTAATTTAATTTAATTGGTTAATAAGGTTGAGTATCTTACCTAACAAAATAGAAGTTAAAAAAATATAAAGATGTAATAAACATTCTGATAAAAAATAAATTTTCATATTTGCAAGTTATTTTTGGATCATGTGATATGGTTGTTCAAAAAGATTAATGATATATGACACTCATTCTAGAAAGTTTTTCTAGTTTTAGAAATGAAAATAAAGATTTCAATAATAATATTAAGGAAATATCTTTTGTAATTGATAATACTTTGAAAATAAATAAACATAAAAGACCATGGATACATGATAGTGGTGGTTTTTCACATAAGTCAGGTGATATAAATATCGCGAAACATGTTTAAAGTCAGGATGGGGGACTAGTTACCATTGGAAATGACAATTCATTAAAGATTAGTGTAATTAGACTGGCAGATATTGTATAAGTAAAGATAAAATCAAAGGATGTGGGATTATTTAATGGCATAAAGAATATCGTACATAGGGTAGCCAAAATTTGATAATGGAATAGAAGTTATTTTGAAAAACTGTTCTTATATAGTTATAGGTGTGAAATATGGAAAACATAACAAAAAATTAGATATCACTAGTGATAATAATTTTCAAATTGGAGAGTTTTATAGATCTTGTTACTTTAGTGATGAAAATGAAAAAAATGTTGGAATCGAATACATGGGAACCTTGGGCATAAAAATATGAAAAAAATATTTCAAATTTGATATTGTCCATTATTTTCTATAATTGAATGTAACATATGATGATGTATTGATTCTTTTCAGAAATGGATGTTGAATATAAATAGTCATAACAGATTTGAGATTTATCCTACTAGGCCTCTTCAACATATTCATTATGATTTTTGTGGGTCAATGACACATGAATAAAAAAATAGAATTATACATCATCACTTTTGTTTATGATTTCAATCATATGAAAAGAATCATGACTATAAAACAAAATTTGTAGGATCTATAAATTATCTTGTTTTTAATAAAAGAAAATGATAATGAAATGGGGGTTTAAAAAAATAATTTGAGAATAATTAATGGTACCAAATAAACAAGAAACATTGTTGAAACATATTTGAGAAAGTGTGGTAGTAAACATCATTATAGTAAACCATAAAATCCCTAAAAAAATAGATTAGTTGAAATAAAAAATATTTTTTGGGTGAAAATTTATTAAATCATGTTAGAAGAATAGGAAAATTCAATGATCTATTGGAGATAATCTATTATTATTGTTTTTCATATTAAAAATAGATTTTTGCAGATATTAAAATCCAAAAAACTCCGTATAAAATTTTTTAATAGAATAACTTCATTTAGGTACATCAATGTTTTTTATTCCCATTTTTTCATAAAACATATCATGATTTATGAATGATTTATGAAAAAGATGAAGATAAAGACATTCTATGTTATTCACAGAAAGGAATAAGTTGAAAATATTAAAAACAATTATTTCAAAGGTTTGTTAACTCTTATGATGTGAAAGTTATTAAAAATAAAAATTCAATAACCATTTTTTTATAAAGTTGAGGAGGATAAAAATAATGTTTCCAATTAAATTGATAATGACACAAAGCAATATTATCATGAATTAAAAAAATAATGTGGGGAGGAATGTTCCTCTTAGATATAATTATTTAAATTTCAAAACATTCAAAAACAATTTGAAATAAAAAACATTCGTAGAAATTAGAATGATATACTTTTGACTAGATGAAATTCTATATTAGAAAATGGGACTAAAATTATATAAAATATTAATCCCAAGTCAATCTAATAAGATATTCAACATAAATATTGGGTAGATACTGTGAATGAAGATTTTGATCAGCTTGAGAAGAATGAAACATGGGAATTGTTTCCATGGCTGAAAGGTAAAAATGTTACAAAAATAGTTTTGGTTTATAGAAACATGTTTAATGAAAATATATATGTTTTGAGAATAAAATCAAACATTGATTTTATGGGCTATGCATAAGTAAAAGGTGAATATTTTGATGAAACATTTTACCCTTTTGTTAGGTTAAAAAATAACAAAAAATTTCAAGTATTGGAAGCTCACCAAAACAACAAGGTATATTAGATGGATTTAATGAAATAGTTTATGAATGAATAAATTGAATAGGAAGATTAAATTTAACCACATTTTGGGTTCCTACATGATGAGGATGAAATTAATGTTTGAATATTGAAGAAAAATACGTTTTATATGAAAACAAATCCATATATATATTTTATTTTAAGCATCATTTTTTTTGAGAATATTGAATTATTCTTGATGAAAAGTTTATAGAAACTTATATAGAAAAAATATTGAATGAAAAAATCTAATTTTAATTTTTTATGTTGATAATATAGTTTTTTGGGGATAGAGAAGATGTTAGGAGAAAAAAAATATTCTGAATAAATGAAAACGATTTTTGATATTTCAATTTTAGTATAATTAATATTTTTCCTTAGTTTACATGTTCAAAAAATACATTCCAAAATTAGATGAAAATTATGTTAGGGTGTTATTAAAAAAATTCAAGTAAGAAGCCAATGAAGATTATACATTAATCTCGTTGGGGTTGACGAGTGGTAAATTAAATTATAAAACAAAATTGCAAATCAGAATGAATTTTAGATGCTGATTTGAATCCATCATTACCTTACATCATCAAGGAATAATATTTTTTAGGATATGAATTTTTGTGCTAGGAATCAATGTAATCCTAAAGAATCAGATATTCTGGCTATTGAAATACTTATGAGATATTTCAAAGGAACAACATCACATGGGTTATTATAAAAAATAAATAGTGTTATGATGTTTCATGGTTATACTAATGATGATTCAGTTTTAGATTTTAATGATATAAAATTAACATCATGAGGTACAATTTTATTTGAATGTTTCTTATGTTGGAATAATTAAAAATAATTATTAACATTGAGCATAGAAGAATCAAAATATGTTGTTGATAATCATCCTAGTACTCAAATGTTGTGGATGAATGATCAAATTGTATGCATGAAAGTAATAGTGTATAAACAATTTGAGACACTTATTCATAATCAATGTTTCATTAATCATTCTAAAAATATTTTCCAACATTCATGATAAGGACTAATTGATATAAATTTTGACATTATAAAACAAAAAGTTGTTGAGAGAGATTTTTTTCTATAATATATCTCATTGAAGTATCAATATTCTAATATCTTCAAAAAGGATATTATACAATATACTTTTGTTGATTTGAGGTTGAAACTTCTAGATCATCCTCTTATAATTTATTTTAAATCACATAAGGGTGTTCCCCTCTATTATTCGGATTATAATAAGGGGGTCAAAAGTAACGACTTTCTAACATGTTATATGTTTTTACTTATCTATATTTTATGAATATGAAGGTGTTGTTAAGATAAAAATGGAGAGAGGCCAAAAAAATTAGTAAAGTTTATCTTTACATGGATAAAAATTTACCTCCAACTAAAGGATGAAATTCCATAAAAACATTGCATTATTTAGTAGAGTGTTATCATGAAACAGTCTTTTTAAAAATCCCATGTTATTATAGTAGTAAAAAACATGAGTTATTTACAAAAGATTAGTCTTTTTAAAAAATTGAGATTTGAAAATGTTGTTAATAAATGATTCCAACAAATTCAATGGTGTAGGTTAAAGTAAAATTATGATGATTTTTGTTTTCACAATGTTTTGTTTTTTTAGAAACATTTTTTGTAATTAAATGTTTTTCTTTATTAAAATTAGACTCAATTCATTGGTATTATTTTTCCATATAAACTATATAGTCATAGAATGTTTCATTCAAAACATATACTGGAAGAAAATTATTTTATTAACATTGTTGATCAGATGCACCATCAGAATAAAATCTATCAATCCAAAGATACAGATTTATAAGGCTTAATGTTGGTTAGAATGTTATATGTTCTAGATAATGAATGTAAAATGGTTGTTGAATAGGTTGAATTATGATTTTAATGTTAGGAGTTGTAAATTCTTCATAATTTCAATCCTATATTACATGATTCTATATTGGTCAAGATGTTCTCAGGAATCATGAAAACGATCATGATAAAATATTTTGAATAAATGGTGGAATCATATATATTGTATCATTTCTAAACACCCATACATAGAATATTTGATATATATATACCAGATATGGTTTTTTTTCAAAAATTTGAATGTGTAAAGATGATGAAGTTTGAAGAGTATCAATGTTGTAGAGTTTATTTATCTTTAGATGAAGAACTTTTTAATGATAATTCCATCATAATTATAATTACATAAAAATGAGAATTTCATCATTATAATGATATCTTCACTAAATCTGAGGAGGATGACCTATCAGACCATTAAAATACATTTATCCATTACATCATGAATAATAAATCATTTTTATATATATTCATCACACTAGTAACACATTAGATGTACAAGATCAAATTGATTATTGTATTTGTTTTCGATCCATCAATGGGGTATGAGTTATTAAAATAATTAAAGACTATAAAAGACTTATGTTTACTTTAGAGGAAACAAATGGAGAGTAAACATTTTAAATCATATGAGTTGTGACACCGAAATGTCATTTACTAAAAATGTTCAACATAATGAGATGAATGTTAGTATGATTGTAATGACCTGAATTCGAGTGTGATAAAATGGAGATGAATATTGTCATAAAAAAGTGATATGAATATAGTAAGATCATAATCATCTGGAGATGATCAAATCATAATGAGAAAAAGGAGAAATCTAAATCATAGTGAGATAATAATGTTTTCGTCTTAATAAAGATGAGGAAGTTTCATTTGAATAAAAATGAGGAAGTTATTTCAGAATGAATTATTGTTATTTTGTACATGTAGAATTGTCTTTGAAAAATATTGAGAAGTTTATGCTGTCGTAGTTGATGCATTGATGCAAGTGGTTTTTGGATTTTTGAAATTTTATTAGGATAGAAATGATTTCTAGTTTACTACCATTTCTATTCTGAGTCTCCTATAAATAATATCCTTGTACATTATTTATTTTTAACCATTTATAAGATGTGGAAACAGTGGAGCACTACATAATTAATTACAGTTATATTCAATTCTTACTGGGATATCATAACAAGGTAGGATATGTTAATGTTTTGTTTACCATGCTAAGGAAGCTCAGAATCTGGGATTGAGTAGAGTTTCAGTTTTTCATATTATGATTGTGTTCATCACACTGATTCCATTAGAATGAATTCATCATACTACGAATGATTTGATTTATTTTTTAGTTGTTTCATAGAAGTGTAGGTTTTTTCCAAATGTAATAGAATGTTTCATTAAGTGTATATTCATAAATATAGTTTCATATTCAGTCGATGAGACTATGTTCATCAAAATGATGTCCATTGAACTCAGGGTCATTAAACACAAATACCTTTGTAGATCATTTTCAACCTGATCTTTATTCTTTTATGTTGGAATATATTTTTTGAAAGAATATTTTTAAATTGACAGTATTCAGAATAATAAAAACTATCGGGATATATGTCTAACGGGAGTTGGAAAAAGTTATATTCACTTATTCAGAATTTTGAACTTCCATTATGCCATTAGAGTGGCCTTTGAAATGATGCAGATTCTCACACTGAGGAGAGACCATGAAAATTTCATGTGGTTTACTTTTTTTCCTTCTTTTAAATGCATGATTATTTACCAAATTATTGTAAGAAAATAAATATTAATATTTTGTAGGGGTATAATTTATAATATTATTGGAACATAAAAAATGTGGACAACTAATTCAACCCCATTATCCATTTTTAATTCAATCTGTTTTAACTTCATGTCATCATTATTTTATGTTTTCATGGTTTAGAATGATATCATTGGCATTTCATCCATAAATTCTCCCCACTAGCTACAACAATGTCTAGGATAATCAAAAAAATATATCTAGTATGATCAATCAGATTCTCGTGAAATAAATTTTCAAGAGATGATGAGTAAGCTATCCCCACTACAAATCCTCACATCTCTTTTGTCGGGTAAGTCATATATATATACAATGAAAAATCATGAGTTAAAATCTAAGTATTTATGCTAGAGGAGGATGGAGTGGATGCTTATTTCTCCAGACATTTGAGATTTCATGAGAGGAATTACCCCACTCATGATATAGGTTTTGATGTGGTGGTAAATTCCATGAGATTTTATAGAAACAATCTGGTTTGGATAACAATGTAGTATAGAGTGATCACATGAGCCTCAGGTACATATTTTATCCACGAGACATGTTTTTTTAGTAGAGAAGGTGTGATGAGTATCTAAAGTCCACTAACATAGTGATATCTTATAAACTAGTAAATATAAATTTCATTTTTGATTCCTTCAGCCCGAAGATGAAAATTGTTGTAGTGTGGGAGTCTTACAATGAGAAGAGGATTTTAGTACCTATAAAATGCCTGAATCATTTTGATCATTATTTTGATGTATTTTTATCTCTAGTTTTGACATTTATTATACACGTTCTATTGAATTGGATCAATAATGAGAAGTTATCTAACCATTTAGGCTTATCATAGAGGGAATAAATATATAGTGGGGTGCCACCACTAGGATGGTCTCCTAGAAATGGAAATGATCTTATTATTCATGGCCTTTTATGAGCTTTTAAGGGCTCATTTGAAGACATGATGAGATATTTTCATGTTTCTATATGGGTGATTCCCACATGGATGAAAAAAAGACATATCATGATCTCTTTATATTATACAGGTGGCCAAGAAAGAAGAATTGCGTAAAGGGATTCATAGAAAGATGTTTCCCTAGTTATTATGTGAATTTTTATCATGAACGAATATCTGGATTATTGTAGCCTCTATCCATTCATAAATGGAAATGTTATTATGTCGTCATGTGTTTCAAGATAGGTTTACCCATGACACCTCTCCAAAACAATATATTATGGGTGATTTTATATCTACTGATGATAGTTTCCCACTTCATTACCATTTGGGATACCTTAAACATTGATTATATTGTTAGTATTAATATATTGGAAACAAATTAAATATATTGTAATTTGAGGAGTAAAATTTTTTATGGATATACTTGTTTCATGTCTCAGATCTGGAAAGGGCCCCAAAATACTCTGGGATCATAGGATTTTATAAGTACAACCTTTCATCCTCAGACTGATGGTCAAAATGAACAGAGGATGCATATTTGTGAGTATATGTTATGATAATATGTGTTTGATTTTGGTGGTTCATGGGAGAATTATATGGAACCTTTGGAGTATTATTATAATAACTAAATCCATGAATTGATCAATATGGAACCTTTAAAGAATTTATACTATATTCCATGTTGATCACCACATTGAAGGTTAGAGGTAGCTGGGTCAACACTTGTTAGACATTGTCTCATGTAGAAGATGTCTGTGCATGTATAGTTGATCATGAATTGGTTGGTGAACATATATACTAGGAATAGATCATATTATAACTATAGGATATAACCTCTAGAGGTTGAGGTGGGTCATCGGGATCTCCTTTGTGTGTCACCTAGGTTGTGGAAATGTCATATTCGGAAATAGGGAAAGTTGAATCCTAGGTTTCTTCGGGAAATTTGAGATAGTGGGGTAGGTCAGTCCAATGGTGTATAGATTGGAACATCCACAATTCTATAGTTCCATGCATGATGTTAATTTCATGTAATGAAATCGAATATATCAACCTAGTACTCATCATGTGGTAGACGTTGATAACGTTAAGTTATGTATAGATGTCTCCTTTAAGGGGCATCATATATAGATTATTCACCATATTGATAAATATCTTCAGGGAAATATTGTACCTCTAGTAATGTTAGAGAGCTCTATACTTGGATAAATTACAGTCCATAATGAAATGTATAATATCATTACATATAATTTACAATTAATTCTACAACAAATATAATATTAACTCAACATGTAGTTCTATGGTCATTGATAATCTGATATAAAATAATTCATCACATCTCCAATGTTCTATATAATTAATTTATAGAATTCCTTTAGTAGTGATCCAAACATGCACCATAATCTCTGATCAATTCTATAGAATCTTCATGAGCTAGAATGACTGATAATAATCACTTTCATTTTTCATAATTGATTGCAGAAATATTCTTCAGGATGGTAGAGAACGGTGGATCTTCTTTTTAAGATGTGAGAGAGGAGGATGAATGAATACACTCTAGGGATTTCTCTTATACAATAATGATAATATTATTGTATAAATATCAATACACACATCCACTAATATCAAAATCCAATGAAACATGGAAATTTAGATTTCCAACAAATGGGTCTTCTCTCATATCATCAGGTCATGGATATTACAATGGGAGAACATGATGAGACGGTGTCTCAACGTCTTATGAACATCCTACCCCTAATAGAATTTATTTTTTTGTGACCTATTATACAATATCTTCCCGCCATAAAACAAGGTTTAGGAATAATGTTTTGGTGCCTTTAGAATCTCACCAAAGCAGTGAATATCTATGAGCTTTTAGTGTGACATATATTATAAGAAAATTTTCGAATATAAATATCATGTTGAATAATAATAAAATTGTGATAATATAACTAATATAATTTAAAAAAATATAATCATATATGGAACAATTTATTTCAAGGGAACCAATGTCAGAAAACACACTTTTCACTTGTACCTACTGAAAATATCATTCAATCAACTCATTGTTACATGATACTCACGATTATCCTAGGATATTTCCTTTCTTCAGTGTATTTTAGTGTTTTTATCCATATATACTCTACACACTTTAATATCACCTCATTGAAAAAAATATTTCAAGATCTAAAATTTTCAAAATAGTGTTGTTTTTCCTTTGGTGTGGCCATTCCACTTTGGAGAGAGCCATTACTATAATGTTATCTTGGTAAACTATGATATTATGTTTTATAGATATGTTATCTTTCAGACATATAAAAGTGGCATAATTCTTTGTATGGATCTATATTTTTTCCCAATAATTAACATTATGATATATATGTTCAAATAGGCTAGTTACTACATATTCCATAGTATAGTCCTAGTATAGTTTAGATTTCTATGCATCCATGGAAGGAGATTGTAACAGACTGTAGCGAACTATAGCATACTCTAGTAGTGGCTGACACTGTAGAAACGATGGTACTATAGTGGTGGCAGGTGGCAGGGTACTATAGCAGCGGTGGGTACTGTGTGATACTATAGCAGTGTGGGTACTATAGTAGTACTATTCACATAATGGGTATTGGGCCAAAAATTTGGGAATACATTCCATGTAATGGTCTAAATTCCCTTTGGGCCTTCAGGCTATGTAATGGGTCTCCCTCTACCCAGTTAAAATAGTTCTTTTCTTCTATTTAATAACAAATGATTCTTCGACCCCAACCTTTTAAAAAAAATAAGGATATTCATAATAAAATTACAATTCTATTCAACATGATCTTATTGATATCTATCTACCATGCTAATTGGAAAATCAATATCAAGACTCATACATAACATGAAATGCATCATAGATCACATCAAATAAGCGTAGGAGATTGTACTAATCCAATTGTTTTTCCTAAATTTTGATGACAAATTTTCATTGAAAGATGTATACAATGTGACACTATAAACAACAGCCTCTTATATAGTTTTGTACTGAACTTCTTTAATATCTGGTCAATGTTTAATCATTGAAAATGTTTTACTAGAATCTTGGATCATTCACATGCCATATTAATCCCTAGAATACATATTAATTCACGCTTTTCCATCAAGTATAGGCATATGATCAACCATTTTAACCACATCTTAGGATAATATATTATTTCAACTTTGTAATATGTGATCAAAATATACTATTTTAAAGAAAACTATCCCCTCAATAAATAACTTGTAAACACATGGCTCATAATATTTATTAATAAAACCAAATTATTTTATGGATTTATTAAAATAAATATTCCATGGCTTAGATACATTATTTAATCCATAAATAGATCTCTGTGACTTTTATTCTATATAGTAATTTCTCAGAGTTATAAACCGCTCTAGTTGTGTCATATAAACATCCACTGGTAGGTTCCCATTATGGAATACAATTTGGACATCCAGTTTCCAAATGTCATATTCATGTTATGTTATTATGTAAATAAATGTTAAAATTTATTTTAACATGTAAACTAGAGAAAATTATTCAACATAAAAAATTTTATGAATTTTTAAAATCTTTTTTTCCACTAACCATGATTTGTATGTATTCTCATTACCATTAATGTATATCTTTCTATTAAAAACTCATATTCACCTGATATGGTATATATAGATTAGTTCATCAATAAAAACCCTAAATTCATTTTGATTCGTAGAATCTTTATCATAATTCATGTTTTATTTCCATATTACATCTTCTAAGATCTCTATAACATTCTTATAGGAGAGTGGAATCATCATTTTTAAAAAATAATTAGTCACCATCATGAATGATTAGAAAACATCATTTATTTCATTTATTAACAATCTTGTGATACTATGTAGTACTTTTTTTAGGAACACCATCCTCTACAGGGAACTATAGAATCTATTATTGTACCAAATCTTGTGTATCATGATAATTAAAAAATCATTTTAAAACCATAGCACACTATCCTACTTGAGTATGTTATACCATTAAACAAATATTGATTGTATTGTGATAGTTATTATCTATTCCAATGTGTTTTATTAACAATATCTTCATGTTTTCTTTGGTGCCCTATAAAGATAGACATCGTTCCTTAGGGTTCTAGCTTATTTCTTGAGCTACCCATAATAAATTCCATGAAACCTCAAGCATGAACATGTGAAAAAAATTTATAACCACACCATAAATTAAATGGAATACAGTTTCACACTTTATTAGGAAAAATTTTAGTATGTGTAATATTAATTTAAATGCATATCATAAAAAAGGGTAATAGAATATTTGTGTGACGCATCATCAAAAATACCATGTCCAACCAGTTATTGTGTTCCCTTTCAAAAACACCATTACACTATGGTGTATAATTATTGGTGAGTTGATATATAATCCCATACTCTTGAAAAAAATTAGATAAATTAGTGGATAATATATTCATAACCTTAATCTGTTCAAAGATTTTTTTATATCATTTTATCATGATTATTCTCCACCTCATTATTTATGTTTTTGAACATTTGATAGGATTCATACTTGTACCTCATTATGCAGATATAACCATACATTCACAAGATGACTGGAAAAGTAATAAAGTACGAGTATCCACATTTATATTCTTCTTGAAATTGTTCATACACAATGGTATGTACTAATTCTAGAATATGTATGGCCCTTTCACCTTGTCCATTGAATAGTATATTTACTATTTTACTTTGTATACAAGCATTACATAATTAAAGTTTATTTATCTCAAAATATTCAAAATAACCATATATATAGTTTTTTTAACAATTATTTTGTTTACATGAAAATATGTCAATTCAACATTTTTGTTTCATATGAGTATTTTGTTTTTGTTTCATTATCAATTTCCAATATTTGGTTTTTTTAATTTAATACAAAAAAATAATTATATAGATATTCCATAATAAGAAAATATTCTATCCATATAAATGTAGGAACATTTATTTTTAATGATAATTATAAATTCATCCATTTAAAATAAATATATTTAAAAAATACTATTGGAAAAACTAGGAACATAATAAAAGATATTGAAGACCAAAATCAATCATGTTGACAATGTGAGATGGTAGTCTCTAATGACTATAGCTACTAAACTAGATTCATTGGTAGTATGTGGATCCACATAAGCTATTAATACCTATATAAATTTATTGGGATAATGTATTTGGATACAAAAGTGATCTCTACATGCAATATATAATACCCAACCTATATAAATAAGAATATTAAACTCAATAATAAATGCACCTAAATTTCCCTCCATATTTAAATGAGTCCAATTTATATTCTACTGGCCCTGATTCCCATTTGAAAAACAAACCACATCCCATTTATTTCCTTTCAATTGGATATTATTATTCTTAGAGTGATAGTGATCTTGAATCATTGTGTTGGAATAAGTTTTTAGTACTCATCTTCCATGTTAATCTTCTTCTTATTCACTATAGGGATAGAAGGTTTCTCACACATCATGTCTTTATCATATTATTAAATAAAATGAAGATGTATCGATAGATTCTTATAACTATTGATCATATTATAATTCAAAAAATTCTAGATTAGTCTTTAGGTAGTGAGGATAGAATGGGATCTATGTGTAGCTCATCTAGGATCATAAATCCCAAGATGATCTATCACTCAAAATAGATAATCTTCTGGACTATATCATCTCAAACTAGCACCAAATCTCCATGTTTACACATAAATAGAACATTAGATATATCATATCTCTGTATTATAACATTCTCTTAATAGAGATTTAAAAGGTGAGAAACTATGTAATGAGTATCTGTAATATTATATTTCTTTAAATAATCACTCAACATTGAGGGTAACATAATACATGGTATATTAATTTCATTTTACACATGCTTCATTTAGTGAGATAAATCTTATTCACTAGCCTCTTTATAAATCAACAAAACAATTTGGGGTTTTCTACACATACTTCTTTCAGTTATGGTGTAGTACAATGTAAAATCTCCTATAAAATTCATGCAAATTCATACTTGTTATAATTTTATCCTTATCTAGTGTGGATAAAATTATATTTTCAATGTATTTTTTTCATTTCTAAAATTTATTAATGTATAATTAGTACTTTTTTGATTTAAAGATAGATTAATTAGTTTAAAATTAATTAAATTCTTACTAATCACCTATATATTTTAAATCCTAATATCCCTCTTCATTAGATTTAGAATATCTTGCATAATAGATATTCTTTTGTAAAGTATCCATGTTTCCTTGTCATAACACATACATGGTCATGAAATACTATTTTATGGGTTTTAGTAGGGAATAAATTACGAAATACATTAACTCATAGTTCCTTGATTTGTTGAGTGGCATCCCCAATCCTGAAATATTGTTTAATAATTTTTTATACCATTACCAATTTGTTACATGAAGTATTAATTTGGCAGTCAACATTTGATATAAACTATGTTATGTAAACCCAAAACAATAAGACAAAATTTCTATGATAATTTAAAATAGCCCATCATGGGTTTGTTAAGTACGTTGAACTATGAGGTTGTTTCTAACTATATTAGTTAAAGGTTAAGACAAATTAATATTTCATTGGGGGATTTTTTTATCCATATTCATAAATCCCATATTAACCTTCTATATGGGTGATCACTAATACTGATTGTAAGATCAGAATATGATATAGATTCCCAATATACAGGGGGTGAATTGTATCCTTTAAAAATTCCCTTAGAACATTTAATGTTGATATAAACCATTATATTTTTTAACAAAGTTAAAAAAGATGAATTCACAAAACCTCTTGGTTATACAAACATGTATGATTCCATAAATATGGATTCGAAATTGAAAATAGTTTTAAAACGTTCTAGATTCCATAAATATGGTTCTGTAAATGAATCTTTTCAAACGATTACATGGTCAATGATTCTATCATAAATCATATAGAATCTTAATTAATCTATGTAAAAATTTAATAAAGTGTTAGATAGTTATACTTTATTTATTAATCAAATGAAATGCAAAATTAACATGAATGAACAGAAGTAACAATAATGAAATCTTTTAACCCAAAGAGTAGGGTATCAAATAATCTTAGATAAAGGTCCCTTGATTTATAAATTCAAGAAAGTATGTCTTACCCAAACTAGAGTACTCCTTTGATACGAATATCAGAATCTGTTTTGCTATCCCTACAAGCCCTCTAACATCAATGTAGTCATTACCTATGTCTTCCTTATCAAGGAAGTCCTCTAACATTAAGGTCATCGACACCTCTGTCTTCCAATCCCCGGAAGACCTCGAATGTACTGAGAAACATTTGGAGTCGCACGAAGTAAGATGAACAAGATGTTCAGTACTCACAAAGCATGAGAGTATCTCTCTCTCATGAAATCACTTCAACATCATGTAATCTCTAGGGTTGTCAACTTTTTACAATGTAATGTAAACGTTCAAAAGTTATGAGCTTGTTCAAATGAGCTCTTATTTATAGGAAAATCTCAAATGGTCATCTCCCTCCTCTAATGGTCATATTTTTCATTAAAACTCAGAGGGACCTCTATACCTGTCTCTCAAATAACAGTTAGTCAGAAACAGAACACACTCCATCATTTCATAACTATAACAAATGTATGATTAATATGGTTGCTCAACCAAATATATTTTCAGATTCTAGGAAAATAATGTTCGGATTCTAAGAACAAGCATATTCTATATTTCCTGAATATTGAGATTCAATTTTTCAAGGAATTCAGAATAAAAATTGTATGGATTTCAGATTTGTAATTCTATGGAATTTTGATTCTAAATTCTAAGGAATTCTGAAGATGAATTTAAGGAATTTGGAACCTGAATTCTAACGAATTCTGAACCTGAATTCTAACGAATTCTGAACCTGAATTCTAAGGAAGTCAGAACTTGAATTATAAGGAATTCAGAACATATATTCTAGGGAATTCATAAATTTATTTCTAAAGAATTGTGAACCTGAATTCTATGGAATTGGGAACTTGAATTATAAGGATTTTAGAGAATGAATTTTATATAATTCGTTTCTTGAATTTCAAATAATTCAGAGTCTGAATTACAGTGAATTTAGAGTCTGAATTGCAGAGAATTTAGAGTATGAATTTTGAAGAATTCAGTGTCATAATTTTAGGGAATTCGGAGTCTGAATTTCAGAGAAATTGTAGTCTAAATTTCAGATATTTCAGAGTCTAAATTTGGAACCTAAAAAAAGTATAATTCATATCTATTTATTCATACAATTATAAGGTTTTGTATGTGAATCATAATTTTACACATAGGAATAAAATTATTTGGAATTATAGACTCTAAAACATGAGCAATGAAATCATGGTAAGGATAAATTTTCAAGGTGGAAGTAAAATTTTTCTTATTAAGGAAAATAATATTTTCCTTAAGATAGTGTGTTTGTGATTTTCGAAACATAATGGAATAGAAAATTCACAAGGAAACATTATTGTCTCAATAATCTCCCAGTTTTGGGAAAGCACAAACGTCCTTTTGAAAAATAATATAATGACATAGAAATTTTATTTGATTGAAAATAAAAACATATCTCTCATTACTTATGGATCAATGTGATATTTACTAACTCACCCTAAGGTTTTGGAAACCCTAAATATTGTATTTGGAATTTCATGAATGTGATTTTTTTATTTTCTTGCAAACAAAAATCATCATGATGAAAACTCCCTCATGGATGAACTCCCACTTAGGGAAATTTATTCTTTACTTAGTATTCTTTTTGAAATTTATTTCTCCCCATTTTTTATTTTCAAAATTGAATAAATGGATTGGAATAGAAAACATGGTACCTAAAATATTATTACTAAACAACCACAAATAGAGAACAACCAAAAATGTCATTAAGATTGAATGAATTTGTACAAGAGGAAAGAATACAACAAAATATCGGATTTAGAAATAATTATCTTTCGTTCTTGTTCAAAATTAGCTTCATCACAATGGTGTTGAGCATGTTTATATCTTTTTGATCCTCCTCCATATACTTGAGAAGCTGATCTTGATCTGCAGTTATCTTCTTTAAGGATTTTATCTTTTCTACATGAGCCATCAGATTCTCTGCATGGGCTTTCATGGCTTCTTCCTCCTTTACAAGATTATAATCTATATCAATTCTGAGATCCCTTTCTCTTTTTGAGTTCATGGAAACAAAATTTAGCTTCCCATTCTAATCCTTAATTTATTTCTTCTGAGAAGTTTGTTCAAGACATAACATTTCCTCAAAACAATTAGTGAGATCCTTGATCTTCACATATTTGATGTTAAAATCATCCTTGAAATTATCATGAAATTCATCAATGATTATAATCTATTCTATTGTCTTCCTTGACAAACTTGCCATCTTCTATCAAGATATTTTAATAGCCTCATAGCTAATGAGGAATGATTTGAAATCTACCTCGAGACAAACACATTTATCCGTCGCTAATGAAAAGGAATACAATTTTTGATTTAATGATTGCTGATTATTCTGGTATCTCAACTCTATAGAAAGTAATAAGGGAGTAGTTCCAATAATATTTTTCAAATACTGAACAACAAAGTCATGTCTGAGTGAGGATGATTTTGAATTTGATACTTTGGTTGTTGATGATTTTTTTCTATTTCAACATCCTTCCTCTTCGATGAAGCACCACATTCTTTCTTCTTTACCACATTTTTTCTAGGAGTATCTACAACATGTTGTTTTACCTTAGCATTCTTTGTAATAATTTCTTCTTGATTAAGAAATTCATGTTCTATGTCTGATAACTGAACTATATTGTCTTAATAATCTTATTTCTTCTCAGATCCTACATCAACATACTCTGGTTGAATGAAATCTTTATTTTTTTAATACAAATTATTCACTTATTCCTCACCTTTTACTTATTTTCATATTGTAGAAAGTTTTAATGACTCGACATCAGCTTTTCAGATTGATAATTATTCAGAAGGAAAATCATTCTCTTGATAATCTTCTACATTATTTATTATATCTTCTTTATCACCACTCCCTTCTTCTTCTTCTTCTTCCACTTACTCTTATAACACAATTTCTTCTTCTTGATGTTATACCAGAATCACTAGCTACATTGCTGGAGTATCTGGTAATGGTTATACTAGAAAAGATTCTGGTACCAGATTTTCCTCAGATACATTTTTAGAAGCCTTAAAAAGGGATTGAACTATGTCATCCGCATACATCTTCTTCTTTTTCTTTCTCTCTTTTTGTTTCATCTCAATCTCTTCAACAGTCTTTTCATTCAATGTGTTTGCCTCAGTAGGATCCAAACTAAAACTAGGCTACCCTTCTTTCTTGTACTTCTTTTCCTCTCTCCATTTAGTAGCCACTTCATCAGTATATGTATTAGTATTCTTAGGTTTTGGGGGTGTAGATTGAGTTTTATTCTCTCTAGGTGTTTTTTCCTCCCCTTCTGATTCCATTACCTTCTTTTTCCTTCCACCATTTATAGAGGATTTTTCCACCTCCTATTTCTTTGAAAGAGATTCATCTTCTGCTTCTGAAAAATCATGAAATTCACCAGATTATCTATTAAATCCAATCTTCATCCTACATAGATTATCGTTGCTCAAAAGAATCTCCTTACAATTTCTCGGCTTAAAGCTTCAAGGAATATCGAAAGACTAAAGACAACGAACAATGATCTTTGAAGGAATGTCTACACACATGATAACCTATAAATTCATATTTCCATTCTTTGTATTCCCAATCGTAACCAATATATTGTTCACCAAGTTTATCTTTCATAGGTTCACCATGAAATCTAGAATATAAATATAACTTTTCATCAGGGTATCCTTATCTCCTTTTATCAGAATGAGAAAACCATGAACCCATACCTTATGAATCTTAATATTTGTAGAGAGATGAATAATTTTTAGAGACTTCATGTCCTTTTAGGCCTAGATAGTTTATAGCCTTTTACTTGTCAAAATATCAGATTACATCTGGAAGCTTGTGTGAGAAAAACTATGATTCTACCTCATAAAATACTCTTATCAGGTTTACTACCATGTTATAAGAAAGAGAATATGTTTTTTCATAGCTATTTAATTAAAATATATTTCTTCCACCTTCACTAAAAAACTAAATGTCTCATAGATCTCAACCAGTAATTCCAGATACACTAGATCTTGTGCTCTTGGTTTGGATATACATACACTCTCCCATCTATTCATGTGGATATTATTAGAGACAATGTGGACATACATGGAATAAAACATCTAATCTAATAACTTATCTCAGTAGATCGGCCACTAAAAAATTTCCTTAACAGTTTTCATTTCATTCTGAAAATAGTATTCAATAGACATTCGAACGTAAGGAAATGTTAATGATTCAGAATGACATTAAAAATAGAAGAAGATATTTTGCACACTATGTTTTGGACAATAATATGGGACAAGAATCAGGTGTGATTTATATATGTAATTGAAGTGACAGTCCAGATTCCTGATTGATCCAAAAGTTGAAAGATTTCTTGAGAAGATATGACGTTTGACATGATAGCTGGAGATGGATTTTGATAGATTCTGATCTTTTGAGGTTTTGAAGAAGAACATTCAGATGTAAGGAAAAGTGAATCTAATGATTTAAAAAAAATGTAAATACCAACATGGAAAACAATGTTTACTATGAATTAGGAAGGGAAACACACCTTTCAGATTGGCAGGAGGATTATTCATAATGAGGAAATTTTTTCTTGAAGAACATTAGATTCCGAAAATGTTGATTACGAAAACTTTGACTATGAAATTTTTGAATATGAAAAATATTAGAAACCATATGAAAATATAAATATGAAATTTTAACTTTGAAACCATTTATTACGAAAATTTTATCTAAGAATAAATATTTGACTACTAAAATATTTGATAACAAAAAACATTATATTACGAATATTTGATTATAAAAAAATTGATTACGAAAAAATTATGACTACAATAAATATTTAACAAAAAAATTTTAAATAACAATCAAGGGTACACCCCCAATGAAAAGGAGTTTATTAATTTTATGATATTGGTTTTAACAAGATGTTAATAAGGAAGTTTACCTTACAGTTATCATTCCTAAATTTTGTTTAATGTATTCAAATCTATCGGATAGTAAAGAATTTGTAAAAATATCATCATGTTGATATTGCGTTCTGATAAATTGAAGAACGATATCTCTTTTTTCTGTATGATCTCTAAGAATGAGATGCCTAATATCTATGTGTTTTGCGAAAGTGTGATGTGTTGGGTTTTTACATAATGAAATATCGCTAGTATTGTCACAATACATTTATGTTTTGGTAAAACTCATACCATAGTTTGTGAGTATGTGTTGCATCCAGAATACTTGAGCACAACAACTTCCATCTGCAACATATTCAGCATCAATAGTGGAAAGTGCCACTGAGTGTTACATTTTTCATGACCAATAAACTAATGAATCTCCTAATAAATTAAAAGTTCTGGATGTACATTCCCTATCCATTCTACATCCAAAAAATTCTAAATCCGAAAAACATTTTAAAACAAAATCATTTCTTGAATATTAAAGGAGTCTTAAATCTATGGTTCCCTTTATGTAGCAAAAAATCATTTTCACTAAATTTAAAAAAGATACATTGGGATTGTATTGATATATTTCACATAATAATACTAACAACATTAAATATAGAAGACTAGATTTCATGTAAAGTAGACTACCTATCATACCTCTAAAGTATGTTTTATCTTTTAGTTTTCTAGCTTCAAAAAGAGAAAGTGAATTTGAGGTACCAATGGGAGTTCTTATACTCTTAGTGTTGTTATACCCATACTTTTTAAGAAGATATTTAATATACTTATATTGGTATATATAGATTCCTTTGTGTTTTTGAGAAATTTTGAATCCATGGAAAAGTGTTAATTCACCAATCATACTCATTTCAAACTCAGTTTTCATTAGATCTTCAAAAGAATCAGTTAACAGTTTCTACATTGAACCAAATATAATGACATCAACATAAATTTGAACAATAAAAAAATGTTTCTTATATTTCATTATAAAAAGGGTTGGATTAGTATGTCCCTTAAAATAATTGTTTTGAATCCAAGACCCTATATGTCTATCATACCAGGCTTGGATATCTTTCATTAGTCCATACAAATCATTGGTATGTTTGAAAACATGTTCAAGATGTATTGTATCTTCAAAACTAGGTGTTTGTTCAAAAAAAATTTCTCATTAATGTAATCATTATGGAAAGAACATTTAACATCCATTTGAAAAAGATTGAAGTTAATGAATTTTGAAAAGACAGGTAGAATAAGAATAGATTCATGTCTTGTTACTAGAGAATAGATTTCTTCATAGTCTATTCCATATTGTGGATTATAGCCTTTAGAAACTAATCTAGCTTTATTTCTTACTATGATTCCATTTTCATCACACATGTTTCTGAAGACACATTTTAATCAAATAATAGATATTTACTTAGGTATTTCAACCATGTTCCAGACATTATACCTTTCGAATTCATTTAGATCATCATGCATAGCTTATATCCCATCATCATCACTGAATGATTCATCGTCACTTTTTGATTATAGTTGGGAATGAAATGCTAGATGATCAACTTTATTTGTTAAGGAAATTCTAGTCCTTATTGGATTATTTACATCATCAATGATGTTATCACTTGGAAGATTCTTAATAAATAACTGATTTGGGTTTTGTAAAACCTGTTCATCAATATAGAGTAGGGAATATTCTGGGGGTAAATGCTTCAGAATCTTTTTCTTGAACATTTTCCTTATGAGAAGGATATTTTATCAGGTGTCGATAATCAGTTTTTGAAAACACATATAAAGTTGTAGGTTGAGGTTTTTTAAAAATAATGGGATTGGTTTCATCATATTTAACATGAACTGTTTCTTCAATAGTAGAAGTATTTTTATTGAAAACTCTACAAGCCTTAGAAGTTGTAGAGTAGCCTATGAAAATTCATTCATTATATTTTTCTGTGAATTTGTTAATATTATCTTTATTATTCCAAATGAATACTTTACAATCAAAAACCTAGAAGTAGGAATATATAGGTTTTCTACCATTCTATAACTCATAATGAGTTTTATTAAGAAAATGGCTAATCAAAACAGGATTTATAGTATTACAAGAAGTTATTACAACTTCATCCCAAAAATGTTTGGCTATCAAATATTCACTCAAGAAGGTTCTTTTCATCTCTTGAAGAATTCAATTTCATCATTCAATAACACTATTTTTTTGAGTAGTTCTTGGTGTTGAGAAGTTATGAGTAATTTCTTTTCTACTAAAAAAAGTTTCAAAATCCGAATTTTGAAATTTTCCTCATTGATCACTATCAATTGTTTTTAATGGTAGGTTTTTATCATTTTTAACATGGTCTATAATTCTTTTAAAATAAGAAAAAGAATCATATTTCATTGCTATAAAACAGACCCATGTAAATCTAGTGTAATCATCAACTAGAATAAATAAATAATATTTTCCGTCAATGCTTCTTGTTTGTGTTAACCAAAAAGATCAATGTGAACTAATGGTAATGTATCAGTATTTTACACTCCACGTATTGATTTAAAACATGATTTATGTTTCTTTCCAAATTGACAAGGATCACAAACATTTGAAAAATCAAATATATGCTCCAGTAGACCCTTAAATAGACTTTCTATAGAGAGTTTTCATAGGTGTCTAATGTTACAGTGTATTAAACTTCTATGAAATAACAATGTATTATCATCCATTACACTAAGTTAATTTATATCTTGGATCATATGTTTTTCTATGATTAGTGTGTACACATTTTCTTTCCTTTTGGAAAAAATAATAACCCTTTCCTTGGAATTGTGTACTAAAAACATTTCATTCCTAAAATTTAAAAGGTCACCATCATTAAATAATTGACTAATGCTAATGAGATTATGCTTAAGACCCTTGACCAACAAAACATTTGAAATAAATGTTTCTCTAAGAGGAACAGTGTTACCAATACCAATAATTTCTCTATAATAATTATCTGTAAAAGTTACTTTTCCTCCCTTCATCTTGATAATATTTTCAAAGATGTTTTTGTTACAAGTCATGTTCCAAGAACATCCACTATCCATGTACCATGTATTATTGTTGGTACTATATTTGCCATCAAGAAAATAATAGTGTTAGACTTTTGGAATAAACACATTCTTGGATTTGGAAACATTAAAAAGCAAAATCATATGAATCCACATTTCCTTGAAAAAATTATCTTTATGAAATCCTAAAGACTGAGTTTTGTTTAGGGAATAATTTTTTTTCCAATTCCAACCACCATGACACTTAGTACAGAATTGAGCACATTGAGGAACAAAATAATTGATACTAAAAACTGGTTTTAAACAAGTATAACCAAATCCAGAATTGTTCCATTGAGTTCGGATTTTGGAATAAATCTTATCAAAATTTTCCTTACCTATGTTAAATTTTGAAAAACACATCCTCAAAGTAAATATTTCTGACTTCAATCTAATAACTAAGTTTTTATCCTCAAAAAAATTAGTTTTAGCAGTAGAGTTAGGCTCTAAAACATTTTTCATAGAAATTATATTTTCTAAATCCTTAAATGTTTATCATTCTCAGAATTAACTTCTTTAAGGGTCTTTGAAACATTTTAAAAATCATAATTTTTATTATCATGATCTTTAAAAAGATCTTATATTTCCTTATTAAGAATAGTAATTCTAGAATTTTCCAAATCAAGACATTTCTTAACTATAGAATTTTCCTCCTCAAGGTGCTTAGAAATCCTAGAAATTTATTCTTAAGTAGGTAAAGTATTATATTCATCAAAATAATATTCTTAATATAATGAATCATAATATTTACCATCACTATAATAATAATTCAAGTATACATTGTTTATAGTTTCATCATTTTGTACCTTGGCCATTAAAAAATGATATTCAATAGTTAACATGGAATGTAAACCTTGATTCTTCTGACCAAAAGATTCATACTCTGAGGATTCTTTAGAAGAGTAGCCCTCACTAGAACTCTAGGTATCATTGGATTTCAAAACATTATTAACCATAAAATTATAGTATTTTATTCTCTTCCTCTTTGAATGGTTTTTGTTTCTATCATTTTTCTTAATCATAAGAGAATCTGGCCTTATATGCCATTATCTTTTGAATTCATCACAAGTGACATCAAAGTATTTCTTTTATTTTAGTTCTTTGTTCTTGTATCTAGATTTAAGGTTATTATATCCAAAAATCTTGGTCATACATTAAGCAAGATTGGATAACTAGTTTTCTGAAAATTCACGTCTACTAGATTAAGAATGAATTAAAATCTTATTAGATTTAGATCTTGCAACTCTCTCAGTAGTAAAGTATTTCATATTATTTGAATTTCTTGTAAAAGCAACACTTCCATTTCCATTCTTCTTCTTAATATTATCAGTATATTTCTTCATTCTGGTTTCATGTTGATGAATAATTACAAAAATCTCATAAAAAGGCATCTGTGAAACTTCTCTATTTTCATCTATAATGGTCCTCTTATATTCCCATTCATGTGGCATGATTTCTATGATTTAGTCAACAAGATCTTCATTATCTAATTATTTCTCACCAATGGACTGTAAAATTTTTACAATGGTTATTAATCATTGATGTATCTTACATATGGTTTCTCTAGAAGGAAAGAAGAAACCGTTATATTTAGATGTGAGCATAGATTTTCTAGTTACAATAACCATGGATGTTCCAAAGTGAGTTACTTCAAGCTACTTCCAAATACTATTTGATGCTTTACAAGATATAATTTTGATATATATATTTCTAGTCATGCAAACAAGAAAACCATTTCGTACCTTAATGTTCAATGATATTCCACCATTTCTTGATTAGTAATGGTTCTATGTTCCTTATCAGGAGTCTTAAAGTCTTCATATATCATTAAACAGTTGTCAACATCAGTTTTTGTCAGAAAGGTCTGCATTCTGTCTCTCTATTATTCATAATGATTCCTATTAAATATTGGTGGTCTATTAGGATTAAGATTTTCAATTGAACAAACATTCATTCATGTCATCTAAAATAATAAATCTTTCCTCAAAATCCTATGAGTAATAAAACATTGTTAACAAGGATAAAAATATATGTATTTTAGATACCTCATCTAATACCAATTTTGAGATCACTGGTACAGATTATAGGATCGTACTATGATGTAGATGCTCAATATACAATAAGAGGGGTGAATTGTATCCTTTAATAATTATTTTGGAACTTTTAATGTTTATATAAACCATTATATTGTTTAAAGAAGTTAAAGAAGGTGAATTCTCAAAACCTCTTGGTTATACAAATATGATAGATTCTAGAAATATGGTTCCGAAAAAAGAAAATAGCTTTAAAAACTTTCTAGATTCAAGAAATATGGTTTCAGAAATGAAACATATCAAAATTTTACAAGGACACCGATTCTACCTCAAAGCGTATAAAATCTTACTTTTTTAGAGTACAAATATTATAAATTATAAGACAGTTATACTTTCCTTATTAATCAAATGAAATGGAAAAAACATGAACCAACACAAGTAACAGGTATGAAATTTTTTAACCCAAAGTGTTGGTTATCAAACAACCCTGGATAACGGTCTCTTGATTTATATTTATAGGAAAGTTTATATTACCCACAATAGGGTAAGCACTCGATAGAAATATCAACATGTGACTTGCTATCCCTTCATACCCTCGAACATCAAGGTAGTCAACACATCTGTCTTTCTTATCAAGGAAGGCCTCGAACAATAAGTTGTTGACACTTCTATCTTCTTATCCCTTGAAGCCCTCTAATGTACTCAGCAACATTCCGAGTCTCATGAAGCCAGCTAAACAAGATGTTCAGTACGCCCAAAGCATGATAGTATCAATATCTCTAGAAATCACTTCAACAACATGTAATCTCTAGAGTTGTAAAAATTTTTAAAAGTAAATTAAATGTTCATAAGTTGTGATATCATTCAAATGAGATCCTATTTATAAGCACATTTCCAATGGTCAGATCCCTCCTCAAATGGTCATATTTTTCCTTGAAACTCTGAGGGACCTATTTACGTGACACTCAAATAACGATTTGTTAGAAAAAGAATACACAACATTGTTTCATAACTATTAAAAATGTAAGACGAATATGGTTTCTCAACCAAATCTATTTTTCAGTGTCTAGGAAAATAATGTTTGGAGTCTAAGAACATTTGGATTCTATATTGCATAAATATTTGGATTATGTTATTCAAGGAATTCAGAATAAGAATTATATGGATTTCAGAGTCTGAATTCCAAGGAATTTGGAGTCTGAATTCTATGGAATTCATAAAATGAATTCTATGGAATTCGGAACATCAATTATAAGGAATTTGCAACCCAAATACTAAGGAATTTGTAGTCTGAATTCTAAGGAATTTGGAACATGAATTCTAAATAATTCGGAACCTGAATTCTAAGGAATTAGGAACTTGAATAATAAGGAATTCCAAACATGAATTATTATAAATTCAGAACATGAATACAATGGAATTCAGAGTTTGAATTTCATTGAATTCGGAGTTTAAATTTCATAGAATTCAAAGATTGAATTTGAGAGTATTTAGAGTCCGAATTACTGAGAATTTGGAGTCTAAATTTAGAGAATTTGGAGTCTGAATTTCATAGAATTGGGAGTCTGAAGTTAGAACCTAAAAACAGAATACTCTATATCTATGTATTTATAGTATTTCTAGGTTTAAGATGTGAAATCCAATTTTACACATAGGAGTAAAAAGAGTTAGATTTTGAGACACTAAAACATGAACAATGAAAACGTGGTAAGGATAAATTTTTGTTGGGGAATGAAAAATTTCTATCTTATGGAAAATATAATTTTCCTTAAGATAGAGTTTTTAAGATTTTCAAAACATAAAGGAATGGAAAATTCACAGGGAAAATTATTGATTCAAAAATATATTCCATATTAATATTATTTGGATTCTATATAAGGGATATCAATGTATATTAATAAATTTATACTTAATCAAATTATATTTTATTCCATCTTGTTCGGTCACTATTTAATTTATTTACGTGATCTCACATCGACCACAAACATAAATAATCAAACATGAAACTAATCAAAATAAAAGTTTAGTGGAATGATCCTTGTTGTCATTTTATCTAGAAGAGGATATGATAACCCTTTACTCTAGTGGAAAAAACCTTGAACCATAGCTTTGTTCATGTTGTATTATTCCACCTTTTTTATTATGCATCACCACCATTAGTTTCACTTAACTAGAAAGAAGACCTATAAACCAATAGTTTCACAAAACGATTGGGATAACCTGATTTTTTTGCCTATACAAATAGTTTAACTTACTATTGGTATAACCTCTTAATGTTTTGAATAAAATAGATTTTTTTTCATATTCCAAACTCATTTAATGATGTTTATTTTTAATTATATTTCATATTTAATTTTATAATAAATCTGGTAGTTAGTGATGTGTTCTTTTATTTAAGTTAGTCTATATTTCAAAAAATATATAATATGAACCTACTATGAAATGTTTTAACTATGACTTAAATGGTAGTAAGAAATGAATTGTGGACATTCTGTTGTATGATATTTTTATATAGAATGTTTATTTACTATCTAGATGTTATTTTTAATTGTATTAAATTGTCAATCCTATAGTGAAAATTTTATTAATTATAAATAAGCATAAGAAGTTCCAAAAATATGATACAATAAATTGGTTAGATGATAAAATGTAAATTTTATTATAATAAATATATTTATATATTATCGAAATGCTTCAAAAAAATTTGTTTTTTTGGACATCAACTTCAACCATTTTGTAACAATTATTTCTCGTGAAAGGATATAAATATTAGTCTAATTATAACTTTTGAATACGGGGATGTTAAAATATTCACCGAATAGGAAATAGTTTAATAGATAAAGAGATATACATAGTTTTATTTTTCATATTGTATCTCAAAAAATATAAATGGGAATAATTTCAAGATATTTTTGGTTTTATTTATTTTTCCTAATTACATTTATTGTTCATTATTGTGTTAATGTTTTTTTCTCGTTGTTATTTTTACATAAATTTAGTTTTTCTTTAATTAAGTCGTGAAAAAATTACTTTATTGATTGGAATACATATTATGTATGAATTTATTATTAACTATATATTTGTTTAAAAAATCAAGAAATAAAAAATATTAAATAGATGTGAAGAAAAAGGATGACAGATAATTATCACCTCGTGAGAGAGATGGGCGTTACTCCTATGGTTCTTATTATGAATATTTTATTTCAAATATATATAAATAACATATAATTTCATGTGATTAATTTTGATTTTATGTTTTTATATGGATCCACCACAAAAGAGATAGTATTTTTTTGAGAAGCCTAGTGATAGATGTTCTCATCTAGATGATTTGAGGGGGTGGTATTTGAGCTTTTCACACCATATGGAATACCCAATCACACCATTTCCATTACATTGACATATACTCTATCAAACCTTCTTATCCCACAGTGTCATTAGAGACAGCCGAGTTATTTAACATACCTATGTTTTTCCACCATTTATATCTAATCCTCCACATCTGTCTTTCCCATATCTGATGATGTCTCATACTCATCATTAATATTATACATTCCCACATATGTCTATGTATGTTTTTTACCTTATACTTCCTTGACCAATATATTATATTCACTTTTTCATTCGACCTCAAATTTTGTGTATTCTAAGCCTCCAGAACAAATAGTGGGTCCCAATCATTTTTTATAGGTTGATGATCCATCATATCATAGGGATCTAGTGACACCCACTAATCATACTTTTTGAGGTATATTTATGAAACCATATTAATTTTTTTAGGTTAATTTATTCCCATTATAATGTGTATTTATATAATATTTTTTTCTTTTATAGTTGTATAAGCCACTAGTCTGTGTGGGCGTAAATGCATGAATTAGGTGTGGAATCACCACACATATATAATGGTTTTGTACACTAATGAAAATAAAATGATCGTAATAAGATGATATCAATCAAGGAGTTTTATGAAAATGATCTCCAAATAATCAAACATCACTTCCATCTGTTCATTCTCTTAGTGAAAAATTCAAAATGATGTAATGGATATTGATTTGGAATGAATATGGGTTTGAAAAATAATTGTATTTAATGTTACATTATTATTTTCATTATGTGAGTAAGCATTTTGGCTCTACCTTCATTAAATTTTTCCAATGTTGTGGGTGCATTGATAAAATGACTCAAGGAATTAGGAGAGCTATGGATAGCATACGAGCTTGAGTTATATAGAGTTTTTCATTCTATAGTTGGTATGGATTTAGAGGCTACACCTTTCATGAATTATTGTCTCGTAGAAATTTATCAAGAAATGATTTCTTATTGGAAGAGTACAAGTGTAAGGTATTAATAATATTAGATATTTTTGAATGAAATATCCAGGATTTTCAATAATATTTTCCGATATTATTAAAAATTGATTTTTATGATGTGTCAGAAATAAATAAAAAATAATGATGCTATAAAATAACAACATACATTGGGGTAGACAATGATGTTGGAACATGAGAGGATGCATGTATGAAACTTATTTATGATATATATATATATATATATTTTATAGGAACAAAATTTATTCAATTATAAATCATATAGATTCATTTGAATAATTTCAAAATAGTCATATTTAATAATTAGATAGTTTTTTATATGTTAAATATAACTTTATTATATGGAATTTTAACGTGGGGTATAATATAGAACATTTTCTTGTGTAATCCAATATAAACACTTTATAATTCCAATAGAGGTGATATTTTTTGACCATTGTCAAGGATAGTTATATATATAAAAAACCATAAATTTAATTATTTAATTAAAATTATTTTTTAGATATTATTGGAGAAAAACAATCCACTATATCTTCAGAGAATCATTGGATTAACATCCAAATAGGGAAATTTGGCATATTTTTTACAAGGACTGTGATAGGTAAGAATATTGTTCGAATATTATATGTGTTAGTTAAGATAATATGTGAAAAGAGAGTGGGGTTCCTCTTATTAGGTAATTGGAAAGTGGTTTATGGTGACTTACTATGATAGGTGTCAATGATATGAAACATTTCAAATCAAAATTGAAAATTAAAACCATCTAGAGTGATGATTTGTTAGAAGAATAGAAAATAAACATAGAGAACATAAAAAAAAGAACAAATTTTATCCATAATGCACAAATGAATATAATTTATGATTATCATATTAAAGTACCAAATATTTTTTGATTCATATGGTAATCTACCAACATTGAAATTTTAAAATAACATTATAATGATCTTAGAAGAAACCACTAAAACCCATATTAACCAATGGAGATAACTATGATCACATATACTTAGTGTAAATTAAAAAATTATATAATAATATCACTTTTAGAAAACTATTTACTTATAATATGATAAACCATGACACTTAAGTGAAATCAGTAATACATCATCCATAGTTGATACATGTACAATAATGTAAACAAACACATTTCTCTTAATCATCTATTATGTAAAACTCATAGAATCATAACATCTCATATGAAAATTCATGGAATCTCATATTCCATCAGAATTTCAAAAGAATACCCCAAAACCATTAATCTCAGTTAAATTCCACATGTATCTATCTAACCAATGTAATTATGAAAGTGATACACATTGGTACTCTTTCAATAATCCCATAGAGTTATCACAAGTCATTCAAAAATGACATAAATTTATATAAAAACACATCTAATTCATTACAATTTAATCTATATTAATAATTATTAATGCTTTTAAAATGTATGAATAGTTATAAATTCACAATTTTATTTCTATTATCAATCATTGAAACTAAAAATTTGTTACTCCATCAAAATTCATATTCTTAGTAACTTTATAACACATTACATATATTTTATATTTAACATCAATTTCCCCATTTCATATTCACTTTACCCTATTTAATTGTGAATTTATGAAATTAAAAAATCCTAGAAAGTCACACCAAACACATGGAATCAAATATATCATATGACTAACTAAAGAAAAATCTAAACAGATAAATCTCATGTTAATATCTCACATCTCTGTGTAATCCGGGTATTGATTATTATGATTAAATTTAGTTAAATTTCCACAAAATGATAGTGTTACTAAAAACCAAATAAATTATTATAATTTCTATAATAAAATAAAACATTCATCCAAATTTATTCCATTCAAATAATGAAGCAAATTGAAAAATAAGTAAAATTACATTATTTCTCAATTATATTTTTTTTATCAAAGCCACAAAATCAACAACATTTTTCAAAAGAAATCAAATGTTTTAAATAGTTATCAATCATTTCCATGTATTAAATATTACCCACCCATTTACTCATCTTATATTAACATTAAAAAATTTAACAAAAAATTTCATCAAAACACACATCATCGAAATTCACACTAAACACACATCGCACATCACACTTACACCGTAAAAATCATATTTTTAATTAAGTTCTTATACTCATAAAAAATGATTTTCATATAAATATATAATCCTTATAATGGGAATCATTTGTTTTAAACACAATGAAGATAAAAATTCATCCCATCAATAAACTAATATATATAAGAATATAATATTAATTTTTACCTAAATTATTTACACTTGAAAAAAATATTTCTTCATTTAAACATCTATTCTAGCACTCATTTTATAAAATTAATAATTTCTACAATTTTTACATCATTTACACAATATATTTTACCATTATTATCATTAATTCATCACTATAAATTGTGTTATAAATAATTACAATAGTCATAATAAACATTAGTATATGAATGATACAAAAAATATATAATATTAATACTTAACCTAAAAAATAGGTTTCCATGACAAAAAAATAACATAAAATTATTTATCCATTAAATAAAAGATATATAATATATAATCACAAGTTAAACAAAAAATAAAAAAATAAGTTTCCAACATTGAATAATAATCCAAATTTACTTAGGGAAAGGGGTTTATATCCTCTATGAACACAATGAATCAATAATAAGACGAATTATAATAAAAAGATTAAAGATTCAAATTCTAATGGGAAAAAGCTCATTACAATCTTAGATATTTCTATTTTTATTGAATTTATTAATTAGATAGAAAATGGTTACCAACAAATTGAAAATTCGATTTGAAATGGAGGAGAATTAGATAAATCAATCTTATGAGATAAATAAAGAGTATACGAGACTCAATGTTACTAAAAAATTATCACAATAAAAAATCATATCTAACTTTTCATAATTTATAATATAAAGTAAATAAAAAGTTATTCAACCCCCAAAATAAATTAAATCATTCAATATACAATTTGAATGTAAACATTAAACATGATGATTTAAAAATCATTATATATCATTAATAATCCCTGACCACACAAACATCAATATTAAAACAATCAATTCAAACTAACAAATATGATTTATTGTTTTTGATTCAAAATAGAACGACATTAACACCTTTAAAAACTATTATAACAATTGCCCCTTTTTCACATGGAATGATTGTTAAATTCCATATCATCAAATTTTAACTGCATAACTTCTACAATATTGTGAATCATAAAGTAATTTATTCCACTTATGATCTCTCTTAAATCTGATAACTCATTTTATTCCTTTGTATACTTAATTTCCTACAATATTATAAGATAAAAATATTATAATTTCACATGTGTTATCATTATTAACATAAGAAAATAATGTTACGCATCCAACATTTAATTATTATCTAATTTTATATCAAACAATTAGTGACCAAATAAGTTCAATTATCAGATTAACCATAATACACAAGGGTAGTGAATTATAATATCAAATATGTTCATAATCACTTACTTCCAGATATGTTACCATTCCTCCAAAGTATTATAATCCTAATCCTTACTCTAATTACCAAATATCATGAATCAACTAAATAATAAAAGAACAAATGGGAATAAACCATAATGTAAAATAAACATTACTTCATATTACCCAATCCATAAGGAAAACAATAGACACACCATTTCAACACAATAAACTCATTCTTAATCTTCTATGAATATATGATTTAATTTTTTTTTATTCTAAAGATAACTGAAAACAAACATTCATTATATAAATAAATAGTAAATCCAATTATTTAATGTGTCTTTTTAATAAAAATAATGATGAATATTTACTATACGCATTCATCAATATCCATAAATGAATACACTAACTTGATTTTTACTTTTTTAACCCCATTCAAATTATATCATTAAAATATAGAAGCAACCAAATAATTACAAATATAGAATACATTTCACCTTTCCATTTTACCATATTATACATTTATTTAATCTTGATTAGTTTTTTTTTTCAATAAATACATTCCATTTCCATTATTCTATAATTACATTTACTATATATACGTGGAAACAATATATAAAACCAAGAATCCTTAAATTCCACATTAAGTTATTTTATATAATATTTACTAAATCATATTAATAATTAAACCAATTTATAATATGAAATTTATTTTGTAAACCATCTTATATGAAACTATCACAAAGTAATCAATCATTATAGGAAATCATATGACATCATCAAGTATATCCATATGATTTTAGTTTTAAAATTCATTATTTATAACCCATTATAAATTAGGGTTTTCTAAATTCTAATTCAATGTAGATGGAGTTATTTAATATTGATGGGTGTGTGCCTCAAGAAAAATTTATTTAATCATGAAAAAATGAACTATAGACACGTGGTAAAACAAAATAAAAAGAAACCTATTGTAATCATTTAATATCTTATTTAAAATTCTAATATTTTTTGTAACTAAATTTTGAATTTGTATTTGTAATAATGTGATTTAGAGTCCCAAAATTAGTTGGAAGCTACAAAATTGGTCCAAAAGATCATTTGCATCATGTTTTTGGTGACAGTCACCAAAGAAGAGCACAATATTGATCAAGGAATAGTATTATCCAAACTATATATTGGTCCACTCCATGTGCTAGTTTTGGAAGTGTTGAGTTTTAAATATCCCCTCATTGGTAGCACATACTAAAGATAAGATAGAAGGGGGAAAGAAACATTTAATATTAGATCATGAATTTATTCAAAGGGAATAAAATAAATTTATGAAATTTAAGGCAGTCGTATGTCCATCACTTCCTCCAAACAAAGCCATGGATAGTGATAAATATATGTAAAAAATTTAGTACCCTATATTGTGTGTTGGGAGATGGTTCTACTGGTTGTTGAGATGATAAAGTTCATGGTGATGGTGATGGGGATGGTGATGGTGAGGATTATAGTTTGGATGATGGTGCGAATGATGGTGAAGATGAAAATGGGGATGATGGTGGGGATGATGGGGAGGATTGTTATGGTGATGAGGGAGAGATTGATCCATTGCCTATTTTGTGGATATTTATGGAATTTTATTTTTAGTTATTAGTTTTTAATTAATATATATGATGTTTTGAATGTTTTTTACCACTAATTAAATGTATTAATTAGTTTCTTAGGTTATTTTGTTGGTAGAATTGTGATGTTTAGTGAAACTATTTGGTGATTTCTTCTTGTAATTAACCAAGGTGTGGGTGATACATTGATTTCATATATATTTTTACATAGGTTGGGAGTTATGTTATCTTATAATTTATTGGAATTCTATACATATGGGTTATAATCAAATGGTGTAGATTTATACCAATTGTTTCAAATAACTATTTTTATTTATTGTATTCAAGGTAGTCTATTCCAATTGTTTATGGAACATTGTTATAGCTCTATACCTACAATTTTTGAAACCATTAGAAAAAAAACATATATAAATTTTTCTGTCAAAACTCTTGGATCTATGAAATTATATAACTCATATACCAATATTTTATTAAAGACAGTTGTCATATGCCCATAACTAGAGTGGATTAACCTGTAGTTTGGATAACTATTTGTATTGGATACACTAATGGTTCACCAGCATATAGTAGTAGTTTTGAACCATTAATATTTCCCAATTTTATAGTAGTTTCACCTCATCCACATGACTCATACCACCTCATATCACATGGTATCTCTATCCCTAGATAATCTTTTACTTACACATTTTTTAGCGGATCCAATATATTTTCATAAAAGTGGGTTATATAAATGAAACCATGGGAACATAGGCCCTTACATAATAAGGAGTGGGGGATTAAACGTAGACTATTAATAAAAACATAAACATAATAAATTAAAATAAACCAATTCCACACAAGGTATGGTCTATTCACATGATATTCCACTTTGATTCTCTGATTTTGAGTCGTTAAGGATCTATTCTATGAAAATTGTGGCAATGTAGTGGTGAAGATGGCATGTTGCATAATGGATGCCGCTAGAGAAGAAGAACAATGTTGGGGTCTGATTTGGGATAAGTGAGGCAGAGAGAATGATGGTTAAAAGTGGATTGGTGGAAGGTAGAGGATAGGATGGGTTACTAATGGAGGATGGGAATTTGTGGAACCGGATTTCATGTGGAGGCTATATAAAAAGAAATAAACTATAGGTTAGTGTGTAAAATCTATGGTGGAAAGGGATCAGTGAGTTTTTGACTCACCAAAAGAAGAATGGAAACAAATGGGGGAATAGTAAGGCACCAATGAAATGACTCACCAAAATATAAAAAAAGACACCAATAGTTAAAAGTGTAACCATTAGTTAAAATAAAATACGAGTCACTGATAATTAAAAAAAAGATACCAAAACCAATGTTCAAGAGAGGTCGAAGAGGAAATAAATTGGTGTGATGTGGCACCGATGATTATTTTGGGGATTGGTGAGTCGGAGACTCACAGATAGTTGAAAATAAAATTAGAACTCACAGATAAAATGAGAGACCGAAACCAATGAAATGGATCGGTGTATTGCAACAACGGTGTGACATGAGTGCCTGATGATGTTTCAAAGTAATAGAAGAGTCACGACTCACCAATTGTTATAAAAATATTTAGTGTGACAAAAGATCAGTGAGACAAATAATCAGTGTGATTTGGCATCGGTGCGATGACTCACCGATATATAAATGGGATGTAAACAATAAAAAGATACCTAAAACAAATAATAAAATTAATAAAACACTAATTCTAACAAAAGTGAAAATAAATTTATTATTAAAGAATAATTAATTAACTATAACTAAAATATTACTAAATTATTTTTGAAACTTAAATTAAATGTTAATTAATATTAACTAAGAATATAAAATTTATGTTAAATTAAATATGTGTCTAAATAAATGAATAACACCTACAAAAATCCAATTGAAAACATAAAATTAAAAAAATTAGAATTAACTAGAGTTATTAAACCAAAATGTTATTTAGTTAGATGAAAAAATTAAAACATAAAATTAAGAACACATTTTTTAATTAAACATTACCTTAATCATATTTACTTACCATAATAATTGAACCAGTTATAAAAATAAGGTTAATTTATTTTAATTAAAGGGTAAAGTTCTAAATTAAACCTTAAATTAGACTAATGAAAACAACAATGAAGAATTAATTAAATAATTACCATTTAGAAAAATTCAAAAGTAATATGATTATTAGAATAAAATTTAATTTAATTTAATTAAAATAATTAGCATGACTAAATAAAATGATTAAAAACGCATATTTAATTATAAAAAATGATTAATTAACAGATTTATTGTTAAAAATACAAATATTCCATTATTTATTATAAATTGATAAAAATAAGTAATTATATTGATAAAAATTAAATAAAATAACTTGGAAAACTATGTAAAAATAGAGCCACATAACACAGCTATATTGGAACCACGTGTCTTACATAAGACATTCAAAACTAATAATAATTATGTCAAATATATGGATATCATCTAATGAAATTCCACTAGGTACACACTTAAAATCCATGGAATTATTTTTACTCCATCGACAAAGGAATAAAATACATAAATCATAGGGGAAGCTACCCTATAGAATTTTGATAATGAATCAACATATAATGCACTATATTGATCAATGAATTCTATAGTAACAATTATTTTTAATCTATGAGATAATTAAATCTAGAATTTGACATGATTCCCGTTGTTAAATCCATGTCTCATCAATGTTATTCCACACCAATTCAGTTCCCAAGGAATCTACGATATCACTCCATTGAATTTTAATCCCATTATAAAATTCAATAATCCCAAGATAGTTGTTATTCTAGATTTAAAACATAAAAAAATTCAAGATATCAAGATAAGATTAAACACTTTGGTTTAATTCAAATATTGTAAATTGTAACACTTTATACCAATTTCAGCATTTATTCTAATTTATATATCCATTTAAAATTTCTATTGGCATACGCAATTCTAGTTACATTGGGTCTCCATAAGAAACAATCATTTCAAATTAATTCCTTATAGTAAAAAGGGTTTCCCTAAACAGCCAAATTTAATTCACACATCCCAATGTCATAATACAAAACCAATACATTAATTTCAATAATGAAGTTCCACCCAAATACAATATTATTACCCAATCCAAAAAGGGTGTTTTGAAGGAAAAATAAGGAAACTAATAGGTAAATTTATTTATTAGGTCAAGCGACTGATAGATTATATGAAAACACATTAAAAACATCACTATAAAAGAAATACATGAAGGTTATATCACATAGACCACTTACCATAACCATGTAGGCACACACTAATTTGATAGAAACCTTATGTTTGAGAAAAAACTGTGGGAAATAAAAGAAAAATGCAAAAAACATAAAAATGGAATAACCCACTTGAACTATGTGAGAAAACTCAATAGTTAATGAAATAAATAAGAGAAGGAATAATATTTTTAGACTCACCTCAATCCTTAAAACACAACTAAATGTAATACAAATGGATAAAAACTATAGGATATCTACTATGAAATTATATACGATGAGGAGGGCTCAAATACAGTCAAGATATGAACTGAAACTACAAGTATTTTAGGTATGAAGAAATTGAATAGTGTTTAAATGAACCATTAATCTCATTTTAATCAATAACCCACTAGTTCACACATGGGTCTCACAGAACAACCAGTGGACCATTGGTGTGCCCAAAAAGAACCTCAGTTTGACATTGGCTAGCTAGTGGCATGACAACCATTCAGTTGCATGCTCCATCCAACTCCTAAATTTCACATACACCAATAAGACACAATGATTCCTCAATTTAACATTATTATGTGTTTATAATTTCTCTTTGGTGGGAATTATACCCTTGGAATTAAAATCTGAACACCAATCAAAAATATGAAACCTATACTAAATGAAAACTGAATATTTTCTAAAAAATTAAAATCATAAATGTAAATGGTTTTTTAAATATTCTCCCTCTATTGTTTTCTAAAACATCGTTATATAATTAGTTGTAAGATTCCATAAATAACATTTTGGTCCCCATGTAAACATAACCATTGTTAACTACTAAAAGTATAAGTTATGACTATATTAAGTTATCATAAATGTAACAAATACATCATTAGATTCATGTAAAATTATTATATTTCATATGTTGAAATGTAAACAATTTAAATAATCTACTCCTCCTAAATAAGTTTAATAAACCATAAATAAAGAATATTTTCTTGGAAAACTAGTTTTATCATATTTGATTTTTATGATTTAATAACGTGTGAATTATGTCATAAATAAATTCAATTATTATTATTATATTATTTACACATTTTTAATAAAATATAATTATATATTTAATTATAATGGTTTTCACTCTGACATCCATCATCACACTGATGCGGGGAACACTTCATCATAAGATATAATTCAGTTAAGATAGAGGATCATTAAAAAAACACATTGTGTATCATTCTCTAATTTTTTATCTTAATTGTATTGAGTTTTACTCATAGACCTATATTAGTATATAGGAAATCATCATGGACCCTAAATATATAAACATAATTAATAGCTATGACAACTTAATAAGAAATCTTCCTCTGTAATATAATCTCTTTGTTTCATGATATTGAATAAAGAAAGATGAATAATTTGTATCATTATGCTTTCAATGTTTTTTTTATATTAGTTAAATTAATATTTTATAGAATCTCCAACACCTACAATGAACATAGATTTAATTCAGAAACTAACTACCCAGTCCAATTTCCAGAGAAATATTCGTTCTATTCTCATAATTAACAAATCCTTTTATGACCATTCAAGCGATGCCATACAACTAATGACACTACTGATGAGATCTACCTCACCATAAACATAAATTATTATTGTATTTGTAATGAATTTAACTATTTCATTGAATGATACACATTGACAATGATTCCACGTCAAGATTCCAGTGTACAATCTCAGTGATGTGAACATCCAATGACATAAAAAATATGTGGTGTTCTTATTGGTGGTTCAATCATCATTATCTCCATTATTGAAAAACCTTAGTGTGAAAATCATGATAATTATTGTTAATAATTATCATTTAAGAGCCCCCAATATCTATATTTCATATATATCTCATAAATATAGTGTTTATTGATCATTGGACATAAGTTTATGACTATTTTAATATAATCATGATATTCTTATTATAGCTATTTTTTAAATATTTTCACATGAAATGTAAATTAATGATATTTACATGAATTTAGTATATATATATATGTAATATAAATATCATTTTAGATACCTATCATTTCCTTGTAAGTATTTGAAATATTTTTATATAATCTTCTAGGTCTTGGTACTCTGACGATGTGCAATTCTGAGGCATGGGGAGCCCAAAATTATTTTAATAAAAAATTAAAATATATTTTATATTATGCATATATATATTCTTATAATATAGGAAAAATCTAAAATGGAATCTTGTATCTGAAATTTTTGAAAACTATTGAGTTTGGAACATGGTTTTTATCCTAGGCGAGACATAAAATAGGTCGACATGGGGTGTTCAAACTCCTCGCTCATTGGTGGTAGGTTCTGTGGAATAGTTCACTAGTAAATTAATTATTTAATTCATTTTATCATAAAGGAAAAACTTATAAAAATAATACCAAAGGTAATCATCTAAGATTAACTTCATATACCCTCAGATGATTTCATAGAATCTCTTTCTTCGTTTGGTGAATCACCATGAACGATGGAAAAACATCAGATCAGAGTATATAAGAGCACAAGGAACTCATCTACATCCTTAAAAGATTAAATTGTACATTCTTCAATGATTAATTATATAATATCTAGGTAGGAATCTTAAATTTTTTCATTATACCCATTTCGAATAAATTGATTGAATAAATTTAGTCCTTTCATAGATCTGCGCCAATAGGGGATTGTGCATGAAACTATTTATTGAAATATTAATTTAAAATTCAAAATTTAATAACCCCATTTACATTATCATGATCAATATAAAATAATCCTAGGAAATTAATAATAAAACTTTTGTTCTGGTGATTCCCCCTCCCCCCTTTAATTTCATCATGTTTATCACTTCTTGAAGGTTTTGCTCCCAATTTGACTTTTTGAAAAGTATCGAGCCCAATAGAACCCCTAGAAGTCAAAACAGTTTCACACGTGAGAAGAGAGTCATAAAATTAAGTATAGATCTAGTATTTTTGTGTAATATGAGTTATCAATTTAGTGATTGGAGAAAAACTTCAACATTCAAAGACCTCGAGCCCTGAGAGACAAATGGAGGATCTCCAAGGATCGATGGGACCCATTTTACCAGTGAATGACGACAAAAAATGATTGATCTAGTCTAGATCTACTATATTCTAGGATAAATAGATCCATAATTGATTTCAAATGAATTAGATAAATTAGTGGATCACATATCTATAATTTTTATAAAATTCTGACTACACATTGTGTACAAGGATGAACTCACGACGTGTATCACCATATGTGTGGTGGATTGGGTTATTGGAATTTATAAAGATTTAATGGTTTATATCCATTATACATGTCATGTACCTCATCAGCAGTTGATCAATCCATGTGATTGGTCACAATGATAGGACACTGTGTTGGATTATTTTTCTAGAAATATGGTCATGTACCAAAGTGATCTAGAATGGGTTGATCAAAGAGAAAAATCCCCATATAAAGACACATGGCATGTACCGGTGTATGCATACCTATGTTTATGTACAGAGACATAGTCAAAAGGAAATGACCTAGTCAGTTTATATCGGACAAGACATGTAGTCCACCTACATGGCCTATACTGCTACATGGCATTGTAGTTGTGTACATCTACAGACACTGCCAGGTGATGAAGTAGGACATCATGTCATGTAGTCCACATGTATGACATTTAAGGCTATATTGATTGGTAGTCATGCACCCCTAGGGATATGGTTAGGTGGTTGAGTGAGGCTACATGACATGTGATTCCTCTCACACAATTTTTACCCCTTGGCCTCTTCTGATGAAACTTTAAGGATTCATATCTCATTTGTTTGAACAAAAATTTTGGTCCCAAGTAGCCTGAGTGTTTTTATGTTTTCAATGTAATGGTACCACTAGTTGTTGATTTTGACTTAAAGTGTGTAATGTTTTGTGTAGGAATATTTTTTAGTCAATTCTTATTGATGATAGTGATCATGTAGGGCCACCCAAGTCTATTTAGTAATGACCTATAGTAGAGCTGGGTAGTGGAGTCCCTGATGAAAACATAGTAGTACCCTATATGAGATCTTAGTAGTGGAGTCTTCAAAAACTTCTGAGTGGTACCCTCTACTAGATCTATGTATTGGATTTCTCGACAACTACTGCGTAGTACCCTCTAGTGGGGATGGGTTGTGGAATCATCAATCAATACCAACTAGTACCCACTAGTAGTGCTAGTTAGTGGGTCCTCAATGGCTATTAGAGTGTATCACTCTTATCATATCATGGAATGGTTACTTCAAACAGATATGGTGACCCCTTGTCTGTGTGGTAAAGTGATTAGTCATTACATGACATGGATGGTTACTTCAAGGAAGAATCCTGGGATATTGGGCGTCATCGAAGGACTTTTGGATCATTTGGATAATCATCTCCTTGGGATGTTTTGTGGGATAGAGATCACATTTCTCTCTCATTTGGATTTATTTTAATGAGCATATGTATGTATATATATATAATCTTAAGTATCCATACACTTGGATTTGATTACTATCCTCCCATTAGAGGTGGAGATGCACAGGGTACTCCATGGGCTTTCAAGGGATATATTCTCATGGTTTTATGTGTCTACATTCCTACTATATGTGGTGAAGAATAAATTTCTAGTTCATCTACTAACAGTGTTGATCCCATTATTACTGGACAAGATTACGTATACTCTGGGTTTTGGTTGAGATGTTCTCCTTGAATATATCTTGTATCTACTATCTTTATTTTCCTACTGTATCTCTTACTACTCCTCGTTTATCTGTCAAGAGCATCATACATGGAATTTGTATACTCATCACTCGATGGAATTTTCTATCATGTGTCGTGTCTTATGCTTATGATGGGTAGTTCATCAGTGAATTCAATAGAGCATAGGGATATGTGGTACTATGGACATCGTGTGGTGTTCATAGCTTGGGATTTAGGAGATGGGATCTCTCAGCATTTTAATATTCTTTTTTTATTATGATTTGACAGACTTATACATAGGCCCTTATTTTTACTTTTTAAATTTTATTTTTCATTGACCTATGTTATTACACCCTATAGGTTATGCATGTATGGTTTAATTTCTTACAGTGTTTTTTCTTTTACTTTATTCCTATTCACTTTTACATCGAGATTTTTCTGTGTTTGTGTGTGTTTAAAGGTACTTAGGGGAAGGTATCCCCATGTTATAAGTTACATTGGGACATCTATCCACCCACTATACATTGGATGTGGGGTTGGGTTAGTTGATTATTGAGCCCAAACATTGGGCGGGTCATGATTTATTAGTATAAGATTGACTTAATTCCTTTTGATGGTGTGTGAACTACTCATCTTTTGAAGATTTTTATGGGACTTAGTGTAATAGTTTCAATGTATCATGAGTGAACATACAAGGATAGGGAATATAATGATGGTGTGGGCTTCCAACATATACATTTACCAGGAATTTTACAATAATCTTGTTCACTCTGTATGCTGAAATAATGGTTTCAGGGATTATTTGTACATGAATCAAATAAGATTGAGTATTATGCACCTATTTTCCATTATTTGATGTATATAAAACCTATTTGTGAAAATATATCATGAAAAAAATTTACTATTTGAATTTTAAAATCATGTTTAATCTATTCATTTTAATATGTTATAATTTAATTTCTAGCTAAATCGTATGTGGGATTCAACATCTCAATTAATATTCTTTGGGACTCATATTAAAATCACAATTTATTTTCCCATAAATATATTATTCATTGAAATGTATTTTTTCCATATTAATTTTGAAATATGATGGATTTTAAATTCAACATTTTTATCCCCCCTTCATATTAATGTGATTAAATAGTCACCCTCTTAGTTTTATAAAAACCATCATATGTTTTGTAAGAGTAAATGTATATGTTATTTCATATCAAATACATCCATGATTAGACATGAGAATGTGGAAGAGGTTGTGTCTTAGATTTACTTAAGCTTAATCACCATGAAAAATTTTGTTTGAGTATTGAGTTACTCATCACCCGGATACACAATGAGTTGGCTTAAGAAGACACACCAGGAGAGACACTCCCCAGGGATATGATTTAGAATATTCACATGATATTAATTATTCATAGTGAAGGAATATTACTATAATTGTTTTTTGTATTCATCCTATTATATATATTTAATCCAAATAATATATTCCATAGAGAACATATGACAATTTAATTACCCTTACCATTATATTTATTTTATATGGGTTTCTCTTGTTACATTGATGATACCCCATGACTTCCATGTTGATTAAGGGATACTTTCCTAGACATCCACATTATCCTATTGAATAGGTATGTATTTTATTTCAACATTTCCTCATAATATTGATATAAATGTTTTTTTAGTAAGTGGTTCCTCATGGAATGACATGAAACATATTAATGAATATTACATGAAATTAATTGGAATCAATATGGTGATGGGTGGAGACCTAGATTATAATGCATCATATATCATCAATAGGTTTCATTTGATCAAACTGGTTGGGTTTTATTGTATACCAATTCCCATAAAAGGATAAGTTCATGGATGATTGCTTAGATAGAATGTTTTTTATTTCATAAATTATTAATTTTATCAATATGTGTTCAATGGTTATTGTTACCCATGTTTCTATTTATTTTAATGGATATATGATTCCTCAATTTTTAGTTGATTACAGATTCTTATTGTTCATTAATAATTAATATATAATTTATTCCATATTTAATTTATGTAAGACATAATTGTAAATTACTCCTTAGTGACCATTTTATATCACACTTATTTTTTTCCATGCCCCAGTAAACCTATAGGAGGACAATCTTGTTATATCTTATGTATTTTATTGTAATATATCTATATATATAGTTTTCCAAGACTACAATTTTGTTCAAACCATTGGTAAATCTTGTACTTTGTACCAATAATGTCATATAACTATCGAATCTGGGTTACTGCAGTCCCAAATGATATACATAGTACCCAAGGAATCATAGAATCAACTTCCATAATTACATTTAGATGTATCAAGTAATTTAGAAAAAGAAATATGAAAATACTTCATGATTTCTATTTGACACTATAATATATATAATAGGAATTTTATTTTATAATTCAATATCATAAACTAAATTTATTCATGTGATTGTAGAATGATGGTTAACAATAGGATGAATGTAAACCACATCAACACCCGTAGATAATTCAAGAATATCACCCACCCCTAAAAAAGGTATTAAATATAGATTTTGTGAAAATATGTTAAGAACCATATTATTTTAGTTTTCCAAGGTTAACACACATTATATAACCTATATAGAGAGACCTACTAATACACTGCATGGTCTAACAATTTATTACCAATTCTGGAAAAAAAACCTCCATCATTAAATGGAAATACTAATCAATTAGAAGGTAAAAAATAGATAAAATATGTAGAGAAAAACATTCATATTTTAGGAAGTAATAAACAATAAAAAGTCATCATGGTGGTCAATGTTCTGAATAGAGATACATATATTTGGTAGTCAGTAATTCAAAACACTACAAAGGAATATGAGAATATATTCACCAAATGAGGATCTTTTAAATGGGTATTCTAAGAAAAAATCATTCCAAATTAGAAAAGACATGAAATGGATTGGAATATAATCAATCCAAAAATGGAAGAGAGTATTACTCAGTATGAGACTAAACTGACAAGGTTAGATACACATATTAAGGACTATGTAAATTTATAGTAATGAATTATTGATGAATTAATAAATGGTTTAATGTTGATACTTCCAAATGAATTTGTATCACATAACTATTCTGTATGTGAGTATATAGATGAACTCATTTTTGAGTTGAATTACATTTGTTGTTAATAAAGATAATTAGATTTATTATTAGTTGATGTTAATAAAACAACAATGAAGTAATAATTTTAAACAAATATCCTCAACCTTAATTGTGATTTTTAACAAGCTGTTCTTATTGTCCAATAGAGATGACCAATTCCATTAGGAGAATTCACATTACTTTTAACATTTTAATTGTTTATTTGATAAAATTAAAGGTGGTGATAATGAATATGGTGAAAAAATATATTTTTTTAATTCCTAATGGTTTTTATAATATTTTTGTATTGATGGTATTGACATAATATTTATATTTAAGGTATCACATTTATTTAGGAATATATTAAAAAACATTCATTACTAAAATTAATTCTCTAGGATTTAGGTGAACCCCTGCTTAGGTGTTCACTATAATCAATCGTTGTCACTAGACATCATATTAAAGATGAGGGAATCAAATGAGATCCCACACTGTTGTTAATATGAGTATAGGTATGGCCACCATATTTTGATGAAAAATGGTGGAGCATGGTACTGGAACATGGTAGTTCTAGTGAGTAGTGAGAGAATACAAACGACCATTTTTACAGGATATTAGAGTGACTTTTTATAAATGGTATCCATCAACTAATATATGTTTCAATGTCTGTTAAGATTCTCTTAATTATTGTATCTAATACATTAAATAGAAAAGAATAATATAATATAGGCCATCTGATATAACAAATATGATCCATCCAATCGACTCTAGCAAATCAACATATCCATTTAGCCTCATCAGAGGGTTTCTTCTCATTGAGTTTTACATAAAACATCATTTAAAGTTCCAAACAAATAATTCAAGTGTCATTTGATAATTATTTGGATTCCAACATGATTTTATAAACATGAAACATCATTTTATTATTAATTCAAATATAAAACAAATTATATAAATTGTGTAGAAAATATGGTTTTCCGAATATGGTGATACTTGGTGTCACAAAGATAAGTCATTGCACATGGGTTGATTCAGTGGAATGTTGGGAATAAAAAACTCAATTTTCACAAATTTTTAGTTCTATATAAATGAATATTTTATAGAGAATTCAAGCCATTGAAAGGGAATCAAATCTATGTAAATACTCTATATTCTTGAAGTGGATTTTTGTGCATCATCTACTTGTGTGAATAAGAATGGGATCTCGTAGGCCTTAATTAAGTGTTTAACAATCTCAAAGATGATTCATGAATAGCTGATTTAATAAAATAAAATATGATAGTGTGATTTCTATACATGTTAGTCTTATGGGATATGAGATGAATAGAAAGAATCCACACTCGCCTTGTAGGATCTGTTCTCAGAACTCTTGAATAAAGAATATTGAAGGTTTTATTATTCTCTAATAATGAATATAATCGGGTCTACAATGTTGTGTGATGTAGTATAATTCATGAGAAAAAATCTTTCACTTACACCCACTTGGGTTGATGAATAGGAGGTAGTGAATGCCAACATACGTTACACAAATAATTTGAACATAAATCAATGAAATTGAAATAGTGTGTGTCATAAATGGTATGTGAGAATAAATAAAAAAGTAAATTGTTTGTTTTAGCTTTAATGAAATAGACTACACAGCTTTTCATTTATTCTTGATCATTAACGCATTAAGAAGTAATTTGAATACCAAAACAATGATGTTCAGATTCATTGAAATACAAGCATGATGGTTATTTGAATTGAGAATAAAGATTATTGAGAAATGGGAATCTAATATAATTTTAATGTATAGAGTGAAGTGATGATTTTGATATTTAATTCGTGCCCCATTTCTAATGGAATATACCAGAGTTGTTAATAAATTGATGTACGTATAGAATATTTAATGTTATGACGATAGTAAGAAGATTAATGTAGTTATAGTTTATTTACCAATGTTCATGACTATTGTACATGGAAAAATTATTTGATTCAGGATTTTTATGGAAAATAAATCATCTTGAAGAAATTAAAAAGTGGTTTATATTTGACAAATTTATTTCAATATGGAATCATATATTGTGTGACTAAATATTGGTGGATGTATTCAATGGTACCTTGAAGAAAAATAAGACTCTAATAGGAGTCTTGAGTATGCTAGTGGGATGTTATTAACAATATTGGATGCATTATAATGTTCCTATTATGGGACCAAGGATATTCTAGTGTAGTCATGTGAAAATAATTTCTCATGGGACATTAAAATGGAACACAATGGAACATATGGTTGACAGGAATGAGTCTTTCAATTTTTATATCAATGTTTATATATTAAAAAAATAAAACTTGGGAGTACAACCAATTACACAAAAGGAGTATGTTTGATTACTAATCCTTTGTAAAAATCCCAATTCATTTTGATTAATTTTTAATATTTCATTCACAGAGAGGCATAGAATTAATGAATATGGTGGGAGATATTAATCAATCATATATTATGGATAAAAAAGAAATAATTTATAGATAAAATTTACTAATGATTCATCAAAACCCTCTCTGTGGTACCTATCTAATTTACATATGATTCTATTGGAATTAGAGGAAGGACACATATTAAGACATGAGATATTTATGAGAAATAGAAATTGTTAATTTATGGAATAGTTAAGTAATAGCTACATTTTAAGGAAATAACTACCACAATTAGAGAAAAAAAGATGATTCCTTCCATTCTATCGCATGTCCTAGAAGTGATAGATGTAACAATAGTGGGAATTCCAACAATTTCTAATAAAGTATCATTGACTAAATCCGGAAAGATAAACCTAGATGTTGATGGGAAGTCTCATAATGTAATATTGATAGATTTATCAAAATATTTATACATTAAAGTGATTGGTCTTCAAACTACCAATGTGATCATGGATAAACCATAAATAAGTTATATAATCAATATTAATGTCACGAAAGATAAGATATAAATATGGAGAATCATGTATGAGGATGTTAAAATGAAATATGAAGAAATAACTAATGGTTATTTAAGTATAGTCAATGAGATATTAATTAATACCAATTGATTTGGTGTGAATCTGGAAGAATCCTCAATTGTGAAAAATATTAGGATTAATTTACCTAACAGATTGGATGCCATGATTTTAGGCTTGAAATATATATATTACATTTCAATGGATGAGCTATATAATATTCCCATATCATATGAAATTATAAATTCCCCATCATTTAGAAAAAAAGTAATATAATAAATGATATTTGAGGATATAAGAAGTGGAATGTTAAATAAAGTGAAATCTAAGGAATCAGTTGATTCTAATGATGATAAAGTTGAATAATACCTCAATGAAAATTCTAATCATATTATAGGAGGGTTAAAAGGTTAAAATCTAATTGAAAAGTAAATAAGATAATAAAGGGCTTCAAATTTTATGGTATTATAAATTTAATAAAAAATTCCCAATTTTAATAGATGAATTTGAATCTAATAATGAAAGTGAGAAACCTCATAAGCAGAAACTGGATGAGAAAAATGAAAAGTATTATTGTCAAGAAAAGAAGAATTTTATAAGACTGAATACATAAGAAGATTCATCATCATTTTTTTTATTAGACAATGAACTCAATTTCTATTCCCATGTTTAGTAACTATCATATTCATATTGTAGTTATGATGATAGTGATTTCAGAAAAAATATAGAATGGTCGATGAAATAAAAGTTGGATGTGTCACTTGAGAAAAACATTCAAATCAGTAAAAGAATGTGGATGCATGAAAAATTTATTAAAAATTAGTTCTTAAAAATAAAGATTATTATATATGTAAAATAATTATAGTTTTTAAAAATAATATTTAATGATTTGATATAGATGAGATATATATGAAGGTGAATGTTAATGAAGAGAAACAATGTCACAAGCTGTAATATATTTATGAATAAAATCAATACATTTGATATCCCTACATGTATTAAATAAGTAAATTGAAGACATAAAAATGCCTATTGTAATACAAGAACAGTCATATCAAGCTGTTGAGATGAATGGTTCTGATAGAAAATTTACATTTGATCAAATATATTTTTAGATTATATATGATATCAATAATGGTGAAGGTGAATCATTGTGGACCAATAGATTAATAAAGTATCATTTGTACACATAAAATGATGATTGGATGATTTTAAGAAGGCTATTTCTTCCTAATAAAAACAAAACTTACTTTACAATTAAGAAACATAATGATTTTTCTAAATAATTATATCAACAATAACAAATATCTCAGTTCAAAAGATTTTGTTGGTGTTGTCGAAAATATTAACATAAATCCTACTCTTTGTAAAAAAATTCATTTCTCGTAATTATGCAAGAACCATGGGGGATCTATAAAGAATATATGAAAAAATACTATTAAATAAAACAATAAAAGGTTTCAATACAAAATAGGATTGAATAATCAAAATAAGTCTATAGTAGATGTGTAATACAAGGTTATAGAGTTGAGGTATGTGTGACTAAATTACATGGAGAGAATAATTATTATGTGAATAGGAATAAAAAGAGGAAACACAATGAGAGGAAGTCATGTACTTTAGTTAATTACTGTGAGACACCCAAAAAGGAATAATATACAAATAAGGATTATTTGACTATTTTTTCAGACAAACTGAAATTTGGTAAATAAATTGAGTAAAATCAAATTGTTGCTATATTTTAGGGTATGAAGAATATTTTACATGAAGATAATTAATATAAAAAAATTCTTCAAGTCCTGATAACCTGATGAATCAAAATAATATGTGTGAACAATTTATATATGTCATTATGAACTCTAGGTAATTAGATGAAAAGATAGTGTCTTTATGTAAAAAGTGGGGAAAAAATCTCCACAATATGAAAATGATTTTGAGATGGAAAAATCATCCATATATGACATCAAAAGAATGTGGGAAAATACAAGTTTTATAGGAAAATCTTAGCCTGAGTTCTATTTTTGAAAAACAAACAAATTCCTCTTTATTATCTTATATATATAACTTTGTACTAATATAAAGAAAATTTAACTATATGCATAAATAAATTTAGGGGGAGAATGTATTTTTTCAATATCTCAAATATTAAAAAGTATTTTGAAAATAATAATATCACAAAAAATAAACATCTTAATATTTTTAAAATAAATTTAAAAATATATTTGATATTTAGGGGGAGAAATATGTTTTTATAGTTTAAAATATTTATGTGTTTGTTTAGACGAGTGAAAGATAAATATTTTTCATGAATTAATTGTCTTCTAATATCTAAGGGATGATGTGAGATGTTTTATGTGAATGGTATATCATGTATGATTGTTTATAGTGAACATTTGTCACCATGGTTATACACACATGTTTAAAACATTGGGATTTCCAATATAGACATATATTTGTTTGGATAAATTATATTTAAAAAAGAAAATATGTGGTATTATATTTAAAGTATAAGAATGTGTTGGATGATAAATAATTTCCATCCATGATATTTATTTTTATTTTCCAATATTGGGAAGAAAGTCAAATAAACATATTGATCTTTTTACAATTTTCTAGTATTGGAAACCAATTCAAAGGGGGATATTGAAGTTCCATTTGAGTTGAATTACATTTTTTATTAATAAGTATTAATGACATGATGAGAAGTTTATTTCAATATTCTAGTAATGAAGTGATGATGATTATAGGTATAAAAATATATAAAAACATAAATATGATAATTATAATGATTTTCATAATTTTCAAAACATGTGATCAAATATATTTGGAGAATGCACATTGTTTACAACATTTTAAATGATGATTTGAGAAGATTAAAATGGATGTTAAACAATATTAGGAAAAAATATATTTTTTCATAGGGTTTTATTTTGAAGTTTTGAAGATGTATTATATTAGAACTGTATTTATGTTTTGGATCACACTTTTCTGTTGGTCTCTACTAGAAACGTGTGCCTTACAAACCCTAAATCAATAGGAATCAAGTGTACGGTCACTATTTTGGGAATTAGAATAAACAAAATCACTGTCCAACATAGATACACTGATTTCATGAAATAAAAACCCTACAATGATTCATAAGGGTTTATAATTGATAGTGTCATGTGGGGAAATATAGTGTAAGATCCTGGTTCTAGCAAGATATAGATCCATAAATAGTGGGAGTAGAACAATGACCATTTCAACATAGCTATTATAGTGTATTTTTTAAAAAATGGCGTACTCATCCACATGATGATTTTATTTGATATAAAAATATCTCAATTGTTTTTGTTATTACATTTAAAATAGGTAAATAAGAGAGTGTTTTCAATCTAATCAATCTACGTTGTCTGATCGGCTCTTGCACACGGTATGATTGACTCCAGCACATTCTCTTCATCATTGATCATCATAAGAGTTGTTATCCTCATCTAGTTTTCTATGGAATATTGTTTGAGGATCTATTTGAATCTTTCATGCGCCTATTGATAATTCTACGGAACCTATAATAATAAAATCCACTAGAAAATTATTTTTCATGTTTTAATATAGATTAAACCAACAATATAATGTGTGTAGATGATATGGTTTAACAAAGATATTGATTTTCAGCATCGTGATGCAATGGCAGTGCACCCGGGTCGTTTTAGTTTAATGTCTTTTATAAATACTTTGACATGAAAAAATATTCATCAAAAAGAGAATATCCCAGATATATTTCAAGTGATATAAGTGTTAAACATGGCCATGGAAACTATATCCATTCTATAATTGTATTTTTTGAATTCTATACATGGGTGAATAATAAATATATATTAAGATCCTTCAAAAAGTGTTTAATATTTAATATTGATTCACTAAAATTGAATTATAGAAAGAAAATGGGGTATCATTATTTCCATAAGCAATATTCTCCTTGTTTGTTATAAGAACCTAATGAACCCCCACTTGTCTTGTAGGAAATGTTTTGGGAAATCCCTTATACAACCTACTGAAGAATAGTGTTGTTTTACCTAATGAATACACTATATTATAGATTATTTCATGATGTTTTATCTTTCATGAGGTGGAAAATTTTACTTACATGCATTTAGGTTCATTAAAAAGAGGTTTTCATAGTTTGAATACATGACACTAGTACATTTTACCAAAATCCATGAAATATAAACAATGTGTTTTAGTAGAAGGTGTTCATGAATAAATAAAAGTGGAATTTGTGTGTAGGATGATATAAGATACAATCAAAACAGGCATGCAATTATGAATGATCATGAACACATAAATATTTACCTAAAATAACTAATTCATGTTGATCGAATTCTATGAAATCCATGAAAGATTATTATTTGAATTTAGAAGATTACTGATTGAGAAATGATCATGTAATATACTTTTCATGTATAGTGTGTTGTGATAATTTTGAGGTAGAATCCAAACACCGTTTTTAAAGTCATTTAACAAATTTGAATGTACACTGAGGTTAGTCCAAAATGTTTAATGTTCAATAGATAATGGGAAAGACAAGGAAAAATTTCTGATTTAATATTGTTCATGAATATTTTACACGAGCAGCTCAGGTGATCCGTTTTTTTGGATAAAAAATTATGTTGAGGCCTTTTAAAATTAGTCATAAAGTGACAGAGATCATTCAATTTGGATCAGATAATCTGTGAATTTTGATTATTGGAAGCCTTCAGTGGGACTCTGAGGCATAACTAGTCTACATTGGGAATCGGGACAAGTATTATCAGATACTAGCTAGAAACACCATGGGATGTAGTATAAAGATTATCATATAGGAATCATGTGCTTCTAGTATAGGTTGGAACTTGTAATTTGTAGTGGGAATCAAGAGTGGAACATTTTGAGAGTCATTATTGATGTAAATAATAGTTTATATTATTATAATCACTTGTATCTAGTGAAAAATAAGTAACTGGGGAGTATATTATGTTGTATTAAGGAGTAGGACTTAGTACCGATCATAGTAAAAATACATATTTATTGTGTTTAATTTTTATTATTGCATGTATAGATTGAATGAAAATTAATGATTAGGGATCATTACATTAATTAGTCACATATGATAGATTAAAAAAATAATTTCCAAAAATCGTGTACCACTGACTCAGCCCCCTCTAATTGGTAAATAATAAATCATCGATCACTTAAATAGTATCTACCATCGTTAAGATAATAGTTGAGTTATATAGGGTGTATATATTCATTTGATATTATGTAATGAAGTTGAAAACTAAGAATTATATTATGATCAATGGGAGAAATTGGAAGAAATAATTGGTTGCATTTTCATCGTGTTATAACAGTGATAAAAAGCACCATGCAACTTGGATGAAGGGAACTATATTATTTTTATGTTCAGAGAAAATATCCATCATGATTGAAAATGAATGTTCAGGGAAAAAGTTATTTATTTTTAATAAATTATTTTTATGGATAGGGGAAATATGAGAACTAATTTCCTAAAATTAAAGTAAATCTACATAAAAAATGGAAAATGGTGAAATGCTAATCTTATGTGATTACGACAGTTGATGTTAAAGTTCATAATGAAATGGTGGCAATAACTGTGATAATTTCCTCCAAGATAGCTAATTATTTCTTGTTATGGATATTGAAACTCATTTGTATATCATTTATTTTCAAAAATACTTTAGATACCTTCATAGAACCATAGTAAAAGTCTTATCAATCATGACACCTAGTGAGGGTATTAATTCAACAATGATGTTTCAAGAAGTTACAATTATGTTGCATGTGAGCACCATATTTTTGAACTTACCTATTATACCTATGATAGAATTTTACATGATCCTTGGTATGGATTTTATTTCAGTGGATAATGAAAAAAATTACTTATATTAAAATGATATTATGATTCTCATAGGTGAGGTGAAATTTGATATCTTTATAGGGAAAATTCACCATCTAAATAATTAATCAATCTTATATAGTAGATATACTTATCAATCATTTATATATAGAATAATATAAATCATGATTTCTTAATAAGGATTAAATCATAAGAATATTTAATGTACCTATGGTATAAATACGTATTGATGATTTCCAAACGAATTATCTGGTCATCCACTAGAGTGAGAACCGAAGTTCTCTTTTGAACTTATTATTGAATCAAGGCTTGTATCTAAATCCCCTTATTGGTTAGAACCATTGGAGTAGGTGGGGAAATATAATCTATTTGAGGATTTGAATGATTAGGGATTTATACACCTGAATGTTTCACTATGGGGTGCCTCTGCATAATTCATGAAATATAACTACGAGTCTCTCTGATTTTGGAATGATTATTGGGATATAAATTCCATTAATATAAATAATAACTATAAATTTATTTTTTTGATGACTTATTTGAGTAACATTAAGGATCCCAATACCATTAAATGATCATTATTCTCTCCTGTTATTATAATATGAAAGTGATTAAGGATGATATATAGAATTTGAAATTTCATATAATGTATTGGCACTATGAGTTTTTGGAAATTCATTTTTGATGAACTAATACAATTATATCTTTATGGGCCTGACGAATATTGAATTCATGTTTTATCATGATAAATTTTTAACAGTTTTCATTTGTGTTATATTGATATACTCTATGTGATACAAGGTCTATAGAATCATCTGTAAATAATTTTATTGTCCCTATAAAATTCGAATTATTTGGGAAGTATGTAATTGTTAATTCTATATCAATAAAGTCTATTTTCATGGACATATAGTGTTTATGTATGGGATATTAGTTGACACTTCATTGAAAATGATATTTATGTAATGGAATATATCAATGATAAAAAATATATTTGAATTTTTATGGCCATTTTAAGTCACTATGATTAGACTATTTAATAATATTCTGAGTTGCACAACTCATTATCCATGTAAACCCATAAAGGTGTTAAATTCATAATATTGTGGGAATGTGATAAAAGTTTTGAATACTTGATGAAGATACTAACCAATGATCTTATAAGATCATGACCTTTTTAGAGTCATATAGAGTGTCATTTTAGGTACTTTTTAATGATTTTATGTACATTTTTTTGCACTAGTGGATTTGGGTTCGTTTGGGAGAATTTTCAATTAAAAATTATAGATAGTGGGAAGTGCACAGTTTGTGCATGGTTAGAGAACCCACACGACTAAAGCATACCAACCATGAAAATCTAGATATATATGTATGCAGGGTTTTTGAACGGGTTCAAAGACCATGTGACTAAACCATGCCAACTATGCATACCTGGATAGAGTGGTCAACATGTTTGTCACATGATTTTCTCTAAACATGTGCCCCTGACTAGGAAACTGTTCAGGTGGGATTAATTATTTGAAATGCTTTTATAAAACCGCCCAAACCACCCAAAGACACTTATATTTTGATCATGTCTTAGTCTTAATAAATCCTAGTTGATATAATGTGTCATATGAAAGGATTCCAAGGTGATTGTAACATAGTTATTTTGAGATCTAATTCCCGATTTGAAGATCTTATCTCTTCCCTGTATGTGGATTTGATCTCGTTGTTTCTCTTGTTATTTCTTATATATCTCCTTACTATTTTCACGGATGATCTCCCTCATTTACATGGATCTAAACATATGGATTGAGATCCAAATCTAGAATCATGGATTTTGATCTATATTTGAATGATCATAATACATTTAATCATAATTTTTGTTTATGGAAATATATTTGATGCATGATTAACGACGTTTCAGCACATTGATTTTGGGGGTTTTTCATTTAGATAATATCAACTAATAAACCAATGTATATGGTCAAAATCAAACTCCCAAATTCATTTATTTGAAATGTGAATGTGAGTTTTTCTTTTTTCTAGTTTCACATGATATAGAATTTCCTAAATAAGATTCATTACGAATATGCAATTGACTTGGGATTTCCATGGTTATTAATAGATAATTAAATCATGGAACAAATGAAATAGGGTTTTCGAAAGAGATAATTATATAAGAGCTTTTTTATTGGTCATTATATAATAATTGATATAATGAATTTATTGTGTTAAAATAACTAATTTGGAGAAATTAAAAAATAAATGATGTTGGCTGTGAAAGATAATTAATTGTGATAATTAATTATATTCCATGATGTTGATAAAAGATAATTAATTGTGAGAAATAATTATAAAAATTTGAGATTCAATATTTATAATTGATTGTGAAAAAATGATTATAGAATGATAATATTGTTGATTAATTAATTAATTAACGAATTAATTAATGCTTCATGTGATTAATTAATTGTTGAGTAAACTATTGGACTTCGAAATGATTAACTAATAATTGTATTAGAAATGAAATAATGTGTCTTCATATTGTGAATTATATAATGATTAAGTGGGTTAAATTTTTGTGTAGGTAGACATGGATTTCTATACCAATTACAATATAGGACATGGACAGGGCATTTCTCCCCAATGGTTATCTAAGAATGGTATTATGTGGTGATAAGAATGATGACCAAGACTCAATGAGATATATGGTGTTTGTCATGGTGACCTATATTGATTAAGAATTGGTTTTTTGACATGTTGTTCAACAACCAATGAATGCATAAAATGAATGATGATTCAAATGGAAAATATGAATTTAAACTGGTCCTAACATGATGATTAAATATTAAATTACAATGTGATTCAATTTTAAATATTCATTATATTTATTTCTTCATAAAACCGAATACACAATAATCATTCTAGTCTTATTTTGGACAATTTTGGTGGTGTCATATTGAGTCATAACCACACCCTATTGGGGCCAGCTGATTGGCACCCATGTAGGTTTTGTTGTTGTAGGATTGGATAATGTTAATGCCCATGAATAAGTTGCCATTTAGGATTAGAGCATGGGTGAGGGAACTATACATGTTTCAGGACCCATAAAGAAGTAATTGTATATTTATATTTATTTTCAATATATAAACATGACATTCTTATTGGCATAAAACGTTTTAACTTTCAGTTGAGTACTATATTTTCTCATTTTGAATATCATATGACATGGTATTGTTCTAGTTATTTATATTCTTCCAAACATAGTTACTATTGTTTTCGTCTTTTGGTGTTTTATTCTTATAAAAGATGATATAGTCTCCCCAAAAATGACTTACCAAAACCTTTCTTATAGTCATCACCCTCTGGTATCCCCCGAGGCATGGTTGAGGGAATGTGGCAAACAAGCTCAACGCAACGTTTAGTGGCACTCCGGTCATGACATCACAAAGTGGTATCTGAGGAGTTTCTTTTACATTCTTCTTCTTTTGTCATACACATATGGGAAAGGTATATTGGTTAATATGATGATTCATGTCTTGGAAATGAGCGTAGACATAGGAGTTGCAAACCTATGTATGGGGGAAAATCTGATTACTCAGAGTGGGATTGTTGTGATTTCTACATGTTGTTATTGTTGGATGTTATTTAACATTAGGTTACTCACTTGGGGTGTGGTGTGATAGTTTTCTAAAAATTGATGAATTTTGATTTGTGGCCTAAAGAGGCATGATACTTGAGTTTGCATGCCTCATTATAGGCACTCGGGATTCCTATTACATGTATTATTCTAGAAGTCAAGGGAAAATAGGTTAAGGGTATGTTGTTGAGATTGAACTATTTTTCCGTATTGTGAGAATTAAATAATGATGCAAAATGAGAATAAATTGGTGTTTAGTTAAATATTTAATGATGAAAATGGTATTAATATGTAATTAATTAATGAATTACATAATTTGGGATACTGTGATTATTTAATGGTTGCATTAAATAATGAGAATTTAATTACCCTTGTTAACAAAGACCTACGATTTTTATGGTAAATCATAGTAATAATGCCTTAGTGATTGTAGTGTTGTGAGAAAAGGGGTAATATTCATGTTGAATCTTATTGTGTTAGTTTATCCTCAAATATTAATATTATGCATTTCATTATGAGTCATAAGATTTTTGTTTAATATTAATTATATAAAGTGAAGTTTTTCCTGAAATTATTAATTCATGAATATTATATTGATGAAACATACATCGTTTTTTAACTCATAATATAAAAAAAATCTTATAATTTTTTTTCATTTTATATATAGGTTTTTAGATGAAAATGTGGAACTTATGAAAATTACAATTTCCATTGTTTCCTCACATTATAGGGATAACATAGAATATTTAGAAACCATTATGGAAACATAATATAAAAGTAAGGAATAATATTTTACATTTTGAAATATTTTTTGTATAGTAAAAACCAATGCCAATAATTTTTGGAAATAATGAAAAATCATATTCTATTAGAAAATTATTTTTTTCTTTTCTTTTACATCAGAAATATTGCTATAATAAACCAATTATTAAATGATTTAAAAGTTATATAACTTTATTTTGGTTTGTAATATGTCAATATATTCATTGAATTTGATAACCAGAATATTTTTATCCCTCACATATATTATAATCATAAAAACACAATTTTCCAAAAAAATGTTTTTAGGCATTAAGTATGTTTGTTTAGAAACTAATATCTATTAACCATATAATTTTTATTATATTATATTATTTTCGTATTTAGTATTATAATTATAAAATTATGTTATAGTATTAATTTTAATTTTATAATTTTAACTTAATACCATTGGTAAAAAGTAATGTTATCTATGTAAATGTTTACTTGTGTAAAAAATGTAAAAGATAAAATCATTAAATCAACCAAGTATACCTCAAAAATGATTAAATGGGATGAATTTAAAGCTTAAAAATATCCTATATTCTATTATTTAAAAATACTAAAGTCTCCTATCTTGAATAGTGTAAAGATATAAGTTAACAATTACAGGGCATTTTCAAAATAACACTTCTCTCCACTTATAAAAGGGGACACTTCCACACCATCATGATACACCCTTAACATAAAAATAATATTTTAAAATATTCCATTTTATACTCACTTGAACCATATCCCATGAATATATTCCCCTAGACAGTCATTGTTATCATATGTCCTTCAAAATCATGTTTATTTTCAAAGAAAATCTAACTCCTTAACATGAGTTGTATCAAGTATATCATTTACTTATTAAATATATCCAATAATATTTATTATAAATACACTAATATAATGTTATAATTATAATTTATATACATTATTGATAATATATTAATATTATCATCATTATTTGTTCATATAGCACATATATTAAAAAACCAAAGTTGTTGTTCATGTATTTTGCAGACTATTGCCTCAGTGACGTAACACATTTCATTTTAAACCTCCACCTTACAAGATAGAATATAAGTATGGAATTAATAGAAAAATACAATAATAGTTATATAATTAAATTAATTTTAATACAGAAATAGATAACCTCATTATGATATTGTTAAAAAATTATTATTGTTAATTTAATCATCTAAAATAAGTGTACTACGTGGGTAAATGTTAATTCAAATTGTTTATCATTTTAAGATCTATTAATTATTATTATAATTTATTATAATAATTATTTATTAAAATAATAAACAATAAATAATAACTTTATTCACCGAGTATAATGATATTACAATAAAACCACCACATAATCATACATTAAATCAGGGTCAGTTTATGATTTGATCAATTTAACAAACTACTTGAACAAAACTCTAAATTTGTATCATTACTAACTATGAGATAATAATTTAAAATATAATATGATATAAATGTGTAAATATAATATATTTTTCTTCTTGATATTTTATATCAACATTTAATTCATTTATTAAGAAAACTCTCACTTGTCATAAAAAATCATTGAAACATGCATATTATCATCTTCATATACAAGTATAATGACTTAAAAACTCATATATTGGATTAGAGAAATAAAAAAATATTTATATTTATTCCATAATATAAAATTAAATTACATATTAATGATGAAATTTTAAAGAATAAATAATACTAAAACTCCTAATTTGAAATTAGTGTAAATGATCAAAACAATAAAAACAAAATATAGAAAAATCAGTGTATTTTATATTGAGAATTAAAATTTTTGAAGAGTACAAATGTAAATGGATATGTGTTAGGTTATACATTATTTTATTACTATATCTTTTTCTATGATATTATAGGATAAAATACATTTTAGGAATTCAAGACAATATATATGGTTTTTCAATCTGAAGTTCCAATTTTTGATATATATTATGTATTACTCACCTAATTTTATTTATGTGGTGTATATAGAACCTATTTATGAATTCGTATAATGATATTCATTAATTATTAGAATTTTAATACCAAATTTAGTCACTATATTTCAATATGTTATGATTAAATTTATATACATGTTATAATAAGGCATTCTATACTAATTTTCATTCTTTGGGACTCATTTTATAATAACTACAAATTTTCTATTATGTGGTGAAAATAATTATATTGAAGTATGTTGGATGTATTACTCATGAAATTTAAGCAATTTCTATGTACATATAATAATCCTTCTCTTATATTCATCCGATAAAATAGTTTCCTTCTCTATGACGGGAATACCATCCTATGTTTTGGTAAAGTAAACGTGTTTTTAATTATTGAGAAAATACATCGTTAAAATTTATATTGTAAATAGGATGTGACTTTAAAATATATAAACCTAGGTGTAATCAAAATGAAATTCTTTGTTATTTATTGAATCAATAGTCACCCTAATGGTAAATGAGTGGGCCTAAAATAGTGCACGTAGAAAGACACACCCAAGGGATGTGCTTTTGAATATTTGTACTACCTTAATAGACCATAATGAAGGACTTTTCCTTCCTTTATCTTGGTATCCTACTAGTAAAATCAATTAAAATCAAACACTATATTCCATGGATAACCTATAATACAATAATTACCCTCTACATTATATTTATTTGAATGGGGTACCTACTGATACATTGATGATAGCCCAAAATATCCAAATTGATTATGAATGTTATCTTATACATGTTAATTATTCTATTAAATGGGGTAGTATTTGATTTATATATTTATTCATTATATAGATAAAAAATTTTAATTTAGCACGTGGTTCATCAAGGAATGGTACAAATGGTCTTGATGAATCGTATAATTAATGCATTGGATATAATCAGGTGATGGCTATGGATAAAAATTATTTATCCCCTCAATTAATCAACATGTATAATGAGAAAAAATATGTTGGATTTTCTTGTATATATATCCCCTAATATTATATGTTTATTAGATCAATTACTTGAAAAAAAGTTTTTGTTATTCAATATTACCCATTCCATCATTATAAGCTCATTTATTATTGATATCCATGTTTTAAATTATTTTTATTGGTATATAATTCCATTTATTTTAGTTTATTACATCTTCATTTTGTTTATTGATTATTTAATTATGACTAACTCTATGTTTATTATGTAATATTTTATTTTAAATAGTCCTTACATGAATACGAGCTCAACATTATTTGTTTCCTTTACAATGGATTCCTAGAGGATCCCTATGTTTAATTTAAATTTATTTGAGGGAATGGATAATAATGCTCTCACAAAATGCTGATGTTGCATCTCACTTTAAAAAATGTATTTTCTTTATTTATCGAGTGTTACAGGAATAAAATGTTTTTTGATACTTTGTAACTCTTGTTATTTATACCCATAATGAAATATAACTACCACATCGACAATTCTAGAGTCTGGTTTGTTACATTTCAAATCATGCAAAGAAAACGTTCATATCTGAGTTAAGAAAATTTATTAAACTTCCATAAAAACTAATATTATATTGTAACATAAAAATTTCATAACCATAATATCAAAAATAAAATAAAATAATCATTAAAAAATAAATGTGAAGGTTATTCAATCAACTTATTTTGATTTTTGGAATCATTATTAATAAGTTGTTTACTAAAATTCAGGAAATACCTTTTTTCTTCAATAGTTAGCAGACAACAACCATTATAATAGAGTAATTTCTTACAAAAAACTGTCAGAATAAGAAATTTTTTATGGAATTATATCCTTTAGTGAAATGAAAATATTTTTCATATGATATTGATAAACCCCCAATCAATTTTTTACTCCCTTTTTTCTATGATACTACCTTCTTTATATTTACAATGGTTAATGTATAGATTTTTACTTCTTCTCCATTTAAAAAAATTCCTATTCAATTCGGGGTTAGACCCAAAAAAATCTTAAGATAGTAGTAGGGGATAAAAATATAGCTTCATCCTTATGTCTTTAAATCATTCCCATCATATATATTGAGTGAAAAAATCAACAATTAGATATTTCAATGTAATACACATAAGGAAAAACTCTCTATCAACAAATTCATCCTTAATAAAATGATGTGTAATATCAATGTACATGGGTATGGAATGGTGTACCTCATTTTTAGAGATATTTATGGATCTATAATTATCATAAATAATCCTTAATGGTTACCCAATATTATCCTTCAAGTATTCTAGTTTAACTATTATCAAAAATATTTGTGTATATGTATAGGTTATGGAATCATATTTTTCTTCCACTATAATCAACGAAACATAACATTATTCATTACTATAACATATAACATAAATTTCTCCCAAGAATACTGACCCCCCCCCCAAAGTTGAATTTCAATTATTACATTCTCTACCCCAATTAATATCATTGAACACATAAAAATTAATCAAATTACATATTCTATAAATCAAGATGTAATTTGATGATATTTTTACATACTTATGTACTCTCTTCACTTCTTGAATATGTGATTAATGTAATTCACTATGTTATCTTACATAAAGATGAACACTATATGAAATGAATAGACATAATTATGTAATAAATGGAAAAATTATTATCAACTTTTGGATGTTCTTTTGCATCACAATTTTTCTAGATCTATCTTTACTCATTTTTCTACCAATTGAAATGGGACTGTAAAATAATTTTGAATCTTCATTTACAAACATTTTTTAATAACTCCAGGGAATGAATATCTTATGAGATAACGATACATATTTTTATATGTTTAACTTTTAACCCCAAAAATAATGTCATCTTTCCATGAAATGAAATTTTAATGATATTCATTTTTATTACAATATTTTCACTATATTTATATTTTTTAATTATATAAATAATATCATTAATGTAAATAGTGATAGTAAGGGTAAATATTATCATTTACATCACTTAACAATGTTTATAAACATCTCTTATAGAAATGTTCAACTGTATCACGTAGAAAACATGTTCTGACTACTTGTCAAGAGAGACCTAATTTAACCAATAAAAATAATTATTCTGTTTATACACCATAGGTCCATCATTTTATATTATGAATACATTGTGTTTACCAATATAAAACCCTAAAATATATTAAATTATAAAATATATCTTAATATTCCTATGGTATATTTTTTAGTTTGGATGATCAGAAACATCGATGAAAATTATTATAGTTTCATGCCTTTTCATATGGTTTTTTCCAAAATAAACCCCTTCGACATATTAGTTACCTAAAAAAACAATACATTATTTATTTCATGAAATTCATCCATCTTTTTTTTGTTATTTCTAATCACAAATTTTTAACTGTAACATTATTTTCTACTGATCATGGAATAAGATCCTAAATGTTATTTTTATCAATTTAATCTAACTATTAATTGATAACATATAATAATTTTTATGTTCAACATACATTGAAAATAATATTGGTTCCATGTATAATATAAGTAATATTTGATTCTCAAATAATAATTTTTGAACTCGATATTCTTGACTTCTGATAATGTTATCAAGTTCATTTATATTTTTTAATGTTCATAAAAAAATGTATATTATGCTTGTATTAATTTCCTTATCACTAGATTTATCATCGTAAACATATATAAGACTATGCTGGGATTCATCTTCAGTCACATTAACTTCCATTTATGTCATCATTTAGTCTTTAATAAAATATTCCATAACATATCATGAAAATTTTATAAAGGTGGATTTATTTTCAATAACATTGAAATCAATGGAATCAACTAACATTTTTTAGGAATCATTTCTATAATTTTAACTTCTTCTATCAGATGGATATATTATGAAAATTTTATTCATGAAACATTCTAAGATTCTGATTTAATATCTTTATCAAAATGTAATAATAAAGAACTTGAATTATTTCATATATGATTTTTCTTATACAAAGTCCTATAGGGTGTCATTATAGATTCTACCAACAATAAAATTCTATTTTGAACATGAAAATATGTCCTTAAATATTTTCTCTAGTAATAGTAATAAATTATATATTCACCAATATGGATTCTTCCAATATCTTTTAATATTTTGATTTTGCCTTTGAACTAATCAATAATGTTATGGGGTGTTGGGAGAACATCATTGGTGTTTGATTTCTTTTTTATTTTCATAATATTTAAAAATGAAACTTTTGTACTCTTTTCCATTTTCAATTAAATGTTTCAATATATCTACACTAATCCCTTTCTTAGTATGTCTTTAGTTACTTATGAACACCATTGTAGTGTATATTGTTTTTCTCAATAATAGATTATTGTAAAAATGAGGGAAATATTCAATGAATGTAATATATAAAAAATAAAATTTTGATAATTTATCTCTCAATGGTCCACAAATAGTAGTTTGTATAAGCTAAAGAGGCATGGTGGAATTAATCTTAAATTTTATATATCTTTCACTAACCATCCTTCCATTCGAGAAAGATACAAAAAGGCATCATATTTGCTTTTTAGTTCTATAAATACTCTTTCAACATAATCCGTAGAAAGTTTTCTCATACATATTCGGCCAATATGACTATGTTTTTAGTGGAATAAATAATTTTCATCCTCAGCACATAGATAAAATGAATTATAAGGATCACCAATTTGAAATATATTTCCAGTTGTCACTTATATTTTTGTAAATTTTATTCCATATATTAAACATCATATTAAGCAATAATTATTTCTATATATATTTTCCTTACCATCATTACAAATTATTATAACACACATTAAAATGTAATTAATTTGATTAATAAAAAAATCCTTTGACTTTAGCTCTCATGTTTTAATTTCAACTATACAAATTCCTCATATTTTTATTGGAACATCATTTCTAAAAGTAACATATTATACTGAGTTAATTCTTAATCTTAGTTAGAGACATTCTGAACCAAAAGCTATATTCCTTATGACCATATAGTCCAAAAAAGTCATAAAAAACCATTGAATCTCTATCATCTATGGAAATGTGGTTTTTAATACTAATGAGTTTGTTAAGGTTTATCACATATCCCAATAACCAATTTCCCTTAGTTTGGGGAGATAATATTTCAGAAATTATTTTTATGTTTTATAGATACGTTGAGTTTCTCACATCCTTTACATACCCATGAGTAACCATTTTTGTTTCTTACACCACTATGGATAGTATAACTAAATGAAAATTCAAGTATAGTGAATGTATATTTCACTAGATTTACTGGATGATATATCATAAGAGATTTAGATATTTTATATTTGACATCCATTTTTTTAAAAAAATATCTTATATTATTTATAATATTTTTAAAATCATGGAATATTTAATGATTCTTTAATACCTAAAATTATTGAGAAAATGTATCATAGAATGATATTTCACCATATTCATCTATTCTGAAACGTTTATCAGGAGGTTTCTAATCACCTAAACGTAACCATATTCATTTTAATGAAATTATTCATTTCTTTTATTATTCTTTTTAAATTCTTCCTTTATTATTACTAATAACTTATTGTGTTCTGTTTTTTATCAATAATCAAAAAATGTTCTAATAAAATAATAATATTATCTATTTTCATTTCACCATCATCATCATCATTATTAGAAGTATCTTCTATTAACATAACATTGGAAATGAATGTTATGAAATTATATGAATTTCAATCTATTGAGGAACTATTGATAGTAGGGTCAAACAAAAATTTCATACTCAATATTACTATTTTAGTTTTACAGTGTCCTTTTTATTTCTTCTAGTGGACACCATTTCTTTTTTAAATGATTTTTACACTTATTCTACTGAGGATTTTATTCAGAATCATCATTATACTCTAAAATTATATTATTTTTAGAATATAAACAATTTTCCATTTCAAATACACTGGAAAAATTAATTTGAGAGATTTCATTTTTATTTTCCTCTTCCTTTATATTATTTATTATAGTGAAGGGATATAATTATATCAATCATATAAGTATCATTTTCATTACTATTCAGTAAACTAAGACACACTATCTCATATTATATATCTCAATGTTTTAGTTTTATCATTTAATAAAAATCATTTTAATACTTAATAATTATTTTTAATGATGGTTGTTTCTTTATATCATACGCAACAAAAAGGATAGATATTTCATAAAGGGATAAAAAATAATTATTTAATAAGAAATATATATTTTGATCAATCCTATCCAAATAGTTTCAAATTAATTTCTTAACCCTGCTAGTATCATCTAGAAAACCCACAATCTTCTAATGTTTCTAAAATTTTTATTAACATTGGTAAATTAGTCATCAATAGATTCAACATCCCTCATTTATATATATTTTAATATTATTCAAAATATTTCATATTTTTTCCATCAATTTTTATTTTTCATAATGATAAAATTGAATTTATTACATTTTTTATTTTATATATTCATACCCATAAATTTTTTATAAATTATTTTTGATAATTATATAAGAATATAATTACAATATCTTAAAAAATATCAATATTATTTTTTTCTATTAGTGTTATTGGATTATATTTCACCTTATGAGGAAACCCAAATATAGTTTAGTCGATCAACTCATGTATATGAGAACTAATATAGATTACATTATATTTTTTATCCATGATAAATATATCGTTATAATGAATGAATACTACTGTTATAAACTAAGATTATATTATCCATGATTAAATAATTAGGTTCTTAGAGAAGGAGCATTGATTCTCTAACACAATATGAATTTCATAGGAATGTGAGGACAACTCAAGGTGGGGTGTGATTCATTGGTGATCATTTACAGTTTCTCTTCTATTGAAATTATCCTTGATAACATGTTATTGTTTTTATCCATTCCAAAATTGTATCTCAACCTCATTTTCATGAACATATATGAATATAATTAAATCGACACATGAATTACAAGGATCACCCCTAGTGTTGGTGACTACATCCTTATCATGATGACTTCTATTTATACAATAGAAATTATCTATGATATAATGTGTATATAATTAACCCATCTCCCATAAATACCATTCTATAAAAAAATGTAATTATACTGAACGCCTCATGTTACAAGGATTTCTTATACTTCAAAACCAGTATAAGATAAAACATGAATTAATCTCCAAATACATTTTATGAAAATTATCCTACCTATACACTCATCGTTATATAGAAATATATCTAGGGTACCTCAATATCTATTTGGAATAAGTCCATATGATGTTCCTCAAATAACGACATATTATTATAATTCACCTTTACTCAATCCGACTCTATTTTTTACCTATGATCGATACACCTATATTTGTTTTCCTTTACCTAACACACCAATATCCAGTGCCTCTTCCTCAACCATGTGTTTTTTGTGGTTGGAGACACATGTTTCTATGATAACAATATTACGTTGACACTTTATTAAGAATGAAAATATTTAACTAATACTTTATATTCAACCCTTTATATATGAACTCTTACTCTAAGAAGGAAAGGAGAAAAAAATTAAATTTGAAATTTTACAACTTAAAAAAACCTCATTAGGACACCACGTAATCTTTATTTAAAATTATTAATTATTCCTAGAAACAATGAATTATTTAATTTCGAAAAAATATAATAGATCATGGAAAGATTAACAAACATAAAAATAATATTATTGTATCTTCACGGTTATGCACATTCAATACATTTAGTGGAGATCTTCATACTGCATTCAGTGTACTGCTCAACTACCCATTGAACATTAAAGGATCTACTCCATCAGTCCAACTAGTTAAAGACAATATAATGAAATAATTAATAACCTACCCATCTCATTTATAATTTATCTATCCTATGAAATTGATAGAAACACCCACATCCAATGGACTTATAAAATATTTTCTGATGAGGTTTATAGAATTACTCTCTCCGATGAACTGATACTTTGTTTGGTGATCTTTTGTACTCATATCTTGTTATAGTATATGGCAACAAAAAATTGGTCTTTATAAAACCCCTGACAATATAAAATTTATAAATCATAACACAATGATATCACAACAATCCATCTGATTTCGTCATGAGTATTCATCATGTCACTTTCAATTATATCCATATGACATAATTTGTTAATGATTATCATATAATCTCTATAGATGATGATCAATTGAATATTTTATGATCAAAATGATTTATTTTACATTGTCTATAAACATTATAAACACATATGTATGAAATGTATAATTACCATTCAACTCATCATGGAGTAGCATCGAAAAATATCATCTATTGAATCTTCAATGGTGTCTTTCGGATAGATCTTTTCACATGTATAACAATTGATCTTACAATAATATTTTTTGTGGTCTCAAAAACTATTCTTTATTTAGTGTAAAAATGTATCTCTCAAAACAACTCTTTTTGATGGACTCAATCTGATTTTCTTTTTATAACATCTCCTTCCATGACGTCATTTATTTGAACTTCATATATCTTCTAAAAAAACATTGGTCATGAAATATGTACAAACAACTAATTATTGGTAACTTCATCCTCTTGAAAAAATCACTGGAAAATCTATGGTAGAATTATTTTATTACCGTTAATTATTATCTATCTGATTATTTGTTTCATCCTTACCACAATGAAGCACGAACATTGATCAAACAAAACTCATGTTTATACATCAAAAATAAAATTATCTACCTTTTTAGAAATTTATATAAACACATCTAGAATCATGTGTAGATTTACATTGTTTATAACATAAATGCCAACTTATCATCAGTTTAATTGAAAAAATGTTACTTCACAAGGTAAAGAATTAATGAAATCTCGTTAAGTAAAATTTATGGAAAGTAATCAACAAATCATTTTCTCATAAAAAATATTCACAACCACAATGGTGAAAAAAATAAATTAATCATAACAACATCAACCTATATAATCATTAATTATTAAATAGAATGTTGTTTTATAGAGATTCTTAATATACCAAATGATCTTTTAATGTTTTCAAAAAGTAATAACCCATTATTTCAATTTGTATTTCTATTTTTATAGATAATTTTAAATGTTTTTAAATTATCAGTTATTTTTATTATATTTTGGTATTATTTATAATTCATACATATTGATTTGTTCATTTTTAATTTTTAATGAGATATTAGATGGTGTTTTGATTTATTGTTGTATATATAGATTTGTTTATCTAGTAATAAGGATTATTTTTTAATTTTGTTTTGTTTTTATTCTTATTGAGTTATGTTTTGGTTTTAAAAAGTGGTTTTTACTCCTTAATTTGGGGTTACAGATTGAAGGAAAATTTAGAAATACATTATCATAATAAGGGCTTAAGTCATGTCCCACTATAATTTAAATACTCTCTATATCCTTGGATAATCCCACAAGGTAAATAAATTATACCATTATATAGATATTTTATACCACATGGACATTATATAGTATTTTACAATGGCCCATGTACTGAATAATATGGCTATATATGGTTGGATATGATTGGTAATGGACGCAAGAATGTTATGGGTATTTGTGTACCTTGACATTAGTTTCCCTAGTATAATCCCATGATATTATGATTATTTTTTCGATTATTGAGTAAATGAGATTTGAATTTAACATTGGTTAAATTTTTTATATTTTAGTGTAGTGTGTTTATATTTAGATTTTGTTATATACATTTTGACAATGTTGGTGTTGTTTTTTATTACTTTTATTTAATGTAATATTTATTTTCTTACAGAATGGTTTATGTGGTTTTTATCTGTTATATTTTTTGTGTTCCCATTATATATGAGGTATCATTATTTTCTATGTATGGGTTTACCTATACTTAGTCAATAAGTTGTATTTACATTTACAATAAAATGAGGGTTTGGCCCTAACCATAAAAAATATGGGGTTTTATTCATTCTGTTTTAATTCTAAATATAAATCTATTAATATTTTTTGAGTTTAATTGATTAAGAAATATTTTAATTTTTTTTATATTCTATGATCATAATTGAAATTATATAATTCCTTTAAAGGGTGTTTATATAAATTTCCTCAGACAAAAAAAGTTTCTTAAAATAATTGATTTAGTTATAAAGGGGAAAATGGGATTTACATATATTGTTAGTTTTATTTAAATTTTATGATTATTTTATTTTAATTGTATATATATTAAACTAGAATAATTGAATTAATTATGAAATGAGTCCCATAGATATTTTCGTTAGTTCCATCCTATTTAAAAATTTGTCTAATGTCTTTTTCATACCACTTAGTGTGAGTGGACCAATTATATTTCTATAAGATCTAATTTTCGTTCCTGAGAAGTTACCCTAAATGGACTTCTACACATGGGTAACTCATGGTGAATATTTTAATGATATTATCTAATGGTGAACATAGGCCACATGATAATCATTTGGTTACATTTGGTATTTATTTTTTATATTTTTATACTAGGTATATTTGATCCATTTTTGGAATTCACATTTTCTAGGATTGTTATTTAGTATGGTTGTTTTTATTTTATCTTATTGTTTGAATTGGTTGTTTATTTTCAATTAATAATTTTTCTCAGTTTTCTTTATATTTAAAATGATTATGTGTTTTTTTTTCATGGATGAATAACATATGGGAGTGAAATTCCAAAATTCCTATAAGATTGATGTTTTATTTTTTACATAATTTACAAAGATAAACCACTCATAATTGTGTTTCCTTATTTCCCAAGAATAATTTTCCTTCCCATAGAGATTAGGAATTCCCTTTAGGCCATTAAAAAGATCATGTACATCATCGAGTTTGGATAGGATGGGTTGGTTTGTGATTAAATGATATCATAGATACATTAGTTATTTTATAATCATTTTTGTATTGGATATCAAAATATCCAAACACAAAGGGTATGCGAAGGGTTATTTAAGGTAATAATTTTTCATTCTGATCCCATAGTTACCTTTAGTGGTTGGGATGTGAGTCATAAATTTTAAATTAAATATATTTTTTTAATATATATATATTTTAATCTAGATTGATTGTGTTTTTAATTTTACACATGATATTTGCATTATTTAAAGGGTTCTCATGTTATTTGGATTTAAATGGGAGAATAATTACGCGCATATATTTAGCTCACACAACCTAAAACTTATTTCAGATCTTATGCACATTGTTCTAAGAATCTCTTACAAGTAGTTGAATTGTTGGATAATTGTTATCTTTGTCATGATGCCAAATATTGTACAACCTCTGACCACTGTAATTTTTTTGTGAATTCTATTAGTAATTAGATTCCTATTATCTATTAATTATTACTATTTTGGATGAATTAAAAATAGTTTTAATGATGTTTTTATTTTATAAAGTTTTTTTAGTTTTAAATGATTTTATTATTTAGACCTGTGAAATGATTTTAAATAGGGATTTGTGAAATTGAGAACTAATTTATTAGTGGTTTTTATGATTTAAAAATAATTTCTCTTACCTTATTCTTCTATTTGAATCAATATGAAATATTAAGTGGTATTATTTGTTGTTTTGTGGTCGAAAATTAGATTTAATAGTCAAATATTAATTTTGAAATTTATAAATAAATCTTCTAAAATTAATTGGAATGCTGTTGATGTTATGAAAAATGATAATTAATTTAGTGACAAACTTATAAATTTTAAAATTTGGGTTTTAGTGGTTTTTAGGATTTTATCCTTTGGGTTTTCATATTTCATTACTATGTTTTATTTTGGTTAGGGGTGAATTATAACTTGACTACTTCTATATGAGTATTGTGATTATATTTTTATTTAGAGTATTCCTCGCAAAAAAGTCTTTATATATCATTATAATCCAATATTTTGGTATCTGTCTCAGATTTGACACAATTTTTTAATTGCAGTATTTTTAAATTTTTACTATATATAGACTCGATGAGAATGGTAGAGTGACCGATTTACAAAAAATTCATCAATCATCTATTAAATCAGTTAATTTATTCTTAGTTTTATATTACAGATTCATTAACTTGTTGATTAATAGAAATTTTCTTCCATCTAGACTTCAAATCATAATGGTTAAAATTTTAAGTGTATTTTTATAGATATATAACCAGTTTAGTTATAATGGTTTAATTAACATCTATAAGGTATCATGTGGTGATTAGTTCCTTTATTTATTCTTTTTGTTGAGATTACTACGTCGTTCATGAAAAGGGAGACGGATAAACCCATGTTAGGAAGTAAAGATGTTTTTTGGGGATTTTATATATCTAAATTCATTCCCTTCGTAGAAGAGAAATCTCTTATATTATTCTAGTATGGCCATCATGGGTATTCTAAATCATCTTCTTTGAAAATGAGGGAATCTTTTTATAACTATAATTATATTTTTCATTTTTGAAAAATCATTTATTGAGTTATCATAATTTATATCTAGATAGTAGTTTTATTTAACCTATCCTAGGTGTTTCTTATATCTTTATTCTATCATTCTCATTTTCATAGTTTCTTCTTGTTCATATAATTATAATTTTATATTGATCCTAACTATTATCATTTGGATGTTCTAATTTTTATACTTCTGCTGGAGATGTAATATTTATTTCTATACGATTAAGGATATAATGTTTAAGTGATAGTTCTACTTTGGCCTCATTTATTATGGGATTTGTCCTTGCTACATAGTATTATAACATATAATAGTTTAACATTGATTTATACAATATATTACTATGATACAAAAATGGTGAGGATACCTTTTATAGGTCCTAAAATTATATATATATCTATAGATTGAATATTCTCATATATTTTTTTGTTATGATTTATGATTGGGTGATATCTTTGTAGTTTTTTGGATGTTTTTTTATGCAAAGATCTTCTCAGTTTCATATGGGTGGGAATTTAATTATCTTTCTTTCCCTCACATTGGGTGGTTTAATATTTCCTTTCATTTGTTTGCGAACGATCATGTCATTCATTTGAATTTGTTGAATTTATAGAAATATAAAGTGTTATGGGGGTGAATTGTCACACCTTGATATCACCTTTTTATTATTGTTTTCCTAGTTTATAAGAATATGTGATTTTTTTGCTCAATTTTCTAAAATATTAAGAGATTCCATAGCTGTATTCATGGTACATGGTTTGGTAAATTAGAAAAATAATGTTTGTATCTTATCCTAGGTGTTATAATTACCTTCATTCTATTATTACATAGTTCAATAAATCATGTGGAATTTAATATAAACCATGTGGGGATAATTTTTCATGTCATTTTCTTACACACAGTATATTCATGATTATAAGAAATTTGGTAGAAAAACCCTCCAATGATTAAAAATATTTACCACTAATGGTGTAATGGATGGTGAATAGTTTGTTAAATCATTTGGAAAAACTATATTAGTATCCAAGGTGTTCAATTTATTTAAATTTCTTATTTATCTTCCCCAAATTAAAGCCCTATATGTTTGAAACCCAAAATGGGTTATATATTTACCCATTCACATGTGGAAACCTATGAATATCCCTACAAAGCTCCCATATATTCCTCATTGAGTTAAAAGATTATCCTCTTGGATTACTAATGGATTATTTATGGTTAGTGATTATTTTCTATCCCCCTCCACCCATATTATTTTATTTTTAATTTTTCATAATGGGGAAATGGTGACCAAACACTAGGTTATGGTTTTTGTCGAATATTTAGATTTTTGATATAAATTATTTGAAAAATCCTCTTGAGACCTAATCTAGTGATTTTCATTAAAGGAGATGGGATTCAATTAATTAAAGGTCATCAAATTTATGATATTTCATTTACACGACGTGAAATGGATGATTTACTGTCCTAAAACCCATTATTTATTCAAATTATATTTAATTGAACTTTTCATAAATTGAGGAATCAATTTTTTTTCATTGATTAAGAGTTTTTTTTAACATTAATGTGGTAGAAATTAAAAATATTCGGAAATATAATCTAATACACCTTTTGTGTTTGGGTAAATTTACTATATGATTCTTATATAAAGAAGGGTTTTAAAGAGATTCTTAAGATACCTAATGTTCATTTATTTTTTTTCTAAATTTAATAACTCAATATTTCAATACGGTTTCTTAATTAAATGGAGTTTTTCATTGTATTTTGAGTGTTATAGAGTATTGATGTTAATTGTTTTATTATTTTCTGATTCATAAACATTTTTATTTTGTTTTATAATATATTATGAGTTTATAAATTACATCTAGATTTAATTTTATTTATATTTATTTTTTTATCTTGTAAAAATATTATTTTGATTTAATGGGATATTTTATATATTATGTGATTTCATGGTTTTCAAAATCGATTTTAACGTGTTGATTTTTGGTTAAAGATCAATGCCTAGTTATAAAGAACATTAATTTAATTTCATGTTTTCGATTTCAATGTGGAATCAAATACTCCATTGTAATTTTACTAACAATGATTTTGTTCAACACCCTTTGCATTATTCAATGCATTGAGATTGATGGTTATAGGAATCACATGTTTCAATGTTGTTTTATATAAATATATAAGGGTTTGTTTTAGTAATGGGTTTATAGAGATTAGGCGAGGGATGATTTATATCCCATTGATAATTTATATGATTGATTTTAAGGTTGTTTTAATAACCTCTAATTTTCTGATTACAGGAACCATGGGAACTTACATAAATAAAATGCATAACTACCACTGGGTATTTAATTTCACTACCTATATATGGATTGCACAACTAACTAAAAATATGATTCTATCAAATTAACGTGACTAACTACTATGACTTGATATAGTTATTTTTGTATCCTTTGAGAGGATAGATGTGTATGTATATGGATTGATATGATCGATATTTAGGACAATATATTATGAACATATTAGTGTTACTTGACTATATATTACCTTTTCATATTACCTTGATTTTTGGTTTATATTTTCTTTATTAGGTGGATTTTACTATTACTTGTCTTTAGTTATTTTTTTTACATGACCAGATTTTATTTCTATTTACATTTTCTTATAATTATTTTACCTTAATGTTTTTATTTATGGTTACCTCAATTTCATGTCGTAGTTATTTTCATATAGTATGGTGTTTTTTCTTATCTATGTTATTTTTGTTGTGAGAAATTTATGTAGGTGGAGTTATTTCTATTTTTATTATTTTAAAAACAGAAGTAATTTTTGGTATTGAATTAGTTAATAAGGGTATAAATAAAAAAAATTATCCTCAATGACTTTAATGTAATTTATATGCTTCCTTTAAAATGGTCATTTTATGTAAATTTACTAGAACTGAAATATTTAATTAAATGAGTTTGTATGTTATTTAAATGGGGTTATAGGGATTTATTTTTGTGGTTTGGTTTAATTAAATAATAATATGGAATTATTTTATATAAATGGATTTCAAACTACCAAATATGGAATTTAATATAAAAGGAATCACACAATGAACTTTATTAGTGGTTTTCTATATTGAAAATCTTTTCACACCCAAGTTATACAAATGAATGATTGAAAACATAATGGATTTTTATTATTTTAGGATTAGGCTTTCAAGAAGTTCCCCATTATATATTTCTCCCCTAGTGTAACTCATGGGGTGTAGTTTAGTGATATTATCAAATCATGATCAAGGGTTACATGAAGATATTGGGTGATGTATTTGGGATATATATTCTTTATTTTTTATAATTTATATATCTAACATTACAATATTTGGGTATTCTTGGATCATTTTTCAGTTTGGTTTTTTTATTTTTTCTTATTATTGACCGTTGGATGTTTTTTAGTTATTACATTATCTATTTTCATTATATTTAAACTAATTTTTTGTTTTTGAGTAGAAGTCAAAATTATAGGCGGGGATTCCAAATTTATGGTAATAATTATACTGTAGGATTCCATATATTTCATGAATGTACCCATTACCACGACTATTTCCTAGATATCTAAGTACAAGTTTATTGACCATGGAGATTAAGAAATCCCATTGAGCCTTTCTAAAATCATACTCTGGTTAATGTTCTGAATAGATCTAATTGGGTTGTGTAATATGTAGGGGAAAATTCCATTGAAACAACTTTATGAAGTAAAATTCAATTAATATCATGTGTAGAGGTTCAACTGAAATCCTATATAATAAAAAATTCCAATGATACCCCTTATAGTGGAAAATTAGTCTAAAACCATATGAAGAGGATAATTCCTCTAAAATTCCTTGTAGTAGAAACATCCTATAGACATTGTACAATGGAAAAATCTAATAAAAACTTCTAATATATTACCATATAATTATAAATTATATTTAATAGGAATTGACTAGTATATAGTATTGAGAAGTGTTTTGAACCATGAAAAAATTAAATTATGTTTGGAATAAGAAATATATCAAAAAACAATAAAAAAAATTGTAAAAATGCCTAAACAAATGACTATGATGCTTAAATTTATAGGAGACAAGAATTAATAGGAATCAATGTTGAATTTTCTAAGAGTAAATAATTAGATCAAAAATATAAACAATAATAGCGAAAAAACAAGGGGAATTTTGATTATTCAGTTAAAATATATTTCATCATTATTTAATGTATAACTAAGTTAAAAACAACGATGATTAATCTACCATACCTTTTCATCAATACTAATGTGAAATCAATTTTACATTATAGAATTTAACATAGAAAATCAATTGATTTAATTGGATGATGATGTTTATTTCCAAGAAAATTGAGGTAGAATTGGAATTTGGATAAATTATAGGGAGAATAAACTAAATTTAAGATGAATAAAAACAATGAAAATTATAGAATAAATGATTTTAAATAATCTAATTACCCATTAAAAAATTTATCCATAAAATATTTTCAATATAATAAAATAAAAAAAAAATATTTTTAATAAAATAATGAAAATAAAAGAATATAATGAATCATACATTAATATCTTGCTTATGATTGTGATTTTTCTACATCGTCCATGTTATTACCCACATATAATAGTATACACTCATGAAATCTCGATTTGTTCGATATCAAATTTATTCCCTAATAATATCTTCCTTTTCTTTATCAATATTTGATTTTTTTTCATTTTAATCTAGTGTAAACTACATCATCACAACCATCGTCACTAACAGCAGATCTATTATTATCCTCAATCATCCTTATGTAATAATTAATAGTTAACTATCCATTTAATGTAACATGAGTTTAACCCCCAAAAATAAAAACAACTGACCAAATACATAAGCTTATTTAACATGTATAATGAATCTGGATGTATTCGAACCTTAATTCTATCTCAATGACCCATTTTCTATTAATAAATTTTCACTTAAATCACCATTGAACATGAATAATTATTTATTATTCGTTATGAACAAATATGCTCCACCCTTTTTTGTTCACACTATTGTACATCAACATTAATAGAGTTTTCCTTCACCTTTGGAAAGTCATAACTCAATATCTTTAAGACACCTTCATATATCAGTCATACATATCAGCCCATGCAAGGGCATCATAGTTAGCACAATATCATTTTTTTATCTATGTAAACTTTACTAACTTCATATAGTATTATTACCTATGTTAATAAAAAACAATCAATCTTTATAAGAATCCCCTATTTGGTTACAATCATCATGATTGATTGGAAAAGCCGACTCAGATTTAAAACATTATAAGTACTAAGTTGTGGGAAATTCCATGATCACAAAAATCAAATACAATGTTTCAATAAAGCATTATCAAGAGACCAAAAAAATTCGCCACAACTTCAATCCAAATTCTATCATATTCAGTCAAGCTCAAGTATTTGATTTTGGTCATCATGGTGGGTTTCCATGGACAATATTTATATGAGAATATAGAACACCATGAGATATTATTATATGATTACCATTAATCAAACAAATATGTTTGATAAAATTTCCATTATGTGACACCAAACATAAATAAAAACGAATTATTAATAAGGGATTGTTAATAAAACTATAATAATTAAAAATTTGTTAAATCATTAATATTTATTACCTATAAAAGGTAAATACTAAATATGATTTTATATTGAGAAAAGTTATTTTTAATTAAATATAGTTTTCTTTATATTATAGATTTTATTCAAATATTTATTTTTTTACTTTTAGAATACAAATGTGATAAATTAAAACTTATTCTTTAATTCCTCATAATAAAATTATCAATGGTTTTATTTTTTATACCTTTAAAAAATAATATCTTTTTAGTTGAATGGTTAAAAAAAATTTATCAAATAATATAACTTTTATATAGTTTAATAGTTCTCAATACATTATCTATAAAAATTATTTATATTTAATAATTAAAATAAATAACTAAAAATCACTATGAAAATTATTAAATCCATATAATTTCATTTTAAAAAATGATATAATATTTTATGAAAATATTCATTCGTTTGATTCTTTTATAATATTTGAACATATATAAAAGTTGTTTCTAAATTTATTACAATTTCTAATAACTCCTATTTAATGATTAGTAATATTATTAATATCATTATAATCAGTGAGAATAAAAATTCTATTATTTATATAAACAATATCCATAAAAACAATCTTCTCTAAAAAATAAGTTTGTCCTCATTACATTTGATAATGTTAAGATTAATATCCTTAAAAATATAATGTTCATTTTATAAAATAATTCTTATATTTGAGATATTAATGTAAATATTGATTAACATGGAAGAATTTATTTATGAGTATAAAATTTTTAATGTTATGATTAATAGGAATTAGTAGGATAATGGAAAAATAATAATTTTAAAATAAATTATTAATAAGTATCAATTTATTTAAATAAAATAAACTGAATTTAATTTAATTTTTTAATTATAATAATATTATTTATATGAAAATATATATATATATTAACTCTTAATTATTTGGTAATCAATACTAAATAATATTGAGAATCTATAGTTATAAAAATGTCACTTTTTCCTACTAAAACTGTTTTCTACACATTATCTATTTTTTATTAAATAATAATTAAATAATATTTAGAAGATTAGTTGGATAAAATAGAGGAAAAATTTAATTATATAACAAAAAAATATGTCTATATTTTTTATGTTATATTTTTAATAAAATATATAATCACATAGTTAAAATTTATTTACCATATATAAAAGTAAAATAGAATATCATAAAATCCTAACAGTAATAACCCTAAAACATGAATGATTTTTTAAAAAATTAACATTTTGAGTTTTTATGTAGCCAAATACACCACACACTCTAACAACATAATACTCTAGATTCATTTTCCATGGAATAGTTTTGTGTAATTATTAAAATTCAAAGGGTGTTTCTAAAAGTTTCATTGTCCTATCATTTGAAAGAGGTAACTTACAACATTTCAAACATACACATAAAATTCAAAAATTTATTCAAACTAATCCCAAATACCCTATAATGTGATTTTTTTCACACGTTCATAATCCCTTGGTCACACCAGTTTATCTTAATCCCTACAATTTCATGGAGATTTATAAGGGAAGATCATATCATCAAAGTAAGTAATATCTCATTCATAATGATTTATCATTTACTTTACTATTCCTAATTTATTATATCTAAAAATAATAATTACATCAGTATCATAATTATAGTAACATTTAATTATATTAATATTATATAGATTATTTATTTCACTCCATTTGTTGAGAATTTTATTTTTCTTTACTGCCTTTTGTGTACTACCACCTCTACATACCGATTTATTCATTTTTTTCAACCCCATAATTCGTGGATGACAAAAAAATGTAATTGTTGAATGAATATTAATTATTGAATATAGTTTTTATTCAAAAATTTTAAATTATCATTTTTCTTCATTTCCTATCATTTCTATAGAAATGTAAACCTTAATTCCCTATATATGTGGACTATTGCTTCCACAAGATATGGGTTTCATTTGTCATCACCACCGATCATGGATGGATTTAAAAATATATTTAATATATAATTTTCTTCCATTAAACTCTTAATATTTAAGATATTATGAGTATATTTTATAAAAATTTATACCATGGTCAATATACCTAATGAGTTATAAAAAATTGAATGAATAACCTCAAGTAACCAATATAAGAATGAAAACAATAAAATAAATAAATACATATAATTTTAAATGGTACATATAAATTAAATAATGAAAAATAACTTCACGAATAAGGAATATAATAATTCAAACATGATTATTTATAAAGACTAGTTCATGAATAGAATGTATCATTAACATAGTATGGGTTTTTATCTTGATTTTCATACATTAAGACATGTATTATAATTATTCAAATATATAAATTTACAACGTATTTATAATGAAAATTTGATATAATTTATCAATAATAATTTTTTTGAATATAAATATACATTTAATATTTTAACTCTAAAGCGTTTCTGATCTAAATATTACCAAAGCAGTAAGAGTTTTCATCTCATATTCCACAATTTGAGACACATTTGATATTATAAACCCATTTTAATTTATAGATGCAACATATAATTACCATCTATGATTTTATATCATGAAATTAATTTATTCGTATAATTTTATGTTCAATTACATGACCTCACATTCAAGGGGGTTTTATTAATCTGTTACTTAATATGGAATATTTTAAATGTTACATGTTAAGAACCACGATTACATTGTAGGGTTAATAATTTCTCATGGATATGTATTTATCATACTATTGTTTATATATTTGGATTTAATAGAAAAATAATTGTTCCCTTGTTCAATTGGATAGCGAAAAATTTGTTCCCCAAGTTATAAGGATATTTTGTAACTCAAGTCATATTCCCTATGTTATAATGTTTTATATTGAACACTGTTCATCCATGCCAGGGATCTCCAACCATAGAAATGTTTTATATTCTATTACATGATACTATTTATGAAAAATATATTTAAATACAATGAATGTTTTTTACTTTTTTAAAATGTTTTTTAAAAAATTAAATGTCATATATTAAAATAAATTCCCATTTGATAATAAAATGCCTTAGATCCACGTATCCTGAAGAAATCATTATTTCATAAAAAATATTCATTATTTGTTTTTTTATGGTTATTAATTAATTTAATTTATTTTTTCTTTACCTTTTCAAAACAACTTTTCGACGCGACACATAAATTTATCTTTTAGAAAAATTTAAAAATGGTTTCTAAAATAAATTTTATTTTTTCCCAATCATTTCACTTTGCAATTGTAAAAGTTTTAACCCTAATATGGTTTATGTTTCATTATTCATACTCTTATATATATGTTATAATTTTAATGAAATTAACTGTTGACACCAAAATAATCTACTTCATGATCCATTCATGGGTGGTATCATTCTAGAATTCTTTTGTGAGGTTGTTTTATATCCATGTGAACATCCTAATTGAATTGATTTGTTACTGTGAGGGTATGTTATTTTTAAATAATTTAAATCCTTACCCTTTATTACATATGATCATGTTTTTCAATTATTTACATAGCTTTAAAATATTTGATATATATGATAGAAACATAAAATTTTATATATTTCATATTTAATGATGATAAACTAAAAGAAATGCAATTTAATGGAAATATGGAATATATTGACATTATTTATATTATTAATGAAACATAAATAATTGTTGGAATCTGAATATGAAATGTTTGACCATCTACCTTCTTCATTCAGATGAGTTACTATAAGGTTATACATTTTATTGATATACTGAAAATTATTAGCATTTCATATATTTATAAATCAATATGGAAGATTAATGAAAAGATGACTATGTAATATATGACTATAAAAATTCTTTATTGGTATGGGTTATGACAAGTTTTAAAAATTTATTGATATGGAATAAAATATTGAAATTATTTATGATTATTGACTACAAATTCATGTATATTATGTATTTTATATTTGTACTTATCAACATACAGATAATTATGGTTTATTCAGTAAGAGGTTCCTTAGGGAATGGTATAAATGACTTTATGCCTATTATGTTTAATTCATTAGAATTAATTATGTGATGAGTGATAGAATAATAATATATCGACTCAATATATTGACTGGTCTCATGAGACCCAATAGTATAGTTTTTGATGTACTACTATTATAATAAGAGGATAGTGTCTTAGAATAAGGTCCGGATAACATTATGTATTGACTATGTTCTTGAAGAAAAGTAATGTGTCTTTGGCTAAATCCATGAAAACATGTTTTTGATGTTTGAAATTCTTTATTCCACCAGTTTGATATTGATATTATGAATAACCAATTTTTAATTAATTTTCATGGATAAAACATGCATTCATTTTCAATTTGATTATGTCTTAATATAATTCATGTTTCCATGAAATAATTTTTATTCCATGTTCATGAAATGATTTATTTATTTATATTTTTTCCATTACAAATTTTTTGTTCTCACCGATTATTATGTTTCCATTTTCCATCGATATAGAGAAATGTTGTACTTGTGACATCATTTAAGATATTACAAATGTGAATGAATTTGTTGGAAATGTTGAATACATATCATGAATTAAGTAGTTTCATATATAATGTAAAAATTGTCTATTATCTTGAAAGAACATGGTATTTATTAGGTTATATTATGTTCTATTACTCTAAAAATATAAACCTAAAAATATAATTTTAATATATGATATTCAATAATCATTTTTATTATGTAATTATGGTAGGTTATATCTAGTATTTTAAGATATTTACAAATAAAATATGATCATAATGTATTTATAGAACTGAATATGGGAGGGAATGTCAGAGGCATCAAAAATGATAGTTAGAATAAGGTATAATAGATCTATATTCACATATATAGATTCAATACTATATAATGTACAATAAGTTGGTGGATCATGCATTTTCAATCATCCAACAGTTCCCTCTATCACAAGTTCAGGTAGACTTATTGTATCTCACTACTTCTGATAGTAGGTTTGAATCAACCTTCACGTTGTATGTTACAAATATGAAAATTAATTTTCTTGGTTGACGACCCTTCCCCACTAATTTACGTGGTGCTATATGTAGTCTTTTATCCCTCTTCAATTTTCAATGATGTGGCTAAGAAGTCAATTGTAGTATCATAGTGAATTCTCATGACCCCATGTTGTTAGTTTATAACCCACATGGTAGGTTGGTAGACAATTAATATGTAATATCCTCAATTTTTCCATGTGGTAGATCTTATACTTCTTATATTTTCCAAAATTGTGGTCAGTATACCTATAATTACTCTAGATGCCAATATAATTATAAAAACTGTGAAATTTTATCGATTAAAAATGTGAAAAAATAGAAAATATATTAACTAAATAAATCTAGATTAAAAAGTCATTCCAAATATTTAAATCTGAAATTCTAACTAATAAAAAAAGAAAATGATTCTATAAAAACAACCATTAAAAAATTATGAATTTAATCTCAATTAATTTATGATTAAAAATCATCTAAAACATTTGTTCTAAAATATAATAATATTTAAAATCATGAAAAATAGATCAATTAATAATAAGAAATTCTAATGATTAATATAATATTCACTGAATATCACTATGTAAAAATTGAATATACTCCCAATTACTCAATTAAATTATCATTTTTACAGTAAAAACAAAACATAATCCCCAAAATAGATGCTAAATCATGCATTCAGAATAAGCCTAATTGAATTCACCCACACATAGTATTTTTTCTAAAGTAACAATTTGTTAAATATTTAGTGGAAGAAAAGAATTATCAATAGTGAAAAATTGAAATGCTAGTGAGAATTAATTTTCAAAATGATTCTCACCCATATACTTTTTAAATGGGAAAAAGTTATTTCTCTCTCAGAAATATATTACTTGTTTAAAATTTGGTTTTGGTTTTACAAAAATGATTGAGATTGAAAATCTTGAAAGTGTTTAAATAAAAATTATTTTGAAATTAATTTAAACATATAAGAATTTCATTACATTTTTGATAAAATTAAAACATAAAATAATAACTTATAATAATTAGAATCATCATTTAATGAAAAATGTAGAAAAATGAGAAACTAAAAAAAATAATTAATCCAATATAAAATAAATTAATAAAAAATATTCTAAATGCTTTCATTATTTATATTACACAAATCATTTAAATTCATAGATTAAATATTTACAACCAAATTAAACTATATAAAACCAGTAATGATTATAAATCCCACTCCAAACGTTTTATCAGAAACAAAATATTTAAGATAACCATGAAATTTTTTCTCCTAATTAAATCTATGAGATAATGTATGAATCTAAACTCCACATAGTGGAAAAAATATAATTTGTTAAAATAATTTGACCAATTGAATATAAATTACAAAGTATTAAGAAAATGGATTAAAATTAGGAGGATTTTATATGTTAAAAAATAAATAAAACGTAAGAAATTCATATCCCTAACACAACACAAAAAACCAAGTGTTGTTCCAAATGATAATTCACAAAGATGGGGAAGAATTTATTTTAGTTAATCTTCAAATAAATTCATATTTAGGAAGTAGAATATATTATCAATGAATATAATTCAATTTAAATAATAGGATACAATAATATATAATGGGTTATTAAAATAGAATTAAAATTATACATGAACTATTTTTTTTTTCTACTCACAGTTGAATTTTCAATTTAGTTAAAAATGCAACATGTTTGAAAGTCATTATAGAAAAAAAAAATAATCATAACATACAATTAATCCTAAATAATGTTCAAAAGATATTAAATTTCTCCCACACTTTATGACATAAAATTATAGTACATAAAGAATATACCACTATCAAGGATGCATTCAAGAATATTAGAAAAAAATATTTCTAGAAATAATAAAAAATAATACTCAATTTATAGTTCACCTTTAACCACTTAAATTCATTATACTACCACTTATCTTCACTTTGAAATAATGTTCCTTCTATAGTATGGTTTATATATAATAAACTAATCAGATCATTATGAAATTCTATAATATAGAGTATAATATAAAAAATTACCATAGGTAATGTTTAGGGAAGTTTTTTTTGAGAAATCATTAACTAACAACACCTATTTTCAATAAATATTTTTCATAATCAGCATCCTTTATGACGAAGGATGAACATCCATCAATGTGATATTGTAATTTTGGCTTCCAAATTCATTTAACATAAGTCATGATAATCCTATCTTGTTTCAAAATGATAATACAAAATATAATAATGAATAAAAAGAATAAAATTATATTTATTCATTTAATATAATAAAAATATAACCATTGGTTGACTTCTATGTAGAATTGTGATTAATGAATTTAGTGACACATGATGTATAATAAATCATCAATGATAGATATAACATCAAATACCTTTAATGAACATCTATTTAATTATTAATTATGTAATCATTTTATAGGAATGATCTATTTTATTCTCTTACAGGATATAAAACCCCATTTACCTGCACTGTATGGATTGTAAAATTTATAGACCACTTAGAATTCAAATTCCAAGTATTAATTTTGTTATTGTAATAAAAAAAGCAGGGTGTTTTGAACCAAATTAAAATCATAATTTTTTTATATATAATCATGAAAAAATTACAATTATATTTTTATATCCTATCAATTTCATATGACTCTCATAATATATTTAATCTCACATATCCTAAGAAATATTTTTTCTCTATTAGTTTTAAAATCCAGATCCAAGACCTTAACTATCTAAAATATGTAGTGTTGATACTCTACCGTAGGTTGGGATGATTTCCATAAATAAGTCTATAATGAGACATTACAAAGGTGGGGATTAAGTTCATTAGGTACATAATTAAACAACATGATTCATATTTTATCCATTCATGGAATAAGAAATAATTTTATCTAAAATGTGTTTAATCTATATATTTGAGATTTTATCTTTTCCATAGGAGTGTGGATGGTACGATGTTCTATTTTTGTAAAAAATCATATTATTCCAGTAAATATTTAACCCATAATCTTAAAATGGATTTCTATTATATATGATATAAGCATTTGTCAACCAAAATCATAATATCAATGATATTAAAACTAAGAATAATAAATTTTGGGACATAACTTTTAGTAAATAGATAATCTATACCATATATGTCATAAGTAAGTTGAATGTAAATGATTATTCACCCACTTTGATTGTAGTATATTTTATTTTCCAGTCTATTTTATAAAATAATTTAGAAATTTTTTATAAGAGGATTTTCAGGATATGAAACTTATCATTTAGATATATTTACCTTCTACAATTATTACCCTCCAATGTGGATGAATATCAAAAATAAGACGTATGTATTTTTAAAGGATTTGAAAGCGGTACTAAAAAATGAGTTGATATACATCACGATGAAATAAAAATACTAAAAAGATGGTTGAAAATCAAGAATTTAATGTAGGTAAACATTATAGAAAAATAAAAAAATTTAAGAGGAAAGAAACTTCTAGTATAAATATTAATATTAATATTCATTATCATAATATTATTGATGCATTGTTCTGATAGGGAGTCAGTTAATGAGAAAGATTGTATATTGAGAAAGAAAATGATCCATAAACTCATAGAAGAGGTCAATATGATGAGTATGTTCAAGAAAACATGTATTGTGGAGTAGAAACAAACATAATTTTAGAGTTTGATAAGGTTAAAATTACATCCCATTTAGTAGTAGTGATAGATGGGGAGGTCATTCATAGAAATCATTAGATATGATTAGTTACTGAAAACATGAAGTCTATAGAACAAATAGAAAATAAATGGGAAAATTAATTTGAATGAAAAAAATGAGGATTACAAAAACAATGTATATAAATCCTGTAGAGTGGAAAAGTTATTAACCATAAATGTTCTATTTACTTTGGATGTGGTGTTAGTATTAAAAAAGATTATGTGTGATCCACCATGAGTTTTATGAATTCGAAGTAGGAAGTAATTTTTTTTAACTAAAGTAAATGCCAATTTTCTAATAAATATTTTAATCTTAATTCATTCAAATATGTATTTTGTTACATTTTCATAATTTAAAATTACTTACCCTATAATAAATATTCATTTTAATGGTATAACCACAACATGATATTCATATGAAAGTAAATATTTTTTTACTAGTAGATATATTTGGGATAAAAAATAAATACATGAAACAAATTTTGGTGAGTACTATTAGTGCTAAATTTGAGGTATATTATAATTAAAATATTAATTATGAACATATATATTTTATTCATTTAAAATGAAATAAGTAATCAGTTATGTATAAATCACTACGAAGAAATGTGATGTGGGGATGTAATTTGGAATTTACCTAACAATTCAGTTATTATTATTATTTACTATATAGTTTGTACATTCAAATTTAATATATGATAGTTGGTTTTATATTTTTTATAAATTATATATATATATATATCACAATTATAGGAATAATTTTTAGACAAAATTATATAATGGAAATTAATTTTGTCAATAATCCTTTTTTGGAACGATTTTTGTTTCACATAGAGATATTTATTCTTTTTATGTTAGCTAGCATTCATTGGTATTATCTATTCTATAATATCCAAAAAAGAAATTATGTTTATATAATACCATAAAGCCTCATTAAGAAATATATGATCAATACACCTTTATAATAGATGTGATAAATATATATTTTTTATTATGTTGACGATTAAACCATTAATAAACTTTTACCTTTGTGAGGTTTAGAGATTCTAATATTATGTCATAATATAATATGTAGAAAAATAAAAATATTTAATAGTTAGAAGTTTATTATCTTGTTTTATACTTTAATTTAATAAAAATTTACATTGGATGAATAACCACAATAGGATCTGATATCATTGACAACAAGATAATATTTCTTGTATTTAATAGTTATATAATGAAGTTATTATTAATTATAATGCACACATTCATAGTTATGATAATGTATATTTTTAATTTTTTTCACCGAGACATGGGCTAATAATAAACTGAAATTTTTTTTAGAAGGAAATACATGTTGCCTTTATAGATAACTTCTAATGGGTAAAAATTTATCCAAATATGTTAAAAAATATAGTTACTTTTATTGAAACAATTTTTTTTGGAGTTTTAATGTATTTATTATAGAAAACAAGAGATAAATATTTCATCTATGAATAATGTATTATAATTTTATGAAAATAATTTTTTAACTACAATGTTGTGAATGGATTGTTCCATTAGAGAACATATGTGTATTTTTTATAGATAAATTTCTATTAATATTTCATATGTAAAGTATATAAATAATTTTTTGAACACATCTTTTCTGAAAACTATTTTTCTAGTGAAAAATAACAACAATTATTCGATGTATTTGAAAATATAATGTTTTATTATGAATGTATAATAAATAAAAAATATAGAAAAAAACTATTAAATCTATGAGTCAATCTATATTGTGGGTCATGATTCCTTCACAAGTGATTCTGAATCAATGTAACATTATTCTTTATTGGGGATGACATAATAAAATGTTCCATATTACTATTACAAACATAACTAATAATAAAATTTAACCTATGTATCAAATAATTCATGAATGGAATGGTTGGTGAACATATATTCATATCTATTGTTTTGAATTTTAAGTGTATATTATCTTAAAAAATTTAGTACTATATTGGATGTAGGTTAATCATATTATAATGAAATGAGATTTTGAATCCTTTAAATCGATACTATCTTCAATAGATTTGAAACATAATACACCGATATAATGTAAAACAGGTCAAAAATGAATCATAAAATACTAAAATTTCATGAAGAATATAATAATTATTAAATAACAATATTATAAATAATTAAAATAATTACATATTCTTTTTTCAATTTAAATAGGATTCCCTTTGAAAACCAACTTAAAAAAGGTAATGTATTTTATGTTGTCAAATTAAATTGATCAGAGATTAAATTTTATTATAGAGAATATTTATAATTATAATCTAATACTTAACCATTAAATTAATAATAAATTTATCTTAAAATATATTAATGACATATGATGTTTACAAATGTCATTTTTATAAAATCATTATTATTTATATTTTTTATTTACATATAAAAGATAAATATATTAATTTTAGAATTTTATATAGTTGAAATAAATTTAATTTATGTAATCATAATGTAAAAAATATATTTATAGGGTTTTTAATAAAATTCACAAATAATTGATTTTTAGGGGAATAATTAATATATAGTTTTTACCTAAATTTTATCTTTTATTAATTTATAAATACACAAAAAAGACATATAAGTTTATAAAACATATTAATTGATAAAATATTCATATAATTGGTAAAAATTATATATTTTTTAAATATCATTCGGTATTTATAATGCCAACGTTTAACATTTTATGAACCCAACAAATATTTTATAATAAAAATAGTTTTTCATATTTTCTTTAAATGAAATATTATTATGGTAAAATTTGATTTTGGATTGATCATAAATCCACATATATTTTATTAGTTTAATAATAAAAAAATTTATAAATAAAATCCAAAAAATTGATAATTTTATATTATAATAATTTTTTTATCTTATAAATAAGCATTTTCTAATTATATGTTTTCATGCATTAATTACATGAATAATAAAAATAAATTTTTATTACAGGAAAAATTTTATATAAGAAAATTTATTCCACATATTCAATAAAATGACTAATGTTTCTTAATAATTGAAATTTTATATTTATTCGTAAAAATAAATGAATCTGTTAAAAATTAGAAACTTTGTTAAAAAATTGTAAAATTGAACACACTAAAAACAAGTAATATAAAAATGTTTAAAACTTGTGTTAAAATTTGTTTTTGAATTATTATTCTACCTATATAGACCCACTAGATTTCCTTCCATTTTGGAGTCTTCTTGAAAAGTGAAACATTTTCTCTCTTTATGGTATGTTGAAATATTTAAAAAATTTCCATTCAGACCACTTAAAAAAGGGGCATCTCACCACAACTTCAAGGCCACTCCCATAAAAAAATTTACTTAAAAATATTCTCATTATCCTCAACTTCTTTCCATATTCATTATTATTCACTCTTTGGTCATATGATATTTTCTTAAGACCTCCATTTTCCTGGAATCATTTAATGTAAACCAAAGAACTCATTAAGTGTACTTTTTTCAAAACACATTTTTTTTTATTTTTTACTATCTGATAACTAATTTTATAATTTATATATAATTGCGTCATATTTTTTATACAAGATTTTATTATTCTATTTTAATAAAAAGTAAATGAATTTCCACATTTTAAATTACAAAAAATAAACAGTTCTTCGTGCTTTGTGTAGAATACTACCCCAATGAGGCAACAACATCCATTATTTTAACATAACCCAACCTCACTGGTTGTAATGGTGAAATTTAAGAATAAATATAACAAATAAAATATAATTATGATAATTAATAGAATAATCAAAATATGCCTTCTTTCCCTCTAATTCATGAGGAAATAACAATGTTAAACATGTGTTGTGTATACTACCACATCCACAAAGTTATACACCTCATTATTCATCTAGATTAATTATAATTTATTAATATATATACAAATATTATTCTTCAAATTACAATTTATTAAATTATTTTATTAATAATTTTTAATAATGATATGATGTATAAAATAACTAGATTGATAATCATATTCATCCATTAATTAAGGTATGTTTTAGTTTGGCCAGGTAGAACCACTTACATAAAAAATGCCATCAAATAATATCATGAATGGCTATGTGAAATTAAATATTTAAAATTAATTTTACATATTATAAAATAGATATATGATATTTTAAATTTAATGGTTACATAAATTTAAATGTAATTAATTAATATATAATTATTAGTTTGTTGAAAATAACCGAAACATTATTATTGTTAGTTTTCTTCTATTAGAACCCACCCCCAAAACTACCTTAGAATGTAATTACAGCATTATAAATAATTATAATAGAACAATTAAGGAATAATTTATAATATTCTAACTATTAAATTTTAGGTAATAATGAATAAAAACACTTCTATTATGAATCTAGTTCAAAATAAACATGATTACTCTAACATGGTATTGAATATAAATAAAAACTAATTAATATTCATGTAGAAAATGATTTAAAATGATGTATATATATATTAATATGTTTTTTAAATTCTTTATCAATATATACATGAGATTTATGATATTTATTGGATGTTAAGAAATATGGTATGGTGTTTTCTTGTCTCATCCCGAGATAAATACTTCTCATTATAAAAATATTTTTCTATGAAATGAGATATATATGCACATGAGCCTCATCTTGGTTGGTGAGGACTCTTACATTAATCGACACGACCCGAGATCAAATCTAGGTGGAGGTATAATTTTTGAGGCACTGTAGCATGTACTGTTTGGGGGAACTGTGCATTACTGTATAAGGAACTATAGCGGGCACTGTTTAGAAATGTAGTAGCTGATAATTATCCCATGTTTTGGCCATTGGGCCACCAATTTTTTCATCGAGTCCTTGAAAGAATTTCGGCCACCCAAGACTTCAGGATAGTAAGGCCTTCAGGCCACCTCAAGGCCTTCGACCAACCTTGAAATGCAGATTAAAACTAGACAATCTTCAATGAAGAAGCTCTATAAAGAGAATGAGCAAGGAGATTTTCCCACAGTAGAAGCCACACAGATTGCAAGAATGAGAGGGTATGCCACCTACTTTCGAGGCATGCATGTTCATGCACGGGATAGCCTAGACGAACAACCAAGAGAAGGTGGTGAGGTGATTTCTTGATATAGATACTATGGGGGATCAGATCCAAATATTTAGTCTAGGTTGTAAATAATTATTGAAGCCTACGTGAAATTAATTCTCTATGGCCTATGGTCCTTGAAATACTTACTCATACAGGCCTTGTTAGGGTTCCACCTCACCCCTAGAAAGGTGGATTATCAAAATCAATATAAAAATGAAGGCCTTTGGTCACTTGGATTGAGGTATATATTTCCCATAAATATATTTTGTGTCATTGTTTCATTATATTTCATTATTTTATAATTTTATATTTTATGTTCATTCTTTCATTATATTTTTAAACAAAAATGACATAAAAGTTTTGGGGTTCTACGTCCCAAATTGAATGTCATTATACATTTTTTTAACTTTCATGATGATATACATTATAAGGTACTAATAATACAAAATGAATATTTTTTAACTTATTTTTATTATTTTTATGATCAATATCATTATATCAATTAAATTTATACTTTTGTAATGGATAAAAATGTGGAAAGTATTTTTTTGAAAAAATACTACTCAAACCGTATGGGTTTTGTTTCTTTTCTTATTTTACAATAGAATCTGTGTTTGAATTTTAATAAATTTGGTTAATATGAATTATTCATAAAATATCCAATCATTTTCTTTGTATGATCACTGTTTTCTTCATATACCCTCAAAATTGCATTTCCCCTTGACTAATATTTTACCCGAACAATTTCTTGTAATATATTCTTATAGTGACTCTTTTTCTTCCTTAGTAACCACTATTTTATATATCCATATTCAAGGGATTATTTTTAAAAATACCTTATATGTATCTTAATATTGAATTAATATAATTTATACAAGTTTTTATTTTTCTAAAAATAATCTAAATAAATTTTTACAATTTTCTGTGTAAATTATTTTTAGCAGAGTGTTAGAAACATATCATATGACCTTTCCCATAAAAATATATAATTTCAATATGTTTTTCGATTTACATGAAACTATATATAAAAATTTTAATTTTCTTTAAACGAATTTATTTTATCCATGTGTTATAAAATATATGTTTAAAACTTATTACAAAAATAATGAATGTTTTTTACTTCCAAATCACATTTTTCCAAAAACTATAAAAAAGTGTTTTACATAGAATTAATTAGTATTTTATATATTTTATAAATTTATATGGACATTATTTAAATGATAAAATATATAATATTTATTGATATGACTTATAAAATATCATTTTGTTTTAAAGTAATTGTTAATCACTGCATTTTCCTTGCCTAATCAACTTTGGTGAGTAATCACAACTATTCTTCAAATGCATTTCCTATGTGAATTCAAAATCATTTAGTTCTATGATTTAAGGGTTTTCACCTGAAATCCCAAAATTTTCTTATTGATTAAATTATTATTTAACCCATATACCTTTTACCTATATGGTGAAAATATGATACACATTATTCTCATGGTTAAAGGTTATTTACCAGTAAATGTTTTTAATATCATTGGAGTCCGGTTTATTTTCCAGGGTTATATCTTGTAATAATTATTGATGGAATTGTTAATCTTTTCATTTTATGGTTCTGGTTTTATATTATATTAATGAATCTATTTATTTGTGTCTTATTCATTATTAAAGAAACCCATTTTTTCTACGGTTTCTTGGTGATGTGTGGAATGAATCCAATTTTCAATCCCATGTGTTATTTATGATATGATACATCATTATTTTCAAGTGAATCATATAATAATGGATGAATTATGTGTGGTTCCTATATCAGCATTCAATTAATTGGATAAATTTTTATATCCCGTGAGATAAAAATTAATGAGTTTATTTTACTTGTTTGAAATCTTGGTCACTGATGGTGGGGATTATAAAATCAATGTTTTCGTATATTAATGTTTGTTCAATATTTGAATGATTTCACAAAATTAATTTATTCTAAAGACTATTTTATTCTCTCATGAACTATATTTATTAACTCATTTTAATAAATTCATACATTTCACTCAATTTGTTATGATAATATTTTTCTCATGATTTATTATCTACAATTTATTATGTTTTTTTTATTACGTATCATGATTATAACCAATTATTCAATTTTTGATCACTAATTATATCAAGTTTTTTTTAAATATTTCTACTCTGATTGGGCATATGATCTCCCCCTTTCTTATGTTTCAATATACATAGGTTATAAGGATTTTTATAGATTATTATACATCTATAATTTGTCTAGTGTGGCTAAATTATATAGATATATACACAAGTATTGTAAAATAAATTTTATATATAGTAAGTACTCAATGACACTAATCCATTTTTGGGATTATGTTTTTATTTTGTGAAATATGATTCTTAAATTATAAAACTAGTGTAACATAAAGATATGTTTATATTGGGTCACTTTAGTTATCATTAGATAATGGATTAATTATTCTTTTAGGATTATATTAGTTCTCTTTTGGGATTAAATTTATAAAACTCTATTGAAAACCATATGAATAATTTAAATTAAATTAGGGGATTAGGTTAAGAAGAATGTGATAATAGAACTTAAGATTAACATGTATTAAAAATTATAGTATTAAGTTGAACCAAAGGTATCATATGTTAAAAAAACATCCATGTGGGGAGATATATTAATATAGATGCGTTAATATTCATATTATTGATATAATCATAACCAATTTTGATTTTAGTATTTCTTTGAAATATGATCCCAAATATGATGCCGAGAAGGTATTTATCTCAAAAACATATTGTATTATAATAAATCAAGGAACCATATATAAATTGTTAATAAACATAGTATAAGCATATTATGATGTAGAAAGGCGAGTTTCACAATCTTACATAAGTTAGTGAAGTTGATATCTTAATATAAAATAAATCTTTATACTCTTTTATACATTCATTTTTGAGAGATATTTAACAATTAAATGCTAGAATTGTATAATATTTATACTGATTATATTAAATATCTAATTATTTATCTTCAATAGAATATATTTAAAGGGTTAAAAAATTATAATAATTGATATAAAAAACATTGAAAAGTGATTTTATGGAAAGGATATGATTTTAGAGATAACTATTAAGGAATAAATTATTTAGGTAATATATGATGTGTTTTCAGATAATATAGGGTGTATTGTTTTTATAAACTTAATTGAGAATGTATCGATAACCTTGGGTCAAAATATTTATTCGGGGTATTCTTGGAAATTTTAATCTCATTTTTATGATTTTGGTATGTATTAACTAGTGTGTGGTTTAATGACATAATGATTCATACTATATGGGGTTACAGATAGTGGTAATTTAAAAAATAATTATTTTAATATGGTTTAATATCATTGAGATTTATATAGTTTTTGAAAGTGTATATTTTGAAGAATGAATAATTAGGTTATATACATACATTTGTATATGATTTTGTAAAGATTAATATTGTTTGAGGAAAGATAAGTGAATGAATATATACTTATAGACTAAGTTTGATATCATAGTCGAATTGATATTCCAATTGATATGTATGTTATGTATGTCATTGATTATATCCAATTAGTCAGAAATAATTAAAATCAAAATGATTTAATTTATTTAAGGGGGGATTGAATATAAAGATCCATGATTTTGGATTCAATAGATTGAAACTATCTTTGAAATATTTTTGTCTCACACACCAAAATAAATAATTCAACACCCAAATAAAAAGAAACAAAACATATTAAAATTACATAAAATTAAAATAATTATTAAAATAAATAAAATTTTCAATTTTTATAATTCTATATTTTTATTTTTATTTTAAAAAGGATGTCATTCGAAAATACATTTTTTAAAAAATATATAGCATATTACATTAATAAATCAAAATGACTATGATTACATGTTTATTATAGGTAATATTAATATTTCTATCCTAACATTTCAAAATTATATTATTTGTACATTTATGTAAAATATGATTAAATACACTTGAAGTTTAAAAAGTTCTTTTTTAACAAATATTGACTTCCTTTATATTATTAATTTTAATTTTAAAGAAAAATTCAATATTTTATAAATTCAATATTTGGAATAATAATCATTTATAGGAAAATCATGTCAATATTATCTGAAGATAAATTTGTTTTAATTTATTTGAAAATTTTAATTTTATGATGAATAATGAAAATACTCTTCCTAACAAATTTCTATATTTTATGAAATTATTCTTATATAAGAAAGGCCTAGAAGAATTTAAAATAAATCAATGGATAAAATGTGTATCTACGGAGTATCAAAGTTAATTTTAATTACCTTTCTAAAATTATAAATCCAATTTTTAATACTTTTTGAACTTAATTAGTATTTTCTAATAAAAATATTTTTGGTATTTTACATTAATTAATAATTATTTTTGGAAAATTTCATTTTTTTCATTGATATGATATTCACCAATCATTTTATTTATAATAAACTAATTTATTCCATTAAAACAGTAGTTATTTAAAATTTTATTATACACCTAAATTATAATGATAAAAAACAATTTCATAAAAATCTATTTTTACATGTTACATTCCATAATGTTATAATAATGTTTTATTAAATATAATATATATTTATGACAAAATTTATTAAATATTTTAAATAATTAGTAAAGAATTGTTTAATAAATAATACAATATTTTTTCATTAGAAATACATTTCGTTAGTAAAAATTAGTTACCACAGAAAAACCAAATTGGTAAAAGTGAAAATAATAATATAGAAATAGATAAAAGAATGTTTTAAACATGTGTAAAAATTAATTTTTCAGGTATTTTAGACCATAAATCAACCAAAAATATAATATTAAACATTTTGGAGTCTTATTTTTATATGGAACATATCCTCTATTTTTTAAGTTGAAATATTTATAAAAATGTCATTTTCATGGCTTATATAATGGGCCTCTCACCACCCCTTCAAGACCAATCTATATATTTGGCATCCACCGTTAAATATACCAATGATCATTCCTTTATAATATAATTCCATATCGTTCATCCCTTGGTCAAAATCTATTTTCTTAAGACTGCAATTTTAAGGTGTCATCCAAATGAAATCCCAATTATTAAACATAAGTACATGATTCCTTAATTATTTTCCTTTTTATTAATATACAAAATATAAATTTATAATTTTTATATATTGAATATAAAATATGCATGAATAATATATTTTATTATTCTAATGTTATAAAATTAATTATCCTTAACCTTTTATATCAATAAAAACAAAATCCCCATTCATTTGTAGTGAGGACTACGACCTACACAAAGTGATGACTTCTATTTTTTACTAACAACTATATTAATTGGTAATAATTGTGAAATTTAAGAATTAATCTGACATAAATATTATAATTATTATTCTGAAAAAAAAAATTATAATATATCATTATTCGCTTTTATTATTTTGAATTGAAAACAATAACTATGTATTATATTGACTACTACATCCACCAGGTAATGAATATCATTTTTTTAACCTGTTTCATTAATGATTATTAAAACATCATAAAAATGAATGTTATTAACTACTATATAAAAATAAAATTTAAATTAAAATATGATGGTCAATAAAATATGAAAATTTAACATTATATATTTTATTAGGGAAATTTATATGTAATATATTCTATATAAGGTTTAAAAATAATCATATGTGTTTTCTAGGCATGATATAAAAATAATTTTTATTTTAAGAATTAAATGAGTTTGTTTTATAAAATGTAGTTTTACTAACATTTTGTTGGCGAACCAGTTTTAAATCTATTTTTAAACATTTATATTTTATATTTGACATAATAAACTTATTTATTAGTTTATGGAAATAATAATTAACCTTCGTTAAAATTTTCTTATTTTTCTGATGAAATTCTTATTTTAATGAATACTGAAAAATACTACATTTTAGTTCAAAACTACCTCTTTATCTAATTCATTTATATAGTTAGTTTATATTTTTAATTATTTTTAATGTTTAATATGATTTTTTTCATAATTTAATCCAATTTAAGACATTAGATTTATTTTCAAATTTCAATTGGACATAAACACATGTCAATCTTTTTTATAGTTTTTCTTCTTACGAACCTGCTTTCTGGTATTGACAATGGGAATAAATTTTAAATTAATTAATGAAACATATATGTTTTTAATTTTGGAAAATTAAATACATATTTTGAATTATAGGGTCCAAAATTTGTAAATATGTACCTTTTATTTTTGGACATTATAAATAGTATCTTCCTTAATTATTTTTTATTTACCACAACAAAAGGGTTCATTAGTTAAAAAAGGGTAAATATAAAATTAACATAATATAAAACTAACCAAACACATGTAGTAATATTATCAGATGACTCATGGGAAACCATTAAAATCCTTATGATGTCCTTTTGGAATAGGGGATCCATTTGGGTGTGAAAATGACATGTTATAAAAATTAGTTAAAATTAAAAGGAAATTTGATATACACATATATCTTTTTACTAAAACAATTTTAAGGTGGGTTTATATAATTGATAATTTTGACAACAAATTTTCATTAAAAATATAATAACATTTACTAAATCCTTTTATATTATTTATAATTTTTAGACATTAAATAAATAATTTTATTTATGACACAATGATGATAAAATGATTAACTTATTAACAAAGTATTCAGTTATATGATATAATAGATGTTAAAATAAATTTTATATGAAAATTTTTATTCCATAAAAGAATTTTATGGATTCTTATAAGATTTTATATTTTAGTTAATGTGTTTTTTTCTAATCAATATGGTTTTTCTTGATTTAACGATATTCAACTACAAAATAGTGGCAACATTGACCTGAATGTGTTTTTAAATCAAAAACTATTGTATTAAATGGTATTATAATAATAAAAATCTAATATTTGTCCAAATCACTTAGTTAATGTTTCAAATTTCATTAATTATCATGTTTTTATTCAGTTGGAAATTTATTGTATGTATATTGACTATATACTGGAAAAATCCAAGAAGAAATGGTAAGAGTTAATTTATCTATCTAGGGGTTAAATCCAAAAGATAATCTTAAACATAAGAATAAAATTTGTCAAAAACCTAATGATTGGGAGGATATATACCCGTAATCATATTACCCTTGAAGTATATAACTTCGGTGATAGTATATTTCAAAATTAAATATATAATAAAATAACATTTCAGGACATTCCAAAAGTTCCCCTCCTCCCTCTTATAAAATTCCACCACATCTACCAATGTAGACACACCAATAAATACCCTTCTATCACCATAATTGTGCTCAAATAATATAAAAAAATCCATGAAATCCTCCAAGATTCCAAACATTGGGTATAAATCCATCTTATAGTGACCTTTTGTGCAAATCAAAAGGAGTTACTTGAAAAAGAGGATGTTATTTTAACACCTCTTTCAAAATTATTTTCTTCATCTACTTCATATTGTTATATTTTTCCATAATAAAGTAATAATTAAAGAATTTAATAAATTATAATATTTTATTATAATTATTTTTCAACAGTATACCCTCATGTATCTTTACTACAAATAAATAATATCACCATGTGTTTGAATGTAACAGAAACCATCTCCAAGTCGTGGTGTAATTTTTTATTAAAAAATAAGTAATTTCTATATGAATAATGATGATTATCATGGATTTAAAAACCTAATATATAATTATAATTATTTTATATAATTAATATAACATTCAATTACAATCCTTTTAACTATAAGTGACAGATATCATCCCTCGACCGTAAGTACGACCCACTAACTTCAGGATGCGATGTTATTCAATCTGTATGTTATTAATTATAACATGATTACATACATGAATGGACTGAATAGATAAGACATATATTATAAAAATAACATTACATAAATGATATAACTAAAAACTATGATGTGAAACATGAAGTTATCTGAAAAAACTTGATTAGGAACATAAAGCAGTTAATATCCGAATAACGAGTAATAATGAAATGTTACCCACAAACAAATTATAATATAATCATATATTATTTAATAAAAATGAATATGATTCTGGAATAATTCAATAAATGTTTTTAATTCAATATATATGAGTTTTAGATTCAGTTGAAGGATATCTGACCTATGGTACGTGAAAATCTTGCAATCTAAATTTCATTAGAGAGTGTTTATATCAGGGGTATATTTATAATACATGTCCATGTTTTCTAAATATGTTTTCTTAAAATTTTTACTATACACTTATAAATGTTTAAATTAATTTTTACTCATTTTTATTTTTAATACATGGTTTGGAAGGAATTTTTCATTCATTTTCCATATGAGGTACTTATTTATTTCACAAAAAAATGTATAAGGTGATTATTCTTTTACATATAAGACATGAATTAATTAATATGATTTCATAATGCCTTATTTACATGAAGCATCCATTAAAATAACTCTTATGTATTTTCAATTAAATTGTTCTCTTTAAAAATTTTGTGGCAATTTGAGAAAAGAAATTATTTTTGAAGAAGATAGAATTTTTTCTTCAATAATTAATTTTAAAAAAATGTATCCAAATTACCATCCATAAAAGATGAAAAAGGGTTATTTTTATATCCCAATAATTATTTTTATATGTATTATGTTATTATGGAATGATATTTTATAAGGATTATGATGGAATGAAGTATTAGAAACCCATTTTTTCTCCAGGATATGCTATGATGAATGGTTTATGTTTTTGTGCATCATATAAGAATGATATATTTATTAGATGGGTAGGACCTATATATCCCCCAATGCATTGGGTAAAGATATATATGTCATGATATATACATAACTAAATAGAAATTAAATACAGTTAAGTAATACAAGGATGAGATGACAAGAATATCCAATTTAGTATTATAGGGATAGAACGAGGTGTGAAATTGGTTCTGTAATAGATTGTGTCTATAATGATGGTCTTGGATATGAGACTTATATAATATTGAAATGATTTTTGATTATTATGTTTTTCCACATGTTGATGTTTTAATCTAATTCTACGTTATCATGATTAATGTTCCTTTATGATTTATTCCTTACGTACTACCACGTTTTATTTCATAACTTGGGATTTTTGACATTCAAATTATATCTTCATGTTTTTAAATTCTAATGTTTATATCTTGTATTATTTTTTAAATGATTAACAATAAATATAATTTGAACTCAAAATTTTCATATTTTTTAATTTCTACAGTATATAAATAATGGTTTTGGGAAGGATAAATAATGGGGAAGATCATTAGGGGATGTGTTGATGATGTTTCACTATGTTTGAAGAATGTGTTGAGATATTGAAAAGACAGTAAACTGATACGATCTTTGGGAATCTATTTGGGTAATGAATTAAGAATCTTGAAAAAGAAATTTAATTTCTATGTACATCATTCATGTGTAATTAGAGATGGTATAAATGTGATGGTTTAGTCATCCATTGGAAACTATGATGAAAAAACCATAGTTAAATCCATAGTGATATTTATGAGGATATGTCTAGTGATTTCATAAAGATAATTCAAGTATAAGATACTGTTATAATATTTTTGTGATAATAATGACTAGATTAGTTTTAAATAGAAGATTTAATAGAATGAAATAATATAATTAATTTAACCAACTTATGAGTCTTTGAAATGTATTTATGCCACTTTTCTTTCCAGTCTCAGTCAATATCCAAAATAACATAAACCATAGTTAATCATTGACTATTAAAAATTGTTAATATTATGGAAATTATAAAGACATGATTCTTATGTTGAAACATCAAATAAGTGAATCATGATGATGGTATGAGTATTGGTCATATTTATATGAATAAAGTGATTTTAAATAGCATGTGAAAGGAATGTGAATTTCGTCCAGTATTGTTTATATTAAACCTAACATGTATGAGGTTGAGAAATCATAATGCTTGATTCATAATTTATGAAACATGTTGATGATGTATCTTGAGTAATGGATTAATAAAAAGTTCTATGATTGAAGATTATATGTTTCTAAATTTAAATATTATGTTTTATGAATCATTAAATATATAATTTTTTTAATTATATGTTTTTCATTAAGGATTGGAAATGATATGTTGAATAGTTTTGATGTGCTAAAAAGTGAATTAAGCCTAAGGGGATATAAATTGAGAACACATGATTGATGGAAAGATAACACAAAATATTTCCATTATGTTATGATAAATTATTTTCGATAATTATATATTGGATTTGAGATAATGAACTGGATAATTCTTATTTCCTGGGAAATAATTATGAAGTTGTTGATAACAGGGTTATCTTACAATGGATGAAATATAAAACCTTTTGTGATGTAAGTAAAAATCCAATATGTTTTGTGAAAAGAAAAAATGCATGTTTTCAATAATAATAAATGATAATTTCGGTTATTACCTTGACATCAGATAATAATTATGTATGTGCTCAAATTTTCAGAATGTGACCAGCCATATATACCTTATAATATATGGGGTATAAATGATTTTCTATATTTCTCAACCTTTTTCTAGAGTTTTGTGTTTTAATCATTACTATGGATTGTTAGGTTATGAAATGTTTTGATTTTTTTTTGTTAAAAATACAATGATTATTGTTAGAATAATGTACTATCTCACTATATATAGACTTATAAAATTATGATAACATGTGCTTATCTTTTTGTTGATACATATTGATTGAACTATAATTATATTTATGGATCCTATGATTTGATAGAATGTTAAAATTGAAAAATGAAACATCATTTATTTGAATTATAGATGATTTGAAAATTGTTTATGGAATGAACAATGGTGACACTGTATTGAAATTAAGTAACCATTTATTCTAATTCTCCTCAACATTAGGGAATGAATCTTAAAAAACAATAATGATATCATATTAACTTCTTATTCGAGGAATTATATGTTACCTTTAATCAAATCAAATTTATGGGTTTCTGGTTGTTAGCTTTCTCCAATCCTTGTCTCTTATCCTTATCCATAAGAACTATCAATCAAAATAATATGGTTATATTTTTCTTTCATATACATGTTTTCACGTACCACCAATGTTCCCCCCTTGTGGAAACCCATTGACGAGTTACTTTGGGTATCCATAATGTTTTTATATTTCTTTTTATAAAATATGTTTTGGAATTTTATTTTACAATATGGGTTTCAATTAATTAAACATTCAAGTATTATTCCTTTTAAAACCCCAAAAATTATTTAGAGAGAAATTAATTTTAAAGGGATAGAATATGACACCCTATGATTTTATGAGACAAATTCTTTTTAATTTCTTTAATTTATTATGTTGTACACTAGACCAATATTACCTTAACCTATATGAAATATCGTATTATCTTGTAGTATATAAAAAATGATTCTTGGATTTCATTCCTTACTGAGTATAAGTTATAACTAAATATTTTAACCTATTCATTATAATGGAAAATAGGAATGGTATTAACATCATTCTAAATAACAAATTGAATTAAAATTAGCAAGCTTATTAAATAATAAAATCACTGTTAATGGATTTTATTAGTGAAATATAAATGTAATATAATAAATAAAATGTTTAAAAATTATATAATAAATTGTATAGTAATGATATACAAAAAAATTAAATTTTACATATAAAATGAGTGTTTTTCTAAAAATGTAGTTTTCCTACCAATTCATGTAGAACCTATTCTAAATCATGGTTTTTACTAGTTTAAAATTATTATTTGTTGTAATAAACATCTAATTTTGTAATATTGGCATCATAATTATTATATTCCGAAATGTGGGTATTTATATGACGAAATTTCTATTTTAATGAACAGTGAAAAATAGATCATTTAAATTAAAAAATGCAATTTTTTATTATTTATTTTTATAGTTTGATTATATATTAATCAGTTTTAATGTGTAATTGGATTATTTTATTATCATTTAACCAAATTTTTGTATTTGGATGTAATTTCACTTTCAAATGGGATATAAAGGAAATACAATATTTAAATAGTTTTAACTTATTGAAACACTACTTTCTGGTTATAACGACAAGAAATAATTTTAAACTTATCAATGAAAATTCTGTGTTTTGAATTTTAAAACATGGATTCCATATTTGGAATAATAATTTTAAAATTTTGAAAATAAGTACCTTTTATTTTTGTACATAATGAATTATAACATTACTAATTATTTGTAATTTACAATGGCTAAAGGGTAAATTAGGTCAATAAGGGTAGATATAATATTATAATAATGAAAAATCCCATAAAACATGACCTAATATTATATTATGATTAATGGGTTACCAAAAATATCTTTTTCCAAAACATTTGTCATTTGGGATCCAATTTGGTTTGAAAATGAATTGTTATAAAAATTAATTTTAACTAATAGGAAATATAAATAAACATGTATCTTTTTATAAAAATAATAAGTTGGGGTTATATAATTAATATATTTAACTATATATATTAACTAAAAAGATAATAATATTTCATTAATCATGGTATTTTATTTATAAATTTTTTAAATTAAATAAATAAATTTATTTATGACACAATGATGAAGTATTGATTACCATATTATTGAATGATACAAATAAATGATATTATAAGTATTAAAATAAATTTAATTTAAAAATTTTTATTCCGTCCAAAAAATTTTAAGATTATAAGGACATTATACCTTGGATTAATTTAGATTTTTTGATTCGATCATGTTTTTATGGTTTTAATCAAAATAAATTACTTAATAATGTCAAAATTAACAAAAAAATGGGTATTTTAATTTAATATTATTTTATTAAATGATATAAAAGTCATAAAAATATAATATTAGGACAAATTAATAAGATAATTTTATAAATTTCATTAATTATACACTTGAAGTTATCCTGAAATTATATACTAAATATATTGAAAATATATCTTATAAATACAAGAAGATATGGTAAGAGTTAATTTATTTAACTAAGGGTTAAAGCGAAAATATAAGTTTAGATTTGTTATCTTAAATATATTAAAACCTATTGGATGAGTGGATATGGACCCATACTCATCTTATCCAGGAAATATATCACTTTATTGCTATTATATTTCTAAAATAAATTTATAATAAAATAATATTTCAAGACTTTCATATAGATCCCCTCCTCCATCTTATAAATGACCACCACATCTACCCACTTACTCACACCTTTAAATCACCATGGATCGCCCAAATTAAACTCCAATAATCCCATATATTCCTTCCCATCCTTCTAGAGACCAGCCTTTGGTCCTAAATCCATCCTATATAGTTCTTTTGTTCAAATCAAAAAGAAATATGAGAAAAATAGTTATGGTTTTATCAGCTCTTTCAAAATTCATATCTTCTTCTACATCGACATATTCTGTTTTTTCCATACTAATATAATGATGAAAATAACTTCATAGTTCATTGATTTTATTATAATTATTTAAAAATATTATACATCCTATTATTCATTCTATGAATAAAATTATCACCATGCATCTGTACATATGGCTTACCATCTCCATGACATGGTGTAATTGTTTATTAAAGAGTAATTAATTTGGATTTGTATAATAATGCATTTTATGTATTTATATAAATAATATATCATTATAATTATTATTTATAATTTATATACCATTCAATTTCATACTGTTTAATCATTAAGTGAATGATATCATCGCTCGTGCGTACGTACAACCTACCGTCTCTATGATGCGAAGTAGTTTATTTAAAATGATATTCATTAAAACATGATTATATAAATGAATATAATAAATAAATATTATATTTATTATACTAATATAATTCAATAAATAATATAACTATAATATATGATGTATAACATTAACTTATCTGAAAAAACATCCATAAGAACATGAAGTAGTTAATATAAAAATAACAAGGGGCAATTAAATATAACTAACAAATAGTTGTTAAAATAATAATATAATATATAATAAAAATTACTATTATTATGGAATAAGTCAATATCATTATTTGAATAATTAAACAATTTTTTTAGATATATATGAATGATATAAAACCTACCGTAAGTGACAATTATTTAATCTCATTTTTATCTCAGATTGATTATACAGGGGGTATATTTAAATCCTTGTCCATGTTTTCTAAAAATGTTTTCAAAAAAGGATTAATGTTATTATATATATATATAATAAATGTTGTTTTAACCATATTTTACATTTATTAAAGGGTTTGGAAGGAGTGTTTCTTTCATTTACCATACAAGGAACATTTTTACTTCTCTAACAAATTTACATATAGAATGTTTATTTAACTTATATATCATTAATAGATTCTGACTCATTCATAATGACTTATTTCCATGATGATTCCATTATAATATTTCCATAATATTTTCAATTAAATTATTTTCTATAAAAATTTCATGTCATTTTTAGTTAACAAAACATTATTGAAGAAGAAATAATATTTTCTTGAATAATTAATTACAAATATTTTATAAAAATTATTTTCCTTATAATAAAAAAAGGGTTAGGGTTTTATTCCTATTGAAAATTCTACTATATTATATTCTTTTAAAATAAGAAATAACAAAATTATATTAAATTAATAATAATAGTAAAATATATAACATGGAATTTTCATTGTGATTCTCATATGGAACACAAAATAATCACACTAAAAAATTACATTAGCAACAAATAAATGGGTGAAAACCTAACTTTTATTACCCATTCACTAATACAGTGAAAACATATAATACAACAACTCATTTGAAAAATTAACTATGAAATTAAAAAGCCCTATTTATTTACAATCCATGTGCTTAGAATTTTATTTTGGAACAAAGATAGATTCAAATTATGAAAATATTATATGAATGATCCATATAAATATTTGATGTGGATATTCTAATGAATTGATGTAGAATACCCTTCCAATGTTACTTGAGTTTATCCTATAATATCTTTAAGGGAATTCCTAAACCCCACTAGCATGTGAATAACACTTGATCATCAAATGAAAACTAGAGATAATAATTTCATGTAAAATGAAAAGAAAAAAAATGGAATATACATATACGAAACATAGATAACAATTTGTATGAATTAACATGACAAATTTTAGTTATATATAATTAGCTCCAATGGTTGTGATACAATATGTATGAAAACATCAAGGTAAAAATAACATGTTCCACATTCAATAACCCAATAGGGGAATCATTATTGGAAATAATAACTCTATGGGATAAGTGGGAAACATCCCATTATCTGACCACTATTTTGCCAACCCCCAATATGGAAAACATCACTGCCTAATTATTACAACTTTCATTTTCATGCATCAAAATACAATAATTCGTATACACATTCTTGAGAAAATATTTACGGTGTGGGATAATTAGGCTGAATAGGGCCTCACCGAGGTTTTACAAATCATGTCTCTATATACCAATCACAATATTCATAGTTTTATGAAACGAGCAAAATTATCACATAAATACATTTTATCATAAGAATGGTTAAAATTTTACTTTTTTATATAGTAATATAACAATTCATGTAAAATAGTTTTAATGAATAAAACCTGTAATGCATCACCATTTGTTTTAAATTTTATCATGTATATAAAATTTGATGATGTAAAAACCCGTAACACAATGGTAAAATTGATAAGTATAAAAACATGCTAGGTTTTCTAGATCACACATGCAATAATGTGGACTAGTTTTACAGCACTTCCCTATGCATATTCATATAATATATATAGTATAGAAGCACCCCAACTTGTGAACCACTCAAAATATGGTCTAACTACAACCTTTGACACATAGTCTAATTATATGTGGAACACCCAATAAATGAACCTCATGAAAAATAAAAACTGATGATTTCTATTACTAAGATTTCCACCTATGTTCCCAATGCTTCATAGTTGTATGCATCTAAAATTGTCTCAAAAGGGATCATAAAATTTCCAAACAAGCCTTTATCAGTAGAAGAATTATTTAAAAACCTATTTTTAAAAACATTTAACAATGATATGATAATCACCTATATTTTACCAAAATAAGGGGAAATTATCATTTATAAAAAATCCCTTATACAATTACAATTTATCCAAAACCAAATCATTCCAAAGAATTTATATAACAATTTTTAAAACCCAAAAAAATTATAGTTCATCCATCATAGGCGATATATTGAACCACCTACCCCAGACTCAGGTTGCACACCACCCAAAATGAAATCCACTAAAACAATAAGGAACATGATATCAATAAAAACAGCCCCTATAATTAATTCTTACATCTCATAATAAAATTCCAAAAATTAAAGTGTCGGTGAAGTGGTTAGATAAACACCTAACTCGAGGGAGGCAAGAATCACACCAAAACTAACCCATGAACCAACCCTCATAATAAATTCACATCAAGGACTATATAACAGATGAATTGAAAAAATATAATGATCTATATATTCTATAAAAATATAACAAAACACTTCAAAAGACAAGATAAATTAATCCAAATAGAAATAGTGATATTTGACTTACAAAATGGAGGCAACCAACAACACTAGATATGAAGGTGTGAAATTGAGCGATCAAGAAAGAGTGTTAACATCCAAATATGATTATAAGGGACCAATTTCTTGAGGGAATGAAATATTTATTAATGGGTTTGTATTTAGGTTTAGAGAATAAAAATTCTTATTGGACATAGTGGATTCACACTATGATTCTGGGTATCAAGATGTGAGTATACAATATTGCATATCGGATGAAATAATATAACAACTAGTTTAAAATTTATGACCCATTGACTTTATGATGTGAATTGAATTCACATACTGAACCTATTTCATGTAATTAAAAATATTCAAAGATTATATAAAGATATACAATAAAATAGTGTGGAAGGTTCGTTGTGTAAATTAAATCTTTTTCTCTTCCCAATAAGTATTCATGTCGAAATGTTATCAACACCAACACCATATAAATCCAAGAAGGATGTTCTTAAAAATTATAAAAGATATATGTTTTACAAGGCTTATATTATATTTCCATAATAAGAATTATTTTCTTGTGAATTCAATTACATAAAGGGTCATCGAGAAGACAGAGGGCCATTACTCCCTCACAAAAATTTTCGACAAATTCTTGTAAGAATCTGATCCATTATGCCACAACATATTGACAAATTGAATTTAATCCCCATGAAAGACATTAATATTAGAATCAATGAACTCAAATTGTTTCTCCATAATAAATTCATCTGGTTCCAAATTAATGTACTTATAATTCAAAACATGAGGAAGATCGGGATGGTATATTCTGAGATGACATCTATTGAAAATAAAATGTATAACTATACATTGAGAAAGAAATGATAATTAAAAAGAATACTACCTCAAAATCTCAGCAACCTAACACTATCCCACTTATCTTATAGCCATATCCCCCTATTTTTGATGTTTACATTGATCAAATCAAGGAGAAAGATTCCAGAAAAATCAACCATGAAGAGAAATCTTCAAAGCATGATGTTGATGAACCACATAATTTTTTTATAAACTCTACATTGTATCTAAGTGTCGAAATATGTCATGAATCCTCCACTATGTCTCCAAAAAAATATGTATTCCAACTAGTGATGGATTACCAAACTCATCCCAATAAATAGGAGACCTACACAGGTCACAATATATATCCTATAAGGGAGCCGTTCTGATATCTGAATAGAAACTGTAATTATATGAATCATAACCATTCCACGATGGAATTACAATGAAATAATGAAATACTACATAAATTTAAAGAGAAAATATTCAATGTTCTGACTATCATGATCTATCTATTCATTCATCTAAAGGAATTTTTTTTACTCAACTTGATATGAGTCCCTATCACTTCTTGGAGACCCTTCCAAAATCAATAAATAAATAGTGGATCCCTATTTAAAACAATAGAATAGGTAACCCCCTGTGTCCTTATAATCTATTTCATGTATAGCATACATAGATCTTCAACATTTTGGGATCCCCAATTAGAATAATGTGATCTGATTTCATCAAAAGATTAATCACCATATAAATTGAATTATTTTATCAAAGAGTATGTATTAATCCAATAAAAAGGTCCATGGACACATTATCCCATTTATAGAATAGAACATGATGTGTTTCACGAAAAAAATTATTTATGATCTCAAACTCTTTCTTTTTATAGGTGTAATAGTGGGATACATAATAAGAAATATTACACTTTACACTCTAAAAAACCATCTCATGTCATAATAAATATTTGTATCACCATGATAGATGGACTATTAATAACTATAATAATCACGAGTCACTAGTATATTAAATAAAAATGTGATGAAAACAAATTTTTTAAAATAGAGAATACCACTAGAGGTGATAGAAAATCTAAAACATTATCCCATTATATATGGTTTTGTTAATTATTTAAATACATCATCATTTACAAGATACTAGATAATAGAGTCTAGGATAGATGATGAAAAATAAAAACATGTCATAACCATACATAAATCACCTCATATGAATACCTTTTAAATTATTAAAAAGATAAATTAGGTCACTTCCTCAATAAATTCCAATACAGCCAGTGGTGTGTATTTACTAATGAGATATCTAGAAAATAAATAATCTTTCTTTAGGGTGTAGGTGATGTCTATGCCAAACGATTGGTGATATTTCAACCATCTTTTTTTTCATAAAATTATATTCCTTAATCAAAAATATGTAACTCAATATCTTATCATCAAAACAGACTAATAACATCTCCCAAAATAGATTGTTCTGCTAACACATAAATACATCCGTAACTAAGGAAATCACTAAATCATGAGTTGGGTAATTACTCTTGTGTATCCAAATCTGATGAGGCCATAGGTCCCAACAAGATTATAATTTATAATCTTGAAACCCATACAAACACCAGAATAATCATTGTTAACCACATTTACCTTACCGTTATTAGGAAAGATCAAAATAGGATTCGATGTCATATGAAATTTTATCCCATCAAAATAAGTCTAACATTTATCATTTCATGTGAATTTATTCCCTTACATTGAATGCATACTGTAAGGTGATTCCAACATTGAGAAATCTTTTAAGAATAAAAAAATAGTATCTAACCATTTTTTAAATATATCTATATTGATGATGTTTTTGTGTTCTTTATATGACAAGATATCTCTCACAATCTCAAAATCAATAGAAAATCCATGTTCAAAAACATGTACCAATAGAACATCACATGATTTACACAGAAAATAAATTTCAATAGATTCCAATAAAATTCATGGTTTCTAATGATGTTAGAATCCAGATTTAGAAAAAATCATGTTTACCAGTAGATTATAAGTAAATGAAAATATCATCCATGTACACAACAAAAAAGGTGTTGAGATATAAATGCAATATTAGATTAATCAAATCCATTCCAAAGGTAGGAGTATTAGTGAGAAAAAAATACATCAGAAGATACATATAATGGTCATACCATCTCAGGATTGTGGTCCTTAGAATGTCATATTCTCGAACCCTATGCATATGATATCCTGAACCAAGATTTAATTATGATATCTATTTAAAACACTTTAGCTGATAAAATTATTTTCCCACATGAAAAAAATTGTACCAATACCTAGCAGTCACCCAATTTAAATTTTAATAGTCCACAGACAATGGAAGTTTAATATTGTCCTTCTTGTACAAAAGCTTAATGAAATTACATAATAATACACTAGGGAAACATAACCATTATCCACCATATTATCATATTGGATAATGATATATTTTAATCTAGTAGGTTCATTAAATCAATAGAGTACAGAAATTAAAAATTTACTCAAATATATATAGATTGTAAATTCCACTAAATATTCTATAAGAAGACAATATATTTAATCTGAGAGGACTTTATGTATGTACCAAACAACCATGGTATGGTTTTCTATAATGGACACATTATCAGTCTCAATTGGAGTGGTTGAAAAAAAACATTGGATCTTGTTGAGGGATATTCCTCCATGACTAGATATTAGATCCTACTGTCTATAAAATACTTATGAGATCCCATAAAAATAAAAGAACAAAACACATTGATTATAACAATAATAATCAGCATCAATTATATACAAGGCAATTTATCCCAATGATAATGTATAATATATCATGATCTAGGACCATGAAATACATGACTAAATAAAAATGTGATATTGATAGAGAATAATTTGGACATAAAAATCATAGATCTATTATCTATCCAAGAGACATCACTAGATATATATCAAAGAATATTATCTCTGTTAGATGTTTTAGCAGATAAAAAAATTGGGTAGATATAATTGAGTTTGATATAACTATATCAAACATAGTAGTTTTTATAGATGATGCATTAAAAATGTAACCTCTCTCTACCACTAAGTCCATGTCAACCACACCTATAAACTCATCCACTATTTTAATACATTTATCTTCAACTAAACATGTTCTTTTTATTATGAGATATCAGTTAAGGGAACATGAATGCTTAATTAATGAAAAAAATGCCTCCATTATGAATTTAGTACACAATGGTTAATATTTTTACTCGCATTTTTTGAGGTTGAAACAAATAATGATATGATGTTAAAATTGAACTCTATAATGTATACCATGAAGAATGGTTATTTTATTCATCTATTTAATGATATTAATTTATCCATAATGTAAATGTGAAGGATAAAACTATTTTGGGATGTTATAATGTTTTTAGGGGATCTTCACTTTCGATTTTTATTCCACTGGGGTAAGAGAAATATCTTGTATTCATTTTGTGTGTCCATAATGGGAATTCTAAGCCATCATCATTGAATATTTTTAAAAAAAATTATTTTTGTGTTTTACATTATAATTTTTTGATATTTAGTTATTTATTTATCATATGTAAGATCAAAATATTTTTTTGGTGTAAACCATCAAGGGTGTTTCTTTTTTATTTCTTTTCCATTTTTCCATCCATTTTTTCTACTTATTCATTAATTATACTTTTAACTTAGTTTTTTACATTATCGTTGTGATGTTCAATGTCTTGTGATCCTTGAAAATATATCATGTGTTTTTATATCTTATTATGGATATGATTTTTGAGTGATTGTTGTACTAAGGCCAATTTGATTTTGGGATTTGGACATACCTCATGGAACACTCAACTAAAATATTTTAACATTAATTGGCCCACCGTATTATCATAATCCCTAGATAATGAGGAGACTTGTAATAGGTCCCAACCATCTAATCCCCTCTATGTATTTCATGTGCCTATATATTTTATTTTTATTTTTTGATGTTGGTGGATATTATTGTAGTTTTGGGTAAGTGTTTTGATGCACTGATCATTTGAGTTCCATATGGTTTGGGAAATGAATTATCTTGTTTCCCTCTCATTGGTTCATTGATTACATCCATAATCTTTGTGTAAGGATGTTCAAGTTATTATTTGTAATTTATTGATTTTATGGGAATCTAAATAGGGATGGGATGTCCTCCCCTCTAAGAGAGTCCATCCTATGCTGCAAAGGCTACCTTCTCGCTGGTGAAGGTGAACCCGCTCCCGTCGGTGCATACACATCACACCTTGCGCCTAAAACAGTCAATCTGTGCATGGACCGTAGACAACCAATCCATTCCCATGATGACGTCGTAAGGCCACAACACCACTACAAGAAGATCCCAGACGAAGCTCTCACCCCCTAGAGTAATCTCACACTGCTGGCACGAGTGCGTGATCATTGAGTCTGCTCCCGTAGGAGTCTCTAGCCGTAAGGATCGAGCCTACGTCTCTGTCAGAATCTCCGGGCTCCGAACAAGGGCATCAGCTATGAAAGAGTGACTCGCTCCAGTGTCTATAAGTACTGCATCAAGGGTATAATAGACATAGATAGTACCTCGAATCATCTCGGTTGCGCCGTGGTCGTAGGCCTCTACTGCCTGGAGTTGTGCCTATCTCTGCCTGCCGGCTCCCTATGGTCAGGGTGGACCGCCAGGTGGTGGTGGTGGTAGAGCCTCAAAGTGTCGCCAACCACCTGCTGCTCGGCCAGATCCTCTGCCTCGTCTGCCTCCTCCCTATGGACCGCCAAGGTCGACCCTCTTCCTCTGCCTCAGTGGTCACTCAACCATTTTCTGCTCCTCGGCACGGCGAGTCAGGAAATCACGAGCCATGTGGCCCTGCCCGCCGGATGAGTAGCACTGCCTGCCTCTCGAAAGTCTAGCTCCACACTGTATGCCCCGCACTGCTGAGAAAGTGTCTTGAGGTCGTCTTCCTGAGGTTCTGGTCTGCCAGGACCCAACAATCATCCGTCGACTGCCTGCTGCAGAAGACTCTACTACGTGCCACCCTGCGGTGGGTCTCGGCGCTGCTGTAGACTCAGCAAGAAAGCTCTCGATCCACAGCGCCCACTCCAGTACTCCTGTCTGAGTCGGAATGCTGAGGGAGATCAGTGATGCCCTGGTCTTGTGTCTCAATCCCTGCTCAAAGGTCCAGGACCGGAAGAATTGGTCTCGTACCATGTCTGTAGAGTAGCATGAGAGATCAGTAAATCTCGCCGAGTACTGGGTAACCGTCATGCTGCCCTGCCACAGCTGATGAAGCTCCTGGATGCGCACCGCACGGAGGGTGACTGTGATGAACTCCAAGAGGAAGAGGCACTCAATGTCCTTCTAGTGAAGAGATGTCTCATCGTGCACCTGCTACATCATGCTCCACCATCTGCCTGCTACTGCTTGTAGTAGGCTCGCTGCGAGGATCACCATGAGGTCTTCTGGTGTCCTCACTAACCTGAAAACTCTCACCACTGCCTCCAGCCAGTCCTCAGCTGCCTGGGGGTCCGTCTCCCCACGGATCCTGGGTGGTCTCTAGCACTTGAACTCATGCAGTGCACTGAGGCGATGTGCATCGCCAGAGGCTGGTGCAAGAAGCATCAGTGGCTCGGCGTGTAGAGCTACCACCGGTGCCACTGCTGACCAAGGGCCCTGCACCGAGGCCTCATCGCTCGGTGGGCTATCGTCACACTCGACTCTTGGAACCCTAGCTAGCAGCCATCGTGGGGCCATCCTGAAAAGGAAACAGGTGCGCCACGGTCAGAACATTATACCTGTTGTGCTGATACAAAGTATTCAATAAGAAAACATGAAACACACATGCAATCAATGTTTTCGTGCATTAAGTCGGAAATCAGAAGTCAGGGTCCTGGTGTACGGATACGTCAGCTGCTGCACCAACACTGGACTCCCTGGACTGATAACCACACTCAATATGATAAACTCTATTGCTTCACATAGAAAAAGATTAGAGTCCAAAGTTCTGCGGTAGAACCGAACTCCTCTGATACCAATTTGTCACGACCCGTCCTCGAGGCCCGTGCAGTGACTACCCCAAGCCCGCCTTCCATAGGCTAGGGGCTGGCGACTAGCACCAATGCGTAAATTCCCAGTAAAAGGGAAGGCATTTCCTTTGTAATGTAAACAAACACCACAGAGTAAGCAACAGAAGAAGTAAACACTAAGTAAAAGCTGGTACAACAGTAAGTGCCGAAAAAGTAAATTGGCCAGTATACAAACCCAAACTGAAAGTAAAGTACAACTTGATAGGGAAAACAACAACTGTAATTTAAAGCCTATACGCCAAGTTGTCCACTAGAAATCCCACCTGAAGGGTGGGTACAGATAGCTCCACTGCTTCTCGGGTCCCGTCGTCCGCTCCGAGTATGTCCCGCCCAGTGGTCCACCTCCAAGTACCGTCCTGCTCCGCAAGCCTCAACCACGATCAACGTTGTCCGTCGTCTGCAACCAACACAACATAGTGCAGGCATAGCCCGTACAGGGGTGAGTATAATCCACTCAGTAGGGACCCCGAGACCCCCGAAGGTCTCCCAAAATCCAAAAAGGATAAACCACAAAGGAAAGATACAATCATGAGGTAACAACAGACACTGCTTAGTTATATGACCATATATATACCTAAGTCATCAATTCTAATACGCTCCATCCTCTGAGCCCAAGTACAACCCAGTCCACAAAATAAATTATACTTATTCCACATAGGAAAGAAAAATGTAATCCACACAGGATAGAAAAACACAATCCACACAAGAAAGAAAACACGATTCATCTCGCACAGTTATACTTTTTCGAAGACGATAGAGATGATCATTGATCCATCTAAGTTGTCGGACCCACAAACGATCGATAGGTACTAACCCCCGCAAAGACCCACACAGGATCAGTAGGAAACTAACCCCCACAATCACCCACACAGGATCAGACCCACACATGTTCTGTAGGTGTTGGCTCACACAGAACCGCTAAGCGCTGTCACACACAGGATCGGTAGCACTGATCCACATAGGATCACTGAGTGTTGTAGTCGTCACCGTCGAATCTACTGAGGATCTCTGTACAGTCGTCGTCGTCACAGTAGCAGTTGCTGCCAGCTCTAGGGTTCCCACACATAGCAAGCTCATTCGGGAGGGTCTACTCCACGAGCCGAGAGGCTGATACATCAACTGACACATAGTCCAGAGTTGATGTATCCAAAAGTTCCGTAACTTCAACAGGATCTCAACGTCGCAGACGGCGTGTCAATCAGACGCCCGATCTGAGAGTTATTAGCGTTTTTGTCCCAGGGGCCCGGTTGTTTTTTAATACAAAACCAACCCGACCTTACTCCACCTGCGTCCAAAACTCGGGCGGAGTATGCAAAAAGATCAGTCTCACTAAGAGGAATCCAACAAAGTTGACGGCACGTCAATCGGACGTCCATAGCTCAAGATATTGTGTTTCCGCTCCGAGGGCCCGGTTGGTTTCGTGTACGAACCAACCCGGCCATACCCAAAGTATACCGAAACCTTGAGTGTGATATATCAAAACGACCGTCTCGATCCAAAGATCGCATCTCCACTAACTACGCATCGTTTGGTGGCACGTAGCTCGTGTTATGAGCAAAAGACAGAAAAGGTCCGGAAACGGGGGTTTCGGTCCCGGACTGACCAAGCCCGAGACCCCTCGGTCGGCCTGAACCGGGTAAGCCCGGCCTGGTGCGGCCCGGCCTGACCCGGCGGACCGGTCCAGTGACCCGCGCGCTGTGTGTGCTTGTCGGTTGCTCGGCGAAAATGGTAGAGCCACTTTGGCTCGCACCGGGGGGGGGGCTCCCCCCGGTTTTCTCTAACCGCGGCCCCTTAATTGGGGCCGCATTTCTGTCCGGCCGGGGGAATTAATTCCCCTGGCTCCTCCCTGTCCGGTCGGCCCGACCTGGCCGGCCCGTTCATGCTCAACGGGACCGGCGATGGTCGGTCCCCTTCCAGCTCCGACGCCGGCGGCCCAGTCTGGCTGCCGGTCACCTTGCTCCACCGCGGCCCAGAACCGGCCGCGAACCTTTTCATCCGGCATGGCGCGACGGCGCCTCGCCCCTCCGCCGCGGCCCCTGTACCGATCGCAGTATTTTTAGGTGTCTTCGACGCGGAGCGATGGCGTCGCGTCCTTGTATTAATTCGCGACGTAGCGCGACGGCGTCGCGTCCTTGATCTTCTTTCCACGGCGCGGCGCGACGGCGCCGCACATTTCCTTTCCTATGATTCTGTGTGGTTCGACGACACCACGCCTTCCCGTACCAAACCTCAAAGGAACCAACATGAAATAAAGACGAGGTTCGGCCGTGTTTTTTCAGTTTGGCCCCCTCGCGTTATTCGATAACTATTGGTTTTAATCCACCATGATCGTCAAGTTGGTATTCATGAACAAAATAAATAAATAAAACCCCTACCTTGGTTTCAAGAGAGGAGCTTGTTTGGAGGTTTATCTAAGAGAAAATTTCGCAGAATAACCGTATCGAAAAGAGGCGACTTGGAAGGAGGAAGTCACGTCGTGGAAATGTCATCGCGGAAGAACCGTTGTGGAAAGAGACATCGCGTCGCGGGTCGATGTCGCGGAGTCGGTCTTTGAGGACTTGGCGTTCTTTGAGGGAGACCGATGTCCTTAGAGTTATTCATCAAATAAGAAGATGTTATTTCCAAAAATATCTCAACAAAAAAACTCTAACAACAAATAAAATATGCTCTTTTATTATTTTACTAACACAACAAGCCTTTTGAAAAATCAAGGGTTTGAATTTCAAAAACTTACATTTAACTCACCACATTAATTCCATAAGTTAAGTAAACTTAAGTTATCAAAATTTAATGGGAGTTGAGAGGGGTTAGAAGATATGAAGGGTTGGGGTTCGTTTGGGCCCCACCGCCCTCATAACCTCCCAAGGGAGGTTGGGTGGTTACCCAACTTCCATCAAGAACTAAACACTTAGAATACAAAAATTTGTAGAATAATAATAAATTAACTTCCACAATTTTTATCATCCACACATGTGATAACGCAACTCCAGAATAGGAGTTCCTATGTATTTACCGGCGCTGCGGTTCCATCGGTACCCTCGTAATTCGATTCCAGGGCACCAGTTCAAAAGTTATAATTTCCCGCTCATTCGTTCACTGAACGTACCAGAGCTAAACATCAGATAGAAATTTCGGGCAAACCGGGCCTCGGAATCAGGTGCCGTCTGAAACTGTGTTCTTGAAAAATTCCAAAGAAAATTAAGAAAAAACATCCATTGATATTTACGGGTCTTTAAATTACACCAACCTCTGGGATTTATGTCCCGGTAAAGATACATAGAAAACTAGGGAAACAAATGTGGGTACTGAGCATGCATCTGAGCCTCCTGCTCCCATGTGCTCTCTTGGAGGTTCCTGTGCTGCCATCTGATGCACACTAGAGGAATCAACCATCCACATAGGACCAGCTCCTGTCGATCCTCGATCTCCACTGGGACCTCCTCAAAATCTGCCTCATCATCAACGTCAAGCTCCCCATGGTCAATGATGTGCATCGGGTCGTGCATGTATCTCCTCAGCTGAGATACGTGGAAGACGTCGTGCACCCGGTGCAACTGAGGTGGTAGAGACAGGGGATAAGCCACCTCTCCAATCCTTCTGAGGACCTGGAATGGTCCGATGAAGTGTGGAGACTACTTTCCGCCTCGACCAAATCTCTGTAACCCACGTTGAGGTGAGACACGCAAGAAGACGTGGTCTCCATCCTCGAACTCTAGTGGCCTCCGCCTCCTGTCATCATATGACTTCTGCCGACTCCGAGTTGTCCTGATCCGCTCCTAGATGACCTGGACCTTCTCTGTCGTGTCCTGGAACATCACTGGCCCCACAAGTGCTGACTCCCCAGGGTCTGTCCAGCACAAAGGGGATCAACAAGGTCGGCCGAACAATGCCTCGTATGGTGCCATCCCGATGGTGGAGTGGTAGCTGTTGTTGTACGCGAACTCCAACAAGGGTAGGTGGTCCTCACAACTGCGACCAAAGTCAAGGACGCATGCACGGAGCATGTCCTCGAGAGTCTGAATGGTCCTCTCTGTCTGATCATCCCTCTGAGGGTGAAAGGTTGTGCTTAGACGTAGTTGTGTCCCGAATGACTCCTCCAATCCCTTCCATAGCCGGGAAGTAAATCGATCATCTCGATCGGAGACGATAGAAGATAACACACCTTGAAGCCATACAATCTCCTAAATGTAAAGGCGTCCCAAGCTCTCCACTGAGCCCTGCTCTCTGATGGGTAAGAAGTGAGCCGACTTGGTGAGTCGGTCAAGAATCACCCAAATGGAGTCGTGGACTCTGGAAGTGCGTGGAAGTCCAGTCATGAAGTCCATAGATATTCCGTACCACTTCAACTCCAAAACCTCCAAGGGCTATACCAAGCCTGCTGATACATGGCACTCAGCCTTCACCTGTTGGCAGGTGAGGCATCGAGAAACGAACTCTACCACAGCCTTCTTCATGCCTGGGCACCAGTGCTTTCGTCTGAGATCCTGTTACATCTTCGCCACTCCAGGATGTACCGCCAAAGGAGAACTGTGAAAAACTGTCAACACCTCCTCCTGTAAAGCAACTAGTTCCAAGGTACATCCTCTGAAAAGTACGTTGTGCTCTACTCCAAAAGAGAAACCATCAGGTGCCTATCCTGAGGATATCTGTGCACGCCGCGTCTTAGAGTCAGTGTCCCCTCACCATGCCTCTCTGACCTGCTACAGTAGTGGAGAAGTGACTTTGAGAGACTGAACGAAGGCTACTCCATCTCTATCCACAAAGGATATCTGCAAAGCGGCTAGCTTCTCTGTCGCCTCCTCAAGTAGTTGGATGCCCGTCCTCCTGCTGAGAGCATCGGCTACCACGTTCCCCTTCCCAGGAGTATAGACTATCTCAAAGTCAGAGTCCTAGAAGAACTGGAGCCATCTCCTCTGTCCCAGGTTCAGGTCCTTCTGTGAGAAGATATACCTCAGACTCTGGTGGTTAGAAAAGACTATAATGCGCTCGCCCATCAGATAGTGTCGCCACGTCTTCAGGTCGAAGACCACTACTGCTAACTCCAGGTCATGAGTAGCGTAGTTCTGCTCATGCGGCCTCAACTGACGTGATCCATAGGCGATCACTTCCCGCTCTTAAATTAGGACACATCCAATTCCGTTCCCTGATGCATCTCAGTAGACTACGTACCCTACTCCCTCCTTAGGCAACCTCAAGATAGGTGCGCTGGTCAATCTCTGTCTCAGCTACTGGAAGCTCTGCTGACATCTGTTTGACCACACAAAGGGTTTTCCCTTGTTCGTCAGAGCTGAGTGTGGTGCTGAAACTCTGGAGAAGTCTGGTACAAATCTCTGATAGTATCCTTCTAGTCCTATGAAACTCTGCACCTCTGTCATGCTCCTGGGTGGCTCCAAAGCTAACACTATCTCGATCTTCACAGGATCCCCTACAACTCCCGCATCAGAGATGACGTGTCCCAAGAAGTGGTTCTCACGTATCTAGAACTGACACTACGAGATCTTTCCATAATGCTGGTTCTCTCAGAGTGTGTCCAGTACAACCCGTAAGTGGTAGGCATGCTCCTCCTCAGTCGTTGAGTAAATCAAAATGTCGTTGATGAAGACCACGACACATCGATCGAGGTATGGATGAAAGATCTTGTTCATGAGGGCCATGAAAACTGTTGGAGCTTTAGTTACGCCGTATTTCATAACCAAGAACTCATAGTTGCCATACCGACATTTGAAGGCCGTCTTCAGCACTTCCTTGTCTCGAACTCTGAGCTGATAATAGCCTGACCTGAGGTCTATCTTCGAGAACCACCGTGCTCCCTTGAGCTGATCGAAGAGGTCATCAATCCTCGGTAGCGGATACTTTTTCCTCATTGTCATCTAGATTAGGCGATGATAGTCGACACAATGTCACAAGCTTCCGTCCGCCTTATTGGCGAAAAAAATCGGGGAAGCCCAGGGTGAAACACTGGGTCGGATGAACCCCTTGACCTGCAAGTCCTCCAACTGTACCAGTAGCTCTCGAAGCTCAGCGGGGGGCATCCGATACACTAGAGTCTATATCGGGGTTGTCCCGGGGTACATGTCAATATAAAAGTCTATCTCTCTGTGAGGAGGTATCCCTAGAACTTCTTCAGGGAAAACACCCGCAATCTAATCCACCACTGTAGGAAAACTAGGACTCCGCACGTCAACTTCTCCTAGGATGAGGCTAGCCATCTTATGAGTGATGGGCTTCCATCTCCTCTACGAGAGTCCATCCTATGATTCAAAGGCTCCCTTCTCACCGGTGATGGTGAACGTGCTCCCGTCGGTGCGTACACATCACACCTTGCACCTAAAATAGTCAATCTGTGCATTGACCGTAGACAACCAATCCATGCCCATGATAACGTCGTAAGGCCTCGACGCCACTACAAGAAGATCTCAGCCGAAGCTCTCGCCTCCTAGTGTATTCTCACACTTCCGAAACCAGTGCTTAATCGTCGAGTCTGCTCTCGTAGGAGTCTCTAGCCGTAATGATCGAGCCAACGGCTCTGTCGAAATCTCCAAGTTCCGAACAAGGGAATCAGCTATGAAAGAGTGACTCACTCCTGTGTCTATAAGTACTGCAGAAAGGGTGGAATAGACATAGATAGTACCTCGAATCATCTCGGTCGCGCCGTGGTCATAGGCCTCCACTGCCTGGAGCTGTGCCTGTCTCTGCCTGCCAGCTCCCTGTGGTCGGGGTGGACCTCCTGGTGGTGGTGGTGGTAGAGCCTCAAAGTGTCACCCACCCCATGATGCTCAGCCAGCTCCTCTGCCATGTCCGCCTCCTCCCTACGGACCACCACGGTCGACCCTCTGCCTCTGCCTTAGTGGTCCCTCAACCGTCTGCTGCTCCTCAGCACGGCAGGTCAAGCAATCACGAGACATGTGGCCCTGCCCGCCGCATGAGTAGCACTGACTGCCTCACGAAAGACAAGCTCCGCACTGTATGCCCCGCACTTCGGAGCAAGTGTCCTGAGGTTGTCTGCCTGAGGGTCTGGTCTGCCTGGAACCAAGAGTCATCCGTCGACTGCCTACTGCAGAAGACTCTGCTACGTGCCACCCTGCGGTGGGTCTCGGCGCTGGTGTATACTCAGAAAGAAAGCTCTCGATCCAAAGGGCCCGCTCCAGTACTCCTATCTGAGTTGGAATGCTGAGGGAGATTAGCGATGCCCTGATCTTGTGTCTCAATCCCTGCTCAAAGGTCTGGTCCCGGAGGAATTGGTCTCGTACCATGTCTGTAGAGTAGCGCGAGAGATCGGTATATCTCGCCAAGTACTGGGTGACCGTCATGTTGCCCTACCGCAGCTGAAGAAGCTCCTGGATGCGCACCGCACGGAGGGTGGCTGGGATGAACTCCAAGCGGAAGAGGCACTCAAATTCCATCCAGAGAAGAGATGTCTCATCGTGCACCTAGAGCATCAAGCGCCACCATCTGCCTGCTGCTGGGTGCAGTAGGCTCGCCGCGAGGATCGCCATGAGGTCTGCGGGTGTCCTCACTAACCTGAAAACTCTCACCACGGCCTCCAGCCAGTCCTTGGCTGCCTGGGGGTCGGTCTCCCCACGGAACCTGGGCGTTCGCTAGCGCAGGAAATCATGAAGTGCACTGAGGCGATGTGCATCGCCAGTGGCTAGTGCAGGAAGCATCGGTGGCTTGGCGGGTAGAGCTACCGCCGGTGCCACTACTGACAAAGGGCCCTGCACCGAGGCCTCATCGCTCGGTGGGGTTTCGTCACGCTCGACTCTCGGAACCCTAGCTAGATGCCATCATGGGGCCATCCTGAAAAGGAAATAGGTGCGCCACGGTCATAACAGTATACCTGCTGTGCTGATACAATGTATTCACTAAGAAAACATGAAACACACATGCAATAAATGTTTTCGTGCATTAAGTCAGAAATCAGAAGTCAGGGTCCTGTTGTACAGATAGGTCGGCTGCCGTACCAACACTGGACTCCCTGGACTGATAACCACACTCAATATGCTAAACACTATTTCTTCACATAGAAAAAGATTAGAGTCCAATGTTCTGCGGTAGAACCGAACTCCTCTGATACCAATTTGTCACGACCCGTCCTCGAGGCCCGTTCCGTGACTACCCAAAGCCCACCTTCCATAGGCCAGGGGATGGCGACTAGCACCAGGGCGTAAAATCCCAGTAAAAGGGAAGGCATTGCCTTTGTAAAGTAAACAAACAACACAGAGTAAGCAACAAAAGAAGTAAACACTAAGTAAAAGCTGGTACAACAGTATGTGCGGAAAAATTAAATGGGCTAGTATACAAACCCAAACTGAATGTAATGTACAACTTGATAGGAACAAAAACTGTAATGTAAATCCGCAACGCCGAGCTGTCCACTGGAAATCCCACCTGAAGGGTGGGTACAGATAGCTCCACTGCTCCTCGGGTCCCGCCGTCTGCTCTGAGTATGTCCCGCCCAGTGGTCCACCTCTAGGTACCGTCCTGCTCTGCTAGTCTCAACCACGATCAACGCTGTTCGTCGTCGTCAACCAACACAACGTAGTGCGGGCATAGCCCGTGCAGGGGTGAGTATAAGCCACTCAGTAGGGACCCCGAGACCCCCGAAGGTCTCCCAAAATCCACAAAAGATAAACCACAAAGGAAATATTCAATCACGACGTAACAACCGACACTGCTTAGGTATATGCCCATACATATACCCAAGTCATCAATTCCAATACGCTCCAACCTCCGAGCCCAAGTAGAACCCAGTCCACACAGGAAAGTATATGTATTCCACACAGGAAAGCAAAACGTAATCCACACAGGATAGCACAACATAATCCACACAGGTAAGAAAACAGGATTCAGCTCGCACAGGTATACTTCTTCGAAGATGACAGAGATGATCACTGATCCATCTATGTCGTCGGACCCACAAAGGATCGATAGGTAATAGCCCCCGCAAAGACCCACACAGGATCGGTAGGAAACTAACACCCGCAAAGACCCACATAAGATCAGACCCACAGAGGATCTGGAAGCGCTGGCTCACACAGAACTGCTGAGCGCTGACCCACACATGATCGGACCCACACAGGATCAGTAGCACTGATCTACATAGGATCGCGGAGTGTTGTAGTCGTCGTCCTTGAATCCACTGATGATCTCTGTATAGTCGTTGTCATCACAGTAGCAGTCACAGCCAACTCTAGGGTTCCCGCACACAGCAAGCTCGTTCGGGAGGGTCTGCTCCACTAGCCGAGAGGCTGATAAATCAACTAACACATAGTCCAGAGTTGATGTATCCAAAAGATCTGTATCGTCAACATGAACTCAACATCGCAGACGACACATCAATCGGACACCCGGTCTGAGAGTTATTGGCTTTTGCGTCCCAGGGGCCCGGTTGGTTTTTAAAGCAAAACCAACCCAAACGTACTCCACCTACATCCAAAACATGGGCGGAGTATGCTAAAAGATCTGAATCAATAAGAGGAATCCAACAAAGTTGACGGCACGTCAATCGGACGTCCGTAGCTCAAGATATGAGTGTTTCCGCTCTGAGGGCCCGGTTGGTTTCGTGTACGAACCAACCCGGCCATACCCAAAGTTTTCAGAAACCATTAGTGTGATATACTGAAATGACCGTCTCGATCCATCGATCACATCTCCACTGACGGTGCATCGTTTGGAGGCCCGTAGCTCATGTTATGAGAAAAATACCGAAAAGGTCCGGAAACGGGGGTTTCGGGCCCAGACCGACCCCGCCCGAGACCCCCCGGTCAGCCCGAACCGGGACAACCCGCCCTGGGTCCAAGTCAGCTCGGCCTGGCACGGACTGGCCCGGCGGGGTGTGGCCCGGCCTGGCACGGCCCGTGCACTGGGCGCGCTGGTCGGTTGCTCGGCCAAAACGGTCGAGCCACTTTGGCTCACGCGGGGGGGGGGGGGGTGTAGAGACCCGAAGCTTATCATACATGGACGTTACATTACATTTGTGGAATACTTAGTATATAAAAAAACACATACACAAGGATCGTAATAGTTTAGTGTCTTTGGAAACTCGGAACATAATCTTCTAATCGTGGTGAAAGATCTTCAATATCTCCCTTAAAGATCGTCCCTTTTTTTAACTAAAACCTTTCTTTATATCCTGGGGAAAAGTTAACAAAAAATGGTGAGCTCAAATGCTCAGTAAGGGTATACAAAAGAAAAATCAATCACATCATATTCATAAGAACATAACTTTTGGAAATCATAACCTGCAAAAGAGAGCATAATTTCATAACATGGGATAAATCATAGTAGTGAAATGAAATCCCAATAATCATAAATTAAAATATGAAACTTTGTGGCATACACACATAATCATATAGAATCATTTCTTGTTAGTCAAGACTCATTGCCAAGACTATCGTAGTGGACAAATTCCCTTTCTGAATCGAGTAACCCTCGTTTCAGTCCTGTTTCACTGAACCGGTATAACCTACCATTTCAGCCATGTTTATCTCATGAGGTATAAAATCGTTACCCAATGCATTGGAGGGATATATAGGTCCCACCCATCTCATAATTATACCATTCTTATGTGTTCCACAAAATCATAAATCATACATCATTGCATAACCCATGTAATAAAAATTGGATTATTAAACAACTAGACATCATAAAACCATTCATATAAGATAAAGGGACTCATAAACATAATTCTATCACAACATAGTCAAATCATTGTTAAAATATGGATAGAAACAGAACCCTTTATTATCTTAGATGGAAAATAATTTTGATCAAACACTTGAAATGAATTCTTGAGGAAAACATCCTTTCTTCTTCAAAATCAATTTCTTTTCACAAAACATCATGCAATTTTAAAAGAAAGAGATTTTATTGAAAATAGTCATGAAATCTTTTGGAGGAAGCTTCATGAAAATAAGGCTTTATAAAAACGTAAAAATCTGTTCGTGCCGTTTATGTTAAAAAAAACATTCTTCTCGTACTTTTTTCGGAAAAGTCAAAAAGTACCTCGTACGAAAAACGACAAAAGACACCTTTAATATTTTATTCTATAAACTCACCAAAGGGTAAAAATGGATTTAAACAATTTTAGGTGAATGGAAATAATATTACATATTGAGGAAACATGGATGTGGATGATAAAATACACCCCAGTAAATACCAAAGTATAAACAATCTCGGATAAAAATGAGATTGTGATATTTCCCTTACTTTAGGTCCGATTTTCTTCGTAAGTGTCTGAACCTATTGTATAATGATTTAAATAATGTCATTTACTTATTAAAGAATCATATTCATTGTTATGATATCATATATGGTTCACTTATGAATTTATATTACCCGTTCTTTTGTAAATTCCATGTTAAAGAGCGTTTTGGGTAAAATTGTTTTATTTGTCGTCTGTGTTTTGACTTGTAATTATTCATATGATTTCTTAGATCATGATTAATTAATTCCAGAACATAAAACATGATTTATATATATATATTCAGGATATAAATATATATAATAAATCATTAAATGGAATGAAATACACCGTTCATGGAGACGGTAGTCCGTACGTACGCATGAACGCTCTTTTCGTTTCCTTATTGAATTGAATGGAATTAAGTAGATGACATACATATAAATATAAAAATAAATACAGTATCATTATTATGTCATATATTTCATTAGTACATATTATATATACTTTATAATCATTCATTAATGGTTAATCATTGAGAATGAATCTCATCGCGTCGTGGAGACGGTAGTCCGTACATACGCACGAGCGATGATATCGTTCCCATGGTCGTGGAATTATGTTGATGTGTATGTATATTATTTCAGTATCAATATCAATCTATAATAATCATATATAGTTACTAATTACACCATTATACGCATCCTTGTAAGGTGTTGGTGGAAAATAGATTACACCACGGCGTGGAGACGGTATTCCGTACGTACGCACGCGCGGTGATTTCATTTTTCCGTAGGATGGATTGAAGGTGAATTAGGGTTGTTTAATATTTATAATAACATATCAGTATGTAAGTAATAATTATGTTGTTACTTTATCATGAAACAAATAAAGAAGAAGAAGTTTAAGAAAAAATAAATTAAAAAAGATCGGTAATGGATATTACCTCTTTTTTGACGTGCCTTTTCTTAACCTCCACATATAGAACTAAGGATGGTCTTTGAAGAATACCAGGACCTCTAGGATGATACTAGGGAAGTGGAGAAGAGATTTTGGAGGGGGTTGGCCTAGATTGAAGGCTCAAAGTTATGTGAGGAAGAGAGGGAGGAGGTGCCCTTTTATAAGGGAGGATAGGGGCACCTTAGGAATATCTCAAAATATTATTTTATATTAAAGTCAAAATCGGTTTATAATGGTTCCAAAGGGTCTTATTTCGAAGGTAAAGTGGGGATGGGTCGAAATCCTATCAACCAATAGGATTTAGACAAGTTTAGGTTATTATTTTAACCTTATCCATTAGATTTATCTCTAAGTTAAATAATTTAACTTTTACCGTGTCTTTTTGTTTTCTTACACTATATGGTTAATAAACATACTATATCAAGCCAAAAGAACCCCAAGTTGTTTATTATTAATATATATAATCTTATCTAAGTTATTTGTCCGAACCTTAGATTTTTAGGAATAAAATAACAATTAATAATATAATATTTGTTTTAAAAACTATTTTATGTCAATTTTGACACTATTTAGTACATGATTATTATGAAATTCATAACAGAATGATACGTTCGACCCAAGTTACTTAAATCAACAATAACATGTTATATTAACGTATAAAAGTAGTTTATGTTATAAAAAGTCTCAAATTACATTTATTTGGGCATTTATAACATCAATTCTGTCAATATTTCATTAATAAGACAATTACTGCATCATCTTTCTGTCATAATAAATGATAATTATTTAATCCCTAAAAATTCTAAATAAATTCCTATGATTTAGATAATTTTATTAGCTTTCTGGAGACTATTCATGTTCGAATTGTGATGAAGTTTATCACTAGATTAAAATTATTATTCTTATAAGATTTAAGAAAGTGACATGTTGTCACATTCTTTGGTTTTATTAATAATTAAAATATTTTCGATGACAAAATTTAATTAAATTAATCTAATCCGACCCTTAGGTGATATGGGTCGTTTTTTAGTCATCCAATAGGATTTTGACATTTCTTAGGGTAATTTTAAAATATTATATTTACCCTTAATTACCCGATTTACCTTTAATTATGGTAAATAAAATTTACCGTAGTTACTATTCATAATTCCCAAAAATATAAATTATCCTATTAACATAATTTGGACCCACTGATTCCAAATATGGAATTAATTTTTTAAAATTCAAAACAAAGAAGTTGCAGAAATTAAATTAAAATTAATCCCGTTGTCGAATAAAAACGGGTTTTTGTTTAAAACATTGCAAAAGATTGAATTGATTTAACCTACGAATTCAAGGTAAAATCAATGATAATGACATAAATTATATTAAATGGTAAAAATATATTCTATTTATATTTTAAAACAATTCAATATTATAATTTAACCACATAAGATATTACAATGAAGAAAGTTGTTTTTAATTAAAATATAGCGTGTTTTTACTATTCATTAAAATGTGAAAGTTACCAGAATAATATGAAAAATTTATCCAAAGTAAATTTTTATTTCTTGATTCCAAATAAGAATTTTATTTTATCAAATTGAACTTATAAACATGTCAAAAACCAGATTTAATGTGGGTGCGCCATCAAAAGGCGGCAAAACTGCATTTTTTTAAAAATACTTATTTTTCCCGAAAAATTTATTTTGTTCTTATACCATGTTCTAGAAATGTGTAAGATGAATAATAATGTTATAAAATTCAAAATTTAGTTAATAATATTCATAACGGCTAGTTCATGACAATATTATAATAATATAACATTGTTTATTAAAACCCGGTATTGAGTACAACACATGCTATCGAGGAAGGTCGCGATTGCGTGTAATGCAAGACAAGTCAGGGTTGCATGTTGTGAAAGAATCCTTCATTGTTTCGTATAACAGAATCCAACCATATTTCATTTATACATTATATATATATATATATACTCAATGTTGTGTAGAATAACTATTATCAAAATTGTGTGTAACACGGTCCAAGAATAGTGTTGCGTATACTGCAAGCTAATACGGTGTTGCGTATAGCGCAAGGTAATCTTGGTGTAAAATACAACATAAGATATTAATGAAATTAAAATAATATTTTCCATAAAATCTCGGGGTGTTACATTCTACCCCCCTTAAAATGAATTTCGACCTCGAAATTCGTCGGGGTTATAAATGGTTTACTATTTGAAAGTTTCTTTGATAGAAACCCACATCGTAAAAAGCAATAACAAAACTTATCTTTAAAAACAAAAGTATGAAACGTAACGGTTACCCAAATAAACAAATCACTAGGTTTCCACATAGGTGAAAATATGGATATGGAAGAGAAGTCTAACCATCATGTTCTGATGGAGAGTGGTAGAGAACATGGCTATGGAAAAGCTAGCAATCACAAAGCCATAAATTTGTGATGATCTAAGGTACCATCGGATTCATCAGATATAAGAGCACTAAGACAACATTTTTGGTTTTCAAGATCATTTCCCTAAAGTTGATGAAATTGGAATTAGAAGAATTACTTTCGTGATTTTGGTATAGTCTCACCATTTGTTGTTCTTTGGACAATTTCCACTTCATCTCTTAAAGAAATGAAGTTGAATTTGTCATTCGTGATGTGTTAGCAGATCATGTGATAGAATGATGGGTCATTCAATCTGTCTCAAACAAAAGGTTAGAAAAGTTATCAAAAAATAAATAAGTCCATCTATAGTGATATTAATCATATATGGTTCCTAAAATGAACTTATACTTCACATATCATACTGCTTAATATAATAAAACTAGTTTTCTACTAAACAGGGACTTCCTGTAGGTCAGTGGTAGGCGATAAAGGCCAGTTGCACTTCGGTTGTGGGTTCGATTCCCACAGCCTTGTCCGAAGCGATGGGTTGTCGCCCGTCCTGCAGGTTGTCCTTTTTCTAAAACTACATTACTATAACATCACATAAATAATATCAAAAAAAAGTTCTATACTTATACAATAATAACTTATGGTTAACATAATTCGTTACAATCTTTAGTCTTATCTAAAATACTTCGGTCCAAGCTCATAGTATAAAGAAAATGATTACTTGAAATTTCCCCAACCAAGCATGTGAATATAATCATTTATCCCCCATATATCTTGTTGGTCACATTCCAATCATGTGAATACCTTAATGATGTATTCTCTTGAAAAAAAATTCAATACCCATTAAAACGTAGTGAAAACATGAATGCTGTCAAAAGTTAACTCTTTCCACATACCAAAATCCAAAAATTCTATATAATCAAACCATGATATAACCTTCTCCTTATATCAGTCGTGAGCTCATGAATACTATCAAAAATTTAATTTTATCCTTATCCCTTCATTATGCGCATATCATCTACATTCCAAAAATATCTGAATAACCATTCATGGATACTGGTAATATTAATCAGACAACAATGTAACAATCCTTACATGTCTCTTTATTCCATAGTACCATGAGATTACTTATACAACATTACACATGATAAACATGTAATCATTCCAATACATTCATAAACCATTGGCCGAGCTTCAAAAATTCTTTCATCTCACATATCATTTGTAGTCTCTTCATCATCATCCACATAAATACTTCCCATACGACCATACTGATTATCTCCATGAGACTTTCCCTTAGGGCATTGGTTTGCATAATGCCCGTACATTCCACATTTAAAACATTTAACCATTGTTGATGTCGTAGGAATACCATTATCTTCATCCATATTGTTAACTGAACCTTTTCCTTTGCATTTACTTGCTTTGTGTCCTTCTTTTCCACACCCAAAGCATCTTCCAGTTCCTTTGAAACATTCTCCTTGATGCCTCTTACCACATGATTTACATAAGGGAAATTGAACTTTTTTTCCTCTATGATCATCATGAAACTCCATCTTTCTCTTATTAGCCGAGTCAGGAAACTTACCAAATTTTATTTTATTGATCATATTATGAGATTGCTGATTCGGCATAAGAATGATGTTTGGACATCCAAATCCCATTTCATTATGAAGAATATCATTCCATTGTCCATCATATCCTCCATTATCGTGAATCATCTTGTTTCCAGCCATTTTCTAAAACCCAAAAAAGAATAGTGTGAGAGGAAAAAATCATGCTAGGGAAAACAACATAATAAAGGGGAAGTATCCTCAATATCTAACTTCTTAGGTTAAATTCTATGATCGTTACTGTAGTTCTAGGATTGTATCTTATACGTATACTTATCCTTAGGGGCATCCCTAGACATACCTTAGAAATATCTCTAGGGATCTCAATAATGTTTTCGCATCCTAGTTTCCAAAGGTTGACTAAACCATTCCTCTAATACCAACTATAGAGACCCGAAGCTTATCGTACATGGACATTACATTACATTTTCAGAATACTTAGTACATAACAAAATCACACACACAAGGATCGTAATAGTTTAGTGTCTTTGGAAACTCGGAACGTAATATTCTAATCGTGGTGAAAGATCTTCAATATCTCTCATAAAGATCTTCCTTTTTTTTACCTAAAACCTTTCTTTATATCCTGGAGAAAAGAAAACATAAAAGGGTGAGCTCAAATGCTCAGTAAGGGTATACAAAAGAAAAATCAATCACATCATATTCATAAGAACATAACTTTTGGAAATCTTAACCTGCAAAAGAGAGCATAATTTCATAACATGAGATAAATCATAGTAGTGAAATGATATCCCATTAATCATAACATAAAACATGAAACTTTGTGGAATAAACACATAATAATAGAGAATCATTTCTTGTTAGTCAAGACTCATTTCCAAGACTATCTTAGTGGACAAAGTCCCTTTCTGAATCGAGTAACCCTTGTTTCAGTCACGTTTCACTGAACCGGTATAACCTACCAGTTCAGCCATGTCTATCTCATGAGATATAAAATCTTTACCCAATGCATTGGAGGGATATATAGGTCCCACCCTTCTCATAATGATACCATTCTTATGTGTGCCACAAAATCATAAATCATACATCATTGCATAACCCATGTAATAAAAATGGGATTATTAAAAAACATGACATCATAAAACCATTCATATAAGATAAAGGGATTCATAAACATAATTCCATCACAACATAGTCAAATCAATGTAAAAATATGGATATAAACAGAACCCTTTATTATCTTAGATGGAAAATAATTTTGATCAAACACTTGAAATGAATTCTTGAGGAAAACATCCTTTCTTCTTCAAAATCAATTTCTTTTCACAAAACATCATACAATTTTAAAAGAAAGAGATTTTATTGAAAATAGTCATGAAATCTTTTTGAGGAAGCTTCATGAAAATAAGGCTTTATAAAACCATAAAAATCCGTTCTTTCCATTTAAGTTAAAAAAACATTCTTCTCATACTTTTGTCGGAAAAGTCAAAAAGTACCTCGTACGAAAAATGACAAAAGTATCCTTTCATATATTTTACTATAAACTCAACAAAGGGTAAAAATGGATTTAAAAAATTGTAGGTGAATGTAAATAATATTACATATTGAGAAACATGGATGTGGATGATAAAATACACCCCAGTAAATACCAATGTATAAACAATCATTGATAAAAATGAGATTGTGATATTTCCCTTACCTTAGGTCCGATTTTCTTCGTAAGTGTCCGAACCTCCTGTATAATGATTTAAATAATGTCATTTACTTATTACAGAATCATATTCATTGTGATGATATCATATATGGTTCACTTATGACTTTATATTACCCGTTCTTTTGTAAATTCCATGTTAAAGAGCATTTTGGGTAAAATTGTTTTATTTGTCGTCCGTGTTTTGACTTGTAATTATTCATATGATTACTTAGATCATGATTACTTAATTCCAGAACATAAAACATGATTTATATATATATATATATATATTCCGGATATACATATATATAATAAATCATTAAATGGAATGAAATACACCGTTCATGGAGACGGTAGTCCGTACGTACGCATGAACGTTGTTTTCGTTTCCTTATTGAATTGAATGGAATTAAGTAGATGAAATACATATAAATATATAAATAAATCCAGTATCATTATTATGTCATATATTTCATTACTACATATTATATATACTTTATAATCATTCATGAATGGTTAATCATTGAGAATGAAACTCATCGCGTCGTGGAGACGGTAGTCCGTACGTACGCACGAGCGATGATATCGTTCCCATGGTCGTGGAATTGTGTTGAAGTGTATGTATACTATTTCAGTATCAATATCACTCTATAATAATCATATATAGTTACTCATTACACAATTATACTCATCCTTTTAAGGTGTTGGTGGAAAATAGATTACACCACGGCGTGGAGACGGTATTCCGTACGTACGCACGCGCGGTGATTATATTTTTCCGTAGGACGGATATAAGGTGAATTAGGGTTGTTTCATATTTATAATAACATATAAGTATGTAATTAATACTGATGTTATTACTTTATCATGAAACAAATAATGAAGAAGAAGTTCAAGAAGAAAGAAATTAAAAATGATCGGTAATGGATATTACCTCTTTTTTGACGCACCTTTTCTTAACCTCCACTTAAAGAACTAAGGATGGTCTTTTAAGAAGACCAGGACCTCTATGATAAAACTAGGGAAGTGGAGAAGAGATTTTGTCAGGGTTTGGACGATCTTGAAGGCTCAAAGTTGTGTGAGGAAGAGAGGGAGGAGGTTCCCTTTTATAAGGGAGGAGAGGGTTACCTTAGGAATATCTCAAAATATTATTTTATATTAAAGTCAAAATCGGTTTATAATGGTTAAAAAGGGTCTTATTTCGAAGGTAAAGTGGGGATGTTTCGAAATCCTATCAACCAATAGTATTTAGACAAGTTTAGGTTATTATTTTAACCTTATCAATTAGATTTAACTCTAAGTTAAATAATTTAACTTTTACCGTGTCTTTTTGTTTTCTTACACTATATGGTAAATAAACATACTATATCAAGCCAAAAGAACCCCAAGTTGTTTATTATTAATATATATAATCTTATCTATGTCATTTGGCTGAACCTTCGATTTTTATGAATAAAATAACAATTAATAATATAATATTTGTTTTAAAAACTATTTTATGTCAATTTTGACACTATTTGGTACATGATTTTTATGAAATTCATAACAGAATGATAAGTTCGAACCAAATTACTTAAATCAACAATAACATGTCATATTAACCTAGAAAATTAGTGTAAGTAATAAAAAGTCTCAAATTACATTTATTTGGGCATTTATAACATCAATTCTGTCAATATTTCATTAATAAGACAATTACTGCATCATCTTTCTGTCATAATAAATGATAATTATTTAATCCCTAAAAATTCTAAATAAATTCATATGATGTAGATAATTGTATTATATTTCTGGATAATATTCATGTTCGAAGTTTCAGGAAGTTTATAAATAGATTAAAATTATTATACTTATAAGATTTAAGAAAGTGACATGTTGTCACATTCTTTGGTTTTAATAATAATTAAATTATTTTCATTGAAAAAATTTAATTAAATTAATCTAATCCGACCCTTAGGTGATATGGGTCGTTTTTTAGTCATCCAATTGGATTTTTACATTTGTTAGGGTAATTTTAAAATATTATATTTACCCTTAATTACCCGATTTACCTTTAACTATGGTAAATAAAATTTACCGTAGTTACTATTCATAATTCCCCAAAATAAAAAGTATCCTATTAACATAATTTGGACCCACTGATTCCAAATATGAAATCCATTTTTTAAAATTCAAAACACAGAAGTTGAAGAAATTAAATTAAAATTAATCCTGTTGTCGAATAAAAACGGATTTTTGTTTAAAACATTGCAAAAGATTGAATTCATTTAACCTACGAATTCAAGGTAAAATCAATGATAATGACATACATTATATTAAATGGTAAAAATATATTCTATTTATACTTTAAAACCATTCAATATTATAATTTTACCACATAAGATATTACAATGAAAAAAGTTGTTTTTAATTAAAATATAGCGTGTTTTTACTATTCATTAAAATGTGAAAGTTACCAGAATTATATGAAAAATTTATCCAAATTAAATTTTTATTTCTGGATTCCAAAGAAGAATTTTATTTTATCAAATTGAACTTATAAACATTTCAAAAACCAGATTTAAAGTGGGTGCGCCATCAAAAGGCGGCAAAACTGCATTTTTTGAAAAATACTTATTTTACCCGAAATTTTTTTTTGTTGTTATACCATGTTCTAGAAATGTGTAAGATGAATAATAATGTTATAAAATTCAAAATTTAGTTAATAATATTCATAACGGCTAGTTCATGACAATATTATAATAATATAACATTGTTTATTAAAACCTGGTATTGCGTACAACACACGCTATCGAGGAAGGTCGCGATTGCGTGTAATGCATGCCAAGTCAGGGTTGCGTGTTGTGAAAGAATCCTTCGTTGTTTCGTATCACAGAATCCAACCATATTTTATTTATACATTTAATATATATATATATATACTCAATGTTGCGTAGAATAACTATTATCAAAATTGTGTGTAACACGGTCCAAGAATAGTGTTGCGTATACTGCAAGCTAATACGGTGTTGCGTATAGCGCAAGGTAATCTTGGTGTAGAATACAACATAAGATATTAATGAAATTAACATAATATTTTTCATAAAATCTCGGGTTCTTACAGGGAGGGGGCGATCCCCCCCCCCCGGGTTTCTGTAACCGCGACCCCTTAATAGGGGCCTCATTTATGTTTGGCAGGGGGAATTAATTCCACCGGATCCTCCCTGTCCGGCCGGCCCAACCTGGCCGGACGTTTCCTGCTCAACGGGACCGACGATGGCCGGTCCCCTTCCACCACCGACGCCGGCGTCCCGGTCCGGCCGCTGGTCACCTTGCTCCGTCACGGCCCGGAACTGGCCGCGACCCTTGTCGTCCGGTGTGGCGCAACGGCGCCGCACCCCTCTGCCACGGCCCCGGTACCAACCGTGGTATTTTCGGGTGTCTCTGACACGGCGTGATGGCGTCGCGTACTTGTATTAATTCGCGGTGCGGCGCGACGACATCGCGTCCTTGATCTTCTTTCTACGGCGCCGCGCGACGGCGCCGCGCATTTCCCTTCGCATGATTCTGCTGGGTGCGACGGCATCACGCCTTCCCGTACCAAACCACAAAGGAACCAACACGAAATAAGGAGGAGGGTTGGCCAGGATTGTGAGGTTCGGCCCCCTCGCGTTATTCGATAACTATTGGTTTTAATCCACGAAGATCGCCAAGTTGGTATTCACGAACAAAATAAATAAATAAAACCCCTACCTTGGTTTCAAGAGCGGAGCTTGTTTGGAGGTTCATAGAAGAGAAAACGTCGTGGTATAACCATTGCGTAAAGAGGCGACATGGAAGTAGGAAGTCTCATCGTGGAAATGTCGTTGCAGAAGAACCGTTGTGGAAAGAGACGTTGTGTCGCTGGTCGATGTCACAGAGTCGGTCTTCTAGGACTCGACGTTCTTCGACGGAGACCGATGTTCTTCGAGTTCTTCGTCAAAGAATAAGATGTTCTTCCCAAAAATCTCTCAACGACAAAACTCTAACAACAAATAAAATAATCTTCTTTCATATTTTATTAACACAACAAGCCTTAAGAAAATTCAAGGGTTTGAATATCAAAAACTTACATTTAACTTATCACATTAATTCCATAAGTTATGTAAAAATAAATTATCAACATTTAATGGGAGTTGAGAGGGGTTATAGGATATGAAGGGGTGGGGTTCGTGTGGGCCCCACCACCCTCATTACATCCCAAGGGAGGTTGGGTGGTTACCCAACTTCCATCAAGAACTAAACACATAGAATAAAAAAAATTGTAGAATAATAATAAATTAAATTCCACAATTTTTATCATCCACACCCGTGAAAACGCAACTCTGGAACAGGAGATCCTAAGAAATTACCGGCACTGTGGTTCAATCAGTTCCCTCAGAATTCGATTCCGGTCACCGGTTCAATAGTTAAAAATTCCCGCTTGTTCGTTCACTGAACGTACCCGAACTAAAATACTGATAGAAATTCCGGACACACCGGGACTCGGAATCTGGTGCCGTCTGGAACTACGTTCTTGTAAAATTAAAATGAAAATTAAGAAAAAATTTCCCTTGAATTGTATGGGTCTTTACAATGCATCCCTGACATGGCTTGAATTACACACAATCGTGACCTTCCTCGATATCGTGTGTATTACAAAATACCAGGTTTCACTATACAACGATATATTGTTATAATATTTTTATCAACTAGGCGTTATAAATATTATTAACTAAATTTTTAATTTTATAACATTATTATTCATATTACACATTTTCTAGATCATGGAATGACAACGAAATAAATATTTCAGGTAAAATAAGTATTTTAAAAAAAATACAGTTTTGTCGTCTTTTGATGGCACACCCACATTAAATCTTGTTTTTTACATGTATATAAGTTAAATTAGACAAAATAAAATTCTTCTTTGGAATCATGATATAAAAATTTACTTCGGATAAATTTTTCATATTATTATAATAACATTCATATTTTAATGAATAGTAAAAACATGCTATATTTTAATTAAAAACAACTTTTTTCATCACTATAGTTTATATGGTTAAATTATAATATTTAATGTTTTTAAATTATAAATAGAATATATTTTTATCATTTAATAAAAATTATGTCATTTCCATTATTTTTACATTTAATTCATAGGTAAAAACATTTCAATCTTTGGTTATGTTTTAACTTTTAAAACCTATTTTCTTAACAACGGGATTAATTTTAAATTAATTACTGGATATTATTTGTTTTGAATTTTGAAAAATGGATTCCATATTTGAATTCAGTGGGTCCAAATTATGTTAATAGGTTAGTTTTATTATTATTTTGATATTATGAATATAACTATGGTAATTTTTATTTACTGTAGTTAAAGGTAAATCAGGTAATTAAGGGTAATGATAAGATTATAAAATTACCCTAACACAAGCCAAAAGTCTATTGGATGACTAAAAGGCGACCCATATTACCTAGGGGTCTGAATATATTCATTTTATGGACTTTTAACCATGAAAATAGTTTAATTATTATTAAAACCAAAGAAAGTGACAACATGTAACTCTCTTAAAAATTATTAGTATAATAATTTTAATTTAGTGATAAACTTCAGGAAACATATAACATGAATATTCTATAGAAATATAATAAAATTATCTACATCATGTGAATTTATTTATAATTTTTAGGGATTAAATAATTATCATTAAATGTGACACAATAGTGATGTGGAAATTATTTTAGTGATTTAAATATCAAATAAATGGTTTTAGAAATATTAAAATAAATATTTTATGAAGTGTTTAATATGATCCAAGAATTTTATAGAAACATATGACATGTTAAGAATCTATTAAATATTTTATTTTGAACATATCTTCTGTGTGGATTTTATTTAAATTCAAATAATTGAATACTGTCAAAATTGACACTATTGTTATTTTATTAAAATAACAAGATATAAAAATGTTTTAAAATCACAAAAATATTTAAAAAGTATAAATTAAAATTTATATGGTCAGAAATTTCATAAATTATCCTATTATGGACATTTTACAACACATAAGTAATTATTTATAACAATTTAAAATTTAAAATCTTATTAACACAAATAAGTTTAAATAAATTAAATAAGGATTAATCAAGTTGATAAGGTTTAAAATAAATTTCCAACATGTGTAAATTTTATTTTTTTATGGGATAAAAACCCTATATAATCTAATATTTTAATATGAGTCATTTTTTGTGGTTTTTATGTGGGGTCTGATTTATTAAAAATTAATATAATTGAGGTTTCCAAAGGTTCCCCTCTCCTACCTTATAAAAAGGAACCTCCTCCCTCTCCATTTCACAACACCTTGAGGCATAAATATCCAACAAACCTAGACCATTTCTTGGCTACACTTCCCTATAAAAATTATGGAGGTTCTATAATTCTCAAAAGTCCAACTCTAGTCACTTAAGAGGAAGCTTAAAGGAAGTGCGTCAAAGAAGAGGTAATCTCTTCTACAGATTCCTTCGAGTTTCTTTTTTCTTCAACATCGTATTCTTTAGCTGTTTCATTGTAAAGTGATACAATCGGTATCACCAATATATTTATATGATATTATAAATATTATACAACCCTATTTCACCTTCTATACATCCTATGGAAAATGAAATCATCGCGCGTGCGTACGTATAGAATACCGTCTCCGCGATGTGGTGTAATATGTTTTTCCACCACCACCTTACATTGATGGGTATAATGGTGTAATGAATAACTATATATGGTTATTATTAAATCATACTTTTTCTTAAATATTATATCATCCACTCTAATTCCATTCAATAATTATGGGAACAATTTCATCGCTCGTGCGTACGTACGGACTACCGTCTCCACGAATGCGATGAGACTCATTTTCCATGATTAACCATTCAAGTATGATTATAAAGTATATATATCATAAATAATAATGAATGATATTAAATAATAATGATATTGGATTTATGTAAATATATGTTTTATTTACATAATTCCATTCAATTCAATAAGGAAACAAAAACAACGTTCATGCATACGTACGACCTACCGTCTCCATGAACGGTGTTTTTCATTCCATTTATCTATATATCATATATACTTATATACTAAATATATTTTATATATAAATAATGTTTTACATTCTGGAATTATGTAAATCAGTATATTAGAAATAATATCATGAACAACAAATCGAAACATGTACGATAAATGAAACGATTTTACCCAAAACACTTCTTTAATATGAAATTTACAAAAGAACAGGTAATATAAAGTCATAATTGAACCATATATTATATCATAACAATTAATATGATTCTTTAATAATTCAATGTCATTATTTAAATAATTATTCTATTGGTTCGGATACACACAAAGCAAATCAGACATAAGGTATGGGATAATTTTTCAAATCTCAATTTTATCTGAGATTGCTTATATGAAGTATTTACTGGTGTTATATCATTCATCCATGTCCATAAAATATTTTTCATATAGTGTTTAATATTCTTCCATGTATTTTTAATGTCATATTTACCCCTATTTGACTTTTACTTTGTGTTATGGAATGAATCTTCCTTTTGTTTACCATACATGCTAATTTTTGACATTTCCATTAAAAGTACGAGAATAATGTTTTTTTCTTATATGGCATGAATGGATTTTTATGGTTTTATAATGCCTTATTTTCAGGAAGCAAACACTACAGTATTTCATGTCTATTTTCAACAAAATCCGTTTCATTTAATATTGCTTGTCATTTTGTGAAAAGAAATTCATTTTGAAAAAGAAAGGATATTTTCCTCAAGAATTCATTTCAAGTGTTTTATCAAAACTATTTTCTATCAAAGATGACATTATATAATATGTGTATGTTTAAAGTATAATGTCTCTTTGATTTACATGGTTTCACTTTTCTTATGATGAAACTATATCCATTTGTTTTATATGGAATATGTTATGATGGGATGATTTTTATGAAACCCATTTTATTCTTTGGGTTATGATGAATGATTTATGTTTATGTTGTGGAACATGTAAGAATGACTTTATTATGAGATGGGTATGACCTATATCTCCCTCTAATTCATTTGGTGATGATTTATATCTCATTATATAAACATGGCGGGAATGGCAAGTAAATCTGGTTCAGCGATACTGGACTGGAATGAGGAGTGAACTCAATTTAGTAAGGGACATTGTACACTAAGATGGTCTTAGCAGCAATGCCTTGTATACTATGGCAATCATATCAAGTGCTTACAGCTTTTCCAAAATTACATGTTTTATTCCATTCTACATTATGATGATTGATGATCCATTATGATCTATTCCATATGTACTGCCATGATTTATTTCATTTCTCAATATTTTGATGTTTAAACATTAAGTTAATTTTTTTAAGTTCAAATGTATATGGTTTGTTTTATTTTTTTCCATGATTAACCTTACTGAGAATTTTATCTCACCCTTTATATGTTTTATTTTCCCAATGAAATAAATAATGTTTTTAGGTAAGAAAACTATAGGGGATGATTTTTATTGGAGATGTTGAAGATCGTTCACCATGAATAGAAGATAATGTACATGTTCCCAAAGACATTAAACTATTACGGTCCTTGAGTGTTGGTTTTTGTTATGTATTAAGTACTCCTCAAAAAAAAATTAATTTCCATGTACTTCAAGCTTTGGGTCTCTATAGTCTATGTATATGAATACAAAACTAAATTATGGTAAGTATATATTATGTTTTTATCACATAAATACATCCATGTTGGGATACTATGAGTGGATTTAGATTTTCCACAGAGGTACATATGGTTAAAACTCAACAAAACCATGTTTAGTTAGACATGACTGGGAATTGGTGCATGAAAATGGGTCTTTCTACACAACTAGTTTAAAAATTCCTTGAGATATTCGTTGGAATGTTCATAATAACGTTATGAACCTTTATTAATGCACTGAGTTAAGTACCCAAAAAAATATATTTAAGACATAGATCATAGATAACATATATTGAAGACTACAAATTCATAGGTTAAAATATACAAGTATTTTATAATTAATACCTTTAATTTATTTGGATTCTCCATTTTTTTGTTAAATAGTTTAAAAATACTAATCCCTACTTTTCCTTTTATACAAGAAAATGACAAAAAAGGATGAATTGGGTAAACAATCAATATGAAGGGGAGTGTGATGACTTCCCCAAAGAGATGGCCCACAAAATGGGGGAAGGAATCAGGAAAATTATAATATGGAAGGAGACACTGATTATTGGTTGACAATAACAAGAAATATGAATCTTGATTATTATATTGAATCGAATGGGTGCATAGAATTCTGGAAACTATGTTTTGATAACTATTTTACTCAAAATATATACATTAATATTGAATGGGATTATCATGACCTCCTAAAAAAAGATTATAAATCTATTGGGGTATACATTTAATCCTAAAAATACTTTCATGTCATGACTCATAATTTTTCATTACCCCCAAATTCATGGTTTTCTGCTTATTTTTTGGGATAAAACCTAATCTACAAAAAACCATGCAGATTCGAGAGTTTGATACTTATGAGGAAATTGTCTGATGTGACATAAAATTAAAAATAGAAATAAAATAATCTCAGTGGTGTATAAATTATGTTATAATTAGAATCCTAGAGTATGAATTTCAAACAAATCCCCATAAGAGAGTATAAGGTGAGATTGAGAGCATTATGCGACAAAGGGATTTTAGATTCAATAAGTCATATTGTAACATACCAGGTAAATAATGAATATAAAATATTCATATTTATTAAAATTTGTGAACTAAATATTAATTTTACTTTAAGGGGAATGATATGTTCGATGGAATACCTGATATTCAACAACATGTTTCTTTGAAAACTTACATTGCACCAAAAGTTGAGTCATACTGAAAAATAATAATATAATTTTTTTAAATTGTAGTTAATTCATTGTCATTATATTGGTAGGAATTGAAATACCTTACTATAATATGAATATACATGTTTCTAAAATGTTTTTACATTTATCAAATAAATTTTAGAGGCTTATAAACAAAAAGAATCTGATTTTAAGCATAAATAATCTATTATTCATTAAAAGGTTGATTTAAAATATTTGGATAAAGAACCCTCTTTAAATACAATTTTGGTCACTATAATATGTTATATTTGACATAATAATATTATTCTTTAGAATCATGAAATAAAAATATACTTTGGATTAAATTTTGGTATTTTTCTAAAAATGTTTATTTTTATGGATAGTGAAAAATGCCGTATTTTAATTCAAAACATCCTTTTAATATAATTTATTTTTTTGGTTATATTATATTTTTAAATGGTTTTGATGTGTAAATAAATTATAATTTTACCATTTAATATAATTTTGGTCATTCTAAGTATTTTAAATTTAAAACTATACATAAATAAGTGTCAATATTTTGATAGTTATTACTTCTTAAAAAACACGATTTTCTTTTTTGACAGAGAGAAATAATATTAAATTAATTTCATCTACATAGATGTTTTGAATTTGGAAAAATAAATTCCATATTTCCAATATGGACGTCCAAATTTTTTAAATAGGAACCTTTTATTTTTATACATTTTATATATTTACCACAGTAAATATTTTATTTACCATGGTTAAAGGGTAAATCTGGTTAATATGGGTAAAAAATAATATTATAATAATATTATATTACCTTATCATGTGTCCTAATCCAATTGGTTGATACTTTTCGACCTTGGGCATCCATTTTGTTGATTTTGGGACTTCATTATGCTACATAAGAGCTTTTATGACAATTTATATTAATTAATTTAATGTAATGACAAAAATCTCTTAAACATACATCTTTTAGTAAATCAATAATTATTTGATGTCATATAATTTATCTATATGACTATAAATATTAATTTTAAATATAAAACTATTTCCTACATCATGATAATTTTTTTTTTAAACATCATATAAATAAAATTATTTATGACACGATAATGATAGAGTGTTTACCTCATTAATGAATGATTAAAATAAATATGATTATAAAATATAAACCAATATACAAAACCTATAAAAATATTATTTGATGATTTTATTTCTAAAATGAGTCCACTTATATTCAAATTTAATGGATTTTGTACCTTTATAAACATAAAATAATTATATTATAAAATAATAATTTTTTGAACAATCCTAAAGTGTCCCCCGATATAAAAATCCCTCAATTCTAACCCATTACACACACTTATAAATCCCATTAGATCATCCAAAATAGGAAAAAGTAATCTCCCTATATCCCTATAATCCTACTAAAATCCTTCTTCTAGGATGAAGGCCAATCATTTAAACATTTTGGTTCAAGCCAAAGGGAAATACCCGTTAAAAATGTAATTCTCTAATATTAAGATCACTGGTTTTTTTACTTCTCCACCTACTAAAGAATTTTTATTCATTTATTTAATAACAAAAACAGTATACTAAATACATTAGGTTGTTTATATGAGAAGTGTTAGAACTACACTTACACACACATCAATCTGATGGGTAAAATATCATACTATTTATGTGGACAATGAACTACTGCCTCAAGAAAAGATGATTGTTCAAAAATCTATTACATCCTCTCATGGTGGCCATTATGATGGATCTATAATTATATGTGATATATATAATATTTATATTGTTTATATTCTTTAGAAATTTCTATTTATATCATACCATTATGGTTTCCATAATGGGTAAACGCGATAATTTCATTTGAGAAATTTCGGACTACCGCCCCGTCAAAGTGATATGAATCATTCATGCCTTACCTGGAACATTTAAAGTATTGAGATAATTAAATTATATATGATATTATACTGTAATTATAATATACATATTTTTCATTATGTTTTCATTCTATGAAATATGATATAGAAATGAAAGTAGTGTTAATGCGTACGAATGACACACCATCTAAATGAATGGTGCATTTCATTTCTTATTTTAAAATATTATGTACTATTATAAATTCATATATAATGGTTATATATGATATATATTATATCTAAAACATGAATAAAATTCTAGAGATAATGGTGTTTTTATTACATGGACAATTTATAATTATAACCAGTTCATTTATTACTCTTGTTCCTAATATCACCAAAATGTCGAATATAAACTCAAATAATTAACTAATTGTTATAGAAAAGTTATAAGTGATATGAAAGAAATAATAAACATGAAAATTGTTTTAAGAAAATATAAATTAACTTATGTTTATTATTCACTAATATAAAGTAACCAATGAGTCAATTCATACATGAGGTAATGGGTTTCTTATCTCACTTTTAATTCCATGAGATTTCCATTGTTCATCACTTATTTCTTTCATGTGGTGTTTTTTTACTTAAATTTGATTTATATTATCATTAGTATATTTATATTCATGATATTCTGGGATTAATTGGTTTGTTATTAACTTTTGGTCTTATGACTCAATTGATTACAATGTGGTAAGGAATTTTCATCTCACTTTTTATTCCCGTGAGATTCATGCTATATTAGCCACTATTTCCTTTTGTGAGGTGTATTTACATACAATGATTGTAATATTTCTTAAATATACATTAATTTATGGTCATTTAAATTTTCACATGATTCTCCTTCCTTCATGTGGTTTATATTTCGTAACATACAAAATCCATAAGGGAACATTTCACCGTAATCTTTTTGATAAATACTTCTTTTATGTATTTTAAATTTACATTTCATTAAGATAGGATATGTTCATATATATCATTATGGTTGTACATTTTATGTCCCTGAAATGAGTAACCCTTTTCTATCTCATAAAATAATTTTCCTATTTTTAATGTGTCATTGTTAGGCTGTCGAATTTCTGTAAGTGAAATTTTTAACCCAATTTCAATTCATTGGGATAAAACTTCTACTTGTTGATTATGTCATGCTGTGAATATGTTTGAATTTCCAATGGTTGTTTTAAACTGAATTTCAAATCATACTGAGTGTATTTTATGTTTCACACAAAATTATATAATTGGATTGTCCTTAATCTAAGGATACAGTCTTTTTAAGGAATTTCATCTAAATTTACATTTTATTGAGTCTTCATTGTTGTTATGATCCAATTCACTTTTATATGGTTTATATAGAGTCCTTTGGTATATTATATCATGAATAACATTATTCTCATGATATAATAATGTTTTTGTTAAATTTTATTTCTCAATTATTTGAATTCAATCACCACTCATTTGGTTAGTAACTCCTTAACTATAATATTGTATCAATGATTTAATCTTATATTTATTTCTCATTAATGACCATTTTTTCAAAATGGTTTTAAGGATTTATTTATATTCACATTAATATCTAAAAATGTTAATTCTTTTAAAAGTATCAATGTGGTATAGAATACTTTGATTAATATATTTTTTTATTAAAATTAAAAAATGGTTTTTGATAATGGTTTGAAAAAGCATTGACTATGTCAAGATATTGAAATGATATATTGTGATTGCAATGTGGAAATGTCATCTTTCAATTATTCTTGTTTTATGTGTAAGGATTTTGTTTTGATTATTAGGAACTGTTTACATATATGGGTGGTTCCGTGATTATTCTAGTGATGGAGAGCCCGAGATAGCTCTCCAATGCAGAGGGTAACATGACAGAGGTAAAATGTGAATGTTTTTCATGAGATATTTAGGAAATATACTCTGATGAGTATTCCAGCATAACTCCCTATATAGTTGTGATAGCTAAAATGTAAGTATGTTTTGTATGCCACAAGGTACATTTATGATTTATGAATTTTGTGTATAATTCATAAATATTATGATTTCAATAGGTATGTTATGAATGAAATGTATGATTTAATTTAATTTTATTTGTTTATGGGACAATGTTTTCATTTTTTATTTTAAAACACTTATTGAGATTTTAATGCTCATACCATATTTTTGAAATGTTTTCCACATGTCTTAAAGATGAATATGGTCAAGGAGGGATCAATGAAAAGTCATGCTATCTAAAACATTAAACTAGACATGTAACATTTTAAGAGTTTTTATTTTATGAAAAAATGGATACCGAGTAGTTGTGTCAAGGTGTAATTTTCATGTTGATATGTAATAGTTGTGGCCTAATTCTATAAAAATCTAAACCTAAAAATATCCTCAATGTGAATTATTCATTAAATTCATGACTACGTAATTTATTAAGGTCAGGTCCTTATAGTTGGTATCAAAGGTCAGATTAGACAACATTAGGGGTTAAGAGTTTTTGTTAAGTACATGGTTACTCCCTATGTATATTATTTCATTTAAATAATTGTTTTATAAATGTTTCAGATCATGTAATGTCAGTTAGAAATGGAAGGATGATCTCAAATGACATTCCTATCTATTCCTAATGACAAGCTAGCAATTATTATTGAAAAGTAATGTTTAGATGATTGTGAAATTTTTTCTAGCATACAAATCACTTGCAAGCAGTTGTATGAGATATCAAAAACCTCTCTTATACCTTGATATCATCATGGATCATGGTTTTTATTTAATCAAATACTACTTTTTAAATATTCTCATATTTTAAATAATGGTAAATATTATAAATTCATTTTTAAATATTTTACCTTATAAGATGATTTTGAATGATATTATGATTATGAAAAAGATGCAGAAGAAGGAAACCCTTATGTGAAATATTTATTTTTTTTATAATATAGTCTCTCTCCAAACACTGTTGTAATATTAAAATAACCATTGATTGAAATTAATAACCCAAATTCGGTTTGACTATTTTATAAAAATCGTGTTTCATCAAATGATTTAAAATTATATGTCATAGAAGATTTTTTTCCAAAGCTGTTTTCTGTGAACACCCACAAGGCCCATGTTGTAAAATGTGTATTTGAATTAAGGAATAAAATGATTTAGAAGGATCCTTAAATAATTTTTTTAATTCCTGGACTACCAACCTACATGAAAAAGAAGATGATGAAACCATATAGACACCATGATTAGGGATTTATGTTCTTTCTGTTTGTAATAGTTTTATTTTATCATATAGAGGTGAAAAAAATGACAATATATAAGATGTTGAGGTGTTAATGTATTGGGATAAAAATGAATGTTATAATAAAACCATTGAGGTAAAAACATGTTAGGGCTATTTTTAAGATTTATAACATGGATAACCCATAAGATTGGTGACAACCTGTCATATCTGAAATGGCCGCAAGAATTAATCCAACAACTAACGAGAGACAACGATGAATCACCTACCACTATCCTACGTGAAGTCATTGGTTAGTATGACTTATTAATTTTTTTAATTGATTTTATGTATCAATAATAAGTTGATTTTGGGAACTTATGTTTTATCAAATAGATATCATTAATATAGGAAAATGATTTGGTGATTAATTGATAATGGTTCTTTTGGAAGATGTTCTTTCTTTTGGTGATCATTATATGCATAAGGGGAATAGAATACCGTGGGATCTTATTTGTGGAGTAATGTTTGATTTTTATTTTAGAAGAATCTATGTTTCTATTTTGGACATATTGTGAATAGGGTTATTTATGGAAATGATTAAACTATCATAAAGAATATGTGATTAGGTTAATTACACTTTAGTGTGATACATTAAGAGTAGTCGATCATATTTGGTGATAAATGTTAAGATTTATCATAGAAGACTATGTGATCAAATTCATTGGAGTGTTGAGTTTAATTCTTTGTTTGGATTATTTTGAAAATTTTTAAAGAATTTTTTGTATTGAAAGGTCATTGTTGAACCTTGGGTATTGTTTATTGAATTTTGGAGAATAAGAGTAGTTTTTATTTTTATAAAGGACTATCCTTTTTGGAAATTATCTTATCATATACTATCCTTTTTGTTATTATATGATATGTAATGAAAGGGAAAATATATAGTTCATATTTTTTGGATCACATGATACATCAGATGTTTATTTTAGTGATTTTTATGTGACGAAGTCCGTTTTAATACTCATAGTTTGGATAAAAGATGAGTTTGTGGTAGAAATATAGTAAAAGTTGAATGTCTATAGGAAAATTAAGTATGTTTAGTTATGTTATTATTCAAGATCTCAATTAAATTCCTCAAAATTAATAAAATTAAAACATGGTTCATTAACAATTTATTCTAGGGAATCAAAGACCATTTAAACCATCTCAATTTTGTTATTTTATGATGGATAACATTGTCTTAATCATGTTTTCTACCACTGTCCATCAAACATTAATGGTTTGTCTCTCTTCCATATCGATGTATTCTTACACAGAATCCTAGTATGGGCTATCTCAGGTGACCTTTTTATTTTACTTTCTTTCGTTTAATGTGATATTTTTATTAACTCTTTTTCTTATGTGGTACTTTTAATGATGTTTCTAGGCCCAGTTTTAAAATTATGAGGATTCAATTCTAAAAAGGGGGAAGGATGTAACATACAAGATAAATAAAGATTATAAAATTTTCATATTTATTAAAATTATTGATCTAAATAATAATTTTACATTAAACGAGATGATATGATCTCTGGCATGCCTGATATGCAACAACAAGTTTCATTGAAATCATATGTTGCATACAACGTCGAGTCATATTGAAAATTTATAATATAATATTATTTTAAGTGGTAGTTAACACCTAGCTGTTGTATTGGAGATAACTGAAAAAACTAACTACAATATGAATATACATGTTTGTTAAATGTTATTACATTTATCCAATAAATTATTGTGGCTTAAAATAATAATGAATCCAATTCTAATCATAAATACAATAATATTCATTACAAGGTCCATTTAGTACCTTTTGGTGGAAAATTCCATTTATATATTGTATTAGTCACTTTATTATGTTATATTTGACAAAATAATATTATTATTTAGAATCAAGTTATCAAAATTTACTTTTGATAAAATTATGGTAATTTTTTGATAAAGTTCAATTTTTATTGATTCTGAATAATGTTGTATTTAAATTCAAAACTACCTTTTAATATAATTTTTTTTTATAGTTATATTAACTATCTAAATGGTTTTATAGTGTAATTAGATTATATTTTTACCATTTAATAAAATTTTGTTCATTCATAATATTTTCACATTGAAATTCGAGAAAAAAATTGCCAATCCTTTGATAGATAATATTTCTTAAAAAAACTTTTTTGACAACATGAATTAAATTTAAATTAATTTCTTCCACTTCTCTATTTTTAATTTGGAAAAATAGATTCCATATTTCGAATCAGGAGGTAAAAATTGTTTAAATAGTTTATGTCATGACCCGCCTCCCATGGTCCGTATCGTGACTACCACAAGCCCGACTTTGACAGGCCTGGTGCTGGCGACTAGCACCAAAGGTGTTATTCCCTAAAAACTGGGAACGAATTGGCTTTATAAAATTTAACACAGAAAACTAGAGTACAAGCAGAAGGAAAAAAAGTAATGTAGTATAACAAGTATGATGAAAGTACAATGAGGCTGGAAATACAAGCCCAACAAAATGGTACAACAACAACTGAAGATTGTAAAACTAAAAAATACATACACGTGAATGGTGAATGCAGCTACTGGATCGTGCTTCGAGTTAATACCTAATGGGTAGGTACAAATGTACTCCTCAGCACTCCACGTCTATCGGTCTGCTCTATGTGTTGTTATGCCGAGTGGTCCACCTCCAGGTACTGTCCAGTCCTCATGCTCTCGGCCTCCGTCAGCGTTGTCTGTCGTCTTCATCGAACACAACAAGGTGCATGCATACCCCATGCAGGGGTGACTATAACGATACTCAGTAGGGACCCCAAGGCCCTCAAGGTCTCACAAAATCCAACAAGTATAAACCATAATTTATGATTTCAATGGATAACAATTACTTAGGTATATGCCCATATATATACATAAGTTATCAAGTAATCCATATTATTCATGAGAAAAACAAAAAGGACACCGTCTCAGCTCAAACCAGGATTTTTATTCATGCTGTCGAAACCACGAATAATATAGAACTCCTCCTTGGTCATGTAGAGTGGGTTTTCCACTACAACCAAGTGCTTCCCACTATCCTTGGACTGCTGAAGTACTCCACCTATTGAGTACTGTGGGCCTGCGGCTACAACCAAGAACTTCCCGCCATGGTTCTACTGCTACAACCACGAACTCCACCTCATAGCCTACATAGGTACTAGTTTTGTCAAGTACTGCGGGTCTGTCGCAACATCCAAGTGCTCCTCCACAGTGGGTCTGCTGCTACAAAAAAAAAGCTCCCCATTGGGCCATCCAAATCACTCTGAGTCGATCAATTAGCAGTCGTCAAGTCTCAGCAAGCTACTAAGACTATGTAATCTGCTCGGTTGTCACTAGGAGGGTCCTCTCCACAAGACTCAATCTGATACTCTAGGTTTCATAGAGTCTCACTAAGAAGTATCACAAAGGACCACCTCGTCATATGGGTCTCAATGAAACAGATGACACGTCAATCAGACACCCAGTCATTGAGTTATTGACTTTTCCATTTCAGGGGCCCGGTTCATTTTTATACTAAAACCAACCCAACCGTACTCCAAATGCATCCAAACCTCATGTGGAGTATTCTAAATGAACCGTCTCATCAAAAGTAATCCAACGTAGTTGACAACACGTCAATCAGACGTATGGTCCTTATGTTATTTGTGTTTCCGCTCCGAGAGCCCGGTTGGTTTTGGGATCGAACAAACCTATCTATACCCAAAAATTACCAAAACCTTGAGTGTGATATACTAAAACAACCATCTTGATCCCAGGAATTCAACACAACTGATGGCACGTATATCTGAGGTCTGTACCTCAAGATATGGGAGAAAAACTGATAGCATCCCGAAGTGGGGGGTCTGGGTCCAATCTGACCCGTCCCAACCCACCCTGGGTTGGCCTGTACCAGGTCAACCTGATCTGAGTCTGGGTCCAGCCCGGTAGGGCATAACTCGGCCCGATGGTTGTGGCCCGACAAGCTCATGGGCGGCCCGGGCTGCGCACCTGGAGGCCCGGGCCGCGCGCATGCGGCTTAGCTCGGTAGCCGGATGCAGCTCATCCAGCTACCGGAGCACGATGGGGGGGGGGGGGGTCACTGCCACTGGATTTCTAATGGCGAGGCTGAGTGGTGACACCTCTCTAGACTAGTCATCTGAAGCCGGAAGGTTTTTCAAATGCGAGCGGCCCCCACGGGCGGGCCGCTAATCCTCCGCACGCGACGCTCTTAGGCGCCACGGTTCCTTCCGCATGACTGGCTGCCGATACGGCCAGTTCGCCCACTGAACAGATCCCCCAAGTGCCAGTTTCGGTTCTCCATAGCACGGCGCCAAGGTGGTCCCGCAGTTCTTCAGCCCGACCGGCTAAAGTCGGCCGGTTCTTCAAGCAGGCGGCCCACGGATGCGGGCCCCTCCTCCTCCGCGCGACACCTGAGGGTGTCAAGGTTCACCAACCCGGCCGGCTACGGCCGGCCGGTTCGTCAGCTCGAGTGGCTGCAGTTGCATGCCACGACATTCCTCCATGTGGTCAGCACTCAACCTCCTCCTCCGGTCACCTCCGCCTCTCCAACACCGCTTCCATCTCCAAAACAAACATGGGACAACAGAGCGTCGTCAAGCCGTGTTTGTTCGGCATGCACCCTCCGCATTAGGCGATATCAAGAGTACAATACATTTACCAAGAACACATCAATAATGAGTGTATAATTCTTATTAAATTTAATATTTTACAAACCCCCTACCTCGATCTCCAGAATGGTGCACTTCGAAGATCCACGGAAGATAAGCGTCGCAAAGTTTGGGCATTGCAGATTACAGACGTCGATTCTATTGATGTCAGGGTACATATGAAGAGGAAGTGGCATCTTATTTCTTTTCGTAGAGGAAGAATAAAGAATACACACCATCATTATTTGGTGGAATCGGCGTTCTTCATCGATGATGTCATCGGTCATCATGGTCGTCACCATTCTTCGTCGAGAGAAAAACACTATCCTTGCATTTCTCCAAAGCCGCCCCAACACAACAAAAGCCAAGACAAAAATAATATCTTAGGTTATTATTTTATTCTTAACATGAGTTTTTCAAAATTCAAACACTTACATTAATTAATTACTTGTTGATCAATTAGTTAATTAAAGGGTGTTGGAAAAATTAATGGAGGGAGGTCGAGAGTTATGAGGGGGGTTAATTGGAGTTAAACAGGGGAGGTGAAAAGTTATGGGTTCGTGTGGGCCCCACTACACTAAATCCTCTCAAGGGAGGTTATATAAGGTTTGGGTTCCACCTACAACTTCTATTTGGAGGAGATAACCACCATCAAATAAAATTTATGTACGCATAATTTCTATTATTATTTATTAAAGAAACTCCAAAACTTAACTTCTCCTCCTGATGAAACACTACTGCGTTAAAGGCCTCCATAATCGAATACAGGCATTGCGAGTTCATCGGTGTCCTCAGATTCCAATTCTGAGCATCGGTTCAAAAGACAGAAAAACCCCCAAATAGGTTTACTGAACGTACCCGAACAAAACATCATAAATTGATTTTGGGCTCATTGGGCTTCCTAATTAGGCGCAGTTAAAAACCGGAGACTCGTAAAATTCCCAAGAATTTATGAATAAATTTTCCCTTAAATTTCAGGGTCTTCACATTACACCAACCTTAGGTCTTTAGATCCCCTTAAAGCTCTAACACACACTAGGGATACTAAAGGGGTTACTGAGCATGCATCTGATCCTCCCACTCCCATGTGCTCTCGTGGAGGTTCCTGTGCTGCCAGTAAATGTGCACCAGAGGAATCGACCATCCACGTAGGACCTGCTCATGTCAATCCTCAATCTCCACTGGGACCACCATGAATGTCACCCCATAATCGATGTACATTTCCCCATGGGAGATGATGATGGATGGGTCATGTACGTATCTTCTCAGCTCAGATATGTGGACGATGTCATCCACCCGATGCAACTGAGGTGGACGGGCCGGGAGGGAATCCACCTCGCCTACTATGCCGAGGACCTGGAGAGGTCCGATGAAGAGCGGATATTACTTGCCCCTCCCAGGAAAATATTCATAGACATCTTCATGGTGAGACCTGTAGGAAGATGTGGCTACCATCCTCAAACACTAGTGGTCTTCATCTACTATCAGCATAGGACTATTGTATGTTCTGTGCATTCTCCATTCGCTACTGGATGATATGAACCTTCTCCTTCATAGATTGCACCATGTTTCATCCTACAAGAGCTTTTGAGATTTCCCCTTTGCTGAAAAGAGTAATCTATTCACATCCTATATATGAACCATGTCCTTTTCCTAATATAGTCAATCCTGATATGAACGGTACTAATTTATTCCATGGACTACATCATAAGGCCTAAATACTAATACAAAGAGATCCAACCATCACTCTTGCCTCCAAGGTTTGAGTCACAGGGACAACATTAGTGTGTGGTCACTTGGTCTCCTCCGGTAGTAATCTAGAAAATGAGGGTCATGTCAATGGTTTTAACCGGAACCTCTTAGTATTTTACAGACAAAAGGAATGGAAACAAATGTCACAAGGACATGTGTCTTTTATTACTACTGATCAAAGTGCAAAGACACATAACAACCAAAAACAGTAACATCAAGGAATCTAGATGCACCATGAAGAAGGCATACATGCCTGGAACTATTACTGATCTTGTCCACCTGATTTCGGAGCTTCGTAGTTGTATGCTTCAGCTGCCTGAAGCTTTGCTCTCCCATTTCCACTTGTTCCCTACTATCGGGGAGGACCTCCTAGTGCTGGTGGTGGAAACACCTCGAAGCGTCGTCCATCACCAGCTGCACGGCCAGCTCCTCTTCCATGGTTTCCTGCTCCTTGCGGACTATCTCAATCAAACTTGTACCTCTTCTTGGGAGGTCTTTAATCCATCTGATGATAGTCTGCAGGTTGGTCGGACAGTCACATGCCATGTTGCCAAGCCCGCCGCAAGAGTATCACTCTCTACTCCTGGTAAGTGTGTCTCTACCCCGGGTTCCTCACACACATGATCCTAAGTCATGTGTTCGACCACCTATGAGTCTGGTCCTCTTGGACCTCTATGTAATATGTCTACCTGTAGCTACAGAAGACTCCGCTGCATGTCGACTAGTAGTGGGTCCCACTGCTGAGGATTGATCAACATGGAAACTCTCCACTAAGTGGGCTCTCTGTAACACCACTGTATGCGTTGGGATGTTGTGAGAATTAATTGAAGCTATGATCTCTCGCTTGAGCCCCTACTCAAAGGTTCGGGCCCTGAAGAATAGATATTGTACCATTTCAGTGTAGTGGGAGAGAGGTCGTTGAACCTCGATGAGTAATGTTCCGCCATCATGGTACCCTACTGTAGATGCAGTAGCTACTGAATACGCACATCTTGAAGGGTGGATGAGATAAACTCCACCTAGAATAGGCTCTTGAATTCTGCCAAGAGTAGCATTGCCTCATCATGCATATCGAGCATCAGGTTCCAACACCTTCTTACTGCTGCCCGAAGGAGGCTGGTAGCAAGGATCACCATGAAGATACCTGGTGTCCCTACCAGTCTAAATAATCTCACCACAACCTCCAGCAAATCCTCAGCTGCCCGCGGGTCTAACTCTCCCCTGAACCTAGGTGGCCTCTGCCGCTGGAACATGTGCAGCGCACTCAAGTGGCATGCACTCAATGCTTCTGGGGATGGTTTCATCAGTGGACCAACTGAAAGTGGTACTGCTGGTGCCTCCACTGGTGCCTCATCTTATAGAGTGCCCTATACTAAGGCCTCGTCACTCAGTGACCTTTCAATACGTACAACTCTCGGGGCTCTAGTTCGTCGTCCGTGGGGAGGCATCCTGAAAGAAACAGATGACACAAGGTCAAAGACTATACTTGGTGAGGTGAACTGGTTTGAACTGACATAAATAAAACTTTTTAAAAGACACACGCAATCATTTTTTTCATCCACTGAGTCAGAATTCATAAGTCAGGGTCTTGGTGTATGGATACATCGGCCTCCCGCACTAAAACTGGACTCCCTGAACTGAAAACCACACTTATTACCCTTAACAATATTGCTTCACAAAAAGAAAATATTAGATTAATATGTTCTATGGTAGAACAAACTTTATCTGATAAAAAGTTTGCATGATCCATCCCCTGAGGCCTCTATCGTGACTACCCCAAGCCTGCCATCCATAGTATTGGGGCTGGCGACTAGCACCAAAGGCGTAATTCCCTAAAAATTGGGAAGGAATTACCTTTATAAAACATAACACACACTACCAGAGTACAAGAAGAAGCATACACTATGTAATGTAGTATAACAAGTGTTCTGAAAGTACAATGGGGCGAGAAATACATGCACATCAATAAAGGTACAACTACAACTGTAGAAAGTACAACTGAAAAAGACAAACAACTGAATGGTGAAAGCTGTTCCTAGATAAGGTTACGGGTTCCTACCTAAAGGGTAGGTACAGATGTCCTCCTAAACACTCCACATCTATCGGTCCGCTCCATGTGCAATCATGCCGTGTGGTCCAACTACGAGTACCATCCAGTCCGGGTGCTCTCGGACTCCGTCAGCGCTGTTCGTCGTCTGCATCAAACATAATGAGTTACAAAAATAGCCCATGCATGGGTGAGTATAATGATACTCAGTAGGGACCTCGAGACTCTCAAGGTCTCAATAAATACAACAAGTATAATGCACATATTATGATTTCAATGGATAACCATCACTTAGGTACATGATAATACAAATACCTAAGTTATCATGTAACCCATATCTTTCATGAGAAAAACACAAAGGTCACTATCTCAGCTCAAACCAGGATTTTTATTCCCGATGTAGAAATCACGTCTACTGGATAACTCCCCCTAAGTCGAGTACAATGGTCCTTCCACTATAACCAAATGCTTCCCACTAACCTTTGATTGTTGATGTACTCCACCTGTCGAGTATTTTGGGCTGATGCTACAACCAAACTCTTTACACCATGGTTCTGCCGCTACAACCAAGAGTTCCCCCTCATACCCTACAAAGGTACTTCTTATATCGTGTATCATGGGTTTTCCACTACAGCCATGCTATCCTTCATCAAGGGATTTCTTCTACCACCACACACTCCCTACTGGGACATCCAAATCACTCCTAGTCGATCGATCAACAATTGTCAAGTCTCAGCCAGCTACTAGGTGTCTGCAATCTGCTCGCTCATCACCGGAAGGGTCCGTTCCACGAGCCTCAAGCCAATTCTACAAGTGTCACGAAGTCTCAAAAAGAAGTATCACAAAGGACCGCCTCATCATAGGGGTTTCAATGCACTAGACGACGCGTCAAATTGGATGCCCGGTCTGTGAGTTATTGATTTTTCCGTTCTAGGGGCCCTTTTGGGTTTTAAGCTAAAACCAACCCAAACATACTCAAACTACATCCAAACCTCATGTGGAGTATTCCAAAAGAACCTTCTCATAAAAAATAATCCAATGTTGTTGATGTCATGTCAATCGAATGTCTGGTCCTTAAGTTATAAGCATTTCCGCTTCGAGGGCCTGGTTGGTTATGGGATTGAACCAACCCGACCATACCCAAATGTTTCCAAAACCTTGAGTGTGATATAGCGGAACGATCATCTCAATCCAAGGAATACAATGCAACTCATAGTGCATCGATCATAGGTACATAGTTTATTATATGGGTGAAAAATCGATAGAAGCCCGAAGTCGGGGTTTTGGTTCCAGTCCGACCAGGCCCAACCCGAACTAGGTCAGCCCGAACTAGGTCGACCCAATCCGGGTCCGGGTCTGGCCCGACCCTGAGGCTATGGCCCGGCCCGCTCGAGGGTGACCCGTCCCGTGCGGTTGGCAACCCGGCCCGAGCGGCTGGCAGCCTGGCCCACATGCATGCGGCCCAGCACACGCACATGTGGCCTGGCTCTGTAGCCTGCATCATCTCGAGAAGCTGGCCGAGCATAATTCCGGGGGGGTGGGGGATTCCCCCCCCATTTTTTGTAACGGCAGCACCGAGCGGTGCAACCTCTCTAGATTGGCCAACCAAAGCTGAAGAGTTTTTTCGGCGCGGGCGACCCACACGAGCGAGCCATTGATCCTCCGCAGGCGGCTCCCTTAGGCGACGCGGTTCGTTCAGCCTAGCCGGCTGCCATGCTGGCCAGTTTTCCCACCGAAGTGGCCCACCCAGGAAACGCCGCAGTTCTCCGCAGTGCGGTGCCATAGGGGCGCCGCGTTTCATCATCTCGGCAGGCTAAAGCCGACCGGTTCTTCTAGCAGGCGCCCTGTTGATGTGGGCCGCTCCTCCTCCACGCGGCACCTTTGGGTTCCACAGTTCACCATCCCTGCCGAAAAGGCCGTCCGGTTCTTCATCCCAAGAAGGTGTGGTTGCGGGCCGCATATTTCCTCCTTGTGTCCTGCACATGGGAGCCACCTCCAATAACCGCCGCATCTAGTCGACCTCGCCTCACCGACACCGCTTCTGTCGCAATAATAAACATGGATCAACAGAGGGTCATCAGTCCGTGATTGTTCGTCCTGCACCCTCCACATTAAGTGATATCAGGAGTCCAATACGTTTTTTAAGTACACGTCAAGAACGAGTGTATAATTATTATTCAATTTATAATTATACAAACCCCTTACCTCGATCTCAACAAAGTTGTACATCGATGAGCTGCAGAAGACGAGTGTCGCCGAGGTCGGGCATTGCGGATTACAAACATCGATTCTGTTGATGTCAGTTTTCTTCCAAATTGGATGTAGTGTCTTCTCCATTGTCATGGAGTAAGAGGAAGTAAGACATGTCACCGTTCTTCGATGGAATAAGAGTTCTTCTTCGAAGTGGTCGTCTTTCATCGTGGTTGTCCCCATTCTTCGTCAAGAGAGAAACACTATCATTTCAATTCCCTAGAGCCTCCCCAACACAACAAAAGACACCTCTAAAATAATAGCTTATGTTATTATTTTATTCTCAACATGAATTTTTCAAAAATCATACACTTAAATTAAATAATTAATTTTTGACAAATTAATTAGTTAAAAGGTGTTGACAAAATTAATGGATGGAGGTGGAGAGTTAAGAGAGAGGTTAAAGGGAGTTGAAGAGGGGAGGTGAAAGGGTTCGGGTTTTTGTGGACCCCACCACACTAAATACAATCATGGGAGGTTATGTGGGGTGTGGGCCCCACCTCAAACTCATATTTAGAGGAGATAACCACAATCTAATAAAAATTATGTACACATAATTTTTATTATTATTTTTTAACAAAACACCAAAAATTAACTTCTCCTCCAAAGAAAACACAACTATGGTAATGGTCTCCTTAAGAGAATACTGATGTTGCAAGTTTATCAGTGTCCTTGAATTTCAATTCTGAGCACTCATTCAAAAGATAGAAAATCAGCATGCACGTTTACTGAATGTACACAAACAAAACTTCAATAATTGATTTCAGGCTCACTGGGCCTCAGAATCAGGTGCCTTCATAAACTGCGGACTAGTAATAGTCAAACTAAATTAAGAAAAAAAATCCCTTAAAATTTACGGTCCTTTACAGGTTCTTTTATTTTTATAAATTTTAAATATTTAACTCAGTTAATATTTTATTTACCAAGGTTAAATGCTAAATCTGGTATATAACGATAAAAAATAATATTATAATAATATTAAATTTCTCTAACATGTGTCCTAATACTATTGATTGATATTTTAGTGACCATGGTCATCCTTTGGGTCTATTTTGGGACCACATGTAGAAACTTATTAGTGATAATGACACTTTATATTAATAAATTCAATGTAATGACAAAAATGACTTAAACCTATATATTTTTGTAAATAAATTCAAAAATGGGATTATATAACTTATTTATTCTTCTATATATATTAACTAGAAATATAATCTTGTTTCTTACATCATGATATTTTAATAATAATTTTTAGACATCATATAAATAAAATTATTTGTTACACAATAATGATACAATGTTTACCTGATTAATGAATGGTTTAAATAAATAAGATTATAAAAATTAATACTATAAGCCAAAACCTCTCCAATTAATATTGGATGATTTTATTTATAAAATGAGTTATCTTATATTTGATTTTAATGAGTTTTTTCCATTTAGAATCCAAAAATCATTATATAATAAAATAATATTTTCAAACATTCCAAAAGAGCCCCTCCTCCCCCGAATAAAAATCCCTCACTTCTAACCCATTTCCGACACTTCTCAAGAACATTAGTTCATCCAACCTCTTACCAATTAATCTCTTTACATCCATATACTCCTATTATAAGCCTTCCAGTAGGAATAAGGTAACTCAATTAATCATTTAGGTTCAAACTAAGGGGAAATACACTACTTAAATGTAATTGTCTTCTATTAAGTTCTATTGTTTTATTTTACTTCTCCAAACCCCTAAAGTATTTTTATTCTTTTAATTTATAACAAAAACAGTATCCTCAATATACTACATTTGTGTTATGATAATTATTAAATTTTCACTTACACACACGTTGATCAAATAGATAAAATAACATACTGTTACTGTGAAAGATGAACTATTGCCTCACGAAACGATGATTGTTCAATTATCTCTTACCGCCACTCATGGTGGAAATTATGTTGCAACATAATTTATATGTGGTATATATTATATTTATATTGTTTTTATGCATCGTTATTTTTCATTTATATCATACCATGATGGTTTCCATAATTCGTAAATGCGATAATTTCATTCGAGGAAGTGCATACGACCACCTCCTCAAAGTGATATGAATAATTAATTCCATATGTGGAATGTAGAAAGGATAGAGATAATTAAATTGTATATAATATTATACAGGAATTATAATATACCTATTTATCATTATTTTTTCATTTAATTAAATATTAAATAGAAATGAAAGTTGTGTTCATGCGTACGTACGACTTACCGTCTCCATGGACGGTGCATTTGATTTATTATATCCAAAATTTATGTATTATTATAAAAACATATATACAAGATATATATGATATATATGATATATAAATCATGAATATTATTATGTATATAATGGAATTTTTATAACAAGGACAATTTTTAATTATAACATGTTAATTTTTTACTGAAGTTCTGAACATCGAGAAAATGTTCAATATGAACTCAAATAATTAACTAATTGTTATAAAAATATGATAAGTGATATAAAAGGAATAATAAAAATTGAAAATGGTTTTATGAATGTATAAAATAAAATATTTTTATTATTCATCATGAACAATGATCAAATGAGTAAAGTCAGACACAAGGTAAGGGTTTTCTTATCTCACTTTTAATTCTATGATATTTCCATTGTTCACTGCTTATTTTTTCACATGGTGTATTGTTTACTTAAATTTGATATATATTAACATGATTCAATTTATATTCAAGGTATTATGTGATTATTTTGTTAGTTATTAACTTTTGGTCTTTTGACTCGATCGATTACAACGTGGAAAGGGGTTTTTATCTCACTATTTATTCCTGTGAGATTAATGATATATTTTCCACTATTTCCTTTTGTGTGGTGTATGTAGTTCTCATTATTGTATTATTTGTTTAATATACTTTAATTTATGTTAAATTACATCACATTTTTATGATTCTTCTTTCATGTGGTATATATTTTGTAACATACAAAATCGATAAGGGAAAATTTCACCGCACTCTTTTAGTTAAAAACTTCTATTATGTATTTTAAATTTAAATTGCCATATGTTGGTATATGTTATTATATACCCTAATTGATGTAAATTATAAGTCTATGAGATAATATACCCTTTTATTTCTCATAAACTCAATTTATTAATTTTTGAGTGATGCCTTTAGGCTGTCGAATTTCTGTATGGGAACATTTTAACGCAATTTAAATTCTTTGGGTTAAAACATTTAATTTTTGATTATGTAATGCAATGAATATATGTTAATGAAATCTTATTGTTTTACACTGAATATCCAGTCACATTATGAGTATTTAAAATTTTTACACATAATTTAATAATTGATTTATCCTTAATCAAAGGATACAATCTTAATAAGGGATTTCATGTCAATTATCATTCTATTGATACTTCATTGTTTTAATATGCCAAATCACTATTATATGGTTTAAATAATGTCCTTTCGATTATTATTCCACGAATACCTCTATTCTACTGATATTATAAACTTTTTGTTAAATGTTATTCTTCAATTATAAGTATTCAAGAATCACTCATTTTTTCGGAATTCTTTAACTAAAATATATTTTAAATGATTTAATATAATAAATATTTATCATTAATGTACTTGTTTTATAAATGGTTTTATAGATTTATTTATATGGAAATTAATGTTTTAAAATGTTAATTTCATTAAACGTTTCTAATTGTTACGGGATACTGTGATTAAAAAATTTATTTATTAATATTTTAAAATGGGTTTTAAAAAGGTATTGAAATTGAATTGATAATGTCAATATCATGAAATGATATATTATGATTGAAATATGGAAATTCTATCTTTCCTTTAATCTTGATATATTTGTTATGATTATGTTATGATTATTGGGCATTGATTAGGAATACAGGTGGTTCTGTGATAAACCTATGGTTGTTGAGCTCGAGAAAGTTACCCAATGCATTGGGTAATGTGGAATACGTAAAATTTGAATGTTTCTACAATGATATTTAGGTAATATACTATGATGGGTATTCCAATGCAACTGACTATTAAGCTGTTATAGCAATAATGTAAGTATGTTTTGTATACCACAAGTTACTTTTATGATTTATGATTTCTGTGTGTTATTTATAAATCATAATATTTCATAATGTATGTTATGATTGAAAAGTATGGTTTCATTGAATTGTATTTACTGATGGGAAAATGTTTTCATTCCTTATTTTATATCCCTTACTGAGCTTTTTTTCTCATCCTATGTTTTTGAAATGTTTTCAAATGTAATTAAAGATGAATAGGGTCAAGGATGGGATCATGTCAAAGTCATTCTATCGAAAACATGGAACTAGATTTGTTAAATTTTATGTGTTTTTGATGAAATAATGTATACTGAGTAGTAGTGTCTATGTGTAATTTTCATGTGGATATGTAATATTAATGGCATAATTATCAAAAACTCTAAACCAGAAAAGACCCCCAATTTGAATTATTCATTTAATTCAAGGTTATGTAATGTTTTATGGTTGGGTACTTATAAATATGATGCATTAATCATGGAAAAATTGATCAACTCCTTTGAGAAGATATTCTCCACACATAAATATTCTTAATTTCATTATGGTCAAGAATTTGTTTATCATATGGAGGTAAAATATGATTAGTAGTGTAAATTGATAAGAAATATGATGCTCGAGGAAGATATCGAATCGATTGGGTGGATGGAATTCTAGAAAATAATTTTGGATTAATATTTTACTCACTCTATGCCTTAAAATTGAATGGGATTTTCATGACCTCATGAAAAATGATTATGAATTTACTGGGTTGTACAAGGAAATATTCAAAATACATTCATGACATGATACATTATTTGTCATTGAACTCGAATTCAAGGTTGTCTGTTTATTTTGTGGTATAAAACATAATCAACGAAATACCATGGTGATCCGAGACTTTGATATCTATGAATAAATTGTCTGATGTTCCCTCAAAGTAAAAATGGAGATCAACAAATCTCAAGGGTATCATGAAGATAATTACTGAAAAGAGGGGTTTAGTTCTTGTGGTTAGATAGATAAATCTAAAGGATCTAATAATATTCAACATCTCACATGTCAAAGGTGTGGAATGAAGGACCCTATAAGTTTTCTATTGGTAATGAGGAAATACATTAGGTGTGGGATGTAAGGAAACTTTCTAATTTATGCTGATCGATGAAAACTAATAATTGGATATAGGAAATGTATTTTCTATTCAAGCTAAACTGAATTTATAATTTCTTGAATTAAAAATAACTAGATAACTTTTCACAACAATGCACCATGCCAAGTTTTTTCATGGACAACTAACAACCTACATAGAAACAAGTAATATCGTTTTTCATCACCATTGTCGTAGTGGATCCAAAATTTTCTGGTGATTGGTATGATAACTATTTATTGAAGAATTGAAATGATAATTTTTTATTGGGATTATATGGATTTATTTTTTTATGACTTTTGAGTATAACTTTTCAAACCCCACCACAAATCATGGATGTAGAGTTGTTACTGAAAATGGAAAATAAGGAAATTATTTTTGTCAAATCTATATAAATCCCCCCATGTCACAATTTATTGGATGAATATTCCATTGATCCTTTTCATACACCCATTGGTTGAATTTTATTCAATTCTACGAATGGATTGGTTTTCTTTATATAGAGACAATATAAATTTTCCACATGAAGGAAATAACTCTCTATATTGAGAATAGTCCCATAATTCTTTACCAGTGCAAGGAGGAAGATGTATCTTCTTCATCAACAACATGTCAATCATAGATATTGTCAGACAATAATAAGGAATATATAGTTAAATTTTTCGATTATAAGGAATAAATCATCCTTCAAGACATACCCATTTGATCGGGAATAATATTATTTGTTTCTCGAGGAATGAATGGATCTTACTTTTAGCTGGAGGAGGAATTTTAAATCATGAAATTAGCTGGGGTATTACCATTATCCAAGAATCCATATTGAATAATATTTGTGGAACATGAGAAGTAGAAGATGATACTAAGGAAGTTCTGATATAAAGGTATCATATGCCCAGGTGCTTCACCATAGGGTGCACCAGTCCTCTTCATCAATAAGAGGGTTGGTGAAATGATCATTTTTATTAATTATGATGAGGGGAACAAGATAATTATTATGAAAAAATATCTTATAAAATGGATTTATGACTTATTCGATCCATTACATGGAGCATAATACATGTGCTTTTCAGAGCTACAATAAGGATATTACCATGTAAGGGAGAGGAAAAAGGATATCCCCATGAATTCATTGCATTCAAGTCATGTGCACTAAAATTTCATTGTATTTCCATTGGCACTAACTAATTCTACTTCAATCTTCAGGGACATGATGAATAATGTCTTTATGAATTAACATGAAATTTTTTTGTAGTATTTATAGATTATTTTATCATATACTAAATAATAATGGAGGAGCATGACGAGAATCGTAGTATGACTATAAAGACATTATGAAATGGTAAGATATATTCTATTCATGGAAAATGTGATTTGGGGTCAAACGAAGTATCATTATTATTGAGTATGATTACAAAAATTATATATATGTGGGACCTTCAATGCTTGAAGTAATTCATTAGTGGCGGGGGATGATATTGGAGATATATATCCTTATTTTGATTGTATTAGATAGGTAATATGAGAATTTGAGTGAAATTTATCATGATTTTAAAACCTTGTTACTAATATATGTTAGAAGGGAGTCAATATTGCTTGAAATGATAAATGTGATGAGAGAGTTAAGGAGAAGAAAAGCATGCTCATAAATTCACATGCACTCACACTTCTCACAAGTGTTGATATTTTCATGGAATTCAATGATTCATTGATGAATGTATTGGGATATGTGTTAATGTAGAATAAAAAGTCATAGCCTATGAATCACAGTTTTTCATATTTCTCCAATAGAACTACCCCACACATGATCTAGTGTTTAATGCATTGATCCTCTCTTTGAAAATATTATAGAATTGTCTATTTGGGGTGAAGTGTGAAATATATATGGATAAAAAATTCATCAAGAATATATTCACATAGAAATAGATGAATATTTTTCAAGGAAGATACTTACTTCTGATAATGATCTATGATTACTCATCCCATTAAAATCGATAGAATTATTAAAAAGTGTAATATGCTCTCATTATAAAGGATCTAACAATTCTATCATTGATTAGAATTGAGAGGGATAAAATAAAAATATATTTTTAAATGTTGAACATGGGAATCAAAAGGGAACGACCATCATCAATAATTTCACAAATGATTACATAATTGTCCCTTCAGTAGAAGATAAAGGACTCTCAATGATATGATGTCAGAGTTAATAAGAAAGTGTTAAATATAATAAAAGGGAAATCCTTAGGTATTAATTATAATAAATTAGTTGTAATATTTGTGTCATGGATATGTGTACCATGAAATCCCATGATAAAGAAGGAGATCTTACATGATGCACATTTTTTGACTTTATCAATCATTCTACGAGGCACAGTGATGTATCCAAATCTCCTTGACCACTATTTGTTGGATAATATGAATAATGATATAGTGGAATATACATCAAGATGTCTTGTTAATCAGTAAGTGAAAATGAAATGAAAAAAAAATTCTAGAGGATGAAGAAACCATTACAAATACAAATCTGAAAAAGTGAAAAACTAATCATGGTATTTTTCCCTGGACTTCCAAATAAGTAAAGTGGAAACAATGAAAATTGGGTTTTGGTGCAACATCATTGAAATAATACAAAATTCATTTCTATTCGAGAGTTCTTATCATGTTATAAACATGCAAATATATACATTAGATAAGTGGTGAGTTTACATGGAAGACCACAGTTAATTTCATCTAATTAAGAACCTAGATTTACATCCATGTTCTAGAAAAAATCTCCAAAAATCTCTAAATATTGGGTTGAACTGTTTTATAGATTATCACCCACAAACTAATGTCAAATGTTTTTGCACAATCCCGAAAATTGATGAAATGATGAGAGAATGTTCAATTGAATTCCAATGAGGATGAGGACACCATCTTTCATTTGTTAAATTCTTATAAAATACTTGTTTTTAATCAAGCATCCAAATCGAACCATATGAATCCCATTATGGTAATAGGTTTAGAACACCTGCACATTAAGAAGAAGAAGGATAAACTATTATTTATGTAATAAATGGTTATGAAAATAGTGAAAAAGTTAAAAACAATTCAAGAACAAATAAAGGATTCTAAGAGCTCATAGAAGAGATACATTGTAAATCATTCATGAGACAAAGAGTTTGATGTTGGATACATGGTATTGCTATACATATCTCCAAGGAAGAATGTGATGAGATTTGGGAAGAATGGAAAGCTTAGTCCAAAACATAAACTATACCCTTTGTGATCATTGATCACATTAGAGTGGTGGAATACCGACTAGAAATCCCACCAAACCTGTCGCAATAACATTATTTATCCCTATATCCCTATTGAGAATGTACATATAAGTCCCCCCATATTTTCTCAATCTAGAGTTTGTATCATTGGAGATTTATCATTCCTTTGAAGAATAATCAATGAAAATCCTAAACCATAGGGAAAAATTTCTAAAACATATGAGAATAAAAATTATAAATGTGTTGTGGAGAAACCAAATGTTAGAATAAGAGACCTGGTAACCATAGGAGGTGAGGAAATTTAGTTACACCTATCTGTATCATTTTGAAAAATGAATATTTCTTGGGTGAAATTATTTAGGGGGGAACAATGTAACAACATGAACTGTTATAAATAAAATTAAACTTTAGTTTTAATTAAAATATTTTTAAAATGTTATAGTTATAGAAAACAAATGTTATAATTTTTTATTATATTATATTTAAAATACCATTAAGAATAATTTCCATTGATAATATATCCTTTGAATACTGATCACAATATTTCTATAAATACAGGGGTTTAACAAATCTAATTGACGAAGACAACTGCTATGATGGCATCAACCAGTAGAATATCACCCTATGAATCCCATTAATCAACGATTTCATGGGAGTTAGAATAATTGGGTTTTTCCCATAACCAATCTCAAGAAGTTATCCATGAAAATAATCATGAGTGGAACCATTTTCGATAGAAGCTCAAGATCATCGAGTAACATTAAATATTATTATATATATTTTTTAATGAATAATTAATATATATTCACCCAATTTTTTTTAATTTATAAATGATTTTAATTATGATATAATAAATCCCACAAATAATTTTTGAGTAATATTGACCTTTAATTAAGGAATTCGTTTTGATGAATAAATGTAATTTTCAAGGAAACATTATTTTAATAAAATATTTTTATTAAATGGACCTTGGCCTTAAGCGATGTTCCCGTGGCGCCAAAGGTTATCAATAAATGCCAAGGGCTTCGAGGAATAGCGGGGAACTATTTTTCCATAAATATATCACCCAAACAAACCAACTGTCAATGAAATATGAATTCACTATCAAACCCAACCATATGATACTAACAATTCCATCATATACCCCAAAACCATTCAACTAGACAAGTCCACAAAACCTCAGAGTACAAAGCAGAATCTAAACAACGGAACACCAGGATCCATGACACCACCACAACTCCACACCATGATCCAATCTCCAAGAACCTCTATAACATCTCAAGCATCACCACGAACCACAAGAAATTAGATTCCTTACCTTTTCATGTATCCCAGTACATAACATCTGCAATGACACCAATGTTTCAAAGTAGGGGGTGAGTACAACTACTTAGTAGGTTTCCCCCAAATGAAATCCCTACACACTCCACTAGGATAAAAATGTTAGCACATTTATATAAAATAGATTGTATAGAAGTATATAAAGTGAAAACATTTCCATAATCCAAACACACCCTTACCAAGACATCTCACCCAATCCAATAAAGTAAGGGAAATCCAAATAATCATGTTGAATGCTAAACATGCCACACAAGGAATCCAAATCAATTATGCTAAAACATTATAACCATTTTCTTATTTTACTCACAAGATCCATCTACAAAGAACACCAACCTAACACACAACATATCATAGTGTCACTTCCTATCCAACAAATTCATTACCAATCCACTCAAGTGGTACTTCCCACCCACTTTCTTTTGATGGTGACCCTTCCATCCACTATCCATCCCTTTTTTATAGTGGTACTTAGTATACAATTCCACACAACATTAAAAGAATCCATCTCAACTGATCATATAACCCATCAAGGCCACAACAACATGAAATCAACCATTTCCATTACATTCCAATCAACATCAATAAATCAAAAATTTATTGAAAAGTCCCTTTAAACATTTTCCATGCCAAAACCCATTTCAATAAAATAAAATCTTGATTGAATACCATTTTAATTGCCCATTTTCTCAAATCATTCACATCATCCCATTTTAAAATCATTATTCTAAAATACACAATAAGAAACACTTCACCAAAAATCCCACTTTTACCTAAAAATCCACAAAACATCACAGAAGGGGTTTCTAACCAATTTCTCACATCAAAAAAAATTAATTTCATGAAAAAAAATTAATTGTAACCAAAACACTTAGCTCTAAACAAGTGGAGTTTATAGACAATCCACCTACCTTTAGGGTTCCGACAATATAAACTACAAGAAACTACTCCTAAAAACCGGCGAACACACCACCAAAGCCTCTCTAGATCTCCTTACCTAACATCCAGAAGCCTTAAATGTGACATCCAAGGCAACAAAAAACCTATATCTACAAACAAATTAAGTAGATCTAGAAAATCTAGATTGGGATCTATAGATCTAGTGTAAAACATAAGGAACCAATAGGATAGACTTACCTGGTAGAAACCACCTTCAAACCACCAGGAAAACTCTATAAAATGCTTCCAAAACGAGTGGTAGAGCACCCTCAACCCCTGAGAACCTGAAATCTTGAGTGAGGCTCGAGTGGGAGGAGGTTTGAAGTGTTTTAGGACAAGCTTTAGGAATCTCGGATCTAAAAACCCTTACTTTAAGTGGTCGCATGGATCGACCGCACTGTTTAACAAACCATTTTCTAACCATTCGCACACTATTGCCTTGAGTGGAGGGGTCCGCAAAGTTTCCTCACAGGGATTGACAAACTGTGTGTAGGTCATGTGAAGCCTACTATCTCCCCATGCACGGTTTCTAGGATAACCCACACGGTTTCCCCTAGCAGTGCTCAAACCATGCTTCCTAAGAAAATCCTCCAAACTTATCCAAAACATTTCCAAACTCCTAAACCTATTCTCAACTCATCCCATAAACATTAAACACATAATGAATCATAAACAATGGATAAACACCTCAAACCAAGGGTGATAAATTCTCCCCACTATTGGACTTTCCGTCCTCAGAAAGTAGTGAACCCAACTTTTGCATAAAGTGCTTTGGGCCATTGCTCGACCATCTCTTTCTCCTGTTCCCAAGACTCCTCTTGGATATGGCCATGCTAACATAAATTTAGATACACCAAGCCTGACGTATAGGTACATTTCATTACTTTTTGGGAATACTTAATACCTAACAAAAAACATCACTCAAGGATTGTAATAGTTTGGTGTATTTGGAAACTCGGAACATAATATTTTAATCGTGGTGAAAGATATTTAACATCTTCCCATAATGATCCTTACATTTTTTTTAATTAACTAAAATGTTTATTTTTAACCTGGGGATAAGAAAACATATAATGGGTGAGCTAAAATTCTCTATAAGTGTGAGCGTATAGAAAATAAAAAAATTCATATACATTTTAACATAAATACATGAACATAATGTTTAAACATCTAGATCAAGAGGAATGACATATAATATGGTAGTACGTAAAGCATAGATCATAAAGAATCATTAATCTAGATAAAATAGCATGAGAATAAAACATGTAATTGTGGAAACCATTAATCACATGTTATTATTTCTATAGTAGCCAGGGCATTTCTTCCAAGTCAATCATAATGGACAATGTCCCTTTCTGAATTGAGTTCACATGTCATTTCAGTACTGTAACACTGAACCAAATTTACTTACCATTCCAGCCATGTCTATCTCATGAGATATTAATCTTTACCCAAATCATTGTATGTATATATTGGTCCCACCCATCTCATAATTAAATCATTCTTACATGTGCCACAAAATAAACTTAATACATTCTTCACATCCCAAAGAATAAAATGGGTTTCATAAACATCATCCCATAGTCACATAGTCCATATAAAACAAATGGATATATCATCATAAAGAAAGTGAAACCATATAAATAATAGAGAAATTATACTTGAATCATAAACATATGAAATAATTTCATCTTATATGGAAAATGGTTTTGATAAAACACTTGAAATGAATTCTTGAGGAAAATATACTTTCTTCTTCAAATTCATTTAATTTTTCCAAAATTCCATGAAATTTTAAAAGAAAAAGATTTTGTTGAAAATAGTAATGAAATAATGTAGATTAAGCTTCATGAAAATAAGGATTTATGAAACTGTAAAATTCCTTTCATGCCGTATAAGTTAAAAAACATTCTCCTCATAATTTTTTCAAAAACGTCAAAAGGTACCGTGTGTGGTAAACAAGAAAAAGATTCCATCCATAACACAATGTAAAAGTCAAAGAGGGTTAAAATGACATTAAACATACATTGAATATTATTAAACACTTTATGAAAAACATTTTTATGTACATGGATGAAAAATATAACCCCAGTAAATACTTACGTATAAGAAATCTCGGATAAAAATGAAATTAAAAAATTATCCTTTACCTTATGTCCAATTTCTTCCATACGTGTCCGAGACTCCTATATAGTGGGTTTAAACATATTATTATCTTGTAATAGAACCATAATAATATTTATGATATCATATATGATTCACTTATAACTTTATATTATCCGTTAATTTGTTAATTCCATGTTAAAGCAGCGTTTTGGATAAAATCGTTTCATTTATCGTACGTGTCTGGACTTGATGTTCATGATATTATTATTACATATATCATGATTTATTTACTTCCAGAATGTTCATCATGATTAATATATCATATATATTCAGTATATATATATAATATGTAGAAAAGTGAAATTAAATACACCGTTCATGGAGATGGTAGGTTGTATGTATGCATGAACATGGTTTTCATTTCCTTATTGACTTGAATGGAATTATGTAGATGACATACATATATATATACATAACTAAAGTATAATTATTATGTCAAATAATTCATTATTACTTATTATATATACTTTACAATCATTATTGAATTGTGAGCATGGAAAGTGAATCTAATCGCGTCGGGGAGACGGTAATCCGTATGTACGCACGAGCGATGTTATCATCCCATATTTGTTGAATGGAATTGGAGTAGATGATAAAATATCTTAGAATTAGTATGATGTTATAATAATCATATATAGTCATTCTTTACAACATTATACCAATCCAAGTAAGGCGGTGTGGAAAAACTGATTACACCATGACGTGGAGACGGTATTCCGTACGTACCCACGCACGGGGATTTCATTTTCCGTAGGATGGATAAAATGTGAAATAGGGTTGTTTCATATTTATAATAACATATCAGTATATACGTAATATTGATGTTATTACTTTATAATGAAACAAATAAATAAGAAGATGTTGAAGAAGATAGAATCATGAAAGAATCGGTAGAAGAGATTACCTCTTCCTCGACACACCTCCTTTAAAATACTTCATAGGGCACTAGAGTTGGTCTTTTGAGTAGACCAGAACCTCTATGATATAAATACAGATGTTGAGAAGTGGAATTGTCATGGGATGTCTGAGCTTCAAGGCTCAAATGGGAGTGAAGTGAAGAGGGAAGGGGTACCCTTTTTATAAGGGAGGAGAGGGGAACCTTAGAAAAACATAAAATATTATTTTATAATAAAGTCATATTCAGTTTTCAATAGCTGCAAATTGATTTATTTTGAAGCTATGGTTGCGATGAGTCGAAATCCTCTCAACCAATTGGTTTTAGATAAGTTTAGGTTACTATTTTATCCTTATAATCTAGATTTAACTCTAAGCTAAATAATTTAACTTTTACCGTGTCTTTTTGTTTTCTTTCACTATATGGTTATTAAAAATACTATAACAAGACAAACGAACACCAAGTGGTTTATTATTAATATATATATCCTTATCTATGAAATTTTTCTGGAAAATTGATTTTTAAGAATAAAATAATAATTAATAATATAATATTTGTTTTAAAAACAATTTTATGTCAAATTGGACACTATTCGGTACTTGATTTTTGTGAAAATCATAACAGCATTATTATTTCTAAACAAAATAATTAAATCAATAAAAAAAATTCATATTAACTGGTAAAATTAGTGGAATTTATATAAAGTCTAAACTTACATTTATTTGGGTATTTATAATATCAATAATGTTAATATTTCATTAATAAGATAATTACTGGATCATCATTGTGTCATAAATAAATGAAATTATTTAATGTCTAAAAATTATATATAAAAAAAATTATGTTGGAAATATTTTTATCTATTTAATTAATATTTATTGTAAAAATTATCTTATGTATTACCCTATATTAAAAATGTTTTAGTTATTAAACATTGATTTTAACTATTTTAACTCTTCCTTAAATAAAATAATAATAAATGTCCTAATCTGATCCAAGTGGACCTAAAGGGTAATATTTTATTCCTAAGAAAGTTTTTGTTCTAATTACACTTATCCAATAGAATTAGAAAATGTGTTAGTTTAATGTTAATATCATTTTTACCCTTAATTACCCTATTTACTTTTAACCGTGGTAAATAAAAGTAAAAAGTTACTATTCACCAAATATTATTTTTATCTTATTGAACTATATTTTACCCCGTGATATTATCCGTGTCTCTTTGATTTTCGAAATTCCACTCATAGAAGCGGTAAAATTACATTTTATGTAAATTTTCAAACTCTCATAGGAGGTGGATAAAAGACGGTGAAAAGTTCAATAAAGTATTTATATGTTTAAAATTATTATAAAATGACTCCAATGAATTACATTGAACATATATAGGTATTATTTATCAATTTTGACCTAAAATAAATTTAAATAAAATAAAAAATATTTATATAAAAATTTGGTTTTTAAATAGTAACCCAGTGTTGTCATTATTCATCAAAAATTGAATGTTTTCATAAAAATACAAAAATTTTACCCCAGGATAATTTCGATATTCCAAATCCAAAAATGAAGTCCATTTTGAATGATAAATTTTATAAAATTTTAAAAATATCGTATTACTATTCATAACGGCTAGTTCATAATAATATTATAATAATATATCGCATTTAGTGAAACTTGGTATTGCATACTACACACGCTATTGAAGAAGGCATTGCTAGCATGTAATGCAAGACAAGTTAGGGCTACGTGTAGTTAAAGCTTCATTGGGTATTGCGTATAACATAATCAAAACTTATTTCATTTATATATTAAACAAAATCTATACATAATGTTGCGTAGATTAATTTCACCAAAACGAACTTGAAATTGTGTGTAACATGAGCCAAGAATAGTGTTGCGTATACTGCAAGATAATATGGTGTAGAATATAGTACAATCTAATCTTGGTGTAGTGTATAATATAAAAAATCAAAGAAATTAAAAATATTATATCTCTAAAAATCTTGGGGTGTTACATTCTACCCCCCTTAAAATGAATTTCGACCTCAAAATTCGTCGGGTATATAAATGGGTTACTACTTTAATGTTTCATTCATAGAAACCAACATCACAAAAGGAATACTAAAACATAATTTTTAAAAAGTAAGGTATGAAATGTAACGGTTACCCAGATTAACTCATCACTGGGTTTCCACATAAGAGAACATAGGTGAAAATATGGATATGGAAGAAAAATATTAGCATCTTGTTCTGATAGAGAGTGGTAGAGGACATGTATATGAAAATCCAACAATCACAAAGCCCTAAAATTGTGATGATTTAAGGTACCATCTGATTCATCGTATATAAGGACACTAGGAAAACATTTTTTGTTTTCAAGATCATTTCCCTAAAGATGAAGAATTTGAATTAGAAGAAATACTAACATTATTTCAGTACAATCTCACTGTTCTTTGTGCCTTTAACAATTTCTACTTCATCTCTTAAATAAATGAATTTGAATTTTTCATTCTTGATGTGTTAGCAGATCATGTGACAGAATGATGGGTCATTCCATTTATCTCAAATAAAAGGGTAGAAAATGTTATCAAATATACATAAGTCCAAATATAGTGAGGTTAATCATATATGATTCAAAAAATGGACTTATACTTCATCTATCATACTATTTAATAAAATAAAACTAGTTTCCACTAACCATGGGCATCTTGTAGGCCAGTGGTTGGCGATAAAGTCTTGTCGCACTTTGGTTGTGGGTTCGATTCCTATAACCTTGTCCGATGCGACAGGTTCTCTCCTGTCCTGTATGTTGTCTTTTTTTTAAAAAACATCACTATTATAACATTACAGAAATAATATTGAAAAAAAATTAGCCCTAAACAACACTATTTGATTTCAAATATAATCAATTCCAATCTTTAGGCTTATCCAAAATACTTCTGTCCGAGAACATAGTATAAAAAAAATTACTAGAAATGTCATCTGTCGAGCATGTGGATACCATCATTTATCCCCAATATATCATATGATATATCTTGTTGGTAAAATTACAAACATGGGAATACCATAATAATGAATTCTCTTGAAAAATGATTACCCATAGAACCTTAGTGAAAACATGAATGTTGTCCAAAGTTATCTCTTTCGACAAACCAAATGCCCAAAATTTCTATATACTCAAACCATGATATCAGTCATGATCTCATTTCATTTACTCTTTATCCCTTCATTATACCCATATCATCTTCTTTCCAAAGATATTTCAATCAGTTTTCATGGTTATCAGTACCATATTATTATTGAAAACCAATACATAGATATTCCAAAATTCTACAATACCATAAATGAGATTCTATTATACTATTTTGAAATCCCATTACATAAACACTTAATCATTACACAAAATCATTGTCATACTCAACGTCACAAATTGTGATCGCATGTGACTTCTCTTTATCCTTTTCCTTAATATTTTACTCACGTTGATCATCTTTTACCCTTGGATTAGGGAATTGATGAGTATAATTCCCCATTTCCTTGCACTTGAAGGGTTGATGTGTTGGTGGATATTTCTCTATAGTCTTTTCTTTATTCACATCATTTGAAACCGTTTTTCCATTATTTTGACGCTTAGTTGCTCGATGAACTTCTATTCCAAACTTAAAACATTTTCTAGTCCCTTTAAGACAATCTCCACCATTGTTTTCTACACATTGAGCATAATGAAATATTCTTCTTCTTTTCACCATTATTTTGAAAAATTTTCCTTGAACTCCATCTTTTGTTTTTTGTCAAAACCATGATACTGATATGTTACCCCATCTTTAAATTCTACCTTGATAGCACAACGTACAATTTATTCATAGCTACTGATGTCTCTTATAGCCAATTCCCTTCGAAGACATGATATTAAGCCAATGAAAAATCGATCATCTTTACTTTCAGGTTGGATGATAATTACAAATCCATACCTTTCAAGCCTTATAAAATATGCTTCGTATATACCAATAGATTCATCATCCTTTTAAGATCAGGGAAATCCTTTTCCATCAATGTTCTAAGAGGACGCAAGATGTACATATTGAAAAATTAGTTCTTGAACTCATCCCATACCATTGATTCAATTTTCTCTCGGGGCCTCGTATTCTTAATTAGAGTCCACCATTTATCTGCTTCACCTTCTAAATGGTAAATAGACAAAATGAATTTTTAAGGTTCTGAACAATGATGTATGGAAAATATATTTTCAACGGTACTGATCCATTGTTCAGTAATAATGGGATATGAAGACCCATTGAAAGAAGGTGATCATTGCCTCATGAAGTACTCAATAGAAAATTGATCCCTTCTCTGCTCATTTGGAATTATTAAATGATTCATAGATTGCTTATGTATAGCAATATGATATTTCACTCCAAATCCCATGTCATTGGTTTGTTCAGGAGGAAAAGAATTGTGTTGTCCATTACATTGATCAACATGGTTCCTTTGGGTTCCAACCATCCTATAAAACCCAAAAAGAATAGTGTGAGAGGGAAAAATCATGCTAAAGAAAAAAACATAATAAAGGGGGATTACCTTCAATATATATCATCATTGGATTAATTATAATATTTTTACGGTAATTATATTAATATAACCTATACTTATACATAACATTAGGGACATCCCTAGACATACCTTAGAATTATCTCTAGGGATCTCAATAATGTTCTCACATCCAAGTTACCAATGGTTGACCTATCCTTCACACTGATTCCATATGTAGAGACCCAAAGCTGGATGTACATGTATATTACATTACTTTTTCAGAATAATTAATGCATAAAAAAAACCAACACTCAAGGATCGTAATAGTTTAGTGTCTTTGGAAACTCGGAACATAATCTTTTTATTGTGGTGAAAGATCATTAACATCTTCCCATAAAGATATTCCCCTTTTTGTTTTTTACCTAAAACCTTTCTTTATAACCTGGGGAGAAGAAAACATATAAAGGGTGAGCTCAAATGCTCATTAAGGGCAAGGATATAAAATATAAAACAAATCATATACATTTGATCTTAAATACATGAACATAATGTTTAAATATCAAGATAATGAGCAATGACATAAAATATTGAAGTACATAAGGTATATATCATAAAGAAACATTAATCCTAATAAAATAGTATGAGAATAAAACATTTAATTGTGGAAACAATTAAACACGTGTTATGATTTCAATAGTATACAAGGCATTGCTTCCATGACCATCTTAGTGGACAAAGTCCCTTTCTGAATTGACCTCACTCTTCATTTCACTCCTGTAACACTGAACTAGATTAACTTACCATTCTAGCCATGTATATATCATGAGATATAAATCTTTACCCAATGTATTTTCTGGATATATAGGTCCCACCCATCTCATAATGAAATCATTCATACTTGTGCCACTAAATAAACATAAAACATTTATCATATCCCATAGAATAAAATGTGTTTCAAAAACATCGTATCATCATCACATAATCCATATAAAACAAATGGATATTTCATCATAAGTAAATTTAAACCATGTAAATCATAGATAAATTATACTTGAAACATACATATATGAAATAATGTCACGTTAGAAGGAAAATGGTTATGATAAAACACTTGAAATTAATTCTTGAGGAAAATATCCTTTCTTCTTCAAAATCATTTTCTTTTTACAAAATCCCCTTAAATTTTAAAAGAATAGGATTTTGTTGAAAATAATTATGAACTATTTTAGAGTATGATTCTTGAAAATAAGGATTTATGAAACTGTAAAAATATGTTCATACCATATAAGTTAAAAAACATTCTCCTCATAATTTTGTCGGAAAAGACAAAAAGTTTCGTGTATGGTAAACAAAAGAAAGATTCCATCCATAACACAAAGTAGAAGTCAAAGAGGGGTGAACATGACCTTAATAATATATGGAATAATATTAAACAGTTTATGAAAATAATTTTTATGGACATGGATGAAAAATATAACTCCAGAAAAAACGTACGTATAAGCAATCTCGGATAAAAATGAGATTACAAAATTATCCCTTACCTTATGTCCAATTTCTTCTATAGGTGTCCGAGAATCATTTATAGTGGGTTTAAAAATATTATTAAGTTGAAATATAACCATAATAATATTTATGATATCATATATGATTAACTTATGACTTTATATTATCCGTCAATTTGTAAGTTCCAAGTTAAAATAGCTTTTTGGGTAAAATTGTTTCATTTATCGTATGTGTTTGGACATGTTGTTCTTGATATTTTTATTACTTATATCATGATTTATTTTCTTAGAGAATGTAAATAATTATTTTTATATCATATATATTCAGTATATATATAAAATAGATAGATAAATGAAATGAAATACACTGTTCATGGAGACGGTAGGTCGTACGTACGCATGAACAATGTTTTCCTTTCCTTATTTACATGAATGGAATTAAGTAGATGACATACACATATATATATATATACATAAATATATAATCATTATTATGTCATATATTTCTTGATTAATTATTATATATACTTTATAATCATTCTTGAATTGTTAACATGGAAAATGAATCTCATCGCGTCATGGAGACGGTAATTCGTACGTACGCACGAGCGATGATATCATTCCCATATTTATTGAATTGAATTGGAGTGGATGATATAATATCTTAGAATCGGTATGATGTTATAATAATCATATATAGTAATTCTTTACACTATTATACCCATCCAAGTATGGTGGTCAGGGACAAACTGATTACACCACGGCGTGGAGACGGTATTCCGTACGTACACACGCGCGATGATTTCATTTTCCGTAGGATGGATAGAAGGTGAAATAGGGTTGTTTCATATTTATAATAACATATAAGTATATAAATAACACTTATGTTATTACGTAATAATGAAAAAACTAAAGAATAATAAGTTGAAGAAGAAAGAAACTTGAATGAATCGGTAGAAGAGATTACCTCTTCCTCGACAAGCCTCCTTTAAACATCTTCATAAGGAACAAGAGTTGAAATTTGAAATGACCAGAAACCTCTATGATATAAATAAATATGTTTATAAGATTAATTTTCTGGGGTTGGATTAGCTTCAAGGCGCAAAAGGGTGTGAAGAGAAGAGGGAAGGGGTTCCCTTTTTATGAGGGAGGAGATGCACACCTTAGGAAAAAAATATTATTTTATAATAAAGTCATATTCGGATTTTAATAGCTCCAAATTGATTTATTTAAAAGCTAAGGTAGGGGTGGGTTGAAGGAAATTCAACCAATAGGTTTTAGACATGTTTTGGATACTATTTAATCCTTATCATTTAGATTTAACTCTAAGTTAAATAATTTAACTTTTACCGTGTCTTTTTGTTTTATGACACTATATGGGTAGTAAACATACTATAACAAGACAAACGAACCCCATGTTGTTCATTATTAATATATATATCCTTAACTAAGTAATTTGTCCGACATTAAATTTTTAGGAATAAAATAACAATTACTAATATAATATTTTTTTAAAAAACTATTTTATGTAAATTTTGACACTATTTGGTAAATGATGTTTGTGAAAATCATAACCGAATTATTAGTTCTAAAAAGATAATTAACTCAAAACTAACATGTCATATTAAACTATAAAGTTAGTTTAATTCACAAAAAATATAAAATTACATTTATTTGGGGATTTATAACATCAATTAGGTTAATATTTCATTAATAATGTAATTACTGCATCATCATTGTGTCAAAAATAAATTAAATTATATAATGTATAAAAATTGTAAATAAATTACAATTATGAATGAAATCTCTTTATCTTTATAATGAATATTTATAGAAGAATTTATCTTATGTATAACTCTATATTAGAATTTTTTTAGTTATGAAACATTGGTTTTAACTATTTTAACTCTTATTTAAATAAAATAATAATAAATGTCCCAATATAATTCAACTGGACATAAAGGGTATTATTTTATTCCAAAGGTAGTTTTTTTCTAATTACACTTATCCAATGGAATAAAACATTTTTTAAGTTAATGTTAATATCAATTTTACCCTTAATTACCCTATTTACTTTTAACCGTGGTTAATAAAAGTAAAAAGTTACTATTCACCAAAAAATTATTTTTATCTTATTGAACCACATATTACTCTTTAATATTAACTGTGTCACTCGAATTTTCGAAATTCCACTCACAGAAGCGGTAAAATTATGTTTTATGTAAATTTTCAAACTCTCATAGGAGGTGGGTAAAATACACTGAAAAGTTCAATAAACTTTTTATATGTCTACAAATATTATAAAATGACTCCAATTAATTACATCGATCATATATAGGTATTATGTATCAATTTTGAACTAAAAAAATTAAATAAAATAAATAATTATTTATATAAAAATTCGGTTTTTAAATATTTACCCAGTGTTTTCACTATTCATCAAAAATTGAACGTTTTCCGATAATTACCAAAATTTCACCCTAGGAAAATTTCGACATTCCAAATCCAAAAATGAAGTCCATTTTGAATGATATAATTTATAAAATTTAAAAAAGTGGTTATTACTATTCATAACGGCTAGTTCATAATTATATTATAATAATATATCGTGTTTAGTGAAACTTGGTATTGCGTACTATAAACGCTATCGAAGAAGGTATTGATTGCGTGTAATGCATGCCAAGTAAGCGCTACGTGTATTGAATGCTTTATTTGGTGTAGCGTATAACAAAATAAAAACATATTTCATTTATAGATTAAACAAAATCATTACATAATTTTGCGTAGAATAATTTCAAAAAAACAAACATGAAATTTTGTGTAGCACGAGCCAAGAATAGTGTTGTGTATACTGCAAGCTAATAAGGTGTTGCGTATAGTACAATCTAATCATTGCATAGTGTATAATAAATGAAATCAATGAAATTAAAAATAATATATCTCATAAAATCTTGGGGTGTTACATTCTACCCCCTTAAAATGAATTTCTCCATCAAAATTCGTAGGGGGTTATAAATGGTTTACTACTTGAATGTTTCGTTCGTAGAAACCCACATTGTAAATGGAATACTAAAACATAATTTTTAAAAAGTAATATACAAAATGTAACGGTTACCCAGAATAAAGCATCACTGGTTGTCCATATAGGAGAACATAGTTGAAAATATGGATGTGGAATTAAAATCATACCATCATGTTCTGATAGAGAGTGTTAGAATACATGGCTATAAAAAATCCAACAATCACAAAGCCCTAAATTTGTGATGATTTAAGGTACCATCTGATTCATCGGATATAAGGGCACTATGATAATGTTTTTTGTTTTCAAGATCATTTCCCTAAAGATGATGAATTTGAATTTGAAGAGATACTTACTTTATTTCGGTACAATCTCACCATTTTTCATGCCTTTAACAGTTTCCACTTCATCTCTTAAATAAATGTAGTTTAATTTGTCATTATTGAAGTGTCAGCAGATCATGTGGTAGAATTATGGGTCATTCCATCTGTCTCAACCAAAAGGGTAGAAAAAGTTATCAAATATACACAAGTCCATCTATAGTGAGGTTAATAATATATGATTCCAAAAAAGGACTTATACTTCATCTATCATACCACTTAATAAAATAATAATAGTTTTTACTAACCAGGGACTTCCTGTAGGCCAATGGTAGGCGATAAAGGCTTTTCACACTTTGGTTGTGGGTTTGATTCCTGAAACTTTATCGGACGCGACGGGTTGTCTCCCGTCCTGCAGGTTGACATTTTTTTAAAAAAAATCACTATTATAACATGACAGAAATAATATTGAGTAAAAATTTCCTTAAACAATACTATCTAATGTCTAATATAATCCATTCCAATAATTATGTTTATTAAAAATACTTCTATATGAGATCATAGAATAATGAAAACAATTACTAGAAATGTCAACTGTCGAGCGTGTGAATACCATCATTTATCCCCCATATATCATATGATATATATTGTTGGTTAAATTACAAAAATTTGAATACCTTAATCAAGTATTCTCTTGAAAAATTAATACCCATTGAACCTTAGTGAAAACATCAATGCTGTCAAAATTTAACTCTTTCCACATACCAAAAGCCCAAAATTTCTATATACACAAACCATGAAATCAGTCACGATATCATTTCATTTCCTCTTTATCCCTTAATTAGGATCATATCATCTTCTTTCCAAAATATTTCAACCACTTTTCATTGTTACATGTACCCTATAATTATTTAAAACCAATACATAGTTATTCCAAAATTCGAAGATACCATAAATGGTATTCTATGATACTATTTTGAAATCCCATTACATAAACACTTAATCATTACACAACATCATTTTCATAGTCAACATCACAAATAGATATCGCATGTGACTTCCCTTTATCCTTTTCCTTAAGAGGTTGCTCATGTTGATCATCATTAACCCTTGGATTAGGGAATTGATGAGCATAATGCCCCATTTCTTTGCACATGTAGCATTAAAGTGTTGGCAGTGCGTTCTCTATAGTCTTTTCTTTATTAATATCATTTACAACCCTTTTTCTATTATTTCGACACACATTTTCTCGATGACCTTAATTTCCAATCATAAAACATTTTCTAGTCCCTTTAAGACAATCTCCACCATGATTCTTTCCACACATTGAGCATAAAGAAATATTCTTCTTCTTTTCATGATTATTCTGAGATTTCTCCTTGAACTCCATCTTTTGATTCTTGTCAAACCCATGATATAGATATGTTACACCAACTTCATGTTCTACCTTGATAGCACAACGCACAATTTCTTCATAGCTACAGAAGTCTCTTCTAGCTAATGCCCATCGAAGACATGATTTTAAACAACTAATGAATCGATCAACTTCACTTTCAGGTTGGATGATAAAGCCAGATGCATACCTTCCAAGCCTTGTAAAATTCCCTTCTTATATACCAAATAGTTCATCATCCTTTTTCTTATGCTCAAGGAAATCATTTTCAATCATTGTTTGAAGAATACGAGGGAAGTATTAATTGAAAAATTAGTTCTTGAACTCATCCCATACCATGGATTCAATTTCATCTCAGGGCCTCGTATTCTTAATTATCATCCACCATTGATCTGCTTCACCTTTTAAACGTTAAATAGCCAGAATGACTTTTTCATGTTTTGAACAGCGAAGTATGGAAAATATCTTTTCAATGGTACTGATCAATGTTTGCGCAATAATTGGATCAGAACACCCAAATAATGAAGGTGGAAGTTACCTCATGAAGGACTCAATAGAATATTGTTCCCTTTTCGGCTCATTTGGAAGTCCAGAATGATTCCTAGATTGTGTAAGTATAACAATAAGATTTTTCACTCCATATCCCATGACATTGGTTTGTTTAGGAGGAAAATCATTGCATTTTCCATTAAATTGATAGAAACGGTTCCTTCGGGTTCCAACAATCATCTAAATCCCCGAAAGAATAGTTTGAGGGGAAAAAATAATGCTAGGGAAAAACATAATAAAGGGCGTGTACCTTCAATATATAACATATTTGTTTTAATTATAATATTGTTACCTTAATTCTATTACTATAACCTATACTTATACATAACCTTAGGAACATCCCTATATATACCATAGAAATATCTCTAGTGATCTCACTAAAGATCTCGCATCCTAGTTTCCAATGGTTGACTAATCCTTTACTCTAATACCAAATGTAGAGACCCAAATATTAACATACATGGACATTACATTACTTTTGCAGAATACATAATACATAACAAAAACCAACACTCAATGATCGTAATAGTTTAGTGTCTTTGGAAACTCAGAACATAATCTTTTAATCGTGGTGAAAGCTCTTTAACATCATCCCATAAAGATCTCCCCTTTTTGTTTTATTACCTAAAACCTCTCTTTATAACCTGGGGAGATAAAAAAATGTAAAGGGTGATCTCAAATGATCAGTAAGGGTGAGGATATAGAAAATAAAATAAATCATATACATTTGATCTTAAATACATGAACATAATGTTTAAACATCAAGATCTAGAACAATGACATAAAATATGGTTGTACGTAAGGCATAGATCATAAAGAAACATTAATCCAGATAAAATAGCATGAGAATAAAACATGAAAATGTGGTAACCATTAAGCAATGTAATTATTTACATAGTAGCCAAGACATTTCTTCCAAGACCATCTTAGTGGATAATGTAACTTTCTGAATCAAGTTCACTCCTCATTTCATTCCTGTAACAGTGAACCTGATTAACATACCGTTCAATCCATGTCATTATCATAAGATATAAATCATTACCCAATACATTTGAGGGAGATATAGTTCTCACCCATCTCATAATGAAATCATTCTTTCTTTTTCTACAAAATGAACATAAAACAGTCATCATATCCCAAATAATAAAATGGGTTTATGAACATCATCCCATCATCAAATAATCCATATAAAACAAATGGATATTTCATCATAAAGAAAGTGAAACCATGTAAATCATAGAGAAATTATACTTGAAACATACACATATGAAATAATGTAATATTTGATGGAAAATTATTTTGATAAAACACATGAAATGAATTCTTGAGGAAAATATGTTTTCTTCATCAAAATCATTTTCTTTTTAAAAAATCCCCTAAAATTTTAAAAGAAAAGGATTTTGTTGAAATTAGTTATGAAATCCTGTAGAGTAATCTTAATGAAAATAATTATTTATGAAACTGTAAAAATATTTTCATGTCGTATAAGTTAAAAAAACATTCTCCTTGAACTTTGTCGGAAAAGTGAAAAAATGTCATGTATGGTAAACAAAAGAATGATTCCTACCATAACACAAAGTAAAAGTAACAGAGGGGTAAACATGACTTTAAAATTACATGGAAGAATATTAAAAATTTTATGAAAAAACATTTTTATGTACTTGGATGAAAAATATAACTCCATTAAATACTTACGTTTAAGCAGTCTCGGATAAAAATGATATTACAAAATTATCCCATACCTTATGTCTAATTTCATCCATACGTGTCTGAGACGTCTATATAGTGGGTTTAAAAATGTTATTAACTTGTAACAGAACCATAATAAAATTTATGAAATCATATATGATTCACGTACAACTTTATATTATCCGTTAATTTGTTAATTCCATGTTAAAGTAGTGTCTTGGATAAAATCGTTTCATATATCGTACATGTTTGGACTTGTTGTTCTTGATATTATTATTACTTATATCATATTTATTGTAACACCCCAAGATTTTATGAAAAATATTATTTTAATTTAATTTATGTATTCTATTGTACAACACACCAATTTTATCTTGTACTATATGCAACACCATATTAGCTTGCAGTATACGCAACACTATTCTTGGATCATGTTACAGACAATTTCTTTTTCGTTTTATAAAAGTCATTCTACGCAACATTGAATGTGTGTATATATATATATATATTCAATGTATAAATGAAATATGGTTGGATTCTGTTATACGAAACAATGAAGGATTCTTGCACAACACACAACCCTGACTTGGTTTGCATTACACGCAATCACAACCTTCCTCAATAGCGTGTGTTGTACGCAATTCCGGGTTTTACTAAACAACGATATATTATTATAATATTATTATGAACTAGGCTTTATGAATAGTATTATCTAAATTTTTAATTTTATAACATTATTATACATATTATACATTTTCTAGAATGTGTTAAGAGAATAAAATAATTTTTTTTGGGTAAAATAAGTATTTTTTAAAAAATGCAGTTTTACCACCTTTTGAAGGCACACCCACATTAAATCTAGTTTTTGAAAAGTTTATAAGTTCAATTTTCCGAAATAAAATTCTTTTTTATAATCAATATATAAAAATTTTCTTTGGATAAATTTTTCATATTATTCTGATAACTTTCATATTGTAATGAATAGTGAAAACACGCTATATTTTAATTAAAAACAACTTTTTTCATCATAATAAATTATGTGGTTAAATAATAAATTTGAACGGTTTAAAAGTATAAATAGAATATATTTTTACCATTTAATATAATATATGTCATTATCCTTGATTTTACATTGAATTCGTAGGTTAAATAAATTCAATCTTTGGCAATGATTTAACTTTTCAAACCTGTTTGCTTAACAACGGGATTAATTTTCAATTAATTACTACAAATTCTATGTATTGAATTTTGAAAAATTGATTCCATATTTGGAATCTGTGGGTCCAAATTATGATAATAGGTTACTTTTTTTGATATTATGATTAGTAACTATGGTTATTTTTATTTACTACGGTTAAAGGTAAATAGGGTAATTCAAGGATAAAAGAATATTATCATAATTCAAAATCACCTTGAAACTTGTCCTAACCTTATTGGATGAGTATTGGCCAACCATGGTCATCCTTTGGTCGATTTAGGGACCCCATAGAGCCACTTATGATAGACAATGACAGATTAGATTAATTAATTTAATGTAAAGACAAAATTGGAATTAACAAATATTGTTTAGTAATTAATTTTTATAAGGGGCTATATAAATTATATTTTTAACTATAAATATTCATTGGAATGCTAAAAATATTTCCTACATTTTGGTATTTTGTTTTATAATTTTTATACATCATATAAATTAAATTATTTATGACACAATAATTATGCAGTATTTACCTCATTAATAAATGATTTAAATAAATAATATTTAAATGATTAAAATATCATCCAAAACCTGTCCAATTCCTTTTGCATGAATTTATTTTAAATATGATTCATATTATCTTCAAAATTACTATGTTTTGGACCTCTTGAAACCGAAGATAAGTTTATAATAATATAATGGTTTGACACTTTCCTAAAGAGCCCCTCCACTCCCTTATAAAAGGAGACCAATTCAATGCAATTCCTCGAACCTATCAAGCCTTTTGGCTCGTCCAAACTCCTCAAAAAACTAAGCTCCATACATCCCTCGACATCCCCTTTAATCCTAACATTAGGAAGAAGACTCTCCATGAAGTCTTTTTGGTTCAAACCAAAGGAAGTTACCAAAATTAAAGGTAACCTTTTCTCTTAAGTAGTTTTATTTTATTCTAATTCTCCAAACCCTAAAATCTTTTTAATCCTTTATTTTGTGAAAAGACCAGTATACTCAAAATACTAGGATTTTGTTATGTGAAGGATTAGAACAACACTTACACTCACCTCCATCTTATGGATGAAGAACATAATGTTTCTGTGATGGAAAACTAACGACTCACGAAACGATGATTGTTCGATTTTCTCCTACCGCCTCTCATGGTGGCCATTATGATGGAACTATATTTATATATAATATATATTATGTTTATTATTTCCTTACTCTTCTTTAATTCCCAATTATATCAAGCCTTTACGGTTTCCATAGTCGGTAAAAACGATAATCTCATTTGAGGAAGTGCGGACTACCGCCCCCTCAAAGTGATGTGATTCATTAATACATTATGTGGGATGTATAAAGGATGTGTTTAATGATATTATATATGATATTATACTGGAATAACTATGTATAATTATGTTTTAATTCCATTAAAATAAGAAATTGAAATGAAAGTAGCTTTCATGCGTACGTACGGCTTACCGTCTCCATGAACCGTGCGTTTCATTTCATACCTCCATATGTTATGTACTATTATAAATGCTTGTATATTCTGGATATATAATGAATTTATATGATATATAAATCATGATTTACATTTTGGAGGTATTTAAATCATGATATATGTAATAATAACATCACGAACAACAAGTCCAAACACGTACGATAAATAAGATGATTTTACCCAAAACACTACTTTAACATTAATTTTCATAAGAATGGGTAATATAAAGTCATAAGTGAACCATATATGAAATCATAACAATTAATATGAATCTTTAATAAGTCAATGACATTATTTAAATCATTATACAGGAGGTTCAGACACTTACGAAGCAAATTGGGCCTAAGGTATGGGAAAATATCACAATCTCATTTTTATCCAAGATTGTTTATACATTGGTATTTATTGGGGTGTATTTTATCATCCACATCCATGTTTCCTCAATATGTAATATTAATATCCTTCTACAATAGTTTATAACCAATTTTACCCTTCAATGAGTTTTTAGTAAAAGATATGAAAGGAATCTTTTGTCATTTTTCGTATGAGGTACTTTGGAAATTTTCCGACAAAAGTACGAGAAGAATGTTTTTTAACATATACGGCATGAATAGATTTTTAAAAAAATATTTCCAAGAAGCTTCCTTTAAAATTTTTCAAGTTTATTTTTAATAAACTTCTTTTAGTTTAAAATTTTCTTACATGTTAATAAAGGAAAAATGTTTTTGAAGTTGAAATGATATATTCCTCAAGAATGGAGTTCATGTGTTTTATCAAAATTATTTTCCATCTAAGACAATAAAAGGTTATGTTTCCATACCTATTATTACATTGATTTGATTATGTTGTGATGGAATTATTTTTATGAATTCCTTTATCTTATATAAATGGTTTTATGATGTCACGATGTTTAAGATTCCCAATTTTATTACATGGGTTATGCTATGATGTATGGTTTATGATTTTGTGGCACACATAAGAATGGTATCATTATGAGATGTGTGGGACCTATATATCCCTCCAATTCATTGGGTAGTGATTTTATATCTCATGAGATAGACGTGGATGGAATGGAATTTTAAACCGGTTCAGTGAATTAGGACTGAAACGAGGAGTGAACACGGTTCAGAAATGGACTTTGTCCACTAAGATAGTCTTGGAAATGAGTCTTGACTAATAAGAAATGATTATCTATGATTATGTGTATATGGAAAATCGATTCATGTTTTATTTTATGATTATTGGGATTACATTTCACTACTATGATTTATCCAATGTTATGATATTATGATCTCTTTTACAGGTTAATATTTCCAAAATGTTATGTTCATATGAATATGATTTGATTTATATTTCTTTTGTTCACCCTTACTGAGCATTTGAGCTCACCCTTTTATGTTTTCATTTCCCCAGGATATAAAGAAAGGTTTTAGGAAAAAAATAAGATCTTTATTGGAGATGTTGATGATCTTTCACCACAATTAGAATATTACATTCCAAGTTTCCTAAGACACTAAACTGTTACAGTCCTTGTGTGTGTGTTTTTGTTATGTACTATGTATTCTGCAAAAGTAATGTAATGTCCATGTACGTTAAGCTTTGGGTTTCTACAGTTGGTTTCAGAGGAAATGTTTAGTCAACCTTTGGAAACTAGGATGCGAGAACTTTAGTGAGATCTCTTTAGATATTTCTATGGTATGAATAGGGATGTCCCTAAGGCTAAGTATACGTATAGGTTATAGTACTAGAATTACGGTAACCTAAGATGTTATATATTGAAGGTACTCCCTCTTTATTATGTTGTTTTCCCTTGCGTGATTTTTGCCTCTCACACTGTTCTTTTTGGGTTTTAGACGATGGATGGAACCCGAAGGAACCGGGTTGATCAATGTAATGGACAATGCAATGATTGTCCTCCAGAACAACCCAACATTATGGGAGATGGAGTGAAAAATCTTATTTCTATACTTACATAAGCTATGAATCATTCTGGACTTCCAAATGTGCAGATAAGGTAACAATATTCTATTGAGTCCATCATGAGGCAACGCCCACCTTCTTTCAGTGGGTCTTCTGATCCACTTGTTTCTAAACAATGGATCAGTACTACTAAAAAGATATTTTCAGTTTTTCAATGTTATGAACAAGATAAAATCATCTTACCAGTGTATCGTTTGGAAGGTGATGCTGATCAATGTTGGAATCTTATCAAGAATACGATGCCAAGAGATGAAATCAAGTCCATGGAATGGGACGAGTTTAAGAACTTATTTTTCCATATGTACTTCCCTCGTATTCTTCGAACAAAGATGGAGTAGGAGTTTCATGATCTAAAGAAAAAGGTTGATAAATCTGTTGGTATATACAAAGCTAATTTTACAAGGCTTGCATGGTATGCATCTGGATTTATCATCCAACTAGAAAGTAAAGTTGATCGATTCTTCAGTGGATTAAAACCAAATCTTCGAAGGGCATTAGTTATAAGAGACTTCAGTAGTTATGAAGAAATTGTGTGTTGTGCTATCAAGGTTGAAATGGAATTTGGTGTTACTTATCCATCTCATAGTTTTGACAAGAAACGAAAGATAGAGTTTAAGGAGAAATCATAGAATAATGGTGAAAAGAAGACGAATTTTTCCTTATGCTCAAAGTGTGGAAAAAAGCATGGTGGAGATTGTCTTAAAGGGACTAGAAAATGTTTTATGTGTGGAAAGGAAGGTCATCGAGCAGCTGAGTGTCGATGTAATGGAAAAAGGGTTTCTAATGATGTGAATAAAGAAAATACTGCAAAGAACACACCACCAACACTTCAATGCTTCAAGAGTAAGGAAACTGGGCATTATGATAATAAATGCCCTAATCCAAGGGTTAATGATGATCGACAGGGGCAACCACTTAAGGAAAAGGACAAAGGGAAGTCGCATGCGATCACTATTGGCGATGTTGAATATGACAACAATGTGGTGGAATAATTAAGTGTTTATGTAATGGGATTCCAAAATAATGTTATATATAGTATCGTGGAATATTGGAATATTTATGTATTGGTCTATTGTGGTTTTCAATGGTATCGGTAACCATAGAATGTGATTGAGATATTTTTGAAAAAAAAAGATGATATACGCATAATGAAAGGAAAATGAGAAAATGAAATGTTTGACCATATTCATGAGCTCTTGATTGATATAAGGACTAACTGATATCATGGTTTGAGTATATAGAATTTTGAGGATTTTGGTATGTGGAAAGTGTTAAATTTTAACTGCATTCATGTTTTCACTATGGTTCTATTAATGGGTATTTATTCTTCAAGTGAATACATGATTAAAGTATTCACATGTTTGTAATTTGACCAACAAGATATATCTTATGATATATGGGGGATAAATGATGGCATTCACGTGATTGTTATGTGACATTTCATGTAATAATTTTCTTTATACTATGAGCTTGGACCGAAGTATTTTATATAAGCCTAAAGATTGGAATGGATTATGTTAGACATAAGTTAGGATGGAACTTTTTTGGATATTATTGATGTGATGTTATAGTAATATAGCTTTAGAAAATGGACAACCTGAAGTACGGGCGACATCCCATCGCATCGGACAAGGCTGTGGGAATTGAACCCACAACCGAAGTGCGACTGGCCTTTATCGCCTACCACTGTCCTATAGGAAGTCCCTAGTTAGTAGAAACTAGTTTTATTGTATTACTCAGTATGATATATGAAGTATAAGTTCATTTTTGGAATCGTATACGATTAACCTCACCATAGATGGACTTATGTATATTTGATAACTTTTTCTAACCTTTTGTTTGAAACAGATGGAATGACCCATCATTCTATCACATCATCTATTAACACTTCTTGAATAACAAATTCAACTTCATTTCTTTAAGAGATGAAGTGGAAAGTTTTCAAAGCACACGAACAACAATGAGATTGTACCAAAATAAAGTAAGTATTTATTATAATTCAAAATCATCAGCTTTAGGAAAATGATTTTTAAAACCCAACAAAATGTGATCCTAGTGACCTTATATCCAATGAATCAGATTGTACCCTAGATCATCATAAATTAATGGCTTTGTGATTGTTGGCATTTTCATAGCCATGTCCTCAACCACTCTCCATCAGAACATGATGGTTAGATTTCTCTTCCATATCCATATTTTCACCTATGTTCTCATATGTGGAAACCCTGTGATTAGTTAATTTGGGTGACCGTTACGTTTCATACTTTAGTTTTTAAAGCCAATTTTTGGTATTCCTTTTTATGATGTGGGTTTCTATTAATGAAACTTTTGAGTAATAAACGATTTATAACCCTGACGAATTTCGAGGACGAAATTCATTTTAAGGGGGTAGAATGTAACACCCCAAGATTTTATGAAAAATATTCTTTTAATTTCATTTATGTCTTCTATTATACAACACACCAAGTTTATCTTTTACTATACGCAACACCGTATTAGCTTGTAGTATACGCAACACTATTCTTGGATCATGTTACACACAATTTCATGTTCGTTTTATAATAGTCATTCTCCGCAACGTTGAGTGTGTATATATATATATATTCAATTTATAAATGAAATATGGTTGGATTCTGTTATACGAAACAACGAATGATTCTTGCACAACACGCAACCCTGACTTGGCTTGCATTACACGCAATCACGACCTTCCTCAATAATGTGTGTTGTACGCAATACCGGGTTTTACTAAACAACGATATATTATCATAATATTGTTATGAACTATTAGTTATGAATAGTATTTACTAAATTTTTAATTTTATAACATTATTATTCATCTTATACATTTTCTAGAACATGTTAAGGGAACAAAATAAATTTTTCGGGTAAAATAAGTATTTTTAAAAAAATGCAGTTTTCCGCCTTTTGATGGTGCACCCACATTAAATCTAGTTTTTGACAAGATTATATGTTCAATTTGAAGAAATAAAATTCTTCTTTATAATTAATATATAATAATTTACTTTGGATAAATGTTTCATATTATTCTGATAACTTTCATATTTTAATGAATAGTAAAAACACGCTATATTTTAATTTAAAACAACTTTTTTCATCGTAATAAATTATGTGGTTAAAAAATAATATTTAATGGTTTAAAAGTATAAATAGAATATATATTTTTAACATTTAATATAATGTATGTCATTATCCTTGATTTTACATTGAATTCGTAGGTTAAATAAATTCAATCTTTGGCAATGTTTTATCTTTTAAAACCCGTTTTCTTAACAATGGGATTAATTTTAAATTCATTACTGAAACTTCTATGTTTTGAATTTTGAAAAATGGATTCCATATTTGGAATCAGTGGGTACAAATTATGTTAATAGGTTAATTTTATTTATTTTGATATTATGAATAGTAACTACGGTAATTTGTATTTACAACGTTTAAAGGTAAATAGGGTAATTCAAGGTTAAATAATATTATAATAATTCAAAATTAACATGACACTTGTCCTAACCTTATTGGATGAGTATTGGCCGACCATGGGCGTCCTTGGGAAGATTTTGGGACCCCATGGAGCCACTTATGAAAGACAATGACACATTAGATTAATTAATTTAATGTAAAGACAAAATTGGAATTAACAAATATCGTTTAGTAATTAATTTTTATAAGGGGATATAGAAATTATATTTTGGACTATAAATATTCATTGTAAATCTAAAAATATTTCCTACATTTTGGAATTTATTTATAATTTTTAGACATCATATAAATTAAATTATTTATGACACACTAATGATGCAGTATTTACCTCATTAATAAATGATTTAAATAAATAAGATTTAAATGATTAAAATATCATCCAAAACCTGTCCAATTCCTATTGGATGATTTTATTTCGAATATGAGTCATATTATCTTTGACATTAATGTGTTTTGGACATCTTTAAACCAAAGATATGTTTATAATAAAACAATGTTTTCACACTTTCCTAAAGAGCCCCTCCACACCAATATAAAAGTAGACCACTTCTATGCAATTCCTCACACCTATCAAGCCTTTTGGCTCGTCCAAACTCTACCCAACTAATCTCCCTACATCCCTATCATTCCCCTTTAAGCCATACATTAGGAATAGTACTCTCCAAGAAGTCCTTTTGGTTCAAACCCAAGGAAGTTACCATGATTAATGGTAACAATTTCTCTTAAGATGTTTTCTTTTATTATACATCTCCAACCCCTAAAAATCTATTTAATACATTATTTTGTGACCAAAACAGTATATTTAAAATTCTATGATGTTGTTATGAGAAGGATTCAAACAACGCTTACACACACCTCCATCTAATGGATGAAGAACATAATGTTTCTGTGATGGAAAACTAACGCCTCACGAAACGATGATTGTTCGCTTTTCACATACCGCCTCTCATGGTGGCCATTATGATTGCACTGTATTTATATATAATATATATTATGATTATTATTTCATTATGTTTATTTAATTCCCAGTTATATCAAGCCTTTACGGTTTCCATAGTCGGAAAAAACGATAATCTCATTTGAGGAAGTGCGGACTACCGCCCCCTTAATGTGATGTGATTCGTTAATACCTTATGTGGGATGTATAAAGGATGTGTTTAATGATATTATATATTATATTATGCTGTAATACCTATGTATCATTATGTATTAATTCCATTAAAATATGAAATAGAAATGAAAGTAGCTTTCATGCGTACGTACGGCTTTCCGTCTCCATGAACGGTGTGTTTCATTTCATACCTCCATATGTTATGTACTATTATAAATGATTGAATATGATGGATAAATAATGAATTTATATGATATATAAATCATGATTTACATTTTGAATGTATCTAAATCATGATATAAGTAATAATAACATCAAGAACAACAAGTCCAAACACGTACGATTAATAAGATGATTTTACCCAAAGCGTTACATTAACATTAATTTACATAAGAATGGGTAATATAAAGTCATAAGTGAACCATATATGACAAAATTACAATGAATATGATTATTTAATAAGTCAATGACATTATTTAAATCATTATAAATGAGTTTCAGACACTTACGAAGCAAATTGGACCTAAGGTAAGGGAAAATATCACAATCTCATTATTATCTGAGATTTTTTATAATTTGGTATTTACTGGGGTATATTTTATCATCCACATCCATGTTTCTTCAATATTTAATATTAATATCTTTATAAAATATTTTTTATCCTTTTTTACCCTCCAGTGAGTTTTTAGTAAAAAGATATGAAAGGAATCTTTTGTCATTTTTCGTTTGAGGTACTTTTTGACTTTTCCGACAAAAGTACGACAAGAACATATTTTTTTAACTTATACGTCATGAATGGATTTTTAAAACATTATTTACAAGAAGCATCCTTTAAATGTTTTCAAGTTTATTATTAATAAACATCTTTTAGTTTAAAAATTTATGACATGTTAAGAAAGGAAAAATGTTTTTGAAGTTGAAAGGATATTTTCCTCAAGAATGGAGTTCAAGTGTTTTATCAAAATTATTTTCCATATAAGATAATAAATTGTAATGTTTCTATACCTATTATGACATTGATTTGATTATGTTGTGATGGAATTATTTTTATGAATTCCTTTATCTTGTATGAATTGTTTTATGATGTCACGATGTTTAAGATTCCCAATTTTATTACATGGGTTATGCTATGATGTATGGTGTATGATTTTATGGAACACATAAGAATGGTATAATTATGAGATGGGTGGGACCTATATCTACCTCCAATGCATTGGGTAATGATTTTATATCTCATGAGATAGACATGGCTGGAACGGTAGGTTAAACCGGTTTAGTGAAACAGGACTGAAATGAGGAGTGAACTCGGTTCAGAAATGGACTTTGTCCACTATGATAGTCTTGGAAATGAGTATTGACTAATAATAAATGATTCTCTATGATTATGTGTGTATGACACAAAGTTTCATGTTTTATTTTATGATTATTGGGATTACATTTCACTATTATGATTTATCCCATGTTATGATATTATGATCTCTTTTGTAGGTTAAGATTTCCAAAATGTTATGTTTTTATGAATATGATGGGATTGATATTTCTTTTGTTTACCCTTAAAGAGCATTTGAGCTCACCCTTTTATGTTTTCATTTCCCCAGGATATAAATAAAGGTTTTAGGTAAAAAAAGAAGATCTTTATGGGAGGTGTTGAAGATCTTTCACCACGATTAGAAGATTTCGTTCCACGATTCCAAAGACACTATACTATTACAGTCCTTGTGTGTGCATTTTTGTTATGTACTAAGTATTCTGCAAAAGTAATGTAATATCCATGTACGTTAAGTTTCGGGTCTCTAAATTTATTTTCATCGAGAATGTAAATCATGATTTATATAGCATATATATTCGGTATATATATATATAATAGATAGGTAAATTAAATGAAATACACCGTTCATGGAGATAGTAGGCCATACGTACGCATGAATGATGCTTTCATTTCCTAATTTACATGAATTGAATTAAGTAGATGAAATACATATATATATACATAAATATAGTAGCATTATTATGTCATATATTTCATTATTATTTATTATATATACTTTATAGTCATTCTTGAATTGTTAACATGGAAAATTAATCTCACTGCGTCATGGAGACGATAATCTGTACATACGCACGAGCGATGATATCATTCCCATATTTATTGAATGAAATTGGAGTGGATGATATAATATCATATAAATAGTATGATGTTATAATAATCATACATAGTTATTCATTAAACCATTATACCCATCCAAGTAAGGTGGTGGTGGAAAAACTGATTACACCACAGCGTGGAGACAGTATTCCGTACGTACACACACGCGGTGATTTCATTTCCCGTAGGTTGGATAGAAGGTGAAATATGGTTGTTTCATATTTATAAAAACATATAATTTTATACGTAATACGGATGTTATTACTTAATAATGAAAAAACAAATGATGAAGATGTTGAAGAAGAAAGAAACTTGAAAGAATCGGTAGAAAAGATTACCTCTTCCTCGACACACCTCCTTTAAACATCTTCTTAAGGCAATAGAGATTGACTTTTGAGAAGACCAGAGCCTCTATGATATAACTAAAGAGGTTTATAAGAGGAATTGGTAGGGGTTTGTGGAGCTTCATGTCTCAAATGGTTGTGAAGAGAAGAAGGAAGGGGTGCCCTTTTTTTATTGGAGGAGACACGCACCTTAGGAAAACATAAAATATTATATTATAATAAGGTCATATTCTGTTTTTAATTACTCAAAATTGATTTATTTAGAAGATATGTTGGGTATGGTTAGAAATAATCTCATACAATAGGTTTTAGACATGTTTTGGTTACTATTTAATCCTTATAACGTAGATTTAACTCTATGTTAAATAATTTAACTTTTATCGTGTCTTTTTGTTTTCTGACACTATATGGTTAATAAACATATTATAACAATCCAAACGAACCCCAAGTAGTTCATTATTAATATATATATCCTTATCAAATTAATTTGGCGGAAAATAGATTTTAGGAATAAAATAACAATTAATTATATAATATTAGTTTTAAAAACTATTTTATGTCAGTTTGGACAATATATGGTACTTTATTTTTGTGAAAATCATAACAGAATTATTAGTTATACAATGTTAATTACATCAATACTAAAATGTCATATTAACCTATAAAATTAGTGTAATTAATAAAAAGTTTAAAATTACAGTTATTTCGGTATATATAACATAAATTATGTTAATATTTCATTAATAATGTAATTACTGCTTCATCATTTTTTCATAAATAAGATAAATTAATTAATGTCTAAAAATTATAAAGAAAATACCATTATGTATGAATTCTTTTTATATTTCAAATTATTATTTAAGGTGGAATTTATCTTATGTATAACCGAATATTAAAAATGTTTTAGTTATTAATATTTGATTTTAACTATTTTAACTCTTCTTTAAATAAAAAATAAAAAATATCCTAATCTAATCCAAGTGGACCTAAAGGGTAATATTTTACTCCAAAGGTATTTTTTTTTCTAATTGCACTTATCCAATAGAATTAGAACATGTTTTATGTTAATTTTAATATCATTTTTACCCTTAATTACCCTATTTACTTTTAACCATGGTAAATAAATGAAAAAAGTTACTATTCACCAAAAATTATTTTTATCTTATTGAACAACATTTTTACTCCTTGATATTAATTGTGTCACTCGGATTTTCGAAATTCCACTCACAAATGCGGTAAAATTAAATTTTATGTAAATTTTCAAACTCTCCTTGGAGGTGGGTAAAAGACGGTGAAATGTTGAATAAAATTATTATATGTATAAAATTATTATAAAATGACTCAAATGAATTACATTGAACTTACATAGGTATTATGTATCATTTTTGACCTAAAATAAATTTTTATTATAATAAATAATTATTTATATAAAAATTCGGTTTTTAAATAGTATCCTAGTGTTTTCACTATTCTTCAGAAATTGAATGTTTTCAGAAAAATAACAAAATTTCACCCTAGGATAATTTTAATATTCCAAATCCAAAAATAAAGTCCATTTTGAATAATAAAATTTATAAAATTTTGAAAAGTTGGTATTTCTATTCATAAATACCAGTGCATAATAATATTATAATAATATATCGCGTTTAGTGAAACACGGTATTGCGTACTACACACGCTATCGAAGAAGGTATTTATTTCATGTAATTCAAGCCTATTCAGGGCTACATGTAGTGAACTATTACTTTGGATTTTCGTAAAACATAATCAAAGCTTATTTCATTTATAGTTTTAAAAAATGTATACATAATGTTCCGTAGAATAATTTCCACAAAACGAACTTGAAATTCTGTGTAACTCGATCCAAGAATAGTGTTGCATATACTGCAAGATAATACGGTGTTGTGTATAGTACAAGATAATATTGGTGTAGTGTATAATAGAAGAGATCAAAGAAATTAAAAATAATATATCTCATAAAATCTCAGGGTGTAACATTCTTCCCTCCTTAAAATAAATTTCTCCCTTGAAATTCATCAGGGTTACAAATGGTTTAATACTTGAAAGTTTCATTCATAGAAACCCACATCATAAAAGGAATATTAAAGCATACATTTTAAAAAGTAAAGTATGAAATGTAACGGTTACATAGATTAACTCATCACTGGGTTTCCACATATGAGAACATAGGTGAAAATATGGATATTGAAGAGAAATCATACCATCAAGTTCTAATAGATTTTGGTAGAGGACATGACTATTAAAAATTCAACAATATCAAAGCCCTAGATTTTTGATGATTTATGGTACCATCTGATTTATCGGATATAAGGACACTAGGACAACATTTTTTGTTTTCAATATAATATCCCTAAAGTTAAAGACTTTGAATTAGAAGAAATACTTTATTTATTTCGGTACAATATCACCATTGTTTGCGCCTTTAACAATTTCTACTTCATATCATAAATAATTGAAGTTGAATGTGTCATTCATGAAGAGTTAGCAGATCATGTTATATAATTATGGGTCATTCCATCTGTCTCAAACAAAAGGGTAGAAAAAGTTATCAAATATACATAAGTCAATCTATATTTAGGTTAATCATAGATGATTCCAAAAATTGTCTTATACATCATATATAAAACCAATTAATAAAATAAAACTAGTATCTACTAACCAGGGACATCATGTAGTCCAGTGGTAGGTGATAAAGTCTTGTCGCACATCAGTTGTGGGTTCGATTCCTGCAACTTTGTCTGACGCGATGGATTGTCACCCATCCTGCAGGTTGTCTTTTAAAAAAACATCACTATTATAACATTACAGAAATAATAATGAAAAAAATTAGCCTTAAACAATACTATCTGATGTCCAATATAATCCATTCCAATCATTAGGCTTATCCAAAATACTTTTGTCCGAGATGATAGTATAAAGAAAACAATTACTAGAAATGTCAACTGTCGAGCATGTGAATACCATCATTTATCCCCCATATATAATATGATATAGCTTGTTGGTTAAATTCTAAACATGTGAATACCTTAATCACGAATTCTCTTGAAAAATAAATACCCATTAAACCTTAGTGAAAACATGAATTTCGTCAAAAGATAACTCTTTCCACATACCGAAAGCCCAAAATTTCTATATACTCAAACCAGAATATCAGTCACGATCTCATTTAATTTTTCCTTTATACCATATTTATGAGAATATCATCTTCTTTCCAAAATATTTCAACCAATTTTCATGGTTACCGGTGACCTATAATTATTAAAAACCAATACATAGATATTCTAAAATTCAATGATACCATAAATGGGAATCTATGATACTATTTTGAAATCTCATTACATAAACACTTAATCATTACACACCATGATTTTCATACTCAGCATCACAAATATTGATCGCATGTGACATCCCTCTATCTTTTTCATTAAGAGGTTGCTCATGTTGATCATCATTAACCCTTGGATTAGGGCATTGATGAGCATAATGCCCCATTTCCTTGCACTTGAATCATTGAAGTGTTGGTGGTGCGTTCTCTACAGTCTTTTCTTTATTCACATCATTAGAACCCCTTTTTCAATTATTTCAACACTCATTTGCTCGATGACCTTCTTTTCCAAACATAAAACATTTTCTAGTCCCTTTAAGACAATATCTACCACACTTCTTTCCTCACTTTGAGAATAAAGAAATAATATTCTTCTTTTCATCATTATTTCGAGATTTCTCCTTGAACTCCTTATTTCGTTCCTTGTCAAAACCATGATATGGATATGTTACACCAACTTCATGTTCTACCCTTATATAACAACACAGAAAATCTTCATAGCTACTGAATTCTCTTATAGCTAATTCCCTTCAAAGACATGTGTTTAAGCCACTGATGAATCGATCAACTTTACTTTCAGGTTGGATGATAAATCCAAATGCATACCTTGCAAGCCATATAAAATTAGCTTCGTATATACCAACAGATTCATCATCATTTTTCTTAATCTCAAGGAAATACAATTCAATCATTGTTCAAAGAATACGAGGGAAGTACTTATTGAAAAATTTGTTATTGAACTTATCTCATACCATGGATTCAATTTCATCTCTGGGCCTCGTATTCTTAATTAGGGTCCACCATTATTTTTCTTCACCTTCTAAATGGTAAATAGCAAGAATGAATTTTTCCTATTTCGAACAGTGAAGTATGGAAAATTTATTTTCAATGGTCTGATCCATTTTTCAGCAACAAGTGGATCAAAAGACCCACTGAAAAAAGGTGGTCATGGCCTCATGAACGACTCAATAGAATATTGTTCCCATATCTACTCATTTGGATGTCTAGAATGATTCACAGCTTGTGTATGTATAACAATAATATTTTACTCCATCTCCCATGAAATTGGTTTGTTCGGGAGGAAAATAATTCCATTTTCCATTACATTTATCAACACAGTTCCTTAGGGTTCCAATCATCATCTAAAACCCAAAAAGAATAGTGTGAGAGGGAAAAATCATGCTAGTGAAAAAACGTAATAAAGGGGGAGTCCCTTCAATATATAACATCTTTGGATTATTTCTAATATCATTACCATAATATTATAACTATAACCTATACTTATACATATAATTAGGGAAATCCCTATATATATCATAGAAATATATCTCGGGATCTCATTAAAGTTCTCGCATCCTAGTTTCCAATGTTTGACTAAACCATTACTCTGATACCAACTATAGAGACCCAAAGCTTGATGTATAGGGAGATTACATTACTTTTTCAGAATACTTAATATATAACAAAAACAAACAGTCAAGGATCGTAATATTTTAGTGTCTTTGGAAACTCGGAATACAACATTTTAATCGTGGTGAAGATCTTTAACATCTTCCCATAAAGATCATCCACTTTTTGTTTTGTTACCTAAATCGATTCGTTATAACATGGGGAGAAGAAAACATATAAAGGGTGATCTCAAATGCTCAGTAAGTGTGAGGATATTGAAAATAAAACAAATCATATAGATTTGATCTTAAATAAATGAAAATAATGTTTAAACATTAAGATCTTGAGAAATGACATAAAATATGGCAGTACGTACGGCAATGATCATAATGAAACATTAATCATGATAAAATAGCATTAGAATAATACATGTAATTGTGGCAACCATTAATCACGTGTTATGATTTCCATAGTAGGCAAGCCATTGCTGCCAAGACCATCTTAGTGGACAAAGCCCATTTCTGAATCAAGTTCACTCCACATTTCAGTCTTGTAACACTGAACCAGATTAACATACCAATCCAGCCATGTCTACCTCATCAGATATAAATCATTACCCAATTCATTAGAGGGAGATATAGGTCTCACCCATCTCATATTTAAATCATTCATACATGTGCCACAAAATAAACTTAAAACATTCATTCTATCCCAATGAATAAAATGGGTTTTATAAACATCATCACATAATCCATATAAAACAAATGTATATTTCATCATAAGTTATATGAAACCATGTAAATCATAGAGACCTTATACATGAAACATACACATATGAAATAATGTCATCATAGATAGAAAATGGTTTTGATAATACACTTGAAATGAATTCTTGAGGAAAATATCCTTTTTTCTTCAAAATCATTTTATTTTTACAAAATGACCTAAAATTTTAAAAGAAAAGGATTTTGTTGAAAATATTTATGAAATATTGTAGAGTAAGAATCATGAAAATAATTATTTATGAAACCGTAGAAATCCATTCATGCCTTATATGTTAAAAAAACATTCTACCCATACTTTTTTCAGAAAAGTCAAGAAGTGTCATGTATGACAAACCAAAGAATGATTCATTCTATAACAAAAAGTAAAAGTCAAAGAGGGGTAAAAACGACTTTAAGAATTCATGGAATAATATTAAACACTTTATGAAAAACAGTTTTATGGACATAGATGAAAAATATAACTCCAGTAAATACTTATGTATAACCAATATCGGATAAAAATGAGATAAAAAAATTATCCCTTACCTATGTCCAATTTCTTTCATAAGTGTTCGACACACATGTATAGTGGGATTAAAAATATTATTAACTTATAACAGAGTCATAATAATATTTATGTTATCATATATGATTCACTTACGACTTTATATTATCCGTTAATTTTTCAATTCCATGTTAAAGAAGCGTTTCAGGTAAAATCGTTTCATTTATCGTACGTGTTTGGATTTGTTGTTCTTATTATTATTACATATTTCATGATTTATTTTCTTAGATAATATAAATAATGATTTATATATCATATATATTCAGTATATATATAATAGATAGATAAATTAAATGAAATACACTATTCATGGAGACGGTAGGTTGTACGTATGCATGAACGCAATTTTCCTTTTGATATTTACTTGAATGAAATTAAGTAGATGACATACATACATATATATACATAAAGATAGTAGAATTATTATGTCATATATTTAATTATTACTTATTATATATAAATTATAATCATTCTTGATTTTTTAACATGGAAAATGACTCTCATCACGTCGTGGAGACAACAATCTGTAAGTACACACGAGGGATGATATCGTTCCCATATTTATTGAATGTAATTGGAGTGGATGATATAATATCTTAGAATCATTATGATGTTATAATAATCATATATAGTTATTATTTACACCATTATACCCATCCATGTAAAGTGGTGATTGAAAAACTGATTACACCACGACGTGGAGACGGTATTCCCTACGTACGCACGCGCGGTGATTTTGTTTTCCGTAGGATGTATAGAAGGTGAAATTAGGTTTTTTCATATTTATAATAACATATCAGTATATATTTAATACTGATGTTATTACTTAATAATGAAACAACTAAATAATAAGAAGTTGAAAAAAATGAAACGTGAAAGAATCAGTAAGAGAGATCACCTCTTCCCTGACGCACCTCCTTTAAACTTCTTCTTAAGGAACTAGAGTTAGACTTTTGAGAAGACCAGAACCTATATGATATAAATAAAGATGTTGAAAAGAGGAATTTATAGGGGTTGTCTGAGATTCAAGGCTCAAAATGTTGTGATGAGAAGAGGGAAGGGGTGCTCTTTTTATAATGTAGGAGAGGGGAACCTTAGGAAAACATAAAATATTATTTTATAATAATGTCATATTCGGTTTTTAATAGATCTAAATTTAGTTTTTTCAAAGATAAGGTGGGGATGGGTCTTAATACTCTAAAAAAGTTTTTATACATGTTTTGGTTACTATTTTATCTTTATCATTTTGATTTACCTCTAAGTAAAATAATTTCACTTTTACCGTGTCTTTCTGTTTTCTGACACTATATGGTAAATAAACATACCATAACAAGCCAAAAGAACCCCATTTAGTTAATTATTAATATATATATATCCTTATTTAAGTCATTTTTTCGAACATTAGATTTTTAAGAACAAATTAACTATTAATAATATAATATTTGTTTTAAAAACTATTTTATGTCAATTTTGACACTACTTGGTACTTAATTTTTGTGAAAAACATAACAGCTTTATTACTTAAACAACGTTAATTAAATCAATAATAACAGTTCATATTAACCTATAAAATTAGTGATATTCCTAAAATGTATAAACATACATTTATTTGGTATTTATAACATCAATTATGTTAATATTTCATTAATAATGTAATTACTACATCATCATTGTGTCATACATAAATTAAATTATTTAATTAATAAAAATTATAAATAAAATACCATTGTGTAGGAAATATTTTTTTTCTAGTTAATATTTATAGTCTAATTTATCTTATGTATAACCTTATATTGAAAATATTTAGTTATTAAACCTTTATTTTAACTATTTTAACTCTTCTTTAAATAAAATAATAATAAATGGACTAATCTAATTCAAATGGACCTAAAGGGTAATATTTTATTCCTAAGGTAGATTTTGGTCAAATTTCACATATACAATATAATTATAACATGTGTTATGTTGATGATAATATCATTTTTACACTTAATTGCACTATTTACTTTTAACCGTGGTAAATAAAATTAAAAAGTTATTATTCACAAAAAATTATTTTTATCTTATTGAACCACATTTTACTCCTTGATATTAACCATGTCTCACGGATTTTTGAACACTATACTCACAGATGCGGTAAAATTATGTTTTATGTAAATTTTCAAACTCTCCTAGGAGGTGGGTAAAAGACAGTGAATAGTTAAATACAATTTTTATATGTCTAAAATTATTATAAAATAACTCCAATGAATTATATTAAACTTATATAGATACTATGTATCAATTTTTACCTAAAATAAATTTTCAAAAAATAAATTTTATTTATATAAAAATTTGGTTTCTAAATTGTAACCCAGTGTTTACACTATTCATCAAAAATTGAAAGTTTTCAGAAAAATACCAAAATTTCACCCTATGCTAATTTCGATATTCAAAATCAAAAAATGAAGTCCATTTTGAAAGATAATATTTATACAATTTCAAAAAGTGGGTATTACTATTCATAATAGCTAGTTCATAATAATATTATAATAATATATCACGTTTAGTGATACGTGGTATTGCGTACTACACATGCAATCGAAGAAGTTCATGATTGCGTGTAATGAAAGACAAGTTAGGGTTGCGTGTAGTGAAATAATAATTTGGTGTTGCGTATAACATAATAAAAACTTATTTCATTTATGGATTAAACAAAATCTATACATAATGTTGCATAGAATAATTTCCACAAAACGAACATGAAATTGTGTGTAACACGAGCCAATAATAGTGGTGCATATACGGAAAGATAATACGGTGTTTCTTATAGTACAAGTTAATCTTGGTGTATTGTATAATAGAAGATATCAATGAAATTAGTAAAAATATATCTCATAAAATCTCAGGGTGTTACAACAAAACACAAACCAGACCAATGCTTTTACCCTGCAAGACTTTTTCTTGCCTATCCACAACCTGCACTAGCACCTTCACCAACGAAGAATCTATCTCTAGCTCAACATAATCCCATCGAATAAAATGGCTCAGATCTAGATGATAATTTTTCAACTGCGACACATGAAACACAATGTGCAACACACAAAATCTAGGTGCAAAATCCAAATGATAAGCCACCTCACCCACCTACACAAGAATCTCAAAAGGTCCAATATACCTCAGAGATAACATTCCCTGCTTCCCAAACCGACAATATCCCAACCTAGGGGAGGACCTCAAAAAAACATGATCACTAACCTTGAATGACAAAGGTTGTCGACGATGATCCGCATAAGATTTCTGAAGACTCTGAGGCATCTCCATTATATTCCGGATTAACCCGGTCTTCTCTATAGTCTCCTATAGAAGGCTCGGTCCAACAATTGAGGACTGGCCCATTTCCACTGGGCATAGTGGAGAATTACATGACCACCCTTACAACGCTTCAAACGAATCCATATTTATTGATTCCTAATAACTGTTATTTTTTTGGAACTCAACCAACAACAAGTGTTACTCTCACGAGCCACCAAATTCCATGAACAAGCCCAAAATATATCCTCCATTTTTTGTATCGTGCTCTAGGATTGAACATCCATCATAGGGTGATGCATTGTGCTCATAGTCAATTTTATCCCAATGGATTGCTGCAAGGAATTCCAAAAATGAGACGTAAACATTAGATCTCTCTCTGATACAATCAAAACTGGAATGCCAAGCCCCTTTACCACCTCCCAAATATAGTTTATGGACAGATCATACACTGTATCAGATTCAGAAATCATGATGAAATGGGCCAACTTTGTTAGCTGATCCACTATCACCCAAATGGAATCATGCTTCCTGACCATTATTTGGAGATCTGTGACAAAATCCATCGCTATATTATCCCACTTCCAAATAGGGATTGGTAAAGACTGTAACATTCCCGCCAGGCTCTGATGCTCTGCCTTGACCAACTAGAATTTCATGAATCTTGAAACAAACTCAGCCACACATCTTTTTATACCAGCCCACCATAACATCTCGTTCAATGCTTTATTAATTTTATGAATTCCAGGATGAAAAAACCACCTAAAATGATGATATTCCTTGGAGAAGAACCTACTGACAAGAAACTGGTACAACCATACAATTCTGAAAACATCAAACTGAATCTCTATTCAGTTTCCAACCCTCAATGGTATCACCTCCATTGAGTTTCGACCTCATGGTCACACACTGAGAATCATATATCTGTGCCTCTTTAACCAGTTCCACCATCCCAGGAATCAACAAGTCTAGAAAGAAGGTCGCTCTATCTCCCTGGTCCTCACATTCCATCCATACGTTGGATATAAGTGACTTAAACTACCACTACTCTGATTCATGTTTCACCACCTGAGCATATGATTTTTTACTTAATGCATCTACCACCGAATTTACCTTACCCATAGTGTACATCAAGTACAAATAAAACATTTTTAGAAATTCCATCCATCTTTATTGCCTCATGTTAAAATCCCTTGGGGTGAAAATGTTCTTCAAGCTTCTATGATCTATATATACCATGATTTTCTCCCCGAAGAGATAATGATGCCACACTTTCAATGCATTGACATCTGCTGCCAATTCCAAATCTTGCGTGGGTAGTTATTCTCATGCACCCACAACTACCAAGATCCGTACACAACCACTTGATTCCCTTTCATGAGAACTAACCTCAACCCTGATCCCAATACATCACAATACACCACGTACCCTTTCCCTGATTTAGGAAAAATCCTGATTTGGGAGGATGTAAGGTGAACCTTTAGCTCTAAAAAATAGTGGTGACATTGTTCATTCCACTGGAATTGAAAATTCTTTCTTGTTAGAGCTACCATCGATGAAGCCAAATTTGAAAATTTCCGAACAAAATGCTGATAATACTCAACGATACAGAGTCTACTACGTACCTCAATCACAATCTTTTTTGGTTTTCATGAGATAACAAACTATATCTTTTTCGGATCCACTGAAATAGCACTTTCAGATATCACATGCCAATGAAAATGGTCTTAATTTATCAAAAAGTCACACTTTTATAATTTATCATACAACCGATGATCCCTCTATATCCCTATCATTGTCGCCACATGCTACTCATGCTCCACCCTTGTCTTAGAATACAATAGAATATCATCTACAAACACCACCACATATGATTCCAGATATCATAGAAATATTTGATTCATAAATGACATGAATATCGTTGGTGCATTCGTTAGACCAATGGGCATAACCACATATTCATAATGGTAATACAAACTTCTGAATGTTGTTTTAGGAATTTCGTCCATCCTCACACACAATTGATGATATCTCGACCTCAGGTCGATGATGGAGAACCACTGGGCTCCCCTCAACTGGTCGAACAAATCATCAATTTCTGGAAGTGGATATATGTTATTTATCATAACATGGTTAAGTCAACGATAATCAAGATATAGTCTCATAGTTCCATCCACCTTTTTCAAAAACAACACCAACAATTCCCACAAAGAAATGCTAGGATGGATAAAATCTTTTCTTTCTAACTCCTTACACAGGAATTTCAATTCCCGCAATTCCGTAGGTGCCATCCGGTAAGACGGAAGTGAGATAGGATTGGTCCCCGGAAGGAGGTCAATCATAAACACCACTTCACTTACCGGATGGAAGTCAGATAGTTCTTCATGAAAAGCATCCATGAACTGATCCACCACTACCGGAAGAACACTCTACTCAACACTATCTACTGATTCCAACAACAACACTACCAACTGATATGCTAATGCACCCACTACTAGTGCCAAGAAAACTTGTTGCACCCTGCCCTTTATGCCTCTCTCTTCTAAAAAGATGTCTAACAGCATTTTTGGTCTTAAAAGCCACTGTTCGTGCATTACAATCGATGTGGTCCTTAATCAATCACCAAAAAAATCCATTCCTAGGATTACATCATACCCATCCCTCTCAAGCACTGAGAAATTATAGTAGGATCTTCTATGATATGAAATTAATTAGGGTTCCCAAATATAAGCCCATGAAACCTCATAATTAATAAAATCTATAACCTACGAATCTCAATAACATTGGGAGAGTCCTTGATCAAAATAAATTTATCATATTTCATAAACCAACCAATCATTGTCACAAAAAATTATTTTCTCATGGAATGAATGTTAATCTATTGAAAAATCCCAAGGACACCTTATCCCAGTTATTGAATGGAATAAGCTGATCGTGGATAAAAAAGAAGACTTTAGGTGATCTGATTTTTTCATCATACACGTGGAATCATGATATACATAATTATAAATGTCCCACTTTATAACAAAAACCCCATATAATGTATAATAAATCCATATAGTACATAGATGAATGGTCCAGGATGATCTCTGATAATCATTACACGATGAAATCAATAATAATAATTGGATGAAAAACTAGTTTCTAAAACAGCTAATACAATCAAAAGGGGGAGACCAAGAAGAAATATTTACCATCATATTAGTTTTTCCAAATTATTTTAAAATTCATATTCCTTCCACTAATACATCATAATAGACTCATGGAGTTAAAATTATAACTAAAAACTAGCCAAAAAAATACCTAAATAATCCACCTATTTTACCAGATGTAATAAAATTAAAATATTTATTATGTTAAACACATTCAATTAAAAAAATAGCTAGTTATGGATCTTTCCAGCTAAGAGCTCTACCAATGATATTCCCCTTCCTTAGGGATTTTGTGATGTTTAAGTTAATCATCTGGAGGGATTCTAACCTTTTTCATTGCTTGATATTCTAGTCCTTAATAGAAAATATATAGATCAAATTATTATGATCATATAATGATTTGAAACTCTCTCCAAAGATATTGTTTTTCTAAAACATAAGCACATGAATAATTGAAGAAGAGGGTTTATAAAGTGTGAGGTAATCCTTCTCATGTGGTAGAATATATTGATGCCATAAGAATGGAAATAATTATCTTTCATAAGCATGACACCCACACCAATACCAAAAATCATCATTTTAAACATCACATCCCTTACTAGGCTCATGAAAGATCAAAATTGGAAACAATGAGAGAAGCCATTTTAACTCCTCAAAATATGCATAACATTGAGTGTCTAATGGGAATTTAATACCTTTCATGGAATGTTGTTCCAATAGTGATTCCATCATTTAGAATTATTTGACTAATCACCCATAGTGTAAAACAAGGTGAAGGAATCTTCTTATATCGAAGACATTTCATGGTTCCTACTCTTATAAGATAGCTCTAACCATCTCTGTATCAACTGGAAATCCTTGATCAGAAATAACATTCCCAATGAACTACACATTTTAGATCAAAGAATATCTTCTCAATATATTCCAATAAAATTCATGTTTTATAATTATTTTCATAACCATATTAAAATTTTGTTCATGTTCTTGCATTGATCTCAATTAAATGATGATTTCATCCATTAAAACCACAAATATGTTGTTGTGATACTTATAGAATATATGATTTAACAAATACATAAAAACCATATGATGATTAGTCCTAAAAAATTGCACCATAAGATAATAAAAATGGACACAGCTTCTCATGATATTTGTATTTGAAATATCAAACTCATCATCTCTGAATATATAATATCTTGATCGATGACTAATTTTTGAAAATTACATCACCCCTTTGACTCATAGAATAAGACCTCAACAGAGGGAAATGTGTAATTATTCTCAAAAGTCCCCCAGTTTGACATTTAAAATCCTATGAAAAATGGAAGTGAAATATCATCCTTCTATAGAATCATCATGATGGATTCCCATGAAAAAACACTTGGTCAGAATAAATATAGCATTACAAGATCATCAAATGGGATCCTAAGATCTTTAACTCAGTTGATTCCTTATAATAAGAGAGTATAGAGATTAGATGAGTACCCAAAACATGATTGATTGTAAACTACATCCAATTTTTTTAGATGAAAATTGAATAATTCCTCTGGAAAGACAATAGGGATATCTCGAAAAATAGTGGGATTGTCAAAAAATGTGGACACATTATCGGGCTCAATATAAATTGTTGAAAAAAAACATCTAAGCTTTTGGTGGGATGTTTCTACAAAACCATACCGAATATCCTTGTCTCTATGAAATTCCATAGAGCTAACATATACACTAATGAACAAAACACACTGATTATAATAATTTAACTCAGTGTAATTAGATACAAGCCAATTCATCCCATAGATGATGTTGAATATATCTTGATCAACGAACAGGAAGTGCTTGAAAAAATCCAAGTAAGCTATCGTTGGTGAAATATATATATATCGAAACTCATACTCCTTCTACATTTGAAGAGGGATCTCTAGAACTATAACAAAGGACATGAGATCTGTCGGATGCTGAAAACATCACCAAAATTTATAGTAATCATTTAGGGTGAGGAACCTATATCAAACAAAGTAGTTTAAATTGAATATGAAACTGAAATGGTACGTGGAATTATTACAGGTCCCACATAATCCTCGGTCTAAAACTCATCAATTTCATGAACGTTTTTTGCTTATTAGGCCTTTAAATGGGTCCCTATAGAATTTGATGTTTTTATTGTATGATAGAAGAATTTCAAGAATATATATTATCATATTTTAATATGTTGATTTATATATTTTAATTAACAGTCTTTCAAGTTAATTAAAAGTTTAAATTATTTTGGTTTTATGGAAAAATACATATTATCATATTAAAATGAGTAATATGAGGAAATTATTAGATCTAATAGTTTCATCATGTTGTTTTTCTTTTCTCGCATTATGACATTGGATTTGGAGGATTCTGTAGATATGTAAAAATGGACGGAGAACATTAAAACATTGTTCAATTAAATTACACAACATGAAATTAATCATGGAAGACTATTGATAAATCCATGTCATCTTTCCAAACTATGAAAACTAAATATTTTACATGACATGTACACCATTACATGTTTGATGACATTGAGATGATGAAACATAAATGTGACTTAGCCATGGTTTTGACACCATAACTTATAAAAATAACCCTTTGACCACTTATTTGGAATGATCTATGACTAATGAACAGAGGGAAACATCAAAGGACAACTTTCAGATGAGGGATTGATGATCCAGATGCTTGATTTTCCATCCTTATTTGACTCTATTCTTCCTCAAGTATCAATTTTGGTCGTTCCTATCATTTCTACCATTAATGATTAGTTTTATTTTTTTCAGTGATTTGATTGTAGGGGTATGTGTTGTTAGGTATTTTCTCTACATTGTATTCTTGTTTGGGATTGCTGAAATACCATATATCAATTTCAATTCATCATCATTTCAAAATGATTGGACATTATTGTGTTATGAGGTTGATCATTTAATTTAATATATTAAATGTCATATTTTTAGAACCTTTATGAAATCTTGGTTAGTAATGTTTAATCAATTCATTGACATTAATAGTTTTTATTGCATTTAGTAAATGACCATTCCAATGTTTAAATCATACGATTTTTATCAGGTACCTATAGAATAGATCCCTACATACCAAATTCTAAAACAAATTCTGAATAAATCCATTATCAATTGAAACCATAGCACACAATCCTAATATCACTGAACCATGAATGTATCTCTCTTGATATTCAAATAAATATTTGCTATTATATATTTTTTAAATGTATATTTAAATTTATTTAACTAATTTAGAATATAAGGATTTTCTTTATAGGTTCAGAAATTATGATTTCTAAATAATATATTATTATTATTGTTTCATAGAATTTTAATTAATTAAATTTTGGTATCCCTGTAAGAATATATATGACACCCAGCTGTTTGCCACATTTTTAGGCTATTTCCAAGGATGGTTTCTATTATGATTATATAATTAGTAATCATGAAAAAAAATTATTTTATTTTTTTGTATTATACATGATATTTTCATAAAGTTTCATTTGGAAATAATCTATTGCAGGAATACTTCACTCACATGAATGATTAACATGAAGATATTACATTCATCCTATAGTTGTAAAGGTCCATTCATATAAAAAATAATGAATATGAAATGTCCCCCAATGAATAGAACACCATGGATGGAAGGGAAACATTTCAAGGATATGGTCACGATATGGGCTAGAGAGTAGGATCACATGTCCAATGAATAAATATAGTTGGGTAAGTGTAGCTCAATTAAAAAATACATTCGAACATGGGGGGTAATCCAAGAGTTATCATAACCCATTGTTACTAAACACATCATGGTAAAGATGAAAAACATTCAAATGCTAAAAAATTCACTCCAATTCGTTAGGCTACCTCATGAGGACCCCAAATCATATATTGGGAGTTTCATAGAAATATGAGACATGATCTAAATACAAAATATCACAAATTATGGTACAATTCAATGCTTTATCAAATTATCATTGATGTTCCAATCATGGGAGTAGATTCAATGTTTACCTTATCATTAATTCAGAACAATGGAGGATATAGTAACAATATTCATAACATGGATATTATGGCCCTCAAAATCATTGGATCGACATGTATTTGTTTTAAATTTTAATAAAATAACTGAAATATTTATATTTTTTGTGAGAGATATTAAAAATATTGATAATATGATGTCCTTATCATTACATCAAAATTTAATTATTAATTCAATATTTCTAAAAATAATTATCGCATGGAAATCATTTTATAGTTTTCAATTTTATAGGAGGATAACCTATGATAAATTCAGTAGACATGTTCTATGAATTATTGGTTCAGAAGCCTAAAACAACTTTCAGTGGAAGATAGATGATGGGAGGGCATGAAGAGGGCACGAGTTAGGCAATATCTGGGTTGCAACCTAAATAAATATTTGGCCAATGAATCTCAATGAGATAGTGTCTAACCAAAACCCCCCAAGTATAGAATAGTGAATATGGTAATTTACTAGATAGTAATCATCCAAATTATTCATAATAATGGAGGACCCAAAAATAAAAATAGTAAAAGATGCATGTTCAGGGATTTCATCTAATACATTAATGGTTTCATCATTAACAATAGTGGATAACACTGAACAAACCAGTTCATTCACTAGAGGAAACCCTTGAAAAATTGATTACCAACACAATAGTTTCACATAAAATTATGAAAACATACATAACGAACCAAAGAACTATGATTAACAATTTGTACAATGAATAAAAAATCAACAATATTTTATGGTGAACATTGACGGTCAGGTCGGTTAGATTGGTGAGAAAAATATGGAAAGTAAAAGAAGATAAATCCAATGATGCCCAAAACGTAATCCCCAAAAAAATGTGAAATTGATTTTTCTATGAAGAAAAATAAATTAAAAAAAATTGTATATAATTCCCTTGAAATAATGAATGATGAGTAATATAATCAAGTAATGAATGTATTAGTGAAACTAAGTAAAATATTGTAGAATAATCACCACAATTATAAAATCCACCATTACCATATCTTGACCAGTTAAAGAATGTTACGATTGATTAAATAAAGAAAAATTTATTATATATGTAAAAAATTACACATCAACATCCCAGATGATGAGGAAATTACAAAAATGTAAATCTTCACAATGCTCATAAAGGATTTGTTGACAAAAAAAGTAGTTTGAATAATTATCCACCATTGCACTAGTAGGGGAAAGTTAAAAGTAGTTTCAAGTATCATGCTAAAGAATCAAATAAATATAGGTAGTTTTTCCATTACAATTACTATTGGTTCAGATAATTTTGGTAGTACATTTTATGATTTAGGATTACTGTAAATATAATGTCATATTTAACATTTGTGATACATGTATTGATAGAGATAAAATGAACACTAGTAATGATTCAAATAGCCAATAAAACTGTGAGACTTACTCAATGACTACTTGAATATTTCATCCTCAATGTAGAATTTTTTTATTTTCTAGATGTTTTTTTGGAGATTAACATGGATGAAGAGAATCTCCAAATAATCATTAGATTATCATTCATTGAAATAGGAAGGGAACTTCTTCATGTTCCCAATAGATAAATGATATTATTTTTTTGAGGATCATAGGTGACGTTCAATTTTCACTAGGAAAAGAAAAACAATACAGAAAAACAATAATGGATATTCAAACAATAGAATGACAAATGAAGAGGATACTATTTCCCATAGAAATGAAGCTGATATAGATAATATTTAATGTAAAAATGAATGTATGAAAAAGTTGAATAATGATAATAAATTTCTTTAATGATATGATGATATTTGAGAAATTTAATACAATATGATTTAAATGTAGGAGAATAGGTATGTCTAGTTAGGAAAAACCATTTTATTTTTTATTGAGGCACAATAACCACTAGATTGGGGCATCGATATTGAACAATTTTTCACCATTGGTAGTGTGAAATTAGTTTTAGAAAATGGGAGATGAATAATAAATAAGTAGTAATCACATATTCTACATTTTATGGATCCATATTATGTAACCTCTTTCTTATCACGAACAAAAAATAGTCGAAGGTGGTAAATTCGATTCAAAAATGAAATGAAAAAGTTCTTTCTAGAGAAAACATGAGTTTTTTTGTATTTTTTATTGTTATCTTTTTTTAGGAGAAATAAATCATTCAAAAATATTCAAAATATCATTTTTATCGATATTTTTTGTCACTTGTGTATTTTTAATCTTTTTAGAACCATCAATGTTCAGTTGCAAGAGAATTCATTGTAGGGAAATTACATGATTTTATTTGAATGAACACGTGATGAAAATAAGCAGGTAGAACCTATTAATCCCATGTTAGAAGCATCAATTTGAAATTGGATTAAGCATTTCAATTAATAATATTAATTCTATATTCCACTAAATTAAAATGTTTTACACTTTTATCTACCAATTATATTTCCTTTATTTGATAATTTCAAAATCAATTGAACTTTGAGACATAAACTTTAGAGGATAATTTCCCTTCCTTCAATTATAATATTATTTTACAAAAAATTTTAATTAGAAAATGTGAAATAAATTATTAGTGAATATCATATGTATTAGTATTTTTTAAATCATTATTTTAGGTATAATATTGATAACTGTAAATGGATTTTTTTCAATTATTTATCATCATTTGTATTATTGATAATCCCATTCATTGATTTTAATTATTCATTTGTATTAACATGATTTATTGTGCCAACAATTAATTTTAATCCTGATACATCCCCTGACCCAATAGTTTCTGGTATTTAATTCATATATGTCATGATAAACTCAACCATGTTTTATTCAAGATATATCTTCACATCTTATTGAACATGTGTCTTAAAAGAATCAATTTTAATAGGATGTTGAAAATCACTTATTTAACCATTTATCAATAGACACACCATACATTATACCATATTTAAAACATATATGATATAAACAACATTCTTGAAAAATGTATTATGTAAGAAGACAAATTTATCCATTCCTACCTTCCTTAAAATATTTTTCATGATATTTAAAATAATAAGTGTGGGGGAGGAACTTTTGAGGGTTTACTAGGATATACTTCATTGTTGTTAATTTTATGGGTTTTTATTATGATATGGAGAGATAATCTGAAATGTTTCATTATATATTATTATGCACTGCTCTTGTAAGAAAAATTTGAAACAAAATATATGAATATTTTTTTAAAAATGAATTAAAAAAGGAAAAAGGCTTGTTTTTGGGAGGATAAAAAATAACAATTTTCTAGATCGAAGTTATTTCGATCATATGTGGTTATGTGGTCAATGTCATATTTATAATAGAAATATCTCTAAAAAATATAATTATTTTTAAAAATATAAGGGGATGTTGATTCATGCATTATTTATTAATGTATCATGAGAGCATTGTTAGAATTTAGGAGGGGGGAGAGAGATGATGTTTATAAAGGGAGACATGTAATGATATATTTTTGAATATAATGAAAAATTATTTAGATTCCAACAATATTTTTGTGAATTAATATTAATACAATTTACCTACCTTACCTAAATACACAGATTCATTTTATCCATAATGGTTAATCCATCATGATTTATTGTGATATCTATCTTTATGTAGTGGATATGTTAGATACATTTCAATAATATGGAATGTGACATGATTTTTAGGTATATGATAAATTTTATTTACATATGTACATCAATAATTTGTGGAAGAGTTAATGGGAAGTAAATTTGAAATAAAAATCATATAAATAATGTATATAAAAATTAAAATGGATGATTATCATGAATCAATTATTTCAAAAGAGAAAATTAAAATACATGGTTATGTTGTTTCTTTGAAAATAGAGGGATTACTAATTTTAGTATTTGATAATAGAACATTAAAATTCACATTAGATCAATATTTTTTTTTGAAATTAAATTTTAATCATTTTAAGGATAATGTTCATTGTAGTGTGTTGAGATCCCGTACATATGGATAAATATGATTTCATGTGTGGGGTTTTTGATATATGTATTTCATTCATAAAATTTATGTTATTTTAATGTATTTATTTCTATATATTTAATGAATATAATTTCCATTTTTTAACGGATTAAATTATTTTATATTTTGGGGATTGAATAAACCTATATTTGTAAAATGAGTGATAATAGGAAAGTGTGGGAGCTAAAAGAATCTTTATGTTGTATTTCTTCGATCATGGAATGACATAATATTTTTTAAGTTATCATAGTTCTAAAAAAAAAATAACAGAAAAAATTTACACATCTTGTATTTCAATTACACGAAATTAAATTCATCAAGGTAATGTTAAATGAAAATTCATGGTGTCTTTTCACATTGTGAAAATTTAAGATATTACAAGATATTTAAATATTTATACATCATTATGTACATAGGATGTAGAAAAATAAATTAGATGTGACCACGGGTTTAACACTATATCCTATAAAAATAAACCCTCAAAACTCTACAATGGAACAATCACAGCCTGGTGGACTGAGGATCAAACCAATAAAATATTGTTAGATGAATTAGTGATGATCCAGAGCCCAACTTTTTAAATATTATTTTCCACCATTCATCCTTTGGTATACATAATGCTTTTAATAATCATGCCTAGAATGGGGGGTTGTTTTTTTTCAGTTGATGTGATTTTTAGGGGATATTCTTTTAGTGATTATATCTAGATTTAGTTCTTGTTTTGGATTTCTACAAAACTATTTATCTATTAACATTCATCTTCTTCTTATATTTCTTGACCATTATACAATTCTATGGTTTTCCATTTATTTTCATCTAATTAGATAACACATTTTATGTATGAAATCTATATTAGATTTGTTTTAAAAATGATCTGGGTTTCCATGTTTTTTTTAATTTCTTCGATGACCATTCCAAGGGAGAAATAATAATATTAGTGTAGGGTATTAACACTGAGGATCCCTACTGACCCAATTCTAACTTCAATACTAAATAAATCAATTAACAATTGGCTCTATATAACATGTAAATAAAATAACCAAACCTGTCATTTCTCTATCTTTATATTGGACCAAATAATTTTATTTAACATTTTATTTTTTACTACAATTCAATCCTTTTAAATTTAATTTTATTTAATTAATTTTTAATAGATGGATTATCCAAGAAGATTCAACACTCAGTCTTGGGAGGTACTATATTTTTAGTAGTTTATCTGGGTTTTTTATTTTGTTAAATTTGTGTAGTCCTATATGAAAATGAAAACTCCATGTTGGCTATCACTGATCCACAATGGCCTTCAGAGTGGAAAATATCTTACAATAATGGGGAATATACATATCTTAAGAAACTGTTGGAAATGGCCTTGAGGGTCATAAGCATTTCATGTCTTCAGGGGTGAAGAACAAGTATTTCAGGTGTTCCAAACATCACTACACAACTGGAAATCCATATACAATCTAGTGGGTACTATTAATTTTGTATATATAGTCTATTATTGAGAAAATCTTCCAAATATGTTGTGAGGATCATTCTACTTTTTTTTCACTCCCTGCACACCACTAGAATTTTCTTTGAGAGGAAGAGAATAACGAAAATATTAATCTTTCCAACCACATCCATTTATGCCATATTAAAATTGTTTTCCATGTTAGTATAGGTGGAATAAATTTTCATATATACATGTTATAATATACCTATTCACAAACCATATAAGTATTTCTAAGATCTCAGAACATTATACATCACAACCTCTGGAGAGAAATGAACTAGCTTCAAAAAATGAATTTTTTTATTCTAATACTGAGACATTACATAGGTGCTAGGGGAGAAACACCAATTTCATTTCCATAAATTGAGACTCTAGGTATAAATCTTCAATTAATAGGGTCGTTAAATTCTTATAGTATAACAAAATGTAATAATTTTCCTATATCATTAAACCCCACCACTTTTTACTCAGACCAACAATCAAGAATGTTGGGCACTTCACCAAAAATCTGCTAATGTATCCATGAATTTAAAGACCTGATCAATCATTTATTTCTAGTAAATTACGTATTGAAGACCATTTTTAAAATAAAATGACATAATTTTCTAATATAATAGCATTATGTCTCAATATCTATATCCACCTATTCCTTGCTTCACCTAACCATATTGGTCTTGAAACCATTGTAATATTTGATCGATGAAAATTACTATCTAAATTAAATCATATATAATGTATTGATCCAGAGGAGAATTATCTTTTCTGATTATCCCATGTTGAAACATCTAATATAACCCTTGCATGATATTTCATAGTCATCTTTCAACACACCATGAAAAAAATAAAATTATTAAATAATAGAATAATATTTATTCAAAATAAGTCACCATATGCATAAACTGAGATTAAATTTAAATAATAACTTGGAAATAAAAATCCCTACATATAATGGTATCATGAGTCTCTTCGTGACATATTAGGGACATAAAATCCCTACAAACTATCTCTGAGGTTCTAATAATCCTTTATCATGTATAATAGACATCCCATGATAAAGATACTTGAGGACTAACTGGAATCTAATACCAATTTGTAATGAACGGACACAGAAAAAAATACCAATGTTAACCAAATCGATCTAGTACTAACACAAATGGAATTCTTGATGTCCATGGATGGGTGAGAAGAACTGAAAAAAAAGAACAAAAACTATAGGGAATGGAGTTTCCCATCCTAAAATAAAAAACATGGATTATGTAGATACACAACAAAGATAAAAATTGGAATAATCAATTAGAAAAAAAAATTCCATAATTAATGAAATAAAATTATGAAAATAAAAACCTAATGAAAAGAACAAGTTAAAAACCCATGATCTTTAATCAACGACCCATAAGGACAACCAATACTGGATACATAAAATTAATGTGATAATTAGTAAACAACCCACTATCTCACCACTAGATACCCATTCCCATATTAAAAATATATCTTAATCACAATGGTTCCATTCACATACCATTATAAAAGTAAAATATTAGGTATACATATTCCAAAGAGAATGTTTATGGTGTGAACTAAATAGTTTCAATAGTATCCCACCAAGTTAATCCATTTCAATTCTATATAATTCAATCCTAAAAATCTCAATTTTAATAATTATGTAAATATAATATGTTAAATAATTTTTATCCAAATCATGGTAAAAATTTTATATTCATCAACATTCCTAATCCAATATATGTAAAATGGAGTCAAAAAATTAATCCTTAAAAAAATTAACATTTCATAAAAAAAGGTATATCAACTGAAAGTACTATAAAATCAATGAACAATGGTAAATAGGTTATGTATCATAACACGTCCGGTATGTTAGATCACTCATACCACAATATATAATTTTTCCACATCAATTAACTAGACATATACATTGAAACTATCGAGCATAAAAATACCCATGAAAGAAAAAGTCCAAAAGAAGTATTGAAAAATTCTACATGATAAATGGACTTGGTAGAAGTGGAACACTGCATAGAAGAAACTCTCATAAAATAACAATAGATAATTTTAATTACTAAAACATCCACCTAAGTACCCATGGATTATAATGTGATATCAAATAATTTTTAATGGGTTCCTCAAATTTAAAAACAACAATTTTTCATCAAAACATACTTTGAGAACCCATTTTGAAAACTATTTTACAATGTTATGTAAATAATATTTACATTGCGAAAATCATAGGAAATCCATCATTTATAAAAAAAACCCATTTACAAACATAATACAACAAACTCCAAATAGTGACAAATAATTTATAAAAGAATTTATAAAACCCAGAGGAATTACAGTTCATATAACAAAGGCTTCATATGGAACCACCCACCACAATAATGGGGTTCAAATCACCATAAATTGTATCCACTAAAAACACAAGGAATATGAGATCAAAAAATAGAGGCTCTATCTTAAAATATCAAATATCATAAAATCATTATATAAAGGATAGGGTTTTTGGAGATGTTAGGTCAATAAGTACGATTAGAGACTCATACACGACACTATAAATTACACCTGAACTCGCACTGAAAAGAAAAATTGCATCATAGAATATAAAATAAATAAATAGAAAATACATAATGATCCATAAATTCCACAAGCACTTCCAAACATCACTTCTACCTCCATGATAATGAAATTAAAATAGGTAGATGAATATTGCACTTACAAAAAGAGAAAAAACCAACAATGTATGAGATACATGTGCCAAAACGAGTGATCATAAAGGAGTACAACACCAAAAAAAACATTTGGACATGACCTAGGTTACAATGGAAGAAGATAAAATAGAATTACATATGATTTATAATTGCAATGAAATAAATCGTGGTAGGCCTGGAGGATACAAATAAAAAAACCTTGACTCATAATGTGACTATCCACATTGCATATAAAATGATAAATGTGTTAAATTGGATAAAACCGCAATCAATGAATTCATGATGTGAATTCCATTCGTGTACAAAACCTATTCCACAACATGGACTAGGTTTGTGGCTTCTTTGAGAAACACATTCACAATCTCGTTGAGGTTCACATTTTAAATTTTCAATATTTTTATGGCCCAAAACCATCACAGTTGAAAATAATTTAACTCCTATAACATACATAGAACCCAAAAAAATGTTATTAAACATTTAAAGATATATACCTCTATCCATAATGTTAAAATTCTCTAACCACATTACTTTTCATCCCTAAGAAGCCATGTCAACGATTTGTTCTCTAGAAAGAGGTGAGGTAATTTCTCCTCAATGATGATTGAAACACCATTGTATCATAAATATTTGATCAATGAATCCCAAAGACAATAACCAATGCATAATAATTCCCATGAAATTAGTTCTTATAAGAATAAATGATCTAAATTTGTTTCTCAATAATAAAAAAAATATCGTTCTACTTCAATATCCTCCTAACTGAAAGCATGGGATGGATCAATATTGTTAATTCTAATATAATATATGTAGAAAAAATAATATATACATATCAATTGATATGAAATGAATGTTGATTAAAAATTTATATAATCTAATAAATGAACTCAAATGGTAAAACATAATTTAGATAGAGCTTCCCATATTTTTCAATACTACAATGGCACAAAAATGGAAAAACATCCATGAAAAACCAATTACTAATAGAAACTTCCAAAGCATGGCATTCACAATCCGCATAAGATTTCTATTGACTATAATTTGAAACCAAATATCAGAGTATATCTTAATTCTTCACTGAAATCTCTTGATTGAGAATAGGTCCCAATAGACTGGTATCATCCATATCATGGAAATAAATAGGCAACCTTCAAGGATGACAATAAATTTCCTTGATGGTTAACATATTGATCATTGATTATAAAATATTACAATAAGAAAACATAACTATCCTTAGACAGATATACCACAATCTATCAAAATATAATACATAGTTATAGATAATATCTTTTGTGATTTAAATTACAAGCTCCATCCGACTGCTCATTTATGGATGATAAGTTGTACTGAACCTGACTTGAGTCCCTATCACATATTGGAGGATCTTATAGAATCTAGATTTAAAATGGAACCTTATATGAGAAAATTATATAGGTAATCCCCTAAAATATCAAAATATCTTACACATACAACATACCCTAATCTTCAACAGCAGTGGTGTTTCTGATTAGAGTAAAGTGAGTAAATATATTTAATCGTACAATCACCACCTAGATTGAATTATTATCATGGGGAGTCTATGGTTATACTTATATAAATAAAATGGATACCTCTCCCAATTGTTAGGCTATAATATAAATATGATGTTCAAAATTTATAGGCTTTAGGTGCTCTTCAATTATCTAATGGTAGTTGTACCAATGGTACATACAACTAGCAATGCCATACTTGATACCAAAAAAGTCATCTCGTGTCATAATAAATTATTGTAGTCCCAAGATCAATGGGACATGAATAACCCCAAAAAATATGAAACAGTACAATCCTAACTAAATATAGGATGAAACCTCATTTTCTAAAATAGTGAATACAATCATAAAAGAGATACCAAAAATAAATAATCTGAACCACATATATATTTTCCTCGATTATTTTGAACTCATTATCCCACTACTGACCCTGTAGAAAAAATTCAAAGAGTGATGTTGATAAATAAAAAATGGTTAAAACCATACCTAAATCATCCCAAATGCATTCTAATGAAATTGATTGAAAATCCCCATCAGGTCCATCTCTTACTTCGATTCCAAAATAACCATTGGTGGATCATTCCCACTAATAGGATCTGTAATGACATTCAAATTTCCAAGAATATATGTGATGTTGAAGTCGAATGTATTGAGATATTACACCCATGATATAATATTGAGTTTTATTTCACAATGAAAAATGATATATCTCAGACTATTATGATTAGTATACACTTTGAACATATCCCTAAAAGGTAGTGTAACTAAAACGTAATAAAATGCTTAACTGTAGTAAGTTCTAAATCAAATTTGGTGTAATTAATCTTATTTTGATAGAGAAGATGAGATAGATGTTACATAATGTGATCATCCTATATAAGTAGACAACTCATACCATAACTAGATGAATCCATATTAAACGCATATCCCATACCTAGATTAGTCATGATATAACTAGGATATAATGATATAATCCATTTAAACTCATGAAAATTAGTTGAAAATTTAGCATCCCTTGTAAATTTCATCCCATTCTTTGTATGAGAAATTAATAGTATATCCATAATTGATATTTAATTAAAAAATCACTAATGTTACTTCAAAGACCTAAGGAGATTCATATTTTTTAGACATTCTATGGTTCATCCCTTGATACATAACTCTCGAATCATCATGGTCCTCTAAAAATTCATGTTTACAAATCATGTTCCAGAATAAAATCACTTCTTTGATCTAGAAATATCATTTTTATAACATCCCAAAAATTATTGGTTTCTCATGATCTCTAAAATCATCTTTAAATTGTGGTCATTGTCACTCTCAAATATCGAGTAAACTAGAATATTTTCCATGAATAACCCTAAAAAATTGACATTATATTGATGGAATAACTAATTCATCAAATCCATAAAACAATAGTATAGTTATTCAACTAAAGGGAGTTATATGATATTAAGAATGTAAAAAACTACTCCTAATAGTAGTATTAAGAATATTAGACTCTCAAACCCAGATATGATGATAACCTAACTAATGATATATATTCCAAATCCACATCACCCTATTTAATTGAACAAACTAGTCATCCACATAGGGAAAATGGTACTTTTATCAATTGTATCCTAGTTAAAAATTCTATAGTCTATGTGTAGAGACCCGAAGCTTGACATACATGGACATTAAATTATTTCAGCGGAATACTTAGTACATAACAAAAACACACACACAAATATCGTAATAGTTTAGTGACTTTTGAAACTCGGAATATAATCTTCTAATCGTGGTGAAAGATCATCATCATCTCCAATAAAGATCTTCCTTTTTTTACCTAAAACATTTCTTTATATCCTGGGGAAATGAAAACATTAAAGGGCGATCTCAAATGCTCAGTAAGGTTAAACCAAAGAAATATCAATCACATCATATTAATAAGAACATAACATTTTGGAAATCTTAACCTGCAAAAGAGAGCATAATTTCATAACATGGGATAAATAATAGTAGTTAAATGAAATCCCAATAATCATAACCTAAAACATGAAACTTTGTGGCATACACACATAATCATAGAGAATCATTTCTTATTAGTCAAGACTCATTACCAAGACTATCTTAGTGGACAAAGTCCATTTCTGAACTGAGTTCACTCTTCGTTTCAGTCATGTTTCACTGAACCGATATAACCTACCATTCCAGCCATGTCTATCTCATGAGATATAAAATCTTTACCCAATGCATTGGAGGGAGATATAGGTCACACTGCTCTCATAATGATACCATTCTTATGTGTGCCACAAAATCTTAAATCTTACATCATTGCATAACCCATGTAATAAAAATGAGAACATTAAACATCGTGACATCATCAAACAATTAATATAAGATTAAGGAAATAATAAAAATAATTCCATCACAACATAATCAAATCAATGTAATAATAGGGATATAAAAATAACCCTATAATATCTTAGATGGAAAATAATTTTGATAAAACACTTGAACTCCATTCTTGAGGAAAAGAGCATTTCTACTTCAAAAAAATATTACATTTCTTAACATGTCATAAAATTTTAAACTAAAATAAGTTGATTAAAAATAAATTTTAAAACTTGTAAAGGAAGCTTCTTGGAAATAATGTTTTAAAAATCCATTCATTCCGTATAAAAAACATTCTTCGTAAAAAAGTATGAAAAACGACAAAAGATTCCTTTCATATCTTTTACTAAAAACTCACCAAAGGGTAAAATTGGATATAAACTATTGTAGAAGGATATAAATATTACATATTCAGGAAACATGGATTTGGATGATAAAATACACCCCAGTAAATGCCAATGTATAAACAATCTCGGATAAAAATGAGATTGTGATATTTCCCTTACCTTAGGTCCGATTTGCTTCATAAGTGTCCGAACCTCCTGTATAATTATTTAAATAATGTCATTGACTTATTAAAGAATCATATTAATTGATATTATATCATATATAGTTCACTTATGACTTTATATTACCCGTTCTTTTGTAAATTCCATGTTAAAGAGCGTTTTGGGTAAAATTGTTTCATTTGTCATCCGTGTTTTGACTTGTAATTATTCGTATGATTACTTATATCATGATTAATAAATTCCAAAATATAAAACATGATTTATATATAATATATATTCATAATATACATATATAATAAATCAGTAAATGGAATGAAATACACCGTTCATGGAGACTATAGGTTGAACGTACGCATGAACGCTGTTTTCTTTTCCTTATTGAGTTGAATGGAATTAAGTATATGAAATACATATATATACCCGTTAATCCAGTATCATTATTATGTCATATATTTCATTATTACTTATTATATACACTTTATAATCATTAATGAATGGTTAAAGTGGAGAATGAATCTCATCGCGTCGTGGAGACGGTAGTCCGTACGTATGCATGAGCGATGATATCGTTCTCATGATCGTGGGACTATATTGGAGTGTATGTATACAATTTCAGAATTAATATCACTTTAAAATAATCGTATATAGTTATTATTTACACCATTATACCCATCCAAGTAAGGTGGTGGTGGAAAATAGATTTCACCACGGCGTGGAGACGGTATTCCGTACGTACGCATGCGCGGTGATTTCATTTTACATAGGATGGATAGATGGTGAAATATGGTTATTTCATACTTATAATAACATATCATTATATGAGTTATACTTATGTTATTACTTCATAATGAAACAAACTAATTAGAATAAGTGGAAAAAGAAATAAAGTTGAAAGAATCGGTAACGGAAATGACCTCTTCTTTGAAGCGCCTCTTTAAGATCTCCTTTTAGGGAAATAAAATTGGTCTTCGTGGAAGAACAGAACCTCTAGGATATTTCTATAGAAGTGGAGAAGATAATTCGTTAGGGTTTTGCCGAGATTGAAGGCTCAATGTTGTGTGAGGAAGAGAGGGAGGAGGTGCCCTTTTATAAGGGAGGAGAGAGACACCTTTGGAATAACTAAAACTATTATTTTATTATAAAGCCAAATTCGGTTTTAAATAGCTCCAAATTTATATATTTCGAAGATAAGGTTGGTATGGGTCGAAATAATTTCATCCAATATAATTTAGACATGTTTAGGTTCCTATTTTAACCTTATCATTTATATTTAACTGTAAGTTTGACAATTTTACTTTTACCGTGTGTTCTTGTTTTCTTACACTATAAGGTTAATAAACATACAATATTAAGCCAAACGAACCCGAAGTTGTTTATTATTAATATATATATAACCTTATCTTAGTCATTTTGCCAAACCGTAGATTTTTAGGAATAAAATAACAATTAATAATATAATATTTGTTTTAAAAACTATTTTATGTCAATTTTGACACTATTTACTAATTGATTTTTGTGAAAACCATAAAATAATGTTTAGTTAGAAAGAAGTTAATTAAATCAATACTAACATGCCATATTAACCTATAAAAATAGTGGAATTCCAAAAAAGTATTAAATTACATTTATTTGGGTATTTATAACATTAATTATGTGAATATTTCATTAATAAAACAATTACAACATCATCTTTGTGTCATAATAAATGATAATTATTTAATCCCTAAAAATACTAAATAAATTGCTATGATGTATATAATTGTATTAGATTTCTGGAAACTATTCATGTGAGATGTTTCATGAAGTTTATCACTAAATTAAAATTATTATACTTATAAGATTTAGGAAAGTGACATGTTGTCACATTCTATGGTTTTAATAATAAATAAATTATTTTCATGCACAAAAGTATATTAAATGAATCTAATCCGACCCATAGGTGACATGGTTCTACCTTTAGTCATCCAATAGAACTTTTACATGTGTTAGAGTAATTTTATAATATTATATTTACCCTTAATTACCCAATTTACCTTTAACTATGGTAAATAAAATTTACCGTAGTTACTATTCAGAGATCCCAAAAAAATTAGCTTATTAACATAATTAGGATCCACTTATTATAAATATGGAATATATTTTTCCAAATTCAATATACAAAATTTTCAGAAATTAAATTAAAATTAACCCCGTTGTCGAAAGAAAACGGGGTTTTCTTAAAAACATTGCAAAAGATTGAATTGATTTATCCTACGAATTCAAGGTAGAATCAATGCTAATGAAATACATTATATTAAATGGTAAAAATTTATTCTATTTATACTTTAAAACCATTCAATATTATAATTTAACCATATAAATTATTATGAAAAAGTTGTTTTTAATTAAAATATAGTGTGTTTTAACTATTCATCAAAATATGAAAGTTACCAGAATAATATGAAAATTTTATCCAAAGTAAATTTTTATTTCATGATTCCAAAGAAGAATTTTATTTTTTAAAATTGAACTTATTAATATGTCAAAAACTAAATTTAAAGTGGGTGCACCATCAAAAGGAGGCAAAACTGCATTTTTTGAAAAATACTTATTTTACCCGAAGAATTTATTTTGTTCTTATACCATCTTTTAGAAAATGTGTAAGACGAAGAATAATGTTATAAGATTCAAAATTTCGTTAATACTATTCATAATGGCTAGTTCATAATAATATTATAATAATATATCATTGTTTAGTAAAACCCGGTATTGCGTACAACACAAGCTATCGAGGAAGGTCGTGATTGCGTGTAATGAAAGCCAAGTCAAGGTTGTGTGTTGTGCAAGAATTCTTCATTGTTTGGTATAACATAATCCAACCATATTTCATTTATACATTGAATATATATATATATATATATATATATAATCCATGTTGCATAGAATAACTATTATCAACATTGTGTGTAACACGATCCAAGAATAGTGTTGCGTATACTACAAGATAATACGGTGTTGCGTATAGCGCATGGTAATCTTGATATAGCATACAACACAAGATATTAATGAAATTAAAAGAATATTTTTCATAAAATCTTAGGGTGTTAAATTCTACCCCCCTTAAAATGAATTTCTCCCTCGAAATTCGTCGGGGTTATAAATGGTTTATTATTCGAATGTTTCTTTAATAGAAACCCACATCATAAAAAGGAATCACTACTGGAAAACTAACCTTTACCAACAGTATGGAACCGTTGGTATAGGCCTCCAAACCGTTGGTATAGCTTATACCAACGGTTTGGAGAACCGTAGCCAAGTAAGCCGTTGGGATAGGTCTATACCAACGGTTTTCCAAAAACCGTTGGTATCGATAATATGAAATCTATATCAACGGTAATGGAACCATTGGTATATAAATTCCAAAAATAAAACACCCAGTGGGATTTGATCCCAGGACCTCTAGTTTATAACTCAAAGACTTAACCACTAACCTAACATGACTTTTGTTTACATAATTCCATAATAATATATATGTATTGTTCTAATTATTTTAAATTTTGATATATATAATGTTCTCCGTAGGATGATTCCAAAAATACACTAGACTTTTCCCAACGGTTCTCAAAACCGTTGGGAAATGTATAGTGTTTTTTTCGCAAAGTTCGGCCGAAGGTTGAATTGTGGAGGCCCTTTGCCAACAGTTTTGGCAAACGTTGGGATAAGCTACCCTTTCCCAACGGTTTTCCAAAACCGTTGGCAAAGGGCCTCCACAATTCAACCTTTCCCAACGGTTTGGCCAAATCGTTGGGAAAGGTGGCCAAAATATGGGCTTTCCCAACGTTTTGGCCAAACCGTTGGGAAAGGATACCTATACCAATGGTTTGACAAACCGTTGGTATAGAAGCATTGGGAAAAATCATTTTTCCAGTAGTGAATACCAAAACCAATCTTTAAAAAAAAGTATGAAACGTATCAGTTACCCATATAAACTAATCACTGGGATTCCACATAGGTGAAAATATGGATATGGAAGAGAAATCTAACCATCATGTTCTGATGGAGAGTGGTAGAGAACATGGCTATGGAAAATCCAGCAATCACAAAGCCACAAATTTGTGACATTCTAAGGTACAATCCGATTCATCAGATATAAGGGAACTAGGACAAAATTTTTGGTTTTAAAGATCATTTCCCTAATGTTGATGAATTTAAAGAAATATTTGCATGATTTTGGTACAATATCACTGTTGTTCGTGAATTGAACAATTTCCACTTCATCCCTTAAAGAAATGAAGTTGAATTTGTTATTCGTGATATGATAGTAGAACATTTGATAGAATGATGGGTCATTCCATCTCTTTCAAACAAAAGGTTAGAAAAAGTTATAAGTCCATATTATGGTTAGATTAATCGTATATGGTTCCAAAATTGAACTTATACTTCATATATCATACCGCTTAATAAAATTAAACTAGTTTCTACTAAATAGGGACTTCCTGTAGGCCAGTGGTAGGCGATAAAGGCCAGTCGCACTCCGGTTGTGGGTTTGATTCCCACAGCATTGTCTGACGCGATGGGCTGTCGCCCATCCTGAAAGTTGTCCTTTTTCTAAAGCTATATTACTATAACATCCCATTAACAATATCAAAAAAGTTTTATCCTTAAACAATACTAACTTATGTTCAACATAATCCATTCCAATCTTTAGGCTTATCTAAAATACTTCGGTCCAAACTCATATTATAAAGAAATTGATCACGTGAATGCCATCATTTATCCCCCCATATATCATAATATATATCTTGTTGGTGAAATTAAAAACATGTGAATTCCTTAATCATGTATTCTTTTGACAAATGAATACCCATTGAACCTTAGTGAAAACATGAATGCAGTCATAAGTTAACTCTTTCCAAATACCAAAATACAAAAAATTTATATACTCAAACCATGATATAACCTTCTCCTTATATCAGTCATGAGCTCATGAATACTATCAAACATTTAATTTTCTTTTTATCCCTTCATTATGCGCATATCATCTACATTCCAAAAAAATCTGAATAACCTTTCATGGATACTGGTACATTAATCATACACTCTCAAAACTCAAGGAAAGACAATAGTGTAACAATACTTAGATGTCTCTTTATTCCATAGTACCATGAGATTACTTATACAACATTACACATTATAAACATGTAATCATTCCAATACATTCTTAAACCATTGACTGAGCTTCAACAATTCTTTCATCTCACATATCATTTGTAGTCTCTTCATCATCATCAACATAAATACTACCCATACGACAATGCTCATTCTCTTCATGAGACTTTCCCTTAGGGAATTTGTTTGCATAATTCCTGTACATTCCACATTTAAAACATTTAACCATTATTGATGTCGTAGAAATACCATTATCCTCAACCCTGGTGTTAACTGAACCTTTTCCTTTTCACTTACTAGCTTTGTGTCCTTTTCCACACCCAAAGAATCTTCTAGTTCCTTTGAAACATTCTCCTTGATGCCTCTTCCCACATGATTTGCATATCGGAAATTGAAATTTCATTCCTCTATGATCATCATGAAACTCCATCTTTCTCTTATTAGCCGAGTCAGGAATCATAACAAATTCTACTTTATTGATCATATTATGAGATTTCTGATTCGGCATAATAACGATGTTTGGACTTCCAAATCCCATTTCATTTGGTTTCTCATGAAGAATATCATTCCATTGTCCATCAAATCCTCCATTATAATGAATCATCTTATTTCCAGCCATTTTCTAAAACCCAAAAAGAATAGTGTGAGAGGAAAAAATATGCTAGGGAAAACAACATCATAAAAGGAGAGTATCCTCAATATCTAACATCTTAGGTTAAATTATATGATCGTTACCGTAGTTCTAGGACTGTATCCTATATGTATACTTATCCTTTGGGACATCCCTAGACATACCTTAGAAATATCTCTAGGGATCTCACTAACGTTTTCTCGTCCTAGTTTCAACGGTTGACTAAACTTTTCCTTTGATACCAACTGTAGAGACCAGAAGCTTGACGTACATCGACATTACATTAATTTTTCGGAATACTTAGTACATAACAAATACACACACACTAGGATCGTAATAGTTTAGTGTCTTTGGAAACTCGGAATATAATCTTCTAATCATGGTGAAAGATATTCAACATCTCCAATAAAGATCTTCCTTTTTTACCTAAAACCTTTCTTTATATCCTGGGGAAAAGAAAACATAAAAGTGTGAGCTCAAATTCTCAGTAAGGGTAAACAAAAGAAATATCAATCACATCATATTCATAAGAACATAACATTTCAGAAATCTTAACCAGCAAAAGAGAGCATAATTTCATAACATGGGATAAATCATAGTAGTGAAATAAAATCCTAATAATCATAACTTAAAACATGAAACATTTTGGCATACACACATAATCATATAGAATCATTTCTTATTATTCAAGACACATTACCAAGACTATCTTAGTGGACAAAGTTCCTTTCTGAACCGAGTTCACTCCTCGTTTCAGTCATGTTTCACTGAAACGATATAACCTACCGTTCCAGCCATGTCTATCTCATGAGATATAAAATCTTTACCCAATTCATTGGAGAGAGATATAGGTACCACCCATCTCATAAATATACCATTCTTATGTGTGCCACAAAATCATAAATCATACATCATTGCATAACCCATGTGAAATTTTTTTTGAATATTAAACATCGTGACATCATCAAACAATTCATATAAGATAAAGGAATTCATAAAAATAATTCCATCACAACATAATCAAATCAATGTAATAATAGGGATATAAACAGAACCCTATATTATCTTAGATGGAAAATAATTTTGATAAAACACTTGAACTCCATTCTTGAGGAAAAGATCATTTCTACTTCAAAAACATATTTCCTTTCTTAACATGTCATAGAATTTTAAACTAAAAGAAGTCGATTAAAAATAAAATTGATAACTTTTAAAGGAAGCTTCTTGGAAATAATGTTTTAAAAATCCATTCATGCCGTACAAAAAAACATTCTTCGTAAAAAAAAGTACGAAAAACGACAAAAGATTCTTTTCATATATTTTACTAAAAACTCAGCGAAGGGTAAAATTGGATATAAACTATTGTAGAAGGACATAAATATTACATATTGAGGAAACCTGGATGTGGATGATAAAATACACCCCAATAAATGCCAAAGTTTAAACAATCTCGGATAAAAATGAGATTGTGATATTTCCCTTACTTTAGGTCCGATTTTCTTCGTAAGTTTCCGAACCTCCTGTATAATGATTTAAATAATATCATTGACTTATTACATAATCATATTAATTGTTATGATATCATATATGGTTCACTTATGACTTTATATTACCCGTTCTTTTGTAAAATCCATGTTAAAGAGTGTTTTGGGTAAAATTGTTTCATTTGTCATCCGTGATTTGACCTGTAATTATTGTTATGATTAACTAGATCATGATTAAATAATTTCAAAATATAATAAATGATTTATATATAATATATATTCAGAATAAATATATATAATAAATCAGTAAATGGAAATAAATACACTTTTCATGGAGATGGTAGGTCGTACGTACGCATGAACGCTGTTTTCGTTTCCTTATTGAGTTGAATGGAATTAAGTAGATGACATAAATATATATACACATAAATCCAGTAACATTATTATGTCATATATTTCATTATTACTTATTATATATACTTTATAATCATTCATGAATGGTTAAAGTGGATAATGAATCTCATTGCGTCGTGGAGACGGTAGTTCGTACGTACGCACGATTGATGATATTGTTCTCATGATCGTGGGACTGTATTGGAGTGTATGTATACTATTTCAGAATCAATATCAATTTTAAATAATCATATATAGTTATTATTTACACCATTATACCCGTACAAGTACGGTGGTGGTGGAAAATAGATTTCACCACGGCGTGGAGACGGTATTCTGTACGTACGCACGCACGGTGATTTCATTTTATGTAGGATGGATAGATGGTGAAATAGGGTTGTTTCATACATATAATAATATATCAGTATATTATTGATACTGATGTTATTACTTCATAATTAAACAACCTTAGAAGTATAAGTGTAAGAAGAAATAATGTTGAAAGAATCGGTAACGGAAATTACCTCTTCTTTGAAGAGACTCTTTGAGATCTCCTTTTATGGCACTGAAATTGGTCTTTGTGGAAGTCCCGAACCTCTAAGATATTTCTAGGGACGTGGAGAAGATAATTTTTCAGGGTTTGGTCAAGATTAAAGTCTCAATGTTGTGTGAGGAAGAGAGGGAGGAGGTGCCCATTTATATGGGAGGAGAGAGGCACCTTTGGAATAACTAAAACTATTATTTTATTATAAAGCCAAATTCGGTTTTAAATAGATCAAAATTGATTTATTTCGAAGCTAGGGTGGGGATTGGTCGAAATAATTTCATCCAATATAATTTAGACAAGTTTAGGTTCCTATTTTATCCTTATCATTTACATTTATCTTTAAGATAGATAATTTTACATTTACCGTGTCTTCTTGTTTTCATACACTATATGGTTAATAAACATACTATATCAAGACAAACTAACCCCAAGTTGTTTATTATTAATATATATAACCTTATCTAAGTAATTTGTCAGAGCCTTAGATTTTTAGGAATAAAATAACAATTAATAATATAATATTTTTTTTAAAAACTATTTTATGTCAATTTTGACACTATTTAGTAATTGATTTTTTTGAAAATCATAACAGAATGATTAGTTCGAAAAACGTTGTTTAAATCAATAATAAAATGTCATATTAACCTATAAAATTTGTGTAATTCATAAAAAAATCTTAAATTAAATTTATTTGGGTATTTATAACATTAATTATTTGAATATTTCATTAATATGACAATTACTGCATCATCTTTGTGTCATAATAAATGATAATTATTTAATCCCTAAAAATTCTAATTAAATTCCTATGATGTAGATAACTGTATTATATTTCTGGAGACTATTCATGTTCTAAGTTTCATGAAGTTTAACACTAAATTAAAGTTATTATACTTATAATATTTTAGAAAGTGACATGTTGTCATATTCTTTGGTTTTAATAATAATTAAATTATTTTCATGGAAAAAAGTCCATTAAATGAATTTATTCCGACCCATAGGTGATATGGGTCGACTTTTAGTCATCCAATAGGATTTTGACATGTGTTCGGGTAATTTTATAATATTATATTTACCCTTAATTACACGATTTAACTTTAACTATGGTAAATAAAATTTACCGTAGTTACTATTCATAATTCCCAAAAATAAAAAGTATCTTATTAACATAATTTGGATTCACTGATTCCAAATATGGAATCCATTTTTCCAAATTCAAGACACAAAATTAGCAGAAATTAAATTAAAATTACTCCTGTTGTCGAAAGAAAACCGGTTTTTCTTTCAAACATTGAAAAAGATTGAATTGATTTATCCTACGAATAAAGGTAGAATCAATGCTAATGACATAAATTATATTGAATGGTAAAAATATATTCTATTTATACCTTAAAACCGTTGAATATTATAATTTAACCATATATATTATTGCGATGAAAAAAGTTGTTTTTAATTAAAATATATTGTGTTTTTAGTATTCATCAAAATATGAAAGTTACCAGAATAATATGAAAAATTCATCCAAAGTAAATTTTTATTTCATGACTCCAAAGAAGAATTTTATTTTGTAAAATTGAACTTATTTACATGTCAGAAACTATATTTAAAGTGGGTGTGCCATCAAAAGGTGGCAAAACTACATTTTTTTAAAAATACTTATTTTACCCGAAAAATTTATTTTGTTCTTATACCATGTTTTAGAGAATTTCTAAGACGAATAATAATGTTATAAGATTCAAAATTTAGTTAATACTATTAATAATGGATAGTTCATAATAATATTATAATAATATATCATTGTTTAGTAAAACCTGGTATTGCGTACAACACATGCTATCGAGGAAGGTCGCGATTGCGTGTAATGGAAGCCAAGTCAGGGTTGCGTGCTGTGCAAGAATCCTTCGTTTTTTCGTATAACATAATCCAAACATATTTCATTTATACATTGAATATATATATATATATACTCAATGTTGCGTAGAATAACTATTATCAAAATTGTGTGTAACACGATCCAAGAATAGTGTTGCGTATACTGCAAGATAATACGGTGTTGCATATAGCACAAGGTAATCTTGGTGTAGCATACATCACAAGACATTAATGAAATTAAAAGAATATTTTCCATAAAATCTTGGGGTGTTACACTATGAATTATTTAATTGAACCATCATCTATTGAAAATAGAATTGAGGATACCAATGGTGGAAGACGTGCAAAAAAATGGTTGTCTCTTCCAAATAATCCAACGAGATTTTCAGCTCTTTTAACATAGCAGGATCCATGCGAAAAAAGTATTAAGATACGATGAGTAATTCAATCTAGATAAATTTTAAACTCTACATCTCTTTCTATGGGAAGGCCATAGAAGTCATCTTGGAAGAAAACATGGATGTCTTGAACAACCATGTGACGGTTAAAAAATTGGATACTTCCTTGGTGTCAATTGAAATAGTAGATTAAACTCCAAAACTCTTGGTGGTAAATTACTACAATATCTGACCACAAATCCATATCTCTATGAAACACATAATATCTTTTATAAACAAAAAATAGGAAAACATGTCGATGGTAATAATCAATCATAGAATGATTAGAAATTTCAAAATACATCTTGATGATGACATCAAACCAATATAGATCATGGACTAGAAAATCATAGAATAACACTCCATTATCAATTAATAGTGAACAAGATGAACATCAAAACCCCTTCTAATTCCTCTTTATAAAAGGAGTCTCTAACTTCTTACAAAAGGACATCCTCTACATTGGTTGTTTCACTACATGAAGAATAATAGAAGATATAAACAATTATGAGGCACATGTACAAATTGAATATTTTCTATAGAAGATGCAATACAAATTGTACCTCACACTTTTACTAGGCTGACACCTACCACCTAAAAAAACCTATCTACTATGTGAAGGTGATTCACACAAGATTCCAATGGTTGGATCCATATAGACATTGAAAATTTAGAATACACCATATGGTTTTTTAGATGAATATACATAATCATAAGGGGGTATAATATACCCTCAAAGAACCTCTGAAAATGGCCTTCACGACCATAAGTATAGAAAGTATTTGGGTTTTCAGAACAAGAACATTTGATGTGACCTACCCTACAACATATAAATAATGACATGGGAACACTAATGGATTCCACTAATAGTGAATAGGAGGTCTATTTCTATGAACCACCTCCACCACTCATACAATTATCACACCACATTATCTTTTCCCCCATTGAACCACAAAAATTTCCACTGAGTGGAATATTTGAACATGAAAACCAATATTCCCCACCATATTCATTTCACCCATGTATTACTGTATCAAACTTGTCATCATGTGTGGTATGATTCTGAATATATACATGTTATGGGATATCTAGATTCAACATCAACATATATTTTTTACCTCATACCTGATCATTCATCTCCACATTTGGAGGAAAAAATCATGAATAGAAAAATAATTAATTTATTCCCACCCCAAGCACTCTCCTCACTATTAGGGTAGGATCTATAATAAATTTAACATCCTAAGAGACTATATGTATAGCTACCGAAATAATATGTTCTTGAAACCATTCTAATATAATTCAATATACTAATTTTCTTATATCATATAATCACACCACCACATGATAGGATCTTCAAGCGTAAATAGTGAAAACATCACCTTGACAACATCATGTGAAATAAGGAAATAAAATATTTGATCAATCAAATCACAGTAGTCCTCCACCTCTTGAGGTTGATTCATACTCTTAACAGATTGGGGCTTCTTTCATAGGAACTCTCAACCTAAATCTCTTTCTCATCCCATCATCTGCTGCACCTCAACAATATATTTTTTAACATATATTAAATTATGTTTCCTAAAACGAACTACCTAAATGATAGACTAAATAAATTTCTTATCTAGGGGATGATTCCCTTGGGGATAATACCTTACATTACCATCCTATAAAACCATCATAGGTCATCCTAGTTGAATATTTCAACACAATATAAACAAAAAAAATGACCAAACAATAAAATAATCATAGTTTAAACAATAAATACCTAATTCGAAATTGTAATCAATGTTCAAACTCAAAACAGGAGACACACATCCCTACATCCCATTGTATCTTGAGGGTCATTATGGAAATATATGGCCATAATCTCCCAGAAACATAGATCATATTATTCGAAAATAACATCTATAGTCTACCAGATGTCCCAATGACATGGAATTATAAGGACTGGCCAACCTATGATATCAATTTCAAATGATCAAAATAGGAATACCCTGCAATGGTACATAAATCGATCTATAATTGAGAAAACGAGAGTTACCAATCTCAATGGACTACTGATTAGAATCCAATAATCAAACAATAACCATTGGAAATAATTCCACCACAATGGTAATGAAATAGATGTCCCACACATATAGAAAAAGTAATTAACATTATAATAAACAAAAACATTAATATATTCAATTAAAAAAAATCCAGTGGTACAATATAGCCAAAAATAAAATATGAAGTTAAAATTCCATGGTATACATTCAACATACCAAATAGACATCTACGACTAGAATAATTGACACCATGTGATTAGTTGTAAACACCTCACCATCTCACCACTAGGTACCTATAACTTGCTGACAAAATCCTCACCACCTGATTGCAACATGTTTATATTTCCTGTAAAAAAAAGTCAATACATGTTCTACACATTCACAAGGTAATTTTTATGGTGTGAGAAAAACTATATTCATAGGTTCCCACATAGGTATTACATATCATGTATCTATATAACAATATTAATATTCTCAATTTTAGAAAAAATGAAATGGGTTGAAACTAAATTTTTTTTATCAAATTAATTGTTAATATTTCCCCCTACTTTATAGTTCTAAAATAATTTCAGTAAAATAGTTTCCAAAAATTATTTCTCGAAAAACATCCACATTTTAGCAATGAAAACAATGTATATCAATCTGATAAAATTTCAAAACAATATCACCGTGGTAAAAAATCCAAGGGTCACAACATGCCTTTTAATATAGATCACTTGTGAAACAAGATAGACTAGTGAACAAAAAAATTCCATAGAAACACGCTTTGAATCAACCGAATGATGGAACACCACAAAATGTGTACCTCCCCAAGAAATGTCAAACAACTCCATAAGACATTAGGCCCATGATGTAGAAGAACACCACATGAATGAAAAACTTGACAAATACCAATGGAAGAATAATATTGATCTTTTTCCACATATGTACACAAATCATATATTTTTCTTCATTTCAAATAGTTTTTATAGAGTTCATGAAATATCTAATCAACTATTTTTCATTACAAATATAATATGAAAACACATTTCAGTACCCATTTCCAAATGATTTGAAAATCATATTTCTATTACCCAAATTAGAGAAAACCCATATTTTCTAAAAATACAATTTACACACAAAAAACATTTAATACATAATTGTTATAAGAAATTGATAAAAAATTTACAGAATCATGTAAAATTACAGTTAATCCAATATATCATAGAGATAGAAACTCCTACCTCAAACTTGGGTTTTGTACCACCTACTACATGATCTACTCATAATATAAGGAACATGGGATCAACAAATTTTGTCTATATAATCAGTTGTCACATTCCATAATTGAATTACATAAATCAATGGGTTATATTAGAGGTTAAAATAACACAAAATTAAAGGGACTCATGTGATTCACCACAACCAATACTCAAACCATCCTTTGGAAAGAATCCACATTAAGAAATATAAAAACGATTGATAGAAAACCCAAAATGATTTATACTTTCACCAAAACAGTCCCACCCCAGTTCCCTAAACAATATAAATGATTCCAAATAAAATGGGGGAGATTTTAGTTCCCATTAGTTAGACAATAATTCATTCGGAGAACAAGGAGATCAAGAGAGTGACTCGATCTGAGAAGAACCTCCAAAATATTCCTAATAGGTACCCATGGACCAGGGGATGATAATATAGAAAATGGTGTTTGGATTTTGTCTTGTAGCATAATAAAAAATGTTGGTCAGGGTGGATTCCCATCCGGAATTCCTTAATCAAGACCTGAGAATCCCATGTTTCATGTGTGTTAAAGGAGATTCATCTTATGTTAAAACTATATCAATTTGATTAACATTTGGATTGTATTTATTATATTTCATTACACTATATCAACTATACAAACACATTTTATTAAAGTTTGACATTGAAAAAAATAGAAGATCAATGTACATTCCATCACCCAGAACAATAGTTTATTTTATTATATCATTAAATGATTTCAATTATACAATTATTTTCGTTGCAGAAATGACAGAAACAAACAATTTGGAACAATTTTAACTTTTAATTGTTTATACACCCAACCATTTCCATGTTTCGATAGACAATGTGTCATCATCTAAGATAAATAATACAAACTATAATAAAAATAACATTAATAGATGATAATAATTTGATGTTGGATAGGTTTATATGTTATATGGTCTTATTTGAGTTTTTATGGTGGATCTAGATGGGAAAGGGATGAGGAAAACTAGTGGCATGATGAGGGGGTGTTGTATAGGTTAGGTATGTTTGAATTCACAAACAAAATCACAAAAAAAGAACATGACTATAACACCTTCAGATTTTATGAGAAATATTTTTTTATAAATTATTTTATATGAAACACTAAAGGAACGATTCACTACACAAAACACTGGCTTGGCTTACGTAACACAAAAGGGAAACCTTTTGTGATAGCTTGTGTTGTACGCAATACTGAGTTTCACTAAACATTGATTTATTATTATAATATTATGAACTAGCATTTATGAATATTATTAACTAAATTTTAAATTTTATAATAATATAATTCATCTTAAACATTTACTAGAATGTGTTATGAAAATATAATCAATTTTTCGTATAAAAGAATTATTTTTTAAAAAAATACAGTTTTACCGCCTCTATATGGTGCACCATTTTTAAATCAAAATTTTCACAACTTTATAAGTTATATTTTAAAAAATAAACTTCTTCCTTTAAATCAAGATATAAAAATTTACATTCGATAAATTTTTGATACTTTTCTGATAAATATCATATTTTGATGAGTATTAAAAATATGGTAAAATTTTTGTAAATTTTTTTTTAAATCAAGATAATTTAAATGATTAAATGATAGAATTTAATGTCTATAATTTATAAAAAGAATATATTTTGACCATTTAATAAAATTCATGTCATTACCATTAATTTTACATTGAATTCATTTGTAAAAAATTTTCAATCTTTAAAAATTTTGTATCTTTTAAAACTTATTTTCTAAACAACGAGATAAATTTTTAATTAATTACAACAACTTATGGGTTTTAAATTTTGGAAAATTGATTCTATATTTTGATTTTGGGGGTCCAAATAATGTTAATGGGTTAAGTTTTTTCGAGATTATGAATAGTAAATAAAATAAATTTTTTATTTAATACAGTTAATGGTAAATCAGGTAATTAAAGTTAACAATAAAATTATAAAATTACCCTAACACATGACACAATTTTTTTGAATGAATAAAAGCCCACCAATATCACCTAGGGGTTCGAATAGAATAATTTCAAGGACTTATGACCATACAAATTATATAATTATTATTAAAACCCAAGAAAGTGACCACATGTCACTCTCTTATATCTTATAAGAGTAATAATTTTAATATAGTTATAAAAATAATAAAATGTCAAATATAAATATCATAAATAAATACAATTAAATTATCTACATAATGAGAATTTATTTAATGTTTTTATTGGTTAAATAATTATCATTAATGATGACACAATTGTGATGTTGAAATTATATTATTGATTGAAATATCAAATAAATGGTTTTAAAAATTATAAAATAAATATTATATGTACTAATTTAGGTAATCCACAAATTTTTTAGGGGAATGTGATTTTTTATGAATCTAGAAAATATTTTTTGTGGTTATATTCTCCGTGTGTATTTTATTTAAATGCAAATAAATGAATAGTTTTAAAATTGACACTATTGTTATTTTATAAAAATAACTTATTATTCAACTGTTAAAAAATCACAAAAATATTTCAAAATTATAAATTGAAATTTATTTGGTCTAATATTTAATTAAGTATACAATTTTGGAATATTCACAACACATAAGTAATTATTTATAACAAATTAAAATTTATAATATTATTACCCCAAATAATATTAAATAGATTAAATAACATTAAATCGTGTTGATAAGGTTTAAAATAAATTCTCAACATGTTTAAATTTTATTGGTTTATGAGATTACAATATTATATCCTCTAATCATATATGTTGAGTCCTTTTGTAAGTATTTATGTCGGGATTGAGTTTTTTATAAATTAATATTTTTGAGGTTTCCAAAGATTCCCCTTATCTCCCTTATAAAAAGGCACCTCCTCCCTCTCCACTTCACAAAATTTTTACCCTTCATTCTCATCCAAACCCTGCCAATTTCACTTTTAGACTTCCCTATAAACATTCTAAAGGTACTGGTCTTCTTAAAAGACAACTTTATTTCCCTAATAAGAGGTTTAGAAGAGGCGTGTCGATGAAGAGGTAATATCGTTTATAGATTCTTCGAAATATAATTCTTCTTCTACATCCAATTATTTAATTGTTTAATTATAATGTAATAACATCATTATCAATAATATAATAATATGTTAGTATAAATATAAAACAACCATAATTTACCTTTTATCCATCCTACAGAAAACGAAATCACCGCGCATGCGTACGTACGGAATTTCATCTCCACCTCGTGGTGTAATCTGTTTTCCACCACCACCTTACCTGGATGGGTATAATCGTGAAACTATTCACTAGATATGATTATTATAACATGATACTAATTATGAGATATTGTATCATCCACTCCAATACCATTTAATAATTATTGGAACGATATCGTTGCTCATGCGTACGTATGGATTACTGTCTATACGCTGCGATGTGATTCATTATACATTATCATAATTAAACTATGATTATATAAATGAGTTTAATGTATAAATATGACATATATTATTTTAATACCATTCTGTAAATGATGTAATTATAACCTACAAAGATGAATAATAATATTATCGACAAAACACACATAAAAACATAAAGCAATGAAGTCCCGAATAACAAGTAGCAATGAAATAATAATAATAAGAAGATAAGAATATGATCATGTATGATATAATAACAGTGAATATGATTCTCGAATACATTATTACAATATTTATATCATTATACAATAGATTCTGATATGTATAGAGCATATCAGACATAAGGTAAGAGAAAATCTCACAATCACATGTTTATCTGAGATTGTTTATACTTTAGAATTTACTGTGTCATATTTATCATCCACATCCATGTTTCCTCAATTTTTAATATTCTTTATATCCTCATAAAAAATTTTAAATCAAATTATATTTATTGGTGAATTTTTATTAAAGGGTATGAAAGGAATATTTAGTCGCTTTCAATACGAGGTACTTATTGACAGTTATGGAAAAAGAATGAGGAGAACATTTGTTTTTTACTTGTACGACGTGAATGGATTTTTATGATTTCATAGAAAATTATTTCCATGAAGCAAAATTTAAAATTTTTCATGTTTATTTTCAATTAACATCATTTATTTTAAAATATTATGACATATAGAGAAAGGAAAAATGTTTTGTAGAAGAAAGGTTATTTTCCTCCGTAATGGAGTTCTAGAATTTTTTCAAAATTATATTTCATCTAAGATAATATAGGGTTCTATTGCTATCCCTATTATTACATTGATTTTATTATGTTATGGTGAATTTTTTATGAAGTCATTTTATCATATATGGATTATGTTATGACGACATGATGTTTAAGAATCCGATTTTTATTAAATGGGTTATGCTACAATGTATGATTTATGATTTACTAGAACACAGTAGAATGGTTTCACTATGAGACGGGTGAGACCTATATCTCCCTCCAATACATTGGGTAATGAATTATATCTCATGAGATAGACATGGCTGGAATGGGAAGTTAATCTGGTTCAGTAATACATGACTAGAACGAGGAGTGAACTCAGTTCAGTAATGGACATTGCTCGCTATGTTGGTCTTGGAAATGAGTCATGAATAATATGTAAAGATTTTATATGATTATGTGTGTATGCCAAAATGTTTCATGATTTATGTTATGATTATTGTGATTACATTTCCCTACTATGATTTATCTCATGGCATGATATTGTGATCACTTTTTCAAGTTATGATTTTCAAAATTCTATGTTCTTATGAATATGATATGATTGATATTTTCTTTGTTTACACTTACTGAGCATTTGAGCTCTCCCTTTTGTATGTTTTCTTTTCACAAGTTTTGGAAGAAGGGTAATACGGAGGATATGTCAAATGGGACTCCATATATGATGAAATAAATGGGAGACAATGTAGATGATTTATGAACCAGTTGTTTATGTTTCCCAGTTTCTAAATAAATTATACCTATTTGGTCCTATCATGGTTTGGTTACATGTTATAGTAAGTATGCTTCATTTCTGAAGTAATAACAATGTTTGTAAAGTACTAGTCATTATAGATGGTATCAAAGGAAAGGTTTAGTCATCCTTTGGAAACTAGGATGTGAAATCCTAACTAAGAACCCTAAAGATATTTCTAAGAATATAACAAAATAGTAGTGTTTTAGAAATGTCCTTGAATAACCAGTGATAAGACCTATAGTGTGAATGATTATTTCTGATTATGTGGTTTTCCTGTTGTAATTATTATTGCTCACACTATGATTTGTGGCGTTTTTCAATGGCTGGAACCCGAAGTAACCGTGTTAATGTTGAATGAAATGGGAAATGCAATGATTGTCCCCCTGAGCAACCAAACATTATGGGAGCTGGAATGAAAAATCTTGTAGCCACGGTCACATAACATTCTCAATTTATGAATCATCCAGGCCTTCCAAACGAGCAAAAGAAGAAGCAATGTTTTTTGAATCCTTCATGGGGAAACATCCACCATTATGTAGTGGGTCTTCTGATCCATTAGTGTCTAAACAATAGATCAGTACCACTAAAAAGATATTTACAGACCTGCAATGTTTGGAACATGACCAAGTCATCTTAGAAGTATATCGTTTGGAAGGTAAAGCTGATGAATGATGGAATATTTTCATGAATACAAGGAAAATGGATGAAATTGAGTCCATAGAATTCGACGAGTTAAAGAAATTATTTTTCAATTAGTACTTCCCTCATATTATTCGGACAAAAATGGAGAAGGAGTTTCATGAACTGAAGCAATAGGATGATGAATCTGTTGGTACCTAAGAAGAAAATTTTAAAAGGCTTGCAAGGTATGAATCTAGGATTATTATCTCACCATAGAGTAAAATCGATAGATTCATTAGTTTCTTAAAACCAAGTATCCCAAGGGAATTAACCATAAGGGACTTCAACAGTTAAGAGGAAATTGTTTGATGTTCTCTCAAGGATGCGATGGATATTGGAGTAACCCTTCAGTTATATGAGTTTGATATGAAAAGGAAAATGGAATTTAAAGAAAAATATAAAGACCACACTCAAAAGAAGATGAGTTTTTCCTTATGCTCAAAGTTTGGAACAAAACAAGGAGGGAATTGTCTTAAATGTTCATGTAAAATTTTATGTGTGGAAAATAAGGTCATCGAGAAATTGAATTCTGCAGTGATGGGAAAAAGATGTCTACTGATACGAACAAAGAAAAGGATACATAGAATGAACCTCCTACACATCAATGTTACATGTGCAAGGAAATATAATATTATGCCAATAAATTCCCTAAAATATGGGTTGTTTATATTGATTGACGTCAACAAACTCTTGTGGCCAATGACAAAAGAATGTCACCTGCAATTTTTATTGGTGATTTGGAGTATGATAATGATGTAGTGAAAGGTACAATTAACATCCACTCTAAAGTATAAAATGTTTTATTTGATTATGGATCCACACACTCTTTTATTTATGAAGGATTTTCTTACGCTATCTCCATATTACCTCACCAATTAGATATTGATTTAGCTGTGACAACCCCTAATGGCACAACGGTCGCATCAAAAGTTTACAATTCTTCTCTGATTGATGTTTGTGGTAAAGAGCTTCCTACAAATCTTGTGATCCTTCCTATAATTGAATATTATGTGATTCATGGAAGGTATTTCCTTTCTTTATAAGGGGCTCATATGAATTGCAATAGAATGGATGCCACGTTTCATATTCTATATTAATCAATGAACATCAATTGATGCAAGGATGAATATAACCTTACAGTGGAAATTTCTACCATCTTATGTATCTTTATTCCAATAAATGAATGTTATTTATCTCAAATGGTTTGAGAGAAACACATGATTAAGAATATTCCCACTGTACGAGATTTCGATTGTGTCTTTATAGAGAAATTTCCTGTTCTTCCACCAAATCGTAAAGTTGAGTTTTCAATAGAACTCAAACCGGGTGATATACCTATTTCGAAGACACCATATATAGTGGCCCCATTGAGTTGCATGAGTTGATGAAGAAACTCCAAGAGAATATTGATAAATGATTCATACACCCTAGTGGGTCACCTTGGGGAGCACCTGTTCACTTTGTTATGAAGAAAGATGGATCAATGATACATTGCATTGATTATAGAGAACATAACAAGATCACTATCAAGAATAACTAAACTCTTACATGAACTTATGACAAATTTGACCAACTACATAGAGCTCAACAAATTTCCAAGATTGATCATCATTCAGGGTATAATCAATTAAGAGTCAAAAAGGAGTATATACGAAAGGCAGCTTTCTGTATAAGGAATTGACACTATGAAATTATAGTGATGTGATTTGGTCTTACTAAATCTCCTACTATCTTCATTGATCTATGGAATAGAGTCTTTAGATACAATCTTGATCAGTTTGAGGTATACTTTACTGATGATATTCATGTATATTCAATGTGAAAGTAATAACATGAATATCACTTAAGAATTTTATTGAAGACCCTAATAAAATGTATTCTTTGTCACACATTTACCAAGTGTGAATTTTGGCATAAAAAAGTTTCATTTTTGGATCACATAATCTCATGAGAGGGGATATATGAGGATCCCTCAAAAATAAATGTTATCAAATGATGGTCAAGATCAACAATAGTAACTGAAATCCGAATCATTCATGGTTTGGATTGACAATTTTGACATTTTGTGAATGATTTTTCATGATAATATAATCCACTCACCAGGTTGACTCGAAAATGAGTTATGTTCATTTGGATGGAGGACTGTGAAGATAATTTCAAGGCGTTAAAAAGAAGGTTATCTAGTGCCCATATGCTCACACTTCCTTGTAGTGAAGAAAGGGATGTGATCTACAGTGATGCCTCCAAGAAGATATTTGGGTGTGTTCCCAGGAAAAATGATATGGTGATAGATTATTCCCCATGATAGATGAAAATCAATGAGAAAAATTACCCAACTCGTGATTTGGAGTTAGCTTCAGTAAACTTTTCATTAAAGATTTGGAGGCATTATCTTTATGGTGAAAGGTGTTATATTTATACTGATCTTAAAATTTTAATGTATATTTTCACACAAAAGGTGTTGAATATGCTCCAATGAAGATGGTTGGAGTTGATTGATGATTATGACTGTTCAATTCATTACCACCCAGTGAATGCAAACACGTTAGCAGACACATTAAGTAGGAAAGACCTTCCTAGCTTATCAATGATGAGGATCACAAAAGATCCAATATTTATGGATTTACCAAGGATGATTATTTGAATTATAATGGAAGGGGAAAATATTATCATTCTCAAATTAATGATCTTCCATTGATACATGTGATGTTTAAAGAGGCACAGAAAGAAGATGTAGTGTTACAAAAGAATGTGAAAAATGTTTTAGAATTCCAAATTTATTATGATGAAATAATTAGGTTCAGGAATCGGTTTTGTGTTCATCCCATCATAGAATTAAAGAAGGAAATATTGGATAAGGATCATACTTCTTCATTCTCTATTCACCCTGGAAGCATGAAGATGTATAGGGATGTGAAAGAGTAATTTCAGTGGGATGGAATGAAAAAAGACGTTACTTAATATGTCTCTCAATACATTGTTGGTCAACAAGCTAAAGTAGAGAGACAAATGTCTAAGGTGATGTTACAACCATTACCCATACCAGAATGGAAATGGGAAAACATTACTATGGAATTTGTCACCAGAATTCCGAAAACATCCAAAGGATATAATTCTATCTAGATTATAGTTGATCATCTTACAAAGTCATCACACTTCATTGCTATTATAAGAGATTTATCTCTTGATCACCTTGTAATGATATATGTAAATGATGTGGTAAGATTTCATGGAGTACCACTTTACATTATATCTGATCGGGATTCGATGTTTACCTAAAAGTTTTGGGGAAGTCTTTAGCATATTATAGATACAGAGTTGAATTTCAGCACTACTTATCATCCATAGACAGACGGTCAGTCTGAGAGGATGATTCAAACTCTATAAGTCATGTTCAGAGCTTGCTATATGGATTTCAAAGTTGGTTGGGATCAACACCTACCATTGGTGAAATTTTATTATAATAATAGCTTCCACTCATGTATTCAGATCTATCCTTATGATTCTCTCTATGGAAATAAATGTATAGCTCCAACATTCTGGGATGATGTTGGGGAAAGAAAGCTATTAAGACCTAATCTTTTTGATGAGATGGAAGAAGAGGTCAGATCTATTCAACAACTCATACAAGCAGCTCTGAGTCGACAAAAAATTAATGCTGACAACTGAATAAAAGACCTAGAGTTTGATGTGGGTGATAAAGTGTTCTTACGAATATCTCCTTGGAATAGAGTAATGACATTTGGAACAAAGGGAATTCTATGCCCTAGATATATCGGTTCGTTCAAAATACTGGATTGAGATGGGAAGGTAGATTACCGATTGTCGCATACACCAAATCTCTCTCATCTTCATGATTTTTCCATGTATCTCTTTTTAGAAAGTATATACCTGATCCTTCATACATACTAAGCTCAGAATTTGTACCGCGGGAGCATGAAATTTCTTACGAAGAAGATCATAGAGAGATTATGGATCGTAACAAAAATGTTCTACGAAACAAGACCACCTACTTGGTTAATGTTTTATGGGGGAACCACCAGTTAGAAAAACCTACATGGTAACTGGAGGATATGTTGAGGGATAGGTGTTGTCGTCTATTTGTTACGAAGTGGCGAATTTTGAGGGTGAAATTCATTTTTAGGTGGGTGGACAGTAACACCTTGATATTTTATGGGAGATATTTTTTTATGTATTATGTTATATGAAACACCAAAGGAATCATTCACTACACACAACGCTAGCTTGGCTTCTGTTACACGTAAGAACAACCTTCCTCGATAGCTTGCATTGTACTCAATACCTAGTTTCACAAAACTATGAAATAATAATATAATATTATGAACTATTCGTTTGGAATAATATTAACTGAATTTTGAAATTAATAACATTATAATTCATCATAGACATTTTCTAGAATGAGGTATGAAAATAAAATCAAGTGTTCGGAAAAATAGAATTATTTTTCAAAAAAATGCAGTTTTAACGCCGTTTGATGGCGCACCGATTTTAAATCTAATTTTTGACAAGATAATAAATTACATTTTTAAAAATAAACTTCTTACATTGAATAAGGAGATAAATATTACATTTGATAAATTTTTGATACTTTTATGATAACTTTCATATTTTGATGAATAATAAAAATACGCTAATGTTTTCTAAAATACAACTTTTTCATCAAGATAATTCATATCGTTAAATGATAAAAATTAATTGTTTTAAAGTATAAATAGAATAATTTTTTACTAATTTATATATTTTATGTCATTAACATTAATTTTACATTGAATTCATAGGTAAAAACAATTTAGTCTTGGAAAATGTTTTAACTTTTAAAACCCATTTTCTTAACAACGAGATTAATTTTAAATTAATTAGTTCAACTTCTGTGTTCTGAATTTTGAAAAATGGATTTCATATTTGGATTTAGTGGGTATAAATTATTTGAATATTTCAATTTTTTATGATAAAATTAATAGTATCTACAGTAAATTTATTATTTACTATAATTAAAGGTAAATCAGGTAATTAAGGGTAAAAATAAGATTATAAAATTACCCTAACACCTGCCAAAAATCTATTGGATGAATAAAATTATACTGATATCCCTTAAGGATCATAATTGATTCATTTCTGGGGGGTTTGACAATGAAAATCATATAATTATTATTAAAACCGAAGAAATTGACAATATGTCACTCTCTTATATCTTATATGTGTATTAATTTTAAATTAGTGATAAAATTCATAAAACATAAAATATTTATAGTTTCCAGAAATATAATAGAATTATCTAAATCATGAGAATTTATTTATAATTTTTAGGGATTAGATAATTTTCAATAATTATGACAGAATAGTAATGTAGAAATTATTTTGTTGATTGAAATATCAAATAAATTGTTTAATACTATTAAAATAAATATTATATAAAACAATTAATGTTGTACAAATATTTTATATAGAAACATGACAAGATCTATAAATTTAAAATATTTTTGTTCAATTATATTCTCTGGGAGGATTTTAATTAAATTCAAATAAATGAATAGTATCAAAATTGACAATCTTTTTATTTAACAAAAATAACATATTATAAAAATGTTTTAAAATCAAGAAAATATTTAAAAATTATAAATTCAAATTTATATGGTTGAAAATGTCATAAGTAATCCAATTATGGACAATTCACACAACATAAGTAATTATATATAACAATTTAAAATTTATAATATTATTACCACAAATAATGTTAAATTGATTAAATAAGGATAAATCGAGTTGATATGGTTTAAAATAAATTCCCAACAAGTCTAAATTTTATTATTTGATGAGATTAAAAAACTATCTCATATAATATTCGATGTTGATTCATTTTGGTTGTATTTATGTGGGGTTTGAGTTTTTTAAAAAATAATATCTTTCAGGTTTCCAAAGGAGCCATTCTCATCTCTTATAAAAGGGCACCTCCTCGCTCTCCTCCTCACAACATTTTGAGCCTTCATGCTCTAAAAAAACATTTCCATTTCCCTTTTCCACTTACCTAGAAATATACTAGAGGTCCTGGTATTCTTCAATGACCATCTTTAGTGTTCTAGGAGGATGTTTAGAAGAGGCGCATCGAAGAAGAGGTAATATCATTTACCGATTCTTTCAAATTTATTTATTCTTCTACATCGTCTTCATTAATTGTTTCATTATAATGTAATCACATAAGTATCACTTATATACTTATATGTTATTATAAATATGAAAAACCCCTATTTTACCTTCTATCTATCCTATAGAAAAAGAAATCAATATGCGTGCGTACGTAGAGAATATCGACTCCACGCAATGGTGTAATCTGTTTTACACCACCACCATACATGGATGATTATAATATTGTAAATAATAAATAGATACGATTATTATAACATGATACTAATTCTGAGATATTATATCTTCCACTCCAATACCATTCATAAATTATTGGAATGATATCGTCGCTCATGCGTACGTACGGATTACCGTTACCATTGTGCAATGTGATTCATTCTATATGATATTTATTAAACCATGACAATATAAATGGATTTAATTAATAAATATGATATATATTATACTAATACCATTCGTTAAATTATGTTGCTATAATCAAAAAAGAAGAATATGAATTTATTCGACAAAACACACATAAGAACATAAAGCAATGAACACCCGAATAACAAGTAGCAATGAAATATTACATATAACAAGATAAGAATATGACCATATTTGATATCATAATAATGAATATCATTCTAGAATAAGACAGTGAAATTTTATAAATAATTATACAGATGTTTTGGATACGTACAATGCATATCAGACCAAAGGAACAGGAAAATCTCTGAATCTCATTTTTATTTGAGATTGTTTATACATTATAATTAAATAGGTAATATTTATCATCCACATCCGTGTTTTCTCAATATGTAATATTATTTATATCCTCCTACATCTTTTTAAACCAAATTTTATATATTAGTAAATTTTTAGTAAAATATATGAAAATAATCCTTTGTCATTTTTAGTACGAGGTACATATTGACTTTTATAGAAAATGTACAAAAAGAATAATTATTTTTAACATATAAGACTTGAATGGATTTTTATGATGACATATAACATTATTTCCATGAATCTTGCATTAAAATTTTTAAATTTTATTTTCAATTAACTTATTTTATTTTAAAATATCATGACATATTGAGAACGGAAAAATGTTTTTGGAGAAGAAATGATATTTTCCTCATGAATGGAGTTCAAGTGTTTTATCAACATTATTTTCCATCTAATATAATATAGGGTTCGGTGTCTATATGTATTATTAAATTGATATGATTATGTTATGATGGAATTATTTTTATAAACTCGTTTTATCTTCTATGGATTATGTTATGATGGCATGATGTTTAAGAATCCCATTTTTATTACATGGGTTATGCTATGATATATGATTTATGATTTTGTTGAACACAAAAGAATGGTTTCATTATGATATGGGTGGGTAGCTATATCTCCCTCCAATGCACTAGGTTAAAATTTATATCTCTTTAGATAGACATGGTTGGAACGACATGTTAATCTGGTTCTGTGATACAGGACTGGAACGAGTAGTGAACTCGGTTTAGTAATGGACTATGTCCTCTATGTTGGTCTTGGCAATGAGTCCTACCTAATATGAAATGATTTTCTATGATTATGTGTGAATGCCAAAATGTTTCATGTTTTATGTTTGGATTATTGGGATTACATTTCACTAATACGATTTATCCAATGTCATGATATTATGATCTCTTTTGCAGGTTAATATTATAGAAATGTTATGTTATTTTGAATATGATATGATTGATATATAGTTTGTTTACCCTTAATAAGAATTTGAGCTCACTCTTTTATATGTTTTCTTTTTCCCAGGTCTAGAAGTAGGGTATCAAGTAGGATACGCTAAATGGGACTATAGATATGATGAAATTAATAGGAGACAATGTAGATGATTTATGAACTAGATGTTTATGTTTCCCAGTTTCGAAAGACATTATACCTTTAAGGTCCTATCGTGGTATTGTTATATGTTATAATAATTATTCATCAATTCAGAAGTAATAACAATGTATGTAAAGTGCGGGTCGTTATAATGGCCATGTGAATGTCTTTACCCAATTAATATGTGTTTATTTATATAATGTATTTTAGTCATATTTTTAAAAATAGGTAAAAAATCATGTTGGTCGACCCGTTAACCATGATTTACCAATAAATTTCATATTATTTATCCTATCGTGGAAATCCTAAAATAAATTAAACAACAAAAAGTAATAAAAATGCAATATACATACAATAATTGTTCTTATCTAATGCTTAAAAATTCATTTCTCTATGGTTAAAAATTGTTGAAGTTATTAGCATTGACAAAGGAAAGAATCCTTTTAATTTATTGTAATGTTTTGTTAAATGGGATCCCTTTTCAACATTAAGTAATTTTTGATTAATTCATTACTTGATGATTAGTTTTTAATATGTTATTAATAGCTTATTGGTTTAACAACAAAGGCCACTATCATGATATTGTTTTGAAAAGATTAAATGAAAGTAAATGGAATTTAAAAAATCAAATTAAAAATAGAATTATCCATGTCCAATGATAAATAAGAAATTTATTAATTAATTAAAAGTGACATGGATAATAAAATTGATAATAGGAAGACACATTTTATCTCTACAATGTGTTTTGAATAGTTTTATTTAATCATTTAATTGTTAGTTCTGAAAAACAAATATCACAATGACCTCTTTTTTGTTATTATAAAAATTAAACGTTCATATTATTAATATATATTAATGTTAAAATCTTTTAAAATAATTAAAAATTTCTGAAGAATTACCTTATCCACAGACCGCATAGTTTTTCTAGGTACCACCCAACCACCTATAAACCTACCTCACCACATTTCCTTGTCTCCCTAATATCCCTATACAAATTTGAATTTATTTTTTGGATAGAGGGATTTTAAGCCCAAATCATTTTCTTATATATAGTCACACAATAGAGTAGTCTTGGGGACTTTTTGTTATACACATATATTCAATGTTAAACCAATCTAATTTTTATTAAAACATTGAATAATTTGTAACCAGAAATCTATGATCTAATATATGTGAATTATAACTTTGATGAAACATGTATTAGAATATTTATTATGATGATAGAGAATTATATAGTGTAATGTAAAATTATGTAAAAAAATGTTATAAATAAAGTATATAGTTGTCGACAAAACCCTTATTTAGTGAACATAATGACATAGATATATGGATCATGATGTTTATAATCAATGGTCAATATCGATCCCTATGCCCCATGATAAATCTGAAAAACACAATGGTTTTGGGTTGTATTTGTTGTTAATTGAAGTTATCAATGTAATAAATACAAAGAATACAAAGATAACATTTTGGACTATACATCCATTAATGAATATGTAATGTGGTTCTATGATGTACATTGGAATAATTATTGACGAAATTTATACCTACATATTATAAAAAGTTAGCAGTGGAGATGGTTACTTGGAAGACCTAGCTGGATAGATTCATATAACCATTATAAATTAAGTGATTTATGAGGGTTTTTTTTTTGATAAATCATCATATGTTTTGAAGGACTGTTTTATCGTAATCTCAAATTATATTTAATTAAAAGATAGTTTTCTATTGTAACTATCTTGAAAAATATATTCTTTGAGTGAAAATCTAGTAGAATAGATGAAACCTTACCTGTCTACCAGTGCATGAATGTTTTTTAAATTCTTGAAGATACAAAATAAGATAATGAATGAACTAAAGTAGATGATAAGAGTGAAACATGAATTATTGATGTCCTTAAAAATGAATGTTTTCTTATAATACTATTGTCTAAGGGGATTTATTTCATGTGTTTGAGATTCATTATAATTTACAAATGATTTCTGAAGTGGTCATGAAATGTTGAGATCATATACTGATGAGATTTAGGAGACCTGGTTTAAAATATATGTCAAACTAGAAAGTCTACCTAATTCAAGTCTCTATGTATGAATATCATAGTGTACATTAATTATAGAATAGCTTAATCCATGTAGGTAATTTAACTATAAATATATATTATATCATATGTGTATATTGAAATAAGAATATTTAGTGAAGGTAGCTAAATTATAACATAACTTGATAGTGCAACAAGTCCTATTTTCATGAACTATATACCCCTATGATGATCCACATAGTCGAATCTAGGGAATCTAGCTATATGACACATAGATTATCCCATATATTAAAATTTGAATTGTATTACCAAATTCTATATGATTTATGGGAATCCACATTGGTGAAATATTACTCTTATACAAAAATTAATAGAATTACAAAATACGTAACATTATAATTTAATTTGAACATGACACCACCTATCCAATTTATTATACACGAAGCACAATGTCAAAGAATCCATCAAAAAAACAAGTCTCTAAATGTAAAATAGAAATTCATTTAACAAAATTTCCCTTAGGTAATCAGAGAAAATATAAAGTATATAAAATTTCTTCATCTGAGGAAGAATTCAATATGAAGATTCTTCAATTGTGAATTCATTTTTGAAACATAATAAATCATATTTAATTTATGTATCAAGAATATATTGAGGGAAAATGTTTTACAACATAATAAATTTATATAAGTATTAAATAAAATTATTAGGATAAAAAAAATACTGTATATAATGAACCTTTGATATTCAAGAAGTATTCCATTAAAGCCTCTATAAATATTTATAAATATTTATTTTTTTATGTAATTGAGTTAATAATGATGTTTTTTATAAATTTTACCATGAATTGAAAAAATTGGTTCCTATACGAAAAATCTATTTGAGCTATATTTTATATAGTTTTGGAAATATGAAACTTGTATATTTTTGTGGAGTTATTTTGAGTAATATTTTTATGAACTAGCTGGTATTCTTTCCTGATGCCATATTCTGGAAAGTCCATAAAAATGATAATGAATAATTTGAGGTCTTGGTTGTCCTTTCTATTAGAATAATCATTGGGAATGAAAAATGTGATAGTCTGAATAAATGGGTGGGACATGTGTATGTCGTTTACTTTCATACGTTTTTAGTAACATTTCCATTCTTAAGAAATATGAGGCAACTCAAGCAAAAATATAAGAGACACATGTATATAAATAATCATATAGGAGTATACCATTAATATTAAATTGATAATTTACAAAAATGAAGCCAACAATTTTGAGGTTATTTTTCATATTTAAATATTGGAAAATTGAGCATTGGTGAAAAATGTAATGAAAAAAAGATACAGAGAAAATATATATGCAAATATGAAAGATGTTGTGTTGTGTCATACCTAAAGAACATATATCTATTGGATAAGAAGTATCCAGTTCGTAATGTTTTTATGAATAAGAACAATAGGGATATTACCATGATTATGAGATCAATTTAACATATCACAATATATGAAAAAAATTAAATCCCCACTACATCCTTTGATATAAATGTTTGATACGAATATTTTTAGAAAATCTATCCTGATTCAAAATTTAATATATATTAGAATCGATCATTTTGAAATATGTGGAGGTAGTGGATATAAATGATTATAAGATCCTATTGAGTGCTATGGAGAGGATATCAGATTGTAGTGACGAACTATTAAGGTAATATGTGAAGGAGATTGAATTCTTGACATTTCATAAATACATTTTGATATTCAATGACTATACAATGAGAATAATGAGATATACATTTCAAATATTTTGATATCACTATTATATTATGAGACTCAATTCTAATTAGAAGATATAAAGAAACACTTCTATATATGTGGTGTAATTTCATAAAACCATTGTGACATAGGGTTCATAAGAAGATCATTATGAGACTTTGCGAGTATAGTGAGAAAGATGTTAGATCATGGAGACAATGATATTGTTTTATCATGTGAAGAATCCTCCACTTCTATTAAGATACATTTGATTATAGTTGGTAATTAATGATTATGTAACATAACCAATCAACAAAATATGTTTTATTTTTAATAATCCTTATATATCCTTATGTTCTGATACCTTTGTTTATTTTATTATTTGGGTAAGGATGTGAGACACAAAAGGCAGTGTATAGAGACTGAATAAGTCTTGGGGGTATAATTAAAAGGAAAAAATTCATAGATTCATTCAGTGACCACCAATTTAATCATTTCCTCTTAGTGGTCCATCGATATCATATGACCCTAATCTGGTAATAGAGTAAACCTTGGTTCCCATAAAATATCCAAATTGGATTTCATCCATATCAATAATGATATCAAATAATATTCCATGGTTCCAATAAAACAGGATGCAAGAAGAGACATGGTGGTTGGTAAAATATCAAAGAAGGAATAAGAAAAACAATAATAAAATGTTATTCATAATATAAATGATTTCGTTGAAATGTTTTTTTATTTTTATTCCTTGAATGATAGTTTATGTCATGAGTAACATGTGAATATCAAAACAGTGAATGAATTTTACGTTCATGGTGAATTTTATCTGAAACAATTTACTAATGATGTTATATCATATTTTATTTATTAGGAAAATATTTGATGAATAATAATTGCAAGGGGAAGAATTTAATTCTATGATGGATGTATTAGAAACAAATATTGCAATATTTAATACCCTCTAAAAAATGGTAAAATCCAAGAATGAAATATCCTCAAATAGAAATGGAAAATAGTCCTTGATTAATGAAAAAATATAAAGAATTGTTTTTGAGAGTGAAGTGATTAAGGTTTTATTTACTAAGTAACTGCATTCTCTTGAGTGTTTAAATATAGTTTTTATAAATTTCAATGATTAACAGCTAGAAGTGATGAAAAAATTGTTGAAATAACTAGGTTGTTAACTACAAAAAATACCATGACACATCATGAAAAAATTAAAATTATGTAAATTTATTGGGAAGGATATGAGGGATCATTATGTGGGGGGAATTAAACTATCAAGATAAATTTCAAAATCATGAGGTCATGTTGAAAAATATTGAAGAGGAAAAATATAAAACATCCAGATAAGTTGGGAAAATATATGCTACACCATATACATTAGAAGAAATTCATAAATAAAATGAGACTCTTAATGGTGGATGAAATATATTGAGATCATGTGTAGATTCTTCTATATCTATCTCATTGAAAAAGGATATGTCATAACATATAGAAAGTGGATTTCATTAAATCTATATTTGTTTGCTAGAACAAGACAAAAGTAAAATTATTTACAAATGTTTTAGATAAAAAATGATGGTACTTCCTCCCATGTGTCAAAAAAGAAGTCAAAATTTCGTATTGAAGCATTCCTAAAAATTTATCCAACAAATGTGAAAGAAATAAATCAAAATGGAAAGGATTTCCAAAACAAAATCTGGGCATGTTTCATCAACAATAAAATGAATGAGCGTTTCTGGATATTGTCGATTTTTCTAGTTGTATGAATACATAGAAATTGATTTTTGGAAAATAAAATAAACATAAGAAAATGGTATAAGAAAATTATAAATTGGAAGAATAAATAAAAGTGAGAAGGAACATGTTATATAGAATCAAAAGTAATTGTCTTAGAAAAAATTATTTGATGAATTGAATAATTTCAACGATGTATGCAATGTTGATGTTCGTAATTATGAGGGATGTTGGTTCAATCTTTATTGATGAAAACATGTGGAAGAGAAAAGAACTATCATAAGCTAGTATATTGGTTAATAAATTAATGATTCTTCCATGGGTTAAAAATCAATGCGATAGAATTCACCCAAAACGGATATTATTAATTACAACAAAGAGTTTCAGCCTATATGGAAGAAGTTCTAATACTATGGAAATAGTTCTTGCACAATGGACTATTGTAATATGGCCTTGAACCTCGATAATTTTTTTCAGAAAACATAATATAGGGAACCAATTAAGGAAATAGATAGTTTATTTTCTATGGTCATTGATACTAATTATAATGATTATGGGATGTTACCCAAAAAAGGGTAGGGAAAATGATGAATAAGGTGTTTGTGAATGGTGAATCAAGGTACTCTGTGCACGAAAAAAAATTATGACTTGGATTCCTAGTAAAATAAATATTATCCATGATAATTTTAAAGAACCATTAGCCCTAATGACAAATTTTTTTCAATAAATAAGATGTATACACTAATGAAGTATGAGTTTCGTGACCTAAATGATAATTGGATCATATGGATTGGTTATATAGATGGATTAATGACGATATATAATATAAATTAAATTGATAATCCTTTTCTATATCATAAAAATATTCCATTCTATCTATGGATGAAAATTTGGGAATTGAAAATACATCCCACAGGTGTTCTGACCATCAAATGTAAATACAGATACATGTACAGAACTAGATATGATATTCAGGTATTGAAAATTTGGTATTACTATCCTTATCGAAATGATAACATATTAAGAGATCCACCATATTACCTATTAAATATTATTATTCTTTAAAGATGGAGTTTTATGGTGAAAATTTATAAGAATGATCCATTTTGAGAGAACTAGTGACATTGGAAAATCATAAATATAATTTAAATTTTATGATCAATCAATATTTTTGAATTTTTTATATGAAATTGAATGTATTGGTATGATATTCACTCTCAAACAAGATTCATCATATTTATAGGTTGTCTTCTCAATAGGGAGTGACTATCTAACAAAATGGGGATCAAATCACACTAGATATCTTTTGATACATTTTTTATGTGAGAGTAGGTAACTGACCATTATTGATAATCAGTATGAGATACTCCCAAAAGACGAAGGAAAATAATTGGGACCACATGTAAAAATTATTATATTCTAGTATTATAAACATGTCAATATTGTTTTCCACAGTGGTTTATCCCATATATACATAGAGTTGACTGTTATTTTAATTCTCTAAGAGAAATATTATGCAAAGACAAATTTAAATGATTTAACATTGATCACCATTTCTAATAGTCACTGAAAACTATTTTTATGTGACACAAGATAAATTAAATATCTCATTGAATTTATATATATGAACAAAAATTGAGAAAATACTTTCAATATTTTCAGAATATTATTTTATTTAATATAGTATCTGGATTTATAAATTTCATCCAGTATCTATAAATTCATAATTTATTTAATGTATGAAATTTGAGAAACAATATTGATATGTGATTTAGTGGTTTGTATAATAATAGAATACCCATTTATTTCAACGAGTACCAGTTTGCATCTCAGATTTCATTTCATGTGGTATCATATCACAAATGGTATCAAATATTAATTTGGGAGATGAAGTTGAAAATTAGGGAAGTCCTCACAAATACCCATGGTAAATAATGAGGGAGGAATGTGACACATAAATTAATTTTAAGAATAATTTCAACCCCATTTAATTTAATGTCAATTATGGTGGAGATAAAGTGATAATTAATTAATTATTTGAAATATTTGGAATTTGAAATAAAATATAAGTTGATATTGAATAACATAAATGAGTTTCATTGTATTTGCTATAGAATTGAATTTACAACATAATAATGAATAAAATACATAGATTTTGGATTAGAGTATCAACCTATTAAAAAATATGTATAGTAATCAAATGATAGGTTCACAAAATATTAGATTGAAGAAACCAATTACCACATATTTGGAAAAGAGAATTTGGATTTGGAACCTAGTAACACCTTGCATGATAGATTCATATAATACCTATACTTATATTGATTAAAAATATATAATTCTTGTATAAATCATGATAATTTCAAATAGGATGATTATAGATTTTCCACCAATAGACACCAATGATAAGATATATGGATGAAGTAAAAATCATGTAAAATATGTGTGTTTTTGTGTGATAATGTATCCAAATTAAATACACCATACTTGTGTATCTGGTCATTAAGGCTGAAAAAATTTGTAATGAAACACACATAGAGGAGGGAAAAATAAAACTGATGAAGAGAGTGTAGTGTGTGATTTTAGGAACTAAAAAAAATGTGATTTTTCATATAATACTCTCTTCTGGGGAAATTTTATTGGTTTTTGCTGATCCATAAATGACTAAAGAAAATTTAATGTGGTTTTTAATGGATGAGATCAACGAGAGATGACGTGTAAGAGTCCTGGTTTGAAATAAAATGAAAACTAGAAAATACTCATATGCCTTTGATATATGCATTTCAGGTTCCACTTATGTGAATGGTGACTTATGTGAATTATAGTGTAAGTAAATCCATATAGACCAAGTCACAATGTATAAAATATTTACAAATATAAAGATTGATTTACATGATTTCAATGAACGTATTAGAATGATCATATCCGATAATTATACTATGTATCAATTTTTAGGAACCAAATAACAAAATAATCATCATATCGATGACTATAGATAAAAAATAAAAATTATACATAGCCAATACCAAAAATTAACATATATACCATGTATAAAAATTCATGTTGATGAATGGGAAACCATAGAACAGAAATATTATTGACAAATGAATATCAATTATGTACCTGAATAGAAATTATCACAGGTGAGTTTGTATTGGATCACCATATTTACAAACTATTATGTGTTAAAAACAATATAAAATAATCCATAATATATAAAATGTTACATATCTTAAATGGAAGTTTATGTAAAAAAAATTCCCTTACATATTTGGAGAAAAATACACAATTTCTATAATTACATATTCTAGGGAGAAAGTCAATTCATGAAACATATTTTGTTTATTGATGATCAAAAAATCATAAATCTTATGAAATACCTGATCTAACCACTATTATGTTTGAAAAATGAGGATAAAACATAAATCTATTTCTCAGATGAATTAATAATATTATCTGGATTCTAGGAATAATACAGATCTAGAACTATGTACCCTCAAGATGTTATTAATCAAATCTTAATTTTTTTTCAATTATTTTTCATGTTTTTTTATGATTTATATTTATGAATTAGATTTTTCATAATACATAAAAATTCTAAATAAGTTCTAATCCACAAAATTATTATTTTTTCTATTCTATACATTTTTGGAAAATAATAAATTATTATTTTTATGGAGTTATTTTGATGAAAATTCAGTTTAGATTGCTGGTGTTTTATTAATATGACATATTCAGATAAGACAACAAAAATATGAAATAATTTTTTGAGGGAATTTTTTTAATTTCTATGAAGAATATCATTGAAAAAAAAATATATTGTGAGAATCAACGAGTGTGACCTGTGCATGTATTTTTCCTGAACATTTTTTTTGTAACATTTCCATTCTTGGATGTCATAGTTGATACACACTAAATGATCACAACCAATTTTACCAAAATGATTATCATGGAGAATAACATTTAAATGTTATTGAGTTCTTACAAAATGAGGTCTAATAAATTTAGTAGCATTTTTCATATTCAAATATTAGTTAATAAAATGTTGATGACCTATATCTAAATGAAATGAATACTAAATGAAGTTGTGTTCGGAAACCAAGAGATATTATGTAGTGGTCAGTTAAAATAACATATATCTCAATGAAGTATAAATATTTATTGAATGTTATAGTGAAGATGATGAATAAGGATTTGACCATTAATTTTAGATTAGTTTGAGAGAGTATAAGTATTAAGTAAAAAAATGTATGATCTAGAGGGTGTCCTAGGGGTTTGAGACTTGAAAAGTGTAAAAATTAGGCCAAAAAGTGTGTAGTTCAAGTATCATTCCTGAATAATAATAATATATCCCTTGTCTATTCAATTAGTGTGGCCAGGAATTCTCTCAGATAGAGTCTATATATCCAACACCAAAAAGATTTTCAAAACATAGAGAGTACCGCCAATAGAACCTGTAGATTAGGCCTTTGGGACAGAGGAAAACACAAAAAAACAACACACTTTTTTAGATAGGGATGGTTTCCATGAAGTCTAGGTGGCCTGGATCCCACTTATAAAGAAGAAGATGCATGAATGGTTCACAGTATGGCCAACACTGTGGCCAAATCATACACCACCTCAAAATAGGAATATTCATAATTTCCCTCTAGGGATTAACTGACATTCCACCATATTTCTCACATACTCCTCATGTGATAACATGGGTGATAATGGAATCCTACATAAGACTCCAAGGGATGATTTTACATCAATTTCTAGGTTGTTGGATTTGCATTTCGTAAAAATCAATGATCCATGAAATTATTTGACTCTATATTCATCGATTTTTGGGAAGAGTGTTTGTATGTTGTTTTTTATCAATCATATTCTCTATGAAATTATTTTTCTAGGGTGTAATACATCTTCTATGGTGATTCCAATTTAGTTTGAATCATTTATTGTTTTGGATGAGTGGTTTTCTATGAACATGAGGTAGGTGTCCTCAATTCTTTTTTACATTGTCATGATATTTTATATGTGTATGTGGTTCGTCAATTGCAATAAATTTATTTTAATTTTTCATCAAGGACGTGGAAAGTGATTTGGTTCTATGTTTGAGCGGAGAAACTGTCAATTAAAAAAAATTAACTTTAAATGATTTGATATGGGCTTTATGGCTACCCATGGGGTATTAAATACCCTTCAATAGAGGGAATTGAATTTGTAAACATTGATATTAGAAAATTCTTAAAAATTTTTTGTGTGATGGATATGGGTTTTTTGGTGTAGTTAAAATTGGGATATTTTAATATTTTCTGGCTAGTTTTGAGAATTCTTATAAGTCTTTTGAAAATATTGAAATGATGTGATTTGGAATTTTACAAGGTTATGATTTTTTTAGAAGGTAAAGGATGTCATCAATATGGGTATCATTTTTAAAGGATGTGAATACATCATATTGAATTGAAAAAAGTGTATTCTTGAATTATTTCTGATGATTTTTTTAAATTGGGGTGTGTTCCCCCTTTCTAATGAATGTGAGTTATTTTTGAGTAGAAATGGTAGTAATTTCAAATGAAATTCTTGGGGTTTAGTTTTTTTCTTAAAATATAAATACCTATGTTTTAAAGAGTGTCTTCAAAATTATTTTAAATGAATATTTTTTTTTGTTTTATAACCTTATTTTGATTATGGGTTTGTTGGGAAATTGTAAAATGGATTGATACATTGGTAATAATGAAAATGGTTAATGAGTATGGTTCAAATTAATTAGTAGTATGTGTGGGGATAGGATTGAGGGTCCACTCCCAGGTCGTTCTAGGATGATTCCCTAGGAACACCAATATATTTTTTGATTTTGGATATCAGACTAAGGATCTCTACTCAAAATTTTATGACTGATGATACATGACTGGGTTGGGCTGGAATGATTCCTAAGGCCCTTCAGATTATTTGGGTGGATTGGGATGTTGGACTAAGGATCCTTACCCTTGGGTAATTCTGGTGGGATTCCCTCAGCCACAAATATTTTTAATGGATTTTGAGGTCATATTAAGGCTCTAGGCTCCCAATTTATGTACATTGTATGGGTACCTAGAATCGAGGTCAATGAAAATATGTTAAACATAATTTAATATTGAATTCACATATGTGTTAAATTGTGTAACCCTTAATATCAAGGCATAAGAACTTGGTGTGACTAAAGGTAAATCATTTGGGTAGTTGACCCAATGGAAACCTAACAGATAAAAATTGTCCTCTAATATGTTTGATTAATTATGGGACATATTCATTCTTTTCCCATACATTTTTCTTAAACATTCTTCTCAACATAAAATATTTTACAGACTAGTTACTACATTAGTCACCATTGGTCGTGGCTTACTGAGTTATACTCACACCAAGCTTAGGTTTTATTAGAACTAGGGTACCTGAGAATATTATACTTGTTTTCTAGTATATGATCAAGAAAGGGACCAATTGTATGGTTCATGCATGGGTTCATTGATTGAATAATGGGATTTTTGGATTGTTATGGTTCTTATGTTTGTGATTATGGTATTTTGGTAGTTTTGGGTCTGGAAATTTTTGTATGAATTCTAATCATGTAGTGTACTCATCATGCTATTATAAAATGGGCTAAATTTATACTTTGGGATTTATTTTTATTTTTTATTTTATGATTTAGATTGGTTATATTATTTTATAATTTTATTTTTCATTATGGTATTCCTACCATAAACAAGAATTGTCTCCCCAACATACCTCTAGAGACCTTAGTTGCATGTTAGTAGCCTCTCGTATATGGGGTAGTGATCTTAAGGTCATGTGGTGGCCTATGTGAATGAAATGGGTATAGAGGACAACATGTCATGAATGTTACAATGTGGTATAGGAGTTGTGGATTTTTGTCTTACTATTTTATATATGGTATAAAGGATAATAGATTATTATCAAGTCGTAGTAATGAGATCATTCTTGGTTTCTTTATTCACTACATATGAATGGAAAAACAACATAATAGTGGTGGGAAATCATGTTATATTTTGTTCAATTACTGATGGCTTATATTCCTACCTCATATGGCAATCTTGGTTGTGTTGTTATTGATTTATGACATTTTATTTCTTGTTCTAGTATATAATGCCAGGGTATTCAAGTTCATTCATCATGCAAGGAACATTAGATTCATATGTTATCCATACATTTCCAATGATGGATAGTTCTCCAGGAACCACATGTTAGTAGTGGACTTTTCATCATGTGTAATTTTCTAATCAATAATTCTTATAAATTTCTGTAATGAAATTATTTTTAAATTTGAATTTGAATAGAGGTAGTTATTTTTAAATTCTTGTTAATTAAAAATAATTGGAAATCATAAATATTTGGGGTTTTGAAAATGAAATTTGTGAGAAATAAAAATTCTCAGGTTTTTAAAATTGAAATTTTGATAAAATAAAAAAATAATGGAAACTATAGGGACTCTAATCAGAAGTATCCGTTGTATTTGATTTCACCTTATGTATTATTGGTTTGGTAAGTGAGATTTCCCACGTTTACGACATTGGATAAGATTCCTGAGGCTTATTGTGTTTTGATATAATGAAAGAGATATGTTCATGTTATACCCTAGGTAGTGTTGTGTTCATTGTCTCTTGAAATTATTTTCAGTAATATGATTGTGGTAACCATTTTGGGTTATGTCATGCGAGTTATTCAGTGATCCGGAAGGATGGAAACAAGTTTATGGGGACCCTTGAGGTTTTAATCATGTGATTTTTGTTTTGGAACTGAGATTGGGTGATTCTATTAGAGTTATGGTGTGTGTGTATGGGAATACTTGGTGTGAATAATATATTATGTGGTTTTGTTGGAGCATTAGACACATTTAGTGTTTGAATGAGGGAAGGATTGCTTCCCATGAGAAATGAGTTATTTGTGGTATGATGAGTTTGGATTAGTGATGGGGACATTAAACTTTTCATGGAATTGGTCTTGTGTATGGTGTGGATATTATATGATTTTTAAGGTGACCAATGAGTGAAGCCAGATAAGGTTTCCAGTGCATTTGAGGTCATGAGGCACATGTGGATGTTTTGGTCATTGACAGTGGAACACAAAGAATGGTGTCTAGTGTGTGTGTTATCCTAGAGTGCTAAGTGAAATGTTTAATTTTTTAAGATATGTGACTCATGATATGGGTATGAGTCAATCGTCTTTTGAAAATTGAGGGTAGTATCATGGGAGGATAGCCTAACAATGTAGGTGACTTTGGATACGAAGCATGGGTGGATTCATCTAAGGTGGAATTGATGAAAATTTATTTTTATTGAGTATTTGGTAAAATTTCATTTTTATTCCATGGTTTCTTTCTTCTGAGGAAACATATGTTTTTGCGATTGGTTGTAGGGTTGGATTTTAATGGTAGGATCATTTTGGTGTCTGACCCATTTGTTTTAATAATTATTAGTGGCGGATTTGATATTGATTTTGAGTATACTATAATTGGGTGATCGATGCATGGATTGAAATTTTCTATGTGAAGTGATACTCATAACGATGGATAATAACATATTTGGGCTTGTTTGTATGAATGGTTTGGGTTTTGGAGGATATGTTAATAATTCATTGGGGAAGATGATGGTGAATGACCGGGTTACATTGTAAAATGAGTAAATGGTCATTTTGGGAATGCTCGGGTGATGTATGAAATGTGTGATCTATAGTTAAGTTAGTGTTTGGTCATAAGAATGTGTGAGAAGATAGTGGATTTGATGGGGTCCAGATGTGGGCATGTGCTTTAAAGGTAGGATACTATTGGGGACGTGTAAATAGGGGGCTCAATATGATCTTCTGTTATTTATATGTGTGATCACAATGAATAAAATAGGTTATATATAAAACAATTGGGTTGGGGATCAATGTGGTGATCATTGTGTTTTCATGTAAAACACTAGGGGGTTTATGAATGAAATCTACTGTAAAATGGTTATAGTTCCATAATAACTATTGGTTCATGAATACTTGGTAAAGTGTCTTTATGTAGAGTTGGGTTTAATGGGAGATCCTACTTGAGTTGTGTGTGCAGAGTGTTAATGATATGGTGGCTGGAAAGAAACCCTCATACATTCTATACATTGATTTTCCCACATAGAGGTAGGTTACATAATTTATTTATAGATACAATGGGGTTTTCTGTGGATTTTTTTTCATACTTTCATCTAGAGATATCATGAACAAGATATTTACATCATTCAGGGTACACTAAGGGGATTATGGATTAACAGAAAGATACATATTTTTTTATATGGATGTGGGACCTCATGAATGTTATTCTCACATATTAGTATTAGGGGAGTGGGATGGTGGTCTGTAAACCATCAACTAATTATGAGATAGGTCCATAGGATAAACCAAATTTCAATTAATTACATGGGTTCTATTCATGGATGACATGAATGATTTTTGGGTGATTTTTTTTTCTCATGTAGAATCTGGATGTCCACAGTCATGTTTTAGGGATCATTTTTTGATATAATCATGAACCGTAGTGGATGGAGTTTCCTGAGGAAAGAAACGATAATGACACTACTAAGGTGGGGATCATTACATATGTCATGGATGTGTAATGAAAATTGGAGAGAATTTTTGGTGGAATCAGGGTCTCAATGATGAACCTGACAGGAAAATATTTTTGGCTTCTCAATAGAGCCCTTGTTGGCCTTGGATGTGGTAGTTGATATAAAATGTAATGGATTTGTGCACATGTTTATTCTAAGATATATCTAGGAATACAATTTAAGATTCATATATGGGAGATATAATCATGATTATAGTTTATGTCCATAGAGAATGTGTGTTATAACCTCATCAGATGTCAGTACAATGCCCAACTATTTTTGTTTTTTCGACTTGTTACATTCCATAAATGCGAAGATGTATTGATCATGTGAATTGGAGAAGGTTCAATTGTGAATCAGGCTTTTTTGGGATGATCTAGTTGGGTGTTTTCCATAGTCATGATATTTTATATGTGTATGTGGTTATTCCATCATACTACATGGTTACAATTTTTTTGGCTTTGGAAAAGGAAATTGATTTGGGCCTTAGTGTAAGTTGGAGTTGAATGGGAAATCACTATGATAGGAAAATTAAGAAAATTATTATGTTTTATGGTTTAATAGGTTTATCGATATGGTTAATAAGTGGAAAGTGAATTTTTTAATTCTACTTTTGTTAATTTACAGAATATTTTTAAAAGGTTTTAATGATATGTTTTGGACTTTGACCCAGTTCTGGTTTTAAAAGAATTCAAATTATGTTTTGAAAGTGTGTAATGTTTTAAATAGAGGTGGTGAAATCTATAAAAATTTTAGAATATGTATTCTTAAAATATCTCAAATGATGTCTGGAAATGAGGGATTGGATCCCCATTAAAATGACTATGTGTTAATTATTATTTGAAATTTGTGGAAAAGGGTATGAAAGTCGTGGGGCATGTCTTAGTTTCTAAAAGATGAAGAACTATGTTTTTATGGTTGAATTCACGATGATTTTAAATGAGTAATTTGTTCTGTGTAATATAATATGATATGGTTTTAGTTTTAATTGGAACCTTGGAAAATAAAATGATATATTGGTAGTTTTCTTAAATTTTTTATAAGGCATTTACAAATGACTCACTAGAATATTTGTGTGATTTTACTAAGGCTACACTCTATAGGATAAGAAAGACTAATTATCTATCTCCACTGATATATAATTCATGTAAGGATGTTATAATATGGATCTATACTCCTACATTATGGAATGAGTTTCATTGACTCCATTTATGTAAACTAATGATTCAATCTACTATAATGTTTTCGCTTTTTTTTGGTATTTGAATGAGGCTCCACACCATTGGGTTAGACAATATTGATTATATAAGAACCAATGATTATTATATGGTTTTAGAAGTCAAATTTATGCTATTGGATCCAAATGTGTGTACATGGTAAGGTTTCCAGGACTAATGCTCATAGGTATTTGGTTAAATAGAATTGAATAATGTATTACCATAGTTTCCAATGGTTGGTAATAGTTTATTTCATGGAATAGGCCCCCAGTGTGATCACAACATGCTTAAGTCATCCCATTGAAGACAAGGAGACATAATAGTTAGAAATGGATAATTTATAGGTTTAATTAATTGCGAAAAATTTTCCCTCCATTTCATTGTTTGTTTATTATAGTTGATTATATTTATAAACTCATATATAGAATGATTACTATTTTGGACAACATTGGTGGTGGAATACTAATTTGTATTCACACCCTACTCGGGCTGCCATGGAACTTCGATAACTGATCTAATGATACATGTTTTCTCTTCAAGATTTATGATATGGAATTTATGTATGGTTTATGCATGGTTTGTTTGGTTGGATCATGGGATGTCAAAACTGAAATGTGGCATAGGGTTGTGATTTCTATCTTTTGGAAGTTTGGGTTTATGACATTATTTGTATTATTTCCAAACATGTAGTGTGCACATAATACTATTATTTTGTGGTATTAGTGGTTACATTAGTGTTTTATTTTAAATTATACATTTTAGTTTCAAAATTGTACTTTTATTTGTATATTTTTTTAATATGGTATTTATCTGATAAGAGGGAGTTGTCTCTGTAACATAGCTCTATAGACCCATGCTCTTTATTATTAGAATCCGACATATAGGATTGCATGCTAATGTTCATGTGTTGACCTATCATAAGAAATTATATATATTGGATATTGGGAAGCTAAGGTTACAATGTATATCCAAATACACACTTTGATAAAGAAATTTTACAATAACATTCTTAGAAAATCTATCCATCAGTGAATGTTATTACATACAAGGGTTGAGCATTCAGAAATATGATTAGTTTTTTGATATAATAGAACATAGGACCCCATCATGTGAGATATCTCGGTTAAAAAAATATATTGGATAATTGTGAAGATCAACTATGATGTCGACATTGTTTCATTGATTCTTGAAATACCATCTGAAATTAAAATACTCTACTATAATGATAATGATATCTACATTATGTATGTTGTGACAATACTGATCTATTCAAAGATTTACTTTCAAGGTGGAGATATAAAGAAACCCTTTCAAATTAGAGGTGTGAATCTATATAACCTGTGAAACTTATGGTGTATATGGAGATCACTATGCAAATTAGTGAGTATCATGTGAAGCTTATGAATAATTATAGTGAGTGGATAACATGAGAAGTCTTAGGAGAAGTTAGAAATTGGTAGTGTGACCTAGATGATACCAGATCAATACGTCACTATTAAGGATATGGAGTGTGAAGAACTCTTTACCTCTAAGTGGTGAAATTTGATTATAATCGAAAATTTTTATTGGGAACATAAACATCCTATGAATGGATTATTTTTTTAAAATAATGCATTTAAATTCATACCTTATCATACCTTTATTTACATAATTATTCTGGGAAGGTTGTTAGATACAAGACTATGTAGATTGAGAATTATCCAGTAATATAGGTTTAATTAAAATGTAATGATTCATAAATTTTTTAGGTGACCATTGATTCACCCCTCCACTCTCAATGGTCCATTGATCGTGTCGAAACCAAAAAATAAAAAAGATAGAATACTATGGGTTAGAATAAGTAAATTTTTAACCATATGAATGATTTTTAGGAAATAAAAATTTATCATTATGTTATATTAATGTCATCAATATAAATAATAAAAAAAAATATCACCCCCTATTCGATTCATAATTTCATGTAATATCATATTATATTCACTTCAACTTCCTAATGGGAAAACATTTAATCCTATTTAATTGAATTCCATGCCATGATCTCCATTAGAATCCATATCAAGAGAAATCAATAGGGGATAAAAAAATGAAGTGGGGAAGAGACTGGAATTATACACACCCACATTAATTCATATCTAAACTATAATTATTTCTTATATAATAAATAACGAATTTTATTCAAATAGATCCATAATTACCTACATGAATCAAATCAATCACACCATGGGCAGAGGAAGTCATATACATGGATTCATTTTAAAATACCCTGAATGGTAAATTCCACCACTTCTATGAAAAAAACTAGTTTGAGTTAAAAATTTCTATATGTATATTTAATATACAACATTGAAATAACCAAACAATTTTGGTTTCTAACATTAAAAAGAAATCAATCCACAATAAAAAATCCATAAAGGTATCTTAAAATATATTTAATACCCATCTAATATTATTTAGTAATATAAGAATAGTGACTAAACTATTTATTTATAGAAAATGAAATATTTGGCTTTGTATTATTCTCATCTTACATTATAGTACCTATATAACTTAGATATAGTAATTTTGGAGAAATTATATTTTTCATTAATCAAACATTGTTTAAAATTTTATTTTGCATGATTAGGATATTTTAAAACTTTTAATGGACTTAGTAAATAATATATTTCAATATATAACCTTTATATGAAAACTTCAATTTACCATTATTGATGAGAAGACTACAGGTCTTAATAATGTTCAAATTTAATTTTTGATAGGTTATTTAATTATCAACAATTTTAATTTGAAATTTATTCAATAAATATTATACTTTTAATGTTATGAATGAGATCTAATAGTACTAAAATCATCAACATATACTACAATGATAAGAAAATAAATTATACTATTACTTATTAACACAAATAAAAAAATATGATTATTTTTAAAACACACTTTTAGAAAATATTCCCTCATAAAATTATACAATATACTCCATAACATAATTAATTTATATAATTATTTATTTCATAAAATTTATAATTTTTTTGTGATCCTGAATAGTTTGAAGACATTTTACACCCTTTTGGATTTTCATGCAAATATTTTCTATGTTTCATTATTTTAATGTAATCATTACATCCATCAGTTATATTTCATGATGTCTATGTTGGAAAAAAATCATGAGATACCAAATGGTTATAACATCCAATAAAATAGATTATCTTCAACATAATGAATCATGAGTCATTATGATAGACCTTGAGAAAATAGTCCTGATTTATATATCACAATATTATTATTTTCGTTCTTCTTTCTCCAAAATTACAATTTATAAAATTTAGGATTAATCCCTTCTAGGATTGTATAATTTTACCCAAAAATTTAAATTTATAATGTAATATTAGTAAGGATTTGATTAAAATAATCTATTTGTCACAATATTGTCTACCAGGATTCCCATTATAAAATTTATTTTCTTAATCATCATTAATTGTTTTGAGTTTCACATTTTTTGAAAAAAATTTATAGATAATGGTCTCCAATAAATTACATCATGTTATACTGTTATTATGATTTATAAAAATATATTCTCGATCATGATCATGTTATTATTTTATATCATTTTCTAGATGAATTTTTTATTAATAAAATTCCCATTATCCTTATATATATTAATTTCTTCAAAAAACATGATATTTTTTATATTCTTTAATTTAGATTCTTTTCCTTTGAACCATATTAGTTTTCTTTCATACAATAATGATTAAAATAATTTATGATAGCAATATTAGATTTAATATCATTGTATTATGTTTTTTACTTTTGTATTTACAAATAATATTTCTAATTTTTTAGAATATTTTTATTTATTTAATGCATTAAAAATTATATTTTTAAATTATATATTTTAAAATATTTGTGAATTCAATTTTTCTCAAAATATTATGAGGGTTACGATGAAATAAAATAGTTTTATCGATTATATTTATTTTTATAATGATTTATTTAACCATTCATTATCAAAAATAATATTTTTAAAAATATTTGATATATAAATGATTTTTATAAATATATCTCTTATAATTATATCAATATATTTAATATTTTTATCAATTATTTTAATTTTTAGTTAAAAATATATTTATATGCAGTAGATATAAAAAAACACACAAAATAAATTAGAAACCATAAAACCACAACCATACCTAAAAATACATCTTAGAAAAGAAAATAAACAGAATGTTGTTAAGCTTCTTTTGATACAAAAAGATAAAAACCAAATGATATTAATATTTAAATATTTGGAAAATGATAAAAAGAAAATTTCAAGGGGGGATATTCAAGATAATATTATGGTATTATTTGATATAGTGCCATTTCATGACAATGTTCATGTACCCACGTAAAAATGGGAAATTATCTTTTAGTATTGTCTCTTGAAATAAATAGTAAATACCATTATAGAAATTTTATCTATAAAATTCTAAGTTTTATAATTATCTAGAAGATTTTAAATAATTATTTTAACTGATATAAAATATTTATTAATACGAAGTAATGAATATTCACTATAATTATCTAGATAAAAATGATTTATTTATTTATTTTTTAATTATGTCATTAATATTGTTATATCGTAAAAAAAATTAAAAAAAATTAATGTTGTAAGTAGATAATAATAACAGAGGTGACCATTTATTATATGCATCAAATAATATTATGAAATATAAAAATGTTCTAAAAAGAGTATGAATTAGGTTACATATAATATCCTGAATTCAATTTTAAGGTCTTGGGGATTCGATATCAAATTTTAATAGTAAAGGTATAATAATAAATTTTCAATGAAAATAATATGATTATGAAAAACCATTCGTAGTAAGAGACATTTTATCAAAAAATGAATGGAAAATCAAACATTTAGTAATGTTTTTATAAATATTGATCATGGATGACCCAAATGGTTTTTCATTCTAATATATTCTTTTTAGTTGTTAAAATATTTGTTTACCATATTCGATTTGATTTTACATAAATTTACATTGTATAACCAATAAAGATGTCGTGAAATTGTCCCTTGAACAAATTTTTGTTCATTATTATATATTATTATACATTTAAATTAAGAACCTATTTTATCAATTATATTGATTTGATATCCATTTTATGGAATTTGTTTAATGATTTTATATTTCCTTTTTTTATAAGAGAATTCAATTTATTATTTAGTGAAATTTGTGTAAGAACATGTACATATGTATATATATATATATATATATATTCTCATCTATAGACTTCAATTATTTTCAAACAATTGGTAATGATACTTATATGAGAACCTTCCATTTTATGATTGGTAAAAAAATCATTCAATTTAAGAATTGTGTACATCTTGAACTATCAGAGAGTAAGAAATATACATCATGTAAATTAAATTTTATAGACTAAATTATAACATCCATTTCATTTTAAACATATAAGACATACATATAAGAAATAAAATTTAATGAATTTTTAATATCATGAAATAGTTATTTATAAGCCTTACATATCAATAATATTTTCCCTATATACTCAATATGCTTAAGGATTACAAAGTAAAAAGAGATGTGAAAAATCTATTATATCATCATCCAAATTCATGTATAGTTCAGAAAATTATTATTCATTAATCTTTTACTTCAAATTGGCTTATTATAGATAAATAACCAAAAATACTTTGATTTATGATATGTGCATGACTAGATCCCCTTCATGCCACAGTGAAGGCATTCTCTTTCATCATTCTGTATATTTTTTAGTTATGGTTGACATTATTTTTCTACTTATGGTGTTTCTCTTCACCCTTTTTATTGGGTGTAAGACCACATTGAGAATATTATTTTATTCAAACTCATCTAGATTGATTACTTATATGACCACAATAATAAGTAGTCACTATAATGTTAAGGAATAGATAAATACAAGTTGTTTGATATTCATGATTTCACATTTGGAGATCATTATTTTGTTCATCAATAACAACGAAAGGGTGGAATTTTTAATAGATTATAAGGAATTATTTTTTATATTATTGTTCCAAAATATCATTCCATTAATGAATGGTATAATTTTTTTATTTCATATCAATGTAAAAATCAGTTTCTCTACAATATTTCAATTTCCACTATGGTCACATATATGCCAAAGCTATATTTTTTGTCAATTAGAAGAATGAAATGAATAATATTGAATGAAATCATAAAATCATAGAGTGGTGGTTGATGGATTTCATATCAATTTAAATGAATATATAGGATTTGGATAAAAATTTATCGATAATTATGTTAATGGATATGATTAGTTGGCTATATGAATATATGTTATAGAAGAACAATTTGTTGATTTTTGAGCTAGTACTACAGTGTCAATTTAGATAATAATTTATGGAGTGTGGCTATATACATAATTTTCAATGTAATAGATGATAATATAAAAGGATTAGATGTTGAATCTAGGCTAATGATCTTGTAGATATATGATTAAATTTTTTCAAAAAGGTTCGAAATCTAAGAGAAACCTAATCTAGATATAGAGAAACCAATCATGGTGTAATTATCTTGTTGGTTGTGGAAATTTGTGTTTAGTTTATCTTAGATGATGGTATTAGATGGATAAAGGAATATCTAGAAATAGAAGGTTTGTAGAGATCACTAAAATACTCTAAATGAGTATTTATATTCTATTATGGGTCTTGGAAACATGATTTGGGTGTTATGAATTGTTTTTTATAATACCCAAAATTTTTAATAGATGTAAAAAGGCTTATTTTCAATCCATAATCATTAATGTATTGATATAATTAATGTATAGAGTAATCTAGATTATTCTGTAATATTTTTTTTAATATTGAAAATTAAAATGTCTCTGAGTGTATGAATTCAAATTGTAAGGTAATGACTTCATTTTTTGGACATGATAATTTTCATGTCAAGATGAATGTTTGAATTTGTTTTCTAAGAGTATTAATTTTTAATTACCAAAACGTGAATTTCACTATCAACTATATGAATTTAAGGATTGAAATATTACTTTGAGAATGCATAATTAAGACATTGAAAATAGAGTATGGTTTTTTTGCGTATGAATTATTGATTCCTAGTTTGACTATACACAAAAATATTAAGACATGAATTTCAAATGATAGGGAGAATATTTTATTCATAGAACATTTATTAGATGTTATTATGAATTTATGTGGAACATAAAATAATTATAATGATGTAAATATTACTTTATAACTTATATGTTTTTAATAAATTTATGATAAAATTAAGATATTCCATTATTCATGATTCTGAAGTACAAATAATTTTCTATGAATTTTTATTTTATCATGATCCAAATTTCAGGAATCATTGATTTTATTTAATATTAGTATGAGTTGAAGATGTTTGTATATGATGGATGATTAACTTAGTTATTAATAACAACATATATATTATTGAGTTGATTCATTTCATATTAATCTACTTCTTAATCATTATGGTCCATGATAAATGAGTAAGTAATGGGAACAACATAAAGATTGATTCAAATGAGATAAAAGCGGACTGATTTATATATATGAGAATTTATTTATCTTGAAAATAATAACCTCTAGATTTTATAAATATGAACATATGAAATCTATCAATTCATGTGATTTTATTGAGTATAATTAAATATGACATGAATCATTGTGATTCAGGATGAAAAAGATGAATTTTTAGACTATCTACTAGTTGGTGTGTACAGGAAAACTGAGTTATATACTACTTCACATGAAATCTCTCAAACTGTAATTAGATTTCCTTTTGAAAATATAAAATTTCTCTTTTACCAACCAATTTTAAATGAATTATTTCAGTTTCTACCACAATATTTTTGAGAGAAAAAATGAAAATACTTATATATAGAAATTAAGAGTTATATTTTACTATATAAAAAATGAGATAAATGATGAAAAATGTATTGTGATAATTCTAGATGTGATATTAGTTTAATTAATAAAACAGAATATTGGACACTACCATGCATAATAACTTTAAGAAACGAGGGGAAATAGAGATAGTGGGTTTCAATATAAACTTGCATGACATTAATTTTTCATTCATGCATTTCCCATTATATTTTCTCTTCTGTAAATTGGGAAATTGTCAAAATAATGTATGTGCCCACTAGTATAGTGGTACAAACAATTGAAAAAATAATTATATGGTTGTAGAAAAAGGTTTCTTAGATGTGTTGTTGAGTTGATAGAGAATAATTATTTTTGAAGTATATGTGTTAGAATCTAATACCATTTTTCGGGGAACAACCAATATTGTATCAAAGAAGAAGAGAAAAATAATATTTTGAACTGAATATGGAGAATAGATTCAATCAAATATAGTAGATAAAAGAAATACCTATATAAATATACATTTTATGATGAAATGTATGTTTGATTATATGGGTTTCAATTTCCATTAAATATTTCAAGAAGCTATTTTATTCATTTTTACTATGTATGTATGATTTAAGGGGGATACATTCTTAAATATTGAGTTGAGAGTTTTCATAAATAATATTTTTAATGTGTACATAATTTTTGTAGATTGTTAACAGTGAGTTACATAATAAGTTATTTAATACATTAAGTGATTCAATGAATCTATATTATTGAAGAGGGATATTAGTTTTGTACATTTATTGTGGTCTCTATATATCTTTGTGATGTAATTAAAGACAATTAATAAAAGAATAACAACTAATTGGATTCTCATAAGAAGAATTGTTTTGAGATGATTCATTTGATCCCTTGTGTTCTATAATTATCCGATACATGATTATTATTTTGATAATATTTATTGGATTATACCCTAATGAGACACTATATCAATGATGATAATATTTATAGTTGAAATTTATGATTTGTGTATCTCAATCATAGTATAATATATGTTTCATAAGAGTATCTGAACCCAATAAAAATACATCTTCCAGATTTTAATTTTTAGGATTCTCTGTTTACAGAATTATAATTTTTTAAACAAGATTATATAAATATGTATTAAATAAAAATATATATTAATTGTAAAAAACAGTTAAAATGTTATTTTAATAAATTATAATATAAAAAAAACATACTACACCTGATTCACCACCTATTAGGTGTGTATGTAAAGCCCCACTATCAATAATAGTTGGTATAATGGAATAGTTTTTCTCTTGTTAGATATACATTATTATATTACAACTGATATTAACAAATAGGGTATATTTGATTGAATTTTTTTTCATGCCTAGATGTTTTCACAAGATTATATGAAATGTATATTTTAAATGGATATTCTTGGGATGGAAAAATCTGATTACATACCTATTAAATTATAATTTGATGTTTCTATCAAGACTCATTAAATAAAAAGTAGAAAAAATGCAATAAAATATAGATCCCAATGAATAAAAAAGAAGAATCAGTATCCAATGGTAGTTATTGTTATATAAGTATTGATAAATATTCTAAATATTATTCCTCTACTGAGTCATGTTCAATCAATGAAGAATATGTTTTCAATTAATAAATTATTTATTTATACTATGAAATGAAACATTAAATCAATATGTATCCAATTAATGTTTTTAAGTTTATATTTAATTATATCATTGGGTTTCATTATGACAATTCATAGCTAGTAAGATAGGTTTATGTTTTAAATGATTATTTAGCTAAAAATTTGTGTTATTGAAATATCATCATATGAATTATAAAGTATAAAGAATAACATTTCATACTATATAATGATATATTTTATGTGGTTGATGTAGGATTTTATAGAGTTATTTTTTATAATATTTTCATTACTAATTTTTTTGGGAAAGTGATTCATGTGTTTCTTAATATTTATAAAATATCAATACATGTCAAAAATATATTACAAAAAAGAATATTTTTTGAAAGACAATGATGGCCAATTGTACGAGATAAGTAAAATTCGTGATGGTTAAATATAGACTCTGAATGAGTAATAATGTTATTTATTTAACTATATTTTGATTGAGAAGAGTAAATAAGTTTCAAATGTATGTTTCCTGATGTAAAAGTTAGAAATTTTGTATTCACAAAAGTTGGTAATTGTCATACAACTAACAAGTACAATGCATCCAAAAAAAATATCTCAAAATATTATTTCCAAAATATTGAATCATTGTTGTTACCAAATGGGATTGATTTATTATATTTAAATATAAACATAAATCTCATTAATAAATGAATCCAAAAACCCATGTGAATTTCTTTCTAATAATTCTATTTTATCTGGGTGTACATATCACAAAGTAAACAAATTGTAAAAATTTTGAAGGATAAAAATTACAATAAATTTACCACATCCTCAAGGGAGAATTTAACAATGTTTATGAAATGAATATCATAAAATAGAGCCAAAAAATATATAGTTTTTAATTAGATATAGCATGATTATGAACCTATAATTACTTCCCCAAAATAAAAAAAAAATCAACGGTTTTTAGGCAATAAATATTTGTGTTTAATGTAATGGAATATTATTATTGACTATTAGTATAATATATTAGTAACTGGAATATAGAGAAGACCTAAATAATCGAAGATTATTGATGAAATCAGAAGTAAATATTCTATACATATATATAAGTTATAGAATAAGAAAAAACTATCCAAAAATTGATATTGGAATACGTTGACAACTTCTATGAGATTTTAAAAATATTTGGACACTATTATGAAACTGTTTGGTATTTACCACACCCAAATTGTTTTGATAATTATAAATGAAGGAAACAATGGTAGACAGAACAAATAGAGGAAATAATGCCTACCATCGTATTATAATATGAAAAGAGGAATGATAAATAGATCATACCCATGAATTAAATGAAGAAAGATGAAAAGGATTTCATTCGCGAAAAGGGAATATGTTTCAAATGCGGGTTTTTATTCTAAATTATGGACCATTATAAATGAACCTAAATATCAATGTGTAACAAAGTAATTTAGAATCTGAAAATGATAAATCTAAGAGTGAGATGAATAGATTGATATGTTTGTTTGCATTGCAGAAGAAGAGATTGGATAGTACCCCAAGAAGGGTAACCATATATTAAAAATGAAGAGTTTGGAAATAGGTCAGTCATAGTTATTTTTGATGTATGTCATTGATACTATGTAAAAATATCCGATAAGATAACAAAAGTAAGATTTCACGTACTATATGTTCTAAAAAGGTCGTTATGAAGATAGATTAATCACACGTGGAGAAGAATAATCATATATCAAAAGTGTGTAAATCCATATGATAATATTAGTTCAAAAAGTCCATGAAGAAGTAGTATTCAATAAAGAAACAAATAATATTTCATACTAGTCTTGAGAATCATATTTCAACTATGAGGATGTTTGGAAAATGAAATAATCCTTGGTTTTTCTATGGTTTATAGATATAAAAAACCAAGAGTGGTGATATAGTCAAGAACTCTAGTCCATTTGTATCTTAAAATAAAGGGGTTTATAGCTTAATTGAATATTATAAAAGACATTTCTCATTTTTAATTGAGGAGGAGAAACAACATTATTCCCATATATTGAATGAAATTCATCATGTAAGGGAATAAATAATGTTTTTATTGAATAAGAGACAAATTATGAATGTTGTGATTTCAATATTTATATAGAAATAAATTTATCAAGGAATTTCATAGTTGTATTGATCTCAATATTAATATAATTCTCTAACTGATATGATATATGATTATAATCAACCATTTTGAAGTATGAAAATCATACCGAAAGGGGGGATATCAAAATGTGAGATGATACTATAGATTTAATATTCATAAGTAAATAAAAAATTCTATATAATACTGAATAACCGAAAAAGTATATGTATTATTTTCATATTTTCATATTATTTTTGGTTTATGTTTTATATATATATCAAGTGGAGTGAAAATCTGAAAAAATATTGGATCACAATCAACTTCACTTGAAATGTCTTGATGCATTTTGTAATGTTGACTCGAGGATAATAATAAATCATACAAGGTTGTTTTGATGAGCCACAATGAGATGAATGGTTTATTTAGGGTGATATTAAGCAATATATAAGGGTATATTCATAATTTAAATTTCCCACTCATAGTTATACACAAGGTAATGCAATGTAGACTTATATTTGGTTAGCTAATGACCCCTTTATAAGAGATAATTTTTTTCCACCCTTATATAATGATTTGAAATATACCCAATTGAAAAGAAAAATAACAAGGCGATAATAAGTTTTATAAAAATAAAATAGTTATTTTGGGAGGATAAAAAACCTCTATCACACTCATTATGTAAATTATGGGAAGAAAAACAATCCCTTTTCCATTATTGTCAATTATGGTAGGGATTTATTTGATCTAATTTATTAATATGTTTAGAAATAAGAAAAAATTCCCAGGGGACACTGAAGTAACCTCTGCGTTGATTCTGTATCATTTATAAATTTATTTGTAGAATAATTTTCAACAAATTCAATAAAATTTTGAGTAATTGCTGAATGATTGAGTATACACCTGAAATAATATAAATATATTATCCATTAATTGATTGGTACTGAATTTTATTTTCCTGTATAGATGAATTAAAAAATTCAAATAGAAGCACACATATCTGATGATTTTTGTGCGAGTCCTCAAGTCTCAAGACACATTTTGGGTAATTATTTTCCACATCTTATTACAATTTGACTACAAAAATAGTGAATTGATATGTTTTAGCTACTAAATCTATTTTGGACATCTTGTGAAGCTATGGGTAATGTGACCCAAAATTTTTTAATGTATGGGAGGAATTTATCTAGATGTTGAAGAAAATATAAAGGGAATAATTAGTAATTTGGATACTAAATTTTGGGTTTTATTTAATTTGTGTGATGATTTTTGACAACTGAAGTGAATGATAAAAATATAGTGGATGTAGAGTTTAATGAAACACTCTACTTGAATATCAACATTCATCCAAGCGAATAGGAAAATTTCTAAATAGGTTTTTATTTTTGTTATAATATCTATAATCATTTTAAGTATATCTAAGATGATTATAAATCCTTGAGATGGCTCAATGTTGATTTAAATATGTTATAGAGTAAACATAAAAATTATAAAATTACGGGTGTGTTGTTGGAATGTTTCATATGTCTATAAGATTATTGATTTACAGTGTTGGCATAAGACTTTTTGTGCTAGGTTTATGAAATTCCATGCTATAATATTGATATAACTTTTATAATATTTATATGACATTATAATTCCCAATATATGAAATTTTCAACCAAGAATATGTATTTAACTACTGATATATGACATTGATACATCAGAATTAGGCTTCTGTAAATGAAATATGACTTTTCAATTTATGACTTAATTAATCAACATGTTACTCAACAAGGAAATCATATAACAATATATTAATATAAAATATAGAATCTTATGTGTATATGGAATTTAATGGAAGTCTATAATTCATTATATGGGGTGATTATGACTTCTTAGAAAATTTATATGACTTCAACTTGTAAAAAAATATTATTTCTTTTGAAATTGAGAAGGAATAAAATTTTTGAATTCTAAATTGTAAATCATTTTTAATGAATCATTTTTGGATAAGTCATTTTTAAAAAATATTATATATATAATTATATACGATACTAGCATGTTGAATATTTAATTTTATGGATTTGTAAAAGAATTTTCCAAATTAATGTAAATACTTTTGAGATAATTCATGGATTGCTCATCATTGTGATATAAGATAAGTGTGTATGTTATAAGATGATCTTCTTGATTATTTAATGGAGATCTAATATCACTTATATAGAATCCCCAAAATTTATATTCCATGAATGGAACGACTTATAGATTTGAAAAATTTATATAAATACATCTATCAATTATCATTTCTTGTATTGTGAATTAGTGGAAATAAATATTACAAAAAATAGTACCATTCAAGTTGAGAAAGTGGATAATGAGGTATACCAACTAGTTTGTTTGTATATATTCACATTGATGCAAGTACTAGTTTCCATGGAATTTCTCTCACTACAAGATGAGTTCTTTTTAACAAGTTACTACTCTATTTTTATAATCATATGTAATGATTTATTATTGTTGTTAGTGGAAATATTTTGAGAATAATGAAAATAATTCAATTGTAGAGAAGAAATATTTTAATTTGCCTGATAAAAAAATGAGAAGGAACAAGACAAGGTAAATTTGGAAATACTATTTATTATACTAGTTTAAATTCAAAAGGGGGAGTATGGGAAAACTACCATGTGTCGTAGTTTGTAAAATAGATTATTTTTGGAGATCATGGTGGTGTGAGTTGGAATTCAGGTAATTTATTTTTTACTCATCCACACCCTTATATATTTATATTTTTGAAAATTCATAAAATCCAAAAAAAATTAATTTCACACTACTAGAGTGATCTTTATAATATATATATATATATATATATGTGTGTGTGTGTGTGTGTTTTTCACATGGTGTCTTGAAATTGTGAGTGATTTGAGAGAGAAAATTCTTCTCAGTGGAAAAGAAGGGGGATCTAGTACAACATTATGAAAAACAGTATCTTGTGAATCATAGGTGGAGAGAAGAAGATGATTATGAAGTAAAACTACTGAATATATTAGAGTTGAATAGAAGAGATTAGAAATAGACCTATCAGAATATATAAATGTTATGAACAAGTTAAGACCCGAGTTTCATAATTTCAATCAGTAGGAATTATTTGAGATGCTATGTTAATCATTTTCACTAATTGGAATATATTTTTTAGGGTTGAATTATTAAATACTGATTTTAGAGTATCTAGCAATAATATTCTAAAAGAAATAAGCATAAAGTTAGGTAATAAAAGGCCATGTTTCATGAAAATTCACGGTTACCTGAAATCATTTCATGTTTCTCTATTATTGAGGAGAGAAATCATTTTTTGATGTTTTGACATCCTTGGATAGCTTGGTTAACTACTTCAAGAGGGGGAATGGAACTGATATCAAATTGGTGGATTGCCAATTTGAAAATGTGTAGTGTGAGTGAATCTTTGATCAATTGTGTATTCTATTTATCCCTCAGTTAATTTATATGGTTATAGTGCTTACAATATTGTACTTGGATGAACCAATGTAAATTTGATGGTATCATTTATAGTGGTAGATTTGTGACATGGACATCCAATGTACAACAAGTAGTATGTTTCCTTATTGTTTTTGAACCATTAAAAACACACATTTCATACTTTAGTTTCTATAATAACCTACATGATGGTATATTCTATGTTATACATGAAAATATCCATCATTTTTAACTGATTGAAGAGGTTAAATGTCCAAAGGGTTTAAAAGTATAAAATCCAAATTTTGAATTTGGTAAAAAATGATCCCACCCAGTGTATCTACATCCACCAAAAGATATTAATGGTTATTTCATATTAAAAATTGAGGAGTTATATTAACTCACTAATTAATAATCTTGGAGTCATATATAATAAGATTCATACAATGATTTTGGTTTTATTAAAATTTATGAGTGATCACATAGATGATTTAGGATTTTATATAACAAAATAAGATCATTTTCTATAATTTACTCATTATATAAGTCATAAATGAGGTTTTGGTGAAGGAATAATAGGGTTCTATCATGATTTTATGTTGACTCATAATTTCTAAATTTTATTACCTTTCCATGGTGGTTTTTATTTATATTAATTTGGATATCCAAAATCCAAAATAAGTAGATTCATATAAAAATATTAAGGGGGTAGAGAACCAAGCATTATAATATTCACCACTAAAAATTTCAATTGGTACTATAGTACTAACATTACACAAAATAATTATACACATGATGATAATGTTTTGGGAATCAAATTCAATATTGGTAAAATACATGAGGAACTGTAATATTAGAAATGTGTGATCGATCATTGGTGAATAATCTATGGGTGAAAAATTCAGGATGTAATGAACAAGAAACATAAATAGGGAAGGATCTTGGTCAATTTTCGTGTCGATCACGATTCATTGCATTTATAATGACAATAAAAGAATTATCTTTCATGATGAAGTTCTTTCAAATAATCCCCACAAATAAAATAAACCAACAATATTAAAATTCCATAAATCAATACATTCCTCCATTTTTTTCTATTCATCATAGAAACATAGAACATGACATAAAATAATAAAAAAATGAATCCCACCGTGATTTGGATCAAATGGAAATGAAGAATGATTCTTAATCATTTTCACTTATGAGATCCCTCAATTATGTCTCTGGAAAACCATTGATCCATTATTATATCTAATTTCATATAAGTGAGATCCACCCACACTATATCTAAGGGATATAAAACGGCTCCATTTCTATGTTTCTAAAATTGATATTTCGTCAGGATTGTCTACATAAAGGCATGTTATATTTTACATCAATGGAATTGCCATAAATTAATTCAATAAATTATTTTATTTATTCTCCATCCATGATTAATTTTCTATAATTATCCTATGCTGACCATGGTTATATCAAACCTAGTTTAAACAAATAATTTAAAAATCAGTGGTGAACTCAAATTTTTGATATGTGAATCATTTATAATTTATTAATCAATTTTAAGAAAAATGCTTGGATGTTATAATTAATATATATAATATATTTCAAACATTTATTATGGGCACACCGAGCCTTAGAATCACTTTCCATCTTAGTGCATGGTATCGATGATAATCCATATAATATTAGCAAAAAATACATGGATATTTTGACTCATTACATTCTCCCTAGCATGGGGATTTACATCCTGAAAAAAAAATAAGGTATACCAAAATAGATGTGTGTATTGAGAAAAAATAAAAGCCTCCTGCCCCAAAATGCACTCATGGAGATTCCCATGGTTCCACTGAACAGGACCTAAAGGAATTGATTTACAAAAAATGATTCTCTCATGTCAATCCTTGATCTCAACCTGGTACCCATCAAAGGTATCTCCATTCCTCAATGTCCAACATTCCCCAGTTGATAATGTTAGATATGTCATCAACATAATTCCTCAACTGCAACAGGTGTGAGAGGTCATGTACCCAATCTAAAAATGGTGGTAGAACTAAGTAGAACACCACCATTCCAACTCTACGATGTATATAGAAAAGTAAATTTAAACTTGAATATATCTTAATAGCCTAACCTAATATCTCTATTTCATGTCGTGGTGAATCCCATAGAAACACATGGTATCCTTCCTTGAACTATAAACGACTTCTTCATTAATCCACATAAAACATATTTAGATCTATGTAGTCTTTATCCACTCCTATATGATATGAACCTTATTGGTAGTTCATCACATCAACTCTGGCCCCATGAGTGCTGACTGTCCTAGGTTAGTCCAACAAAGTGTTGACTTGAATGGACACCCGTACAAATCCTTAAAATTTTCTATACCAATGGTGGAATTTTGTGGTTGTTGTATTAAAAATAAGTAGTGGTAGGTGATCCTTTCGAAAGTGGAAATAATGAAAAATTCCAGATCACAGTATCTCCTCCATAACCTAAATGGTTCACTCTGTATGGCCATCATATGGGGGTGAGTCGCTATACTCAAGCATAAATGAGTTCCATACTCCTCATGAAATTCCTTCAAAAACCAAGAAGTGAAGGTCGAATTAGGATAAAAAACAATCCTTGATGTAACCCAATTGAGTCAGGCTATATTCTTCGCACAACGATATTCATTCTCTCAACCAAACTGTGGTTCTGATTAGCTAGGAAGCATCCCGACATGGTGATTTGTTCTAAAATAACCTAAATAGAATCATGTGCTATATAAATATGTGGTACTCCTTTCAGAAACTCTATGGATATCCCATTACAATTCCACTATTGAACCCAACGGTGTTGAGCTAGACATGTTGTTAAATAGTTCCCATCCTTCCCCTTTTTACAAGTAAGTCATATAGAGACAAAATCTACAAATGTGATTATTATTATTGGCCACTAAAACTAATTCTAGATGTATGGGTACATATATACCACACATGGAGACTCTACCAAAGGATATGTATGATACTATCATAGAACATCCTCCCAAAAAATCACTATTACCATCATACATCACATGAAAAGAACAAAAACCTCCCAACTATTAGAAAACCCATCAAGAGTATGTCCAATGGTTATTTAAGTACATATGTTATCATAGTATACATTCCAAAGAAATACATCCCTAAATCAAGGCAAGAGTGGAGGGTGACATCCCTCAAATAGGGGTAAAATTCTCCATTTTCATCAATGAATTATTGCTACAATGAGGACAACTACTGTAATTTCTTTTTTGACAACCATATACCAGATCTCTTTATAAGAACTTCTTCTACCACATTCCCCATCCTAGGAGTATATAAACTATAAAACATAATACTAGAGGAACTAATTCAATTTCTTGTGTTGCATGTTATAATCATTCTATGAGAAGATTTAATTTATACTATTGTGATTATAATTTTGGAAAAACTGATCACCTATAAGTTAGTGTCGCCATATCTTTAGTGGGAATACAAATGATACTAACTCAAGATCACTTGCTAGGTATTTGTACTCATGTGGTATTACCTGATGATAAGCATAAGAAATCACAATGTTCCTCTACAACAAAACAGAACAAAGCCCACATCTTGATTCATCACATATCACTATGTACTCAAAACCCTGAACTTGAAATCTTAAGATTGCTACGAATTTCTATGTCTACCTCAACTACTATTAATTCGACCAGAAACACCTTATCTACATGAAAGACATCCCCTTTCAGGTCAAATATATCATGGGTGGAGATATACAGGGGAACAATGTTATGAATCATATATATTATCGTGAAAACCAATGGAAGCTCTGTTTGTCAATCATTATCATTTGTGGTACCCATGAAAACAGCACATTTTCCATGTTTGGGTCCACTACTACACTGTATAATGAGATAACATGTCATAAAAAGTGGACCACATTTTTACCAAACTAGAACATAAAGATCTTTACATAAACTTGGTGCTCTAAGAGTACATCCAAAAAAATCTTAATGTGTCTCACATTATAGAATCCTTCCTTATTATTACATAACATTACAAATCATTTTACAAATAAATGATCTTAAAATGTTTAGTGTCTAGGGAAAATGGTACATAATAATTAAATATTAAAAAAGTATTATATTCCACATGAAATTATTCGTCGAGGTTCATCCTAAGATCATTTATTGCATCTCATCAATTGTGGAGATACATCGAAGGAATTGTTGAGAATAAGGCCCAATAAGGGATACCAAGTTAAAGAGTTTACTTATGATCTTAAAGAATAATTAAAATAATTTTGAGGAAATGAATAAATGTATCATAAAGAAGAATACAACAAAAAAATAACAATAATTATAACTTTTCATTGTGGATACAACTTTTAATGTTGAAAATAATAAGAATATTAGCAAGGACCTTCCCCAAGGTGTTATAAAAAATTACCATGGTTATTCACTAAGGTATCATAATACTTATCTTATGTAGAGATTAATTTATTTACAAAATGAATTTAAGATATATCATAGGGAAATCATAATATGTATTTATTTTTATGTGATCTAAATATATCATAATCAAAATTTTCATTAATAAAACAAATAGAATAAAATGAAATGGTTTAATATCAAAATCATGGTGTTTTAAAAAGTGCATTAAAACATGATCATTATATAATTTATATCCCATGGAAAGGGAATAAGGGTATTATGTATGTCAATTATATATTAAAATAAATTATTTTTTTGAATATAAGAGTATGACTAGAAATAAAATAGGTTTGGGTATTCTTCAAAAGAAAATAAATAAAATTTCTTGATAATATTTATAGATTTTGTGACAAAAAAGCTATAGCATAATGGCAATGAAACATGGTTTTATAAAATATTAAATAGACAGAGGATAAGGGTTGAAATTACATAAAATACTAATAATACATTTGAGGGTCATAATAAATTGAATGTTATAATGTGAAGTAGAAATTTGAATGATATCGAATATAAAAGAGAACATGAATGAATAATTGTAGTTGAGAATATCCTTCACTTGAAGAGTATCTTCTAAAACCCAATGATCAGTAAATTGAAGGATTGAGAAAACCTTGGTAGGACTCTTTGTGAGGTAATACTATCAGAGAAACAATATTAATGAATATTTAAAGAGTGTATATTAATAAACTGGTCTGTATTTATAGTAAAAGTGATGTTTTTTTTATTAATTTTAAAGGACACCTTAGTTGTGGTAATTTAAAAACATGTGGATTTCCCATTGTATTGGAAAAGTGGGATGGAAAATATCATATATTAATTAAAAATATTTATCCAAATTTTTCAAATTCATATTACATCATTATGATTCCATTAAACACTCTAAAAACACAAAACTGTATTTTTACAATTCATCGAAAAATGAAAAATATTATAAAAAGAACATAAATTCACCATAGACTATTTTTAACATTCATAATTAAGAATTTATAAAAATTTAATAATTATAATTCAATAAACATGATAAATTTTACTTTTAAATATAAAAACACTTAATTATTAAAAATAATGGTTGGATATATTCATAATAAAATACATAGTAAAAGTTTTGAAACTTGAAAAAAAAATATTTTTTAATTTTTAATTAAATAAGACTATTTCTATAACATAATATAATTATAAAGGCCTTAATAAAAAAAATATTTTAATATAATAATTTTTAACTCTCTAAAAAGTATACTTTTTCCCAAAAATCTATTTATCAAGTTCGATCAATTTTTTATGAAGAACCATTCATAAATAGAAAATATGGAACATAATGTTTACTAGTGATTTTTAGGTGAGGTGACAATTAAATTAGTCATACTACTATTCATAAGTGTAACAGTACTATTCCAAAGGGTCAAGTTACTATTCATCAACAAAATTATGTTATTTCTATTAGACCGTAAATATCTTACTAATCACAAACATTGAAGTCTATTTTTTGAGAACCCTTTCTTATAATAAATTATTTATTGTATAATAGTCATTCATATAATTTTTTTAATTTTCACAATTCATCAAAAAAAATAATTGTTTTATAAAAATACTAAAAACCGACCCTAAATTAATTCAGACATTACAAATTCAATATTGATATTTATTTTGAAATAATAATTATCAATGAATGAGAAATTTTACCTCTAAAAAAATTTTATAGTTTTTAAAAATAATAGTGTATAGATAATGGATATTGAAATTGCATAATGAAATTTCAGATAGTTAAAAAAAATTTCATTTTAATTTAAAAATATTGTTTTAAATAATAATATTTCATTAAAATAAATATATTTAATTATAAATTATTTTATTGGGGTAATTATATCTTTTATTAAAAGTGAAATTTGGGTCTAAAATGTCATGTTATCAAATTTTTCTCTATTAAACATAAATTTTATTATGAAAAACTATTCATGAATGTGTACATACCATTGAAATTAATTATTTTACTAATCCATATTTATTCATGATATGTCAATTTATCATGAAATGAAAATTATTTACATAATATTCTATTGTAAAACATAATAAAATGTTATTGGGATAAAATAGATTCATAAATAAAAGAAGTACATTATTCCTGTCGTTACATTCATCCTCCTTAAGGAAATTACATCCTTTATATTTTAACGTGTTAGAAATTTTCATACTATTTTAATATTATAATGATAATTTAAGTTTATGTCTTAAACAATCATTCATAAAAAAATTATTCCTTAATAAAAATTACATTTTATACAAAAAATTTACAATGGTTCAAAAAAATCTAATGATTAACAAAACATTCCCCATGGAGTGTCAAAATAGTAGTGAATCATGGCCAATTTTCAGGCACTATTTCCCGTTTGATTATATATAAAAGTGGTGTTTCAAGATTTACCACTAGATACATTTTTTCTAGATTCACATCCACATTATATCTAGACAATGATTTCATTGTTTGGAAACCACTTACATGATATGTCTCCAAAATAATTGGATGTTTTCTTAATTTTAAAATTTTATATATGGTTCATAATGTTTTAATATCATAATTTTCAAAAAAAACATAACTATAATTTGATACTAACTATCACATATTTTCATTTTATTATATAAATTTACAATGGATTTTGTAAATGGATGATCAGTTAAGGTTTTGTGTCCTTGAAAAAACAAAACCTAAGACATGAAAACATAAAAAAATTTATTCCATTCCACATAAAAGAAATATTCAATGTTCATCCTAATTACATTTTTTAATCTCATCACCTAGGGACATACATCAATGAAATGGATGAGCATAAGGTCAAATAAGGGACAATAAGGGAAACAATTTATTTGTGAACATGAGTAATAACAATATGAACATAATAATATTCATAATGGCCTAAGAAGAAGGAATATAGTAATAAAAATATCATGAATCATTACATTTAAAGTTTTTTTACTACATTTAATTTTCAAAATCATAAACATATCATTAATTTCCATCCCCAATGTTTCATAAAAACTACTATAGTCATTCACAATTTAATTATAAGAACTTTCTTCTTTAGTGATTAATTTCATTACCAAAAGGATAAGGGAAATATCAATGCGAACCCTTATTATGTATTTATTTTTATTTGATTCACATTTATTGTAATCAACCATTTCATAAATAACACATATAGAATAAATTAAATTTTTTTCATATAAAAAAATCGAGTTCTAAAATATGATTAAAAATATGATCGTTATGTCATTTATAAACCACATAAGGGGTATAATTGATTTATTTTTGTCAATTACATAATAAAATAAAACTCATATTTTTTTTAATACATGTAGATATGAATGATATTTGGGTATTCATGTAAATAAAATAAAATATTTTCATTTGAAAATTTTGTGATTATAAGATGAAATTTGTTTAGCGTAACGTGTATGAAACATGGTTTATAAAACATTAAAAATATATAGGGTAGGGGAAAAAATAATAAGAGGATGATAATTCAATACTGGGACATAATACAATTTATATAAGAACATAGTATGGAAATTTGAAAGACATACCACATAAAAGAGAACTGGAAAGTAAAAGAGAAGTTGATAATTATCTTACTTTGAAGAGTAACATTAAAAACTCTATTATTGAGACCTTGAAGGACTGAGGAAACCTTCAGAGGTAATAATATCATATATTTGAGGGTAATTATTTTATAATTAATTGAAATTAATGAATAGATGGGTATTTACTGTAAAAGAGGAGGATATTTTTATTAATTTAAAAGGACACATCTGTAGTGGTATTTGGAAACAAATGAGTTTTATCTGGGTATTTTCCTATAGTATTGGCTAAACGAGACATTACATATCATATTTAAATTCAAAAGAGTCGACCAATATTTTAAATTAAAATTTATAATATTATGATTTCATAGAACACCCAACGAAATAAAAACTATATTTTTATTATTCACTAAAAAATGGAATATTTTATAAATACATAATAAATTCACTGTAACCTAATATCAACTATCATAATTCATAAAAGACATTTATTTATTCACAATATTTTACTAAATATGATTAATTTAACTTTTAACTCTAAAAACTAAATAATTAAAAAGAACTGTAGACATAAAATGCATAATAAACTGTATTTTAAATTTTTTTAAACATGAACAAAATAAAACTATTTTTAAAATATTTATTAAATAACAGTGTTTCTGTAACACTACTACATTATATTGAACATTAATAATAAATACATTGTTTAATATACTTATTTATAAATATAGAATGTATAATTTTTTACCGACAAATCAATTTATCAAATTTTGTCACTTTTTTTAAAAAAATAATCTTAGAATATAAAAAATGGCACTAATATTTAATTAATATAATATTACGTAAGGTTACTATTCTATATGTCATACTACTATTCATAAGGGTTACATTAAAATTCCAAAAGATCCATTTACCACTAAACCAAAAATTATGTTGATTCTATTAGATTCAAAATATCGTTCTGATCACAATTTTGCATGACCATTTTTCGGAAAATCATTTAATAGAATCAATTATTTAATTTGTAATAAATATTTAATTGAAAATAAAATTATTTTTTTACTATGAATCATGAAATGAAACTTCATAGAGGAATACTAAAAATGGACATTATTTTAATATTGACATAAAAAATTCAAAAAAGATATTTTCTTATCATTATAATTCTCGATGTATGAGAAATTTAACATTAAAATATATAATACCTTAGTTATTAAAAATAATATTATACATAAAAATCATTGTAAAATTTATAACACTTAAAAAATAATTATTTTATCATTTAAATTTTAAATGGTTTGTCTTAATCATATTATTACATTTACATAATAATTATTCAGTATAACTTTATTTATTATAACAATTAAATAATTTTTTAAAAATAAAATTTGTGTCGAAAAATCAATTCATTGTAGTTGATACATGTTATTCATCTACACAAGGTTCAACTATAGATAGTCCACACACAAGCTCAATCTCCCATCCACTATCATGGAAAAAATACTAGGAATTTTATGGGTGAAAAAAGTAGGTCCAAATAATCCCTTCATCTACATGTCTTCAAATTACACCCATATCTCATGAAGCTCTATGAGAGCTGTCCAATATATCTGTGATGATATTGGTGTTGTGCCTGGTTGTAGATCCAAGAATAAGTCCATATCACAGTTTTTAGGTTGGCCTAGAACATACTTTTGGATGATATCCTCATACTCATCCACTACTGTAGGAAACTAGTAACTCCTTACATTCACTACACCAATGGTAAGGGTTTCAAAAAGATTATTAATCTACTACACCATAAAATTCATGAGTCAATCATTCACTTCCTGTGATTCCTTTTGATCAAAAAAGGAGAAACTTTTCCCTTCACTATGGAAACACCACATCATATCCCTTAAATTGTAAATTTGGGCTTGAATTATAGATAACCATTCCATTACTAAGATGACATTATAATGACTCATCACTGAAACAAGGAGATCCTAATACAATCTATCATCTCCCAGAGTCATGTCACACTATCAACACAATAGTTTGATTGTCGAGTCATCTCCAATCGGAGTGTCAAAGCATAAGTTCGGAGACAAAGGATCAGCCAAAATCACAATGTTCTGAATAAGATATGTGAAAATAATGGAATAAATTTGTCATGTGTCTATTAGTACTGATGTTATTGTATAATAGATATTGATAATACCTTGAATCATTTACAGAGTCGCTAGGTCATATGCTTCCACCGCTAGTAGAAATCCCCACCCATGTCCTCTAGCTTTATTAGCCAAGTGTGGACTACATAGGGGTGGTGCCGGTAACAAGCCAAAGTGCCTACTATATCCTCTTCCTCTACCTACTATTATTCCACATCCACCATCATATTTACCTACCTTCACCAACTTCATTCTCTACAATTGTTTCTTATATATCTCTATATCATCTATTCTACTGGTCCAGAAATATCTTACATGATTTACCCAACTATTACATGAGTATCACTGCTTCTCTATGTGTTGACTGGACCCAAAATAGGATCCATAAACCATGGATCCTCTATCATGGAACCTTCTCCTAAAACATATCACACATCTAGGTAACTGAGACTATTTTCTGATCCCTTATGTTGATGTCTCTTCTGATTATTTCCTTCTTCCAGTATCAACTGGTTGTATCTACTAAACCATGAAACTCTCAACTACCAAAATATCACTCTAGAACCCCAGTATATATAGTAATGTATAGAGGGGAAAATAGTAGCTCATATGTCTCAGTTATGACCTTTCTCGATGGATCTATCCCTAAAAAATTAATTATGGACAATATTCTTCATGTAACTAGATATGTTGGTAAACCTCGATGTTTTCTAATGTGATGCTTCCTTGATGGAGGAATATAAGATCTTAAATATGTACAACTATCAATATAGTTGGATAAATATTATCTCTAAAAGGGATGTCAATCCCTTACCATATTAGTTTCTCCATATCATAAGAAGGGGTCAATAAACCACTTCATTTACATTCTATTCCATTGAAATGGCTCACAGTAGGTACCGCCATCTAATCTCCTTGTGTCCTGAGACAAAAAAACTTATCTCACTACATCAATCTAGTCTGCAGCCACATGTGGGTCGGGCTCAGAATAGAACATGAGGGGTATATTTCATTGAAACTTTTGTATTATTCTCATTATGTTCTTCTTATCTAATATATATGTTGTTAACACATAATTCCTTCTAGGTGGTGGGGCAGCTAATGCACCACTCTATGGTATCATCTTAGGAAATATTCTTTGTATTGAAAACTCATCACTCTGTGGATAATCCTCATAATCATAATTCTATGTCATATATGGAATACATCATAGTGGAATCTTTTAATAATCATGATGTACCATTGTTAATGAATATATTTGATAATATCAATCCATATTCTCATGGTAACCAAAACCCATTCCTACAATCTATATATACAATTTTTTCCATTGAAACTGATGTTATTGTGTAACGAGTAAAAAATTATGTGATCTGAGTTCTAGTGAATGTATATGTCAGCTACCACAATGACACTAGAGTCCCAAACCCGGAATCCGAACATGAAACACTATACATTAATTACTCAAAACAAAATCAAAGCCTCTCAGTCTAATGGTAGAACCTATACATTTAATACCACTCTATCATTACCCATTCCAATAGGTCATGTGGCCAGACACCCCAAGGAATCCTCAAATAGACCAGGGGTTGAAGATGGCCACAATGTTGGCATAACACTAACTTGGAAGGAATTTTCATATATACCAACACACACACACACATATCTCGAATACTAAAAAATGATGAAATTTAATAACAATTGAAACAAAAATTCATGTATACATATATATCTGGAAACTACCATAAAAAAATAACTAAATGGCTATAAACATGGATGAATTTAATCCCATAATAAAGATTATTAATAAAAGTACAACATGAACGTAAAAGATAGACTAATTTCAAAATTCCATTGAAACACACCTCAGTATTTAGTATGACAAATCAAAACATGGTTCATGTATATCTAGGGCTATATCAAAAGATCGATCATCAACAAAATAAATGAAACATTCTGGAAAATCCCATTTATGGGTGAGTATAACAATACCTATACGGAAATCTCAATAGTATAAATCATACAAAAATTGAAATATAGTAAACAAAATTTATGTTTATTTCTACAACACATATTAAAAAAATACCATGATATTATCAAAAAAGACGCATAGTCTGGAGGTAAGTTAGAACTAGAATATGCCCTCCTAAGATTCCATTAAGGATATTTCATATAGAACTCGTCTAGTAAACATACTCTCGAGTCTAATAAAACTGATGACTTCCATATAAAGCGGTACTTTTCACTGGATCTCCTCATAAAAATTAGAGACTAATAGTCAAAAAAATATATAATACATAAAGTATGATCCCTCACAAGGCCATAGGATATACCAACAACTCAATATGGATTAACTAAGTAAGTAGATGATTTATTCCAATGTAGTATTGGTGATATAGTCACCATGATCTATACACTAGTCCATGAAAATGAATAAATGATTTTATTTTGGGCCTCAAAGGGTGATTCCAACCTCTCTATCCAAGAATTAATGTTGATGGGTTCATTTTCCCATGTGAAAGAGACGATTCCAATACAAATATCAAGTAATGTATAAGGGGAACATAACCTAACTAATATTGTCCAAGATACAGAGGAGAATAGCTCCAATCCAAATTTAATGGAGTTTAATGTGTTTTGTAGGGTTACACACCATGTCCCATGACCCTATGTCATGACTTGGTAAATGACATGTGTCTCATCCCATGTCTGGGTCTATGTACAACTTCACAATGTTTAGGCTTCCCATGTACTCTACATGTGTCCATGTATATGACTTAGCCAATGTACCTCTCACGGATGTGTTTGTGTAGGGGAGTACACAATGTGATCCAACTCGTGTTGTTAATGCTGTGTCTGTTTTCCCTATGAGGCCCACCCTAAGCCTCTAGTAAGAGACAACATAATATGTGATAGAGTCACACATATTGTGATATATAATAATCCCATGAAACACTGTCTACCACAAATGGGTCCCCACACTCTAATAACCCAAGATTTTATCAATGAAAGTTTTTCATCCCTTGCAATTATTATATATAATATATATCTTCAATATCCCAATAAAACATTATTTTCATGTTGAAATAATGATATAAGTGTTACTCCTAGAAATTATGAAACCAATACCAATGGAAGAGTACCATAAAATTTAGAATAGTATTGTTAAAAAAATAAATAATAATCTGGAAAATTTTATAATAAACTCAACTATCAATCTATAATAAAATTTTATCAATATTATAAATGAGAATACTATAAAATTATATCATATTATAAATAAATAATTATTTTAAAAATCATAAATTCAATGTTTTTGTTTTTATAAAAAAATTATTATTTTATATTTTATAATTAATAGAATGACTTAATAAATTATTTCTATAAAAAATGTTGATAAACAAATAAATTGTTTTTTATGAATATATGATAACATAATGAGACCATAACAAATTTTTCAATGTGTCATAAATTAAAATATATATTTTTAATTAGTATTTTTGAAATAAATGATAATTTTAATTAATAATTTTATTTATCAACATTTAAAAATTATTTTCATAATATTGTTTTAATATTTTAAACTATACACATTAAAAAATTGTTAGTTTTGATTTTTATTATCTAAAATTTTAGATTTTTTGTGAATAGTGAGATAACATAATTCTTGGTATTTGAAAAATACAAGAATTATTGAGACAAATATAATTTTTGGATGATGTAAACACATAATAACAATAAATAGTCCATTATTTAATAAATTGATTTGTAATTTTCAATCTTATCATGGTCTTTTGTGATAATAGTAAACTAATGAGTAATATAAAAAACACCTATCTCCTCTATTATAAATACCACCCCTCCCCACCTCTTATTTACATATATAAAAATATTTGAATCATATAAAAAATCTTCCCAATACTCTTCCCATGACTCTCTCCCTTGTATATAAGGCTTTGATCTCAAAAAAAAATTTATATCCAATTTCCAAATGGAGGTTCTGAATGAGAAGAATTCAAGGGGAAAAATATGAATTTATTTTATTTTAATTTCATTCTAATTTATTTTATATTATTATTATCTCTTTATATCCCCTTATCTATGTTGAATAATAACTCTTGTATCATATACATGTTATATTTTAATTATATTAATATAATACTCTATCATCAAACCCCTCCTTTTTCAATTTTATTCTACTGATGAATACCCCCTTTGTGAGGAGTTCATTTATCACCATCGAGGATGATATGTTATCATTTTCTATTACCAAAATAATTGATGGTCAAAAGACATTATAATTGATAAAGAATATTTAAATATTTATTTTGTAACCAAATATATTTCTATAACTAACATACATTTTTAATAATAAATAATGAAAAAACACCTCTTAATTATGACTAAAACCCCCCAAATTATTGTAGACTATTTTCATTTATGTTTTATCAAAATAATATTTCTCATTTATGAGAAAATAATATGAAACATCAATTAATCTTTAGGATGATCATTTATAACATATTATTTTAATTTTGGGTTCTTATTATATTTTTACAAGTTCTACCATACTAATATACAAGTGAACCAATCATGGAAACCATCACAACAAAGACTCTTGAATGATGAAATTGAAATATATAACTCATTAAAATTTCCACCAAAAACATAAAAAAATTATATTTTATAAAATACAGGTAAAATATGTTACGGATTTATTAATTAATGAATATAGTTTAATTATCCCGGTTATTAATATGATGAATGCATTCAAACATAATATATAGGGATTCTAAAACCTAACACCCATTCTTCGGGTTATCTCTCCATCATTAAAAATTTATATGGGGTTACTACATTAAATATTCCTCAAATATAATATACATTATTATACCCTTTATTTAATGTGATTTACATGTTTCTAATATGGTTTTCTGACAAGTTCAATGATTTTCCATGAAACTCTTCTTTCCTAAAAATATATCGACTACTCTTGAGTTTTTTCTTTATCACTAATGAATGATTATGTTTTTGAAATGTATTTTTTTACCATTTCATTATAAAACCCATTTTTTCAAGACTGATGAAATCTATGAGAAACCGATTCTTTTAAATGGTTTACTTCATGAATTATATTGATTTACAATCTATGTGGCATGCATGATTATGTAAATGTTATATTGTTTTGGTTTCACCCAAAATTATATAGTTCCTTAATGCATTTGGTAAGGTGATGTATCTCATGTGGTAATATTAAATATGCATGAACATGATGATATATTTGTTTATAATTATGATTATATTATTATAATGAACATATATTATACATTAATATGATGCTCCCTATTTTCAAAAGTATTTGTGGTACTTGACTACTAAGACACTAGGTTTAATTTGTATGCATTTCCACACTATATGAATTCATCTAATGGTTACTCTCATGAATTTGATGTGGATTATATGATTATATTATGATGTTGATGATTATTAACAACAATTTTATATTGATCATTGTTTTTATCTATCATAAAATTTGGATTTTCGGTCACTGCATTCCTTGATGTATATTCTCATGTTATTACTTTTACAAAGGGGTAAATTTTGTCCAATCAGAATCTAGAAGGGAGTGAAATAAATAATTTTTAATTTTAATTATGTAAACATTATTTATGACAATAATTTTTCCAAGACACTAAAAAATTGGATACAAGATTTATAATAAAATTAATTTCACATCTTTAAAATGATGTAATATTCATGTAAGATAACGTAAGGGTTCTATATTTTTTAACAGAGCATAGAATTGAAAATTTGGTAATTAAGTGTAATGAAATTTATTGAAAACCCTTTGTAATATAATAATTACATGTAATCACCATAGAATATCTATTTTAAAAACAAATTATAAACATAGGGATCCCACATGATATGTTTTAAGCGTTAATTTCAAAACGTAATAAATTATTCATTAATGACATGTTGACTTTATTATTTTTCAATGTTTTTATATTTCATTAAATTAGGTTAACTAAGAGAAAACATTTGAACAATCTATGTGAGGGAAAATATATTGAATGCTAGAAGAATAATCCAAATTCATTGGGAGGTGGAGTAAAAAAAAGTATGGTGATGATTAACCGAAAATCTCATGATATATGAAATATACTAAATATTGTGGAATATCCTCTTTATCCTATGAGTAATAAATTAGATATTGAACCCTTTATGTTGAAATTACCATCAATTATTAGTGGTTCTTATAATCCACTTGTCGTGGAATATTGGTTCAACTCAATTGAGATGATCGTTTCTGTGCTTCAATGTTCGGCGATGAAGGAGGTGACTATGGCCATTTGTTTTGAAAAAGGAGTGGATTACCAATAGTGGGTGTGGATTAAGAAAACTAAAATTAATGATGAAATTTACGAGATGGAGTGGGAATAAATTAAGGAAATATATCCTAATATGCATATCCCTCAAATTATTCACCCAAATATTGAGAGCAAATTCATAGAGGTGAAACAAACAATTATGAATATTTAACTTCTTACAAATATTATTTCACAAGGAATTTGAGTTATATCATAATATTTGTTATCAATAATGATAGAAAAAATCATCAATTCTAATGTTTATTAATATTAATCCTTCTAAATGATCTATATATTAAATACCATTGTAGTTATTATGAAGTTGTTTGATGTGATCTCAATGGGGATATAGAGTTTGAAAAATGGTCACATGGCTATGTAGATAAGAAACAAAAGATGGAGTTCAAGCATTAAGATCTAATGAAATAGGTGGAAATAAAAATCAACCACTCACATGTAATAATTCTTGTATGAATCATAATTGCAATTGCATTAATCAAATGGAGTAATTCATCAATTGTGGGAGAACTGTCCACTAATATCAGGAATGTAGATGTTCCATAAATATGTAGGGAATTGTTGTGGAGTAAATTAGTGCACCACCTATGGTTCAATTATTCAGTTTTAGGGATCTTGGGAACTATAGATGCTAGTTAACTAAAACCTGTGTACTTGAGGACAATTTATTTCAACATTCACAATATCCAATGATATCAAGTGATAGCTTATGATAACAATACTAATGAGGTGAATCCTGAAAATGGTGTATATAAGTGTAAGCTAGTTATTCATTTATCAAGATATACTGTACTACTTGATTCTGGTTATTAAATTTTTTTCATATCTTGCATGTTTAGTATAACACTTAAAACACCACATCAAAATATTGGGGGTTGATTTATCTATAAGAACAATTAATGCGAAAAGTATTCAATATAAATTATATAAATCCTCTATATTAAATGATAGTGGACTGAACAACCAAAAATATTTGTATTAATTTGTTTGGTGTTGTTTTATTCTATACATGGAATGGATTGGATATCCTTATACAAAACAAACATAAACTGTCAGGAAAATGATATCAATATTCACAACATGAGTCATCCTTTAATTTTGTAAAATATTATGGAGGAAGATGAATTTCCTTCACAATCAACATCTCATTGATGGGTATTATTTCATTATGATCAGGAATATGAAGCTCAAATGATTGATACAAAGGGGGTGAACCATGATCGAAGACATTTCCATATTGAGGAACTACATTGATGTGTTTTCTCAATAATTGACTGGACTTAATCCTAACTATGATGTTGAGTTCTCAACAGAACATATTTTTGGATCTCAACCAATTTCAAAGACACCATATATGATAGACACCATTGGGTTATATGATCCAATGTATCAGTTATGAGAGAACCTGGAAAATAGTTTTATATGCCTATGTGCTTCAACATTGGGTGTGCTAGTCCTCTTCATTAAGATGGATGGCAGATCAATGTGCACCTGGATTGATTATATTGATCTCAAAAATATAATGATAAAGAATAATTTTCCAATTCTTCGGATAAATTACTTTTTTCATGTGCCATATAGGGCCAAGTATTCCCCTAAGGTGGATCTGATGTCGATATATCACCAATTAAAGGCATGGAAGGAATATTACCAATAATTTATTTTGATTGTGATATGGACACTACGATTTAATAGGGTTGCGATTCAATATCACTAATTATATATCAATAATAATAGACATATTGAATATAGTCTTTAGATATTAAGTCAAGAAAATATGTTAGACTTTATTGATAATATTCTAATATACACCAAGATAAATAGGGTGACTGAGGAGAATTTGAATATTGTGATAAATACCTTGATAAGGGATAAAATATAAGCATTGTATTGTAAATGTGAGTTTTGGATGGAAAAATATCAATATTTGGGAATGATATCATTAATAAAGGAATATCTATGGACCCCTCCAAGGTAATGAAAATTTAATAGTGGGCCATAAAAATATAAAAAATAGTGATATATAGTTTTCAAGTTATAACTATGTATTAATGATGTTTTGGGAATAATTTTTCATGATGAAAATTCCTATATCCATTTTGACATGGAAGGTTGTAATTTTAATCTATACTTGTAAATGTGAATACTTCATCAAATAGTTAAATAAAAGGCTTTTCACTATGATGGTACTCACAGTACCAACAAGTGGGGAACACATTTTGGTATACAATTATTCTTCAAACAAGGGAGTTATATGTGTAATGATGAAAAATTATAAAGTTATATCCTACTCCACTGGGTATTGGAATAATCATTTGAAAAAATGTCCTAGGTATGATCTTGAGTTGGATGATATTATCTTTGTAGTTAAAATGTGGCTGTATTATATCTATGGGGATATGTGTGATACATATAAAGATCATTGAAGCCTCAAATATATATTCACACATAATGATTTTTATATAAAATCATGTATTAAGACTTATCATTCCATTACCATTCTGGTATGGAAAAAATGTGGTGGATGATCAATGAAAAAAAGTATCCTGTAATAGTATCAATGATTATAATTGAGATGGATCCAATATTCATAGAAATGTAATGTGTGGAGATAGGTATAATTATAGAATGGACATCATCAAACCTTAATCAAATGATTTATCACCCATGCACCTTGGAGAAAATAAAGAATGCTTAATGAAATGATTAGAAATTCCAAATACAGTTAAAGATATCAGAAAGGAGAAATCCTGAGAGATCATAATTTATGAGAAAGTAATTATAATATTTTTTTCATGACTATCAGTTCCATAAAATATAGAAATAAAGAAGTAGATTCTGAGAGAAGCACATAGCTCACCCTTATCTGTTATCCCAGGGTGCAAAATGTTGTATTGAGATCTTTGTGAGAACTATTGGTGGGATAATATGAAGAAGGATATTTTTGAACATAAATCAAAGGTGTTGGTATGCCACAATGTGAAGAATTAAAGGAATATGTATAAGGGTTTGATATAACCATTATCCGTAAAAAAATATAAATTATTAAAAATTACAATGCTCATTATCAATGAACATCCAAAGACATATAGATGAAATAATTCTATATGTGTAGTTGAGGATCATCTCAGAAAGACAACCATCATTATCACAATTCAAGAGGAATTATCCTTGGATTAACATAAATATAAATGATCTTCTGAAGTGGTAAGGAATCCTGGACTACTACTATCAGTTGATTGAGATCAAGATTAATGAATAACCTATATGTTCTAGAAAAATGTCCATCATGCTCTAAAAAATGAGTTAAGGTTCAGTATGACTTATCATCATCAAATTGGTGGCCAATCGAAGGATACTATTCATAAATTGATAGAAATTATATGAGCATGTTTTACGTACTTCAAAGGAGGATGATAACAACATCTAAAATGGATCGACTTCTCCTATAATAATAGTTTCTACTCAAGAATCTAAATGGATCCATATGAATCTATTTGATAGAAAATATATGTAATATTGACATGATGGGATAAAGATGGTTAAAATAATATGTTGTGACCATAAATGGTTGATTAAATTGTAGACAAGGGTAAAAACATTTATCCTCACATCAAGGAAACCCAATTAAGAAAAAGGGAAATGCATACAATTATCGAGACTACCTCATGTTTGTGGTTAGGGGCATTGTATTCTTCCATATATATCCTTCAAATTGTTTCATGATATTTATGGAGAATGAAAAGTTAATTACCTTGTAAATTAGAACATTATATATTTTTGATCATGTAAGAGTTGTGGCCAATTTAGTATCACTTAACCAATCATGATTCAGGTACACGATGTATTCCATGAATCAAAAATGTGAATGTACATACCATATCCCTTACATTAATTGAATTTAGAGGTGTTAGAACTGTAAAATGAACAACTTAACAAGGATAAAGCATTGAAAACCATTTATCATAGAGATAATGTTCCAAATAATAACACTACTCCATTGGTAAAATTACTATTTTAAAATCACATGTATAAATAGAAAATATGGTAACTATATGAACAAATGAATTATAAGTACCCTTAATTTTTCTCAAATTAGTATCTAAAATGAAATTCATATGGTGAATTTTCTTAAGGGGGAATAATGTAAAAAAACAAACATTTATGATTGATATTTTTTGCCCTTATGTAATTATTTTATATGATGCATAACATTCATTACCCAAAAAATACAATATTTTCATTAATTAATAAGGAGATAAGTGGTATTCATAGAAATTAAGGAATATATACCAATAAAATAATATCTTCGCCTTTTGAATAGAAATGTGACCATTAAGAATAGTAATCCATACAATAATATAATAAACTATGTTATGAAAGTATAAATTAAAATTATTTATATTATGAAAGAAATAATAAATAATTATATTTATTTTAGGTAAATAAATGTTTTAAAAATGATAAATCAATTCTTGGTATTTTTATAAAACATATGAGATTATTTAACGTTTTATAATTAATATAAATATTTAAATGAAAAGTAATTTTCATATAATAAATTTATAATTTTATATTTATTGGTGATATAATTATATTAATATTTTATGAGACCTTAACTAATTTTTCATTGTGTCATAAAATAAGTAAAAAGTTTAAAATAAATAATTTTTTTCATAAATGACAGTTTTAATTAAATATTTAATTTCTCATATTTACAAAATAATCTCCCTAAATAGAGTTTATTTTCTAATTATAAATGTATAGAAATGATTAGGGTGATATGATTCCCATTTTTTAAAATATTTTAATTTTTTGTGAACTGTGATATAAGAATTTTTTTGACATTTAACAAATACATGAATTATTGAGTCATCGATAATGTATGCGTAATTTAATACCATAATATCAAACTCTAATAATTAATTAATATATTTATTAATAAGGTTAGAATTATTCATATTATTGAGCCAAACTAATAAAACAACGAATAAAATAATCAAAAATCCCAGCTCTCCTCCCTTATAAATACCACCCCTCACCACCTCATCACATCACACCTCAAATTAGGGTTTTTCACCAACATTTTCCAAAATATTATTCCCAATCCTCTCTACCACATCAAGGATAATTTTTTCATAATAAATTTCCAAACATAATTTCCCTATGGAGGTTCTCAAGGGTAAAAATTGAAGAGGTAAAATTTATATTCATCATTATTTAATTCTTTTTCATCTTATATAATATTATTATTTTATCCACACCTCTAATTATCCAAGTGGAATAATAAATATATTAAATTATATGTACAATAATTTTATTATGTTAATTTAATATTCAATTATTAAAACTCTTATGTTATCCTTTTTTTAATTAAATCATCTTCCATGAGGTGATGATTTATCACCTTTGAGGATGACATGCTTTTAGTTTCCATTACTACCTTCATGGACAGACATAAAACCATTATAATGGTTGAAATTGATTTTAAAATTTATGTTATCAAATATTCAAGGTTCATAAACTAACACACACACACACACACAAACATATATATATTCTTAAATAATAAAACACAACCCATTTGTGATGATTGAAATCCAGTAAAATTAATCAAAAACAATTATCATTAAAATTTTATCTCATAAATCAACCTCATAACTAGAACCAAAATAACATGAAAGAGAAATTAATCTTATAAAATTTCATTACCAACATATAATTTTATTTCTACATAATTAATATTATTTTATATGATCTATCATAAATATAAAAAAGTGAACTAATCTTGAAAACCGATTGAATGAACATTGTTGAATAACAAAATTGAAATATATAACACATTTAAATACAAATAAATAATATTAATAAAATAATAATTATTATGATATAATAAATATAGGTTCTAGATTTATCAATTAATGGAACTATATATATTATTCAATATAGTAATGTGAATAATGAAATCAAACATAAGGTATGGTGATTCTCAAACCCAACTCCCTTTTTTGTTAACAACCTCCCATTCAAAATTATTGTATTGATGTTTCATTAAATTTTACAAAAATATAGTTTATTTTTTATTCCATTATCTTTTTTGGATATACATGTTTCCACTATATATTTATGAAAAATACAGTGATTTTACAAATTTAATTTTCATTCTAAAACACTTTTTGACTCCTTTTGAGTTTTTTCTTCTTCAATAATTAATGATGTAGTTTATGAAAATTATATTTTAAATTTTCATTGGGGAATTAAGTTTTTTCCCTTATTGATGTAGTCTATATGATAATCAAGCATTACATAGGTATATTCATGTATTTTATTGATATATGTTCTATGTTTCATATATGACAATGTAAATGTTATGATGTGACGAGTGCACCCAAAATCATAAAGTGCTCCATCAACTTGGGTATTGAGATATATCTTTTGTGATAGTGTGAAATATTCTTGAGCATGATGCTGTATTTTTTTATAATGATGAATATGTTATGATTATTGTTATATATTATGTGTAAAAATTATTCTAGATTGGTTTAATATAATATGTTGTATTTGTCCACTAAGACATGATGTTCCATTTTTATGGGTTTATTCATTCCAAGCCATCATCAAACGCTTCCCCTTATGATTATGATGATTATCATATGCATATTTTATTACTTTTATGATTAATCTCACACATGTTATTTTGAGACATGTTGTTACATACCCTCTTTCACAGCCTTTTTCTGATCCATTTCTATGATATACATCATCAAATTATTACGTGTACTAATGATTACATAAGGTCCACTAAGAAGCATGAAGAAAAGGAATTAAATAATTTTTATGTTTTATTATGAATATTTTATATATGGTCTTATTTTTTCAATGAATCAAAACATATGGATCTTTATTTTGTAAAAAATTGTTTTAATCTTTAAATTTTTGTAATAATAATGTATGAAAATGAAGGGTCATTATACACATAGTGTGTGCCTCTAAATTATAGACCATGTAGTGAAGAATTTTAATGAATTCAAAATCAGGATCCACACATCTTGGTCCTTCCATAATTCGTTAATAAATCATTTATTTCACCATAAAAGTATTGAATGTACCTCATCGAGTCATGAAATCATAAAAAAAATAGATTTATCCTTTAAATTCATTCAAAAAATGGATCTAAACATAGTTCATCATTATACACTGAATAATTCCAAAGAACCCGAAATTTGCTATCCAAAACCATCTACCTCATATCCACTTCCATCATCACAAAACTATCAGGTCATGCTATTCCCAAATCATTACTATATGGTTGTTACAATAATAAACATGTTCACAATGACCGATTCATTAAAATTTTTTGATCAATGGGCCAAACGATGAATACCCTCTATGAAAAAAACATATGGGGAGAGAAGAACAATATCATTAAATAGGAACACATATTAATCGATTTTCATATCCATCATAATTAATTTCCATTATAATTACAAGTAATAACCATTGTTCACTAATAAATTTTCCCAATAAATCCATATAAATTAACCCATCCCACAATATTCATGATATGATCACACGTAGATCATCAATCCTTGACCAGGTAACCATTCATCTAAGAAGGATCCTCCAATGCTCTGTAAAATATCATTCTAACACCTCAAGGGATATATGGATAACCATGAAATTTCTTCCTAATTGTTTAAATGAATAATCTCACATCATGACAATGAAATTAAAAAAATAAATTAAATTTTTTTATATTTTACACTTGTAAATAAATTTTTAAAAACCCCCACAATGTCTAAGGTTATGTCATTCATAAGGGAAACCATATTTTCAAAACTCAGGAGTTCCATCATTTTTTTTGATCAAATCCTCCTTTTATATGTTATTCTACATTTTTAGGAAATTTTTTAACTGTGATCATTAAAATATTTAAATTATTTCAAACATAAATCTTAGGAACCTAGACCTCAAAATATCACCCTATCTCAATTCTTGGTCTTGAATATAATGCATAAAAAATTAAAAAATAATAGATGGAAAATATGATCCATTATATAACATGTCAAGACATGTCAAAAAAACAAAGGGTTAATTTAACATTGATTTGTAAATACATGAGTAACCCAATGTCATGAGTAAAGAAAATATAGTATTTTATGAATGAATATGATTTTGTGGTAGATTTATTAAAAACATATATTTATTATAATTTATTTTTATAATGTTTGAATGGATTATATACTTAATTTAAGGGGATCCCTAGTCTCAAATATATTTATTTAATACTTGCACCATATTGAACACTCATTTCTTTTGTGTGGTATATATACATCCCATTAATGTTATAAATGATCTTAATACTTAAATTTTTGGGTATTTACATATCAATTTTATTATCTCCCTTTCATGGGGATTACAATTCAAAAGATACCAAAATGGTATGGGTTATTATCTCAATTTTCATTCATTGAGACACATGTTATATTATAAACCTATATTCTTATAAGAGTTGTATAAAATTCTATTTTGACAAGTCTTATCCTAAATCTAATTCTATTTGTGATATTATTTGTTTTATTAAATAAAATTCTATATTTGGTTGTAAATACATGTTCCATGAAAATTTTGTTTTCTAAAAATGTTTTCAGAGTGTTTAAAATGATCATATATAAATTTTTAACGAAAAATAATTCAATGATTAATTTTTTTCATATCGTCTTTCATTAATTTTCATGGATAAATTCAATTAATATGGCTAAAAAATGTTTTATTATTTAAATTATGATTTTCAAAAAATAATTGAATTTTTAATCATGATTTATTTCAAATAAACATTTAAAATAATATTCCATTTCAGATATCATTATTTGGTGTAATGTGTAATTTTTTCAGATTATTATTCATTGATACTATATTTATTCATATTATGGTTACCTTATGATTATGAATTGATTATTTTCATGTAGCACACATATGTATGGTTTTTATAATTATGTTGGTGGGACCTATTTCTCTTTCCAATGCATTGGGTAAATATTTATACCTTGTAAGATAGTGATGGGAAACAAAATAATGGACTTGATCCACCATGATAAGAAGGGGAAACCTGGTCAACTATAGGGAATTATTGGAAAACAAGATCACTTATAAGGAAGTGGTTTTAAATATAGATGGTGGGGTTTTCCACATAGTAGTTGTAATCCCATTGAAGTACCATGATAAGTGTTTTCAATACTCATTGCCTTATAGGAAACAATATTACATGTTTATGTGCCTTCTATAATATCATGTCTTATTTATATATTATTATTTAATAGTTTATGATGGTTTCTCTCTTAGGAATCATGTCTTATAAAATTACAAACATTATTCCATGAATCATGTATATGATATCTTATATAAATTTTATGGTATTAAAAAAGTTTTCATATGTTATCGTACACTTATATTTATTTTATTCAAACATATCCACTTTGATTACCCTTATTGAGAATCTGATATCATCCTCTATTATGATTATTTTTCTCCTGGATACGATGAATGATTTTATGTATGATATGTCAAAATTATTATAATAATGAAAAATTATGTAGAATATGATTTAGATGTTATATGAACATGTTTTTTATATTTTAAAATATTCAACAGTCACTATAATAATATGTTCTTTGTATTTGTGTATGTATGAAATTTTTTAAAAATGACATAATGTATGTGTACATGAATTATGGGTCATTATTTTTAGTATTAGAGAAATATTTTCATCAACCATTGGAATATATGTTGGGAAACCCATATAATGATGCCTAATTGAAAGTCGAGGATATAAGACTAAATTTATATTGTTTGTAATGATTCTCCTAGGATAAATACAAAGGTGTCATGGATTAAAAATTTATAAGAATTTTACCTTGATTTTGTGGTTTTACAAACAACGATTAGTGTTGTGGATGTTAAGATCTATGATTTTAGTGAATGAAGGAAACCCAAAGGAACCAAATTAATGAGGAATCAAATTGATATTGCAATAATATTCATCATTAGAAACTGAATGTTATGAAATATGGATCAAAAATATCATTCATATGAATATAAGGCCTTGCCAATCAATAATTCAGGATGAGTTTTTAAATAACCAAATGAGTGAACAACACAATCATGAATTACTTTAATAAAAACCCACTCTTTTTTTAACTATAATGAGTAATAAACTAGTTGCTGAGAAATTGTTTTGTACTAGTAAAATGTTATTTTTTATTCGCCATGGATCAGAATAGGAAAACGTTAATTTCAGATCTTATTTCATAGAAGGTGAATCTATTCAGTGTTATAACATTATCATGATTATAAGGTAACATGAAAAACTTGACTCCATCGATTGGGAGAAGTTCAAGAATATATTATTTTTTGTAATTAACATCCCCAAATTCATCTATAAAAAGGGTGATTGTGGTTTCTCATGAATCCCATGGTCATGATATGAATGATGTATTGAAATAAAATGAAAATCTAAAAAATATGTATATAAGAACATTGGATTTACATTATTATCAATGTATGGAAGGGTATATGAAATATATTATATTAAGGTTACCGGTAAATATTTTAAATGGGGGAATAAATTTAATTAGTAATTATAAGTCCAATATAATGTAAATATATTGAATTATCCAATGATTTCACCTCCCATAATTGAAGGTTTCAATTGAAATGATTTTGGACATTAAACTTACATGATTCATATTCTAATCACAAATGTGGATGCTAAAACACAGAAATAGGTACGGAGAAATGATAAATTAAAAGAATATTCAATATTAATTGTGGAAGTGTACCTTGATAATTATGTAATAATTACCCTTCTCAACATTTTAGGGATTTTTTTCGATTTGGAAAGAATAACCCCCCTTCAAAATCGTATTTTTCCTCCAATTATTAAAATTTCATGTGATTATCAACATGGATCTTTGAAAAATTAAATCACATACATTATCTGTATAAGGATGAACACATTCTTTATATGAAAATGTTTTCATATAATAAATTAACATATATAAAAATTGAAGATAAATTTGTGTATTCAATATGGTATTTAACAATAATAACACATTATCAATGAATAAATGATGATTTTACTCAAATGTTTGATGTGTTACAATAAAGAGATACATAATTTTAATTTATTGATTAATGATAAGATTTATTTTTCAATATAGTAACCTTATTTTCACTGTTTTGGATTCTAATACATTTTAATGTTTATATGGTAAAGAATTTATGAAATTTTGTTTACTAAAATTTTCATAATGTTTTAGAAATTAACGTTTTAATTAACCATATAAATATTTATGGGTATTGGATAAATTATACTAAAAATTTTATGGTGATTATAACTAGAGGCAGAAGGCATGACTTATCACCCAATATGGATCTTATGATAAACTAGTTCTTGAGGTACTAAAATTTTATACACATTTATTAGAGTAAAAGGTGAATTAGAAATTGATCCAGGAAATACCAATTGATAAGGTTGTGATTAAAAAATCAAATTAAATCATGTTTGTAAATCACATTGTTTATATTATTCAACATTAGGGAAGGAATCTTTAAAAAACTTTTTATCATAGTACATTGCTTTTGGATTAATAAAATTGTTTATTATATCATAATAGATTTATCATTCTATGGTGTTAATCTTTCTAAATACCATGTTTTCAATCACCCTCCATCAAAACATGATAGTAAGTCTTCTATTCTATTTCCATGTTTTCTCATTCAACCTATGTTATCCAATGTTGAAATAGAATTATGTGCTACATTGGATAAGCAATAACTATCCAAATTTACCTTTTACTGGATATTTCAGTACTCATTTTTATGATGTCTGGTTTCCAAAAATATATTTTCAAATATTCCCCATTTATTTCTTTTGTGTAATTTTATATTTCATGGACGAAATAATTTTTTTAATTATTGATTGTATTATAACTATAGCTTATTTATTGGTGATTTCCCCAAATCTATCTCGAGTTAACTATGCTCCATGTATATCCACTACGAAAATAAAAAACTAATTATTCACATTACTAACCTCAAAAGGTATACCACTGGGTCAATATATTTATTATAAAGAGAAACTAGTAGATATTCTAGATTATATATATTAATCATACAAAATAATACCACACACATAGTTAAATTTATTTAGAGAAACCCCACGATTGAAGAAGATTTGTGGAAATGTGAGGATGTGATGGGGTAAAGGTATCCTTATTTTTTATTAGGGTGAATAATTTCAGGGGAAAAATCATTATAAGGGGGATATAATAAAACAACATATGTTTCTTATAATAAATATTTTTTAAATAATTTAATTTATTTTATGTCGTATATTACATGTAACACTGAGTTTCTACAAAATGTCATTTTATTATTGAAATTAAATATATATAAAAACTATAACATAGCCATAATAATGTATAGAATGAAAATAATTAACCTAACTATGAAAATATGGGTCTTTTATGTTTATATAATTAATTCTGTAATTACAAATAAATAATAAATGAAACAAAATGATTTTTTATAAAATAATTTTAATTGTTTATATAATGAACGCTTTAAATTTTCACAAGTTTATTTTATATAAATTAATGAATAATTCACACTTATTGGATTTTTTTAACGAAATATATATTCAATATAATGTTTGAAATTCATATTATGTGTTTTCTATAAATGATATATGAAAATAAATCCAATTTTACGGATAAAAGATATATTTTTCTAAAGGATTGTTTTTTAGCCTTTTGATGGAATTCATATTTTAAATCTAATTTTTAAAACATTATAAATTATATTTAGAAAAATAAAATAATTATTTTAAATCATAATATCATTATTTTTTAATTTTTTTGTATTTTTCATATAAATATCATGTTTTGATGAATAACTAAAAAAATTGAATTTTAATTGAAGAAAACTTTTTAATCAAAATAATTTATAATGTAAATTATTCTTACGAATTTTAAATAATAATTGTAAAAGATTTATATCATTTAACCCAATTTATTTCATTAAAATCAATCATTAATTAAATATAGATATATAAGCATTATAATATTTTGAACATTTTATCATTAAAACTCATTTTCTTCCCCCATTTATGGGATTAATTTTATATTAATTCTAGAAATTTCTCAATTTTGAATATTAAAAAATGGATTGATTAATTGAAATAATAATGTTCAAATTTAGTAAATAGTTATTTTTAATTTTGGAATATATGAATAGTAACATTAGTATTGTTTATTACCACGATAAATGATAAAATGGGTGATTATGTGTAAAAAATATTACAAATATTAAAAAATCACCTTTGAAATTGAATAAAAAGATTTTGATGATTTTAATTAGATATAAGACATTATTTATAATATTTTTATTATTATATATAATTGGTTTCTTTACATAATTGTAATTTAATTTTAGTTTTTAGTGATGAAATATTTATACAAAATAATTACACAATGATGGTGGAAAAATTATTCAACTAATGATAAAATGTTTTATGTGGAAGAATAAATATTAAAATATATATAATTTGAATTACATTAGGTAATCACAAAATCATTTTTATGGATATGACATATTATGGGTTTATTATATAATATTTTTTGTTGTATTTTTATTTTATTTTATTAATTTCAATGTAATTAATAGTGTCAAATTTGACAATACTTAAAAAAGTTAAAAAAATAATAAATAAAGATAAAGTTGATACATTAAGGTATAGAATATCATAAATTGACCCATTATGGTTCAATTTAGACATTATTTGTAAAATATAATCCTTTTAATAATGAAAACATCATTACTATTGTTAAAATAAAAATAGGTATACTAAGAGTTAATCAAAATGATATGGTCTAATAATAATAAAAAATTCTCTAAAATCTATTTATTATTTTATTACCACTATATAATACATTATATTCAATTAAAATTACATTTTCTGGAATTTGGATTGATATTTAATTTATTAAAAAATAATCATGTGAGAAAGTCTAAAATTTCCCCTCACTATAATTATAAAAGGAATCCTCCTACCTCATCCCATTACAAAAATTTGAATATTATATCTTGAAAAATAAATCATAAATTCTCTAATTATCATCCCCATAAACATTATAATGGTTTTTTAATTCCCAAATGACTAACTCTAGAGTCTTTTAGAGAAGATCTATAAGAGTTTTTTCAAAGAAGAGGTAATCTCTCTAACTTATCAATCTCTTTTTTATTCCTCTATACCTCAAACAAATATATGATATATATCATGAAATAACAAATTAATAATCCTTAATATAGTTTTGAGATATTATATTAATTAATACTACATTATACAATCCCTGCCTAATCAAACAATAATTGATTGTGTCACTCATGCATATGTATGGCTTACGAATCCTTGTAGTGATAAAATTCATTTCCCTAAATCATTATTCATAATAACAAATAATTTGGTTTTAAGTCATATTTATAATATTTTTTAAATAATTATAAATTTTTAATTTTTATATCTGACATAACTTCATGTATACATTTTTTTTTGAATATGATATCATCATTCGTGTTTACGGAAGACTACTGCCTTGTAAATCGATGTGATTCATTCACACATCACAAAAATGTATTAAGAATTGTCTTAATTTAAATATGTGATATATTTGAAAAACAATTATTCTATAATGATAATATTATAAATAATATAGTATTTTTTAATATGATGAGAAAAATGAAACAACATTTATGCGTGCGTACGACGTACAATCTCTGTGAATGATGTCATTTATTTTATAGATATAAATTTCATGAATAAATATAAAATCATAGATATTGATAAAATATATGAGATTTATATCATGATTATCATTATAGATATAATGAAATAACTAACATTGTTAGAGGACGTGGAATAAAAGGTCATGTTATGTCTGAAAAACCAAGGGTTAACATTAACATGGATTTATAAATAAATGAGTATTATAATGTGAAAAGTAAATTATATATTTTATTATATATATTAATATTAATTTATTGTATATTTAGAATAATAAATAAAACACACACACACACATATATATATATATACAAGGGGTTTTAACATGTACGAAGGGATTCCCATCTTTTGGTATGGGGATTTCTGGTCACACATTTATTACCATGAGACATATGAAAAATTCAACACTAGTTTCATTGGTGTGCTGTATATAATGACTATGAAGATAATATACAGTAAGATTATTTAAATTCATTGGTATTTAAATATCCATTTTGTGATATCAATTCAGTGGTCGGTATTGTTCAAATGTTACAAAATTGGTAAAAGAAATTTCGCTAAATTTTCACTAATTGGGACACATGTTTTTTTAGGTTTCTATATTTTATTTTACGAGCTGTATATACTACCCATTAAAATTTTGTCCCACAAATATATTTCATTCCAATATAATATATGTTTCATGTTATTATTAAAGGATCATAAAATATTCCAGGAGGTTGGCGTTTTGTTCATTAATAATCAAAATGAAATCCATTTGTATTGTAATATATTTTTCAACTTTATGAAGAAACATACCATCCTGATATACCATTTCATCCAAAAAATCATGCAGTATAGATTACTATACATATTGAAGAGAGAAAATTAGTGGGATCCTATCAAACATGTTTTCCAATGTGTTTATCTATGAAATTATATAGAATGACTATGAGAAAATTTTACATGGGTGAATGGATGAATAATGGACACACTATATGGTGTACAATTTATTTGAAGGTTTTTCTATGTGTCCTATATTTTAAAATTGGTTCATGGAAAAGTCATCAAGTGGGATATTGTTAATAATGTAATTTTTATTAATGATTTAGTTATTCAATTGGAAAATTTAAATCCAAATGAATGTTTATCATTGGGTTTTAGTGAAGTGAAAAAAAATCTCCAGTCATTGCAGGATATTACAGAAATTTCTATCTTATGATGATAGGTCTACATGTGTTCTATGGTTTTAATATTTTTAATGAATATTAATGTGTAATTTTTTTCCTTCATGATGTTATGTATTTAGTAAAATTTTTTTCTTATCCCAAAATAATGATGTTGGTTTAACATTTCTACAATTGACTGATAGTCAATATAGTTTAATTGTATGATTTTAGTATATATCAGAAGTTTTTTCTTCAAGAAATCAAAATGGTACTAACTATATGTTGATGTGGCATCTTCAAATTTGTTGGTGACCAAACTAATTTATTATTTGTAATTTGTGACATTGGGTGATTAAACATCTAGATAACATACAATTATATTATTTAAATTGAAGAAGTATTCTCCCACATATGTTGGACTGATTCTCAGACAACTTAAATATAACGTGTCATATTTTATTTTATTTTCTAGATGATTTTTTTTGGTATTTATAATTTTTCATAATTGTGTGTGTGGGGTTTAATTTTCTTGTTTTTTTTAGGGTACACATTTTTAAAATGTTTTTGGTACACTAATTCCAAGGGATTTCCAGACCAATAGATATTATTTAATATTTTTACACTATTATTGGGTGTTTGGGTTTTATAATTTCCTATATATATGTTCTTCAATATCTCCAATAATATCATATAAAAATAAATTCAATTTGTGCCTGAATCACACCTGTTGTTGGATAGCGATGGTATATCATCCAATTTAATATAAGGTTGGTGTCATATCATCCAATTAAAGAATAATAGTGGGAATATATCATTCGCCATGAAATTGATCTTGGTGTACCGTTATTGACATATATTATGATTGTTTTATAATATCATCAACCTAGATATTGATATTGGTGGTGCATTATCCATATCGAGTTTCAGAGTCGTGGTATATCATCCACCAAGATATTGATGTTCTATAATATTTTTATAGAGATGGATACTGGTGTTTTATATTCAAAATATGTATTTGAACAAAGTGGATCATTATCTAACCTTATTTTATAGGATAATAGTTATATAAACCACCAATATATTGGTGGTAGTGGTTAATCATCCACATGTGGAGTTGGTTCTAGGGTTGTATCATCCAATATTGGTGTATATAATTAGTGGTATATCATCCACCAATTTTTCTAAAAAATTAATAATTGTACTCCTAATTATAGATAGTGTTTGTAGCACTCCTACCATTAATTAGAGTTTCCCTATTTTTCAAGTGATGTATCAATCACGATTTCCATTTAACTAGTGAGGGATCATTCATTGAGGTGACATCTGATGAAAACAAACCATTCAAAATGTGATACTTGATGATGATATAATTTTCACCCTAAATAGTATATGAGTGGTAATACATCATTTATTCTTAAGTAATCTTCAATGGAAGGGTATATAATCCAATTATCGCACTGAATAAAGTAGTTATAGTGAATCTTGGTGATGTAGTTTAACACTGCATAACATAATAGATATTTGGTTTCTTTATTTTCATTAGTTATCGTAAATTAATGTGTATTTATTAGATATTATTTGGCCACTATTAGTGGTGACATAAAATTTAATACTAAATCAATGTTTAGGGGCCCTAATATCTGAGCAGACATAACTTTTCAAGATAAAATAATATGAAATTTACCTTCCACTTTGGATAACTAAGGTAATGGATCATTTTTGGAATTAAGTGATAGGTATGGGCTGTGACATAAGATTATTTCATGGTTGTATCCATACATGGTTTATTTTGGAATATATGAATAAGTTATTTCCTTAGATATTCTATTTTGAGTGTGTGACTTCCATGAAATGTAAAGCAGATAATTTTGATAGAGTATAATGTTGGTATTTAAAATTGGTTGGTATTTATCCATGATTTATTTTTTTAATACTTCTATATTGTATTTATTAATTCATTACATTACTTATAAAAAAGATTTAATGAGCTATAACATAGGATATTTTCTCACTAATATCTGTATATCAACCCTTTACTCTAGTCAGATACCACTAGAATATAGGGAGGCATTCTTATGGTCCTGTTGAGCCACCCATTCGAAATTGTATGTTTCATATGGTTCCCTATATCCAACTAATGTTTTAACAATCGACTACCTAAATATAATTAAATATAATATCACAATATGATTTTTATTCGATGTATCATTAATGTGATAATAACCTTATATTACATGTCACATCCACAGGTTATAACATTTCCCCATTATAATCGGAACAGAAAAATGTTATGATAATTTTCATAACAAATTTAATATGGTATATATATGATCTATATGATGGGATGAAAATTATGTTTAACAATCTGGTGTTGGTTGATAATGAGACATTAAAACTACTTCTTATGACATTATCACCTACTAACCATGAAGAATAAATTATATGAGGACATACCTACTAATAATAATTCAAAATATTTTATGTGTAATTGAATACAGTTTTTTGAGAAATCAAGTAATGTTCTTTAGATTTGAGGTTATTATTAATGAATAATATGAATCACATATTTTGAGATATTTATTAGATCCTTGATGACATATGCTCACGAAGAGGTAAAATCTATTAGGTGTGTCATTTTTGATATTCCATTAACTAAACATTTTAATATTATAATTTATACTTCCATATTGATGTAACAAATTATATATATATATAGTCATATGGTAGAAATTTAACTTTCTGATAGCATCCATTGATATGGTAGTTCATCGACGAGATAATTTTGGAATATCAATGAAATATAAATAGAGAATATATGGTGATGATGCATGTTTGAAACCAATCTGAGGAGATATCATGACAAATGGATTATACTACATAGAAGAATTCATAGAAAGGGTGTTGTCCTAAATAACTTAACTTTTATCACTATGGGATCCCGATCATTTTATTAGATATTTTTCGTGGACACTGGGAATGTTCACTTAATCCCACTAAAATGGGGCTAAGAGGGCCACACAGTAATTGTATATGGAGTCTAATTATGTCATATTGAATTTAATATTAAAAATAAATATTATTGTCATCATTGGGAATTAAAATTAATCATATATTATTGATCATAAAAATTCAATCACCAAATACTTAGTTTTATAATATGTTAGTTGAGTATTACATATTGATTATTATTCACATGTGAATAATTGAATGTTTATTTTTTCACTGTGTTGGTGCGTTGATTTAAATAAATATTTATTTTTTCCCTAAAAATATTAGAAAAATATATTTATTCAAGTGTTTATTAAATATTATATTTATTTATTTATTCATAACATATCATATTTATTTGATCACAAATTTTATTATTCAAATTTTGGATAAATTTCAAATTTGATTTATGGGTTTAGTTAATGATCCAATAGAAATGATATGTTTTATTTAATATAATTTAAATAAATATCTATTTATATTTTTAATAAATTAGTTTTTAATTAGTTTGTTAAATTTTTTAAAATAGTGAAAATAATAATATTATTAACATGATGAATTATTTAGAATGTATAATTGATAATGGTATATTAGGAAATTATAAAATATTTACATTAAGTAAAATGTTAATTGTAGAAATTTTTTCATTGAACAATTTTATAGTTAAAAATAGATAAACTCTTAAAAATTATTTCATGTCGTAAATAGAAAACTTTACACCACCATCAAGAACATGTAGTGAACAATAGATCCACTTATTGTGATAAAAATCAACATGAAGCTATAATTTCATCTCTACTAGCACTCAGAGTACTAAATCATTGTTGCTAATTTATGGAGGATGTTTTGATACAAATAGTAGTGTAAAAATTTTAATTCTCATTGATAATGAAAATTAGATATGGGTGGAATCATAAATATATCCAAAATAAAATATCATGTTCTATAAAACACTTATTTTAATATAATTTAAAATTAAATGTAAATTATTATATCTAGAAGTTTCTAGGTTTGCATCTATCATGTTCATAATAATTATATGTTGAAACCCAATAAATTCCAAAATAGTACACCCACACATTTTTTCAGTTATATCTTGAATAATTCAAGCTATATTACAGGGGACATAATCCAATTTATAATTTAATTGATCAAATTTCATCATTTTTTTAACAGTTTTACATTTATTGAATTTTTTCTTAATCTGAATGTCTAGATAACTTCTTATCATAAATTTTTATAGATAATAATTATAAAATGATTGTAAATAATTCTTTTCAACCCCACTATAGGCATCAATGTTATTTTCATCAAGAGAGAGATACATGACTTGTAATGGAAAATCGTACTTTATGTACCCATTGTCAATAGTAAAAGGGGTGTTTCATGATAATATCAACATACCTTATGAATTAGTATGACGAATAATTACATATTGTGTATTAGCCTCTGAAAAATATGTATATTTATAGGGATTATATAGAATATAACAAGTATTCACACCCTATAATCCAACATGTTTTTGAGCCCACCTAAATCATAAACTGTTTTGTGGTCAACTATATGGTGTTATTGCACCTCATGTATTTACCTGTATTCCATACACACATAAATAAAAAAATTATAGGGAATGTATCTTGATTAAAACATCATGTAACATTGAAAACACATATAATTTTCACACTAATACATAGTAATGTTGTGTAGATAAACACATTGGATAATATAAGAAAGATGTAGACTGCACTTTTTTTTGGTGACATTACACAACATGTACCAAGTTTCCTTCCAAACTAGATATAGTGCCACTAAATTTATGTATTTAATGAATAAGTATATTATCAATAACTATTATCCATGTATATCTAGTGAATATTTTATGTGTCATGTTAATCAAACACATCATGTACACAACATTAACTATTACCAATAAGTTACAAAAACATTTATGGAATTCCATGTAGATATACATGCAACATAGACATTGAATATTGGCCTATATAACTTCATATCATGGGTATTACAACACATTATCTAGGAATTAATTCCATATACATACATGAAATACTATACATGCTTTACACAATGTGATTATCAAGACACGTCGAGTGTAAACACAACCCCTATATGTATTAAATTCTCAAAATGTATTTACTCTAACATAAAAATTATACATTATATCATCTATCGAATACATTCCATGTTTATATTGAATTAATTAAATGGACTTGACATTCCATAGGACTAGGTTCACCATTTAAAGGGTGGTGAATCACTGGTCATAATATTTTACAATTTATATATCTTGAAATAATCATCTGCAATATGTTATGATTTGATCTAATAATATATATAACTACCCCTTACCTTAATGATATAAAAAAGAATAAAGACAAGGAACACAAGAATTTATATATGCTTGGGTCTATTTGTGGGCACATACTCCTTTCTATATCTTGTGGAATTCATAGTCCATAGATATGTACGTAATATTTAATCGAGAATTATAACTAGTTAGGGAGGGATCATTACCTTCCTTAGTGAGCTCCTCACCATTATATAGTTTCCAATTTTAATTATATAGTCTCCATCCTGTTATAATGTCATTAGAATATTTTTTGAATTATCCCAAAAAAAAGTCATGGATAATTCTTAATTTGATGAAGATATTTCCATTAGTCCTTCTAGACATTCATATTTTTTTGTGATTATTTATTCATTCTCATTAAACATCGATAGTATATGATTTAATTATATCAATATAGATTCTAAAATCACATATAATTAGTTATCGATCTACTTATCAATTTTATTTTGAGTATTGATTCAATAAATAGTCATTACATTCATGATTTCATCCCTTCTTAGATCTCCAAAATATAGGGTTTTCTTTTCGATCTATGTTCTCTCATTCTAAGTGATGTGTCACATTAAAAAAAATTACCTCCTTAATTAGGAATTAAAAATATAATAGAATTATTTTTAATTTGGAACTCAATTTCAATCCAAAAGTATAAAGAATCTCAGATGAAAATGATATAGTTGGATTGTTAGTTCATTTCATAATCTAATGAATCCATGGGTGTGCTACAATAATATTCATTACTCTATTATTTATTTGAGAACATTATATAACTTAATTATTTAAATAACCTTCATTTATTTATTTTCATTTAAGATGATATATTAAAATGTATAGTAAATATTAAATAAGATCACCATTTAAATTATTTCCGAAATACAAGTATTAGTGAATTTTTAAAGGTTCATATATCGATCTATTTTTTATTAACCTATATCAGATTCAATTGATATATTCTCCAAAACTATTTTTTCAATGAATAATCTCTTCATAAAACAACAAAAAATGATAATGTAGACACCGAAAAATCTACTTGAATCATTTCTAAATAATTTTTTAGAGATTAATGATCCTAAAATTAGAAAATTATAATCTCACTTGATATTTAAAAAATAATACATACCCTATCACTACAAATATTTTTCATACATATAATGATGAAAAGTTTAAAGCAAATTTGCATAGGAAACTATTTTTTTCAAATAAGGACAACATGAAACATAATTTGATTTCCCATATTTTATCCATTAAATATTATATCTAGAATGATCAAATTAAAATTGCATTACATTATTACAAATTGAATTATCTCATAATTAATTATACAATTGTGACCCCTCATTTTTATAAAACTATTGAACTACATAATGATCCATTTGGTGAACATGATGATTTTAAAAAATAGACCTTATAATATAATTTTTTATAGTATAAAACATTAAATAATCATTGTGTTTAACATTATAAATAGTCATATTTAAAACTTCACTACATCCAAATGTTAATAATAATCCTTATAAATATGATTAATGAACCATGTAATCATTTTCTATCATGATTTAAAAACATGAAAAAATTTATAAATTACAAGGTCAACCATATGAATTTTTTTTAAACTGTAAAACCTCTATAATAAACATCAATAATGTATAATATATCAATATAATTTCTTGAAGTTTTCAATTTTCTTATAAAAAGATTATTGGAAAACTGTAAAAATTAATAATATTAATCATACAAACTCTTTCATTTTCCATTTTTATCATTATCCATATAATACCAAAATATGATTAAATTACACTAGTACTTCATAAATTCATATTTTTACTACTACAAACATGTAAAAAACATTATAAAAAACTTCAAAAGTATCTCACTTGGCCTTAATATTCTCAAACATAGAAAACAAAAAAAGTCATCTATAATTCCATAAAAAACTATAAAATCCCCCATTTTTGTGGTCTAATTCATTAAATTCTATCAGATAAACTATATTTTGATCAAAAATCCATGAATTTATTATAAAATTATCAAATGACAGTATTTCCCAAATGAAATTTATTTCGAAACAACACTACAATATAAGTTTATGTTTTGAGATAATTTTAACTCCTAATGGCATGGAAAAATTATCCAAGGGGATTATATATTCTACCACTTATAACAGACCTTCTATTTTTTTATATCTATCAATTAAAAAATCATTATATTACCAATATATTAGGAAATAACACACTCCCTCTTGTATAACAAAACTATCATCATTTGAAAAAAAGATCTCCATATTATTTCTATAAGAGCTGGTTAATTTCTCTTCCATAAAAACAATAAAAACACTTTTGGGGGATGATTACATATATCGATAATTGAGAGAGGGATGTTAAAAATGATTTTTTATCTTAAATTACTCAAATTCCTCAATTATCATTTCCATTATAAAAATATATATTATATGATATTTTTTCATAATCTATTGAAGTTTTAAATCAATATTTTCCACTATATAATTATTTAAATGAAACCTAATATCCATATGATTTCATAATCAGTGTTTTACTAGAATATTTAATAGTATAATGTCTTTATTATTGTCAAAAACTATTATTGTGTCCTATCATGTTCAAAATCCAAATACACCATATATACTTATAGTTGATAGAGTTATTTCTCTAGAACCATGTACATTGTAATTTTTATTGAATATTTGTTTTGGATATATCTATTAATACCTTATAATTTATATGGGATGTTTTTAATAGTAATATTAATGTGATAATTCCCTAGAATATTTTCTACATTTAAAAGGTCATATACTGTTCCAAACTATGATGAGAACCTTGCTATGTTATGTTGATATTTTTAAAATTATTATTATGTATGGATGAAATTATATGATGGGACACATAATGTGAATAATTTTGTCTCAAATAAACCATAATAATATGATATATTATATTATTAAGTTCTCACATGGAATTATTTAATATGGGAGAATATAATAATATACCCCCGATATGAATTATTTACATTATATAACAATATATCTTTCTATCTGTGAACATGTGTCAAGGTCCTTGGGAATTTATATTATTATTAATGCTTTTCAGGACATGTGATATTATATGTGTTTTCATAAACCACGATACGATAGTTGATGGATAGGTTTGGAATATTGTCCACATCACGAATAATGCTTTATTAATGAATATATTGGTTAAGTATTTTCCCCTTAATTTTTTATTGAGGATGATATCTAAATATATTGATTGAAATGGGAACATAACACGAAATTACAAGGTAATTCTGTAATGATAAATTTATTTTATAGTTTCCATGAAATTTGTCTCATGAATATTGGTTGATGACATGGGAGTAAAAAATTCACGATAAGATATCCTCAAAAAGAGATTGTATTATAAAATTAGTATGCATATGCGTTTTTTTTCATTGTGATATACCATCTTCCTATATAAATTACCTAAGATTCATATTGATAGTAATCATGGACTTTATGAATGCCAACCTAAATTTTTGAGGAAGATCTATAAAGTGTCAAACCAATTTTTTTTCATTTTCTCTCAATTAAATATTATTTATATTTAACTATTTGAAATGATATGATACAATAGAGTGTGAAGTAATATTTATTATTAATTTATTAAATGATCTAAAATATTAAATAATTATTTATTCAAAAGGTTATTATTTAATTATGTTAATATATAACATTTATTAATATATTGTTATTTAAAAAGTAATATATACATAAAAATTCCATAATAAATAATTTGTTACACAACAAATCTAAAAAAATATTTTATTCTCCAGTCTATGAATATTATTTTTATTTATTTATTGAATGTATAATATTTATAACTTCTTATTTAAAAGGTAATAAATAATTTATATAATTACAATAATATTAAGATAAATATTTTATTCAATAATCCCTAAATATGATATTTATTGATGATATTTATTAAAAAAATTAAAGAAATTTTAAGGAGGGTGAACAAATCCAATTATTTATTTTGTGACAAATATTTATTTACAAGAATGTAAATAATATATATCATTGAGTGGGTTAGAATTCCCTAGGAAATAATTTAAAATATTATTAATTTAAATGGAATTTGGTTCCTTTGAGTTTAACATATTATTAATGGTTATTTTGTAATTATTTAGTATGAAATAATATCCTTGGTTCTATAAATAAGAAATTATGAGAATTTTGAGTTGTTGGTTACCATTTATAACATTCTCACCCATGGAGAATTATCTCTATAAAAAAGTGGGACTATAATATTATCTCCATCCCAAGAGGCTTTCTCACACTATTTGATTCCTCTCTTTCTAGATAGACGAATATAAAATAATTATTTCGAAAAGGGATCAGGTTTTTTATTATGGTGATGATGAAAGATAATCAGTACCATCATACTAGAACCCATAGTACCATCAGTGATATTTTCAGATCCAAGGAACCAGTGTGAGACACTACTTGTAGTGAAATAATTTAGGTCATTATCCACCCCAAAAAATTCAACTAAACAACCTTTAGATTATAAACACCAATATTGAATAAAAAACTCCAGACCAAGGTATTTTTCCATGCCATTAATAAAATTTTAAAGTCATATGAAATAGATTCACTCATGGATTTGAACAAATCATTTATCAATATTATTTTAAATTTTTTGTGTTCAGTGAATTCCCGTCATGTACATTATTGATGTTCCATTGAATCCAAAAAAATATAAGTTTTACATAGTCACTATAGGCCCTTCACCTACATTCACAACCACTATAAGGTATCAGATATATTAAATTCAATTTATAGTAATCTGCTGATTATTTATGAAATATGTATTGAAATATTAATATTCATTTCAAGAAATATATTCTTATAATGATATTGTTTATATATATTCTTCTCCTCTTTCTTTTGTATTTCTCATATGTCCTAGATCATTTAGTAATTTATGAATATCATCTAAAGGACCAACTAGAGGTGTCTTATTTTTTTCATGTTTATAAGGAATTTCACCGACCAAATAGATCATGCAACACCACATAATGTGACCATTGTGTTCCCAACAGAATCATAATAATTCATTAAATTACACATGAAATAATGAATTTACTTTGAGTGAGTATTATACACACAATGGAATTAATACACATGTGACTTAATTAATTTAATTTTACTGTAATTAACTAACATTAGATATAATTACTTATCATGATGTGTAGTTAATTAATATATGGTGTATTTAATTCATATATACTACAATTAATTCAAATTTACTGTATTTAATTCATAAATTGTGTATTTATTTCATATTCCACATAATTGTGTGTGATTAATATACACGTGATAAAATTTATTTATATATCATGTAACTATTCTATAATATGTTTAATTAATTACATGTGGAGTAATTAATTCATACCCATTTATATATAATATAATCTAGGAGAAGTTGTAAACCAAAATATTAACATTCATTGAAAAACATAAAAATAATATATTAGAATATAGTCCCCATCATTATGTGTTATATGGGTAATTTATTGATTCATACACTCCATATGAAATGTTTTATAGGATACTAAATTATTAATTAATTTTTTCATAAAATCTAAAGATACATGTCATTTATGTTCATTAAATACCGTATACTCTAAATGTATTATATCAATACATGAATCATAACATTCATGTGTCATGTGTCTCATTTATTGAGAGTACACAGTGTGAAATTATATCCCATTGTATGTTTTAAATGTGTCATGTGAGTGAAATATATTTAATAAGGACCATTATGAATATTTCAGATGGGCATACATCATATTTCCTAAATGTAAAAGCTATTTACATAAAATAATTTTATATAAATTTTATTTAATTGATTTTTGTAAAACGACATCATATGGATATCTCTAAGTTATAATGGAATAATATTTAGATAAAATTAATTATTTTTTAATTATATAATTAATTATATTAAATAGTGTGCATTTTAGCATAATAAAATAATGAATCTATAAGTTGGGTGGCTTGTTATTTTAAATACATATTCATTATAGTAATGTATTATCATGAGTTTAGACATACTATTTTATGTTTATGGTATCTTTTAATTTAATTATTGCTTGTGTTTTTTTAATTATTTTAATAATTTCAAAAGATAACATGAGTGTCATCCCAAACTTTTCATTACATATGAGCATATGTTCTAAAAATTTTATTTATAAAAAATTCATTTCTTATTCACATCAAATATAAGTAATATAAATGCATTGTAATGATGGATCTCCTAGGTTTATGGTTTTTTTAAGGTGTATTAAAGGAAAAATCAATTTAAAGAGATACATTAGATATAAGTGGATTCCTGTAAAATCAAGCCTTACATGCCTTTATGTGTTTTTCAGTGGTTTCAATCTATTTTTTATTGTTCCTCCATTAAATAAATGTGTAGTTGAATCTCGTAATTATAACACGATTTATTTATTTTATTTCTATATGATTCAATATTTATTTTATTATTGCAAGAACTCAATCACATAATCAAATGGATTAATAAAAATGTAGTAATTAAAATAAAAAAAGTATTATACATATATATTGTATCGGAAAATGGTTAATTTCATCATTAAAACCCAATTTATATTAAGAAGTCATGTAAAATAAAGAATAATAAAATTGATCCATACTAAATTAAATCCCTTAAGTTAATTTTAAGCCATTTAATTTGACATTATCTTATTTAATATTGACTCATATTTAAAGAGACTGTTTAGACCTATGTTGCGGGAACATTTTATTATCAAGAAATTTAACATATATGATTGGATAAATTAAGCAATATTGTATTGGATATAATGATATTTTCCTATTCAACACATATTTTTGAGGGAAGTGATGATGAAATATCAGTCATGATTTCAAGATTGTGGTGTCCACAATTTAGAACATTAAGATGTAGGCATGTTGTTGGTAAGACTGGCTATATAAAAACCATCTTATAATTTTCATAGACTTTTTATGGATTATAAGAAGGGAAATATTGAACTATTACACTATATTTTCTGATGTGACTAGAAACTCTGAGTTCAATGCGGAGGTAAATAATGACTTCATAAAATAGTGGGAAAATAAATAAAATTAAAATTTTAAAGTCTCAAATTATTTTTGATCAGTTAGAGTAAAAATATATCTTTTTTTTATAAAAAAATATAATAAACCCATGAAAGAATTAATACCATCTTTTAACTCTAGTAATGTAATAACAAGTAGATATTTCCTATCGTTGTTTAGATATTTCACAAAACATTACTATTTTGGAATTTTATAGTTGTTAAAATTATCTAATTCAGATCATCTTTCAACAAAGTTGAGGTGAATATGGTACCTGTATGAAGATATATATATATGATGTTTCCTCTGTGATATCTTGTCTTCTTTCTATTATGAAGAGTATATAGAGGCATAATGATAAATGGGACACTCCCTAAACAAATTTAGTAGAAACTATAAAGGTATTCCTATATGGTAATCATGTCTTATAGTATTGAAGTGAAATGATTAATTTTTTTTAATTCCTATTAGATGAGGTATTATATATGAATCTCATGTTATCTTCCTTACCACCATGTTTCACCGTATTAATCCAATATTAGACTAATATTTTGGGGAAACCACTTATAAATAATTTTGTCTATAATTAACAATAAGAAATAAGCTTTATTGGAAACTTATTTCACGACTCCTTATAGTGAGAAACATCAAATACGAGGAGATAATGCTAATGAAATTTGTAAATCCAATTATTCCCATTAAAATTAATTCATACTATCAAAATATTTAGAGGATTAAAAATAAACATGAGGTTATATACTTCTCATGTGGAAGGTAATATTTGTTGTAAGAATTTAAATTAATTCATTTAAATGTAGTTATAAAATTCTAGAAAATAAAAAATTGAATATAATATTTACTTTGGAATTATTGGAAATTAAAATAAAATCCATTTGGTGTCTATACTCATTTATTAATTAGGTAATTTCCCAAATATTATAAGAAGTAGGCTTAATTCTCCCTGAGGATAAGAAAGGGTGGTTCCTATGTCATTGCTGAGAACAAAAAAAAATCCTAGGATGGATTGGTACAATATTGTAATGAGTGATTCCAAAATATTTATATCAGTTTTAAGGTATACCAAATGAGATAATATTTTATAATTGGATATAATGTTGTGATGGAACATTATACAAATCTAATTATTAAATTACACTTGCGTCACATATGTACATTAATATTAATGATGAATATGATACATAAAACTATTATAAAATTATAAAAAGATAAATATATGTTTAATAAAACTGAAATTAGTTTAATTATTTATAAATATAAAATTGTTTCACTCTTTTTATGTTAATATACCATGTATACATAGAAACATATTGTCACGACCCATCCTCGGGGCCCGTGTCGTGACTACCCCAAGCCCGCCTTCCATAGGCCAGGGGCTGGTGACTAGAACCAACGTGTAAATATCATTAAAAAGGGAAGGCATTGACTTTGTAATGTAAATAATCACCATAGAGTAAGTAAGAAGAAGTAAAAACTGAGCAAAAACTATTACAATAGTAATTGTGGAAAAGTATGTGGTCTAGTATACAAACCCAAACGGAAAGTAAAGTACAACTGGAAAGGGAAAATAGAAACTGAAAAGTAAAGCCGCAATTTCGAGATGTCCACTGGAAATCCCACCTGAAGGGTGGGTACAGATAGCTTCCACAGCTCCTCGAGTCCAACCGACCGCTCCGAGTACGTTCTGCCCAGTGGTCCACCTCCAGGTATTGTCCTGCTCCGCACGCCTCAACCACGATCAGCGTTGTCCGTCGTCTGCAACCAACACAATGTAGTGCGGGCATATCCCATGCAGGGGTGAGTATAAGCTACTCAGTAGGGACCCCGAGACCCCTGAAGGTCTCCCAGAATCCACAAAGGATAATCCACAAAGGAAATATACAATCACGAAGTAACATCCAACACTGCTTAAGTATATTCCCATACATATAACTAAGTCATCAATTCTTGCTCGTCTCCAACATCCGTGCTCTGTACAACCCAGTCCACATAGGAAAGAAAAACGTAAGTCCACACAGGATAGCACAACACAATCCACAAAGGAAAGAAAAACTGGATTTCAGCTCACACAGGTATACTTCTTAATATGACGATAAAGATTACTAGATATTACCACTTATCATCTAAGTCGTCGGACCCACAAACGATCGATAGGTACTAACCCCCGCAATAACCCACAAAGGATCTGACCCACATAGGATCGATAGGTAACTAACCCCTGAAATAACCCACAAATGATCAGACCTACAGAGGATCGATAGATAACTAACCCCCGCAAAGAACAACACAGGATCGGACCCACACATGATATGTAGGCGCTGGCCCACACAGGACCACTGAGTGCTAACCCACACAGGATCAGACCCAGACAGGATCGGTAGCACTGACCCAAAATGGATCGCTGAGTGCTGTAGTCATCTCCGTTGAATCCACTAAGGATCTCTGTACTGTCGTCGTCATCACAGTAGCTGTCGCAAACGCAGCCAGCTCTAGGGCTCCCGCACACAGCAAGGTTGTTTTGGAGGGTCCGCTCCATGAGCTGCGAGGCTGATACATCAACTGAAACATAATCCAGAGTTGATGTATCCAAAAGTTCCCTATCATCAACAGAAACTCAACATCACAGACGGTGCGTCAATCGGACGCTCGTTCTGACAGTTATTGGCTTTTTCATCCCAGTGGCCCAGTTCGTTTTTAAGGAAAAACCAACCCGACCATACTCCACCTACATCCAAACCTCAGGTTATGTAATCCAAAAGATCCTTCTCACTTAGAGAAATTCAACAAAGTCGAAGACACGTCAATCGGACGTCCGAACTTCAAGATATGAGCGTTTCCGCTCCGAAGGCCTGGTTGGTTTTGTGTACAAACCAACCCGGATGAATACAATTTATTCTGAAACCATGAGTTCGATATACCAAAAAGGACCGTCTCGATCCAAGGATCGCATCACCACTGACGGCGCGTCGTTCGGAGGCCCGTAGCTCATGTTAAGAGCAAAAGATAGAAAAGGCCCGGAAACGGGGGGGTCTGGCCCCGGACCGACCCGGCCCGACCCCTCTTGGGTCGGCCCGAATTTGGCCTACCCGACCTTGGTCCGGGTCCGACCCGGTTGGGCGCGAACCGTCCCGGCCCGGGTGGCCCGGCCCGGCCTGGGCATGACCCGGCCGGTGGGTCGGCGTGGCTCGGCTTGGCCGAGCGGCTGAGTAAGGGAAACCGCGGGGGACATGCTGCCCCCACGTGAAGAGAAGCCGCGGCCCCGCCCTCGCCAGTGGACGTGGCCGGTCCGCCACGTCGCACTCCATCGGTCTCGAGCGGTCGCTGGACCGCGCTGCTGCCGTCGGGGCTTCAGCCGTGGAGGGTCCGTCCGGTAGCGCGCCGGCGACCCGCACCGCTGGTGGAGTCCGCGGTCCATCGGAGTTGCTCTGGTGGTCCGATTTCATTTCCATCTACGCCGTAGCTCATCCCGGGTCCCGTTCTTCATTGAGGAATCAACAAATCGTCTCTACAGCACGTTTTTTCATCGTCTGCCGTTCTGCACACAATGAAACAAAGGGCGGTGGGTTCAGACTTGTCTGTTGGTCCGCACCCACCGCGTTAGCGGTTTGAAACAACACCATAATTCCCAGAAATTGATAAACCACATCCTGCAATAATAATCCGTGAACCAACTTGTTAATTGGTTGGTCCGCGTTATTTCCTTGGAAGAAAACAATCATGGGTATTATTATTTTCAAAACGACCCCTACCTTCATCATCATCGGACGCGAGTTCGCCGCTGAAGAAAAGGAATCGTCGCGTCGCGGAAGGGCGTCACTGACCCGCGGTACTCGGCGTAGCGTAGACAAACTCAAAGGATCAAGAACATACAGATTTAATTATAACAATTAAATCCATGTTGATGTTATAATCCACAAATAATTAAAAGGACCGCAATCCCCTACCTCATGATGTCGATCAAAGATTGTCACGGGGAAAGTACGTCACGGAAGAAGCTTCGGCGTCGCGGTACTTGGCGTCACGTTGTCGATCTCCGAGGGGTCGATGTTCCTTGTCGCCCTTCGTCGGAGGACATCATTCGTCGTGTTCTTCGCGTTCTTCATGAAGGAGGATGAAGATCTTTAGAGATTCTCCAAAGGATTAACATAACAACCAGATAATAAAATAACTCCTCATCTTATTTTATGATCAACTAAAGAATTTGAAAAACAAAGTTAAGTAATGAACAATCAATTAATATAATTAATTGCAATGAACTAACCGCCCAATTAATAGGGTCGTTAAGAATTTAGAAAATGCGTCAGTTGGCTTTCATTTAAAAGGGTTGTACGCAGGTGCGTTACTTAGCAGAAAAGAAACAGTGGGGCTCGTGCGGGCCCCACCTCAAAAATATCCTACCAAGAGGGTAGGATATTTTTGGTTCCACCCTATCCGATTCTACTCAGCTTAAGCAGCTTTAAGTGGCTTTAAGCAACATTAAGTGAAATAAAAAAAGTTTGTCGTCCCACATTATTTTATTTCTTAACATAAAGCCCAAAAATTAAAAACCACACTCGAGCAAACGCAACTCTAGAAGAAGAGTTTCTAAGAAAGTACCGGCGCTGCGATTCCATCGGTGCCCTCAGAATTTGATTCCGATCACCGGTTCAAAAGTTAGAAAAACCCGCTCGTTCGTTCACTGAATGTACCCGATCCAAACTTTGGAAAACGATTCCGGACACACCGGGCCTCGGAATCAGGTGCCGTCAGAAACTGCGTTCCTGTAAAATTCCAAAGAAAATTAAGAAAAAAATTTCCAAGAAATTTACGGGTCTTTACATCACTCCCACCTCAGGGATTTATTTCACCATAAAGATAGATCATAAACTAGGGAAACAAATGTGGGTACTGAGAACACATCTGAGCCTCCTTCTCCCAATTTCTCTCTTGGAGGTTCCCGTGCTACCATCTGATGCGCACTAGAGGAATCGATCATCCATGTTGGACCCACTCCTATTGATCCTCGATCTCCACTAGGACCTCCACAAAAGTCTCCCCATCATCAACATCTATCTCCCCATGGTCAATGATGTGTGTCATGTTGTGCACGTATCTCCTTAGCAGGGATACGTGGAAGACCTCGTGCACCCGGTGCAACTGAGGTGGTAGAGGCAGGCGATAAGCCACCTCGCCAATCCTGCTGAGGACCAGGAAGGGTCCGATGAAGCGTGGAGACAACTTGACGCCTCGGCCAAATCTCCGCAATCCACGTCGAGGTGTGACAGGCAAGAAGATGTGGTCACCATCCTCGAAATCTAGTGGCATCCGCTTCCTATCAGCATAAGACTTCTGCCGGCTCTGAGCTGTCCTCATCTGCTCTTGGATGACCTGGACCGTCTCTGTCATGGCTAGGACCATCTGTGGTCCCACAAGTGCTGACTCCCTAGGGTGAATCCATCACAAAGGAGTTCTGAAAGTTTTGTTGTACAATGCCTCAAATGGTTCCATCCCGATGGTGGAGTGGTAGCTGTTTTTATACGCAAACTCCACCAAGGGAAGGTGGTCCACCCAACAGCACCAAAGTCGAGGACACATGTGCGGAGCATTTCCTAGAGAGTCTGAATGGTCCTATCCGTCTGACCATCTGTCTGAGGGTGAAAGGAGGTGCTAAGATGTAGCTGTGTCCCGAACGCCTCCTTCAACAAATTCCAAAGCCGGGATGTAAAGCGAGCATCTCGATCGGATAAGATAGATGATGGCATACCGTGAAGACGTACAATATCCTAAAAATAGAGACACCCAAAGCACTCCACTGAGCAATGCTTTATGATGGGTAAGAAGTGAGCCGACTTGTTGAGTCGGTCGACAATCACCAAAATGGAGTCGTGACCTCTGGAAGTGTGTGGAAGTCCAGTCACGAAGTCCGTAGATATCCCATCCCACTTCCACTCCGGGACCTCCAAGGGTTGTACCAAGCCTGATGGTACCTGATGCTCTACCTTCACCTGCTGACAGGTGAGGTATCAAGAAACAAACTCAACCACAACCTTCTTCATGCCCAGACATCAGTGCTGTCATCTGAGGTCTTGGTACATCTTCGCCACTCGAGGATGTACCGCCAAGGGAGAAGTGTGAAACTCTCTCAGCACCACCTCCCATAAGGCGACTGGTACCACGGTACGTCCTCTGAAAAGGACTTCATGCTCTGCTCCATAGGAAAACCCATTAGGTTCCTGTCATGTGGATATCTGTGCACGCCGCGTCTCACAGTTAGTGTCCCCATGTTGTGCCTCTCTGACCCACTGCTGTAGTGGAGGAGAGACTATGAGAGACTAAAGGAAGGATGCTCCATCCCTATCCACGAAGGATATCTGCAAGGCGGCTAGCTTCTCTGTCACCTCCTCAAGCAGCTGAATGCCCGTCCTCCTGCTGAGAGCATCAACTACTAAGTTCCCCTTCACTGGATTATAGACTATCTCAAAGTCATAGTCCTGGACGAACTCGAGCCATCACCGAGCCATCACCATTGTCTCAGGTTCAGGTCCTTCTGAGAGAATATATTCCTGAGACTCTGATGGTCATAAAAGACTGTAAAGTGCTCTCCCATCAGGTAGTGTCGCCATGTCTTCAGTGAAAAGACCGCTGCTTCTAATTCCAGGTCATGGGTAGCATAGTTCTGCTCATGTGGCCTCCACTGTAGGGATCCATATGCGATCACGACCCCCTCCTGCATCAGGACACATCTAATTCAGGTCCTTGATGCATCTCAGTAGTCTACGTACCCTACTCCCTCCTCAGGAAACCTCAAGATAGGTGCACTGGTCAAACTCTGTCTCAACTCCCGGAAGCTCTGTTGACATTTTTCTGACCACAAAAAGGGTTTCCCCTTCTTCGTCAAAGCAGAGAGTGGTGCCAAAACTCTGGAGAAGTCTAGCACAAATCTCTGATAGTACCCATCCAGTCCTAAGAAACTCCACACCTCCATCACGCTCTTGGATGGCTCACAAGCTAGCACTGCCTCGATCATCGCCGGATCCACAGAAACTCCCACCTCAGAGATGACGTGTCCCAAGAAGTGGACCTCACGTATCCAGAACTAACACTTCGAGAGATTGCCATAAAGTTGTTTTTCTCGGAGTGTGTGTCTAGTACAACCCTTAAGTGGTAGTCATGCTCCTCCTCAGTCGTCGATTATATCAAAATGTCTTTGATGAAGACTATGACAAATCGATCGAGGTATGGCTGAAAGATCATGTTCATGAGGCCCATGAACACTGCTAGTGCATTGGTTATGCCGAATGGCATATCCATGAACTCATAGTGGCCATACCGACATCTGAAGGTTGTCTTCTGCACGTCCTCGTCCCGAACTCTTAGCTGATGATAGCCTGACCTGAGGTATATCATCGAGAACCACCGTTCTCCCTTGAGCTGATCGAAGAGGTCATCAATCCTCAATAGCAGATACTTGTTCCTCACCGTCACCTGGATCAGGCGACGACAATCAACACAAAGTCGCAAGCTCCCGTCTGCCTTCATGGCGAACAATATCGGGGAAGCCTTGAGTGAAACACTAGGTCGGATGAAACCCTTTACCTGCATGTCCTCCAACTGTACCCATAGCTCCCGAAGCTTAGCGGGGGCTATCTGATATGCTGGAGTGGATATCGGGGCCGTCCTGGGGTACAGGTCAATATAAAAGTCTACCTATCTGCGAGGAGGTATCCCTGGAACGTCGACGGGAAAGACGTCTGCATACTGATCCACCACTACAGGAAAACTAGGACTCTGCACGTCAACTGCTCCTAGGATGAGGCTATCCAACTGATGAGTGATGGTGTGTCCTCTCTTCTACGGTAGTCCATCCTGTGCTGTGAAGGCTCCCTTCTCGCCGGTGAAGGTGAACCCGCTCTTGTCGGTGCGAACACATCGCACCTTGCACCTAATACAGTCAATCTGAACATGAACTCTAGATAACCAATCCATGCCCAAGACGACGTCGTAAGGCCTCGACACCGCTACATGAAGATCCCAGCCGAAGCTCTCACCTCCTAGAGTATTCTCACACTGCCGGCAGCAGTGTGTAATCATCGAGTCTGCTCCCGTAGGAGTCTCTAGCCGTAAGGATCTATCCAACGGCTCTATCGGAATCTCCGAGCTCCAAACAAGGGCAGTAGCTATGAATGAGTGAGTCACTCCTGTGTCTATACGACCTGTAGCAAGGGTGGAATAGACACAGATCGTACCTCGAATCATCTCGAGCGTCCCGTGGTCATAGGGCTCTGCTACCAAGAGCTGTTCCTGTCTCTGCCCGCCTGCTTCTTGTGGTTGGGGTGGACCTCCTGGTGGTGGTGGTGGTAGAGCACCAAAGCATCACCCACCATCTGCTGCTCGGCCAGCTCCTCTGCCTCATCCGCCTCCCCCCTGCAGACCACCACGGTCGACCCTCTGCCTCTGCCTGGGTGGCCCCTCAACTGTCTGCTCCACCTCAGCACGGTGGGTTGGGCAGTCACGAGCCATGTGGCCCTGCCCGCCGCATGTGTAGCACTGCCTACATCATGAAAGACTGGCTCCACGTTGTGTTCCCCACACTGCTGAGCCAGTGTCCTGAGGTCGTATGTGTGACGGTCTGGTCTACCTGGACCCCTGAGTCATCCATCGACTGCCTACTGCAGAAGACTCATCTACCGGCCGCCCCGCGGTAGGTCTCGCGGATGATTAAGGCTCAGCAAGGAAGCTCTCGATCAAAAGGGCTCGCTCCAGTACTCCTCCCTGAGTCGGAATGCTGAGGGAGATCAGTGAACGCCTGATCTCATTTCTCAATCCTTGCTCAAAGGTCCGGGACCAGAGGAATGGTTCTCGTACCATGTCTGTCGAGTAGTGCGAGAGATCGATAAATCTCGTTGAGTACTGGGCGAACTTCAAGCTGCCCTACTGCAGCTGAAGAACCTCCTGGATGCGCACCGCACGGAGGGTAGTTGGGATGAACTCTGAGCAGAAGAGGCCCTCAAAGTCTGTCCAAAGGATAGTTGCCTCATCGTGCACCTGGAGCATCAAGCTCCACCATCGGCCTGCTTCTGCGTGCAGTAGGCTTGCTGCGAGGATAACCATGAGGTCTGCTGGTGTCCTCACTAGCCTGAAAACTCGTACAACTGCCTCAATCCAGTCCTCGGCTACCTGGAGATCCATCTCCCCACGGAACCTAGGCAGTTGCTGGTGCTGGATCTCATGAAGTGCACTAAGGTAACGTGCATCATCCACGGCCGGGGCTAGAAGCATCGATGGCTCGGTGGGTAGAGGTACCGCCGGTGCCTCAGCTGTCAAAGGGCCCTGTACCGAGGCCTTGTCGCTGAGCGGGCTGTCGTCACACTCAACTCTCGGAACCCTAGCTGGCTACCGTCGTGGAGCCATCCTAAAAAGGAAATAGGTTCGCCACAGTTAGGACTGTATACCTGGTGAGCTGATACAATGTAATCACAATGAAAACATTAAACACACATGAAATCAATGATTTCATGCATTAAGTCAGAAATCAGATGTCAGGGTCCTGTTGTAAGGATACGTCGGCAGCCACACCAACACTGGACACCCTTGACTGATAACCACACGCAATATTCTAAACACTATTGATTCACATAGAAAAAAGATCAGAGTCTCAAGTTATGCGGTAGAACTGAACTCCTCTGATACCAATTTGTCACGACTCGTCCTCGGGGCCCGTGTCGTGACTACCCCATGCCTTCCATCCATAGGCCAGGGGCTGGCGACTACCACAGAGTAAGCATGCAGAAGTAAACACTAAGAAAAAACTAGTACAACAGTAAGTATGGAAAAGTAAGTGGGCCAGTATAAAAACCCAAACTGAAAGTAAAGTACAACTGGAAAGGGAAAATATCAACTGAAAAGTAAAGCCGCAACGTCGAGATGTCCAATGGAAATCCCACCCCGATGGGTGGGTACAGATAGCCTCCACTGCTCCTCGGGTCCATCCCACCGCTCTGAGTACGTTCTGCCCAGTGGTCCACCTCTAGGTACTGTCCTGCTCCGCAAGCCTCAACCACGATCAGCGCTGTCCGTCGTCTACATCCAACACAACGTAGTGCTGGCATAACGCATGCAAGGGTTAGTATAAGCTACTCAGTAGGAACCCCTAGAACCCTGAAGGTCTTCCAGAATCCACAAAGGATAATCTAAAAAGGAAATATACAATCACGAAGTAACATCCGACACTTCTTAGGTATATTCCCATACATATACCTATGTCATCAATTCTCGCTCGACTCTAACATCTGAGCTCAAGTACAACCCAGTCCACAGAGGAAACAAAAACGTAAATACACACAGGATAGCACAACACAATCCACAACAAAATGCAAAACATGATTTCATCTCACACAGGTATACTTCTTCATATGACGATAATGATGACCAGATATTGCCACTGATTCATCTAACCCGTCGGACCGAAAATGGATCGATAGGTACTAACCCCCGCAATTACCCAAAAAGGATCTGACCCACGCAGGATCAATAGGTAACTAACCCCCGCAATTAACCACAAAGGATCTGACCCACAAAGGATCGATAGGTAACTAACCCCCGCAAAGACCCACACAGGATCGGACCCACACAGGATCTGTAGGCGCTGGCCCACACAAGACCGCTGAGCACTAACCCACACAGGATCAGACCCACATAGGATCGGTAGCACTGACCCACAAAGGATCGCTGAGTGCTGTAGTCGTCGCCGTCGAATCCATTGAGGATCTCTGTACAATCGTCGTCGTCACAGTACCAGTCGCAAACATAGCCAGCTCTAGGATTCCTGCACACAGCAAGCTCGTTTTGGAGGGTCCGCTCCACAAACCGAGAGGATGATACATCAACTGACACATAGTCCAGAGATGATGTATCCAAATGTTCCGTATCGTCAACAGAAACTCAACGTTGTAGATGGTGCATCAATCAGTCGCTCGGTCTGAGAGTTATTGGCTTTTTCGTCCCAGGAGCCTGGTTGGTTTTTAAGGAAATACCATCATGAACATACTCCACCTTCATCCAAACCTAGGGCGGAGTAAGCCAAAATATCCGTCTCACTTAGAGGAATTCAACAAAGTCGAAGACACATCAATAAGACATCCGAAGCTCAAGATATGAGTGATTCTGCTCCGAGGGCCCGGTTGGTTTCATGTACGAACCCACCCGGCCGAACCCAAAGTATTCTGAAACATTGAGTGTGAAATACCGAAACGAACGTCTCGATTAAAGGATTCCATTGCCGCTAACAGCGCATCGTTCGGAGGCCCATAGCTCATGTTATGAAAAAAAGACCGAAAAGGTCCGAAAACGGGGGGTCTGGGTCCGGACCGACCCGACCCGACCCCCCTGGGTCGGCCCGAACCGGGTCGACCCGACCCGGGTCCGGGTCCGGCCCAACCTGGGCGCGACCCGGTCAGCGGGTCGGCTTGGCTCGGCTCGGCTGAGCGGCCAGGAAAGGGAAACCGCGGGGGGGGGGGGGTGGTGTTTCCCCCGCGTGAAGAGATGTCACGACCCCGCGTGGGGCCGCCCGCGCCAGCGGACGCGGCCAGTCCGCCGCGTCCCGCTCCTCCGGTCCCGCGTGGTCGCAGGACCGCGCTGCTGCCGCCACCAGTGGAGTCTGTGGGCCACCGGAGTTGCTCCAGTGGTCCGATTTCAATTCCGTCTGCGATGTAGCTCATCCTGAGTCTCATTCTTCACTACAGAATCAACAAATCATCTCTGTGGCATGTTTTTTCATCGTCTGCCGATCCACACACTAAGAAACTATGGGAGGTGGGTTCGGACTTGTTCGTTGGTCCGCACCCACAGCGTTAGCAGTTTGAAACAACACCATAATTCCCAGCAATTGACAAACCAAGTCCCACAATAATAATCTGCTAACCAACTTGTTAATTGGTTGGTCCGCGTTCTTTCCTTGGAGAAAAACAAACATGGGTATTATTATTTTCAAAAATAGCCCTACCTTCGTCGTCTTCAGACGCGAGTTCATCACGGATGAAAAGGGATCGTCACGTCGCGGAGGGGCTTTGCTGATGTGCGGTACTCGGCGTCTCATAGAAAAACTCCGAGGATCAAGAACATACAGATTTAAGTATAATAATTAAATCCATGTTGATGTTATAATCCACAAAGAATTAAAGGGACCGAAATCCCCTACCTCAAAATGCCGATCAAAGATTGTCTCAGGGAATGAACATCGCGGAAGAAGCGTCGGTGTCGCGGTACTTGGCATCACATCGTCGATCTTCGAGGGCTCGGTGATCTTTGTCTCCCTTATTCGGAGACCGACTTTCTTCATGTTCTTCGCATTCTTCGCGTTCTTCGCGTTCTTCACGAAGGAGGATGCAGATCTTTAGAGATTCTCCAATTGTTTAACACAACAACCAGATAATAAAATAAGTCATCATCTTATTTTTTTATCAACTAAAGAATTTAAAAAACAAAGATAAGTAACGAACAATTAATTCATAGAATTAATTGCAACAAACTAACTGCCCAATTAACAGTGGCTTTATGAATTTAGAAAACGCATCAGTTGACTTTCATTTAAATGGGGTTTTCGCGGGTGCGTTACTTATCGGAATAGAAACGGTGGGGCTTGTATGGGCCCCACCTCACAAATATCCTACCAAGAGGGTAGGATATTTTGGGTTCCACCCTATCCGCTTCAACACGGCTTATGCAACATTAAGTGGCTTTAAGCGGTTTTAAGTGAAAAAAATAACGTTTTTCGTACTACATTAATTTATTTATTACCTTAAAGCCCAAAAATTAAAAACCACACCCGAGCAAACACAACTCTGGAAGAGGCGTTTCTAAGCAAGTACCGGCGCTGCGATTCCATCAGTGCCCTCAGAATTCGATTCCGAGAACCGGTTCAAAAGTTATAAAAACCTGCTTGTTTGTTCACTGAACGTACCCAAGCCAATCTTCGGAAAAAGATTCCGGGCACACTGGGCCTCAGAATCATGTGCCGTCAGAAACCACGTTCTTGTAAAATTCCAAAGAAAATTAAAAAAAATATTCCTTCAAATTTACGGGTCTTTACACATATTTTAATTTTTATATAAATAATCCTCTTCAAATAAAGACATATAATAAACATTAAAATTATAATTTAGTAATGGTTAATGAAATATTCAAAATTTTTGTGTAAATATAATTACTTTATGAGATTATTATAATATTATCAAAATTCTCTATTTAGTATGTGAGGTCACTTAGTAAAGATACAGGCACATTTTAGATAACATGCCAGAGAACATATTAAGAAAGTAATAATTGATAATAAATGTTGAGTAAAGGATTTCTCAAACACTCATTTCCTTATACATATCAATATAATGATGGAGGAATATTGAAGACCAACTATGAGTCTTATATATATATTAAAATAATGTCAATAATTTCTTCAAATACATGTTTTTCATATATGATTGAAACGAATAACCTTATTCCCATATTATTATCTAATGAATTAAAAGATAATTTACACATGCAAACAATCTATTTGGACATAACCATAAGTATTTTTGAAAATATGTTGTAAAAACTGATTTTTTCTACAAATAAAGATGATACATGTATTTCATGTATTTAAATAATCCTATATCCATTATGTATATTATCATTTATTCATGTACAACTATGTTTCCATAAAGTAATCCTATATATTTAAGAATTATGGGACAATAATTAACCCTTATGGTGACCGATATAGATATACATTATATGGCCTAAGAAAGTTAGACCTCGCTGAGAATAGATAGAGGATCACTGAATGAGAGAAATATTTCAAAATAATTGGAAACCAAATAGGAGGATGAGGTCTCTTGTGTTGGGTGATATATAATTTATTCAATCGTAATTTATATTCATACTATGCAATATAAATGAAAACATGCTAAGGATGAAAAGTTTTGTATGAATTATAGTAATCGATTCAATGTATCATGATTTTTGGACTCAAATTTTTTTAATGTTAATAAAATATGATAATACTAGTATGTATTCAATATAGAAATCAAATTGGATATTACAAGAGAATACAAATAACGCATAATTATACATTTAGTGGTTTATCCTATATAAATAACTATACACGAATAATAACAACTAAAATTCTTTTGAATTGTACATGTAAAATATTACTCATTTTCTATTCATAATAGTTTATTGATGGTATAGGACCCCATATTTGTAGGAAACAATAAAGATGATTTATATATGAAATTACCAAATAAGATACCCTATAATTTATTTCAACAAAAAATAAATTGAAAAGATTAATGAAATAAATAAATTATAATAAGATATGTTGATTACAGAAATTATTTTATAGATAAATTATTCTTTTTGAACATTAAATAATAATTAATAAAAAAAATGAATGACTTGGTTCACAAATATATTAGTGGGATAACTATAAAATTTTTGTTTTAATAGGTTGATAAGATATGGAAAAAATGTTATATCTTGTCTCTTTGTTATTTAAAAGTATTTAATTTCTCTAATAAATGACTTAAATTTGAGAAAATGTTATATGGAAAAAAATCCTTTAAAATAGTAAAATGGGATTTATAAATCAACTCACAATATATATTTATTATAAGGAAAAAACTGTTTTTGGACTATAACATTTATCGTTGTATATACATGGGTATTATAAAAATATATCGAGGTTTAAATAATTTTATAACATTACGGGACTATGATTTATATCATATTCAATGATATATAATAATAATTGATATGAATGATTTATGTTTAATAGAATGTGGATATCAAAATGTTTAAAAAACAACACTAAATTGTAGTTTAAACTATCCATGGTCACTTAGAAATGTAAACTAGTTGAGTTCCTAGTGTTTGGAGAAGTGGGAAGACAATTGATCAGGATAATTGAACACTAATATTTGTGCATTTCAATTTGATCTAGTATCATTGTAATTATAAGATAATATGAAAGATAATATTTTTATATCCAGCGGTGGAAATACATACAACATTGATGTATGTTATTGTTTTTGATGAATCTTATGATTTAGATTAGAAAAAAATTATTCCTATTTTGAGTTATAACAAAAAGAAAAAATATAAATATTATGATATGAATTGAATATATTATTAATCAAAATTATATGATACTAAAAGGGAATAATAGGTCAATACTCTGGAATATCACTATTATATGGATTTACTAAGGGAAGTGATTTAATAGTAATATTCTAATTTCCTACAACTTTTCTCACATTTAAAAGTTCATATAAAGTTCCTAATGATGATTAAAACCATTATATGTAAAGAAGATATTATTTGACTTAGTTCCATGGTTATAAATCATTATATTATAAGACACATAATATGTTTATTTTCATTTTTTAATACTCGTAAGAAGATGAGACTCCATTTCATGATGTTTAGGATTTCTAATCGTCAAGATTGGATATTTGGAGAAAAGAACCACCTATAAGAATTTAAAGTATTTATGTGTCATCATATATTTATATATATAAATATGTTTAATAGAACGTATAATTTAATATTATTTATAACTAATTTCAGGGATCTCACATATAAATGCATTTCCTTAACTCATATTGCTATATTTCATGGAAATTTTGGTATGTTGGGAGCATCAATATTGATATGTTATTAACGAATAAGATGATATGGTAATTTTTTATAAATTTATAGAAAATCATATCTTATCCATTTCATTGGAATATAATTTTTATATTAAATGACATGGCCACTGTGCAATAATTAGTTTATATTATATTTTCAATGAAATATGCATCACACATATATTTTGATGAAACGAGTCTGAAGCCTTCTTCATGAGATTTCCCAAAAAATAGATTGTACTACATTGTGAGTGTTTGTATATGGTTGTTGTCATTATAATATTTCCTTTTATTAATTGGATTCCATACCCATTACTATGTTGTAATCATGGACATTATAAATGCTTATATAATTCTATAGTGGATGAGGCCTAGAGGGTAACACATAATGTGTTTGTTTACATATTAATTAAGTATTATTTATATTTCTGAGTTTGAATTAATTTTATTCTAATGATTGAGAACTATTGTTAATTAAAAATTTATTAAATGATTTTAAAAATAATTTAATTTTTATTTTTAATGTAATTATTTAATTACGTAAATATATAATATTTGTTCATCTATTTTTAATTAATTTGTAATAAAAAAATATTCATAATAAAAAATTTATTATCCAAAAATTAAAATAAATATTTATTTTTCCTAACCATGAATGTAAGATAAATTTATCTATTGACTGAAAAATGTTTATAATTTTTATTCTCAAGGTAAAAATAATTATTTAGTAACAAATATATTTTTCAATTATGTGAATAATAATTTTTTTTTCAAAAAATCCTGATTAAAATATTTATTTGTAAATTCATTCCAAAATTCAATGAATATCATAGAGGGAGTGTGAGGACAATTTTTGGTCTGATGATAAATATTTATTTACCATACTATGAGTAATCTTAATAATTATGAGGTTTAGGTCACACCATGGAATAAAAAAATAATATATATTTTTTTAAATGGAATGAGGTTATTTTGGGGTTAAAAATAGTATTAAATTCATTTGTGTAAATAATTAATATTAAGCCGTAAAAATGGGTATATAAATAAAAATTTGTGATATTTTTGAATTATTGGTCATTTAACCCAATATTCTCCTCCCGGGAAAGTTTTCTCTAAATAATGAACACCCTTGGAGTTTTATATCAGGTTTGAAAGATTATCCCTTCCCCCTTCATTCCACTCGACAAGGAGAGACCCATAGGAGTTCCCTATAAACTAAAGAGATAATGGTATTAATGATGGGAGTAGTTTGAGATGATCAATAACATCTTGATAGCTCCTGGAGTACTATTATAGACATTGTGTGATTAAAAGAGAAATTCTAGATAACTACTATAACTATCTAATTTAGGTCCTCATAAATGAAATAAAAATACAACTAAATATCATTTAGATGATTAACAACTACATTAAAGAAGAAACTCAAGACCATGGTATTCTTTTATAGTATTAAATTAATTACCAATTTACATGAATAAGATAAACTGTTGGATTGAGAAATAATATTTTTGAATATTATTTGAAAAAATATCATTGTTCATATAATTCATGTCATATTCATTTCATAAGATCTATTGAATCTAAAAAATGATATGTTTTTTATAAATAATATAGGTACTTCCTCGATGTCTAGAATCGTTGAAAGCTATAAAATTCATCTAGAAGCATGTTTTACTAAAAAATATTATTCTGTAAAACTAATCAATGAAATATAATTATATTTCTACCAATGTGAACTTACATATCTTTCATCAATAATGAATACTCCACCAAATGTAGACTTTTGTTTGTAAAATCAATTGCCCAATTTAAATATTTGTGCCCCTATATATATAAGTATGATATGTTTTTATATTGTACTACATATTTTCGAGATCCATTGACATTTCATAAAATAATTTATCTTCAATCTTGTGAGACTCTTTAGAATCACATTTAGAATCACATTTAAAACATTCAAAATGAGTCACTACAAACAAAATATGAGGAATTAAATATATATTATAATATTGACATCTAATGGCCCTCTGGAATTCAATATGATTGTAAGTAATAATAAATTAATCATTAATAATTTTATACTCCACTATCATGGTGGTTAACCCATATTTAGTACCCTCTATGCTAAATTATGTCGAAAATTTTATAGCATATTTATCCCAAGATAATAAAATATTTTTATATATTTATATAATTTAAAATCAAGGAAAATAAGTCATCTCACCCAATATAGACACATAAAAATTATTTATTCCTTTTAATTGTAAATTCTACATATAGATTCTCATTTTAACTACAAAATATAATTCTACTAACATATATAATGAAAATTAGAGAGTCAATGGAAATGTTTTTGACATATAGGTTTCTAACAACCTTTCAATTTTAAAATTTACATGAATAAAAAAAAACCATCCAACATTGAATAATATCTTTTAAGAGTCCTTTTATATTCCATAAAAATATTTCCTTATCTTTCACATTATACTAGCATATTATCTAATGAGAAATCATTCTTTTTGTTTAGTTAAATATTCTTCTTGTAGATCAACATTATGAAATGTGTATTTCACTTACATTTGAAGATCATTGTAATATTTGTTTTCAAACACTACCGAGAATATTTAAATTTATTATATCATTTAAAATTTTGAAAATTTGTCATTAAATAATTTCCCTTCCATTTTAGAGTAAAAATTTAATACTTATCAAGAATAGTTTCTTGACAATTTACCTTTCTTATTAATCATTATTATAAAAACCTACATGGAGACCATTTTATTTTTATTCTCAGATTATGAAACAAGATCCCAGGTGGAGTTATTCATAAACTAATCCTATTCTTCATTCATGTCACTAAATCATTTCTCATTATTAGATTCATCAAAAATATATTTGGGTTTAACATGTGAAATAAGAGTAGTTTTATTTCAATCATCGATCTTCCTCTTCATTGATCTGTAGATTAATGGTCACATGTAGTATTTTCTAAATCGACATGTTTCTTCATTATATGATACATAATTATTTTATTTCAAACTATATCATTTTCATTAGTAGTTTGGTTCATTCTGAAATTACAATTTTTAAAAAGTATAAACTAATTTATATTGGTATTTATTTATTACTAAATTTATTTAGGTGTAACATGTGTCTCAAGTCTTGGTAAACCCTTATTCTATATGCAGATAGCTAAAAAAATAGATTCCATTTTTTAAAATACAATAATGTTTTGAATATATATCTTTGGTCTTCCCATATCAACTATACTCATGTTCTTCTACTCTAATAGACCGTTTTATTTGGAGGTATAGGATGCAGTGAATTGGTTCTTGATTCCATACATTGGATGATAAACTATAAATTAATTATTGATGTATTACATACAATTATATAATCTCAAATACATGATGTAATCTCTATGGTCATTCTCAAATTGTATTAAAAATATTTCCAATACATTTACAACTTCATACTCATGTTTGGAAAATAGTATATTAGAAAAATCAAATTGTAATAAAAAATTAATGATAATGAAGTAAAAGTCAACACTAGAAGACTAATTTCTTATAGGACTACACAAATTCAAATTTATATGTTCTAGTGGCCTAGTGGAGTGATTATCCTCTCTTTTAGGAGATTCTTGTACCCTATTCCCATTTATTAATGTTTCATAGAAAATATCTCATAGAAATATATAATTTCTAATTTTTCAATATTTACTTTGACCAAGTTTTCAATGTCCCCTATACCATAGTTTATTCTCAAATTTTTCACTCATGTAGAAAGAAAAGTCTGGATCACCAATTTGAAAATTATTTTCACATTTTATTTTTCATTTTTTAATTAATCATTAATATTTTGAATGTATTACGATGATTTAATTTTTTTAATGAAAACAAAATCTCATGTAATCACGTAATTTACTCAAACATGAGATATTTTGGTTTATCCCTTCTATAAATATAACATCATTTCATTTGTTATCATGTTGTTCTATCTCATTAGTATAAACACATTTGATTCTTAGGTAAGATTAATTTCTAAATGGAGCCACCCCTCTATAACATTCTTCAATGTATTTGAAATTTTATTTTTCTAGAGACATGTTTCAAAAACATCCACTACAAAAAATGAATGACCTTCCATTATTTCTAGGTTTCAATGAAATTAAACAATAAGAGACTTTTATCCCCAATTTACCCTTTTCATTCACTTTTAATGTTCAATAAAAAATTTTAATGGATGGTTTTTAATTAATTCATAAGCATAGTGACATTATTGGCCATATTGACCACATATTTCATCCAAACTGTTAAATCCATTTTTTATAGATATGTTTGTTGCATTTCTAGTCACAAAATTATTCTTTTTTGAATATTTTCTTTTATTCTCATATCATCCCCTTTAAATTATTTCATCTCAATCATAGTGAGATATCATAAAAATATGAATAATATTTTCACACAAAATGTACACATCATAAATAAAGAGTAGATTAATTTTATTTAGGCAATTATATTAATAATTAATCATATAAAAAAGAAAAAGATATTACTCAACTAAAATATCCAACATTTAGATGACAAATTATAAATATTATTTAATATTAAATAATATTTTTTTTAGAATATTAATTAAATTTTTAATAAATTTTACCATAATAAATATGTTTTTTAGTTTTAAAATTATATTATCTATAAAGTAATATATTAAAATTACATAAATTAGATATTGTTATGAACTAATATAATGAACTCTTAAAAAGTTAATTTCTTAATAAAAATTGGTTTTTATTTATATTTTGGATTTTCATTTCAAAATTTAAATAATATATTTTAGAATTATAAATTTTATAAAACCAACATCATTTTAGAATTTCGAGTTCTAAAATTATCATGGGAAAATTTTTGTTATTTGACTTAAGTAAATGATTTTTATGTGAGTATTGAATTTTTTTTACCTAAACCATATGTTTAATGTATAAATTTAAATTATATAAAACTGATTTTTATTTTTAATAAATTGTGATTCTTATAAAAATATTAACAAAGAATTTATAAAACACAACTTTTTTTGTTATCTTTAGAAATAATTTTCTAATATAAACTATTTTTGTTATTTTTAATTTTGTTATGTTTCCACTATGTAATAATAGGATATATATATATATATATATTAAATTCAAAATAATATTATTGGTTACTAATTACACAAGTAATTTCATTAAAATAAATAATATTGATATTTATTTCCTAGGAAAATCATTTATGCTAAAAAATTAACATTTTAATAAAAATAGTTTTATATGTGTTACACACAACAAGGTTAAAATTAGTTTATCTTATAAATATATATATTTTGAAAAAATTTATTTAATATTTTATAAAATAATTTTAATATTATTTAATAAATAAATATCATTTTTATTTATTAAATTATTATTATTAAGATTATAGTTAATTACCATGATAATGATTAATGTGTTCATTTCGTGAAATTAGTTTATTAATATTGTACTGTTCTTTTATAATTACTTTAATTTATATATTTTATATAATTAATTTTAGATTATTTTTAAATATTCATTAAATGTAGTATCGCTCAATTAATTAGAAATTAATGTTCTATAATATCCAGATCACATAATAGTTAAAATTATATTTTTTTACAAAAAAAATTCAATATGATAAACTTTTAATTTTAATATTTAATATTATAACAACTAAATATTCAATTTGTTTATATTGTATTTAATTAAGGATAAAAAAATTAATTTTTTTTATTAATTTTATCATTATATTTAAATTAATATATAGCATAGTTTCGTAAAAACTAGTTTCCTAGAATCCTGATTTTTTTAAAATATAATAATAAATATACAAAATTCAATTTTCAAGGGATAATATGTAAAGGGATATGTAATGCTCTCAAATGAGCTCTCTTAATTATTTCCTTATTTTACCCAATAAGATATTTTATGCCAGTTAATTTATGGTAACATAATATTTATTTATATAATGAAATATTATTGTACTATTGAAATATCATTTTCCTACTGTTCCCTAAAACCATTTGAAAAATGAATACATTGTCGTGCGTTTGTGCAGACTACCGCTTCCATGAATGATATGATCCATTTTTCACAAATACCATACATGGATTATAAAATATATATATTTAAGGGAAAATTATATTATTTATAACATTATTAATTTTTTAAAACAATACATATTTTATTTTTCCACTACCATTATACAGAAAAGAGAGAATCATATTTTTGAATTTTTTTATTACTACTCCTATTGAATGATGCATTTTTTTTTTCCAAAAGGACAAAACATGGATAACAATAAAAATGTATTTATTTTATTAAAATTATATGTATATCACTATTAATATTCAATAAATATAATATTATACATTATATTCTTTATATTGATAATTAATACATATAAGAAACACAATTGCGTAAAAGGAATATATTAAGTGAAATATCTTAATTTGATTCCATTTTAGGATAACCAATAAATAATTTGATATTATAAATCTATTTCACAACACTATTTTCCATGTTTAATGTACATAAGATTTTTTAGAGAAATTGACAGAACAAACTCAAGTGACCATCTTAAGTGAAATATATTTAATATATGAATAACTAATGATAATAAATAGAAAGTGAAAAATAATATATATATATATGAATATTGTTTACAAAAATGTTTTTAGAAAACACTCTTTTCTTTTTCATGATGTAAATCACATGCTCAGAGAGAATCTTTACTTGAGTAAGGGGTTTTTTATCACATTTTTTTTCAATCAGATTTTATTAATATTCCCTATTTGGGATCTATGTATTGGATATGAATTTTGTTTTAATGAATTTCATGATAACATGTGTTTATACAAAAAAATAATATTCTACGTTCCATTGATTTTGAATTAAAAATATTAAGATATTTTCAGGGTTTTTAAATCACGATCTACCATCATTGATTTTTAATGTTACATCTTGTTCTTCTTACTTCTATGGTTGGCATCTTCCACCCTATGATTTTAAATTATAATTTATTAATGTATTTATAAATTTAATATTATGATTCAAATATTTTTCCTTGATGAATTATTTCCCATTATAAGTACGACATTTTTAAGAATAATTATCAAACTCATTAACAATGATTTTTCTATCGTGTACATATTCTTCATTCCTAGTAATATTCAAATTTCAAATTTCGGAACCCAAATATATTTTATCTATAATGATAGTCATATTAATGCTTTTTTTATTGTAAATTTGTATCCTCCTTTTAATGTGGTTGGTTTAAAAATGGTATTTAAATATAAAAAATGGACCTTCCAATCCACCCTCCATATGTTTGGATTACACATTATATGTATTTTTATCAATTATAATCTATATTTTTCTCATGTATTTTATCCCTATTTTTAATATATATTCTTTATACAGATAAATTGATTATAATATATTTCAATTTTGGCTATAATTAATCTATGAAATTCTCTTTACAATTCTCTCATTTCTATGATCCCAATTTTATGGAACATAACTATTTATTATTTCATGTAAATTTCCTCCATGATAAAATGTTTTTAACCATGAATAGTTTATTAATTCTCTCATTTCTATGATCCCAATTTTATGGAAAATTACTATTTATTATTTCAGGTAAATTTTCTCCCTGTTAAAATGTTTTTTACCATGAATAGTTTATTAAAAACCTATTCTATTTATAGAAAACTATAATAGTTAAATTCTATTTTAAAGGGAAATAATAATCTTTTTTCTAATTTCAAATATCTATTACACATTTGATAATGAACATGAAAGGTGGTTTTTTATCATTATATTTTCAATCCATATGATGAAGGTTTTTGCATTGAAAATTTTACTCAATAACTGTTCACATTAATTATATTCTGAAAACCATAAATTATTTAATTTTTTATTCTCTTTAAAATCGTTATCATATAACCTCATCTTATGTTTTGAGATAATGTTATGAAAATCACTTCCCACTCATTGGTTTTATACTAATTATGATTTATTTATGATTTATTTTTCATATAATCCACACTTATACTTGTACATATTATTATGTAATGTGTTTAAATGAAATTGTATATCTCTCTAGTACACTGGGAAAAAATTTTATATCTAATACGATATTACAAAATGTAAGTGGGGGAATAATTTGATCCACTACGGTAATTTATCGACAATGTTAGTGGGAATGGGGAATGAAACAAATCCACACTGAAACTCAGTGTACTATGATGGTATTGGAATGTATCCTTGATTTAAAGACAAGATTTTATATGTTTATGTCTATTCCAGAAGCATATGTTTTATAAATCTAATATTCTTATAAGGAACATGATTATTATCATTTACAATTATTTCATTGTTCATGTTTTTAATTTGATATTACCTGACATTTTTTCATGAGTTATTGAAATCCCTTATTGTATAATGATCTTTTAAAATGATACTTTCCCCTCCACATTTTGTATTATATGATTTTTATCAATCTATTTTTTTGATATTGTATCTTTTTATCTTATTGATCATTTGAGCATACATAATTATTAGATTTCCATTTCACGGGCTATGAATATGAGTATAACATTTTAGAAATATATAAATGATAATTAATTGGATCAATTATGGATAAATATTCATAAGAATCAATAAATAAGTTAACTATGTAGTTGATCCTCAATGATATCAAACCCTCAATTCTATAGATTATGTGATACTTTTGGGATGTAAAGTTTAAATCATGGAATTTATATAAAACAAATGTCTGTTTATCATGGATCATATCACTCTGCATCAAAATATATGTTTAAATAACATTTAATTTTTAACTGTACCAGAGATATAGGGTCTAGATATTTTTGTTTTGTATCATTGGTGGTTATAGTAATAATTTATCATATGTGTAGTTTTTTGGGGATTTTTAATAGAGAACTTTAGTGTAAAATATATGAATATGTCTAGTTATTTTGTAATATTTTTAGTTTTTGAGAAATAAATTATATATGTGGTTTTTTTTGCAATTTCATCCTTGTCATAATTCTAGTATGTGTATGATGTTGTTGTAAAGATTTACCTAGGAGTAAACACTCGAATACTTTAGAGACCTGTATCTTGACGTACATGGACATTAAATTACTTTTTCGGAATACATAGTACATAACAAAAACACACACACAAGGATCGTAATATTTTAGTGTCTTTGGAAACTCGGAATATAATATTCTAATTATGGTGAATGATTTTCAACATCTCCCATAAAGATCTTCCTTTTTTTACCTAAAACCTTTCTTTATATCCTGGGGAAAAGAAAACATAAATGGGTGAGCTCAAATGCTCGGTAAGGGTAAACAAAAGAAATATCAATCACATCATATTCATAAGAACATAACATTTTGGAAATCTTAACCTGCAAAAGAGTGCATAATTTCATAACATTGGATAAATCATGGCAGTGAAATGTAATCACAATAATCATAAAATAAAACATGAAACTTTGTTTCATGCACACATAATCATAGAGAATAATTTCTCATTAGTCAAGACTCATTGTCAAGACTATCTTAGTGGACAAAGTCCATTTCTGAACCGAGTTAGCCTCTTTTCAGTCCTGCTTCACTGAACCGATATAACCTACCGTTCCAGCCATGTCTATCTCATGAGAAATAAATTCTTTACCCAATGCATTGGAGGGATATATAGGTCCCACCAATCTCATAATGATACCATTCTTATGTGTGCCACAAAATCATAAACCATACATCATTTCATAACCCATGTAATAAAAATTGGAATCTTAAACATCATGACATCATAAAAAAATTCATATACGATAAAAGAATACATAGAAATAATTCCATCACAACATAATCAATTCAATCTAATAATAGGGATAGAAACATAACCCTTTATTATCTTAGATGGAAAATAATTTTGATAAAACATTTGAACTCCATTCTTGAGGAAAATATCCTTTCTGCTTCAAAAACACTTTTCCTTTCTTAACATATCGTACAATTCTAAACTAAAAGAAGTTGATTAAAAATAAACATGAAAACATGTAAAGGAATCTTCTTGGATATAATGTTTTAAAAATCCATTCATGCCGTATAAGTTAAAAAAACATTCTTCTCGTACTTTTGTCGAAAAAGTCAAAATGTACCTCTTACGAAAAAGGACAAAAGATTCCATTCATATCCTTTACTAAAAACTCACCGAAAGGTAAAATTGGATTTAAAAAATAGTAGGTGGATGGAAATAATATTAAATATTGAGGAAACATGTATGTGGATGATAAAATACACCCCACTAAATACCAAAGTATAAACAATATCGGATAAAAATGAGATTGTGATATTTCCCTTATCTTAGGTCCGACTTGCTTTGTAAGTATCTGAAACTCTGGTATAATGATTTAAATAATGTTATTGACTTATTCCATAATCATACATCTTTTTATGATATCATATATGGTCATATTCTTAGCTTCTTAGTAGTAATATTTCATTGCTACTTGTTATTCGGGTGTTTATAACTTTTTGTTCTTATGCGTGTTTTGTCGAATAAATTATTATTCTTAACTTTCAGATATAGATACCTCATATACAGAATGGTATTAGTGTAATATAATATATTCATTCATTCAATTCATTTATATAATCATTATGAAATGAAGATCATGTAGAACGAGTCGCATCACATCGTGGAGGCGGTATTCCGTACGTTCGCACGAGTTATGATATCGTTCATATGATCGTGGAATTGTATTGGAGTATATTTATACTATTTCAGATTAAATATTACTTTATAATAGTCATTTATAGTCATTATTTACACCATTATACCCATCCAAGTAAGGTGGTGGTGGAAAATAGATTACACCACTGCGTGGAGACAGTATTTCGTACGTACGCACGCGCTGTGATTTCTTTTTCCGTAGGACGGATAGATGGCGAAATTGGGTTGTTTCATACTTATAAGAACATATCAGTATAAGAGTGATACTGATGTTATTATTTCATAATGAAACAACTAATGAAGAAGAAGTGGAATAAGAAATAAAGATGAAGGAATCGGTAACGGACATTACCTCTTCTTTGAAGTGCTTCTTTGAGACCTTCTTTTAGGGCACTAAAATTAGTCTTTGACGAAGACCAGGACCTCTAGGATGTCTCTAGGGAAGTGGAGAGGAGAATGTGGCAGGGTTTGGCCGAGCATGAAGGCTCAATGTGGTGTGAGGAAGAGGGGGAGGAGGTGCCTTTTTATAAGGGAGGAGAGGGGCACCATTGGAATAACTAAAAATATTATTTTATTATAAAGTCAAGTTCGGTTCTAAATAGCTCCAAATTGATATATTTCGAATCTATGGTGGGGATGGGTCTAAATAATCTCATCCAATAGAATTTAGACAAGTTTAGGTTCCTATTTTAACATTATCATTTAGATTAAACATTAAGTTAAATAATTTTACTTTTACGATGTCTTCTTGTGTTCTTATACTATAAGGTTAATAAACATACTATAAGCAGCCAAACGAACCCCAAGTTGTTTATTATTAATATATATAACATTATCTATGTCATTTGGACGAACCATATATTTTTAGGAATAAAATAACAATTACCAATATAATATTTGTTTTAAAAACTATTTTATGTCAATTTTGACACTATTTAGTAATTGATTTTTGTGAAAATCATAACAGAATTATTAGTTCGAACCAAGTTAATTAAATCAATACTAACATTTCATATTAACCTATAAAATTAGTGGAATTCATAAAAAGTCTCAAATTATATTTATTTGGGTATTTAAAACATCAATTATGTCAATATTTCATTAATATGATAATTACTGCATCATCCTTGTGTCATAAATAAATTAAATTTTTTAATGTCTAAAAATTACAAATACAATACCATTATGTAGGAAAGCGTTTTAGATTTCAATAAATATTTATAGTCGAATTTATCTTATGTATAACCCCAAATTGAACATGATTTACTTATTAAACATTGATTTTTACAATTTTAACCCTTCTTTAAATAAATTAATAATAAATGTCCTAATCTAATCCATGTGGGCCTAAATGGTCATATTTTATTTCTATGGTTGTTTTTGGTCTAATTACACTTGTCCAATAGAATTAGGACATGTGTTAGAGTAATAATAATATCATTTTTACCCTTAATTACCCTATTTACTTTTAACCGTGTTAAAAAAAAGTAAAAAGTTACTATTCACCAAAAAATTATTTTCATTTCATTGAACCACATTTCACTTACTAACATCAACCTTGTCTCTTGGATATTCGAAATTCCACTCACAGAAGTGGTAAAATTACGTTTTATGAAAAATTTAGTTTTTTTAACTACCACTTAGTGGTTTCACTATTCATCAAAAAATGAAAGTTTCCAGAAAAATACCAAAAATTAGGCCTCAGCTATATTTGATATTATAAACTCAAAAATGATATCTATTTTATCAAATTCAAAAAATATCAGTTACATTAAGTATTTTAAAAATTAATTCCCGTCGTCAAAACAAATAGCGTGTTTTTAAGAGATAGTAACTATCAAAAGATTGACACTTGTTTATTACTGGTTTAAATGTGAAATTACATCCAATGACCAACATTGTATTAAATTTTAAAAATATATTCTAAATATACTTTAAAACCACTCAAATTAATAATTTATCACTATTAATTATTTCGATTAAAAAAGTTGTTTTTAATTATAATTTAGTAATTTTCACTATTCATCAGAATATGAAAGTTATCCGAAAAGTACTTAAATTTCACCTTAGGCTAAATTCGATACTACAAATCCAAAAATGGAGTCCATTTTGAGAGCTAAAATTTCTAAAATTTTAAAAGGTGGTTATTACTATTCATAACGGCCAATTTTAATAATATTTTAATAGCATATCGTTGTTTAGTGAATCTTGGTATTGCGTACTACACACGCTATCGAGGAAGGTCGTGATTGCACGTAATGAAAGGCAAGTCAAGGATGCGTGTTGAGCAATCTCCTTTTGGTGTAGCGTACAACAAAAGACATTAATAATATTAAAAAGAATATTTTTCATAAAATCTCGGGCTATTACATTCTACCCCCCTTAAAATGAATTTCGCCCTCGAAATTCGTCAGGGTTATAAATGGATTACTACTCGAAAGTTTCTTTACTAGAAACCCACATCAAAAAAAGGAATACCAAAACTTGGCTTTAAAAACTAAAGTATGAAATTTAACGATTACCCAAATAAACTAATCAGTGGGTTTCCACATAGCTGAAAATATGGATATAGAAGAGAAATCTAACCGTCATGTTCTGATGGAGAGTGGTAGAGAACATGGCTATGAAAAATCCAACAATCAAAAAGCCATTGATTTGTGGTGATCTAAGGTACCATCTGATTCATCGGATATAAGGGCAGTAGGACAACATTTTTGTTTTTTCAAGATCATTTACCTATAGTTGATGAAATTGGAATTAGAAGAAATTCATTCGTGATTTTGCTATAGTCTCACCGTTGGTTGATCTTAGGAAAATTTCCACTTCATCTCTTAAATAAATGTAGTTGAATTTGTTATCTGTGATGTGTCAGTAGGTCATGTGATAAAATGATGGGTCATTCCATCTGTCTCAAACAAAAGGTTAGAAAAGTTATCAAAAAAATACAAAAAACCATCTATAGTTAGATTAATCGTATATGGTTCCTAAAATGGACTTATACTTCATATATCATACTGCTTAATAAAATAAAACTAGTTTCTACTAAACAGGGACTTCCTGTTGGCCAGTGGTAGGCGATAAAGGCCAGTCGCACTTCAGGTGTGGGTTCGATTCCCACAGCCTTGTCTGACACGATGGGTTGTCGCCCGTCCTGCAGGTTTTCCTTTTTCTAAAACTACATTACTATAAAATCCCATCAGTAATATTGAAAAAAGTTCTATCCTTAGACAATACTTAGCATATTTCCAACATAATCCATTCCAATATTTAGGCTTATCTAATATACTTTGGTCCACGCTCATAGTATAAAGAAAACGATTACTTGAAATGTCATCAACCAAGCATGTGAATACCATTATTTATCCCCCATATATATATATTTTTTGTCACATTCCAATCATGTGAATACCTTAATCATGTATTCTCTTGAAAAAAATGAATACCCATTGAACCATAGTGAAAACTTGAATGCAATTAAATGTTAACACTTTCCACATACCAATATCCTCAAAATTCTATATACTCAAACCATGATATCACTTAGTCCTTATACCAATCATGAGCTCATGAATACTGTTAAACATTTCATTTTCTCTTTTTCCCTTCATTATGCGCATATCATCTTGTTTCCAAAAATATCTCAATCACTTTGAATACCACATTAGACCAATACATAAATATTCTAATACTCCATGATACAACATTATTTTGGAATCCCATTACATAAACACTTAATCATTCCACCGCATCGTTCTCATATTCAACATTGCCAATAGTGATCACATTTGACTTCCCTTTTTCTTTTCCTTAAGCAGTTGCTCATGTCGATCATCACTAAACCTTGGATTAGGGCATTTATTAGCATTATGCCCCATTTCCTTGCACCTGAATCATTGATGTGTTGGTGGTGTGTTCTCTACAGTTTTTGATTTATTCACATCATTAGAAACCCTTTTTCCATTACTTCGACACTCAGCTGCTCTATGAACTTCTTTTCCACACTTTAAACATTTTCTAGTCCCTTTAAGATAATCTCCACCATGCTTATTTCCACACTTTGTGCATAAGGAAACATTCATCTTCTTTTCACCATTATTTTGAGATTTCTCCTTTAACTCCATCTTTCGTTTCTTGTCAAAACCTTGAGATGGATATGTAACACCAACATCCATTTCTACCTTGATAGAACAACGCAAAATTTCTTCATAGCTACTGAAGTATCTTATGGATAATGCCCTTCGATGACTTGGTTTTAAGCAACTGAAAAATCGATCAACTTTACATTCAGGTTGGATGATAATGCTAGATGCATACCTTGCAAGTCTTGTAAAATTTTCTTCGTATATACCAACAGATTCATCATCCATCTACTTTAGCTCAAGAAACTCATTTTCCATCTTTGTTCGAAGAATACGAGGGATGTACTTACTGAAAAACAAGTTCTTGAACTCATCTCATTCCATGGACTCAATTTCATCTCTTGGCCTCATATTCTTGACAAGATTCCACCATTGAACAACTTCACCTTCCAAACGATATACTGCTAAGATGGCTTTATCATGTTCAGAACATTGAAGAAATGAAAATATCTTTTCAGTAGTACTGATCCATTGTTCAGCAACAAGTGGATCAGAAGACCCACTGAAAGAAGGTGGACGATGCCTCATGAAGGACTAAATAGAATATTGTTACCTTCTCTGCTCATTTGGATGTCCAGATTGATTCATAGCTTGTGTAAGTATAGCAATAAGATTTTTCACTCCATCTCCCATAACATTGGTTTGTTCAGGAGGACAATCATTGCATTTTGCATTGCATTGATCAACACGGTTTCTTCGGGTTCTAGCCATCGTCTAAAACCCAAAACGAATAGTGTGAGAGGCAAAAATCATTCTAGGGAAAACAACATAGTAAAGGGGGATTACCCAAAATATCTAACATCTTATGTTAAATTCTAAGATCGTTACCATAGTTCTAGGACTATATCCTATATTTATTCTTATCCTTAGGGACATCCCTAAACATACCTTCGAAATATCATTAGGGATTTCACTAACGTTTTCGCATCCTAGTTTCCAAAGGTTGAATAAACCCTTCCTCTGATACCAACTATAACGACATATATCTTGACGTACATGGACATTACATTACTTTTGCAGAATACTTAGTCCATAACAAAAACCCACACACAAGGATCGTAATAGATTAGTGACTTTGGAAACTCGGAATATAATATTATAATCGTGGTGAAAGATCTTCAACATTGCATACTTATTACAACATATAACAAAACCACAAAAGGACCGTATAGGTATAATGTCTTTAGAAACTGGGAAACATAAACAACTGGTTCATAAACCATCTACTTTGCCTCCCATTTATTTCATCATATCTAGAGTCCCTTTTTGGCATATCCTACTTAATATCCTTCTTCCTGACCTGGGGAAATAAAACATTCAAAAGGGTGAGCTCAAATTCTCAGTAAGGGTAAACAAAAGAAATATCAATCACATCATATTCATAAGAACATAACATTTTGGAATTCTAAACCTGCAAAAGAGAGCATAATTTCATAACATGGGATAAATCATGGCAGTGAAATGTAATCACAATAATCATAACTTAAAACATGAAACTTTGTGACATGAACACATAATCATAGAGAATCATTTCTTATTAGTCAAGACTCATTGTCAAGACTATCTTAGTAGACAAAGTCCATTTCTGAACCGAGTTACCCTCTTTTAAGTCCCGATTCACTAAACCGGTATAACCTACCGTTCCAGCCATGTCTATCTCATGAGATATAAAATCTTTACCCAATTCATTGGAGGGAGATATAGGTCCCACCCATCTCATAATGATACCATTCTTATGCTTGCCACAAAATCATAAACCATACATCATTTCATATCCCATGTAATAAAAATGGGAATCTTAAACATCATGTCATCATAAAACAATTCATATACAATAAAGGAATTCATAAAAATAATTCCATCAGAACATAATCAAATCAATGTAATAATAGGGATAGAAACAGGACCATATATTATCTTAGATGGAAAATAATTTTGATAAAACATTTGAACTCCATTCTTGAGGAAAATATCATTTCTGCTTCAAAAACACTTTTCCTTTCTTAACATGTCGTACAATTCTAAACTAAAAGAAGTTGATTAAAAATAAACATGAAAACTTGTAAAGGAAGATTCTTGGAAATAATGTTTTAAAAATCCATTCATGCCGTATAAGATAAAAAAATTCTTCTCGTGCTTTTGTCGGAAAAGTAAAAAAGTTCCTCGTACGAAAAAAGACAAAAGATTACTTTCATATCCTTTACTAAAAACTCACCAAAAGGTAAAATTGGATTTGAACAATAGTAGGTGGATTGAAATAATATTACATATTGAGGAAACATGGATGTAGACGATAAAATACAACCCAGTAAATACCAATGTATAAACAATCTCAGATAAAAATGAGATTGTGATATTTCCTTTACCTTAGGTCCGACTTGCTTTGGAAGTGTCCGAACCTCCTGTATAATGATTTAAATAAAGTTATTGTCTTATTAAAGAATCATACTTATTTTTATGATATCATATATGTTCATATTCTTAGCTTCTTAGTAGTAATATTTCATTGCTACTTGATATTCGGGTGTTTATAACTTTTTGTTCTTATGCGTGTTTTGTCGAATAAATTATTATTATTCTCTTTAGGTTATAGATACCTCATTTCCAGAATTTTATTAGTGTAATATATATCATATTCATTCATTCAATTCATTTATATAATCATTATGAAATGAAGATCATGTAGAACGAGTCACATCACATCGTGGAGATGGTATTCCGTACGTACGCACGAGTGATGATATCGTTCCTATGATCGTGGAATTGTATTGGAGTATATTTATACTATTTAAGAATAAATATAAATTTATAATAGTCATATATAGTCATTATTTACACCATTATACCCATCCAAGTAAGGTGGTGGTGGATAATAGATTACACCACGGTGTGGAGACGGTATTCTGTACGTACGCACTCGCGGTAATTTCTTTTTCCGTATGATAGATAGATGGTGAAATAGGGTTGTTTCATACTTATAATAACATATCATTATATGAGTGATACTGATGTTATTACTTCATAATGAAGCAACTAAAGAAGAAGAAGTGGAATAAGAAATAAAGATGAAAGAATAGGTAACAGCCATTACCTCTTCTTTGAAGTGCTTCTTTGAGACCTTCTTTTAGGGCACTAAAATTGGTCTTTGAAGAAGACCAGGACCATTAGGATTTCTCTAGCGAAGTGGAGAGGAGAAAGTGGCAGGGGTTGGCAGAGCTTGAAGGCTCAAAGTGGTGCGATGAAGAGGGGGAGGAGGTGCCCTTTTATAAGGGAGGAGAGGGGCACCTTTGGAATAACTAAAAAAATTATTTTATTATAAAGTCATGTTCGGTTTTAAATAGCTCCAAATTGATATATTTAGAATCTAAGGTGGGGATGGGTAGAAATACTCTCATCCAATAGAATTTAGACAAGTTTAGGTTCATATTTTAACCTTATCATTTAGATTTAACATTAAGTTAAATAATATTACTTTTACCATGTCTTCTTGTGTTCTTATACTATAAGGTTAATAAACTTACTATAAGCAGGCAAAAAAACACCAAGTTGTTTATTATTAATATATATAACCCTATCTATGTCATTTGGCCGAACCTTAGATTTTTAGGAATAAAATAACAATTACCAATATAATATTTGTTTTAAAAACTATTTTCTTTCAATTTTGACACTATTTAGTAATTGATTTTTGTGAAAATCATAACATAATTATTAGTTCAAAATAAGTTAATTAAAACAATACTAACATGTAATATTAATCTAGAAAATTAGTTTAATTCATAAAAAGTCTAAAATTATATTGATTTGGGTATTTATAACATTAATTATATCAATATTTCATTAATATGATAATTACTGCATCATCGTTGTGTCATAAATAAATTAAATTATTTAATGTCTAAAAATTATCAATAAAATACCATTATGTAGGAAAGATTTTTATATTTATAAGGAATATTTATAGTCGAATTTATCTTATGTATAACCCCATATTAAAAATGATTTACTTATTAATCATTGATTTTAACAATTATAACCCTTCTTTAAATAAATTAATAATAAATATCCTAATCTAATCCAAGAGGGCCAAAATGGTCATATTTTATTCCTATGGTTGTTTTTGGTCGAATTACACTTGTCCAATAGAATTAGGACATGTGTTAGGGTAATAATAATATCATATTTACCCTTAATTACCCTATTTACTTTTAACCTTGGTAAAAAAAGTAAAAAGTTACTATTCAACAAAAAATTATTTTCATCTCATTGAACCACATTTTACTTACTAACATCAACCGTGTCTCTTGGATTTTTGAAATTCCTCTCACAGAAGCGGTAAAATTAAGTTTTATGAAAAATTCAGTTTTTTTAACTACCACTTAGTGGTTTCACTATTAATCAAAAAATGAAAGTTTCCAGGAAAATACCAAAAATTAGGCCTAAGCTATATTTGATGTTATTAACTCAAAAATTATTTCTATTTTATCAAATCCAAAAAATATCAGTTACATTTAATATTTTAAAAATTAATTCCCGTCGTCAAAACAAATAGCGTGTTTTTAAGAGATAGTAACTACCAAAAGATTGACACTTGTTTATTACTGGTTTAAATGTGAAATTACATCCAATGACAAACATTGTATTAAATTGTAAAAATATATTCTAAATATAAATTAAAACCACTCAAATTAATAATTTATCACTATTAATTATTTCGATTAAAAAAGTTGTTTTTAATTATAATTTAGTAATTTTCACTACTCATCAGAATATGAAAGTTATCCGAAAAGTACCAAAATTTCACCTTAGGCTAAATTCGATACTCTGAATCCAAAAATGGAGTCCATTTTGAGAGATAAAATTTATAAAATTTTAAAATGTGGTTATTACTATTCATAATAGCTATTTTTAATAATATTTTAATAGCATATCGTTGTTTAGTGAAACTCAGTATTGCGTACTACACACGCTATCGAGGAAGGTCACGATGGAATGTAATGAAAGGCAAGTCAAGGATGCGTTATGAGCAAGCACCTTTTGGTGTAGCGTAGAACACAAGTCATTAATAATATTAAAAAGAATATTTTCCATAAAATCTCAGGCTGTTACAAATACTAGTTGATTATCAATCTAATGATCACTTAGTGCAAGATGAGTGGGCCAAATATTCCATGTGAAGTTAGATGTTTTAGGCGGGATGTGTTTTAGATTATATTATACTATTTAAAAACCATTTTATGTAATTAAATTGAATTTGAGGAGTTGATATATATAGTTACTAATGATAGAGAACCTAATAGGGAAATTAATTCAGAAAACCTTTGTCGAATAGAGGAAACTACAGGATGAACCAAATGTTACATAATTGAATTCAAAGTTTTATAGTTTGTAATATCGGTCTCAAAAGAGAATAAGATGTTTGATTGAGATTTTATAATCATAAAAAATGTACTATAATTTAATTGGATATTATCATAATATTTTTGGTTTTTATATTTGGTGGGAAAGAAGATCTTAAAAATGAAGTTTTAATGTTATGTATCTAGAAACTCCAAATAGTTATCTATAGAGCCATATTTGGAATAAATTTTTTAGAATCTAAATATATAAATATAATGGGGTGAAAGATATATTTCCTAGTTTTCCCCAATATAGAAAGGATTGTATCTGTTTTAAATAAATATCATGAGTCGGGAATATTATTTATATATCCATAGGTAATTTTATTAGTAATTTAAATATTTTAATGTTTGAGGACATGTTTTAATTAACTAGGAGAGATTAAAATTACCTAATGATTTGGGAATATATTTCTATTGTAAATAATACTATCCATGATTGCCTATTAATCATGAAACACAAAACTATGTTGATATGTATCATATTATTTGAATATTATTAATAATGTAATGCGAATAATAATACTCTTATATGTAAAAATATAATACAGAAATTAAATTTCATATATTCAGAGAGTAAATAATTAATATGACCTGATATTAAAAATAATTACTCTTTATGAAATAATACTTTTTAAAAATGTGTTGTATATTTTATCATTATAAATGAGAATATATATTTAAAACATTATAATATATGAACTATTATATTAATATTATTTAAATTATAAATTGATATGATATAATATTAAAACAACTAAAAATAAAATTTTTCAATAAAAATAGTTTTTATATATTTTTATTCATTTAAAATAAAAATTTATAGATTTTAGAATTTTTATTTTATAAAATAAATATTTTTAAATTTATTTTGTAAGAATTATATTTGGAAGGATATATGATATTTTTTAATATAATTGATTTTTTGATTAACAGTTAAACTATATGTTTTACTAAAATTGTATCAATTATGTATAATTTTAAAACATATAAAATATATTTCATTACAGAAATGTATGATTAATTTAAAAATAATATATTCATCTATTAAATCCCACATATAACATTTGGGATATTAATTAGTATTTTTCTAATAATTGTTTTAGTATTTATGGTATAATTATGTGATGCTAGTGTGAAATTAAATTTTTTAATTTATTTTAAAGACACAAAATTCACTTTTTATTATTAAAATATAAATTAATCTCATTAAAATAAAAAATATTGAAAATTTAATCCTAAAAATTGCACTTATGCTAAATATACACTTTTACTAAAATTGGGTTTTTATGAGTTACATGTGTTAGTGATAAAAATTAAATTTTATTAAAAATATACATTTTATTTGATCATATGGATTTCAGATAGGACATCATCATTTTTATAATATTTAAAAATTCCAATATAACATCAAATAGAAATGATTGATTATTGAGATTAAATTTAATGACCATGTTAAGGATGCAACCGTTATTTTCAAATTTTTTTTATTAATAATCATTATTTTTTATATAATTAATCAAATATGATATTTTTATATAATAATTTGATATTTTTTAAATATTTTATAACTATTTTATTCCACTCATTAAATTAATAATTAATTTTATATAAGATTATTAACACTCAGTTGTAAAAATATCATTTTTCAACAAAACTACTTTTCTCTGAATTAAATTTGTTAATTTAAATGTTAATTGAAGATTATATTTGCATTATATTGAAATTATATTGATCCTTAATTGAAGTCCGTAAAATAGAAAATTTTCAATAAGGTTTAAATTATATTTTTAATAAATAATATATTAATTGTGAAAAAATTATACAAAATGGTAAAAAATTAAAATAGTAAAATATAAAAATTATAGTAGTAAAAGTCAAGAAAAATGTTTAAAATATTTTTTATAATGAATGGTTGGGTATGTATTGACCTAATATCACCCAAAACATTATTTTTTAACTTTTATTTCAAATGAACCTAGTGTGACATTCCATAATTGATAACGAAATAAGAATTTACAAAGATTCAATTTATATTCACATATAAAAGGTGATTGCTTCCATTACATTTTTCCAACTATTAAATATAAATATCTCAAAAAATATACCCTATTATCTATTAAACTCTTTTCTCACATCCTATAAGTCTTATAATTTTATAAATACAATTGTTAGTAGCCTTATTGTGTTACCTAATGGATAACCGACAATGTTAGTGGTAATTCACTCAAATGGGATATGTTAATTCATTTATTCTCATACAACCTAAAATATAAAATAACCCTGAAATTAAGATGAAAAAAACATTTGTAATATAATTAAATTTAATTATAATAAATTAATATCACCTTCACACCTTCCCCTAAATCCATTTGAAAAATAAAGTCATCATCATGCAAACGTGAAGACAACTACATCCATGAATAAGATATTCTATTTTTCAAAACAAATATTAAAGAATTATAAAAATTATTTATTTTATCAAAATAATAATAATAATAATATGTAGAATTATTAATATTACAACATGATTTATTTCTATACCCCCACAATTCCTTGAAATTGTGAGCATGATTTCTGTGTACTTGTAAACTACCACCTCAATGAAACGACGTATTTCATTTTATATTACCAAATAACATGGATGAAAAAAAAATTTAAATGTATAAAAAATATATTTTTATCAGTATCAATATTATGGAAATATAATATTTAAAATTATATAAGAATATTATAAATAAATAGTTATAAAAAATATAATATAATAAAATAAACATAATAACGAACCTTTCATAAATTGAATCTATTTTGGCCAAACATAAGAAACTATATAATATTTGTGATAATGGAATACTAAAATAAATTAACATCTATAATTCTAGATATTGTGAATATATGTTACAATAAATTGTAAAAATTTCAACATATCAATGATGTTTCCTAGAAATTGTCTCAGCCACAATAATCAAATGAGAAAAAAAAATATTTAATAAATAAATACAAAATGATAATAAATTTAACATATAAAATGAAATTTAGATGATAAATTTTATTATGAACGTTTTTAATATAGATTTTTTTATTTTTCGGGATGTTAAGATCATGCGCAGTGAAAATTAGGACCCACAGTAAGTGTTTTGGGATCCCAATTTTGTATCATTGATTCAGGATTTTTTTTAAACATTTCTTTATTTATTGTGGTGTATATATATGAAATGGATTTCATTTATTCATAAATTTCATGCGGTCTATGGTATTCATAAATAAATATCATTTCATTCCTTCTAGGGATTTTTAGTATGACAGATTCTAATGTTGTAAGGGGTTTTTTTAACTCAACCCCATTTCATTTAGTTATAATGTTTAATCATGGAATTATTATTTCTATGACAATTTTAATATATCATATGATTTTATATTTATATTTATCATTCTATATAGGGAAATTGAATCCTTTTATTCAAATATTTCCCCTCTTTAATCATTTACCATAAATTAATGTCATTATTATAAATAGCCCAATTTCATATAAATATGATTTATCTTTAACGTATATATTTTACCTTACTTAAAATGATTAGCATTCAAATTTTATATCCTGAATAGGTTTTATATATAGTTATCCTAATATTTATCATTTATTTATTTGAAAAAAAAGTATTATTAATATTTTTAAAAATCTAGAATTGAAAATAGGTATTTAAAATCATAAAATGAGATCTTTTTAACCACCATCCTTACATTTTGGAAACACGTTTACATTATTTTTTCCTATTGTCTACTATATTTTTTCCATTAATTTTATCCATATTGGGTATATATATTCAATAAAAATATTCTTAGTTTAACTTAACATTAATTTTTTATGATAATACTTGTTTTAATTTCCCTTAATAATTCACTCCTTCATGTTAACCCGATTTAAGCGAACCTTTCTATATCTTATTCCATGTCTAGTACCACCCCAATTAATTGATTATAACAATGAAAAGTTTATAAAAAACCAATATATATTATTTAAAACCCTATTTTTTAAATTTTTTTAAGTAAAAATAACATAAACTTTCCTTCGTTATAATATCAACTACATATTTCATGAAGCATCACCAAAGTGTATTACGTTATTATCCTTAACTTTCTAATCATAACCATGAGTTTTTATAAATTAAAATTCATTTCTAAATGACTTATATTATTTACTAGAATTTAAATATCCACAATTATTTAATAGTTTCATCTCTTGAAACTCTTCAGAATATAGCCTTCAGTTTTTATTGGATAACTATGGTCTGGATTTAGTTTTTAAAAATCCATTGTGAGAAAAAACATAATTACATTAGGTATTTTTAGGTTGTTATTTACATTTCTCTTTGAGATTATTCTCCTAGCATCCTTAGATTTATGAAAAATAAATTCCACTTATTTCTTTTATAAATCCATCATTTTCTTAAATACTTTCTTCACTTCAAGACATTTTGATTTTTTCTTTAATTTCCCTTCTACTTTCTGTATGATTTTCTCTTTATCATAATTCAATATCATTACTCTATAAACAACATTCAATTTTTTTATTAATTTTATTATTGTTATTAGATATATTATTATCATTATCTTCCCTAGATTTGGTATTATTTATGTATTATTTCATCAAACATATTATTTATTTATTGAGATTAGTAATTTTCTCAAGACATTATTTCATGTTAGATTTATTTATGTATTCTATTTATTGTATCTCATCATCATGATATTTGTTGGTTGAGGATTATTTATACTTTTCCACATGGTTCATGTTTTTTATTAATTTATAGATAGTTTCATCATCTAATTACCATATTGATTATGTTTTATCATTTTCATCTATACCTATCATACTTATTCTTTTACATCTTCGATGTTACTTCTTGACATAAATATATTTGGAATGTTATTTTAAGATACAAATACATTTAATATTATTTAGATTATTATATTTACAATCATCTTCACTATAAAAATACAATATTTTCAATCATTGATATTACAAATATTTAGATGAATATTCACAACATTACACAACCCTATGACCGAGGACACTAATAGTGTAATGAATTTAAAATATTTGAACTCATTATTCTAATTTGTTGAATGATCATCATCATTCAAAATGATCTACCACTATAGTACTCATACATAAATTCCTTATTTATAACCATGGTAATGTTAACATAAGATTGGGAGTCCTCAGATGCTATGTAAGGGTAAACATGGTAGATATAAAAGTAAATTATAAGACTAAGGTTATGAAAAAAGAGAATAAAATTTTATAAGAAACCCCATCATATTTGGGATCATAAATTTGAATAACTAAATTAATCATTTTCATTTCATAATACATGAATCATAATGTAGTTAACATTATAAACCATGAATTGATGGCATATAAATAACACCTAGAATTCTGGGAGAAAAATAATTATATAAAAATAATTCCATGGTAGCCAAGGAATCACATAAAGATCCATCAAAGTATTATGCGTTAAATCCCTATTCCATCATTTTAGTCATGGTTTACTGACATGATCATATTCGTAGATAAGGTTCACTCTTAAGAACATCTTATAAAACAATGTACTATACGGAACTGGGATCAATCCGCATTACAGTGATGTCTATATATTGACATATAAATCAAAACACAAAGAATTCAAATGAAATGTACTTCCCACTCATCGCATAATGAAAAACTTATATATGTGTAACATAATAATATAAATCAGTAATCATATTAGAAACTATGGAATTATATGGGTTTCATAAACATCATTAAACAAAAATATAATCCATCTAAACGAAATGGATTTCATAAATATATTTCAATTATAGACATTAAAATCTAAAAAAAATGATACTAACCACGCAAACAATATCACCATTAATGAATAAATTACAAAATATAATGTTATTTTATATTAAAAATAATTTTGAGATATAAATTGAATATAATTCCTTATAAAATATCCTTTTTTTCTAGGAAAACAAATATTTTCTAAAAATAACATTAAATTTTAAATGAAAACATTTTATTTGAAAATTAAATTGTAAGATTGCAATGTATTATTCAAGGAATTAATGAATCGTGAAATCATAAAAATATATTCATGACATATATGTTAAAAATCATTCCTCTCCTAATTTTTCTAAAAAAGGCTCAATGTATAACATTTCAAAAATAAAAAAAGACTCATTTGAAATATTTTAGTAAATATTTAATCAACGGTAATAATGTTTTTAAAAATTATTTGAATAATATTATTAATAATTTTAAGAAATTATAATTCTTTGAAATTTATGATATGTATTCCCTAACAGATACAAATATATAAACAATCCTGCATAAAAATGGGATTGTGAAACTAACCATTACCACTATATAATTAGTCAAAATGTATTCCCTATGAATGAAATAAAATTATATGGTTAAGAAAATAAAATAATCATTGAAATAATACTCATAATATATATTCATGTGTGTTATACACAACACATAAAAGAAACAAATAGTTTATATGGCGTATATCCCATATATATAAAAGGGAGACCAAAATCAATTACCTTATGTCTTTACACTGATCGTACTATTGAAACATATATTATTAAAAATATAATATTGTTATACATTGAAAATATATCTAATTGAAATTTTATCATACCATATATGGTTAAATTATTATATTTCTTATCCATTTATGAAATTTTTCATGTTAATGTTAGTTTTGGGGAAATAACCACCTTATTTTTCACATGTATTAGATTTGTTATAAATTTATTCCTCTTACAAATATAATTATTTAATTAACCCAATAATTAAAAAAAGAATATAAATATAGTTTATATTAAATATGTGAATACTTAAAATAATATATAAAATATAGAAAATGAAATACACCGTTCATTGGGAAGGTTAGTTATACATACACATAGAAAATGAATCCATTTTCATGTCATATTGAATTAATGAAATTAATTGATATATAAGTATATAAAATATCAGTAATGTATAATTGGTATCTTAAATATATCATATATATATATACTAAACCCATCCTTATCATATTCCATGTAAATTGTGAAAGAATCACATCACATTGAGTAGGTTGTAGTCCACACATCAACAAAGGATGTTTTATTACTTACAAAAAATATAAAGAATGATGTCATGTGTAATATAAAAAATCAATAAGAATAAATTCATCATTAATATCATAAATATAATATAAAACAGATATTTTCACACTATTCACATAAAAAATGGTGTAATTGGAAGAATTATCAGGATCAATTCATGATTCAAAGTATTTCGTACACACGAATGAAGATTGCATATACCAATTGATTGAAATGTGTGTTAGTGTATATTGAAACATTAAAATGAAAATATATTATTATATTGATTATGATTATTTTATTATATTAAATGGAAATGAATATAATTTTGGCGTTTATGAAATAAATAAAACTAAAACATTCAACGATGAACATTTCCTCTTCTTCGGGTATCTATTTTTTGGATTCAAAAAAGTATTCCTTGGTAGAATTTTCACCCAATGTAAAGAATCGTAATTTATGGATGGATTTTTGGTGGCTATTTGGATTTATTTTGACCAAACCAAATAATTTTTTACGTTTTTATATAAGTGATGAAGTGTTTCCCTTATATAAGAGAGAGGATGGGCCCTTTGGAAAATATTCAAATGATTAATTTGTAATAAATTTAATATCAATAAAAATTCATTAAAATGAATTGTATTCCAATAAAATATGGGATAGTGTATTAGTATAATAATCCAATAAATGTTTGATTGTTTTTTAAAATTTTCACTATATCATTTTTATTAATCTTTAATTATTCTATTTTAATATTTCCAATGGTAGCAATATAATTCAATAATTAAAGGAGGGTATTTTTTCGTGTAAAGTTTAAATTGAACCATAAATGGACAATTTATGATATGTTTTACAATAATATACCCCATTTTCTTATTTATGTTTTTTTAATTTTATAAATAAATTATTAACGTATTATTTTCAATAAATATCAATAGTTACTATATTGATACTATACATTATATTGAATTTATGAAACTAAAAACAGAAATATAAATTCTAAAAAATCATTTAATACAATGATAATATCTCATATTAAAATCAAAATTTGTGGATCATCTATAGAATAACATTTATATTTATTTTATAATATTTAATATGAGTAAATTTATTTTTTTTATAATTATATAATTACTACATCATCATTGTGTAATTTTATATGAAAAATGTTTATTGGATAAAATTTAAAAATAAATTTCCATGATGATGATAAACGTTTTATATTATTTAATATAAAATATAGTATATCATATATTATATTATACTACAAACAAAATATTTTAATAATAAAAATTATGATTTTGACATTTTTTCACTCGCTTTGATTTTAATAATATCTATTTAATTTTCAATTATTAGTGGAAATTTAATTATTCAACTGATAAAATTATGTGTTATGGGTGGAGTTAACCTCATCCAATAACCTTTGTTAAATTTTTATGGTCATTTTGTAATAAATATAATATTATTATAAAATTGAATTGCCAAATTCATTCCTTGGCATTGGTAAAAAATTTCCAATGACGATATTCAAATTGTCCAAAATTAAAAGAAACCCAGTCATAAATATGGAAAATTTTACTCAAACTGTGGAATATTTTTTTCATAATTAAAAACACATAAATGGATAAAATTAATTTAAAATTTATCCCAATGATAGGGTGAGAAAATTAGTTTTTAAAGAGAATAAATTGTAGTGATTGAAGTGTTTTCATATCCAAATTTGAAGTCAAAATTATTTATATGAACTAAATTAGATTAAATTATAAAAACATTATCTTATGAAACATTCATTAAAATTATAATTATAATCTATCACAAAAATCATTTTTATTAAAAAATTGTTTTCAACTAAAATTCAGTATTTTTTATTATCCATCAAAATAAGAAATTTGTCAAAAAAGTATAAAATATATAACCCAGGTAAATTATTTTATATCTTAATCAAATACGAATTTTATTTTTTCAAATATAATATATAAAAATTTTAAAATGAATTTTTAAATCATGTGAGATATTAAAATTCTATAAAATCACCATTTTAGAAAAATACATCCTTAATGCATAAAATTGGGCTTTTATTATATCATTTCTTGAAAAAAAATAAGTTGAATAATATTAATTATATTCAATTTATTATTTATATATTATTAATATATGATGTTATTATTTTACTTATTGGTATAAAACACACTTATGAAAATTTGAATATCATATCGGAAATGCATTTCCTTTTATTTTAAAAAGAGGATTACTTTCATTTAAAATTAATAATTCAAATAATTATACATACATGCTTATGAAATTATTTTATAATTTAATTAATCATTTTCCTGACCGCAATTATAATGAGTTTCTTATAAATGTATTGTTTAAATAATTATAATAATAAAATATTGTTACGTAGAAACTAAGTTTTGAGTCTAACTCTGGATAAACCAATGTTGCATATAACAAAATAGAAAAATGAAATAAAAATATTTTAAAAAACAATTCTATTATATATAAATTATATATAGATATATTCTACCCTCTTAAAATAAACATCACCATCGAAATTTGTCAGTATAATTCATGTATATGAGGATCCCTCGACATCATCTTGTCGTAAAACTAACAAATATATTCTTTAAACAAATCTTTTCTCCACCAAAATTTAACTAGATGATTAGTGTTGTTTTGTAGTAATTTATATCTATTATCTAGAATTTCAAATGACTTATATTTATACTAAAGATCATTCTCCAATGGTTTTAACTCTTATATTAGTACATGTGATGAATATGGTATGTACTTCCTATGAAGTGATTCAATGATCAAATTAATAAATTGAGAGAAATTATGTAGATGTTTTAATGGATTTATAACATTCCAATAAATAAAGAATTGTAATATTAATTAATATCCTAGAAAATTTGAAATTAATCATCATAATCATAGGTAGTTGTTTTAGAATTCATTTTTGGGAAACCCAAATTGTAAAAATGAATAATAATTCTATACATAAAAAAGAAGAGTAAGAAACATAATTGTTAACCAATGTAACACATAAAGTGGTTTCCAAAGAGAAGAAAATAAGTTGAAAATGTTTATATGGACATATAAGAGAAATTAAACTATCATATTATGATGGATATTAATGGAGATCATGGTTAAGACAAAGGTATGGATCAGAAATCCCTATTCCATAGAGTCTTGAAAAAGTTCATTAATATCATAAAAAATGATGATAACTAGATGAATTTTTTTTTCAAGACCAATTTTACAAATGTTTTAGAATATTCATGTGAGGATATACATTCATTATTTGAGGAAAACATCAACCTTTGTTGTGGCTTGACTAATTCCCTCTTCAAATATTAGAGGAAGAAATAAAGGTGAATTTTTCATTCATTAAGAACTAGTAGATCATGATATCAATAAATAAAATGATTGTTCATTCAATATGTCATTATAAAAAGAACATAGTTTAAAAAATTTATCCAATATGGATAAATCAACATTTTGAGAATTAATAATTAAATAAATATAACCACATCCGATGTCTTATATAAATCGTTACATAAATTATTATCCTCAAAAAAATTTGAAGAGACGAATATCCAATGTTATTGAAATAAGGTCACTAAATTTCTCAAAAATAATCATAGAATTGATCACATGTATATCATAAAGTTGATTTTGTTTTTAACATACTAAATAAGTGAATACCATCATCATGTATTCTCTAGAAATATCTAAATAACAAAAATAACTGTAAAACCATATTGATTATACACGTGCTTTTATATTCCTTATGTAAAAACATTTCTTATAAAAAAGTCATCAGAAATTTTGGTTCCATCCTTATAATAATAAAATATTTGATACCATTATTAAAAAATAAATATTGATAATCACATTAAATCATTGGACAATAATATTTTTTTATGGAATAATCATTCAAAAAAAGCATGAAATTCTGAACAATATAGTGTAGATTAAGTATTCCACAATTATCATGGTTGAAGTAATCCATTATAAAAACATAATCTTTCCCATTATCACTTTTACATAGTGGTTTTTGGGGAATACCATATATATTTGTCTTTAGATTTGGGAAATTATATGTGTAATTCTTCAAATCCTTAAAAATAATGAACTGAATTTTGGAATGTTCACTCTTTAGATATTTATTTATATTCATATTACATCAGTTATCAAAGGTTATATGACTTTATTTCTCAAACATAAAACATTTATGAATATCTTTAAGTCACTTTCCCCCGTTTTCCATAAAAATTCATTATGCATAAATAAAACCTAATTTTATTCTCTCTATTTTCCTTAGAGATTCCTATGAATTAAATCATTATTTTCATATCATAAACATGAAATTGACAGGAAAATTCAATATCTATTTTTATAAGAATATTATGGGTAATGTACATAATTAAATATAATAAATTGAAGTCATCCTACTCTAGGGATCCAATTTTATCATGTTTATTGGTTATCTTGATAACATTTAACCACTGATTCACTTAATCATTTATGTGATATCTTCCTAAAATATATTTTTATCACTCTGAACAATAGATAATAAAAAATATATTTTCAGTGGTACAAAACCATTTCTATGAATCTAGTGGATCAACAGTTACACTAAATGAAGGTGGAAGTTTACTTATGATGGACTCAACAAAATGTTATTTCCTCATTTAGTCATTTGAATTTTTAGCATGATTCACAGATTGATAACATTGTGTGGTCAAAATAATGAGGATTTTCATTCCATATTATATAAAAGTATGTTACTCAAACATGCCATCATTTCATTTTCAATTGTATTCCTCATTAACCAGGTTCTATAATGTTCCATCCAATAACTAGAACGAAAACATTATGAGAAACACTAATGTTATTGAAAAACTTTAAAGACCATGAAATTCCATATATTTTATTTGTAAATTATTTGGGATTATTATAAGTCAGCATAAATGGAAAACACCTAATTCTGTGGTCTGGTGTGTCTGGAAAGGAATTTGGAACTGTCTTATAATACATTTAGTAAATGTGTGAGCTGGAATTTATAACTTTTGAATAGGCAATCGAAAGTGAAATCTTAGGGAACCATTGAATTTATAGCATCATGATTCTCTTAAAGGAATATTATCTTTGACCACATTAGGTTGAGAGAAAAGGTTATTTTAACTGAATTATTAAAAGAATAATAATATAAAATGATATTTTAGATTATTTTTCCACCACCTCTTGAGTAATGGTGGTGGGGACTATGAATATTGTTAGGAATTTTAATAGGGGCATAAAATTCCAGGTTACATATTGATTGTTTAACCACCCCTCATTTAATTAATGTTGTTCATTAATTACACCATTTAATGAACCTATAATTTAATCTCATAACTCATCCTTTGGAATTTTATTTGTATGTGGGGTGTGATATTGTGGGAGAACACTGAAGAAAAACCAATGGTCATCCATTCCAATGAAGAACAAAGGATTGAACGACATCATTGGGGAAATAAATTTGGGATCGAAGAATGCCGGATACTCAAAAGTACATGGATCGTTCACCAAAAACCATGACATCTCTTTGAAATATGAGGTAGAGATTATATTTAAATTCATTTGAATTTGTTTCAATGTATTTTTCTTGATAAACATGATGAATGTGGATTAATGAAAAATGATTCAATCTGAGATTTGTTAGAAAAAATTTTTTGATAATGAGGGAATGTTTTAGTGGAGTTTTAATTTATCTTTTGATGAGTTGACAACAAAAATCCAATTCAATTGAAAATTCATATTGCCTGGGACAACCAAACAATGACCAAACCATCCATCACATATGGATTAGTTTCTTTCTTCATTGATTTTTTTTCAAATCAACGGAAACATGAATCCGAGAGTCATTTTGTGATGAGAGCATATCAAGAGGAATATAGGCGCGATCAATAGAGAAAATGGACAACTAGTGATCAACTGGTGGCCCCCCAGAATCCCCGCCAGCCACGGCGCATAGTCGGGCACTGTATAGGGAGGCCATAGCCTCATGCCATGGATGACTGAGACCGTCACCGCTCAGGTTCCACAGATAGAGTGGGACTCACCACGTGGATCAACTGTAGAAAACAAAATAGGTGAATGTCTATTTGGGAGGGGTGTTTTCCCTCACGCAGCCTGGTGGGGTGTGCCCAGCCACGGAGGGATGGGCCAGTCTATGGCCCAGCACCCTTGGGCTGGCATAATGAATTCGGGTGGGTCGGGTCAAACCTGGAAAGGATCGGGTAGACCTAAAGAAGGTCAGGTATGCCATGGTTGGGGATGGGTCAGGTCGGTCCGGCCCAATTGGACAGAACCCAGATCCTATTGACCTAATTTCTCTTAAAATTACGTATCTCAAAAACCTCACGTCTATTTGAAAAAATCTTTGTGTAACATGAATCATTAAAAAAGGAAGGTCCATTTAACATACACCACCTATGTTTTAGAGAATTGTTTGAGTATAGCCGGGATTGAACGAACCTGAATCTAATCGGACCATCAGTACTAAAATGCTTATAACCCACAGACTAGTCATCCTTGTTATTCCCCATCAATCGAGTTGGGTCCCTTATGACATAGATATCCTTTGGGTTTAATATTTTTGGAACATTTTGGGAGTTGAGGAATGATTGATATATTGACTAGCTGATTTTATATAATTGATGTACACCGAGTGCAGGGAATCTTATGGCTGGCTGTAAATTAATGAGTGACCCTATACAGGTCTGCATCATAGTGACCCAGTGTGTATCAGAATCATAGCGACCCTATGTGGATTACTATCATAGAGAACCTTTGTAGATCAGTATCATTATGAACCTGTGTGGATCAGCATCCTTGCAACCGTGTGAGGATCCGCATTGCGCGACCCGACATGGGCAGCCCTTAGAGAATCCCATCCTAGATCGGCTATATACGACACTGTGTAGATCGACAATGGTACAATTTATTTATGTTTAATATGTGGAAGTTCCTAATACAATAAATTGATATATCTTAAGATTAATTATCTTTATTCCAAATCTCTGATTTGAGTAACTTGGGTAAGCTGATTTTATTTCGTGTTTTACGTTTGAGGTCATTCATTGTGGTTTTCCCTTTGGGGAATTATGGGATTCCTTAGGAAGTGTCAGGGTCCCTTCTGGGTATGTTTATACTCACCCATTCATGGGTATTTCCCACACCTTTTCATGTCTTCTACAGACACCGAGCAGCTTGGATGAGATGTTTGGGAGCCAGGACAAGGTTGTACATGGAGGTGACTATTCTACATGGTATGGAAAAGTGACGATATATACCAAAAATTTAGGTAGATCAATGGTGGATGATCTTAGGATATAATTTCTATTGTAGTTGTATCTTTCAATTGGACTTGTATTCTATCCCCCTTTACTTTTAGTACACACTTTTAGTACTGCGGTTTTACTACATGGTTTTCATCTTTTCATGTTTGTGGTCTATGAGTTTGTATGAATAAAGGTAATTCCTTCCTAATTATAGGTAAATTCCTTTCCGGTGCAAGTCTAAAACCCCTAGAATATGGTAGGTGGGCTTGGGGTGGTCATGGCATGGGCCCCTAGGGACAGGTCATGATGGAAAACCTCAAAACATGGATAAATAACGTTTAATATATATTATCATAAGTTTAATCCAATGATATTCAAGATCATTAGAAATATTATATGTTTATAACCTATATGTAGACACATCCATAGAGACATACCAAGAAATATCAATAGAAATATCTTAATGGATATCATTAATTATTTCTCATCCCAGTTTGAAAATTATAAAAAAAACATTTTCAATGATACCAACTACAATTACTGGTTATATACCTATGTAGATATTACATATTCTTAGATTAATGTTCATTACATTACATACACACATACCTGAGGACCATAATAATTTCGTTCATTCGAAAACTATGAACACATTTATCTAATTTGGTTATATATCTTCATAATCATTAAAAAAGATCCTAACCATTTTGTAATCCTACTAAAATCATTTCTTTATAACCCATGGTTAGGAAACATAAGAAAGGGAGAGATCAGATGCTCTATAATGGTAAAAATGAAAGTTATATTAGCATATCACGAGCATAAGGGTATAAAAAAGAAGAATATCATTTGACAAGACAATCCTCTATATCAATGTTCATAATATCATATAATATAAATTATGATAGGTAGTTAATAATATATGAATGAAAATGGTGTTAGAAGCATAATCAATGAAAGCATGAAATTGAAATTAGACATGGAATTTTGGTAGACACAAGAGTATAAAATGTTTACAATAGTAGTAAAATAATCACTACCAATGCCATATTAGATGTATAGTTTCACTCCCCATACTATCTTGGTATTCATGGTTCACTCCCATAACCATCATAGTAGTCAGGGTTTACTCCCAAGACAATCATGGAAGACAAATTACTTTACTAAACTGAGTAAACTCCTTGTTCCATCCATTCTTATCTCATGAGGAATTTATATTTACATAGTGAATTAGAGGGAGATATAGGTCCCACAAAACACATAATGAAAATCATACATATATGTTCCGAAAGATCATAAATCATTCTTCCCATAAGAACAAATGGAATGAAATGGGCTTCATAAAAATCAATCGATCATAACATAATAAATGGGAAAAAATATGATTCTTACCAATCATTCCATCTTAAAAAAATCCAACCGTAGGAATAATAGAGATATTATCAATGAAACAATTTCCCCATTAGAGCACAAGTAACATCAATGAATGTTATCATATAAGAGAAATGATTTTGAGATATCACATAAAAATAATTATTGAACAAAATATCTTATATTCTTTGAAAATTATTTCATTTCACAAAATCCCACAAAATATTCGACGAAAAAATTTTGTTCAAAGATAGCATTATAAGATTTTATGGCATGTGACAAGGGATTGAGTCATAATGAAAGTGTAAAAACTAGTTCATTCTATATAAGATAAAAACAATTGATTCATAATATTTCTAGATAAGACACAACATACATCATTATAAAATGAGAAAAAAATTCCATTTAAACACTTTAGTGAATATTCAAAAAATGGTAAAATATAATATCAAAGTTGTATAATAATAGTATAAATATTTTGAAAATTTTTTTCTGAACCATATACGTGGGAGATAAATATTTCATAGAAGATTCATATGTATAAACAATCACAAATAAAAAGATATCGTCAAATTAAACCCTATCACATTATAATCATTTGAATCATATACCACATGAAATAAATAATATTTAATGTTAATGAAAATACCATAATATTAACGATAATTCTTAAAAAATAATTTCATTGAAAATTTATACACCAAATAAATAAACTACTAATGTATAAGGAATGTTTCCCACAGAAAAAAAAAGTGAGACCAAAATCACATACCGTATGTCTTGACAATCATCTTACTAGTGATAAATGATTTGAAATAAATATAAGTTTATTATATGGAACGTTTCTTGTTAATATCCTGTATGTTCACTATATAAATATTTATAATAAAATATAAATGATTGAAATTAAATACATGGTTCATAGAGATAACAGGTCAAATAAGTACATGAATGTTATTACCATTTTTTTAAAATTGTTAATTGAAGAAAATGGATGAAAAATATGTGTATAAGATATAATTAAAGTAGAAATATTATTTAACACATATTATATAGAATGAATAATACTAACATTAATACATTCTATTTAAAGTGTAAATGAATTACATCTTTTTCAGGGGCTGTAGTCCAAAGTGCCACAAACGTAGTTATCGTATTGAGACAAAATAGAAATAATAATTGTATGTGTAATATAAAAATTATATAATAAAAAATAAACCTTATATATGATATATTTAATTTAAAAAAATTAATCATTATCTGCAATATAGAATCGGGGAAAAACAAGAATGAATGACATTGGTTCTCAAGGATATAGACTACCGTACACATGAACATTGATAATGTATCCCAATTGATGGAAACTTTTGGCAGTGTAGTTGTAAACCTTAATATAAAAAAACAATGTATATTCTGGATACTAAGGAAACAATATAAAAATTAAACAAGATTAATTGAGGGGTCTATTAATTAAATGGAAAAAACATTCCTGGTCATTACCACTTATTCGGGTATCGTCTTCTACTTTGAGCCAAAGGGATTACATAGATAGATTTATTAACAAATTAAGGACTACATAATTATTTATGTATGGTTGAAATATATTTTTATAGTTTTTTGAAAGACCATTTATGTTCGATGTTGTGTATAAATGTGATGATGTGTTTCCCTATTATAAGATAGAGGATGTGAACTTCATGAATTTCTCTATAGATTAATATATAAAAAAATATATCTCAAAACAAATCCAAAAAATTAGTAGATATTATATAATAATGTGGGATCGGGTGATTATTTCATAATCCAATATAATTTAGATAGGTATCATGAAATTGTAATCATTATCTTTTTTATTAACCCTTTGTTATCCAATTTTTATTTTAATTATGGTAAGCATATTATATATATTACAAGGTAGATATTTTTACATGTAAAATTTAAATTGAAAAATTAATGGACCATTTATGATATTTTCAACAATAATTTAACTCCGATTTCAATTATTTATATATTTATCTAATTTTATAGACTATTGTTTTCATTAAATATCATGACTCTCAATTTTTACAACATTCATTACATTTCCATTAAGAAAAAAAAATAAATATTAATTTTAAAATACTAATTTAATAGGGTCCTTAAAGTCATATTATCCTCATAAATTCGTTTGAAACCATAATATTTCTAATTATATTCATTTTAGTATTTTTAATATCACCTAATTGAGTATTTTAGTAATTCAATAATTACTACATCATTATTTTGTAATTTTTTATGATAATCAATTCTTCACCAAAGGCAAAAATATAATTTCTAGGATGTAAAAAATTCACTTTCATTTCATACTAAAATATATAGTATTCAATATATTCTATTCATCCCATATTAAAATTATTATTCTTTTTTAAATTACGAGGGTCGCATTTTTTTCAGCCTCACCTATTTTATTAGTATCCAAAAATATTTCATAGATAATTATCCATTAAATTAATATATTTATCAACATATGTGTTAATAGCATAAAATAATTCATTAAATAACATTTGGGAATGTTTTAGCGACATTTTATAATCCATGTCAATTTATTTTTAACTTAAATTATCCAATTTTTCTTATTACTGTGCTAACAAAAATTCCTAACGTCTCTATTAGTACAATCCAAAAATAAAAAGGACCAAAATAATAAACATGGGCCTTTATAAAAAAAAATAGAAATTCCATTTTTTAAATTTAATATAAAAATTTGAAAAATTTAACATCACATTAATCTCATAGACAGCGTGTGAAAATGAGTATTTTAATGTGAAAAAATTTTAATCATTGAAATATTTTTTATATAAAAATTAATTATGAAATTGATTCTATTGACCTAAATTTTATTAAATGATTATAAATTTGTATAATTATACTTTAAAAACAAATAATAAAATAATTTTACCATACACATTATTTTTATGGAAAAACATTTCCCAATTTAAATTAAATATTTTTAAATATTCATCAAAATAAGAAAATTGTCTTAAAAATACTAAAACATTAAGTGAATATAATTTTGGTTTCTATACTTAAAATAATTTTTTTTAAAATTATATGTTTAAAATAATAAAAAACATAATTTAAAAAAATTCACCATTAAAAGCTAATAAAACAACATTTTTAGAATAATACATCTATTAAGCTTAAAATAAGATTTGTTCATATTTAATGACTAAAAATCACATATGATGAATGATATAATTTATATTTAATATATTGTATCTATTTTATTGATATAAAAAAATAAATTATTTTTTATTTATTTTTATAAAACACACATGTGCACATTAAAATATTTAATTAGAAAAACATTTTCATTATTTTTAAAAATAACTTCACATTAATTTATAAATGAATATGTAATATATTATATAAACACATGTAAACCATAATTTAATAATTTAGATATTCTTATTTATACAAACCATTTAATGAATTGGTTATTATTTTATTATTTAAATAATTATAATAATAAAATAATGTTTTTAGAAACCTAATGAAGAATGTAATGCAAGATAAACTAGTGTTTTTGTATGAATTAAGAGATAAAATAAATCAATTTAATTTAAAAATATATATGTAATTAATATAAATATTAGGCTGTAACATTCATACTCTATAATATTGTAATTTGGTTTGTTTATAGAAAAGTTACCAAAGCCTCAACATTTGAATCATTATTGTGGGAATTTTACTTTTCACCGTAATTTTCATTTTCTAATGTTATTTGAGATTTTGGACATGATTATCCTATAATAATTATCTTTTATTCTTAATTATTATAATCAATAGAATATTAAACATCTTTATGTTATAAGTTGATTTTTCCCTTGGATTCAAATTAAATTTTCTATTTAACATCAGTTTAATGGAATGATCCTTTTATTTATTATTTGCAATAATAATATTTTGAAATTCAACAAGGGTAATGTCATATCTATATAAAAATGCTGAAATTTTAGTATCATAATATTCTAAATAATTTCTCATTACCTTATTCAAAATGGTATAATATTATTTATTTTCTCCATAGCATCTAATGTTGCTGAAAATTTCATTACCTTTTGTAAATTAGTAACCTATATTTTCATATTACTCAATCGTAATATCTTCAAATATTTTTAATATATTTCAAACATGGATTATCTAATATTTTTATTTCATTTCAAAATTATTTTTTAGTTTTCCCTTATTTATTTAGTATTTTGAGTACCCAAAAACATGGTTAAGGCATTGAATGAAAAAATAAATAAAAATATATGTCCTAGATTTTTCATACACTTTTATATAATTTGTATATTTGAAGTATATTTTTTCACTTATTTCAATAGCTGGAACACATTTTATTATAACACTAACCACAACCTTGAAAATTGATTCATTATTTGTCAACATCTGGTTCATCTAGCCATGATAATTATTTACATAATAAGTAGCTACAAGCCTTCATGTTAGTGAGTGAAATATAAAGCCTCTTTTGAAAATAAAGGACATAATTGAGGGAACCTGGAGGCTCTGATATCACATCATGTCCCATTAGAATGGGTACACAACTTAATGTGGGGGGGGGGGGGTGAGGAAGAATTTGTGGATCTAAAATATTATAATATTATTCTATTAAAATTAACTTATGAAATATATTATGATTCAATCCATTAATATTTATATATATCTCTTAATTACACAAATGAATAATTATTTAATAAGGAAAAGGTGTACATAAAATTGTAATAGTTCGGTCCAAGTACGGTTACATACTTATTCCTTTATCTGGTTTCTATTATGGTCTATATATTTTCCATAAATAATGAATAACTAATTAAAAATTGTTAGGAAAAAATAATCATCTTACTTGGAAAGTATCATAACACTACATTATATCACAATTATATTTTATTAACTCTTAGTAGTTATTTTATTTTCAATTATAATGAGAATAATCAAAAGTAAATATGGGATTCATATAAAAATAATGATGATCATCCCATAGAGTATTCATTAATATAATAAAAATGTTATTTTATATTCATTCATTGCATCCCATAATATTAGATGATAAATATAGACTGGTCTTGATTCTCATATCACAAGGAATTAATTGATGTTTTTATTTTAAATATTAATTAATAAAAAGTGAGAAAATACTTAATAAAATAGAGTTTTTTTTATATCCTACAACATTCACCCTAATATTTTTTATAATTTTCATTTTTTCTTAGTCTCAGATATTTTCTATGTTAAAAAAAAGGATCCCCATAATCAGGTTTTATGAATATTCAAAAAACCGTAATTCTATAATTCATTTTTATATCCATATCTAAAGAATTCCAATAATAGAATGGTATGGTAACATAATTTATTAATTTACATTGTCATATTACCACATATGTGTGTTACCATGACCATATACATAATCTTATACTTTTTACAACTATCCCGAATGTAATTATAAAAATTCAGTTCATCCTTCTATTTTCATTTCAATTAATACATATAAATTATAAGGATATTATTATATATAATCACTATATATAATAATTCAAAAATTAATTTATTATATGATAATGATCACTTCGATATAAAATCATGAGAAATTATTAATTATGTAATTAGAAAAATAATTCATCAACTCTAGTAAATTTTTCTTAAATATAAAATTGGAAAATATTATTAGCAATGCTAATTATGGATTCAATGAATTTTGTGATTTATTACCTTGATTTTCTTTTACTAGGAACCTAATATTGGATTTTGGTGAAGATAATAATGATCATTGAATCTCTCATCGAATTCAAAAACCGGATATAAAAATTATAATGCACGTACAACACTACGGTCTCCACAATGCAATAAAAATTACCACATATAGGATGTTTAGTAAGATTAATATCATTAAACATAATTACATAGGGATATAATCACTTCTGTCATAGTAGTTAACCACTACTACATTATAAAATAAATCAAACTAACACTATTTCCATACCAACTATATGAAATCCTTTCAAGTGACTAACTCTAAACTGCATCGTACTTCTATAACATAACTTTCAAACTATTTTATCCTTTTTATCTTCATTTTTGGCCTAAGAGGGGATCCCAGTTGTGGTGGCTAATGATATTGTTCATGATCATGACCAACCTATCAATGAATTTGTTTTATTCAATTTAATTATTTATTATGTAGTTTTATATAACATATTATTATAAAGTTAAATATTAAGTTATATAAATCATATTTTCCTATTTTATAATGCATGGGATTTTATATAAATGGATTATTTATGTTGACCTAAACCCATAATATGACATACCTATGAGTGAGTAATTATTTGTATGGGATATATAAACAAAAGAGAGGACATTTCTATGGGCATGATACGATGTGAACAAATCCATGGAGATACACAGGACAATGTATAAATACTATAACTAGATCTAAGGATAGTCTCGTGGAATTATTTTTCCTTATCCTCTCGGTTGTTTATCTCATGTAGTTAAACCAACCGATAGATACAATATCATAGTTATATCATATAATTATTTTATCTTGTTAGTGATCTGTTAATTTTTTTATGATGAATGGTAAATTTGGATAATTAAATGAGATCAAATAATGTTGATAAATTAAATATCTTGATAATAATGAAATAAAATAAAATGAAATTATTTTTTTAAATTAATTATTTATATATGTAAAATTAATTATGTCAATTATATATAATATTGAAAAGATTGTGATGAATAAAATAATGGATTTTTACATGTAAGTAAAATAAAATCCCATGATGAAAATATTAATTTCTAAAACCTCATATATATTCATAGTTAATAAGAAATAATGGTTAATGTTTAATTATGGATATAAATATGGGAATTATAAATTATTGGTTAGTCATAATAATGTCAATAAGTTGTATTAACCAAATTTTAATCTAGGGTAATAACTATAGAAATATAATTTTGAGGGAATAATTGATGTATCATGAGTATTGAATTTCTTGATTAGGGAGTCTACTCAATAAGAAAAATAACTATGAGTAAATACTGTTAGAATTTAGAAATTAAATAATTACCCTAGAATATTTTTATGTATGTTTTTGGTTATTTAGAATGGTAAAATGGATCCTTATTACTCAAAAGTGTGAGGGAATATGTATTCCAAATCCAATGATGAGTGCTCTTTACATTTGATAAAATAGTTCGGCAAAAATTAATTCCTCAATTATGTAATATTCAATAATGAAGATAATGTAGTAAAATATGATTTCATTTTTTATATTAAAAATGAAATAAATACCATGGAAACACTATGATAACATCAAAAATCTAAAAATTTCTTCACAAACATAGATTTTAAGAGGGGTGTAATTAATTATGTGAAAGACTATACCATTAGAAATTATATTCCCTTCTGTAATCCCCTATTATTGATAAAACACATTATATAGTGAGAAATGGTAAAATGTTATCCTATAGAAGATATATAGAGGATTATCCATATGAATATTTATTCTTATTACCAGTTATGTCAAGAGAGTTGTAGTTTCCGTGTAAATATGCAGATTCATACAGTCAAATAACTCATTTCTAAGAACATGAAAATAATAAAAATAGACTAATAAAAAATAATATTTTCATTACAATTTGAAGTGAAAAATTAATGATGACCACATATATAGTGATATATCTTTTATGATAATGAAATATTTCAATAATTTTGAAAATTTCTCTTTCTATATAGAAAATAAAAAATCTATTAATCAAATATTATCAATCTAAAAATTTAGATTCTTCATATCCATTATGATTTATAGAATGAATCGTATATTGATTTCATTAACGAATAATTCCACAATGTTTCCCCATGTTATTTGAATTAATGGGATCATTTTTTCCTCATTAATTATGGTGAACAAAGAATTGGTAAAAAATCATATTATAAGTTCTATTTTATTGGAGATTTTTCATCATTTGGAGAAGAAGAAAAATATTTTCTAAGTGTGATTAATAAAAATGATGAAAAAATACAAAACATTCCTTTAATAGTTATGACCTTAATCAGTGTCATGAAAAAGTGATGATAAATAAAAACTTTTATTAGTTCTTGTTTGTAGCGCTGATAAAAGTCACCCTTTATTAGGGTATTAATTTTATCACCCATATAGAGAACCTATATCATAATTCATTCACACTAATAAAATTATGCATAAGATTATTAATTAAATAAAAAATAATTAAAATGAGTTTATATGAAATATATGAAATGATTTATGAATATATGATATATTGTTAAAAATGAATAACATGATTAAAATATATATATATAATAAATACTAATAAATAGTTTATATGTAATATATAGATATATGTAAAATAAAAATTAAACGAATAAGAATTAAAAATTGGTAAATTAAGAAAAATGTTAAACAGATTATTAACTAAATAAATTTTTATAACTTTAATAAATAGTATATATTAAAAATTAAAATATTTATGATTATTTATAAATATTTTTTATACAATACAAAATATTAAATATTTGCCTAAAATAATAATAATAATTCATAAAAATTGGTGTATAATTAAAAAAAATTGAAATAAAAATACTTACTAATTACAACATGTAGTTAAATAAAAGAATATCATTTTATTTTCCAATTTTTCCTAAATAAAAAATATTATATTGATTATATATATATATATTATTAATTAATTTTTATATACAACAAAAACAAATTTGTTTAGTGTAATTGATAAATTTATAATATTTATTTTTTATAAATTTATTTTCTATGATTTAATATTTTCAATACATATTCATATGTAATTATATATATAACCATATTTTTAATAATTTATACTTAATTAATAAAACTTATCGAATTCTTAAATATTAATTATGTGTATCCAATTTAATTATATAATTCTACTCATTTTAATCAAGCAATAATGTATGATTAAATATTAATTAATAATGACTAAATGTATTTGTGAAAAAATATTTATAAATAGTTATATTTATAATTGTACATATTTAATATTTTTAGACATTATTATATTTAGAAATATAAATTAATAATTTTATTAAAAAACTATATATATAATTATAAATAAATTCCTATTTATATTTAAATAATTTAAAATGTATAAAAATTATTAAAATAATGAATAAATTTAATATACTTATATTTATATATTCATTATATATATATATATACATATATATAAAATTATATAAATATGTAACAATATATATATATATATAATATTATATATTGAATTTATATAATTTTAAATATTTGATTATATTTATAAAGCATTATAAAATTATAATAAATATAATTAAACAATGAATATGTTTTCTATATATATATAGAATAGAGGTGATATGTATTGGTCACCCAATTCATGCCCCAAAATAAATTTATTAAAAAACAAAATTATCCTTTACAAGCATGAGGTGTAAAGAGATTACAATAATAGGGGATTGGAGGGGGAACAAATGAAAAATCTAAGAGGAACAGACAATAATCATGGGTTGCAACCAACAAGACACAAATAAAAAGAATAAAACCAATGATAATCATATGTTAAAAAAACATATCATCCCTAAGAGGAAAAAGAAAAGCACAATATGCATTCCTGAAACAAGGCTATCCAAAGAAGCGTGAATTAATGATTGAATCATGCCCCCAAACAATTTCATGGTTCAAATTATACTCTAGAATTAATATATTTTTGAATATATCTAATCAATAACAATTTAAAGGTTTTTGAGATTTCTACATCCTCTCAGATAATTCAAATCATCAATACAATGTATCTTATTTTCACCTCATCCTTCACACTTTTTTATTGATGGTTTTGTGATATCAATTTTCATTTTTTATTATCATTCTATCTTCATTATTGGTAATCTATGTGGTAAAAAATTATTATTAGGGATGTTATGTTGAAATGAGATATGGATATCATACCATGCACTCCCCCAACCTCTCCCCCTATTGATTCTATGATACCCGCCCTCCCCAAAACCACTAAAGGAATAAATATTATTTATTTATTCTAAAAACACCAATATAATCTTGGATCATTAATTATGATATTTAATTTCACTATAAAACCAATATAGGATGCATTAATTATTCTAAAACTCATTATTTCAATAATTTATATATATTTGATGATAAATATCTTCTTATTATGGGGATGATCACTATTAAAGATTATATATGTTATGATTTATAGTTGATATTTGAAATAGTAAAGATAAACACAAAGTTTATGGATGAAAATAATTTTCATTGGTTATATGGATAATGTTGGATTTAGTTAATGATTCATGAATGATTAGTGAAAATTTACTCATGTTCCCTTGGTTTTGGAAAGAGGTTTAAAATTTATAATTTTTTTTATATATAGTTAGACACACAGGTATATTTTAAACACACTCTCACACACAGACAAATATATATAATATAGATATGTAACATACAAATATATTATACAAATATATCTATTATATAAATAAAAATATATATTAATATATACAAATATACATTATACAATTATATGATACAAATATATAATTCCATTATATTATGAAAATATAGTATATAAATAAATTAATAAATTATTTTATAAAAATAGATATTATATAAAATTGTTATACAAATATATTACAAAATTTTATATGTATATAATTTAGAAATAAAAATTATATATATATATGTATAATATTAATATATATATAAATATATTTATTGTATATTTATATACATATTTTTTACATATTTTTATACAAATATTATTATTATACAAACATAGATATATATTATAATAAATAATATAAAAAAAATTTATATTAAAAAAATGAATATATATATATATATATATATATTAATAAAAATATATTCATAACAAATATATAATTATACTAAGTACAACATCCAATTGATGCTCTTGCGCACTATAAGAAACTACAATCTAACCTACTAGCCTTGGGAATTTACCCCACAATGACACCCTAAACCCCATCCCACCGTCACAAACCCAAACGTCCATGGGACGCTTATATAAATATATATTACAAACATATACTACAAACCTATATTATATAAATAAATTATAATAATATATTATAAAATTATATTTCACCAGAGTACATTCAATGGTTGATATTCATCATTAATTTTTATTTTTAAATATTAATCTCACATCAAAACTAATTTTGTAAGAGTTGATCATCTCCCGTTTAACATAAAAACACTATATATTCCATAATTAAAATTATAAATTTTATTATGATTATAATTTATACTATGTTCCCCAAATCACTAAAGATCCCATAATGGGCATGAATGTGAAATTTTCTTATAAATCATACTCTTTTTATCCTTGAATATAATTATCATTTTACACTAGTATAGGTATATTTCTTGAATCAATTTTTAAACAATGAATTTAGAAATTTTTAAAACCTCTATAATTATTTGTTATATTATTTTCATAAAGTTATTTATTCCATTCCTTATAAAATTTTTATTGAAATTTGAATTTTAATAAATTCTCGTATATTCTATATACTATTAATTTTAAATATAATAATTCTTATGTTATTAAATTTGTTTCTATAAAAATATAACGAATGGTTTTCTATTTTACATATTTTGGAATAATTATAAGAAATTATTTTTATGTATTCATCATTGATGGTCTAAATGTATTTGTTTAACCACTTGTAAAATCTAATAACAATATATTTATATGAAATAACTCTTTATGGCTCCAAAATATCACATTAAATAGGATACAGGTAAATAACTAGTGATAATAGTGAAATTCTCACAAATGGGTGGCATTACAACTTTTATAGAACTTACTATAGTACCATATTTTTCGTTATCAAAAACATTTAAAAAATAGTTATTATTTCATCTTTTCAATTTTTTCAATAAACAAAGAAATCTTGATGTTTTCACATTTATTTATTTTTAGTATTACTGAAATATAAATAGTTTTATTATAAAAGTTGGTAATTTTTTGAGTTTGTGAGATCTTTCCATCATTCAAGCCTTTATCCACCAAAACATCCAAAATCATATTGTAACTGAAAACTATTCCACCCATACAGTGTTGGTATTTATAAAATCCCATGAAGATCCATGAACTATCAATAATCATACATAAACATGATGATTGTATAGTAAAATCATTTTCCATAAATTTAATATAGTTTTTCAAATATACGTTTAATATATTTTTTAGTATTACTAATATTACAATTTTTTCTTATATTGGTGGATACGTTTTATATATTTGGAGGTTTTTGTTTATAGATGCTCAATATAATGAAGTATTAAACCATGATCATGCAACTTAGGTAATATAAACATGGAAATTAATCGAGAATAAATGCAACAATCATAAAATTGCGAATTTCTAGTAATTATTTAATTAATTTTTACCTAATTTTATATAATTTTGGTATGATAAATTCCTTATATTTTATTCTCTAATACATATTTTGTATTTTTTTCCAATCATTTGGGATGTTATATTTTTCTTTTAATTATCTACAATAATCCACCAAAGGAATAAAATATTTATTTATTCCAATGTTATAATGATTTAAATTTCCATTTCCATTTTTATGGGATTACAAATCAATATATGGTTATGATGTTCTTAACCAAAAAACAAATCTCATTGTGGAATGATTTAATAGATGTGGATGGTCATATTATAATTTTGGTGACATTTTGTGAGGCAATGGACATAGAAATTTCCACTACTCTTCTAGGTATCAACAAATAGAATGTGTTTTTAGCTAAGAACATCAAGATATTAGGAATTTTTGGTAGTTCAAAAAATAAATATAATTTAAATCATTGTAACATTGAAATTTGTGATTTTTTAAATAAAATCATTGTATAAGAATCATCAGCACATCAATATTCCAGACAGTGTGACTGGTATGAATCTATGTTATTCTCCTTATTTAATATTTTCATTAATTTTAGGAAAAAGGAAAATTATCTTAATCAAATACAAGAAAAAATATTATGATTGTTTTGATATTATTGTAAAATTATTCATAGTTAATTTGGGTGATGTAGGAACCGGCCCCAATATAATCTGATGCACACTGTGATATGTACGACTCCATGTGCATCTTTTCATTTAAAATTGAATTCATTTTTTGTAAAAAGGACATTTGACCGAATAGAAATTAAAAAATTTCATTTGTAATAGTTTGATAAATTAGGGAAATAGTCCATATGTTAGTTCTATTATATATTAATAATCAACACCTAAATTCAACACATGATGTGAATGGTTTGACTCAATGAGTATATGAACATTAAAAAATTGACTATTTATTTCGAAAACATTCACTCACTTAAAACCAAGAACGAAGTCTTGATATTTCCTTTTAATTTCAAAAATCTATTCATTAGTCAGTTTTTATAGATAGAAATTAGTCTTATGTCACTACAATTCATGGTGTGATTGGTATGAGTCATAGTGCGCGTTTCCAAGTAAAAATGACATATATGGAAAAATGTCAAGTGACATTTTCAAATATTAAAAAATGTATTTAGATTTTATTGATACTTTATAGATGATATCCATAAGTAAATTTTCATCTATATAAATTAGTCGTACATAAATATTATAAAAAATGTGCCAAATATGACTGAATGTGACTATTATCAATTTAAAATTAATGTTTTGTTCAATAAGTGTCACTCTATGAAAACTGATAAAATTCTCCCATATTTCATTACAATTCATAAAATTGATTCATATTAAATTATAGAAATTTTGGAACCATTCAGTCATCAAACTAATAAAAATGTGATTAATATTTGTCAATGAACATGTTTATAGTTTAAAACAATATATTTTTTAAAAGGAAACTGGCGTTCTCCAAACTAGGAAAACACATTCATAATTTTTAGATGCATTGTTGAAATGATATGTAATTTATTTGTTACATATATGAATCAAACACATAAAAATATGATAAATTGGGCATCTTATATGACTCAATGTGTCCATTATCAATATAAAATCTACAATTTTGATCCAAAATTTTCTCTCACTTAAAAATGAGAAAACTGTGTTGGATTTTGATGATAATTTAGGATATTGATTAATAATTCATTTGTGATGTGAATAAATCTATATTAGATTAAACTAAAAAACAATGTCATATATATGAGTTATAGTGATGGTTTTCAAATTAAAATTTCATTTTATAAAACATTTTTGAATTTCTCAAAACTCGTAAATTCTTATGAAATATTTTGATACTTTTTTAAAATAATCTGTATGTCATTTGGGATGTATAAGGATAATCCCAAACACAATCCAATAGACATTATGAATATTATTACTCAATGTGTCCTTTATTTGTTTAAAATATACATTTTTGATAAAAAATAATTACACAATGAAAATCAATCAAACACTATCATATTTTGTTGATTATTTGGGAAACTGATTGATAATTCATTTCTATTTTGTGTAAATCAGTTTTATTTGAAATAAATACACGATTTCATCAGCATGAATCAAAGTGCAAGATTCAAGATTCAAATGACATTTGAATAAAAAATAATGTGACATACTCAAAACCGATAAATTATACTAATGAAGATTTGATACATCATTAAAATGATTCATAAGTCAATTCGTACATATTGGAATCAACCTCACCTCATACTAAAACATGGGATGAAAATTATGACTCTATGTGCGTCTTTTTATTTAAATTTGACATAAAGATTATTTAAATGGAAAAATTACCTACTCAAAACCAAAAAAACTGAGTCATATATATTATATTATTTTGAAGAATTATTTATATGTCATTGGTGACACTAAGAAATAACCGCACCTCAATTCGAGAAATGTTGAGACCAGTATGACTTCATGTGTGTATTTGTTTTTAACAATTGACACCAATTTTTGTAAAAAGGAAAACTGAACAACTCAATACTAATAAAATACCTTTATATTACATTGATACATTATTAAAATGTTTCATAAGTCATTTGGGGCATGTAAAACTATAATAACTTCTATATGATGGATGATGTAACTGGACTGACTGTATGTTCATATTTATATTTATAATTGACATCTATTTTTCTAAAATTTACAACAAACCTACTCAGAACAGATAATAAATATTCATATTGTTTTTATAATTTAGGAAAATGTTCCATATGTCCTTTTTGATGTGTAGTATTTAGCCTCATTGTAATAGTAATTACCATCATGGTCTGTTACAGTGTGAGTTTGGTTGTTGGAAGTGTATAGAGGACGCTCATGGTGAGTTTAAAGGATTAAGGTTTCTAAATTATAGAAGGATGGAAGTTACATGTTTTATAACATGATTTTACTATGTAATGATTGGTTACATGTATTATCATAGAATTATTCACGTTGTGAATAATATTATACCGCATGATAAAAGGATTCATGACGTCAAATTTTCAATGATTGAAAAGGAAAAATAAAATCAAGAGGCAATAGGTTTTTTGGTGGACATGATCCTAGAGGGATTTAAATAAGTGAAAGTTGATTAGATATCATTTAATCCCATGATGTTGTAATGTTTTAAAACACTCCAATCACTTGGGTTTTCATAAATCCTATAGATTAAATAATCACTGTAATTCAAGACGAACCCCAGGCACCCTGAGTGGTTCATCAAACCCTATTTCTTCATCTTCAATCCACTTATCTCAGTAATCAATCACTAATGATCCAAGATGATCCAAAGTATGTTATTACATTATTTTCTACAAGATTACCTTTATTAGGTCTCATTATCTCCCATGTCTCCTATTTCATCCATGGAATGTACTTACCTATGATTATTAGTGATATATTTTTCGATTTTTTTGTTTTGGTGGTTTCATGGTGACCTTAGATAGATAGAGATCGTACAACATAGGTGATAATAGGACCGTTATGTGATCAATTATCATGTTAATTATGTTAACACCCCTTCACGGTTAGGATTTCAATGCCTCCAGTAATTTTTACATCATGTGTGAGGTGATTTTATTATTTTATTCATTGAATACAGATATACTTGATTAATCAAATAGAATGAACTGGATCATTTAATTAAAACGGTATTGAGTTTTGTTGGATTCTTTTTTATCCTTGCATTTTATTTGCGATATTGTGATTATACGAGATGAACGCCATTATGGTAATGGTGGTTGGTAGTGAAATTTTTTCACTGGTTATATCAATTGTGTGTTCTTATTTGGTTTTTCGTATTGATGTATCAACCTAAATGGAAACAGGTTAATCACTAACACCTAGATAATTAATGGATTCCCAAGGATTATACATCTTTTGTGGGAACACATAAATTAATAAGATGAACAAAATAAGTTGTGACCTATTAAATATAGAATTTTTTTTCTTTGTGTGATGTTACTATTATAATCATGGATTTTTTGTGGGATTCTTCATTATGTATGGTAGGATGGTTCAGATGGTGTGATGGAATGTCAGTTTGAGATATTGATAGTTTATGGAATATATTAACAGGGTAGTGTAGATTGGATGCAATTTAACTATGTACTTGTTATGTTACTGGAATTGGTTGCGAGTTTGGGAATTATTTGGGTTGGTATGGTTATTTCACCCAGAGTTTCTCCATGTGTGATTTATTTTGTGGGTTTCATTGTGTTGTTCTTAGTATTTACTCAGATAGCAATGGAATATGTGAATAGATAATTCACTGATGGTGTTTGGGACTATTTTGTGTTTCTTTTTTAATTGAATGTATAAATTAATTTTGAATATGAAATAGTAATGGTTAAATTATATTATTTGTTATTTGGAAAGATGATGTGGCTTGTTATGTGGTAATTATTTTTATAGGTACTAATAATGTTGGATGTTTTATTGTGCGACTTTTTATGTTAAGGACTAATAGGTTGGGTTTGGTGTTTGGTATGTATTTGTATGTACTATGTATTTTATTGAGATCTCTGTAAGCATCCAACCCCTGATGATTACTATGTTCAGAAAGAACCTTCATCATGTGGTAGGGTGTTTTTACCAAACATCTCTATGGGTGGACAGATGGTTGGCCACCCTCACTTCCCTACTCTGTCAGCTTGTCGGTGGTGGACCTAGATTCTTTATGTAGGTTGTTGTTGTTGGGGACCATGTATTGAAGGGAAAGTTATTCTTTCCCATGTGTATTTTTAATGAGATGAGTTGTGCATTCCTACGTGTCCATGAGATGATATGTGGTGTGGGTTTCAAGGCCAATGTTTTCGTAGGTATGATGTGGGGTGGTTTTTGAGTCCCATGTGTTTGTGGAAAGAATGTAGTGTATTTTGTGAGGCTCATCCATCTACGAGTGTGATGTGGAATGTTTTTTGATGCCCAAGTGTCAATCAGAATGATATGGCGTGGTTTGTGAGGCCCAGGTGTCTGCCGGAGGGATGTGTTACAGTTTTTGAGGCCCATGTTTGTGTGGGATGGTTTTGAGGTGGTACTTTCATAATTGGTGGGAATACGAGAGTGTTTTCAATAATGGCATGAAAATGGATAATATGTGGGAATTTGGTGTGGGGTACCCTATTATCCATTTGAATTACTTTACATTACATTAGTTTCCTTAATTGATGAGTGTTCCTCATTGAGGTTTTGGGTGGTTAGTTTACATGCTTAGGTGATGTTTGGTTCTACTATTTTCTCATAGGTGGGTTATTATTATTATTTTACATTTTCATGTGTGAATTTAGTTTTCAAACTTAGTATACTTGTATACTCACCCTATATATATAATAGTTATCTGTTTTCCAGGTATACGTTACAGACCATTTGGACATTACATGTTGAGATCATGATAGTTTCTACGTCACCGGGTAGCTTTAATTTTTGTAATTACATTTTATACTTTTGTTTTGTCTCAGTTCTATTTTAAACATTCATGTGCTATTGATATTTAATTAATTATATATAAATATATTACATTAATTTTTGGGATGAAATATATTATCGCTTGAACATGTTTCTATAAAAATGGTAATCCCTTCCAATTTGTTATATTTGTATACCTTTAGTGCTGGTCGCCACATCGGGTCTGACATCGTGCATGACATTGGGGATTCTATCTCTCTTCCTTCATTTACAGCTTAGGAGGGGCATCATTGGTGGTTTGGGGTAATGATAGAATGGTATTTGATGTGATGTTTGGGAGATAAGATGGATTTTGGAGTTAGGTACAATATGGATTTCATGGGTTTGTTGGGAAATAGTGTAAGGATTTTGTTGAATGACATAGGCCAGGGAAGACTGGCATGAACAAAATAGTTTAGGGTCCCTGGTGATCCGTTGAAAGGTATTTTAGAAAACCTAATGAAAATGTGTGGCTACATAATTTATATGGTATAGACCTAGTAATGGTACATGTTTCATAATTACTTGAGTTATTATTTGATTTTTTTGTTTGGGATGGTTAAAATGTATAGCATGAAAAAAATGAATTGAAATAAATCTTATAAAATATTCTTTGCTACTCAGGCTTCATAATTCCTTGTTTACATTTTCAGATATGGAACCTACTCATCATCGGCATGAGGCTCGAGTGGTTGAGGCTATGTAGGATCATATAGTTTATCGGTGGAGGGTTGATATAGTGGAGGTGGATGAAAAATAAGAAATAATGCTAGGTCCATTCTAATGGAAATCTTTGTTAATGTATAAGGGAGTTGTTTTGGATGTAGAGACGTATATATTGATCCAGGAGCATGAGATCACATTTAGTTTGATTCGAGATTCGACTGAGTACATGTTTCATTTTGCAGTGAGTCAGATGAAACTAGTTGTGAGTGAGTGGTGGATGCTTTTTCTAGGGGAGAAGAAGGAGGCAGATGTGTTGTGGGTCATCTTTCATGAGGAATTAAAGGTGGAGTTCCTCTCAATAACAATGTAGACTGAGAATAATAAAGAGACACACTCCTTTAAATAGTGGATTATTTTAGTGTTGGAACATATGATTAAGTTCAAGGATCGTCCTTCCTTCTCCATATATCTCTTTCCGGATGAGGAGCCTCATGTGAGATGGGTGGAAGAGGCCATCTTTCATTCTATTCAACATGATGTAAAACCTCTAATGTAATTGTCACACATGGAAGATCAAAGATAGGTAAAGTTTATTAAGAGGATTCAATCATCAGTAGGTCTACCATGAGATGAAATCTTGTAGAGTTCCTCGACAGGCATGGCCATTAGTGTAAAATCTGAAGTGTTGTGACCTTTGAGGTTTCAACTGAAAGGGATGCAGCCTTAACAATTTATTTTTCAGTGTTCTATTTATATATGTCAATGTGCCTTTAATATAGGCATGGATTTGATTTGTTATTTTGGATTTTACGACCATATTCAGAATTAATGTGCATCAGTAATTCAAGATCAGTATGGTAGAGGTCGACAGGTTCAGCTCCATCCTTAGCAGTAGATTCCAAATATGTTGATTCAGTAGTAGGGATAGTAAGATCATGCTCCATGAAGGGGATATGGATCATATAGAGGCTAAAATCAGTGTGTTCATTAGACACCTCGACCTGGGAATTGTTATGGAGGTGGTCATCAGTAGAGGGGAAGAGTGTATGGGGTATAGTTAGTTTCACATAGTAGGGGCATCAATTACAGAATGACCAAATATCGTTACACATATAATATGTTGGTTTAGTACCCTTGATTGTGATTTATATGAGTTCAGAAAATCACACCCTTTTGTTTCAACCCTTTAATCCCGCTGTCATGGAAAAAAATAGAGGGACTTCCCATGCCCCAATTGTTGACTACATCATTAGAAGGTCAGGCCAACCTGTTTGATTTTTGATAAGGATATAGACTAATGATGTGTTCACAACAATCTTGTGGGTATATTTTCATGATCGTGATGCTACCATAGAATTTCATTCATGGAATTGACTGATTGTATTCCAGGCACGTTTTTATCAACAACTTCTCTAGATTAGTTTTTTTTCAAAGACGGATGGTTATCTTTTGGATTTCTGTGGTGTGCAGAGTTATCATATGGGTAGTCGGTGCATCGATCCTCTTCATTTATTATTGGAAGAGCTATTAGTGTAATCAATAGATGCTGGGATGGTGGTGTTTAGCCAAGTTATTGTGGAGTTAATGGATGTTTTTATGTATCAATTTATGACTCTACAAATTTGATATGATCTTGATGTTTTGATAGAATTATAGCCCAATGAATCCATAATTTTGAATGATAATTTTTGGAAGGACCCTTTTGAGTTGTGGGAGTTGAGTATTATGATAAAAAATCTAATGGGGAATCAATTTATATAGCCCAACATGTGGTCGTGGGGTGATGAAATGTTTTTTCCAAAGAAGACCGATAGTGGATTGAGGTTGTGAATAGATGATCAAATATTGAACCAGTTTATTATCAATAAACATTTCCCTATTTTGAGGAAAGAAAATACTCAATAATAGCTTAGAGTGTCTTGGGGATTTTCAATGATCTATCAATGGTCACAATATCAACCGTTCAAGGTGAAGGATGGGGATACACTAAAGACGACATTCAAATTCATGTATTGGAACATTGAGTTAGTATTCATGCTATTTGGTGATAAAAATTCATTATATTTGTTCATGGAGATCATGAAATCAATCATTCATGAGTTCCAAAAATGGTTCTCCTTGTATTCCTCGATGATATTTTGATCTACTCAAGTCATATGAGCGAATCATTGAGCTTCTTAGAATTAACATGTAGGTTCTTCGACACCACCCAATCTATTGAATGATGTAAAAGTGTATGTTATCGATATTAGAGGTGAATTACCTTATTTATGTGGTGTCATAACCGATTGTGGATGTTGAAATGTCAAAGGTTCATGTAATTTTTTTCTTTGAATGCTCCAAATAATTTTACATAAGATCTTTGTTTTCATGGTATCATGGGCTATTATTAGAGTTTGGTGCCTAATTACTCTCAATAACATCACCATTGATTTCCCTAAATAGAAAGGACCATCATTTTTTTTAGAGTGAGAAGTTTTATAAAGTGTCTGGTTATATGACGGGGATATTGGTTTATGATCTAGTGCTCTAGTTTCACGATGAAGGGGTGATGATTGTGGAATTTTCTTATCCTTCCTAATTGGTCTTTGAATGGATCATGATGCAGTAGAAACTATTGATCTTATATATGTCTAATATGTTATTCCCCAAAGATCATAATTATGCCACCCATGAACTAGAGTTAGAAACAATCATCTTTACGCTGATGTTTTGGTAATATTAACTACATGGGGATCACTTTTTTGGTCTTCACATATCAAAATATTGAGGTATATCATTTCCAAATGTGTTATTAGTTTTACACAGTTCTTGAGGATGTATTTGTATCAATACTATGATTTTGAGATATCCCACACCTCAGGAAAGTGTAATATCATGTTCAAGGATTTTATTATAATTTTATTGAAGGAGGTTTTTTGGGAATCTATAGACTCTAGGAATGCAATGGAGGAATTTATAAGTTTTTAAATGGACACATGAATGGATGGTGGTAGAGGTTTTTTTTAGATGACTATGTAGTTTTCTATGGTCTTGCTAGTGGCGGAGTCTCAGTTACGAGACTTAGAGGCAGAGTTGATGTGTGATCTTGTTTGTCATGGTGATTCACTAGAAGGATGGTCGGAACTAGATGTTGTTCTGCAAAATGTTGTTTGTTCTATTAGAGGTGCATGAGGGAATTATTTTTGTGTTTCAGAAATCAAATTTTTGAGTATACGTGTAACACCATGACCCCGGTTACCTAGAGTTGGTGCATTATTTTAATACATTGTCATGATTACAAGGAATCGAGTACCGAAGGACTGATCAGTTTAGTAGTCTTGGAAAATAGATTACATACATGATTGTTACATTACACTTTATAACATACAAAACAAAAAAAAATAATCATTTATGAACGCTATTATTCCCATGTCATAACCTTACATATCAATCACAATACACTTCTTGGAATCCTTGGAAAATAAAACATAGATAGGGGTGAGCTCAAACGCTTAGTAAGGGTAATCAATAAAGTGAAAAAAATTCAAAAATAATCATAAACATTTTAGGAAATGTATTAAACTAAACAAAGGCCTTTTAAACATGAACTTCACCACAATATAGAAGAAATAAAATGAAATAATTTTATTTAATTATTCTCAGGGATATTCTACTGATCATATAATCACATGAAATATCAATAACCACTTTCATAACGATGGAATGCATAATCTCGGACTATCATAACCACGTAGTCAAGGCCTCATTCCAAGACTACAAATAAGATTTTCTCAAGGCCTCATCCCAATACAATAGTTTGTCTCATGAGACCTACCGATGCATTGAGGAGCTAGAGAGGGATCCACCTGTAACTTACTAAGTCCAATGCATTACTCATATGAAAAGGTCTAAACATAACATAAACATTTGTATTAAAAGTAGCATACTAAATTTCAATACTATACCCATAAACCATGAATGGTATAAAAATAACACATCCATAGTCAAACATATCACAAAACCATCAACACAATATGGATGATTTGTATCATGATAAATCAACATGAAAACATATATAAAATCCATTAAATAATTTTGACATAGATGAAAATGATTTGAAAAACTCTTTGAGAGAAATACCTCTTTTTCATGAAAACATTTTAAAGTCAAACAATTTAGAAAATAAGTAATTTAAAGACATTTTTTAATCAACATGTCTCATTCCACTTTGAACTTTTTGAAAGGAATTATCATTTTAAAAACATTCATGTCCATATAAATAAGGTGTGCCCTATTATATCTAGAATTTTTTTTCATTGTGTGATGTTACTATTATAATCATGGATTTTTTGTGGGATTCTTCATTATGTATGGTAGGATGTTTCAGATGGTTTTATGGAATCTCCGTTTGATATATTGATAGTTTATGGAATATATTAACAGGGTAGTGTAGAGTGGATGAAATTTTACTAATTACTGGTTATGTTACTGGAATTGGTTGAAAGTTTGGGAATTATTTTGGTTGGTATGGTTATTTCACCTAGAGTTTCTCCATGTGTGATTTATTTTGAGGGTTTCTTTGTGTTGTTCTTAGTATTTACTCAGATAGTAATGGAATATGTGAATAGATAATTGACTGATGGTGTTTGGGACTATTTTGTGTATCTTTTTGAACTGAATGTATAAATTAATTTTGAATATGTAATAGTAATGGGTAAATTATATTATTTGTGATTTGGAAAGTTGATGTGGCTTGTTATGTGGTAATTATTTTTATAATTATTAATAAAGTTGGATGTTTTATTGTGCGACTTTTTATGTTAATGACTAATAGGATGGGTTTGGTGTTTGGTATGTATTTTTATGTACTATGTATTTTATTGAGATCTCTATTAGCATCCAACCCCTGATGATTACTATGTTCAAAAACAACCTTCATCATGGGGTAGGGTGTTTTTACCAAACATCTCTATGGGTGGACGGATGGTTGGCCACCCTCACTTCCCTACTCTGTCAGCTTGTTGGTGGTGGACCTAGATTCTTCATGTAGGTTGTTGTTGTTGGGGACCATGTATTGGAGGGAATGTTGTTCTTTCCTATGTGTATTTTTAATGAGATGAGTTGTGTTTTCCTACATGTCCATGAGATGATATGTGGTGTGTGTTGCGAGGCCAAGGTTTTAGTAGGTATGATGTGGGGTGGTTATTGTGTCCCATGTATTTGTGGAAAGAATGTAGTGTATTTTGTGAGGCCCATCCATCTACGACTGCGATGTGGAATGTTTTTTGATGCCTAAGTGTCAATCAGAATGATATGGCGAGGTTTGTAAGGCCCAGGTGTCTTCCGGAGGGATGTGTTATGGTTTTTGAGGCCCATGTTTGTGTGGGATGGTTTTGAGGTGGTACATTCAGAATTGGTGGGAATACGAGAGTGTTTTCCCTAATGGCATGAAAATGGATAATAAGTGGGAATTTGGTGTGGGGTACCCAATTATCAATGTGAATTACATTACATTACATGAGTTTCCTTAATTGGTGATTGTTCCTTGGTGAGGTTTTGGGTGGTTATTTTACATTCTTAGTTGATGTTTGGTTCTACTATTTTCTCATAGGGGGTAATTATTAATCTTTTACATGTTCATGAGTGACTTTAGTTTTCATACTTAGTATACCTGTATACTCACCCTATATATATAATAGTTATCTTTTTTCCATGTAGACATTACAGACCATTTGGAAATTACATGTTGAGATCATGATAGTTTCTACGTCACTATGTAGCTTTAATTTTGGTAATATCATTGTATACTTTTGGTTTGTCTCAGTTCTATTTTAAACATTCATGTGGTATTGATATTTAATTTATAATATATATATATATATATTTCATTAATTTTTGGGATGAAATATATTATCACTCAAACATGTTTCTTTAAAAATGGTTATCCCTTCAAATTTGTTATATTTGTATACCTTTAGTGATGGTCGGCACATTGGGTCTGACTTCATGCTGGACATTGGGGATTCTGTCTCTCTTCCTTCATTTATCGCTTAGGAGGGGCATCGTTTGTGGTTTGGGGTAATGATAGAATGGTATTTGATTCGATGTTTGGGAGATAAGATGGATTTTGGAGTTATGTAAATTATGGATTTCATGGGTTTGTTGGGAAATAGTGTCAGGATTTTGTTGAATGACATAGGCAAGGGAATACTGGCATGAAAACAATATTTTAGGGTCCCTGGTGATCTGTTGAAAGGTATTTTAGAAAACCTAATGAAAATCTGTAGCTACATAATTTATATGGTATAGACCTAATAATGGTATATGTTTCATAATTACATGAGTTCTTATTTGATTTCTTTGTTTGGGATGGTTAAAATGTATAACATGAAAATAATTAATTGAAATAAATCTTATAAAATATTCTATTCTACTCGGGCTTCATAATTCCTTGTTTACATTTTCAGTTATGGAACCTAGTCATCATCTACATGAGGCCCGAGTGGTTGATGCTATGTAGGATCATATAGTTTATCGGTGGAGGGTTGATATAGTGGAGGTGGATGAAAAATATTAAATAATGTTATGTCCATTCCAATGGAAATCATCGTTAATGTATAAGGGAGTTGTTTTGGATGTGGATATGTATAAATTGATCCAGGAGCATGAGATCACATTTAGTTTGATTCGAGATCCGACAGAGTACATGTTTCATTTGACAGTGAGTCCGATGCAACTAGTTGTGAGTTAGTGGTGGATGCTTTTTCTAAGGGAGAAGAAGGAGGCAGATGAGTTGTGGGTCATCTTTCCTGAGGAATTAATGGTGGAGTTCCTCTCAATAACAATGTATACTGAGAAGAATAAATAGACACACTCCTTTAAATAGTGGAGTATTTTAGTGTTGGAACATATGATTAAGTTCAATGATCGTCCTTCCTTCACCATATATCACTTTCCGGATGAGGATCCTCATGTGAGATGGGTGGAAGATGCCATCTTCCATTCTATTCAACATGATGTAGAACCTCTAATGTTATTGTCATACATTGAAGATCAAACAGAGGTAATGTTTATTGAGAGGATTCAATCATCAGTAGGTCTATCATGAGATGAAATCTTGTAGAGTTCCTTGACAAGCATGGCCATTAGTGTAAAATCATAAGTGTTGTGACCTTTGAGGTTTCAACTGAAAGGGATGCAACATTAATAATTTATTTTTAGTGTTCTATTTATATATGTCTATGAGCCTTTAATATGGGCATGGATTTGATTTGTTTTTTTTTTTGTTTTTATGACCATATTCAGAATTAATGTGCATCGGTAATTCATGATCAGTATGGTAGAGGTCGACAGGTTCAGCTCCATCCTTAGCAGTAGATTCCAAATATGTTGATTCAGTAGTTGGGATAGTAATATCATGCTCCATGTAGGGGATATGGATCATGTAGGGGCTAAAATCAGTGTGTTCCCTAGACACCCCGTCCCAAGAATTGTTATAGAGGTGGTCATCAGTAGAGGGGAAGAGTTTATGGGGCATAGTTAGTTTCACATAGTAGAGGCATCAATTACAGAATGACCAAATATCATTAGACATATAATATGTTGGTTTAGTACCCTTGATTGTGATTTATATGTGTTCAGAAAATCACACCCTTTTGTTTCACCCCTTTAATCCTGTTGCATGGAATAAAAATAGAGGGGCTTCCCATGCCCCAGTTGTTGACTAAAACTTTAGAAGGTCAGGCCAACCTGTTTGACGTGTGATAAAGATATAGACTAATGATGTGTTCACAACAATATTGTGGGCATATTTTCATGATCGTGATGCTACCATAGAATTTCATTCATGGAATTGGCTAATTGTATTCCATGCACGTTTTTATTAACAACTTCTCTAGAAGAGTTGTTTTTTCAAAGACGGATGGCCAACTTTTGGATTTCTGTGGTGAGTAGAGTTAACATATGGGTAGTCGGTGCATCGATCCTTTTCATTCCTTATTGGATGAGCTATCAGTGTAATCAATAGATGATGGGATGGTGGAGTTTAGCCATGTTATTGTGGAGTTAATGGATGATTTTATGTATCAATTTATGACTATAAATCCTTGATATGATCTTTATTATTTGATAGAATTATAGCCCAATGCATCCATAATTTTGAATGATAATTTTTGGAAGGACACTTTTGAGTGGTGGGAGTTGAGTATTATGATAAAAAATCTAATGGGGAAGCAATTTATAAAGCCCAACATGTGGTCGCGGGGTGATAAAATGTTTTTCCAAAGAAGACCGATAGTGGCTTGAGGTTGTGAATAGATGATCAAATATTGAACCAGTTTATTGTCAATAAACATTTCCCTATTTTGAGGATAGAAAATACTCAATAATAGCTGAGAGTGCCTTGGGGATTTTCAATGATCTATCAATGGTCACAATATCAACAGTTGATGGTGAAGGATGGCTATACAATAAAGACTACATTCAAATTCATTTATTGGAACATTGAGATAGTAGTCCTCCTATTTGGTGATAAAAATTAATTATATTTGTTCATGGAGATCATGAAATCAATCATTCATGACTTCCGAAAATGGTTCTCCTTGTATTCCTCGATGATATTTTGATCTACTCAAGTCATATGAGGAGAACATTGAGCTTCTCAGAATTAACATATAGGTTCTTCGACACCACCCAATCTATTGAATGATGTAAAAGTGTATGTTATGGATATTAGAGGTGAATTACCTTAGTTATGTGGTGTCATAACCAATTGTTGATGTTGAAATGTCAAATGTTCAAGTAATCTTTTCTTTGAATACTCCAAATAATTTTACAGAAGATCTTTGTTTTCTTGGTATCATGGGATATTATCAATGTTTGGTGCCTAATTTCTCTCAATAACATCAACATTGATTTCTCTAAATAAAAAGGACCATCATTTTGTGTAGAGTGAGATGTTTTATAAAGTGCCTGGTTATATGACGGGGATATTGGTTTATGATCTAGTGCTCTAGTTTCACGATGAAGGGGTGATGATTGTGGAGTTTTTTTTATTATTCCTAATTGGGTTTTGAATGAATCAGGATGCAGTAGAAACCAGTGATCTTATATATGTCTAATATGTTATTCCCCAAAGATCATAATTATGCCACCCATGAACTAGAGTTAGAAACAATCATCTTTGCGATGATGTTTTGGTAATATTAACTACATGGGGATCACTTTTTTGGTCTTCACATATCAAAATATATTGAGGTATATCATTTCCAAATGTGTTATTAATTTTACACAATTCTGGAGGATGTATTTGGATCAAGACTATGATTTCGAGATATCTCACACCCCAGGAAAGTGTAATATCATGTTCAATGATTTTATTATAATTTTATATAAGGAGGTTTTTTTGGGAATCTATAGAGTCTAGGAATGCGATGGAGGAATTTAAATTTTTTAAATAGACACATGAATGGATGGTGGTAGAGGTTTTTTGTTTGAGATGACTGTGTAGTTTTCTATGGTGTTGCTAGTGGCAGAGTCTCAGTTACGAGACATAGAGGCGGAGTGGATGTGCGATCATGTTTTTCATGGTGATTCACTAGAAGGATGGTCGGAACCAGATGTTGTTCTACAAAATGTTGTTTGTTCTATTAGAGGTGCATGAGGGAATTATTTTTGAGTTTCAGAAATCAAATTTTGGAGTATACTTATAACACCCCGACCCCGGTTACCCAGAGGTGGTGCATTATTTTAATACATTGGCATGATTACAAGGAATCGAGTACCGAAGGACCGATCAGTTTTGTAGTCTAGGAAAATAGATTACATACATGAATGCTACATTACACTTTATAACATACAAAACAACATAAATAATAATTTATGAACACTATTATTCCCATGTCATAACCTTGCATGTCAATCACAATACACTTCTTGGAATCCTGGGAAAATAAAACATAGAAAGGGGTGAGCTCAAACGCTCAGTAAGGGTAAGCAATACCATGAAAACATTGAAAAATAATCATAAACATTTAAGGAAACGTATAAAACTAAAACAAAGGACTTTTAAACTTGAACTTCAGCACAATATGGAAGAAATAAAATTAAATAATTTTATTTACTTATTCACATGGATATTCTACTGACCATATAATCACATGCAATATCAATAACCACTTTCATAATGATGGAATGCATAATGTCAGACTATCATAACCCCGTAGTCAAGGGCTCATGCCAAGACTACAAATAAGATTTTGTCAAGGCCTCTCCCAAGACACTAGTTTGTCTCATGAGACCTACCGATGCATCGAGGAGCTAGACAGGGATCCACCTGTAACATACTAAGTCCAATGCATTCCTTATATGAAAAGGTCTAAACATAACATAAATATTCGTATTAAAAGTATCATACTAAATTTCAATACTATACCAATAAACCATGAATGGTATAAAAATAAAACATCCATTGTCAAACATATCACAAAACCTTCAACACAATATGGATGATTTTTATCATGATAAATCAACTTCAAAACATGTATAAAATCCATTAAATAATTTTGACATAGATGAAAAGGATTTGAAAAACTCTTTGAGAGAAATATCTCTTTTTCATGAAAACATTTTAAAGTCACACAATTTAGAAAATAAGTCATTTAAAGACATTTTTTAATCAACATGTCTCATACCACTTTGAACCTTTTGAAAGGTATTCACATTTTAAAAACATTCATGTCCATATAAATAAGGTATGCCCTATTAAATATGGATTTTTTTTCATTGTGTGATGTTACTATTAAAATCTCGGATTTTTTGTGGGATTCATCATTATGAATGGTAGGATGGTTCAGATGGTGTGATGGAATCTCAGTTTGAGATATTGATAGTTTAAGGAATATATTAACATGGTAGTGTAGATTAGATGCAATTTAACTATTTACTGGTTATGTTACTGGAATTGGTTGTGAGTTTGGGAATTATTTTGGTTGGTATGGTTATTTCACCCAGAGTTTCTCCATGTGTGATTTATTTTGTCGGTTTCTTTGTGTTGTTCTTAGTATTTACTCAGATAGTAATGGAATATGTGAATAGATAATTGACTGATGGTGTTTGGGACTATTTTGTGATTCTTTTTGAACCGAATTTATAAATTAATTCTGAATATGTAATAGTAATGGTTAAATTATATTATTTGCGATTTGGAAAGATGATGTGGCTTGTTATGAGGTAATTATTTTTATAGTTATTAATAAAGTTGGATGTTTTATTGTGTGAATTTTTATGTTAAGGACTAATAGGATGGGTTTTGTGTTTGGTTTGTATTTGTATGTACTAGGTATTTTATTGAGATCTCTATAAGCATCCAACCCCTGATGATTACTATGTTCAAAAACAACCTTCATTATAGGGTAGGGTGTTTTTACCAAACATCACTATGGGTGGATGGATGGTTGGCCACCCTCACTTCCCAACTCTGTCATCTTGGCGGTGGTGGACCTAGATTCTTCATGTCGGTTGTTGTTGTTGGGGACCATGTATTGGTGGGAAAGTTGTTCTTTCCTATGTGTAATTTTAATGAGATGAGTTGTGTTTTCCTACGTGTCGATGAGATGATATGTGGTGTGGGTTGCGAGGACAATGTTTTAGTAGGTATGATGTGGGGTGGTTTTTGAGTCCCATGTGTTTGTGGAAAGAATGTAGTGTATTTTGTGAGGCCCATCCATCTACGGGTGCGATGTGGCATGTTTTTTGATGCCCAAGTGTCAATCAGAATGATATGGAGAGGTTTGTGAGGCCCAGGTGTCTGCCGGAGGGATGTGTTATGGTTTTTGAGGCCCATGTTTGTGTGGGATGGTTCTGAGGTGGTACTTTCAGAATTGGTGGGAATACCAGAGTGTTTTCCCTAATGGCATGAAAATGGATAATAAGTGGGAATTTGGTGTGGGGTACCCTATTATCAATGCGAATTACTTTACATTACATGAGTTTCCTTAATTGGTGAGTGTTCCTTGGTGAGGTTTTGGGTGGTTAGTTTACATTCTTATGTGATGTTTGGTTCTACTATTTTCTCATAGGGGGTTATTATTATTCTTTTACATGTTCATGAGTGACTGTAGTTTTCCTACTTAGTATACCTGCATACTCACCCTATATATAAAATAGTTATCTATTTTACAGGTAGACGTTACTGACCATTTGGACAGTACATGTTGAGATCATGATAGTTTCTACGTCACTGGGTAGCTTTAATTTTGTTAATTACATTGTATACTTTTGTTTTGTCTCAGATCTATTTTAAAAATTCATGTGGTATTGGTATTTAATTTATTATATATATATATATATATTTCATTAATTTTTGGGATGAAATATATTATCGCTCGAACATGTTTCTATAATAATGGTAATCCCTTCCAATTTGTTATATTTGTATACCTTTAGTGTTGGTCGCCACATCGGGTCTGACTTCATGCAGGACATGGGGGATTCTATATCTCTTCCTTCATTTACAACATAGGAGGGGAATCATTGGTGGTTTGGGGTAATGATAGAATGGTATTTGATGTAATGTTTGGGAGATAAGATGGATTTTGGTGTTAGGTACATTATGGATTTCATGGGTTTGTTGGGAAATAGTGTCAGAATTTTGTTGAATGACATAGGCCAGGGAAGACTGGCATGAACATAATATTTTAGGGTCCCTGGTGATCCGTTGAAAGGTATTTTATCAAACCTAATGAAAATGTTTGGCTACATAATTTATATGGTATAGACCTAGTAATGGTACATGTTTCATAATTACATGAGTTCTTATTTGATTTTTTGTTTGGGATGGTTAAGATGTATAGCATGAAAATAATGAATTGAAATAAATCTTATAAAATATTCTATGCTACTCGGGTTTCATAATTCCTTGTTTACATTTTCAGCTATGGAACCTAGTCATCATCTGCATGAGGCTCGAGTGGTTGAGGCTATGTAGGATCATATAGTTTATCGGTGGAGGGTTGATATAGTAGAGGTGGATGAAAAATAGAAAATAATGTTATGTCCATTCCAATGTAAATATTTGTTAATGTATAAGGGAGTTGTTTTGGATGGGATATGTATATATTGATCTAGGAGCATGAGATCACATTTAGTTTGATTTGAGATCCGACTGAGTACATGTTTCATTTGGTAGTGAGTCAGATGCAACTAGTTGTGAGTCAGTGGTGGATGCTTTCTCTAGGGGAGAAGAAGGAGGCAGATGTGTTGTGGGTCATCCTTCGTGAGGAATTAAAGGTGGATTTCCTCTCAATAACAATGTAGAATGAGAAGAATAAAGAGACACACTCCTTTAAATAGTGGAGTATTTTTTTTGTTGGAACATATGATTATGTTCAAGGATCGTCCTTCCTTCTCCCTATATCTCTTTCTGGATGAGGAGCCTCATGTGAGATGGGTGGAAGAGTCCATCTTCCATTCTATTCAACATGATGTAAAACCTCTAATGTAATTGTCATACATGGAAGATCCAACAGAGGTAAAGTTTATTGAGAGGATTCAATCATCAGTAGGTCTACCATGAGATGAAATCTTGTAGAGTTCTTCGACAGGCATGGCCATTAGTGTAAAATCTTAACTGTTGCGACCTTTGAGGTTTCAACTGAAAGGGATGCAACCTTAACTATTTATTTTTCAGTGTTCTATTTATATTTGTATATGTGCCTTTATTATGGGCATGGATTTGATTTGTTTTTTTGGGTTTTACAGCCATATTCAGAATTAATGTGCATCAGTAATTCAAGATCAATATGGTAGAGGTCGACAGGTTCAGCTCCATCATTAGTAGTAGATTCCAAATATGTTGATTCAGTAGTAGGGATAGTAAGATCATGCTCCATGAAGGGGATATGGATCACGTAGAGGCTAAAATCAGTGACTTCCCTAGACACCTCGACCCGGGCATTGTTATAGAGGTGGTCATCAGTAGAGGGGAAGAGTGTATGGGGCATAGTTAGTTTCACATAATAGAGGCATCAATTACAGAATGGCCAAATATCATTATACATATAATATGTTGGTTTAGTACCCTTGATTGTGATTTATATGAGTTCAGATAATCACACCCTTTTATTTCACCACTTTAATCCCGTTGTCATGGAATAAAAATAGAGGGGCTTCCCGTGCCCCAGTTGTTGACTAAACCTCTAGAAGGTCAGGCCAACCTGTTTGATGTGTGATAAGGATATAGACTAATGATGTGTTCACAAAAATCTTGTGGGGATATTTTCATGATCGTGATGCTGCTATAGAATTTCATTCATGGAATTGAATGATTGTATTCAGTGCACATTTTTATCAACAACTACTCTAGAAGAGTTGTTTTTTCAAAGACGGATGGTCGACTTTTGGATTTTCGTGGTGATAAGAGTTATCATATGGGTAGTCGGTGCATCGATCCACTTAATTCCTTATTGGATGAGCTATTAGGGTAATCAATAGATGATTGGATGGTGGAGTTTAGCCAAGTTATTGTGGAGTTAATGGATGTTTTTATGTATCAATTTATGACTTTAAAACCTTGACATGATCTTGATTTTTTGATAGAATTATAGCCCAATGCATCCATAATTTTGAATGAAAATTTTTTGAAGGACCCTTTTGAGTGGTGGGAGTTGAGTATTATGATAAAAAATCTAATGGGGAAGCAATTTATATAGCCCAACATGTGGTCGCGGTGTGATAAAATTTTTTTTCCAAAGAAGACCGATAATGGCTTGAGGTTGTGAATAGATGATCAAATATTGAACCAGTTTATTGTCAATAAACATTTCCCTATTTTGAGGATAGAAAATACTAAATAATAGCTGAGAGTGTCTTGGGGATTTTCAGTGATCTATCAATGGTCACAATATCAATCTTTGATGATGAAATATGAGGATACAATAAATACTACATTCAAATACATGTATTGGAACATTGGGTTAGTAGTCATGCTTTTTGGTGATAAAAATTCAATATATTTGTTCATGGAGATCATGAAATCAATCATTCATGAGTTCCGAAAATGGTTCTCCTTGTATTCCTCTATGATATTTTGATCTACTCAAGTCATATGAGGAGAACATTGAGCTTCTCAGAATTAACATTTAGGTTCTTCGACAACACCCAATATATTGAATGATGTAAAAGTGTATGTTATGGATATTAGTGGTAAATTACCTTAGTTATGTTGTGTCATAACCAATTGTGGTTGTTGAAATGTCAAAGGTTCAAGTAATTTTTTCTTTGAATGCTCCAAATAATTTTACAGAAGATCTTTGTTTTCTTGGTATCATGGGCTATTATCAGAGATTGGTGCATAATTTCTCTCAATAAAATCACCATTGATTTCTCTAAATAGAAAGGACCATTATTTTTTGTAGAGTGATATGTTTTATAAAGTGTCTGGTTATATGACGGGGATATTGGTTTATGATCTAGTGCTCTAGTTTCACGATGAAGGGGTGATGATTGTGGAGTTTTTTTATTCTTCCTAAAAGGGATTTTAATGAATCATGCTGCAGTAGAAACCAGTGATCTTATATACGTCTAATATCTTATTCCCCAATGATCATAATTATGCCACCCATGAACTAGAGTTAGAAACAATCATCTTTGCACTGATGTTTTGGTAATACTAACTACATGGGGATCACTTTTTTGGTCTTCACATATCAAAATATATTGAGGTATATCATTTCCAAATGTGTTTTTAATTTTACACAATTCTGGAGGATTTATTTTGATCAAGACTATGATTTAGAGATATCCCACACCTCAGGAAAGTGTAAAATCATGTTCAATGATTTTATTATAATTTTATTGAAAGAGGTTTTTTGGGAATCTATAGACTCTATGAATGCGATGGAGGAATTTATAAGTTTTTAAATAGAAACATGAATGGATGGTGGTAGAGGTTTTTTGTTTGAGATGATTGTGTAGTTTTCTATGGTGTTTCTAGTGGCGGAGTCTCAATTACGAGACTTAGAGGCGGAGTTGATGTGCGATCTTGTTTGTCATGGTGATTCACTAGAAGGATGGTCGGAACCAGATGTTGTTCTGCAAAATGTTGTTTGTTCTATTAGAGGTGCATGAGGGAATTATTTTTGAGTTTTAGAAAACAAATTTTGTAGTATACATGTAACACCCCAACCCCAGTTACCCAGAGTTGGTGCATTATTTTAATACATTGGCATGATTACAGAGAATCGAGTACCGAAGGACCGATCAGTTTAGTAGTCTTGGAAAATAGATTACATACATGAATGTTACATTACACTTTATAACATACAAAACAACATAAATAATAATTTATGAACGCTATTATTCCCATGTCATAACCTTTCATATCAATCACAATACACTTCTTGGAATCCTTGGAAAATAAAACATAGAACGGGGTGAGCTCAAATGCTCAGTAAGGGTAAGGAATATAGTGAAAACATTCAAAAATAATCATAAACATTTAAGGAGATGTATAAAACTAAAACAAAGGCCTTTTAAACTTGAACTTCAGTACAATATGGAAGAAATAAAATGAAATAATTTTATTTACTTATTCACATGGATATTCTACTGATCATATAATCACATGCAATATCAATAACCACTTTCATAATGATGGAATGCATAATGTCAGACTATCATAACCACGTAGTCAAGGCCTCATGCCGAGACTACAAATATGATTTTGTCAAGGCCTCGTCCCAAGACACTAGTTTGTCTCATGAGACCTACCGATGCATCGAGGAGCTAGAGAGGGATCCACATGTTACTCACTAAGTCCAATGCATTCCTCATATGAAAAGGTATAAACATAACATAAAAATTCATATGAAAAGTAGCATACTAAATTTCAATACTATACTCATAAATCATGAATGGTATAAAAATAACACATCCATATTCAAACATATCACAAAACCTTCAACACAATATGGATGATTTGTATCATGATAAATCAACTTCAAAACTTGTATAAAATCCATTAAATCATTTTGACATAGATGAAAATGATTTGAAAAACTCTTTGAGAGAAATACCTCTTTTTCATGAAAACATTTTAAAGTCACACAATTTAGAAAATAAGTAATGTAAAGACATTTTTTAATCAACATGTCTCATATCACTTTCAACCATTTGAAAGGAATTAACATTTTAAAACAGTCATGTCCATATAAATAAATCCTTAAAAACCATTTTGAAGACATGGACATTAAAGAGAATTATTTAGAAGAATAAATATTTAAAATATTGTAAAAGATGTTTTATTAAAAAGTCTCTTAAAATACTATATTTGAAAACTCTTTCATAAAAGATGGACATGGATGATAAATCCCTTTGAAAACTCTTTCAGGAAATCATTACCTCTTATTTAGGTTCTTTATTTTGATTTGATCAAAAGGTCTCTGTAGGTTGTCTTTCTGATGAAACTAGGACCTATAAAATAAAGGGGGGATATTTGACAGGGTATTTGGGCTAGGGCTGGCTGAGCGAAATGGGGTAGAAATTGTGAATTAGAGAGAAGGGGGTGCCCTTTTATAAGAGGGGTGAGGGGCACCTCAAGAAAAACATAAAATATTATTTTATAACAAAATCATATTCAGTTTCTAATGGCTCCAAAGATGATTATTTAAAGTCTAAGGTGGGGAGAGGTCGAAAACAACTCAACCAATAGGTTTTAGGAATGTTTAGGATACCATTTTAATCTTATCATTTAGATTTAACTTTAAGTTAAATGGTTTAACTTTTATTGTTTCTTCTTGTATTCTTACACTATATGGTTAATAAACATACTATATACTACAAATTGAACACCAATTGTATCATTAATGTCATATGTATTATTATATAAGTCCTTTTTCTGAACCTCAGATTTATTGGACCATTATATAAATTAATAATATAATATTTGTTTTAAAAACTATTTTATTTCAATTTTGACACTATTTGGTATTTGTTTTTTGTTAAAATAATAACAACATGATTACTTCAAACAAAATACCTTGAATCAATCCTAACATGGCATATTCACCTAAGAAAATTCGGGGATGTCGTAAAAATGATAAAATTATTTTTATTTTAATATTTAGAATACCATTTATTTGATTCATTAATGAATAAGGTAATTACTGCATCACTATTGTGTCATAAATAAATTTATTTATATAAAGTCTAAAAATTATAACTAAAATACCAAGATGTGGTAAATATTTTTAGCTTTCTTATTATTATTTATAATCGAATTAATCTTATAAAAACACTATATTTAAAAGGTTTTAGTTATTAAACATTGATTTTAACTCTTTTAATTATTCTCTGAAATAAATATTAATAAATTCCCTAATCTAATCCAAGTGTTCCTAAATGATAATATTTTATTCCTAAGGTTGTTTTTGGTCTATATAAACTTTTCCAATAGAATTAGGACATGTGTGAGGGTAATATTAAAATCAATTTTACCCATAATTACACTATTTAATTTTAATCGTGGTAAATAAAAGTAAAAAGTTACTATTCACCAAAATTATTTTCATCTCATTGAACAAAATTTTACTCCTTGATATTAACTATTTCTCTTGGATTTTCAAAATTCAGCTCCCAAAAGCGGTAAAAGATGGTGAAAAGTTCAATAAATTTTTTATATATCTAAAATTATTATAAACTGAATCAAATGAACTAAATTGAACATATATAGGTATTATGTATCTATTTTGACATTAAATAATTTAAATAAAATAAATAATTATTTTAAAAAATTCGGATTTAAACAATAACATGGTGTTTTTTACTATTCATCAAAAATTAAATGCTTTCAGAAAAATACCAAAAATTTACCCTAAGCTAATTATGATAATACAAATTCAATAATGAAGTACATTTTACCAAATTCAAAACATAGATGTTTTATTTATTAATAAAAAATTAATTCCCACAGTCAAAACAAAAAAGGTGTTTTTAAGAAACAATAACTATAAAAATATTGACACTTGTTTATGTCCAGTTTAAATGTGAAATTATATCCAATGACAAACATTGGATTAAATTGTAAAAATATATTCTAAATATAAAATAAAACCAATAAATTAATGATTAATCACTATTAATTATTTATATTAAAAATGTTTTTTTTAAATAAAATTTAGTAATTTTCACTATTCATCAATATATGAAAGTTAACTGAAAAGTACCCAAAATTCACCCAAAGATAATTTTGATATTCCGAATCCAATAATTAAGTCCATTTTGAATGATAAAATGTATTAAATTTCAAAATGTGGGTATTACTATTCATAACAGCTAGTTCTATTGGTTGTGATGTATATTAGAACTCGAAGTTGCGTACAACACACACTACTAATTATTCAAAGAGAAATGTATTATGGAAGCTTGGGGAGTTACATTCTACCCTCCATCAATAAATTGTGTCCTCACACTTTATCGTCAGTATTGGAAACATGGGGTTGACATTTCAAAATATCATAGTTGAAATCCCACATCGAAAACTGGATTAGTGATGCCTCTATGTAAAATAAATAGTGGTATGTATGAAGGTTACTAAAAATAACACATACTAGGGTTCCATGTTGGAAAATATATATATGGAAGAGAAATTTAACCATCAATATCTGATGGAGGGTTGAAGAGAACAAGTCTATGAAAAGGCCAACAATCACAAAGCCATAAATTTGTGATGATCTATGGTACCATCTAGGATAACATTTTTGTTCTAAGAAACTTTTATTAATGTTGAGGAATTTATTTATGATATTGGATAAAACCATAAGGATATATAATTAATTTATAAATATATTTTTACCTATTAATAATATTCTTCCACAAAGTCTCCTCTCTCCCCAAAACATAATACAACTCAAAAATACTATATTTATCCTAATCGTATAGGTTTCCAAATATAATGAATTTATAATTCACATATCAGTCCCATTAAAAAAGAAACTACATTATGCCATCCAGGAACGTCATGTAGTCTAGTGGTAGGCAATAAATCCTAATCGCACTATAATTGTGGGTTTGATTCCCGCAGCTTTGTCTGACATGATGGGTTGTCACACGGTCTGCGTGTTGTCCTTTTATAAAATTCAAAAAATAAAATTTCAACCATAATCCATTCCAACCTCTAGACTTATCCTACATACTACTATCCAAACTCACAGTCCTATATTTATAAGATATTTAAACAGAATGAAGATCCTTTTTTCCATGTAATAACATGTGAAAAAATTTACCATGTATTATTTTAAAACATGGTAACATCCTGAAGTACCGTAAAACCTTATTGATTACATTCATTCGCCCTTATTCCTAATTCAATAATGGATATACTTCATCCATCAAAAAATGTGGTAAACTCTAATAATGTTGGAATATATAAATCTTTAATCAATTTCAAGGCAGTCAAGAATATCAAATATAATTTACCCAAATCATCCATATCTTATTCCAAAAGCAGTACCTCAGTATTAGTACCACATTAAGGGTTGTCATTCCTTCAACCATGTAATTTCCAAAAAAGTTTAACTCACTGTAGAGTCACATTTCATAGTACCATAAAATTTCAAATCCTCAATGAAATAGTACTGTAGTACAATCCTTATTTATTTCCAGTACATAATTGATACAACACTTCTATGAAATAATTCCAAAATAACAACATAAGTATACTAGTCATTCCTCTTAATCTGTGGTAGTATCATAACATGATTATTATCCAATAGCATCATTTGCGACATAGTCTGATTACTGGGACATTGGATCTTATAGTGTCCAAACTCCATGCAGATGAAGAATTGTACATTTGAAACCATTTTCTTACACCTACAGTCCCATACTTGGTGTCCTATTTCTCCACTCTCATAACATACTCCCATTCCCTTAATGAATTTTCCAAGGTGATTACTTCCATAGTTATCACATATGGAAAAATTCATCTTTACCTTATTCCCTTTATATGTTTTTCTCTCTACCGTCCTTTCCTTCTCTAGCTTCCCTTCAAAGCCATAAGACTTTGAGAATTATTTACTTATCTTATCAACACATTATACTATTTCTTCATATGATGATAATATGTGCGAGACTATTTCCATTTTAATTTCCATCTTAGGACCATAAATGATATGGTACTTATTACCCTTTGGATCATGTGTATTGCTGGAGTTCTCAATCCTTCTACTCAGTTCCATTTCAAATCATTGTAATACACTAGATTAGTTTATGAACAACAATACCTAATCCTGAACTTGTAAAAAAAATAAAAAAAATTAAAAAGTTTATGGATATAATCTATAATCATAAAAAAGTTTTCTTTGAGTATGTATATACTCATGAGACCTTCATAATGGTTTGTAAAGAAAATAAAATTATCCTAAGAATATCCCCTGGGAGTGTCGTAACTAAGAGTGCAGCAAGTCCCGTTGTTGTGCACTAGTACCCATTCGAGTCTAGCTCAAAGCTGTGTTTTTGGAATTTACCCATAGGTACATTTGTGCTAGAGACACCTCTACCTGCTCGTATACTAGACAGGGATGTGTTTCTTAGAAAACTCACAAAATCTCTACAATTCCAAAATTCTCGGAGGTTCTTCTATACTAATCTTCAAAATATGTCTTAGGGTGAACTTCTCTAATCAGAGTTTATCTAAATCTAGTTTCTAATGTTATTTATAATCTTCCTCTAATACCAATTGTAACACCCCGACCCCAGTTACCCAGAGTCGGTGCATTATTTTAATACATCGGCATGATTACAAGCTATCAAGTCCCGAAGGACCGATCAGTTTAGCAATCTTGTAAAATTTATTACATAAATGAATATTACATTACACTTTATAAAATAGAAAAAAACATAAATAATCATTTATGAACTCCATTATTCCCATGGCTTAACGCTACATATCAATCACAATACATTTCTTGGAATCCTGGGATAATAAAACATTGAAAGGGGTGAGCTCAAACGCCTATTAAGGGTTAGAAATACTGCGAAAACATTCAAAAATAAGCATAAAAATTTAAGGTAATGTAAAAAACTAAAACAAATGAATTTTAAACATGAAATTCCACATAATATGGATGAAATAAAATGAAATAATGCCATTTAATTATTCACATGTATATTCTACTGATCAAATAGTCACATGCAAAATAAATAACACTTTCATAATGATGGAATGCATAATTCCAGACTATCATAACCACGTAGTCAATGCCTCCTTCCAAGACTAAAAATAATATTTTGTCAAGACCTTGTGCCAAGACACTAGTTTGTCTCATGAGACCTACCGATTCATCGAGGAGAAATAGAGGGTGCCACCCATAACATACTAAGTCCAATGCATTCTTCTTATGAATAGTTCTAAACATAACATAAACATTTGTATTAAAACTAGCATACAAAATGTCAATAATATACCCATAAACCATGAATGGTTTAAAAATAAATCATCCACAATCAAACATATCACAAAACCATTAACACAATATGGAATATTTGTATCATGATAAATCAACTTCAAAACAAGTTTAAAATCCATTAAAGGATTATGACGTTGATGAAAATGATTTATAAAAAGCTTTGAGATAAATACTCATTTTTCATGAAAACATTTAAAAGTCACACAATTTTGAAACGAAGTCATTTAAAGAAATTTTTGAATCAATGTTTCCCTTACCATTTTGAATCTTTTTAAAGGAATTAACATTTTCAAAACATTCTTGTCCATATAAATAAATCCTTAAAAACAATTTTAATGACTTGGACATTAATGAGAAATATTTAGAAGAATAAATATTTAAAACATTTGAAATGATGTTTTAGTAAAATGTCCTTTAAAATATCCCATTGAAAACTGTTTCATAAAACATGGACATGGATAATAAATATGTCATAGTAGATACTTACGTATAAACATCCTCAAATAATAATGAGATTGTGAAATTATCCCTTACCAATATGTTAACATACGAAACATACACCCCATCAAAGAGGTATCATAAAATGAATATGTAAACACACATAAATTAAAGTTTATTAAACAAAGAAAACAATTATGGTCCATACACACACCACACAAAAGTTAATAGTGGAAATATGGAACGAATCTCACGAGAATAAGGAATGAGATGAAAACACCCTTACCTTGCACTTTCCTTTAGTCAAGGGTACATTTAGTTTCTTGTATGAAGACTATAGTATGTTATTAAATTATCAAAGAACCATATTAATATTTATGAAATCATACATTATTCATTAATGACTTTATACTACCCATTTAATAATATTTTCCATGTAAAATTAATATTTCGGGTAACAATCACTTTCTTTATCGTACGTGTTTTAAATTGTTAATCTTGATTGTATCACTTAGATCATGATTTAAATACTTCCAGAATATAAAAAATAATTTATTTATCATATATATTTAGAATATGAAAATTTATAATAGACATGTATATGAAATGGAAAACACCATCTATGGAGACGTTAGTCCGTACATACACATAAACGTTGTTTCCATTTTCATAATGTATTGAACAAAAGTAAGTGAATAAGATATAAGTACGTACGTAAATAATTAAATATATAAATATATATATCTCCAGTAGCATTATTATTTCATATATAATATAATTTTTAGTAATATATATTTTTATAATCGTCGATGAAAGTTGAACATGGAATTGAATCTCATCACGTCGTGGAGACAGTAATCCGTACATACGTATGAGTGAAAATATCATTATTTTGATATTAATATAATATATAATTTGATGGTATATAATATATACATAATCCTTATCATGTTATATTTATTATTTACATCAAATACACCTCATTATGATAACCATCCAAACAATAATGTATTGAATAACAATTACACCACGATGTTGAGACAGTAAGCTGTACGTATGCACGTATGGTGACATGTCATTAAAAGGGTGGACAGTATAATGAATTTGGTAGTACCATAATTATAATAACATCCAATTATATAGAATATACTGGAGTTATTATTTTATAATGGAAACAACAATGAAAAAAGATGTGGAAGAAGAAAGGAACATGAAAGAGGGTGGTGAAATCATTACATCTTCTTCGGGTTCTTCCTTTTGATTTGATCAAAAGTGATCCTTAGGTTGGCTCTATGATAAAACTAAGGACTATAGGATTAAGTTAGTATATTATAGAGGGTATTTATGAAGGTTTTTGCCAAGCCAAATGTCATAGAAGGTGTGAATTAGAGAGAAGGGAGAGTTCCCTTTTAAAAGAGGGGTGAGGGGCAACTCAGGAAAAAGAAAAAATATAATTTTATAATAAATTCATATTCAGTTTCTAATGGATCAAAAGTTTATTATTTAATGTATATGGTGGGGATAGGTTGAAAACAAATAAACCAATAGGTTTTAGGAAATTTTAAGTTACCATTTTAACCTTAACATTTGTATTTAACTCTTAGTTAAATAATTTAACGTTTACCTGTCTTCTTGTATTCTTACACTATATGGTTAATAAACATACTATATACTAAAAATAGAACCCCAATTGTTTTATTAATGTCATATGTTCTATTATATATGTCCTTTTTCCGATCCATAGATTTTTTGGACCATTATATAAATAAATAATGTAATATTTGTTTTATAAACTACTTTATGTCAATTTTGACACTATTTGATATTTCTCTTTTGTTAAAATAATAAAAATAGGATTACATAAAATATACATTTAATCAATATTAACATGTCATTCAAACCTTTAAAATTCGTTTATTTCAAAAAAATTATGAAATTATATTTATTTTCATATTTATAATTCCATTTATTTGATTCTTTCATGAATAAGGTAATTACTACATCATCATTGTGCCATAAATATGTTTATTTATATAATGATTAAAAATTATAAATAAAATACCATGATGTATTAAATAATTTTATCATTCTAATGAATATTTATAATCGAATTTATATTCGGAAAAACACTATATTAAAAATGTTTTTGTTATTAAATTTTTATTTTAACTCTTTTAACACTTCATTGAATTAAATAATAATAAATTTCATAATCTAATCCATGTAGACATAAATGATAATATTTTATTCCTAAGGTTGTTTTTTGTCGAGATAAACTTGTCCAATAGAATTAGGTCATGTGTGAGGGTAATATTAATATCATTTCCCCCTTAATTACCCTATTTACTTTTAACTATGGTAAATAAACGTAAACAATTACTATTCACCAAAAAATATTTTCATATCATTGAACCACATTTAAATCCTTGATATTAACCATGCATCTCTGAATTTATAAATTCAGCTCACAAAAGCGGTAAAATTATGTTTCATGTGAATTTGCAAAAGCTCCTAGGAGATGGGTAAAAGACGGTGAAAAGTTCAATAAATTTTTTATATATCTAACATTATTATATACCAAATACAATGAATTAAATTTAACATATATTTGTGTCATGTATCTATTTTGACATTAAATAATATAAATAAAATAAATGATTATTTAAAAAAAATCAGTTTTAAACTATAACTCAGTGTTTTTCACTGTTCATCAAAAATTAAAAGTTATCATAAATATACCAAAAGTTTACCCTAAGCTAATTATTTTATTCATAATTCAATAATGAAGTGTATTTTACCAAATTCAAAACATATAATCTGAATATATTAATTTATAATTAATTCTCATTGTCAAAACAAAAAATGTGTTTTTAAGAAACAATAACTATCAAAAGATTGACACTTGTTTATGTACGGTTTAAATGTGAAATTATGCCCAATGACCAACATTGGATTAAAGTTTAAAAGTATATTCTAAATATAAATTATAACCACTCAAATTCGTAATTTATCAATATTAATTATTTTTATTAAAAAAGTGGTTTTTAATTAAAATTTAGTAATTTTCACTATTTAGCAAAATATGAAAGTTATCAGAAAAGTTCCATAAATTCACCATATGCTAATTTCGATATTCCGAATCCAAAAATAAAGTCTATTTTGAATGATAAAATGTATAAAATTTCAAAAAGTTTGTATTACTATTCATAACGGCTAGTTTGATTGGTTGTAGTGAGTGTTAGAACTCGAAGTTGCATACAACACACGCTACTGTATTATTCAATGAAAAAAGTACAGTGGAATCTTGGGGAGTTACAATACCCATGAATTATTAAAATATATTGTGAAATGAAGATGTAGTTTGCTGGAAAAGGATGAAATCAACTACAGGGATGTTTGTGGTGAGGGGATTGGTTGTCATCAAGAGAATGATGAACATTGTTTTCATTGTGGTTTGTCTTAACCCAAGGATATTACGAAGTAAAATACTTTTATTTCTCAAGGGAGTTCATCATAATGATACCCATGGACAAAGGAGGAAACAATGAAATTTGGGTTCTGGTGGATAGGTGGATGAATTCTGGCCACTTCTTAGATAACAAGAAGAAAATAATAATTGATTCTATTTCCATTTTGTATGTAGATAAAATAGTCACGTTTTACAAGGTACAAATTTCAATGTTTATGATTATAACTCACTGTTTACCGCAGAAGTCTGGAGGTGATTCCATCATGATTTTGGTACATATTTATGCCTCGTCACATAATTTCACCCTCAAAAAAATGTTTAGATTGTGTATACTATCAAGAAATTTGAGAACATGTTTCTAGTGTGCGACATAGTCTTTTGTAGATATTGGGTAGCAAAACATCCCTTGGTAGTGAATTATTGTACTAATAACTACCATAATTCTTACTAAATTTCTCTATTTGAGGAATTTTATAGAAGAAGATTCAGTTTTATGTTATGATAGATGAAGGTTGGGGAGATAGTTGTTCGAAGCCCAAACGTGGGGTCAAGCATAAAAGATAATGTTCAGCTACTTCTTGAGAGGATAAAATAAGTTCAATACCAGAATATGTCATAAGATGATCAAAAGAGGAGTCCATTGGAGTTTGAGGTTGGGACCACATGTTTTTTATGGTTTACCCATGATACGGGAAGTAGAGGTTTGGTAGAGGGATAATGCATCATCCCTAGTTTATCAGACCCTCTGAGGTTACAGGATGATTTGGTGAAGTGGCATACCAATGGGAATTACCACTTCAGTTTGAGAGGATCCATGAAATCCTCCAAATATTTCAACTAATTTGGTATCATCACGGTGAATCCCAAGTTCATGATTGGGGAGTGCTAGATATTGAGGGTCACACAACATTTGTGGAATGGCCAATGGAGACCAAATATCATTAGAAGGTGTTGCGTGGACTTACCATTCCTTTGGATCATGTGTTATAAAGGCATGGTGTTCTGGAGGAGTGTACATCGTATTGTCGAACGACGATTCCTAGCACTCACCTGATGTTATTTTGAGGTGTTTTTTGTTTTACTTTCTTTTATAATGTAATTCTTGAACCATGATTTATGAGAAGATAAATTTTTCATTGATAGTGTTTTGGGAGGTTCAATGTGTGATAATGTCCTAATGTGTGGAAAATGGATGAATTTATTCCTGATCAAGTCACATTAATTTAAATGTGATTAAACCTATTCGGGTAAGTAAGTGCTTCCCAGAGATGGTATTATATTGAAACGAAGTATGGAATTCCCCAGTTTTAATGATTTAATATTATGGTTGGTGTGTATGTGTTTTGTGTGCTGTAGTCGTTTGGGATGTCATGATAAGGCATGGTTAAAGGTTTAGCTGAATGTTTTATTTTATATGGTGGTTTTCACTATAGGTTTTAAAGCAATATTGGGGTTTTTACTATAGGTTTTAAAGAAAACAAGGTAGTTTATCATTGTACATTGATGTTCTTGGTTTTTATCAGTGTTCCATGCGTAGCATGATCCTTTATAGGTATCTCATAGTGTGGATTTTTGGAAACATTTTTCTTATAGCCATGGTTATGGATTCTTAAGGACAAGAATCATTTGACTTGTATCTAATGTAGTAGTCAGAGCCTTCCCGATCTGTTAAATTGTTGGATTGGTAATTGTAAGTTCTTGGAGGGTGATCAGAGGGTATTTGGATATGTTCAATTGATAAAAACATGAATTAGGGAGATACACATCTTATACCAAGATTTTTATGGTGTGACATTTGGTTTCACATTTTGATGTTTGGTTTCACAGCTTTTCTTGGATAGTATCATGTGTTGTGACTTTAACATGACATGAAAGAGGTATTGATGGTGTGAAATTTATTATAGTTTTGAACATAAATATGCAACATGGTTATTTGTGGATGTTGACCTCAATGGATTTCATAAAGTCAAAGGGGAATAAATGTTTTGTAGTCCCTCAATGATAATATTTTTTAAAACATTTTATCCTTTAGGTATTTCAAAAAAATAGAGGAGCATCAATTTCTATGGATCTAGAAGAACCCTACGTTCCCCTATGAGTTTGTCACCACCACTTCCTCCATCTTTGTTCCATATATCATTGTGTTCGTTTTTTGGAACATTGGGGGGATGAAATATATGTTCTCCCTTTGTTTTATATATGTTTATCTCATTAGGGTCTCATTCTATTCAATATATTCTCTCCGTTCAATGGAGTGTTCACAGAAATTATTTATAATGGGTGACTCACATTTATTTTTGGTGAGCTAGTGTCATGGTGTCCTCAAATGGATGTAGATCTCAATGTATAGATTATAAGATAACTGTTTTGTGATCCATTATTATTCGAATAATGTTGGAATCCCTTTGATGTGAGGATTCCCATATCTCTCTTTATTTGTGCATCATAGAGGAGGGGTTTTCTTTTGTAACCCATGGAGTATGGTTGTGCCATCTTAATCAAAAATAAAAAACTGGATAATTGAAATGAATTGGTAGATGGTTTTATTGTATGATTTTCTCATCATTGCATATTCTTTGTGATATTGTGATTATATGTGATATACATCCAACTAAAAATGGTATCCTTGTTGGATTTTTTTTGAGGGTTATATCTGTTGTGTGAGTTTCTGTGGTTCTGCATTTGGATATATCACCCTATCTATAAAAATAGTAAATCACGTAATCCCATATACTAAATTAATACCCTATGAATTATAAATTCTATGATAACCCGTGAATTTAGATGTCTAACTAAAAAAGGTATTACATGTTAAGATTGGAATTTTTATTTTGTTTTTTTTTGATATGGTTGTCTGCACGATTGTGTGTTATGATTGAGTAGCTTAGTTGTGTTGGTGGGATGGTTCAAAGGGTGTGATGGAATCCCATGTTGGGATATTGATTGATTGTGTAATGGATGAGATATTTTGTGTAAATGGGTTGCAATCGGGTTTCGATTTGGTTGTGTTAATAAATTTTGTTGAGTGTTAGGGAGCTTTTTTAGTTAGTTTGGGTATTGCGCCTAGAGTTTCATTTTGTGTGCCTTTTTTATGTTGCTTGTTGTGTGTTGTGTAAGCTAGTTGGATGTATTGTAATGAAATAAATGAATAAATTAAAAAATAAATTGGGTCCGGTTTGGGTTTGTTTGGTTAATTGAATTAATAAATTAACTATGAATTTAGAATGGTAATGGTTAATTTCAATTGGTTGGGAATTTGTATGAACCTGTTTCTTTTTTATAGTAATTTCATTTTTAGATAGAATCAATGTCTGTAATGATGGTTTGCATGTTATATGGATGATATCTCATTGGATGGGATGAGTTTTTTTTGTATCTATATCTATAAAAATTTTACTTAGTATTTGATTTCTATACACACCCACCCTAGTAGAGTATAACGTGTCACACACACACACCATCAGGGGGGAGGGTGTATCTCCCAAACATCCCAGTAGAATAATAGATGGATGGACACAATCTCTACTATTTCTCATATTCCAGGTGGTGGTATCCCAATAATATTTAGGCAAGTCTTGGATTGTGTATCCCAAGTGTGTCCAGGTGAGTTGTGCTTTCCCATATGTCATAGGGAAGAGATGTAGAATAGTTTTTGGGGCCTAGGTTTCTACGGGTGGGATGTGGTGTGGTTTGTGAGGCACAGGTGTTTGTGGTTATTATGTGGTGTGATTTGTATGGAATATAAGTCTATGGGAGGGATGCGGTGTGGTTAGTGAGACACAAGAATATTTAGGAGGGTCTTTTGTGGTTTTGAGGCCCAGGTGTATGTAGGTGGAATGTGGTGTGTTGTGTGAGGCCCAAGTGTGTGTGGATGGGTTGTGACTTGGTAATTTTAGATGTGGTGGGAGAACCAAGATGATTTCTATTAGTCTGTGAGGGATTATTAGATGGATTGTGGTGTGAGATACCCAATTATCAATATCTGTTATTTGGTAATTGTGTGTTGATGAGTGTGTGGTTTTTATACCATCCTAGGTACTGTTTGGTTCTACTATTCCCTACATTAGGAGTGAGTGTGATACATTTACAAGTTATTGAGAGTTTTTATTTTCTAATAATTAAAAATGGTTTCTCCACCAATGTATATAAAACTATTTTCATGTTTCCTGGAGGACATCAGGTACTCTGTGGAACTTTACTATACCGGATCTTGATAGTTTTTTTCCCTACCTTTACTTTTAGGCCTCACATTAGAGACAATGTTTTATTACATCTATTTTAATCATTCATGTGGGATGGATATTTATTTGTTATATATATATATATATATATATATATTTATATCATCGAGTTGTTTTGGAATGAAAAAACAAATCACCCAATCATGTTTCCTTAAGAAGTGTAATGCCTCCATATTTTTAGATCTGTATACAATGGTGTGGGTCACAACCTCAGGGACTACTAGAGGTGGGAATCAAGGATTATTATCTCTATTCCTTCATTTTTGGCTTAAGAGAGGCATATTTGGAGTGTAAGGGTCCTGAAACTCACTTCAAAATGACATACATTGTGACCAGTATGACCCCATGTGCATATTTTTATTTAAAATTGAAATCATTTTTAGAAAAGTGGACAACTAACCTACTCAAATATGAGTGAACACATTCATATTTTTTAGATATTTTAGGACAATGATCCATATTTCATTTGGGTTGTGAATGAATTAGCTAAATTTCAATAAGATGTACAGTTTTACCCAGTATGACTCCATGTGAGTAAATTTTAATTAAAATTGTCAACAATTTTTGAAAAAACGAAAGAAAAATTAATCAAAAAATGAAAATGAATTTATATTATGTTAATACATTAGGTAAATTATCCATATTTAATTTGAACTATGTTTCATTTAGACGCAACTCAATCCGACCCATAGTGTGACTGGTATGACGCCAAGTTCAAATTCTTAATATATAAGTGTAATGTTAGTTTCAAACACTAATTTTATCTCCACAATTTAGAAAATAGCCCTAGATTGTGTTCTTATCATTATATTTTATTTTTATTAATTAATTTATTTATAATTTTCATCCTATAATTATGCAGTAAATTTTTAAAGAGATAATTTGTGAAGATGAACAAGAAATGGTGTGACGTGCAAGAATAAACAACAACACAATCCAATACCTAGTCTTCCTATATGACAAAAAGTTTAGATTAAAATTAATACTTTCTATTAAATTTTTATTTATATGATTACTAGCTTAATAATAATATAACATGTGTGTTTTTTTTGATTGAGCATGTGTTAGGATCAAATGAAAATGAAATACTTTTTTTTATGAATGTATGTAATAAATTGTACCTATAAAATAGTGAAAACCAATGTTTATAATGTTAAAATTGTAGTCTTTTTTCTTTTATATTTTTTCTGTATATTTTATGTCATTTAAATTGTATATTGGTAAAATATTTTTCTTCTTTTGAGTTGTTTTTAATGCTATTAAGTTCTCTAAAACTATATTGCATTGGAATTGTACTGTGCTATTTCATCCCACTAAAGCATGCCCCTTTATTTACGGTTAAAAAAATTCTTGATAAAGGGTCTATTTATCATATATTTATTATAGTGGATAAAATACTATAGCTTTTAATATTTCTGCAGTAGTAATCTCTTCTCTAGAATTTATATAGGCTATTTTAGCATTCATAAAGGACAATTTTGAAGTAATGAGGTCATTTCTATTACATGTAAAAAAATAGGTCACATCAAGTAGGACCTAAATGAATTTATTAAAAATAAAAAAAAATATTCTATATTTTTTATTCTAATTATTTAACATAATTTATCAAATTATAATATTAGTTAATAAATACAGTAGATACCTCATATATTTTTCTTTAAGTACATGGACAAAATATGTTCATAATGATTATAAGATTAATCGTTGAACGTTATATGTAGTTTTAGGGGGGGTGATTCTAAAGGCAAATAATAGTTTTTATTAACATCACATTACCATGTTGTTTGATTATGGTAAAAATATATTTTTTATCTCTTCCTATAGAATTATTTATCATTGTTTCTAGTTGTAGTAACAATTATTTATTATTTAATATTTCAAAATTAATAGTATAATGGTATATAATGTTTAGTTAATATATTAATAATACCTGAGTCATAGATGCACAATATTGTAAATTAATGATGAATATATAATATTAGACTCAAAAACTACCCAATCATGGCATTGTAATTCTTGGTTAGGTAAATAAGAATTCATTATCAACGATGTACATTGTAGTATTTTTAGTATATTTAGATCTAAATATCTTAGGGTTGTTGATGTATATATAATTCTTGAAGATAAATGATCCTTTCGATATTAATGCTCACAAAACCAAAAAAATTATTGAAATTTTTCTGAAAAATACATGTGAACTATTATATGGATAATATGGTGGTAAATTCATATACTTCATGAGATTAAATTGAGGCATATTATAAATATAAAGTGGAGTAATGCATATACATAATATAATATATAAGATAATTTAGTAATTCTGGCTACATAATATTGTAATCAATTATTCATAGATCATTTGAATGAAGAGTGAATTTATTTCTAAACTGACACTACCTTTTAAGTGTTAGAGTGATAAGGATAATAAAAGGTGGACTGGTGATGGGGCTTATAGTTTTTTCATGTCTTCAAGAATTACTTTAAAGAAATGTTTCATAAATAGACATGTTAAGAATTAACTATATAATAAATATATTTATTAATTGATATCATAGACGTTAAACAATCAAAGGAATCCATTATGTCATAGATTCATCCGTTTTTATGAGAACCCTTTGAAAAAAAATATTTTTTGAATAAAAAATACATCATATATAAATTAAATGAATCTTTGTTGATAAAACTAATATAAACATATGATAAAACAATCACAAAGATAGAATTATACTAGTCATGTGATTGACTATATTTTTCAAAGAGATAATCTCTCCTCTTTTTATATGATCAGATTAAGAAAACCATTTAGGAGGAAATGGATATATATGTACAAGAGATAGAAAATGAAGACAAATTCAACAATATATTCCGAGAGGAGTTATTCCAATTATAAAAATAATGTAAGAAGGTTAAAATCAAGAGGTGGATTTATATAAACCATGTTTAGTTATATATTATTCTATACGGATAATGATTCTTTTATAGATGAAATAAATATTAGAATGAAAAGATTGAAAATACTATATGAATTTAAGGATTCAATTCTATTACTAAAATCCAGGTATTTATATTTTGACATATTTCTTGTTGATTTAAATCAATTAGTGGTTATTATAGAAGTAAATATATATGTATGGTGTACAACCATAATATTATATGTCAAATTTCTTGATAAAATAGATTAAATATATTTTGGGAATTATATTTAGTTAATATTAAGATAATAATATTTAACTAGGAATAATATAATGTAGTGATTCTGGTTCTAGGGAATAAAATATTACATATTAGAATTTTTGGAAAGATTAGATCAATTTATAGAATATAAATTTACTATGTATTTAAAATATAAAAGAAATAAAAATTCAAGATCTATTTCTAACTATGCCACCATGTATAAAATCTATCATAGATGTTGGGTTAAGGAACATAAGGAGATTATTATAAAGAATTTAATTCCATACAATTAAGTGTTTGAATTTATAACATATTATATAATATGTAGAGTGATTTTATATTTTTTTTACATACCAAATATTGGTAAAATTTGAAATAGAATTCAGAGAACTATATTAAGTAGCTATTAAGAATTTCCATAAGTACTTGTGAATGTGGGAATTATAATCACCTGATAATTAATGAAATGGGAATGTATGATTTTGGGGATATAAAAAATAGATTTCATATCATTGATTTTCATATAATATATCAATTAAAGGTTAATTAAGTAATAAATACGAGAATATTCAAGCCTATTGTATCCGTATAATTATTTACCGAGTATATTACTACATCTGATGTATCTTTTGAATCAAAATAAGAATGATTTATTCAAAATTAATAATTATAGCCATAAATTAAATTATTGTTCATATTTGTTATTATTATAATCATATTAATTTTGTATAATATAAGATTTCAAGACTATATTAGAGGTAAAAATGAAAAATACATAGTGATATTACCTCATATATGTTTTTTTAGTGAATTATAGCCATATAAAATGGAGTATCCATTGAAGAATAAAGAATACATAAAAAATATAGTTATAACTCAACAAAATTATGTTCAATATATGATATCTAGAAGGCTATAAATATTTATCATTCATAAAGTTACTATTTTTTGGAGTTTCCACCCTATATTCAAATGACACTATTTTTTCAATTTCTTGAATATTAATAAAAATATATCATATATTGATCCTTATTCTTTGTAATATATATATAATATTGTATTAATAGTATTTTTATTATAAAAAAGTTATATTAGTTCCTCTGTATAATATGATCTTAAAAATACAATGAAAACATTCTTAAACATATGTTGTATGGTATAGATAACATCTATTCGATGATACACAAGAGATGTTTAACTATCATGGGTTGAAGAACTATATGAAATTCAGGATTATTCTTAGGAAGTTGAAACTTGGTAATATACATGATGAATCCGCCAATTATAAATCCACATTTTTTACATATCATTGGATATTCTAATATCTAAATGTGCATTTGGAAATTAGGCTTGAGAATACATTTAATATATATCATGAATTATGTACACTGATGAATTGATTAAAATAATGAAGACATATGCTCATAGGGAGGTGAAATATATTTGGTGTGTCATATGTGACATTGAATTTATTGAATAGGTCATGAATTTTATTCCCTTTTATTTATATTTAAAAAATATATATCTTGAAAGTAGATTAAAATTGAACTATCTGTTTTAATAGATTGCATGTTTATCTAATCAATTAGTTCAATTTCAAAATTCAATGAAATATAAATTTATAATACATAGTGATAATACATGTATGATTCTTTATTTAGGAAATACACAGACTAAGGGTTTTGATGGATATAATTGTTAACCAGAAAAATATGGAAATTTTCAAATATAACATATTTCTTGATGGGTTCCTTGATATGTTACTAGATGATGATCATTGAATTTAGACATATTCACCTAATTTAAATGATAAAGAGTCCATCAGGGTCACCTAATAATGTATCAAAAATATCATTAAAATGTATTGAATTTAGTATTGTGAATAAATATTATTTTTTCCTTCTAATAAAATTTTATTCCTGTATTACTTAACACAATGATAAAACCATATGATATTCAGCATTAGAAGACATGAGTCGAATACTATCACCAATTTATTATTCACATGTTATTACATATTTATTAATTAATTTACTAGTTTACTGAATAAATTAATAAAAATTGTAATTTAGTTACAAGAATTTTAATATAAAAAACTATTCATGATACTAGTAAATAAATTATTTATATATTTAATGAAGAAATAATATGGTTATATGATTAATTATTTAATTATATATTTGTTACATAAATGAAATGGTGGATTTATGGGTTGAGTTAATGGTACAATGGAAATGAAATATTTAATATAATATATTTAAAATAAATATGAATTTATATAATTAACAAATACTATTTAAATATGTATATGTCATTGGATAAAAGAATATTAATAATAATAATATTGGATGTTATTAATAACATAGAATGAATATTTGATGATGCAAAATAACAAATTTTTGATTATTAATTCTACATATATATTCCAACTTATATCATCTTTCATCAAAGAGTGTTATTTTAAACAATAATGAAACACCTATGAATTCTCAAAATCCCTAGGGAGAAAAGTGCTCTACCATTCAACTAAAAAACATATGAAATACTAGAACTCCTTATTTTGATCAATATTGAATGAAAATAAGATATAGGTTCCATTGTTTTTTATTATGAAAACCACAAATATTTTTCAGACCCTCATAGAGATCATGTAGATACCAATAATGGTGTCCTCATTTGGATTCTCATTCGAAATGAAAACTACACAACAATGGACTCATAAATTGATCAATATTAATTACCTCATTCAAGGAAATTTTTTTATTAAATATTTATAAATTAAAAGTGAAATATCATATCTATAATAATTTAGGGATTTATTAATCAAAATCCTTATATTTGTTGACTGAATCCATTTTAAAAAATTTCAGGCACCTGACAACCAGTTGTACTATGTCTTGGAACATTCACTAATTGGGTGGCCTTTTCCATGATGCTAAAAAAACACCAATGGAACACACCTCATTAAAAACCATTTATCACCCTTATTAATTGGAAAATCAATACAATGCACAATAATGATACCATATATCCTCATAAAAGAAAACTACATCCTTCAAAACCAATTTAAAGACTCAAAATATGATCTATAATGTTTCCAAATGAAAATATATTCTACTTATGTAATGAAATATATGTAATGAAATAATTGAAAAGTCTATTAAAAAAATCATCCTTAATAACTCAAATAAATAAATATTAACCCCATAATGAAAAAAATAATATTCAATAATAAATAGACAGCAAATTATTGTAATATTAAAATAAACCAATGATAAAAAACAAACAAATATTAATTCCTAGAAAAAATATTATATAAAATACAAAAAAAACTATAAATTTCAATATCTATTATGATTAATAAACCTCATAATTTATGGATGACGGTATGAATTTAATCTGATGTGATAACTCTGAATTACAACGTCTATTATCCTCCACCAAAATTCAACTATATTTAATTTTTCTGAAAATGAAATGTCATAGTGATAATCATCATAACGTAAAAATTCCATTACTTCTAAGTAGAAATCACCATGAAAGATTATATTCATATTTTCAAGCCTAAAAATCAAATTATGAAATCTAATTTCTAAAGGAAACGTCCAAAAATTATATTTATTAATGGTTTGCATAAAAATATTCATTATTCCTCATAAAAATATGTTTTACATTATGACATAAGAAAAATTAATAATTGGTACTTTCCTATAGCTATAAACATTTTGAGGATAAATTTCTTAAATCTATATGTCTTTATAAAGTATATCTCATGCAAGATACGTTATTTTAAAAATTCTACATAACAATATTCATATCCTTATGTGGTAGTTTAATTTATTAAAATTTTTTATCGTTTTATAAATCTGATATATCACGACCCGTCCTCAAGACACATGTCGTGACTACCCCAAACCCACCTTCCATAGGCCATGGGCTAGCGACTAGCAACAAAGGCATAAATCCTGATATAAGGGAAGTCATTTGCTTTATGTAAGAAAATAAAAAGCACATTGTATGCAAGTAGAAGTAAACACTAAGTAAAATGAGTAAAAAAGAAGTTCTAGAAAAGTAAATGGTACAGAATACAAACCCAACTTATGTAAAGTACAGCAGAAAAGAAAGTACAGTAGTAGAAAAGTAAAGAAGCAACTCTGAGCCAGCCTTTGGTAATCCCACCTGAAGGGTGGGTACATATAGTCCCATATTATCCTCGGCTCCAGCCGTCCGCTCAGAGTACATCCCGTCCAGTGATCCACCTCCAGGTACCGTCTAGCTCCACGAGATACCACCTCGATCAGTGTTGTCCATCGTCTGCATCCAACTCAACGAATTGCGGGCATAGCCCGTGTAGGGGTGAGTATACGCTACTCAGTAGTGACCCCGAGACCTCTGAAGGTCTCCCAGAATCCACGAAAGATAAACCACAAAGGAAATATACAATCATGACGTAACAACTAACAATAATTAGGTATATAACCATACATATACCTAATTCACCACTTCTTACTCTGCTCCAGCACACGAGGCCAAGATACAACCCAGTCCACATTGGAATAACATAACCCATTCCACATAGGAATTCACAACCCAATCCACACAGGAAAGCACAACCCAATCCACACAGGAAATCACAACAATCTTATCAATGACAACGATTTCAAGTCAAGAATCATCTCACATAGGTCTACTGCTTCATAAGAAGATAGAGATGATCAGATGTAGCCACTAATTCTTCAAAGTTGTCGGACCCACATATGATACAAGACCAGCTAAACTGTCCGACCCACAAAGGATAAAAGACCAACTACTCTACCGGATCCACATAGGATACAAGTACAGAGTTAAATACAACCAAACCCACATAGGATACAAGAAAATTGGTCAAGTACTGCAGGACCACATAGGATACAAGAACAGTAGTCATCACTGTCGAACCCACAGAGGATTCCTATATAGTCGTCGTCACTGCCGAACCCATGGATGATCCCAGTACAGTCGTTATCGTCCTCGTAGTCGCAACCAGCTCTAGGGTTCCCACACACATCATGCTTGACTCTGGGAGGGTCCACTATACGAGAAAAGGGGTTCAATACATCAATTGACATGATGTTCGGAGTTGATGTTTCCAAATGTTATGTCTCTTCAAATTGAACTCAACACGATAGACGACACGTCAATTAGACGCTCAGTCTGAGAGTTATTGGCTTTTTCGTCCCAGAGGCCAGGTTGTTTATTAAGTCAAAACTAACCTGACCATACTACTACTACATCCAAACATCAAGTGGAGTAAGCCAAAACTTCCATGTCACTATGAGGAATCATACAAAGTCTACGGCATGTAAATCTGATGTCTGGAGCTCATGTTATAATTGTTTCCTCTTCGAGGGTTCGATTGGTTTTGTGTTCGAACCAACTCGGTTGTACGCAAAGTTCTCCAAAATGTTGAGTTTAATATATAGAAACAACCGTCTCGATTAGTGGATCACTAGGCAACGGACGGTGCATCGATCAGAGGTTCGTAGACCGTGTGATGGGAATTTGAACAAAACTGTCCGAATGTAGGGGGTTCGGGCCCGGTCCAACCCGGCCCAGTACCCCCCGGGTCGGCCCGGTCGGGTGTGGCTCTGCCGGGCTCATGCGGTCATGCCCAGCCGGTGCGGACTGGCCCGGCGTGGTGGTCCGGCCCAGCGCGGGTAGTCCGGCTCGGCGCAGCAGTTCCAGCACGTGCGGGCGCCCTCGTGTGAGCGGACGCGGAAGGGGGGCACTGCCCCCCACGTTTTGAAATGGTGGCCCCCACTTCAGGGGCCCGCCCTTGCCACCTGCCAGGGGTTATGACCCCCGATCTTTCGTAATCTGGCCAACCGTAACAGCCGTCTGGTGCACCACCGTGGGACTGCTGCAAGTCCCGCATTCAGAAGTGATGCTGGCCAGCTAAACATGCTTCCCTCCACTGCACTGGTGTGGCGTTTACCTGTGGCCCTATGTGGCCATGGCCCTCCATGATGCTCTGGTGCGGCACGACGGCGCCACACCCTTCCGCTGCAGCCCCACTCAATCTGCGGCCTCATTTGGTCTCAACGGCGCGGCAAAACGACACCACATACCTTCTCCACGACCCACACTGGCCGCCATTCCTTCATTTCTTCGCGGTGCGACAACACAGTGTCACCTCTGTTCTAATCCATAGTGATGCACAACCACAAAAGGTTGAGGAGGGTTGGCCATGTTGGTGTGGTCCGACTTCCTCCCCTTATAACGATATAAAGTGGCCAAGAACGAGTAATCACATCGATGAAATAAATCGAAAATTTATTTGATTAAATTTGAACTTCACCGATAACCCAATGAAGTTGTAGAACGAGGATCATCATGGGAATATGGCGTCATGAGGTGAAGTTTCGTATTTGTTGACGGAGAAAGTCTGAGGAGGAGCGGTGTCTCCCGTCCTTTGACGTGAGAAGAATAATGAAGGACGGAACGTCGTCGTTCTTCAGGAAAGGCGTCACACACCGACAGTATAGAGGATAAGAGATGGAACGTCAATCTCCCCTTACAGTGATGGTGTTCATTGTCGAAGCTTGGAATTCTTCACATTCACCAAAAAAGAAGATGAAGATCCTCATGACTTTGAGTATCCTCTCCCAAAAACCTCACACAACTGAACAATCCCAAATAAAATAAGTCCTCCCTTATTTTATTGACACATTCCATGTATTTTCAAAACATCACAAACTAAAACATGAAATTTAATTCATTGAATAACTTAAATAAATCAATTTAATGTGAGAGTTGACATGCAATAAAGAGGGGGAGTTGGTGAGTTAGATGTTAATGGGAAGGGGGGGTTCAACATTAGTAGAGGTTAGAGGAATTTGAAAAGGTGGCTCTCATGTGGGGCCCACCTCACTAATATCCTATCAAGATGAGTAAGGATTTAGTGGGTCCCACCTCAACATCCACACATAGGTAATAATTACATAAAATAGAAATAAAATTTTTGCGCAAATTTTATTTAACTCTTCAGTTAACCCACTTATTTTACAACACCTCCGGAGCAAACACAAATCCAAAAAAAGTCTTCCTAAACAATTACTGGCACTGCGGTTTCATCGGTTCCATCAGATATCGATTCCGAGCACCAGTTAAAAAGTTAGGAAAACCTGCTCATTCGTTTTCTGAACATACTCGAGCTAAATTTTGGAAATTGATTCCGGGCAAACCGGGCCTTAGAATCAGGTGTCGTAAAGAAACGACGTACTCGTAAAATCCCAATGAAATTAAGATGAAATTTTACTTGAAATTTACGGGTCTTTAAATTACTCCCACCTCAAGGAATTACATCCCCGTAAAGATACATCACAAACTAGAGGAACAAATAGGGGTACTGAACATGCATCTGAGCCTCCCGCTCCCAAGTGCTCTCTTGGAGGTTCCTGTGATGCCACCTATTGCACACTAGCGGAATAGACAGCCCACGTAGGACCCCCTCCTGTCAATCCTTGGTCTCTATCGAGACCTCCGCAAATGTTTCCCCATCATAAATGTTCAGCTCCACATGGTCGATGACATGGATTGGGTCATGCATCTATCTCCTCAACTGAGATACGTGGAAGACGTCGTGCACCCGGTGCAACTGAGGTGGTAGAGCCATGAGATAATCCACCTCGCCTATTCTGTTAAGAATAGGGAATGGTCCGATGAATCTAGGAGAAAACTTTCCGCCCCATCCAAATCTCTATAACCCACGTCGAGGTGAGACCCGTAAGAAAACGTGGTAGCCATCCTCGAACACCAGTGGTCTCTGCCTCCTGCCAGCATAAGACTTCTGTTGGCTCTGAGCTGGCCTCATCCACTCCGGGATGACATGGACCTTCTCTGTCATGGCCTGGACAATCTCTGGTCCCACATGTGCTGACTCCCCAGGGTCTGTCCAGCACACAAGTGATCTTCAATGTCGGTCATACAATGCCTCATATGGTGCCATCCCGATGGTGGAGTGGTAGCTATTGTTGTATGCAAACTCCACCAAGGGTAGGTGATCCTCCCAGCTATGACCAAAGTTGAGGACACATGCATTGGGCATGTCCTCGAGAGTCTGAATGTCCCACTTTGTCTGACCATCCGTCTGAAGGTGAAAGGTGATACTCAGACGTAGCTGCGTCTCAAATGCCTTCTGCAACCCCTTACATAGCCAGGAAGTAACGTGAGCATCTCGATCTAAGATGATAGATGATGACACACCATGAAGCCAAACAATATCTTGAACATCGAGGCATCCCAAGCTCTCCACTGAGCCCTTCTCACTGATTATTAAGAGGTGGGTTGACATGTTGATTCGGTCAACAATCACCCAAATGGAGTCATGACCTCTATAAGTACATGGAATTCCAGTAATGAATTCCATAGAAATCCCAACACACATCAACTCTAGGACCTCCAAGGGCTGTACCAAGCCTGCTGGTACCTGGTGCTCCGTCTTCACCTGCTGGCAGGTGGGACATTGAGAATTGAACTCTTCCAAAGCCTTGTTCAAACCCGACCACCAGTGCTATCGTTTACGATCCTCGTACATCGTTGCTACCCCTGGATGTTCCACTAAAGGGGAAGTGTGAAACTCACCCATCACCTCCTCCTGTAATACAGCTGGTACCATGGTACGTCCCCTGAAAAGGATGATGTGATCTCGTCCTACAGAGAATCCATCAGGTGCCTTTCTTGAGGATATCTATTCATGCAGCGTCTCACATTCTATGTCCCCACACTGTACCTCCCTGACCCGCTGGAGAAGTGGAGGTGTGACTGTGAGGGACTATAGAATGGATGCTCCATCTCTACCCACAATGGATATCTGCAATGTGGATAGCTGCTACATCGCCTCTCCAAGTAGCTGAATATAAATCCTTCTACTGAGAGAAACGACTATTATGTTCTCCTTTCCAAGAGTATAGACTATCTCAATGTAATTTTCCTGGAAGAACTCGAGCCATCGTCATTGTCTCATGTTTAGGTCCATCTGCGAGAAGATATACCTGAGACTCTGGTGGTCAGAAAATACTGTAAAGCACTCACCCACCAGATAGTGCTGCCATATCTTCATAGTGAATACCACTGCTTCTAATTCCAGGTCATCGGTAGCGTAGATCTGTTCATGCTGCCTTAAATGTCATGATCCATCGTCGATCACTTTTAGCACCTACATCAGGACACACCCGAGTTTGGTCCCTGATGCATCGCAGTAGACTACGTAAGCTACTCCCTCCTTCGATAGCCTCAAGATGGGTGCACTGGTCAAAATCTATCTCAGCTCCTGGAAGCTCTGCTGTCATCTATCTGTCCACACGAAGGGTCTACCCTTCTTCGTCAAAGATGAAAGTTGTGTCGCGACTCTGGAGAAATCTAGCACTAACCTCCAGTAGTACTCAACCAAACCTAGGAAACTCCGCACCTCTGTTATGCTCCTGGGAGGCTCCCAAGCTAGAACTACCTCGATCATCGTAGAATCCACCGCAACTCCTACCTTAGAGATGACGTGTCCCACGAAATGGACCTCACGTATCCAAAACTGACACTTTGAGAGCTTATCATTGTTCTGGTGCTCTTGGAGTGTGTCCAGTACAACCCTCATGTGGTAGGCAAGCTCCTCCTCCATGGTGAAGTATATCAATATGTAATCGATGAAGACTACATCAAATCCATCGAGGTAAGGTTGGGAGATCCTGTTCATGAGGATCAGGAACACTGCTGGAGCATTGGTTACGCCGAAGGGCATAACCAAGAACTCATAGTGTCCATACTGACATCTCAAGTTCGTCTTCTGCACATCCTCATCACGAACTACGTGCTGATGATTGCCTAACCTAAGGTCTATCTTCGAGAACCATCGTTATCTCTTGAACAGATCGAAGAGGTCTTCAATCCTTGGTATCAGATACTTGTTCCTTATGTTCACTTGGTTCAGGCAACGCTAATAGACACACAGTCGCAAGCTCCTGTTTTCCTTCTTGGAAAACAAAATCAGGGTAGCCTAGGGTGAAACACTGGGTCAGATGAATCCCTTTCCCTGCAAGTATACTAGCTATACACATAGCTCTCAGAACTCAGTTGGAGACATATGATATGCTGGAGTAGATATCAGGGTTGTCCCGTGGTACATGTCAATATAAAAGTCTACCTCTCTGCGAGGAGGTAGTCCTGGAACATCGTTAGGAAAAACATTAGCATTTTAATCCACCACTACAAGAAAACATGGACTCCACACTTCAACTGCTCCTAGTATGAGGCTAGCCAACTGATGAGTGATTGGTTTTCCTCTCCTTTGCATGAGTCCATCCTACACTACAGAGGCTCCCTTCTTTCCAGTGAACGTGAACATGCTACCATCAGTGAGAACACATCACACCTTGCAACTAATATAGTTGATCTGAGCATGAACTGTAGATAACCAATCCATGTCTAAGATGACATCGTAAGGCCTCAACCCCGCTACTAGAAGATCCTAGCTGAATCTCTCACCTCCTAGAGTAAGATCACAGTGTAGGAACCAGTGAGTAATCATCGAGTCTTCTCCTGTAAGAGTCTCTAGCTGTAAGGTTCGAGTCATTGCCTCCGTCAAAATCTCTGAGCTCCGATCAAGGGCATCAGCAATGAAAGAATGACTCTCTCCTGTGTCTATAAGAACTGCAACAAGGGAGGAGTAAAAATATATAGTTCCTCGAATCATCTATGGTGCACCGTGGTCATAGGCCTCCACTACCAGAAGCTGGGCATGTCTCTGTCTGCTAGCTCCCTGTGGTCGGGGTGGACCTCCTAGTGGTGGTGGTGGTAGAGCCTCAATGCATCGTCCACCACCTGCTGCTCGGCCATCTCCTCTGCCTCGTCCGCCTGCTCCATGCAGAACACCATGGTCAAACCTCTGCCTCTTCCTGGGTGGTCCCTCAACCATCTCTTGCTCCTCTCCCTGGAGGGTCGGGCAGTCACAAACCATGTGGCTCTGCCCGTCGAATGTATAGCACTGTCTACTCCTCATAAAACTGGCTTTGTGCCGTGTGCCACACACCTCTGATCCAGTATCCCGAGGTCGTCTGCTTGATGGTCTGGTTCGCATGGACCCCTGAGTCATCCATTGACTGCCTGCTGCAGAAGACTCTTCTAAATGCCACCCTGTGGTAGGACTCACTAATAGTGTAGGCTCAGCAAGAAAGCTCTCCACAAGAACGGCTCAATCCAGTACTCCTTCCTGTGTCCGAATGCTGAGGGAGATCATCGATGACCTGATATCATGTCTCAGTCCCTGCTAGACGGTCTAGGCCTAGAATAATGGGTCTCGTACCATGTCCGTGGAATAGCATGAGAGATCGGTAAATCTCTCCGAGTACTGCGCTACCATCATGCTGACCTGACGCACCTGTAGTAGCTCCTAAATGCACACCGCACTGAGGGTGGCTGGAATGAACTCTGAGGGGAAGAGGATCTCGAAGTCCTACCAAAGAAGAGATGTCTCGTCAGGCACCTAGAGCATCCAGATCCACCATCCACCTACTTCCGCATGCAGTAGACTCGCTGCACAGATCACAAGAATATAATATAACCCTAAATGTTTTACAATATCTATATAACCCTTTGATTTTAAAATAAAAAACTATATTTGATTGTATATTCATCACACGATATCGAACATAAATGACCCATGAAATGTATAATTATTTCAATCAAACCATTAAATGGGGGAGGTATAAATAATATTAACAACTTTTTTAAATATATATATACATTTAAAATTCCAACACAATATAAATTATTGATTTTTTTACTAAAATATCAAATAATTATATGTAATTTTACAGTTATAAAAAATATGTTTTTTAAAATATTAATTTTTTTTCATTATCATGGAAATAAATATTAATAGATTTTTTATATTTAAAAAAAATATATATTATAAAATTAAATTCATATTTTTATTCATAATTCCACAATCTAATTTGTTTGATGGTTTCATATTTGTCTAAAAAAATTGTATTTATATTGAATAATGAAAAATATACTTTTTTTTAAAATTAAACTTATATTTAATATATTATGAAATTTAAAAGTTAATTTATGTTCTAAATATTTTTTAAATTAAATTAATTATTACTTATTTATATTTATTATAATTATATTTTATTTAATTAACTTCATGTTTTTTTAGTATATGGTTGCCTTTATGTTTAAAAAAGGGAATTTTTTAAAACAATTTTCAAATGAAAAATGTTTGTAATATTTAATTTATTAGATTATCCCTAATTAATAATGATTTAAATAAAATGTGTAGAAAATATAAAAATAAATATTATTTTTTATTTTTAAAATGATTCTTATTAATCATTTATTTAATATAAATTCAACTTTTTCTCTAAATATAAACAGCTTTGAAACCTGATTTTTCATCAGGTATCCATGTTTTTTTAAAATAAAATTTTATATTTATGTGAATTATATTTTATAAAATGGATTCCATATCTATAATAATAATAATTTATATTTTCTAATAGTTAAACATAATTTTTCTCCAATAACTATTAGTGAAAATAATAAAAATTAACAACCATATTTATGTTAAAAATAGCTTTTTCGAGGGTAAATCAAAATTTATTATTGTGAAAATGACAATGAAACATGTCTATGAAATATTTTATAGCAATATATCATTCCTAAAATTTATGTATATCAATATTAATCTATTTGGGACCCTTGTGAAATTTTAAAAAAGTGTGTACCTCTTTTTATTTTAAAAAACGATAGGTGTTCCTCTCACCTGGCATATTAATGGACACCCCCTATCCTATATCATTCACACCATAAAACCTTCATTGATCAGACGAGACATGTCCAAAACAAATATTATCATACATAACCTCACAGTAGATGAATTTTTGGTCCATAAATATATTATAGGAATACTTTAGTTTAAATCATAAAGAGGTTATTAGAGAAGAGGAAAATTTACTAATACTTCTATTTGTTTATTTCATCATCCACCATTTTTAAAATATTCTTCACCTTTTTTAATATGATCCAACTAGTATATAATATATAATTTTATGTAAATACATTAATGTAACAGTCAAATTTCAAATCCTCTACCATGTAATGAGATAAAAAATCACAATTCATGTGTACGCCTGACTACCACCATTGCGAACAATTTCATTTGTTTTCCCTCATCGCCCCTCAAGAAATAATTTAATGGCATATTTATAATATATATATATATATATTATAAATATATATATATATATTATATTATGATATCACAAATAAATTTTATATTCCCCAAATCATGTGGGATTTTATAATGATGTTCATGTGTGTGGAAGACTATCATCTCAGGTTGCAACATGATTTATTTTTCACTAATGCTTTAGATAAGAAGTTAATAAAGTTGATTTTATTTAAAATATTTGATATATATTAAATAATAATGATGTAAATGAAAAACTAATATTTCATACAAGATAATAAATCATTTTATTTCATAACTTTTTACTCATTGAAAAACGATGAAGAAGTTCATGTACGTGTCGACTACTGCCTTTACGAAGTGATGTGACTATATTTTTATCATCAAACCATATGGATGATATATATATGAATATTTAAATAAATAATATGTTATATATTATATTATTTTCATTATTTAATGGAAAATTATAATTTATCCTCTTTTTATAATGATCACTGAATAACGTGAACATTACTACTTTTTATGGATTACCTACAATCTCCATGATCGTAACATATTTATTTCAAAAAACCATACATCATGATTTGTCATAAAATTATAATTTATGAATAAATTTCATAATTATTTATTAATATTATTTTTATATGTTTAAATAATGGCCACTTTTACTATAGTCGATACACCAAATCCATTATGAAATAATAAATTGAATGTCCTAAAAACAACAAATTTGGAATTAATTATTTCTGAATTGAAATATCATTATACATAAATAAAATAAATTATTTAATTATATAGATTTAAAATTGTAAAAATTTATTTACAAATAAAATAACTTATTTAATATTATTTGACATAAGTATAAGGAAATACAAGGTATGTTTGAACTCCAAGTAAATGTCTTTAATGCATTTGTATTACTTATTTGATAAATATTACATATTCATGACTATTTTTTATTTTTTTGTCATATTTTATGTAAATCATACATTTAATGTCATGAATATTCAATACATTATCCTATATTATGTTTTAATTGGAATTAAATTTTCCAAGGGCATTGATTTTAATGTAACCATGTTGTAAAAAGTCTCTTATCTCATTTTCCATTCAATGGGTTATGAAACATATTCATTGAATTTTTAACTGTATGATAACATTTTAATTGAAATAAAAATTTATTTATTATATATTTATACTTAATTTTTATGTAATTAAATTTTGATAATTGAATATATCCATTGATTAACTCATTATTCAATGATATGACCTCTATAAGGGGTTTTCATCACAAATTACTTTTATTTATACATAAGTCAATGATATACACTTTTGTTCTTTATGAGTTGTAAAAAAGATTTCATTTTTTATTTTATATCATCAATCATTATATATTATTTAAATTAATTGTTTATTTTGATGTTACTATTTCATGGGATTGTAATCAAAATGTTAAAAAGTAGTAATGGTTTTATGTTAAAGACACTTTTATGATAATTCGTTTTTTGGTCATGTTTCTTTTGTAGGAAATAATATGTAAATATTACCTTGAACCACATATATTATATCATAATATTGTCATGAATTTGATTTACATGAATAATTTCAACATTATCAATTATTGATTCAAGAAACATCATGAAAGTTGTTTATAAGTGACACTGATATTGTATTTTCTTTTAGATAATATATCATCCTCTTCCATATAAAATTTTCCAAAATTATTTCATAATCATTTATTTTATAAAGTAAATTATTTCCTAACTACATTTTACTTTATCTTTTACCTTATTTTTAAAATGACTTAAAATTAAATTTCATTACATTTTCTTAGTGGCCCACTTTTTATCCATAATCGAAAATTTTTTGAAATGAATATTTATTTTAAATATTTATAACATGACTAAATGTTATCAATATCATGTCCATTACATTAATATTATTTTAATTTATATTATTCCATGATTGTTTTTGATACAATAATTAATCTCAAATTTTTTTAGTTTATAAAATAGAATTTTCCAAATGAAAAGATCAAATTCATCGAAAATTTATTTATGATTCTTTTAATGATATTTCCATTTACAAATTTCATCAACCCTTATTGTTACTTATGCACCAATGGATATATTTTGGAATGATACCATAAACATTCTTTCTTTTGATGGGGTATGATTTTTTTAAAGAGATTGTTGTAGAACCTGTTTTTTTCTATGATATAATCATGTTTCAAAGTCATTGTTACATTACCCATTTATTTTATATGGTTTATTCATGATTCAAGGTTATTATATTGTAATATATTTATTTTATATTGTTTAATCATTTTTTAAAAATAGTTTCATGGAAATCATCTATTTTTACATGTGAATTGTATATCAATGATATTATTATGAACCCAATTTATTGTCCATGTGATTACCACATTTCAATGATATTGTAATAAAACCTATTAAATTTATATTTTTTAATCATGTTTCATTTATAAGTGTATTAAACTAGTTTTTTTCAATGGGTAAATCATGATTCAAATATATATCTGTGGAACCCTTTTCTTATCAATGGTTTACTCAATTTTTAAATAGATTATTATAGATACTATTTATATTTCATATGTTGATTATTTTTCAAAAATATTTTCATGGTACACATTTATTTCTAATGATTAATAACGTTATGAAAGGAATAATTATAATTAATTTTATTTAATTAGGAAATTAATTCTCAATTTACTTTATTCATGATACAATTGTGAGAAATAGTTTATGGTGACATATGGTTCTGTTATAAACCAATGATGGGGGTTTCTATTATAAACTAATGATGTGTGGTACTATTAGGAACTAGGTATGTGGGGATAAATTAATAAATATGAATAATGGTTCCATTATATACAAAGGATGAATTGTTATGTAATTAACTAAGGATGTGTGGGTCCATTAGAGCCACATAATGAATTTAGTAATCGGGAGATGGAAGATGGACATATTTTATATTCCATTTGTTAGAGATATATGATAATAATATTTCCAAATACCAACTATTATTATTTATTAATATTATGTGTTTATAATTTTTCTTTTAATCATGATTGATATCACATGGCTCATGATGAATGATTCAGATGAATTTTTCCATTATTATAATATTCTTCCATTTTTAAAGTATTATAATCCTTATATTTATGAGTATTACTATTCATATGTTATGCTGAAACACTTTGATAATTTCTGTATAACCATATTCACTTCATATACGTATAAATTAAATTTAATAGTTAATGATTTTATTGTGCCTTACTGGGCATGTTAGATCACCGTTATTTTGTTTCCACATACCTATGTTATCAACAATGATAAAGAATGAATTAGTTTTATAGGTATATGATACAGATATTGGTGATGACATAATGTGACATATTAAAAATCTGGTTTAATTTTATGAAATTCTAATTTAATGACATGGATATTATTTCTGTAATAGTTTATAAAACTATTTATACATCCCTAGGCCAAAAAAATCATTGATTATGTAACTAAATAAATATATTTCTTATGACTACTTAAGTTTGAGGTAAAAAAATTGAGTCACCATCATTTGTATCAATTCCAAAAATATAATTTTTATAATTTTAGCACCAGTTCAGTGATTTCATATTTGAGGCTATTATTGTTGGTAATAAAAAAATGGGTTTGATAGTTTTTTAGATTAAGATGTTTTCATGTGATGTTATCATAAAAGATATGTATTATATCTTAGGCCAATAATATTAAGTATGATCTTAAGTTAAAATTCATATACACCCTATTTCTGTTTTAAATGATGATATCTTAATGTGATTAATGAGTCTTCAAGAGACTTTTTATTAGATTGATTTATATGTAAATCTTTAGTTTAATGTGTTGCATTCCATTAAATTTTTTTATAAAAGGTTGGGAGTGTATTCTAACCATAAGTATTTATATGATCTTTGATATTAATATAATTTTAAAAATATGTGTTTTATCATATAAATAATCAAGGGATTGAGAGTTGATTTGTAGACTAAGTGAATAATGTTATTTCAAAAAGATATCACTATTTTTTTTTCTTGTATGTTTAATGGTATGAGATAAAAAAATTTATAATTTATTTAATTGTTATTTTATTGAGATTATGTGGGGAATATTGTTATCAAATGATTTGTTTTAGATTTTTCTGTTACTGTTTTCAAATAATGATATATGTATCATATAATAGTATTTTAAATTTGGAAATTATCTTACCATGTGAAATTTTTTTGAATGTATTTAATTTCTAAATATAATAGGAAAATATTATAATATATTTATAGTTATCTAGAACATTATAATATTATTTTAGTTCTGTAAGTACAAAAATAGAAATCGTGAAAACTCATCATTTGGGGAAAATATGGGATAACAGATTAAATTGAAAAAATGATGAAATTATACTTATCATGTTAGTATATCTCATTATTATCTATGTCTATATGGTAAATTAAATCTAAAGCACAAGGACAAGAATATTTAAAAAAATTATTTCTTATTATAATAAATTTTGATGGTATCAATGTTCTCTTTTACACCTCGTTTGTTTATGGTTTTATGTGTGTTACAGTTTTCTTGTAGATTAAAGTCCTTCTATAAGAAAATATCATGAACTAATTAAATAAATGAAAAATATAACATTAATGCGAATAGGGTAAAACAAAGATTCAATTCCTCAACTAGAAAACTCGATTGAAAATAAAAAATGGATTGTTGATTTAATATTCTTGGTCAGCATCATCTACAGATTCCCATTCAGATTTTGAGTGATTTGGATTGAGGTTACATATTATTTCCTCTTTGGACATTTATTTATTTAGAGTGGTAATTGAATTTGAGTATTTTGCGGATGATCTAGTAGAGTAATTATTTTTATTATGGGAATAATTTTTCCATATTCTTCTTTTTGGAGGATTTTTTTCATACCTCATTATCTTTCTATTAATGAAAACATCCAAAACGTAACCATATCCTTACAAAAAATGATCAATCATTTCCTGGTGGTAATTGATCTTTGTAACTTCCTATCTCTATTTGGGAATTAATCTTTTATTCCACATCTAAATTTTAAATTCCCATATATTTTATCTTATTTAGAAACCTACTATGCGCTATTCAAAATTACATACATACACATCATTCTATTTATGATTTTGGTGACTTCTCACACAATTTTAGACAATGTATTTTTAAAAATACATCAATTAATTATTGAGATAATGTTAAAATGATATGAAAATTTTTTTTATTGGGGGTGGGGAATATTTAATAACATAAAATTTTAAATACAGTACTATTTTCAATAATATATTTGATAAGAAACATAGATCTAAAAAGACTAGTAAATTATATTACCATTATAACTAAGCCATTAATTTTTTTGGTAGAAATAATATTAACAAACTAATGATATATGTATTTATATATGTTTTATAATAATAATATATTATTTACAATTTTATTTTTTATGATCTCGAAATTTATATATATATAAATTTGTTCTTCAAAAATATTTTTTCATAAAACATGTTTTTTTTATTTTTCCTCATGATAATAATTTGTGATTAATTTTTGGGACATTAATAAAATTTATATTATAAAATACATTTATTTTATTAAATTGGAATATTAGATTTTTTGTTTTCTAAAATTTTAGTATTTTTCTGAATATATGGATAATTTTAAAAATAGTGACATATTACGAATTTTAAAAATGTTTATTTTATTTTTATAAAATTAAAGAATTTAAAAGTACAATTATATTTTTAATATAATTTAAATTAACATAATTATTATTTACCTAAATTTAATACACATAATTTTCTATTAGTGAAATTTATATTGGATTTTAGTATAATATTATCTTTGGGATTAAAAATGTAATTTTTCTAAAAACTGTTTTAATGTGTATAATATTTATCCTATTTAATTAATAAAAATTCCCATAATAAGGAATTTATAAAATGAAATTTTTATATTTTATATCAATAATTTTTTTAGTTATACAATGATATCATTGATTTTATGTTGAATCATTATTTCATAAAAATAATAAACTAATGAAACCCTACATTTCCATTGCCTCTACAGGTTTTATTTTAAATAAAATGTTTCAAATACTAGGAAATTACCTTATTAATATAGATTAAATGATTTTAATAAAAATAATTTGTATTTAACAAATAATTTTAATTAATTTCATACTATAATAAATACTAAATTTAGTAAAAATTAATAGCCATAGTTATTGTAAAACATGGGTTTACCTTGAGGTTGAACTAAAATGTTAACGGTAAAAATGACAACAATATATTTCTGAAAACAATTTTATTTCATTATATATAATATTTTATCTAAATATTTTTTATTATAATCAATTTTTACACTTATGAAATTTTAAAAATGGGGGTTCAATTTTTTCTTTTTAGAAATTATATGTGTTCTACTCTGCTAACATATAAGAGAACACCCTATCATCAATTCTGCACATCATCAATCCAATATTGATCAAAAAATTATTTCGAAATCACTTCAAAATTCTATACCCTCATCATAGAATACGTTTTAAAGAAATCAATTATATAAATACATAAGGAATACTCCTGAATAGTTGGTCCAAGAATTGGAAAAAATCATAAGAATGTGTTTTTGTTTTATTTTGTCATCCATATACTTCAATTCTTATTAAACTATGATTAGATAATAAAAATGATATCATATAAAATTATTTTTTATTATATTATTTTCATACCATAAATTAATCTCCTCTTATATAAAATGAGATACACAATCATAATTCTTGTATATAGAAAACTATGACCTCACAAACTGATATCAATCGTTTTCCATCATCACCACACACAAGTTATTATAATGATGGATGTAAATTATCAAAATTATATTTGAAAATTATTTATATTTATCAATTTATCATATCACTTATAAATTCATTAATTTAAATTTCATGGGTAATATGATTACATTTTCTGAGGGCAAGGTGGATTATCATCTAGCATAGCGATATGATTTGTTTTTTATCAATGATTTATAGATAAGTTAATATAAATAATGTTAATCAATATATTTTATCTAAATAAAATAATAATGATATTGGTGAAATATAAATCATTATTAAAATATAATTTTTCATTTTATTTGGAAACTTTTACCTCATTGGAAAATGATAATGTTATTCGTGTACATGTGGATTACCATCTTCACGAAGAGATGTGACTCTTCTTTCCCCACCACAACACATGGATGATATATTGATATATAATTTTATTTATGTAATAATATTGTATATATTATATTATGATAATTTTGTACTTATAAAATATTACCGACCTTCTTTCCATTATGATCATTGAAAAATCTAAATTTTACTCATTCATGTATATGATCTCTCATCCTTATGAACATAACATTCATCAATTATCAAGACCATATTTCCTGTTTATTTTTGAAATTATAATTTATGAATAAATATGAAAATGATTTCATGATTACCATTCTGTATATTTTCATGTAATGAAATTTTTTACCATGTTCAAGACACAAAATATGTTTTGAAACAATTAACTAAATGTTCTAAAAATAGATGACATAGACTTAACTGATTAACTATTAATTTTTTTTATAAATAAATAAAATAAAATATATTAGAATATGGATTTGATCCTATTAAATTATCTTAATAAATAAAATAACTGATATAATCATAGTATACAAGAGTTAAAGGAAATTCATAAAATGTTTAGACTTGAGGTAAAGGTTTTTTTATCATCCCACTTTACTTATATGAGAAATATTAAATATTTAACACTTGTTTTTATTGCATAGTGTAAATAATATAAATTTTAAATGAACAATAAATAATAATTCATAAATCATGATATTTAATTTTATAATTTTATTTATTTTACCCAAGGGGATGAATGTGAGAGTTACCAATGAGTAAAATGTCTTTACTGAAATTTATATTTATTGAGTTATAAAACATATTCATTGAATATATAATGATATTGTTATAGATGAATTTATGTAAAAAATTGTTTATTCAAATATAGTTATGAATGTGGTTCAAATGTTTAATTACCATTTACCAATTTATTTGTTTATGTAATGTTGAGAATGTTATTTTTAATTGATAAGGATCTTGAATTTTGTTCGATCAGGTATCTTCCTCATCTATATGAACGTTTTAAAAATTATTACTAATAAAATTATACTATAAATATAAAAATGTTCCTAATTAAATTTTAAATTTTATTTTACCTTATTTAAATAGGTTTTAAAATTAAATTTAAATACATTTCCCAATGGATTAATTTTTACATCCTTTTACAATTTTTTTTGAAACGAATGTTAATTCATTTTTATATATGAAGTGATTATAATTTATTGATTCCATGTCTATTTCATTATGAAATGTTTCTTTTATATTATTCAATAAATGTTTTTAATGAAAAGTAATCTTACAATATTTTTTAATTTTTTTATTCTAATATGATTATTTAAAATGAATAGTATATTTTCCTCAAAAATATTTTTAGTAATATTTTAATATTATTTCTGTTTATTAACATCTACAATTATTTTTTGATAGTTAATATCCAATGGATATATTTATTAATGATACCATCCACATTCATTCAATGGATGGATTATTATTGTTTGAATGAGATTTTTATGAAACCCATTTATTTATTAAGTTATTCATGTTTAAAATAGATTGTAGTGAAACAGATTTTTTTTCTATTTTTTAAACATTATTCAAATTGATAGTTGTACAACCCATTTCTTTTCTATGAGTTAATCATGTTTTAATAAATTTATTAAGGTAATAATTTATTTTATAGATGTCAGTCATGATTCAAAGATATTTTTATAAATTCCATATAATATTCATTGTTTAATCATGTTTCAATGAGATTGTTATGTAACTTATTTCTTTTCGATGTAATAATAATTTCTGAAAGTGAGTGTTATGAAAGAAATATTTTCCTCCATTTAATTATGTTTCAAAGAGATTATTATGTAACTTTTTTCTCTTACCTAGGATAATCACGATTCAAATATATTTTTATGAAACTAATTTGTTTTTTGTGGGTTAATAATGTTTCAAATATATTTCAATGGAACAAATTTCATTTCAATGGGGTAAAAATTTTATTAAAAGAATAATTATTTTATCAATGTATTTATGATGAAATAAATGTACTCTATAATTTTTTCATGAAACAGTTCTTGGAAAAATGTTATGATGATGGGTGGATCCATTATAAACCAAGGATTAGTTTCTCTATTATATAAAATTAATGGGTGTTTCAATTATAATCCATTGATTGGTGGTTAAATTATCAACCAAGGATGTTTGGATCCAATTTAAAACAATTATTGGTGGTTATGTTATTAACTAATGACAAATGGGAATGTTATAGGCCTCCAATAAATTGGATGCTCTAAATATTGAAATCAACTATAGTCGATATTCAATTTCATGATTGATATTATGATAATGCTTCCAAGATACCAAAAGTTTTTTATTATTGATATTGGTTTATAATGTTTCTTTTAATTTATAATGACATCACATGTATCTTGATTATTCAATCCGATGACTTTTACTTTTTTTGAATCATTATTTCATGTTTTCTTATTTATTGATCAATGTATTGATAAGAATGAATATTCTTATATTATGATAATTCATTTTTATTATATAATCATAATCTAATTATCTTATTATACTCATTAATCCCTTTTAGTCAATAATTATTATGTTTACCCATATTAAAATTTTGATATGATATATTTTAGGTTTTTTATCTATAACATCATGAATGATGTTGACTGAATTTTCTTAGTAGGCTAACATCACATAAAATATAAAAAGGCATGTTTATGAATTTGAACATCTGATCCATCTTTCACTCGTAATCACATGATGGTATCTAAAATTTTTATGTAAATTAAGACATATATTATTCTCAAAATTCATATAACCCTTGTATTTTTCATGATTCTTACAATCAAAATACCATGGGTAAAAGTATAAAATACCATTTTTAATCCAAATAAATAAATAAATAAATAAATTATTTCAAAAAAAGTTCTTACATATTTTAGTGTTTATCTATTAGAAGAAGTAATTGACTCAAACAATTGCTAGGATCCCAATATTTATCAGAATTAAATTTAAATAGATCATTAAGATGAGATTTATTTTCAAATATTATACTATTAGTTTTACCCAAACAATAATTGATTTATGCCCTTTTTTCCCCAAATAAATATTTTTTATATTCCATGGAGTGACATTCCATGGATTCCCTTAAAAAAAATTTATATGAAGAAAATAAATCATTCTTTAATCCATGTTCTCAACCACTCAATCTCTTTGAAAATCCTGTCTTTATCATATTTGGGGAATCAAGGAGTTGGATATTTTATATGTTATTAATAATAATTTCCATAAAAAATTATGAAGCATACTGTCTCCCCCTACACTATTTCTTCGATAACCCCCATGGTTTTCAAAAATTGTGCTCAAAATGTGTGTCCTTAAAAAATCCTCAAAACTTATACAAACCAAAGAAAAACTCTTCCAAACTCATCCAAACTCATCCCATAAAATTTAAACACATAAAATTCCTAAAAATTTATACATACCTCAAATGAGAGGTGCTATATTCTCCCCACCATTGGACATTCCGTCCTTAGAATGTAGAGAATTTTCTCGTTGTCGAAAGCGCTCAGGCCATTGCTCGTCTATCTATTTTTACTACTACAAAGTATCCTTATAAATCTATCCATGATAGCAAAAATCCTGAAAAAAACCTATAATTTTTCCACATAATAATTTCCCTTGTCTATCCACAATCCTAACTAGCATGTGTACCAAGGAAGTATTATGTTTTATCTCTACGTGATCCCAACGAATCACATAGTTATGATTCTGGTTGATAATTTTTCAACTACGACACATGAAACACATTTCTCACCACACTAAACTATGGTGGAAAATCCAATAAGTAAGACACCTCACCAATAAGCTCTAGTATCTCAAAATCCCAATATACCTCAGAGATAAAATACCCTACTTCCCAATATGACAATGTCCCAACCACAAAGATATTCTCAAAAACTAATGATCACCACCTCGAAGAACAATGGTTGTTGATGATGGTCCACATAAAATTTATGATGAATTTTATACATCTACATACTCTTCCTAATCAACATGATTTTCTCCATAGTCTATTGGACAAGGCTCGACCCTATCATCAAAGTCATACCCATTTCTGACCAACAAAGTAGAGAATAACAGATATGACCAAATAAGGCCTCAGACTGACCCATATGTATTGAAGTATGATTAATTTTATTATAAGAGAACTCCACCAATATTATGTTCTCCTCCCATTATCCATCAAATTCTATCACACAAGACCTTAACATACCCCCCAATTTTTTTATCGTCCTCTCAGATTGCCAATCAATCTATAGATGATATGTCATGATCAATGTCAACTATGTCCCATGGTATTTGTAACATCCCAGGTAAATAAAAAACATTAAATTTTCATATTTACTAAATTTTTTTGGATTAAATAATAAATATACTTTAAAAGGGATTATATGTTTGATGTCGTACCCGATACACAACAACATGTTTCTTTCAAATTTTACATTGCACACTAATAATATAATATTTTTTTATTAATTGGTAGTTAATACATTTTCATTTTATAGGAGGTAATGGATAGAAAAAACTAAAATACGATTATATATGTTTGTTATATGTTTTTATCATTTATACAATAAAGGTTAGTGGCATAAAATGTGAAATAATATAATTTTAAGCACAAAAAATCTAATATTGTTTAAAAGGTCGATTTAACGCCTTTTAATGATGAACCCCCTTTAAATATAATTTTGTTAAATTATATATGATATATTTGACAAAATAATTTTTTATAAGATTCCAGACATAAATATTTACTTTGGTTAAATTTTTGATATTTTTCTATTAATGTTAATTATTAAATGAATAGTTAAAATACTATATTTTTATTCGTAAGTGCCTTTTAATAAAACTTTTTTTATGGTAATATAATATTAATAATTGTTTTTAAATTTTAAATGGATTATATTTTTACCAATTAATCCAATGATGTTCATAGGAAATAATATCACTTTTATATTGGACATAAACAGGTGTTGATCTTTTGATAGATATTGTTTCTTAAAAAATGATATTTATTTTGTCAACGACAAATAATTTTATGTTAATTAATAAAACTTCTATGTTTTGAATTTTCTAAAATAGAAATCATTTTTGAATAACTAAAATCAAATACAGATTAGGCTTAATTTTCAGTAGTTTTCAGAAAAAATACAATTTTTGATTAATAGTGAAACCACTAAGTAGTAGATATAAACTGACATTTTCATTTAAATGAAATTTTATAGCTTCTATGGATTAAATATCAGAAATACAAAATACTTGGTTGTAATTAGTATGTAAAATGTGGTTAAATAATATGAATTTAATTTTTGGTGATTATTATCTTTTGACTTTTATTTACCACGGTTATAGGTATATTGGGTAATTCAAGGTAAAAAGAATATTATAATAAAAACAAAATTACATTAAAACTTTTCTACCCTTATAGTTTGATTCATTTATGACCATGGGAATCTTGGGGTCGAATTTTGGACCCCATGGAGCCACATGAGAGTGATAGTGACACTTTATATTAATTACTTCAAATAAAAGAAAAAAATGACAAAAATAAATATCTTTTAGTAAATTATTTTTTACATGTGGATATAAATACATTCATTTCGACTATAAATATTAATTGGAAATATAAAAATATTTACTACATCATTGTATTTTTATAATAATTTTTAGACATGATATAAATTAAATTTTTTATGACATAATAAAATTATAGTATTAACCTCATTAATAAAATATTTAAATAAATTAGATTAAAAATATTAAAAAAAATATCCAAAACCAGTTCAATTCTTAATGGATAAATCTATTTCGACCATTATTCATCTAATATTTATCTTTAATTAGTTTTGGAGTATTAAAAATTGAATATAATTACATAATAAAACATATGATGGGTGGTTCTGTGGTAAACCAGGACGAGTGGTTACATTATAACATCCAACACATTGGTTATGGAAGTCAGACGTATAGCTATTCCATTTAGTGATATTTGTGGAAGTAGACCGTATGGTTATTCCACATAAAATTTTTTATGTCCCATGTTACCTTTATATGTAATGACATATTTTTATGGGTTTAATGGTACACATTTGGTTGAAAAATGGTAAGAAATGATCTTTTTTCAGTAAAGAGTATTTATTACTTCTTAATGGTGAAATTTTTTAGTGAAGATAATGTATTCATGGTTTACGTATTGTTTTGAAAATCTAAAAGTTTGGTTATTTTTCTATCCCTTACTATGTTTTTTATGCTCATCACATGTTTTTGAAATTTTTTTCATAGGACATAAAGTGGAATTGGGTCAAGGATGTGATAATGGAAAAATAATGTTGTCTGAAACATGGAAGTAGACATGTCTCAATTATTCAAGAGTTTTTACTTTATTAAAAAAATGGAAACTATGTAGAAGTTTATACTCTTAGTTTTTTAGATGTAATGTAATTATTATTCTTAATTCACAAAAACTATAAACCTGAAAATATCCTCAATGTGAATTATTCGTTTAATTTTATATTATGTAATGTTTATGTCTGGATCTTTATAATTGGTATCAGAGGTCGGTTTAGATAACTTTAGATGTTATGGTGTCTTCTAGGATTAAGTTATAAAACAATAATGGTTACCATATTAGTAAGAGTCATAGTTATTTTGAATTATTTTAAGATAACATGAATACGTATATATTAGTATTTACCCTCATCATAAGATATTATATGATGATATACTCTCACAGTACTTTTTGGCTTCAGTAAATGATTGGATCTAACAGACACAAATGTAATAGTCGATGTGAAGAAAACCATGACTATTTTCTGAATGATCAACCGAATAAAATGGGAGAGACAATGAGTAATCCTGATTAACATATCAACCAACTATCCGAAGTACTGATTGACAACCTAGACATTGGTGATTTTTAAAATGCATCACATATGTGAGAAAAACATCCTTAAAGATGTTCAGATAATAATCATAATGGTATGTATGTTTAAAAACCTATGTGTTAAGGATGTTGAATGAAACCCCTAGAAAAATTATTCAATGGGAATAAAAGATGTTATATATATGGGAATGAAGATCATAAAGCTAGAACCTGTCATGGAAAAAGGAATCATCCCTTTGACTCTATGGAAGGGAAATATGTTCTTTCTGAGGGATCAATTTAATATTTTAAATGTGGTGTGAATGTTCATTATATAAACATATGTCCAACAAAGATGTTTCAAGAATTGGATAACCAAGATTTGTAAAATAAATTTTTACCATTAACTAATTCCATTCCAATTGAGGAAGAAGAAAATAACAATTACCAATGAATGTTATAGGTTATTTCTTATCATATGTTTTGACATTATAAACTCCTAAGATATGATTCATGATTTTGTTTGTGAGAAAGAAAAAATTCAGAATAAGTTGTTAATGAATGGTTAATGGATCATCATGAATGTTAAATGAGTAAGAATTCAACATATAAGGGATTAAATAGTTATGGTTTATTTTAAAATGATGCAATATATTAATTATTAAGTCTCTTTGGTTGATGGGATTTCATAGGATGACTTTTTATAGTATGTGTAACCCTGAAGTTTGATATATGAAAATTTTATTCATGAAAGAATTATCATTTCTTTTGATGAGTAATGGTGGAATTATATTTTGGGAGAATCTATGTTTTTATTATGGGAATATGGCGATTCGGGGTTTTTATGGAAATGATTCACCTTTCATAGAGAATATGTTATTAAGTTAATTACCCTTTAATATGAGACATTAAGAGTAGTTGATTTTTATTTGGAGATAAATGATAAGATATACAGTGGAAGATAATGTGACTAAATCCTTCTGAGTATTTAGTTAAAATCTTAGTTTGAGTTATTTTGAATAATTTTAAGGATAATGGTATATTGAATGGTCTTTATTGAACTTTGGGTACTTTTTGTTGAATTTTGGAGATTAAAAGTTGTATTTATTTTTATTAAAGATTATCATTTTTGGGGTTTATATGATATCATAAAAATCATTTTTGGATTTGGTTAATGTCTAAAGATAAGAGAAATATATTATTTTTTGTGGATTATGTGATTCTCATGAAGTTTATTCTTGTGCTTTTGATGTGATTAAGTCTTCCTAAATGCTCATTGTATGCAGAAGTGAATAGTTTTTAATGGAATCATTTTAAAGGATGAAACTATACATAAAGGTAACTATATTACCTTATATTCTCAGTCAATGTAGTAAATAAGATCCTAAAAATAATGAAAAGGAACATAAAAAATACATTGTTGGTTTAACTTTCCTACTGGGTAATCAAAGACCATTTAACACATCAAATTTCTGTGATTTTCGGGTGGTTAAATTTATCATAATCTTGATTTCTATCACTGACCAATGCAGAACATAATGGATTGTGATTGAAAAAGAAATGTTATTTGTTAAATGATTATATTTACAATATGTTATGTGTAATGATGTTACTTGGTCATTTTATGGGTGGTTACATGATAAACCATATGACGGGGGGTGCAATGATAAACAAGGATGGGTGGTTATGTTATAACCTCCAATGCATTGGGTGTGGAATTCAGTTGTATGACTATTATATTTATTGATATTTGTGGATGTTTACCGTGTGGTTATTCCACTTAAGATTGTTTATATACCAAGTTACCTTTATATGTAATGTATTCTTTATATGGGTTTTATGGTAATATTTTGGTTACAAGAGGGTAAACAATGACTGTTTATTGAGTAAAGAGTATTAAATACTTATTATAGTTGAAAAGTATTACTTATGATTAAGTATTCATGGTTTACTTATTGTTTTAAAAAACAAACAATTTTACTTCAATGTGGATCCCTTACTGTGCTTTTAGTGCTCATCCCATGTTATTGAATTGTGTTTCACACGATATAAAGTGGAATAGGGTCAAGGAAGTGTAAAAGGAAAATTCATGTTGTCCAAATCATGGATCTAGATATGTCTCATTTATTCAAGAGATTATATTTTCTGAAAAAATTGGAAACTAATTAGAAGTGTCTACTTTGTAATTTTTGAGATGTAATTTAATTATTATGACTAATTCCTAAAAAATCTAAACATGAAAAGATCATAAATGATAATTATTCATTTAATTCAAAATTATATAATGTTTAATGCTGGGTCCTTATAGTATTGGTTCAAGGATTTCCCGCAATAAGGCATGATCCTCGGATATCAATCTAATACATTTGAAACTGAAAAAAAATCTTAATTACCACCTCCCTGATATAGATTTTAGATAGATATTCTACAGTATGTGATTCATGAATTGGGATGAAATGGGCTGACATTGTGAGCTGATCCCCAATAACCCATATAGAATCGTGATTGCAGAACAATCATAGGAGAACTGTCACAAAATCCACATCTATATGCACCCATTTATACACTGTGATATGTAAAGACTGAAAAATTCCTTCTAGCTGCTGATTCATTTCCATGACATGGTGAAACATCAAACATCCTGAGACAAAACTAGCCAAATCCCAATTCATAGCATCCCACCAAAGCAGAACATTCAATTCCTTGTATATTTTATGAATTCTAGGATGAATAGTCCACTAGGAATGATGATAACCCCTACGATGTTTCCCCAGAAATCACATTGGTACCACTATCCGAATATGAAAAATACAATACATAATTCCTCTTTAGTTTTCACCTCTAAATGGTCTCCCCAACAATGAGTTTTGACCACATTTCTATACACTGAAAATTAGATTCATGTTCCTCTTTAACTAAACCTGCCATCTCAACAACCAATGAAACCAGAAAGATGGAAACTATGTCTCCCTAGTCCTCACATTCCAACCACATTTCTTCTATGAATGACATCAACCTGCACTGATCCAATAACTATTTCACAAAATGAGAATATGATTTTCTACATAACACATTTTCCACTGAAATTACCTTACCCGGTGAGTTCATAATGTAGAAATCAAACAAATGGAGATATTCCATTCTTCTCCATTGCCTAAGGTTCAAATCCCATTTTGTGAAGATATTCATTAAACTGTTTTGATTAGTAATCACTGTAAATTTATACCTGAATAGAAAATGAAGGCACAATATTAAAGATTGAACCATTGCTGCCAAAACCAAATCATGTGTTGGGTATTTCTTCACTAAAACACCAAATATCATGATCCATATGCAACCACATGATCTCCCTATATGAGAACACTCCATAACCCTCATCTTGATGTGTCACACTAAACCACATTACCTCCCCTGGATATGGAAAAACCATGATTTTTCCTAATCTAAGGGGGCCTTTTAACTCCTAATAGTATTTATGGAACGTCTCAACCCATTGAAATGGGATATTATTCCTTTTCAATGCTATCATCGACTATGCCAATTGTGAGAAATCGTTGAAAAAACATTGATAATACCCAACTAGACAGAGGAAGTTATGTATTAGAAAAACATTCATTGGTGGTTGACGAGATATAATAGCCTCTATCCTTTCCAGATCAACAAAAACACCCCACTCTGAAATAACATGGCCATGTAAATGATCATCTTTTATCTAAAAGATACACTTTGACAATTTGGAATACAATCAATGATCCCATAAGGTTCCCAGCACGGTCGACAAATGAAGATCATGATCTACCCTTGTACTCGAATACCCCATTATATTATCCACAAATAAAACCAAAAAATAATCCATATATCTATGAAATATCCAATTCACCCATTCTAGGAATATTTCTGTTTCATTCATTAGACCAAACGGAATAACCACATAATCATAATGGAAATATCTACTTCTAAATGTTTTTTTCGGAGTATCATATTTCCACACCAGTAATTGGTAATACCTCTAAGTCAATTAAATCATTCAGAACAATCAATATCCCCTCAACTGGTTATAAAATCCTTAATGCATGGAAGTGGACCTCGGTTCTTTATCGTATCCTAATGAGGTCTATAATAATTTACACATAGAGGCATGGTTTCTTCCACCTTTTTTACAATCAAAACTATTCCTTCCCATAGAGACGTGTTAGTCCGAATAAACCCTGTGTTTTAATACTCTTCAATCTCCAACTATGATTCCGGAAATTTGGATGCTTACATTTTTTAAGATGGAAGTGAGATATGACTAGTCCCCAGAAGAAGAATAGTTGTAAACTCAACGTCACTCATAGGAGGAAACCCTATTAATTAATTGGGAAAGAAACCCACAAAGTGATCCTCAACTGGTCAAAGAACATTCTGATAAACTCCTTACATCGATGCCAATTCCAAGGACTCTAACAGATAGGAAATTGTGCCTAGAGTTGGTTCCAACAAATCTATTGCACTTATTTTTTCATTCTTCTTCCCTTTAAAGATATGTTCAATAATATTATTTGTCATAAAACTTATTATTTCTACATAGAAATAAATTTGGCCCCTAAACATCACCATCCAATAAATTCCTAGGATTATATCATAGGAATCTATCTCTGGCACTAATAAATGCAACATTAATTCAATGTCGTCCACATATTATCAACATGATCCACTATGGAATGATTCATACTCTCTATGATGCGGATGAGTTTCTAGTTTCAATATAGAAGTCTCTACATACACCATTAAGTACAAAAAATCAATGATGTGATGAGAAAAAAAGAAATTGAAGATCCAATATCAAATAAATCATTCATCAATGTTGAATTTAAAGAACCGTACCTCACACCATGGGTTGTCCCGACTGATCATCCACCACTGCCTACTCTGATCCAAACAACTACTTACATGCCAAACACTTATACTTATTACCCAACTAAGGTGTTGTGTCTTTCCAAGAATCACAATGGCACACATTACTCGGCTATTGAGGGGTCTACTATTGTCCCCATTTCCTCATGTAATAAGGACCCTACGAGCCCGGAGGAGTTTCATAGACACCCAACATTAGAGCATTATGACAAAAACATTACTAATTCCCCATCTTCTTACGGTAATAACTTTATTGAGATTATGTCATACATTCCCAATTATCGTGTCTCATAGAACCACACTAAAATATCCTAGCCTACTCTGAGGCATCTGAGGAAGATTCAATGATCCTGCTGTCAGATTCTGATTTGTACTTCCATACTTGAAATATGTGCCCCTCTTCTTATTGATCCCTGGATTCGAGTTCACACTTTTTACCTTGGTAACCAACATACACCCTCCACTAGTATCCCTCAGATGATCCAGCTCGTCCATTGATGCATGATTCATCATTTCCATTTAATCATCTATACACAACTCCACTATCTTGGAACGAATTTCATGATTCAATCAGACATAAACATTTCAGGCCTTCAATGATATCCTACCCACCAAGATGGGTGAAAAACACATTATGTTCATAGAAATAGCCTCATATTCATTCTCTTCCATGTTATCTTGATTCAAACTAATGAAAGACAGTGTATGCTAATTTATGAACGTATGAGGGTCTATTTTTTTAGAAAACAATTCCTAAAACTCCTCCCATGTAATGCATTGGTCTGTTCCAACCTAGACAGCCTACTCCCACCACTGAAGGACAAGATCATCCCACATGTACACGCCTATATTCACTATCAAATATATTGGTGATCCTAGTATGTAATTATTTATTCTATTCAGCCACATTTCATCCCTTTCTGGCTCTAAATCACCCATAATCATGGGTGGATTCTTCCATTCAAACTGTATCAAACAATCCACATTACATGGTTCATTTTCTTAAATCCCAATTCCCATATCTTGGAACAAATTAACTATATCGTTATTAGCAGCTAGTTCACCCGGGGCTAATTTGCAACCACATTTTCCACAGATTCCATCGGTAGGCCTCTACAACACCAACCTAGTGCCACTTCTATCAACACAAAAAAAACCGTATGTCCAACTACCTAAATTTTAATGGTGTAAAATTATAAAATTAAATTACATAAAAAATATCACAACCATATATTCCAAAATTTCACATTACTCGCATTTCAAAATTCTAAAAAATCCACCATGTTTTGAAAATCAACACTTTTAGAAAATACCACAGGTTTCCATGTTTCAACTCCTCCTGTTTTGAAACACAATACAGATTTTTAAAATCAAACCATTTATGTCACACAATATCTCCTTATATCACAATAAAATATGAATCATATAGGGAAGTAATTTCTACCATACATTCCTTAATCATCCCATTGTCTATACTCACCACAATAAGATATATGATGGCTATAAGTGTCAGCAATCACTTGTGTACACCCCAAACTAGTAACTTGAAGTTCAGTATAAAAGGGTTAGCTATGTCCTTTTACACTATAAATTCCATGTTCTTCCAATCCTACATCTTTCCAAAATCCTAACAAAAGGAATATTTCATGAACAAATATCAACACCAAGACCAATGATCAACACCAAGGGTCAAACAAATACTCTCTCATGAAAGCCAAGGACCAAAAAAATTTACAGCACTTGTAACATCCCACCCCAACTCATTGTCATATGAGAGATTAATAATGTTATTGGGAATTAAGAGGCATTCCCATGATGCCAGAGCATGGTAATAAATGTCGAGGGGTTCATGAATAAAATGGGTAAATGAATTCCCTTAAGATAAAACCAACCTACAAAACATTTATGAAACTACATGATGGATGTCAACAAAACAACCAAACTCATACATTACCAAAATATAACCAAATAAAACATAAAAATCCCACATTAAAAATACAACCAAGACAAAATCAGAGTACCAAGAAGAAGTATAAAAAAAAGAATCCAAAATAATTAGGACACCATCCATTGTTCCATACTACGCTCCATGCTCCCATCACCACAGCATCACTTAATATTCATGTCGAACTGCTAGTATTTTGAAAATATTTACTCATACTTATGTAACTAAATACAACATCTTCACGAATGGCCTGAAGGCCTTCATTTCTATTGATTTTTTGATAACCCCGTTTCATGTGATGAGTGGGAACCCTTACAAGGCCCTTAGTCTCAAAGATTACATGGCCTGTAGGCATAGGATATTAGATGACCCAAAGGACTTTGAGAATAAAACCAGACTATCTATAAGGAACTTCCCTCCTCATAATCTATATCATAATAGTAGCTCTCCACATTTTCATGACCATCTGGCTAGGATTCTCATATAATCACAGGCTAGTACCGATGGAATAGCCATACCCTCTCATTCTGATAATCCATTTGGCTATGCTCTGGTGGGTGCACCTGCTCAGAATCCTCTTCTAGGGATGCTATTGTTTTGTAGTGTGTATGGGGCCTTCATTAACGTGGATCGAAGTCCTTGGGGTGGCCCTAAGGACTTAAGGTGGCCTGATGGTGTTGCAAATTTACTAACCCAAAGGCCTTGGGTGGCCTGAAATCCTTGCAAGACCGAAGGACCAAACTCGTGGCCCATATGGAGGAATAGTTCTGGCTGCTACTATACCGAGCAGTGCCTCCTACAGTGCCTACTACAATATTGGTATAGTACTACTTCAATACTCCTAGAAATATGCCTCCACTCAGATTTGATCTCGGGATGCTATTATTTCATGGTTTTTTTATATTTGATGTTTTTTATGAAATATTGAATACAAAATTATTCTTTTATATTATTTCACTTTTATAGTTAAATATGTAGTAAATTATGTTTGGAATTATAATGTTATTAATATATCATATTATTAAATTTCTAGATTATGTTTAGCTACATATCAACATGCATGATAGATCAAGATATTTTTATAACACTACCAGTTATACGCTATGGTATTTGTAAGATCAAGTGAACAATGATTAGAATACTAAATTTAGAAAATTAATTCATTAAAATGATATATAAATTTTTTTTGAACCAAAATCATTTAGAGATTCATTCCTATGATAGATGGTATGAATTAACATGAATAATTGTTATATAACACTATTCGAGTTAAACAGGTGTTGTAGTATCTACCTGAAAAGATGCATACAATTAAAGTGTAAATCAATCTGTGAAGTAAATTTAAAGAGAAAAAATTTCATAAAATCATTGGTTTACTACTACAATATGAACTAGAGTTAAAATATATTGTATATGAGGAGACTTAAATGAAGAAAAATATTCTATTTTAATAAAATATAAATTTTTTATCAAACTCTTTTGACTATGAAATACATGAATATATGAAATATGTTACAACTAACTTTGTAACAATAGTATACAAAATTATGAATATAAAGAAAGATTTCAGGAATCAGTTCATCAAATTTATTGAATAGAGGAATATACATGTAATACTATTAAATTAAATGATGATTGATAAAAAATATTCTACAAGTTCTGAATGAATTTAAATATAATGTCTAATTTGTTGAAACTAATATACATAAAGAATCAAAATAATTATAAGAAGTAATAAATTAATGTAGTGATTCTTATAATGTTTTTTTACACTAGAAGAATATTCTAAATGTTGTATGAATGGTGAAAAGGAACCATTTAACTTATACTTGATGGATGTATAGATAAATGAGGCTATAAACGATTCAAATTATAATTTTGGTTATAATTCATTTTATGATAAATATTGGGCTAAGATGATATATAATTAGAATAAAATTTAATAAAATATATTCTATGAGTTTCTAAATTATATAAATAATTAAAAGAGAAAAATAAAAAATATTATACAAAATTTTTAATTCCATACTCATAAGAGAAAATGAATTGTAATTGTTATTGTAATGAAAATAAATATTGATTTATATAATTCTAAAATAAATGATGAAAATCAGAATATAAAAGAAAAAAAATTGAATCTTAAATTTTAGATTTATAGGATTGATGAAATTCATTATAAGAATATTTCATGGGAATAAGTAATATTTAAATATTTATTTGAAGAAATGTATCATGTAATGAAAGGGTGTAAAACCATAAATAAGAAATTCATCGATTTAGATATATATTTTTATATTCTAATGAAATGTTTTATAGTGATTTAGATGTTAAAAAGGGAATGAAAATCTTGTCTACGATTTTTTTTCTTAATTTTTTTTTCTATTTTTGTTCATGGAAAAGTAAAATTTCATGATATATAAACAAAAAAAATTCAATAATGGTTCTATATATAAAAATCAATTATATAAATATTAGGATACATGGTTTATTAAAATTAATAATGTCAATTTATCTTCATTTACTTTCTTTAGGATTAATATGAATGAGAATTATATTAATGGAAGATCATTAATATTTACTCTACCATTAGGTCATTTTATGACTTTTATTTTAATGAATTTATGTTTTATATTACCAAAAAATGACTATATTTAAAAATATTGGGTCCATAAAAAATTATATATTAATAAAATTTGTCCCAATATAACATGGGTACCAATGTAGTTTTATAATTGATTGATTTTTTAAATTATTCTTACATGTGTCAACATTATATAGTACATAGACAATGGTTTCACTTGATATATGAATAAATATCCTTTGAAGTTTTTATTATACAGTCACCACAATAGTGTTTCTAGGAATTTTACTAATGCCTGAAAAGATAATATTAGAAGATATAATGAAGTGGGTATTTTAATTATATTTCGAATTTAAAATATATCAATTAATAAAGTATTAATACATAACATATATATTATTTCCTATATTTTTTATGATTGGTTGAATAAATTTTTTTAGTATAACAAATTATTATTATATAATAATGAATCTATTATATTTTACATCAATAATAATGAAACTATTAATTCCATTTATTATCATAATAATACAAATTAAAATTTTAAAATTATTAATGATATATAAATAGATGATATTTTATGGAATATAAAGGATGGACATGAAAAATCTTGGCCAATACATAAATTTTCTATGAATGGACAGGTTTTGTAACTATCATATTAGAAAATAAGTAAACATTTTTCTAAATTAATGATTAAAAAGAAGTTAACATAATAAAACATTCATACTTATTATTTAAGTTAGTGTAATATATTTTTTAATCATTTAAAAAATTATTGGTATGATATAATTAAATATTCATGTGTAGGATGTAAAAATAATGTTTAATGTCATAGTTAATGAATTAAGTGGTTCTAAATGGACTTATTTTATATTTCATAGTCAAGAATATTATGTTAAACTGATTTATTTTTGAATGTTAGTTAAAAATTAATTATATGGATTCAATATAATAGGATATCAATCAATTGGCATAAAAAAATTATTCTCCTTATGTTCACCCACAAAAATTAAAAATATTACAAACACTAAGTGGATATAAAAATATAAAGTGGATAAACCACGTTAAATTTTTAAGAGTAAACCTTGTATAGTTACCTAAGGATTTATTTCTAGATGATGGATTTTGTGATGAATCATTTACCCTATTTCTAGGATTTCAACTATTATATTTTTATTATGTTTTTCTTCTACTCAATGTTTTACACTTTTTGAAATGACTATTCAATATTATTTTTAAAATTGTGTGATTTCATAAGAAATTTTTTTAATAAACCCATATGGCTTTGAACATGAAATGTTTTAGAATATTCTATTGAAACTATGAAAAGAAGTATATGGTTTAAATAATGATCCACGATGATGTTATGAAAGACTATATTTTTTTATAAAAAATGGTTTTAAAAATATTATATTCTATCCAACTATATTTTATGTGAAAGTGTCTAATGGTTTTTTAAATATGAAAATTTATATTTATGGGATTGCTTTTGGTTATGAATGTGATTTCATATATAATGTTTTTTTTTAAAATGATCACTATAGAGTTTAAAATGTGTATATTTGGTGAATTAAAAAAAAAATTTGGACATTAAATCTTCTAAAGATGTGATGGAATATTTTTCTATCAAAAGAAATATGATAAAGATATACCTAAATGTTTTGGACATAAATATAATAAATCATTTAGAAACCCAGTGAATAATAATTATATATTTGATATAGTTGAAATTAACAATCCTATAAATATTAAAATATTTTAGGGATTGAAAGAAATTTTTTTATACTTTTCTACTTATTGACATTATATTGTGTTTCCAATATATTTTTGTGATATGTTTCTATACTATCCAAAATTATGTGATTTAAATTATTTTAATATAATCCTAATATATAATAAAGAAATTATTATTTTTGGTTTATTTTATTTTATTAAACTCTATTTTGATTAATTTATTATTCTAAATATATTTTTAAAGGCTATAGAATTAATATAATGAGTATGTCTTGTATGTGTTATTTATTTTGCAAGAGTATTATTTCATAGATCTCTATGATGAAACTCCCTATTTCATTATCATCAATCTATGTTTATATATATCTATTGTTAATTATTATGCTCAATGATTATGGAAATAATAATCTATATTTGATTATAATGGTTATTTTTATAAAATATATATTTTATGTGGTAGTAATTTTGTTATTTAAATTTCATATATTCCATTTTATAATTTAATGAATAATCATATATATGAGATAGTTAATTTAATTATAAAACATGTTATTAAAGGTGATATTAATTTCGAATTTATAAATAAAAATGATCAACTATGTAATATATGTACTAAAAAAATTAATATAGTAATGATTGAAAACATTAAATTTTAACATGGACTATTGGAATCTTAGTGGAATTCTAAAAAAAACATTTTTATCACTTTAAAAATTCAAACATATGTAATATTTCTCAATGTTTTAGCATCATATATTTAAATAATTAGTTAACTACACGAGTAATTACTAAATACTATACCTAAAATAATTATATGTTGATTTATATTATTTACATTTTATATATTTTATTATTGAAATTTGGAATCTTTTTCGGGTATTGTATATATGTTTAATATGTTACACTAAATAAATTTTAGGAACTAATTTTCAATATTTAATGTTATTGTCTAGTTTTTGGTTAATTTTTTGTGTTGGTAATTATTTTTATATATTTGAGTTAGTATGCCTTTATTTAGGTTTATTTTTCCTAACATTATTTCTTATTTTGATTAAAAGAAATTCCTGAAAAGACAAAATCATTACGATTGCATATGGTTTTACATTAATATTTTTTTAATATATTCAATTATTATGGAAGTAGGTTGAAATTTGTTGTATAGTTATTCATGTATCCCCCAAGTATATAATTAATGATTTAATTGTTTTAGTACTATAGTTTCAAATAAAATTAGCAGTGTTTTTATAAGTTATTTGAATTTTTTATTATGTTATGTTCTTTTAATTGAAATAATTTTTTGGTATAAATTATAATTTTTTTAAAAAATATATATTTTCAAATCAAGGTATATTTTTTTAAACAAATATCCAGTTGTGTAATTTATTAAATGGGATTGATTATTAGTCCTATGTTTTAATGTTATTGATATTTTTTGGTTGAGATATTATTAGTATTTATGTTTGTATTTTTCATGACGTTTATATTAAAAATACCCACAATATTTAAATTAGATAATTATAATTTAGAACAATATTATTTTATTATTTATTAAATCATCTTTTATTATAAATTTTTTATAATGAATGTGTTTATATTATTTTTTAAATTCGAGGTATTAGTTACCTCAAACTGGCTTATGGTTAAATGTATAAACCTTACATGTTGATGTGTAAAAATTATGAATTGTATGTATGTACCTAATAATGCTTAGTAACAGCCATATGAAGCACTTGTATTATCCTTATGATGTTCTGTATAAACCATAAAATGACTTGTCTAAAGCATACAAGAATCATCTTATGAGATGAATAGTTTTCTTTCAACATTAAGTTGTTTTGATGAAACATTAGTAGGAGGTTATTAAAATTTATTAGTAATCAAAAAATTATTTATATATTGAATAATTTACAAAATATATTGATTTAAGACTATTTTTTATATTACTATAATGGAATGATGTATGTTTTGGAATAACATTTAATGATCAATTGGATGATAAATAATATTTAAACCCACATTAAAAGATAAAAAATTTCTTTAGAAATGTATAATGGGAATCATATACTAAATTATGATCAATGGATCGTTTTATAACACATGTGATTTGAATTATGAATGTGTTAACACCATTTTATTGATATTACTATTTGCTACTCTGATCATGAATTAACATCAACATGCTACCCTTTTAATAAAATGATTGACATGAAATAAACATTTTATTATTAATTTATATTATAATGTTATAAAATTTATTCATTTTTATTTTTTTATTAATTTTAAACTATTGTTTTATGATTATTCTTTTAAATAGTAGGATTTTAAAATTTTTTTACTGAAAGTTATGTGTGTTGAGTATTGAATCAAATAGAAATCATGTTCTTATATTTATTTGAATGTAGAATGATTTTGGTTTTTTAGAAGTGCCTCCATGATTGAAAATTCAAATGTCTATTACAGGTTAGCAGGCCCTTGTAGAAGCGAGTTTTTAGTTGGTATTATTCATCTAAATGAGAAAGGGGTGGAGGATGTAATGACTAGAAAAGGGATTATAGTGATCTAAAATGATTTAAAAATTTATTATTCCTTTTTTATTTATATTTATTCTACAAATGAACATGAAACCACACATACACATGTTTTTATATATGTGGATGGGTTTGCAATAATTATATGTAACATGGAATATATTTTTAATAATATATTTTACATTTTTAAATGTAATATTAGTTCCAAATATATTCAAATATAACACTATTACAATAATAACCACAAAACAATGGAGGAATCTACCTTTTGAATGATCAATAAATTATGATTCATAAAATTTTGAATAAATATAATTTAAATGGTTAGGGTGATTAATTATAACTAATATCGTTTGAGATAAAATCTCGGGTTTTTTTTCAATATTTTCACCATTAATTTGGTTTTTAACATTGTTTAAATCTTTAAATTGATCATTATCTCTACATTACTATTATTTTTTGAATCTCAGTTTTCAGATCATATTTGAAAAAATAAACAAACTGATGATGGAAAAATCCATTATCTAGTATAATATGAATAATCTTAAATAGAGTGTAATTATAATATTGAACAAATTGTGTTCATATAAGTAAAAATTCAATGAGTTTTTTCATTTTTGGTTATTTCATATATATTTTCTCCTCCTAATTTCACGAAATAACAAAACTCCAAAATTATTAAAATTGCGGGGTCCAAAGAAAAAATTGTATTATATAATGGTTCTAATTTAGTAAAATTTATTTAATTACATATAATAAAAAATTTGAATTATAAATTTATATTCTTTATGAATCCAAACAGTCATACATGGTAAATAAAATAATAAAGAGTTAAATTTATTGAATAAAAATAAAAATGGTTTATATAATCTGTTTGATGTATAAAGAAAAAAGGATATATCATAATTATTATTACTTATAACATAATCTATGTTAGACTAATTATGTTATATTTGAATTATAATGGATTAATTATTGAAAAATTGATATATAACATGTCTTACCCACCTTTAGAGTAATCAAATCCTAAATATTAGTACTTATGGTCTGGATAATATGTTTTTTAGGAATCATTTTTCTTTAGTGACGTGATAATGATGGTTTCAGGAGTTATAGTGTGATTTTGATAAAACTAAAATAATTATTTTTAAAGGATATCCTTGTGAATTATTTTTCACATTTGTATAGTATTTATTAATTATAATGTCACTATGAATTCATTAAGGGTGTATCAAATGATTTTTTAAAAGATTATTTTTTCAAAATTAATGGAGGGATCAAAGGTGGTTGAAGCTGGTTGAATGTAATGGAATTTGGAAATCAATATAAAAGAGTGAAAAGTTTTCGTAATTGTCAAGAAACTATAATGAAATTTTTTGTTTTTTGGAAAACTAAATAGGTCTCTATAAAACATTTTCGTTAAAATAAATTCATTTAAGTGACTTAAATATACAACTTCTGATGGGTAATGATTCATCTTAAAATTTTAAAGAATAATATAAATAGTATGAATAATTTAGTGATTTATGCGGTGTTATTAATCATATATAATTTTTATTTTAAGAAATAAATGTAATAAATGAATATATTAATGTTACATTTATCTTTTATAACTATTTGGGTATTTAATATAAACATAATACTTTTTAAAATTGGATAATTTATAGAAAATATTTAATTAAATTATAATTTTGATAATAATAGCATTCTATGTGCATTTCCATGTAGTATAATCCCTACGAATGGTTCTTATATAGGAATTTATTTTTTAACAAGAATTCTATAATATATTATTGTCTAAAAAACTTATTAATATATTTTTAATTAATATAGAAATCTAATTACATTTGGGAATCTTAATCTTTGATAATTTCAAGGATCAACACAACTCATGTATTGTTAACATCATTATTTTTTTGAATCACGTGAACATATATTTTTCTATGAAATAAAACGGTTGTAATCATATATATTTATTGAAAAACCATATAAATATCCATTTAATATCATCACAATTGATTTTATACTACTTAATTGAGATAAAATATTAGAAAATCATTAATATCCTTTATTTTATGAAAAAACTAGGATTTAATGGAAATGTTCATAGAATTTGAGAAGTTGGAAAATGTATATACCCCAATTCACCAATTATCAGTTTATTTGGATATCATCCTAGTACACTTAAACTATTATTAGATCATAGGCTAGGATTTCATTCAAATATCATCAATTGTGTTTTATATTGATGGATTTTTTTTACCAATTCCATTGGATGAGTTTTTTAGCCACTAGATTTGTTGTTTTCAATAAATTATATTACATATATAAATAAAAATAGGTTTTACATATTCAATTTAATTATTTATAATGTATTCCACGATATAATTCTATTTTATGCATAAACATTTATTTTCTATATTCAAGTAATAGAAACTATTATTTAGGTACCAATGGAAGAAGGTATTATACTAACTATTGTGGATGAGAAAAATATTAAAAATTATCCACATTTGAGGAATAATATACCTTGCTCCATTTTATTTTAACTCAAAAATGTGATTGTCTGTTAGGATAGTCTCATGAATATTTATAAGGGTTATAATAAATTAAATGAAATTAATTTATAGACATGGAAAGAAATGATTGAGAATATCCATATTCTTTAAAATTAAATAATGGATTATTTAAAAAAAATAAATTTGATATATATATTTATTATAAGTTTTCTGGTGGAATTTCAAGAATCAATGACTATCTATACAATATATATAATTTTACCATATAAGTTTCTATAATTTTACAAGATCATCATAATTGGGATTCAGATTGGTTTAATCTTGATTAATTTCATTATATTATTAAAAAAATTAAGATGAAGAAAGGTATAATAATAAATAACAAAATAAATTATGAAAATTATATATTTTTTAATGTGACGAATAATTTTACTATCCAAAAAGAAATAAATATTCAAAAAAATATTTTGTAGACAATTATGTTCATGTGAATTTTGATAAATTTTATAAATAAGGGAATATCACACATATTAGAGTACTCATTGTCTATTTTCCTCCCCTCATGTTCTTTGTGCTACATTATCACTTATTAACATCAATAAAAAGTAACAATACCCCCATCATATTCTTTTATTCCTAGTTTTATTGATTATTTTATTAAGATAGTTTGGTTTAGGGATTTGTATATCTTCCAATTGATTATAGGTGAATCATATCTCCTGATATAAATTTTTTAGGTGGAGAATAATGGATCATTTAGAAGAAATATTTCTTACCATTACATACTATTTTGATTAATGTAGGCCATTTGATGTGTTTATTATAGAAATTTAGATATTTAAGCTAATGATTTATATTTAATTGGGATTCTTAATTGCATATTTTTTAATTATAGGCTTGAGATCCTATTTGTATTTGATGAAACCTCATGGATCAGAGTTTTGGAATCCTTAAGTCTCATGGTATTAATGAATAAATTATACATTATTATGGTTTTAGTTTGAATCGACATGTTTTTGATAAATTGGTAACTCTTGAAAATGTATTTTATTTTTATGGTGGTCAAAACATTATGTGATATAGGTTTTTTATAGTGGATATACTAATTTGGGAGATATCCTTTATTATTTGAGAATAATGAATAATTAGTTATTTTCCCGAATTAATATAATTTTTTGTCTTTGTTATTATTATAATTATTGTTGTTTGAGTTACTTTATTCAATAATGTGTGATCCAGTATTTAATATATTAATAATGCATTCACCTAATATACAATAAGTAATGTATATATTTTAAAATAGTTCATTGGTAGTGACATTGTTGAATAATATTTGTGGTCTATTTTATGGTTTTTGTAGCAGTCAGATTTGAGTTTTAAAGTAATGTTCATTTATTAATTTCAAAACATTATTTTAAAAGATTTTTTGTTTTATGTGTAAATTCATGTAATTATATTTTACTTTTACAAGTGTAGTTAGAGTAGTGGGTTGATAAATAGTTCTTTTTTTTGGAAAATGTTAGTTTCAAAAAAGATTGTTCTAAAATATAATTTCATATTAACTTGATAGAAACCCAAAAATATGTTACATGGTCTTTTCCAAAGGACCCGATTGAATAAAGTATTTATATTTTTCTATTAAAGGTAATTTATCAATTGGATTTGGAACTATTTTTTAAAAGGAATGAAAATACATATTCCTTGATAAAAAAATTGTCTGATTTAACCAATGTGGGAAATATCATAATTTTAATTCTTGTGTAACCCTTTAAGAGATCATAATTATTATTTTAATTATATGTTATGCATTCATATATGATAATGTATAATTTAAAAGAATCCCCATGTGAAATATTCCATTAGGCGAGGGGATCATAAGGATAGTACGGAATGTCTACAGTGGTTCTTGATAGTGATTTATTCATAAAACATTAGAGAATACTTTTTTACATTGATATGAATTCATGAACTCTTTGTATATATATATTAATTCTTGTAGACTCATTGGTTCATTATTATATTAAAAATTCATCACACATTGTTTATAATTTGGGAGATGATATCCTCGATATAGTATACGGTCCCTTGGGTGTCCTTGACAGGTTTTTTGAGAGTTCAATGATTTCTTTAGTTTATTTCTTGATATTATTAATGAGTTTGAGGACTACAGAGACTCATGTAGATGGGAATTTTTAATTGAACATAGTGCTCACTATTTAAAATAGGCCCAATGGTATTTTAGTTAATGGATATGGATTTATTCATGGGAAGTATTTTTAGTATTGTAATGGTCTTCGAAGTGGTTTTTTATATAAGAATTGTAAGATAGAGTGTTCCTCCATAGAGAAGTTGAGTTATTCGTATTTGAGTTAGAGTGATTGGGCACATAGCTTGTGAGGTAGATATTTATTTAGAGTCGTACCATAGACATAGAGATGATGTCGATGATAACATTAGGGATCATGATTTGTCAAAATTGGAGAGGTGACAATGATGGATGACTTAAGGATCATTGATTAGAATTCTATTTAATATTAATATCTTAGGGGTCATATATATATATTTTTTTTCTAATTTCAGATTTAAATTTCATAAATTTATATCATCCCTAATGGATCCAAAATATATTGTCAGAGCATGTGAGACACTAGGAGAGATGGTGGAGGGAACATTGAAGATATGAACAACTTCATATAATATCTATATTGACTAAATTATCAAATTATCTACTTATATTAAATCAAGTTCCATGGAATACACTTTTATATAATGATAACATTAATATGAGTTATGATAGATCAATGTGAAACCATAAGGATATATGACATAACAGTTTGATGTAACTCTTATAATTAAAAATGATATATGGGAAAAAATAGTGGTTCTCTTTGTGTGTAATATTTAATATTTCAAATGACGAACAATGATATGGGTTGGGGGATGGAATGAGTTCAAGGAATGTTATTGTATACAATTTAGGCCCATATATTATTTTTCTAGTTTGTCTCCAATGGTTAAATTAATTCATAATTTAATATTATTACATAACTGATTATTATTTTTTTATTAACTAATTATTAGTATTTATTAATGAAAATATATTTATTTAAATTATATTTATGTATATGAATTTTTTATAAAAACAATATAATAAATTATATTTAATGGGGGAAAATTTTATTGACCCTGGACTAGTCATCCAATAGAAAAGTCTACACAACTAAGGCACTAAGATAACTCAATGATGGGATTCACATAGAGGGTGGTATATAGGAGATATAATAAGGGGACACCAAATTTTGTGTGATATTGTAGAAGAGGATAAATACTATGGAAAAGGGAAACAACACTATACAAACCCAACACAAAAATTTAGTAGTTTGTTAATCATTCTATGACTTATGAAGTAGAATGAAATTTGGTAATATGTATGATATAGGACATGGATTCATTTAATGAAACATTAATTAAGGAACACATGATTTTTGGATGGAATATTATTTTCAATATCTCCCTAGTCCATCCTGTGATTTAAAAAATCCATTGAAAAAATCAAAACTACAAGCATACATGTTGATTATCCTTTAGTGATAATGATCTAGGGTTAATATAGAGTTCCAAATGATGATATTTATGAATATATAAGGATAATGTATGTAGTAAAAAGAAAATGAAAATTCAATATGGGGACCCCTATAATTTAAAAAATTTTGTACTGAGGAGATTGTTTATAAATAATATAGAGGCATTTTATGTGAAATATAATTAATGAATGTATTACGAAATTTAAAATGTTATGGTTCTAATTTATGAGAACAGTATCATTTCATTCAGTAATTTTCACTCTGTTCTGGTGGACTATATACTTTAAATATTAGATATGTCCATACATTTATGTTGGGTTAGTGGAACACCCATGAAGCAAAATAATGACAAGTTTGAGACAATGTCATGGTGATACAGATATTGAACTCCTTATTTTAAGGTATAATTAAAAAATTATACCATTAAATTAATTTCTAATAAATGAGAGTTTTTAATGAAATATTTTTACTTTAATGTGGTTAGCCGCTGAATGTTCTGAACCTTTTATGTTGTTTTGGTGGATAAAATTAGAACATGAAAATTCCAAATAATTCATAACTTTTTAGGAAAATTTGGATCTATGATTTTAAGGAGAACATAGTATAATACACCTTGATTCAAAGATGATGTTTTTATGAGTTTAATATAGATGAAACATGTTACATATGTATTGGTGATATATGAGTGTGTTTAAGGAGGTTAATTTTGTCAATAAAAATTGAACACTACTCATCCTTTTAGATTTATTCAAGGATTAATGTTTATATTTTAGAGAATATCATTATGAATTGATAAATGAAATGTTATTGGTTAGTATTAGGTTATGATATTCTTTTATAATGTCAAGAATCAGTTCTCGTAGTGGATCTTGAGAAAACATAATAAGGTAATTTTCATTGTGTCATGATTTGTAATGAATGATTTTTAAATTGGGAATTTTTTTGATAATATTTGTTTGGTTTTTTCATTCATATTCAACCGATATATTTTCCCTATTATTCATGAATGATAATTTTTTTGGGGAATTATTTACATTTTAATTCATTACCTTGTTACATTTATTCATGAATATCCATTGTTTGGAGTCGAGAAATTATGTTTCAATATTGACTTGGATCACCTTAAATTTAATAAAAAAATTGCAGCTAACCATATGAATAGATTATTATATAATAAATATATTTTGGGTTATGTCTTGCCATTCATTTACATCATTGTTTCAAAATAAAATTAATAATATTTTTTTCACATCACTAATTCAGGATCCTGAATTTATTAAACATGATAATTCATTATTGGACAAAGTATTTTTTAATGTAATTATAACTCCTTCTATTCAATTATTCTAAGTATTATAATTATCTATCATGGAATTTGTCTCTATTGGTCTTACAGCGTACTAGCCACATAATAAATATTAGTTGTTGGTATTTGGAAAGAGAGACATTATATATACTAATATCGATACTTAGGAGAAATTAATGATAGATTGTGGGTAATAACTATTTATGACACAACTAATTGGTAATTTTTTTAAGAAAACGGTTAAATAAAAATGTTATATTCCCAATTTATGTTAACAATATTATTTATTCTTATAGATTTATTCATCCTATGAATCTCATGATAAATATAATTTATGAATATTTACTGATGTTAGTGAAAATGTATGGAAATAATTGTGTATGATAAAATTATTTAGAAGAGTTTAATGGTAAATGATATGATAAATCATGGATAGATTAGCTCAAGGAAAATTAATGGATTAAATTCTATAATATTGAAATTTTAATAAAAAAATTGGTGTATAAATTATAAACAATTTTGGGAGTACAATAAAGTATATTAGTGCCTCCATTTTATAAAAATGACTTCAAAACCAAAGAAACAATCATCTAAATCAATATAAATTATTTTACATTCTCTAGAATACCGTATGGAAATATTATTTCTCTCTTAAAAATTTTACATTATTGTAGTGATACATTTTGGTTTAATAATGTTTATATAAATAAAATATGTATAATAATTATCTTGTTTCCAAAATGAGATAATGAAAAAAGAGTGGACTCCGATATATCACCATATTTAATCACTATTTGGGATGAGATGAAAATATTTTTATAAACATGATTCATAAAACAATAAAATCAATGAGTCCTCATTAATTTGTATTTAAAGTATTTTAATATTAATCATAGTAATAATATTGCCTATTTTACAGATTTATATATTTTTTTAATTAAGTGTCCCCTATCATTGTCATTAAAAAAGGTTAGTTATGATTATTTAAAAATGGTCTATTTCAAGGTGATAATTCAATCGTATAAACTCCCACTGGTGGATTTCTAGAAAAGAAGATATTGGAATAGAGTTTTTATTTTTTAAACAACATGTATTCCAATGAATTTCAATGAAATGTTGAGGATGATTGATAAATTCATAAATATCATATGGTGAACAATAATAGAAAAAGTGATATATATTCTAAAATTTTTGGGTGATTTCGGTAATGAAATAAAGAAAATATTTATTCCCCAAATACAGTAATTAATATAATGTGTTGGATCATGAATGTTTTAGGAATGAAGACAAATAACCCAATTGTTTCAATAAATAGAACATGGATTCCATGAAAAAAAATTGATCATCTCTTTAAATCCAAAATATTTCATTATTTAACACATTTTTTACATTCATGAAACTAATTAATACTAGAATCAATAGGCTAATAGTGGAATCTATATATCAATGATATTCTTTGCAGAATATAAATTTTTATGTTGAAAATTTTGAGAATATTATCCATTAGGGGCCTAGTAGTGTATTTACATGTGACATGGAAGTCAAAACGTGACGAAAATTTATGTCGATTACCTTTAGGATTAATAGAAACATATAAGAGTATTCTAATACAAGGATGAAATATTTAATAGTGAAAACTAAAATGAGTATAAATACTATTAAAAGAAGACTGAGAATGAAAAATAAGATAAACAATTTATTTATGAAATAAGAAATATTATAACACCGTTATATTTTTAAAATAGGTTTTTCAAATAAATCTTATATAATTTGATATTTTTTATTACACACAACACATAGATTTTTCCTTACATTACACCCAATAATGGTCTAAACTAAAACATAAAATACTATTTACAAATTATTTTATAGTTATCACACAACCATTTAAATATATTGTATGAATTAAATTAACTAATTCATGAAAATATATGCATTTCAAAAGTTTATAAATGGAATAATTGGTTACAAAATAATTAAATATGATAATAAATACTTTTTGAAAAAAAAAGAAGATATTATTCTGGAAAACAAATTTTATGCGTATGAACATATTTTACCTCAAAAAATTAATAAAATATCTTTTGGAGAAATATTTCATTCCAATTTATATATTATATATTCAATCAACTTTTGAACATTTACATTATGTGTTATATTGATAAGTGATAAGAACAAACCAAATTTTAGTCATAAAAAAATATTTTTCTAAAAAGTAATATTATCTCCTTTTGTATACATAATTTAAAATATGTTTTTAAAATTTATAAATTTAAATTTAAAATATAAAGTTAATTTTCTATATCTTATTTTAGAAAATACATTAATATTATTTTTTTCCAATTTTCCAAAACTACTGATTTTTTTGAACAGTTAAAAATAAAATTTTAATAAAAAACCATCTCACGTGAAATATTTGTAAATTTAAAAAATATACTAAATTAGTTTTAATGTAATTTTAGTTTAATTATATATATATATATATTGATACAATTTTGTTCGAATTAGTCAATTTCATAATGAAATTGGATATAAAATATTTTTAAAGATAAAAAATTATTAATTTTAAAAATAGATTTTCCATCTTGTGTGTTGTGTTTTTTTAGATTAATAATTTTCATTTCTAGGACTGGTGTTTGAAAAAATTACATTAGTAAATATATTTCATCTATTACTTAAATTTTTATATATTTTTTACCAAATTGAGTATTAAAAGCAGAAAAATTAATTACCACAATAATATGAAAAATTGGTTAACTATGGGTTAAATTAAAATGATTGGGTATAAACTTACATAAAACATTTATAAAACATTTTAAAGGGATGTAATTAGTCCTTGTTTTTTCAAATTTTATAATATTATTCATTTCTACTATTTTGGGAATGTGAAAAATGGGTGGGGAACATTTTATTTTGAAAACACTACAATTGTTTTGCATACATCCTTAATATAAGGTCACCCATATCTTGCCTACTTAACAACTAAAAATCCATCTTACATCATAAAACACCTTTCAAAATAACTTAATAATTTACATACTATCATTATATAATCCTTATTTATAGAATAACCTTTACCATGGAAGGGTTTTGGTGAAACCCTAAAGAGGATACCCGAAATGTCGGTAGTGTTCTTCAATGAGAAATTTTATTCTATTTTTCCCCACCAGATTTATTTCATATTATACAATTACTATATAATAAAATAATAATATTATATGTAACTAGATGTTTTTATTATAATTTAATTACCTCAATCCTTCTCCCCTTCCACAAAATGTGTTATAAACTCCCCATTCATGTGTACAATATACTACTTCCACATGAACTGATGCCATTAATTATTCACATACAACAACTCACAGTTGGGTATAATGATGTATATAAATTATATATATTATATATATAAAATAATAATACCATTTTTTTATTATATCATATTTACATTTTTTAATTTCCATTTCATAGTGGATATAATAACATCATTCAAGTGTATGTCAGATTACCGCCTTGGGAAGAGATGTGATCCGTTTTCAAAAAATGTTTGCATATATGATAGGAGAAACAAATATATATAAAATATAAGTAATATTTATTATACTATTGAAATATTTATCATTCATAGTACATAATATATTTTTTTTTCAAACCTTTTCACTCACTGATGGACGATAACATTGTTTGTGTTTGTATGCACTACCACCTTTACCAAGTTAAGCGACTCTATTTTCAGAGCCATAGAACATAAATTATATGTCTAAGAATATTTAAAAAATAATAGGTTATTTATTATAAAATTATCATTATATAATTATTATTTATTACTAAATTACATTCAAAAATGAATATTGCAAAATAGAAATGTTATTCATAGGAACGTATGAGTTTATGTATCTTTGATTATAACATAATTATTTTCTAAAAACCACTATCATTATTGGTCATAAATGCTTAATTAATGAATAAATATATTAATTAATTAATTATTATTGTTTTATATATTATGAAACCATGATCAATATATGTGAAATTTAAACAAAAAGTCCAAACATAAATGAAAAACTCAGATTTTATTACACAAAAAAGGAATTTAAAATAGAATTGATAATAAATTTGTAATAAAAGGACATAATTAAATCATTTATTTTTTGATATATATAATTATTTTTATATAATATATTCAAAATAAAATTATATTTTTCATTATGGATATTTTACTATGTACGATGGTAGTTGTGACATAAGTTATGAGAATTTTTGGATCTATTTTTTTTCAGGGAGACATATGAAAATTCATTACCCATTTTTTTATGTAAATATAATTAAAATTTGGCAATTTATATAATTACTATTATTATATTCATGATATTTAATTTTTTATATTATTTTACCCATTCTTGGGTCTTACAATTAATCATTAACAATGTGGTATTGTTTTTATGTTATAATCTCATCATTTTGTGGGAGTGCATAGTAATTTTCTTCAAAAGATAAAATATTATTATCTTCCTATAAAAAACTAATTTATTTTATTCTAATCATGTTATTTATTGATAATACATTTTTTCCACAGTTTAGAAAATATATGTACTCAATAGCTCAAAATAAATTTTTTCAAGAAAAATATTCCATATTTCTCCCTTAGGCCGAAACCAATTTTTGACCCAAAACCGTGTTTTCTAAAAATATATTATTAAATGTGTTGAACAATACTAAATTGATTTAATAATTAAATTCTTTTCACAAGTTAAAATTATAACACATTCTTTTGGGTGGAATATTTATGTCATTTTCCCAAAAAACACCCATTTTAATTTTAAGAAAAATGTTAATAGAATATTTGTTTAAATTTGTACTACAAGAAAAAAATTTCAAACCATCCCAAAAATTATTTTCCATAATGATTAATTTATAATTATTCTATTATATTTTCAATGAAATGGGTTTTCAATAAATTTCATGGTTTAAAAAGAATTTCTCTTTGTGAAAATTATATTTTCCAATAGAAATGTTTTAAATGATTTTTATGGATTAAATTATAAATATTAATGTTTTTTCAATGAAAATGATTTCCAAAATATCATATGGTGTATGTTTCTAAAAACTAGTTATAAAATAAATGTAATATTCCTATATAAAAAAAATCGATCTTCCTTTAAAAAGCATTCTATGTTTTTTTTAAAATATGTCCTTTGTGTTTACATGTGATATAATAGGGATATTATCCAAATATACAATTATTATTCTTTAAATGAATATTTTCTGTTTTTTATGATTTCTTGTTTTTTGAAACCATTTTCCCTTGAATAGGTTATAACAAGATAAAATCTTGTGAATCCTTCTTCGTTTCATGGTAGATTCAATGATAAAATGATGAAATTATTGTAAATCATGTCTCTTTCCAATAAGTTATGATATAATTAAATTTTTATGAAACCAATTTAATTTCATGAGTTATATTAGAACGAATATTTTATGATCTTTTGGAAAATATGTGGATTATTTTCATTATATAATGGGTGAGACCGATATCTCTCTCTATTGAATTGGGTATATATTTATATCTCATGAGAAAAAAATGATAGGAATGAGGAGTGAACCTGGTTTAGTAAGGGACATTTTTCACAATGATTGTCTTTGGAATTAACATTGATAAATATTGTGGTTTGAGGAGTGAATCCATTACAATATGAGAGCCATTGTACTGATTCTTTACAAATATGGATATAATTTTTTATACTACTGTGAATTCAAAAATTATATGTATCATTCTAATGTTATGATATTATGGAACATTTTATTAGAGTCCATTATTATTCATGTCTTATGTATAGGTTCTAGGTGCAGTGGAACTGCATTGGTGGGTGTACGAAACATTAACTTTTACATTAACAACAATCAATCCAGGATCTGTCATGATAATAAAATGCAAGATACTCAGAATATAATGAAGAAAAAAATAAAGAAATGGAGTCTCGAAACTATTGAGAGAATCATCATACATTGGTTTTAAATAATTTAATTAAAAGGAATGAATTACCATGATGGAATTATCTATACAATGATGTTTCTGGTCATGATCTAAGATGATTTGTCATTGCATCAAAAAATAAAAGTGTATAATTCCTCAAAAGTTGGTCCACAAGTGCTCCATTTATTTAAGGACATCGTTGATGCGATTTACAGGTGCTATCATAGAAGATCCATTTAATGTGATTTCCAACTTCAATCGTCATGATCCGGTGGCAGAGGATCTCTCTCTTATTTACTGAGAGTGTTCTTAGAAGACAAGAATTATCACTTTTTTTGAGAGATATCTCTAGATCAGATGTGAGAAACCCACAAAAATTGATAGGCTAATGAAAATTATATAATTGTTATTTTAGTAACATATAATAATAAAATGAAATAATTAACCTGAAAGTATTTATTCATTTCATTTAATTATTAGTAATACCCCATGTCTAATAAAAATAGTTGTTATTATTATTACATGACATGACCCCAATGAATTATGCAAGATATTATTTAATGAAATAAATAATATTATTTCTCCCAAATCCCTAGAAAACTAGACTGTGTGTAAATTAATATAAATGGTGTGTACTTTTTCTATTTTGTTTATTCCCTCCACTATATTTATTAGACCTTGAATAAAAGAAGTTTATTTCTGAAACTAATATCACCACATTACTCTCAAATAATTATATTATTTCTCCCACAATATATTCCTTTGAATTACTAGTGTCGAAATTAATATGACCAGGAATCATAGAATAATTATTAGACCACAATGCAGAATATTCATTAATGAACTTGCAAATAAATTCTTAACTGAGATGCTTGGATACACATAGTGTGTGACCCTATAGGCCTCATTCTTAGTTCCATTAGGTGGATCCTTCCAAAATTCCATGTTTAGCATCTAACAATATGCTAAGGAATCCTTATAGAATGAAGTTAATACCACAGTGATGTGTCACCTCATATGAACCTAAACCATGTAATGTGATTACATTGTCTTGATAACTTGAATAATGTTTTTTGCATGTTATTTCCATCAACCAACATGCATGATTATAATTTCATTGACTTATCAAAATTTAACATGACCATTCCAAACCATGGTCGTGGATTTATTTAGGTTATATCTATTCCATCAACGGTCCTGAGATATATACGTTTTTTATTGAAAAAAGGGACATATCATTTCTCGCATTATCTATTAATTTTGGTATTACTCTTAACACACCCAACATATCCTACCTCGATGTGAACTGTGTTTTATCACAGTTTCCGTTGATACATATAAATGCGTGAGTTGTAACACCCGTTAATAATAATCTCAATCTTTAAGGACCAATACACACATCTGTAGATAGGAACATCCAATGACACAATGAAATAATGACTTCCAGCTAGCGAGTCTCGTTCTAATTACATCCTCCTAAATATTACCATGGTCACACACCATGATAAGGTTCCTAAAAGTTTCATGAGTCCTCAACCCTAATGTCTTGTATTATTTTTGTCCCTTAAATAACATCATCCAACATTAAATCATATATTCCAGAACAGTGTTACGGCACTTTCAGGTTCTCATCATAACACGGATCTACTATGACACTTTAATAAAACAACAATCCATAGGAAATTATGACATGTATAGTCATATATAAGAACAATGAAGATGTGATAAGGTATTTATTAATGAATAAAGTACAAACTATTTTGATCTGGGACAATAACTCCAACAAACTCTTTATAGAGTAAGGCCAACTTCTATCAACCTTTAACCCCTAACTCTAACATGATATTCGTTCTTCATCTAAGATATTTCTTTATTCACAGGGTCTACCACGTTCTCTTATATGGACACTCTGCTCACTTCAACATCACCCCATTGATTGATATATGTCATTACATGATACATCTGGACTATGTGCTTTTTCTATTGCAGTGACATTGTTTATTTTGAAAGATCCAACACTGCAGTATTATCACAATATAATTTGATTGGCTTTTTTTACTTCTAAAAACAATATAAAATCTCTTGGAAAATGTCTTGAATTCAGACAATATACTTGGATGCATCAGAATTAGGTATATGTTTTATTTCCATTGTAGAATCAACGACAGCTAGTTGCTTTGAGCTCTTCTAGTATACAACTCCTTTTTTGAGACAGAATACATATTCAAATCAGCTCCTTCAAATCCCTCTGAAAAGAAAAATAATCATACCCTCTAATGACGTGCTCCTTAACTCCTCAATACAGAAGGATAATACCCTAATTTCTTCTCAGATACATAAGGATAGTCTTAATATAAGACCAATGCTATTCTCTTGGATTTTATTGATATCCTCCATCCATGATCAGTGCATGGGCATCATCAAGCCAAGTACATAACATGGCATACATGATGGGTACTATAGCTGAAGAATATGAAATATTACACATTCTATCATTCTCTTATTGTGCGTGAGGACACATTTTCATTGAAAGATATAGGCTATGTTACATTGGTACTAGTCCCCTCTAAGATTGTTACATACTAAATCTCTTTAGTATATGTTCAATGTATTTACCCTAACATGGTCCAAGAAGCTACTTGGATCTATCATGAATGATCTTGTTCCCTAGAATGTAGGCTTGTTTACCCACATCCTTCATGGAGAAACAATTGTTCAACCAGTCCTTAACTAACCATAAGACCAGTACATAGTTTCTAATGAGAAATATGTCATAAAAATATAATACAAGGATAATGACTACATAACCATTAAACTACCTATAAACACATTATTCACATTCGATATTAATGAAACCAAATTCAGTTATGGCTTAATCAAATCTAATTTTCCATGACATGTATGATTTCTTTAATCCATAAATGGATTTCTACAACAATGCAATCCCATTTGTTTTAACCTAATGTCACAAAACCTTCTGTTTTTTAATGTATAAATCTTCTTGAACTTTCTTGATAAGTAATGATATTCTTACATCCATCTGGAACATCTCTTGATCATGGTATGCTAGTATGACATGTAAGATTCATTTGGATTTAAACATGGAAACTGGTGAGGACTTTTCACCACAGTCAATTCATTGAGTATATTTGAATCTTTTAGCCAATTGCCTTACATTTTAGGTTCTAACATGAATTTCAACGTCTTTAATTCTATTGAATATACTTTTGAATCCAACACGCTTTACATCAACTAGATCCTCAACCTGAACCCAGACATGATTTTGATACATTTAATTCATCTTTGAATTCATAGCTTTTAGCCATCTTGCTACTTTTGAGCATTCTAATTATTCCTTTTAGAAGAGAGGTTCATTATTTTACAACCACAATTATTCACCATCCTTAGTGACTAGGAAACCAAATCTCTTTAATTCCATACCTCCCTTGAGCTCCTACGTTGTACATCTTTTTCAAGAACTTTTTCTATAGGGACATGTAGAAATTTTTCATATACAAACTGTTGTGCATCATGAGAATCAACTTCATCAATTTCAATCTTTCTTCCACTATCATTTTTGAGGATATCATCCCTATCAAGAAATATAAATTATCTAGAGATAATAAATTTATTTTCTGTAGGGATATATAGGTAATATCCTTTAGTTTCCTTGGGATATCCTATAATGATACCCCTTGGACCCTGGGGTTTCTAGTTTGTTGCCTGAGAAGGCCATAAAAAAGGCCTCACATCCCCATACTTGTGTCTGTGACAATATGGGTTTCTATCCATTCTATAACACAGAAGGGAATTCCATTTTCTTCCTTAGTTTGTACGTAGTTTAATGTTATGTTATATTTTTTATTGCATATCCCCCAAAAGATAATAGAATTTCTTCATGACTCATATTCGACCTCACCATGTACAAAAAGGTTCAGTTTCTCCTTTCACTAAAACCATTCCACTATTCAGTATAAGGTGGAGTGAGTTGATATAGAATCCTAGACTCCCGTAGAAGGTTGATGGACTCTTGGTTAAGATAACCACCACCTCTATCTGATCAAAAAAAATTATCTTTCTTCCAAGCATATTCTGTACCTCATTCTAGAATTCAATTAATTTTTCTAAGGACTCTAACATATTCTTTATTATGTATATATAGCCATATATACTCAAATAAATATTAAATTTAATGAGGTAAGAATATCAACCTCTATCATCTAATGGAAATGGTCCACACACATCTCTGTGCACAAATCCTCGAAGCGATGTGACCCTATAACTCTATCCTACAAAATGAAGCGATGTCATTTTATTGGGTAAAAAAGTATGGCATCTATCAAGAGGTTTTAGCTCAATAGAATCTAAATTAACATATTGGTGTATCATTGTCAAGTGCTTCTCAATTACATGTATGAGACAATGATTCTATTAGAGTGTGATGTATGAGTCATGTGGGTTTGTTTTGATATAGATTTCCAACACATGGTTTTCACTATTTAATACATAAAAACCATTATTTAAATTTTAAACACTATAACAGGCATTGTTCTAATAAAATAAACAACCCCTATTTACAAACTTGAAAATATATACTTTCATATCCAAACAAGATTCAAAAACTATATTCTTGGTAACACTAGGGTCATAATAACAGTTATATAAAACTGAAAGAATTATAGTTGTCAATGACTGATGGTAATATGCAATGGCCAATTTTGCCAGCCTCACACTATTGGCAGCTTGAAGATCAACCTCTCCTCTATAAATCATTCAAAATCTACATGGATTCAACATCTGTATATAGATTTGATACCTACAAGTTGTATCTAAAACCAAACTTGTTGAAATTGAAAGATTACACTAGATAATCAATGCACCTTTATAGTCCCCATGATTCTGAGTGCATTACTCTTCTAGTGGTCTAGCATACCCAATGAAAAACATACCTCCTCCCATTCCATTCCCTGCAAAGAAATCTTCCCTTCTATGTGGGATGATGCTCATGGGTTTAAGACCATTTATGATTCGTTGACCCCTTTTCCTTGTCCTTCCATTTCATATTCACCATAAGGATTGTGGGTTTATCAAGCCCCAAGTCCTTATCTACCAATGGATTTCTGTTCAGATGTTTTTATATAATATTCTCATTGTTTCTAATTTTTTATTTGACAATAATGTTAGAAATGGTCATGGGCAGTGATGATTGGTCGAGATCAGTATGCAACTCATATGGGAGCTTAGCCCCTAATATGTCTTGGTGTCCAATGTAGCCAACATTATTGACTACATGAGGCCCAATTGGCATAGTCTCTCCCAACATTGTCATATACCATGTGTTGGAGATCTCATATCTCTATTGTCTCACCTTCTCTTGATAGAGTTCCTTATATTGATACCTCATACTACATGTGTCCATGTATTCATGTTTTTCTAGGATCTCATTAGATTTGAAAGATATCATAATCAATTAAACATATGTGGAATCATCCATATGTTTCATATAGCTAGATATTTCCTCATCACTAGCCTCTTTCTAGGTGAAAATGGATCATGCTTTTCCATCACATACAATTTCTTATCACGATGAATAATTATCCGTACATACCTCTATCATTCCTGGAAATTAGTGCGGGTGAATAGGTTTTCCTTCTTGAGTATGGTTCACAATGATATGTTTGATGTCAATTTTCATGTCGTTTCTACAAATTAATATGAGAATATGATTATTACATTATCCGGATAATACTTAGAATAAATAAATAAATTAATACTTATTATTCTCCGTCTGTTTTATCAAAATCCAATAGCTCTCAACATTGAATTAAGAATATTCTATTTCCATAATATTCTATTTCCAAGGTTCTATATTTCCCTTCAAATTTATCCAACTAGGGTTTGAAAGCAACTTTATGGGTTTTAGGTAGGCATACCAAATTCAAACTACATTAACTCAAAGCTCCATGATCCACTGATTTGACTCCCCAATCATGAAATCCTTTTATTTTGTATTTCCTAAACCTTTTCCTGTTGGTCACATGAAGTAATATTATGGAAGTAAACCTTGGATGTGAACCAAGTCAATTCAACACAAAAAACATGAATTATAATTCTTCAATAATTGAAAGCACCCCATATAGTGTTGGTGAAAACATTGAACTATGGTTTGATTCTATCCAATATTAAGGGAGGCTATAACGACATATTATTTCATTGAGGTAATTTTTCATTATACATACATTTATATTATATTATCTTTATTATGTGATTTTTTATATTATGTGGGATATACTTATTTGATTAACCATGTCTATGATAATATTAATGCCTAAGATAGTCTTAATTTAGTTCAATTTTGTCTGCATGTCTAATTCATTAATTGCGTGATCATAACAACAAACCCACAATAAATTAGCCTTGAAACTAACAAAAATAAAATAAATTTTATGATCATTATAATTTTATGTTGGTTAGTTTATCTAGGAATTCAAAAACTAATAGAAGAACTCAGGTAGAAATACCTTGAACGTTTTGGGTTTCTTTTTACATCTTCCCACCTATTCAACTTTATATCACCTTTGATTTGGTTCACCATGGATCCTAACTCGAGACACCTGCACTATATTGATATCTCCTTTGATTACATATTCATTTATCTTACTCGTAGGTGAAGGGTAAAATGGAGTTTTACAAAAAATAAACATTGGTCATACATTCCCTACATATTAATGTAGAGAAGGCACACTTGCGAACCAAATTAATTTAAATAAATAAAATAAATGAAACCATTAACATACAATGTTCTTGGTCTAGCTCATGATCACCAATAAATGAAATGATATTTAAACATAAATAAATCAAGCATTCTGTTATTTAATTATTCCTGTTTATTATAAATCCTGCTCGAATCAATTAACTATCATTAATTAATAAATCCTTGGATCATAAAGCCTTTTTTTATATTCCGTGAGATTATCATCGATTATAATTATAACAAAAAGTAAATTCAATTAAAATTATATTTGTACAAAACATGCACCATGGAGGAAACCCATAGAATTCCCATTACTAACTACACAATGAGTAGAAATTGAAATTACACATATGCTAAATTGAACACATATATATAAAACACCTTTCATGTGTTGGTCCTATAATTAGGCCATCATTATGGTACACGTCTCAAGGTTTTTTATAATATAATAATAAATTATAATAAATATTCATAATTTAGATGAGTACAATGCTTGCAGTTCCGACTACATGACACACTCTTTTGTTTGCCATCCATCTGAAGTACACACTCGGGAACATGGCAGGTTGATGCACTTCAGAAATATTCAGAGTACACAACATGTTCAGTGGGACACATTCTGTGTAATTTCCACATTACAAGGTTTCCAGCATGGAAAGCCATGTATGAGGTACACGGTCCTACCCAAACCTGAAGGGACTACACCCCATGTTCAATGGGATATACAATGTGTAATATGGGATCCATGTGCCACCTATTCCTATAAAACACATATAGTCATAAAGACATTGATAGGATCCATTGACACAACCTCGTTTGTTAGACATGTCTGATGTATTGACCATATACTACACGGCGTGTACTGCCATATACATGTAATGTGTTGTGGTGTTGTACGACCCAAAATGATTGGCTCCTCTTGAGGAGATACTCGATTTTATTTTAATCAAAAACTAAAAAAACATTCTGTAAGGTTAATGACAATCAATAGGGGAGGAACATATCTCCATATTCATATATGCATAACTATAAAATTGAATTGAAACCACTATGTTATTAAATAATTAAATCATGATCAAAAAACAAAATAATTATAATCAATGATATGACTGCTCTGACACAACTTGTTGGTTCTAGGAATTTGCACAGGTGCATTGGTGGGTGTAGACAATGATTATTTATTCATTAACAATGATTAATCTGAGATCTGTCATGATAATAAAATGTTGGATCTTCTGAAAAGAAAAAAAATGAATGAAATGAAGGGTTTCCTGAAAAAATAGAGAGGATCATTATATGTTGGTTATAATTAATTTAATTAAATGTAAAAATTACCTTGATTAAATTCTTTCTCCATTGATGTTTATAGTTACAATCCAATGTGATCTGTCGTTGTGTCATAGAATAAAATTGTAGGATTCCTCCTATGGTGATCCACACATGCTCTATGTATCTTTGGAAATCAATGATGAGATATCTGGGTTCTAGTGTCGAAGGTCCTTCACTTGAGAAGTTCGCGTTCAATTACCTTGATCTAGTGAAGGAGGATATATCTCATATAGATTGAGAGTGTTCATGGAAGAAAAGAATTATCTCTCAGATTGAGATATTTCTGTAGATCTGTTATGCAGAACTCATAGAAATGTCTAGTCTAGTGAGAATTTTGTTGAGTCAATAAGGTTTTCCTTATGAATTTTCCATTCCTTCTTGTTTTGAAAATCACAAACTCCTTATCTTTAAGGAAAAAGGCTTTCTTAAGGAAAATCGCTTTTATAAGGAAAATTGCTTTTATAAGGAAAATTGCTTTTATAAGGAAAATTGCTTTTATAAGGAAATTTACTTTCTTAAGGAAAATCGCTTTTATAAGAAAAATTATCCTTATCATATTTTCACTCATATTTTTTCTTAAGTATGAGTTTCAGATTCATTTTCTCGGAGTCATTAAAACTTAGATATAAAAGCATTCTGTTTTAGGATTCAGTTCTGGACAAGAACTATAAGGAAGTTTCATTCCGAATTCCGGATATGAATTCTGACTAAGTTCTATTCCAGATTCAGGATACGAATTCTGAAGAAGAATTCTCATTACGAATTCTAATGAAGAAATCCCACTCCGAATTTCTCATTACGAATTCTGATGATGAATTCTCATTACGAATTCTGATGATGAATTCTCATTACGAATTCTGATGATGAATTCTCATTACGAATTCTGATGATTAATTCTCATTACGAATTCTGATGATGAATTCTCATTACGAATTCTGATGATGAATTCTCATTACGAATTCTGATGATGAATTCTCATTACGAATTCTGATGATAAATTCTCATTACGAATTCTGATGATGAATTCTCATTATGAATTCTGATGTCGAATTCTCATTACGATTTCTGATGAAAAATTCCTATTCCGAATTCCTATTCCAAATTCTCATTCCGAATTCACCTATTAAACAGAATCTGATTATCATTGTTTTATACACTCTGAATTTATTCACTCCGAACCATCACTCTGATGTTTCTATTCCGAACCTTTTTGTTAGAGTTTAAAACGATGTCTTACATTCTGTTACACTTGTTTTGTTATAAAACGATGTCTTCCATTTTGTTATAAACTAACCGTTGTCTAAGTGACACGTGTACAGGTCCCTCCGAACTTTAAGGAAAATATGACCGTTGGAGAGGAGTCGACCTTACCTATAAATAGGAGATCATTTGAAAGAGCTCCGTGCTGAAAGGCTGACAGATATTCTATTCATGTGATTACATGCTTGAAGTGATTTCTAGAGAGAGAGTTTCTTATTAACTCTCAAAGCTTCGTGTGATTCCGAATGTTGGTGATTATATTCGAGGGCTTCCGTGGATAGGAAGACAGAGGTGCCGACTACCTTAAAGATCGAGGGCTTTCTTGCTGAGAAAGACAGAGGTGCCGACTACCTTAAATATTGAGGGCTTTCTTGCTGAGAAAGACAGAGGTTGCCAACTACCTTGAAGTTGAGGGCTTACGGGGATAGCAAAACAAAGACACCGATCTTCGTATCAAGGGCTTACCCTGGTGTGGGTAAGACAGACTTGCTTGAAAGTATAAATCAAGGGACCTTTATCCAAGGTTGTTGGATACCCTTCTCTTTGGGTTAAAAGACTATTATCTTGTTACTAGTAGTTTTACTACTTGTTTTATTCCGCTGCATTTTGTATCTTAAGGAAAGTATAACTTTCTTATACTTCCTTACTTACTCTGATTAATTTAGATTCTATACGCTTTAAGGTAGAATCTCATATTGTAACTTTTGTTAAGTTTCAATTTCCAGAACCATATTTCCGGAACCTACTTTTGGAATCCCTTTCCAAGTTCAGTTCGGTGTTAGAGGTATTGTGAATTTACTTAGTTTAACTTTGTTAAACTTAGCCTTTCCTTTTCTTAAGGAAACTCTAGTTATTCATAACTAACTATAAAGGTTCCAAAGGAATTTTTAAAGTATACAATTCACCCCCCCTCTTGTATATTGAGCATCTCATATTATATTTCGATCCTACAATTGGTATCAGAGGTTGGAAACCTCTTACTCTATACCATTCTTACATTTGGTATCAGAGCCAAGGTTACTGAAATACTTGTACTCACATACAAGTTTTTTTTGCTCACTTTTCTATTCCGAACTTTCTCATTCCGGTTTATTCATTCCGAACTTTTGCCCATTCTGAACCTTGTTGATTCGATTCTAAGCTACTAACAAGTTTGTTTGCATAGCTATTTTTAGTATGGCAGGAATTAATGTTGGATCAATTGACAATCTGAATCCTACAAGGCCACCAATATTCGATGGTAATGATTATGAATACTGGAGAGATCGTATGAAGACTTTTGTTATCAATACTGGAGTAGACAACTTTGTGATGCTTACTGGTGATTATAAAATTCCTGACAAGGAAGTCAGAACCTTTACTAACCAGGAAAAGCAAGAATATCAACTCAACTATAAGGTACGCAATACTTTATTATGTTCAATGACTAGAAATATATATAGCCAAATTTCTTCTTGTGAAGCAGCTAATTTTATATGGAAGAAGTTAGAGGTTACACACTTTGGGACTTCTAAGGTGATTGAGACTAGAAGAGCTATGCTTAGAGCTGAATATCATGGCTTCAATTTTCCTTATGGAGAACCTATCTGTAATGTTCAACAATGATTTATGACTATCGTCAACAGTCTACAATCTATGGGAGAAAAAGGTTTAGATGATGAAGCTCTTGTGGACAAGATAATTGACATTATGCCCAATGAGTGGGAATCCAAGAGAACAGCTATAGATGAGAACAGGAAGGTTACTCAAATTACTCTTGATGAATTTTTTGGAACTCTTCTACAACATGAGACAAGAATGAAGAGAGATGCTGACAACATCAAGAAGAAGAAAGGAAATGGTACTGTTTCTTTTACTACAACTTCAAATCAAATGAAAGCTAAGACTCCTGAGAGAGTAACCAGATCCAAATCTAAGAAAGTCATTTTCCAATCCGAATCTAGTGAAAGTGAAGTTTCAGAAAATGAATTAGACAATCTTGCTCGGAGGATGAACAAGATAGCTGGACAGAGAAATTTTCAATCCAAGTATAAGAAGAAGGACAGGAAAGATAAGAAAGATGGAGAAGTTACTTGATATGAATGTAAAAGAGCTGGACATATTAGACCAGATTGCCCTATGCTCAAAAAGAAAGAATGAAAGGAAAGACATTCAGACAGGTACAGGAAGAAATATTACAAAGCTAAAGCTAAGAAAGTTCTGAAAGCTAATGACACCTGGAGTGCCAGTGGTGGTGACTCTTCAGATGAATCTTCTGAATATGAATCTTCAGGACAGAAGAATCTTGGTCTTATAGCCAGTTTACCTATTGATAATCATTGTCTTATGGCTAAGGTACGAAATGCTGAATCTTTGACCAATGTTTCCTTAAATCCTAATGATAGTAAGTATTATAACTCTTCTGATGAAGAATCATCTTCTGATGAGGAAAATACTTTACCTACTTATGAAGAAGTCTCTAGATTTGCAGAACTTCTTGAGATTGAGAATTCCAAACTCAACAAGAAACTTGATAAGGAAAACTCTAGGAATTCTATTCTTACTGATGAGATATCAGATCTTTCTAAAGATCTTGATAAGAAAAATGCTGATTTTGAAAGTATTTCAAAAAATCTTGAGGAAGTAAGTTCATAGAAGAATAATCTTTCTAAAGAGTTAGAAAAAGTAATTTCTAAGAAAAATGTTTTCGAGCCTAACTCTAGTTCCAAAACTAATGATTTTGAGGATAAAAACTTGGTTGTAAAACTCAAGTCCGAAATTTTTTCCTTAAAGAAGTGTTTATCATACTTTACCCATGGTAAATAAAATTTTGATAAGATGTATTCTCAAATACGACCTTTAAGAAATAAATCCGGATTTGCTTATACCCATGCAAAACCAGTTTTCAGTAACAATTATTTTGTTCCTCAAAGTGCCCCATTTTGCACTAAATGTCAATGTGGTGGTCACTGGGCAAAAAATTGTTCCTTAAACAAATCCCAATCCATAGGTTTTCATAAAGCTTACTTTTCTAAGAAAATGTGGTTCCAAAAATTTTATTGTCTGGAAATCTCGGATCCAAGCAAGTTTGGATTCCGAAAGTCTAACTTTGTTCTTAATTTCAGGAAAATAAAGAAAGTTCCAGCAACAATATTTGGTACATGGATAGTGGATGTTCCCGGCACATGACTGGTAACAAAAGATTTTTTGAAAAGATTATCAAAACTAAAGGAGATATTATTCTTCAATTTATCGGAACGCAAGATCAACTTGCTGATATTTTCACAAAATCTTTGCCTTCTGATAGATTTGAATATATTAAACAGAAGTTAGGAATGATAACCATAAGTTAATCTTTCTTAATTAACTTTATGTTGAAAAAAATCTCCTTACAGTAATAAACTCCTTTTCATAGGGGGAGTAAATTTTATTGTTTGTTTAACAAAGTTTTTCAAAAAAAAATTCAAACTTTTCGGAACGAAGATTTCCGGAATGAAAACTTCCGGAATGAAACTTTTCCAGAATGGATATTTTCGTACAGAATACATCTGGAATGAAAGTATTCGTATTGAAAATTTCCGGAATGGACAACTTTCGTACTGAGACTTTCATAACCAAATTTTCATACCAAGTTTTGTTTGTCATATTTACTTTTTCATATTATCTTTTTCGTATTGACTTTTTCGTATTGAGTTTTTCGTATTGAGTTTTTCCTATTTAGTTTTTCGTATTGAGTTTTTTTCGTAGTCATTTTTATATTACCCATTATGAACAACTTTCCTAAGCTAATCCGAAAGGTATGATTTTCTTACCGAAGTTTTCGTAATCATATTTTACTTGCTGGCAATTTCTAAAAGTTTGTTTTTGGTTTTTGGTTTTCTTAATTCTTTACTTTAATAAAAACCTCAAAAAGATCGGATTCAAGCTTTCAACCGTCAGATTTGATCTCAGATCATTCTAAACCGTTAGATCAACCGAGGAAGTTGAACCGTTATCCCATTGCCTATATAAAGGGGACCCTATTTTCTCGTCCCACATCGATTTCAAGCTTTTGCGTGCTGAAGCTATGACTCTCCGATTTAAGGCCGTTCCGAACCACAGTTTTCTCAGTTCCGAACTTCAGTCTTCTCAGTTCCGAACTTCTCAGAGGACTTCTAATCCAAATGTCTGCAGAGTTAGCTTCTCAAGAAATGTCTTCAACCAAGCCTATTTCTCAGTGGTTAGTCTACAGAGAGAGGTTAGTTCATCCGAATTTCTTCAGCAATTATGATTCTATTATTTCAAAGAATATCAAGGTGAATGGCTGGGAAGATGTTGTGGTATCAAAAACCAGCAACCAAGATGAAGTCTACTCTGACTTGCTTGTTGAGTTTTATGAGTCAGTTGCTTTCTTCGAGGAAGATAATAGAGAAAAATTTTCTTTCAAATCGTATGGCAATACATATAAGCTTTCTTACACCAAGGCTGCAAGCTTGGTAGGGCTAAGTTATGAAGGGGAAGCTGAGTTTATTTCCCACGTATTGCCAGACTCTTTGGGTAGCTTCAACAAGGAAAAGGCATTAGAAATTCTCGGATTGGATGATGACAAGGCTCCGAAAATAGCAAGTCTTTCTACAAACTTCCGGATTATGTAGTTATGGGTACAAGGCCTTATCGTACCGAGAAAAGGAGATAAGGATAGCCTGAGGAAGAGTGAGATATACATCTTAGATTTCTTGATAAATCTAAGAATGTTCAACTTGATGAAGCATATTCTTCTTAACATTGAAAATTTGAAGAAGGGGAATCTGAGAGGTCAGATCGTGATGTACCCGAAAATATTGTCAAAGCTCATAGTTCGGTGCCTTGAGTCCTTCATGGTAGCTTTTAGTTCCAAACCAAGGGTGTGCAAGATCATGCTTCTTAGTGATGCCACTCTTAAGAGAATGAATATAGACTTTGACAAGGAGTCAGGGAAGTTTATTGATCTACCTCCACAAGTAGAAGTGATTCCGAAAGTGGCTGATCCGGAATCATCCAAGCCGGTAAGGAAGAAGAAGCTGAAAGAAGTGGTAGTCGAAGCTGAGGAACCTAAGTCTAAGGAAGTCCACTCTGCACCTCCTAAGTCTAAGAAGAAGAAAACCTATACTGATGTGGTTGCAGCAAAGTGGAGAGCCGATAAAGAGAAGAGGAAGGAAGGAGATCCGCAGTTCGGATTGGATCCTGCAGAGGCTAATGCTCTGAAAGAAAAGGCTGTTGATGAGCTCGAGAAACAAGCAAAGGAGAAGAAACTGAAGAAGAAAATTTCTGAGGCTGAGGTAGCTCAGGCCTTGTTAATGTTCAACGAAATGGTTTCAGCAACCATTCCCGTTCCGAGAACTTTTTCTCTGGAAACTCTACCTGAGACTCCAGGAAGAAATCATGATGATCCAGAAGAGAATGTTGCTAAGAATGCTGAGGAAGAAGAACAAGTGGAACAGGTTGAAGAAGCTGCTGAAGGAAGTGGTGAGACAGGAGATGTGCTCAAACAAGTAGAAGAATATAAGGGAACCCCTTCGGAACACTTGTCGCTCCAAACATCTGAAGCTCAATCTTCAAATCTTGTTACTCCTGAATTGGAAGAAGAGAAAGGTGAAGAAAATGTTTCTTGTCTCAGAGAAGAAGAACATCTTTCACTTGATGCTGCTCAGAAGGAAAATGTAGAAGTTGCTGATGAGGAAGATTTGGTTGTTCAAGTGTCTGATAGCGAGAAGAAATCTCCGGAATAGGTTTCTATTCCGGAAAAAGATAAGGGGAAACAAATTTTTGCTGATACCCCGAGTTCAGAAAAGAGTATGAGGAAGGAAGCTGGTAGTTCTTTGAAGAGGAAGTTTAAGCTTATTGAAGAAGAAAATTCTCCTAGCAAGATTTCAGATTTGGAGTCATCATCGTTGGGGCATGATTTTGTTGTCCAGTCTTTGAAGAAGTTGGTGGGAACCATTCCAACCTTCTCCAGTATTGACTCTAGATGCCAGATGCTTCAACATGCGCTGAATCAGAAAACCAACTCCGTATCAATGGTAATGGATAAGTGTGTTGAGATTGAAGCTCAGTTCAAAACTTTCTTCGTTGGTTACGAAGCACATAAAAGATCTTGCAAGAGGATGACAAGCTGGTCTAAGAAAACTGTGGAAGAGATGAGGTTGCTGGATGAGTTTCTGGAAAATGTTAAGGATGCATTTCAAACTGAGGACAAGAAGTTTCATGAGATGACTGCATCATTCGATGAGAAATTGACAAAGGAAAAGAACATTCGGATTCAAGAAGTAAGAGATCTGAATGGAAAGCTCAACTCCATTAATCAATGTTGGAAATTTGAAAGGGATCATCGGATCGATTTTCTAGAAAGAATGAAAGCTCAGGAAGAGAAAATGAAAGCCCAAGAAGAAAAGTTGAAGGCTCAGGAAGAAGTAATTGAAGCCCAGTCAGCAAGAATAGTCGTCTTAGAGAAGCAAGCAGAGGAAGATCATAAGGACCTCAAGAAGATCAAGACTATTCCTAAGGGGCTAATGTCGAAGGAGAAAGAACTGAAATGACCAATCCGATCTTTTTGTTGTAATCTGTTTTTGATGCTGACATTTCAAATATAATGAGAATTGTGTTTGTTGTTTCGTTTGTACTAATTTTTCAGGTACTTTGTTAAGTTTTTCCATTCCCTCCAATTCTTTTTGAAAATCACAAAGGGGGAGAAGGAAAAGATCCTTAAGAAAAAGAGGAAATCTAATAAGTGCTTATCAAAGGGGGAGAAAGAAAAAATACCCAAGGAAAAAGAACTCTAATAAGAGTTTGTTTAAGGGGGAGTTTTTCTTAAAGAAACATCACTCCGGAAATATGAATACGATCCTTAGAGTTTCAAGGCCTAAGGGGGAGTTAGTCGTATTTATCTATATTCTTAAACCAAGGTAGATAAGCTTAATGTGTTTCTTTCATCTTAGAATAGCTTTTTCGTAAGGATGTTTGTGCTTTCCAAAAAGGGGGAGATTGTTGAGTCAATAAGGTTTTCCTTATGACTTTTCCATTCCTTCTTGTTTTGAAAATCACAAACACCTTATCTTTAAGGAAAAAGGCTTTCTTAAGGAAAATCTCTTTTATAAGGAAAATTGCTTTTATAAGGAAAATTGCTTTTATAAGGAAAATTGCTTTTATAAGGAAATTTGCTTTCTTAAGGAAAATCGATTTTATAAGAAAAATTATCCTTATCATATTTTCATTCATATTTTTTCTTAAGTATGAGTTTCGGATTCATTTTCTCGGAGTCATTAAAACTTAGATATAAAAGCATTCTGTTTTAGGATTCAGTTCTGGACAAGAACTATAAGGAAGTTTCATTCCGAATTCCGGATATGAATTCTGACTAAGTTCTATTCCAGATTCAGGATAAAAATTCTGAAGAAGAATTCTCATTACGAATTCTAATGAAGAAATCCCATTCTGAATTTCTCATTACGAATTCTGATGATGAATTCTCATTAGGAATTCTGATGATGAATTCTCATTACGAATTCTGATGATGAATTCTCATTACGAATTCTGATGATAAATTCTCATTACGAATTCTGATGATGAATTCTCATTACGAATTCTGATGATGAATTCTCATTACGAATTCTGAGGATGAATTCTCATTACGAATTCTGATGATAAATTCTCATTACGAATTCTGATGATGAATTCTCATTACGAATTCTGATGACGAATTCTCATTACGATTTCTGATGACGAATTCCTATTCCGAATTCCTATTCCGAATTCTCATTCCGAATTCACCTATTAAACAGAATCTGATTATCATTGTTTTATACACTCTGAATTTATTCACTCCGAACCATCACTCCGAAGTTTCTATTCCGAACCTTTTTGTTAGAGTTTAAAACGATGTCGTACTTTCAGTTACACTTGTTTTGTAATAAAACGATGTCATCCATTTTGTTATAAACTAATCGTTGTCTAAGTGACACGTGTACAGGTCCCTCCAAACTTTAAGGAAAATATGACCGTTGGAGAGGAGTCGACCTTACCTATAAATAGGAGCTCATTTGAAAGAGCTCGGTGCTGAAAGGCTGACAGATCTTCTATTCATGTGATTACATGCTTGAAGTGATTTCTAGAGAGAGTCTCTTATTAACTCTCAAAGCTTCGTGCGATTCCGAATGTTGGTGATTACATTCGAGGGCTTCCGGGGATAGGAAGACAGAGGTGCCGACTACATTAAAGATCGAGGGCTTTCTTGCTGAGAAAGACAGAGGTGCCGACTCCCTTAAAGATCGAGGGATTTCTTGCTGAGAAAGACAGAGGTTGCCAACTACCTTGAAGTTGAGGGCTTGCGGGGATAGCAAGACAGAGACACCGATCTTCGTATCGAGGGTTTACCCTGGTGTGGGTAAGACAGACTTGCTTGAAAGTATAAATCAAGGGACCTTTATCCAAGGTTGTTGGATAACCTTCTCTTTGGGTTAAAAGACTATTATCTTGTTACTAGTAGTTTTACTACTTGTTTTATTCCGATTCATTTTGTATCTTAAGGAAAGTATAACTTTCTTATACTTCCTTACTTACTCTGGTTAATTTAGATTCTATACGCTTTATAGGTAGAATCTCATATTGTAACTTTTGTTAAGTTTCAATTTCCGGAACCATATTTCCGGAACCTACTTTTGGAATCCCTTTCCAAGTTCAGTTCGGTGTTAGAGGTATTGTGAATTTACTAAGTTTAACTTTGTTAAACTTAGCCTTTCCTTTTCTTAAGGAAACTCTATTTATTCATAACTAACTTTAAAGGTTCCAAAGGAATTTTTAAAGTATACAATTCACCCCCCCCTCTTGTATATTGAGCATCTAATATTATATTTCGATCCTACAAATTATATAATTGGGATATTAATTACTGAGTATAATAAAATGAATTAATTACATGAATATATTTATTCATTAAATTTTATTCCAACTAATACCTCATTTCTAATAATACCAATTTACTATTATAATTACTTGAAATGCACCCAACGAATGACACTTAATTTTATTTAATGAAATATATCATTTTATTTCTCACAAATACCTAGAAAACTACATGACATGTATGTTTATATACACAACATTTACTTTTTTCAATTTTCTTTGTTTCCACCTCTATATTTTTAGACGTTGATTAATGTCTATTTATTTACCACATAAATATCACTACATTACTATCTAATAAATATATTATTTCACCAACAATATATTATATCAAATAACTAGTGTCGAAATAAATGTGATTAAGAATCCTTGAATTATTATGAAACCAAAATCGTAAATAATATTTATTCAACATGTTAATTAATATTAAACTATGATAATTCGATACACATAATGGTTGAAACTATATTCCTTTTTCTCTATAGTATTAGGTGTAACCTGCCTAAAGTCAAATTTTAGTGTCATGAAACTTGCCTAGGAACCCATAGAGAATGATGTTAACGCTGAAATGTTGTGTCACCTTATATGAACATGTATCGTGTAAGGTAACCCCTTTGAATAGATACCCCAAATCAAGTAGGATGTATGTTAGTTCTATCATCCCATGTGCTCGATTATTATTTCATTGTCTTTTCAAAATCGAACATTCTCATTCCTCGCCACTGGGATGGATTTAGTTAGGCTATATCAATTCCATCAAAGGGAATGAAATTTCTACTTTTGTTATGGAACATAAGAGACAAATCATTTCTCACATTATCTATTAATGCAATATTACATGTGACACACCCAACATATCCTATCACAATACAAATAGTGTCTCATCCAAATTATCATCAATACATCTATGTGTGTGGCTTGTAATACCCATTAATAATAATATTAATGTTTAAGGACCAATACACACATCTATAGATAGGAACATCCAATGACTCTATGAAATGTGGATTTCCTGCTTGTGGGACTCATTCAAATAATATTCTCCTGGATATTACCAAGGGCACACACCATGAGAAGGTTCCCCAAAGTTTCTTAAGTCTTCTTTCCTAATGGCCTGTATTATTTGTGTCCCTCAAATATTCTCATAATATAATTGAACATATATATTATAATAGTGTTATGGAACTTCCATGATCTCATCATATTAGGGATCTACTATGACCCTTTAATGAAACAATTATCCTTATTACATTATCACATGCATAGTCACGCAGAAGAACAATGAAGATGTGACAATTTATTTATTAATGAATATAGTAAAATGTAGTTGGTTCTATTTCAATAAATATAATAGACTCCCACTAGGACTAAATATACCCTTTAACAACCATTAACCTACTAACTCGCACATGATATCAATTCTTCTGTTGAGATATGCCTCTAGTCATGGGGGCTTCCATGTTCTCTTTTGTGGACACTCTTCCAACTACAAATTCACCCCTTTGATAGAAATACCTCAAGAGGTGATACTTCTAGAGTATGTTCTTTGTTAATTGGTGTAAACATGGTCCTTTTACAAGATCCTCCAATGAATCATTATCACAATACAATTGGATAGGAGCTTTAGTGGTAGGCACCACATCAGGCTCCTGGAAAAAGTTCCAAATCTAGACAAATTCATTAGATGTAGAAGAAGCCGCAATATATTCGGACTCCATTATAGAATCAATGAAATCATGTTTCATTGAACACTTCCAGATCACAACACTTCCTTTCATATAGAAAACATATTCAGACTGCGACTTCATATCGTTTGGATCGATCTGAAAACCAGAATCAGCATGCCCTCTAATGACAAGCTACTCATCTCTTCCATAAACCAATAACATATTCTAAATTCATCTTAAATACGTAAGGATATTCTTAACAGCATTATAATGTTGTTCTCCATGAATTTATTGATATCTTCCTACATTTCTCAGTGCATATACAACATCAACACCGGTAAATAACATGGAATACATGATGGATCATATAACTGAAATGTATGGAATCTTACTCATTATAACATTATCCTATTTAGTTCAAGGACACATTGACATAGAAATATGTAGGCCATGTGACACTAGAACCCGTCCCTCGTGGATTATTCCATACTAAATCTCTTTTATATCCAGTCAATGTTTGTACGCTGACTTAGCCTCGGTAGACTATTGGATCTACCATGAATGATCTTGATCCCTAAAATGTAGGCATCCCCACCGAAGTCCTTCAAGGATAAACACTTGTTCCACCAGTCATTATATTACTATAATACAGGTACATCATTTCTAATAAGTAATATGTCGTCAACATATACTAATAGGTTAACCACTTCATTCCCATTAAACTGCTTATAAACACATTGATCACATTCATTCTTAATGAAACCAAATTTCATTATGGATTCATAAAATCTAATTATTCATGAATGGGATGCTTTATTTAATCCATAAATGTATTTCTACAACTTTAAAACCCATTTTTCTTCACATGGTGTGACAAACCCTTCTGGTTGTGTCTGGGAGTCATCTTCCTAAAGGTTCCCATTAAGGAATGTTGTTTTGACATACATCGACCAAATCTCATAGTCATGGTAAGAAACAATCGAATGTATAATTCATTATTATTTAAAAATGTAAACTAGTGATATGGTTTCATTATAGTCAATTAATTGATGTTGTTTGAATCCTTTAGCCTCTAGCCTTTCTCTATAGGTTCTAACTTGACAATACATGCCTATCTTTCTCTTGAAAATGCTTTTGCATCCAACAACCATTACATCAACTGGATCATCGACCAAATCCCAGACTTAGTTCTGATACATTTAATCAATCTAATAATTCTTAACTTCTTTCCAGATTGTAGTTTCGTAGCTTTCTACTACATCTATATAGGACATAGTTTCATCATTTTCTGTCAATAATTATTCACCATACTTGGTGACTAGGAAACCAAATCTCTTTGGTTCTATATCCTATCATGACCGCATATGAAGTACATGTGATTTTAGAACCTCTTCTATAGGGATGTGTGGAACTTGTTCCTATAGAAAGACCTATGTACTTGAGCATCAACTACATTGAAGTCAATTTTTTGTACCACATATCTTTTCGAGGATTTCCTCCCTCTCAAAAATTCCGACTTATATGGAGATAATCACTTTCATGTTTAAATGGTTATATATGTAATATCCTTTAATTTCCATGGAATATCATATAATGATACACCTCGTGCCCTGGGGTTCTAGTTTTTTGCCTGCGAAAGCCTTATCAAATGCCTCACATTCCTATACACATGTGTACGAAAAAACGAGTTTCCATGTATTCCCTAACTTGAAGGGAATTCATTTTGTCAGCTTACTAGGTACTCGTTTTAATGTGTTTATCGATGTTTGTAATGAATATCCCCAAAATAATAATGGAAGATCTATATGAATCAACTTCGACCTCACCATGTCCAACAAGGGGAGATTTCTCCTTTTACTAACACCATTCGACTATGGTGTATACATAGGTGTGAGTTGAGATAGAATCCTAGACTCCCGTAAAAGGTCGATGAACTCATGGTTATGAATTTCTCCACCTCAATTCAATCGATGCTTCTTTATATTCTTACCAATATTATTCTCTACTTAATTCTTGAATTCCATAAATTTCTTTAAGGACTTTGACTTATACCTCACTATGTATACATATCCATATCGACTTAAATAAACTACAAAGGTAATGAAGCACAAATATCCACCACTAGATTCTACTGGAAATTGTCCACACACATCATTGTGCACAAATCCTAGAAGCTCTATGGACCTTTAACCTAATCCATGAAAGTATGCTTGGCCATTTTACCTTGTAAACAAGAGTTACATCTATCACGTCGTTTTAGTGCAATGGAGTCTAAATAAACATCCTAGCATATCTTGGTTAAGAGCTCCATGTTTACATGACAGAGACAGTGATGCCACAAATGGGTGATGTATGAGTGATGTGAGTTTGTTTTGTCATTTATTTCCAAAACTTAGTTTTTTTTAATTTAATACATACAAACAATTATTTAAATGTTCCATACAAAAACATACATTGTTCTTATAAAATAAACATCCCTTATTTACAACCTTGAAAATAAATCCATCCACATCCAAACAAGATACCAAAATTTTGTTCTTGGTAACACTAGGAAAATAATAATAGTTATGTTAAATCAAAATAATTCATGCTGGAAATTTGAGATTGGAGTCTCCAATTGCCAATATGGCCAGCATTGCACCATTGACAGCTCAAAGGTCCCCCTCTCCTCTGGAAATATTTCTAAATCTAATTTGTTCATGCATTTTAATACAGATGTGAACCACACAAGATGTATCTAATACCCAATGTCTAGAAATGGAAACATTACACTTGATACTGAATGCACATTTAGCATCCCCATACATATGGGTGCAGTTCCTCTTCTGGGGGTCTGACATTAAAAATAAAAACATAACTCCTCCCATTCCTTTCCTAGCCTCTAGATATTCCCCTTCTTGGTGGGATGGTTCATAGGGGATTCAGACTGTTTATGATTCTTTAAACCCTTTTCCTTGTCCTTCCTTATCATATTCATGATATGTACTATGGGTTTTTCATGAACAATTTTCTTATTGACCTGGAAAATTAATGTCAGATGTTTTGATAGACTCATCATATTTTTTATCATGTGTTAGTTGGAAATAATGCTAGAGATGGTCTTGGTCAGTGATGATAGGATGAAATCTAAACCCAACACATCTGGAAACATAATAGCTAAGACATCTAGGCATCAAATGTATCCAAGAAGCATGACTACATGAGGCCCAGCTAGAGAAGACTCTCCATGATTAGTTAAAAACCAAGAATTGGAGATCTCATATCTCTCTTGTCTCACATTCTCCTAATAGAGATCTGTAAGGTGAGACATCCTGTTATATGCATCCATGTTGTCATGTTGCTTTAAGATCACATTATACATGGTCGATAGCATGAAACATTAGACATAAATGGAATCATCCATATGATTCATATAGAGAGATGGTTCCTCAACACTATACTCTTTTCCAAGCGCAACTAGAATAGTCTCTTCTAGAACAAACAATTTCATCTCAAGCAGAATGATGATGCATAAACTTCTCTATCATTCATGGAAATTGGTTATAGTGAGAAGGTTTCCCTTCTTGAGTGTGGTTTTAAATTATATATTTGAAGTCATTTTATATTTCATTTTGGCAAATTAATATGATCAATGATTAAGAACAGTACCATGATAATTCTAAGACAAATAAATAAATTAATACTTATTAGATTCCAATTATTTTATTGAAATCTAATATCCCTCATCATTGAATTAAAAATATTATTATTCATTACTAATATAGGGGAAAGGATACATATTTCCCTTCTAATGAGCCCAAAATGGCTTGGTCAAGAAAATTGAAGGGTTATCGGTAGGTATTCCAAATGGTAACTACATTTACTCACAGCTCCTTCATCCACTATGTGGACTCCCCAATCCTGAAATCCTATTATTCTGGATTTCATCAATCTTTGCCTCTTGGTCACACCATGTCATGCTACGGAATTCAACCCTTTATCTGAACCAATTCAAGTCAACCAAAAACCCTTAATTAGAATTCCACGATAATTGAAATCACCCCAACTAGGATTGGTCAACAAATTTAAAATATGGTTTGATTCTGACCCAGATTATGGAAGTTGATTTAGACATAATATTTCATTAAAGAATTTTATCCTTATACATAATTTTCCATTTTATTATCATATATACATTTTTGTTTATATTATGTGGAATATACTTAAGTGACTAACCATGTATAATATAATAATTATGCATAAGCTGGTCTTGTTTTTGTTCCATCTTGCATTGTTGTTTAATTCATTAATTTTATGATCATGAAAGAAACACCCACAATAAATAAACCATGAAACTAATAGAAATAAGAAGAATTTTATTATCATGAGCTTCTTCTATTGATTATTTTATCTTGAGTTGTATAAAATAACCCAAGGCTATGGGGATAAACACCTTGAACCTGTTGTGTTTTGGTTTCTTACATTCCAGATGTTCACCTTTGTATCTCATTGGATTGGTTTCAACTTGACACTTAACATGAGCCACCTTTACTATCATGGGAGATCTATTAATTACATATGCTTTTATCTCAATCATATGTGTTGGGTAAAATTTGGTTTTACATTAAAGAAACCATGGGCCTGCGGGCCCTATATATTAATGAGGGGAAGCCTCGCAGGCCAAAAAAATTAATTTTTATTAATTAATTAAATGAAACCATTCACATACAAAGGTCTTGGTCAAGCTCATGATCATCCCTACATGAAAAGATATTTACAAACAAATAAAACTATATTTCAATTTATAAATCATTCTTGATTAATACTAATCATGCATGAATCATGTAATTATCTTTAATTAATCAATCCTTTTATCATAAGCCTCCTTTTTTGATTTTCCATTAGATTTCCATACATCATAATTTTAAAAAAGTAAATTCATTTAAAATTATCATTGTACATAACATGTACCTTGGAGGAAACCCATTTAATTATTATTCATAACTACCCAACGAGTTGAAATTAACCTTACACAGATGTAAATTTTAACACAGATATATGCAACACCTATCAATTGTGGGGACCCAGCTTTAGGCCTACACTATGGTACACATCATAATGTTTTATATATTATAATAAAAAAATTTACTAAATTTTCATAATTTTGATGAGTACACGGCTTGTAGTTTTGACTACACAGTGTGTATATTTTTTCACCATCCATCCAAATTACTTCACTTCAGACATGGCTTGTGGATGTACTTTGGAAATCGACAGAGTACACGGTGAGTTCTGTGGGACCCACAACATGTAGTATTCTTGCTACACAGTTTCTAGATGGGAAATCCATTAACGTCGTACACAGTTCTACCGAAACTCAAAGGGACTACATGTCGTGTTCAATGGGCCACACAAGAGGTAATCCAAAAACTGTGAGCCACCTGCTCTAGGTTAACACATAGAGTCATAAAGACATAAATAGGATCCATTTATATAGCCTGGTTTGGCGGACCAATCTGAAGCACTAAACCTATACTACATGGCATGTACTACTAAACACATGTCATGTGTTCTAGAGTTGTATGGCCAAGAACATTTGGCACATCTAGATAAGATCCTTTATTTTATTTTATAAAAATTTAAATGAAAAAATCATTTAAGTAAGTAGAATGACAAACAAGATAGGAGGAAGAGATCTTGAGATTAAGATTTACAGAATGATTAACATGAATTGAATCAACTGAATTATAAAATTCGTAAATCATCAACGAAAAGATAAATAATTATAATCAATGATATGATTTCTCTGATACCACTTGCAGGTTATGGGCGCAATGTATGTGCAATGGTGGGTATACCAAAAGTTAATTTTCTCATTAACAAGGACTAATTTGAGTTCCGTCATACTAATAAAATGTTTGATATTCAGAATAGAACAAATAATAAATGAAAGTAATGGAGTCAAAAAACCATAGAGGGGATCATCATATGTTGGTTATTATTATTTAAATTAATTGTTAATAATTACCTTGATGTAATTATCTCACTATTGATGTTTTCAGTCAGGATCTGATGTGATCTATCATTGATTTATAGAATTAATGTATATCATTCATCTAGCAGTGTTCCACATGTGCTCCACATAACATTAGACCTCACCAAAGGGATCTTCATGTGCTATCACGGAAGTGTCTTCGCATGAAATGTTCACCATCGATCGCCTTGATCCAGTGGAGGGGGATCTCTCTTTCGTAGCATGGGAGCATTATGGGATGCAAATAATTCTCTCTTACCATGAAATAATTCTATAGACATGTAATTCACAACCCATAAAAATGGATAGGCTAATGAGAATTATGTAGTTGGGATTATAATTACTTAGAACAATAAGATGATTAAAATTCTTAAAAGCATTTATTCGTCGCATTTAATTCTTAGTAATACCCCATGTCTAATAATAACAATTGATTATTATTATTACTTGACATGAACCTATTGAATTACACCTAATATAGTTTAATGAAGTAAATAATATTTTTTCCCAAAAATTCCCAAAAAAACACCATGGGGTGTATATTAATATACATTGTGGGTACTTTTTCCATTTTCATTTTTTAATCCATCATATTTATTAGACCTTGAATAATGGATATTTGTTTCTCAAAAAATATCACTACATTTATCACTAATATATATATTGTTTCCCCAAAAAAATTCATATAAATAACCAGTATTGAAATAAATGAGATCAGGCATCCTTGAAGAATAATTAAACCAAAATTGTGAATAATATATATTAAACTAGTTAAATTAATATTTAAATGAGATTCTTAGATACACATTGTTTGTATCCCTCTAGGCCTCTTTTTCAGTGGCATTAGGCAGAGCCTGTCTGATGTCAATGGTTAGAATCATGAAAAATTCCTAGGCACCCTTAGAGAATGAATTTAATGTTGTAATGATGTGTCACATCCTATAAACTCTTCCCATGTAATGCAATTCCTTTGCCTTAATATCCTGAATCCAGTCTATTTTATTTTAGTGCCATCAACCCATGTGCTTGCTTATTCATTCATTGACTTTTTGGGATTGAACATTCTGATTCCTTGCCATGGCCATGAATTTATTTAGTTTATATCAATTCTATAAAAGGGCTGAATAAATATACTTTTTAATGAAATAGAAGGGACATTTACTTTTTCACATAATCTATTAATGTAGTATTACAAATGATGCACCCAACATATACTACCTAACTGTGAACAATTTTTTGTCATGGTTTTCATCCATACATCTAAGTGTACGAGTTGTAATAAACATTAATGGAAATCATAATGTTTAAAGACCAATACACAGCTATTCTGATAGGAACATCGAATGAGACTATGAAATGCGGATTTCATACTGGCGGGTCTCCTACTCATAATAACCTCTACGATATTACCATGGGTGCACATCAGGATAAGGTGCCTCAATGTTTTAGAAGTACTCACCCCAAATTGCCTATATTATTTGTGTCCATCAAATATGATCATCCGGACATAGAACATATATTCAAGAATAGTGTCATGGAACTTTTAGGTTCTCATCATAGCTAGGATCCATTATGAAAATTCAATGAAACTGCTATCCTAAGGAAATTATCACATGCATTGTCACACAGAAGAACAATCAAGACATGATATGGTATTTACTAATGAATAAATTACAAATAAGTTGGTTCTTGACCACGAAAACCTAAATTATGAACTTTTAATAATTATGTTAGGACTCATGTTTATGACCGTTTATATGAATTTTATGTTCTACCAATTTTATGCTCATGTTATTATTAATATATTTTATTGTTATTATTACATTTCACTCAATATTACCCATAAAAAAAACTTGAACTCGCCCTTTCATATGTTTCCATTCCTTAGGTTATATGTAAAGGTTTTATGTATGGTATGTTTGTGAATTATTATAATGTGGAATAACATTATTGTATATATTGATGTCCTTACAACAAAATAGAAAATTTTGTGTCTATTTTACAAAGAAACTAAACTATTTTACTCCCCAAGAATGTTTTTCTGTAATGTATAAATATTTATAAAACAATATGTATTATACAATTACGAAAATCCTGGGTCACAATAGTTTTTATCAAAGTAAATGGAATAAATTAGATACATGGGAACTATCAAGCGTGAGATTTGGGAAAATTTTGGTTCCTAGCCAAGGGCTTCTTGGATAATGAGATACAATTAGGGATCACCATGTGTCCCATCTAAGAGGTGTAACCACCCATGTAGTTCCTTAATATGTACCAATTACAGTCCAATGGAAATAATTCCATACCATAATTGTTCGTATTAGAGGAATGTTATTGATAACCTTTAAAAATAGGATAATATATATTTTGTGTGATCTAAAGGAATATTTATAAGGATATGTCTACGAATGTATATACAAATATGTATGAGGAAGAGTCCAAGTATTAAAAATTTCTAACATTTTAAATAATGATAGAAAATTTATTTTCCATGAAATTAAATCCTTGTTCGGACACGACATGTGGATGTGGATCATGAATAGAGGCACCCAGGGGTAATAAATATGAATATGGTTCACTAGGATGGGGTAATGTGTCACCAGATGCATGGAAATGCGGTTAATTTCTCAATTTGTTTCACACACCTAGAAGACGTAATTTGGGCATTCAAAATTTCCATAAGAACCATCATGAAGGATTAAAAATATAATGAAAATTGATGACCTTGTATGAACAAAAAAATTAATATATTTAAATGAATGTCTAATGATTTAGACATCATATTAATGGTTTTTGATACTATCATGTTTTCTATTACTATAATCATTGATGAAACTATGATTTTTTGGTATAGTTTATTGCATGAGCATGATGGAACTAGGATTATATTGAATGGTAAAATAAATTTACTAAATAGTTTTCAAATGGGGGTAACTAATTGAGTAATGGATATTATGATTATTCAAAATTATTTATCATAGAACAAGATTTATAAAATTCAACATAACCATATATTAGAGTTAGTTTTGAATATTAGGGTAAAATTCAACTTAGTGTTCAGGAAGTGGTGACCATAGGGGAAATGACTCAGTTTCTTGTATCTTTAGAATGTGGAATGATGTTATTAAATGATCATCTCTAAGGAATGATCACATTATTTCAATGTTAAAAATATGGACACAATGGAAGTATCTAAAAAGGAAAAAATGAAACATTTGGTTAAGACAATGGATGATAATAATGGTCTTCTAATGGTATCATCTATTATTGAATTCATTTATGTTGTAAGTATGTGTATTATGTAAATCCATGTCCTTAGAGGAATGTTCATTAATATAATTATTAATGTTTTATAATTATGGATTATTTTTATTATAATGAAGAGAATATAAATGATAAATGAAAGTCAATAACTGTTAATAAATAAGATGAAAAATTTCTAATTAATAACTTTATAAATTAGTGGTATGATTAAATTTATTATGTATTGTAATTCAATAACTCTATTATTTTAACCATAAATCATATAAGGATTGTTCATTTTATGTCATTATTTAATTATAATAAATAATATATTCAACAATACTAATGAACTAGTAGCATTATTTAATGTGAAAGATATTTTTTATAATAAAAACCTGATTAATAGAATATAACCCTTAATATGTTATAGAGAATATGAAAATGGTGTTTAGATTGGATAAAGAGACAATTGATATGGATAATTTAAATTGGATGGTATTTATTACCTCAAAACTGATAATAAATTTCTTATCAATGTGGTTTTTGTTATTGTTGATAGATTTAACAACTTTATTGGAATTATGGAATATGGAAATTAGATGATTCTTTTAATTTATATAATGATGAATAAAGCATGTTTTCGTTGAAATTTTATGGTAATTTAGGTTATTACCATTAATTAATAGAATAAATGATAAATATATTGACATTTTTTCTTTGTCATAATTTTGTGGTACATCATATTTATTAGGGGATTAATAATAATATGACCTTGTAAATATAGGTTACTTCTTAAAAGGTTTTATAGTTTAATATTTTTGATGGGTTATAGGGTTATACATTTATGGAATTATTTATGCTGATAATTGGATTTTTATTTATATATTGATGTATTACATCACCATATGAATATTTATCAATATTGGATAAACCGTGTTAATCTATTTTCAATCTAGAGATATATAGAATGAATTATCATTATTTTATGGATTTTATATAATAATTCATACTTGAAATAAATTCATCTCTTGGATTAATACTTTATGTATAAATTGAGTAGGGAACAACAATATGATTAAATTTTTATATGAAATAAAATATATGAATTTAGTAAATTTTTAAATGCTTTCAGACTAAATAGAAAATGATTTCCCAAAATTTAAGATTGGTATATTGAAAAAAAATGTATCCTTCTATCACCATTTTTAAAGATATCAATTTATTTTTTCACCACTCTTTGGGTTACGGTTTTCTGTCCATTAACCACATATGGAACACCCACATTCTTATGATCAATTATCTCTATAACTCTCTATAACTATTCACGATAATCTTTCTTTTCCATATCTTTACTCCTCGTCCATGTTATCCTATTTGGGAACCAAGTATGTTGTATTAAATATGATTTTACCACCCCCATTTCCCTTTTCCAATATTATTTTTTATTAATGCTTTTATGATGTTTTTTTATATAAAATGATTTTGAAATGATAATATTTGAAAGGAAAGATGACTTTTGAGGGGTAAATTCATATTTAGGGGTTATAATGTAGCACCACAATAAATATATCTTTTCAGATTAATTTAATAATTTAATTATTTTTCATTACACTCCCACTGATTTTAGCATTTATTAAACTCATCACCATGATTATCTTTCGTTAGTTGAAACACTTAGTTTTAAAGAAATGTTACATAATATTAAACATTTATTATGATAGTTGTACCATATCTATTATATTGGCGGGATTGAATAAAATTAAATAAATTATGAAAATATATGTTTTAGAAAACAATATAATATAAGTTATTTTATTCTAATTCGTTCAAAATGAAACTATAAGCATTTTCAAAATAATGGGATTATTTCCAAAAAAACTATTTTTATCCAAAAAACATTATTCCCCAATTAACTATGAATATAAATTTTGGTGGATTATATTAAATATATTTATATAGAATATATTCAACTATCTTTTTGAAATTCAACTTATATGTGTTATAGATTTTATTTAAGAAGAAATCAAATTTTATTCTTAAAAACTGTATTTTTCTAATAAATAGTTTTGTAACATTTCTGAAATTATAAAAAAATCACAGAAAATATTTAAAATTGTATTTGTTAGTTTTTTTTAAAAAATTATTCATAATTAAATTAGTTTTATCTTTTTATAATTTTCTAAAAATAGTATGTTTTTGGAGAATAATGAAAAATACTGAATTTTAATTGATTAGTATTATTCATTTAAATTATTTAAAATAAAATTTATATTTTTAATAAATTTTAATGTGAAATTAATTATATTATATATATATTAATAAAATATAGATAGTTTTTCAAAAATCATATTAAAATTTTATAAAAATATTTGTATACTTTTGTACAATTTCTCTTTCAAAAACACGCTTTTTTCGTGTCTACATTTTTATTTTTTAATTATAATATTCCCCCCATAAGAATGTAATTTTGAAAAATAGATTCTATTTTTGAAATGAAAATAATTTATATTATTTATTAATGTAATATTTATTTTATTATTCAAAATAAATAGTGAAAACTGTATAGGTTAATCGTCAAGGTTATGATAAAAATTAGTTTACATGGGGTAAAAAATATATATAAGGGATGAAATGATTAAAAAATAATATGAATCATATTTTATATCCATATATAGAAATTATAATTTCTATGCCTGATAATAATCCATTTAATATTTTTTAAATTGATAAAAACATGTGTTCAACATTTTCTTTAAAAAAATTAACAATTGTGGTACTCACTTGACTAATAAAATTCCACCACCTATACTCTCTTATTAAAACCATAAAACCAATTTTGTTGGGAAAATACAATAAAATAAAATAAAATCCATAATATCATCATATATTCCTTATTTTGGGAATATATCAATCATGTGAATCATTTTCCACAAACATAAAAAGGATACCCAAAGAAGAGGTAGCATTTGAAAATTAGAGTTTTTATTTTATTTCATCCACCTCCAAATTTAAATAGTATCCAAACATGAAGATATTAATAAATCAGTATATTTCATATGCACATTTGTTTTTATGTTTTTTAATGACCCAAAACAATCCCATCTTCGATAATATCAAGTATTAATAATTGTTCATGTATACAGAGGACTACCACCTAGCAAACAGATGCAATTTATTTTTTATTATAACCAATCACGGTTGGGTATGATGATGGATATGAAATATATTTATTAAATTTGTTACATAATTATACATTTGTATTCTTTATACCGTATATTAATTTTTTTAATATCCATTCCATATGCTATAAATTCATCATCATTAATTTATACATTTGACTATCACCTCTTGAAGCAATGTGAATAATTTTATATAATGCTCAACAAGGATGATAATATGTATAAATTAATTAATATTATATGATATAAGATAAATAATTATGATATTAATAATGCATTTATTTTTCATAAAATATTTATATTTCATTTTTTTCATAATATTTCAATAAATGAAAGATGATAATGTTATCTGTGTACGTTTAGACTACATCCTTCACAATGTGATGGGACTCTCATTTCATCACCACACTCCATAGATGATTGAATAAGTATATTTAACAAATATATATGTTATTTTTTATATTATTATCATTATGGAAATATGAGATATTACCTTCCAATTTTCAATATTTATCAATGATCAATAAAAACATTGTCACTTGTATGTATAACCAAATATCTTGATTTTATTTAAATATTGATTCCATTTACAAAATAAAAGGATCAATTATTGAAATAAATTATAATATGACACTAAAAGGGGGAATACTATTAGGATAATTTTCAAAATGATGATACAATCCTTAAAAAAGTTAATATAACCAACTGATGTTAGTGTTGACTCTTTTGTAGGATTGTCAATCCACCACAAAATAATCCTATTAGAATGAATGATTAATAATAACATTGGTTCTAGAAATAAGTTGAAATAATTCCATCCATTTATCCATGTTATTCGATAAGAGATGTACCACTCAATTGTGAATATCATGGACAATGAAATTGGGTTCACATTCATGAAAAATTTTATTCCATACTTTTTTATTTCAAGGGAGACTGAGTTAGTGATGTTATGAATTTAGGCCTACAGATATGAAACTATACCAAATGTTCGAAAAATGAATTCATGAATCTATCCATTAGGATACTGATAAATAGACCCATAACATGCGTGGTAAGACATTAAATTTTTTTCAATCATTAAAATTATCATTTATCTATCCCAGAAGTGGGAGTTTCGTGAGGTCTTTGACGGATCCAAAATGAGGATTATAATTACCATGTATTCCTCATCAAAATAGTATAATGTAGTCATGAATCAAATTATGGAAGTGGAATAAAATTAGTGTGTCATATTATTTGATTGAAAAAATAATGTTGACACGTGCAGAAAGTAGATTGAAATATTTAATATTATGAATTTGATAATTATAGTAATACATGGAAATTTGATGAATTCAAGTCGCTGCAGAAATGAGTATATAAATGAGTTTAGGTGAAAGTGATGCCTCTATATAGTCCTAGAGCTAGGAATATATAGAGTCATGCTCTGGGATTTTGAGTTCCAAAATATCATAAAATTCATTCCATAGGGAATCATTGGTGCCTCCAAAGGGAATGATACAAGTAAAATTATCTATTTATTATTTAAATAGATAGCACATAGGGCATAAATGAACACCAAAATCTTTTAAATAATACCCAATAGAGATCCTAATATGGTAATGTATCTGGAAAAGTGTGAAGTGACATGGTATGATCCATTTCTTGAAGAAACATCTCAAACAGATGATTTTATAATTGATGTTTCTAAGATTATCTCAATAATATATCATAATTTGAAACATACAATTCCAAGTAGGTTCTTAGATAAAAAAACACCAACAAGAGAAAATAATAACTATATATTAGTCTAGTTTTTTTTATATGATTTCCATGATTGATTATGTTAATAAATTAATTAAATAGATTTATTTTACAGCAGGGAGATGATAAGGTTCTATAAGAGGGACAATAGGTGTACAAGTACAATTATCCAAAAAAATGTAAGAAATCATTCCTTATTTCTAATCCATCATAAGTGAAAAATTTTGTTGGAAAAATAGGACTTTATGGACCGATAAAAAGAATAATTAATTTAATTCAAATTTTACTGCGATATTTTATCAAGGAATCTAACTCTTAGATAATTTGGGTCTTTTAAAGAACAAATTTTAAGGCTCTATATAAACATGTCCTTTAGAGAATAAATGAAAAATTGTATATTCATGATTCCCAACCCGCAATAGAAATTTTTTTACAGCATCTATCTCAAAGAACAATTTCTAATTTCCATTCAAGGATTCTATGACTCTAAATAAAATTTTTAACTCCAAACATTATGGTTTTTAAGAGGCTCAAAAGTCTATTTCTAGACCATAAAAACTAACACTTTTAAAAAAATAATACATTTAATAATTCATATCCTTCAATCCATATTGATGGATATCACTTTATAAGATGATAGTTGGTTCTTTATTTGATAAAAAAATCATGGGAAAATAATTTGTTTTGGGTATTCCACAAAAAATGGGAGACTATGGTATGTTATGGGGCCGGACCATCATTGATAGGTTGGCCATTCATGATACATATCTTTCTTGAAACTAAAATATATTTCCCAAAGTAAATAAATAAATATATTATATTGTATGGTTTCAAATTAAACATACTCATAGATATAATGGTCCTCGTTAAGATATGTATGTTTATTTTTCATATTTAAACTAATATTAAAACATTATATACATATAGAATATTTGAAGTGTGAGAATGATACATTGAAGAATATATTTTCCTAATAAATCATTGTCCAATTTAATGAATGAGGGGCCTTATTAAATAATATAAAATGATATAAAAGAGGATTAAAAAACAATGGGTGTCATTTTCCAACACCATTTATGAATTAAAAAATATATTTGGGGAGCCATTAATTAGAACTGAAATTTGAGAACAGAAAAACTGTGATTTAACCTAATTAACGAAGGTATCAATGAAAAAAAATGTTATAGATCCTTTTATATGATGCTCTAATCCATCAACTAAATATCCTTTTTAATATATACATTTAGAGAAATTATTACACAACTGTTTTATTTTGTGAAGAGATCAGTACACTCAGATTCTAACCAGATGATGTCTTGCAGGGTTCTATGCTTCAAAAAAATCCAAACTAATTCTAATTGACATCTTTACCATTATTATTATAAGATCTACATGCGAGATTTTTTTTGATCACCTTATATATATTTTTTATAGAAGATATATATCCAAAATTTTCTATCTCAAAGGAAGATTTATCTTTTGGAATCAATGTATGAAATTGTACATTAATACCACATTGAAGAGTTCCATAGGAGAAAATGGATTTAACCAATCTACACAATTCATATTGAATAACATACCAATATTGTTTGAAGATAGAATTGGTAAAACTTTTAGGACCTGAGGAAGTATCTGAATTCTAACCAAGAATATATTCTTTTATCATTAAATGAAGTGGTAAACTATTAATGTTATTATTATATTCAATAATGATGATTGTAGGAATAATTTAAGGGATAAATATTTATAGGAATCAGACCCATTTAAAAAGGTGATAAAGTAACAGATAATATAATATGATATGAATTCATTAATATCAAAGATATTATATCAATTCATAAGAAAGGTATGTGATCTTTATTATTTCCTAGATCTTTAGAAATTGTAGAAGAATTGTTTATATATATATATATATATATATATATATATATATATTTGAAAAAATTAACTTTGAATGCCTCTTTCTGAACAAAATACTTGATGTCAATAAGATATTTCAATATAGTGTTGAGATCAAATACGTTATGAAATCTAGTGGAAAAAATCATAATTAGTAGAAGATTTTTGTATCTGATTAAGATTACATTCTATAAAAAAATTATTATTTTCAATCATATTAGAGGAATATTTTTAGAATACTTTTAGGTTTTTTAGAAATTAATCTATATTATTCATAAAAACTCATTGTTACCCAAATTAGAATAATTCCAACTTTGATGAAAAATATTTCAATAATCAGGATGAGAGTAATAGGCATTATTAAATGTTAATTATATATTATATATGGAGTTTCTAGTTGAATGATGATTGGAAATAGATAAATATCAGAGTTTATCCAAGTAATAGTATTAATGGAATTATTATCCCCATGTTCTATGAAATTTTCATTGGAAAAGGCATGTCCAAGTTTTCTACATAAATTTATATTATAATTTATTCTCTTGAATGATTATTAATCTCTATATAGATTAATATTAAACAATTTTTACCTTCAATATATGAAATTAGCTCCAATATATCTATAATGGAATAAACCACACCCATATTTTCATTAGTGCATATAATACAATTAAAATATACATTAAATATTTAAAGATCTTTTATTTTTCTTTTTATGTGACCCAAATTGTGCAAATGTGTCAAATATAGTTGATATATTTTCATACCATACATATAGTAGGTGTAATAAATGAGAATTCTGTAATTCATAAAAAAAGTAAAAAGTAGACTATCAATGTCCAAAAAAGTTACATTGTCCAGTAAAAAATTATCAAACACCTTAATAATATCAATAATGTGAATATTTTTGTAACAACTAATATAAGAGTATCCACTACTTTCATTATTAGTATAAATATAGAATAAATTTTCATTAGGACATGAAATAGAAATTATTAAAGGATTTTTAATTTTAATCGATCTATGTAAGGAGGAAACAGTTCCCAGTTTATCCATTCTATGAAAATTATAGTAATATAAAATATTTTTTACATATATTTGTGGTTGGAACCATCTTTCAATTTACCACCAATTTTTTTAATTGGTAGATTTTATTATTGGGCCAATATTTTCAAAACTGATACCATGGTTATCATTGTTTTTCCTGGGAATCAGAGTTATAGGAATATCTTTATTGATAGCTCCATAAGTCATTGTTGTTGAGATAAGATTAATATACATATAATTTTATTCCCATTATAGTCATATTTTTGGGCCGTCTTTATATTTAAAAATTCATTAACACATTTATAGACCAGTAATTTTTAGATTTATAAACTAAATATACATTATTTTTTACATATTAAGAAACATTTAATTTGCCAAAATTCATCGGGATTCTGATTTACATGGGTTCATTAATAATGGGTGTGGAAAATTAAATTATTCCGAAAGCTATTTTTCTGTCTTTGGCCTTTTGATCAGGATCTATAGAGATATAGTTATTAATATTGAGATATTTCTTATTTGAAAATTGATTATTATTTTAGATTAAAATATTTATAACTTTACTAGAAGATTCACGGTATAGAGAATGAAAATTTCAAAGTACCGTTCATTGATTAGAAATTTTTCATTAAAATATGTTGTGGTAATTAAAGATATGCATTGAAATATGACTCATTACACACCCCATGTAATAGGGATTAAATAACATCATCAAGGTGATTGGAATCAGAAAAACTGTTATGATTTAAAATTTCATAATTATCATCTATTAAAAGTCCATTAATAATGTCCAAAATATCCTAACAAATTTAAACTTTAATGTCATAATATTCATTTTCCTTCTTGTACTCATTAGAAATATTTACCCATATCCATATAGATATGGTTTTTTTTTGTGAAGAGATAATGTCTAACATTTACACCCATTGGTATAATCATTTTTAGATTATGGTTCACATATTTCAATGGTAGAATCCTTATCTTTTTTGGTTTTATTAACCTAATTACAATAATTTATATTGGATGTGGTTTCTATTATTTATGGACCACCCTATAACTAGAGATGGAGTGTTCCACTGTTCTGCAAACAATATAAAATGGTGGTTTATACTCATATTCTACATTCATATCATCAATTTATACAAAAGAAATAAATATTATAAAATCTAGAAGATGTTAAACCTCTTTAGAAATAACCATAATTCAAGCTTATTGTCCCAGTTATCTATTGAGGGTATAGTAATCCATTTTTTAAGGGATACTTATAACAGAAGCAAGGTTATTAAGTATATTTATTTGTATGAACTCCAAATTAAAGCTTAAATCCACACCCATATTTTAGCCATATAATAGGTTGAGTATAAGTGTGGAGGAAGGTAACCCATTTTGATAGGTGTAGATGTCCAGGATCAAATTTCATGTTTCTATTTTTCTAAGATAAATTAAAATATTCTCGAGATATAATAGTAATATTGTTATATCCACTTCCGATCAGTACAATAGTCTAATTAATAGTTCCAAAAACATGTGAAATTAATGATTTGATATCCACAGCAGACCATAGTTTATCCCCTTTTAAATATTTTATGCACCCCAATATAGAAAACATAGACATATCATTAAATTCAATAATGTCCTTAGGGGTGGAAAAAATGATCATATACTAGCCTTTTCATTATGGGATAAATGAAGAATTTAGAAAACATCCATTCAAGTGTATATTCATTTAACGACATCTAAGAAGAAGAATATAATTGTATTTTAAATTAAGAAACTTCTTCAAGTCTCCTATATTATTTAATGTATCCCCCAAATTAATTTTTATTTTGACTTATTCAAAATCAACCTTCTTGAAGGAGTATTCCAATTATGGATTGAAGGAAACCAGGATGTAAAACAATCACTTAAAAATGATGATAAAACCATTGTAGATATTCTAATATAGAAGAGTATGTTTTTCTGTAGAATTTATCCAGTAATGTATCCATCCTCATCAACTCCACTTATGATTATCTTGATATAACACCTTAAAAAATATATGATATCCTAAAATACCATATATATGATCGTAATGTACTTCATGCCATAAAAGTATTCATGTTAATTATTGGTAAAGGCATGTGGTTTAAATTACTCACCATGCTTCATATTTATGTCAGTTTCCGTTGTATTACTTACCCTTACCGAGAAATTGAGCTCACCCCCTTCTCATGTTTCAGTTTACTGTGATATGATAAATTTACTCATGAGTGACCTACAAGCATAATCTAGGAGGCTTGGATTCTTCTAATGAAATATATTTTTGTTGTATTTGTCTTCAAGCTGTAAAGTTGATCATATGTATGAATCTTGTTTCCAATGCTACTAAACTGATCAGTCTTCCGATACATGATTTCCTTGTGATCTTTCCAATGTTATGTAACAATTCACCGAATCTAGGTAATTAGGGTCAGGGAGTAACAGTTGGTATCAGAGGATGTTTAGTACAAACCTTGGAAACTATATTTATAAAAACATTGATTAGAACACATAGCCCTATGATAGACACTGGGGATTAGTATAGAAAAATTTCCTAGAAATTTTGTATTGGAAAGATTTTATGAGATTTACAAGAAATACATCACTGTCTGGATATGAGCATGTAGAGGTGGCTCTGTCACAGATGTTCCAAGGGGTAAAATATGAAAACACCACTTTGAGCTAGACTCGATCAGGAACTGGTGCACGCCAATGGGCCTTGATGCACTCTTGGTTACAACACTCATGGGGGATATGCTTAATATAATTATCATTTTCATTACAAACCTTTATGAAGGGTTATGAGTATATACTTCCTCAAAGAAAACTTTTTTTTTATGATTATAGATTATATCCATAAACTGTTGAATTTATGTTAAGTGTTTTAGAAGTTTGGAATTATATATTTCGATTCATAAATTAATCTAGTTTATGACATTGTTTAGAAGTGGAACATAGTGGAAGAAATGGAAACCTTATTGATGAATGAACTCCATGTAGGGATTTCCCTCAAGCATAAGATAATTATATAGGATCTGGAGATCAATTGGTGATGATCAGCTAATCACAGTACTAGGAAAACTCACTCAGGTTATGAATAATAACCTTACCCGTATGGAGCACCCCGATCCACATCATGGAGGATCAATGTTTGATCTATTCATGAGGAAACAACAACCAACAATAAATGGGAATACAAATTTCTTAGTAGCTGACAAATGGAAAAAAAATTAGAGTAAATATTTCATGCTTTGGGGAGTAGCGAAAGGGAAAAAGTTTCCATGGAAGTTTACCGCCTCACTAGAGATGCTGACCCATGGTGGTCCTTGATTAAAAATACAAAGGAATATGATGAAGTATAAAATATGGAATGGAGAGAATTTAAATATTTTTTCTTAGAAAAATAATTTCCTTATGACTATCGAGATGATATGGAAAGGCATTTCTGGTTCTGAGGCAAAAGGAGGATGAGAATGTCGCGATGTATGAGGATAACTTTACAAGGTTAGTGAGGTATGCTGTAGATTATATACGTAACCCAAGAAGTAATATTGATCATTTATTTGATGGGTTAAAACCATTTCTCCGTCGAGTTGTAGTATCACTTCCATCCCATCATACGAAGATATTGTATCGTGTGCAATGAAAACAGAAAATGAATTCTCTTAGACTTATGGCTATAAATCAATGCAAGATAAGAAGAGATCTACTGAACACTCTGGGAAAGGAAATAAGGAAACATGGAAGAAGGGATGAATTGAATTTCCACCCTATGATAATTTCGGATGGAAGCACCCTGGTTCCTGTCTAAAATGAAAAGGAGTGTGCAAAAAAAGTGGACAGAAGGGCCGTCTAGCTGGTGATTGTAAAGAAAAGAAAGAAACTACCGATAGTTAATTCAACAATTTTAGGTAGATTGAACATTATGCCAATTAATTCCATAATAGTAAAGGAAACATACCTCAAAAAAGGGCGAGTGATCAAGGCCAAGCTTATGCTATCACTACTGCTACGGTAGAAGCTCTGAAAGAGGTGGTGGATGGTAATATAATGGTTTCCTTAGGTTTAGAAAATGCATTATTTGATTCTGGATCATCGCATAGTTACATATCTTCCCAGTTTTCTAAGAAAATTACATATTTCCAATTTTATTTAATAAGTGAGTTGTCAGTTAAAACTTCTAGGGGAAAAACCCTTGCAACAATGTTTTTTGAATCGGTCCCTATTAGAGAACATAAATATACTTTATCTGTTGATCTTGTTGTCATACTTATGATTGAGTTTGATATAATCCTTAGTATGGATTGGCTTTTGTACCATGATGTGAAGATTTATTGTAAGAAGAAGGAGGTTATGATTTTTTATGATGACGTTAAGGAAAACCTTATCTTTAGAGTAGAATCGTCACCACCTAATTCTTATCAAGATCCACCACCAGTAGCTAAAATAAATTCAATTATTGTTGAGGAAGGGAATTAAATGGTTGTGGGTGAGGAAAGGAATGTTCAAATATAGGATGTAACTATTTTGAAAGAATATGTAGATGTGTTTCCGGAAGATTTACCTGGAAATCCTCTAGAATGATAAGTTGGGTTTTCCATTGATTTAATTCCTGGATCAAGGCCTATATCGAAGACCCCTTATAGAATGGACAATGTGGAATTAGTTGAACTAAAAAAACAACTAAAAGAATTGAGTAATCAGGGATTTACTCACCCTAGTTTTTCTCCATGGGAATCACCTATTCTTTTTGATAAAATGAAATATTGATCTATGAGGTTATGTATCGACAATAGGGAGATCAATGCTATAACAATAAAGAAAAAGTATCCCCTACCTCGCATTGATGATTTATTTGACCAACTGCATGGATCTCAAAATTTTTCAATGATTTACCTTCGTTCTAGATACCATCAGTTGGGTGTGAAGAAGGAAGAAATTCCAAAGACAGCATTTGGAACTAGGTACAGGCATTATGTGTTTATAGTAATGCCTTTTGGGCTGACTAATACGCCCTCTATATTAATGGATCTAATGAATACTGTTTTTAAGGAATATCTAGATGAATTTGTAGTGGTATTTATTGATGATATCATGGTATACCCCAAAGGCTACGAAGATCATGAATATCACTTGCACATTATCCTGAAGACTCTTAAATGACATAAATTATATGAGTGTTTAGAAACTGTGAATTCTGGTTTCAAGATATTTCTTTTCCTGGCCATATTGTCTCCAAATATGGAATCTCTGTTGATCCTTATAAGACCAAGGCAATCCATTAATGGCCTGCATCGACGAGTATAACTAAGGTATATAGTATTATTTGTTTTGTTGGTTATTATCGATTTTTCGTCCAGAATATTGCTCGGTTGGCTAACCCATTAACAAAGATCAAAAGAAAAGGGGTTAAATTTATTTGGAAAAAAGAGTTTGAATAACGTTTTGATAAACTTAATAGAATATTAGTCAATGCTATTATATTTACTATACCATCAGGTATTGATGGGTTCGTTATTTATATTGATGCATCGAAGAAAGGACTTGGTTGTGTCCATATGAAGAATGATTGGGTTTTTGCCTATGCATCATGACAATTGAAAACTCATGAGAAAAACTATCCTACTCATGATATCGAGTTAGAAGCTGTGATCCTTTCTTTGATGATATAGAGACACAACCTCTATGATGAAAAATGTGAGATTTATACTTATCAAAAATGTTTGAAGTATATTTTCTCACAAAAAGAACTCAACATGAGGTAAAGAAGATGGCTTGAATTACTCAAGGATTATGATTGAATGATACACTACCACTTGGGGAAGGAAAATTAAGTGGATGATGATTTGAGAAGAAAATATCATGGAGTCTTGATCAATATGAGATTTGAAAGGGATCCAATTTTCATGGATCTAGTGAAGATCGGCCTCGGAATAACCATAGAATTTGAAACATCATTGCTTTTTCAAATTGTTTCCAAACCATCAATACTAGAAATGATTAAGAGTTCTATGACTGAGATGAATAATATCAAAAGAAGAAAAAATCTGTGAATGATGGCATATTGAGAGAAATTGTGTATGAAGATGGAATTTTGAAATTTGGGAAGAGACTTTGTGTTCCCGATATACCTGATCTAATAAGGGAATTGTTGGACGATGCTCATAGTTCCAATTTCTCTATAAACACTAGGAGAACCAAAATGTATTGAGATTTGAAGGAACATTTTTAGTGGGACAACATGAAGAGAGATATTGCTGATTTTGTGTCAAGATGTAAGGTTTGTCAACAAGTGAAAACTATAAGGCAAATGCCTGGTGAAGTATTGAAACCTCTTCCCATACCTGAGAAGAAATGGGATAATATTACGATGGACTTCGTCATGGGGGTACCAAAGTCTCCTGGATGGAACAATGATATATGGGTCATTTTTGATCATCTTACCAAGTTAGAACAATTTCATGGTATAACAGAAGATTTACCACTCGAAAGTTTAGTAAGACTATATATTAATGATGTTGTGAGACTTCATTGAGTACCTCTATCGATTGTTTCGGATCGAGACCACTATTTGCCTTTGAGATTTTGGAATAGTCTTCATAAGGCCTTGGATACTAAGCTTAATTTGAGCACTACTTCCCACCCTCAAACAGATGGACAATCAGAATAGACTATTCAAACCTTAGAAGACATGTTGAGATCTTACTCACATGACTTTCAGGGTATGTGGGATCAATATTTACCTCTGGTAGAATTTTCCTATAACAATAGCTACTATTATATCATTAAAATGCCTTCATATAAAGCATTATACTTAAAGAGATATCGCACACCAACCTGTTGGGATGATGTTGGTGAAAGAATACATGGAGGGCCAGAACTGGTGGAAGAAACGATGGTGAAGATGAAGGTAATCTAAACCCACATCAAAGCAGCTCAATGTAGGCAGAAGAGTAATGTTGACAACCGATGGAAGGATTTGGAATTTCATGTAGGAGATCATATTTTCTTGAAGGTATCTCCATGGAAGGGAGTTATATTATTGGTCAAGAAAAGTAAATTTAGTCCCGGGTATATAGGTCCTTTCGAAATTCTAGAATGAATTGGGGTTGTAGCTTACCATTTGGCAATGATGCCAAGTCCCTCTAAAGTTCACGATGTGTTCCACGTATCACTATTGATAAAATACATGTCTGACCGAACGCATGTACTCACTCTGATGAATTAGAATTGGAACCCTATCTATCTTATTGCGAAGTTCTTCTCAGGATTCTTGATATAAAAGAACAAGTGCTGAGAAACTGGATAACACGTCTGGTAAAAGTTCTATGGAGAAACCATAAGATGAAAGAGGCAACGTGTGAACCTGAGGAACTTATGATGAAGAAACACCTGAGTATTTTCATGGGATATTATTAAAGAAATTTCAAATAAGAAATTATTTGAAGGAGGGGAAAATGTAACACCCCAAGCTTCCATGGTACGATTCACTTTGAATAATACAGTAGCGTGTGTTATACGTAACATTGAGATTCTTACACACCGCGACCAATCAAAGTAGCTGTTATGAATAGTAATACCCTCTTTTTGAAATTTAATAAATTTTATCTATTAAAATGGAATTCATTTTTGGAATTAGAATATTTAAATTAGCCTAGGGTAAAATTTTTGTACTTTTTGAATAAATTTTATAGTTTGATGAATAGTTAAAATTACTTATTTATAATTAAAAAAATTTTTAATCAAAATAATTAATAGTGATAAATTATTAATTTGAGTGGTTTTAAAAGATATTTAAAATCTATTTTTACAATATAATACAATTATGGTCATTTGACATAATTTCTCGTCTAAACCGGACATAAACAAGTGTCAATATTTTGATAGTTATTATCTCTTAAAAACACTCTTTTTTATTTTAACAACGAGAATTAAATTTAAATTAATTTCTGCCACTTATATGTTTTTAATTTTGAAAAATGGATTCTATATATTGAATCAAGAAGTCCAAATTTTGTAAATATATAACTTTTATTTTTAGACATTTTGAATAATTACTTCTGTAAATATTTTATTTACCATGGTTAAAGGGTAAATTCGGGAAATAAGGGTAAAAAATTAATATTATAATAATAATAAATTACCCTAAAATGTGTCCTAACCTTATTTGATGATACATTTCCAATCATGGAAATCAATGGGTCGATTTTGGGACCCCATGGAGCAGCTTTTAGGTGATGAGAACACTTTATATTAAGTAAGTTATAATAAATACAATAATGACATAAGCATATATCTTTTAGAAAAACAATTTTTACAAAGGGTAATATATGTTGGATTTTCGACTATAAATATCCATTAGAAATATAAAATAATATCCTACATAATGGTATTTTATTTATAATTTTTGGACATTTAATAATTAAATTTATTTAGGACACAATAATGATGCAGTATTTTCCTTATTAATGAAAGAATCAAATAATTGGTGTTATAAATGTTAAAATAAATATAATTTTAACGTTTTGATGACATCCAAGAATTCTATTGGTTAAAATTACATGATAGTATTTCTTAAATAAATTTCGTTCGAATTAATATAGTTTTTATGACTTAAAAAATCAATTATTAAATAGTGTCAAAATTGACATAAATAGTTTTTAAAACAAATATTATATTATTAATTGATATTCAATTCCTAAAAAACTAAGGATCTGAAAAAGGAACTTATATCATGATAGAAATATAATTAATGGACCACTTGGGGGTCTCATATATGTATATAATATGTTTATAAACTATATAATTTAAAAATACATAGGGACACTGTAAATGTCAATCTAATTAACTAAGAGTTAAAACTAAAAGATAAGGTCAATATAATAACAAAAACATGTCTAAAATCTATTTGATGAAATTATATTGACCCATACCGACATTATAATTCTAATAATCGAATTTTGAGCCATTATAAACTGAATATGAATTTATTATAAATTAATACTTTAAGTTATTCCTAAAGAGCCCCTCCTCCCCCTTATAAAAGGACACCAATTATAACCAATTATTCACACCTTCAAAGCCTTTTGGTTTGGCCAAAACCTATAACAATACTATCTAAACTTCTCTCAATTGAACCTATAGGCCTTAGTTTGATCATAAATCCATCCTATGGTGCCCTTTTGAACAAATCAAAAGGAAGAACCCGAAGAAAAGGTAATGATTTCACCACCCTCTTTTATGTTCCTTTCATCTTCAACTTCTTCTTTACTTGCTTTTTGGATTCTAAAATAATGACTCCAGTAACTTCTATATTCTGTGATGTTATTATAAATTTGTAACAACAAAATCCATTATTATATCCATCCCTTGAATGACATGTCACCATAAGTGCGTAGGTAACGCATACCGTCTCTACGTTGTGGTATAATTGCTATTCAATAAATTATTATTTAGATGGGTATAATAATGATGTATAATTATTTTAAATAATAAATATAACATGGTAATTATTCTGTATATATAATATACAATCCAATTATAAATTATTTTAATATCCATATAATGATATTGTCGCTCGTGCATACGTACGGACTATCGTCTCCACGAACGCGATGAGATTAATTATCCATCGTATCAATTCATGTATAATTTTCATTTGATGATTAAAAATAATTTTTAAGGACTTGATATCATTCTAGATATAAATAAGATACAAACTATACATAATAAACATGACGTATGTCACAAAACATATAAAATAAAATGATTAAGTTAACAACTGAAACGACGATAATACTATGATATTTTTAACAGAACAATGTTAAAAGATCATATATGATATCATGTTAATGTATATGATTATTATATAATTTAATAATAATTGTTTCACCATTATACAGGAGGTTAACCTACAATTTAAAAATAAAAAGTTGAATTTAATAGTTTATTTCACAATCTCTTCATTATCCGAGGTTGTTTATATGTAATTATCTACCGGGAAATCTTTATCATCCACATCCGTGTTTCTAAAAAATGTATTTCAAATCATTATTAATATTTTACTTAATATGGTTTAAATTAATTTATACCCTTGTTTGACTTTTTATAATACGTTTATAAAGGAATATTTCCGTCATTTTCCAAACAAGGTCCTTTTTAACCACTTCGACAAAATAAAGCTAAGAATGTATTTTTTCACTTATACGGCGGGTGCGGCTATTTTTTTCCATTATTAATACATCAAAGCTTTCCTTACAATAATATAATAATATTTTAAAATTAAATGTTTTATTTTATAATTATGATACTCTTATATGATTTCAAAATAGAAAGCGATATTTCTCAGAAAATGGTTTTGATATCATCAATGTCAACATCCTTTGATGGATCAAATGTTTATTTGGAGTTGATTTATTATGATACAAAACTAACATAATGTATTTAAGGTTTTGTGATATGTTTCACTATGGATGTGCTATTTTTATACCATCCATTATTTATGTTAATGAATTGAAATTTCATATGCTAGTTTTAATACAAATTTTTATAATATGTTTAAACCCTTTCATATGAGGAATGTATTAGACTTAGAAAGTGATGAGTGGAGATTGCTATAACTCCTCGATGCTTCGGTAGGTCTCATGAGACAACTAGATGTGGAATTGGACGAGCCCTTTCCCAATTTGATTTATGGTTTTGGAAGAGGCGTTAAACCTTTTAGACATCTTGGCTGAGGACTTGAAAAATGATTCAAAATGTCTGACATTATACATTCCCTCATTATGGAAATAATATTGATGGTTCATGTGGTTATTCAACTAGTAAAATACCCATGATTATGTTTTATTATGTCATTACGTACTCTACTCATATTCATTCCATAAATGTATACATGTTTATTATTGGTAAAGGTATGTGGTTTCAATTGTTCACCATGTTTAATATTTATGTCATTTTCCACTGTATTATTTACCCTTACTGAGCATTTGAGCTCACCCCTTTCTTATGTTTCATTTTCCCAGGATATGAAGAAGTTAGTTATGAGTGAACTACATGCATAATCTAGGAGGCTTATATTCTTCTAATGAAATATATTTTTGTTGTATTTCTCTTCAAGCTATATATTTGAACATATGTATGAATCCTGTTTCCAATTCTACTAAACTAATCGGTTTTTCGAGACATGATTTCCGTGTGATCTTGCCAATGTTATGTAATAATGTACGGACTCTAGTTAATTGGGTTCAGGGCATTACAAACATATTTTTTTATAAGGTTCATGTATAATTTAATAAATATTATTTATATATTATTGAGGATGTTAAAATTCCATTGACCAAGGAAATGTACATGTTAAGGGGGCTTCATCTCACTATTTATTCTCATAAAATTTAGGATCTATTTTCCCCTATTTCATTTTGTGTGGTGTATGTACATACCATGATAGTATTATATGTGTAATATACATTAATTTATGTGTATTTACATCATTATTTTATGATCCTTCATTCATGCGGTGCATTTTCCGTATGTTACCAAATCTGCAAGGGAATTTCTAATTTCAATGTCCACTAATTGGGTTTTATAAAAACCTCATTAATTATTATACTTGAATATTATGTTTGAAATAACTATATATTTATTTATGTGGTAATTTACACTCCCCTTTATGTTGATACACATTTGATACATAATATAACTCCATTGATAAATTCTCAAGTCATCAATATGAACCTAATATTTGTAATTTTAACTCAATTTCCATTGAGTAAAAAATCCAAGTCATTAGTGTTGTTTTTAAATGAATTTGTGTGAATGTACTCTGATTGATTTCCACTGAATATCCAATCATATTGACTATAACTATACGAGAAATGATCAGTTCAAGATAAAGTCTCTAACCATTTATTAGGAAAGGAAATATACATTTACCAAGCACAACAATCAAGAAAAGCCAGTTACTTGTTACAAAAGTCATCCACCTCACCACACCCATGATATATAACTTCCTCTATAGTAGATGATTCCCATTCAAAGTAGTCTTAGTGCTTCAGGACTTTAACATACTTTTTCCTGAGATTCATTTTCTCTAAGGATAACAACTCCTTAGAGGATTCCTAACCGAGGACCTAGTTGACACCGTCATTGGCAATTCAGAATAAACCTTCCTTGTCATTCCTTAATCTCGGGGAGGTTCCTCATTTCAAGATTTTTTTGTCTCATCCTTGATAAAATCACAAAAGGAAGGCATGGTCAAATCAAAAATATTTTCTTTGTCACTTTCTAAGACACCCCCCCATTTTCCAGTAATTACCACATCTTGGAAAGCATCAGCCAAGTTCCTGTTCTACTCATATTTCCCATTGATATCAAACACAACCAAACACCGTGGACACTCCAAATAAACAATACCAACATCTATCTCCTTCCTCAAAACATTCTCTTTAACAAACTTCTCGTCGTGACCTTACTTTATTTGAGGAAACCCATTCATCTCATCATGACCCAATTCCTGAAATCAGCTGCAAGTATCAACTGTGATCTACAATCCACAATCAGAAGACAACTGAAATAGAGAATCTTTAACAGCTAGAAAGTAGGGGGTGATTCGTGAGCTTTCCCATCAACTGAACTAAATTCCAACTCTCCCTCCTTCTTCTCAACATCACCGACGTTGATCATCCCACTATCATCCATTTCTGTATCATCCTGATCAGCAAGATTTTCCCAATGTTGTGATACATCCCCTGAAGTAGTAGGTGCTCCCAACTTGCCACCAATTCCAGTATTAGGACTGGCCCACAAACTAAGATTCATTCCTACTGGAAGGGTATAATAGTAGGATCGAAATATAATATAAGATGCTCAATATACAAGAGGGGGGGTGAATTGTATACTTTAAAAATTCCTTTGGAACCTTTAAAGTTAGTTATGAATAACTAATGTTTCCTTAAGAAAAGGAAAGGGCCAAGTTTAACAAAGTTAAACAAAGTAAATTCACAACACCTCTAACACCGAACTAAACATGGAAAGAGATTCCAAAAGTAGGTTCCGTAAATATGGTTCCGGAATTTGAAACTTAACAAAAGTTACAATATGAGATTCTACCTTAAAGCGTATAGAATCTAAATGAATCAGAGTAAGTAAGGAAGTATAAGAAAGTTATACATTCCTTAAGATACAAATTGCAGCGGAATAAAAACAAGTAGTAAAACTACTAGTAACAAGATAATAGTCTTTTAACCCAAAGAGAAGGGTATCCAACAACCTTGGATAAAGGTCCCTTGATTTATACTTTCAATCAAGTCTGTCTTACCCACACCAGGGTAAGCCCTCGATACAAAGATCGGAGTCTCTGTCTTGATATCCCCGCAAGCCCTCAACTTCAAGGTAGTTGGCAACCTCAGTCTTCCTCAGCAAGGAAGCCCTCGAACTTCAAGGTAGTCGGCACCTCTGTCTTCCTATCCCCGGAAGCCCTCGAATGTAATCTCCAACATTCGGAGTCGCACGATGCTTTGAGAGTTAATAAGAGCCTCTCTCTCTAGAAATCACTTCAAGCAAATTTTTCAGCCTTTCAGCACTTTCATCAGCTATCAGCCATCAGCCTCGAGCTCTTTCAAATGAGCTCCTATTTATAGGTAAGGTCGGCTCCTTCTCCAACGGTCATATTTTCCTTAATGATCGGAGGGACCTGTACACGTGTCACTTAGACAACAGTTAGTTTATAACAAAACAGACGACATCGTTTTATAACAAAACAAGTGTAACAGAATGTACGACATCGTTTTAAACTCTAAAAAGGTTCAGAATGAAAACTTCGGAGTGAAGGTTCGGAGTGAATAAATTCAGAGTGTATAAAACAAAGATAATCAGATTCTGTTTAATAGGTGAATTCAGAATGAGAATTCGGAATAGGAATTCGTCATCAGAAATCGTAATGAGAATTCATCATCAGAATTCGTAATGCGAATTCGTCATCAGAATTCGTAATTAGAATTCGTCATCAGAATTCGTAATGAGAATTCTTCATCAGAATTCGTAATCTGAATCTGGAATAGAACTTAGTCAGAGTTCATATCCGGAATTCGGAATGAAACTTCCTTATAGTTATTGTCCAGAATCCGAATCCTAAAACAGAATGCTTTATATCAAAGTTTCAATGATTCCGAGAAAATGAATCTGAATCTTATACTTAAGAAAAATATGAATGAAAATATGATAAGGATAATTTTTCTTATAAAAGCGATTTTCCTTAAGAAAGCAATTTTCCTTATAAAAGCAATTTTCCTTATAAAAGCAAGTTTTCTTATAAAAGCAATTTTCCTTATAAAAGCAATTTTCCTTATAAAATCAATTTTCGTTATAAAAGCAATTTTCCTTATAAAAGAAATTTTCCTTATAAAATCAATTTTCTTTATAAAAGCAATTTTCCTTATAAAAGAAATTTTCCTTAAAGATAAGGTGTTTGTGATTTTCAAAACAAGAAGGAATGGAAATGTCATAAGGAAAACCTTATTGACTCAACAATCTCCCCCTTTTTAGAATGCACAAACATCCTTACGAAAGAAAAAAATTCTAAGAAGAAAGAAACATATTAATGCTTATCTCCCTTCTTTTAAGGATATAGATGAATACGACTAACTCCCTCTTAGGCTTTGAAACTCTAAGGATCGTATTCATATTTCTGGAGTGACATTTCATAAGAAGGTATTCTTTAAGAAAAACTCCCCCTTAAACAAACTCTTATTAGTGTTCTTTTTCCTTGGGTATTTTTTCTTTCTCCCCCTTTGATAAACTCTTATTAGAGTTCCTCTATTTTCTTAAGGATCTTTTCCTTCTCCCCCTTTGTGATTTTTAAAAAGAATTGGAGGGAATGGAAAAAAAATAACAAAGTACCTGAAAGATTAGTAATGACAACAATGGAAATGATATACACAATTTTCATTAGATTTGGAATGTCAGTAACAAAAAGAATACAACAAAAAGATTGGATTAGGTTATTTCGGATATTTTTCCTTTGACATGAGCCCCTTTAGAATAGTCTTGATCTTCTTTAAGTCTTTATGATCTTCTTCATCTTGCTTCTCTAAGACGACTATTCTTGCGGATTGAGCTTCAATTTTTTCTTCCTGAGCCTTCAGCTTTTCTTCCTGAGCTTTGATCTTATCTTCCTGAGCCTTCATCCTTTCTTCAAAATCGATCCGATGATCCCTTTCAAATTTCCAATTTTGAGAAACAGAATTCAGTTTCCCATTCAGATCCCTGACTTCTTGAATCCGGAAGTTCTTTTCTTCAGTCAGCTTTCCTTCAAAGGAGGAAGTCAGCTCATTTATCTTCTTGTCCTTGGTCTCAAAGGCATCTTTAACATTGTCTTGAAACTCATCAAGCAGCCTCATCTCTTCCACAGTCTTCTTAGACCAGCTTGTCATCCTCTTGCAAGATCTTTTATGAGCTTCGTAACCAACAAAGAATGTTTTGAACTGAGCTTCAATCTCAACGCACTTATCCATAACCATAGATACGGAGTCGGTTTTCTGATTTAAGGCATGTTGGAGCATTTGGCATCTTGAATCAATACTTGAGAAGGTCGGAATGGTTCCCACCAACTTCTTTAAGGACTGAACAACAAGGACATGCCCCAACGAGGATGACTCCGAATCTGAAATCTTGCTAGGAGAGTTTTCTTCCTCAATAAGCTCCAACTTTATCTTTGAAGAACTACCAGCTTCCTTTCTCTTCCTTTCTCCTGAGCTCGGAGTATCAGCAAGAATTTGTTTCCTCTTATCTTTTTTCGGAATAGAATCATGTTACGGAGTTTTCTTCTCACTATCAGAAACTTGAACAACAAAATCTTCCTCATCAGCAACTTCCTGAACACCATCCTCTGCGATTTTCATCTGAGCAATATCATGTAAAAGTTGTTCTTCTTCTCCATGATAGGCAACTTCTTCTTCTCCTTTCTCTTCTTCCATTGCTGGAGTAACTAGCTTCGAAGATTCAACTTCTGAAGTCCGGAGTGATAAGTGTTCCGAAGGTGTTCCCTTGTAATCATCTACTTGTTTCAGCACATCTCTGGTTTCACCACTTCCTTCAGCACCCTCTTCTATTTGTTCCACTTGCTCAACTTCCTCAGAATTGTTAGCAACAGCCTCTTCCGGAGCAGTGAAATTCCTTCCTGGAGTCTCAGGTAGAGATTCCAGGGAGAAAGATCTCGGAACTGGAATAGTTGCTGAAACCATTTCATTGAATTTTAACAAGGCATGAGCTACCTCAGCCTCAGACATCTTCTTCTTGAGCTTCTTTTGTTTTGCTTGTTTTTCAAGCTCATCAGCAGTTCTCTCCTTCAAAGCCTTAGCCTCCGCAGGGTCCAATCCGAACTGCGGATTCCCTTATTTCCTTTTCTCTTTATCAGTTCTCCACTTTGTAACAACCTCATCAGGATAGGATTTTTTATTCTTTGGCTTTGGTGGTGCGGAGTGGACTTCATTAGACATAGGATTTTCTGCTTGTACTTCCACTTCTTTTAGCTTTCTCTTCCTTACTGGCTTAGATGATTCCGGATCATCAACTTTCGGAGCCACTTCTTCTTGAACAGGTAGATCAATAAACATTCCAGACTTCTTGTCAAAAGCTACATTAATTCTTTTAAGAGTGCCATCGCTGACCAGCATGATCTTGCAAACTCTCGGCTTAGATTTGCAAGCCTCCTTGAAAGACTCAATGCACCGATCAATTAACTTGGAGATGATTGCTGGATACATAATAATCTGAGCTCTCAGATTTCCTTTCTTCAAATTTTCAAGAGTAAGAAGAATATGCTTCATCAAGTTAAACTTCCTTAGATTTATCAGGAAATCTAAGATATAGATCTCACTCTTCTTCAAGCTGTCTTTATCACCTCTGCTCGGTATGATAAGTCCTTATACCCATAACTCCAGAATCCGGAAATTTGTAGATAGACTTGCAATCTTCGGAGCCTTGTCATCAGCAAGTCCGAGAGTTTCTAAGGCTTTTCCTTGTCGAAGCTACCCTTAGAGTCCGGTAAAACATGAGAAATAAATTCTGCTTCTCCTTCATAAGACAATCCTACCAGGCTTGCGGCCTTGGTGTGAGAAAGCTTGTAAGTCTTTCCATAAGACTTAAAAAAGAACTTCTCCCTATTATCTTCCTTGAAGAAAGAAACTGACTCATAAAACTCAACAAGTATGTCTGAATATACTTCATCTTGATTCCCGGTTTTTGATACTGCAACATCTTCCCAGCTATTCAACTTGATGTTCTTTGAGATAAGGGAATCATAGTTATTGAAGAAAACCAGATGAACTAACCTTTCTCTGTAAACTAACCACTGAGAAATAGGCTTAGTAGATGACATTTCTTGATATGCTAACTCCGCAGACATTCGGATCTGAAGTCCTCTAGGAAGTTTGGAACGGAGAAGACTGAAGTTCGGAACGGCCTTAAATCAGAGAGGTAGAGATTCGGGACGCGAGAGCTTTGAGATCGATGTGGGATGAGTATTTGGGTCCCCTTTATATAGGCAACTAGATGATGGTTCACCTTCCACGGTTGATCTAACGGTTGGAATAAGCTGAGATCAGATCTGATGGTTGAAAGCTTGAATCCGATCTTTTTGAGGTTTTTTTTAAAACAAAGAGTTAAGAAAACTATAATCCGAAATCATAAATCAAGAAAATTACAGCAAGTAAAATATGACTACGAAAACTTGAGGAAGGAAATCATACCTTTCGGATTGGCTTAGGGAATTATTCGTAATGGCTGATTTCTAAAAAAAATTACTATGAAAAATAAACTTAGTACGAAAAACTCATTACGGAAAACTCAGTAGGGGAAAAATTTCAGAAAACTCAATATGAAAAACATACTTAGTAAGGAAAAATCTTAGTACGAAAGATTCATTACAAAATTTGAAAACGAAAAACTTATTTTGGAAGATTCAGTACGAAAATTCCGTTATGAAAATACTAGTACGAAAGTTTTTCATTCCAGAAATTTTCAATACGAATACTTCCATTCCAGAAGTATTCTGTACGAGAATGTCCAATTTAGAAAATTTTAGTTCCAGAAGTTCAATTCCGGAAATATTCGTTCCAAAAAGTTTGAAATTTTTTTTTGAAAAACTTTGTTAAACAAACAATCAAATGTACTCCCCCTAAGAAAAGGAGTTTATTACTGTAAGGAGACTTTTTCAACAGAAAGTTATTTAAGAAATATTACCTTATGGTTATCATTCCTAACTTTTGTTTAATATATTCAAATCTATCAGAAGGCAAAGATTTTGTGAAAATATCAGCATGTTGATCTTGCGTTCCGATAAACTGAAGAATAATATCTCCTTTATCATTGTCTCCGAAAGTTATCTTTCCTCCTTTTGTTTTGATAATCTTTTCAAAAAATCTTTTATTACCAGTCATGTTCTGGGAACATCCACTATCCATGTACCATGTATTGTTGCTAGTAATTTCTTTATTTTCCTGAAATCAAGAAGAAAATTAGACTTTCGGAATCCAAACTTGTTTGGATCCGAGATTTCCAGACAATAAAATTTTAGGTATCCATATTTTCTTAGAAAAGTAAGCTTTGTGAAAACCTAGAGATTGGGTTTTATTTAAGGAACAACTTTTTGCCCAATGACCTCCACATTGACATTTAGTACAAAATGGGGCACTTTGAGGAACAAAATAATTGTTACTGAAAACTGGTTTTGCATGGGTATAACCAAATCCGGATTTATTTCTTAAAGGTCGTATTTGAGAATACATCTTATCAAAATTTTCCTTAACATGGGTAAAGTTTGATAAACACTTCTTTAAGGAAAAAATTTCGGACATCAGTTTTACAACCAAGTTTTTATCCTCAAAATCATTAGTTTTTGAACTAGTGTTAGGCTCGAAAACATTTTTATTAGAAATTACTTTTTCTAACTCTTTAGAAAGTTTGTTCTTCTCAGAACGTACTTCCTCAAGATTTTTTGAAATATTTTCAAAATCAGCATTTTTCTTATTAAGATCTTTAGAAAGATCTGATATCTCTTTTGTAAGAATAGAATTCCTAGAATTTTCTTTATCAAGTTTCTTGTTGAGTTTGGAATTCTCAATCTCAAAAAGTTCAGCAAACCTAGAGACTTCTTCATAAGTAGGTAAAGTATTTTCCTCATTAGAAGATGATTCTTCATCAGAAGAGTTATAATACTTACTATCATTAGGATTTAAAGAAACATTGGTCAATGATTCATCATTTCGTACCTTAGCCAAAAGACAATGATTATCAATAGGTAATCTGGCTATAAGACCAAGATTCTTCTGTCCTGAAGATTCATAATCAGAAGATTCATCTGAAGAGTCACCACCACTGGCACTCCAGGTGTCATTAACTTTCAGAACATTCTTATCTTTAGCTTTATAATAATTCTTCCTGTTCCTGTCTGAATGTCTTTCCTTCCTTTCTTTCTTTTTGAGCATAGGGAAATCTGGTCTGATATGTCCAGCTCTTTTACATTCATAACAAGTAACTTCTCCTTCTTTCTTATCTTTCCTGTCCTTTCTCTTATACTTGGATTGAAAGTTTCTCTGCCCAGCTATCTTGTTCATCCTTCGAGCAAGATTGGCTAATTCATTTTCTGAAACTTCACTCTCACTAGATTCGGATTGAAAAATGACTTTTTTAGACTTGGATCTGGTTACTCTCTCAGGAGTCTTAGCTTTCATCTGATTCGACGTTGTAGTAAAAGCAACAGTACCATTTCCATTCTTCTTCTTGATGTTGTCAGCATCTCTCTTCATTCTTGTTTCATGTTGTAGAAGAGTTCCAAATAATTCATCAAGAGTAATTTGAGTGACCTTCCCGTTCTCATCTATAGCTGTTCTCTTGGATTCCCACTCATTGGGCATAATATCAATTATCTTGTCCACATGAGCTTCATCATCTAAACCTTTCTCTCCCATAGATTGTAGACTGTTGACGATAGTCATAAATCTTTGTTGAACTTTACAGATAGGTTCTCCATAAGGAAAATTGAAGCCATGATATTCAGCTCTAAGCATAGCTCTTCTAGTCTCAATCACCTTAGAAGTTCCAAAGTGTGTAACCTCAAACGTCTTCCATATACAGTTAGCTGCTTCACAAGAAGAAATTTGGCTATATATGTTTCTGGTCATTGAACATAATAATGTGTTGTGTACCTTATAGTTGAGTTGATATTATTGCTTTTCCTGGTTAGTAAAGGTTCTGACTTCCTTGTCAGGAATTTTATAATCACCAGTAAGCATAACAAAGTTGTCTACTCCAGTATTGATAACAAATGTCTTCATACGATCTCTCCAGTATTCATAGTCATTACCATCAAATATAGGTGGTCTTGTCGGATTTAGATTGTCAATAGATCCAACATTAATTTCTTCCATACTAAAAATAACTTTGCACACAAACTTGTTAGTAGCAAAGATTCGTAATAACAAAGTTCGGAATGGGAAAAGTTCGGAATGGATAAATCGGTATGACAAAGTTCGGAATAGAAAAGTGAGCAAGAAAAACTTGTATGTGAGTACAAGTATTTCAATAACCGGCTCTGATACCAAATGTAATATTGGTATAGAGTAAGAGGTTTCCAACCTCTGATACCAATTGTAGGATCGAAATATAACATGAGATGCTCAATATACAAGAGGGGGGGTGAATTGTATACTTTAAAAATTCCTTTGGAACCTTTAAAGTTAGTTATGAATAACTAATGTTTCCTTAAGAAACGGAAAGGGCTAAGTTTAACAAAGTTAAACTAAGTAAATTCACAACACCTCTAACACCGAACAAAACTTGGAAAGAGATTCCAAAAGTAGGTTCTGGAAATATGGTTCCGGAATTTGAAACTTAACAAAAGTTACAATATGAGATTCTACCTTAAAGCGTATAGAATCTAAATGAATCAGAGTAAGTAAGGAAGTATAAGAAAGTTATACTTTCCTTAAGATACAAATTGCAGCGGAATAAAAACAAGTAGTAAAACTACTAGTAACTAGATAATAGTCTTTTAACCCAAATAGAAGGGTATCCAACAACCTTGGATAAAGGTCCCTTGATTTATACTTTCAAGAAAATCTGTCTTACCCACACCAGGGTAAGCCCTCGATACGAAGATCGGAGTCTCTGTCTTGCTATCCCCGCAAGCCCTCAACTTCAAGGTAGTTGGCAACCTCTGTCTTCCTCAGCAAGGAAGCCCTCGAACTTCAAGGTAGTCGACACCTCTGTCTTCCTATCCCCGGAAGCCCTCGAATGTAATCACCAACATTCGGAGTCGCACGAAGCTTTGAGAGTTAATAACAGCCTCTCTCTCTAGAAATCACTTCAAGCAAATTTTTCAGCCTTTCAGCACTTTCATCAGCTATCAGCCATCAGCCTCGAGCTCTTTCAAATGAGATCCTATTTATAGGTAAGGTTGGCTCCTTCTCCAACGGTCATATTTTCATTAAAGATCGGAGGGACATGTACACGTGTCACTTAGACAACGGTTAGTTTGTAACAAAATAGACGACATTGTTTTATAACAAAACAAGTGTAACAGAATGTACGACATAGTTTTAAACTCTAAAAAGGTTCGGAATGAAAACTTCGGAGTGAAGGTTCGGAGTGAATAAATTCAGAGTGTGTAAAACAAAGATAATCAGATTCTATTTAATAGGTGAATTCGGAATGAGAATTCGGAATAGGAATTCGTCATCAGAAATCGTAATGAGAATTCATCATCAGAATTCGTAATGAGAATTCGTCATCAGAATTCGTAATGAGAATTCGTCATCAGAATTCGTAATGAGAATTCTTCATCAGAATTCGTAATCTGAATATGGAATAGAACTTAGTCAGAGTTCATATCTGGAATTCGGAATGAAACTTCCTTATAGTTATTGTCCAGAATCCGAATCCTAAAACAGAATTCTTTATATCAAAGTTTCAACAATTCCGAGAAAATGAATCTGAATCTTATACTTAAGAAAAATATGAATGAAAATATGATAAGGATAATTTTTCTTATAAAAGCGATTTTCCTTAAGAAAGCAATTTTCCTTATAAAAGCAATTTTCCTTATAAATGCAATTTTCCTTATAAAAGCAATTTTCCTTATAAAAGCAATTTTCCTTATAAAAGAAATTTTCCTTATAAAAACAATTTTCCTTATAAAAGAAATTTTCCTTATAAAAGCAATTTTCCTTATAAAAGCAATTTTCCTTAAAGATAAGGTGTTTGTGATTTTCAAAACAAGAAGGAATGGAAAAGTCATAAGGAAAACCTTATTGACTCAACAATAATGAGCATTCCCATCAACTGAGCTCAATGCCTGCTCCCCCCTACTGCTTAGAATCAAAATCTTTTATTAGCTCACTATCAACCCTTCCTCCAACAAACTGACCAACAAGATATTTACCATGTTTCGGCACCTCTCCTAAAGAAGTAGTCCCTCCAAACATGCCTCCAATTCTATTACCAGGTCTAGCCTCATCCTTACTAATATGATCCACACTATTATGCATTGAGAGATCATGGTTCAATATATAAAACACCACAGCAACATACATATTAGGGGGACCTCATGTCTTCCTTCCTAGGGATGAATAACCCAATCGAACTACATTGACATTCTTTGCAGCATCAGGATGTGATTGTCCTTGACTAGATACCCCACTAAGACACTTCACCGAAATAGTTGACCTCATACTTCTGGCTCCATGGAGATAGTGACCTGCCAAATGACCCAAACGAAAACATGTCGAGCAGTAATCAACCCAATTTTCATACACATCAGCTTGCCTCCATCAGAACTCCTCACCAAGTGTAATCAAAATCCAGTTGATCGGTGACTTTGAGGAATCCACATAAAAAAAACTAGGATTCACTGGATGACTCACAGAAGATGTGCGAGCATCCGAATAGAGGAAACGACTAATCAAATTACCTAGAATAAAAATTATCGAATGATTTTGAAAAGGCAAGGGAAGATGAAGCAGACATACCAAGGTCGCTACTGAAGGAGGATCCCAATTCACACAGATATCAAACTGCCATCGGAGAAGGAAAAATTTTCATCTGGTGCATTCGTTGCATATAATAAGTTATGTTTGATGGTGGGTGTGCCATTTTTATGCCATTCTTGGTTTATTGAATAAGTATTAATATTTCATATGCTAGTTTTAATATGAATGTTTATGTTATGTTTCAATATTTTCATATAAGGAATGAAGTGGACCTAATATGTGGAAGGTGGAGCCCACTATAGATCCTTGATGCATCAGTAGGTCACATGAGACAAACTAGTTTTTTGCCACAAGGCCTCGATATAATCATTTTTGTAGTCTTGGCATGAGGCCTTGACTATGTAGTTATGATGTACGACATTATGAATTACATCATTATGAAATTATATATTGATATTACATGTGATGTTATATAAGTAGAATATACATGTGAATATGTAAATGGAATTAATTGATTTATCTTTTCCATATTATGTGTAATTTTTTGTTTAAAAGGATATTGTTTTAGCTTTATAAACTCCCTTAAATTTTTATGTTACTTTATCGTAATTTCTACTTTTTTTGTATCCCTACCAAGAATCTAAAATCACCCATTTATTATGTTTTCATTTTCCTAATATGTGAAGAAGGATATTATGATTAACCTATATGGATTCAAAAAGGATATGAGTGTGATCAAAGAGGACACAATGTTTTTTATTTCATGATGAAAGGTAAAAACATATGTATGTATTTAGTAAATCCATGACTACTAAACGAATAAATAATTCAAGAAATGATATCATTTGATAATTCCAATGTTATATAATTATGCACCAACTCTGAGTCCCTATGGTCGTGGAGTTATAGTGGGTATCAGAGGAAGTTTAGTACAAACTGTGAAAGATCGATTTAGAAAAAAACTGATTAGAAACCACTACCCTAGGATAGAAATTGAAAGTTAGTATATAATGACATCCAAAAAAATTTGGTACTTTAAATATTATGTGAGGTTTCCAATAACCACATCTATGTCTGGATACAAGCAATAGAGGTGGCTCTGGAACAGATGTACATAGGGGTAAAACCTGAAATCACCTCATTGATCTAGAATTTAATGGGAACTGGTGGATGAAAATGAGCCTTGTTCCACTCATTGTTACAAAACTCCATGAGTTTATAATTATGATAATTCACATTTTCATTAAAAACTGAATTGAATGATTTTAATAATAGATGAGAATAAATCATTATGGTAAATCAAAATGTATTTTAGATTGATAATAATGTGTCAAGATTTTCTCTAAATAATTTTATGATCATTTATACTCACACTGTGATTCTGGTTTTATTCAATGAATTTATTTCAATGTACTAATAGAGTCATTGAACATGATGTAATTGGTGGGAATGATGGTGGAAATGAGCCACTAAATTCATGTCTGATAGGAATAAAATATATCATGTTCATTCCGTTACAACTATCCAAAAATATGATCAACAATATATACAATATCCACCCCCCAAAATCAACATAAAAATAATTGTGGGGAATGATAAGAGAACCAGTAGTGAAGACCGTAGAGAAAAAATTCTCAATTTCAATCATGTAGGAAATGTAGAATGAGACACCCATGAAAGTGTCTCATTAGAATAAATAAAATCATTATGGGAGGGAAATAAGGACATAATGTAAATAATTTTTGAGAAAAAATGTAGTGATCTATGGAAGAAAATAAAAATGATCCTAAGGATCCATTTATAGTCATTTTCCTTAAATTTAGTGGACATGTGCATTACCTGAGTCCATTCCATGTTTTATAGGATAACCACAAGGTCAAACAAGAACCTATGTGGAAATAAATGGATTGAAAAATGTTTAAATGTACTAAATATCATTATTTATGAGATTACATTGGTAGACAATGATCTTGTATGTGTAACAATACAGTTTATTATGTGAAAATGTTATATGATGATGAATTATCTTTTCTATTGTGGATACAATTATAAAGAACAATTTCGGTTTATATGATCCATGAATTTGAGGAAATTACGAATTATTAATTTTGGGATGAAAATGCATGGTTTGAGATAAAATTTGTAGTTAAATAATGTTAGGGTTATTTTGTGGAATTTATTTCAATTTGATAACAGTATAAAATATAGTTTTTGAAAAAGGAAAACAAGCAGACCCTTTGAAAACTCAGTGTTTCGGGTAAAGCTGCGAGAATCGAACCCACAAACGAAGTGCGACTAGGATTTATCACCAACCACTAGACTACGGGATGCCCCTGGGTTGTGTGACTATATAATTTTAGTTAAAATATTTTATTGATAAATAATTAGTTTATTTGGGATCATATGTTTCATCAAATGGATATCGTTAAAATAGAAAAAATAATTGGTGATTAAGTGATAAATGGTATTTTCGAAGACGTTCGATCTATTAGGAACAACATATGCCGAAGGAAAATAGAATACTACTTAATTTTATTTTAGGGGTAACGGTGTATTTTTTTAATATTCGAAGAATTTTTTTAAGAGAGATTTGGGTTATTAATATACATGATTAACCGATCATAAAGAATATGTGATTAGGTTAATTAACCTTCTATATGAGACATTATGAGAAGTTAATTTTATTTGATGATAAATGTTATGATTTAATATGTAAGAATATTTGATTAAATTCATCCCAGTTTTTGGTTTCTATCTTAGTTTGGATTATATTGGTGGAATTTAGGGATATTTTTTATTGAATGGTCTTTCTTAAAATCTTTGTTTTGGTTGTTTAATTTTGTAAATTAAGATTAGTATTTTTTTCTATAAATTACTATCCATTTTGGGGATCATATGGTCTTGTACAATCCATTTTATTTTTGTTAATCACTAATGGAAAGGGAAATATATTTTTCATCCTTTATGGATTATGTCGTTATCTTGACGTTGATTCTAGTGCTTTAGGTGTGACCAAGTCATCTTTAATAATCTTCATTTGCAGAATAGATGAGTTAGTGGTAGAAATTTATTAAAGGATGAAACAGTACTTAAAAATTAAGTATATCTATTTTTGATCATAGTCAATATCATAAATAAATTCATCAAAATTAATAAATGGAATATAAAACATAAAATGTAGTACGTCAACTTTACCTACTGGGAAGCTAATGAATGATTAACCCATCATATGATTGTGGTTTTGTTGTTGTTATCATTTTCATGATCATGTTTTCTCCCACTCTTCCTCAAAACATGACACTTAATTTAAATTCCATATCAATGTATTCCTATATGCAATCCTAGTATTGGTTATCTCAGGTTACATTTATAAGTATCTTTATTTTTTTTATTGTGATTGTTTTATTGGATTTTTTTATGATGTGGGACTTTCATTGATGTTCCCAAGCCCAATTTAAAAACTGTGAGGCAGAAATAACCAAAATGGGGATGAATGTAACACCCCATGCTTACAGGGTACGTTTCACTTTGAATAATGTAATAGCTACTAGTGAATGAAAAATCAAGTTCTAGCACACTATGACCTATCAAACTATCTATTATGAATAGTAATACCCACTTCATCAAATTTTATAAATTTTATTTTTCAAAATGGACATAATTTTTTTTATCGGGAATATCAAAATTAGGTTTGGATGATTTTTTTTGTATTTTTTTAAAAACGTTCAATTTTTTTATGAATACTGATTTACATTGTGTTATGGCTTAAAACCTATTTTTTATTTAGATAATTATTTTTTTATTTAAATTTATTTTAGGTCAAAATATATACATAAACCTATAAAAGTTCAATGTAATTAATTGGATTGAATTTTTAATAAAATTAGATATATAAAATTTTATTGTACATTTTAACGTCTTTTATCCACCTTCTAGACACATATGAATATTTGCATAAAACAGAATTTTATCACTTCTGTGAATTTAATTTCCAAAATCTGAGAGACATGATTGATATTAGTAAGTAAAATGTGGTTCAATATGATCAAAATAATTTTTTGTGAACAATATCATTTGAATTTTATTTACCACAGTTAAAAGTAAATAGTGAAATTAAAGGTAAAAATGTCATTATAATTACAATAACACGTGTAGAAATTCAATTGTATAAGTGTTTTTAGACCCAAATAAACCTGCTGAATAAAATATGATCCTCTTTGATCCACTGGGATTATATTAGGATATTTATTTTTATTTTATGTAAAGAAGAGTTAAAAGTGATTAATTAATTTTTTCATTACTATAAAATTTTAAATACTGGGATATTCATTTGAAATGTTATACTATAAATATTCAAAAGAAATTTAAAAAAATATCCTACACAATGGTATTTTATTTATAATTTTTATTCATTAAATTATATAATTTATTTATGACACAATGATGATAATATAATCAATTTATTAATGAATGATTAAAATAATTTATATTTTAAATATCCAAATAAATATAAATCGAGACTTTTTATTAATTCCACTAATTTTTGATGTTAATATGACAAGTTATAATTGATTAAATAAATTTTTTCCAAAGTTATAATGTATTTATGAATTTCAAAAAACAAAATACCAAATAGTGTCACAATAGACATAAATGAGTTTTTAAAACAGAAAAAATATTATTAATTGATATGACAATCCTAAAAATATAAGGAGCATGAAAAGGTAATAGATAAGGATGGACATGTCAATAATAATCCACTAGGGATTCCCCTATATTTTTATAGTATGTTTATTGACCATTTATTATAATAATACATGAATACATGTTAACATATAAATAATTTAACTGAGAGTTAATTCTAAAAGATAAAGTTAATATTGTGACCTAAACCTTCCTAAAACCTATTGGATGAGAGGTTTCAGACCCATCCCAACCCTAGCATGTAAATTATTTTTATAGTAAATTAAAATTAAATATTATTTTATAATAAATTAATATTTCTAGATTTTCCTAAAGTGACCCTCACCTCTCTTATAAAAGGGTACTTCCCCATATCTCAATATGAATCCTCCAATGTTTTTTGGCTCGGAAAAACATGGCTCAGTTATCTTCCCAAAATATCTCACTGCAACATATAAACCTTATTTTGATCAGAATGCCGGCCTACGTAGCCCTTTTCATCAAATCAAAAGAAATCACCTAAAGAGGATGTAAAAATTTCAACACTAATTTCAAATTCTTTTATTCTTCCACATCCACTTTATTTTTTTGTTTACATACCAAAATAATAACTCCAGTACCTTATACATAATGTGATGTTACCATATATATGGTAAAACCGTATTCATTATTCTATATATCTTATGAATGATAAAGTCACCACACGTGTGTACGTACGGCTAACATGTCGTGCTGTAGATTGACATTCAACACTTCATTAAATGGATGGGTATAATAATTAGTATAATTCATAACAATAATAAATATAAAATGTTAATGAATCGGTATATATAATATACCATCAAATTACATATAATTTCAACATCAATAATATGATATTACCGCTCGTGCCTACGTATGGTTTGTCGTCTCCAAAAATGTGATGACATTCATTCCCCATCTTAACAATTAAAAATTAATTTTCATTTTACGAATAAAAATAAATTTGAAAAACATAATATTATTCTTAATATTAACCAAATACATCCTATACATATCAAAATTCACTTATTTAGAAAAACATATAAAGGAATGATATCATTTAGCATTCTAAACAAGGATACTACTGAAATATTATTATCAAAATCATATGAGAAGATCATTTAAAATATCATATTTATGTATATGGTTCTTGTATAATTTAAAAAATATAATTTAACTGTTATATATGGGGTTAAATTACCATAGTCCAAGGTAAATTACATGGTAACGGGTTTTCATCTCACTTTTGATTATAATGAGATTCATGATTTATTTTACACTATTTCCTTATGGGTGGTGTATGTATATCCTATGATATAATTATCAGCCTAATATTCTATAATTTATTTGTATTTACATCATCATTGTATGATACTTGATTCATGTGGTGTTTTTGTTTTATGTTACCAAATCGGTAAGGGAATTTCTAATATCAATATCCACTCATTGGGTTTCACACAAACTTCATTGAATATTTTACCTCAAGATTTTGTTTGAAATCAATATTTATTTATTTATTTAGTAAATTCCACAACCATTTGAATGTATATACTATTTATACACATAATAAACCCATTGATAAATTCTCAATTCATCAATATGAACTTGATAACAGTAATCTTAACTCAATTTCCATTCATTGAGTTAAATATATAGGTCATTGGTGTTGTTTTTACAAAAATATGTTTGAATGAATTTTTATTTATTTACACCGAATATCCAATAATATTGAGTGTATTCATATTTTTCACACATAATTATTTCATTGATTTTTAATTAACTTAAGGATACATTCTTTATAATGCATTTCATCTCAATTTACATTCCATTGAGACTTATTTGTTATTATGTGCCAATTCACTTTTATATGGGTTATATACTGTACTTTGACATAGTATATCATGAATAACTTCAATCTCATGATATAATAATGTTTATATTATATAAATTTTTTTATATTTTTCATTCTCTCAATTGGTTAGAAACACTATCTAAACTATCATTTTTTTTAGTTTCAATGATTTATTCTTCTAAATAATTCCAATTAAAGCACAAGTATTTAACATGGTGTTAAATATTAATTTATATGGACATTAATGTTTTAAAATTAAAATTATTTTTAATATATTCAAATTGGTAAGGGTCAATTTGATGCAAAAATATATTTTTAACAGCTTCTTGGTAAATATTGATACCATAAAACGTTTTAATGAAAATGAGGATATTTCGGTCAAATAGTTTTACTAATAATTTTCATCAATGTCAATAATTTTTGTTATTCTTGATAGAGGTTGATTATTATAATACAATCATCCATATTTTATTTACTAAGTTATGCATGACTTTGGGTGTGATCTGATTATACCATTAATGGTTTATGGTTAATGTAAGAATGTTTTAATAAGAATTGTTATGTAATGTTTCAACCTTTTCATAAGAGTAATGCATTGTACATAGTACATTATGGGTGGAGCCTACTATATCTCCTTGATTCCTCAGTAGGTATAATGATACAAACTAGTTTCTTGACACAAGGACTTGATAAACATTATTTGTACTCTTTCCATGAGGCCTAGTCTCTGAGGTTATTATGTACGACATTATGAATTCATCCTTATGAAATTGGCTATTAATATTACATGTCATTGTTAGACAAGTATAATATCCAGGTAAATAAGTAAATGGAATTAATTGATTTATCTTTTCCATATTATGTTGATGTTTAAATTTAAATGGCTTTTGTTTTTGTTTAATACATCCCCTTAAATGTTTCCGCTTATTTTTGATAGCTTCTGCTATATTTTTATCCATACTGAGCATCTGAGCTCACCCTGTTCTTATGATTTCTTCTTCCCAAGATGTTATGAAGTATATTATGATTATAATGTAGGGATTAGACAAAGGACGTGAGTGTGTTCAAAGAGACACATTATTTTTATGTTTCTTTATGTAATGTAAAAAACATATGTATGTATCTAGAAATTCCAAGGATAATAAACTAATCATTCATTCAAGAATTTATCTATTGCGATCAGGCCAATGTTATGTAATTATGCACAGACTCTAGGTAACTAGGGTTAGTTAATTACAATTTTATTAAGATGATATCCCTTGAAACATGCCTTGTTTATTTTATGTAATGTTTGTGATTTTTTTAAATTTTTTATGTATTCCCCCATAGAGGGAATTCATATATATTATTTACTAATTCCTGATGAATACTGTCTATTTATATTTTACGCTACTTATAGTTGAGTGTTTGTTTGTTTATTAAATTGATAATATTATATTATTAGGTCATATTTTATTGAAGTCATCCCATTAGGGGTAATTGATCATGCATGTTCTCTTTGTCCAAATCTTACCACTCATTGGATCATTCATGTCCATCCATCATCAATTTCATCTCACAACATCACATGCTTCATTGTAATGATTCCATGATGTTAGACTCAACAAATGGGTCAAATACCATCTCTTTTCTTCATGTCACTCTAAGATAGTTATCACACCCAACCCATATAGTATTTTCCCGTAGTAAATCCAAAAATTCCCAACACATTTAAATTATTCTCACTTAACCAAAATGTTTATCTATCCCACGTTTCATCATACTCCCACATGGGGCATCCATGTGTCTGGGTATCAACATTGTCTAGGCCTCATTCAAAAACAGCTGAAGCATTATGACAATGAACATGGCCATGGTGGATGTCATCATAAAACCTCATCCAAAATCATCTAAATTAGGGAGAAATGAATAAAATAAATATTAGGGAAGGATCTAACCCATAATCACTACAAAATTATACCAACAGACTTCCAAAATAAAGGGTTAAAATGATAGGAGAGTGCTTGTTTTCCCCTTTATCTTGTGTCCCACCAATCTAGAAAAGGATGTTGGGGTGTGGTGAGCCCTCATATGTTATTAAAAGAATCGAAACATAGTTTCATTGAATGAATAAGGTTTCACAATGTGAATACCACTAGCTAAGAGATTAACCCCTACATTGGAATTTTAATTTGAGAATATATGATCCGCAATATAATGACCATATAGTATTGTCTTGGATATTCATGACCACTATTTCCTTGTTTGGACATCCTCATGGACATCCAAAACACAAAAAATATCCCGAATGTCATCCTAAACACAATTTATAGATGATATATTCCTAATGTTTTCATTTTGAGTCCTATTTTCAATGTTAACTCATATATAAATGGTAAAACTCAAATTCCATCAAAAAATTAACCCATTGAAATTCACATGTCAACGAAATATCTTAGGCCACTCTATCAACACACCTAAGATACATGGGATGGTTCTCATGAGAAAAATATCACTCTTGATCCCTATACTGCCACAATTTTTTTTCTTCGCAACTATAATAACCAAAAATAGCTTTCAACTAAATCCTATCTTCCCACCCTCTAATGGAATCCAACATCGATTTAGAGATATCCATTGTCATCTCTCTTGAAAACCCATTATGTCATCCCAAATTCATCTTGAGACTTATAAATCTTCCCATTATATGTCTCTATATTCCATGTATGAATCCACATGATGGTGCTTTCCACCATAGGAAAAACCTTCTAAAAAATATTTTATAATGGTTCATATAATAGTTAATTTGGTCAAACATGATTCCCCTAAAATGAGTCCACTCCCATGGTTTCAGTCCTCATGAAAATGAAATCAAAAAACCTACACCATCAATCTATACTCAAAATTTATATTCTCCCCCACCAACACATCCTCAATTGAAAACCATTATCTAATGTAGTATTTATTCAATTTTACTCCTATATAGAGTCTTTATTATTCCTCTAACCAAAACACCATCATCACATACAAACAAGGAATTTTAATCTCAGCAAACTCATTTTTTCCATTTCATTGCACGATCCCACCATAAATAATGCAAAAAATGAGGCATCCCCTTAATCATATAATGTTATTGCGTTTCTCCTCCAAAACCATCAATTTATCAAAACAAAAACATCTATATTCTAATCCCAATACAATGGAATAGGAAATATCCAATATGATCCTAATACTGAGGATTACCTCAGACCAAGATAAATATGATTTATAACTCACTGACATCCAAATTCAATGTTTACCGTCCAATGAACTAATATATCACAAAAATGACCCTAACAATGATATGAGCTATATAATGGATTACCTTGTCTGTTATCATATGTATTGATGACATGTGACTAGTTTGATTATAATTTAGAATTATTGAATCCTCTAGTTGTAGTTCATTCATTAATCACTGAAAACTCATCCTTAAAACCACCCAAATTCCAAAATTAATTTAGGTCACACACATAAATGTTCTATGGTTCCCTAAAAACCATATTTCCTTCTTTATTATAAATCTCAAGTTATTCGTCGGCCGGTTTGGTCCCTACACTCCTATCACTCAACCTGATCCATGCTCACCACATCAATGGTAAAAATTTTCCATTAACAAACTCCATGATCAATCAGGTCAGTGAACCAAATCCATTTCCTAGACTACCCTCACTAGAGGCTTGATCGATCATGACCACATGTGTTTCATCAAAACTAATCATTCCTACTCACCAATTCAAAATTTTATTTTTTACAACATGAAAAAAACACATATTGTTCTTATATCAACTAACGTAATATGGTTTCAATTTAATACCACCTAACACATAATACAAATCCGGGTCACATGAATCACATTCCATTGAAACCAACTGTCGATACAACATTTAATGAAAATATTCATGACCACCAACCACTTAATCACTAATTGATATTAATCCAAGTCCTTGAGCATTCACCAACAACAATACTAAAATCTAATATGAATCCAAATAATACTAATAGATTCCCATTCATCCCTCCTCAGATGAGACAATAAACCAAGACCATCCCCTCTCACAATTTTCCATCTAACAAAAAATAATATTCTTAGTTTGTAACCACATAGTCATAATTGTAAGAACACAGATCATCTTTTTAGCGGTGAATCTTTTTTTCTGGTTTTTTTTTACAAAAGGGGAGTTTTTAAAAATTTAAGTAGAACACACCATGTACATTGGAGAACACAATATGTACTCATTTTCCGTGAGTGATCGTGTGTTGGCCATGTAACATCCAAGTACATGGAAGTGTGGGGTGACTTGGAGACAGCCTAAATCCATTTTTGTTTAAGGAATGAATATACCATTTACATTTAAAGAACAAGGCATGGAGTTTTATTTTAATTGTTAAATCAGATTTTGGACATGTCTCTTTATCAAAAAGATATCATTCTAGGTTCATCTCATCCAGGAGTTAATGAGACAACTGATTCATCTATGAACCCCTATAATTGCATCCATTCTCTAAATTGACTATTTTCAATTGTGTTGTAATCTCCATAGTAAGCTCATCATTCTTCTGGAACATCGTTTATTGATTTATCCCCTTTCGAGAGATATTCATGGTTAGATAGTTTAGAAATTTTTGTAGATCTATGGTGTTTTAGGAATAAAAAGATGTTGGTATTCAACTATTTAAATTATACAATGATGAGGTAGGTGGTTTGTGTCTTTCCGTAGTTTTTCCTTAAAAAATATGGGCAAAAGTTCCCAATACCCTAGATCAGGGTATTGTCCATTTAGCGAATTTAACCGTGTTAATTACTACTATTCAATGATTGTTTGAGTTAGGTCTATTGTTTGTGAATAAGGTTAATATCTCTTAAATTGTGGCATTTACACTTGTTTGATTTGATATTGGTCGTTGGGTCTATAATTGTCAATTATGCTACTTTGTTTTCCATTCCTACTGCTGTTAGGATGGAGTGATTCTATCTGACATGCTTGTGTTATGCTATGTAGATATTATCCAAGTATAACATTGAGGATAAATATGAATAATGATTATCATTTGTTCATGATTTCTTTACATGGGGCTGTAGGAACCTGGTACAATGATACCATCAAGGAAAGTGACATTGAGGGCTTTACTTGACTGTCTGTTATAATTATCACACTATAAAACCATAGGGAGAATAAAATTTAGTTCTCCCTCAGATTTTCTATAGTATTGTAATGATACCACCAGAGGAATTTATGTTGAGTTCTTCCTCATAGTGTATGTAGTTTACAATTAAAATACTATAGGATAAATTTATGGTGAGTGCTTCCTTATAGAGTATTTGATTACATTAGATGAAAGGGGTAGACATAGTGATCAATCCCAGAGGGTCATTATATCCTTCTTGTAAATTGATCCAAAGGGGTTAGTTTGTCTGAACTATCCAGAGGGATACATGAAATTGTTCTCTTAACCATATGGGATAGGCTGTGAGAACTTCTTAATGGTTTTCTTGTATTTTTCTTTGGTTGATTAAATTATTTAATGTAAGTGATGTAATAGAATCATTAGGATTAATTATTTTTAAGTAATTTGTTTTCTATTGCTTCATTTAAATAATTGTCTACCATATATACATCTACTGATAGTTGGGCAGAGATCACATTGTAGTTTCCTAATAGTAATTGTCTCACACCTTGTTTGGGCCAAGATTATAGGACCAAACAGATTATATTGTTGTGGGTATAAATAAGGGAAAATTCTCTTCTACTTCAGTTAATTGATTGATGTGGGCCTGGAGAGCATGGGACCAAGATGAGACTTGTGATGCTACTAGAGTTTATTTTTTTCCTTTTGAACTTTGGTTTAGTATTGTATTCTAGCATTGTGACATGTTTGGTAGGTTTCTTAGATATATGTGACATGCATCATTTATATATATGATGCAGTTGTTTGTTATTTCTTTTCTTACGTTGTTTTCTTGTTTCATGTTATTACTACTTCAACTATTGTATATTATTTTTATCTACTTATTGCTACTGTATTACTCTACCAATGTGGGAATAGTTTTCCCACTATTACATATAAATCCCTTGGGTCTAGTCTGTAGCCTCTAGTGCTTAGGTAAATGTGATTCAGAACATGTGACCAACTAGGTATGGGACTCCTCTGGGTGGCACTAAGAACCGAGCCATTACAAACTCTTATCAGTGAATATTATTTTCTTCCTGGAATACAATTTTGGATCCTATAGTAATGGACATGACGAAATACGTAGTTGGTAATAAACCCTTCCCGGGTGTAGCTAACCCATTTACATGGAAAATCTAATTTACATTTATTATTGATTTTTTTTTGTTTATTCAGTTTTTACAGTTTATTTAATTTCATTGTTGGGAGATTCACATGTTTTTTTCTACTAATGTTGATATCATTGAAGTTCTCTTTTGGTAGCAACTCGATGAGATGAGGGATATGCCAACTCATTCATCAAATAATCACTTTATATAGATCACATATAATCCATTCTTACCATGCCATTTAGGTTGCATTACTAATTGAATGTTGTTGTTATAGATGTTGGGATAGATATATATGATGTTACGATAAATTCATTGACATAATACACAGTGTATGATAGGGTATTTCTAATGTTTAAGGTGTTGTTTTTATGTACTCCAAACATTGGTTCTTGATTTTTAATGGGACCTTGTGGATAGAAATTGGTGGGATCATTGCACATTCATTCTTGTAAATGACATGTATAAAATACCAAGCTTTGATTCACGGGGAGTTTGGGCCCACACAGATCATAATTTTGAACATTAATGTCCATTTCGGGGATTTTCTGGGTTCCAAAGTTGCTTTTGAAGCTTACAAACTAGAAAAATCCAGAATACAAAACATGTAATGATAAATACATGCAATGTATCCTTCAATTCGGGAAGGAACTGTTTTTCATAAGTACATTATATGGACTGTATGTACAAGTTGTGTAGTATCTAGCCATGTCACATGGATGTGTGGGTAGAAACATGTGGTATCAAAATCATTGGTGGGACGACCCATGTGCCAGATGTACACATCATGTTGTAGAGACTATGTATCTAACCATTTGACTAAAGACATCAGTGAATTAAAATCTAGAACTACACGCCATTTCCATCTGGAAAATTCCATGTAGAGTTAGCTATGTAACCTACCATTTGACTAATGACAGGGGTCTGTCAAATTATTAAAGAACATGTTATATCTGGTATAAACGATTTGTGTAGACTTTTACTAGGATAACTGTGTGGGTTATCCATGTAGATGAACTCGGGCAAGCAGAACACGATTCAAGTACACACCATGTCTGGAAAAGAAATTCCATGAATATGGGGTCTTACATGACTAGGGTTGGCAGGGGTACATTCCCATGTGAAGGCTTAAGAGAACGCACAGTTTCGGGGTTAGACACACCATGTATCTATGTTTTGAAAAACATGAATGTATTCTTTATCATACCCTTCTTACACATCTAGGTTTTAGTCCTTGATAATATTGATCTAACGTATGTGATTGAAGTAGCAAAGTCATGAAACCAAGACTTCCCCTAGTTTCATGCCACTTATAGGGTAGTTATCAGACACCATATATGGAATATTAGGTACCACAATTAGATCCTTCATTCATTCCCATCTTGGAACCAAACGTTATCCCAGATACACGTACTGATGCACAGTTCCAATAGGGCTTTATGAGGATGATGAAAACCTTCCAGGGAGCACCACCACCTTCCCCATCGATGGAAAAATTGACACAGGTATGTAAGAAACAACATCCTTCCCATTTATCAGGGGATGGAGGACCCCATGCTGCAGAGTCTTGGCTAGAAGCCATGCTAACAATCATCACACATCTAGAGATGCCTCTGAAGAGGTGGGTAAATATCTCTAAGTGTATACTTTAATACTCCACCATGAGTCGGTTGGATGTTATCTCATAGGTGGGATGCTAATACGTTATGAATTTGGTTGATTTTTGGCATACCCTCTATGATTACTTCTACCCTGAGACTTTGACAGCCAATAGATCCCAAGAGTTCATGAGATTGGAGAAGGGTACTATTTCATCCATTGAGTATTCTTATCTATTCACAAATCAATAGTGTTTGACACACAATATAGGTGGAGATGAGTTATTAATAGCTAGGAGGTTTGTGGAGGGTCTTAGGAAAGACATTTGGGCTCAGGTGAACATCTTCAGATTGAATTTTATATATTCTATCATTAATCAAGTGTTGATCACAGAACACAACATGAGGGATTCTAGAGTTGTGGGCCAGGGAGGTAAAATATATAGAGATAGTGATTCTCTGTCTCATAAGAGGAAGAGTCATAGAGAGTTTACTTTTAGAGATATGAGTTGGAAAGATAGACCTTCAGTTAGCTAGTTTGTATGTTATTAGTGTGAGAAGGGTGCGAATACAATTCTCCATTTGCAAAGAGAACTAGTGGAGTGTCGATCTTGTGAAAAGATGGGACATCATCCTCACATTTATCTTTGTTCTCACCATCATCTGGTGATGGGGGTTCTGCTATGACTCGACTTTCAGAAACATCACTACTAGTATCTGATCAATATGGGAACAGGAGTTCTTCTGGCCATTCAGGCGATGTGGAGGTCGCGACCGTTGTATCTAGTGGCCAGGATTTCACTGAAAATATGGTGGATCCACTCAGGGGGAAAATGTACGGTCATAGAGCCATATTACATGCCAAGAATTTTTAGTGGATAGGACCTAGTAGGATTTGGATCCCTGACCCTCTACAGTTCGAGGTACAATCCGTGTTGCCTTATATTTAGCTTCTGCACATTCTGATACATGGGATTCCCATAGTTTCATATCTGTTACAATTGTGGAGAGCCTTGGGATCTGTATCAATACTTTGGCTGGGGTATTGATGATGGACAATCCGTTGGTGAAACTAATGACTACTGTACGTCAATTCCAGGAGACCCCTCTTCAGGATGGTGGGTTTCACTACTCATCTGACCATTATGTCTTAGAATTGATGGGCTACGATACCTTTCTCCTGATTGACTATTCCATTATCTTCCAAGAATTTTTCGAATCTTATCACTGTAGTGTGAGTTTCACATCACCATAGGCTGGTTTGTTTGTAAACAAGGGCTAATGAGATGTCGAGGTGTGAGGATAAATACCAAGTCATCATGGGGTTGTAGGAGTTACAACCTAGATTACTAGTCTATATCTGTATAACCAAGTGAATTAATAAATGTAAATTCCTCATGTGATGTTTCATTTTATGGATTTATTACAAGGAGAATTTTGAGGTTTTCCTCTGGAGAATGAGGTAGAATACTCTATTGATCATGTGCCAGTTGTGGAACCAGTGCCTATTCTGCCTTATAGGATGGCTATACTAGAGATACATGGACTCAAGAAGTAGTTGGTGGTGTTGCATGAAAAGGGTTAAATCCATCCCAGAACATCTCATTGGGCTTCACATGTCATATTTGCTAAGAAGGTGGATAATACCCTCAGACTTTGTGTGGTTTATCCAATGTTGAACATATTGACGGTCCAGAACCAAATACACTTTTAGAGGATTGATGATCTCTTTGATCATATTTATAGAGCATGGGTGTTCTCGATGATTTACTTGAGATATAGTTACCGTTAATTGGATATTTGACCATCTGATATTCCTCTTACAACCATTCAGAGTAGGTCTATTCTGTAATAGTGTGTGGTTATGCCATTCAGTCTCACAAATGCACCTGCAGTTTTCATGGTACTGTTGAACCAAGAAATCCATCCATACTTGAATTAATTCATGGTTGTCTTCGTGGATTCAATCTAGGTGTACTCTCACACTTGACACGACCATGTTAAACATCTTAACATCATTTTTAGTACAGTAAGGTACTATTAGTTATATGATATGCTCTCAAAATTTACTTTAGGATGAACCAGATTCACTTCTGGCATCATGTTATCTCAGAGACAAGGGTGTCAGTAGGCTGAGAGAAATTGAGAGTAGTAGTATCCTGGGAGCATCCGAAAAACATATTTGATGTACAGAGTTTTCTAGGGATGCATGGTTAATACAGACCATTCAATTAGGACTTTTCATGCTTAGTGGCACCACTGATGGGCCTGAATAAGATGTTTATGAATACATATAGTTATATTCTTATGAGTCGGCCTTTTAGAGATGAATCATATGATGACATAAGCACCAATAATAGTTTGGCCTATTATGGGAGATATTTATAAATTTTACTGTGATTCATTAGGTATCCATCTAGGAGCAGTGCTTATAAAGGGAGAATGAGTCATTGTGTATGGATATTAGTAGGTGAGGCCACATGAGATGAATTACCCGATGAACAATCTTGAGTTACCTATAATTTTTTATTCATTACATTATTGAAGACATTATCTTCAGGTTAATCATTTTGTGGTATTCACCGACCATAAAAGACTTCAGTATATCATTACTTAGTATGATATGAATCTGATATAGAGAAGGTGGGTTGAGTAGATTCATTATTTTAATATTGATGTTGAATACATGCCTATTAAAGGAAACATATTTCCTATGTGTTGAGTATGAGGATGTAAATTCAGACTATTCAGTAGGCCGGTATTAAGTTGCAGCTTATGGATCGGTTCTCTATGATGAATTTGGATGAACACAACATATAGGGTTATAAGTTGTATTATTCATTAGTTGTTACCTATTCTCTTCATGATCAAGTGCGAAGGAGGAAGCTATCAGATTTTGAAGGCCGTGTCCTATGGGAATGTGTTTCAGGAGAAGAACCTATTCATGGATGTACCATAGGTGAGGATGTGATCTTACTTTTTCATGGATGGATATGGGATCCAGTAGATATACATGGGGATATGACATGGGAATTTCATTCCTTGTTTTGGGAAGTTCATCATGGCGTCACCAAGATGTATCATGATCTACATCATCCATATTGGTTTCCAGGTATGAAGAATGATGTTGGTGGGTTTGTCATGATGTGCTCCACCAGTCTGCAGGTGAAGGTAGATCATGAGTGACCAGTAGAATTTTTTAATCAGTTACTCATTCCCTTGTGAAAGTGTAATGATGTAACGAAGGATTTTGTGATAGTTTTTTCAAGGTTTCCATAATGGAATCATGAAGTTGGGGTTGTCCATGACAGAATCACTAAGGTGGATGACTTCCAATCGATCAGGGAAACCATTAGTGTTGATGAGTGGGGAAGGTTTTACGTACGAGAGACCATGTGTTTACCTAGAGTTAAACACTCCATTGATTCATATATGGATGCATGTTTTTCTTCTCTGGTCTGGCGAGGATTGTAGACGGCTTTGGGTACACAGGTACTTCTATGTATGGTTTACCATCCACAAACAGATCTCCAGTCCGAGCATAGAATTAAGGTGCTTGAGGACATTCCATGGGCATGAATCATATATTTTTAAGGTTCTTTGGAGGATAACATTCAACTTTTTATGTGTTTCGTATAATAATAGTTTTCATGAAACTATTATGATGGAAACTTATGAGGCTTTGTATGGTAGGCCATGCCGATCACCCTTATTCTAACTAGATGTTGAAGAGGAAGATATGTTGGGACCTCATCTTGTTCAAGAGACCATTGAATATATATAGATGAGTTAGAAGAGGATGGCTACTGCACATTCATGACATAAATATTATGATGATCAACAAAAACGTCCTCTGAAGCAAGAGGTTGGAGATCAGGTTTTTATATGTGTTACATTGATGTTGGGATAGGGGGGGATTAAGAGACAGGGAATGCTTTCACCAAGATATGTCAGGCCGTTTGAGGTTTTGTAGAGAGTCGGTCCGGTTGCCTATGTGTTTCCGTTACCTCATAGGTACTAGGATATGCATGACATATTCTATGTTTCTTAGTTACAACGTTACTTCTAAGACCCATATCATGTTTTTCAAACTAAGGAGGATGAGATCAATGTGGATGCATCATTCAGGAATCATCCTATATAGATTGTTTATCATAGTGAAAACATTCTATATGGATTTTCTGTTACTCTGGTATGAGTTCTATGGTAGCACGAGGGATTATATGATGAGAGTTGGGAGAGGGAGGCTGACGTAAGAACATAGTGGCCTGAGATGTTCGAGGATTCATCTTCTACCCGGCCATGGTAGGGAAATTCAGGGATCAATTTCATTAAGAGGGGGTTTTAGTAAGAACTAGGATCTTCTTTTCATGTATGAATATTGTTATCTAGTGTTTTTGAGATGAATAAATGTATTTAGAAATTTATAGAGTACATGTTGTGTACTTTAGAGAACATTTCATGTACTCAGTTGTCGTGAGTGACCGTGTGTTGGTTGTGTAACGGGAGAGTACATGGCTGTGTGGGGTGTCCTGCAGACCAACTAAAGAAGAGGCTTCTTAAGGCATGTGCACGACAAGAAAATTAAAAGAACATGCCTTGTAAATTTCTTATAATTTTTAAATTGTATTGGGGTTTCATCTCAATCACAAAAAAATCATCTTATTGGTTCCTCTCATCCAAGAGCGAATGAGACCACAAATTATTCTCTGATCCCCTGACTCACCATCTGTTCTTGGAATCAACTATTGATGATTTCATTAGAATCACCATAGTATGCTTTTCCTTCTAATTGAACCTCATTTTCATTATTTTTCCTCATATTTGATATATTCCAGGTTGAACATTTAAGATGTTTTTTTAGATATACGATATTCTAGGTATTATAACTGTATAGGATTTTGGTATATTCATCGTACATTGCTTAGGTAGGTGGTTTTTTCCTTTTCATAGTTAGTCCTTCAATATTATGTGAAAATGTGCCCAATACTGTAGAACGGGATATTTAAACATTTACGTAATTTAACCCTATTAATTCCTAACATGCCTTGATTGTTTGAGATAGGGCTCTAGTTTGCAAATAGGGATAATTTCCATGATATGGATGCAGTTTCCCATGTTTGATTTGATATTGGCCATTGGGCATATAATTTTCTGGTAGGATACATTTTTTCCAATCCTACTTTTATTAGGGTGGAGTGATACTATCTGACATGCTTGTGTTATGCTTTGTAGATATTAGACAAGTAGCACTCTGAGGTTCACATTGGATGTTGATAATCATTTGGGCAAGATTATTTTAAAACGTTATTGTGCAACCAGGTTTAGTGAGACCAGAGGGGAAATTGACATTTAGTTCATTCCTAGAGTGGCTGTTATAATTATCACACTGCAAGACCATAGGGAGGATTAACATTGAGAGCTCCCTTAGAGTGTAAATAGTTCCCTTATGAGTCTGCATGAGGAATTAACATTGTGTTAATCCATGGAGTGTTTTTATTTTATCATTAATTAGAATATAAGTGGAATTGATGGTGAGTGCTTCCTCAAGGAGTCTTTGATTACATGAGACCAAAGGGGTAGAATGTGTGAGCTATCCTTGAGGATCATTATATCCTTGTTGTAAATGGATCTTGAGGGGTAAGGGTTTGAGATCTACCTAGAGGGTTACGTTATATTGTTGTCCGAACTAGAGGGGATAGGATATGCGAACATCCCATAGGGTTTCTTGTATTTGTTTTTGGTAGATTAAATGGTTAAATTTAAATGATTTGGTTAAAAATATACGACTTTTTACATTTATGTAATTCATTGTTTATTCATTTCATTTACATATTGCCAACCATATATATATTAACTTACTTTTAAGAACAGATATTTGGGTGATTTCTTACTGGGAATTGTCCCACACCCTATGTGGGACTGTCTTTTAGGGCTAAAAATATTATATTGTTGCTGGTATATATAAGGGAAAAATCCCTTCTATTTTGGGTACTAGATTACTGTGGCGCTGGAGAGCATGGGATGAAGCTGAGGCATTAGATGCTGCTGATGTTTATTTGTTTTAATTTTTATTTTTTTAGTATTGTATTCTATAATTTTGACATGTTTGGATGCTTTCCTAGACATATGTAATATGCATCATTTATATATGTTCTCATGTTTTTTTTTTTACTTCCAGTCTTCCATAGTTTTCTTGTTACATGTTATTACTACTTATGCTATTTTACATTATTGTTATCTATCTATTTCCCCTGCATTACTCTGCCAATGAGGTAATTGTTTCACCACTATCAAACTAATGTCCCTCATTGCTATTCGGAAGCCTCTGGAATTTGGGGAAATGGGCTTCATTCCATCTGACCAACTGGGTACGGGGAACCTCTGTGCAGCACGTGGAAATGGGACATTACAATAAATCAAGTCTCTATAACCCCCACCTAAAAAAGAACCCAAAACATCACAATCGGTCATCTCATGGGAAGCATCCCACGATATAATATATTCGGATCAAAATTAACATAAACAAATAACCTCACAATGGTCTCATATCGATAGTAGCATCACATGCTATGAATACAACAAAGAAGTACACTATTTCTAAAAAGAAATCAGTGCATAATATTTCCCTATTGAGGATAATGATCTTAGACAGTCCCCCCATGAAATTAGTAGAGATAATCCATTTTAAGGTACCCGAAACAATGCTATCTTAGATATAATTTCCTTCTATTCTTTATAAAAAAAATTCATAATCGTTTTAATTTGAACATAAAATAACTAAACCCTGATAAATCAACCTTTCTATGAATATAGAAAATATTCCACACCCTATAAGACTGTTTCACTATATATAGGTCCACACAATCATCCTACAACATGTTATGATTATTTCTATCCCACAAATGTTCATCGCATAGTTCAATTAAGTATCGTTGCATTCCATGCTATATGGGAAAACATTGTATATGTTTACACTAACATCTCAAAAAACCCAACCTATGAAATATCACAATCATAGGGTATATATGAATTTTTTTAATTCCCTTACCAAACCCTTAGGGTTCTCACTCACCCATACATAATAGACCATACAAGCATTCCAACCATCCATCGTTTCACCATAGAATCCACAAGACCCACCAAAAAAATAATATATATATATATAACTAATCCCAATTGAGTATAAATATACCATGTTCATATATGGTAAAATTATATATAACTGTTTTTTAATCATTAAACAACTCATCGTCATGTGCTAGAAATGATTGTAACACAAGCTAGTCTATATGTCATGAGAACCCTTTGAGTGAACAGTAATTCATTAAATGCATGTTGCCTATGTGGGTCATGATCAAAATATATAACAAGATTTTGGATAATTGGATAAGATCGAAAAACCATAAAGGTATTTCATTCTATCTATGAAGAAAGTCAACTAACTAGAACATTGAAATATAAAAAATAATCCCATAAACTTGGTAACAAGTAAATATATTTAGAAACGTGGTCGCATCACCCCCTTTTAAGTTAAATCAAAAGCTTGGATAAATTCCTATTTATCTTATCAACCTGCTCAAAAATATTATGAAAAAGATAAAAATTATTTCGATGATTCCATATTCTATCATCCTTACATGTCACACTCAATGAATAGTAACCTGAAAGGTTCTCCATGAGGAATCAAGAATAAACTTGTATTGTGGGGGTCTAAAGAGGTATCGTGTGAGATTACACACCATATATCATAGTGAATGATAATAAATAAATAACCATGAATTATTCACATACATGTATATATAATGAATAATCAAAAATCATTCTAATCTATATAAAATGATAATATAAAGGCATCCCTGAATGACCACACACTAGGATGATAATATATACAAATAAAAATGTATAAAATGCATGTGATTCTGTACAATTCCATCAATTAATACCATATCCTTGATTATTCTCATAATATATCCAGTCGTACTAAAATATTCAAACCTGAACCTCTGTGTAACCTATAGGTAAAACCAATTGAGACTCTACTATGTTACCCCTTTACAGTGACATGCTATGTTGGGTGTGAGAACTTAACTCTGTAGGAAATCAAAAATGGAGTCCAATTCATTGATGAAAATTATGTGATATTTTAACGAGATATTATCAATTGAAATAAACAAATAATGTGAACAAATATAAATCAATATTTTTTTGGGAAATAAATAAATAATCTTGTCTTAATAGATTATTTTGGGAGAAACGTGGTTAATAACAAAATTTATTAAAAGTGAGGCCTTATTATGAGTACTGGTAAATTAGAAATATTTCAATATAATGGTTCCTTGATGGTTTTGAGATGATTTATTAATTATTACAATTTATTATGGATGGATTTATATTTTTTACAATTGTTATTAGTTCTGTTGGGAATTCATTGTATTTTATAATTTCAATGACGTTTGGTTTGATTATTATAACAGATGATTAATTTTATAGAACTATGGAAATTTTTCGAAAAGTAATAGATATAAAATGATATTTGATTTTTGGAAACTGTGTTTTTTTTAGAAATTTAATTAGAATTTCATATGGATTTCTGAAAAAATATTTTAATATTTTTTAATGTGAAAATTATAACAAATATGATTAGATTTTGATCAATATTTTCATAATTAAAACTATATCATTGATTAATATTTTACTATTTAATGGGTCAAATTTCATGATGTTTTTTATTTTTCGAAACATGTTTTATGTTCTTGAGTGAAAGATGATGGGTTTTTATGGGAAAATTAAATTCTTGTAAAGGTTTTAAAATTAACAAGACTCATTTATAGACATGTACCTTGATATATTTAAGAACTATTTGATTTTAATAGAATAATATTTCTTATATGGGTTTACATCTAATGATAGATTGATTTTTTTCTCTTAGAAAGGTCCTAGTAAATAGGGTGAAACCTTTCTTTTAAGATAACCCAAAATGTGATTTATATTAATTTTTTGGTGTAGTCCCATCTATTAATGATGGAGGTTATCTATGTTACATCTTGTTCTTTCTAATGAATGAGTATAATAGTTTATTTGGTGATTCTTGATTAGTGTGGTTTATGGGGGTTTTCTTTCAAATTAATTTTGTGGAATATTAATGTTTTTGGGAATATTCATGAATTTCTGATAAGTATTGTATTACTATCTTGAAATGACACTATCCTTGTAGAATGTTTTTTCATTTAAGGGTTGTTTATAAGAATCATGGGAATGTTCTAGGAAAATTGTGATGAGTGTTTCCACCAGTATAGATTGTGACTTTAATATTGTGTTTTTATTCAGAAGGGTTCCCTAGGATACAATGTTTTAAGAGTAATGTGATAGGTTGTTGCATCATTATCTCAATTTCCCCCTACGATAGGATTGTTGTGTCTTGTTCAGGAATGTTTATTGAGTTATTTCAAATTTTATATTATCTTCTCCCACCCAGCCTATATTGATTGATTTTATTTGGCTTGGTATACATTCTGATCTCTTGAATTTAATAGAACATATAAAAAAAGATATAAATATAATCATATTGTGCTACTACTACATTTTAGTACTTTTACTCTTCAAAAAATCGTTCTTTTGAAGGGTTTTCATCTTGTCTTCTAATATTCAACTTTCTAGTTTCTTGGAATTATTATCTAATTTTAGAGTTAACTTATTAGTTTAATTTTTAATATTGTTGGGATAACACAATAGTTAAACCTTGTACGAAATTTTGGTCTTATTTGACTTTTTCATTGATTCTTCACCTTGGGAGGAAGCAATGATATTTTCATGTTCTACTATATGAAATTATCCTAACCTATCCCATCCAATTAAATAGTGTTTCTAATAATATATCAATAAAGTATGGATGTTTCCTTGAGAATACTGATTATATTTTTCAATTCCATCTTATCTTACCTTCTCTAACTACTCTGTTCCTTGTATTTCAAGATTGTGATTTATGGAATCAATGTTATTATTTTTGATGTATATTATTTATATATATATGTCTTATGATGTTGTTTATATAGTCTTTAATGGTCATTTATGAAATGGGTAATTGGGATTTTCGCCATTTTTTATTAATGATATGATATTTGATTATTTATATTATTCTTTACTAAAATAAGTGTTATTTTGTTCAATGAATCCAACCCTTAAGAAATTATTTGGGCCTCATTTCTTTCTAAATCATTTTTTTAAACAAATACATTAAATACCAATAATATGATATGGTGAAGATAGTTGTCACACCCCAAACCCCAAACCTCATTCATCATTGTTAATTTCCAAATTATTAATTATCATGTATTTGAATTATCTAATGGTTTTTCTATTTGATTTTTTTAATAAATTTTTAATTTTCGACCATTTTCATGGTTACTAAACTATTATTGATAAATTTTCTTCATAACCATGAAATTTCTATAGTAAATTAAAATTTATTTATCATTGTTTTCACCTTATTGGGAATACCTTGTGGATAAACATGGTCATGTTCCAATGTGTGATTCTAATGTGGGTTTCATGGTTGGAATATAATTTGGGAATCTATGAAATGAAACCATGTGATAAGTATAAATGTTTAATTTTTAGAATTTCATAAACTACTCAGTCATTAGTTTAACCCCCAACCCCTTTCTCTTCTCATTCACCACCTTTAACTCATAGGCGTTCTCCCCCTAGTCTTTATTATTCTATTTAACAATCAATCTGGATGTCTACATAGATTATGCTGATTTCATAGGGGAATCAGAACTACAACCCCATTATACCATTATTCAATGTCAACAAATTCTACTTTAAGAGAATGATCATAATGATCTAGCTGTTTCTGTAACTTGATTTTGTATTGGGTATATTCTTGATTTTGGGATCTTATTGTTGTCCACATGTTATTCATTCCTTCTTGAGGTGGTTCAAACCATGGATAATTTAGGCAATTAATCCAACGTAGTGTTCCCCATGCTAGATCCGTTAATATTAAAATGATGATTTGTCATTGTTTTTAATTCCCACAGAATTGTTTTTCATAAATCTATCTTGTGTTTACGGTGTGTCCTCTTATACAGAATTGACATCACATTGAATATAATTATATCTGAAAGATATTTATATTTCAGTTATAAATATTATTTTTTAAAATCTATTCATTCTTAATATTTTTAAAACTGGATTAATTTATATTTGATATGAATATAATAATTTAAATAATAATATAATTTGAAAATTATTTTTAGTTATATCATTTAAATTATTTATTTTTTAGTCTCTGTTTATAATTTTTTCTACATTCTCAAATCACATAAGTTTAATTTTTTATTTAAATTTCCGTCTTCAAATATATTATGAATGCAATTTTACTCTTAATGGACATATGACTGCTCGATTGAAAATATCATAATGTTTTTTTTACAAAGTTGATATCCATTGAAAAATGAATTTTGTTTGCGGTGGAATGTTTGTGAAACTGTGTTAATTTTATTAAATGTATTCCCCCATAAAGGGAATATATATATATATATATATATATATATTTGTAATTCCTAATAAAGATTTTCTATTTCTGTGAAGGGTTTGTTTTCGACGCTTTCTCCATGGAGCGCGCGTCTGTATGCTTGAGTATGAAAGGTGTAGTTTTGTTGCCCCAAATTCCCTCTTTGAAAAGGTGGGAGAAATTTGTGTCTTATTCTCAGAAATTTTTTTCATAGATCAATACAAGATGATGGGATGTCGGTTCTTCCATCCGTGGACCTCTCCTTGGATTTCTTCACCTAGTTTTGGTCTCACTTATAAATTTATGATGATTTTTGTGAAACTCTTCCTAGTGCCATATCTTCATGGATAGTAGTTCATTACATCGCTTCTATCGGTAAATTCTAAATGGTCTGGTTAGATTAATAACCATCAGTCAGGGGAGTAGTCAAATTGGGAATCACTAGTGTATCTGGATGATGGGACACTAGCATGTCTGGGTTTCTTCTCTTTATTATAGGGCTTCTCAATGGCGTGGAAGCCCGAGGAATACCACATCGAATGTGGGTAATATTATGCAATGGGAATATATCTAAGGTTTTCCTTTACTTTTGATGTTTAACACAGGGTATTCCGTAGGTTTAACATCTAGTAGAGATAGATCAGACTGATCAGAACACTAATTAGAGTAGATTAGATGGGTAAAATTGTTGGAGGGAATACTGATATTGGGGCTAACGCGTGGATAACTACCTGATTGGTTATTAATATGAATGGGTGGTAGCATGATCACACCGAGATGTGGTGGCATGGGTATGAATCATGATGGAAGATGGAAGGATTAATTAAGTCGATATAGAATGAGATAGAGTCATATTGAGGACAATGACGATGTTGGGATTGAGTCTCTAAAGGGATTACTATGTATCCCAGTTGCAAGGAAACAATGTCCTGATAGTTCATTTAGACACGACCTACCAATTATTGGGAATTTCAATGGATTACCGTAGAATGGGGTCACAATGGCTTACCACTAGATGGGGTCACAAAGGCCTACTGTAGGATGGGGTCACAACAGCTTACCACTGGATGGGGTCACAACGCTTTACCGTTGTGTGGGGTAAAATGGATTACCACTGGAATGGGTCACAACATCTTACCAATAGAATGAGTCACAATAGCTTACCACTGGAATGGGTCACAACAGCTTACCGCGGGAAGGGGACCCGACAGCTTACAGTAGGATGGGGTCACGATGGCTAACTTCCAGAAGGGGATTAACCACATAGAGGCATCATATGTACCCTGTCTAGGAGAGAAGGTTCAAATCTCATGTAGTTTAGGATGGTGTCATTTAGGGATTACGCTCTAAGGTATCCAATGGTGTCGGTGAACCAATGTGAAGGGGGTCAGAGTAAACAGTGGATAGTGGGCTTGAATCTTATGGTGGATTTTTACATAACTTGTCATGGAAGGGTTCAAAGACATCGTAGAATGGAATTTGATCCTGAACTGACATGAAGGGGGTTGAAGATACCAATGAATAATGGGATTGAACATCAGGGAGGAATTGAACGTACCATGTCTTGGAAATAATCAAAGACAACATAGTTTGGGTTGTGATGGATATCCAATGTGAAGGGGGTATGAGAGACCAATGGATTATGGCCTTGATCCTCCAGGAGGCATCCAACATACCTTGTCTTGCAAAGTATCAAAGATCTCATAGTTTGGGTTGGTATGGAGAACTATTGTGAAGGAGGTCGGAGCGACCAATGGATGATGGGATTGAACCTTAGGGAGGATTCTTACATACCATGCATTGTCAAGGATCAAAGACCTTGTAGTCCAGGACATGGGTGTGGGGATTACACTCTAGGCTTCCGAGGTAGGATGTCATGGTCAGCGCCTTCTCTAATCCAACATGAGTCATTCTTGGTGTGAGAATCAATAGACTACAATGACCTGAAGATCATGCCACAAAAGGTGAATCTGTGGGATGTGGACTAGGGATTACATGTAGATAGCATCCCAACGAGGAAACAATGGCTTACATGTGGTCTGGATCCTAGAGAGGAAACAACGGCTCACACTTATTTAATAGCCAAAGATGATGGACATCAGGACATACACCACGATAGAGGCACGAATGGTGAAAAATCCTAGCATGAGGGGGACTTGGATCCCATGAAGAGAGGAGGAGTAGGGATGCTACCTCCTGTAACAAAAGCTAGGGGGATTACACTAGGGTGGTTTCTATATTCCCTGCGGGTAGAAACTGCTCTAATAAAGAGGATATCATTCCATGTGAGGAATGATCTCACTATCGTGGAGGCCAGTGGGCATGTAGAATGTCCAGGGTGGGGTAACCCCGCATCTGATGCATGGGTAATGGTCACAGTTTAACATCATGTTCATTAGGAAGATGGTTCTTGGAAGTTTGACATCATGTAGCTCAGAAGAGGTGGGCTCACTACGCACCCCTAGGACATACATAACTGATACTCTTCCAACCTTGATGGAAGGAAGGCATCTGTAATTCCGTGGTTGGGGGTGTTATGGAGTGAACCATTGGAGGTCCACATTAGCGTGGATATACTAATATGCAATATCCCTTAGCATTCCTATGCAAAGAATATTTAGGTGAAGTAATGAAATAGGTTGTATCATATAAGGTACATTGAAATTGCTTCGTGAAAATGTAGAGGGACCCTTGGGAAAATGAATTTCAAGGGAAAAGGGTTCATTGGTATAATCCTTGTGAAGCTTTGGTGCCCCATGAAGTGGAGGGAATCTGTGAAGGGATGTTCATCTGGAAGTACAGTCTCCTAGGATTGGGATCAGGCATAGGTGAATAAGGGAGGAGCTTTACCAAGTGGAAAGGAATTATTGGAGAAATGCCTCACAAAGAAAGGGTGTCTTGAAATGAATCGCATTGGGATGAAATGTGCTTTAGGATGCATAATGACCCGGCCTTGGCACTTGGGTAAAATTCCCATGGATGGTGCTTCGTTAATCTTAAGTGCTCCGCGAAGACCCGAGTCAACATAGGGAACTCCTTCCTCCCCAATGGTCTATGGGCTTCATGAAGGGTATCTCACATTATAGAGGGGAAAAATTCATGCGAAGTGAAGGAACATCATGATGTTGATGTACCTTGAATATCTCATGGTTCGTAGAGCATAGGTGATTCCTGATTTGGGAGCTAGGAAGGTGAAAAGTCAGAGATTCCGTCCTTTGGTCTTGACGGGATCCTGGTATTTATATGCAAGAGGCCTCGCGATGCCGGGTTTGCTCCGTGTGAAGAAGAAACTTTCCTCGTGGCAGTTCATGAACGTCAAAGGGGTTTGTGTAGCTATCATTCCTAATTGCTTTTTTGGGGGTTGCAAACATCAATGTGGTTCTCAGAGCCATCTCACCATATTACATAATAGGGGGTCACGAACGTCAAATGGGTTCGCAGAGCCATCCCGCTTCATTTCATAGAGGTGGTTCATGAAGTTAAAAGGGGTTTGTGGAGCCGTCCCATGTCCTTGATTCACAGAGGGTGACGAATGTCAATGGTGTTCGCAGAGCCGTCCTGCATTTTGGCATAACAGCAGGTTGTGAATTTGAAAGGGGATTGCATTTTCATCCCACCTCCTTGCTTCACAGGGGTCATGAATGTGAAAGGGGTTCGCGGAGATGTCCCACCTTGTTGCTTCGTGGGGGTTTCAATGGTTAAAGGGGTTGGATGATCTGTCCCACCTCCTAGCTTCGCAGGGGGGGTCACAAATGTCTAAGGGGTACGGGGAGCCATCCCGCCTCGTTGATTCACGACGAGTCATGAAGGGACTCTTTTTCCTAGGCCGCTGGGATCCTCCGGCCTCACGAAGCAGTACCAACTGCTTTCAGAATGTTCTGCTCAACCCCAATATTAGTGTCAAAAAATTACCCCCCACATATTGGTAGTGAAGGAGATAAATAAAATCCATTTCCGAGGGTCCATTTCCAAAATTCCATGGTTACCCATGAGGCGGCCTCACGAAGGAGGCTCGTGAAGCGGAGCAGCGATGCGCGGGATGGACGCACCGTGAATTCTGCCGCAGCTAGACATGCCGAGAATCATCCATTGTCCTAGCCTATAAATAGTAGGGATGTTTTATCTTTTTTCCTTTCTCTCCTATGCGATTTCAACTTTTGGAACTCTCACTTTGTGACGCTCTGCGTACTCTGTGATAACTCTCTACGAATCAGGCTTTTTTTCTTCGCAACACACAATGAATCTTCAAAATTGTGTTAGTGCACTCCACAACATGTGCCTAAGGGTTAGTGCAATGCTCTGTTATTCCGATGTTCATATTGAGCTCCACGAATGGTCTCTATAATTGATCTCGGTGATCGAGCATCGTGATCCATTCAAACAATTAACTAAATTTTACAGACATGATGGCCCACCAAATGGTTTTTAGGGGGTTCCTTGCATATGTTTACCTAAGGAAAGAGATGGATAATAGTTTGGGTCTGGGAGAGTTGGTACAGAGCCACTCTGACTGTGAGTTTCTGCTGCATCTATTATAAAAAAACCCAATGGGACTTCCCATTGTGCAAGATGGTACCATTTTATGGATTTGTATAGAGGGATGATGTCTTCATCCCTAAATCATGTAGGGACGGGCGAGCCTACATGTTTAGGAGAACGATATGCCAACGCTAGTGGTTCAATCTGGCTAATGGCCACGCTCCAGAGAACATTACTCATGTTACTGCTAATTGTTTATACATTCATCTGAACGACATTGATAGGAAAGCATTGAAGCTGGAGATGTTCCCACTCTGTACCAAACAATACTAAATTCGGTGCTGAGGAACCTAACGAATAGATGTTCTGATGAGTGGGACCTGTGCCAATGTGGCAACATCATAGACAACTGGGCCTGGGCATACCAGGTAAGCCCCTCATGTGAAGATTTCGGGGCAGAGTTGAGGTGATTAGGACTATATATGGTAGCATGGGCCTAGAAATTTCACATCTACAAACCGAAGCACCTGGTGGTTGTGTTGATGATCCGGTGGTCATAGAATACCCATACCTTACACCTACATCACATGGAGGTTGGCATAATATTATGGGACTTGTATCATAACATGACGGTACCAATACTAAATGGAATGCATGGGGAACTCCTCCCTTATATGGGTGCGTGGGAGGATCTGAAGCAGATGCTGCCACTAGCGATGGTGTTAATGAGATTGGTGCCAGGAGAGGACAAGGAAGCAGTGTGTGATTTGCACTTCAGATGGTGGTTGAAGCAATTTCTGAACATCCCGGAAAATAGACTGTTCTCGGTGAGGTCCCAGACTATCCCAAAGGGGGATAAACAGGGAATGTAGAATATATACTGGTGGCTAATGGAGGACAACCAGTGGATGAGCTGGGGCTTCCGCATCAGCACCGAGCAACAGCTGGTAGAAAGGCTGACGACATTCAACTTGGCTCTCATATACTGCTGGATTGTTCCGGTGGGGGACAAAAACACAAGTGTGCAACCCAGCACATTTATCATGGCCTCCATGATAGAGACCAGAGGGCAGATGTATCTCTGAATCCTGATGCTTTCCATGATTTACAAAATGAACTGGCACATCAGTTGGGGCAAGTGGCCATAGAGTATATGGGGCTATTCCATATTTTGTACGGTTGGAAAGCGGCCCAAATTAGGTGGGGTTTATGAATACCAAAACCCTCTTCCCCTCCGGGATTAGAATTTTTCCCATCCATCCGGAATTTCTCAGGATGATTTTTGACCAAGCTTAACATACCATCGGTATTGAACCGAGTCTACAAGGTAGAAGAGTTCAACATCCATCTATTCCTGCTACCAACTAGGGCCTTCAAGGATGATGGATGAGGGACAGAAGAGAACCAATCTTATCTCTATTCCTTTCGAGGTGGACCATGAGCTGCTCTGCGAGATGTACGCTCCACATCGATTTTCCAAGAAAATTCAGATGCATACAACGACTGACCCCGCAGTTTACCTTGGGGTGTGACATGAATAGTATCCATGAGTGATGAGGCAGATGTGGATCATGTTCACTTGTGAGGATGGAATGTTGAGGAATGGGATACCTACATGCATAATTGACTTCGGTTTGGTAAAAAAATACTCCAAAATTTTGTAGGTGGCCATCTCGGGAGAAATGCTAAAGCAATCGACTATTTGGGCTAGTAAAGGTCGACCTATGCAACCTCAAGGCTACGACACAAAGGCCGAAGTAATATCCCGTCATAGTGGGGTAGCTATGGCAAAGAGGACCGCACCGGTTGAGGGGGGACGCAGCAGCAGCAGACCCACTGCCCCTAAAATAGAAAGGTTACCCAGATGGGAGGCCATAGAGGGGATTCAACAGGATATCCACTCAAGCTCTAGGGAAGTTGCTGTGTCAGATAGACATGTCAGACAATGTTGTCTTCCCAGAGGCATAGGATATCTGGGATGTCAATAGACAGTTTATCAGCCCTCCCGATATGTGCCAACACCTGAACCGTCTCAGGATGTACTTGTCAGGGATATGCCCAATCAGGGCCGGTTTGCGGTGCCCCAAACAGAGGTATATCAATTTATGGTAGAGCTGGAGTACTTTGTCCATTTCTGGTGTACCCTGCATCAAATTAAAACCGTGTCATGGTCATGCTAGATCATACGGTCCCTCGGTAGTGGTCGACAACTGAAATGAGAGAATGATTCCCTCTGTTGGAAGAATCAGACGAGTCATCCTAGGGGGATGAGTCCAGTAGAGGGAGCCCATTAGAGAAGGTCACTGTTGGTGATCGAAGCATAGATCTTGAGGAATCCGCTGAGGCACTTGAGGTAAAATCACAAATCCACTCCTCGAGATTCGTTTCCAGACTATTGTGGAACCTATGCTAAAATTTAAATTATGCAAGAAAGACTAATTCATAGAACCTGTTCCCATCCCTCAGCCGATGTGGATGTAGGACCTTCGGTATGAACACTTGGGGTTGCATCAATTTCTACGTCCAGCGGGGCCAGGATGTCAGAGGTGACCACTTTGGACGTTTCAGATCTACCGATAATATACATGGGGCCAGGCCTCAGGGTTCCAATGGTGTCAACCTTGGAACGGGGCCTGGGATTTCATATTTCTATGTTTATTTTAACAATTTCATGGACGTTTACAATTGACCATGTCAACTAAATTCCAATCCCCTTTTAAGTGCACATAGTTATTCAAATGGAATGGGATGCCTTATCAAGGTTTTTTGGGGCTTTTGGTTGTGTATTTCCCAGGGGAATGCCGGTGATTATGTAGTTGGGTATCTAGAGTAACCAAACTACGGCGCTCTAGTTCGTTGGTGGGACCTCCAGTTGGGATGGGCCAAGATTATTGGGGTCAAATATGATGATGAGGATTGATTAGATAACCCAGGTCCCATCATGCTTGATCAAATGCCAGACGTAGACCCGATGGACGAGTTCCTAAGGGAGTTCGTCATAAACGAGCCTGAAAACTATGCTTACTAGGATTATATGACCTCTGATGAAGTGAACTGCAAAGTATTATATTCCAATCATGGAAGATTAACAATATTTTCATTGATGACACACCCTAGCACTATGGTGAGTAGAGATGGACATACCTCGCTTGTGGCTGCGTGAACTGTGTGCTAGGGGAGTGGATGCCTAGCTTCCTCACATGATCATCTAAGATCTTATGGAGGAGAAGATTTAGGAGTATGACCGTGGCCTTGGTGTAGGCTAAAATAATAGGAAATCAGTGAAAATCATGAACCTCCAAGAGGATGACAACGATGTTCAGTGGTCGTTGGTCTAGGTGGATGAGTATTCAGCAACACTTAATGCGCAATTAGGGATGATAATGATATTGAAGACCTAACTGGAAATGGGAAAAATAGGGGAATAGGAGTGACTCTAAGGAGATGACTATAATCCTAATAGATATAGATTAGGTCCAGATTGCATCCAATGAATTGCACCCCATCGCTGACGAGGAGGAGCGAGAATTGAAAAGGAGGCAGCAAATCCGAATGCCAGAAGCCAAAGGGTGGTAGAGCATCAACATTCTTTTGATGCAATTAACCTATCCATGGGAGGGGTAGTCCCGCGGGTGCTGTATAGACCACAAAACCTATAATATACCTTCATGCTTTGATTATTTGGATTCCATCACATGAATGTTTCTCGTTATTAGTGTTGGTATTACATGCATCTGTTATATTCACGAAACTCCACGTGATCAATCCCTATGCTCTAGACGGTCGAGCCTAATGTGAGAATGAAGGGAAGATCACGGTGTTATTCTGTCTGAACAGAAGAGTGTTTTCCATGTTTTGGGCATCTGAGGTTGGAACAACTAACTAGGATTTATGATATGAGAACTGGGATTCATGACATGATAATGGATCCCTCAGAACAGTCGAATTGAAATTTTCTATGTCTTCTCTTGTGCGTGAACATGGAAACTACAGGGGTGCTGGAATAAATCTGAAAATGGAGGAATGGAAGGTGTGAATCACAATACCCAAGATTCAGAACATATTAGTGATGGAATTACAATTAAAAATGATTGTTGACCATGTTCAAAACACAATATCCTTATTGTGTTAGCCTGAAATGGGGATAAAAAATGAGGTCCGACTACTGACCATGTTCAAAACATGGGGCCCGACTCGAAATTCCCTCCATTAGTATTCTGGAATGTTATCCTACTATAGTAGGTGAGCCATAGGCTGTGAATCCATAATTTTAGGGGGTTACTATTGACGTCCAAGAGTGATAGGATCCGAATAAAGGGCACCCAAATCATGGAGAGTGGGGTAATGGGTCATTTGATTAGATTCCAACAATCTTTAAATTACACCACTATGGTGGAAATGCATTAGGTGGGTACATAGGTCCGATCAGGGATCAAGCATTCTTCCAAATAGGACATTGTTTGATCAGGGACCTCTATGACGAGGATGGTTTCACCTCCCAACGTTATTGTGGGGCATCCTGAACTTGTTCTGGGTAAAGCTTAAATTTCATTGTTCCCCACAAGAGCTCAGCTCAAGGGAACAAAAATAGAGGGTCGAGCATGAATTATGATTCCTATGGCTGGACCCAGAGACATGGTGTCTAGGGGTTTCTGCGTATCCCATGAGAATGGGAATTAATCCAAATGTAGTTCTTGGGGAATGGTGTGGTCAATGACTAACACTAGTAGGGGGAATCCTCTCAGGAGAGGAAACTAACACATTCCATGATTAACATAGGTCATCCCTAACTGGTTCAGGGTAAAACCATAGATTATTGTCATGCATTGAGGAGATATGGACTCGTACAGTTTAACATCATATGATAGGGCTTCGAGTGAAATGGAAGATCCCAGGAAGGTAGTATGTGCTGTGGTATCTATAAAACCGCTGTGAATGAGGACTGGGAGTTGGAATCACACCACATATCCTTGGAAGAAACTCTTCAGGTCATGGGACCAAAACTGAAAATTAGGTTGGTCTGGATGTAAAGTGTTCGGGCGTTCCTACATACCCTATGAGAATGGAAATCAAGACTTACGTAGTTATAAGAGCGCAATTTAATGTCATGTGGGACGAGGAAAGGTACGTGTGTCATGGTTGTGCCATTACACATCCTACCAGAACTACTATGCCCATGTGAGTCATGGTCGATGTGGGGAACAAGATGTAGTGATGAGACTTTCCTTGCATAGGGAGGAACAAGTTAGGGATAATGGGACACTAGGTGAATGATTTCCCGCTGATGCTGACCCACCTATATAACGCACCTGATTGAGATGAAGAGTAATGCTGAGTGTGTTGGAATTCCACTTGAACTTAAAGAAGTGGAAATGTGTGAATCATGATGCTCGAGATCTGGACCACAATGATGGTGGGGTGACGGTAGGGGATAGCTATTGACCATGTTCTAAACACAGCATCCATATTGTGTTATCTTTAAATGGGGAAAAAATGAGGGTTGACTGTTGACCGTGTTCAAAACATAGGAACTATCGCAGATGTCATTTGAGATATTTGGGGACATTGGCCAAGGACAATATGTAATATAGTGTGGTATGTGGACATGATACAAAAGGGGTGCCTTCTGAACTGTAATTGGATGAGGATCCGAATGACGGGCTCATGAATCTTGGACATGGAATGAGGGGATTGTCCTCATGAAAATTCAATACATTGGGCTCTTTGTCAAAATTCATTTTAATATGACTATAAGACCTCTCAAATAGAGGGATTGGAGACCCTTTCAATGGAAACGGCTCATGGGGTCACAAGAGTTAATCTTATGGTCCTAGGGTGGAATATTAATGGGGCTTGATTTAATGGACTATGCCAAGGGTGATGAAATAGCCAAACGTGATGTGCAGTTCCCATAGGGAGATCTTAGTTTTGGGTCATTAAACTAAGACGAAACAATGAAAGGATATGGGGAGAAAATGGTGCGACTATTGAAAACCCCGACATGAATGATAACCTAAGAGTAACTCTTCCCACCACATGTTCTCAACGGAATTCGGGCCTTGGGGATGAAAAACAAAGGGACATGATTTGTAGATTCCTGGGGTAGAGACCGAAGAAAAAAATGCCTAGGCATTCTGACATATCCAATTAAAATTTGGAATCAATCCAACCATATTTCTAGTTGAGATCTTAGTTTATGGTCTAAGAGGTCAGTCCATGTATGGCAGGAAATGGGAGACACACGACGATGCAATTATAAGACATGATGTGAATGAGGCCCTAGTACGGGTCACTGTGCGTTTCTTGGAGGATGTTTTAGGTGGATGTACCCAAAAGTAAAGATATAATTAGCCCCATAGAAGGTTCACATACATTACTACATACCCCATGAGGATGAGGATCATGCCACACATAGTTCTATGATAATGTTGTGTGGGTCTGGCCATTGCACAAAAAAAAGCGGTATTTGACAGATCTTGTTTGTTCTTTAGGATGAATGGTTTTTTTGTTAATCGATGGACCAAGGATAGAAGGTCCAGCTTTATCCATAAGAATCAGTACATATGTAGGCATTGAAAAATGGTTTGGTGTGTAACCAATACCAATCATGACGTCCCATAGGGCTAGGACAACACAATGTAGTGACTCTTTTCATCATGCGGCCTGGATGATAATGTCATCATATAGGGTCATGTGATTGGACCAACCAGGCACTTTTAACCTCATTAATGATAGATGCACAATTTTAATGTCATTTGGGACTATGTATCATTGTTTAAAGTCATATGGATCAGGTGTATATAGGAGATATGTGGTTTCATAGGGGACGTACATGGCATGATAAAGCATACACGCCATGAATGAGGACAAGGTCCACACCATATTATGCGTAATTCCAAGGCGGAACCCTCGGGCCAAGGATCCTGGAAATACTAGAGGAAAAGTGGGAATGATATACTATATCCCTATTGAGCTAGACCCGATGAAAAGATGTTCGGGTGTTCCTATGTATCCCATGAGAATGGGAATCAATCCACACATAGTTCTTGACGGTTCCTTTTAACATTGTGTGGGACAATATACAGTTTAGTGTCATGTGGGACGTAGATTAATGGGGGGATAACTCCTAGAAAGGGGTGTGTGTGTTGCATCTAATGCTAACCCGATGTGAATGAGTACATAATCCAATACCACGCCACATAGTCCCATATGAGATAAATCCCTGAAGGCAGAATAAAAGAGATAAGTTAGTGGAACTCGAGTTGGGACCAAAGAAATGATGTCTAGGCATTCCAACATATCCCATTGGAATAGGAATCATGATTTACGTAGTTCTAAAGGAGATATTAGTTTATGTTGTTAGAGCTCAGACCATAGAGGAGATAAATCCTTCTATGTAAGGGCAGCCCTCAACCTGCTCACTAAGACCACACGAGTAACACTCAGTGTGGTAAACAAAGGTGAAATAGGTTTTTTTCAGTAACTAGAATGCATTCCCAATGTAAATAATCTCAGAGCCCATAGAGATTCCTTTACGGCGGATTTTTCCTCCTAACGTGCAAATGCATAGTGATGGATAGTGACAAGAGTGTAAAAATTCTATTTGGACATGATGGGGTGGAAAATAATATAAATAATGTAACCGACATTCAAGGATTGAAGGTAATAGCAAGACGATGGAGGATAACAGTTGACCATTTTTGAAACATTGCATCCATATCGTGTTTTCTGGAAATGGGGATGAACAAATGAGCATCAACCACTAACCATATTTTTAATGTGGGACTTGTGTTGATTTTATGTGTTAAACCCTTGAGGATGTTGCCCCGTAATGGTTGGAGAGTCCTAGGCCTTTCATCCATTCCATTTGTGGGTCCCCTTGAGAGTGAATACTTATATAAGACCAAATGAATAGGAACATGAACCTGGAAGGTGGGTGGGAACATGTCTAGGTGAAATCTGATACTCCAGACACTGAACTAGAGTACTCTAGGACACATTGGTGAATCACTAAAGAGTGTCGAGGGGATCAACTTCAGAGTGTCCTATTTGGAAGGATGAGTATAGAACAAGGGTATAGTGAACAATCTAGAGAATGAGGTAAATGACATGGTTGTCACAAACCTGATGTGAACGATGAAAAAATCCCTCACAACACCATATACCCCTCCCTGGGAAAGTGCGTGCCAAGGGGCCAAGGTGAATGGGAAATTTCTAAGAGACAAAGCTCGACCCTAAGACTAGACGTTCAGGTGGTCCTACATATCCCATGAGGATGGTAATAAAGACACACGTAGAAGAGAGTAACATGCAGTTCACCATCATGTAGTAAGGACATAAATGTGTATGATACCCCAAACAAGGGAGTTATGCATCACGTCAAACAACCCTACGTGAATGAGGACATAATCCCATTCCACACCATTCAATCCTGAGTAAAGACATGGTTCAGGGGCCCAAAACAGCCACGGGGCTCGAGGCTAGAGCTTGGATGGAATTTCCTGGCTGGTTTGAAGTATATCGTCATGTAGTAAGGAAGAAGGTAGTGTGTAGGTATCTAATCCATGGATGTGTACGGCACGGCGAACATCCCGACGTGAATGAGGACATAATCACACACCAGACAATACATCCCAATGTAAGAACTTGTACCAGGGGACCGAAAAGGACAAGGGGCCTATGGCTGGGCCTCAAAAAGAATATGCCGGCAAGTTTGCAGTTTAACATCTTGTAGTGACGATGATAGTGATCTTAAATTAGAGTTATAAAGATCAGACCGTATATGAATAGTTTAATGTCATATGTCTGGGACAGAGATGGAGAATCATCATGACTATGGAATACCATAAAATGGAAACGGTGATAGAGGATAACTGTTGATCAAGTACTCAACATAGTATCCACCCTACTATGACTACAATTGGGGGGGAGAACAATTAAGTGTTGACTGTTGAAAATATTTGAACATGGTACTTGTATCAATTTTCCACTCGTAAACCCTGAGGATGTTACCCTGTAATGGTAGTGAGATCATGGGCATATCATCCATGCCATACGGGGGCCCTTTTTGACATGAATGAAGATGGATTCCCAAACATGGATCTTGTGTGATGCATAAGGATTCATGTGCATTTCAACAACATGTATGATGGGGAAAGAGGTGGAAGTCTCCAGGGAGTGGAACACATGGAGGGGCTATGATGAACATGAGGCGAATTGAGGAAAAATCATGCACCCCACCATTTTTCATGACCTGGGGGAGATTCTAGAGTTTGGGAATGGGCCAACAGAGGAAATTTCCTGGCGTTCCTATGTATCCCAGGAGGATTGGAATCAAGAAATACATAGTTTTTAAAGGTCATATAGTTTAACATCTTGTGGTGATGATGTGAGAGACTAGAATAATGAGGATGGATCACGGGGTGTGATCGTTAGAATCCTGACATGATTGGGGTCCAAATAAGCCTTCACTGCGTTGTGTAAGGATCCTCTAAGAGGTCCACCCCCAGGGGGGGATAGTCAATGGTGATAATTTTAGGGCTGGGATCAAAATGAAATGTTTGAGAATTTCTATGTATCCCATGAGGATGAGAATCAAGCCATACATAGTTATAGAAGATCCATATTATTTTATGTCTTGTAGGATGATGGACAGTTTAACTTCATGTGGGACGATGAAATTTAGGGTGATGAACTACCCAATAGATTAGGGTCATGCAGGCCCCGACAGTGTAGGGTCATGTAGGGCCATCATGCAGTTTAGGGTCATGTAGGATAGTCGAGTTTATGATTGTGTAGGACCAAACATTTTATTGTCATGTGGGACCCAACAACTCAAGGAAATTATTTCTTGAGGAACATGGAATTGGTGGGAGGAGTTATAAACTCACCATCAATGGTCACCAATGTCTATGCACCATTGGTGTAAACCTTGTGAACAACAAAAGATACTTCCCATTTGGGCTCCATTTTGGGTGGTTTCATTCTTGGTATCATTGTTGTCTTGAGGGCCAAAACCAAATAAACATGCAGGAATGAGTGTAGGATAACATTTTGTTGAAGTCTCTAGCTATATTTTATTGATTCCTTTCTACATTTTGTAGGGCACGAAGCCTATTTTCATCAAGTGCTTCCAACTAGTCCTGTAAAATTTAAGTAGCTTTATCTGGTGCCTACTGATCATAGAAAACCATGTGTAATGAAGGAAACTAAATCTCGATATGGAATACATATTATGTTTTATAAACCTAGGATTATGGGGTCACCTGGGTTAAATTATGAGTCATTTTCTGATAAGCCCATAGGTCATTGAGGAGCTGGTCCGACCAACTCTTCTTGTTCTGACCAACCATTTTCTGCAAAATGTTAAAAAGGGTCCGGTTGAATACCTCATCCTTCCAATTTTATTTCACTTGGTTGCGGGAGGTATGGTTAGAACAAATGTTGTATTTGGTGTACAACTTATTCAACTAAGCTAAACTGATGTTGGGGCCATTCTCGATGAAGACGACGTAAGGTACTACAAATCTGTAGATGATATTGGAGCTCATGAAGTCAATGATGGATCTGGACTTGACCTCCTTGAGTGGAACTACCTCCACCCACTTGGGGGAGAAATATGTAGCCATTAGGATGAAACTACACTGGCAAGCTGTCAACGATGGATATGTTCACATGATGTAAAGTCCCCACACTGGGAATGGCCATGAGTACATAGTGGAGTGGAAAGGATCTGGCGGTCGATGCCCAATGATGGTGTGAGAATGGTAGGCATGAATCCTATTGTTGAAATCGATTTTGTCATGGATCATGGAGGGCCTGAAGTACAGCAGTCTCGAGATTTTATGGGACATCATTGGGATGGTATGATGAGCCCCCCAGAAACCGGTGTGAACCTCTTGCATGAAATGAGAAATCTCAACTCCTTGAATGACACAGAGGAGAACCCAATCAAATATTCTATTTTAGAGGATCATCTCATGGCCAAGTCCATCCTGTATGGTTAACCACAATAGGCATTGTCGTATTCACTCATGCTCAGCCCAATCATCTGAGAGGTAATATTTTTTGAAATAATCAACAAAGGAGTATCTCTAGTCCCGAGTCACTTCAACCACTACCTCTGAGGGTCCTGAAGTGGAGGATCTGATGGAAACATGGCTCACCTAAAGGTTTCTATTCTCACTTGGGTGATGGGATCAATGACGTTCTGATGTGCCGCATAGATACTCAGATCATCCCACTCAGGCTCTGCAAGTGATGCAGCCGGGCCGGCCAGGGCTTCAACTCGGCCATTCTGAGATCAAGGGACATGGGTGAAATCCAACTAAGATGGGAACTGGGCAATTATCTGGAGAGTTCACTCCAACAATGGTATGATCTCTGGCATTCTGACGATGTAGTCACAGTTGAACTTGTTGATGACTAGTTCAGAATCCTCTTTCACATGAAAATGTGGGATATTGATTTTAGGGGAAAGTTTGAGCCCAGTGATGATAGAATGATACTTTTCCTCATTGTTGGTGCAACCTTCTGGAAACATCAATGAGTATGGAAGAATGGCTTGTTATGGGGTAATATTGACGATACCCAAACCTAACCTATTGAGTCTTGGATCATTGAACCTCATGCCGATGGATCTTCAGAAAGCACCATCAATATGAATCTTCCAACATGACATGGATTGGTCAACCGATAGGATCACCTCATCTGGGAAATCACGATCCAGGGACATGTCAGCATGATCCAAATGGGTAGCAAGGAAGTCTTCCAATGCATGCCTCTTAATAGCTTTTTGAGGGGAAACCTGATATCAAAATACTGAAGAATCACTACCCACCGGGCTAGACCACCTGTCATCATAGGGTGATTCAGAATGTACTTCAGTGTGTCTACCTGATAAACCAGATATACCTCATGGTGCAACATGAAATGTTGCAATTTAGGTCCTATGAATACCAGTTCTAGGCATCTCTTCTCGATAGGGGAGTATATGGTCTTTGTATCGATTAGTATGTGATTGAGGGAGTAATGGATATTCTCCATCCCCTCATTGTTCTTCTTGGAGAGAAGGGTGCCAAAAGATCGTTCCAGGGAGGTCACATATGGGGCCAATGGATTTCTTATGATGGGTGGAATTATGAGTAGAGGATGGAGCTGATACTTCTTGATTTCCTTGAGTGTAGTCTGGAAAACATCATCCCATTCATAAGCGGTGCCTATCTTCAAGAGCCAAGAATAGGGCTTACACTTTCTGGCCAGATTAGCAATGAATCGGCGTATGTAGGATATGTGGCCTTGAAAACCTTGAAGATCCCGATTTTTTCTCTGGCGATACATCTAGTTAATGGCCTTGGCCTTCTGTTGGTCAATCTCGATACCTCGATATTTGACAAGAAAGTTGATGAACTTCCCAGAGGTGACCTCAAAGCCACAATTCAATGGGTTCATATTCAGGTGGTGAGAACAGAGGAATCTGAACACTTTTAGAAGTTCCATGAGATGGTCCTAGAGCTGGTGAGATTTGACCACCAGATCATCCATATATAATTCCTCCAATATTACGAGGATTTACTTGAATATGCGATGTATGGCCCGCTGATAGGTGGAACCTGAATTCTTTCATATGAAGGGCATGACATGTTTACAAAATGTACCTTGTGTAACCCTGAATGTTGTGGACTCCTTGTCCTCGGGGGCCATTCGAATCTAGTTTATCCCGAACTAACCATCCATGAAGTAGAGGTCTTGGAACCTATCTGTAGAATCAATCAACAATTACGTCATAAGAAGTCGAAAATCATCCTTCGGATGGTGATGCATGAGATCCCAAAAGTCGATGCATACTCTGATATGTCTATTATTCATCCTGACTGGAATCATGTTAACTAGACATTTGTGGTACTAGACATCCTTGATGAAATTTTCTCTAATGAGCTTATCAACTTCCTCCTATACCATGGCACAGTGAGAAGGGTGCATCTTTCTAGGAAGCAGCTTGAACCCGTGATGATTTGTAGGGAGACCGAGGCAGTGGACGACTACCTAAGGATATAGTCTTGGAATCTCATCATAGATCCAGAAGAATACATCCAGATGTTGTTTCAAGAAGTCAACGTACCATTCCTACATCTCAATGGATATGTCATCACTAATCAATGTGGGTCTCATGTCTTCCTTGCTACCAAGGTTCACCTGTACTAGTTCATCAACCATGGTGGAGATGTCCTCCTCAAAGGTGGGGGGAGAATCTTTCAAATCCACTTCTTCACTTGCGGGTGAGGGATCCCCAGTGGGAGGATATTTATTTGAGTCGATAGACCCCGAAGAGAGGTTGTTACTAGCATGAGCAGCAATGGTCACTACATTGGTAGATTTCGATGCTTCTGAAACCATAACAATGAAGGACATTGAACCGGTCCCATATGGTCTTCATCCCAAGGGGCCATGCTTTATTATATCAAAGAAATAGTGGCTCCTTGGCTTGATCCATTTGATTCCTTCTTGGAGAAACATGCATGTTTGACATATTTCTATTTCCATGTGGCGGACATTTTGGTACCTTATGTGAGTAGGGGGCTCCGGGATCACCGAGGCTTGATTCACATTAGAATTTGAAGTGGTCTCCCGATGTTGCATGGACCTCAGAATATGATTCCCCTTGTAACAAATAAAACAAAACATTGCCCCATATTGGGGATCATTCCCTCTAATCAATGGATTTGGAAGACATAGGTGTCATCCAGACCAACCCAGGGGTCAGTTGCAACTGCGGCATGCTCGACCTCATTAGTCTAAATATTCTTGTCCTTACTCTTGAAATAGTCGATATCTAACTAGAGGGCATCGCAAGAGGCAAAAGAATACATGTCACCTTGAAGAATTCCCACATGTCTATATAGGGATTACTTGAGGGACGGGTGATATGATCAGTGAACTGCCACATGCAGGGGGAGAAGTGGTATTCCCATCAATGCATTGTACACATTTTCTTGGGAGAAATCCATAAACTCAGTGTTGGAAACTAGGCCACCGAATAGGGTCATCAAATGGATCTTTCTAACCGATGTCTACTCTATCCTGCCGTATCCGTGAATTGTTATGTCGGAGGGATTCAAGTCATCTTCAGACAATTCTAGTTTCCACAGTGTTCATGTTGGGATAAGGTTAATCCCATAGCCTATGTAATCAAGACATCAACGAACCTCTATTCCATTGAATTTTCCAGTGATGTACAACAGGAGAATTTTCCCCTGTATGAGAGAGCCATCATCTTCTCTATAGAAAGAAATGATGGCCTGACATTCAACCTTCTTTATCGCCTCCTCCAGAAAGGCTTCGGATGTAACAACTTTTGTATCAAAATGTAGTGATATATTTAAAGCCTCAGTGAGGGACTCATGCATATCTGATTATAGTATAAGGGACTCATGGAGGGAAATCCTTGCTGGAATAATGGAAAGATGCCTAAGAACATCGTACATTGGTGCTAGTTGTGAAATTCTGCTTGTAGGTGGTACGGTAGCCTCGGTCAGCTAGACCAGTGGCTGACTGGTGCTGGGAATGTCTAACTGCACACTATTTGAAGCATGTGGAGTGCTTTCCATACCGTGTATAGCTAACTTCAAGACATATGAGGTGGATTGTGGATGATAATAGTGAGGCCTAGGTGGCTCTACTTGATCCAGTAGCACCAACGGCGATGAAGGGGGGCCTGATGACACCGGACGAGGAGGTCACATGTGCAGAGGTTTGCACTGGGCATGTTGTCTAGTCTCAGTGGCATGCATGGCCTGGCCAAAAGTGCCAACATTTAGGCGTCTATGACCAATATTTCCATGAATTCGCCGATATTGGCGTCAGCTAGGGACATTGGGGTGGCCCTCCTGGCACTCCCCGTCGTCGGAAGTCATATAAGGGTTTACCAGCTCCACGATGTTAACCAAAGCATAACCTTGACTGTGACATGAATACTCATCCACTATTGGGAAGATTATGGAAGGACTCCCCATCTCTAGGGGCATGATGTCACCGAGAGTATGGGACGACGATTGCATTGGCGTTGCACATTGCTTTCCCTTACGCCCGCTGATGCTTGCTATTCTGGGAAGGCTAAGACAATGATGTAGAATTAATATATATATCCTCTAAAGGCACTTACCAATTTAGACATTAACGGATGATGCCATAAGAATGGGAGACCGTTTTGGGAGACATCTAATCATCATACTTTTGGGACCTGCGATTAGAAACTTTCTGCCACTCATCCACATTATCATTGCTACTGGTTGGCCTTACGATAATGCATGCCACTTGTGACAGGGCTGGTCCCAACCAAAATATGTTTTTATTGACTTGTTGTTGAATCCAGTCTTGGAATACATATAATTTCATGAGAGTGTGCCCCAGTATCTGGTGATAGGGGTAGTAGTGGGGGCGATTAGTGAGGTTCTCCTCTTCTAGACTTCTGTACTCAGGAAAATGCACAATCCCCTATTCCAAGGAACATCAGAAATAGTTGAGAACATTACTCTAATTGAATTAGTATGTTCAGTTTCTTTTGTCCATAATGAGGACCTTAGATCTTTACCCTGACAATCAGCTGGAGGAGCCTGTTGAAGAGGTGAAGCCTGATTATCATGCCTAGGCAGTGGATGTCCGTTGTGTGGGGGGAACCTGGTGATTCTGAGAAAAACGCTGCAGGGCTGGAGGTTGTGCCTATGGTGGCAGGGATCTATGAGGATGGGGAGGTGGCTCCACTAGTAATAATTCCAGCTATCTCAGAGACTCTTTTTGGTCCACCATGGTGGGCTCAACTATATAAGCCCTCATTGTGGACATTAGAGGGGGAAAGAGACATGCCTCGTTGGCCTATTATAGGGATTCTTCTAGGTGCTGGGCCTTAATAGAGAATTCTTGAAATCCTATAGGGGTTTTTGGTTGATAAGTGTCGAAACTAGTTCCATCATGATGTTCCCTACACACAATGATATTAATTTCTCTAGAGTTAGTGGCATGTCAAGGGAATATGTCGGTCCTTTCCACTGGGCGACAAAGTCTGTGTCACCCTCATCTGGCCTTTTCTTGCACTTGAAGTGGTCCGAGATACTCGTCTTCCATGTGGTGGTGCTGAACTAGTACAGTATATGCTTACAAAGGTCCTCCCCACTGGTTACTATTCTAATGGGGATCTGCATGTACAAAACAAACACACGACCTTCTAATGTATGTACAAAATACCAGATCTTGGAGACTTCCTACTACACGGGAGTCCCTAACATTGGCCTACACATTGAGGTGAAGTGGGACAGATGATGCAGTGGGTCCCTTTTTCCATTAAATGGTGAGAAGGTGGGATTACCAAAACCCGGAGGTGCCGACATATCATTCACATATGCAGGATATTACTTTACATCAAGTGGGAGTGTAACCAAACACGTCTCAAATTCCTCATGGTTTGAAATGAGTGCCTCCATAGGATCTTCTGGCTGGGGGTCCCTATCTTGATGAGAATCTCTAACCACGAGTGTGTTGGAGGGTTCTTCAACATGATTAGGTGGCTCAGGGGCTTGTGGCATGGATGGTGGGGTGAACTGCGGGGTAGCTGGGGGAACCCGACCTGGGTTCCTTCGATTCTTGCACCATCCTAGAGGGTTTGGCGAGACACACCGTGCCCTCTTTCCATAATTTCTATCTTCAACCCTATCTATGGGGGTTGGAAGGTCAGTGTCACCTAGGGGAAGATTGCAGAGGGGAAGTTGTTACTACCCCTACTTTTCTAGGTTTGGATCCCCACAATCTATAAATTGTTTCGTGGCGTGTTCAGCTAGGAGTTCATCAACCCACCTTTTCTTCTATGTAAGTTATTTTTGCAATGGGGCCTTCTGAGTGTCCTCCACCATATTCTACATTGAGGAAGATGGGTCAGAGTGTTTTGCAGCTTAGAGGTGCTCTTTACACTTACCAAGATTCTGATTGAGGACCAATTCCTCATTGGGAACAGGGAGCCCCAAAAGATTCCTCTTTTGACATGTAACTCTTCCTAATAGATGTAGTAGTTGTGGAATTCCAATGGGGGGTAAATCCATGTCAAGAATCTCCAACTCATTCTCCTCGTCCAATATGTCGACCATGTTGAATGTGACCCTTCCTAGAGGCATATCCTCTATTTCGCCTAGCTATTCAACCTACCGTCAAATAGGACTGAATAGGAGGGTAGCATACATCCTCCAAACATGGATTTTCACTTGAGGGGAAGCCACCTTGATAATCTTGTGGAGTACCTTGAAACTCAAAACACCTTTCTGTTGGAGGTCCTTACAGCGGCCTGGTGACTTGGGGAACTAGGCCATAGGGTGTGCGTCCAAATAAACAAGGCGGAATTGTTCACAAATTTATTAAAAATTCTCAGGGCTCCTCGGATAAATAACACAGTCATGACGAAGGAGAAAGTGCGTCACCCAGTGGGTTTAATTGAAACACTCAACTTCTCTAGGGAGAGGGATTCTGGTGCACTGAAATTCCGCACATCCATGGGCCAAAATACCTCATTAATGTGGTCCACTATGAGGATATTCCATATTATCCTTTGCATAGATTCATAGTTTGGTGCTTCATTACCCCACTCATCAACCATAGGTGAATGGGGAATCAGTAGCGGTACCGAAGAAGACCGCTGGGACAATAGGCTGGTCTATCGAGAGTATGACGAGTGAGCTGATAAACTGCCACATCTCAAGATTTCCTCTGAAGAGTATAGATCCTAGACACCACAACGTGGTTGGATGGGATGAACACTGTGGTTTTCAGCACAGGGGATAGGGATACTGGTGATAGGCCGCACTACTGCTCGCCCACCATTGTTCTCTATAATAGTTCTCTCTGATCTCTGTATGAGGTAGAGAGTTCTTTTGGTGAAGAAGGTGGTGATTGAACGATCGTAACATATAGGGTCGACCAATTTTCATCCTCTTTTACATACCTATAGAGGAAGGTGGTAAACTGATGGACCTCGAAATCTGGGAGTAATAGGCTGATGTGCCTCATTCCTGCCAAAACCCATGACTCGGATGAGCGAGGGGAGGGTTCCTGCAGTCATTCATACTCCGTTGGTGGTATGCATCAGCAGTGTCATGGGAAACACTAGTTTTTGTACTTAATTCCCCATCGAGGACATCGTCTTAGACATGTTCCCGCCCCAGGTGTCAGGTTAGATGGACCAAAGAATGTGGCAGAGGTACATGGCTTACCTACTCCTCGGCTAGCAAGATGAGGGGGCGGCACTGACGCGGCCTCGTGGGAGCCCTTTCTAGGTGTCCCTAGAGTGGGACATTGACCGGGCTGACCCAGACATCCCTTAACTTGTCGGCGTAGGGAATAGAGTTTTCAAGGCCTTCTGGGGACAAGCTCCCAAAAAAGTTATTTGTTAGATTGGGGGCAGTGGATCCTTGTTTGGGCCTAATGGGAAGCATTGATGAATATTAAAACATCCCTCTAAATCTAGGTGGGCCATATCCTGATTCGGGATAATACCCTCCTCCATGTACCAACGTACGAGGTCATTGATCTCCCTCCGTTGAATAACCATGGATGAGGAAATAGAGTGGATGAACTATACGATCATCATCATTTTGACCGTTAAAGAAGAGGCGGAGCCGCTTGGGACATCCGCATTGGAACTGCCCCTGCCCTTACGTCAGTGGGTGGGTGGTGATCGAGCTCCAGGTGCATAATCTTGGTTCCTGAAAGTAGGGAGATTAACTCATCATTTTTTAAACAAAAATGGAATCGATGACCAGTGCCCCAGCACCATTCCGTCTTCCATGACAGGTAAGAGGGATTCACACTGACAGCATCACAGATCAGGATGCCCAATGTTCTACTACCCCAACTTCTAGTGAGTTTCACACAAGGATCGCTATTTGATTAGTGGGACCGGACGCCCGATATCTGGATCCCATGACACGCTAATCCACTGGTGTCTCAAATGATACTAATCTCCATATTGAGGATTGGAGATTCATGTTGGGTTCACCATTTTAGTTTCTAAATCTTTCATTAGGTTGCGTGCATCCATTTACTTGAGTACGAAAAGTGTGGTTTTGTTTTCCAGCCTTCCATTATTCCAATGGTGGGAAACATTCATTTCTTATTCTGGGAAGATTTCTAATTGATCAAAACGGGATGATGGGTAGTTAGTTCATCCTTCGGAGGATTCCTCCTCGTAACACATCACATGTTCTGGGACTCCATTATAGATTTTAGACGTTGTTCGTGAAACTCTTCCTAGTGTCATATCTCTATTTACACTAAATAATTACACTACATATGTCAGGATAATCCAAAGGGACTTGTCAGGGCAGCAACCTTCTTTTTGGGGAGTAGTCATGTTGGGAATCACTAGAATCTCTAGAGGCTAGGAATCTGGATTGTCTAGGTTTATTCCCCTTATTATAGGTCCTCTCGGGGGTGTGGAAGCTCTATGCATCCAATGTCGAATGTGTGGAATTTTATTCCATTGTAATATATCAGAGATTTTCCTCAGCTTCCCATTTTTAACATAGGTTTTGGATCTAGTTTAATGTCTAATGGATACAGTTCATACTAATCAGAACACTTAGTAGGGAGGATCAGATTGTTGAAACCAATTGTGGGAAAACTGATTTTGGGACGAACGTGTTGTCAGCAAACCGATTTATTGTTATAGTGAATGGGGGGTGGAATGATCCCACTGAGATGTGGGATCCCAGATATGAATCAAGATTGATGATAAAAGGTTTAATAAAGTGGATGGAGAATAAGATGGACTATTCTCGAGGTTGACGATGATGTTGGGTTTGAGTCTCAAAGAGGCTTCCTATATATCCTGGTGGTAGGGAATCGAAGTGCTCATATTTCATTTGGAGATGGATTACCACCGACTGGGGATTTCAACGACTTACTACTGGATGGGGTCACAATGACGTACCGTTGGATGGAGACACTAGGGCCTACAGCTGGATGGGGTCACAACAGATTACCGTTGGATGGGGTCACAACGACTTACTATTGGGTGGGTCCCAATGGATTACCATTGGAATGGAACGCAACGACATACTATTGGAATGAGTCACAATGACTTACCACTAGAATGGGTCACAATTGTTTACCGCTAGATGGGGTCCCGAAGGCTTACCACCAGATGTGGTCAAGACGTCTTACCACCGAGTGGGGTTGAACCTCATAGAGGTATCCTACATACCCTTTTTAGGAGACATGGATCAAATCTCACATAGTTCAGGATGGGGTCATTTGGGGCTTACTCTCTGAGGTAGCCCATGGAGTTGGGGATCCTAAGTGAAGGGGGTGAAGTGACCAATGGATGGTGGGCTTGAACCTCAAGGAGGGTTCTGACGTACATTGCCTTGGAAAGATCAATGACATCATATTTTGGGTTGGGATGGCGAACTGACATGAAGGGGGGCAGATCGACCAATGGATGATGGGCATAAACCTCAGGGAGGCATCCTATATGACTTGTCATGGTAAGTATCAAAGACCTCGTATATCAGGTTGGGATGGAAAAGCGACCTGAAGGGGGATGGGGAGACCAATGGATGATGGGCTTGAACCTCAGGGAGGCTTCCTATGTACATTGTCTTAGCAAGGATCAAAGACCTCATAGTTGAGGTTGGGATGGAAAATTGATTTGAATGGGGTCGGAGCGACCAATGGATGAGGGCTTGAACCTCAGGGAGGATTCCTACATACCATTCCTTGTCAACGATCATGGACCTCGTAGTTTAGAACAATGGTGTGGGGATTAAAATCTAGGCTTCCCAGGTAGGACGTCATGGTCAATGCATTCTCTAAGCCCACATGATTAATGCTTGGTGGGAGAAACAAGAGACAACAAATACCAGATGATCACGTCACAAAAGGTGTGTCCGTGTGAAGTGGAGTGGCGCTTACACATAGTCCCCAACCTATATAAGAAATAGGGGAATACACATGGTCCACATCCCAGATAGGAAACAAGGGATTACTCTTGATTAGCATAAAAAGATGATGGAGATTGGGACTTACTCTATGATAGAGCCTCACATGGTGACAAAGGCCAGTGAGAGAGGGACTTGGCACCGACGAAGAGAGGTGGAGCGGTGTAGCTACCTCCTATAAATAAATCTAAAGGGATTACACATGGGTGGTTTCACTTTTCTCGATGGACAAATGCCACTCAAATAAATAGGATCACTTTCCATGTGAGTAATTATAACACTCTAGTGGAGGCTAGTTGGCATGTAGAATGTCCATGGTGGGGTAACCCCTAGTCTGATGCATGGGGGTGATCACAATTTAACATCAATTTCTGATGATTAAGGTTCTTAGTAGTTTAATATCCTCTAGATTGGATGAGGTGGGATCACTCCGTACCCCTTGGACATACATAACTGATACCCATCCACCCTTGAAATATTGAATTCATCGATAATGTAGTGGTTTTGGGTGTTATGGATCGATCCATTGGGGTGGGGGTTCATGTTAGCATGGTAATGGGAAGAAGAAATACTGTTTAGTGTGCCAATGAGAAGAAGCGTGATGCGAACCAATGAAAGGGTCATTATCGTCCAAGGGATATTGAAATAGCTTCAAACAAAATTGAAGGGCCGCACGTGAAAAGGAGTTTCAAGGACAATGGGTTCATAGGTTGAAGCCATGTGAAGATCTGGTGCCCCATGATGTGGAGGGAATCCGGAAAGTGTCGTCTTCTTGAAGTGCAGCAACCTAGGCTAGAGATAAAGCTAAAGTTCATATTTGAGGATCTTCATAGAGTGGAACGACATTCATGAAGCAATGCTTTGTGAAGAAAGAGTGCCTTGAAATGAATAGAATAATGAAGCAATGTTCTTCGCAATGCACAGTAACCCAGCCATGGAACTTGGGTTACATGCGCATAGAGGGTGGTTCATGAAGCATAAGTACTCGGCGAAGACCCGAGTACCCTTGGGGATATCCTTCCTCTACGAAGGCCCATGGGATTTGTGAAGGGAATCTATAATTATAGAGTGGAAGAGTTTTTTTGAAGGGAAGCCTCATTGCAATGAAGAAATACCATGAAGATATCATTGTTCTCAGAGCATAGGTACTTCAGGATTCGGGAGCTAGAAGTTGAATGGTCATAGAGTTCTTCCTTTGGTCTTGATGGGAAGCTGGTATTTATAGGCAACAAGCCCTGCGTTGTAGGGTTCTCTTGGTGCGAAGAAGAAACTTTCCTCACAACGGGTGACGAACGTCAAATGGGTTCACGGAGTCGTCCCACCTCATTACGTCGTGGGGGGTTGGGAACGTAAAAGGTGTTCGCAGAGCCATTCCACCTTAGTGCTTCTCGTGCAGTCGCAAATGTCAAAGGGGTTCGTGGAGTTGTCCCGCCATGTTGCTTCATGGCATGTCGCGAATGTCAATGGGGTTGGCGGAGCAGTCCAACCTCCATGCTTCTCAGGGGGTTGCGAACATCAAATTGGTTCATGGAGCCATCCTACCTCATTGCTTCGCGGTGGGTTGCAATGGTCAAAGGGGTTGGTGTAGCTGCCCGGACTCCATGCTTCCCAGGGGGTCGTGAGCGTCAAAGGAGTTCATGGAGCCATCCCACGTTGTTGCTTCGTGTCGGGTCGTGAAGGTCAAAGGGGATGGCGGAGCAATCTCGCCTCCATTCTTCATGTGGGGTCTTGAACATCAAAGTGGTTCGCCGTGCTGTCCCACCTTGTTCAGTCATAGCAGGTTGCAAAGGGGATCTTTTGCCCTTGCCCCAGGGCAATGGGTGCTTCATGGTCAATCATTATGAGGCAGTCCCTAATGCTTTCACGATGTTCTGTTCGCCCCCAATTTTTGCATCAACAAGGGTTACTGTAGATGATGGTTTGATTGTTTATTAAATTGATTTTATTATATTATTATATCATATTTAATAAACTATCATGGATTAACATGACAATGTAAACCAATGATTTCATGGTTGAATATATATGAAAATTTAATGATCTATTTTATCATCACACTCTAGTTATTGTGTCTAATTTAAAACTCCACTGTTCTTTGGATATTTCCTTTGATTAAGTCCATATAGGGTAACACTATTTGATAAAGTATATATTTTTATATCTATTACTGGTCTCTCTATATATTTTTGTTATTTTACATTTTCCCTAAACTATTTTTAGGGATCCTAGGTTCCCATAATGAATTTTTTTTGAATTGTAAATAAGTTTTATTATTTATTCTATTTTCATCTATATTGTGTAAAAATATTATATCATATGTTTCACTTGGATTCATTCACATGGAAGAAATATGTTTACAATTTTCTAATCCCTTATATTATCCCTTTCAAGGAATGTTTTAAAATAATCTTACCATATTACGAGGAATTCCATTTAAATGATTTTATTAGTTGAAATATTATATTTTTTGTATTCGTTATTTAAAATGGCTACCTTCAATATGCGCAACTCAATAAATTATTTCATAAAATTTTATTCTTACATTATACATGTATTTTAATTTTTCAAGAATTTTATTTTAATTTAATGGTAATTCATGGGATTTGAGGATGGCACTTATTGTGAATATATCCTATTGGATATCATCATTTTAGGTTCTATATCAATTCCTCTCAATGTTCAAGACCCATTATCATATTCTTATTCCGCGTAGTTGGTAGGTATAAGGAATTTTATATAAATTACATAGGTATATGAGTAGTTGTGTTTATATTTTTCCTTCTTTTTCTTATGTCACAATATTATTTACAATTATGGACATCTTATATTTTGTCAGGTCATGTTTTGTTCTATATAATATGTATTGGTTGTGTTTATTGGATTAATATTTTGTTTATTAGGGTATTTATTTTATATTATATCTTTTTAGGGTTTTTCAAATATATTTAAATTAATTATGATATTTTATTTATTGGTTATTAAAAAAATTCTGGTGAAGTTCATTTATTTAATTAATTTCTTAGTATGTGAAGTCATTCACATTAGTGAGTCTTTTATTCATGATACTAGTTCCAACTAATAGGGACAAAGAATTCCTTTTAGAATATATTAAGGGATGGCATTGTTACATAGGTTTAGGGTTTCACATGATTTTGTTGGAAATAATTGAATATAAATAAAACATTTTATTAAATGTAAGATCTCATAAAAACATTAGAGGGTAAAGACTCAAAAACTTATAAATAAAATTCCAAATTAATTTTAATTAAATGTCATATTACATAAACAGATGAAATTAATTTGTTTATTATATTATATTTAATATCTTTTTAATCATGTTTACCATTTATATGATAGTCAATGAATAGTGAAAACATAATTTTTTATAAAAATATGGTTTAAAAATGTAATTGACACTAACAAACTCACTGAAAGCCTAAAATAGTAGGATTGTATCCAATGAATATCATTTATTGGTTCTTCTATGGGAGAAATAAACACATGAATATTCCCTTTAACAATCTCGAGCTTACATCCAATAACTAAAGAATGGGTAAGCCCTTTTATAGTAGATGTTCATTGTCATCAATATCTTTACCCAAACCATGTACATCAGACCACCCAATGATAGTATCACTAGAACACCATAATATAAGGGTGTTTACCACTATATTAATGGTATATTTATAAATACCACAATAATTTTAATATTTATATATTATTTTTAAATATATTAATGTTTGTATTTTTTTCACATCACTTATTTACAAAATGATTGTAATTTTTACATTATAAGAGCAAATTATAATATTAATTTGTATTTAAGATAAATTGTGATGTTTATATTCCTTAAATAATCTATTTATGATGTGTATAATTTTTCACTATTTTTATTAAATAATTTTTATTACATATAAATTAAAAAATAGTAATTATAAACTGAAAAAAAATTGAAGGGTCTGAAAACTACTTTTATAAAAAAAACTATAATTTCCCCATAAAATGTAGATTATTATATTAAAATTGAAAATATAATTATTTTGAAAAATATATATTATTTTTTCAATAAAAATCTTAAAATTATCCAAGGGTGAACATTTCTTAATTTTTTTGAGAGAGTGGAATTTTCATTAAATAATTAGATATAGTATTAAAAACACTTTTTCAATGAAATAATTATTGCCAAAAAGTGATGTAATATATAATTTAATGGATATCCAAAGTGAAATATATATTTTTAACTAAAAAATAATCTTATTTTATGTTTATCCAATTAATATTATAATTCAATTTTTAATCATCCCAAAACCATTAATATATTTTATGCTATTGAAATCATTTAATTAAGAGGATAACTCACCTCCACATAAAAATGGGTATTATTTTACTATTTTTGGCCATTATAGATATTCAATAATCTATGGACTATACATTTGGAATAATACTTGTTCAAAAACCATTCAATGGTTCTTGGTTTTGGTTGTCATAATATTGAGTCCAAAACCTATGTTTCAGAATTGATAAACAATTCTCTATGCTTTTCCTATATAAACTAACCCATGATCACATTTCCCATTTCTCCAAATACCTGTACTCATCATTAATCTTCTCTCCCATATTTAATATCCTCCAAATGATCCCTCATGCTCTAGATAATCTCCTCACAATCATTTGGAGGGACATTCTAATGGTAAGTGATCTTTTCTTTCTCCAATTTATTAATTTTCTTCAATATAATATGCCTTATATTTTAAATTACAATTGATTTTATATTTTTTAAATGTATATAATAATAAAAATTTTATTTAATAATTAGAAGATATCAATTTCACTCTCATAATCGAATTTTTTGTTTTTTAGAGATGATGTTATGCTGCTAAAATTTCACCATGATTTTTGAGGCTAGAGAAATTGTGTAGTGAATACTATACCCGTTTCTAATCAACATTATAAAACATAATACATATATAATACATTAAATTATGAATTAAATTTGTATATTCCACACACCTTGATCATGGAATAAATTATCACGACGATTGAAACCATATTTTATGATCTATGTGGAACTCTTAAACATGAGAATGAAATGTATGTGATGTTGTGCCTGTAATTATATAACAATACATTGAATTTGGTAATGTTTAGTCTAAAGAGACTTCATGTTGGGATGGGAATTAAACATGATAAATTTATGGGACTTTTTATACCATGATTTCTTTACAGTTATCATTAACCTATTTTTATGGTGTTTTTTATGTTATTTCAACAATTCCCATGCTTCCATTATAAGAATAATGTTATATAATTCCTTATTGTTCATGTTTATGATTATCTCCCCTTTTATTCCCAGTTTACATTCATATTTTCTAACATGTATTAATTTATTCATGATATTTCATGTTTATTACCTTACTGTGATTTATAGCTCACATCTCTCTTGTGTTTACCCATAGGATATCCCATGTAGTTTTTGGTGGAATAATTTTAAGGATGATTTCTATAATGATGATTCATTTTCTATTGTAATTTGTTATGAAATTTTTCTAATTCCAAAATAATCCATACTTATCAATATTTGATGTTATATTATGTTTAATATTATAAAGTAAATCATGTATTATTTTTTAAAAAGGAGAATGGTTGTAATAGTTCATACTAAGGTAATTTTTTTGTAATGTTTTGGTTTAGTGTTAAAAAAATATAAGAAAACATAAATATAAACCAATTCATATTAAAACATTCCTAAATTTGGTAAGTATAGAGTATGTGCGTTATCAGGAAAATATATATCAGTCTTCATACTACAAATTGATGTGTTTCTAGCACTGATGTGAATAGGGTTAATAACTAAAACCCACACGAGGAGCTATACATGACTTGTAATTAGTGAAAATAACAGGCCCAACTAAACACCTAGTTATACAATCTCGTGGGATATTCTATTGTAAACTCACTAGATCATTACATAACATTATTTTGGGAATAAAAAAACTATATGAATATTTTTGTGAAATGGATAATTGTTTACATTGATAGAGTCCAAGAAATTCATATGTTAATGAAATACATATAGTTTCATTCAATTAATCATTATGCGTTGAATAGTTTTAAAATACACAACCATAATTTCCCATTTATTATTTACAATTTTTAGAAATAGGACCAATTGAGTAAATAACTAATGTGAAGGGAAATTTGATGGCTACCCATATGAGACACCTAACTTGATAGGATATCAGGCAAGACCTATTGTAATTATGAAAAACAAACTATGAAAAATTATAATTAATAGCATGCACTATATTGAATGGACAATTGAGTAAAGTAAGATGAAGATTACTACTTATTGAATGTCATCTAATATTGGTGATCAGATAATGAATGCTTGATTTTTTAAAAAACATTAAGAAAATGGACCCCAATAGAAATATCAAAAAAGAACTATGAGGTGTTTCATGTTTGGAATAAAAGGGTATAAAGTAACATATTTTACTGAAAAATGGATTATGTGATAAATGAAAATAATGTTCTATATATAGTACTATATATATTTCTACTTCATTAATGTGGAGAATTCTTGAATTATCCAAGACAAAGATCTGTTGTATGGGCTATGAATCCTGATGATCATCAACAATATCTAAGATCATGGGAACATGAATAATCTTATGATAAAATAGAACATAGTGATTTAAGTATATGTAACCACTAATATAGAGTAGTATATATCATATTGATTTTATATTCATTCCAAATTAGAGTATCTTATAATTTTTATAAGAACATCGTGTGACCACCCCAAAGGATTTTGTATCCCTAGGGAAATGATTAATGATTATTGTATCACATTTAGATTTTTTTCAGAATGTTCTTCATGAAATTTTTTATAAGTTTAAATTTTATTGAATTTTCTGTTACTGCTAGTCGTCAAATGATTATAATTATATAATGTAAGCATTAAATATTTGAATAAGTAATATACCCTTAATTACATGAATCACCCATTAATTTATTTCATGTAATTGTATATGGATGATTCTTATATAGAACCCACATATCATGAATTGACATTATTTCCCAATGTGAAATAATATCTCCTTGAAATGATTGTGTCAATGGAAAAGATCATCCTTGAATTCCGTCCCAATATATGGGAATACACTAATTTGTTTCCCATAATAATTTCAAGGTATCCTTCTTAATTGAGTCTTTGAGTTCATAATAAAAATTTTACATGGAGAATCACAATGGTAGGTTCATATATTTAATTGTATATCCAAAGACCAATCAATGAAAGAATAAATTTAATGATGGTATTAGACAACATATAACATAGATATTTGTGGGTTAATTGGATTAGAAGGGTACTATCATTGATTTGGGAGAAAATTATTTCCATTTTTAAACCCTCTAAAAAAGAAAACTCAGAACTGAGTCACTCTTTCATGGAAGATTATTATGAATAGAGTATCATGGTGTTGAAATAGATGGTTATCACTCCAACAATAGTCACACTACCCAATAGTGGAGACCATTTCATGTTAAAAAATGATGCTTCAATGAAGGCCTTTGGATCTGTGTTAATATAGAATGAAAATGTGATATTCTATTCTTCAAGGTTGTTTAATGTTCATGAAAAAAACTACCCAACCCATGATCATGATTTTGATGTAGTGATCAATAAAATAAAAATATTGGGGAATCCACTCATTATGGAGAAGTGTGAAATATTTACGAATCATAAAATCCTAATGTTCATATTCACAATGAAACAATTGAATATTATCCAAAAAATATGGTTAGAGCTCATCAAGGAATATGAAATCTCAATACACTACCATTAATGGAAATATAGAAATCTGTTATACTCTCCAAATATAAATTATCCATAAATTGAATCATTGGTGATAATTGGGTTGGATTTGATATTTTATTATTATAATAAGATGGTCATGGGAATCACAACTGAAGGGACATAGTCAATATATTCAAAAATTCTATCTAAATAGTCTTTTTTGGATGATAAAATGGATGAACAAATAGATTATATGGTAATTTAGAAGAAAGTTGAAAGATTAATAAAATTGATGTCCATTGATTTCAATGTTAATAAAAGAGTTTTATAATTTGGGCCATGAATATGAGTAAAATATAATACTAAACAAAAAAAGAGATGTTAGATGATGAAAATAGTTTGACTATTTATATTCATCTTTTTAAAATAATGATGTATCAGAATATCCAAGAGAACTATTGGTTGAAAAATTTTATTTAAGGGATCAGAGAACAAACATCAAGAAGTAATTTATGTTTGTAATAAAAACATGAATGGAAATAATATTATGATAAAACAATTACCAAACCAATGTGGAAATGGGATTAAAAAATGATGTACATTTTTACTGGTATTCATAAGACATTGATAGGGACGAATTATATATGGGATTTTGTGGATCACCTTACAAATAATTTGCCCTTTAATTAAATTTATTACGATTTATCTCATGACAATTTTTCAAGGACTCATCATCAGATAAGTGGTGAGGTTTCATGGAATACCACTATCATTTTTATCTGATAAATAACCATGTATTTATATTCATGTTCTATAAGATTATCCTAAATTCATTAAATACACATTGGATCATATGTACAACTTATCACCCTAAAATAGATGGCCTATCTCTGCGGACCAACCTGATAAAAGAGGAAATATTGAGAGTATGCTCAATTGAATACAAAAGAGGATGGGACGAACATTCAGAACAATTCTTATTCTCTTAAAACAATAGTTTCCAATAAAGCATCCAAACGGATCCTTATGATTACCATTATGAGATGAGGTGATAAAAACCATATTTCTATAATGAAATTTGTGAAAGAAACAACTAGGTCCAAAAATTTAAAATGAAATAGTTGAAAAGGATATGATCATTCAACATCCCTACAATTCTACATAGATTTGATAGGAGGGTTATTCTAAAAATAATTAATTATAACTATTTTTGATGTTGGATACATGTTATTACTCTTTATTTCTCTAGGGAAGAACGTGGTGATAGTTTGGATGAAGGGGAAGATTAATCTATGATACATCAACCCCTTTGATATCTTTGATCACATCAGAGCAGAGGCCTATCGAAAAGAACCCCATCCAAAACTATCTGATGTACATGATGTATTCCACATATAAATATTTTAGTAGTATATACTAGACAACTCATATGTACTCAATCATGAGGTTTTTCCTCTAGTGAATGATCTCTCATATTATGAGAGACCAGGGAGTATCATAAATAGACGAGGAAATGTTCAATGAAATATGATAATGAACATATTAAAAATGTTGTGGAGAAACCATATTTTTTATGACGTGACATGGGAAATAATGTTTCTGCTGAAAAATTTTTACCATTACTTTTTATATTGTGGGAAATGAATATTTTTTGGAAAATTTGTAATGGTGGATGATTGTAAGGACCTAAACTATTTGAAATAAAAATCTGTGTTCCTTGTCATTAAAATTAATATTTTGTAACCACAAGAACATCCATGGCTTCATTATATTTAATAGAAAATTTATTTAAGTATATTTAATGTTGATAATATAGACTTTTAACCAAAAACACATGATTAATATAAAAATAGGTGTTTAACAAATAAAATTGACATAGACATAGGATGTAATGAACTCAAGCCTTAGGATAGTACCCTTTGAATCCACTTTATTAGATCCTCCATGGGAGAAAACTTAATCATATTTTTTCCTTGTCAAATCCCAATATGAGAGAAACAATCTTATGTATTTGAAAACTCATTTATGAGAGAAGCTCAATCTCATTGAGATCGCAACCCAAAGCATGTATACTGAACCAACCAATGAAAGTATAACCATCACACTCCTAACTCTTAGGGACATCACTAGTGATTTAAAAAAACTTTTTAAAAGGACCATAATAATATAAAATCAAATATTTTATTTCTTTAATATATAAATTTTCACATTTTAATCTTATCAACAATTTATAAAATATATTTAATTTAAAACAATAAAACAAAAAATTTATTATTAATTTCTATTAAAATTCATTTTAAATGTTTATTTTCATGAGTTAATGGATATTTTAAATTTATAAAAATATAATAATTTTTTTAAATGATTTTTATGAAATATAAATTATCTTATAAATTTTATGAAATATAAATTATCTTATATTTTTTATGAAAAGAAATGTAATTATTTATAAGGGTCTGATATCTGTTATTATCCAAAAAAACAAAATTTAACAATTAATTTCAATTCATATTATAATTGTTTCAATGGAAATATTGAGATAAATATTTTTCTAAATAGAATATTTTTAAATGGATTAAGTGCGTTAAACTCATCCAATGGTGAATTGTTCAGAATTTTCTAAGATAGTGAATTTTTTTGATAAAAAATAAACACTGAATAAATAAATGGTGTGTATTATGACAGCATAATGACCAAAACGTGATATAATAAATTATATAAACGGTATAAAATAAAAATTATATGTTTTTAATAAAAATAAATTTGATTTTATGTATTTTTTTATTAACTTTCTAATGCCTTTATGAATCCCCCAAAATAATTAATATATTTTAAGGCTTTAAAATAATGTATTTAAAATAATTATTCACCACTCCATATGAAATATTATTATTTTATTACATATGAAGAATTTAATTAAAAATTATTGAGAAACCCACAAATTTGGAAGAATCTATTTTAAATAAACATGTGAAGGTTTTTTAGTTATATTATTATATAGAGTCCCAAACAAAAGTTTTGTACATGACAGATATTCCCTACTATATTCAAATATAAACCAACCTATTATCCAAATTACCATCTTTAAAAATACTTTTATCGTGTTTTTACTATATACAACCATCTCTATAGTCCACCCATGGTTCTCTCATTCACTCAAAAATCTCTTCCCAACCGTTTGGAGTTGAACTCATAAGGTAAGGGATATTGACCTTATCTTGTTTTTTCACGTTTCTTTTCTATCTTATTCCTTATATTTACAATTATTTTATTTGGGATATATTTTTCCATCTCCCCATTACATTACATTTTATGAAAAAATTATTATATACCACTTTCAATATCATCAACTAATATTATAAATATTTATGGGATTCTCTAATGTTCCCAAAATTATATTATTGATATTCATGAACAAAATGGTGTAGTGAATACCATACCCATTCCATATAAAGTTTTTTCACCTCTAAAAACATATAATCTTATGAAATTGTAATTACATGTATTTATTTGAAATTCATTTATCATGGAAAAAATAATGATGATTAATGAGGACATGTTGTTTGATCTATATGCCATAGATAAACAAGTGAATAAAATCAACGTGATATCTGAACCCAAAATGATTTAGTGCTCCATTGAATTTGGTAATGTTTATTCTAGTGATAATTAATGTTTGTATATGGATTAAACCTAATTGTATTATTGGAATTTTTTACCATGATTTCTTGGTAGTTAAAAATTACACACGTTTATGTTATTTTATTGTAAGATGTTTCCACATTTCTCATATGGCCTTTTTAATTATCTTGATATATCATGCCTTACTATTCGGATTTATGATTATAACACCATTTGTGACCCATTTTTATTTCTGTTTTATAATATTTATTACTCTTTTCATGTTATTACATGCTTATTCTCTTACTAGGCTTTATACCCCACCCCTTTGTTATGTATATCCCTAGGTTATCCAATACAATTTTATATGCATCTATATTAAGAATGACTTCATTAATGATTATGAATTTTTTAAAAATTATTATGTAATGTATCTATTTCATAATGACATTATAATTCTTGGTCTTCTGGGTTTTACTCTATGTAATATTTTGTCATAAATCTTTTATTAATGTGTAATAAAGAGAAGAGTAGTTATATAGGGTATGCAACAAATAATAACACAACATGAAGAACATTGAGTTCAAAAATGAAAACTATGGTTAATGAGGGATATTTAGTTATTGAATTAAAAATGATGGATGTATGCCCAACTGGTTCATAATGATAATGATTGTAACTCTATATTATTATATTAACAGTTTGTATAATAGAATACTTAATTAATTCAAAATAACCAAAAAAAAGAACAGTTTTTTTATATTATAGATGTTGCATTAAAGACATTACTAAAGGAATGGACTGGTATATTTTGAAATGACTATTATACCCATTTTATTATATATTTATATCAATTTAAGGGACTTGGTATTTCAATATTAGGGTATTTTACTGGATAAAATCATCTCTAAAGGAATAGAATCAAATATTTTTCCGTTCATGAATGATATAAAAAAGAATCTGTGAATATTGTCACCACTTTTTATTAGTGGAAATAAAATTATATAAAATAGAGTTAGTTGTTGGGTGTTGATAAATAAATAATGAGATAGATTTAATCATTCTCAAGTAGGTCAAATTTTAAATTTAGATTAATTGAGTATGACATAAGTGAATTCATTATAGTATCATATTATTTTATATATCGGCTAAAATAACATTAATATGATTAGTCCTGATATTTATTATCTGTGATCTTAAAAACGACAAAATAGGAATAAATGGTGTTTAAATACAAGTAATAAGGATTTGTGACATAGTCTATAAATATTTTATTGACATTAAATTTATTTTAATAAATCAAATTTATTTATTCTGTGGGTTTTAATGAGTTTTATAATAGAAGATTAAATTCATATGATTGTATCCATAGTAATTAAAATGGAAATTTTTTTAACTAAAATCACATGATTTTTTTGGAGAAATAACAAAAGATTTTTACTAATATATATTATATTTATGATGTGAAATATTAGATAATTGAAGGTGAAATTATATATTGTTCTTCACGAGACAATATTTCTGGGATTTTTTTAATTATGTATGGTTGTAATGGTGTCATTCTCCAAGATAGAATGAATAAATGAAAATGGAATTAAATATATATACGTCATTTAATATCTACAAAATTATCACCCAACACTCTACCTAACCATTTTTCCACATTATTTCACATAATATGCTTCAAAATTTGTAAGCATCATCCAACCTATGTAATAATGATTTTTAGTACTATAAAACCTAGTCTTCACCTCTATAGACATCATACAACACCGTTAACAGGCATCATTTCTATACATTGTAAACATCATTATCATATTAACAAATATTCTATTGGTCAAAATAAACATAAAACTATTTACCTAAATGTATTTGATAGAACTATCATAACTTCAAGATAAGGCATTGTGGTACCTCATCTGCATCCATGCATCCAATTAGAGGAATACACATTTTGAAATATCCATGATTCTTAAATAAATATTAAAAAATGGATTCTATAGTTTTTCAAAAAATTTAATATCATTACTGGGAATTAAATATGAGGAATAAAGTACACTGATCAATTAAATGAGTAAAATTTTGAGACTTTTTGAGGGAGAGTCCATCGATCTTATTTTGTCTCTTTAGTTTTAATTTTATATTTTTTAAATATATTACATAATTATTTTATAATCATTATTTCCATTAGCATTCTAATTTTCTATTAAACCGTATAGTGATCATGTAAGAGAAATTTATCCCATCATAATGCTTTATTGTTTAATCTTCAACGAATAAATACACTCTCTTTAATTAATCTATTTTCAATATTTAGTATATGTTTTTAATAATAGATGATATTGTGTTATATTTATTCATATTTATTGCCTATTTTATTATATAAGGTTCCTTCAAACCCTCTATTTAGTTGTATTCAATTTATAATGTTATTTAAAGAGGCGGGTTTCTAAAAGATTTTATATTTTTGTCTATAGTAAAAGGAAAATTTAACACTGTTTATTTAATTAAAATCATATGTATTAATTAGGTATCACTCGATCTATCATGGAGTTCATTAATAATTTACATTAACACATAGGACATTGGCTAGAAAAAAACAAGTGATAGATTTTATGTTGATCATCACAAAATCCTTTCAACTAATGGTGAGAGGTGAAATTATTTTTTAACAAATAATTAATTTTTTAATAAGAATAAGAAACAATAATATTTTTAATTGGATAACATTATAATAGGAAAATAACTTTGAACCAATCACCCAATAAAAATTATATCTCAAATATCACATTTCACAAGATTATTTTTTAAAAAAACAAAAAATATAAAACATATCATTTTCACTGAACAATGTTTTTTTATTTTCAAGAATTCTTCATTCTAAGAATCCACAAGGTTACTATTAGTTATAAATTTACCCGACAAAGTATTTTTTATACCCAATAACATGGAATATTTAGAAACATGGTTACAAGTTTATATAAGAAATGTCAAAAATTTAGCTCTTCATTTGATTGGAATGAACCAAACAAAAAGTTTTCCTTTTTAATGAGAAAAATTCAATAATTTTTCAACCTAGACATAATAAATTAAACCAATAATATCCATATGAGGAATTTTCAATGATATAATCAAGTGAAACATTGTGTGTTCAGAATAATCATATGGTCATGGAAGCGAACGACTATTATAATTTTATGGGCCTATTTGCATCATAATTCCTAAATAATAACAATTCTATATCAACACCTATTTTGAAAATAATTTTGAATAAAAAAATATATTTTTTCAATTATTTTGTAATTCCCCGAAACTAGTAACTAAGAGTTGGTGTATTATTACATAATGCTGACATGATCCCATGATAACATGTCTCAAATAACCGATTCATTTAGTAGACATGGGTGTACTATATAAATACATATGTTTTACATTACATTATGTAGTGAAAGAACAAAAAATTACTCTTTGATTACACTTATATCCTAGAGTTTATTCCTGCAGGTAAATCATTATATACATCTTCATGTCCTATAAAATATAACTCATAAGAAATGGGTGAGCTCAGATGCTCCAAATAAATAACAATATAGTATAAAATATCATAATTAATCATAAACATTTAAGGTAATGTATAAGACTAAAATAGAAGAATTTAAAACATAAAATTCATATTAATTTTCAAAGATAAATCAAATGATTCCATTTAATTATTTACATGGATATTCTAATAGTCTAATAATAACTTGTCATATCAATAATTAATTTCATAATGAAGGAATGTATAATTATGGACATTATAACCACATAGTCAAGGTCTCATGATAATACTACAAACAATGCTTTTGTAAAGGCCTTATGCTATGAAAATAGTTTGTCTCATGAGACATACTCATGAATCGATTTAATGTAGCATGCAACTACTGTTACATAATATGTCCAATTAATTTATCATATGAAAATGTAGGAACATAATATAATCATTTGTATTTAGACAATCATACAAAATGTCAATACATTAACCATAAACTATGTATGGAATAAAAATAGAACAACTACCGTAAAAAATATAAAAAAACATCAATAAAAAATGAATGAATATATTATAATTATTCAACATCAAACAAGCTTAAAATCCAATGAAAGATGTTGACATAGATGAAATCATTCCAAAATTTGTTTTGGAGAAATATCTCATTCTACATTGTATTCATATACAAGTCACAAAATTATAAAAGGAAACATTTATATTGAAAATATTAATATAATCTTCTATGGGATTCTTAAAATGAGTTATAATGGCGAAAAATAGATTCACCTACTGTATAAGTTAAAATAACATTCTTCCATTAATTTTGTTAAAAAGGTCATAAATTGCCTTGATTGGTAAACGAAGGAATGATTCCTTTGAAATTATTTTTAATAAGTATAACAAGGTTATAAAATAATGTAACAATATTTTAGGAAATAGAAAAAAAATTTTGAAATAATTTTTAATGAAACGCGAATGGGAATGATAAAGAAGTCCTAGTAGATAATTACGTATAAACAAACTCAAACAATTAATATATTGAAGAATTAACCCTTACCTTGTACTTTTCTTTAGTCGAGGGTATTTTAACCTCTTGTATAATGGTGAAATATTTTTTTTAAATGATTAAATAAGCATATACATAATTATTATATCATATATGATCTTGTAATCTTTCATTGTTAATGATATTTCTATAATATCATTGTTTACGGTGTTAACTGATTCATTTTCTATTATATGTTTGGTTACGCGAGTTATATTTGTTACAGATAGGATGAATTTGATTCATATCCATAATTATATTTAGTTCAAAAAAAATATTTTTAATCATCAAATCAAAATTATTCTTTAATAGTTATGATGGGAAATAATATCTCATCTTGTTATGGAGACGACAAGAAGTATGTACGCATGAGCAATAATATCATTCTATTAGTGGTGAAATTGTATGTAATATGATGGTATATTATATATACTGAAAAATTATTATGTTATTTTTATTATTTACATCAATTATACTCAATATTACACCCATAAAAATAATTACGTTATGAATAACAAACTTCCCCGTGATGTGGAGACGGTATGACATACATACTCACATATGGTGAATTTTTTATTAATTAGACGGATAGAATAATCAATATGGATGTACCATATTTATAATTACATCAAATTATCTATAAGGTACTAGAGTTATATATTTTTTGTATTGAAACATAAAATAAAGATGATGTGGAATTAGAAAAGAACTTTGAAATTGGTGCAGAAATAATTACCTCTTATTCAGGTTCGTACTTTTGATTTGAACAAAAGGGATACATAAGATGGATTTTTGATAAAAATAAGGTATTTAAGATGAATTGAGGGTATCTGGGAGGATATTTTTTAGGGGATGGACGAGAAAAATGGCTTTGTAGGTGTGAAATTAATGGAAGGGGAAGTATTCTTTTATAAGAGAGGTTAGGGTCACTTTAGGAAAAGCATGAAATATTATTTTACTATAAAATAATTCTCAGTTTCTAATGGATCCAAATAGATTTATTTTCATTATAAATTGGGTATTGATCTAAATGTTTTAAACTGATAGTTTTTATACAAGTTTAGGTCTCAATATTATCCTTATCATTTATATTTAACACTTAGTTATATAAATTAACATTTACCTTCCCCCATTGTATGTTAACATTATATAGTTAATAAACATATAATAAACCGCCAAGAGGAACAAAATATGATCATTAATGACACACCTAACATCATTTATGACCATTTTATTTTAATTTTAATTTTAAGAATATTATAAATATAATAAAATAGTATTTTCTTTTAAAAACAAGTTTTTGACAATTTGGAGACTATTTAGTATTTCGTTTTTGTGAAATCCATAAAAATAATATTTCATCGAACAATATACATTAAATCATCCCATACCTATCATATTAACCTATAAAATTCATGTATCATATCAAAATAATAAATTTACATTTATTTTGAAATTTATAACATCAATTATTTTAATATTTCATTAATAAGGTAATAACTGAATCATAATTATGACATAAATAAATTTAATTATTTAATGTCTTAAATTTATAAAAAAAATCCTATTATATTGGAAATATATTTACCTTTCTAATTAATATTTATAGACGAATTATTCATATGTATAACCAAATGTTGAAATTGTTTTAGTTATTGAAATTTGAATTTAACACTTTTAACTCTTCATTAAATAAAATATAATAAATGTCCTAATCTAATCCACGTGAAACAAAAAGAATCTTGTTTTATTCCAAAGGTATATTTTGGTTGAAATACACTTATATAATATAATTAGGACATGTGTTCATGAAATTATAATATAATTTATAACTTTAATTACCCTGTTTACTTTTAATCGTGGTAAAAAAAATCAAAAGTTATTATTCAACAAAAATTATTTTCATCTTATTGAACTAAATTTTACATACTGATATCAACTATATCTCTCATATTTTTTAAATTGAATTCACAAATGTGCTAAAATTATTTTTTATTCAAATTTTTATATGTGCCTAGAAGGTGGGTAAAAGACGTTAAAATGATAAAATATATTTTATATATCAAATATTATTATAAAATTACTCCAATGAATTAAATTTGTAAAATATAGGTTTTATATTTCTATTTTGGACTCAAAATAAATTTAAATAAAAATAAATTTTTTTTAATTTTTTTTTCAATAATGCACTCTTTTTCAATATTCATCAAAATTTGAATGTTTTCAGAAAAGTAACAAAAATTTACCCTTTGCTAATTATTATATTAAGAATACCAAAATTATAAAAATTTTAAAAAATAAATTTTTTAAAATTTCAAAAAGGTGGTATTACTAATCATTACTTCATTTTTAATGGATAGTTGATTGGCCATGGTGTGTTAAAACTCGATGTCTCTTACATCACAAACTATTGAATTATTAAAAGAGAAACTTATCATGGAATCTTGGGTTGTTACATTATCACCTCCTTAAAATTATTTCTTCCTAGAAATTTATAGAATATTACTGCATAAAATATATTGTTGGTTATTCATCATAAGTTACTCAGGTTCTCACATTACCTCTTGCATTTTACTGTTTCTCCAATGAACATTTACCATACTAGTCTTCTAGTTTCTCAACACATGTTCTCTAGTTTCAAGAATCCTGATCTGCTCTTCAAAATAAGACTGATCAAGTTCCTATTCTATTTTTTCATAGGATGGTACATGTGTTAGGTCAGGGATGTATTTTCAATACAGTGATATGTTTACCACATCATGAACTTTGGAGATATATGATGACATTTCCAAAATATAAGCTACAACAACAATTCATTCTATAATTTTAAAGGTCTTATTTACTTGGGACTCAATTTACCCTTCTAACTGAATTGTATAACTCCATTCCATGGAGATAGCTTTCTGAAAATGTGACATCCTACTTGAAAAATTTAATACTTCAATCGGTTATCAACATAGCTGTTTTTCCTACTCAGATATACTTTGATGTTGGTATGGATAATATTAACCTTTTATATTGTTTCCTCAATATGTTCTGGGAATCTAAGTTTTCATTCACCATCATCATCCCAACTAGTTAGTGTGCGACATCTCATTCCATATAATGCTACATATGGTGCCATCTTAATAACATAATGGAAGCTATTTTTATAGTAAAATTGTACCCGTGGTAAATAATGATCCCACATACATAGAAAGTCAAAGGAGGAAAATCTCATATTGTCTTCTAATGTTTTAATAGTCCCTTTTTATTTTCAATTTTTTTTGGTGGGGAGTGCTCAAACGATGTTCTATATCTAGGGATTTATAATGAATTTTCTAGAATCATGATATGAAACAGAGGTCATGATCAGAAACAATCAATTGGGGTACAACATGAAATCTTAGAACCTTGTTTATATATAGTCTTATTAAATGTTCATGTGAAAAATCTTCTCTTATAGAATGAAAATGAGCTGACGTGGTAATATGATCTACAATACCACATATTACATCATTCTTTTGAGGAGTCTTTGGTATCACCATTAAAAAGTACATCTTAATATTATCCCATTTCCACTCTGGTATGGGAAGAGGTTTCATCAATCTATTAGGATGTTGTCTTCCACCCATAACCTTTTTAAAAACCATACATCATGACAAATAATCTGCATTCTATATTATTATTTTGTCCCACCAAAAAGGTTCCTTCCAATCTTTATACATCGTTGTGATAAAAGGGTGTATAGAAAAAATTTGAGTTATGAGAATCATCCAAAAATTCCCTTTTTAGATTAGTTATATTGACAACGAAAATCCTACTCCCAAATATCCAAATATTCAATTAATATACAAAGTAGATCAATCTCCCCTCATTAATAGCATTAATTATCTTTTAAAACTCCTCCTCATCAGTCTAAGAACACATTATCCTTTCTAGTAATGACAGTTTTTCATCTATTTGAAAACGTATCTATGTGTCACATTCCTTTATTATTCCATTATCCGTCTTCAATAGATCTATGAACATAGGATCCATTTCAACTAACATCTTGTTCAGAACTCCATGATACATTATACTAAAGGAATCTGCTACCTTATTTCCCTTCCTTGGGTTTTAGTGTTTAGTGAAATCGTAATCCTTGGGAAGTTCAAGCCATTTCATTTTCCTCATGTTGAGTTATTTATGTGAGAAAATATACATTAAACTCTTCTGATCAGTATATTTCTAAAAATTTTCACCACAGAGATAATGTCTCCATATGATTAGATAAAATATTACACCATCTGAATAAAGATCATTAGTTAGATAGTTTTATTCCTGAATTTTTAGCTACCGTGAAGCATTGGAAATAACAACATCATTATGTACAAGGACACAACCAAATATTTCCATTGATACATGATTATAATTAACAAACCCATCAATCCCCAATAGTAGAGTCAAGATACGAGAATTGAATAATATTCTATTCAGTGATTCAATAAATTATTCACACTCCTTTTCCCAAAAAAATTTAACCCCTTTAAGTGTGAGCATGGTTAATGGGTTAAGAAATCTCGGAAAATTCTGTACGAAATGCTAATAATATTATGCTAAACTAATAAAACTGCATACCTCAGTTATACTCATCGGTGCTGGCCATTCATGGATTTCCCTTGAATTGTAATAATCAACAGAGATTGCATACATAGAACAATATGGAAATGAAAATAAATCTCTTGAAGTAATAATTCAATCTTGCTAAACTTCCAATAAAATTCATTTCTTCAAAAAATCATTAGAGTAGTGCGCAAGTGATTATCGTGATCACAGTAAATTTTGGAATATTCCCAGACATTATTAACAAATACTACTAAAAATTCATCAAGATATTCCTTGAATCCTCTATTCATTAGATCCCTAAAAAAATAGGGTGCATTAGTCAGTCCAAAAGGATTTTTTGTAAACTCATAATTCTCGTACCGAGGTTGAAATATTGTCTTTGGAATGTATTATTTTTTCACACACAACTAATGTTATCCCAGTCCAAGTTGATTCTTTGAATAATATTTATCTACATGAAGTTGATCAAGTAAATCATCAATGAGAGGTAAGGTATACTTGTTCTTTATTTTTATAGCACTGATCTCCTTGTAGTAAATGCATAACTGTAAAGATCAATCATTGATCTTAACAAAATCAACAGGGGCTCCCCATGGAGAAACACTAGGGAAAATATATCCTTCATTAATAAATTCCTATACTTGTTTATTTAGTGACTCTAATTTCACAATGGCCATTCAATAAGGGTTCATCGATATGGGGCTTGAACTGGGAATTAAATCAATGGAAAACTCAATTTCTCATTCTATAGGATATCCATGTAAATCCTCTAGAAACACATCATCATATTCTTACAGAATAGGTACATACTCTATTTGAACATTATTTTCCTCACCCATAGTTATTTCACTCCCTTCCTACCCAATAATTTAATTTAGTAGATCTTAAAGTGTGTCTTTAAAAGAGAATCATATGGTGACGTTTCAACTCTAAAGATAAGGTATTCTTTCTCATTATAAAAATGATATGTTCTTTCTTCAAAAAATAATTTTTTCAACATGGTATGAATGCCAATAAATATAAGGGATTATATCAAATTTCATCATGGGTATGATGATGAGATCAGTAGATAAAGCACCTTTATATGGTATCATGGTAACTAATTCAAATAACATTGTTGCAATGATACATCCCTTAGAGTTTTTACTGAATACTCTCTTGTTAAATAAATTTGGAAACATCCAATTTTCATAGAAAACATGTATGATATGAACGAATTTTATTATCTAGAATTAGATAAAGCTTTGGCTAAATTTATTGAAATGATTAAAGTACCTTCTACAATGACATTATAAGTTCAACCTCAGCAATAGTGATTGCATACGCTTGGCCTTGGTCCCTCATCCTTTTCTGAGGAAAGTATCATTCGATCATAGGACAATAATTTTCATAATTTCTCATTTCTTAACAATTGTAGCATTCGACATTGGAAACCACATTCTTTAGTTTGTAATCATGATCATTGTGGTCATTTTCTCTACACTTGTAACAATCTTCCTTCCCATTTAGGAATGTAACGAGGTGTGACTTCCCATATATATAGTAGGATGTAAATTTTAATTTTCCCTTATTCACCTTATTTCCATTTCCAGAGTGTTCACAAAATCTATTCTTCTCATTCATCAAATACAATTATTTTGAATTCAGGAAATCTTTTTCTGTCTTGATATAATAAGATACGACATCAATGTAAGAGGAGAAGGATTGAAAGACTAATGCTTTATGGTAAAATTGATTTACCCTACCAAATAATCGTTCAATATTACTCACTAGGTTACTTATATGATCTGCAACATGAATTTATAACCTTTTAATTTTAGCATCATAAATCGTGACATTATCATCCTCCTTTTTTCTTAGACATAGAAATTTCCATTCGATATTATTTCAATGTTAACGAGGAAATAATTTTTATTATGAAATATCTTTAAAATGTCACCATTACATATTTGATACTTAATCATCCTTATTTGTTGTTTTTATTAATTACCATCATTGATCAACTTCTCATTTGAGGCGATTAACTGCCATGAAAACATTTTCTATTTTTCTAATCCCAAAATCATGAAATATTTTTCTAAAGAACTTTTCCATTTATCTCCTACAAATGGATTCATATTCCTATTAAATGTTGGTGGTTTTTTTCACATGATTCATTATAACATTGATCCTCTGTGTTTCAGATTAGGGTTTTCGATACAGGTAAAATTATTATTCAAAACCTTAATGAGTTGTCCCAACATGGTTATAAGTTCTTAAACACCAGTTGCACCACTAGATCCACTATAATTATCATTAGTAGGAGGGAAATATCTAAATGGATTTTGTGTTTTGATACAGTTTCCATTCCTTCCACTAGGCTCCATTTATAAAAAATGGGATACAATAGATTAGTATATGTCTTACAATACATAACTCCAAACTAGTAAAATACCTAACATAAATTTAATAGTGTATGCATATAATCCATAATCAAAAAACGTTTTCATTGAGGAATTTTTTATGCATAAATAATTCATATTGGTTTTATTTAAATTTATAATTATAATAAACTTATCACCTTGGAGTGTCATAACCATGAGTGCATCGAGGCTCATTTTCGTGCACTAGTTCCCATTCGAGTCTAGATGAAAGCAGTGTTTTTTTGGATTTACCCATAGAAACATATGTTCGAGAGCAACATTTACCATCTCATATCCTGAAATGGATGTATTTCGTAGAAAATTCAAAAATTCCTTACATTACAAAAATTCATGTACGTTCATCTATACTATTCCTCAATTTTAATCATTGGGTAATGTTCTCTAATCCGAGTTTTTCTAAATCTAGTTTCCATGATTTGTACTTAACATCCTCTTATTCCAACTATAACGCACTGAACCCTGTTACCCAATGATCGTAAATTATTACATAACATTGTCAATATCACATAATATCATATCTAGAAAAAATGATTACTTTAGCAGCTTTGGATGTACTAGATACATACGTAAATTTTACATTATATAATGAAATGGGAAAACAAAAAAAAATATTTCCCCATTGAAAATAGTCAAATTCAATATTTTATTCCTATACGTCAATCATAATATACTTATTCGGATTTAGGGAAAAACAAAACATAATAAAGGGGTGAGCACATATGCTAAGAAAAGATATCAATATAGCGGAAACTATCATAAATAAACATAATCATTTCAGGAAATATATATGTCTAAAATAAAATCATTTTAAACATAAACTCCAGCATAATATAGAAAATATAAATCAAATTATTCCCTTTTCTTATTTACATGGATATTCTACAAGCCTAATAATCACATGTAATATCAATACCTAATTTCGTAACGATTAAATTTGTAATGATAGACATCATAACCACATAGTTAATGCCACATGCCAATACTACAAATAAATATGTTTTCAAGGTCTTCTTCCAAGACACTTTTTTGTCCCATTAGACCTACCAAGGAATTGAGGGCTATAACAGGACCCACTCATCACTTACTAAGTCCAATGAATTCCTTATATGAAAAGGTTGAAACAAAATATAATCTTTCATACAGAAACTAACAAACGTAATTTTAATACATTAACCATAAAACATGAATGGTTTAAAAATAGAACATATACATTCGAACATATCACAAAATCTTCAATAAAATATTTAATAATATATCATAATGAATCAATTTTAAACAATCATAAAATCCAACAATGAATGTTTACATAGATAAATTCAAATCCAAAAACTATTTGAGTGAAATATCTCTTTCTAATTTGTATTCATTTAAAAGTCACGTAATTATAAAGAAATTTTTTTCTGGAAAATATATTTTGAAGCTAGTAAGGCAAGTTTGATGCTTTTATAATGGTTTAAAATATCCACACACTCCGTATATGTTAAAAACACATTCATTCCTAAATATTGTCGAAAATTTCATAAATTACCGTGTTTCAAAAATGGTGGAATGATTCATCTCAAAAAAATTATAAAAAGTAAAACAATGGTATAAATGACATTAAACATAGTCTATTAAATAGTAAAAATATTTGAACATACATTTTTGAGAAACACATAAGTTGATGAAAAAGAGGTCCCTGTAGATAATTATGTAAAAACAACCATAGAATATGATGAGATTCTAAATTTAACCCTAACAATGTACATTTCATTTTTCAAGGGTACATTAACCTCTTATATAATGGTGAAGACATTGTTATTAAATTATAGAAGAATAATATACATAATTATGATATAATATATGATCTTTTAATATTTATTTGTTAATGATATTTCAGTAGTATCATTGTTTCGGGTGTAAAAAGATTCATTTTCCATTATATGTTTTTTAAGTAACTCATGTTTTTTTATGGGTAGGATGTATTTGATTCATATAGAAAATGATATTATGTTCCTAAACATTTCATTTAATTATGAAATTAAAATTATTCTCGAATGGTTATGACGTGGATCGAAATCTCATCATGTCTTGGAGATGGTAATTCGTACGTACACACGAGCGATAATATCATTCTGTTTGTGGTGATTTCATATGTAATTTTTCACAACCCATCCCATTGGGCCTAGGTTTTGACTACCCCAAACCCACCATCCATAGCCCAGGGGCTAGTGACTAGCAGAAAAAGGCATTTCCCTATAAAGGGAAGGCATTTCCTTGAATCTTATTCAAATACACAAACCAAGAACACAATAATAAGCAACCACAATGTAAAATGATGTAGTAAAAAGTGTATTAAATGTAAAGTTTGTGGAATACAATCCCAACTAGAAAGTAAAAATACTATTCAAAACAGAAAAATAGCTCATGGATCGTCCACCAAGGATCCCACATGAAGGGTAGGTACAACATAAAAGTAGTTTTTATTAAGCATGACACATCAATGGTCCACCTCCGAACACCATCCAGTGTAGGTTTCGTCAGCCTCAGTCAATATAGTTCATCGTCTAAACAAGAAACAAAAATGTGTAGGTGTATCTCGTGCATGATTCAGTATAATTATACTATGTAGGGACCGCAAGACCCCTGATGGTCTCCCATACTTCCAAAAGTAAAAACCAAAAAACAAGATATCAACCACAAAGCACATAGCTGTCAACAACTCTACTTTGGTATATCCCAATTCATATACCTTTGTTATCAAGATATACTCATCACATACATGAGGGAAGAAAACCATAATGGAAACACCACGAAGGTAATAGTATCATAATAGTAACCCCGTGAAGGTAACACTATGAAAGTAAAATTACCACATTGGTAAAACCATGAATGTAAACCCACGAAGGTAAATGTATCACATATGTAACACCACGAAGATAACACCAGGAATGTGAAAAACTCAACTCACACCTGGTTTAGATGTATGACACAAAAGTATATATGATTTTTTAAAGAAGCTAGGTCACCTTATTCTATCAAGAGGCAATGCAGTTGATAATATGGGGTTTGACCCACACAGGATCGATTGGTACTAACCCCCGCTAACCCACATAGGATCTGACCCACCTAGGATCAGAATATGATGACCCACAAAGGATCACTCAGTGCTGAGTCACACAAGATATGATCCACAAAGGATCAGTTTGTGCTAACCCACACAAAATTGATGTGCATCGACCTATACATGATCTGACCCAAACATGATCAGTGTTGACCCACATAGGATCACTCATTACAATCCTCCATATGATCGGTCTCCAACCTCCACATCAATGTCATCCTTTGGATTCTCCAATATAGTACCCTTGTTTATGGGTGAACAACTCCTGAAGACATTGAACGTACCTAAACCACCATGATTATCAATGTAGAAGTATCCCAAAGGACCGCCATGTCATATGGTTTCTAGCGTGACAGACAAAGCATCAATCAGACGCCAGGTCTATGATATAGAACTGTTTTAGTTCCTAGGTCTCAGTTAGATATAGCTATCGAACTTGACTATACTCTAAAATTATTCCAAACTCATTTAGAGTATTCAAAAAGTATGTTCTTTCTCAAAGGTCCACAATGACATATAGGGTTCATCAAAAGGATGCTCATATTTCTTGTTATGGTCATTTAGGTCAGACAGGCATGGAAGGGCCTGGGTCTGGCACGACTAGGTTGGAACGAGTTTCCCAACACGGTTATGGTCTATCCCAGCTTGGTAGAGTCGTGGTGGCCTCATACCATGGGGACTATGTGGCCTCACCTGAAAGGGTTTGGCCTATGGGGCCCGTGTGGCTCTTCCCATAGAGGCACGACCCACTAGGCTTGTGTGGCATGTCCCGTAGAGGCACGTCCCCCTAGAATAGTGCGGCCATCCCTAGCTAACATGGTTGGATGGGGTGGGGGAGTTCCCCCGATTTTACAAAAATGTTCGTGTGTTCATACGTCTTGTAAAGCGGTGGCGCCATGAGGTGCCACCCAGTCACCGTGGGACACACATGATAGAGGGTCCATCCATTTCCACATATTTGAGCCGCAACCTCCTCCAGTGGAAGATGATGGAATGCTGCTCCGCCTCTACCTTTCGCAGCTAGCACAGTCCAGCCACTGTCTTCACTCACTACGGCTTGAGCTACATACATCCCCACTAGTAGCACACGATGGCATGCCAAATCACCTCTGAGGTCGGCCGGTGTTGGACGCTCGGCTATCCTTTGAGGCATAGTTCTCTAGCCTCCTCTTGCAGTGTGCGACAATGCACCACCTCTATTGTGGCCAAATGGTGCTGCTTTGCCGATGGTATTCCATGAAAAATGCAGGGGTAAAAAAGTAGTGGAGAATTTGGGACATGTTAGTTTGGACTGCACCCTCATGTTATTTAGAAAACATTATGGAAGAATAATATTCAATATTCTCATGAAAATATAATAATAAAATCCCTACTTCATGTTCATTGGTGTCCTGTCGCACTTAAGGAAGAGATGGAGTTCGTTGTTTCGTGGCAGTCTTCACTGATTGTTGGAACCAACTTCATTCTCCATGTGATTGGCATCACAAGAACATTATAATAACTTCTTCCCTTGGTAAATCCATGCCAATACCTCTCCAAAATCCTAATATAACTAGGAGAGGGGGAGGGTGAGTAACACTCATAGAATTAAGGTGGGTTCATTTAATAGGGACCATTCTAATTCAAACTGTTCTGTTACAATGGATTTATGAGTCAATACATTTAACGGCTTTACACATCATTGGTACTTCCACGGTCGCATTCCCTTTGGATAAAAATAAGAAAATAAATAGAATAAAAATTTTATTTTTTATGTCCAAAATCTATCTTTTTCTCTAGTCTTATTACGATAGAAGTGAATCCCCCTTTAATAAAATTATCGGTTCGGTGGATTCAATGGTGCCTTTATGTTTTTTAATCCAAGAATCAGTTCAAAAGATAGAAAATCAAACCCACACATTTAATGAATGTACCATAAAAAATGTTCTGAAATTTACTCCAAGCACACCAAGTATCAGAATCATGAACCAAAAATTTTCACAGACTCATAATAATTCTATATGATTAAATAAACTATATTAAGAATATGGTTCATTAAATTTTCCACAAATTAGAGCTTATCATCCTCAAAATCCACAACATAAAATAAGGAAATAAATGGGGGTACTATGAACGAATCAAAACCATCTAGCTCTTATGTGCTCATCTGAAGGTTCCCATGCTGCCAACGAATGTGCACTTGAGGAATCAACTGCCCAATAAAGAGCATCTACTATTGATCCTAAATCTCCATTGCAACCTCTGTAAACTTCTCCCCATCATCAAAGTCCAACATTCCATGGTCGATGATGGGGGATGGGTCATGCACATATCTCCTCATCTTGGATACATGGAAGGGGACGTCCACCCTCTCCAACTACCATGGTAGTTCCCAATGCAATTCCACCTCTCCCATCTTCTTAAGTATCCAAAAAGTTCTGATAAACTTTTGTGAACATTTGTTGCCTCTTCCAAATCTATATAAACCTCGTCGAGGTGAGACCCATAAGAAGATTTGGTATCCCTCCTCGGACACAAAGAGCCTTCATCTCCTATTATCATAAGACTTACGCCTACTTTGTGTAGTCACTATCCACTCCTGGATGATCTAAACCTTCTCGATGAAAGCCCGTAACAAATATGGACACAAATGTTTTGACTCTCCTAGGTATGTCCATCATAGAGGTAATCAACATGGTCGGCTGTATAAGGCCTATAATGGTTCCATTTAGATGGTGGAGTGATATATGTTGTTGTATGTGAACCCCACCAAGGGTAAGTGATCCTCTTAACAGTTACCAAAATCTAGGACGCAAGCACATAACAGTCCACCAATGTCTGAATGGTCTACTCTATCTGACCATCCATATATTAATGAAAGGTGTTTCTCAAGTGTAGATGAATACCAAAATACAATAGTAATTCCTTCCATAACTGGTATGTAATATGTGAATCATGGTCTGAGACGATCATCGATGGCACCACATGAAGTCGCATAATCTCTTGTATGTAGAGGCATCCCTATCCCTCTATAAAGCTCAAGGATGGGTAGATAGTTGGAAGACTTGGTGGGTTAATAAATGATCACCCAGATGGAATCATGTCCCCATGATGTACATTGAATCCCTATCACAAATTCCATTTATATACCAACCCACTTCTACTTCAGCACTTCTAGTGGCTGCACTAAGCCAACTGGAACCCGATGCTCGACCCTGAATTGCTGACTAGTGAGGCATCAGGAAACAAACTCTTCCACTGCCTTCTTCATCACTGGCCACTAGTTATGATGCCGAAGGACCTGGTACATCATTTCTAGAGTAGGACATACTACAAGAGTGGACATATAGAACTCCATCAACACCTCCCCACGTAGTGCCACTGTTACCATGGTGCATCCTCTAAAGAGGATTATGTGATCCCCGCATTTATGAAAAACCATCAGGTGCTTGTAATATGGATATCTGATAACTTCAGGCCTTTTAGTAAAATCCCTCAAGCAATGCCTCTCAAAGTCACTAAATATGTGGAGGAGTGACAGTCATAGACTTGAGGTAAGATGCTCAATCTCCATCCTCAAAGGACATCTACAATGTAGCTAGATTATTTTTCACCTCACATAGAAACAGTTGACCAGACCTCTTCAAGAGTGTTTATGCAACTATGTTCCCCTTCCCTAGAGTATAGACTATCTCAATTTCATATTCCATTATGATATATAGACATCGTCATTGTCTGAGGTTGATGTCCTTTTATGAGAAGATATACCTGAGACTCTTGTAATCAGAGTAAACTGTAAAATGTTCACCCATCATGAAATGTCACCACATCATCATGGAAAACACCATGGCTAGTAAATCCAGGTCATGGGTGATGTAATTATACTCATTTTAACTCAGTTTTTGGGAACCATAGGTGATCATTTCGTGCTCATGTATCAGGACACATCCATGTTTGGTCCCTGATGTTTCTTAGTAGACTATATACCCCAAACTCTCTTCTAGTAACACAAGGTGGGGGCATTCGTCCGTCTCTATCTCAGCATAGAAAAATCTAATGGAATATATCTGCCCTATCAAAGGGCTTTCCTTTCATTATCAATTCTAAAAATGGTGACACAACTCTGGGAAATTCAAGAACAAAAATCCGGTAGTACCCATCCAATCCCATGAAAGTGTGAACCTCAGTCACACATTTGGGTTCCTCTCATGATAATATAGCCTCTTTATTTACTAGATCCACTGCAACTTCATCCTCTATGATAACATTTCCCATAAATTGGTCCTCTCGTATCCAAAACTGGATCTTCTATTTCTTTCCAAAAAGATGGTTCTATTGGAATGTATCCATAACTATCTGTTGATGATACGCATGCTCCTCTTATATCACAGAGTACACAAAGATGTCATCAATGAATACCACCACAAAGAGATCGAGGAATGGATGGATGATCCGATTCATGAGTCACATGAACATTATAGGGTCATTGTTCATAGTGAAAGGAGTAAAAAAGAACTCATAGTGTTCATACTGACATCTAAATGCCGTCTTCTACACATAATCCTCTCATACCGTATGGTGATGATAGCTTGATATGAGGTATATCTTCGAAAACCATAGAGATAACTTCAATTGATAAAATAGATCATCATTCCTCGGTAGTGGATAATTTTTCTTCACCGTCACCTGGTTCTGGTGCCAATAATCTGTCAATAGTCTCAAACTCTCATCTCCTTCTTGGAAAACAAAATCAGGCTGTCCATGGAGAAACACAGAGACTTATGAACCCCTTCCTCTACAAGTCCTCCATCTATACCCATTTCTAATGAAGGTCTTAATGAGCCATTTGATATGATACTGTAGATATTGGTGTCATCACAGGGTACATGTTGATGTAAATGCCTATATCTCCCTATTGAGGTAGTATCGAAACATAATCAAGAATGACATCACCATACTATTCCACCACTATAGGATAGCTTAAACTCTCAACATCATCTTCTATGAGGGTATGGCTATCCAACTGATTTATGATCGACTACACACTCCTTAGAATATGAACATCTTGTGCGGAAAAGGCTCCCTTACAACCAGTGAAGGAAAAAATAGGACCCATCATTGCAGACACACCACACTTTGCGCCTAATACAATCAATCAAATCATGGACTGTGGATAAATTATCCATACCCAAGATGACATTATAAATCCTCGACAGCACGACTAGAAGATCCCACCCAAAATTTTCACCTCATAGAGCAATCTCACACTTCCAGAACCAATGTTTAATCATCAAATCATCTCCCATAGGATTATATAGAAGTAAAAAATGAGACAACAGCTTCATCAAAATCTATGAACTCCGAACAAGGTATGTGGAAATAAAAATTTGACTGGAACCTATGTCTATAAGTACTTCATCTTGGGTATAATAGACAAGGTTCGTACCTTTAATCATCTCCATAGAGCCGTGGTCATAGACTAATGCTTCCTGGATCAGAGGTCGTCCCTATCCACCTACTCCCTATTGTCGTCGTGGACCGCATAGAGTTGGTGGCATCAGATCCTTGAATTGTCTCATGCCACCTGCTTCACATCCAACTCATTTCCACGTCCACCTCCCTGTGGGAATCCTTTCCCAACTATTGACACTACCTCGGTAGTCCCTTGATCTTTATTTGGTGTTCCGTATGACGGTTAAGGTAGTCGTGATCCTTGTGACCCTGCCCACCGCATGTGTAGCACTTCCTGATCTACAACCATCCTTATAAGGGCCCATCCTTAAAACATTACATAATAATGAACTAAATGAATAAATCACATTCAAGAACTTTTTAGGTTTATAGTTTTAGAGAATTAGTCCATAACTTTTACATATAAATATGAAAATTACATGTAGACCCTACTACTCAGAATCCTTAAAAAACAATTAAAAAGAAACATGTCTACTTCCATGTTTTAGACTGCATGAATTTTCTTTGATCACATCCAAGACACTATTCCACTTTATATCATATGAAAAACATTTCAATAACATGGGATGAGAAAAAAATTCCAATAAGGGATATAAAATTAGGAAAGAAAAAATTATCCAATCAATAAATACAATTCCATGAAACCAAACTTTTCAATCATAACATAACTTAAGAAATCATATGATTTATGAATGATAGACAGAAATCATATATCATAAAGGTAACTTGTGGCATTCAAAAAATATTTACATTGTAGCTATCATAACAACATTGGGAGTTATGTTGGAATACCCATCATAGTGTATTCTGTAAATCTCTATGGAGAAACATTAACGTTAACCTCAGTCATGTTACCCAATGCATTAGAGAGCTATCATGGGCTCACCCACCCATGTTTTATCACAAAACCACCCATATATGTAAAAAATTCCCAATAATGATAACATATTAATAACACATAAAACATGAATAATGGATGGAAAACATTTCAAAATTTTAATCACAATACATATTCTCATGATATTGAATTATACAATGCTTTATCAAAAAAATTTCCAAACCATTTAAAAAATTTAATATAGTGGTTTTTGAATCAATGTCACTCACACCACATTGAAACATTTAAATTAATCATAATTTGAGAACATTAATGTCCATATAAATAAATCATAAAAAATCATTTTGAAAAAATGGATATTTATGTGAAATATTTAGAAGAATATATATTTAAAACATTTTATCTGATATTATAGTTTAAGGGGTTTTGAAAACATGACATACACTTGAATACAAATAATTGATGAAAAAAATTAATCATAACATTATAATATCATAAAAATAAAGGTATTGATGATATAATATTCCAAACAACAGTATATACCCCATATTAGAGTGAGTTGGTGAATAACAATAATGAAGTCTCAAGGGAATGTAGATTGATACGAAATCCATTATAAAAATTGTATCCATTGATTAAAGATAAATCAATTACATAATAATGTCTGACAATTATAAATACACTCAATATTATTGGATATTCATTTTTAATCAATCAGAGAACACTCACACATATTTTTGTAAAAACAACACCAATCACTTGGATGGTTAACTCAATGAATGGAAATTGAGTTAAAATTTCTCTAATCAAGTTCATATCGATGCCATGAGAATTTATAAATGGAGTTATTAAATTTATAAAAAGTATATCCACCCAAATTTGATTTGAAATTACAACATAAATAAATAAATAGTTATTCCATACATAATCATATCATGACTTAATTATTAATTTGATGATTAACTCAGGTAATTGAAATTGGGTTAAAATGATCCCATATTGATTTGGTAAGAAACAAAACATACACAACATGAATGAAGGTTCATAAAATGAAGATTTAAATAATAATAAATTAATTTATATTACACAAATAATACAATAATGGGTATTACAAGAACCACACAATATGAAATAGTGTCAATCATAGACTGAATCTCACGGGAATAAAAAGTGAGATGAAAACCCCTAACCACGTTGTAATCAATCATGTCGTATGACAAAAAGTTAATAAACACAGAATAAATCATATAGTACCATGAATATAAGTAGAATACTAATAATATATATCAAATGTCCATAAACAATACTCCACATGCAAGAAATAAAAGGAAAACAAGTGAAATCTCATGGAATTAAAAGTGAGATAAAAAACCTCCTACCTCGTGTCCGAATTGACTTGCTCGCTAGTTAATCTCATGTATAACAAACTAATGAAAATTATTAAATTCATAAAAAAAATTCAAGTTTATTATTCGTTTTATATAAATTATTACCTATCTATAATAATTAGTTAATTATTTTAGTTCATATCATACATTTTGTCGATGGTCAGAACTAGAGTTAAAAATAAACTAGTTATATTTATAAATTGCCCATGTGGTTGAAATTCCATTATATGTAGAATGATATTCATGATGTAGATATCATATATATCATATATATCAAATATATATATGTATTTATAATTTTACATAACATTTGGAGGTAAGGTATGAAATGCATGACTAATGGAGACGATAAGTCATATGTACGCATGAATGCTATTTTAATTTATGTTTCATATTTATTAGAATGAAAACATAATGATAATTAGGTATATTATAATTAAAATATATTAGAATATATAATTTAATTATATCCATCCTTAATATATTCCACACATGGAATGAATGAGTCATATCACTTTGAGGGGGCAGTAGTCTGCACTTCCTCAATTCAAATTATTGCGTTTACCCCTTATAGAAACCATAATGGTATGATATAAATGGAAAATTCAGAATCATAGAAACAATATAAATATAATATATACAACATATAAATATAGTTCCATCATAATTACATCTATGAGATACGGTGGGAGTAATTGAAAAGTCATCGTTTTGTAAGGTAGTAGTTCGCCATCCACAGTAACAGTATGTTCATTAACCATTAGATGGAGGTGTGTGTAAGTGTAGTTCTAATAATAATCATAAAAATATATATTATAATTTTTATACTGTATTTTTTATAAAATACAAGAATAAAAATATATTAGGGTTGGATAAATAAAATAAAATAAAAAAACATAAGAGAAGATCTTACCTTTAAATTGGGTAACTCCCTTTGGCTGGAACAAAAAGGATTACTTGAAGTGCATTCGGCCTAACATAAAGCTTCTAGGAGGAGTTTATGAATACAGGTAGATTAATTCTTAAATGTTTGGATGATCCAAGGGTCTTTATAATTGCGATGAATGGGATAGAATTGAGGGATTTTTAAGAGGGAGAGGAGGGGCTCTTTAGGAATGTTTAAAAATATTATTATATTATATAATTATTTTCTGTTTATAAAAATAAAAAACATATTATATACTAATATAAGATGATTAGTATTATAAATAAAATAAAATAATAATAATTGGAGAGGTTTTCGACATTTTATTTATCATTATAATTTTATTTTTTTAAATAATTCATTGATATGGTAAATACTTCCTCATTATTGTGTCATAAATATTTTTAATTATTTGATGTCTAAAAATAAAAAAAAATTTATCCTGATGTCGGAAATATTTTTATCTTTAATGATAATATTTATATTCAAATATATAACTTATATAACCCTATGTATGATTTTTTTACTAAAAGATATAGGTTTAAGTCATTTGTGTCTTTACTTTAAATTAATTAATATAAAGTGTCATTATAACTCCTGAGTGGCTCTATGGGGTCCCAAAATCGAACCAAGGATTCCCATGGTTGGAAATGAATCAACCAATAGTATTAGGAAACATGTGAAGTTAATTAAATATTATTATAATAATATTTTGTTACCATTATTTTCCTGATTTACCCTTTAACCATGATAAATAAAAATTTTACTGAATTAAATATTCATATTGTCATAAATTAAAATATATATATTTACATAATTTGGATCTCATGAAACCAAATATATAATCCAATTCTATATATTCAAAACAAATAATTGGTATAAATTAGTGTGAAATTAATTCCCACTGTCAAAACTAAAAAACTGTTTTTATGAAATAATAACTATTAAAAGATTAACACTTATTTATATCCAGTTTCAATGTGAAATCCCTTCCAATGAACAACATTGAATTAAATGGTAAAAATATAATTTAATTATAAATTAATATAACTTAGAAAGATAATATAGCCATATAAATATATTATATAAAAAAGAATTTTTGAATTAAAATACAGTATTTTTGCTATTCATAAAAACGCAATTTCACCAGAAAAATATAAAAAAATTATCAAATGTAAATTTTGATGTCGCGATTCAAAATAATAATGTAATTTTTTCATATAGATCATATAAAACTGACCATAACTATATTTAAAGACGGTTCTCTATCAAATGGCGGTAAATTGACCTTTTAATGAATATTATAGTATTTATGCTTAAATTCAGATTCATTCTTATTTTATGCCACTAAAATTTATGGAATAAATTTGAAAACATTTAACAAATATTTATATTCATATTTTATTTAGTTATACCAATTACCACCTATAAAATGGCCTGGAGTTAACAACTAATTTAAATAATATTCTATTATTATTTTTCAGAATGAATCGACTTTGTGTGCATCATAAGATTTCAGAGAAACTTGTTGTTGTGTATCTGGTATGCCATCGAACATAGCATCCAATTTAATGTAAAATTAATATTATATTCACAAAATTTAATTAATATGAAAATTATATATTCTTTATTTACCTGTGATGTCACAACCTTCCCCACATTTGGGAATTTCATCCTCAATATTTTAAAATAATCCTTTTAAACTACATTGAAAGTCATACATTGGAAAAATAGTCAATAAAAATATCACTTCAAATGAATGAAAGGGAAATAAAAAGGTCACCCAAGAGATAACATACTAGGATTCATTGTAAAAAATCATGGATTTTAAATAGAAACAAACCATAAAGGTTTGACGGAGAGTGGTAGAAAACATGATTAAGGGAAAGTTAACTACCCAAAAATCACAATCATATGCTGGTTTAAACAGAATTTGATTCACTAGTAGGAAAAGTTAAAAAATAATGTTTTTGTTTTATATTACTTTTAATAATGTTGAGGGATTTATTTATATGATCGAATAAGTGCATAATGAAACATATTTACCTTTCATTTAGATTATCATTATTTACTAAATTTCTACCACATACTCATCTTTTATCTAGACGATGATTATTCAAGATGACTTATACTCATTGAATGATCTGTAATCATCTTCAATTAAATCACATATTACAAAAAATAAGAACTATATTTTTCCAATATCATTAAATATTAAACAAAACCAACATTTTTTTGTACATTATCAGATAATCCCCCAACGGATAATCCTTTAAAAAAAATTAAAACTACTCTTAATCACTAATTTTTTTAAACAATACCACAAGTTACCCAAAGACCGTTAAACAAACAACTGTCCATAAATTTCTTCATATTAATCCAAATTAAGATTGAATCCCAAATCTCATAAGGATTTAATCGCATAGTCTTCCATGATAAATCATAACATTTCTTTCAAATAACATCAGTTACTTGTAAATTCTAATACTAAAACGTAATTAACCTAACCACATATTCTCTGTGATAGGTTATTCATTTCCATAAATAAACCAAATCTTCATATTTATTAAATAAAAACATAGATTCTTACAAAATAATATTTTAACCATTTATCTTCAAATGTGATCCCATAGTGTTCTATTTCCTTTATTCATATAATGGTTCCAAAATAGAAAACATCTTCTAATATAACCCTTATCACTTAATCACAGAATCATTTTACTATATAAAATATATCCATTTGATAAAACATATGATCCCAACATCTACTTATTCTTGATCCATAAAATCATTTAAGTTAAAATAATAAGTCATAGTAACCAAGGACATCATGTAGGACATGGTAGATGATGCACCCTTGATGCCCATTAGATGTTGATTCGATTATTGTGGCCTTTCCGGACATGATGGGTCGTTACCCATCTTATGTGTTGTCCTTTTTATAAATTTCAAAAATATCCATAACATGTTTTAACCTCAGATTTGTTATCATACCTTTTATTTTCATCCCAATACATTAAGACCTCATCATCTTATATATTGTCATATATATGACCTCCATATAATAAAATAAAACTATTCCCAATAAAAAGAACATAATACCTTGATCATGGTGTCCATATGGTTTCATCATCATCATCTTGTTCACGTAGATAGATGGTCCATGAAATGCAACAATGATTTTGAGATCCTTCAAAATAATTTTCTTCCTTCATCCAATTACACCATTGTAAAACTGGGGTCATCTATGTGTTTTCAAAAAAAAAAATAGGTTTGAAAATTAACCATGTATGACCTATAATTTCAAAAATTCTGATAATACATGATTTGTGAAAAATAATTGGACCAAATTTGAGTTGAAACATTCAATCAATGGTTCTTTTAAATTACCATAAGTATGTATTGATAAACTAAATTATAAAAGAAAATATAAATAGGTGGTGCAAGGTTATCCTTCTTTAGAACCCTTTAAAAAAACATTACATGCTTCAAAATCTTGTGGGAAGGTAAAAAATTTGATAATTTCATGATTATATTTAACATTCATGAAAATATGATAATATTGAGAAAAAAAGATTTTATTAAATAAATCCCATTATCCATGATGATATCGAGGTATAGTGGAGATGTTTGATAACTCAAATAACTGCTTGGATGTGAGTTGTATGCAAGAAAAAGTTTCACAATCATTTGAACATGACATTGCAATAATTATTGCAAGAATGTCGTCATGAAGAGATAATAATGCCATTTGATATCCTCCTCCTTCCATTTTTAACTAAAATTCCTTTATCAGAAAAATATATAAAAGAAGGATTTAAAAGATCTAATAGATATAGTGACTAACCAAGTGTTTAACAAAAACTGTTAATCTGTAAAGTTGTCTAAACCGACCTATGATTCCATCTATAAGGACACAACACTAAACCAAGACACAATATTTAAATAAATAAATAATTCTCATTGTTGATACTTTTAGGTTTAGAGTATTAGATAATTAGGCTATAACTATTACATATCCACTTGAAAATTTCATGTAGATAGTACTACTTAGTTTCAAAAAATTTTAAATTAAAAACTCATAAAAATAAACATGTCTACATCCATGTATTAGACAACATGAATTTTCCCTGATTCCATTAATGACCTTATTCAACTTTTTGATCTGTGAAAAACATTTCAAAAACATGGGATGATGAAAAAATCATAGTAAGGGTTATAGAATAAGGAAGGAAATCATTATCCCATCAATAAATACAATTCAATGAAACCATACTTTTCAATCATAATATACCTTATGAAATAATATGATTTATTAATAACACATAGAAATCGACAATCATAAAGATAATTTGTGTCATACCAATCATACTTATATTATAGCTATCAAAGCTATATGGGGAGTTACATTGGAATACCCATCATAGAATATTCTACAAATCTATTAAGATAATCATTAATGTTTACCTCCGTCATATTACCCAATGCATTGGAGAGATATCTCGTGCTCACCAACCCATGGTTTAACATGGAACCACCCGTATACAGAAAAAATGACCCATAATAATAACATATTTGTAACACATAATACATGAATGAAAGAAATATTACATTTACATATTGCAATAAAAATATATCATTTCAATATATTGAAATAAATAATGCATTATCCAACCATTTTCAAAACTATTTAAAACATTTAATAAAGTGATTTTTGAATGAAAGTGTCTCATAAAACATTGAAAAATTCCAATGAAATATCATTTGAAAACAATAATTTCCATTTAAATAAATCCTAAGAACAATATTGAAAACATGTAAATTAATGAGGAAATATTTAGAAGAAGAAATCGTTCAAAAATTTTAACTGAAATTTTAGTTAAAGGGTTTTTAACTAAATGAGAGTTGCTTGAATAAAAATTATTGTGGAATATCATTTAATCATAACTTTATAATATCATGAAAATAAAGGGTTTCATGATAAAATATTCCGAATGATAGTTTATTCACCATATAAGTGTGAATTGGTTCATAACAAAAATAAAGACTCAATGAAATGTAAATTGAGATGAAATCCCTTCCAAAAAATCAATCCTTATATTATGGATAAAGGAATTCCATAATAATTCGTGGAAAATATAAATACTCTCAATTTGATTTTATATTCAGTGTAAATCAATTAGATAACATTCAATATTTTTTTTAAATCCACACCAATAACTTGGAATTTTAACACAATGAATGGAAATTGAATTAAAATTACTCTTTTCAAGTTCATATCAATGACATGAGAATTTATAAATGTAGTGATTATGTGTATGAAGTTTATATTCACAAAAATGGGAGAGTAAATTAAAAAATTAATAAATAAATAGTGAGTCTACACATAATAATAGCATGGAATAATTAATAATTAGATGAAAAACCCAAGGAATGGAAATTGGGTTAAAATGTCCCCTTACAGATTTCATAAATTACGAAACATACACCACATTAAAAGTGGATAATGAAATGAAGAAGTAAATACCGATAAATTAATGTATATTACCTAAATAATACAATAACGGGTAGTATATACACAACACAAAAATAAAAAATTTCAATAATAGCATGAATCTAACAGGAATAAAAAGTGACATGAATACCCCTTACCACATTGTAATCAATCAGGTAGTATGACCAAAAGTTAATAAACACCAAATGAATCACTAAATACAATGAATATAAATAGAATCAGGATAATATATATCAAATGGTAGTAAACAATACATCACATGCATGAAATAATAGGCCAACTATGGAAATCTCATGTAATTCAAAGTGATATAAGAAACCCCTTACCTCGTGTCCGACATGACTTGATTATTCATTAATATCCCAAATAATAAACAAAAGTTAATATATATATATGAATAATAAATTTTTTCATGTATATTATTCCTTTTATATGAATTATTACATCGCTATAATAATTAGTTAATTATTTATGTTCATATCGGATATTTTGTCGATATTCAGAACATCAGTAATAGAAGATGTTGTTATAATTATAAATTGTCAATGTGGTAGAAATTCCATTATCTACAGAATTATATTCAGGATTTAGAAATCATATATATCATATATATCCATTATATATATATATTTAAAATATTATATATCATTTGGATATAATAAATGAAATGAACCGTTCCTGGAGACGGTAAGCCGTACACACGCTTGGACGCTACTTTCATTTTTGTTTCTTATTAAATAGAATGAAAACATAATGATAAATAGTTTTTTTATTATTCCACTATAAAATCAAATATTATATAATTATCTACATTCTTTATAAATTCCAATTATGGTTTGAACGAGTCATATAACTTTGAGGGGGTGGTAGTACGCCCTTCCTCAATGAAATTATCGTGTTTATCCAGTATGAAAACCATAATGTTATGATATAAATGGAAAATAAAGAATCATATAAACATTATAAATATAATATATATCACATATACATTTAGTTATATCATAATGTATCACATGATAGGTGGTAAAAGATAATTGAACAATCATCATTTCATGAGGTAGTAGTTCACCTTCCACATAAACAGTTTGTTATTTAACTATTAGATGGATGTGTGAGATATTTTAGTTAGAATAATTATCATAATAGAATCCTAGTATATTGAAGTTAATGGTGTTGTTATAAATTAAATGAATAAAAAGAGTTTAGTGGTTTGGAGAAGTAAAATTAATGAAAATAACATAATAGAAGATGTTACCTTTAAATCGGGTTACTCTCTTTGGTTTGATCCAAAATATTTACTTGAAGTTCCTTCTGCAAAAAGTAAGGCCTCTATGAGGTAAATAGGGATGTAGGGAGATTTATTATGTAGATTTTGGGTGACCTAAGGTGCTTGAGATGTGTGAGTAATGGGATAGAATTGAGGACTTTTGATAAGGGGGAGGAAGGGCTCTTTAGAAATGTTTAAAAATAGTATATTATCATATAATTATTATCAGTTTCTAATGGGCCAAAACATATTAATGTTCAAAATATGATTACTCATGATAGAAATAAAATCATAAAATAAGAAATGGATAGGTTCTAGATATTTTTTTAATCTTTATAATCATACTAATTTAAATCATTCATTAATTAGGTAAATAGATCATCATTATTGTGTCATGAATATTATTATTTATATGATGCATAGAAATTATAAAAAAGAATTAGGATATAGGGAATATTTTTATATTTCGTATTAATTTTATTAGTAGGATGTAAATCATATATAACCTCATGTAAGAATTAATTTACTGAAACATATATGTCTATGTCATTTTATACTTTACCATAAATTATTTAATATAATGTGTCATTATCACTCAAAATTGGCTCCATGGGGTCCCAAAATCCACCCAAGGATGACCATAGTCGGATATGATTCAACCAATATGAAATGGACACATGTTATTGTAATTTATTATTATAATATAAATATTTTTTTACCCTTATTTACCATATTTACCCTTTAACCATGGTAAATAAAATCTTTACTAAATTAAATATTAATTATTTCAAAAAATAATAGTTACATGTTTACAAAATTTATACCTACTAATTAAAAATATGGAATCCGTTTTCTCAAATTCAAATCATAGATGTAGAGGAAATTAATTTAAAATTATTTCCCGCTATCAAAACAAATGGCATGTTTTAATGAAATAATAACTATAAAAATATTCAAACTTATTTATGTATGACTTCAAACTGATATTACTTCAAATGAAAAAATGGGATTAAATTTTAAAATTAAAATCTAATTATACATTAATAATATTTTGAAAGATAACTACCCATATAAATAAATTAGATTAAAAGGTATATTTGAATTAAAATACAATAATTTTCATTATTCATTAAAAATGAACATTATCAAAAAAATACCAAAATTTTATTCAATGTAAATTCCAAGGTCTCGATTCTAATGAAGAATATTATTTTTTCATAAATAACATATAATTGTGATCAAAAGTATATTTAATGAGCGTTCTCTATCAAAAGGTGGTAAATCGACCTTTTAATGAATATCCTAGTATATAGTCTTTAAATATGATTCTTTATTATTTTAATCCTCTAAAATTTATTGGATAAATTTAAAAACATTTAAAAACCATTTATATTCATATATTTGTTAGTTATGCCCATTTTAACCAATACAACGGCTAAGAGTTAAGTACCATTAAAAATAATATTATTTTATAATTTTTCAGCATGACTCACCAATGTATACCACAAAAGATTTCAAAGAAACCTGTGGTTGTGTATTGGGTATACTATTGAACATAGCATCCCATTTAAAGTAAAATAAATATTTAAATCACATATTTTAATAAATAATAAAATGTAATATTCTATATTTAGCAGGGGTGTTATTGTCCTACTCTGTCCCCTGAGCCTCTCACCACCGACCATGTATCCTATGGTCATAAACCAGAATGTCTAGCATGCATGGGCCACTGAGTCATCAATATAAAACCTACTGCAGATGACTCCAATACCTGATGTCCGACGGTGGCTCTCACTATCAGTGCCTTCTCAGCTAGGAATATCTCCACAAAAAGAAGTCGATCTAGCACCTCTAACTGCATTGGAATGTTGTGCGATATCATCGATGCTTTGATCACCTGATGAATACCATGTTAAATGGTACATTACCTGACAATAGGGTCTCATACCATGTTATGGTAGTAGAGAGAGAGATCTGGGAACCTCACCGAGTACTGGGGCATGGTCATGCTGCCCTACGATAAGTGAAACAACTACTGTATACGCACTAAGCACAGAGTCACTAGGAATAACATAACCCAGAAAAGTGTCCCAATGTCCACCCAGGTTAGGGTCTCATTGTCATTTAACAAGTTTTTCAAACTCCATCATCTCCCTGCTGCTACATGAAAGAGACTGGAAAATATGATCACCATTAGATTAGCTAGTGTCCCAACTAAGAAAAACACTCTCTCCATAACCTCAAGCGATTCCTCAGCCACCTAGGGATCTGTCTCACCTTTGAATCATGGAGCCCTCATCCACATAACCTCATGAAACTTGCTCAGTTGGTGTGAAACCTATGCCATTAGGGATGGTGTAATATGTTTCCCAACTGGTTGTGGCGAACTTGTGCACCATATGATGGTACTATCGCCGTAAGAGGTCCCCTACACTAAAGAATCATCACTCAGTGGGCTTTCATCGTGTACTCTCTATGGAATACTGGTTGGCTGTCTACATGGTGGATTCCTAAATGAAAACCTTTACGCCACGGTCAATAATTTATACCTGGTGAGATGACTACAAGAAAACATAAAAAAAATTATCAAATCATATGTAATCAGTGTATTTGTCCACAGATCCCGAGATTTGATTTCAAGGTTTTCGTGTATAGATATGTTAGCCACAGAACCAACAGTAGATTTACAAAACTGATAACTACTCTTATAGCAGTTAAAACAATCACCACATTAAAAAGAATAGAGTCCTAGTTCATCATTATTACTGACTCCTCTAATAACAATTTTTCACAACCCGTCCACCGGGGCCCATTCAGTTACTAACCCAAGACCACCTTCCAAAGGCTAGGGGCAAGAGACTTGCACTGAAAAGGAAAATCCCTATAATGAGAAGTCATCACCTTTAAACCTGTACAATCATACATGTTGAGATTGCAATAAGAAGCAACCAAAATGTAAATCGATGTAGTAAAACCTGTATTAAATATAAAGGCGTAGAAATACGATCCCAAATAAAAATTACAAGGAAAACATAACATTGAAAACATATTCTGGATCGTCCACTGATGATCCCACATAAAGGGTAGGCACAACTCACGATCAATATTCATTGTAGAACATCATGTAAAAGGTCTACCATAGATCACTATCATGTCCTGGCACCCTCAGCCAAAATCAACGATGTCTATCGTATTTAAAAGACACAACAATGTGTGGGAATTTCCCAACCGTGGGTGAGTATTAAAATACTCAGTAGGGTCTCTAAGACCCCAAATGGTCTCCCATAGTTCCACAATGGAAAAACCACAAAAAAATATCTTGTCCTCAGAGCACATAGATGTTACAAACTCTACATAGGTATATGCCCATACATATAACTAAGTTATCATGATATAATCATCTCATAAATGAGGTAATAATTTCACAAAAGTAACACCATGAAGGTAAAATTTCTGCATATGTAACAATACAAAATTAACACCATGAAGGTTAAATTACCACACAGTTAACACAACGAAGGTAACACCAGGGTAGTAAAAGTACCACATAGGTAGCCGCAAGAAGATAACACCAATATGTTAAAAGACTTTTTTTTACCCGAGCTATATAAGTATAACACATATGTACATTTTATTATTTGAGAAGCTAGACCATCTTAATATATCAAGAGGCTCTAATACTGATTATATGAAGTCCGACCCACACATGATCAGTAGGTACTAACCCTCGATGATACAAACAGGATCTGACCCACACAGGATTGGTGCTGAACCACATAGGATCACTCGTTAATATCCTTTGTATGATCTAACTCCAACCTCCGCCTCACTGACTAACACTAGATTCGCCCTCATAGTATTCTTGATTCTAAGAGAACCCATACTCAAGATATCAGTAATACATAAAAAACCATGAATATCAAGGAAAATGAATCCCAAAGGACCGTCGTGTTGTTAGGGTTCCAATATTATAGGTGGTACGTCAATAAGACACTGTATCTTTGACTTATACTCTATTAAGTTCCAAGGGCCCAGTAGGAATCAGAATCGATCCAACATGGTCGTACTCCAAGTTTCTCCAAATCATAAGTTGAGTAAATGAAAAGAACTATCTCACTCCAAGGGTCCTAGTTCCATAGACAGTTCCTCAAATGGATACCTGATTTTTATTTTATGCTCTTTAATGAGAAAAAGGCCTAGAATGGCCTGGGTCTGGTCTGACCTAGTCTAGGACAACACAACCTGGTTCGGGTTTGACCTGTCATGGCCTAGAAATGGTAGGCTGGGCCCGCTAGGCTTGCACGGCCCAGCTCATTGTGGCGTGACCCACTGATCTCAAATGACTTGACATGTGGAGGAACGGCTCGGCCCGCAGTGGCATAGCCCGCTAGGAATGGGAGGCCGACCCTATCCAAAATAGGGGGAGTCCCCCCGGTTTTCTAAAACGGCCACAAGGTCATTCACCTTATGAAGTGCTGCCACCATTTGGTGCCACCCGGTCTCCATAGGACCCACTTGATGTCAGGTCCCTCCAACGCCGATGAATCGACCCGTGGCCTCCCCTAGTGGCGCACAACAGCGTGCCGCTCCACCTCCACCTTCCACGACTAGCTTAAGCATGTCATCGCCTTCACCCACAGTGGCTTCGGCTACGGCCTTCCGGACCAAGGGAGCATTATAGAGTGCCGCACCTCATCCATTACTAGCCAGGGCATGTTGTTAGACTAACCACCACAGCATAGTGCGGCAACCTCATCCTGTTGTGTGCGATGGCACACTGCCTCCATCATGGCCAGCCAGTGTCACCAAGCCGATAGTCTTCCAAAGAGTATTCAATGGTAACCAAGGTATTCGATGGTCGGGGACAAGCTCATTTGGTCCTTGCCATCCCTGTTATCTTGATACATGAGGGAGGGATATGATTGAACAATAATTTGAAAATATAAAAAAAATCCCTAACTCATGTTCGTTGGAGGGCCTCTATGCTTGAGGAAGTGTTGGTGTTCGTCGTTCGGTGGTGATCGTCACTACTCGATTGAACCGGCTCCATGCTACAAATGATTGGAGTCATGGTACATTATCAGAACATCATCATTTGGTGACGTCGTGCCAATAACTATGACAATATTCTATATAAACATGAGAGGGGAGGTTGAGTAATGCCCATAAAATTAATGGGGGTTTATTTAATATGAACCTTCCTAATTCAAACGGTGGAATTAAAAAGGATTTAAGTATTAAATCCATTCAATAGATTAAAACATCATTTTTCTTTCCACTTCCACTTGTCCGTTGGAGGTAAATTAAGAATGAAATAAAATTAAAATGTATTTTTTTATATTTTTACAAAGACCAAAATATAACAATTTCACCATACATACTGCATTCGATGTAATGCCTCTTTTAAGAAATTCTAGGCGTTGTGGATTCAAAAATGACTAAGTATTTTTAATCCAAGAACCATTTAAAAAATATACAATTCTGAACTATTGTTTACAAATCATTCCATAAAAATGTACATAAATATACTCAGGGCACTCTAGGTCTCGGAATCATTTTCTGTTAATTTTCACAGACTTGTAACAATTCTATATAATTAAAATATTACATGGAGAATCTGAGTCTTTACATTATTGGAAGGTATATTAATATAAAGGATCATTAACATATTATATTAATTATTTACATCAATTATAGTTATTATTATACCCATCAAAATAATTATGTGTGGAAGAAAAAACTAAACCACGACGTGGAGACTGTAAGCAGTATGTACGCACGCATGGTGACTATTTTATTCATAGAAAGAATAGAATAATGAATATTTTTTACAATATTTATAATTAAATTACATAATGTATATGTTACTGGGTTTTTTATTATGGTATGAAAACAACAAATAAAGTGGAAGTGTAATAAAAAAATTGAATGAGGTGATGAAATAATCACCTCTTCTCTGGGTTATTCCTTTTGACATGAAAAAATGGATTCTTATGTTGGATTTCTAATAAAAGTAAGGACATTAGGTTGAATTGTTTGTAGTTGTGTGGATATTTTAATAGGTTTTTCTTGATTTAAATGGCTTTGGTTGTGTGGAATTAGGATAATGGGAGGTAGCTTTTTATAAGAGAGGTGATGGTCTCTTTAAGAAAAAGTTTAAAATATTATTTTAGGAGGAAAATATTTTCGGTTTAGAATGTCTCCAAAAAAAGTTATTTTGAGGATAAAGTGGGGGTGACTAAAAATATTCTCAACCAATAGGTTTTATACATGTTTAGGTCACCATATTAACCTTATCTTTTATATTTAACTCTTAGTTAAATAGTTTAACATTTACCATGTCTTATTGTGGTGTTATATTATATGGTAATAAACATAATATAAATAGAAATTGAGAACCTCAAGTGGTTTATTAATGACCTAAATATCATCAATTATGTCTATTGTGTAGTCTTTATATTTTTAGCAATATTAAATAATTTAATAAAATAGTATTTGTTTTAAAAACTAATTTATGTCTATTTTGACACAATTTAATATAATGTTTTTGTGAAATTCATAAATATCTTATTTCCTAAAAAAACATTTAATACACCATATAATGTCATAATAACCATTAAAATTCACGGATTTAATTAAAAGTTTTAATTTACATTTCTTTTAATATTAATAATATCAATTATTTTAATCTATCATTTTTATGGTTGTTCGGACATCATAATTGTGACTTAAATAAATTTAATTATTTAATTTCTATAAAAATAAATAAAATATATGATGTAGGAAATATTTTTATCATTATAATGAATATTTATATTTGAATTTATCTTATTTACAAGATTATATTTAAAATGTTTTAGTAATTAAACTTTGAATTGAACACATTTAATTATTTTTTTAAAAAAATAAATAAATACAATGATATAGAACAAGTGGATCAAAAAGGATCATATTTAATTCCTAATGATGATTTTCGTTGATATAAACTTATCCAATAGAATTAGGTCATGTTTTAGTGTAATTATAATATCATTTTTCCGTTAATTAACCTATTTACTTTTAATCATGGTAAATAAAATTCCAATGTTACTATTCACTATAAATTATTTTCATCCTATTGAAACACATATAAATTATTGATTTCAACCGTGTCTCATGGATTTTTGAAATTCAATTTTTAGATGTGGAAAAATTGTTTTTCGAAAATTTTCAAATGTGACGAGAAGGTGGGTAAAAGTTGTTAAAAAGTTCAATAAAATTTTATAAATCTGATATTATTATAAAATAACTCTAATGAATTACGTTTGACAAATATTGGTATTAGGTATATATTTTTTACATTAAAATAAATTTAAATAAAAATAATATTTTTATAATAAATGACGATTTTAAACAAGAATACTGTTTTTTTACTATTCTTCAAAAATTGAATGTTTTCAGAAAAAAAATAATCCCCCTAATCATATTTTGATATTCCAAATCCAAAAATAAAGTCCATTTTGAAAAATAAAATTTATGAAATTTCAAAATTTGGGTATTGATATTCATAATAACTTTTTAAAAAACTTGTTTAATATGCCATGGTGTGCCAGAAGATGTATTTGTGTAGAACGCAAGATATTTCATTATTCCATGACAAGTGTACCGTGGAATATTGGGATGTTACATTTTTCCTAAATAGTATTGATTTGTTGTTGAATATCCAAAAAATATTATCAATGGACTCACATTATTTTTTTCCAAAAATATGCATATAGTAATTGATGATGAAATTATTTAGTGGAGGGTATTCACCTTTTCACTCAATTGAGATGCTAAGGATTACTTATAAAACCTACAATTAAATGATGTATAATATTTAAAGGACCTATATAAATGTTTTTAAAAATTATTTTTCCCAACCTATATTGAAACAACTAATAAAAAAGATATATAAATAATTAAAATGATAATATAAATATTCATAATGAGTACTATGATAAATTCAATATGTTATATTTCATTTTTATATATCAATATTTATAATAGAATAACTTTTTAGTATAGTTTTTTAAAATCTATAAGTAAAATGATAGAAACTATATATATACATAATTTTGAGTTCTTTAATAGAAAAATCACAAATAGTGGAGAATTAAATCATTGAAAAGACTATGAAATTTTATCAATAGACAGGAAAAAGTGGAACAAGAACATGATAAATTCATGAAGTATGATCATTGAATCACCATGTTTACTGAATCTAATATTGAGTGGTTAAATGGTGTTTTTAGATAAATGGTCTTGAGGTAAACCTATCTAAAACAAGAACAATTACATGTTTTTCATTATTTTTATTCTCTAACGATATTATTAATCAAATGGGGGATATATATGGAATGGAAAGATATTCTCAATCATTTTAGTGAAACAAATACCAATTTACAACCTATAGATATATGGAAAACTCCCCATGTCGGTTATATATTTGGAATCAAAAAATAAATACATCTAAACCATCCTAACCCAAACAATACACTATGAAACCCTGAGTATAGTTAAAAAATAAATCATTATAGAACCCAACACCATTATGGAAATTTTAAATGAATCCATACACCCAACCAACCTACAATAATTTTTATTTTTTATTTCAAAACATACCCATGAAAATCTTTAATCAAGTGAACGTCAACTTGTAAAACCAAATGAAGGACCATTGGTAGTAAAACTAATGAATTTTTGTACGTAACTAGAAAACTTATTCAATTAACTAGTAGAAATACAAAAAAAATATCTTAAATCTTCCAAACCAACATGTTCTTAAACAGAAGGGGGATGTAAATATGATGAACATAAAATGTTTTAATGAAATCCGACCACTATCCCCACTAGAAAATCATAAATTTTAAGTAAAACCTAAATAAAACAATGCATAAAATTATTGATAGATTATTGAAAAACGACATTGATAAGAAAAGAATATATAGGAATGATATAACTCTCATCAAATAATATATAAACAATAGATCCCATCACAATGGAAACAAAAGGTGAAAACCAATTAAATACATTTTGAAATAAGTATGATCCAATCCAAGAATATATGTGAGGAAAAATATCAAATGAAAATTTAAGACAATTATTATAATGTTTAGATCGATATTTCCCTTAAATAATACTTCAATATGATTCATATGTGTACTATGATCATTTATTAATTATTCACCTAAATGAAGATACATCAAGATAATGAGAGAGTCAACCTAGGGAGAACTATTTGAATTTTGATTACGCCACACATGATCACAATGTACACTGCTATATAGGCATTTTATATCCATTGAACAATTGGTTCAATGATTTATTCATATTCATAATATGTTTTCTCAAATTATATTAATGATGATCCTCACTCATTTTATCCGCACTTACATATGGGGTAATAGAAGTCTTGAATTATGGAATAAATGTAAATATAACAATATATTTTACAATAGAAGACCTATAGGATATTATTGTTAGAGTTAAATATATAATCATTACAATATATTTATATATTAAGAACATTGGGGTATATATAAATCTAAATAAATCAATAATAATTTTGGAATACCATTCCCAATGAAAAATAGGACAATCATCAATGTGGATGAGGGATTACTCACCATATAGTTATCAATTCCCACATCAATATTTTTTACTCAATGTGGAAGCCATTAGAGGATCAATAAATCCATAAATATTCCCCAATGAATATTACGATCATATTTATGATCAAGGTAATTTATATGGATTTAGAGACATTAAAAAATTTGATGATTGAAATTTCCATAGGGAATGATTTATTCATGAATTCATGTATAAATTTTATAGATCAATAGAATAGGTAATAGTGTAATTTTTATAGGATTATATTATTTATTACATGAAAAATATGTTGACATGTCATCTTCTATGAATTAAATTCATGCATTGGAATTGAGGATCCCAAATTTGATTTCATCTCTTCAACAAGGCCCAATTCAGGAATTGGCACTCCAATATGGTTATTTAAAAGAAGTGTAACTAATGTAAGGATAAATGATCCAAATCATATGTAATAATAACTTGTTCACAAACTAAGAAAAAAATTTTTATTTTACTTTTTATATAGATTTTAAAATCACTCATTTGAGATTTGGTTATATTTCATGCATTAATCGTAAAATATTAATTAATATGATTTTATATGAGGAATAATCTAGACCCATATGGCTACCCCAACGTGTTTATATACAAAAATTTAGAGTCTGTTTAAAATTTATATAAATATTTTTTTTTCAGAAAACATCAGCTACCATATATCTAACTCCTAAGAGGTCATATATATAAATTTAGTTCCCAAAAGAATTGGTTCTCCGTTTTTAGGAAAGAATAAAATGAGTTAATACATATAAGAATACATAAAAAATGATATTTTTCATATTGATTTAAATAAACTAACTAGTAAATGTCACCTTCATATCACATTAATTGTATGGATGTTAAAAGGGTTGATAGGGGGAAATCATTATCAATTTCTAGGTATATTTTTTGTTTAATTTGAAGTAGCAATTTCCCCCATATGACCGAGATAAGTCCACAGTAAAATATCTCTTTAAATAAATTTCTTATAAGTGAATTACATTAAGGATTATTTATTACCGTATGAATTTTTTAGTGGTGAATGGTAGGTATATGTTTTAAGAATATTTAGGACATCTTATATGAAATTTGATAATACATTTCTTTTTTGGAGATTAATTTATTCATTTTTTAAGAAATAATGAAAACATTTAGAAAATGTAAATTTCAATATTAATAATTTTAAACAGAGAGATATTTAAATTCATATTAGAAAAATGAATAGTCCATTTCAATTTCAATTCATCAATATAAAATGGCGTTTATCAATTAAAAATAATGTGATAAATGTTTTTCCTTACCCACCTTTTGTGATAGTTATATGATCATTTGTAGGAAATTTAGGACCTTAAAAATTGATCATTAAGTACATTATTAACATTTAAATTAAACTATTCTATAAAATAAAAAAATAAACTAACTTTTATATCAAATATAAATCTATAGAAGCAATTTATGGCTTAATGAAAGGATTATTCACCACCCGGAAAATTACCCAACCATCTAGTTGAATATATTGAATTAGTTTTTTATGATTCTAACCTATCTATTGGATACTTCCTATCCCAAATGATTAAATTAAAATATAATGATCTTCTATATACCCCTATAATCTTAGTATCATCCTAACCCAACTACACAACCTCTTAAAAATAGTTTCGTGAAGTTTTTTTGTTTTTAAAACACTGCTTCATTTTATGTATCTAAAAGAAATATATGATCTGACCATGCATCCCCATGATAAATGGAAAATAAGGATTAAGAAAATTCATATCTTTTTGGATGGATAATGATTCAGTTGGAGAATAACCTATAGATCCAAGATGATAATGGAGTTGAAAATAAAGTGGAAAATGACCAGAGAGATTTCCCAAAACAATAAATGTGTATATTATATCTAATTATCCATCAAATGTGTAAATTCTAGGAGAATAATATTAATTTAGTAAATGATATTTTCCTTGGTATGATTATATTTTATATTATATGGTGACCCTTAATGTCCAAAGTAAATTGAAAACCTAAAAAAAATTAATGCATTAAATATAATTCTTGATTATAAACATGTGAGGATTCGATGATTTGGAAGCTCTGTAATGACTAAATTATAACATGATTTTTATTAATAGTTTGATTCAATACATTATTGGGTTTTGTCCAAAGATTTCTTATGGGGGATACTTTATACCACCATTGAAACATGCATTAGATTATGTAATTTATTTTCATAAATTTTCAAAAGATTCTATTTGATTTTGTAATAACAGTAAAAAATGAAAATATTGGGAAATATTACAAGGATTTAAATATTTAACCAACTTGAAAATAGTTTAAAAAAATTAATTTTTTGGAATATATTTTATTATATCATATCATTTATCATTTGAATATTTTTATACATTTCTTACAGTTGACTAAGGTTCATAATTTTTTAATAAAAATACAAGGAAACTAATGTTTCTAATTTTGGGTGGGATTTAATCATGTATAACATATTTTATAGGATTAGTGTTCATGAATAAATTAATATTGATCAAGGAACCCACTTTTGTAAATAAAACGTGATGTATTTTATGAAAAGTTATATGGTGTATCATATAAAATCCATACCAAATCATTCACAAAAAATGGAACATATGATGTTTCAAACTGATAATCCAAATAAAGTTTTTTTAGAAATATATTAAATAAAAAAATTAATGGAGGTAAATGTCTGCTTACACATTATGAAATTAGAGTACAACCTAAAATACACCAATTGGAATAATCACAAAATAATTTATTTATGGAATGAGTCATCAAAAACCTATTTAATAGAAAAAAAATATTGGATATTGACGGTGATCAACCTAGAGTGGGATAGAGATGAGAAAGAGTGGAAATGGTAGCTAAAATTATAATAAATTTTTTTAAGAGAATGTTTTAAAAATTATTGAATTTATAAGGATAGAACATTATTGTATCATCTCATATTGATTCTATAGAAATATATCCATTCTAAATAAAATTTATAATTATAAAACTCAATGATACAATTAATTCTAGGTAAACATTATTCAAGATTGGAAGGCCATTTTGTATTATCTACATTCCATAATTTTTTTGTTCTTTTTATTGTGAATGAATGATATTAGAACCAATTTTCTATTCATGGGATCATACTTATTAGGGTCTATGTAAATCCTTACCATGAACTCATTGATAAGGTAAAAATACTCTAATAGGTTTATCACTAATAATTAGTAGATACATCAATCGATTGAAATTATTTTTTTCTAGGATTATATTTAAAAATAATTATTACATAATAGTTCTATAATAATTAATTTTTTAAAAAATCATTTTAGTTTTGTGTAGGGATGCTTTTTTGATTATGGAATTTTATCAAAAAAATTATTTCTATTTTTAAAAATGTTTGTATACTTTTGTAACAAAAAATTTTATTCTTTTTCAATTTTTGTGAGTTTTTAAAGCTGATTAAGTTAATATTAATTCACTTGATTCATTTGAATATATACCAATAACAAGGAATTGATTTAACTCATTTAATAAAAAAAAATAACAATAAAATTACTTTTTTTAATTCTTCTTAAATTGAATTTATGGAATGACAACAGATTTTTTAATCTAATTCCATTAATTAGTCACATGAATTTTATTCACATACATTTTATACTTCAAAAACATTTTCAAAAAATTACTACAATGACCATTCTCTTGAGGGGAATATTAAAATATTGAATAAACATAACATTTTGAATAATCATGTCTATTCATTGGATCACTATGGAATTTGAGTTGTACATGATTAATGAATTAATTGGAATGATAATCTCCTATATCAAAGAAATATTATTTATGAATACTATAACATTGAACCCTTATTTCCCTTAGAATTATTGAAGGACCTTTTAAGAAACCCATTTTAAAATATAGAAATCCCTATCTGCATTTCTCAAAAATCAATATTTTGATCTATGATAAATCCATGTAGTTCAAAAGTAAGAAATTAATATATAACGTAATTTTTTCTCTCGAATCCACGTTATCTAGATGTGTTATAGAATTATTTTTTATAAATATGCAAATTCATCCTAAAAAAATATTGTAAATATTATTTGTTATGATTCAAATCTATATAATATGATTACAAATTATTTGAAGTAAAAAAGTTGACACTATTTCCAAAAAAATTAAATTATGAACAAAAATAATTTTTTTTATTAAAATCATATAAAATGTAATACAGTATCAAAATTTGAATAAATATTTCATTGAAATTTATGTTCATTTATGATTATTACATGATATGTTGGTGATGATTTTGGGGGGAAATTTGAGGTATTGAGAGATAAAATATTCTATTCATGTGATGATGTGTATGAATTTTTTTCATAAAATATTCTATTTTTATCAATGTGACTTAGGGATCGTACAGTATTAAATATAAATATTTATAGATGAGAAGAAGTGCATATCACATATACTAAAAAATCATTTGTCCCTCTCTACCATCAGTATAAGAGTAAAAGAAAAAAACAATCCTTGAAGAAGTAAATTGAGATAGGATATGCTATATACATCAAAACATCCAAACAAATTGAAATTATATTTAAAATTCAATGGGTTAAGAAAAACCAATGAAGGAGTGAGAGAAAGAAGAATCCATACATAATTGAAATTTAAAATCACGATTTATACTTATACATAGTGTGAATCCTTCAAATCTAAGTTAGAATATTCTTTTTAGGAACCCCCTATATTAATCCATCGAACAACCATGAAAAATATATCATGACATTATAAAAATACACAACTCATCATATAGATGTGATGAAATTAATGTGTTCAGTGGAATACATTCAGAAAGGTGAGTATTAATGAACCTTAGAGGATGAAAGATGTGTAATGTAATTGAATTAACTAAATGAACATTATGAAACAAATAATATTAATGATAAATGATAAGAATGAGGTCTATGATGTTAAAATAGGAAACTAAAATTTTCTATGGATATAGATTTTTTGGGTAATCTTTTTGAAGATTACATGTCTAGGAGTATAAGGGTCAATTGAGAGAAATTGAAATTTCCAAGAAATTCATTATTTTTTTATTCAATAATTTTTATTACATAAAATTTAGTTATTAAATTCATTTTAATGAGGTTTTTAATTAAATAATAGCATAAATTAATTTTTTCAAAACCATTTAAAACATATAATTTTGGAATTTAATACAATTTTGTAAATTTTATTATAAATATTATATAATTAAAAATATTATTATTTGTATTTGTAATTTAAATTATTCAATAATATAATGTGACATTGTTTATCAATATTGATAAATAAAATGTTAATGAAACCTGTTATTGTTGGAATATAATTTTTTATTCAATCCCAAAGATGTAATTAAATAATGACATTGGCATTAGAGGTGTATGAACTATTTCAAGGATATTTAACCACCACCCGGCCGTCTGTGTAATTGTCATCCGAAATTATACATCTTCTTTAGATTTGGAAATGTCCAATGTATGGTTGTGTTTTTATAATACAACATGTATCAAAAATATTTTAAGTGTTGTGTAAACATAGTATTAACCTCTACAATCATCATCGCAAACCTTTAATGGGAATTATTATTACATGACATAATCTACATAGTCACCTAAGTAACCAATACCATGGGAAAAATAAACAATATAAAAGTCACAAATATTACCTTGTTATGATAATCTACAATTCATGCTACCACAACAACATTAAAGCATCAAATTAAAATCAAACATAAGGATTATAATATGAATGATATTTTTATCAAGACAAAATATACGATGAATCATATCATTAAGGAAGAAAATATAATATTTGGAAAAAAAATTAAGGGGAATGAAATTTTTAATAATTTAAATATCATGTTTGTCCATGTTTTGTGAAGCCAAAAGAGAAGAAAACTAAATCAATTAAAATTTTGTGATGTTGGGATTTCATCCGTGAGAGTCCGGTACTTATGCATTATTCTATATTAGTAATTATTTTATATTTTAGTTATTTATTTATATAACAAATTCTTCTTTTCCAATTTATCACTATTAATGTTATAAAATATTGGAAAACCTTTACATAATTAGGGAAGGGAATAATCTCTTATTAAAATTCTTAGGATTTTAAACATCAATGAATAAATGACCACACTTTTATTAACACAGTTTTTTTATTTCAAAGATGTTTTTAATATCACATGTGATTATGTTTGATTTAATCATCTTTAATTTTTGTTACATTTCTCAGTGATAAAAAATAACCTCTTTATTAGTTCATGTCAACACATATTGGAATATGATATAGCTTAATGGTTTTGATATTTCTGATTCATGGATGTCATGGAAGGGTAAATGTACAATATTGGTTGCATGGGATCAAAAATAACCAATTGTGTATTTGATGGGCTAGAGAGAAGTTCATTAATATTTAAATTTTTCTTATAATAATGAGGGTGGACCTATGTAGTGATATCTATAATGTTAAACCTCACCAAATATTTTCATATGAGGGTTAGAAGTGAAATAATTGTAGAAAAATTAATTCATATATTAATAATAATAAGAGTCAATAGTTATTTAAATATTATATAATTTCAATTTCAAATCAGACTAGGTGAAAAATACACTTATGAAATTATCTTTTGAATCTCTTTGTTTCACTTATTAAATTAATTTTAAGCAAAACAAATTCAAAAACCCATTTTCACTAACAAAATTGATAACCATTTTTAATAAATTTCTTATAGATATAATTGTATACATAGCACAAATACTATATTTTAAATAGGATGTAATCAATTTCTCACACACCATGATGGTGTGAATTTTATTAATTTGATGAATTTATCAAAGAAAAGAATTAATAATTTGACATTAAATCCATTGGATATTTCATATTTAAATAATCATAGATATATAATTGATTTTTAAATCATATATATATATATATAATAATTTAATTTATTTCAAAGACGATCACAATCATGTTACATTTATTATACATGTGATACATTTATATAAGTAATTAAAAAAATTAAAATATTTTGATGAAGTGATATAAGTGAGAGTAACTTTTATTTGAAGTGACTTTTAATGAAAAATAATATTTATTGATAATGTGAAATATTATAGATTATATTAAAGATGATATTATTATACATGAGTATAGTTATCCTTACAGCACATAAAAAATGGAATTTTGTGATATATCAATTTATTGTATATATGTAATGAATGATTCTTATAAAACATTTGATTTCATAGTATTACTACTATAATATATAAAAATAACTATAAACCAATCGATATAATGATTAATCATTCTTAATTAATTTATGACTCCTTATGATAAATTATGAAAAATAATTTCAGGTTTCAAATATCGTTGTATGTTTAGATGTTCTGTCATTTTGAATGTAATGTTAATAATCATTTAAATTATTACATAGTTAGAAGTTGATGAATTTTTTGGTGATATCCACAAATATAAGTAATAATTTTTAAACATGGTTTATTGGAATGAAATTAATAGTTTTTATTTTAAAATCAGGAAACACTCATTTAGTGATATGTAATAGAAGAAGTTGTTGGAGCTATGGATACTGATGTTTTATATCTTCTTAGAAAAAAGTTTAAAATTATAAAACCAATGAAGATTTAGTTTATGACAATGTAAGATAAGATGAATCATGTATATCTAAAGAGAAATGTCACCCCTAATTAGGTTATATAATATTTAGAATGTATATGAAATCTATAAATATCATTGTTGATCATGTATAACTGATCATAAAAAGTTGATATTTTATGATAAAAATAATACATTTATATTTTATCAAGATAAAAATACGATTATTGATGAATCAATGATCAATAAGGTGATGTATAACTTAATTAATGATTTTTTTGATCAAATAGAAAGTGTAAAGCTTAATGGACTATGAATCATATGATCATGGGTTTTACTTTATTGAATTTAGAATTCCAGAAATAGTATAATAGATGAGTTAAAGACCCTAAAAAATATTATATTTTTTAAAAGGTATATTTAAAATTAGATATGGGTTGAAATTTATGTTAAATGTTCACCAATATAATGGTTTCAAATAATATAAAATTTTTATTAATAAAAAATGAGAATATAATTTAAATGGATGAGAAGATAACATTGCTTAGTTACAATATTTCACCAGAGGTGTATATAGATTGAAATGATTGATTTATTCTCAGTAAACATTTATCATTTTATATATTTTAAAATATAACTTATTATTGTTTCAATAAATCAATAATATATAAATATTAAAAATTAGAAACATTCTAGATATCATAATATTTTATTAAAGTATGAATTTGATATATATTGTAAATTAAAAAGACATTAAATAAACCCCATATTTTTAGGGTCAATGTAGATTATATAGATATTATAGAGAATGAATAATTTTTAAATAAATACTATACTTAAATTGATGATAAATATTCGACTTCTATGAATGGATAAATTATGTTTTTTATCATAAATCATATTACCAAACAATTTGATTATATTATCGTATCACATGTAAAATAAAAAAATTAATGAATACTTTTTGACATAGACGATGTGAACAATATTTTTAATATAATTTTACCCATACCCAATATTTATAAATATGACCACAGAATAACTTTCAATTGGAATGAGTTTAAAATCCTTCTTGATAATATCTTATTATTTGTGTCTTCAATTCCATAAATGATTTATGTTCTTTTTTATGAACTTGTTTTTATAGTGAACAAAAAGAATATAATTTTATTTCTTCAATGAATATTCTATGGAAATTTTATTTCCTAGATTATTTTGTTTTTTAATAATTTGGTTTCATTTCAGTTTTTTAGTTATGTGAATATTAATTAGGATTGAAATATATAAGATTATAATTATACATTCGTTGGAATTTTTTCCTTATGGTAAAATATATAGTGGAATCACAAATATTTATAGTATATAGTATTTAACTAATAAATAATTATTTTATTCCATTTAAATATAAAAAAACATAAATTATATAATTAACGTGTCTACTGGAAGTTCTTATACTCAATGTAATGTAACATTACATATATTTCATCATAGTCAAATTGAGATAAATAATTAATTTAATAGATTTCAACATTATCAATATAAGAACATATTAATTAAATAAAAAAGTACAACAATATATTGTAATCATAAATTGTTTTACAATTAAGATAATATTGGTAGATGTCATCATAAAATAATTAGAGATGGTTTATTTTTAGATGTTGTGGTTTAAATTAGTTGTTTAACTATTATCATATAAATTATTTAGTAATTATAATTAATTATCATAAATATATTCTATGAATTATAATTTTAATAGGGTGATATTGTAATACATCAAAAGCAATGTCAATATATCTAAAAAGTGGTAGAAACTATTATGGGGGATAAAATAAATGGAGAAGTCAATAAATTATGTATGAATGTTAGATTATTATTTTTTATAATTTTTATATGTATTTTAGTTATGGGTGAAATATGTTCTCAGATTATATTCATGGGATTCATTTCAAATATATAAATAAATTTGTGTTACCAATAACAAATCTTTGAAAAATGATTTGATTTTTGGAGAGGTATGGATCTATCACAAATATTTTTTCTCAATATATAGTTCACTCATGTTTGAATAAAATTGATTAATCGAAAATACACTTCGAATAAATTTTTAACATTAAATCTTATCACTTTTCTTTTACTATATTATGGTTCTAATAATTTATATTGAGTTGATATTCATTTCTTGTGATGATAAAAAATTCATTTTATGATTTTTCCACTCATGTTGAAGATGAAGGGTTGAAAGATATGTATATATCACAAGTTGTTTTGTAATAGGTATCCAAAAAATGAAAAAGGGATATTATTAAGAAGATTTAAACATATATATATTTAGGATAATTAGATTCTTATAGATAATTTACCGTTAAGATAATGTGTTTTATTCATTTAATATTATCTTAATCAGTAAATGGTCACCATATATGTATATAGATTCGAATAACTCAAAGAATATTTCATCAAATACCGGTTCATTAAATGATGTAAAATATAAATATATTTAATAAATAATATTCAAGGAACTATCTTGAATAATATTATATAAAGGACAAAACAAAATTGATATTGATAAAAACAGACATTTAATAAAACCATTGGGGTTATAATGGCCAAAAATAAGGATTGAATATGTTCTTCACACAATGAATGATTTTATAGGAATGAAATTATATAATTATTTTTAATAATTGTATCTAGTCACGTTCAAGTGGTGGATAATAATATTTCAATGGTATATTTGAGTGAAGAACAAAAAATAATTATTATTATAATGAATGATCTTTAATATTTGGTTTTTCCACGTGAGAATACATAAGAATGATGCAAAGAACTATTAACAATCATACATGTTCCACAAAATTCTGTTTTTAAGTATAATGGTAATCAATATTATAGGTTCAAAAGTGGATGAATTTCATTTAAAATTATTGAATTTGGAATTTAAATTTCATAAAGGAAACTATTTCAGTTTTTATTAAAATTGTGGTGATTCTTTTTTGTGAATATAAACCATATTTTGGGATATATAGAGGCATATAAAATTTAAAAAATCATGAAATATTATAACCAATTAATTATTATTTTTTCCATTATCCAAGTTGATGTTTAATGGCTTCTAATAAAGTGTATGAGGGAAACTGTTAGGTCCACAATGCTGAATACCCTGAGAGAGGGGGTGAATCAGGGTATGACTAATTTAAAATTAACGCCCGTCCTGATCTTGTTTTGTTGTTAAGAAAAACAGTCTTCTCTCTCTTTCCTGTTGCACAAAGTAGACAGAAAGTAAAGCATGCATAGGACTCACCAATTTTAATTGGTTCACCGCAAAGGGCTACATCCAAGGAGCATACACTGACATGTTTTTGGTCATACCAATTCCACTAAACTTCACTAGCTGTGGATTACAATTTTCGTGTACAGTCACTCTGTCCCAGGCTCACTGCCTTTGCAGGGTTTAGGGTCATCTCACTGCTTTCCCAAGGGTCACTCCCTATTTCTCTCTCTCTGGCTCACTACCAATGGAGAGAATCACCTACTTCCTCTTCCTATGCTCACTGCTCTGTGAAGGGAATCCACACACAGTTTATAGACATGTAGGTCTCATCATTGGCATGAAATAATGCATCTTCAAATGTTGATTGATGCTCTTTTGAAGTCCAACTTTCTTCCACTGATGAATAGAAATTTGGCTCTGACTACTAGGCAACTACCTTTGGAAAGTACCGTCACAAAACACCCTACTTCGCGATGCTCCAAATTTTGTGAAGCTAAAACAAGCCTTTGCGAAGCTCCTGCCTTTTAGCGAAGCTCTATCGCGAAGCACACTCGCGATGCATAGACCTTCGCAATGCTTAGACCGTCGCGGAGCTCCTGCCTCTCAATGAAGTTCACTGAGCCAAGGCGGGGCACACGCCTTTCGCAGAGCTAGAATAGCTGCTGCGAAGCTCCCCTTTCGCGAAGCACACTGCCTTTGCGAACCACCTCTGCGAACTGAGAGCAATGGATTTTCTCTCAAAATTTTCTATTCTTCTCTCGAGGGGGTTGGCCTCTTTATATAGGCGATTCCACCGACCCTCGAACGTTTTGCGCGAAGTCAACGCCATGTCATCTCAAATTGTGAAGCTCTGAAGTTTCCGCCAGAATTCTGTCCAATTCGCAAAGCACCATGACACTTTTCCATTCATGGAGCTTGACGTAATCGCGAAGCACTACTGTCAACATTCCTTCGTGCCTTGGCCGCGAAGCTCCCTCGCAAAGCCCTTCACCCCCGCGATGTGCTTTAGCCTATTCCATTCGCGATGCTTGACGTAATCGCGAAGACTCACCGCCTCCATTCTCGTGGTTTTCATGATTTCCAAACCATGCATCCTATCTTCGTGAAATTCGTACCTTTTCCATATTAAAATATGAACTTTTTGGAAATCCACTTTTCCCGATGCTCACCAAACTCCAAATTTTGGACCCCAAAAATTTGGCAAACACTGGGAAACGACGCCACCTTGTACTGCTTTTTTGTACCGCCTCCATATAGTCCTTTCCTTTGTAATCGTTCTTTGTCAACATGGATTGTCAACAACTTCTCAAGAACGTGACAATTCCCCATGGAAACCTGCTTTTTCAACAAACACAATCAACCCAAAAATACTTCAATGTTACCTTGGGGGATTTTTTCCCAACAGCAAACATGTTAGAAGACTTATTCATTTTATAATTCCCTTCATTGTAGATCTACTATAGAGGTTGATCTATGAATATTGAGGTTTCAATTGATATAATTATTTTCATAAATTTATTTAGGTCAAAAAAATTATAAAACCTTGTATGGAATATTGACGATATTATGATTCTATTAAAAGTTTTATTCAAATAGTTATATCATATAATTTTATCAATATTGAGTGTTTTTATATAACATTTTATGATTAGATTATTCTTTATATTAAATTATTTTGTATTGATGTAATTTTTATCATTTTATCAATTTTTGAATGATTTTTATTATTGGGTAACTTATTTTAAACGCCTTATTGAACAAAAAACTCTTAAATTTCACGTAGATAATTATTACAATCATTCATGTTGATTTTTTTACTCAAGGATATTATAAATATTTTTTCATAGAAACAAAATTAATAACATTCTAAATCACTCTTTTGGAACCCTATGATAAATTTTCATTATGCATTGTAATGCATAAATATTCAAATTCATTGTACACATATATCTAATCAATAAAAAACATTTGAATTTAAATGTTCAATTTTTTAAAATATTCATAGATTTATATACTAATTGACCCCCTTTGTTGTGTATTTGGATTTGAACTATGATTACCACTATATAATCATTTTGTTTAGATTTTTACATGAAAATACATAGGTGATATATAATAATTATTAAATCTATATGAAAACTCATAAAAATTTTTCATTGAATATTACCTTATATAAAAATTGATAAATAACAGAATAATCATAAATAATTGAATGAATCATATGTAATCCTGCAATAAATCTAATTTCATGATAACATGACATCAGAAACATGGGGTTTAAGGATATCTGAGGGCAAGGTAATCCAAAAATTCATGCTATTAAAATGAAATCATATAAAATGACTACTAATGAATTTCAGGAAAGCATTATCATCCAAAAAAAATATTACAATTGAAGTTGATTCATTTTAATACTAAAAAAAAGATACTGGGTGGGAACTTTTTTATTATAATATTGTGTGGAAAAATTGTAGACATTATACATAATTGTTTTTTTAAAAATATTTTTTTTCTTTTGAATTTAATATCTATTCAAGAATATATTTAATTATATATTTATATATTCAATAAATACTATATATACATATATATATACACATATAAAATAGATTAATCACCACTAACTAATCACAATAATTAACCACTCAAGGGATATTATTATCATTAATGGTTACCACAAACATACATCCAATAGATATTATGATTCAAAAGGTTTCATTCAAAACTAACCACATAAAATTCATTCTATAAATATGAATGTAACATGAATTAAAATATTAAAACCTCAAGTGAATTCCAGCTGGATAGACCATTTAAAAATTGTACTAATTGGTAGTTGTACATTTACATGGAAGGAAACCTATTAAACAGAATTTAAATGACAACCCCATCTTAATGAGTATCATAGTCACCAATAGAAGAGATATAGTATCTACTCAAAAGTGTCCTTGGTCAAAACCCCCGTCAACTTACGTGTGTCACTCCACAGAGTCATGAGCTCCATGTCACAATAATAGAGCATTTGGAAAGAAAACTAGAACAACATGACTGGAATTTAAAATTTCCAAGTCCTTTTGGAATTCAACCCATGAATTAGAATGAATTTGATCTATTTAGCACCATGGGTACTCTACCCTAGATATGACCCAACTACTTACTCATCAACATAAGGCCCAACAATTTCACCCAACATAACTATTTAATTACTTTTTATAAAATATTTAAGTACCACATATATCAATATATAATACACAATATTAATGTGGTTGAGAAAATAATCTTGGTTACAATCCATAATACCCTCAAACCAATGAATTCAACTATCTAATAGCCAATGTAACAAAACTAGCTCAAAGTTTCATTGTCTCATATTACAAAAAAATTGACTCGAGACCTACCATGACACTAATGGAAAAGAAACATGGTCACACATTCTATGATGAGACTCATTATTCTCTTGGAATTTATATCCTATTGAGTTTGAGAATTATTTTATTCTCATGCTCATGAAAATGGCCATGAAAATATGATCACCCATCTTAATAAGGGAGTTATTTTGAAACAAAGAATCCAACTGGGGACAAAAAAACGTGAACAACACCAATCATAATGAATATTATGGTATTTGGAAAGGAATTTAATATAAACAGGTGACACCTAACTCTGGCTATCCCCTCACAAAAAAATATTTATCGACCATATCACCAGGTCTTGAAAAATATATTCTAGTAAGACATATGCCTATTTTAAATACATTCATAAAAAGAAAAGGTGGCCTATGGAAAACACCAATTTTTTTATTCCCAGGAAACTCTAAGAGGTAGTTAAGCTCCCCTTACATGAGGTTTAAAACATAGATCACCACATAGGGTTCTAAATTAATGTATTACATTAATTAACATTAAATATTTATATATCTGAAATATTTAAAATATAAAATCATGTACACAATATAAAATTAAAAAACTACTTTATTTAAAAAATTAATAGCATAATAAAAAATATGAAATATATAAAAACATGGTTCTTTAAAAATGTACATTTTTTCAAAAACAATCATACATATGTAATATAAAATTAAAAATTCTTTTTATGTTATAAAATATAAGGAAACGTTCAAGGGTATCGTCATGACAAACTAGGTTCATTACAATGAAGCCCAATAATAGTTTCAAAATTGTTAAATCCTCATAATAATCAAAGTGGGTTATCTTCCAAGTAACATTCTCCAACTAACTATTTGTGTTCATTTGTTAATTTTTATGTTAATCACATGATCGACATGCCCTTGTGATATAGCCTCAAATCTATATATAGAAAACCAATTCATTTTGGAATAAAATGAAACATCTTTTACATTTTCAATATTTCCATGGTTATACCATAGTCATATATAATGGTTTAATCATATTGGTAGCCATATAGTATTCCAAAAAATTCCTATATACTTTACGTTTTGTAATTTGGATCCCATTATTCAAATCCGATTCACTTTAGAATTTTTACTTTTGAATCGTTTTCATTTTAACAATTGTTTAGGTATATATATATAAATATATAAAGTGGGTTCATGTATGTGTGTTACCATTTCCAAATTATAAGTCTCCCATAAATGATTCAACAGAAAAATTGATCTCTTTTAAACAAAATAATTAAATAATGTGCATGTTACCATTTATTTATCAAAATAGATCTAGCATGTTATTATAAGAAATAAAAGTAGAAGGTCATGCTAAATAAATATATAGAATGACATGTATGAAACAATTATGTTATAAATACATCCATGAAAAAATAAATGAAAACATGGTTCAAAACAAAAGGAACACAATTCAAAAATAATCAAATACCTATAAATAATAATACGTGGCTTGAAATATGAATTACATATGAATTTCAATGTGCATTTAATGATGCATGTAATGATTCATCCTTTCTATTCCATGATAATTGTAAATTTCCATAATCACATAATTATATAAGTGGTAGAATGTACAACAATAACTCAATGTTAAGTCATATAAAAGGATATAAAAAATGACCTATACATTAATCCTTGCCCATTATAAATGGATTTTCCCCAAATGTGAGGTCATCAGTACAAAACATGGTAATTTACAATGCACCAACACACTCCATGAATCCTATAAACCACCCAAAAATGTAAGAAAATTTATAAAGGATTCTCTGATACCACATTGTAATGTCATAGACCGACTGACCACTAAGCCGGTAGACGAAACAGTTAGTCACATGGCATTGAGTATGCCTCCACATAAGTTAATGGTTACTAATTAGTACTGATGGTGTAAAAATGATACAGTGGGGAGGATATAACCACATTTTAGTGTAGAAAAGTAATATAACAGAAATAGACATCAAAAAATTATATAACCAATAACAATATACTGACATTCATCAGAAGAATAAAATAACAACTTAATATAAAATATGAAAAATGCCAATAACCAATAATATATGGTTGTGTAGATAATGATACATTAAAAAACAGTACTCATATAGCATGAATCATGATATATTATATATCAAAAATATTGAAAATAAGTAATAATAATTGACGGTGAACTCAATAAGTATCCTGCAATCCAACCCATTGTTGTGAAAATGAAAATTAGATAAAAGAAAATAATAAAATCAATATCCATGATCTATTAAACAAAAGGTATACTCATGTACCCTAGTAAAATGATGGACTGACCATTGTGTGAGATACAAATCCCATTATGTTATCACAGAACATTTCAATAACTTAATCAATTCCATGAAATTAAAATAAATGTATTGAAAAGGAATAAAAAATGATATACAAATTGATTAAATAAAATCAAACTTGTCTAGATTTTTAAGGGACAGCCAACATCTCTACGTGCATCATATCATTTCTAAATTACGTATCTCATCAGTTACAATACATATATAATGATAATATATATTTATATGATATATTTATATATATCATCCACCTATATGAACCATGTATGTGGGGAGATAAGTGGGAATATACATGGAATACTAGGTTCTTGTTGGACCGTGCATAACACATTCAACCATAACTAGTCAGAATGATCCTATAATCTCATGAAATAGTGTACATTACCTATTTCTTAATAACATGTTAGATGTCATGAACATCCCTTGAGATGTTGAGTGATCTATAATTTTAACACTCTAAACAGTGTTCAAGGGCCCTCATCCAAATGTACGACCTAATATCATGGCTCGATAATTCCTTGAATCAACACCCAGTGTAAGGGGATGTGATTTTCTTCCATAATCGATAGATACCTAAGAATATATCAACAACTCATTTAATTAATAATTGTATAACAATAATAATAATACATTCCATGAGGTATTAGCATTTATTATATATATTTATTAATTATTTATATCAAGGAACAACAATTATAACTATTTATATAAAAAATAATAATTAATAATAAAATGCGGTGTGTTTTTACCAACCAACTCAATTCCATTTACATTAAACAACATGATTCATTTAATGAAGGAAATACATCATGAATGTTACAGTATATTTAATATATTCCATTTAATCCAATCAAATAAGGAAATTCATTTTACAGTATTCTAGAGACACATAGAATGTCTCTTATTCCAATTTGGGATTTCCATACATGGGAAATTCCATTTAATAAGTTGTAAAATCAGTTTTTTATTTTAGATAGAGCTTATAGAAGGTATTAAAGTTCATTTGAAATTTATATATAAAGGAGGGATAATTCATTTTATAATGTTCAAGGAGGAACTTAAGATGTATGTACTATAATTAAATAGGTAATTTCCTTCATTGGAACTACCATTTGGAACAACAATATAGGCCATGTTCCTAAACATGCCTTATATCTGTGACTATATCAAAAGAATAGGAAATCTAGAATTTCATAAGGCCATGAAACATGAAATTTTAGAATCCTCACATTTTAATTTGAGGACATATCACCTCGTTAAAACAATTTTTTTATTAAAAACATGAAATTTTTAACTAATACATTTGTAACAATTAATCATTAAATTCATGAATTAAAACTCAATTTCATGAAAAGACGCATTTTAAAAGAACATCTAAAAAGGTTAACAAACAAAAAGTTTCATATAAAAATTAAAAGGTTATTTTAACAAATGTACAATTGATATACTAGGGGTAGTTCCACTATCATCCCAAGATTAATTTATATGTAGTGTTACGAGAATTGATCCATTTAATAATAAATGGGTGAATTAATCTAGCACACCCAAGGGGTGTTTGAGACAATTTTGTTATCATATAATTAATTATTAATGATCCACATATAGAATACAAGGTATATATACTCAATTTGTTTGATGAAATAATTATTAATGCAATGCATGAAAAGGTCATAATGTGGTGCAATTCATCAATTTGTCCAACAATTAAAATTTAACGTAAAATGTTGTATACCATCTTATTAATTCTTATAATATTGTACTGATCCATTATCTAGGATTGATTTGGTCAGATTTTGATGAAATATAAGAAACAAATATTCATTCAAATAATATGGAAAATCAGATTTCACAATAAAAATTATATTGAGAAATGATTAAATGAATACATATTCAAATGGTATTGAGAGATTACGAATATGTTTCCTTGGAGATAGACAATAATAGATTTAGACGTGACAGAAGGGATATATCAAGAATCATAGGTCAATATTTAGATGATAAACCCCTGCTAATGGAAAGCCTCACGTGGATTCCATGAGTACAAAGAAGAAGAAAAATAAACACAATGTTTCATTAAGGGAAAAGATTTTAATTTACCCTAAAAACAAGGTTGCATTGTTTATCCAAAACATTAGATTAACAAAGTAGACATACTGACTATGTTTCATAAACCTTCATGGCTAGTCCCATTCATTGGTAAAACCATTCCTAGCCTATTAGGGTGACATATTCTCCTTTGATATAGGCCAAACAGTTTTTTTCTGAGGGCGACACAGTTTCAAACAAAACCTGTGACTCTTTTGGTGCACCAAATCTTGTATTTTCGAGAGTCTGGTGCACGTAAAACACTATGAGAAACCCATGGAAAAATTGATCCTTTACCAGAGTCTAAATAAACAAATTCTTGTGTTACGAATCATTAATTTATATTTAGAATCATTTTTAAACGAACAACCCATCCAATAAATGTCAATATTAAAATTCATTGGAATTCAACCATGGCCTAAAACTCGGGTCATTACTAGGTGGTCATTATAGTTTTTCCTTATAGTAGTGGTTGGTCGACATGGGACAAACATAGATGGGAATGGTTTCATAAATTAAGAAATAAAGTACACAAAAATATATAATGGTTTGGAACTGGAATTCATGAGATAGGTGGTCGACAACAACAACAAATGAGGGAGGAAGTAAAATAATAAAATACCATAGAGTTGGGATGATTGATTCATCCATGAGAATGTTGAAAGTTCGAATTTGTGAAGAAGATATTCCATATTAGTGTTAACATCCTTATTGAAATCTATTCAGTTAAGGTACAAATTTAAATAACAAGATCAATTATATTAGCACTTTTAAAAAACCCATACTAAAGGGGAATTTACTCATCAGTAACATAATATGTTCTGAAAAGATGCGTCTTTATTAGTGTTTTTTTTCTGATAAACATAATTCCATATGAGTACAAAAAATATTATAATGACATAAATAATTAATTTTAAGCTTTTAATTTATATAACTAGAAAATAAAAGTGTATATAATCATAAATCAATAAGTAAATATTGATATATTTATATAGATATGTTTTAACTAAAATATAAATTATATTTTTAAATAAAATTATACAAATATATTTAAAAATATAATTATAAATATATAAATTTATTAATATATTTATATATATGTATATAATTAAAATATATTTTAATAAAAAATTTATAACATGTATGGGGGAAACCCCCTTTTATTTTATTAAAAGCATAAAACCCACTTTTTTATAAAATAGAGGGAAAATCATTACATTTATTATACTCCCAAGGACATTAATCCCCAATGTAGAATTATTACATAATATATGATTTAAATGCATGAATTTTAAAAATTTGTGAAATTTTATAATTAAAAGATAGTAGACCATAAAAATATTAAAAAATAACCATGTATTATTGTTTATCAAATTATTAAAAAACTAAAATTTTAATACATGTTGAAATGAAAATGAATACATATTTAAAATAATAATAAATTTAAAATAAATATGTATAAAAAATTATTATTATGATATTATATTTTAAAAAAATATTAAAAACAAATCAATAACACAAACTCAAACTATATTTAAAAAACATTTATATATTAGACAACTAATATATAATATATATTATTATACTAATCATAAATCTAAAATTAATATTAAAATTTTAATTAATTATGTAAATATTATTTTTGTGTGTTTCTATTAGAGAATCCATTAATAACATAAATATTTTTGTCGAATTAATTATTGTATATATATACAAATCTAATATATGATAATTTGGTCATTGAAATAATATAATTTATAGTATATATTAATCAAATAAATAATTTCATGAATGAGTAAATTTAAAAAATGATTACATGTTTTTAATTATAAGAAAAAAATTTAAAATAAAAATGAATATTTAAACATATTAAAATGGAAATGAATAAATATTAATTATATAAATTAAAATAAATTAAATGAAATGATAATGAAAAAACCAGAATCAATAAATATTACAAAATGGATAAAACTTCACAAATATTGAATAATGTAACGTTGAAAATGAATAAATTAAAAAAACTATAAATGAAAAGTATTTGAAAAATATTTAAATTATTAAAAAAAGTAAGCACATACATAACATTATCAATGAATAAATTATATAAATTGAATGCATGCTAAAAATAATTGAAATTTAACTATATATATTTATATAATTAAAAAATTAATTAACTATTTATAATTAATTAATATATATAAAATTATTAGGAAATGTATAAATGTAATATATATTAATATCAAAAAAGAGAGTACTAATTATTTAATTAATATATTATGTATTTAACATGTTTATTCATTTTTATTAATTAAAAATTTTATACTAAATATTTAATTATATATGTGTACAATTACTCAATTATTTATTAATATATATATAAATATAAATGAAATTTATATAATTTAACATTAAAAAATTTTCTGTTTTGGGTTGGTTGAGCTCGTGAACACGTATGAATACAGCTTTAGATAAACTAGAAAATATATTAACTACGTAAATTAGAATATTATTAAAAAAAATTAAATGTAAAAATAATAATAAAATTTTTATTAATGAAATCTATATTATAAAAAGGAATTAATTTATTATATATCTATATTTATACAGTATTGAATAGTATACTAATTATTTAATTGGAATATTATGTATTTAATTAGTATAATAATTATTTAATTTCTATATAAAAAAATAATAGTATAATAATTACATAGTTTTTATTATGTATTTAATAATTTTATTTATTTTTATTAATTATAAAAACATATTCTTTATTTAATTAAATATATAATTAAAAAATTTAATATTTCTATAAATATATTAAATTTAATAAATCTAATTATAAAATTTTGATGGTTTACCTGATCCAAAACATGAACCAACACAAATATATTTTTAAATAAAAATATATATATATAAATTATTAAAATCACTTATATATCAAAAAAAATTAAATTTATAAATATTTAATAATAATTTATTAATGAAATAATTTTTAAAAACATTAAAAAAATTATTATATATATGAATAAATATTATATTAATTATGAAACTATCTTATTAAGTATTTAATAATTAAATTCTCTTTAAATAATTTTAAAAAAGTTTAATCATATATATAATATATTTTTTATAAGCCATTAAATTTAAATTATATAACAAATATATTTTATATTACAATATTTACACATTACATTTAATAAAATAAAATTATATATAACTAAAACATTAATAGACTATTTTTGAATAAATTTTAGTATATGTAAATGTGTATCAATATTTAATATATATCAATATATATTAAAATATATGAAATTTCTATTTAGAAGTAAAAAATGAATTCGAATAAAGAGATAATAATAAAAAATAAATATTATAAAAATTGAATCAAAAAAATGTTAAAAAAGAAATTTCAATATATATTTTTCTATATTATGATATATTTTAATATACATGAATATTCAATATAGGTCAATATTTTATTTGTAATATATTTAATATGTATCAATATATATATATATATATCTACATATATATTTCTCAATATAGCTTTTTATAAATAAAATAATAATTATAATATAGAAAAATAATAAATTTATTTGAATATTAAAATTGAATAAATTTAAAAAATATATAATCAAATTTGAATTAAGAAAACTTATTTATTATATATATAAATATATTAATATTTAATTTATTCATATATATCAAAATATGTTGTTATATATGAAATAAGAATTTAATTATATAAACTTTAATAAATCTGGTAGCCCTTAACCTAAAGAGATAGCCATTTAAGTTTCCATATTGTGAAGGCTTACTCAGAAGATGGTGGATCAATGCTCATGGGGAGTAAAGGTTGGTCCATGCCCATGCGGGACAATGCGTGTAGGCATAAACCCTATTTGGTGTGCGAGAGTGTATATGGGAGCTCATCACTATAGTAGGCTTTAGTCTAATAATGCCACAATATCAAACATAATGATCTGGATGATTATCTTTATTCTCAATGTGGGACTCATGCGATAGTTTCATGAACACATCAACTGGCACAGATAAAAATTGACATTATTAGTGCTAGAAAATGTGCTCATAGAGGTGTTATTTATGAGTTCATTATTAGTGATGGTAAAATGTATATGTTATCATGATATTGGAAACATTCATCAATTCATTTAACTAGTGTTGATAAAATATAGTGATTAATACTAAAAAAACTATAATAAGGAATATAATAATCTTCATCATGGTCTTTATTCATTAAATATGACATTATGTTTAGAAGAAAATTTTCATAACATCATTTTTAACCAAAAGAATGAATGATTTTGATAGTTTTTAATATATCAAATGGAAAAAAATCATCAAAAACACTTCCCTCAATTTTTAAAACAATCTAAAACTAGTTGTAGCATTTTCATTGTCAGTTGCTCAGAGTTGAGGCAAACATTAATACATTGGAATAAAATAGAAGGAATTACATCCCAATGGACCGAATGCCTATATAGACATGGTTAACAATATACTTACATGCATATTTCATTACATTTGAAAACTGAATTATAATTTTTTTTTTCAAGAATATCAATATTTCTTTTAGTGTTTCCTTGAAATGAGATAAAATAATGTTGAGCTCTAATTATTAGTAAGGGAATAGTATAGTGAAAGCTATCAGGAATCATTAATGAAAAATAAATATGGCACGATAAATGAAAGAACACAAATTCCATTTAAGGAATACGTTAGAAATCATAATTTGATGAAACATAATAATTGTGTAAATTTACCTAACTATACACACATTCCATTTTAATAACATGACTATCATGATAAGATAAGGCATAATCAATATGGAAAGGTAAATAACAAAAAACACAATCCATTTATTCAATAACTGATAATGAAATTCATCCCATGAAAATATCATAGTGAAAATATAATGAATAATAATTATAATTGAATTTGTTATTGATGGAAATTATTAATTATTGGAATTTTTTAACACAAGAACATTATACCTTTATCATTGATAACTTTCAAAGGCAATCTAAAACTACGGGGAAGAGACCCATCTAGTTTAGATAACTAATTTTATGCTAGATTACTAATTCAGTTTATAAGACTACTAATGTATTTCAGTGATAAAAAAATAGGTCCCCACCCATATATTTATTTTAAAATCACCCCTCGTTTATCGATTAATCGATTTAATACTATAATTGTGTCCCCTGTCATTATATATTATTATTAAATAATGAATACTAAATTATCAATCTTTCCCCTAAAAAAATAACATTAAATTCATAAAATCATATGTATAAATTATATCCGGTTTATGAGATAGAATAACCAATATATGTAATATGGGTATTTAGTTGGAATTTATTCACCAATGATAACAAATATGTAAATATTTCAAGGGAAAGTTAATGAATATAAAAATGAAAAAAGAGTGTGAAGATCAATTATTTACTTTGTAAAAATGATTATATTTTATCGATATATATACTAATGATAGTAATAATCCAACATGCAATGATATGATTAAGAATAAATGTTAATTTTTTTCATGAATATAAATAGAATAAAATTATATTAGAATTAATTATCGAGGAAAAAATAATTTTCATATAGAAAATAATTCTATCAAAATAAATGTTAAAAAAAATTTATGAAAATAATATTTAATTCAAATAGTCTTCAATTCTTATAATATTATATTCAAATCATTTTTTTGGTTAGTATGAATGGAAATTATGTTCATGTCACAAATGTTAAAAAAATCGTCAATTTTTCATTTTTGGTAAGAGATAAACAAGAATTGTTATGAAAAAAATAAGAATCTCTATTCAAAATATTTTTTATAATGTAACACATAATAAAAATGAATTTGAAAAAATATTTATATGAAATAAAAAATGTAATATCTTTTATTAAAAAACGTTTTGGAATAAAATAGATTTCAGATTGATGTTGCAAATGATTTCATGTTTTCTTAAAAGCTTTTTTTCTATATGTTTTTGTACAAAAGATAAGAAAAATGGTAGTATTACATGTACATATAATGAATTACCTAAGTATAATAAAATTAAATTGGTTGATTATAAATATCTAAAAACATTTCTTCAAATGATATTAAAAATTTTAAAATAAAAATTATAATGAGATTTTGAAATAATTCATCAATAAAATCATAATGTTTATGTGAAAAATAATCTATGAATTAATTATGCTTCTCAAATGTAAATCCACATTCTCAATGTAGGAATACAACATAGGATAACTGTAATACCTCATGGATTTACAAAAATTGAATTGAATTATACATTGTTTTAATTAGATAGTTATAACTACCCATTAAACACAATTTTTCCACTTCTCTGATTTGAAAATCAAAAAATGTCCTTAATGATTGTGATCATTATATAATTTAGAATCTAATAGAACCATATTGGGTTTTTGTGAATACTATCATAAAATTATGAATTTATATGTTATTAGTATTATGACCCCAATTAATATTAAATTATATTAGTATTTTATTTTCTTAAGGATTTAATATAATGAATTCTGGATTGGTTTTTCAAGGTGATAAAAATTGATTATTGTTTTAAATTTTTTAATTTTTAATAAAGTATGATATTATTTAAAAACTAAATTAATCATATTTATAATGTTATGTTAAAAAATGAAGTTTACTTTTTTATTTAAACATGTCAATAAACGGTTATGGTGAATATTTTTATTTTTTTTCAAATACATGTTTTTTATAAATAATCAAATATGATAAATTATGATAAATTCTTAAAAATTATTGTATTAAATAATTTAAGATACATGAGATATTTATTCCAACTTGGTTCTAAATGACAAGAAATTATTACAATTGGTGGTCCCATGAATCGCAACTATTCATAATATTGAGCAAAAATATTATAATAATGATTAATATAATGTAATATCCCTTCTCTCCTAAACTATACATACCACCCTCATTCTCATATTCACCTCATATCTCTCATGACATGAGAAATGTCTATGTTATACCCAATGCCCTCCCCATGGCTCTTACACACGTCCAATACCTTCTATTCTTACCAAAAGGCCTTAAAGAGGATATCAAGGAGAAGCGATCCGGCGTAATTACTCTCTTCCATTTTCAAGAGATTAAATTCCAATTCCTTTCTTTTTTTATACTATGTTCCCCTAATTTTATCCATGAGGTATGAAATCTGATGAAAGATAAATATTCTCAATTTTATCATTTTTATGTTATAAATTCACCAGCTTAATTTCTCTTATCTTCCACTTATTCTAAAAGTAAAAAGATCTTCTATGATGTTACGATTTACCAAAATCATGGATGATGTGTTTCCAATTTACATTACTTACATCAAATACCATCATAAAACTATTTTAATGGTTGAAATAAATGTAATATTTTTTGATGTTGAGACATATTTTATTTTATATAATGAACTTAAAAAAATAAAATTAAATAATATATTTATAAATTTCCATGATTATCATGAAACCATGAAAAATGATATAAAAAATAATGGAAGGAACAAAATTCTAATAATTAATGAGTGAAATGATGTTATTAATTGATAATACAAGGTGTTATTAAAATTATTAGTTTTCATTAAGATATTAATAACATTATATTATCCATTATACATGTGGATTAAATGTTTTTTATATAAGAAAAACCCAAGGTAAGGGAATTCTTAACCTTGTTTAGATTCTTTGGGAGAACGTTCTACTTCATCTGTTTTGCCCTACTAAAATTTCTTATATGATTACTATTTTTCATATTAAGTTTTTTTATCTGTATTTAGAATGTATATTCTTATTACATACATTCTCTTAATTCTCACTTCATTTATATGCTATTTTAAGGGTATTTTCTGTTAAATTTGTCTTATAAAATTCTGTTTTACAAAATTCACAAAAAATGTTATTATACATTTATTATTGTTGTATTATTATGTAATGGTACATAGAAATTTATTATGATTAATTGTGGGACCTATATTTCCCTCCAATTGATTAATTATTTTTATGTTTGTGTTCGACTATATGGTCACTCCATGTGTAACTTCGGTGGTTACACAAAACGGTAGACGTGGGGGGTACATTTTATGGAATCTCTAAGGGGTACAAAATATAAGTTAGTTGAGTGGGTTATAATATAATATAATAAATTCCCCAAAATAAATTTATGTTTCTATATATTTAAAATATTCTTTTCAAAATCTCATGGAAATCTTATATTTCACAATATATATTTATATGGGTAACATGGAAGTATTCTTTGAAAATGATTTCATATGTTACTAATAATCATGGACTAATGTGTTTGATAATTTTTTTACATTCCTTACAATGATTTTCTCATAATAAAATATTTTTAAATGAATTTCATAGGTTATAATGATGTTTAAATCAAATAAGGATGACAATTTAAATTTTATGAACATTTTAGAAAGAAAACATGTTGTATTTGAAATGTTTTGTTTTTTGGAATGAATATATAATATTTTCTAGATTCATATCTATATGAATGTGTAATTTTATGTATTTATTATATCCCAATTCTCAAAAACACTAATCATGAAAATATCCTCTATATTAAAGAATGTGGGTTTTTGGTGAAAATTAATGATTAGGTAATGTAATAAGTTGAATTCCTTATTATAGGTATTAGAGGTTGGTTAAGATAACATTTGACGATTACGATGATGATAATAGAGAAAAACAAATTATATTTTAATATATAGTCTTTTTTTATTTGCATTTAAGGATTACCATATTATTTCAATGAAGAAATGTTTGTTTGAAATTGTTTTCCATTGACGAATCATAGTAGATGAAGGGGAATGGTACCTACAGAACGATATCCATCAAAATATACAAGTACGAATGGTAGGTATTGGAACTAAGTAGCTTGTGATAGTAATGGATTATCTAATTCATGAAATAAATTATGTGGGAATCCATGAAAAAATACAACCAGATGAATAAAAAAATATTATTATAGGGGAACTTTTTATGGGAAAACACCATCCTATTTTTAGTGGATCTTCAAACACATTATCATTTGAAGCATGTGTTAATTCCCCCAAAATTAAATTTGAAGATATGGTTTGTCAAGATAATCAATAGTTAACACTTTCCATTTATACTTTTGAAGGTGAATCTGATCTGTGGTGGACATTTATCAAAAATATCATGGATAAACAGGATGTTGAAGCCTTTGAGTGGAATAAATTTAAATGCCATTTCATTTAAAAATATTTTCAAAAGGTGTTGCATCATTATATAGAAAAGAAATTACATGAAATAAATAGAAAGGTGGAAAATTAAATGGCTACATATGAGGGGAGATTCAACCGACTGGTTTTGTATACCCCAATCATATTATGGATATTGATAGAAAAATTAACTGATTTAACTCAGGACTGAATCAAATGTATCAAATGGCATTTCCCTCTTGTGAATTCAAATGTAATGGAAGACCTGAATGATTTTTTGAGAGGGTATGGATAGTGTATCTTGATGATCGCATGAAAATTTAAAACGAGGGGAAGAATATGTCAATATGGAATGTGATGGGTAAAAATAAACAAAATAAATTTCATGGTATGTAATTCATGATTCCATTTTGTAAAAACTATGGAAAAAAAGAAACCTAGGGAATGCCTTACAAAAACAAAGAAGTGTTTTTGATGTTGTGTGTTTACATATAAGATTTGTGATTGTAATAAAAATGGTCCTAAGACTAATCCGAATAAGGAAACTATAATGTGTTTTATATGTGGAGAGATGGTTCATTATGAAAATTCATGCCCAAAGTGAGATCTAAATGATGAACAGAAGTCAGACAATAAGTAAAAAGGTGTAGTGAGATCCTTTGTGACTACATTAATTGAGAACAGGATATCTAATGATGTTTTATCGGGTACCTTGTTCTTTTAATCATATTTTGATAATTTTTGATTTAGATGGTATCTATACATTCCTTTATATCTGAGGAATATTTTTGTAAATTTGAAATATCACCTCAGCAAATAATACGACAATTTATTTTTAAATAAACATGTAGAAATATTATAGAAGGATGAATTATATGAATCCATCTATTCCGGTATGTGTAATTATATTACCTTCAAAATTGTTGCTCCTTCATTAGTAGAGTATTATTTCATTATGGGAATGGATTGGATTATTGTTTATCATGCTATGATCGACTATAGAGCTAAAGATTATTTTTTCAGAACGATTTCTAGTTTTTGTTCAAGAACGAACCCATGCAATTGATTAGATATCAGGAAGCTAAGAAACTGTTGAATGATTTAAATAAATGACTTCTTGGTAATATTTTTTAAAATAAAGGTACTGTTCAAATAAATTTAGTTATAATGGAATATTAATACCTTAATGTTTTTTCTAATGAGTTACCTTCTGTTATACAAAATTAGGAAGTTAAATTAACAACTAATTTATATCCTGATCATGATATAATTTCAAAACCACAATACCGAATACCTAAAATGGAAGATATTGAATTGAAAAATAATTTTCATGGGTTTCTCGATATAGGCATCATTCATCCAAGAACTTCACCATGGGGTGATTCTATTTTTTTTATTAAAAATAAAGATAATTTGATGATACAATGCATTGATTATATATCCCTGAATAACATAACCTTTTAAAACATGTATCATTTTACTCAAATCGATGACCTATTAAATTGGCTACAGGGAGATTAGTACTTTTCCATGATTTTTTTGAGATTAATGTAAAATAAGAAAATGGTGAAGGTGGTTGCAATAATGAAATTTTTTTTTTACTAGATATGGGTATTATGAATATTTTGTTATGGAATTTGGTTGATAAAATCAACCCTCAATATTCATGGATATTATGAATATAATATTTCACGAGTTATTTGATAAGATTATAGTTATGTTAATTGATGAAATTATGTTATTTTAAAAATATGATGTTTATCAAGATAAACATCTAAGGGTTGTTTTTCAAACCATATTGGAAAATAAACTTTATGGAAAAGTAAACTAATGTAATCTTGGTTTCAATATCATTCATTTTTTTGGAACATTGTAAATAAAGGTGGAATAAAAATTGGTACTTTCAAAACAAAAGTGGTTGATGAATGGAAACAACCTACAAATTTAACCTATATTCAATGTTTTATTATATTAGAACGTAATTACTGATGTTTTGTAAATAATTTGTCATCGTTATCTAGCGTGATAATAAAATTTATTGAGAAATGTTTTCAAATTTATTTAGATAGAAGAGTGTGATGTTGGTTTTTGCGAACTAAGGATGAGATTTGTGATTGCTCTAGTTTTGGCCTTGCCTTCCTGAAGTGGTGAGTTTTTCATCTAAAATTATGCTTCATTTAAGGGGTACGGTGTTTTTCTCATGCAGAATGATAAAGTAACTTTTTATTATTTATGAAAAATAATAACTCTTGAGTTAAATTTTCTCATTCCAGAATTGGAATTTGTAGCTATGGTTTTTGTTTTGAAAATTTGGAGGCATCATTTATATAGAGTCAAATGTCAAATATATAATGACCATAAGAGTATAAATTATATATTCACTCAGAAGAAATTATACATGAGGTATAGAAGATGGAATAAAGTGATAAATAATTATTATATCATGGTCAATTACCACCTATAAAAAGAAAAAAAATTGATTGATTCCTTGAGTCAAAAACCTCACAAATAACTAACCATGTTACATTAGGAACATAATCTCTTGAATAATTATTTGATGAATTTTAGTTATGAATTTAATGGTGGAAAAAATACCTTAGTTTTTTACTATTTTTCTTTGTATTTATAACTATTAGACAAAATTAGTAAAGAACAAAAGGAAGATAGTGAACAATAGTTAATGATTTAATTGGTTAAAATGGGTATATTTCCAAAATATAACATTGATAATGATTGACTTTTAATATTTGGTTAAAGGATGTGTGAGATTTATGATTCCATATTCAAGAATGATATTTTTTGTTAAGCTCATATTACACCATTTTTAGTTCATCCTGTAACTACTAAGATATATACAGTCCTTCAGGAGTATTATTGGAGGGATGGATTGAAAAGAAATAATTCAGATTTAAACATGAAATGTATGACATGTCAACATGTGTATGTAGAGTGGTAGTTACTGAAGTTTATAATTCTTCCACTGGCTCTTCCAGAGTGGAAATTGGATAATATATCCATGGACATCGTGGTGGAAATACTGAAGACTTCTTTATGTAACACTACAATTTGGGTAATTCTTGATCAACTGATTTTTTTTTTCCAACATTCTATCTATTCGAGATACAATTTCTACATATAATATTTCTTCATTTTACCTCAATGATACTTTCATGTTACATTTTGTTCCTATTTCCATTGTATCTAACTAGGATCCCATGATCACTTCTATCATTTGGAAGGTACTTAAAAAGTCATTGGTCATAGAATTCAATTTCATTACTAATTTTCATCCTCAATCAGATGGATAGTCATAATGAACGATTATGAATTGGAGGATATCATTTGAACTTGTTCAATGGACTACTAGGGATGTTGGGATCATCATATTTTTGTAGTTGATTTTTTAATAACATTTTTCATTCAAGTATACAGATAAATCCTTTCATTGAAATATATGGGAAGAGGTGTATAACTCCATCATTTTGAGATATAGTTGGGGAATGATGTTGATGGGACCATAATTAAAAGAGGAACTAGAAGAGAATTTGAAGATGATCTAGAAACACATGAGGATATCTCAGAGTAGACAAAAAGATATGTATGAAATATAAGGATATTCTTTTTTGAGGTAGGGGATAATGTTTTTCTTCGAATTTCACCATGTAAAAGTGGTATTCATTGTGGTAAGAAAGAAAATCTAAATTGACTGGTTATTGGACCTTATGAAATTGTGGATAATGATAGACAATTATCCAACTGAGTATATTTTCCTCCGATTTTATCTCAAGCACACAATGTTTTTCTTGTATAGATGTTGAGAATGTATGTACCAGATTCATCTCTAGTCTTGATCACAGATGTAGATTAGTTGGATGAGATCCATTATTATGATGAAAAACTATTTTATACTCTAGAACAAATAGATCATGTATTTTTGAATAATTTAATCCCCCATGAAAATGTTTTGTAGAGAAACCACATAGTTGAAGAAAATACCTGAGAATCTGAAAAAGAAATGGTGTTAATGTACCCTAACTTGTTTACTATGTAATTAAAATTACAAGGATGCAATTACAAGAAGTTAGGGATAATATAAAACCCCATGGTTTTAAAAAAATTGATGTTCATGAATCATTGTGTTAAGTAGATATTTAAAACTACACTTTAAAAAAAATTGAAGCTATTATGATTTGAATTTCAAAAAAATGTCATTTGTGGTTGTGATCAGTATTTTATTTAGAACCTGGTAGAACAAACATTATTTCCAATAAATAGTAACATGTTCTTATGAATTATATTATGACACAAATGAATAGTATATTTTATTATTATTTTTTAATTATAAGGATTCAATATAATGACATCATTATTTTTTTATGGTGATAAGAAATGTGTTATTGTTTTAAAATTGATAATTTTTTAATAATGTATGATTTTATAAAAAAATTCATAATCATATATTGAAAACTATTTTCAAAAAATAGAATTCATATTAAAATTCTTCACACTGAACAATAATTTGGTGGTATTTTTTCTATTTTTCAATAATTATAGAAATTTTTATGAATAGGAAAATATTATAAATTATGATAAATGTTAAATACTTATTTTACTGAATCATAGGTAATTCATGGAGGAAGTAACCCAATTTGGTTCAAAATCACCAGAAATTATTTCTATTTTTTGTAAAATGAATCATGACTATTGAAAATGTTTTTTAAAATATATTATAATAGTGATTAAAATAATGTAAAAACCGTCCTCTCCAATAATATAAATAACATCCTCATTCTTTTCTTCCTATCACACCTCTCATAAATTAAGAATTATCTATGAGATAATAATTTTCCTTCCCCAAGTAACTTCCCCATTTACATATCCATCGTGTCTAACCAAAATCCATATACTAATGGCGTTTTGGAAAATCTCACAAAGAAGAGATGTAGAGTAAGAAATCTCTTCATTTTTCTTATTTTTTTTCCAATTCATTTCATTTATTATACTCCATTATCATTAAATAATCTAGGAGGTATGAAATCTATAGAATCCTGTGTAATATTTATGTTATAATGTTCCTATAATATTTTTATCATCATTCTTCGTGTCCTATCCCTCTTATTGAAAAAATAAAAACACCGTCCATTATGGGCCAATCTAAAAAACTGGGGATTATGTCTTTCCAATTTCCATAACATCTTTCAAATATAATCATAAAACCATTTAAATAGAATAAAAATTATGTAAATTTTATTTTGGGACTATTTTATTTTCTGGAATGAACTTCTATCCATTACGTTAAATTATATAATGGAACAAATTAATGATTACCATGGAACCGAGAAAAATGATCTAAAAAAATATAATTAATGTATTATAAAGTGATCCTTCTCCATATATGTAAAAAAGTAATTTATGGTATCATTCTATATTATAAGAATACATAAATACCAATTCATTCATCTTATGGAATTTTATTTCTATACGAAAAGAAATAAAATACAAACCTACCATGGTAATCATGTAATGAACACACAAAAAAAATTGAAGTGGCAATATTAATAAAATTAATGTGGGAAAGATATTATGAAATGATCATATAAGGTGTTATAAACATGAATATTTTTCAATTAGATACTTAAAAAACACTTTTACCTATTATACACGAGGTTTAAATGAGATTCAAGTAATAAATACCCGAGGTAAGGGAGCTCTTAAGCCGCTTTACAATATTTGTTAAAACCTCTATCTTCATAAATTATTTGCTATTAAAGTTGTATTTTTTATGAATTTTTTTTATAATATGTTGAATAATACCTATTTAATGTGTGTATACTTTTTCCACCCACTCTATTATGTCTCAGGTCAATTATATGATATTTTTAAGGTGTTTATTTTAAAAGTTTATTTTAATAGTTTGTTTTACAAAATTCCAAAAATCAATGTTTTTATGATTTTCTTCATGTTGTGTGATTATGTTCTAGTTTATGTCATTTTTATATGATGAAGGATTGGAATAATATTTTCCTCCAATAGATTCAATGTGTATATGTTTTAGGTTGGTCGAATGGATACTCTATTTCTAACTATGGTATTTACACAATAAGGTAGTATTGATTATTACATCATAAGGTAGTAGTGTGGGATAAAATTATAAGGTAGCCAAGAGGGTTACAATATTATGTAAGCAATTTACGAAGATACATTTGTGGTTTTATTTATGTTCTATATGTTTTTAATAAATCTCATGGAAATAATATGTTTCACAATGTATGTTTATATGGGTAATAGGTATGAATTTTTTGAAAATGATTTCATAAATTTCAATTATTCATGGAAAAATATTTTCTTTCAATATTTTTATATCCCTTACTGAGCTTTTTGTGATCATTCTAAGTTTTCATAATGATTTTCATAGGTTATAAGAATCTTTACGACACAAAATAGAGCCTTGTTACATGGTCTGATGATTTTCAATGAAAACATGTTTTATATGAAATTGTTTCTATTTTTTAAGGAATTTATACTATTTTTTTACTACTCTATCTGAATTTACATTGTTATGTATGTATTATACCCAAATTCTCTAAGACATTAAATGTGAAAATATCCTCAATATTAATGGAAGTGGGTTATTAATTAAAATTAAATATTATGTGACTTAATAAGGCCATGTCCTTATATTAATCATAATTAACGCCACATATAAATTAGAATATTATATACAATAAATAAATAATATAACAGAATAAATGAAATTGAGTCAAAAAATTATTTAAAAATTTAAAATTTTAATGTAAAATCCACATGGATGAAATAAATCAAATTATAACATAAAATACAACAAAGAGTAAATAATTAATGTAGTTATAGTTTAATGAGGATAAATTTATAACATAAAAATAGATTAGGATCATAAAAATACAATGTGAATTAATGTTGAGAAATTGAGACAAGACCACTTAAATTTTCATATCATTTAAGTGGATATAAATTAATAAATTTATTATGTTTATCATATTTAATATCACTAAATAATAATTTGACAATTCATAAAAAATTAGAGTTTATTAGATGCATAATATTACAATGAAATAATAAATTTATTCGATGTTTAACTCATTAAATTGAAATTGAGTTATCAAATCTTTTAACTCCACATGCTTTTGGTTAAATTAAATTTATCCAAATTTTATAGTTGTTTTTAACATGTTATAAACGTATTCTAGAACAATATTAATATTTATTTTCTTGTATATTGTTATTTCATTACATCTTTTCACCCTTTAATTAATAATCATTCCTTATTTATGTTATTTCATATGTTTATTGCCTTTTTTCATCATTCATGATTTATTATGAATGTATTTGTTCGTGTGTCTACTATATTGTTTTATAGTCGCCATAATACTAGTCATGAAATATATGAAATATTTTTATGTTAATTTTAGTTTTATTACCAAACATGTATGATGGTTATGAAAAATTATGTATCATAGGTTCATGGAGATGGTAGTACGTACAAACACACAAGTCACATTTCCCTTTTTAAAGGATCATAATAAAAGAAAGGTAAGGATTATATTATCATTCGGTAATGATTATAATATCATATATTTATTAGATAATATTTTTATATATTCTTATATAAATCATCAATGTGTGGTCGTGATAAAAAAAGACTCACATCAATTTTTGAATGTTGTAGTCCACAACTACACGAATGTTGTTATCATTTTTAGTATAATATTTAAAATGTAATATTACATTTTCATAATGATTAAAATTTTAATTAATATCATAATTATTTCATTTATATCAAATATATTAATTAATATATACATTATTACCTTCCTTATAATTAATTATTGAAAAACTAATCACATTACTTTGTGAGGTGGTAGCGCACTATAAACAAAAGCGACATTATCATATCATCTAATAAATGGAAATAAATACCTTTTATTTTATATTATCAGTAAAAAGTAAAAATTGGGTCATAAATATCAAAGAAATATTTTATATCACTCATCGTACTCAACCATGAGAGGTTGAAATTGATAATTGAATGACCTTAGTGAATGATGTGGTAGTCTATTGTATACACGAAATATAATTTTGTATCCCATTTGAATGAAGTGGAGATTATTTTAATTAATTTAGAATAACAATAAAATCGGTCATTATATTTAATATAATTACATTATTATATCTTAATGGAACAATAATTATTGCATTAGGCGGGAGAAGAAATAAAATAAAAGCGATCGTTGAAGAACATTACCTCTTCTTTAGGTAACAACCACAGTTTTGAACCAAAATGTTTCCTAGAATTCATTTATTCCATAAATAAGGAATCTTGTATTTTTTTATGGATTATTATATTTTTTTCCATTGTTTTTGTGAATCAATTTGTTTTAATGTGTAAAAATGATAGGATAGGGGTGGCCTTTTATAATTTAGGTGAGTGACACACATATTATATTGGAAATAAAAATGGTGACCATACATTTAAAACATTCCAAAAGTATACTATGTATATTATTTTAAAAAATTAACCATTTTATAATTGAAATATTTCCATAAAATATATTTTAGACTTGGTTATTTGTCATTTTATCACTGTTCTGTTATTTTGACCCCTAGTGAATCACTTTTTACCATAGTCGAGGTAAATATTTCTACTATTTAAGAATTTATTTTTAAAAAAAATTAATATAACATTATTAAATAATATAATTTAATCATATTTAAAATATGTAATAGAATTTTAAAAATCATATTAACAGAATATGGAAAATTTTAATTTAAAAATAATCATGTGGACACGATGCAAAAGAGTGTTTTTAATGAGAAATTGATCAAAATATTGAAATAATTATTTTACAAAATCAATTTTAGAATGATTTAAATGATATAAATTTAATTAATTGATATATTATTTAACTAGTTTTACATCAAAAGAAAAAAAAAATTTATCATAATTATTAAATTGAAAAGTACATTTCTAATTGAAATGATATATTTTTCAATATTAATCTGAATATGAAAATTTATAAAAACTAATGAAACAATAACCCTAAGGGAATATTAATATTTTTATTCTGAAAAATAACATTATTTTATGAAATAGTTTTTTTAAGTGTAGATTTTAATTTATAATTCTGCATGTCAAGTGTGATTAAACCAACTTTTAGAAAAATAAATACAAGGTTTCATAGAAAATTTGTTTTTCTTTGAAATGAATATTTTTTAATTATAATATATAGATAAGAATAATTTTATATTTTATTTAATTCAATTAATATGCATTAATTTAATATCTTGTTGATAATGTTAAAAATCGTGAAGGTTCATTTAGACCAAGTGTTGCATGTTCCACAAGCTATCAAAGAGAATAAATTTTAAAAATTATATTTCAGTGGTACATTAAGATAGTTTTTTCATGGGACATATTATATAAAATAAAATGTTCTAATTTGATAATTTCATGATTTTACATTCTCCACACATTGAATAAATTTTGTCTTCAAAATTTAATATTGATCTCATTAATGAGGGGATTGAAATTTGGAAATACGATTGATAAAAAACCTACATCGTAATAATTGTTAATAAATTATGATAATAATTAAAAAAATATGATTAAAAATTTCAAATTGGACAACACATTACTAGGGATCCAAATATAAGAATATTGATGGTATGTGAATATATAAACATGGAATAAAAGTATAAATAATTACATAGAATGACATGGGTCATTAATAAAAATAAAGTGAATGATAATTATAATTTTAAAGAGATAAAAACCTAAAATATATAAGTATTTGAAATTCAATTTTATTCATTCAATAATAATTGAATAGGATAATTATTTTATTTAACATACATCTCTTAATGTTGTGGAAATATTTCAATCTCTAATAATATATAGAAATATAAATACCTGATACATTTTTACATCATAAAAATAATTCCATAAATTGGTTTGAATTTGATTAATTTATATTTCGTCAATAAATCGATGAAATAAAATCAAGGAATTTTTTTTATACCTAAGGCAGTAATCATTACTTTTAATACATCACAATATCTATAAAAGAGTGAGTATTTTTTCCCGATGACGTTCACTATTTTCTAAAATAGATATAGTGTGTAAATATTATCAAATATAATATATTAATCTCTAAACCAATATAGTATCACCACAATATCATCATTCATATTTATTCTTAATAATTTTTAACTAAAAACAATTACAAATTCACCATGAAATCATGTACGTCCGTATTAGGCACTAAAAATTATCATCATTTGATAATGGTTTTAAGCACTGAAACCATGACATACACTACTGGATTTAACCCAACATATGGGTATTTATTTTTATAAAACAATATTAACAAAATTAAAATAAAATTCCCAAAAAAATGATGGGAATCCTTGAAAAAAATTTAATACTAATATATCAGTTTTACAATGGTTTCCAATACAACTTATGTTTATATATACAATGATTAATAACCTTATTTATATATTATTATAACGTTTTTATTGATCACATTAACACTAATAGTTATAAATAACATTAAAATTATGTCAACAAAATGGAATGGGATTATTCCATCAATATAGTTTTTCACTAAAACATATACTAAACTAATGGGTAGTATTTCAAAAAAATTCTCTAAAAATATTGATAATCAAGGTTGTGTCCAATTAAATAGAACCTGAAAAAGGTGTGATTAATACGTTAAACTTATGATCAATAATAATATAATAAACACATGATAGTATCCATAACTCTTATATTAATGAATGAAAATATTATTTTTTAATTTTACCCAATTCTTAACTGTTTCTTACTAATTATTTTTTGCAATAACATTTGTAATATATTTCTATAATTTCATTACATAATTATGATACATAAATACTTCATCTTTTTTATTTCATCATAGGTCCATCATTGGTATTGGGTTTAACATTCAGAATATAGAATTGACTCAGATAATTCCCAGGCACACTATATTTAATATAATAAAATTAAAATCGATCCCTATGATGAAATTTATTCCCTTCTATAATACTCATTATTTTCCATTGTTGATTCATTGCATTATATCCTTCATTTCCAAAAAATAAAACATTTACCATGAATTTAAGTGACATTAAGTTTAACCCAAGTCATTCATTTTCATTTTCTATTAAAATCCATTATAATGGTTTTTATTGAAAATGTGATTTTTCGTATGAATGTCCTCCTGGTGTGTCATATCAGGTGCACAGTAAAGCACATTGTCACACACCAGTAGACCATCATGTTAAATCCAATTCACCATATTATGATTTATTATCCCTAGGATCAACTAATGTTGAACAACATCCACATATATTATCCAGATACAGATGTATTACCCTGAAAAACCAAAAAATATACACCTTAACAAAAAAACTATGATGTTTTTTTATTCGTATCCTCAAACAATATTATAGTGTTATTTTCCATAATCGATGTTTTTCAAAATATTATTCCCATGTATTCTTTTGACCATAATTTTATTCCATCTATATCATTCTCAGTCCCAGTATCCAGGAGTTGTTGTATGGTTTTTACGTTATCATAAGATACATATAATTATACGCAATGGACTAGATATCATAAATGCCTTTGTTCATTAGATACATAATTGGTCCTTTCATTAAAATTGAAAACCGAAATGACCTATTTTTTATATAATATCAAAATTAAATGAACAATATCAACACATTTAATTATCTTTATAGCTCATTGAATCCTGGGGAAACTAATCAAAGTAATTGTGAGCCTAAAAACATTGTAATGATTAAGTACAAAAAATTTTATCATGAATTTGTCAAGAATAATCAATATGGAATGAAAAATGAAAAAACAACCTATTTTTCTGTAAATAAAATTTCTATCATAATTAGATAACAGATAATCAGTAATGGAAGCGAAATTGGTGAACACAAATGACATTTTAATAACATGACTATCCTCGTAAGATAATGCATTTTCAAAATGGTAAGGTAAATAAATGAAAACACATTCAATTTAATATGTAATTGAGAATGAAATGAATACCTTTATAGTATAATTGTAAATATTTTATGATTAATAACAATAATATAATTATTAATGATTGAAATGATTATTTTCTGGATTTCATAAATGTGGGATCATGATTCATCTATCACTAATACATTTCACAAGACTAAAAAACAACTAGTTACTATCCCGTGTAGATTTCCATTCTTATTTTATCCTAAAATTTCCATTTAACACATTATATTGTTATACATAAAGTTGATGATTACAATTAGGCACCACCCATATCTTCATGTCCAAAAATTACTCAAATAAATAATTATCAATTTAATTATTGAATAATGTGCCTTATATTCAAATATCATTAATGAATAATTAATATTTTTTATGAACATTTACATGATAAATAATAACATTAAATATATAACACCATATGTTGAAATGATATAAAATATTGGAAATAAACATATTCATGATAGATATTATGGATTATTAGGGAAAATTTAATGATTAAATAACTTATGTATGGGAATATTTCTAGGGAATGATAATGTCTAAAAAATTAAATCTAGAAAGTGAATGTCAATAATTGAATTAGTCAATATTGTCATATCTAAATCATAGAAATAATATATACATTGTAGAAACCTCATTTACCCACTAGAGTAATAATAAACTATTATTTTATGGATGGAAAATCATAAAAAAATATATAATAGGATTCTTGAAAATAATATCCTTCTTAATTTGAAAATAAAATTAAAAAAAATTTATAATTTTTTTGAATAATATTTGCATGGGAAAATTATTATAAACATATAAATTAATATTTAATATAATTTATTGGTATCAAATGTTGGAAATTTAATTGATATCCTATGCGTTAAAACAATTATTCATTTATCATTTTCTGTAAAACAAAAAAGAGAATGGTTATGAAAACAACAAGAATATTCCAATAAAAATATTTTATAAAATTAAAAACTATTAAATATTTTACATAATGAATAAATGGAAAAATGTTTAATTCATTTTAAAGAACATTTGTATAAAACATTATTTTGGAAGAAAATATATTTTTGATCGAAGAGAGGAATGAAGTCATATATTCCTAAAAAAATATCTCTATAAGAATAAGTATAAAATTGTGGGAAATGGTATTATTAGATTAAAATTTCATGATTTACCAAAAAATAATAAAATTAAATATTTTTAGGTACATGATCAAAAATATTCCTTCAATGGATAATCAATAATAAACAATCTAAATATTAATAATAATATGAAATCATCCCCGGAAAAGATTATTACTTTGAAAAAATAATTAAACAATGAATCTGTTATTTGTATCAAATATGAATCTAATTGAAATAGGTTTAAATTATATATAATATAGTAAAATATCATTATAAACATGAACTTATAATATCTAAGTCAACAAAGAAGTAATATAACTTAATGAATGAAATTGAATTATGAAATTCATTTCCACTTGTTAATTTACAAATAAAATAAAATTAAATGATATAATACCATTTTAAAAATAAAATAACATTAATAATTATGTATTTATGACATTATATTTAAAATTTACTATATATAGACTATGTAAGATTAATTTTGTGCATAATATTACAATAAGCCTAAATGAACAGAATTTGATATGAAGTCTGCTTAAAGGATCATATCAATGATGTGGATACATGCCATTGAATAAGATATGTGTATACAATTTAGTTCCACATAAAAAATGTGGAAATAAAACATAAAATAATTTAATTTCATAACACATGTAATCAGTTAATGATATAATAAATGAAGTTGATGTTTGACCCAATGAATGAAAATTGAGTTATAAAATCCCTTACCTCATGCAACCATTCGGTTGAAAATTATTTATCCCATTTTATAGGGTTTTTAAAAATTTTATTAACATATAAAAAACATATTAATATTAATAAAATCATTTTTTATCCTTTTATAACATCTTATCACCCATTTTAAAATAATATTATATTATTTTCATTCATTAGAGAGTTAATTTCATTGTTTTCTTATTAGTGTTTTTATGACTGTTTCAGTTCATGTGAATATTATATATTTCCATAAGATTCTAAATAATAATCATGAAATATTATTTATTTTTTACAACAATTTTTCTTTTAATAAAATTCATGTAGTATATTTATAAAATATGAATTATATTATTATATTGCAGATTGTTGGCAATATGTACTTATGAAAAACATCGTTATTTTCCAATTATCATTATCGAAGGAAGGTATATTATATTTTATCATTATTATATTATCATTATATCGTATATTTATCATATTATTTCTCTAAATATACTTATTTATATCATCCATGTGTGGTGGAGATGTAAATTTACTCGCATCAATCAAGCAGGCAGTAGTCCACACATACATGAATGTTGTTATCATTATTCAATTATTGAAAAAATATAATATATAAAATAATTTTATAATGATAAATATTTCATTAATATAAAATTAATTTCATTTATTTCCCACATATTCATTAACTTTATCTTTAATACCTTTCATGTAAAGCATTATCGAAAAATGCATCACATTGTTGATAAGGCAGTAGTCTGTCATACACACATCTACTACAATCATATCCCCTAAATAATAAAAATTAAGAATTTATATATGGTATTATGACTCAATATATATAATTATGTTATAAATATAATATATATACTTTTTATCCATCATCATACCAAACCTTGAGACATGTTAATGGAAAAATTAATAACATTAGTTTGTGATGTGATAGTATTCAAATTACATAAATGATTAATTCATAACCCATTTAATGGAAGAGGATTTTTTTGTTATTCCGTTAACATAAAAAATATCAGGGTTTTATATATACTTATGATGTTATATAATTATTTTATTATATGAATTTAGTGAGGGAGATAACTAAATAAAAAAAATCCTCACTACGGAACATTACCTATCCTTCCATTATCCTCTTTAGGTTTGTAAAAAATACTTCATAAGATGTCTTTAGGATAGAAAATATTGAATATAATATTATAGGGAGTAAATTTTAAGGATATATTTTTTTGTAATTTTCTGAACCAAATTATTTTGAAAGTGTTAAGAGGAGATGAGACTAGGTGGGATTTTATAAGGGAGGAAAGCGACTCATATGTAATTTTTAAAAAGAAGTTGATATAATCATGATTTTCATATGATATAATGGTCCAAAATTAATTATTATTTATAATTACATATTATATGTTATTAATATGTGTTTATTATAATTTTATAAAAGTAATTAAGTTATTTTAATCATAATTGTGTTTTAATACTCAGTAAATCCTTTTTATGAAGAACACAGAAAATAATTTTTACTCCATTCGATGTAAATATTGGTAAAAAATTGAGTTAAACATATTGGATTATATAATATATTAATATTTATTATATGGAATCGATTTTTATCAATTATACTCACATATGTGGTATATTTTAGTTTAATATTAATCAGATAGATGTGATGAGAAAGGGAGTTTTTGAAGAGAAACTATCTACAATTTTAAAATGTTTTACATCAAAAATAAATAAGAATTTATTTTAAATGATCTAAATTTGATTAATTGTAACATTATTGAACATATATTCGTTTAAAATAAACTAAAAATAAAATTTCACTTTATAAATAATTTAAAAAGACATTCATTTTCAAATTTAAATTCATTATTTTTCAGTATTGACCATAAATTTAAATATTCTAAAAATGTCAAAAAAAATTAACATAAAATAATGTTTATATTTATATTTAAAAAATTAATATAATTTGATCAAATAAATTTTATAATAGTGGGAAATATTATTTTTAAATTTTTTCCGTAAATATCAAATAAACCGTCGTTTAGAAAAAAATTCATGTTTTTTGAAAAATAATTCATTTAATTCGAAGTATTATTAATTTAATTATAATAAAATGATTATAATAATTATCATAATTTATTTGATAATATTTTTAAATACTAATTGAATGGATATGATAAAATTGTATAATATATTACCGTTCATTTAGTCGAGGGATTCCATGTTCCACAAGATAACAAATAGATTATATTTATATAAATATTTTTTTGATGTTTGAGAAAAATGGTTCATGCAATATATGTAATCTATTTTTTTAGAATTTTTTGGTGTTATAGTACTAATTCATCGATTTTTATCACTAACCATATTTATTTAACTTGTTCCAAATCATCCTCTTTGTATCAATCAATTTTTTTAATTTTTTCATTATGTATATGATTCCAGGTATAATTTTTCTTAATTTGATCTAACACATTATTCATAGTTCTAATAAACTCATGATTGATCCATTATTTTTTAACATATTTTATCTCAACATGTGAATATAAATAATTATTTAACATAATCATTAAAGGTCTTTTGGTTTGAACCTATTTTTCTAGCCCAATAATGCTATAAACATCCACCCATTTCAATATAATATATTGTGACGAGTCAGATTTTCGTCATCAAATGATAAATATAATTATTAATCCACATATTTAGTAGCTTTAACTTTTGTACAATCATAAATAAAATTTTAATATTATTTTACCACAGCCCCATGATATAAATTATTTTTTACTTATGTATCTATCTGTAAAACATTATTATAAGAATATTAATGAACACAAAGATCAACAACATTAAATTTATTTCATATTTAATTTCTAAACCATTAGTTTCATATAATATTAGAATCATATCCATGAAATGTTTCATCAACAACTCCTTGATAAAAATATCCCACGATTTAAATCATTTATTTTATAACTCAATGACTAACAAAAACATTAATTTATCCAAACATGGGGATTCAATAAAATATATCTCATAGGAAATAATATAAGTGTTCATTATAAATAAAAATAAATGCTGAATATATACTTTTTTACTAATATACTATATCCAAAAAAATAATCTAATGTATTTTGTTTTTTCAACATTATTCATGACACCTCTACAAAATATATTTTTCTTCATTCAATTACACCATTTTAATGATGAATGCATGGTTTTATAAAGTAATAAAGAACTATATTTTGGCAATATAATCTTGGAATTATTCATATTTATATCCACCACCATTATAATTTTCTAACTTCTTCATAGAATATCATCATTCTTTTTCAATTTTCTCATAAAACAATGAAAAATTTTGGAGCCTATAATTTATATTTTCAAATCAAAATACACATAAAATTAGTAAAATAATAAATGAAATAAATAACATAATTATATCCCTGTATTTATTATTTAATCATTAGACTACATATATCAAAGTGAATCATCTATATGTTGTATTGTTTCACAGTTCATTGAAATAGGTTTTATAGTATTAGGAATCACTTCTTACAAGCGGTTTCCATTGGATTTATTCATGGAATCATAAAATTTCATTAGATTTATTATATAAAAGGGACCTTCTTTCCAAATGTAGGCATTCATTTAGTATGAAAATTATTATACCTAGTAATGTTCATTTCCCTAGAAGATGGTACGTTAGACTTATCACACACCTTTGGGGTGAATTATTGTCTACACTTGGACTAACCATATAATTTATGATATCATCATGAATCGTTATTAGTTTACCAAGAATAACATAAGTTCCCTTGGAATTTTAAATCACATAATAACATTCATGAAATTTAGAATCATCAGTATGCATTCAAGGTTCCTCATTAATGTAGATATCTATATGTATTTGAGGTTCCCCATCAATGGTTTACTCATATATACTATTTAGAGATTCTTTTAAACAATTTTATAATGATACTTGTTTTTAATCCACTCATTGGGGAACATTGGAATTTATTTCCATCTATAGAGATGAAGTTTTGTTTTGATATTGGGATCGTACCCATGAAATGGGTAACCTAAATATCCCTATGAATGATATTAGAACCCAATTTATTCAATACCATATAATGGGACACATAATTCCATTTAAGGTCATTTGATAAGGATATAACCGTATAATTTAATGTCGTGTGGTTTATACATCAAGGGGAATGTTTCTTAGTTTGTGTTTGGTGTGGGACTTATTCAGAATCAAAATAATGAACATGGAAAAGATATGTGGTTCCATGTTTTATTAGACCCTGTTGAAAATATGAGCTACGGAGAACAATATTGATTTGATATTTTGGGTTTGAAACTCAAGGAGGCTTTCTATATATACCGTGTATATGTGAATCAATACAGATGTTGTTCAATAAATCTCATAGGAGAGTATGGTCCTTTGAGAGAATTCAGTTTTGTCTCACATCCTTAAAAGAATGCCTTTACTATTTTGGACTTTTATTTGTTGGCTTATTCTTGAAGAGGGTTCTCATATTAATGGAATTAGTTTTGGATTCCTAGAGAAAATATCCAATGATATCTAGCCTTTTATATCCTTCCTACATATACTAGTTTGAATAGGAATTAGAGTTTTCACAGTTCAATCATTGTCAGTGTTTTTTCACATGTTGTAATCATCACAAATATCTAAGCCCAAATGAGACATGTTCGATCCTAGAAGTAAAAGGATGTGAAATATTCAATTATGACAGATATAATTTTCCTCCACTACAGGTGGAGGAGTGGGGGCTTACGGTGGCCTGGGTGGATGAGGGCGAGGCGACAAGCCTTCCCTCTATTCTCATTTCATTGGACAAGGGTCCAATGAAAGGAATAATTGCAAAATATTAGGGCTTACATTAGGAATGATGACCTAAAATTGATATTTGTTGGGGATGGTGACTTTTCATTCACTTTAATGGAAACAACTGTGAACCTTACCTTCCATATAAATATATTTATTAAAAAATTCATGTTTTGGCTGTTTGAGAAGGGAGAGGTCAAGATCCAAACCCTTATTCTCAGAACTAGAAACATCCCCGCACAATTACTAGGAGAATGTACCAAGTGACTGCAGATATAAAAACCCACAGAACCTCTATAAATTCTAACCCATAAATGAAATAAATATGGGGAACCTATGACTGTGGATATACTAACCCAAATTAGAGACCCGATGATGGGCCCTTCCTAAAAGATTGATAATTCATGAGGTTTTGGTGATGGTCTCTACCGAATCGCTTTCAAACAAGAGATAAAATGAATAATAATCCTTTCCATGAGTTGCTTTGAAGAGGGTTTGATGGATTTTAGACTGAAGAGAGTAATTTAATCAATGAGTAGAGCCCATGTAGAAAAGGGGGAACAAGTTTGGGTACAGATATAGGCTTGGGAGACATGATATTCACTTAAGCGATGAACAACCTATATTGTATTACTTCTGTGAGGCCTGGCTCAAGAATTCAGGATTATTCACAGGTGATCCCAGAAGTGGGGTGCTCAAGTACTATGAATGGAATAGGTGGAACACAAGGGTCTCAAATTTGGTAGGTTGGGTGATTTTGGCGCGCATGTGTTATGGTTTTCAAACACTAAAAGGACGTATGTTCTATGATCCACCATCAATTAGTCCACTTTATGTTTTAATGAAGTACCATAAATTTATGATATGACTTAGGTGAGGCTCAAGGGAGACCAAAGTAGAAATTAGGATTTAGTGGAATTCGTCTTGTTAAATAGAGTCCCCAAGGGTCTATTTATATTAAAAAATGGGACCTTGGGCCAAATGAAATTGAGTGTGCAATTAGGTAGCATGAAAAATGGGGGATGCACAAGTAGGATATGCGCTGATACCATTTTTCATTCTAGGGAGACCCAACGATCATGGCATTGAAAATTTTGATTTACATCATGTATTTTTTTCGTCTTTTTTTCTAAGGTATTTCCCAATGTCATTCTTTTTTCTAGTCTCTGTGAGAAAAATGGAGTTTCCACTAAAGACCCCCCCTCAGAATTGGATGCAATAAATATAGAATCCTATAATGAGGAAAATTAATGAAGGATAAAGAATTTGGTATAGGGGCATGCATGTTTTATGCATTTAGAGAAATAAGTCATGCATGATTGTATCACATAGGAATCTAGGGAGCAGGGTGATGTTAATAACTTCAACACATATATATAGTGGCTTCACTTATGAGAAAATCCTCATGACTTCCATAATTTCATATCTCAGCATGCAAGTCTTCGTTCACTCAGAATCATCTATTTCACTATGCTTCTTATTTATGTTTTTAGTTTCATGCTAAAACTGGGGTGCAACACTTACACACCATTTTACACTTTCCCACCAATTTTTATAATTGTACACCGTAATTCCATTACCGTTTTATTAAAATTATTTTTTCAACATAAAAAAATTAACATACTAAAAAGCTAATTTTCTATCCTTTTTCATGTTCAATGTCTCCCAAAATAATTGGAACGTTTGATGAAGTAGCCAGTAATAGTGTTGATGACACGATGAATGTTGTCGGTCATCACTACTTCGACATTTGTTGCACCAATATTCAAAAAATAGAAAAATATGTGAAGTAGTATCATTTAAAAATTACATGAAGAACCTATATGCTTTTGTATAGCTATGGTAATTTTCAATATTTTAATATTTCAGAACTAAAAAACATTGTCCCACATTATTGGATTCAAGAATATAAGAATTTATAATCGACTGATGTTTTTTTTGTTGATCATTTTCTAATGATGGAACATTAGAGAATGCCCAAATCATGCATCATAGACAGTGTGCTCCAAAATATAAATCATACATTCTTGAGCTGTAACAACATTATAATTCATCCAGCTTTAAAAATTCTCAAACGAATCAAAGCAAAGGATGGAAGAAAAGTTTTTATTTCCGCCCACAAGGAGGTGTAAAACCTACATGGATGTGGGTATACTGGGTGTGGAAGACATGTTAATTATTTATTGTTGACTTATAAGGTGATGATATTTACTATTATATCTGGGAGGAATAAACCTATGTGAATTTAAATGATTATTTTTTGTGAAATTATTAATCTAATGGATCCTTGAGCCTAAATACATCCATTTAACACATGGATAGGTTTTCCTCATGATGAGGGATTATTAAAATATTATTAGAGAACCAATACATCGAGACATGTATGATGAGTTTATTTCTCCCATGATGACATTGAATGACTTGAATGAGGCACCATATTTGGTTTTTGAGTTGATGAAAATATTTAACAAACTAACGAACTCAACCAACATGAAGTATCGCTTTAGGAGGGATATATATCCAGATTAATGGATTGAAATATTTTTGATTATTAAGAATGAAAAAGTATCCACCTGCACCCGTAAGACTAGCTATCCAGGGGTAGATAAGATAGGTACCCCGGACAACTTTTGTTCAACATTACAGAATATAAATTTTTAAAAATGGTGATATGACGTCTACCCTAAAATTCATGAAAAAACTCTTTTTCCAGATTTCGTAGCCTTGTGTCTCTTCAATTATTTGTTACCTTTATAAGACTCCACAGGAGGGATGAGGATATGAACCATTTTTTATTATGGCCATGTTTGTTGGGAAAAGAAGGATAGGGTGGGCTACTCTTGTTTTGGCCATAATTCATAAAAGCTTGTGGCACTTTTATAGAGGGAAGCATTTTTTTAGAATAGGAGGACCATTTCAGGTGTTATGGGGGTGGATCACTACTTACATCAGAACGTATCATATAAAATGTTGGGTATATGTTTCTGGATGTCATTTTAGACCATTTGTTCAGTATTTTTTCTAGTAGTTCGCCTTTATCTCTAAAAACATAGAACATCAATGCCAGATTGAGCATGCATAATTAGTTTCATCTCTTTCCTTATGGGAACCCTCCTATGGGGAGATTTATTAACGATGGGATGACCTGGGAAGAGTTAAGGACATATATTATATCTTGCAGAGATGGTGTACAAGACACTATGATTGATGGTGTAATCATATGCGAGTCCAATGCTCCTTATGCATTTGTGTGGCAATTCAAATGTCTTGACAAAATACTATATCCACTTCTGCCAAAGTAATATTAGGGAAAAATATGATGGTTGCTAAAAAAATGTTTTGTGATATTTGTAGAGAAGATCGGGGTAGTATATAATTTTCATTCCACTGATCGAGTAACCATATTAACTATTTGATATGCCGAAAACACGGTGGCATCTTACCGTGAAAGGGTATTAAATAATGTTATACCTCGAGTGGGGTTGAAGAGAAGTATCCAGAGGGAACCCCTTAATTTATAAGGTATCTCATCATCATCAATGAGAGAATAACGTGATTCAGAGGGTGGAGGTGAAGATGCTCCAAAATTCACCGAAGAGACCTCATTTCTAATATATCCCCCATGCCAGAGTTAGGAGAGCCACCTCATCGATCCCAACCATAGCTGTATCAAGGTTATATGGTCACCATCATTCTAAAGAGTGATGAGTACCATTTTCAAATCCCGCACTCATTACTATGGGGGTTGGGATGAAAATAAAATTTAAGGCTGCTTGATCCTATTCGCAATAATATAACATACACTCTAAATATATAAGACCTGAGGTAGTAAAAATATGGAAAATTTTATATTGTGATGCTAAAACCATGTGGATGGATTTCCCTGAAGGGATTCTTATTCCAGAAGGAAGGAATTATTAAAATTCTTCTATAATTAATTTTTAGTACCATCCCAAAGCGGTGAGTAACAACATTAAAGAGAAAGAAATGCAAATATTTTTTCTAAAAACATGTGTTTTTCAAGACAATAATTTTGAGAAGAAATTTGATTTTTTGCTGTTGGATGCTCGTGATGTGTAAAATAATCATTTTCCTATACCATCAATTCTCTGATAATTTTTCTGACAACTCCATTCTTCCCAGAATATGTAGTTTACACTAAGACAGGAGTTTCGAGGAAATCTATGATGTTCGATTTTTAGTGTCATATTTCTATTTAATATTATTAAATTAAACATTAAATTATTCATGGAAGTTCGTTTGTAAATAACATTAAAACTGAATTTTATATTGATATTTTCCATGTTCCACTGTTTCCAGAATGGGGAGTTTTTCCTATGGATGGAATAAACTCATGTTGGGCGTCGGGGCCATCCTAGGTCCCTTTTTCATCATTTCCTTTTCTTTTCATTTCATCATTATATTAGTTCATACTCCTCCTTGCACACATATCCTATGATTATACTTTTCCATGTCATTAGAGTTTATTTAGAGTTTATGAAATAGAGAGGTATAGAATCCAAGAGGGTGCCGATTCGAAGCTCTCGACATGCAAAATCGGCGTACGGTAACCACGAGCCTTGAAATCAACCCATGCTTTCGCGGTTTCTGCCAAAAGGTAGGGTCGTTTATGTTTTTTCCATATATCATATTTAAACAAGTTATTTTCAATCTTTAATGATTTATATTTCTTTATTGCAGCCTCTTAAGTCCGGATCTATTGTTTTGGTGCTGAAAACAGGCGTTTCGGGCGTTTTAAGGGATTTCCTGACGGAAAACCTAGAATACACAACATTTTTTTCAAGTGTACACACTGTGTGTTCTACCAATTTGGTGAAGACAATGTTTTCTTAAGTATATGTCTTGTACTTTGAGTACGTTCCATTTAGTAGTTGGTTGTTTCATTGTCCATGTTAAATAGAACACAGCATAGTGGTTTTTAAAGAGTACACGCTGTGTACAGTAAAGTAATCGTCGTGTAGTGGTTCATGGGCATGTGTTCGAGTGAAAACACACATGGAGTAAATTTTTTCGATCAGTAAAAGCCTTTTTACAGTTAATTACATGATGTGTGCTATTACATAGGCAGACCCCATTGGTCTGGCCATGTATTCTGGTCATATATTACGTCGACTTAGTAATTTGGAAATATCTTGGGCCCTGGAAGTCAGAATTGGGTATGTGAGTAGTCTATTCTGAGTTTTTTTCTTCTTATATTGCATTGGATGAATAAATTTTACATTTATAGGTAATCTAAATAATTTTTAGGGTTTTATATATAAATGGAGAAGTTATTCCTCAAGTTATTGAGTTATTTTCCCACCGAAGAGTGAGAATTGGCGTCAATTATAGGTTGTGTGTTCAGACCAACATAGTTGTGAATATTGAGATGAGATGAGCTATGAGATATCTCTAGTGACATATGATTTAGATCATTATTCCTCTTGTGAGATATTACCTTCTAGCCTATGAATTCGTGAGACCGGATACATCCAAGGATCCCCTGAGGGATACATTTACTTGTGTGCAGACCTAGGGAGTCCCTTCTAGGATATATCTTTTGTTTCCATTTTATTGGACCCATGTCATGTATTGGATATGTTTTTCTCCATTTTAGGATCCTGAGTATGATTCCTCCTCAGTGTTGACTTGAGGGACCCAGTGGGTGCTAGTTTTTTGGCCATCCCTAAGTTGTTACGTAGAGATAGGGTTGAGATTGTGATTAGGTGTCATTTAAAAATTGTGTAAAACTGGTAATCCAATGGACTATGGATGTATTATTGTGTTGGGAGTTCAAAACACCCTCACTAATTTTTTTATATCTGACTTGCTTTGCTAATGCTATAGTAGTTACCAGAGGTGCCTCATGGTTGGTGGTTGTTGAGCCTGACGCGATGCGTCTTCTTATTTTTTGGGATGCCTACTTTTCCTTGTTTTCTTGAGTAGAGGTGGTTTTTTTCTAAATTGGATAATTTACATTGATTGGGATGTGTATTTTCTTGTTTCTTAATATTGACCATTTGGTCTATCTTTACCTGTTAGGCTTCTTTGTTTTCCATGCATAGTATTGTTAGAATGGATTTATTATATCTTACATGCTTGATTTGCTGTAAAATGATAATCCAAGTAGTTCTTGAGGATTACATTGTATGTGCTGCATTACTATGCTCATTTGGCATACACAGGGCTGAGAGAACCTGTTGTAGTAGACTATATGGGGAATTGACCGTGTGAGCTTCTCAGAGAGTCCTTAATCACTTTTGAGTATAGGGGGAATAAACTATGACTACATCCTCAGAGAGTGTGTAGATTAATGTTAAATGATTATAGAGGGAATTGGCCTTGAGTTCTTTTTTAGATAGTCTGTGTCTGCATTAGACTAAAGGGGATATATTGTGAGAGTTGTCTAGTTAGTCTTATACTATGTTGGACCTCAAGGGTATTCACTGTGTGAGATACCTGGAGGTCGTTCATAATTTATTTTATGCTATGTTAGACCAATTGGGTTCAGACCATGAGATATGCTGAGGTGGTCGTGTGTTTGTGATTAATGGATTTTTGTACAAAGGGGTTAGACTTTGAGATATTTCCTAAAGGTTTACATGATTTTATTTAGCTTGATCATGGTTATAATTCCATCCTTGGCCGAAACCGGTACATGTCGATGGGATTATAGACCCAGTGGTTGACTTAATGATTGATGTGTTGAGTGTCAGGATGTCCAGCTCAAGCCCTTGCACAGGATGTCCAGGAGATCGGGCATATGGTACCATGTATCGACCGCTGATGTTTTTCTTGTTATTATTATCACTTAATCATGAATATTCATATTTATGTATATATGTATTGGTATGGGACAATACATGTGTACTTATATAGATATGGACATCCATGATGGCCCTTTCCCTTTTGATACGGATTACATACCCCAGGATTGACTGTGGTGTCACCTTTGGTTTACTTCCTTTGTTTGTGTTCCAGCTAGGCTGAGCAAGTTGTTTTTTCATACACATAGCAGCACAATTTTATTTTTCCTTTCAGGGATCCCTATTGATATTATTACTCACCCCTAAATATGCACCTCGGTGTACGTGTAGAAATTATGTCTTCATTTCATATGGGCATGAGTTTCATGGTGGATAGGTTTGAGGGCCTATGTTGCATGATCAAGCAGAGCTACATGAGTGGTTCTACTTATTAGTCTGATGTAGTTCGACAATGTCAGGAGAATGGGTATGTAAGTTGGATCACAGTTAGTAGTTGAGCCCTATACTTTTACTTTCATCATCCTTTTTACTTGTGATTGTATGGTCAACTCGATGGGTGACCAGTGTTGTTTTGTATTGCATAGATTTTTGGGCATTTAAAGCATTTCACTATTTCATTTTATTTTGTATCAATTTATTATGGCTTCCACACTCTGTTTACTTTACGCTGTTGATTCTAATTAGTTATTTTTGTTTTTTCCTACTATGGTATGGGGGCATTGTCTCACCACTGTCACACCCTAGGCCATCGCTGCTAGTTGGTTGCCTCTGTCATATGGGAAGGAACGCATGAGGCCTTGTGGAAAACCGGCTTGGAGAACCAATTAGTGGCTTCCAGGGAAGGTGATTACAATGTGGTATCAAATTTTTTTTCTTCCTGGTCTTTACTGTTTGGGATAAGGTAGAAAAGATTTTTTGGAATGTGTCATAACCTATGATAGATTTCAGACTGGTGCGTCGAGAAAACTTATTATAGTAAGAAGTTCTAGTTTCCAGTGTTTTGGATTGTTGTTCTGATTGTGCAATGTTACAGTTTTATATGATTATCGCCTTGAGTGACACACATGGTGTGTGGGGTTTTCATTTACAATGGATCTCTGTATCATGTCCATTGGTAATATGTGAAGGATTGATTTTGACTATTGGCCAGTAATGGTAAGAGGCGTCTCATGTATCATACTAGGCATGTAAGATTCACATCATTCAGACATGCTGGTGTGTGTTTTTACTGATGACTTAGACCATTCGGTCTACATACACATACATTTTACTATGATGGCATGTTATATGGATTTATGTTGAGGTGTTTTTGTTGGGACCGATGACTTAGTCCTTGTGAACAGGTGGTGTAGTGATTCCAGTTGGTCCATGAGGCATGTGATTCCATTTTTTGAACCCCTTATTGGTTTTTTTATTTCTATGGTTATATAGTTTAATCAATGAGTATGATGTCGATAGATACAAAGGAATTTCTTGCGAATTGGTCTTTTTGTGGTATTTCTATATATGGATAGCTGATGAGTGTTAGTTCAGTTTTTATTCTTTTTGGGTTGTGAGCTCTAGGGATTAGTTCCATCAGAGGATGCTTGGAGAGGTTTGGGTGTCCTGTAGATTGTGTTTTGGTTTTGACCTTTTTTGGTCATTGTGATATTTACCATATTTGAGAGGTTTTAGATCTTTTGGGATTTGTGGTTAGACATTGTGACCCAGTTGTTAGACTTTTTGAAGGGCTGGGTGGGAGACATTGAGACCCTTCGTTTTGGCTCGAACCCTTGTAGGTCGATGTATGTTCTGTTCTCGGAATCCTGTGTGGGAATTGATGGCCTATCTTTTGTAATGCTTTTTTGTGCTTGATTTTCATGACTGGTTTCAATGTGATGGACTATTTGGGTGCGTAGCTTGGTCGACCAGTGTTTCTGATGTTGATGTTCCAAGTGGCATATTTGGAATCTTAATCGGTGAGTGGTCGGGTGCAAGCAGACAGATGTTTCAAGAATTTTTGTTGAGTCATATCCTAGATGTTGTGTGGGAATATCCTTATGTTTTAGAGGTGAAATTATGAAATGTCATATTTCCAAGAAATGGTTGACCCATGATTGAATCATGGTTTGGTTTTGGTAGGATATTAGAATTTCTTGGAGGGAGCTTGACATGCGTTCGGTGAAATCATAGTTTACTTTTATAAGAGGTGATCATGAGCTATCATGATTCGTCATTAGTATGTTGAGAGAGATTCAAGCCTACCTCAAACTCCTTTATCATTCTTAATGTTCATCCTTGTTGAGGATGGAAACTGTTCTGTTTGTGCTCTCGGAATGGTGTAAGGAAATCCTTATGGTGTGTAGTGAACTATTGTCCCTTGGATGGTGGTTTTCCTTGGTTAGGTTAAACATCGGTTTTTTCAGAAGCTTTTGAGGTCAATGTTTTGTTTTAAGATGAAGGAAATGGTATTTAAATGGTGGTAAGTACCAGTTTGGTTGTATTTGAATATTTTCTATGTAGAAGGTGGTTGATAATGCTATTAGGCTAGTTGTTGGATGGTCCAGATAGCATGGTTGTGTAGATGCTTGGGTTGGGATCATGTCTGATGGTCCTTTAACTGGGACTATCAGGGACGTAAAGGTTTATGGTGGGGATTTTTTTAGTACCCGTGTTTTTCCGGACAATCGTTTTGAGTAGAAATTCGAATTTTTCTGTTGGAGCTCATGTGAGGTAAAATGGTCATTTTTCCCTAACATCTGATCTTGGATAATTTCGCTATCAACTCCATTGGTAATGAAATAGGGAGTTTACCATAGGACAGGTGTTTATAGGAAATCTGAGCTATCTGAATTTAAGCAGAATATTTAATATTTAATATTATTAAATTAAACATTAAATTATTCATGAAGGTTCGTTTTTCAATTACATTTAAATGGAATGTCGGATTGGGATTATTTCTACTCTGTTGAGTTCGGAATTGAGAATTTATCCTATGGAAATCATAAACTCATGTCAGGCGTCGGGGCCAGCTTGTGCCCCTTTTTCTTCTTTTCCTTTTCTTTTCCATTCGTCCTTCTCTTCTTTATTCCTCCTCCTTGTGCATGTATCATATGATTCTCCTTTTCCGTCTCATTTGGAGAGATTTGGAGTTTGAGAAATAGTGGGAGTTTGAAGCCAAAAGGGGTAAAGATTCAAATCCCCCGATGCAGTAAGTCGACGTGCGACAACCATTAGCTGTGAAATCAACCGATGCTTCGGCAGATTCCGCAAAAGGTACGTCCAATTATTTTATTCCATATATCATATTTATACATGTTGTTTTAAGTCTTTAAAGATTTATATTGCTATTTTTGTGGACAATTAAGTCTGATTCTATTGTTTCAAGGGTGAAAAAATGTGTTTCAAGAATTTTGATGGATTTCTCGTCGGAAAACCCTGAATACACAGCTTGTGTTCTAGGTGTATAGTCCATGTGTTCTTCCCGTTTGGGGGAAGAAAGAGTTTTCTTATGTACAAACTGTCTACTTTGAGTACACTCTGTGTATTGGTTGGTATTTTGATTGGCTGTGTTAAATAGAACACAGAATTGTGGTTTTTAAGGAGTACACGACATGTACATTAAAGTACACAACGTGTTGTGCTACATGGGCATGTGTTTGGGTGATAATGCACATGGAGTAACATTTTTTGAATAGTAAATGGCATATATAGTGATTTATTTGCAATGTAATATTACATAGGCATACACCATGGGTTTGGCCCTGTGTTCTGGCCATGTACTACTTCGACTTACTAATTTGGGGATATCGGGTGCTCTGGAAGTCAGAATTGTTGGTGTGAGTACTAAAGTTTGAGCGTTTGTTAATATAGATCTCAATGGTGGAATCTGTTTTACATTTAGAGGGAATATAGATGATTTTTTTTGGGTTTATATATAAATTTATAGGTTCTTCCTCCAGTTATTGAGATCTTTTGTAACATGAGAGTGAGACTTGGTAAGGATGATAGGTTGGGTGTTCTTACAAACAAAATTAAGACTACTAAAATGAGTTAAGCTATGAAATATATTCAATGACATATGATTTAGATCATTCCTCATCTTATGAGAGTGGATACATCTAAGGATCTCCTGAGGGATGCCTTTACATGTGTCCTGTCCTTGGGAGTCCCTTCTTGGAACTATTTTTTTCCTTCTATAGGACCCATATTATGTAATTTATATGGTCTTCATCATTTTAGGATCATGAGTATAATGCCTCCTCAGTATTGACTTAAGGGACCCAGTGGGTGCTGATTGTTTGGCTAAGCCCAAATTGGAACGTCGTGTTTGGGTAGAGATGCTGATCATGTGTCATCTTAAACTCTTACCTAACTAGTAATCCCATGGGCATTGGATGTATTGTTTGAATGGGTGTTCCAGCCACCCTCACTCATTTGTTTATATCTAATTATGTTTTCTCATAATGTATTTGTTACCAGAGGTGCCTCCCGATTGGATGGTTGTTGAGCCTGACACAAGAAATCTTCTTGTTTGTTGGGATGCCTACTTAGCCTTGCGTTCCTAAGTATAAGATGTTTGTTTGTAAAGAAGATAATTTACTTTGTTGTGGTTGTGTTTTCCTATATTGATTCATATTGAACATTTGGTCTTGATTTTCCTGTTAGGATGCTTTGTTTTCTAGGCCTTGTATTTTTAGGACGGAGTTATTGTATGTAACATGTTTGATATATTGTAGACAGTTTAGAAAAGTAGTTCTTGAGATTTACTTTGGTCAGGTGGCATATCTATGGTCGTTTGACTTACACAAGGTCGTGAGAGCTAGGTGTAGAAAAGTATAAGGGGAATTGATTGTGTGAGCTTCTTCAGAGAGTCATAAATCAATTTTTACTATAGGGGGAATTGACAGTGACTGCTTCCTCATAGTGTCTATAGTTTAACATTAAAATAATATAGAGGGAATTGACAATGAGTTCTTACTCAGAGTGTATTTGTCGACATGGGACCGAAGGGGTTAGGCTGTAGAGACCCGTATCCTGACGTACATGGACATTACATTACATTTGCGGAATACTTAGTACATAACAAAAATACAAACACACAAGGATCGTAATAGTTTAGTGTCTTTGGAAACTCGGAACGTAATCTTCTAATCGTGGTGAAATATCTTCAACATCTCCCATAAAGATCTTCTTTTTTTTTAATACCTAAAACCTTTCTTTATCTCCTGGGGAAAAGAAAACATAAAAGGGTGAGCTCAAATGCTCAGTAAGGGTAAACAAAAGAAATATCAATCATATCATATAAGAACATAGCTTTTGAAATCTTAACCTGCAAAAGAGCTCATAATATCATAACATGGGATAAATCATAGAAGTGAAATGTAATCCCAATAATCATAACATAAAACATGAAACTTTGTGGCATACACACATAATCATAGAAAATCATTTCTTGTTAGTCAAGACTCATTGCCAAGACTATCTTAGTGGACAAAGTCCCTTTCTGAATCGAGTAACCCTCGTTTCAGTCCTGTTTCACTGAACCGGTATAACCTACTATTTCAGCCATGTCTATCTCATGAGATATAAAATCTTTACCCAATGAATTGGAGGGAGATATAGGTCCCACCCATCTCATAATGATACCATTCTTATGTGTGCCACAAAATCATAAATCATACATCATTGCATAACCCATGTAATAAAAATGGGAATCTTAAACATCATGCCATCATAATCCATAAACAAGTGATATCATTCAATCATAAGAATATTGAAACCATTTAAATCATAGAGACATTTTACTTGAAACATACATATCAAATAATGTCATCTTAGATGGAAAATAGTTTTGAGAAAAACACTCGAAATGAATTCTTGAGGAAAATATCCTTTCTTCTTTAAAATCATTTTCTTTTCACAAAATTCCATGCAATTTTAAAAGATAAGGGTTTTGTTGAAAATAATCATGAAATCTTGTAGAGGAAGCTTCTTTAAAATGAGGTTTTATGAAACCGTAAAAATCCTTTCACGCCGTATAAGTTAAAAATAACATTATCCTCTTACTTTTTTCGGAAAAGTCAAAAAGTACCTTATATGGTAACCAAAGGAAAGATTCCATTCATACAATGTGGTAAAAAGTCAATAAAGGGTAAAAATGACTTTAAACATTCATGGAAGAATGGTAAACATTTTATAAAAACATTTTTAGAAAACATGGTCATGGATGCTAAACGTAACCCCAGTAAATACTTAAGTATAAGCAATCTCGGATAAAAATGAGATTGAAAATTTATCCCTTACCTTAGGTCCGACTTGCTTTGTACGTGTCCGAACCTCCTCTTCTTTGAAGCGCCTCTTTGAGACCTCCTCTTAGGGCACTAAAATTGGTCTTTGAGGAAGACCAGAACCTCTATAATGTTGCTAGGGAAGTGGAGAGGTGAAAATGGCAGGGGTTGGCCGAGCTTGAATGCTCAAATTGGTGTGAGGAGGAAGGGGGAGGAGGTGCCCTTTTATAAGGGAGGAGAGGGGCACCTTAGGAATTCTTAAAAATATTAATTTATAATAAATATAACTCCACTTAAAAACCTCCAAAAATGACTCATATTCAAAGATTAGATGAGATAGGGTTGTAATCTCATCAACCAATCAAATTTAGACATGTTTAGATCTTATTTTAAACCTTATCAATTAGATTTAACTCTAAGTTAAATAATTTAACTTTTACCGTGTCTTTTTGTTTTCTTTCACTATATGGTTAATACACTTACTATAACATGCCAAACGAACCCCAAATTGTTTATTATTAATATATATATCCTTATCTAAGTCATTTGGCCGAACCTTAGATTTTTAGGAATAAAATAACAATTAATAATATAATATTTGATTTAAAAACTATTTTGTGTCAATTTTGACACTATTTGATATATGATTTTTGTGAAAGTCATAACAGAATTACATGTTCGAACCATGTTGATTAAATCAACATTAATATAACATAGTAACCTAGAAAATTAGTGGAATTCATAAAAAATCTCAAATTACATTTATTTTGGTGTTTATAACATCAATTATGTCAATATTTCATTAATAAGATAATTACTACATCATCGTTGTGTCATAAATAAATTAAATTATTTAATGTCTAAAAATTATAAATAAAATACCATTATGTAGGAAATCTTTTTAGCTTTCTAATGAATATTTATAGTAGAATTTATCTTATGTATAACCCCATATTAAAAATGATTTACTTATTAAACATTGATTTTAACTATTTTAACCCTTCTTTAAATAAATTAATAATAAATGTCCTAATCTAATCCAAGTGGGCCTAAATGGTCATATTTTATTCCTAAGTTTGTTTTTGGTCGAATTACACTTGTCCAATAGAATTAGGACATGTGTTAGGGTAATATTAATATCATATTTACCATTAGTTACCCTATTTACTATTAACCGCGGTAAAAAAAAGTAAAAAGTTACTATTCACCAAAAAATTATTTTCATCTCATTGAACCACATTTTAGTCCTTGATATTAACCATGTCTCTCGGATTTTCGAAATTCCATTCACAGAAGCGGTAAAATTAAGTTTTATGCAAAATTCAGTTTTTTAACCTACCACTTAGTAGTTTCACTATTCATCAAAAATTGATGTTTTTCAGAACAATGCCAAAATTTCATCCCAAGCTATATTTCATATTCCGAATTCAAAAATGAAGTCTATTTTACCAAATTCATAACATAAAAGTTGCATTAATTAATTTTATAATTAAATCCCGCTGTTAAAACAAATAGCGTGTTTTTAAGAAACAATATCTATCAAAAGATTGACACTTGTTTATGTCTAGTTTAAATGTGAAATTACATCCAATGACCAACATTGTATTAAATTGTAAAAATATATTCTAAATATACTTTAAAACCACTCAAATTAATGATTTATCACTATTAATTATTTCGATTAAAAAAGTTGTTTTTAATTATAATTTAGTAATTTTCAATATTCATCATAATATGAAAGTTATCCGAAAAGTACCAAAATTTCACCTTAGGCTAAATTCGATACTCCGAATCCAAAAATGAAGTTCATTTTGAGAGCTAAAATTTCTAAAATTAAAAAAAAAATGGTTATTACTATTCATAACGGCTAGTTTTAATAATATTTTAATAGCATATCATTGTTTCGTGAAACTCAGTATTACGTACTACACACGCTATCGAGGAAGGTTGCGATTGCGTGTAATGCAAGGCAAGTCAAGGATGCGTGTTGTGCAATCTCCTTTTGGTGTAGCGTACAACACAAGACATTAGTGAAAGAATATTTTTCATAAAATCTCGGGCTGTTACATTCTACCCCCCTTAAAATGAATTTCGCCCTCGAAATTCGTCGGGGTTATAAATGGTTTACTATTAGAAAGTTTCTTTAACAGAAACCCACATCGTAAAAAAGATTACCAAAACTTGAATTTAAAAACTAAAGTATGTAATGTAACGATTACCCAAATAAACTAATCACTGGGTTTCCACATAGGTGAAAATATGGATATGGAAGAGAAATCTAACCATCATGTTCTGATGGAGAGTGGTAGAGAACATGGCTATGGAAAAGCCAGTAATCACAAATCCATAAATTCGTGACGATCTAAGGTACCATCTGATTCATCAGGTATAAGAGAACTAGGTAAACATTTTTGGTTTCCAAGATCATTTCCCTAAAGTTAATGAATTTGAATTAGAATAAATACTTACTTTATTTTGGTACAATCTCACTATTGTTCGTGCCTTTAACAATTTCCACTTCATCTCTTAAATAAATGAAGTTGAATTTGTTATTCATGAAGTGTTAGCAGATCATGTGATAGAATGACTGTTCATTCCATCTGTCTCAAACAAAAGGTTAGCAAAAATTATATACATAAGTCGATCTATAGTGAGATTAATCACATATGGTTCCTAAAATGGACTTATACTTCATATATCATACTGCTTAATATAATAAAACTAGTTTCTACTAAACATGGACTTAATGTAGGCCAGTGGTAGGCGATAAAGGCCAGTTGCACTTCGGTTGTGGGTTCGATTCCTACAGCCTTGTCCGAAGCGATGGGTTGTCGCCCGTCCTGCAGGTTGTCCTTTTTCTAAAACAACATTACTATAACATCCCATCAATAATATCGAAAAAAAAACTTCTATCCTTAAACAATACTCACTTATGTCCAACATAATCCATTCCAATCTTTAGGCTTATCCATAATACTGCAGTCCACTCTCATAACATAGTGAAAACGATTACCAGAGATTTAATACCATCGTTGATCCCCATATATCATAAGATATATTTTGTTGGTCACATTCCAAACATTCAAAGTCCTTAATCATGTATTCTCTTGAATACCTTAGTGAAAACATGAATGCAGTTAAAAGTTAACACTTTCCACCTACAAATATCCTCAAAATTCTATATACTCAAACCATGATATCACTTAGTCCTTATATCAATCATGAGCTCATGAATACTGTCAAACATTTCATTTGCTCTTTATCCCTTCATTATGCGCATATCATCTACATTCCAAAAATATCTGAATAACCTTTCATGGATACTTGTACCATTAATAATACACTTTCAAAACTCAAGGAAGGACAACAGTGTAACAATCCTTAGATGTCTCTTTATTCCATAGTACCATGAGATTAATTATACAACATTACACATGATAAACATGTCATCATTCCACTACATTCTTAAACCATTGACCGAGCTTCAACAATTCCTTCATCTCACATATCATTTGTAGTCTCTTCATCATCATCAACATAAATACTTCCTATAAGACCATACTGATTATCTTCATGAGACTTTCCCTTAGGGCATTGGTTTGCATAATGCCCGTACATTCCACATTTAAAACATTTAACCATTGTTGATGTCGTAGCAATACCATTATCCTCATCCATGGTGTTAACTGAACCTTTTCCTTTGCACTTACTTGCTTTGTGTCCTTCTTTTCCACACCCAAAGCATCTTCCAGTTCCTTTGAAACATTCTCCTTGATGCCTCTTCCCACATGATATACATAGGGGAAATTGAACTTTCTTTCCTCTATGATCATCATGAAACTCCATCTTTCTCTTATTAGCCGAGTCAGGAAACTTACCAAATTTTACTTTATTGATCATATTATGAGATTGCTGATTCGGCATAATAATGATTTTTGGACTTCCAAATCCCATTTCATTTGGTTGCTCATGAAAAATATCATTCCATTGTCCAGCATATCCTCCATTATCGTGAATCACCTTGTTTCCAGCCATTTTCTAAAACCCAAAAAGAATAGTGTGAGAGGAAAAAATCATGCTAGGGAAAACAACATAATAAAGGGGGAGTACCTTCAATATCTAACATTTTAGGTTAAATTCTAAGATCGTTACCGTAGTTCTAGGAATATATCCTATACGTATACTTATCCTTAGGGACATCCCTAGACATACCTTAGAAATATCTCTAGGGATCTCACTAACGTTTTCGCGTCCTAGTTTCCAAAGGTTGACTAAACCTTTCCTCTGATACCAACTGTAGAGACCCGTATCCTGACGTACATGGACATTACATTACATTTGCGGAATACTTAGTACATAACAAAAATACAAACACACAAGGATCGTAATAGTTTAGTGTCTTTGAAAACTCGGAACGTAATCTTCTAATCGTGGTGAAAGATCTTCAACATCTCCCATAAAGATCTTCTTTTTTTTAATACCTAAAACCTTTCTTTATCTCCTGGGGAAAAGAAAACATTAAAGGGTGAGCTAAAATGCTCAGTAAGGGTAAAAAAAAGAAATATCAATCATATCATATAAGAACATAGCTTTTGGAAATCTTAACCTGCAAAAGAGCTCATAATATCATAACATGGGATAAATCATAGAAATGAAATGTAATCCCAATAATCATAACTTAAAACATGAAACTTTGTGGCATACAAACATAATCATAGAAAATCATTTCTTGTTAGTCAAGAATCATTGCCAAGACTATCTTAGTGGACAAAGTCCCTTTCTGAATCGAGTAACCCTCGTTTCAGTCCTGTTTCACTGAACCGGTATAACCTACCATTTCAGCCATGTCTATCTCATGAGATATAAAATCTTTACCCAATGAATTGGAGGGAGATATAGGTCCCACCCATCTCATAATGATACCATTCTTATGTGTGCCACAAAATCATAAATCATACATCATTGCATAACCCATGTAATAAAAATGGGAATCTTAAACATCATGCCATCATAATCCATAAACAATTAATATCATTCAATCATAAGAATATTGAAACCATTTAAATCATAGAGACATTTTACTTGAAACATACATATCAAATAATGTCATCTTAGATGGAAAATAGTTTTGAGAAAAACACTCGAAATGAATTCTTGAGGAAAATATCCTTTCTTCTTTAAAATCATTTTCTTTTCACAAAATTCCATGCAATTTTAAAAGATAAGGGTTTTTTTGAAAATAATCATGAAATCTTGTAGAGGAAGCTTCTTTAAAATGAGGTGTTATGAAACCGTAAAAATCATTTCACGCCGTATAAGTTAAAAATAACATTCTCCTCGTACTTTTTTCGGAAAAGTCAAAAAGTACCTTATATGGTAACCAAAGGAAAGATTCCATTCATATAATGTGGTAAAAAGTCAATAAAGGGTAAAAATGACTTTAAACATTCATGGAAGAATGGTAAACATTTTATAAAAACATTTTTAGAAAACATGGTCATGGATGTTAAACGTAACCCTAGTAAATACTTAAGTATAAGCAATCTCGGATAAAAATGAGATTGAAAATTTATCCCTTACCTTAGGTCCGACTTGCTTTGTACGTGTCTGAACCTCCTCTTCTTTGAAGCGCCTCTTTGAGACCTCCTCTTAGGGCACTAAAATTGGTCTTTGAGGAAGACCAGAACCTCTATAATGTTGCTAGGTAAGTGGAGAGGTGAAAATGGCAGGGGTTGGCCGAGCTTGAATGCTCAAATTGGTGTGAGGAGGAAGGGGGAGGAGGTTCCCTTTTATAAGGGATGAGAGGGGACCTTAGGAATTCTTAAAAATATTAATTTATAATAAATATAACTCCACTTAAAAACCTCCAAAAATGACTCATATTCGAATATTAGATGAGATAGGGTTGTAATCTCATCAACCAATCAAATTTAGACATGTTTAAATCTTATTTTAAACCTTATCAATTAGATTTAACTCTAAGTTAAATAATTTAACTTTTACCGTGTCTTTTTGTTTTCTTTCACTATATGTTTAATACACTTACTATAACATGCCAAACGAACCCCAAATTGTTTATTATTAATATATATATCCTTATCTAAGTCATTTGGCCGAACCTTAGATTTTTAGGAATAAAATAACAATTAATAATATAATATTTGATTTAAAAACTATTTTGTGTCAATTTTGACACTATTTGATATATGATTTTTGTGAAAGTCATAACAGAATTAAATGTTCGAACCAAGTTGATTAAATCAACGTTAATATATCATAGTAACCTAGAAAATTAGTGTAATTCATAAAAAATCTCAAATTACATTTATTTTGGTGTTTATAAAATCAATTATGTCAATATTTCATTAATAAGATAATTACTACATCATCGTTGTGTCATAAATAAATTAAATTATTTAATGTCTAAAAATTATAAATAAAATACCATTTTGTAGGAAATCTTTTTAGCTTTCTAATGAATATTTATAGTAGAATTTATCTTATGTATAACCCCATATTAAAAATGATTTACTTATTAAACATTGATTTTAACTATTTTAACCCTTCTTTAAATAAATTAATAATAAATGTCCTAATCTAATCCAAGTGGGCCTAAATGGTCATATTTTATTCCTAAGTTTGTTTTTGGTCGAATTACACTTGTCCAATAGAATTAGGACATGTTTTAGGGTAATATTAATATCATATTTACCCTTAGTTACCCTATTTACTATTAACCGCGGGAAAAAAAAAGTAAAAAGTTACTATTCACCAAAAAATTATTTTCATCTCATTGAACCACATTTTAGTCCTTGATATTAACCGTGTCTCTCGGATTTTCGAAATTCCATTCACAGAAGCGGTAAAATTAAGTTTTATGCAAAATTCAGTTTTTTAACCTACAACTTAGTAGTTTCACTATTCATCAAAAATTGATGTTTTTCAGAACAATGCCAAAATTTCATCCTAAGCTATATTTCATATTCCGAATTCAAAAATGAAGTCTATTTTACCAAATTCATAACATAAAAGTTGCATTAATTAATTTTATAATTAAATCCCGCTGTTAAAACAAATAGCGTGTTTTTAAGAAACAATATCTATCAAAAGATTGACACTTGTTTATGTCTAGTTTAAATGTGAAATTACATCCAATGACCAAAATTGTATTAAATTGTAAAAATATATTCTAAATATACTTTAAAACCACTCAAATTAATGATTTATCACTATTAATTATTTCGATTAAAAAAGTTGTTTTTAATTATAATTTAGTAATTTTCAATATTCATCAGAATATGAAAGTTATCCGAAAAGTTCCAAAATTTCACCTAAGGCTAAATTCGATACTCCGAATCCAAAAATGAAGTTCATTTTGAGAGCTAAAATTTCTAAAATAAAAAAAAATGGTTATTACTATTCATAACGGCTAGTTTTAATAATATTTTAATAGCATATCATTGTTTCGTGAAACTCAGTATTACGTACTACACACGCTATCGAGGAAGGTTGCGATTGCGTGTAATGCAAGGCAAGTCAAGGATGCGTGTTGTGCAATCTCCTTTTGGTGTAGCGTACAACACAAGACATTAGTGAAAGAATATTTTTCATAAAATCTCGGGCTGTTACATAGGCAATGAGAGCTGCCTTGGTGGTTGTGTGCTCTGTTCGTCCTAGGGGGTGCTGACTGTGAGAGATACCCAGAGGACATTCATAATTTATTTCAGGCTATGTTAGAACCATTGGGTTTAGGCCATGAGAGATGCCCAAGTGGTTGTGTGTTTTTGACTAATTGCTTGTTTAACAACGGTGTTATACTATGAGAGATTTCCTAGTAGATTACTTGATTTTCTTTAGCTTCCTAAAAGATATAATTCTGGCGTAGGCCAAAATAGGTACACGTAAATGGGATTACGGACCCATAGATTGACTTAATGACACATGGATTGAGTTGAACAACGTCCACCTCAATGCCCTTCCTCATGATGTCTAGGAGTTCGGGCTTATAGTCCCAAGGATCAACTGCTGATGTTTTTCTTGTTATTTGAATCACTTAATCAGGAATAATCATATTTACGTATATATGTATTTGTATGGGACTTTTCATGTGTACATATATAGATATGAACATCTATTATGGCCCTTTCCTAGTTGACAGGGAATACATCCCTTTGGATTGACTATGGTTTCACATTTGGTTTACTTCAATATGGTGTGATCTATCTAGTCTAGGCACATTGTTGTTCCATACACTTAGCAGCATAGTTTTAGGTTTCTTCTCGGGGTGTCTTACTATGATTATTTCTCACCCCAGCACGTGCACCTTGGTTTATGTGTAGACCTTATGTTTTCTTTATAGGTGGAGCATGAGTTGCCTGGTAGATAGGGCTGAGGCCCAGTGTTTCATGATCATGTGGAGATAATCGAGTGGTTCTATTGATCGGGATGATGTAGTTCAATAGTGTCAGGTGATTGGGTACATGGGTGGGCTCAGAGTTAGTAGATGAGCCATGTACATTTACTTTAATCATCTTTTTTACTTGTATTTATATGGTCAGTTCGGTGGGTGACCAGTGTTGTATTTTATTGCATAACTGTTTTTAATTTTACAAAATTTCACTATTTCATCTTATTCTTTTTCAATTGTTTATTTATTCCACACTATTCTTACTTTCTTATGTGTATGATACTTAGATATTTCTGATGTTTCATACTCTGGTGTGAGGGCATAGTCTCCCCACTATCACATCCTAGGCCCTCATTTCTAGTCGGCAGCCTCTGGCGTACAGGGAGGCATGCTTGAGGCCATATTAAAAACTGGCATGGAGCACCATTTAGTGGCTTCCAGGTTGTGTCATTACAAATTGGTATCAGATGAGTTTTCCTTCATGGTTTTTTCGATTTGGGATATGGAAGACAAGAGTTTTTGAAATGTGTCAGAACCTATGATGGATATCAGACAAGTGTGTCGAGAACACATGTTCTGGTAAGAAGTCCTAGGTTACAGGGTTTTGGATTTCTACTCTGATTTAGTGATGTTACAGTTGTATATGATTTTCTCCACGAGTGACACACATGTTTTGTGGTGTTATGATTTATTATGTATCTCTTGCTCCTGGCCATTGGTAGTATACCAAGTATTGATTTTGACTCTAGGCCGGCAAAGGTAAGAGGCATCTCATGCATCATACTAGGAACATAGGTTTTTTATTATATAGACCAGCTAGTGTGTGTTTTTATTGATGACTGAGACCTTTTGGTCTACATCCACATAATTTTTACTCTAATGGTAGGTTACATGGATCTATGTTGAGGTGTTTTTGTTGAGTATGTTGACTCAGTCCACATGCATAGGTGGTGCAGTAACCCCAATTAGTCTATGAGTAACATGATTCCTTTTTTGTTTAACCACTTATTGGGTGTTTTTTCACAGGTATATCCTCCAATGGCCCGAAGGCCATTATTGTTTTATTGATATTGATAATCCACCTTTCACGGGGTGTGGTGGAACCCTTACAAGGATTGTAAGCGTAAGTATTACATAGCCTGTATCCATTAAGAAGAATTCATTGCATATAGGATTCTAGAATTACATACATCCCAGACTAACCACTTGGTTCTTCTCCTCCCCAGCATCATCATCATGAAATCAGCTCAACACCTTCCCATAACTGTTCGGCTAGGATTTCCTGTGAATGCATAGGCTTGTCCCGATGGTAGGTTCCATACACTGTCATTCTTGCAATCTGTTTAACTTCTGCTGTGGTGAAAGCTCCGTGATCCTCCCCCTTCTGAATCTTGATCCTTGTAGGTATTGTGGTTTCCATCTGCACTTAATGTGTCCTGAAGTCCTTGAGGTGGCCCGAAGGCCTTACTGACCCGATTGCCTTGGTGACCCAAAGGCCTTAAAGGACTCGGGGGTACAAATCGGTGGCCCGAAGGCCCAAACAGAGGAATATTCTTAGCTGCTAATGTTCCAAAAACTGTCTCCTATAGTACCTACTACAGTACTGCTATAGTTCTGCATAGTTCCTGCTACCGTACCTATTACAATACTTCTATAGTACTGCTACAGTACCAGAAATTAGCCTTTGTATACACATACATGTTGAGTGTTAAATCAGTTTCTCTTCTTATTGGGATGTGAACTCCAGGGTGTAGTTCTTTATTATGATGATCAGAGAGGATCAGGACCCTAGTAGTTTGTGTTTTGGATTTGACCTTCTTTGGTTGTTGAGATCTTTACCGTCTTCTGAGAGGTTTTGTATCTTTTCGGCTGGGTAGTTAGACCATATGACCAAGTTTTGAGGATTTTTCTGCAGGTTTGGGGGGAGACCTAGAGACCCTTGGTCTTGAATTGATCCCATGTGGGCTGATCTATGTTATTTTATAAGGAAACCTCTGTGAGAATGGTTGGCCTATGTTTTCCAATTCCTTTTGGATGTTCTTGTTTTTCGCGTCTTGCTTCGATAGGCAGGACTATTTGGGTGCCTGGTCTGGTCGACCAATGATTTTTATCTTTCTTTTGCTGGTGGAATTATTTGAATCTAACTTGTTGAGTGGGCAAGTGTGTGCTGAGGACCGATGTTTCAATACATTTTATGGACTCAGATCCCATATATTGTGTTGGAATGAACTTATTCTTTAGTGGAGAAATTGTGAAATGCCATATTACCATTAAATGGTTGACCCATGCTTGAATCTTAGACATGTTTTGGTATGATGATATGGTTTTTTTGTGGGATATGGACATACATTCAGTGAAATCATAGTCTACTTCTGTAAGAGATGATCAAGTGCTATCTTGATTTGTCTTGAGTATGTTGAGGGATCTTCGACCCTACATCGATATCCATTTTCTATCTTAATGTTCATCACTATGGAGGATGGACCATGTTCTGTTTGTTCCCTCAGAGTGGTGTAAGGAAAGACTTATGGTGGGGACTGAAACACTGGCAGTTTGAGGGTGGTATTCCTTAATGAGGTTAAAATTTGGTGTTTTATAGGAGCTTTTGAGATCAGAGTATTCTTGTAAGATGACGAAAATGGTATTTCTATTATGGGGAGTACCAGATTGGTCATAGTTGAATATCTTATATATAGGAGGTGGTTGTAAACGTTATAAGGCTCGTCATTGGATGGTCCAGATAGCTTGGTTTTGCAGATGCTTGGGTTAGGGGCAAGGCTGCTGGTCCTTTCACTGGGCTTCTCGGGGACGATAAGTTTTATGGTGTGGAGTTTGTAAGAACCCGTGTTTTTCTGAACTATCATTTTGAGACAAAATTTGAGTTTTTGATATTGGATGCTTGTGATGGAAAAAATTATCATTTTACTCCACCATCTAATCTCAAATAATTTTTCTAACAACTCCATTGGTCCCAGAATAGGGAGTTTACCGAAGGATAGAGGTTCGGAGGAAATCTGATTTGTTAGAATATTAGCTGAATATTTAATATATAATATTATTAAATTAAATATTAAAGTATTTGTGTATGTTCATTTGTTAATAACATTTAAATAGAATGTCATATTCAGATTCTCTATGCGTCGTTGAGTCCTTAATGGTTAGTTTCGCCTAGGTAAGGCATAAAATCATGTCGTGCACCGAGGGTGGCCCGAGCCACTTTTTCTTCTTTTTCTTTTCATTTCAATTATTCCTTCTCTTATTTCTTTCTCCTCCTTGTGCATGACTCCTACACTTCACCTTGTCCATTTCATTTGGGGAGATTTTGATTTTTTGAAATAGATAGAGTTAGAAGCCAACATGGGTACCGATTTGAAGCTCTCGATGTGCAAAGTCGGCATGAGAAAATCATGAGCTGTGAAATCAACTTAAGCATCGGCTGTTTCCACCTAGAGGTAGGTCCGTTTATGTTTTTTCCATATATCCTCTTTAAACATGTTATTTTAGGACATTAAATCATTATATTTCTTTTTTGTGGTCTCTTAAGTCCAGAACAATTGTTTTGGGGGTGAAAACATGGATTTCAGGCGTTTTGACGGATTTCCCATCGGAAAACATATAATACATGGTGTGTGTTCTAGGGGTACACATCATGTGTTCTTTCAATTATTATAAGAAACTGTTTTATTATGTTCACACTATGTACTTTGAGTACATGCCCTATATTGGGGGGGCCTTGTGACTGGTTGTTTGAAATAGAACATCGAATAGTGGTTTTTAAGGAGTACACACCTTGTACAGTAAAGTACACGCCATGTAGTTGTACTTGGGCATGTGTTCGGGTGAAAATGAACTCTGAGTAACATTTTTTGAATAGTATCTGCTGTGTACTATTACACAGGAAGACCGCATGTTTTTGGCCATGTGTTCTAGCCATGTACTACATAGACTTAGTAATTTGGTGATATCATGGTCCCTAAAAGGAATAATTAGTCATTTGAGTAGTCAATACTAATCATTTTTTCATGTAGATTACAATGGTAGAATACATTTTTACATTTATAGATCATATAAATGATGTCTGGGAGTTTTCTATATATATTTAAAGCTCATCATCTATTTATTGATTTGTTTTGTCACCAAAGAGTGAAACTTGGCATGAATGGTTTGATGGGTGTTCGAAACAACATAGTAGAGACTTTTGAGATGAGATGAGCCATGAGATATCTCTTGTGATATATGATTTTGATCATTATTCACCTTGTGAAATATTCCCTTTTTTCCTATGAAGTTGCAAGTCCAGATACTTCCTTGGATCCCCTGAGGGATTCCTTCACATGTGTGCTGACCTAGGGAGTCCCTTCATAGATATTTCTTTTTTTTCCTTTGATAAAACCCATGTAATGTAATTCCTATTTTGATATTCATTTGAGGATCCCGAGTATGATTCCACCTTAGTGTTGACTTATGGGACCCAGTGGGTGCCCATTTTTTGACCGACCCTGAGTTGTTATGTCAGGTTAGTGTAGAGGTGGTGATCGAGTGTCATCTTGAACTCATGCCAAACAAGTAATCCCATGGTATTTATAATTATTTTTGGGTTGGGAATTTGGGAAACCCTCACCCATTTTTTATCTTACATAGGTTGCTTCTGTTATAGTAGATACTAGAGGGTCCTCATAGTTTGTGATTGTTGAGCCTGACGAGAGGCATCTTCTTGTATATAGGGATTCCAACTTTGCCTTGGGTTCCTGAGTAGAAGTTGGGTTTTTCAATATGATAATTTATTTTTTTGTGGATGTGTTTTACCATGTTGCTTGATATTGACTATTTGGTCTAGCTTTTTCTGTCAGGATACTTTGTTTTCCCTACCAAGTATTCATAGGATGGAGTGATTGTATCTGACAGTCTTGATATGTTTTAGAATATTTATCCAATAAGGTCTTGTGGTTTACGTTTTCCATGTTGCATCTCTATGCTCGTTTGACTTACACAGGGCCGCGAGAACCTAGTGTAGTAGACTATAAAGAGAATTGATTGAGTGGGATTCCTTATAGATTCATTAATTACTTTTAACTATAGGGGGAATTGAATCTACGTTCTTTCTCAGAGAGTTTGTAGTTTAACATTAAAAGACTATAGAGGGAATTTACCATGAGTCCTTTCTCAGATAGTCTTTATCTGTATGTGACCAAAGGAATTATACTGTGAGATCATCCCATGTGGTCTTATACTATGTTGGCCCCAAATGGTATTGACTCTAAGAGATACCCGGAGGTTGTTTCATTCAATGTCTTAAAGGCCTTCATTTTTTTATTGATTTTTGATATTACACCATTGAAGGGGTGAGGTGGAACCCTTACAAGGCCCCTAGGCGTAAGTATTACATGGAGCATAGGACTTAGATGAATTCATTTTCCAATTGGATTCAAACAATAAATACATCCCATTCTATCTACATGGAATTTATCCTCCCCAGAATATTCATCAGGAAATAATTTTTCCACCATTGCATAGTAGTTTGGATTGGAATTCACATGCATCCCCAAGCTTGACCTGATGGAAGGTGTCATACTCTCTCATTTTTGCAATTGTTTTAGGTTCTGTGGTGGTGAAAGATCATTTCACATCCTCCTTCTAGAGCTTTTTCTTTGATGGTTGTCTAGTTTGCATCTGCATAGAAGGTGGCCCTATGGCCTTAAGGGGGCCTGAAGGGCTTATTGATCTAATGGCCTAGGTGGCCCAAAGTCCTTAAAGGACTAGGTGACCAAATCAGTGGCCTGAAGGTGCAAAAAGGGGAATATTCCCAGCTGCTACAATGACAAATAGTACATGCTACAGTTCTGCGATAGTAATACAGTATTCCCACTACAATACCTACTACAGTACTGCTACAGAACCCCAGAAATAATGTCTCCTCCTGGATTTGGTCTCTGGTCTCCCATATGTAGTTACAGAGTCCTTACCAACTAGTCTAAGGCTCTTGTTCCTCGGAGGTCGTTCAAAATTTATTTGATGCTTTGTTAGACCCATAGGGTTCAAACTATGAGATCTTCTCAGGTGGTCATGTGTTTGTGATTGATGGCATGTTCAACAAAGGGGTTACATTTTGAGATATTTACCTGAGGGTTACATGATTTTATTCAGATTTCTAATATTTATAATTCCAGCGTTGGCTGAATATAGTACATATCAATGGGATTACGGACCTAGAGGTCAACTTTATGATACACTGCATGAGTGGCATGACATACAACACAATTCCATTGCACAAGATGTCCAGGGGATCAAGCTTATGGCCCCAAGAAACAACTACTGATGTTGTTCTTTTTATTTGAATCAATTAATAATGAATATTCATATTTATGTATATATGTATAGGTATAGGGCTATTCTTGTGTACATATATTAATATGGACATCCTTTATGGCCCATTCCCAGTTTACAGAAATTACATTCCCTAGGTTTTACTATGGTTGCACGTTTGGTTTAGTATCTTATGTTGTGTTACAGGTAGGCTAAGCATGTTGTCGTTTCATACAATTAGTAGCAAAACTATATGTTTCTTGTTAGGGTGCCCTAATGATATTATTCATCACCCCTTCACGTACACCTCGGTGGACATGTATACCTTATGTATGATTTTCCTGTTGAGAACAAGATACATGGTGGATATGTTTTAGGCCTAGTGTTCCATGATCGAACAGAGCTACTTGAGTGGTTCTACTGATCAGGATGATGTATTTCAACAGTGTCTAAAGATCAGGTACATGGTTTTTCATAGATTCAGTAGTCGATCCATGTACTTTTTCTTTCCGCATCTTTTGTACTTGTATTTGTATGATCTGCCTAGTGGGTGATTAGTTTTGTATTGTATTGCATAGCTATTTTGGCATTTATAGAATTTCACTATTTCATCTTGTTCTATTTCAGTTGTTTATTGCTTCCACACTCTGTTTACTTTCCTTTGTGTAAGATACATAGTTTTTTCTATTGTTTCTTACTTTTGAATAAGGTAATAGTCTCCCCACTATCACACACTAGGTCCTCGCTGCTAGTCGGTAGCCTCTGGCATATGGGGAGCTGCACTTGAGGCCCTGTGGAAAACTGGCTTGGAGTACCAGTGAGTGGCTTCTGGGTTGAGTCATTATGTATGAAACATATGAATAAATTCCAAAAATTATGAGGGTGAAGGAAATGATAGATCATGGTACCACTGAAGTGATTAGTCCTTCATTATATAAAGAACAACTCAACTTTATTGAGCATGATGATGCATTCTTCTTTGTTTCTCAAATTCTATTCTACTTTGGAATTATAACATTAATCAATGAATTGTTACTCTGGAGAAATATCATTTAATCTTGTAGATGGTTAAAGGATGAATAACTGTAGTTCCCCCCTCTATGGAATTTCACTTGAGGCACTACTCTTGGAGCTACCAAATCACCTTGTGAATATGGAGAAATATTTAGGGGCCAATAGACCAGGGAGGATGAAATAGAGATGGTATTGCAATCTCTAATACCTGTATTTGGAGATGATGATGCAAGCCCTCATAAGAATGTGACCAAAAAAATCATTGATGAAAGAGAGACACGGTTAAGTGATTTCTTTGAAGTGGTAAGTAGTCTTGATAATCACTAATTTTAGTCTTTATTCATGAAAATGTTATTAAACATCATTGAATTACATTATATTCTTATTTTTCTTCTTTGAATGAAAACAATGATAAGCTTTAAGGAACCATGGGGGTGTTTCTGAATAGAAAAAAATTACTGCAAATATGATTATTCTTGAAGAGGCATTGAAGCCAAAGGAACCAACGTCTGCTCCCAACTATGCTCTCTTAACTACTATCATAGGAGAAAAGGATTCTGGTAAATATATAATTCTTTATACGATGTCCAATGTATCATCATTTTACTTCCATCTTGTGGTACTCTAGGTTTATCACAAATATGAGAAAATATGGGAATGACTTATGTTGATCCCAAAACTATTGCTAAAAAATCAATTCTGGGTCAGTAGATTTCAATGGAAGGTTGTGAAGGAAACACGGGGAATGCCCCCACATGTGATAATAACGTGGGAACTAGGATATCATTTGATTAAATGATTAACCTTTTCATATATTATGAATAAGTATTAGAACATGTTAGTATACCAATTAACATTATTTTGGAGTTCCTTTTAAATAATCAACTAAATGTAATTTTTCATAATTCATCCAGTTAATATTCTTATGATTAAATTTATATCTTGTGATAGTTAAACAATGCATTTCCATCTAAGGAAATTTCTACCAATACAATGAATGAATGAAGTATTGATATTAATAACAATACCATCATTGAAATGAAATTGGATCTGATGAATATTGAGATAGAATATCTTCCTATGATTCATTCTGAAGATCCTAATCCAATTGAAAATTGCACTCCCCACCAAGAAAAATGAAACAGAAGTGTTGAAACTATGAATGTTGGGGAGAAGTCTTTTCAAGATACTGAGATATTTTTAGGTATGATATATTGATATTGTGATAGTACTCACTTTTGTTATCCCATGAAACTAATCACAACATTAATTTTTCATTTACCCCACATGGATATCAACTTCAATGGATAGGTTCGGATGTGATGTCACTATATCAGCCAAAACAATAATAAAAGGTGAAGTATCCATTGTTCAAGAAGAAGAATAACATGAAACTTCTTTTGGTGCATTTAACACAAAATACAGTCCTCTTTATGATAGTGATTCTATATCATACATTGAACTAAAAATTCCCCTTTTATTATCACGTAGTGAAGCATTAAATAATATATAGAAGATAATATCTGATATTCCCCATGATAAAATACCTTCAGGAAATCCATGTATATCATTTCTTTTTATCACAATAGGATTTGGTGGTTTTTAATATCATGAAATTCATACATGGAAAAAGTGATTATTTGAATGAGGGATAAATTGAAAAATATTAGGCAAGACCTGATTAAATTAAAACTGTTGATTAACACTAAAGAATTACATGTGACGTCGTCATGAGATGAAGGAAATCATAATGAAATATTGATGGAACTGAAGTAGAATTTCAAAGAGATGACTGTTCAGAAACTAATTCATCAATATAAATTAGATGTCCTTATAGGGGAGATTGACCTGATTTATAGCTCATTAGGAGAAGTCCAAAAGGATGATGTAAAATAAATTGCAGATTTTAGAGATTCCCATCATTATTACAAAGAGTGTGGAGCTGGTCCACTAAACGACCTTCAACAGGAGGCTGATTAGGCCCAATAGAATGTTAACGAAATAAAAAATTATGTAAAACCAATTTGTGATTTTTCTAATATGGAAGAGACTCCAATTTTTTGGATTCTTCCCTATGAAATGTTTTTCAAAAATTAAAATCATTTTGTCTTCAGTCATTTGTGTTTATATTCTCAATTGCATATTTTTACCTATTCTATAGGTCCTAGTAACATAGTTTGATTTTTTCAATGGTTATATGGACAACCCAACAAACTTTGTATCATTTGGCGTTATATTTCCAAATATTACCTAAATCATACAAAATGTACGTTTAGTGAGTTGGGAAATAACTTTTTTTAGAGTTCCCTTTGCAGTTTCTCAATCTGGTGAGTACCATATCTTTTGTTGTTGGTAGTTTAGATTCAAGGGGGATGGAATATAAAAGGATAATGTTTAAGGTCAAATAACTTGGTCCATAATTTTGAAATTAGATCTGAAACCTGACTTAGAGACTATGAATTTCATTAATATTTTAAATATATTTCCTTTGGGGAATGTTGAGCCATGATTTTTATGGTCATCAAATTTAAAACATGTATCAAAATATTGAATGTCTCTTCCATGAATGATGATACAATTATTTAAATAATATGCAATCAGAATTGTGTTATGTAGGGACTACTAGGGAATATTATTAATATCAAAATTGTGGCATCATTTACCAGATATGTTTATTTTATTGGAATATTATGCAGGGAAACCTAAGGGAACCTAATGCAATGTCAAGAAATAGAGCTCATAGAAATGTAACATTTTACTTCTGATAAATAGAGGAAAATAATATTTGGTTGACTGAAGACCAAAGTGGTGGTTTTTTCATGGAAAATAATTTTAATAATTAAAAGTGCTATTTTTATGCCGAAATATATGATTAATATAAAATCCATTTATATAAATATTTTGTGTTTGAGAAATTGTTAAAATTTGTCAGAAAATAGATTTTATGATATCATACTGTGCAGTTTTATGTCATGGTGTGAGGAAATTTTACTGTGCAGTTTTAAGTCATGTAGTGAAGACACTGTACATTTTAGTTTAAGGTCATTCAGTGAGGACATTACGTGAATTTAATTAATGGTCTTTAGCTCTAACCAAATGTATGAGAATCTCTAAATTTATAACAATTTGTTTGGAAATAAACAATAATATTTATGTATGGAAGCAAAATTTAAAAAAATTGATTAAGAAATTTCTAAATTTGACAAATGATATAGAAGATGATCTAAATGCATTAGATGAATTATTTTTCAAGAACAATGTAACCATTATTTGACAAAACAGTAATGGGTGTTGTGTTATGCAAGTCCAAATAGGGAATATGTTGCATAACTACATAGTGGCATATTTTGACTGACATAGTTATTATGTATTAAAACTATGAATGGCCACCTAAGGGCACATGCTGACCTGTTAGGAAAATGAGCTCTCATAATTCTACCATTATATTAATAAGAGATGCAGAAACATTATAGAGGTTTAGATTTGTTGATGCATTATGTTTGGTTTATGGAGAAAGGTACTTCAATATGAGGAGGGTAATTGCAAAAAAAATTCCTATTAATCGGAGGAACAATACTTCTATGAAGGTCAGACCCAAATGTATAGAGTATGATGTTTGTAGTATTAGTTAATATAACTAAGACCAGAAATAGAAAAAATATATGATATGTGGTAATTCGATCCAATGTTAATTCATATTGATTTGAATACATGGAAATTTAGACGTGGAAACCATGGTCTTGAAAACATTCATATTGAATGAAAGAAAATTAAAAAAAATATTAAACACTATTTTAAAATACATATTCTTGTATATTTCCAACAATGATAGAAGGGGACAAAGGCACTATAACAAATAATATAATTACTATCATTTGAAAAACCTGTTTTAGGGACTGTATTATGCAGGTCCAACTCGGGCATATGCTACAGAGACACATAATGGAATATTTTGGCTGACAAGCCCATTATGTAGGAATCATAAGCATGGCCACCGAAGGTCACATACTGCATAGTCAGGTATAAATGTTCTTAGATATTAGAAACTCTATCAATAGAAACTATAAGAATGATTTATAGGATAAAAAAATATTCAAGATTAAAAGGGTGAAAAAGGGACCGGGGAAGTCTCAATCCTCATAAAGTGAGGAAATTAATAATCCCAAAAGGAAATGAGAAACCATATTTATACAGAGATGACTTTTAAAAAATTCCTAATCCCACATGATCTATACTAGGTTTGAGAATCAAGGAGTGGTAAAAGGTTTCTTCTGTAACACAAAAGTCGGCATACTGGAGTAAAAGGAGTACTATAATTATGGGATTGTTGATCCAAGTCATAGGATTCTAGATCACTATGTATCTTATTGAATAAAGAATCAAGTCTAACGTAGTTTTTAGATTTCCATGAATTTTAACATTGTTTGTTATGGTTAATGATGAACTAAAGTGAAAAGAGAGACATATCATAGCTTGACTAAGGGATAAAACCCAAGTGGCACTACGTGTATTATTGGGGGAAAGAATCATGTCATTTTTAGTTCTCTAAACATTCTCTATGTAGGTTTTATTCTTATATATAAGGAAAAAGGAGGGTTTATATCATTGTTGTGCCCCTTATTAGAGATCTGAGAATCTATATTTATCTTTTATAGATGATAATCAAGCCATATGTATTTCTTAAAACCGTCATTTTTATAGCAAATGAGTTTGATCTGGGAGGTAGGGGATTAACACCTATAGAAGAGGAATTAAATTTAAATTAAAAGATGGTAAGAAAAAAAAATGATATATCTAAAAAGAGAAATCTACATAGATCAAGATTCATATACAGTAGTGGAAAATGAAAAAAAAAATTGGGGTTGTGGATGGGCTCCGGATTGGAGAACCAAGAGTGTCTATGTATCTCATATAAATAATAATAGAGCCACATGTATTTCATGAAGCTATGCCACTAAGCATATCTAACATAGACATTGGGAAGGGATAGACTTATATGTCATTATGGATTAGCAATTATGTCAATGATGCATTGTTATGGAAGCTGCTAACATCATGTAGAGAAGACACTAGCCCTACAATTTAATGTTATGTAACAATGACTAATGGTGTCATGTAGTATAACATCATGCGACGAGGACAAAGATGAAACGTATTTTAACATAACGCAACATGGATTTTATGGTTGTTATTTAGTTTAAAAATTTTCAACAAGTAAATTTCACAATTATGTTTTATGTCTTCTAGTAAATACATGTGGGCTGTTCCGTTTTCCGTCATATAGTGAGGATAATGGGGAAATTACAAAATGTATTTCAGGAATAATCTCACATTTTTTAGAGTTGTAACAATCTCTCCATCCATTGAGATTACATAATAAGTTCGATTCGAGTAGACCTTTTCTATAGAATAAGTTCTTTCATACATTGCCTCATGCTTTGGAGGGTTTTCCCCTGATTTCATTAGAGTCCTAAAGACCAAGACCAATTATCCATTTTCAAAATTAACAGAGGTGAAATTTCTTGTTAATGGCTCGTACAATTCTATTGTGATAGACATCTGAACAATGAAAAGTATGAAATATTTTTTAATCTAATCGTTCATGCTCATTAATCAATTTCTGAGACCTCACATCTGTAGACAACAAATCACATAATGTAACTCTAAGTGATGTAATTTCATTTCATTTGGAAAAACGAATTCTATTTTGTATTCTAATGAATAAGGACTTACGTGGGTGGTAGTTTGAGTTGTATTCTAATAATCCCATAAAAGAGGACAATTTTTATCAAGACAATATTTCTAATGTTTTTCCATATTCTTTTATAGTAAATTTGATACGATCTTAATGAAAGCCTCTATCTATCCATTTTCCACAGCAGGATGGCAATATGAATGATTGGATTTGATATCATTCTCCTGATATATCATATTTACCTGAAAGAAATAGAAACTGGTTCCATTGTCCATTAATATAGTTTTATGGACACCAAATCTTGTGATGATGTTAGTTTTGACAAAAGTAAAAATGATTTTGGCTCTTACTTCATTGAGAGGAATTTCCTTAGCCTATCTTGGAAGGAAGTCAATAGAAGTAAAAATATACTTGAACATAATACCCATCTAATGAGGATAAGGTCCTACTACATCAATTCCCCATGTATAAAATGGACAGGAGTATTTAGTTTTGTATAGAAACTCTGGGGATGATGAATGAAGTTTGTAGGCATTTGACTGGGATGAAATTTCATTCTGAAAACTGTGCAATCCTATATCTTTAATGTCCTAGAGTATCCAAGCCGTAAAATATGATCAGAAATCCTATGTCTTGATTGATGAGAACAACAAGAACCTGAATATACTTTTTTAAAGAAGGATTCAGTTTCTTATCCATCAATATATCAGAATATAATTCCATGAAATCCCCATTTGTAGAGGATATTCTTGTGATATAAACTATTATAAGGGGAACTTTTTGCCTCTCATCCTATGTTCTATTATTTTGAAAACCTATCTGGTGGAAGTAATCCATTTTTAGGGTATTCCTGGATGGGTGTTCTCCATTCCATGGTATGACCATATCGATCTAAAATAGGGCCTATTTAATTAATTTTTTCCATTCTGGATTGAAAAAAAGGTGATACAACATGGCGATGAGCTATTCAGATGACTGTATCATCCCATTTGGGATGTTCCAATATTGTCTCTCCATTAGCCAATGCATCATATTTATAATTTTGTGATCACGGGACATAATAAAATGTTAGATCTAAGGAAAATTAATCAATCAACCCTCTAAAGTAATCACTCAAAGGGATTAGCTATTATTTTCTGATAGAATTTTACCCATTTATCTATTTGATTACCAATTATGGATCACCATTCAATTTCAATTGATTCACTTTCACCTGAAATGACAATTCAATGCCCGTGATTGGAGATTTAAATTATTCTTCATTATTGGTACCGCCTTATGATAATAGGAAGGAATTAAGAAATACTGCCTTTTCATGGGAGATATGTACAACTACTAACCCAAATTTGATGAGTTTGGGGTTTTACATTCCCTTCTGGGTTGGACTTCTGGAGGCACCATCAATTTACATCTCCCATGTTTGGGGATTATCTTTAATAGAAAATACCTCTTCATAGGGATGTTTAGTATTCAATGTTAATTTTCCATTAGATGGATGTGTAGTAAGAAATTCGGCAAGATCATGGCCCTTAATTTTCTGTTGAGGTAAAAACCAGAAATCCAACTGTTACAAAATAACATCCCACTATGTCAGACGCCCTATAAGAATAAGATGACTCAGGATAAATTTGAGCTGGTTACTGTGATATGCCAATTAGACCTCATGATGTTGCATGTAATGCCAAAATTTCTAAACTAAAAATATTAATGCTAAGAAAAAAATTTCATTACTTTAATACTGATTTTATTAATCAATCATAGTTTTATTGAGATAGTAAAGACAATTTTCATTCCCAGAATCATTCTATTGGGCTAGGATGGCACCCAGTGATCACATTAAAGCTGTCACATAGAGAATAAGTGTTCATCCTTAAACATATAGAATTAATACTAGTATAATAATGAGATATTTCTTAAGGGTATCAAATTCTTCCTGGTAGTCTCCTATCAATTGATAGGTCACTCCCTCATTCATTAATTTAGTGAAGGGAAAACACTTCCATTAAAAATGGAGATACAATGCCGAATATAGTCCAAGTGTCATTGGAATCCTCTTACTTAATTCATATTTCTATGATGTTACATTCCAATGATTGATGTTGTTTTCTTGGTATCAAATTTGATACCAAGATGGAATACATTGAAGCCCAGGAACTTTTTTTAGGATACACAGAAATCACATTTCTAGGGGTTCATCTTCAAATAGTGTTTACCATGATTATTGAATATTGTCTCCATATTATCCACATGAATTGAACATTATCATGATTTTACAATAAAATTATCAACCAAACATTAAAAAATATCATTAAGAATTGATTGATGATATGGTGAATGGAATGTTGATACATTGAACTGACATTCTTCATGCCAAAGGGAATTACCCAATAGAAAAACACACATTTAGAGGCACTAATAGCAGTAGATTTTACGTCCTCTATGACCATACATATTAGATTATATCCAAAGTATCCATCCATAAATGGGATGGCTTCAAATCCAGTTGTTTGCATCTATTAAAATCTCTATGATTGGAAATGAAAAATAATCTTTAAGAAAATTCCTATTAAGAACATTGAAATCAATGAAAATTCATATTTTTTTATTCCTATTATTCACCAAGACAATAATCTCAATCCATTTGGGATATTTATCTTCTCTGATAATTTTCACCTTTAATATCTTATTTATATCCACTTTATTTTAAGAGGAATGTTAGATGTGTTCTTCTTGCTGTCTACTTGAATGTATGATGTTCTTCTGGAAAACCCAAATGATCAGTGGCTATATCGGGATTAAAACTTAGCAATTTTAATATAATTCCAAGAAACTATATATCGATGTTTCTATAAAAATGAAGTATACACCTACTTCCCATCAAAATTCATGGACCCAGAGATTAATGTGTGTAATTGATCTAATTTTTTAACAACATTTATTTCTCTCAGATCATCTGCAGTGGTAGAGACACCTTCCTCAAATATTAGTGGTGGATCACTACGATATTCCTCTTATTATTCATCATAATTATTCATAACCACTTCTCTTTCCACATGCATAGTAGATAAAGAATAAAAACTTATAGAATTGTTAGTGGAGTCAATATGTGAACATCCTGAAAAAGATGCCATAATTTTTGACCCCACTGAAGATTAAAGGTCTACTTGGGGTAATATAGAGGAGATAAAGGTGTGGGAATCAACATAATTGTCTTCCTCTGGCATTGATACAACTTATTTTTATTATGATTGACAAAGTAGAGTATTACTAATGATAAGTATATTAAATGGATACATCTATATTTTAGCAACCATCACTACATGTTGAATCCACAATTTCCCGCATTCTGTCAGACTCGATTTCCACCATGGATGGTATGAATGTTACATGGTGAATGATTGTATTTGGGTTTATCTTTTTTAATTTTTTTGATGGGTAACAAATAATATGTCCTGAAATGTATGAATGGGTTTTCTGGGTTCTTTTCATATCCTTGTAGAGGATTAATTATTGTTACATTCCTTTACATGGACCTCATTACCTTTGTGTGGTAAAAATCTGGCTCAATGTAGTGCGATTCACTGGTTTGAATGGAGCCATGTCACCATATGATGTCCCAATTTGAGCATTAAAATAGAACTATATACATTGGTGGTATGAAGAATGTATGGCTGCATGTTGGTGTATCCTAGGCCTTCCTAGAAGAATTTTGAAGTCCTTTCCCTTTTGAACAACCATGAAATCTAAATTAGAAAAAAGATCTATAAACTATGTTCTCAATGTAATTTAGACTAGAGGTTCTTTCCCATTCTTTTCATATCCTTGCAGTATTAAATTTTATTTAGAAAATTTAGATTTAGTCTCGCCCAATCATTGATGTATATGAAGGAGAATGAGGTGGAATCTAGATCCATTATCAATGAAGGATAATCAAATGTCTATATCATTGACTTTTACCAATAGTTAGAAGGGTATAACATTTCCCTGTACTATATCATCTTCATCTTCATCCAAAAAATATATGACTACATGACCTTCTACAGAATCATTCTCTATATTTTAAACCTCAACAATAACATCTTCAATTTCAAACTATTAAGGAATTAACTAATACTCAATATGTGATTCTATAATAACTTTTGACAGACAAAATGCTTCCAAAATAGACATCATATCTAGTACCTCGGCCAGATGTTACAAAAAATTAAAATTTTTGTCTAGGGATCTAAATTTTCCATCCATAAAATGCTGTTTTGATGGTACCTTAGATATTGATGCTTCTAATGTAGATGTAATCTATTTCATATAAGAATCTATAAAAACTCATGGACTTGGTAGATTAGACTGAATAGGTCTATTTACTGGATATGTGGAAGATTGTGTGACTTCTAATAGGTCTTCCAAAATAATAATGCCAGGACAAAATCTGTCTTGTGTGAAATAATATCTTTTTTCTTGTTGAGACTATGGAAGGGATCTACCATGCCTTTATGTTGTATATATGGTTAAAGAATGTGTATAGTTAAAATAGTGGTTTTAATAATTCCATATTCTTCCAATGTATCCCCGACCTTATCCTCTTACTCTAGTTCCCTAGTAAGGTACAAGGAAGTCTAGGTCAATATAATCAGAATTACTGTTAGCATAGGGATCTTTTAAGTGAATAACGTTGGAAAAACCAAAGAACAATACTTATTCTGATGGAGATTCTACATGATATGTTATTTTTGGTTTTTCCATTTGGCTATGTGGTGCCCATGATTTTCAAGCAAATGCATGAAATCATTGGGGATCAAGGAGAACATTGTCCTTAACAAAATCTCATCTTCTTCTAACTGCTTTAATCATGATGATCACATCACTTCATCAAGGATTGAAATTTTGAGAAAAGTCGTTATGATGTTTCATAAGTGTTGTATGATACAGTCAGCTATTTCAACAATGTTAGTAGAATGGAATGAGTTCAGTTGATCATTTTCCTGACCAGATAATCATCATATTTTGGCACATTTTTACTTTTGTCTTTCTGAAATTTTCCTTCTTCCACTAGATCAGTTTTAGTAAAAAAAATGCTACTAGTTTTGATGATATTTTCAATTTCCTTAGTCCTGAGTCAACCATTTTTTGCAGGATTTCCATGAAAAAAAGAACACTCAGGAATGGGACCCCCCAAAATCAGGAGAAAGGGATTATAATTCATTAGATCTGCATCTACATATTTTTTTATTTTCATCAACCTTGGAAACTAAACCAAATTATTTTTTAAAGATTCTATGAAGTTACTATAAACTTGTTCATTTTGGAAGGAATATAATTTTCGCTTTAATTCATCAAGCTGTTTCTATCCTTGATCTGTATGATCATCTTGACGATATGGTTGTTTCTGATGAATATCTATAAGCGAATCCCTTTGATATGAATATGGTTTTGAATTAGATGCAGATATTGGTTCTTTCATGAGTGTAATGGTCGTAGCCTATTCATTTCATGATCATATTCCCAAAGCTGATATAATCACACAAATTATATCCTTTGTTTCTGTAATATAATATTCAATCAGTTCAGAAATTTATATATGGTCTCAAAACCCTCTTGTGTATTTCATAGGGATTAGTGGTGGGTGTAACTCGTCCCATAGATTCTCCACAAAAATTGGCCACAATGCTTCTTATGGGAGTGCCAGACGTAAGGAATATGTTAATCTTTTCAATCGAGAAATGAAATCCGAAACACTTTCATTCTTATTTTTTTTCAATTTGAATGTTAAAATACTTATTTCATAATTAATTATGAATTTATTTTAAGAATAAGTATCTAATTTAGATTTTCCCATCAAGTAGTTGATCAATATTTCAAACTTGTATACAATAAAAAATCTTTTCCTTGTAATGATTTCAGAAAACACCAAAGCATTACTGCTTCATGTGGTTGAGGAGTTCAAATCATGGGATCAAAAATAAAAATGAGAGGTTATTAGTGTTGTTATTGATCTCCCAAACAATTAAATATTGGAAATGTGACATTCAAAAAATATGGTTAGGGGGAAATATGGTCCACCCACTCAGGGTAAGTTTTCTATTCTGGATGAACTGGTCCACATCGTTGCTCTATGGATTCCAAATATGTTGTTAATACCACAATTTTTTTCTTTAGAAATTGGGGAATATCTGGATGAGCTATAAACTATAAGGGTACTGCAGCTAGAGATTGAACTGGTGCAATTATTGAAAAAAACAATAGTGGTGGTGCTAGTATTTTATTTGGAAAACCCATATGAATCGGCCTATAAAGATGTATCTTATAATTCCCTAGTAGAAATGCTAATTTGAAGTAACATTGTATTGAGTCTATTCAACTCATTCATCTACACTTCTTTCTATAGAAATCCCTCTTCATGTGAATGATATTGACCTTCTCCAGTGAAATAATGATATGCAATATGACATCTTCCATTCACCTTAGTAGATTCCTTTTGGTGGGGTGGGAGTTGGTTATTTGAAGGCATACCTATATTTTGGGTAAGCCTCTGATTTAAGGGACATACACCTTCTTCATTTTCATTAGTTTGTACCATATGATGTATAAGATTACCATATTTTGATTCAATTGAACTAGAATCATTACCAATATTATCTTATGTAATGGTGTTAAAGATATTTACTAATGCATAATGCATTGATGGAATTCCGCCAGCATCTTTGTAAAATCATCTCCCTCTATCTCTTCAATGAGACTCTTCTCTACTATATGATGGATTATCAGGATCTTTATGATGTATAGTGACATGAATGGAATCCTTGGATATTTAATTTGTGTGATCTCTTTGTGTCTTCTTTCCTAATTGAGATGAAATTTTATTCCATTGATGAGGGGATTGTAGATGTGAAAAATTTCCCAGTCATGTAGGATATGGATGTTCCTCTTCTTATTCATTCATTTCAACATTGATTAATTAATAAGATGGTTCAATTAAATGATATTCCTTCCATTTAAGCTAGGGTGATTCTTGAACTGTTATATATTTTGTTTATTCATATGCTCTACTGATTTTATGACTTCTAGTTTGAACATTATCTAGGTGAATTATCTGGAAACCACTCAAATCACCTGTTTTGGATGATCGTTGTGTTATTTCAATGATTTATCTACTATATGGCATCTTGTATTTTGGGGGATTTCTCAATATTCACATATTATTAATGTAAAAGTAACTCAGAATCATGTTTTCTATGAGCCCAACTCTGATAAGAACTTGTTAAGGCTTTTTCTCAAGTGTTCAATTGATTACATACAAAATATATTGATTGTAGCTGGCCATGGGATATAATATTTCATGTGACCACTTTTGGTGGGATATCATGATTGTGGAGAGCCATGAAATTCAATGATCCATGTGCACCCCATCCTATGATATGAACACCATATGGGAATGACATATTATTTGGTGTAGCCTTTTTAAAGCATTGAGTATTGCATGATAAAGGGTTCTCTAATGCTTTTCAAAATTTTGTTGTTGGTAAACTGAGAGATATGCGAAGTCAATTTGGTGTTGCAACTCCTATATTACATTTACATGATTTTGATATTCATCATATGGAAATACATTGGTTTTCAAATTAAGATGATTCATCCATTTGTTTCGGTGGATATCGTGAATGGAATCTTCTTCTGTCAATTCTATAATGATATATTAAGTATTTTCCAAAGACCAGAATTTGGCTGGTATTTCTCTTATAGATAATTGTTTTATCATGTTTAACATATATTCAACGTCTTTCACTAGAGGTTTCTCCACTTGGTCAGACCATAGTTGAAACTCTATACTAAAAGATAAATGACCCAAGGTAGGATAATATGTCATCTAGTTTTTAAATTGTTTCACCCGTTAATGACAAGGCATTATACATGACTGGACTTGGGTTTTCCTATTCCTCGAGATAGGAGGGTTTTCTCATCATTACATTATCAATTATATAATAATCATGATAATGAAAAATAATATTAATGAGAGGACATTTCCAGTTAATGACATCACGGGTAGGACCACCATAGGGGATTACAACAAGGGATATGTCCTATTTCACCTTGGTCTTCATTCCAAAAGGAGGGTTTTTGTGGCTCTTAATCAAACTTAGGATCTCTAGAATAACAAAATTTTCATGATGAAAGTATTTATGATGATCTGTCTACTGGAAAAATTCAGAATTACTACTACTACTCCCAAAATTTTGTAATGATAGGGTAAGTTCTTAAGCAGAAAAAATTAATTGTTTGAGGGAATCGAGAACTACATCATTATATGGATCCAAATTGCAGCATGAATCTTGATTTTTATATCGTATTTAGAGAGACTTCATATTTTGTGTTCTCTTACAGTTGATTAGGGACACATTCTAGGAGAATTGGTTATCATGGGTAGGTTTATATTCCTTCTTTGGAGTGGTCCCCATAACAGACTGATTACATCTAATTTGAAAGGGTGAATATTCTGGAACATGAATACATATGATATGGGGGATTATGCCCCCATGACCATCTTGGTCTAGAATAGAGTTTTGTATCTTCTTTGAGATGGTATGAAGATGTGTCATCCCTTGTGTGGGGACAGATTTATGTCTTTGCTCCCCTGGTACTGTTGAACTAGTTGTTATAATTTTAAGGCATGCTTCCAGAATAAGGGTGGGAATTTGTGTCTTCACTTTCACCATTGAAATGATGTGTATGGTGACTTCAGCATCTGGAATATTAATATACATCTATTCTACATTTAAAATATGTGTATGTTCCTTATCCTATCCTCCATTTATTGTCAATGGGTATTGACATCACTAATTTATGGGGGTAGAGATTTGGGTCTGCCCAGATCTATCTTCAGAACATTCCGACTGACTTATCCAAGTGCTTCCAAACCAGACAGTTGGTTGGCATGATGTACACTGCTAGTTGTATGAGCCTTCTGGCTATTTCCCATCATGTATTGTTGATTTAATTCCTTCAATACTGAAAAATGAGACTTCTAGTTTAATTGTTGATTGTATGTAAGTGCATTTTCTCGTTTAACAGTTTCCACCTCAATTGATTGGAGGGATACATTAAATGATGTTAGATGAGCCTACTGACAAGATGATAACATTTAATTAGGTGCATGTTCATTTTCATGAAACAATATAGGATTTATCTGGTGGAATTGGTGGGTTTCTACAAGACAAGTCTGATGGAAAACAAAATTAGGATATATGGGTGTATGTGGTCGCTCGTTGTTTTCCATCATGTTAGGTTGATAGGATTTTCCATATGGGGTAGAGTTAAGAAACTACTCTATGTTGACCAGCCGATGTCCCCGACGATTCATCTTGTATACCCGGGTCTGAGAGACATAGGCCGAATGTCCATAGGTAACAAACCCATCAAGTTGGGGGTTCACTACAGTTCAATTCTGTTGGTGGTGATTATTGGTGGGATTCCTTAGGAAGGACCCCTTAATCATTGAATTGAGGAAATGTGTGACCTCTTTATCCACTAAAATATATTATGAGAGGGACTTGTTATTGTGTTTTGGGTATAATGACATGAAACGGTTTAAGACAATGGTTGATACCATCTGTTTTTTGATTATCAGTCATAATTGGCAAGATGATCGAGGATTTTGGTTTACATAGAGGGAATTTCAGGAATTCTATAATGTTGAGATCGTACCGTGATGATAGTACTCCTTTAACATCACATTGGAGACCCAGTATTGAATATTCTAGGTGGGTGATAATTTTCATCCTATGGATGAGGATCTAGCTAGATCAATGGTTAGGAAGACCACATATGGCTTCCTGATGAATACAATTTTGGACTAAAGAGAGTTTTGATTAAAAAACATGATAAAAAATTGTAAACTCCATTAAAGGTATATCAGTTTAGATGGATACATGGCTCATTGATTCCTTTTTATGTACTTCTTTTATCAATTAATAGTTCCCTGAATGATGGTTAACATTATTAACTTAGTTAAGGATTCATGTCAGATTCACGATTTTTGATTCGTAGTTCTATGAAATGTGTGTTATATTTTTAATAATGAATCATTCCATGTAGTTTCCACAGGATTAATTCATTGAATTGGAATCATTAAACATTTATTTATCCCAAAGAGACCTTATTTAAATTGGTAGGTTTTTGTTAAGTTTGAACATTTCGATACCTAGGAATTATCATTTGTTGTGAGGATGGAAGGTCAGACTCCTCACACCCTTTTGAGGAAATCATTATCTAAACTAAGAAACTCTTTATAATTTAAAATATTTTCATGAATCTTCATTAATTCAACACGTATAACATAACATTTCCTTTTAATTTTCATTTACTTTTTAACATGTGTAAAATTTAGAATCATCAGTATTTATTTAAGGTTCTTCATTAATAGAGATATTCATATGAATTCGATGTTCTCTATCAATTTTATCCTCTCATATACTATTTATATATTATTTTAATCATCATTCTGATTATACTAGTTTTTATGCCACTCAATGGGTCACTCGGGTTTTTATTTTCATCCAGGGATATTAAAGATGGTTTTGATTTATGGATCATACCAAGGAAACAACTTAACAATGTATCTTTGTGAAAGGAATCATAATCCCTATAGTCAGGGTGGCTTAGTGGGACAAATAATTTGATTTAAGGTCTGGTGATAAGGAAGAACCCATATTGTTTAATGTAATATGGTAAAGACGTTTTAGATAATGGTTCTTAGTCATTGTTTGGTGTCGGACATATGTCAAAATAGCACAATAAACATGGAAAGGGTACGGGTTTTCAAGATAGATTAGACCCTATTGGGAAGATGCAAGAAGTAGAACATGATTGATTTGATATAATGGGTTTGAATGTGAAGGATAATTCCTACATATACCATGTAGATTGAAATAAATGACCACATAGTTCATTAAATCTCATAGGAGAGTATAGTCCTTTGAGAGAAACGAGTTTGGTCTTAAATCCTGAAAAGGATGTCATGAGGATTTTAGGGGTTTAATTTTGGGATTATTCTTAAGGATGATGCCTAGATTAGGGGAATTAGTGATGGATTCCTAGAGATGATATCCAAAGAGCTTGGTCTATGGAATTCTTTCATATGTATCTTGGTTTAAACATGAATCCTAGTTTTCGAAGTTCATTCACCAGGAGTGTTTGTTCACTTGTCGTAATCATCACGAATATCTAATCCCATGTGAGTCATGATCAATGTGAGAAACATGAGGATGTGAAATATTCATCAATGACACAAACACTTTTCCTCTTCTTCTAGTCAAGGAGGGCGAGACTAAGGATTCCTGGGTGGATGAGTGTGGGGAGACGAGCCATCCATCTATTCTATTTACATTGGAAAATGGTCCAATGAAAGGAGGAAGGGATTCAATTTTGGGGATTACACCATTATGGAAGACCTAAAATTGATCTGCATAGGGTAGGGGGACTTTTCATTACTTTTAATGAAAATGAAAATGTGATCCTTACCTTCCCTTCCAAAAAATATAGGTTTTTGGCTAATTGAGAAATGAGATGTTAGGAACCAAACCCTTATTATCAAAACCAGCAACATCCAAAAAAAGTTCTTGGTGGAAAGTTACATGTTACTGTGGATATAAAAACACACAAACACTTCTTTATTAATAACACCATCATTAAAAAAAATGTTGGATCCACTGACTGTGGATATACAAACCCATATTTGAGACATGCTAATGTGCCTCTCCCAAAGGGTGGATATGTCATGAGGTTTTCATGGAGGTCTCAGTTGGATAGCTTTCAATCAAGGGATCCAATGAAGAATAATCCTTTCCATTAATAGCTTAGAAGTGTGCTTGATGGATTTCAGACTAAAGAGAGTAAGTGAATCAACGAGGGGTGGCCTTGTAGATATGGGCGTTCAAGTATGGGGTAACAAGTAGGCTTGGAAGACCTAATATTTACTTGATTAATGAAAATCATGTATGGTAATTTTTGAGAGTTACCTGGCAAAAGCCTTCAAGAGTATTCATAGGAGATCCCAGAAGTGGGGAACTCAAGATCCTGTGAATGGAATAGGTGGAATTCAAGTGTTTCTAATTTTGGGAGGTTTGGTGCTTTAGATGCGCAAGTGTTATGGATTTAAAATAGTATAAGGGCTTATGTCCTATGATACTACTTCAATTACTCCACATTATGTGTTAATAAACTACCATGAATGTGTCAAAGGACCTGGGAGAATCACTTGGGTGACAAGTGCTGCAATTAGGGTTTAGGGATCATCCGTACAAATAAAGCCCCCAAGGGACTATTTATTGGAAAAAATATAACTTGGAAAAATTAAAAAGGGTGCGAAAGTTGGATTCAAAACAAATGGGGGGTTCATAAGTAGGATGAACTCATTCAACCTTTTTCATTACTAGGGATACCCAATGATCATGCCTTTCCAAATTTTGATTTTCTTCATTTATTTTCATCACTTCTTTCTAAGGTATTTACCATTTTCATTCATTTTTTAGACTCTGTGATGAAAATACAGTGTCAAAAAATGTGTTTAATGAATCTCAAAATTCATATGAACATTGACAGTTTTGTGAAATTTTGAGGAAATTGATCCATACCAATTTTATATTCATATAATTTCAGGAATATCACAAATAATATTGGCCAATGGTTAATTTTTTAAAATACTCTAACACATTTTCTCCAAACTCTCATTCCAGATCAATTTTACATTAATCATAATAACATAACATGAATTTTCTTCATAGCCAACAAGAAACAAATTTACCATCGATTGATGGTATTTCATAAAAATATCCAATATTTTGTTGTTTTCATATAAAGATTTTAATTTTTTAAAAAGAACATTATTATGTTTATAATATTATAAAATAACATAATATATTTTGTTTCACCCAATTATGACCTAAAATCCAATGTGTACCCCACCTAGGATGAAAATGGGATAATAAGGATAGTGATTCACTAACTCGTGCCTCCATTAGGCCCTGGGTTGGTGACATACACTAAGGGTATAATAATCATGTTCATGGTAGGAATTACCCACTATGAGAACACATGGAGAAGAGAGATATAATAAGGAAAACATAAAAATCTGACACAGATTATAATATAAAATAAAACCCAAGTACCCATATGTAATGAAATTTAATAATTAATACAAATAAAAAGAATAAACTAAAAGTTACCAATAAATGTAAATACAGTAGTGACCACAACGACCAAACAACACATGCAATACCCCAACTGACGGTAATCAACATGATCTCTAACATTCTCCCACTAACCTAGAAAATAATTCATATATACATGTTGTGATCATTTAATATACCTAGTAAGATCCTTCCTAGATTCACATGTCGAAATGTTGAAGAATGCATGCTAAATGATAGTGATGATGATGTGAAACAAACTCATCACCAAAATTGATATACAATGTTACCGGCCTCACCATAGATAATATAACCAAGTATCATATATAAGATTATATTTTTTTTACTAATATCATTGATACCTCACTCATACATCCACACTAGTTTTCTTGTCTTCATTGATGTTAGATATTTATAGAATAACTCTCTAAAAAGGATGCTCCATATACACCTATTCGAAGAAGCATGACATGCACCATATTCATCAACAAGAATCTTGTGAATCAGACTACCATGTCAACATCAGCAAGTTAACCATGTACTTTTTGGGATCCAAAATAGCTTGCACAAAATGTATCATACAATGGGTTTTATACTTAATGCCATCAGAGTATATAAATTGAGTTAGGTTCCTTAAGCCATAGCATTCTATGAACATTAAACCTATAACATCAATTATGAATCTAATTCCAATATATATTTGTGTGAAATATCCAAATGTTATTTTAGACCTATACAAACATGTATGTGGAATTATAACCTCCTTGAATACTATCAATGTAACTTCCAAGATAATAGAGCGGACCTAATTTGGGAAGTCAACCATCCATCGTTCGTTCATGATTTTGTAGAAAACACACAACTATGGATCAAAATACTTAAGGTGTTAGTTTAACTAATTAAATGTATGGTGTATAATATTTTAAAAAAATATCTATAGAATATAATATCCTTCAAAACCACATTAATTGTGTATCCATGTTTAACCCACAACTACAACTATTGTCACTCAGATTCCCGACAACCACTACTATGAGCAGACAACCGTTAATCACACAACTATATAAAAAGATACATTAAATTAAATTATCCTTTTATATCAGTTTCACATTATTTTCATAAAATCAAAACATTTACTTAACCATATACAACTTCCACTTTACATTTCATTAACATCTCAACAATGTTTCATGCCCTCCAGCTATAAGAAAACCGAGTCCACGACTTCTCAAAATTTTCAATATCATTATTGAATCCTATAAATATCCATCACCACGTGTTAAAAATTTATCAATTTATTAACATTATTAAATTATATATCACAACATAAACAAGGGAAACATTCTAATATACCCAAACATTATTTGATCAACAAGGTGAGTAGATGAATTACCCACCAAGTCTTCACTACATATATAAGGAGTGTAAAATCATCCAACCATATAGAGATAATCATGGGTAGCATGGGGAATAACCCAAACATATTTAACTCCCATGTAATGAGAGTAACAGAACACATCTATTTGCCTAATGTAGTGGGATATATAATAGATAAATTAACAACCTAGACACCATCCCAGAAAAAGATTGAATAATTATCCAGATTTCATAACAATAGATAAGATCAGCTTAAACCTATTCCGTCATCTTTTTTGTCCTCCCAAATATTCACATGCATATACTAGTGTATCTCCCCACTTTAGAAATCAACTGCTTCCTAAACAATAGGGACTCCTACCAATCATACCACAATAGACCTCTAGAATTAGACATCCCAGACTCACATCATAGATGAGCCTCCCTATACCACTACCCCAAACACCCTCCAGGTACATCCATCCTAGGACCACATTACCTCACAAGTAGTAAGAAACAAAAATAACACTGGGATATCATCCACAAATAAAGGCATTCATCATTTATACACAACGATATCTCATATCTCTAAACACAAGGTAGTTTTCCTTTAAAGGAAATCAAGAAACTCTTTCCCTATAAAGTCATTATCATTTATCACATAATCAATTCTATATTCCCTATTGATTTAACTGATTCATTAATCACAAGTTCAAAATATTGGAAAAATAATCAACCAATTTTCACAGGCTCTAGAAATTAATTAATAATTAAATTTAACATGCTTTTAATTATTTTATCAAATATTATCCCCAAGAAATAGGTTTATTAACCAAATTATTTAATCATATATACTTGATACAATTTTATGAAAATAAAATATCAACAACAAGAATCTTATTCAATAGACAAGCATCTTTATTATATTAGCCAAATAATTTTCAATTAACTCAATATTTATGTACTTTAAAATATTCCATCAAGAATAGAACTCTTAACCATGAATGTAATAGATATCACACTATCTATCAAATCAAGCAGAAAAATGTTTCCATGATATATATAACAACATCATCAAGTGATATATATAAATTATTTAATCAAGTTCATGTAATTATTATATTAATTTTATAGTGAATCAAGGTGGTAAATCATGGTAAATCTATGATTTTATATAAATAAATAGAGAAGAAATAAATCTCCCACATCAATTGGTCATCGATGTTCATCAAAATAGAATATACACCTACAGATATATATGATCACCTCTCCCAAAAGATCTGTATCCATCTCGGGACACTATGACACCACCTCACAAAAAAACTAATAGAATCCCTATAAGAACCATTGGAAAGAAACCCCAATACAATAATGAGAGGATATGAGAGGAAAGATTATCAAACTAAGAGAAACTACTAGTAAGTGATGGAAAACCCCACCTTTGATCTTTTTGGGCCACAACATATCAATGATGGAAATCTATGGATGTATTTCTATTGATGGTATATGAAAAAATAATAATTGGGAACTATGAAGATAGATGGGACGAGAGGAGTGGATGAAACAGCTGCATTGTTTGATAACCAGAGTTTCCAGAATGGTAAAAAACATTAAAACAATAGGGGATTACATGAAGTGTAATCCTAATTCCGGTTTTATAAATCCTCAATGTAAGTTTCTAACAAAAAATTGTTGCATTACTTATTTATTTTATTTTTAATTTATAAAAGATAACACAACATGAATCCCATTCAGACATATTTAAATTGTTCTAAATGCTATGAAACTGAAATTATTATCGTCAATATTACTTGATTACAATTCACAGCAGCTGAGACCCTATAGAAATCCATTTTTCCTCCTCCAAGCTCTACATGCTCCAGGAACATGTACAGGGTCGACCAACATAGATTTTTACCCTCAAATTATATACCTCATAAAATATTACTGTCATTGAGAATCCAAAATAAACAAAGAGTGTAAATAAAAAATTTGGGTCATCTGAATGACCAACCGATGAGATTTCTCTCAAAGATCTCACTATTACAAGAGCTAAACGACCACTATAGAGGAACAACTAATACCCATGCAACAACTAAAAAAATACCTTAAAACTCTCACAAGGGGTATATCCATCAATAGAGAGAATGACACAACAAGAAACAACAAAAGACATATCCCAACCAGAAAAGTTATACAAAAAAAATTAATACTATTAATGTTTTGATCTTAACAAAAAAATATCATGGTACTGGGTGTGAATATGAAACTCATATAAAAAATTTTTCTTATCTATTCCTCTGTTATACCGCAATACACATACAAATGTGATATCACACACATGAAAAACATTTTCAGGGATGTCTTAGATCTCTAAAATATTCTCTTCAAATTTCACATCATCATCAACATCTTTAACTACAAATTAATGATGTGGGAGTCATCATTATGATAAATATGGTGTCGTGACATGTGAAAAACATTATTTATCAGGCTCATCTACTATGAAATTCTATCGGATATGGAACATCTACGATATGATAAAACACATATAATGACCTATAAAACTACGAAGTAATCTTAATCCGATAACCAACCAATTACTACCCTCAAAGAAGAGACACCTTCTAAAACACAAGATACCTAACATAAAACTATATTGGTCTCCTCCTATGATCTAAATAAGATATATGAAGATCCTATGACGCCCTAATGCACTGAATAATCATCCGGTCCACATCTACTATATTATAAAATAGTTTTGACCCTAGAATTGATATCTCTCTAAACACAGTCCAACACAATGGATAATGGGATATTTTCCCCTATAAGGATAAAAACACCTCCCTATTAACGAGGGAGTGAACAATATTTTTTATGTGAAATCTAAAAATATAATGTTTCTCATCCATGAACATCAAAAATCCAGGATGCAAGAAAGCAACATGTCATCAAGATTATGGTTGGTCTGCTCTGTCGGATTATCCATTGACAGATGAAATGATTTTCTGATGCATAGCTAAGAACAAGACAAATGTTTGATACCTCTACAAACCATGGAGGTAAGATAGTCATTTTGATTAGAAATGATCACCCATGGAACTCCTTGGATTCTTGTCAATGCCTCGTGATAGACCCTTGAGGAATCTCTATTGATATCAACTCCATGTTCACTATAATGATGGATTATTTCATGAAAAAAACTCCACTTTTGACCATAAAGATTTATAGACTCCTTGATGTCTAGGTAAACTAGTATAAAAGTCCATAAAGTTATCCTCAAAATTATACAATGGAACTTCTAATGGCTAAAGAAACCAACCATGAACATGATGCATATCTATCAACATCTATAAGAACAAACATCAATACACAAACTCTACAACATCATGATTCATCCCATGCCACACAAACTGACCTTTCATAGCATGGTACTTCTTAGTTACTCCATTATGTACCACTAAGGGTTGTATATGGATCTTTCAAAGAACCAATTCACAAATCATAAAATGAATAATCATCCTTTCATTAAATAACTTTATGTTTTGATCATCATTAGACCAACCATCAAGGGACCCAGGACAAACTGCTTGGTCTCTCCATAACTTCAACTCATTACCCCTAACATAGGATTCCTCCACCCACTGCACCAGATATGACTTCACCATAATCTCAAAGATCCAATCTCTACCCTTGTCATCCCCAATATCTATGAGGAATGTAGAATGTTCTTTCATCACTCTCATGTAATATCCTGATTCATACATTACACTACTTCGTGACATCCTATATTGTGCATTGGCTATAACATTTACCTTTCCTAATTTTTTTAAAATCGTAATTTCAATATCATGTATGAAATATAGCCTCATATTCTAATGACTGTTCATGTCATGGTGGGTTAAAATATGTATATTTGATTAATGATCATGAAGACCCTAAATTTTTCCTTTATTAGATATTGTCTCTATAGAATTGGAAAAACTACACGACTAAAATCTCATAATTATTGGTGGAATAGTCACTTTCAAGGAGTCCTAAATACCGATACCCATATGAAACAAAAAATAATTATTGTATTAGAACAGAACAGAACCCTGGATATGAGGAATCACATAAAACCTCAAAATCAACTCCTTCTACTATAAGACAATGATCTTGAGCACTGAACAAAATATCTGTCAAATATTGAAAATCTATTTAAAAGTGATTAGTTCAAAATAATTACTAATCAATTCTAGTGAACACTATTAAAGGAGTCACGTTCTGAGGGAAAACATCCATGGACATCCTATAATAACATTTAAGACCAAAGAAGCATTACATCTCTACCTCTATCTTAGTGGGTGGGAAAGAATCAACAACTTAAATCACTGAGGGATCCATTGTTACTCCCGAATATGATACAACATGGCCCATGAAACAAAATTCTAAGGCCCAAACCATACACTTTATGAAATTACCAATCAATTATTCTTGATGATGATCTACCAAAACAACAATTAGATATTTTGAATGCTCCACCATAGACACTGATTACAGAAGGATTTCATCAACAAAAGTCAAAAAGAAATTTTCGAGAAACTCCCAGAACAGAACATTCATTAACCCCATGAACACATTTAAAATATTCATCACACCATACGTCATCTAAATATACTCGTAATTCCCATTAAAAATATAGAAGATAGTTTTCAGAATATCCTAATCCTTTACACACATTTGATGATATCCTGACCACAAATCAATCATTGATAACAAACATTCACCCATTAGTTGAATGAATAAATCCTAAATACATTATAGATAATAGTGGTTCTTCATTATCTATTTTTTCATTAGATGATAATACAAAGTCAACAAAAAAATCACCTCGGTCTTAAAATGAAAAAAAACTAGTGTTCCACATGGTGACACATATGTATGAAAGAAACCACACCACAAAAGAATATTGTGTTGTATATGTAGATCTCTTCACTCATAAGTTTTCATCCCATATAGATACATCAATAAAAGTGACACTTCTAGCTATTGATCATTCTCAAACTCAACCTATCGTCGATGAGGTTATGCGACAACATCCTTTTGATATTAATCATGGTACACTTCTATGACCCTATGAAATGTCAACTTTTGAACATCCAACAAACTCATTATTATATAATCTAACAAGGATGAAAAAATGGGTCACACCTCTAAACAATAAAAGGGTCTTGATCACCAAAAAACAGTACTGGAACTCATTCAGAATCAAAGAGCATAACTATCCTCTGATGAAATCCACAATAGACTACACCGAATATAGACAATCCAAGTCAAGGATGATTTCATATCACTGTATTTGTAAAAATTGGAATTATTGAAAGGAGTGGGGTTTCCATAAAAAACTATCAAGATTTATGTATTACTCAAAAAAAAATTAACATCCAACTACTGTAGTCAATACTAATGTAACTCGAAGTATCAATTCCTCATGTCACAATTAATGGACAAGGGAAGGAGATATGAAAGTGTACATCACTCCAGGATAAAACAAGGCGCACTCCCATATAGAAAATATAATTGGTACCTAGCACTAGAAAAAATAACATATGAAGCTGACAACATCCTATTATATTTTTGTTCTTACCATATAAAATACCACCTCAACAACCATGTACTTCTCTATTTGGATGTGGAGAAACATGGGGAAATCCTCTACCAACCGCTGATGATCTCTACTCATCCCAAACTGGAGAAACATACTTCAAATGGATTGGTAGGAACTATGTCAACAAAGGAACCTGATGTGGAATAACTAGTACATATGACTACATATAAAGGATGAGATCTCTATAAACTAATGAACATAGCCTCAATAATAATAACTTACATCAAATACCTTATCATTGGACTATGTTTTTCTACTGTCATGATGAATGAGATATTGAGGTCTCAAAACAACACCCAACTGATCCAATTATATTCTTCCCTAAAAACCGGGAACATTATTCCAAAGCTATGCTTAATGAGTAATTAAAAAGACTCCCATTTTCAGATAATTCAGTTCAGGGTAATAACCATTCGACGACTTATAATCTTATGGACACCACAAGATACTCCTTCATCATAAATATGCTTACATGGCATGGGATTTATGGATGCAAAGCCTCCTCAAAATTCATCAACCTTTCCTCACCATCCAAAAGTAGTTCAAACGCATATAAAAATGTTTAGTAAAACAAATTCCAAACACTCATACTCTAGAGGTCCACTGTATCATGGTATGCATCTCTTAATGAATTCCCTCTTTCATAGTTGAAGAAAGAATCTCAGATTTGAACTTGTCTTGGAACTCTTCCCATGAGACTAGTGACTCCTCAAGATCGACAAGGCATAAGAACACCCACTTCCATAGTGCTCCACAGAACATCACCAAAGAAAAAAACACCTGTTGGTCCATCCTAGTACTGGTATAATTGAAGTATATATCAACCTCCTCCAACCATTCATCTATGACCACATCTAAATTGGTTCCCCATTAAATATGCAGACTCTGGTGCTGAAAATGATGGAGTGAAGACCTCCAGGTTTCATTGTCATCAACCTCCACTCTATGATGATCTTATCACTTATCCTACTGCAAATATTTATCATTCAAATGATTAAGACATCGACCTAGAGAAATTATAAAACATAATTAAATAATTATATATCCTAATTTTAATATCTTCGATTTTTCAGTTTATTATTTTTAATATTATATGGAATTATTTTAGGACCTGGAATGAAGGCGGCACATCGTTCCGAGGTCCAGTAATCCTGGAATGGTGGTTTGAACTTTTTTTTAGTTAATTGAGTTGGAACCTGTCCGCGGATGTGGCAGTTTTCAAAAATATGCCCGGATTAAAAATCTTAGTACACTGTTGCATCTGGGAGGACGGCCTAACTTAAGAATGAGGCCATCCTCGACCAGCGTGGGTCGAGGGAAAAAAATTAATTTTAGGATGTTTAAACTAAAATAAAAATTAAATAAATTGACAATTTTATTTTATTTTCATTTAAGGAAACATCCACTGCAGTGCGACAAAAGTGAAACTATTCCCTAAAATGATGGCGTGTCATAATAACTTAAAAATGATGAGTCAATATCATTAATGCTACTGCGTAATTAAATTACAACATGGTTCTCTTTTTAATGGGTTACGAAATTGTTGATAATTGGCAGTGGCTGATAGGAACCTCTGCCGAATCCACGAGGCGTTGGAGAAAATTCTTGATGACGAACGACCACGGATCGAATCCAAGGATCGTTGCGCTAATGTTGAAGGATCTCGACGACAACCGCATCACAACACCTTCATCAACGATCAATCCTTTCGAAATTTAGGGGTTGTTATTTTGATATATTTTCCCCGTATTTAAGTTTAAACGACAAATTCAGATCAAACACGAACAAGTTGATCCACAGACTCAGACGTTTTTGCGGGAGGTATTTTTCATCGGGAAGATTATGGGGAATTTATCCATGATATATGTTTTTGTTGATTCTTTCTCCTTTTAAGCCTACTAACGGGAGTGGATCAATGATGTGACGAATTATGGTGGAGGTTCGTTCCTCATTTTTTTTATTTGGATTTCTTCCTCTCATTTTTTTTTGCGCGTTCTTCACATTCTTCACGGGGTGACGAACAATGGATCATTGCACATCCGTTCTGTGATGCAGTGATCCCAAATCGATGGTTTGACATCGCAACGACCTTGTGGAGGTGCAACAATGCTGGTGGATGATGAATCAGACTAGATCGGAAAGAGCGTTCTTCAAGCGTTCTTCGTGCGGGAAGATCAAAATGAATTTTCGGAGCTAATAGATGGTATGAAAACACTGGAAACGGCTTCGTGGCATTGGGGAAACCAAAACCTAACTGTTTCGTGGCAATCAAATAGCTGGATCAACGTTTGGAGAATCACGAGAGGCGCGCCGTGAAGAGTGTTGTTTCTGGAAATTTCCAGAATACACGGCGTGTACTTCCGAAGAACACACCGTATAGTACTGGCGGTGGTGGATAGGGTTTTGGGGTTAGATAAGAATCACACGGCGTGTAACCCTGGTCACATAGTGTGCTGGACCTTCCCCGAAGCTCGGCATGTACTTTGGGTAGTACACGGACATGGGATGATCTACACGGATTTAGGCGGCACGGCGTGTACAGCTTGGAAGAGGTGGCTACGCGGAGCATAGCATGTATCCCAAAGAGACACAGAAATAGGATGGAGTACACAACCATGTACTCCATCACACGGCCAGACAAGGCCAGCAGTGCGGGTTACTCCATGTGTAGTTTACACGGGTCGGAGTACACGGGTTGGTGACCATGTACGGGCACATGTCCAGAGTACACGGAGCCAACCCCAGTTAACCAGAAACGGCGTGGACTCCATACTACACGCCGTGTACTAAGTTTTTCTACATGACCAGCCTCATGACACAGGCCATTGTACATGGGCAGTACCCGGGGTCGGACAACATGTCGTGTATCATTTCAACATGCCATGTACTTTTTGGAAAACGTCTTGGTCATTTTTTTCACCCTGCCTTGAACATATTTCTCCTGGGTTAGTTCCCCATATTATTGATTCCGTGAGGGTCATGAATCATTCCCTCACCCATGATTATGATCCCATCAGCAGGACATTCTAGGATAGAGTCATGCATCCATTCGAGAGGCCCAGATCGTGATCCTCTATCTATTCCAAACCCCATGTAGAGTCAGGCATCGACGTGACCAACTATATCGGGTGTTGATCCTCTACCTAGAAGGTGAATTCCGGATGATTCTCATTATCTTCCATGGCCCTGGCAGTGATCCTCATCTTTGTATCGAGATCTTTCCCACTAAGGAGTGTGTCTCCCGTAATGAGTTCTTCTGTCTACCGTATCTTTTCCACTCAGGAGTGTGCCTCCTGTAATGGGTGTAGCTATCTCTCGCGATGATTCCAAACAAACAAAACTTCTCAGACAGATGTCATCAGAGTTATAAGACTCGTGGAGTGTGTTCTCTCATAACGAGTGAATCATAGAATCTTCGAACAAAATCCCTTATGTGCGTATGCGGTTGCGTGACTTGTCTCTATAACACAGGTATGGGTTTTGAGTATATATGGTTTTTTTTATATGTTCTGTAAACATATATTGTGCATATCTGACTATACCATTACATTATATTACATTGTGGTTTTCTGGGTCCTCTACTGATTATTGTTATACTCACCCCTGCATGGGCTTTTCCCACACGTTTGGTGTCTTGTGTAGACGTGCAACCTTTTGACAGATTCCAGTGCGGACTAGGGTATGACCGAGCTTTCCGAGTTCCCTACAGGCTGAGGTGTTCCTACGACGATGAGGGGCAGTTCCATTACCTTTTTGTTTGTAGGTTGGACTTTACAGTTTTCAGACTCTTGTTTGTTTTCTTTATGGTGGTTTGGTATTTTTGGCCCAGTTTACTTTTACAGTACTCTACCTTTCATCGTACTCTGTTGGTCGGGTTTAGTTGTATGCATGTTTTTTTGTCCCTTAGTGTTTTACATTTCAACATCTGTGGGCTTGGAGATGTGTTCGTGGGTACATGTACTTAGGAAAAGAATCGCATATTTGTGATATGCATACTCGGTGCTAGTCACCATCCCTAGGCCTATTGGAGGCGGGCTTGGGGAGTCACGACGTGGGCCCCACTGCGACGGGTCGTGACAGAGTTGTATCAGAGGTGGTCGGTTCTACCTTAGGACAAAGAGTCTATGAGATTGGTTTGGGGAAATAGTTTTGAGTATTTGGAGTTCGAATTTCAGGCCAGAGAACCCAGTGTCGGTGCAGCGACTGACATATCCATTCACTAGGACTCTGATAACCTACTTTTCGACCCGGTTCACGAAAACACTGGTTGGGGGGAAATAAAAGGTACATGCATCATATATAAATGGGTTTTTTATCCTTGGTGTTAGCTATCCAGATATACTAACTGACTTTGTTGCATCTTGTTTCTTTACAGGATGCCTCCGCGATGCATACCCGCTAGGATTCAGCCGCATGATCACGAGGATGACCCCCGTCATTGACGATGCTTCGATATAGGGACCAGCTCCCCAGGCATTTCCACCAGGTGGTGCACATGTTATACAACCACTAGTGGAGCAGCCAGTGGTACCTCTGGTACTGAATGATGAGTAGTGCAGGCTCAGCGCGCTCCATGAGATTCAGAGATAGTGGCCCCTTAGGTTCCGAGGTGAGCCCGACCCTCAGGCGGCTGAGGACTAGCTTGAGACGGTGACCAGCGTTTCCCATCTTATTTGGACACTAGCAGACCAGATGGTGGTCCTATGAGAGAGCCTTCTTCAGGGTTCTGCGGGAAGATGGTGGAGTCTGACCATGCAGACTCAAGAAGATGAGACTCTTTCGTGGATAGAGTTTGAGAAACACTATAGGGATGAGTTCTCTCTGGTTACGCTGAGAGTTGTGCGCATCCAGGAGATTCTTCAGCTCCAACAGGGCAGTATGATAGTGGATGACTATTCATCGATGTTCACAAACCTCTCCAGGTACTCAATGTATATGGTCAGGGATCAGTACTTCAAAGCTCCGACATTCGAACGAGGTCTACGACACGACATCTATGGTAGTGGCGTGCCTCTATTCATTTCGACTTATGCTGTAGTTCTCAAGCGGGCCTTGGTGATTGAGAGCATCTTGGCGGAGTAGAGACAGCCACCGATAGTCAGCAGCAGGCAGACAGGTGCAGAGACACCGGTAGCAGGGAGCCAATGATAGGCACATGGATCTGGACATGGGAGACATCAAATGAGGACCCATGACATGGGATCGACAGTCTGGGGATCTTAGGATGGATCCAGTAATTCTAGGGAGAAGTGACGCTACACATGGGATGGTAGGGGGAATCTCTCTAGAGATTTCCCGACACGTCGAGCTGCTGACAGGGAAGTGGTGGATGGACCACCGAGGCAGAGGCAGAGAACGTAGCAGGAAGATTCACCAAGAAAAAGACATGGCAGAGCAGCAAGGAGAGCTACACATGGTTGAAGATGCTTCGACTTACATCCACCACCACACCCAGGAGGTCTGCACCAGGATCCGAGAGCTGGGAAATAGGGATAGGGACAAATGCATGCGGTCGAGGCGTACGAACCATGGGCTCCAGGGATGATTTGAGGTACGATCTATGTATTTTGTACCTTAGCTGCCGTACTCATAGAAACAGGTGTCAGTCATTCCCTTATAACCACATGTCTTTTACAGAACCTCGATATTCTGGTAGAACCATTGAATCGATCGTTATGCTCGGAGACACATAGGGGAGGAGACTCGACGATCCTGAACCTTTGCAGATAGTGTGATCTTACCCTTAGAGACGAGAGTTTTAGTTGGATACCCATGGTGGTAGCGTCGAGGCCTTATGACGTCATTACTGGTATGGATTGGATATCCTCAGTCTAGGCCCAGATTGACTATTTTAGGAGAAGGGTGTGGTGTGTCCGCCATGATGGAATGTGGTTTTACTTTGTTAGAGAAAAAGAAACCCAGGAATCACAAAATGTTCCCTTGCATAGGAGGGGGTAGCTGATCACTAATGAGTTGGCTAGCCTTACCCTCAGAACAGTGGATGTTGTGATCTATCAGTTCCCAGCTGTGGTGGCGGAGTATGAGGACGTCATTCAAGAAGATGTTCTAGGGTTTCCTCCCCACTGAGAAATTGACTTCTGCATCGAATTACATCCTGGAAAAACTCTGATTTCCTTTTTGGACTATCGGTTGGCTCTCGTAGAGATTCACAAGCTGAAGGTGCAGTTTTAGGATTTACAGAGCAAGGGTTTTGTGAGACCCAGTTTCTCCCCCTAGGAGGCTATAGTCTTATTTCCCAAGAAGGCCGACAGGAGTCTGAGGTTTTGTGTGGATTACCGTCACCTGAACTAGGTGACGGTGAAGAACAAGTATCAAATGCCAAGAATTGATGTCCAATATGATTAGTTATGAGGGGAACAATGGTTCTTGATGGTTGACCTTCGATTAAGCTATCACCAGTTACGAGTGCAGGATGAGGATATACCGAATATGGCTTTCAGATGTCGATATGGTAACTATGAGTACATAGTGATTCCTTTTGGCATAAGTAATTCCACCGCAGTGGTCATGGGGATGATGAACCGGATCATCAATCCATAATTGGACCGGTTCGTAGTGTTCTTCATCGACGACATCCTTGTCTACTCAACGTTAGAGGAGGAGCACGTGAGACACCTGCTGATGGTTCCGGACAAAATTCAGGAGCACCAGCTTTATGGGAAGCTCTCAAAGTTCCAGTTCTAGATTCCGGAGGTCCACATTCTAGGACATGTCATCTCAGCAGATGGAGTAGCTATGGAACCAGCCAAGGTGGAGGCTGTGTTACCATGGGAGCCACCTCGGAGCGTGACAGAGGTGTGGAGCTTCCTTGGGTTGGAAGGGTATTACCGAAGATTTATTCATGAATTCTCCCGGATATCATCACCGATGACAACCATGACAAGGAAGTGGCAACCCTTCGTGTGGACTGAAAAGTGCCAACAAGATTTTGAGAAGTTTAGATAGGGTTTTAAGAGCGCCCCAGTCTTGAGATTGACTGAGGAGGGTATCGAGTACATAGTTTTCCGCGACGCATCAGGGACTGGGCTCGGCTGTGTCCTAATGCAGTGACATATAGTGATTGCTTATGGTTCGCGTCTGCATAGTCCACATGAGCAAAACTATGCGACCCATGATCTCGAGTTGGCAGCAGTAGTCTCCGCATTGAAGATGTGGAGACACTACCTTATGGGTGATCAGTTTATTGTCTACTCTAACCACAAGAGTCTCAAGTAAATCTTCTCATAGAAGGATATAAAAATGAGGCAGAGGCATTGGCTAGATTTCCACTAGGAATATGTTTGTGAGATTATCTATACTATTGGAAAGGGGAACAAGGTGGTAGATTCCCTCAGCAGAAGGTCGAACTCACACCTGTTCATTGAGGCGACACAGCAGTTAACCGCATTACAGTTATCCTTTGTGTATGGAGAGGATACAACTTACTTATAATCGATGGTTGTCGCCCCTCCACTCTTATAGTGAGTTAGGGGGGCACAGTTTGGGGATGATGACTATGTGGAATTATGTTCTCAGTTATCCACAGGACATGCTCCTGATGGATATTCACATGGTGCGGAGAACATACTTCTTTATAGAGGATGTACTGTTTTACCAGTGGCGTTCCAGTAGGAGGTCCTGAGGGAGTTTCATACATCCCCTTTGGGGGTACATCCTGGAGTGGCAAAGATGTACCACGATCTCCGACGACAGTTCTGGTGGTCAGGTATGAAGAAGGCAATAGCAGAGTTCGTTTCATGATACCTCACATGCTAGCAGGTGAAGGCTGAGCACCAGGTTCCAGCAGGGCTAGCTCACCCCTGGATGTTCCAAAGCGGAAGTTGGATGGAATATCGATGGGCTTTGGGACATGATTACCACGGATGTCCCATGGGTACGATTCTATATGGGTGATCCTTGACCGACTCACCAAGTCGGCCCACATCCTAGCTATCAGGGAGCAGAGTTCCGTAGAGAGATTTGGATGCCTCTACATGCAGGTGATAGTTCGGATTCCTGGAATACCCTCGACTATAGTCTCAGACTGAGACGCCGACTTCACATCCTGGTTGTGGAATGGATTACAGGAGGCTTTTGGGACTCAGATATGTTTGAGTACAGCATTTCATCCTAGACGGATGGTTATACGGAGAGGACCATTTAGGTTCTAGAGGATATGGTGTGAGCATGTATCTTGGATGTTGGTCGTAGTTGGGAGGACCACCTACCACTAGTGGAGTTTTCAAACAACAATAGATACCACTCCAACATTGGTATGTCACCGTTCGAGGCCTTGTATGGGAGATCCTTCCGGTCACTGCTTTACTGGACCGACCCCGGAGAGTCAGCACTCATGGGTCCAGAGTTAGTGCGGGCTACCATAGAGAAGGTGCAGATCATCTGGGAGTAGATGAAGACTGCACAGAGCTAGCAGAAGTCTTATGCTGAATAACAACAGATACCTCTAGAGTTCGAGGAGGGAGACCACATCCTTCATCGGGTCTCACCTCGACGAGGGTTTTGGAGATTTGGCCAAGGTGGAAAGCTATCTCGGAGGTTCATCAGACATTTCTAGATTCTATGCAGAGTGGGTGAGGCGGCATACCACCTAGCTCAACCACCACAGTTTCATCAGGTACATGATGTCTTCCAAATGTCGCAGCTGAGGAGGTACCTGCATGACCCATTGCACGTCATCGACTGGGCAGAGCTGGACATCGAGGATGGAGTGACCATTGTTGAGTACCCGTTGGAGATAGAGGATCAGCCCGAAAGGATCCTTCATGGGTTATCGATTCCCTTGGTGCGCGTCCAATGGCAGCAAAGGAATCTTCACAAGAGAACGTGGGAGGTGAAGGCTCAGATCCGTGCCCAGTACCCTCATCTATTTGAGAAGCCATTGTTTTGGCTTTTCGGGGATGTAAAGCCCCAAGGTGGGGAGAATGTAATGTATTGTATTTATCCGTTTATTATTTTAAATATTATATGGAATTATATCGACATTGGGACGGAAGAATACACATCATTCTGAGGGCCAGTGAGCCCGAAATAGTGGTTTGAACTTTTTTTAGTTAAGTTAGTTGGAACTTGTGCGAGGCTAGGGAAGTTTCCAAAACGCATGCCTTGATTAAATATCTGAGTGCACTATGGCGTCCGGGACGACGTTTTTACCTAATAATGAGTCCAAACTCGATCGGAATGGGTCAAGGGAAAAAAATTTAATTTTCATATGTTTGAACTAAAATAAAAATTAAATAAATTAACATGTTTATTTTATTTTCATTTAAGGAAACATAGGTTGGAGCGCGGAAATGGTGCAAATTTTTTTCTAAATTAATGGCAGGTCATAATAACTTCAAAATGTCAATTCAACATCATTAATGCTACCATGTACTTAAATGACATCATGTTTCCCTTTTTAATGGTTTAAGAAATTGTTGATCATTGGCAACGTCTGAGAGGAACCTCTGCCGAATCCAGGAGGCGTTGGAGAAAATTATCGACGACCAACGACAATGGATCGAAACCAAGTATCATTGTGAAAACGTTGAAGGATCTAGAATAAAACGGCAGCACGACGCCTTCGACAATGATCAATCCTTTCGAAAGGAAGGGGTTTTTATTTTTATTTCTTTTCCCCATATTTATGTTTAAACGACGAACGTGGATCACCCACAAACAATTTGATCTGTGGACTCGTACATTTTTTGCGGGAGGGATTTATCTTCAGGAAGATTATGGGGAATTGATCCATACATTATGTTGTTGTTAATTCTTGCTCCGTTTAAGCATAACAATGGGAGTGGATCAATGCCGAGACGAATGAAGGCAGAGGTTCGTTCATCAATTTTTTTATTTGGATGTCGTCCGCTTTTTTTCCAACGCGTTCTTTGTGTTTTCGTGGGGTGACAAACAATGGATCGTTGCTCGTCCATTCTGTGACGCAACAATCCCAAATTGAAGTTTCAACAATGCAACGACCTTGTGGAGATGCATCGACGATGGAAGACAACAAATAGGACTGGTTCGGAAAGAGAGTTCTTCTAGCGATCTTCATGCGGGAAGATCAAAACACGTTTTAGGGGCCGATTGAAACTCCGAAAACACCAAAAGTGGATTCATGGTCTCGGGGAAACCAAAACCTGATGGTTGTGTGGTGATCAGATGGCTGGATCTACGTTCAGAGCACCATAGGAGGCGTGTCGGTGAAGAGCATTGTTTCCGGAAATTTCCAGAATACATAGCGTGTACTTTCGAAGAACACGAAGTGTAGTACCGGTGGGGGCGGTTAAGGATTCAAGGTTAGAGAAGAATCACACAGCGTGTAATCTTTGTCACATGGCATTTTGGACCTTCCCTGAAGCTTGGAGTGTAATTTTGGTAGTACACGGACACATGATGATCTACACGGTTTCAGGCAGCACGACATGTACAGCATGGCAGAGGCGGCTACGCGAAGCTCGGTGTGTGTCCTGGGGAGACACTGACACGGGATGGAGTACACGACCGTGTACTCCATCACACGGCCAGACAAGGCCAGCAGTGTGGGTCACCCCATGTGCAGTTTACAGAGGTCGGAGTATAGGAGTTGGTGACCATTTACAGGCACATGGCCTGAGTACATAGAGCCAACCCCAGTTACCCAGACACGAACTATACACCATAAAACATGTTGTGTACTATGTTTTTCTACACGACCAGCCTCATGACACGGGCTGTTATACACTGGAAGTACCCAGGGTTGGAAAACACGGTTTGTATCATTTCTACACACCGTGTACTTTTTAGAAAACAGCTTGGGCCTTTTGTTCAACGAGACATGAACATGTTTTTCATGGGTTAGTTCCCCTTCTTCTTGTTTCCCTAATGATCATGCATCTTTCCCTCACGTATGATTATGATCCCTTCAGTAGGAATTTCTTGTGAGAGTCATGGATCCATCTGAGAGGCCCGGATCGAGATCCTCAATACATTACAGACCCGAGGTAGTGTTAGGCATCGATGTGAACAACTCTAACGGGCATTGATTCTCTACCTAGCAGGTGAATTCTGGATGAGTTGTGGTATCTGCCATAGCCCTGGAAGTGATCCTCATCTGTGTATCGAGATCTTTCCCACTCAAGAGTGTGTCTCCCGTAATGAGTGCTTCTTTTTACCGAAATTTTTTCACTGAGGAGTGTGTCTCCTGTAATGAGTGTAGTTATCTCTCGTGATAGTTACTGACGAACAACACTTCTCAGACGGGCGTCATCAGAGTTATAAGACTCATGGAGTGTGTTCTCCCAGAACGAGGGCATCATGGAATCTTCGAACAGAATCCCTTACGGTGGTATGCGATTGTGTGACATGTCTCTAGACCACAAGTCTGGGTTTTGAGTATATCTGGTTTTGTTTTATATGTTCTGTAAACATATACTGTACATAACTGATGGTAACTTTACTTTATATTGCTTTGTGGTTTTCGGGGTCCTCTACTGAGTATTGTTGTACTCAACCTTGCACGAGCTTTTCCCGCACGTCTGTTGTCTTGTGGAGACGGGCAACCTTTTGACAGAGTCCAGGGTAGACCAGGACATGAGAATTCTTTCTTAGTTCCCTACAGGTCGAGGCGTCCCTACGTCTAGGAGGGGAAGTCCCAGTACCTTTTTATTTGCAGTTTGGACTTTGCAGTTTTCAGACTATTGTTTCTTTTCATTTTGGTGGGCTTGTATTTTTGGCCCAGTTTACTTTTAAAGTACTCTATCATTCTTCGTACTCTATTGGTTGGGTTTAGTTGTATGCATGTTTTTTTGTCCCTTAGTGTTTTACATTTCAGCATTTGTGGGCTTGGAGATGTGTGCATGTGTACAGGTACTTAGGCAATTCCTCCCATGTTTGAGATATGCCTACTCGGTGCTAGTCACCAGCCCCTGTCCTATTGGAGGCAGGCTTGGGGAGTCACGTCATGGGCCCCACTTTGACGGGTCATGATAATAATCCATGAAAATAAAAGAATTTATAATTAATTAATTTTTAATTTTATTTTTCATAGGTTATATTATCATATGGTCTACCCATTCAAAAATATGTGCAAAGAATAATGATACATGATCCTTCCATATGTATCTACCCTAAAACCATTATAACATCATTTGTTATATGATATAATCTTACAAGTCCATGCATCAGTTCAAAGGGTACCCCGATACCCATGTATCAATCAATAACCATTGTTTATAGTGCCTTCAAAACTTATCTAATGATATCTCTCTATAAGTGTATGCATCCTAACAAATTCATAACACTAAAAATCATCCTATCCCACATCCTTACGTTTATAACACTCAATCATGATCCCCTCCCCACAAAGTGTACCAATCCTGGCCTGAATGTAAGATACGAGAGGTTGTGACCCCTGAGTCCCACCTCTAGTAGAACATGATTCAATTATTAACACTTAGGGTATAATAAATGTAATGATGGGAGTCATTACCGTATATGAGAAGACATGTGGAAGAGATTGTGACAAACTATAACCAACTTTTACTTAGACTGCAATATAAATGGTATCCAAAGTACACATATTTAATATCATGTATGAACTACTACAATTGAAAGGAAAAACTATGATGGACAAATTAATGTAAAGAAGAAAATGCCCAAAAATCCACAACTACTCCTGCAAAGCCACACGCTAGATATAACCATCGTGACCTACAGATATATATGACTGACCCAAAAATAGTTCATATATAAATTGAGTGAGTATACTAGATTATTAAGTTGGATCCCTTATAGATCCTCATGTGGAAAAGGTAGTGAATGCATGATAAAGCATAGTAAATTACAGGTGGAACATATAAATCACCTAAATAGACATACTATGTTCCGAACATCTCCATGTATACTCTCACCATGTATCACATACACGAAAATATAATATAATAAATAATATAATGGGTACCCTGCTACAACTTCCCCACTATTTTTCTACTATGACCTTATTTCATTCATCTTAAGAATCTTTCTCCAAAAAGGATATCCCACAAACAACTAGGTGAATATCCACATCATAAACCTAATGTGTCAACATGAACTTAATGCATCACACCACCACATATTTATAAAAAATGTAACCTGATTGTTTTTGTTAGTCACCACATCTCAGAGAACATGTGTGACACATCAAGTATTATATCTCAAGGCATAAAAACTGAAACAATGAGTAATTATCCTTAATACATCAAAACATATACATGTTATACATATAATAGTACTTTGAATACTATATATGGAATATATGTGTGTGAAATAACCACAATCTATTACATTCCTATAAATATTATATAAAGAAAACTAAACATCATGTGGACTAGCACAAGTATTTACCAAGAGAATAGAGTAGGGATAAATGGGGTAATCAACCATCCTTCATCACGCTGAGATGTTTTAGAAAACACCCCCAGGGTATAAAAACTATGGGGTGTCATTTTAACTAATTGATAGGGTGGAGTGGCGTATAGAAGCAAAAAAGAGTACATGATATAATATAGCTAACAACCACACTAAGTTAATGTCCTATTATAATACAAAACTATAGCTAACATCTCTCAGATTATTTGATTCCACTACTCTTACAATATAGCATTTAAGAACACAACCATTTTATTAGATAAATATATTAAATTATCTGTTTTCATTTTTTCCACATTACGTTAATTAATTATTAACAATTAATTAACCATTAATAATTTCCACATTACATTTCATTATCATCTCTAAATATATTCATACCCTCAAGACATAATCAAATTGAGGTAACTACTTCTTAAAATTATCAAAATCATAATTACATTCCTACAAGATCCAAACCCATGGGTTAAAAATTTATCCATTTATTAACATTATTACATTATATATCACAAGATACTCTAAAAAACGTTATAATAACTCAAACACAAGTGGATCAACATAGTGAGTAGATGAAATGCCTATCGAGTCTTCACCCCCTATAGTCAGACAGTAAACTCATCCATCCATGAAGATATAATCATGAAATCCACATGGAAAACCCCACAGGTATTTTTCTATAATCCAAAGAGAGTAACCAATCAGATATGCATTCCACATGTTTTGGGGAATTTAAAGTAGATAAACAAACTAAATAACCACCATCCATGCTAATGATTCAACAAGTATCATGTTGTCATTACAATGGGTAAGACCATCACCCACCCATTATATTATTGTTGATGTCCTCTCCAACATCCACATGCATATGCTGATGCATTTTTTCAATCCAAGCATCAATTGGTACCTCAAAACATTAGCCTCCCCACCCCTAATACCTCAACATCCCTCCATTATCATCCATCCTGGGATCATGTCACATCATAAGAAGTAAGAAATAATAATATAAAGGGTATCTTGTCCCCAAAGGAAAAAATTTGGACATTACATAGAACAAGATATCACATCCCCAAAACCAAAGGAACATTTCATTTACAAACAAATAGTAATCCTAAGCACAATAAATGCGTTTTCTTTTCTCAGATGAATACTTAATTATTCAATCGTGAAATAAAAAATTCATTAGTAAAATGATTCATCTATTGGAAACATATGAAACTAGATATAAAACGATGTAACATATTAATCAAAAGACTAATTTAATATGATTATTATTCATTTATCAACAACCATCAGAATGCTTTAGGTTCATTATCCAATTATTTTAATTATGCAAAATTTCACCAAATTTATTAACATAAAATTAAAAAAATTAACAGTTTAATTAAAAATGCCTCTCAAAACATTCTTCCAATTAAATATCAAAAAACTATTTATTTATACTCATTAAAAATTTTATTCATGAACTACATAACAAACAAATCAAGGAATAAATATCTCACTATTTGTAAAATGGAGAGGGAAATGTTTTTTATTGTACCAACATCAACCTCACCATGTGATTGATATAAATTCATTAATCATGTTAGAGTAATTATTAGAAAATTTTTATTTTGACTAACAAGGGAAAATTCTGAGAACTCTATGATTTCATGTAAAGAAATAAGAAAGAAATGAATCCCCTACCTCAAATGGTGTTAGATGGATATCATATGTGAATGGACCACACAACAGATAAATGGTCACCTCTCATAAATGACTAATATCAATTCAAGGATGCTATTACTCCTCTATATAAAACAAATTAATAAAAACCCTTCTAGATAAATGGGAAATATACCAAATAGAACAGAGATATTATATGAGTGGAAGAAATAACAAACTAGGAGAAAAAACTGGAAAATAATGGAAAAAGACACCATGGATCAGGCCATGTCACTGTAGATCGACAATAAATCTCCAACTGATCCCCATTAAAGGGATCTCTAAAACCCTAAACATGGTACTATCAAATCAGATGTGATGAGAGGTAGGGAAACATTATCAATAGGGTTTTAAAACCAATGTGGCTATAATTTTCTTTTAAAAATTTTATGACATGGTGGATTATATTAAGTGTAATCCCGTTTTACGTCTTGTAAATTCATGTGGTTAGTTTCTACAAAAAAATATATTACTATTCACATTTATATTATATATCAGACCCTAAAACATTACATGATGTGAAACCAAATTTCACTAGGTGAAATTATTCTACATGGCATGAAACTAACGCACACATCGTGACGGTTCACTACATTATGTTCTCATCACTCAAGTCCCTCAAGACCTCCTTTGGGCCTCCTCCAAGCACCAATATCCTCGGGAACATGAAAAGGGTCGATCGATCTTAATATGATCCCTAACATATCCCATAAATAGACAAGGTTAATTTGGATTATGTCTTTTATTCTCTAAAAACATAAATCCAATGCCTCTGATTTTGAGTGACTCATTAATGCAAATAGTCATTGTTCCTTATATGAAATCATTAAAAATATTTTTCAAAATCAAATATACATAAATATGTCAAGAAAATATTCTATTAAAAATCATGGTTTGTTTTTATTTTTTACCTTTGAGTGTAGTTTCAATTACTATATATTTTATTTTTCCATTTGTTTCATTAAACCATGTTTTTGAGATTTGATTCAAAAACGTTTTTACGGTAGTAACACCACCACACATGATTTTTAATATATCCGGACTTTTCCCATATTTAATGGATATTTTCCAATGGTTTTAATGTATTTTATATATTTACACCAACATTATCAATTTGTCTTCTATTAGTCGGTTGACTCCACTTCAAACTCATCTTCCAGTTTCTCTTGGAATTATTATGATGTTAATGACTGATCCAACACATGTTCACTATGTGTCAAAATACCATATGATATGAATAGTTACCATTAAATCAATACTTTCCCTTATAACATATATATAGTCTATAGTTGTGAACATTACCTTTATAATATTTCATGTTTTCCACTTATTAAAATGTTTCAACTGATTTTTTTGTTAACAACTATTTTTTTATTCATCATCTTAGACATTTTTTTAGAATCAATATAATAAGTAGTAGTATCAGTAATATGGTTTTGATTTTGAAATTATATAATCTAAGGATTTTTAATACTTTTTATTTTAAAATCAGTTTTTTTCTCGACATTATTATTCCATTGATCCTAATAATTATTCTTTTCAACTATTCAGGATAAGTTTTTTTGATATTTTTTTTTTCAAATTATTGAACTATTACAAACTTCAATAACTAATTTTTTTTTATAATATGATATTAGTTTACAATATTTATAATATTTTTATTGATTGTATTATATTACCTCTATAATAATATTCAGCTTTTTTAATGTAAAATATTGATTTTATGCTTCATCTAGTTCCTTTTTCTTAATATAACTCACATTAAGAAAATTAATTTTTTTTTTTTAAAAATAATTTATTAATTATTGAGAGATTTTTATTCTTCTACTTCTTGTTCTCCATTTAAATTATAACAATCATTCATGAAGATTAACTCATCAAAATTTTTAGCATAAAATCCACATGTATCAATTATTATTATTTAGAACTACATATTTCATCATGATTTATTGTTTTATAATTCACCTTTTAAAATAATGTATTTTTATCACCTTTATCATTTAGGTTTTTATATTCAAATTCATTGTGTTAATCTTCATTATAATTAGAAAAAATATTCTCCTTTTTGATTTATGTTTCCGATGCTTTCCGTCGGGGCGCGCGCACGCGTTCCGCTCCGTATCCGCGGGGGAGGACGTGCGGCGCTTCTGTTGCCCCGCATTCCCACTTTCCAAAGGCGGGCGGCATTCGCTCCTTATTCAGGGACATCTGCTCCTTGATCGAAACAGGATAATGGGATGTCGGTTCTTCCTCCTGCGGATTCATCCTCAGAACTCGTCACCTAGTCCGGGTCTCCCTCATAGATTTAATACGTAGTTCGTGAAATCCTTCCCAGTGCCATGTTTCTATGGACGCCGGTTAATTACACTGCTTCTGTCGGGACATTCCAAAGGGTCCCGTCAGGGCAGCAACCTTCAGTCAGGGGAGTAGTCATGTTGAGGAATCAGTAGCGTGTCTGGATGCTGGGGTACCTGGCATGTCTGTCTGTTATCCTTGGTAACAAGGCTTCTCGAGGGCGTGGAGGCCCGAGGCATCCCACATCAAGCGCGGGGAATGATATGTCATAGACACATATCTGAGGTTTTCCTCAGCTTCCCGTGCTCAACACAGGGTATGCCGCGAGTTTAACGTCTCGCGGAGATGAATCAACCCAACCAGAGAATTAGCTTGGATAGATTGGATTGAGGGATCCTCCTTGAAGGGATGTCGATACCGGGGCCAACCCGTGGATGGCTGCGAAGAAAAGTGTACCGACATGGTCTCACCGGGATAAGGCGGTCCGGGCGAGAATCGGGACGGGTGATAGGTCGATGAATGGAGTGGAGGGAGTGGAATGGGACCATCACAGGGGTGACGGTGAAGTTGGGCTTGAGCCTTGATGTGGCTTCCGATGTATCCTCATGGCAGGGAATCAAAGTCTGCATAGTTCAGGATGATGTCGATAAACCGACGTGAAGGTGGACATTGACCCGATGAGCATCGTCAGTGTACCGACATGAAAGTAGACTCGTGGGTCCACTAGTGGTGGGTTTGAACCATGGGAAGGTTTCCTACGTACCTTTCCTTGACATCGATCAAAGTCCTCGTAGTTCAGGGAATACAGTTTAACGTCATGCGGGACGATAGTGAACCCTGACGTGAGTAAACGAAGGGCGGTGGGTGTCGGCGAACCGACGTAAGTGAGGGACCTTGGACCGATGGGAGTTGGGCTTGAACCTCTGGGAGGATTCCTACATACCATGCCTTGACATGGAACCAAGACCTCGTAGTTCGGGGTGGTCACAACAGCTTGCCGTCGGGCGGGAGTTGCAGTTTAAAGTCGTGATGGACGTAGGTAGTACTCGACGTGAATTGGATGATGGGTGGGCTTGAACCTCGTGGAGGCTTCCTACGTACCACGCCTTGTCATGGATCAAAGACCTTGTAGTTCATATGGGGCTTTGTCGGTGGACCGATGTGAAAGTGGACCTTGGTCCGATGAGTGGTGGGATTGAACCTTTGGAAGGCTTCCTATGTACCATGCCTTTAAATGGATCAAAGACCTCGTAGTTCAGGTGGGAATGGGTGTGCAATTTAATGTCATACGGGACAAGGGGGGTATACAGTTTAACATCATGCTGGACGAGGGCGAAACTCGACGTGAATGAATGACCGAGAAAAGTGGATTGAACCTCATGGAGGCTTCCTACGTACCATGCCTTGACATGGATCAAAAACCTCGTAGTTTAGGTGGGAATGGGTCGCAGCGGCATACCACTGGAACAGATTGCATTTTAACGTCATGCTAGACCGGGGTGAGACCCGACGTGAAATGACGGGTGGGCTTGAACCTCATGGAGGCTTCCTACATACCATGCCTTGACATGGATCAAAGTCCTCGTAGTTCATTGGGATGGGTCGCAACGGCTTACCACTGGACCAGAATGCAGTTTAATGTCTTGCTGGATGGGGTGAGACCCGACGTGAAATGACGAGTGGCCTTGAACCACACGGAGGCTTCTTATGTACCATGCCTTGACATGGATCAAATTCCTCATAGTTCGCTGGGATTGGTCGCAACGGCTTACCACTGGACCAGAATGCAGTTTAGCGTCTTGCTGGATGGGGTGAGACCCGACATGAAATGACGGGTGGGCTTGAACCTCATGGAGGCTTCCTACGTACCATGCCTTGACATGGATCAAAGTCCTCATAGTTCGCTGGTGATGGGTGGTCAGGGCCGGTGATCACTCTAAGACCACGTGAGTCATGCTCGGTGTGAGAAACAATAGGTTGCAAGGACCTGACGATCACGTCGCGAAGGATGCGTCTGTGAGAAGCGAAGAGGGGCTTACGTGTTAGGCGGCCCATGGTGCTGTGTCTTACTCCAGGATGGAGGCCCAATGTGCGACGAAGCGCGGGAAAGAGGGACCTTGGTCCAATGATGGGAGGTTCCTCATTCCCTATCACGCCCTCCACTGACCTTGGTAGTGGGGGAAGTACGGAGATGCACGGGTGAAATCATCCGTATGAAAGGATAGGGGCTTACGCTCTGAGGCAGCCCTTCCCCTACGAACATATGCCACTCTGACAAGGAGGATCTCATTCCATGTGTGGAAGAGTTCCATTCCCGTGGAGACGAGTGGTGTAAAGAATGTTCGACCTGGGGGGACCCTTCGTGAGGGAGATGAGGTCGGACCATAGTTTAATGTCATGTGTTGAGGACGTGGTGCTTGGCATTTTAACGTCCTGCAGCTCCGACGAAGAGGGTTCACTCCACCCCCCTAGGACTTACATAACCGGCACCCTCTGGTCCTTGAGGAAGGGAAGGTACCAGTATGTCCATGAATGTGGGCTCGTGGAACGAGCCATCGAGGGGTCCACATTAGCGTGTCTATGCAAAGAAGCAATAGCCATTATTGTGCCTATGGGAAGAAGCATTAGGTGAAGCAACGCTACGGGTGGTATTGTCCATGGGACTTTGAAATCACATCATGCAAACCCGGAGGGTCGCACGGGAAGAGGGATCGCTAAGCAGAGGACTGTAATTCGTGAAGTGGAGTGCCTTGGCATTAGCATGGGGCATGGATGTGAGTGGAAGGTGCTTCGCGAAGTGGAATAGTGTTCACGGAGCACTGCCTCGCGAAGAATGGGTGTCTCGCGAAGCAGGATCCTGCGAAGCAGTGTGCTTCGCGATGTTAAGTGGTCCTGCCTTAGCATAGAGATCACTAGTATGGGTTGGGTGTTTTGCGAAGCACAAGTGCTCTGTGGCTGCCCGGGTTCCCATGGGAATACCCTTACTTCGCGAATGCCCTTGAGCTTCGCGAAGGGCATCTCTCTCAGAAGAGGGGCTCAAAACGAGACAAAACAGAGGCGTCTCGTGAAGTAGAAACACCTCGCGGAGCTCATGATTCCCGAGGCAAAGGTTGCTTCGCAATTCGGGAGAGGAGAAGCCGAAAGGTTGGATTGTCCGTCTTCGGGACTCAGGTGGAGTCCAGTATTTATATGGAAGGGGCGTCGCGAAGCAGAACTTGCACGCCGCCTTCAGTGCTTCGCGGCGCGCTCGCGAACTTCAACGTCGTCCATGTAGCATTACCGCCTCTGGAGCTTCGCGGCGGCTCGTGAAAGTCAAATTCGTTCGCGGCGCATTACCGCATCAGGTGCTTCGCGAGGCCACGCTGGTCGGGGCGCTTCGCGTGGGTGCTTCGTGGCGGGGCTTCGCGAGGCAGCGCGCCGACCTTCTTTTTCGTTCCTTTCTTTTGGGCAGTATTTTCTGGCACCAACAAATTCCCCCCCTCAGACTTGGAGCCACGGAGGGCGAAGGTTCGAAGTCTGAGGGAAAATCGCCAAAATTTTCAGTGGTTCGTGAAGCGGCTTCACGAAGGGTGCCCGCGGTGCTGACCGGGGCCACAGATCCGGACGCACCACGATTCTCCGCGCGGGTGAGGCGCGCCGCGATGCTCCGGGGTCGCCACCAATAAATAAGGGGGCCGACCTATTTTGTCTTCACGTGCCTTCCTTGTATTATTGTGCTCTCAATTTCGCGAAGCTCCGCGTACTCCGCGACAGCCCTCCGCGAATCGAGCTTCGCGGTGAACCGCGGGTATCCAACTCCACGTCCGCGCCAAGAGAACCTCTGCTTGTTGGCCTTGGCCAGACTTCGCAGCTTGATCTCACGACCGATCTTCACGATCCGGCATCACGATCGAGCTTCGCGATCGAGCTTCGCGATCCAGCGGGAAGAATTCTTTTCTGAGGGCCAGAGTTAAAATGGCCCATCATGAAGCTGTATTGGGGGTCCTTGCAGATGCTGCTCGTCGAGATGAGATGGCCAACCATCCAGGCTTGTGGGAGATGATCCGGAGCCACTCGGACCACACTTCTTAGACAGATCTCCTCTCGGAGGGTATGAAAGATTATCCGCAGTGCAAGAAACTGTCGTTGTACGGCTTCGGGCTGAGGGATGACGTCTTCATCCCTGAGGCGAGTAGGGATGAACCAGCTTTCTGGTTCAGGAGCACTCCGTGCCAGCACCAATGGTTCAGGGCGGCCGATGGTCAAGCGCGAGAAGAATTCACACCCGTTACCGCTGACTATCTCTACAACCATGTGAACGACATTGACGGGAATCCATTGCTTCCAGATAAATCCCCTCCCCTCTATCGTACCATTCTGAAGGCGGCTTTGCAGGATTCGAAGAAGGGATGGTCCGATGAGTGGGACCTACGCCAGGGTGGCAACATTACTGATGACTGGGCCTGGGCCTACTGGGTAGGCGCCTCATGCGAGGAGTTTGGGGCCGAGCTGAGGAGAGTGGGGTTGTATGAGGCGGCATGGGCCTCCCAATTCCACATTTACCAACCGAAGCAGCTAATGCCGGAGTTGCTGAGTAGATGGTCATCTAGGATCAACACTTTTCACCTGCATCATGGGGAGGTGGGCATCAGCTTGTGGGATGTCCACTAGATATCTGGGGTCCCAATATTGGGGGCCATGTATGAAGAATTCCTCCCCGTTGTCAGCACGTGGGGGGATGCGGAGCAAATGCCGCGACTGGCGTCGGCACTGATGGCACTTGTCCCTGGAGAGGACAAGGAGGCAGTGAGGGATGTCCATTTTAGGAGATGGTTCAAATGCTTCCTGAATTTCCTAGAGAATCGAGAGTTCCCTCCGAGGCCTCGAACTTGTTCAAGGGCGGCCCAACGGGGCAAGGGGAACTCGTATTGGCAGGTCTTGTAGGACAGCCAATGGAAGACTTGGGGTTTCAGTGTCAGCACTGAACAATAGCCGATAGTCAGGCTGGCGGCATTCATCGTGGCTCTCATCTGTGGTTGGATCCTACCGGTGAAAGATACAAGCATGGGGGTATGGCCCAGCTCGTTTATCATGGCGTCGATGTTGGCCATGGGGCAGCGGATCAACCTGGGGATCCCGATGCTCATCAAACTGTACAGAATGCTGCAGAAAATTAGTGAGGGCAAGAAGCCGCCAAGGATATGCGGGCCTTTTCACCTCCTATATGGGTGGATCGCAGCTCATATCAGGGGGATTTATGAATATCCAAACCCCATTTCGTCGTCGGGATCAAACTTTCTCCCCTCTTTCCTGAACGCAGTCGTGAGCTTCCCGTTCAAACTGGCCATTCCGATGGCGCTGAATATGGTGTGGAGGGTGGACGAGTTCAACATCCATCCCTTCCCATTGCCGACATGGATTCATACTGATGACGTACGGGGAACGTAAGAACATCAGGCTTACCTCCTGGCCTTCCTAGGTGGCGTTTTGGTGGCACGAATAGATCGTGAGCCGCTCTGTGAACTATACACTCCGCATCGGTTTGCGAGGAAGTTCTAGTGCCTCTAGCGGCTGACCCCGTAGGTCTACTGGGAGGTGCGTCACGAGGAGCACCCGTGTGTGATGAGGCAGTTGTGGCTCATGTTCACATGGGAAGATGGAAAGACGAAGATTTCATTGCCTCCATCCACCACCGCCTTTGGATTAGTGAAGGAGTACGCCATTAGTTGGGAGGCTGCTTATCCAGGGGAGATGCTGAAGCAACCAACGATCCGGGATAGTGACGGTGGGCCTCCTCTATCTCGAGGACGGGGTCGGAGGGCAGCTAGGGCCGCTCGCGATAGCGGGGCTTCCATGGCGGCGAGACCCGCACCGGCCGAGGGTATGGCAGGAGCGGTGGATCCGGTGATTCCGGGAGAGCAGGGTCATCCGGAGGGGCGCCCACCGAGGGGATTTCGTAGGATATCCACTCAGGCTCCAGGGAAGCGCCTGCGTCACATTGACATGGAAAAGGATGCCGTCTTCCCGGAATCTTGGGACATTTGGGATGTCAACCGGCAATTCCTCAGCCCATCTGAGATATGGGACCACCTGAATCACCTCGGGATGGAATTACCGGGTATAGGCCCAGTTCGGGCTGGATTCATGGCATCTCCGGCGGTGGAAGAACAGTACCTGGAAGAGCTGGCGGATTACGTCCACTCCAGTGGTGTCCCTCGCCCAATGACAGACCGGGTGAGGGTAATGTTGAATCAGACGGTCACCCCACAGTTATCGGCGGCCGATCTGAGGGATCGCTTCCCCTTGCCGGAGGACTCAGAGGACTCCTCTCGGGAGGATGAGGCTGGAGGAGGGAGCCCGCTGGAGGAACGCGAGGTCGGAGACCGAGGCTCCGAATCCGACGATTTCGCGGAAGCTATCGAGGTAGCATTCCGAACTTCTCTCCTCATGATCTGTTCTTGGGTCACTATGGGCTTCTCACCAATGTTTGAGCCATGCAGGAGGAACTTGTTCTCAGGCCTCGTTCTCACTCCTTGGCAGGTGATGATGCGGGACCTTCAGAACCCGCGCCTATGGCTGCATCCAGTTCCGCATCTGGTGGGACTAGGGCGCCCGAGGTGGCTCCTCCGGAATCTCCAGACCTTCCAACAGTATTCGGGGGGCCTCGTCTCGGGGTTCCGTCAGTACCGGCTCAGGAGCAGCGCTCGGAGGTCGATCTCTGTAAGTCTCCTCCACCGGTCTCCTCGTTGTCACATGTAGACCACGCCAACTAACGTTTATGTACCTCTTTGTCGTACAGTTCTTCGACTGGCATGGGCTGCTGCGGCAAGACTGGTCGGGATGTCTGGTGGCGTCCCTCCTAGGGGCATGCCGGTAATGGTGGCGATAGTCCCTCCATCTTCTCAAGCTGCGACGCACATCATTACTGGCAGGACCACCAGCAGGGCCGTACCCGAAATCATTGAGGTGGACTCCGAGGAAGAGGATCAAACGGTCGGTCCCAGTTCTGTCGCACCTGCTTCGGTGCGAGGTGTCGCACTGGATTCAACACTGGATGTTGATCCTGCCGAGGATTTCCTGCGGGCGTACCCCGCATACGAGCCTGCCAATCGCGCAGACTAGGACGAAACGACCTATGACGAGGAAGACAACAGCATAGTCTGCCTCTGGTCGTGGAAGCTGATCGCGCGCTTTATCAAGGACACTCCCCAAGCACAATGGCTAGCCGAAATGGATAGGCTTTGCTCGCGGTTGCGCGAACTGTGCGCTGGGGGAGTGGATGCCCAACGTCCTCATGCACTCATCCGAGATCTTATGGCTGAGAAGATCCGAGAGCATGATCGTGGGCTCAGCGTGGGCTTGCAGCGGAGGAAAGCGACCAGCATTAAGAAGCTCCAGGAGGCCGAAGGAGAGGATCAACAGATGCAGACCCGGGCTGACGAGCTTTCAGCCTCTCTTGACGCACAATCTGAGCTGGTCTCATGGATGAAGGCCCAGTTGGCAGAGGTAGAAGATCATATGAGGCAAACCACTGGAAAGATGGCCTCCATTCTAGCTGAAGTAGAGAGGGCCAAAGCCAGGACTGACGAACTGCGCCCCACCGCTGCTGAGGAGGAGCGGGAGCTAGTTAAGCAGAAGCAAGCCTTGGATGCCGTAAGTCAATGGGTGGCGGAGCTGCAATGCTCTTTTGATGAGGTCAACCTGTCCACGGGGAAATTTAACCCTAGATTATTGTAACAAACCCATAAGACTTTCACTGGTACTTTCGTGCTTCAAAATTTTTTCTTCGTTTTGAATGCCGTAGAACGCATGATTTCCACTGTCGAATTGCCTTATTACATCCCTACAATGTTTGCTGGACGTTTGACGAAAATTCCCCAAGCCCACGTGGGTCGAGCCCAATGTCTGGGATTCGGATTACTAGTCCGGATTTCTGAGAGATTGGAGAGGCTTGATGAGAGAAGGAACTTTCAGTATAGCCGAATTACCGCATCTTCAACGTGCTCTTATGCACGAACGGGGCAACGCCAGGGGCACTGAAATCGGTACAAACAAATGAAAATGGGAAGTGAGAATCACAATACCCAAGATTCGGAACACTGTGGGGATGGCGTGACAATAAGGGACAACTGTTAACCTTGGAGGAGAAGCGGTACCCTTACTGCATTAGCCTGTAATGGGGACAACAAATGAGGTTCGACTGTTGACCGTGTTCGAAAAACGGGACCATGTCACAAATGTTGTTGATCAATCCTTCGGGACGTTGGACCAAGACAGTAGGTAGGCCATAGGTCGAACATCCATACTGTTAGGGGGTCCTTCCAAACATGACCAGTATTCCAGAACGTTGGCCCAGGACAGTAGGTGAGCCGATGCGGCATGAGACCAGGCCGTTAGGGGGTTCCTTTAGACATGAATGAGGACGAGGGTCCGAATAAGGGGCACGCAAAGCGTGGAATATGGAGTGATGGTCTATCCAAAGAGAATCCAACACATAGGTAGTTACACCACCGTGGTGGGAGTACGCCAGATGGGTGTATTGGTTTGATCATGGATCATTCCTTCTTTGGGATAGGGCCTCTCTGGCAAGGGGATCTGTCACTTCCTAGTGGGATCATGGGGCATCCTGAAATTGTTCAGGGTAGAACCGCAGTTTATTGTCATGCGTTGAGGACACATAGACTCATGTAGTTTAACTTCATACGATAGGATGCGGAATAAAAGGGAAACATGTGGCGCGGTAGATATAAAGCCGACGTGAATGTGGACTTGGAGTCCAAATCACACCACATGCCCCCGGAGGAAACTCTTCAGGTCGAGGGACCAAGAGTGAGGATTGGGCTGGGCCCGAAGCACAGTGGCCGGGCATTCCTACGTACCCCATGAGGATGGTAATCAAGCCATACATAGTTCTGAATGCGCATTTTAACGTCATGCAGGATGATGAGTAGCCCGACCATGTGGGTACACATCCTGCCAAAACTACTAAGCCCACGTGAGTCGTGATCGGTGTGGGAAACAAGCAGTAGTACTGGAAATTTCCCGACACAGAGAGGGGAAGGTTAGGGCAAAGGGACACTCGGTGAATACCGGCCCAATGCCACTAACAGGATTATTTAGCGCACCTTGATGTGCGAAGAGAAAGAGCCGAGTATGATGGAATTCCACTTGAACATGGGGAAGTGGGAATCTGTGAATCATGGTGCTCGAGATTCAGATCACAATGATGGCGGCGTGACGAAGGAGGGTAACTACTGACCGTATTCGCAACGCAGTATCCTGTCGCCTTAGCATAGAATGGGGACAGACAAATGAGCATCGTCCACTGACCATATTCGCAACGCGGGATTTTAACGATTTGTTGTCCAAAATCTGTAGGGACGTTGGCCCAAAATGATTGAAGGGCCCTTAGGTCCAGCATTCATGGAGAGCCCTTAAGCCTAGTATCCATGTCGTCCGAGGGTCCTTTTGGATGTGGAAGAGGATGAGGATCCAAATAGCGGGCTCACGAAGCTTGGTCATGGGACGAGGGGAATGTCCCTGTGAAAATCCCACACTTCGGGCTCTTTGTGAAAACACATTTGAATATGGCAATGAAACGTATTAGAGATTGGGAGCAGATTCCTTTCCCTTGGGGGGATCTTAGTTTAGGGTCGTAGAATTCGGACCATGGGTGAGAGGAAACATAAGAGGCACATGGTGGAGTAACTCAAACACCTGGCGTGAATGGGAATATGAGGTGTGTACGGCGCGGTGAACTACTCGACATGAATGAGGGCACAACCACATATCACACCGCGCAACCTCCTTGGGAGAGGTTTTTGGTCACGGGACTAAAAGCGAAAATTAGGCTGGGCCCGCGGGGAAGTGCCCGAGCGCTCCTACGTATCTCATGAGGATGATAATCAAGCCATACGTAGTTTTGAAGGGTGTCTTTGACCATAAATGGGTAAAGGGAGCAGGGGACACATGACGTCAAGACCCGGTGTGAAGGAGGACCTAATCCCTACATACCACGCGTTCTCTGGGGAAAAGTTTGAGTCGAGGGACCGAACACAAAGGTTAGGCTAGGCCCGTGGGGAAGTGCTCGGGCGCTCCTACGTATCTCATAAGGATGAGAATCAATCCATACGTAGTTCTGAAGGGTGGCACGGTAGGGTACAAGTTCTAGGGGAAAAGGGGAGTGCGGGCATGGCCCTTGCACTAAAAAAAGCGGAATTTGATGTATCTTGTTTGTTCTTTAAGGTGAATGGTTTTTGTTTTGTGAAGAGACAGGCCTAGAATAGTAGGCTGTGATGTCACCACAAGGATCAAGCCATGATGGGCGTTGACAAATGGCATGGAACGTGACAAATACCCAATGTGATGTCCTCTACAACGAGGTCACCACAATGCGGTGCAGTTTTTCGTCGTGCGGCCAGGACGATAATGTCACAATTTAGGGTCGTATGATAGGACCAAGGATGCATTTTATCGTCATGCAGCACAGACGTAGCAGAGACGATTCTAGGCGAGAAATGTGCACAGTGTTATAAAACAAAATTGACAGAGACATGATCCCACATCAAATTGTGCGCCATTCGGAGAGGGAAACCTTAGGTCGAGGGGCCTATACAGAGGTGAAATAGGGAGAGAGACTGGCTTCCTGAATGGGTTGTACCCGGAGACAGGGCATCTGGGTGGTCCTACGTATCCCATGAGGATAGGAATCAAGTTGAACGTAGTCCCGAATTAATCTTAGTTTATGGTCTTAGAGCTCAGACCATGGGAGCCCCAAAGGATGCCAGATTGCAGCTTTGTCTCCCTGACATGCAAAAGTGCACTGAGGGATAGCGCCAAAAGCGTCGAGATTCCCCATGGACATGATGCGGTGGAAAATGATGTGAATCATGCAACCAACATTCAAGGACTTAAGGGGTTGGCGTGACGACAAAGGATTACTGCTGATCATGTTCGCAACACAGCATCCTGTCGCGTTAGCCTGAAATGAGGACTAACAAATGAGCATCGACTGCTGAACATATTCACAACGTGGGATTTTGTCGATTTGTTGTCCAAAACCCTCAGGGGAGTTGGCCCGTAACGGTAGGAGAGCCCTTGGGCGTAGTATCCATGCCGTTATTTGGGGTCCCTCCGGGTGTGAAAGGTGATGGAAGCCCGAATAGAGGGGAACACGAAGCTTGAAAAGTGGAAGGAACTTGATCAAGTTGAATTTGACAATCTTGGTCCTAGACCAGAGTACTCTTAATACATGGGTGAACCACTGCAAGGAGTCAAGGGACTCAACATTGAGGGTGATCGAGAGATGGAAGGTTCCCGGGGGAAGGGGGAACGGTGCCCAAAACCTTGTATCATTCCTACACATCCCCCTCCTGGAGAGGGATAAGCCAAGTGGCCTAGGTGACCAGGAAATCCGGAGATCTCCAAGAGGTGGGGCTGGACCCGAATCTTAGACATTCAGGTGGTCTTACGTATCCCATGAGGATGGGAATCAAGCCACACGTAGTTCTGAAGGGTGCCTTTTAATGTCATGCAGGACAAGGAATAGGAGGTCTAACTTTCAGAACGGGGTGCGCGTGGTGCAGCTATTGCAAACCTAACGTGAATGAGGATGTAATCCTACACTACGCCACACAGTCCGATGGTCGGGGTCCCAATGGTAGGACCCGAGAGAGGTGAACTTTCTGAACTCAATATGGACCCAAAGACAAGGGGTCTTGAACGTAGTTCCAGATGAGAGTCTTAGTTTATTGTCTTAGAGCTCGGACCGTGGATGGTGACAACTCCCGAGTAAGCACAGATGTCAACCCAATCCCTAAGCCCACATGAGATAAACTCGGTGTGGGAAACAAGGGGGGAAGATCCTTATCGCAATACTTGGGGCATCCATCAAATGGGAGTCGGCGAAGAGTTTCGAAGGGACCCTTTGATGCAGCTTGTTCTCCCAACGCGCAGACGTGCACGGAGGAAAAGTACCAAGAGTTCTGAGACTCCACTTGGACATGATGAAGTGATGAAGGGTGTGAATCGTGTACTCGGCATTTGGGCTTAATGGGTTGGCATGATGATAGAGGAAAACTGTTAACCATGGTGGAAACACAGCGTCCATATCGCGTTATCCTTAGGTGGGAACAACAAAGGAGCATCGACTGCTGACCATATTCGCAATGCGGGATTTTATCAATTTGTTGTCTGAAACCCCCAGGGGCGTTGGCCCGTAACGGTAGGAGAGCCCTTGGGCATAGTATCCAGGCCGTTATTGGGGGTCCCTCCAGGTGTGAGAGATGACGGAAGACCTGATGCAGGGATGCACAAAGCCTGGAAAGCGGGGTGCGGACGTGTCCGAATAAAGCTTGGCATTCCAAGTAAAAAACCTGAGTACTCTTAAGCACATTGGTGGACCGCTGAAAAGGGATCGACGAAACAGCTCAGTAGGGGGAGGTACATGGTGTGGTCATTACGAGACCGTCGTGAATGAGGACATAATCCCACACCACACCCTATAATACTCTCATGGAGGAAGGATAGGCCGAGGGGAGAAGATGGGAATGCATTGGTCAAGAAGGCCTGACCTTCTTGTAGTTTAATGTCTTGCAATGAGGACGAGGGTCAGGGACCCGAGGAGGCCAAGGGGCCTGAGGCTGGGCCTCGTAAGGGGAGTCATGCGGAATGGTACACGACCCCGACGTGAATGAGTACGTAGTCCCACACCACGCCGTACACTCCGGGTAAGAAGGGACCTAGGCTGTGGCCCGGAAAGGCCAAGGGGCCTAAGGTCAGGCATCAGTCAGGAAGGCCTGACTGGTTTGCAGTTTAACGTCTTACATGAGGACGAGGGTTGGGGACCCGAGAAGGCCAAGGGGCCTGAGGCTGGGCCTCGTAAGGGGAGTCTTATGACATGGTACATGATCCCGACGTGAATGAGGACATAGTCTCACATCACACCGTACACCCCTATGAGGAATCCTGGGCCGTGGCCCGATCGCTAGCACCACCTGGGGGAAGTTTTCCACCTCGGGATGGGGCAGAATGAATCACTGCACTCGATGTCTGAGACATCTCGGGGTGGACCCGAAGATCCAGGACACTGTTGACCATGTTCGAAACACAGTGTTCCTATGGTGACCCATTGTGGGAGCAGCAAATGAGTGTCGACCGCTGACCAAATTTACAACGCGGGACTTGTATCGTCTTGTTGCTTGAAAACCGTTGGGGGCGTTGGCCCGTATCGGTAGGAGAGCCCTTGGGCATTGTATCCAGGCCGTTCCTGGGGGCCCCTCTGGGTGTGAAAAAAATGAAGGAATCCCAGTCAAGGAGTGGGTGAAGCATAGCTGTATCCATCCACGAAAGGGGGAAAACACCTCCAGGGGGGATGTGCAGTCGGGTCGAGGCTTTCATGATGTGATTTGGGGAAAAAGTGTGTGCCCTGCCATGTCTTGACCCGAGGGGAAGATTTTGGCTTTTGGTCTGGGCCAACGGACGAAATGTCCGGGCGTTCCTACGTATCTCATAAGGATGAGAATCAAGCCATACGTAGTACTTGAAGGCCATGTAGTTTGGCGTCATACGGTGAGGACGTGGAAGGAATAAAAGAATGGGAGTGGGAACATGGTGCGACCTATACAATCCTTGTGCGAGCGGGGTTGCATGAGTGGGGCCAAGAAAGCCTACTCCCTGCCACACAAAGATCCTTTGAGGAAACTATTCCCAGGGGGAATAGTAGAAGGGAAAATCTTGGGGCTGGGCTCAAGACGGGGCGTCTCCGAGCGTTCCTACGTATCCCATGAAGATGGGAATCAAGCCATACGTAGTTCTAGAAATGCAGTTTAACGTCATGTGGGGCGATAAGAAGCATCTCATTTGGGGATATGTATGGTACGACGAGTAATCCGACGGTGAATGAGGACGTAGTCCTACACCATACCGTACAATCCCACAAGAGGTTAGATCAGAGAAAACTAGGGGGGCCTGGGGCCAGACCACGGTCAGGGAGACCGGACCAGCTTGCTGTTTAACGTCTCGCGGTAAAGATAGGGGCCAGAGGCTCGAGGGTCCAAGGGGCCTGAGGCTGAGCCTTAGTCAGGAATGCCTGACTGGCTTGTAGTTTAACGTCTTGCAATAAGGACGGGGGGCCAGGGGCCCATGGAGGCCAAGGGGCCTGAGGCTGAGCCTCGGTCAAGAAGGCCTGACCGGCTTGCAGTTTAACGTCTTGCAGTAAGGACGGGGATGCATTTTAGGGTCGTGTAGGACCATCTCACAGTTTAGGGTCGTGCTGGACCTTTTCACAGTTTTAGGGTCGTGCAGGACCATTTTGCCCTAGGCAATGTATCGCTTGAGGAATTTGGCATTGGTGGGTGGGGGGGGGGGGGGGGTTATACGCTCTCCATCCGTGGTCACCAAGGAGTATGCTCCATTGGGATAAACCTTATGGATAATATAAGGCCCTTCCCATTTAGGTTCTAATTTGGGCGGTTTCCTACCGGGAATCATTGGCGCTCGAAGGGCCAGTACCAGGTCACCCTATAGAAAAGAGCGGAGACGAACCTTCTTGTCGAAGGCCCTCTCTATCTTGTCCTGATTCCTTTCCAGATTATGCAGGGCATGAAGCCGATTGTCATCCAGTGCTTCCAATTCAGCTATTCGGATTTCGGCTACCTCATCTGATGTCTGGTGATCATAAACTGTAGTGCGTAGCGATGGTAGCTGGATCTCAATGGGTAGGACGGCCTCAGCTCCATACACCAGGGAATATGGGGTCACCTGGGTGGAGTTGCGAGTTGTCGTCTGGTAAGCCTAGAGGGCATTGGGGAGCTTGTCCGACCAACTTTTCTTGTTGTGACCAACCATCTTCAACAGAATGTTAGAGAGGGTCTGTGTTGAACACCTCGATCTGTCCATTCTCCTGCGCGTGGTAGCGGGAGGAATGGTTGAACTGGATGTCATACTTAGCGTACAATTTCTTCAATTCAGCTGCTCGGAAGTTGGTGCTGTTAATCGGTGAGGACGACGTGAGGGACTCCAAACCGGAGGACAATATTGGAGCTCAAAAAGTCAACGATGGAACGGGCCTTGACCTTTTTTGAGAGGAACTGCCTCTACCCACTTGGAGAAGAAATTTGTAGCAGTCAGGATGAACCTACACTGGCGGGCTGTTGCCGGTGGATACGGTCCCACTAAATCAAGTCCCCATACCACAAATGGCCAAGAGTACTTGGTGGGGTGGAGGGGCTCTGGCGGCCGATGCAAGAAGATGGCGTGTACTTGGAACACATGGAATCTCTTGGCATATCCAATACAGTCGTGGATCATAGAGGGCCAAAAGTACCCTATCCTCCGGATTTGATGGGACAGTTTCGGCCCAGATTGATGGGCGTCACAGGAACCGGCGTGAACCTCTTTCATAAAATGAGGTATCTCCCCTCCCTGGATGCAACGGAGGAGGACACCATCGAAACTCCGCTTATAATGGATCTGTTCAAGACTGGGGCCGCTCTGGAGGGTAAATTGAAGCGCGCGGTGTCGGATTCGCTCGCGTTCAGCCCGGTCGTCCGGGAGATGACCATTTTGGAGATACTCGACAAAAGGTGCTCTCCATTCGGGGTGGTTTCAACCACTGCGTCTGACGAACCCGGGACTCCCGATATGGAGGGTCCGGCGGTGAGATGACTTACCCGCAGGCTATCATGGTCCTCTTGGGTGACGGGGCAATGACTCTCCGGTGGGCCACGTTTATGACCATATCATCTTGCTCGGGTTCTGCGAGCGACGCGGCTAAGCCAGCTAGGGCGTCTGCTTGGCCGTTCTGTGACCGTGGGACATGGGTAACCTCTGGTCGAGAAGAGAACTGTGCCATTAGGCGGAGGGTGTACTCCAGCAACGGTGTGAGCTCCGGCTTCCTGACAACGTAGTCTCCATTAACCTGTTTGATTACCAGCTCAAAATCTCCCTTCACATGTAGATGGGGCACATGGATGTCAAGGGCCAACTCATGTCTGGTGATGAGAGCTTGGTACTCTGCCACGTTGTTCTTACAGCCTTCTGACAATAGGAAAGAGTATGGGAGGATGGCTTGTGCCGGGGTAATGAAGACAATACCCAGGCCCACTCTGTTGAGCTTGGGATCGTTGAGCCTTCTTCCGATGGGGCTCCGGGACGGCACCGTCGAAATGCATTTTCCAACACGGGATCACATGATCGACTAAGAGGATCGTCTCATCCGGGAAATCTAAGTCTAGGGATTGATCCGAAGAGATTGGATGGGCAGCTAAAAAGTCTGCCAACGCCTGTCCCTTAATGGCCTTCTGTGGTACAAACCTGATATCAAACTACTAGAGAATCACTGCCCACCGTGCTAGTCGGCCAGTCAGCATGGGACATTTCAGGATGTACTTCAGTGGGTCTACCCGGGAGACCAATTGCACCTCGTGGTGCTGCAGGTAATGTCGCAACTTCTGCACGGCGAAGACGAGCGCAAGGCAACTCTTTTCGATAGGGGAGTATCGGATCTCCGTATCGAGAAGCATGCAGCTGAGATAGTAGAGACTGTTCTCAGTACCCTCGTTGTTCTTCTAGGCGAGCAGCACACCGAGGGATCTCTCCAGGGCGGTCACGTAAAGGACCAACGGCTTTCCCGAGACGAGTGGCATCATGACCGGAGGTTGGAGCAGATACTGCTTGATTCCCTCGAAGGCGGTCCGACACTCCTCATCCCATTCGTAGGCAGCGCCCTTCTTCATGAGCTGGGAAAAGGGATTACACTTGCCGGCCAGATTCGCAATGAATCGGCGTATATAGGCTAAGTGGCCTTGAAGGCCTCGAATCTCCCGAATGTTGCTCGGGGGAGGCATTTGGCTGATGGCCTTGATCTTCTCTGAGTCGATCTCGATACCTCGATATCTGACAACAAAGCCCAGATACTTCCTGGAGGTGACCCCGAAGGCACACTTCAGTGGGTTCATCTTCAGGTGACGGGAACGGAGGAAACCGAACACTTTCACAAGGTCTTTCAGATGGTCCTGACACTGGCAAGATTTGACTACGAGGTCATCCACATAGCATTCCACCAATGTCCCGAGAATCGGTTTGAATATGCGATGCATGACCCTCTGATAAGTGGCACCTGCATTTTTCAAACAGAATGGCATTACCTGGTAGAAAAAGGTACCTTGGGGAGCCCTGAAGGAGGTGGACTCCTCGTCTTCAGGGGCCATCTGGATCTGGTTATACCCGAAATACCCATCCATGAAAGAGAGGGCTTGGAACCTGGCCGTGGCGTCAATCAACTGCTCCGTCACTGGGAGTGGGAAGTCATCCTTTGGGAAGTGGCGATTAAGATCGCGGATGTCGATGCAGACTCTGATATGCCCATTATTCTTCCTGACTGGCACAATGTTGGCAAGACACTTGGGGTACTGGACCTCCTTGACGATGTTTTATTTGATTAGCTTGTCAACTTCGGCCTCAAACATAGCACCATGAGAAGGGTTCATCTTCCTGGGAGGCTGCTTAAACCCACGATGTTTTTCCGGGAGGCCCAGACGGTGAACGGATACTTGGGGATCTAGCCCTGGCATCTCATTGTAACACCAAGCAAACACATCATGGTGCTGTTTGAGGAAGTCCACGTACTACCTCCGCTCTTCAGGGAACATGGCTACACTGATCAATGTGGGTTTCGGATCCGCCTCGCTACCAAGGTTCACCTATACCAGTTCATCAACCGTGGTAGAGACGCCTTCTTCAAAGGCGGGGGGAGCATCCTCCAGGTCTTCCTCCCCACCTGTGGGGGGACTTACCGCGACGAAAGATACTTCTTGGATATCAAGATCCGCGGGGCAGCTGGTGTTGGCTCGGGAAACAGCGGTCATCACATCGAGAGACTCACTTGCCATCGAGACCGCATCAATGAAGGAAGTCGACCCTATCCCATCTAGACTTCGGCCTAAGGGGCCCTGTTTGATGATATCAAAGCAGTGGTGATGTGTCGGCCGGAGTCGGTTAATTCCAGCCTGGCAGAAGAGACATGTATGGCGCACTGCCGTTGTCATAAGCTTGACGTCCCAGTACCGTACAGGGGTAGGGAGTTCCGGGATTACCTGAGCCTGGTTGATGTAGGAATACGAGGTGATTTTTCGTCGTCGCTTGGACACAGGAACATGCCTTCCTTGTATACCCGATACAACAAAACATTGCCCCATGTCCGGGGTCGTGGCCTCCAACCGGTGGATCAGGAGGATGTAGGCATCATCCATGCTTGCCCAGGGGTCACTTGTGACCGGGGCGGGTTCATCCTCGCTTACTAGGATTTGCTTATCCTTAATTTTTTAATAACCCGCATCCAGATAGCGGGCCTCACATGAAGCGAAAGGGGACACGTCTCCTTGGAGCACGCCTACTCGACTGTTGAGCGAGTACTTGAGGAACTGGTGATACGACGAAGGGACAACTGCATGCAGATGGAGCCATGGCCTACCCATCAATGCATTGTAGGCAGTGTCCTGAGAAACAACCATGAACTCGGTGCCGGAAATAAAGCCACCGAACTGAGTCTTCAGGTGGATCTTGCCGACTGGGGTTTTCTCTGTCCTGTCATACCCCTGGATCCTGAGGTCAGAGGTGGTTAAATCACCTTCAGACAGACCCAGCTTTCACAACGTCCGGGTCAGATTTAGATTGATTCTGGAACCTGTGTCAACGAGGCAGCGGCGGACTTCCACACCTTTGAAGTGGCCAGTGATATACAGCGGGCGAATGTTCCCCTGTATAGGAGGGTCCTCATCTTCAACGGACAACGAGATAACCGCCTGACATTCGGCATTTTCAATCGTCTCGGTATGGATGGCTTCTGCAGCTGCTACCTCCATCTCAAACTGGAGGGGGCTCCTTAGGGCCTTGGCAAGTGCTTCGCGCATTTCAGATGACAGGCGAAGGGCCACAAGGATGGAGATCCTCATCAAGATACTGTCCAGGTGCTTCAAAAAATTGTACTTTCGTGCCAAATGCGACCCTCTGCTTACAGGATGTCGTTCGGCATTTGGAGGCACAGCGGGCCCGGCTGGCTGAACCGGCGATTGACTAGTACTGGGTACATCTTACTGCCCACTAGTAGAATCCTGAAGAGTAGTTTCCAGAATAATATCGGACAGAAGAGGATGGCCTATAGCCGAGCAAGACTGATCGTGATACGAATGAGGTAGCTCCCCCCGATCCTGTAGCACGAACGACGGTGGAGGTAGAGCCGAGGGTGTTGGATGGGTTTGCGCGTGCTATGATCTGCGCTGAGCCTGCTGCCTGGTCTCAGTAGCGTGCACGTCTTGGCCAAAAATGCCTACCGACGTACCTCGATGACTAGCGCGGTTGCGATTCCGCTGACGTTGGTGTCGGCTGGAAACGTTGGGGAGGTCTGCCTGGAATTCCCCCTCATCGGGGGTCATATAGGGCTTTACCATCTCCACGGTGTTAACCGAAGCGTACCCTTGGCTATCGCTCGAGGATTCATCCACCGTTGGGTGGTTTCAGGGAGGAATCCCCATTTCAGGGGGCATAAAGTCGCCGAGAGTGCTGGATGATGATGGCGCCGACGGTGCTTGTTGCTTCTTCTTGCATCACCGCTGCTTTCCCTTTAGGGAAGGGACCGACAGTGAAGATGATGTGGAGGCACTGACAACTTCTTCTGAAGGTTACGACTGCTTCAAGTGCGCCCGAATGATACCATGGGCACATACGACATTTTTTCGAGCCATCCAATCGTCGTATTTCTGGGATCCGCGGCTAGGGACCTGCTGCCACTCAAATTCGTTGTCGCTGCCGATTTCTGATCATGCAAAGACAAATGCCACTTGTGCTGGTGCTGGGCCCAACTTAACTGTGTTGTTGTTGACTTGGTTTTGAAGACAGTCCTTAAATACATAGCATTGCTTGAGGGTGTGCCCCAGGACCCGATGATAAGGGCAGTAGTTGGGGTGATCGGTGAGATGCGCCTCTGTCGGCCTTCTGCACTCAGGCAGGTGCACAATCCCTTGCTCTAGAGCACTTCGGAAGTAGCCAGGGACCTGATTTTCGTTGAACGAATAGGTCTGGTACCTTCTTTCCGGATAGGGGCCCTGGGGGCCTGGCCCTGACGAGGGCCGGTGGGGCCTGCCGAGGAGGTGACGCCTGATTGTCTCGCCTAGGTGGCGGTGGCGCGTTGCGCGGGGGGAACCTGTCGGTTCTGAGGCGGTCGCTGCTGGCTAGGAGCCTATGCTTGAGGTGGAGGACCTCTGCGGGGTTGCATGGGTGGTGCTGCCGGCAGCAACTCCAGCTGCCTCGGGGCTTCTAGTTGAGCCACCGCGGCGGGTTCAGCTCTGGCGGTCTTCCTGGATGGGATCATATAGGGAAACAAACGTGCCTGACTAACCTGTTTCAGGGCTTCCTCGAGGCTCTGGGCCTTATCCGAGAAGTCTCTGAACCCTCCAAGATAGTTCTGGTTAATTAGGTAGGGTACCAGCTCTGTCTTGACGTTCCCCACACACATCGTCAGCAATTGCTCCTTAGTCAGCGGCATATCGAGGGAATACTTATGTCCCTTCCACCGGGCGATGAAATCTGTAACCTGCTCATCAGGCCTCTGTTTGCACTTGAAGAGGTCTGCAATGTTGGTCTTTCGTGTGGTGGAGCAGAACTGGTATAAGAAATGTCGGCGAAGATCCTCCCAACCGGTCACCGACCCTATAGGGAGCTGGTTGTACCAGACGAATGCCGGACCTTCCAATGTATGTACGAAACATCGGAGTTTGGCGGCTTCTTGCTGAGCCGGGGTCCCCAGCATGGGGCCACACCTAGAAGAGAAATGAGCCAAGTGCTGGGGCGGGTCCCCTGTCCCGTTGAAGGGCGAAAAAGTGGGGTTCCCAAAACCCGGAGGTGCGGTCATATCATCCACCCACGCGTGATAAGGCTTGCCATCCGGCGGGACCGCCACCTGACGCGTTTCCAATGCTTCAAGGCGGGCTGTGAGTGCCGCGATAAGATCCACCGGGTGGGGATCCCTGTCTTGACGGGGACCCCTAACCACAACTGCATTTCCAGGTTCTTCAACACGGTAGATGGCTTCGGCCACTCGTGGGTCAACTAGCTGGACGACTTGCGGGGCGACTGGGGGAACCCGGATTGGATTTTTCAGATTACCCATCGCTCGAGGGAATTTGGCGAGTCGTATTGCGCCCTTTTACCATACGTTCTGGCTTCTTCCCTATCTGAGACAGTAGCATGATCAGGGTTTCCCGGAGGCATCTCACCGGGGGGAATTGTTCCTTCCCCTGCTGCCCCGGCCAGGGATTACCATAGTCGGGTCACCGCTCTGCGGCGTGCTCAGCCAAGAGTTCGTCAACCAGCCTCTTCTGCTCAGCAAGCTGCTGGCGTAACATGGCCTTCTCAGGATCCTCTTCCGTCTTCTGCGCAGAGGCATATGGGTCAGAGTTCTTGACAGCTCCGACGTGCTCCTTAACCTTGCTGGTGTTTCGACCGAGTACCAGCGATTCAGTGGGTACGGGGAGGCCTAGCAGGCTCCTCTGCTGACGGGTAACTCTCCCTGATGGGTCGAGAAGTGGTGTTATGCCCTCTGGTGGTAAGTCACCATCAAGGAATTCAAGCTCATCTTCCTTATCCACAACGTTGTACATGTGTAATGTGACCCCTCTTGAGGGCATTTCCTCGATGTCACATAGTGAATCGGGCTGCCGTCGGATAGGGTCGAAGAGGAGAGTGGCATAGTGTCCCCATCCATGGAATTTCACATGGGGGTGGCTTCCCTGACGATTCTGCGGAGTGCTTTGAGACTCGGAACGCATTTTCATTGAAGGGCGCTCTGGTGGCGTAGCGACTCAGGGTGATAGGCCACAAGAAGTACGACCGCATCGATCAGGCGGCACTGCTCGCTGAATTCTTCGAAGTGCTCTCGACTTCTGGGATACACCACCCTTTCGTAACGGAGGAGGAAGTGTGTCGCCCATAGGGTTCGACAAAAGCACCCCACATCTTCAGGGGTAAGAGACTCTGGTATGTGGAAATTCAGCGCCGCCGTCGGCCAGAACTTATCCGGGAAGTAATCCACTGCAAGAATACTCCAGAAGGTCCTGGTCTAGGATTCAGGGTCTGGCCCTGTGTTGCCCCACTCGTCAACCGGGGGCGGCTGAGTGACTGGTAGCGGTAACGAGGCGGACCTCTGGGATATTATGCTCGGCGGTGGAGAATACGGCAAACGAGTAGACTGGCCGCCGAATTCCGGGTCATCCTCTGAGGAGTGAGGTGACCTTGCCACTATGTCACGATACGACGCGCTGATAACCACAGCTTCCGGAACAGAAGTCGCGGCTACCGGCGACAGGTCGTGTCATCGCTCTACCGTTGTTGGCCCCCAAAATAACTCTCTTTGATCTCTGGTAGAGGTAGAGGGCTCTTCTGGTGACAGAGGCGGTGATTGGGCGGTGGAGACCTGTGGAATTCCCAGGATTTCTTCCTCCTGGATGTACCTGCGGAGTGTGACGGGAATCTGGTGGACCTCAAATTCTTGGAGAATGAGGCTAACACGTCTGGTTCCTGCCCCAATCCTTGATACGGAGGAGCGGGGAGAAGGTTCCATTGCTGAATCGCATTCCGCATCCGAGTAGGAGAAGCGGGCAGGTTTGATCTCCACCTGGGCCTTCCCAGGATTCTTCTTGAGGCGGCGACGACCCGCTCTTCTGCCCAGGGGCGGCTCTTCGGGACAGGGTTGATCCCTATTAGGAAGCCTCGGGGCGGCGCTGGCACCGTGGCGGAGAGGGCCCCCACTCGAGATAGCCGGGGTGCGAGGGGTACCGGGGCAAATTTTGAAGGGTACATGTGGAGGACCTCCGTGAACAGTACCCATGTGGGTGGGGCCTCTGTTGGAATCGGCAGGAGCATGGGGAGGACCTCCATGATCGATGCGAGTGGAGCGAGGCTGACCTTCACTCCTCGAGTTGCTGGGGTGAGGAGGTCCTTCGCCGGTTGTAGAGAGGACGTAGGGAGGGCCCCCACGTTGGAGAGGGACCGGATGGATGGTGCCTTTAGGTTGGCGGTCGGGGGCAGGAGGATGGACTCCATACCCTATATAGTGGGTGCGGGAAATGTTTCTGCACTGAGTGTCACTACCGTGGGGCAGGTCTTCCTGCGGGATGGGGGTAGCACGAGGCATGCCTCCATGACGAACCTCAGAGTGGGGAAGGCCCACGCTCTGTGGAGTAATGGTACGGGGAGGACCTCTGTACAGGGTGACATTACAGCGGGTTAGCTCGCGGCGATCACCAATTGGGCCTGCAACCCGGAGTGTCAGCCCAGCCTGCACGTGGGGCGGTTGGGGTCTCGATCCTGGTTGGGTGAAGTAGTTCCCCTGCTCAGTGTATGCAGGGGCTTCATGATGCACGTCGACGGTGGCTCGGGCCACTGTAGCTGTCGACGTCGACACGCCCGGGCGAGCGTCCTCAGCCCGGGCCAGGCGCTGACGTCAGGTCAGGCGAATGGGTGAAGGTGGTGCAGGGACGTAGCCTACCTGCTCTTCCTGCGGGGCCGGACGGCGGCGCTGACGCTGCCGGGCAGGAGCCCTCGCCTGGGGCCCTCGGGTCAGGGCCCTGAGTGGGCTGAGCCGGACGGCGCCCGCCTCTTCAGCGTAAGGCGAGGAGTCGTCAAGGCGTTCCGGAGACAAGCTCCCGAAACGGTTGAATGTTGGGGTGTGGAGCAGGGTCTCCCTGCGCGGCCTGTCAGGGCGGCGTTGACGGCGGCTCCTGGTGGCCTCCAGGTCCAGGCATGCCATATCCCGGGTTGGGATGACCCCTTCTTCCTCATACATGCGCACGAGGTTGTTGATCACCCTTCACTGGATGACCTATAAAGGAGAAAGGGGACATGGGTGCCCCGTATTCCGCGATGTAGAGGTCGTCGTCATGGTAGCAGCGCTACGTGGGGTGGCCATGGCGTTGTTGCCCCTGCCCCTGCGTGGGCGAGGAGCGGATGGTGACCATGTCTCTGGAACAGCAATCTGGTTCCTGAGAAATGAAGGGATCGACTCATCAGTACTGAGAGGAAAAGAATTGACAGCCAGTGCCCCAGCGTCCTTCCATTCTCCACTTCTATAAGAAGGATCCACTCCAACATGATGTAGAGTGGAGTGCCCCACGTTCTACTGCCCCGACTTCTGGTGAGTTTCACGACAGGCCCGCTATTTGCTTGGTGGGACCAGGTACCAGATATCCGGATCCGGTGACACGTCAATCTACTGGTGTCTCGAACTATACTAATCTCCATATTGAGGAGAAGCATTTCACGTTGGGTTAACCATTTCTGTTTCCGACGCTTTCCGTCGGGGCGCGCGCGCGTGTTCCGCTCCATATCCGCGGGGGAGGACGCACGGCGCTTCTGTTGCCCCGCATTCCCGCTTTCCAAAGGCCGGCGGCATTCGCTCCTTATTCAGGGACGTCTGCTCCATGATCGAAACGGGATGATGGGATGTCGGTTCTTCCTCCTGCGGATTCCTCCTCAGAACTCGTCACATAGTCTGGGTCTCCCTCATAGATTTAATACGTAGTTTGTGAAACTCTTCCCAGTGCCATGTTTCCATGGCCGCCGGTTAATTACACTGCTTCTCTCTGGACATTCCAAAGGGTCCCGTCAGGTTAGCAACCTTCTGTCAGGGGAGTAGTCACGTTGAGGCATCATTAGCGTGTCTGGATTCAGGGGTACCTGGCATGTCTATCTGTTATCCTTGGTAACAAGGATTCTCGAGGGGGTAGAGGCCCGAGGCATCCCACATCGAGCGCGGGGAATTATAAATCATAGACACATATCTGAGGTTTTCCTCAACTTCTCGTTCTCAACATAGGGTATGCCGCGAGTTTAACGTCTAGCAGAGATGATTCAACCCAACCAGAGCATTATCTAGGAAAGATTGGATTGAGGGATCCTCCTTGAAGAGATGTCGATACCGGGGCCAGCCCGTGGATGGCTGCGAAGAAAAGTGTACCGACATGGTCTCCCCAGGATAAGGCGGTCCGGGCGAGAATCGAGACGACTGATAGGTCGATGAATGGAGTGGAGGGAGTGGAATGGGACCATCGCAGGGCGACGGTGATGTTGGGCTTGAGCCTTGACAAGGCTTCCTATTATCCTCGTGGCAGGGAATCAAAGTCCGCATAGTTTGGGATGATGTCGATTAACCGACGTGAAGGTGGACCTTGACCCGATGAGCATAGTCAGCGTACTGACGTGAAAGTAGACCTGTGGTTCCACTATTGGTGGGCTTGAACCTTGGGAAGGTTTCCTACGTACCATGCCTCGACATGGATCAATGTCCTTGTAGTTCAGGGAATACAGCTTAACATCATGCGGGACGATAGTGAACCCTGTCATGAATAAATGATGGGTGGTGGGTGTCGGCGAACCGATGTATGTGAGGGACCTTGGTCCGATGGGAGTTGGGCTTGGACCTCTGGGAGGATTCCTACGTACCATGCCTTGACATGGATCAAAGACCTCGTAGTTCGGGGTGGTCACAACGGCTTGTCGTCGGGCGGGAGTTGCAGTTTAACGTCGTGCTAGACATAGGTAGTACTCGACGTGAATTGGATGATGGGTGGGCTTGAACCTCGTGTATGATTCCTACGTACCACGCCTTGACATGGATCAAAGACCTCGTATTTCATATGGGTCTTTTTCGGTGGACCGACGTGAAAGTGGACCTTGGTCCGATGAGTGGTGGGCTTGAACCTCTGGAAGGCTTCCTACGTACCATGCCTTGACATGGATCAAAGACCTCGTAGTTCAGGTGGGAATGGGTGTGTAGTTTAATGTCTTACGGGACAAGGGGGGTATACAGTTTAACGTCATGCTGGACGAGGGCTAAACTCGACGTGAATGAATGACCGAGCAATGTGGCTTGAGCCTCATAGAGACTTCCTATGTACCATGCCTTGACATGGATCAAAGACATCGTAGTTCAGGTGGGAATGGGTCAGAACGGCTTACCACTGGACCGGATTGCAGTTTAACGTCATGTTGGACCGGGGTGAGACCCGACGTGAAATGATGGGGGGCTTGAACCTCATGGAGGCTTCCTACGTACCATGCCTTGACATGGATCAAAGTCCTTGTACTTCACTGGGATGGGTCGCAACGGCTTACCACTGAACTAGTATGCAGTTTAACGTCTTGATGGACGGGGTGTTACCCGAAGTGAAATGATTGGTGGGATTGAACCTCATGGAGGCATCCTACGTACCAAGCCTTGACATGGATCAAAGTCCTTGTAGTTCGCTGGGATGGGTCGCAACGGCTTACCACTTGACCGGAATGCAGTTTAAAGTCTTGCTGGACGGGGTGAGACCCGACATGAAATGACGTGTGGGCTTGAACCTCATGTAGGCTTCCTACGTACCATGCCTTGAAATGGATCAAAGTCCTCGTAGTTTGCTGGTGATGGGTGGTCAGGGTCGGTGCTCACTCTAAGCCCACGTGAGTCATGATCGGTGTGAGAAACAAGAGGTTGCAAGGACCTGACGATCACGTCGCGAAGGATGCGTCCGTGAGAAGCGAAGAGGGGCTTACGCGTTAGGCGGCCCATGGTGCTGGGACTTACTCCAGGATGGAGGCCCAAAGTGCGACGAAGCGTGAGAAAGAAGGACCTTGGTCCAATGATGGGAGGTGCCTCATTCCCTATCACGCCCTCCACTGACCTTGGTAGTGGGGGAAGTACGGAGTTTCACGGGTGAAATCATCCGTACGAAAGGTTAGGGGATTACGCTCTGAGGCAGCCCTTCCCCTACGAACATACGCCACTCCGACAAGGAGGATCTCATTCCATGTGTGGAATAGTTCCATTCCCGTGGAGACGAGTGGTGTAAAGAATGTTCGACCTGGGGGGACCCTTCGTGAGGGAGACGAGGTCGAATCACAGTTTAACGTCATGTGTTGAGGACGTGGTGCTTGGTAGTTTAACGTCCTGCAGCTCGGACGAAGCGGGTTCACTCCACACCCCTAGGACATACATTACCGGCACCCTCTGGTCCTTGGGGAAAGGAAGGTACCAGTAAGGCCATGAAAGTGGGCTCGTGGAACGAGCCATCGAGGGGTCCATGTTAGTGTGGCTATGCGAAGAAGCAATAGCTGTTAGCATGCCTATGCGAAGAAGCGTTAGGCGAAGCAACACTACGGGTGGTATTGTCCATGGGACTTTGAAATCACATCGTGCAAACCCGGAGGGTCGCACGGGAAGAGGGATCGCTAAGCAGAGGAGTGTGCTTCACGAAGTGGAGTGACTTGGCCTTAGCATGGGGAATGGGTGTGAGTAGAAGGTGCTTCACGAAGTGGAACATTGTTCGCGGAGCACTGCCTTGCGAAGAAGGGGTGTCTCGCGAAGCAGGGTCCTGTGAAGCAGTGTGCTTCGCGATGTGAAGTGGTCATGCCTTAGCATAGGGATCAATAGTACGTGTTGGGTGTTTCGCGAAGAATAAGTGCTCCGCGGCTGCCTGGGTTCCCTTTGGAATCCCCTTCCTTTGCGAATGCCCTTGAGCTTTGCGAATGGAATCTCTCTCGGAAGAGGGGCTCAAAACGAGACAAAACAGAGGCGTCTCACGAAGTAGAAATAACTCGCAGAGCTCATGATTCTTGGGGCAAAGGGTGCATCATGATTCGGGAGAGGAGAAGACGAAAGGTCGGATTGTCCGTCTTCGGGACTCAGGGGGAGTCCAGTATTTATAGGGAAGGGGCACCGTGAAGCAGAAATCGCGCGCCGCCTTCGGTGCTTCGCGGCGCGCTCGCGAACGTCAACGTCGTCCGCGGATCATTACCACCTCTGGAGCTTCGCGGCGGATCGCGAATGACAAATGTTTTCGCGGTGCATTACCGCCTCAGGAGCTTCGTGAGGCCACGCTGGTCGGGGTGCTTCACGTGGGTGCTTCGCGGCAGAGCTTCGCGAGGCAGCGTGACGTCCTTCTTTTTCGTTCCTTTCTTTCGGGCCGTATTTTCTGGCGCCAACAATTTATATATGTCTTTATCATTCCCTTAAAATGAGATTTGGATTTTTCTACTTGCATCTTATTGGAACTTCATTATTTTCTATCATAATAAAATCTTTCTTCATCCTCCATACTTGAAGGTAAATTTGCAGAAAACCTCCCTATAGCTATATAATTAAGGAATTATAATGGTAAATTCCCTATATATAATCATGTTAGAATTTTTAGTTTTTTATAAATTAACGAAATAACTTCCAAAATAAAAATATAGTCTTTATATAATGCCATAAATTTACTATGTTATTAATATATGATAAAATTATAATATTTTTTCATTGATGATTTGAAAGAAATTACTAGAACTTAATTTTCCATACACAATATAAATTTCTCTCATCTAATTCTATTTTTGATTATGGTGATGTGATGATCAACCAAAGATAGAGTTTTAGGATCTGTATATTATAATGTTGATAATTGTACATCAAACTGATTTAGATGAATTAATAATCTATTTTTATATATGATTGAATATATTATCTACTAACCAAAACATCTTATAGTGCTCACAATGTAATTACATATTGTAATAAAATCACTAAAATAATTATAATAACATATTTTTATATATTCATACACTAGAATATAGATATATAACCTTATTTTCTATATTTTCATATTTCTTTTATAGATGTTATTCAACGTCTCACACATTCCCTTAGAAATTCAAATTCTTTTCACTCTATAATACTAACAATCAAAAAGTGATGATAGTGCTCCCTTTATAACCCCCCTTATTATCCTAATTTATATTATCAGTTTCTATTAGTGGATAATTTTAAATATGATAAAAGAAACAATGTTTTTCAATATAAAGCACTTTATAACCATGAGATACAAGATATGGTGAAATTATATCATCTGAAATATGATTGATGTAACCATTGAAAACCCGAATCCCCTAATTATTAATAAAATTCTGATCATCCATATGAACATTTTTATTCTTTAAACACCAACGTTGCTTTCTAAAGGAAACCTTAACACTTATATTAGTTAAAGGGATAAATATGATATATATGTGGGGGAGGGTTTAATTAGTTTTCTTCTTTTCATGTATTTTTTCCTTTATAAGATAAAACCCTCAAATGTTATTAATGAGTTATAATTTTAAGGAATAAATAAACACATAAAACAATATTAAAAAAGAAATAATTATTATTTTCAAAACCCAAGATGAGTAAATAGATTGTATCATAGTTTGGATATAAAAAATTACCCAAAAAAATAACATGAAGAAATCATTTATCTAAATTTACTAAAATAATGAAATATTTATACATGTGAATTGACCATTTATCCAAACAGTATTATATATTTTTTTTCAAAAATAATAGATGTAATAATTATTTAGTAATAACTTAAGAAACCATGAACAATATCCTCAAAATGTTGCCAGTATACTGGATGTACTTCTTGAATTTCTCAAATTATACAAAATTTCATCTTCTATTTTTTAGCCATTTGATTGTAATAACTTCCTCAATTCATTCATTGTTCCTACGAATTCTAATTTTTAATTTTTTATCCAAAATGTCCATCATAATTGATCATTTCAAATGTTATTTTGGTACCATCAGATAATTAAGAATACTTTATTAAAAAATATAGTTAATCTACTTCCAAATTATAAAATTTTTTATGAAGACCATATTCATTTTAAATTTATTGAACATAAAACATATGATTGATATCAAATTCATCATCAACCATAAAAAAGATATCCATCTATTTTAAACTTCATGAAAAAAAATTCTTTTATAATTTGAAATGGTAACCAATTAAAAAGAATATTTTATAGCACTATACCATTTTCAAACATAAACAATAAACATTGTAATTTATACATGAATTCAACTTATATATAAAATTGTGGGAGAATAGTACATATTTTTGTTTTTTTACTCAATAAAAACATGAAATTAAAGCCTCATATATTATATATTCCATGAAAATTTCTCACCAAGACTAGAACATCCTGGAATTAATATAATACCCTTCAGTGAATTTAAAATTTTTAAATTTACATAAAACATAAAACATATCATTTAACATCAATTTTCTCTGATATATTTAGAATATTATAATTCAAAATGATAATTTTCACTATTTTAATATTTATGAAACATAAAAAATTACATCAAACCAAATTGAATATTAAACCAATTTTTTTTTCTTATATGAAAATTTTTTATGAATTCATTCATCAAATGAGTATGAAAAAATTATAGTTCTTATGCATGATTCATAGGAACTCATTAAATGTTATATCAAAAATATTATCCATCATATAACATTTATCTGAATAATTTTTTAAGAGGCATTATACAAAATATTTGATACCATAGTCATTGTAATGATATTTAGTTCAATCGTATTTAAAAAAACAACTTCATAAAATAGTAAATTTTTTTCTAACATCAATAATACAAAATGTTTGTCAAATTGTAATCACATTATGACTTAATCTTATTATAGTTTATTTTATTTGGGCATAGTATGATTCAATTATTCAGCACAATCCATTTAACATTGACAAATATCATCTATTCAACTAAATTCATAGATAACCTATATAAAATTTACATGATCACAACTTCAATATATTAATAAAAATTGTTTTTACAAAATTAGAATTCTCCAAAGAAAATTTTATCCATAATATTCTATAAGGACTTTTTTCAAATAAATTTTTAAATACAATGGTTTTTTTCTAAATTTTAATATGAGTGATATCTTTTTGTTCTTGTCTGAAACAAAAAACAACATTTATCTCATTTTAAAAAGATGAGATTTCTTGAACTATAGATAGTAAGAACATAAGATCTCCAAAGAAAAATCATATATTATTTTTTGAACATTCCATCTGAAGAAACAATAGAAAAACTATTAGATAATCATTTATCAAAAACATAATATGATATCTTGAGTGAAAATAGATCGTCTGATTGACTCTGGCTAAGAATAATTATTCTAATCCACTATATCTGAAGAAACCTCTGTCCAATGTTTTTGTTATGAAACATTACAAATTGAAATTATTTTTTTATGAAACAAAAAAAACTATTTAAAAAAACATTATATTTAAAATAAAACACAACTGAACTTATTCAAAAATAAATTACCCCCACATAAATATCAACTTCTCAAAACATCATCCTAACAGGTTATACACAGGTTTTAATGACACATTATTTGATGGTACCCCCCCCCCCCAGTTGTGGGATTTAGGGATCCTAAAAGATTATATGATGAAAAAAGTTTTAGTTTTTCCTAGTGTATTTCTATGGGGTGAAAAAAATTATCAAGAATAGTTACATTATTTTTCAAACTAATGATCTTTTTTATTGATTCGGGAGTTATATTGTTAAATATGATTTATTTTCTATAAAAATATAATCAACTAAGGGTGATGGGGATATAAATATTGAATAATAACATATGGTGCTATTATAGTAACTTCAGGTACATTGTTATATAATTTATTGTAAAAAACATCATTTGTTTTCATGGGACTCACGCTCATTGTGTTTCATGACTTCCTAGACCAATTCATAATTGTTTTCATTAAAAACATTCATATCTTAATTAGGTCAGTGGAAGATCATGAAGAGTACCTAAGGGTCATATTTGAGACCCCTTGATACCATTAGAAATATGGGATATTTACCATGTGTATATTTTGGATGTTATTGTTGAATTTCTCGGAAAATTTTAGTCATGGTAGTGAGTATAAGTTAAAAAATTAAATGGATAGGTGGTTAGTTAATGGGATACACCCCTAATCAGGATTGATATCTATAAATTTCATAGACTCATTTGTTATTATTTTATAATATTTTCAGATTTCTGTTGGATTAAATACCCAATAAAATCTCACACCTAAAAATAATATTCCTCTATTTAATCTTATTATTTCAAGTTAAAATTTGACTATATAAAGTATCTATTTTTATAGTTTTAATATATTTTGGTTTCAAAAGGATTCTATGATGTTTAAGGTGTTATGTTATAGTTTCATTTTTATTTTTGGGTGCATCTTCGGGTATCACTGAAAAATGATCTCATATAGGTCTAGGTAGTTACACCCCCATAATCATAAATACACCACTCATGTTGTTGAAATGGTTTTAGTTGTGTTTTCCCTAAATATTTCATGAAAAAACTCATGAGGTAATGCTTTTTTTGTCTTTATATATCAAAATAGCATCAGTTATATCTTTTTTTCTACATGTATAGAACCTAAGATAATAGTGGTTTTTAGATTTTGTCAAGGACCATGAGTTAGTGATGTACTGTAAGATAAGGAATGAATATTCCATGGATTAATAATTGAGAAGAATAATTCATATAAAATTTTAATAATATGATTATTCTTCGATCATTAAAGAGAATTTAGGGGCCACCAATCTCAAAATAATTGTTGTTTATGGAATAATAGATCAGTTTTAGTTTTTAATATGCCTCTATATCATATAGAAGTTGTAGTAGTCACTGTTGGGATACTAAATGATTTAGGTTCCAGATAACCAAGTATCTCATGTTCTTTCACCTTAGGGATGGTAACAAGATTGAAAAAATAGATTTATGTTCTAGGGATGGATTTTCGTTACATATAATATGAATGATGAATTACTCTATGAGATTTGCGGAACACCTCTAGAAGTTCACCCTAAAAATTTTAAGGTGTACTGTGGTTTGAGGAGGTAGATTTGGTGTCTCTTAAAAAAGAGGATAGTAAAAGAGTTTGTGGCATGATTCCCAGTATTCTAGTATGTGAGGAAAGAGGATCATGTACCAGGTGGTAAACTATAGCCTTTTTCTAGACCCTAATTGAAGTGGGAGTATATCTTGATGGATTTATTCAAAAGGTTACCTCAGGCATAGGGGATAAGAATATATATGGGTGACCATGGATTGACTAATGGAGCCATCTCACATTCTAGCAATTTGTGAGTTGCGTTCAATATATTTTAATGCATTTTAGATCATATATGATGTGTTGGGGTTTGATGAAGCTCCATGGACCATCATTTAAATATAAGACCATCAGTTTTCTATATGATTATTTATGGGATTACAGTATGTGTAGGTCTTTTAGTTTTTTCTAAACATTTCTATACACCCAATTATTGATGGGAATGGATAACATACTATCCATACATCTAAGAATATGATTTGGTATTACATGTTGTATTTTGGTGGAACACGGGTCTGACACCTATATTTGGTTGATTTTTATTATAATTACTACCACTCATCTATTGGTTCGGAACCCTTATCAGTGTGGTATGGGTGTCTATATCAATCTCTATTGATCGTGTTGAGATCAAAGGGGTAGTAATTCTATATTCCAATGTGTTTTAAGAAATTTTGAATATGATTTAGTGGGTTTATTAGAATATTATGGTGGAGAAGAACTTACAGAAAGATTATAACAATTCATATAGTTTTACATTATTTTTTGATGTTAAGGGCCGTATTTTCTTAAATATATCCCCTCATCATAGATGGAAAGGGTTTGGATAGAGGAGAAATATATCATTATATATAATTGGAATTTTTTACTAGTTAGATCATTTTTCTAAGGAGGATTTTTGGTTACAGATTCCCTCACAGATGGTAAAATATCACGATTCCTTCCACACTAACTAGTTTCTATAGTATCGTGAAAATAATTCCCTTGTCCTTGTATATGGGATTTTGGATACCGAGTATTTGATAAAATTCATTAAATTTCCTATTGAAATTTTGGACCATCAATAGAATATGTTTTGAGGGTGTTCTATCCACCTGGATTCATTCTTATGGAATAATATAGGTTTATAAAAGTGTAGTTGGGAGGGAGAGTTAGAGAGGTTTACCTCTTTCCATGAGTTGTTATTTTTTTGAATGGTTAAATGATTTTTGGTTTTTTTTAATACAAGAAATTTTTGAAGGATTAATTACATATTGTTTAAATTCATTTAGGTACCATTTTGTTCATGTATTAGTGGTACCTTTTGGGTTAGTGTTTTGTAGTTTCAATAACTTAGTTTTTCTAATTTCGGTTTGTTTTGATTATCTGTGATGATGATTTTTTTGAGGTATGTAATGAAATTTTCTAGATCTTCTTGACTAGTTATTTTGGTAATTTATGATATCATAGGATGTGATGTAGTTAAACATTCAACATCATGTAGTGACAAACATAGTGATTCCCTAGTTCATGGGGTGGATGTTGTTTCACAAGGTGGCTTCATGACATTGGATACCTAGTTCCATGATTTTTTCATGGGTTTTATTTGAAATATTAAAAGTTATTAAAGGAATGAATGCTCATGTAGGATTGTTTTATTATTCTATATTAAAAATTTTCAGCTTGGGAATGGTTTCATTCATATTTTAAAATTCCACCTAAAATGGTGAGATCTAGTTCCTTGTTTTTAGTGGCTGTGATCCCTACACAGTTTATGACATTAAAAGGAGTTCACTATAGTAATTGATAATTTAGGATGATATCAAAAAATATAATCAACCCTATGATCTCCCTTATTCTACCTTTGTTATTCTAAAACATTTATTGATTGAAAAATTAGATCGGGTCCTCTAAAATAATCAAATATTTAGTGTTTATCATTTTCCTCCATAGATTTCATATGAGGGATTCTGGATGAGTCCTTCACCTTCTCTCCATGTTCATCCCTATTACATTTGGTGTTTCATATACCTTATTTCCAATGGATTTTATGGTTGATTATGAGAATATTTTTAAACATATATCTATGTTTTAGGTTCATTCAAGGATCCCATATGTGGATGTGGACACATAGTTCATCATATAGTCCATTATGTTTACCCAACCAATAAAAGACATTCTTTTATGGTAGGATATTGGAGTTTTCTCTCACATTTATGTGCATATGTAATATAATAATGATGTTTTTTCTATTAGGTTAATGATATTAATTATCATAATAAATAATGTGGAATAATTAATTTGAAATGGGATATTCTGATGCACATGCCCTTAGCAATTTTCAATGATATTATATTTAATGTTGAATGCTATATGATCGTTATTGAATTATTTCTTGTAGAATTTTGTTATTTTTATAACACCCATTATTTGATAAAATACTGAATGAAAATAATCCAAAATATTATTTTGAAAATTCCAATAATATTTTTGAATATATATAGATGGATTAATTGACATGGCAGTGCTCAATTTGGTGGTCGTGGTTGTTTACAACATGGTGGACCTATTTTGTATGGCTTGGTGGCATTGGTTTCAATGAAATAGATTTATGTAATGAATTAATTGTATAGATTCAAAATTAATTGAACTATATTGTCATATATAACAATGGGGTAAAATAAAAAAATTATCTGTGTGAATTTTAATGTAGAACTAAATTTATAGTTCATAGTGGGTAAATTCTAAATTTTACTATCGAATACTGTAATCGATCTATGGTCATTTTTTTGTTCACGTGTATTTGTTAAAATTCCTTATAAGTAGTGATTGGTGGACCGATGTTAGTTTTATATTGATTGTGGTTTTGGTAGTATTGGTTTTCCAAACCCATTAATATGGGATTTTAAGAGAATATTATATATATTAAATTTTTTTTTCTCTACACACCCCACACAAGATTGATAACATAACAAACACCAAGATATACATGGGGCGATTATAATTACCATGCCATAAAAATTACATATTCTTAATATTTAATTTCAATAATTCATTATCATACATTTGTAGATATTTTTATTATTATAGTTCTAGATAATTTGGCCATAATACATACATAAAAATTCCATGAAATATAAAGTTGACACATTCTATAAGTATTTAATTTTTCTATAATATGAAGCATAAAAAATAATGCACGATTTATTTTTCATGGAATATCACCATCACATTCAATATTAATTGTTTATTACCTTACTCATCCTTCAATAAAATGGAAATAATTTTAAAAACACGTGATGTGAGAAAATATCATTAAGGTATAAAAAAATAAAACAAATATATTTGTAAAAAAATTTAGCCTCATGATATATTTATATTTAATAGAAGTTATTTTAAAGAAATAAATAATAAATTATCCTAGGAAAAAACATACAATTATTAAATGAATAACTACTTTAAAACTAATAGAAAGAAATTAAAACTCATTTATGTTACATAGAGCACCATACTGATAGAAAACCTTTCGAAAACATTTTAATTCAAATAACTATATGCCCAACATCCAATATTATCACTACACAATGTGTTAAATATCTATAATAGGTATAACCCTTCATATGATCAATATTAGGCTTACCAATGACCTATAATGGGCCTAAAACCTTATTATAACCTATATCAGGATCACCCATTTCTCATGAGCTATAATGGGTCCAATCATCCATATATGCTATATCGGGATCAACATTGAGCTATAATGGGGCCCATGACTTTATATAAGATTTATCCGGGATGACCATTTCATATAATTCTCAAGTATTATATCATGAATTTGGATAATTCATCATAAAACCTTTTGAATGACACTTTTTAACAAAATTGAAAAAAAATTCTTAAAAATAACATTTTATTTGAAAATCCTATTTTCAAAACCCAAAAACCATTTTTGTCAAAAAATAATTTGGAAGAACATAGAATCCAAATATATGAAAGCGTTTTTTTATTTAAGGGAAAACATAATATTTCATTGGAATCTAGAAATAAAATAACTATCCTGACTATAGAAGATTCATTTTCATTCTATGCATTATGAACATAATATCTCTTTTTCATTATTCTGGAAACATTCTATATAAAACAAATAATAAATTGTTTTTTTAAAACCATTAAAATAAATAAAAATATATTAAATTTAATTTATATATATTTTACATCTATATAAAACCATTAATAAAATAATCATTAATAAATGGGAATGGAGGATAATGAGGGTTTGGGAGGAAAACATTAAATGAATATTTTTTAATAGAAATCATCACTTATCACTTTGTAAAAACAAGAATCATAATCCACTTGAAATATTATCCTTATAAAAACATTAAATATAATGAGAATATAGATATTCATGATATTAAATTTCAATGGGTTTTTGGGACCACTTTATACTATAATATTGGTTCATAACATAAAATAATTCATCAATGAGAGGAAATAATGATAAATTCCCTTTCCTTGAGTCTGATTCATCACATGTGTCTTCATTATTTGGAATAAAAATAAAATTTTAATTATTTTAAATCTCAAAAAAAATTTCAGGATTATTATTAATTTAATTTCACTTATTTACATGTAATAAAAAATTTAATATTCAATTAATTTGATGTATCATTTTTTACAATATTTAGCTTTTATTTCAAAATTGACATTTCTAGGTTAATTATAGTCAAAGTGGTCATTATTTAAACAACAAAATAGTAACATTAATAAAATATATATCATTTACTTCATCTATTATACTTAAAAAACAAATTAGGCATGATTTTTATGAAAAATTATTTGTCATTATGATCTTAGAGATGGTAGGTCATATATATACCCGAGTAATGTTTCGATTCATAAAAAACATTATGGAAATATGGTAAGAAACATTTACCATTATGGAATTATAATGATATCATAAATAACATAATACAATATTTTATGTACATATATATATATACATATTTAATTCATTTGATGTGTTGATGAAAAATGGAATCATGTTTCTTCGAGGAGGCGGTAGTACACCGGTCCATGGATAACATTATCAATATTTCAATGTATGAAAAGGTAAGAAATAAATTTAAATTTTATAAATAAATAATGATAAATATTTCTTTAATGTCATAATTATATCATATATAAAACATATAGTCATTATCTTTATAATAATTACCTTCTATGTAATGAGTTATTAAAAAACACATCCCATTATTTCGTGAGGTGGTAGTCCTCAGTAGACATGATTAACATTATCATAAAACGCAAGGAATGGAATTAAAAAATGTTATATAAGATATAATGACTTTATATGAATAATAGTAACAAGAAAATATCATGTATAATCTTTACATCCATAATTATACGATAAAGTGAGAGGAGGTAATGTGAAAACATATGACATCATTTCGCGAGGCGGTTATCCATCTTACACATCAATAATGATTTTGTAACCTATTTTATTATAGTTTGTGTGGTTTAATTACTAACACCTATCATGATAAAATATAAATTTATTTAATATAATGATGTTATTATATCAACATTCTTTTCAAAAAAATAAATGACTTACATAAATAATAAAATAATAATGGCTCTTGTTGAAAAACATTACCACTTATTCGGGTATCAGGATTTGGATTGCAATATATCCTTCATAGTTTATATTAATTTCAAAAATAAGTCATATAGGATGAGTAGATGTAATATGGGAAGTGATTTTTTAATGTTTTTCATTAGCCAAATGGCATGAGGGGTTTGATGATTAGGGATAGTGATATCACTTTTAGAGTGGACGAGGAGTGAAATTATTATAAATACTAAAAATTATTCATTATTGTGACGTCTCTATTACATCATTTTGTTCAAAAAAAATTAAAAATAATGGATTCTATGTATAATATGGTTTATCCATACTTATATAAAGCAAAAATAATTGTGTTTTTATCATTTTGTTTCTCATTCTTTAAATTACTGAATTTTTTCCTTTTTTTTACCATGGTAATTGACAATATAAAAAAGGTTATTTCTCCTTTAATACTATATTAAAAAAATACTTATTATAAAATATTGACACTCTAATTATAAATTTGATTTATAGACTCTCTAATTTGATTTATAAATTTGGTTATTAATAGATGTTTATTTATTAGAACAAAATTCCACATTAACTCTAACCAACCTAACAATGATTTTACTATTTATTGGGGAATTTGTTCATTATAGATGATTAATTGGTCCATTAATTTAAAATATTTCATATATATCATTCGTTAATATTAATTGGAATAAGATAGTATTTTCTTACTTGTAAATTACTTAATAAAATATAATTTATTATAAAATAACAATAATATGAATTTAGAGATGATTTATTTAATTTAAATTAAAAAATATCAATATTGTGAGAGAATTATAATATATTGATGTAATTTTTTTAAATGATACATCAATCAATAAAATTAATTTAAGATAATAATTCAATAAATTTACATCACTTTTAATATTTTTAGAATCTTTTAGTTTAGTTAATTATTAACTACATAAATGTTATGTTTGCGTTTCTAAATTATTTTATGTAAATAATTCATCTATAAATAAGAGATCAAAATTATTATGATGATATTAAATTATTATTCTATCAAAATAATATGTATAATCGAGCAATAAGTCTCCTCCATATTTCAAGACATTAAAGATATTAAAATCCTAGAATGACACTTTTTTCCCATTTCATTACTTAACATAATATATAGTTCACTATCAGGGAATAGTTTTCCAAATAACTCATAATAATAGATAATAACTTGATATTTTTCAAAATATATCCATCAAATGTGATTTAGAAATGGTTTTAGTTCTTTTTTCTCTTTATCTATTATGATTTACTCCCCATAAACTCATTTTTCCCTAAGCATTATTATTAATTATAGATATTTTTCATTAATCATTATGGTGAAAATAATATTCATATTATCATATAATATAAATAATTTTTAATAAAAGTATTTAATCCATTTTTAATAACCACACTATCATAAGAGGTGGAATTTAATTTAATACATATCTCATAGATGTCTTTTGAAATGAGGTTTTTAATTGAAAATGTTCCAACATTTACAGTTTTTTTGTATCACAATTCAATATGTAAAAGATTATAAAGTCCTAAAATTTATTAATTGTTATATTATTTAACTAAATTGAATATAAAAATAATTTAAAATATAATTTAACATAAAAATTTATTTTTAGGAAAATGATGTTTTCAATTAAATTCGCAATCTTCACTTTAAAAAATGAATCTTCTAAAAAATAGTCATAAAATTTAACCTAATATGATTTTGATATTATTCATTGAAAATGATGATTATTTTTTCATATTATTCTTCGGTAACTGATATTATTTAAATTTATATAACATGTCTAAGAATTATCAAACCATCTTATAAAATGAAATATTATTTTCTAGAAAACATTTATTTTTATTTCAAATGATTCACAAGTAATTTATAATCAATATATAACTAATAAACATGTGTAATATATATATTTTCTAAATTTTGTAAAACTATTATTATTTTTCATTTTAATGTAAAAGAGTTAACTATATTATTGAATAATATTACTATTAAAATATTTACGGTCGTTAAAACACAACCATACATGTAAAAATACTATCCAACAATATATTTATTGTGTTCATTTATATAAAACAAAGTATGATGTGTATCATATCCTATCAAATAAAAAAAATTCCTTTATAATTTTTCACGGTGTAACAACCTCCCTCCCTTTAATACATAACATCCATAGAACATGAAATACCACTCAGTAATCAAATAATTAAAATTTAAAAGTATTTTCTTTTAATGATCATTTATTATGTGTTGATTAATTATATTACCATATATAAAACTTTAATATATAAATATACATACTTGATGTGTATAATTTCATAATTTATATAATTGTTCCCAATAATATCATCCTTTTTTCCAGATAATAAATATTCAAGACGAGTTATTAATTCATTTTTGAAAAATATCAACTCTTAATGACCACCAAACAATTAAAATTATAATATACACAACTTAAATTTAATAAAAATCATAATTTTAATGATATATAAAAGGAACTCAAAAAATGAAACAACTATTGAATATTATTCGTTTATTTTAATCGCTAATACAAAATTTCAAACCTAAGTATTCCATAAATGATAATACATAAAATTAATCACTCATTTCTTAAATGGGATTTCAATAATAATTAATTTTTTATTTTATTAATAATAAAAATGAAATATACAAGTATAAAATTTAAATGATAAAAGGAAACAATAAAAAATCTAAAAATGGTGTTTGGGAGATCCAAATTAGTGATGTCTGATTGCATCAACCCTTGCAAGATTCATCCCCATAGTATGAATGTATCCAAGACATAATATTTTAGAAATCCACTCTCTATGAGAGAACTTATTTTCAAGGAAATCATATAATGCATTCACTTCTCTCTATGTATGTATGAATTTCATGTGATTTCCCATTATATGTACTCGATTATATATATTCAAACAGGATAAACCATTATTCGCCAAATAAAACTCCATATTTTTCTGAAATAATTTTTATCATTTCCCATAAAGGATGCTCATAAATATTAGGGCATCATGCATGCCTGTTGTAAGTGAGAAAACCTTATCAGCATTCATTCATGTCTTCAACCAACATTTACTAACTAGATTCAATGGGTTATCATCTAGAATACATTATGTTCATTTTTTTCATTAGAAAATAAAAATAATTATTCCCTATACAAAATATCATGATGACTCTATGGGTTAGAATGAACAAAACCAGATAAAACATATCAAAAAATGTAATTATTGAATTTTTGATATCTTCACATAAAACCTAAATTTATTTTATAAGAAATTTTAGTAAGGATAATACTTAATCATATAAACCTATGGTGGTATTTTTAGTGGTTATTATAACCACACATTGAATCTTTATAATCATGAATTTGTCTAATCATTTCCTTTGATACCAACTATAACAAACCAAACTATTATAACTGATATTTCCCTTTTTATTTAATGAAATGTCTTATTTTTTAATATGTATATAGAAAAAAATATGGCCTATTCATGTATTATTATATACATTTATTTTTAAATGACCATTATGAATCATTATCATTGATAATATATCTGTTGAAATTTTATCAAATGACTAGTATAAATATAGATTTTTATAAAATCCTATCACCACAGAAAAAGGTGGTGACTTCCGATACTAGTAGGATCATTCCCTATAAATCCCATTTATTATAGATTATATAGGAGAAATTATATAACTGAATTTCGATTGAACAATCCTATAATATGATCCAATAACTTGAGCATGAGATAAAATTGATTACGAGAGAAGTTCAAGCAAATTGAAATCATGACCTAAACAATGTTCACCAAATGGTTCCATGAAAACCACATCACCACTAACCATACTATTAGGGATTATACTATCCTAATAAGTGGAAACATATCATGTCTTAAGAATTAGGATTATATCAATTTTTTATATAATAATGAATATAATTTCATTTTATTATTATTTATAAGGAATAAATTGTTTTTTCTTTAATCTTAAAAATGAATAAATTAAAAACATTTAATGAATTAATCAATATAATCTTAACAATATTTCATTATTTATTTAATTTTTTAAATATAAAGAATAATATGATTTTTATGATGCCAAATGTATTTTTCATTAATGATTATAATTTGTTTTTAAAAAAAAATCAATTTTCATTCAATGCCGAGTTAATTTTTAAATGTGATAATTAAAATATATATAATTTTTTTGGATTAAATAAATATTATTTTATTAATTAGGACACCAAATTTATCGAATAGCGATGTTTTAAAAATTTATAGATAGTCGATGTTTTGGGCAAAAGATAAATACTAAAAAAATATATTGGGAGTTTATGAAATCATAATGTAACAATAGTGATGTAATAAAAAAATAAAAGAAATATTAGAACCAATTTAAGTTTTATGCTTAATATAATTTGATATTATATTTTTCAACTTATTTTATAAGGTTTTAGTGAATCCCCCAAAATAAATAATATATTTATCTTTTTATGATCAATTCTTTAATAATATGACTCAACCCAATATAAGAAACAATAATTTTTTTATATATTCATCCCTTTTATTTATAAAATATTGTTTTCCCCTGTTATTTAAAAAAATACATTTTCAAAAACCTTGGGATGATTTTTTATTTTGAATATCTAAATATATATATTATTAAAACTATATTTGTGAAATATAAAATAATTATCCTATCGATTCGTATATTAACCCACTGAAAACTCCTACTTCTATTTACTAAATATCCATGGAGCACATCCATAAACTTTTTTAACCTTAAAATAAGCCTTCAAAGGATCCCCAAGCTCTTAAGAGGCCCCAGATCATGATTTTTAAGTCACAGACTTAAGTAGGGGTTCCTTCTATTGTCATTTTTATTCATGTTTTATTATATTGTTATACAAATTCACTTCCATTTAAAAATTATCAGGTATATTTTCATACCTCAACCATACATCTTTTACTATGATTGAATAATGTGAAAGACAATTATCTCTCATTAATCTCTCCCATGTACACATGTTACCATGCCAAAATTGTGTTAGATTTATTCCATTTTTTTCATTCTTGAAGTTTATTTATATTATTATGCCTTATTTTTCAATATCTATATAATTGGAAATTAATTTCTATATCCATCATACTACCCATTACATTTATATATAATGATACAAATTTTTAACTTTTATCTATCATTTTTATGAATTTTTATGCCATGGTGTTATACTTCTGAAATAACAATATTATTTTACATGTCAATATCATTGCGTAGTGAATTCCCTGAACATTCCACTATCAAGGGTGTTTAATTTTGTACTCGTATACCACATTATCAAGGACTAAAATTTATTTATTCTATTACCCATGATTGTTGAATAAATTATGATGATGGAAGAATCCATTCTTTATGATCTATGTGGCACACATAAGTATGAGAAATTAATGTATGCGACATGTGCACCTAGAATTATATAGCACTCCAATGCTTTGGTTACTGTTTAGTATTGTGATATGTATTATTGGGATAGGGGTTTTCCTGATTCATGTATTGGAATTTTTTCCACTATAATGTTTTGGTTGTTTATCCTTGACCTATGATGTAATGTCTTATGTTATTTCCACATTAACATGTTATGATTATAATTCTATATAATTAATTTATGACCATGTTTCATTTATTATCCATTGATATGACTATTTTCTAATAGTTATTGTAATCCTCATGTTATTACATGATTACATCTTTTATAGTCTTTATAGATCACCCCTTTCATATTAATGCCCTAAGGTTTTCCCATAAATTGTTAACCATAAAGTAATAATGTGGTCATTTAAATTATGGATTCAAACATGATGATCTATTTAATTTATTATGTTGTTATGTAATGTTACTAATTTCCCATTAAAGTAGACTAATCCACCATACATGTTGTATTATGTTTAATTTTATCTCATTTAATCATGTATGAATGTAATAAAAATAATATTGTTAATATATATGGTATGTGAGGAATTTCTTCTTATTTTTTGGAGTAGGAATAGAAATCTCTCATAAAAGCCATAGGGGTCAGACTAAGTATAATATTAATATACCTAATGTTAGTGAGTATAGATTAAGTGTTTTATCAAAAAAATACATCCAATTGTGGATACATACTAGTGGATGTGGCTCTACCACAGATGTATCATGGGGTAAAACCCATAAATGCTTCTTTGAGCTCAAATCGAACATGAATTTCTACACAACAATGGTCCTTGTATAACTATTGGTTTGACACACCCGTGGGGTATGATTTGGAAACATCATAATAATAGTATAAAAATATATTATGGGATCAAAAAATCCTATAAGAATATTCATTAGTGAATAGAACATGGATGAATTATACTGGAGCATTCAAATTCATAAGTTAAGGAAATAAATGTAATTTATAATTTTTCAATTTAATGCCATTGGAATCCCATTTATGTGATTAATAATATAAAATATTTACCTCGATATTTTTTTTAAAATCTATATCATGGTGGGTAGTATGATGAATTGGGAGAACAACTAATGTGATGATTAATGTAATGATATCATTAATCAGATCATTCAAACGCTAAAAAATAAATCAACTCCTTTGAGAAGATCATCCCTGTACATAAAGGCTCTGAACAAGAGAATGTTTTAAGTATGACTATTGTATGGAGGGTGAGAAATGTCGATGGTGGAAAATATATAAAAAATATAAAGCCTATGAAATAGATCATGGTGATGGTATCCATGAATTTATTGAAAATGTATTTTGATAAATATCTTTCCTTGTAGCCACTGACAGAAGATGGAAATGGACTTCCATTCCATCATCTGAATGGACGACATATCCATTAGGGAATACAGGGAAAAATTCACAAGGCTTGCATGATACACTTTTGGAATTGTCATTAACCATAAATAAATGGTTTACTACCTCTTTAGTGGGATAAAATCTAACATACCAAAAGACACTAGCGATATTTGACTAATATAATGATGAAGAAATTGCATGATGATACCTCAATGTCAAAATTGAGATAAGGTAATAACATGGGTATCACAAGGATAAGAAGAAAAATGTGGAACCAAATTATTGTGATGATATAGACATATCTAATGATGTAATTATATTTAACACCCCAAATTACAATGGTGATGAAAGAAGAACCCTACAAATTACCTAAAGGAGATGAGGAAAGGCTTTAGGTAACGGAATGAAGGGAGCCTATCCAATGAATTCTGGAAAGAAATCCTATTATTGAGAACATAGAGTGGAATTCTAAAGTATAACCTCCACACATTTTTCATTGCTAAAACTGAATAGAACCTGGGAATTTCTCAAACCAACTCACTAAGGCAATGGTTTTTAGTGGAGACCAACAACCTCCAAAGTATTAAGGGTGATATTTTTCCATCACATTAGCCGATGTGAATCCCATAAATGGTTTGGAGACATGTATGCTATTTAATCATTCAGGAATAGTTATGGTACCTTTTTATTCTAGTCCTATGAATAATTATATATCCATATTGTTTTTATGACAATACAATCACCATAACAAATCATGTTAGATAGGATGTTAGTGAAAATGAAAAATGAGGAAATTATAGAATCCCATGTATATAGCTCATATCCTGTCACAATTTTCGATTAAATATCATAGTGAACATTATCACACATATTGTGGTATATTTTAATGAAATTTTTGGAATGGATTGGGATTCAAAATTAAGAGCCAACATATATTCTTATGAGGGGAAAAATCTATCCATATTAAAAATCAAAACCCAATTATATTTGTGATAGTGGTTGAGGATGAATCTTCTTAAGAACCATAATCCCAATCTTGAATATTACTGCCACATTTGAGTGTGTATCTTTCTCAGATGATTGAGAATAAGGATGGAACCATCCTAGATGACAATCCTATTGTGAGGGAATTCACTGTTGTGTTTCTTGAGGAATTTTCTGGTTATCCTCCTAGGAAATATGTTAATGTATTTATTTCTATTATAACTAGGGAATTTCAAATATCCAAGGGTCCATATATAATGAATTATATAAAACATGGGGAGATAAATAAAAAATTACAAGATGGTTTGGATAAAGAGTTTATAGTACCAATTTCATCACCATGGGGTGCACAAATTATCTATGTAAATAAGATGTATTAGGTAATTCACCTTTTCAATGATTAACATGAGCTCAACAAAATCACAATAAGAACATGTATCATTTTCAATTAATTGTTGTCATGTTTGATTAGTAATGTGGTGAACAATACATATACAAGTTTTACATGTTGTTAGGATATTACAATGAATATGTGGTGAAGGAATATATCCCCAAGTCTGTATTTCATACAAGGTACGAGAGTTATCATTTCACATTGATCCAATTTGGAATCACTAATGCTTCTGAAATATTCGTGGAATTATTGAATAGTTACTTTTGAGATTACCTCTAGAAATTTCAGCTCGAATTTATTTATGATAGCCTAATATACTCCAAAATTTTGACGGAGGATGAGGAGACTTAATGTACTATTATAAAGACATTACAAAAGGAAAATATTTGTGCATAATAGAGAAACACAAGTTCTATTTAATGGATATCACTTTCCTGTGGAATTTTATCTCATGAAATGAAATATATATATATCCTTCAATGACTGATTAAATTAATGGATGGATGAGGCAAACAACTATGACTAATATTCATAGATTCCAATGATTAGATTGTATTATCATCGATTTGTTATAAATTTCACATGATTATTAAACCATGTAACCACGGTAAATAATAAGGGAGAAATTTTTTCTTGGAATGATGAATGCAATGTGGGATTTAAGGGTTCGAGAAGGAGGATTATAACTACATCATTCACACACTACCCCAAAGTGGAGATATTTTCATGTTATTCAGTGGTGTTTTGGAAATGGTCATGGGTTGTGTGTGGATTAAAAATAAATAATTAATTTCCTATGCTTTATTGTAGTATAATTTTAATTAAAAGAACTATCAAACACATGATCTGGAGTTGGATGTAGTGATATTTAATTTTAAAATTTAGAGACAATGCCTCTAAAGGGAGATGTTTGATATATATAAGGATCACAAAATCCTCATATATATTTTCACATAGAATTATATGAGTATACACCAATGAATAATGTTAGAGATGATAAAATACATTGACTACCCAATTCACATCTATTTGAGGAAAGAGATTAATGTGGAAGATTCCCTATGTAGAAAGGATCTAACAAATAAATCATTAATGAGTATTTATAACAATCTAATTTTCATAGGCATGAAGAGGTTGGGAATGAGAATGATAATGGAAGGAATATCATAATTACTTACACAAATTAATGCTAAACCATCTCTTCTAGGAATGTTAATGGATTCATTAAGACAAGGAGTGAGAATTTAATGAATGTATAAACTATTAGACAAGGTAAATCCTAAGACATAAATTCTAATGATGAAGGGGTTGTATGATTTCTATTAATACTTTGTTAACCATAAATTTCTCTTATAAAATAGCATTTAATAGATGATTCACATATGTCAAAATTCTCTATATTCCCTAGAAGCAAAAAGATGTATCATGATTTTTGAGAAGACTATTAGTGGGGAAATATGAAGAAATAGAATATATAATGTGCATAAATATGAACAATATAGTTTAGAATATGAATGAATAATGGAAACGATCTAAGGGGATGATGAAACCTCAACCCATTCATGCACGGAAATTTAAAAAAGTAAACATGGTATGTTTTCCATGATTCATAATGAAATCTATAAGAATCAATTCTATCTTGGATGTGTTGTATCGTCTAATAAATAATACATTTCTCATTAAGATTTTATAGGATTTTTCTCTGGATCAACAAGAACGGATATACATCAGAGTATTAGTGAGGTAGCATGGTTTACCACTATCAATTGTATCCAATAAATATCAATTATTCACCTCTATGTTATGGAAGAGTCTCCAACATTCTTTGAATACTATGTTAATCGTCAACAAGACATATCACCCTCCAACTAAGGTCCATTCTGAGTGGACTATCCAGACATTTGAGGGCATATTGATACCATTTTCTATGAAAATAAAAGAGGATAATATCAACATATTCATTTGGATTATTTCTCTCACAATAATAGTTTACCCTAAAGTAGCAAAATATCTCTCTATGAATATCTTTATGGGAAGAGGTGCAGAACACTTGCATGATATGATGAATAAGGGGAATAGAAATTTATTGGATTTAATATGGACAAGGTAACTGTAGAGATGGTTGGGAATATTCAACAACACATCAAAGATGATCATATTAAATAGATATTGTATGCTTATAATCATCGACAAGACATACAGTTTAATGTTAGAGAAAGTGTATTCCTCTATATATTTACATGGTACAATATAATGAATTTTGGTAGAATGAACAGTTTTCTTCAAGTTAGATCGACCCTTTTGAGATTCTTGATCACATTAACGTGGTTTCCTACAAACAATAACTCCCAAATAACCTATATTAAGTACAATATGTATTCCATGTATCCCTCTTAAGAATATTAATACCATAACTCTCTCATGTACTTGATCTTGAGGATGTATCATTGATGAAATTCCTCTCATATGAGTATAATCCAGTGATTATATTAGATCATTTAGACAATGTTCTATAGAATAAGACAATTCACCTTGTCAAAGTGTTGAAAAGAGTACACATGTTTGAAGAAGTAATGTAAGAATAGGAGTATGTGATAAAATAGAGTTACCAGTCATTTATTTTAATATGGGAAATTAAAATTTCATGTGTAAGATTTCTTAAGGGGGTGATGGTAAACACAAAAAATTTTCTACAAGAGATTTCTATTTTAATTTAATTACATATTTTATTTTTTAAAAGGAATATAGAAAACACAGGAACACAATTTTATAAATTATATCAAATTGTGTTTAAATGAAAATAATTATAATTAACATTTATAATATAATGATGAAAAATGATCACACGACTAGTACAAATATAGGGTTTTAATAAATAGTTTCGACAAAAAATATGATTTTGATGGGCTCAACCAGTTGGATCATTCCCCATGAATCACATATATCAATGTTTCATAAGGAGATATAATTTGAATGATTTTTTCTATAACATGACCATGCTAAGATCAAACAACTAATGCATTAGAAAAATAGTTTACTGGAGATTTTCAAGTTTATCGTGATCATGGCCCCAAAAATGTTCACCAAATATCCCAATGAAAACCCTACAATCACACACCTTACTCATAGGGTGTATGCTGGTATAATAATGTTATATGTATCAAAAACGAAGAATATGGATCATGTAAATTATTTTTCTATAGAATAATGAATACACTTTGATTATGTTATTGTGTTTAGAGGAGAACTTGAATTCCTGGTTAATATTCAAATTGAATTAATAAAATATATTTTTAATGTATTAATAAATAATGTTTCAATAAAATATTATTATTAAATTACTATTATTTTATATTCATTATTATATAATTTTTATGATGCTATTGTAATTTTTAATAAGGATTGAAAATTGATTTTTTCAAAACTCGTCAATTTTAAATAAAAGTAGGTTAAAATATTAGATGTGAACAATGAAATATTTAGAAAATTATTTGGATAAAATGAATATTATTTTTGTTAAATGGACATAAAAATTATCTAATGGTGAATTTTTCATTATTTTCTGGGATAATATCTTTTTTGGGTGAAAAATTAATATCTTATAAAATCAAATTGTATTTATGAATTCTTAATGGCCCAATAATTATGCAATAAACACAATAAATGGGATATTTGAAAAAAATATAAATTTTAAATTTAATATAATGTTATTTTGTATTTTTTTAACATATTTTATAAATCCATAGTGATTATTCCAAATTGTATAATATATTCTATTATTTTATGTTTATTTCTTTATAATGTGACTTTCCTCAACATAAAAAATATAAATATTTTAAAATATTCAGCCCATGGAATTATACAATAATTTTTTACAATAATATTTCAATAAAACTATGGTTTAAAACCATTGGATGGTTTTGGGTTTTTAATATTTATTTGTATAGATTCCAAAATAATCGTTCGATAAATATTGAAGATTTCCCCATTCATTTCCTATATAACCCCACCAAAGCCCCAACTTATTTTAATAAAAATCTTTGATGAACATCAATACACTGATCTCCCCTCCCAATATTCCTACCATAAAACCCCATTTTCACAATAATCCCCACTTCAATATTTTTACGTCACACACACAACTTAGAGTTACTTTTATTCCCATTTTATCCAACATTCCTTATTTTGTTTCACTATTTTATATTCATTTAAAAATTATAGGATATGTTTAATAATCTCAACGATTATTCCCTTATTATTATTTAAGGATTATATACCCATTTATCTCTCATTATTCCTTCACATGTACACCCACTAACATGCTATGATCTTTATAGTGTTATTCCATTTTTTCACTCTCATGAAATTTATTTAATATGTAAAACCTTATATTTAAAAATTAATTACATTGGGATATTTATATATACTACCATAATTAATTCCATTTAATTTATATATGATTAGATACCCCTTTCAATCCCATAAATCTATTTTATGTTTTTTTCTCACGTCGTTATGCTGCCAAAATTGCATCATGATTTTCCATGCCAATGTCTTTGTGTAGTAAAAACCATCCCCATTCATCTATCAAGGGTGTTCACTTTTATACACATATAAATTTTTATTGAGTAATTACACATATTTATTTCATGCCCCTTGATCGTATAATAATTATGATGTGGAATGAATCTATGCAATATGATTTTTGTGGAACACATAAACATGTGAATAAAATGAACGTTAATGGTGTTACAAGAATTATATAGTGATCCAATGGATTGGGTAATGTTTAGTATCAGGATACTTAATATTGGGATAAGGGTATACCTGAGACATTTATGGTACATTATCCACTATTATGTCTTGGTTGTTTATCCATGACCTATAGTGCAATTCCTTCTGTTGATTCATCATTTCCATGTTATTATTATCATTCTATGCCATGATTTTTTATTCATTTTTCTTTTATGATCCATTGTTATGCCTATTTTATAACATGTTTAATCTCTGATGTGTTATTGCATATTTATTCCCTTAAATGGATTTATGAATCAACCCTTTCCGATGTATGTTTTCAGGTTTTTCCATGTAATGTTAAGTACAAATGAATTTTGTGGTCATGTGAATGAAATATTCAATAATGATGTTTTATTTCATGCTTTATGTTATTATGTAATGTTCCTCATTTCTTAATACATTATAATTCTCTATCTTTGGGGTTTTTTATGTGTAATTATAATTTAATAAATCATGTGTGAATGTAATAAAAAATTTTGTTGTTATACAAACTATAAGGAAACAACTATAAAAATTACATTGTCTTTATATTTCATAAAAAGAATTTAGTCTATTCCATTTAAAAATATTTTTAGCATTACTTCTTATGTTAATTAGGTCATAACTCGTTCATAATGACTCCCTGAAATACATGGTAGTCACATCTGATTAATTCCATTTTTTCTATATTATATAACATTTAAAATAAAAAAAGATTTATATTGATGGATATGTTCCATTGTTATTTCAAATAGATAAAGAAACAAGGGTAGCAAGAGAAACCATAACAACTAGAAACACATATGGACTAGGGAGGCTTGAAATGGTGCAATCTCAGGTCATCCCCTATAAACAATGACATGCCCTCTATATTGTAGAATGAGATATTTGATGTACTGGTGACTTCAAGGCCTAGTTCTTCTTGACATGAAAGATGGTCTGATACTTTATTTCATTATCTACATGTGTGGGTGTCCTTTGTTCCATAGTTGAGAAGATATTTTCATTCTATGATAATGTAATAAATCGACCATGGTATTTTAATTTTACCTTTTAGGGTAATATGGTTATTATTTTAATCTATCTCCACATGGGATATATTTATAATTTAATGGATTCTCTATTTGATCCCTATCAATACTTAATTTTCTTCTACCTGGATGCTTGTTCCATTGCCATAGTGTGCCTTAAAATCTATGATGGCACTCCTTCTCCAGTCTCGAACAATTCCACCACCACAAGCTATACCCTCTTTGCTGAAACCATCTGTGTTCTACTTAAATCCTTCATCATGGGGAAACCACTTTACCCAATTCCCTTGTACCCTGGTTTATGAAGAAATGGCCACTCATCGTGGAGCACATATGAACTTAAATGATGGTGCTTCATTCCATTATTTGAAAAAAGGAACCACGTCTGCCAGCAAGTTTCTTATCCTAGCAATGAAAGACCGCCCGAACGATGGGATCCCCTCTTACTTCACGATTTTCCTCAATTTTCATAAGCACCAATAGCCTGCATTGAGAATAATGGAACGATCCAACCTTTCTGAGTATCCATTGACTATCCCATGAAACCATCTTTCCAGGAAAAGATCATGTCGTTGGGAATGTGAATCATACATTGTAAACACTCCGAGAAATCACCAGACAACCTTTGCCCATTCCCTATTAAAAAAGATGTGGTTTGTGTACTCTTCTCTTCTATTAAAACAACAAAGAAAACAAGATGAAAATATAATTCCCACCATCTGGATGTTGTCGTCGGCTGGAATGGAATTGATTCTAATTCGCCTGAAAAGAAAGAAGTATTTATAAGGGATCAAGTTACACCAGAACTCCATACTCCATATAACAATATGGGCCTGAGGAAAATGAATCCTATGAAAATCCATGGAATTAAAATTCCCATGGAGGATAGAGAGAAGACCCACATATGTAGTTAAGAGATGTGTTTAGTATGATAAAAGTATTCTTCCTTTTTTTTGTCCAATGCCATCAAGATGAAGATGGGGAAACAATGTTCTTATTTGAAGTTAATGGTGGGTGCGGGGAATCTCGGGTACCCTAGCACCTCGCATGCCCAGTTGAAAACCAGAACTGAGTGTTCCCATCTTATATAATCCACTTAAAATTCTGTATAAGATACGAGATGAAGGATCTAATCAACATCTAAAGAGGAGATCCATTCACATTTCAGTTATCCAGACAATACGCTTGTTTCCATGGCATGATCTTTCCCCTCAAGGTTCTCCCATCAATTGATTCCAATGTGATAATTTCATGCATGTATTTAATGGTGTATTCTTAGATCTTCACATTGATTCCCCCCTCCTAAATGGTCCTTTCCATCCAATCGCATGAACCTAGTCTTTCCTCCCCTCAAGAGCTGCATCCCAGATGATTCCTGCAATGATTTTATAAATATATTTTATTACCCCTTTAGTGTCATTTTTGGTTTCCATTATAAGAGTTGGGATCTATGTTAGCAAACCATTAACTAATGTGATGTGAATCAAGAATGAGAGTAGGTGGTTCTTCTAGTTTGGGACGCGGTAAGTAATCTTATTCACCACCTTATCGAAATCCCAAATTTGAAATCTACCTAGAGAAACTATCATTCCCATGTTTTCCAGGGTAAAATATCCTCTTTGCAACCCCAACCATCTACCCAGGTGCTTTACCCTCATTGAACGAAACTTGTTTGAGATGTAAAATCCACTTTTATCTTTATTGATAACTTGGTCACTCCTATTGCAGTAATCATCTAGAATTCTGTAAATCCCATGCATAGAGTAATTAGAAAACATGATATGAGAGACCAGAGGTAGGATCTATTTCCTTCAGTTAGGGAGGATGTCTCCCTCCTATACTCCTCTATTAATCCACCGACTAATCTCCTCCTGCATTAGGATAAATAGGCATAGAGAGATCGGATCACTTTGACACATTCCTCTAACGGCTTTCAAAAACCGGTAGGATCTGCCCATAAAAGATACTGAATGAAAAGGGGTACTGAAGCTACGAAAGAGAATATCACATGCCCTTACAGAAAACCCCATGTGAATCCGAACTCTGTTAACAAATCCCCATTCCAGCCTCTCATATTCATTTCTCATATCCAACTTGATGATGATATTATACCCATGAAACCTGGTGGTTATGTCTCTGATCATTTTCTAGGTGAGATCCATTGCAACTTGAATTCATATGCTTTTACAAATCCATGCTCCTCAAGTGAGAGGCACTTTGGGAGTAAACTAGAAAGCCACTAATTAATTATAGATCAAAAAATTTTATGGAAAGTTTCACTGACTGTCTAGTATATAATGAGATATTGAGGATGGATCATTGATCATTGGAATGAGAACCAAGGACGCGACAGAAGCCGCCCAGGGGAGGCCTCCACCATGAAAGAAATCTCGAATCAACCCTATGATATCATTCTTAATCATTCACCATGAGTCGTTGTAGAAGGATCCTGGGAATTTTTCAGGACCCCAGGTGCTCTTCGGATTTAACGTCATCATGGCATATTAAATTTTTCCTTGATAGACTACTACCCATGTATTCATTCATTAAAAATTAATATAATTCTGTGACTCCCCCAAGAGCTCTACACCCCCTTCCGGGTAGCCGTTAGGTGGGGACAAGCTTCTCCCAGCCAACAATCCACTGTAGAAGTTGTATGCCATCCCTCCTACCACATCATAGTCCCCTGATTAGGATCCATCCCCCATCTCAATATTTCGAAATATAGGACACCTCTTCTCTTTGATACATGCATGAATGCAAGCATAATTTTTATCTCTCTCTCTTATCCATTTCGTATTTGATCTCTCCTTGTCTTTTCTCTCCTCAGATAGGAGAATGTGTGTCATTTCATTATTCATATCCATTAGCTTTAAATAAACATGTTCATCCCAGGTCTCTTCTAAACTCATATCTAGTCTCTCAACTACACTTTTCAGACCCTCTATGAGTTGGTCTAATGGAGCAAGGTTCCTAGCCCACTGGGGTAAACTCTTCTTGAGCCTCCTCAACCTGTTATGAAGGGCCACACATGTGTGACCTTTATCAGTTTCCACCCATGACGCCATAACCACCTCCTTGTATCTCATATTATCATGCCACTAACTACTGAACCTGAAGTTGTCCTGGCTAGGGTGTGACGAGAATAAAGAGAGAAACAGTTGATAATCATCTAAAACCATGTAATCCAAGTGATTGACATTAAAATTAGGGAACATTTTGAGGTAGTGAATGTTTGGAAGACATCGATCCAGACAACTCCAATAGCAGTTTCTCCCCTTTTGATTATCACACGAGGTAAAATTGTCTCCTGAGTATCCCATGTCCATAAGAACCTATCCCACAACAAACTGAGTGATGTTCTTACCAGCCTTCATTGGAAATGGTCTCCAACAATTCCTCTCCTCTAGGTCCATTACAACATTTATGTACCCCCATATGATACAAGGAAGACCCCCTGGGTCATAGAAAAAAATATATGTCCCAAAACCTCCCTACAATGAGATTCATAGCTTGCATAAACCTCTTTTATGAGGAACACACTCATGTTGCAAGTGATTTGGATGGTTTAATATTACTTATATTCCTATAAAGTCTCCATGAATTCAATATAACTTCTTCATTTACAAAACCCAACATTAAACTATGGAAAAAATTGTTTACAAACAGTTGATGATCACAAAATAAAATAATTGAAATAAAAATAATGTAAAATTAGTTTTGTAGAAAAATATAAACCCTAAAATATATACCATAAATAAATGTTCTTTCAATGGATAATATAAAAAACAATTACAAGAAAATTAACATATGATTTAATGAATTAAATATTACAAATAGATAACATGGAATTAAATCTCCTTTTAGTCTAATTAGGGAAATGTATTAATAAAACCATTTAGAAAATGTAAAAATGAAAGAACCATAGGGATGATTTGTAGTATAACTATTAATAAATTAATTGTAGATACATAATTGGGATAAATAGCCATATAATCTATATTGGGCTCACCCATTAGATATAATGGGGTTTAACTAATCATATAATCATTATAATTCTATCATATTTCAGATAATTATCACATACCATATCGTGAATAAAAAAATTTAATCATTGAACAATTTAATAAACAATTTTTAACTCAAATAACAAAAAATTTTGAGAAAAATTAAATATTTTTTGAAACTCATTATCATAAAAAAACAAAATGTTCCTTGAAAACCAATTTAAAAAAAATATCAATACAATTGGATGTATAATTTTTAATTATGAAATAAAATAATTTTGAAATTTATTTTGAAAATCAAATAGATTCAAGGGTTGTAGAAAAATAATTTTCATTGTGTGCATTAAGAATTGAATATCCCTTTTTTCATTTATCAAAATGTTCCATATAAGACATTTCAAAATATTCTACTTTTGAAATAATTAAAATAAAGGGGATATAAAATTTTATTTTTAAATATTATAATTTATATAAAATCATTAATAATTCTATTTTATAACATGGACATGGAAGAGAATGTGAGTTTGTGAGAAAACATTATTAGTGCGTTTTTTATAAAAATTCCCCTTATCACTTTTCAAACACATGAGTCATAAGAACCAATAAATATTTTCATTAAAAAAATGTATAATATAAATATAATATTGAAATTCATGATACAAAATTACAAAGGGGATGTATAGACACATTATAATAGAATATTGTCACATAAAATCAAAAACGTTCCTCAATGAAAGGAGATGGATATGAAGTCACTTACCATGATATGGAATCAACATTTCATTCTTCATATTCATTTATTATAAAACAATGTTAACTATTTAAAATTTTTATATCATTTTTAATGGTTATTATTACCTTTATATCCCTTATTAACATGTTATATACTATTATATAATAAATTTTGATTAAGTTGAATATTTTTAGCATATTTAGATTATGTGTCTAAGATGATATTTCTAGGATGACTATGATCATTATGGTTGATATTTAATCATATCCATTATAATAATCAATAATTAATTATTATATTTTATTGAAATTATAATTTTAAATACAATTAAAGAATATTTTTATGAAAAATTTCTTAACATTGTGATCATGTAGACAACAGGTCGTACGTACGCATGAGAAATGTTTCCATTTATCAATTAACATTATAGAATGAAGGTAATTAACATAAATCTTCACAAATTATTAATTATATCATAAATATTATATTTATTAATTATATATACTTATCTAAATATTTATAGTGATGTAGTGATTAAAAAAATAATTACATCACCAGAAGGAGGCGGTAGTCCACCCATCCACGAACAACCCTATCGCTTTTTCAGTAACAGAAACTGTAAGAAATAAATTGATATGTTATGCTTATAAAATTATAATAATGGAATTAAAATCATAACTATTTCATTTATATCATACATTTTAGTCATTTTTAAACATATTACTATCAATGTAATGCATTAGTTAAAACGCTATGCATCGATTCATGAGGTGGTAGTCCACTGTAATCATGATTGATGCTATCATATCTCGTATAGAAAGGAGTATAAAGAAGAAAAATATTATATAACTACAATAGCGGTAAAATTATATTATAAATATAATATATAAACATTATATCTATAAGTATACCCAAACATGATGAGTGGTTATGGAAACATAAAGCACATCATTTAGCAGGGCATTACTCCTCCGTACACACGAATGATGATATCACAACTCATTTTATAAAATTTTGTGTCGTATTCATATTAGTAAATTACATAAAAACATCTATGTATATTTATGATACATAATTTTTTATATCATCATTTTGTAATGATAATTGTAGGACGTATATAAGGAAATAAATAAAGATGCCTGTTGAAAAACATAACCTATTCTACAAGTATCTTAAAATTTTGCGCACTAAACCATCTCAAAGATTGATTTGAACCCAAAAAGAGTCTTATAAGTCATGGTTATAGAATATGGGGACTAATTTGGTCTTGTTTTGTATGATTAAAATGCATTGAATGGAGGGGATTAATGGGGAGAGTTATTTCCCAACTATAGTGGATGAAACGTAGAATTGTTTTAAATGAACTAATGTATTCATTAATGGTAGGTCTCCCTTTCCTCATGTTAAATAAATAAATATATATATATATTATTCGATGATAATTATTTTCTATACACACTGACAATAGGAAAAATGAAAACATTTTTAATCTTTATATTTTTTAGTCATTATGTTAACTCAATTTTATATATTTTTGTTTTAAACAAGGTGAATAGTATTTTGACTTAAAAAATTAATAATTTAATACTAAATTAATCTAATAATTACCAAAAAGACTATAAACACTAATTTAAAATCTTATATTAATTTTATTGAATAAATCTAAAATGTGTGGTGGATTTTAATTTCAACATAACATTTTACATGAAATATGATACTTTGACTCTAACCATTCTAATACAATTTTTACTATTTTAGGGTCACTGGGTTCATTGTAAAAGGTAAATAGGTACATCAGTGAGACATATCAGATATTTATCTAAAAATAAACAGGAAATGGTATTATATTGGTTTTTTTTGGAAATTTAAACTCATTTAATGAAATATAATTTATTATTAAATAACAATAATGAAACTTTTGATATTATTTATTTAACCTTCTTTAATAAAAATAACGAGACTGGTGTATTTTGAATTTATTAAGATATAAACTATGTAACATAATATATTACTCAATAAAATTAAATTAATATAATAATTCATTAAATTTAGTTCACTTTTAAAATTTTTATTATCTATTATTTTTGTTCATTATTAGCTAAAAAATTATTATGTTGGAATTTCTAATGTATTTTGAAAAACTAATTCATTAATAAAAATTAACAATAAATTTTTTTGATGATAAAAATAATTTATCCATAATAAATATTTATAATTGAACAAATATGGTTTTTCACTATACAAAAGCATTATATTTGATAAAATCAATGAAGGTTCCTTTTTTTATATTATGTTACTTAGTTTATTATATTGGACACATTAATGGAATAAAAATCCAAATAAATCATTACATTATAGTATAAGAATATTAGTGTACACATATATCAATATAATAGGTGTTTCACAGGTTTTTAGGTTATTTTACATTATATATATAATGTTTGAAGCCTAAAGAACTCATTTGTAAATTAATCCCTGCAATTAATTTTAATTTTTTTTCAATAATTATTATGGTAAAAAAATAATTCTATTATAATAGATAATATAAATTATTTTGAATCCAAATATTGAATCAATTTTTCCTAATTAAACTCAAAGGTGTGTCTTATTATAAATAATTATTAATCTTATAGACTTGATTTTAAATAGAGGTTTAAAGTGAAAATCATTAATATTTTACAATGTTTTTCTATTGAAATTCTATATAAAAAAGAATAAAATTAAATTAATTAAATTAATGAATTTATTATTGAAAAATTTATACATTATAACGTATTCAAAATATAACATATCATTAAAAATTATTTAGACAAAAAGGTATTTTTCAATTAATATTCCATATTTTTCAATATTTATAAAAAAGTATATTTTCATTAAATTATGAAAAAATCCCCCTAAAATAATTTTTTTCACATTAAAAATTTTAATTAATTTTTTTAAATAATTATTCAATATGTGGTAAAATTAAAATATTAAGTTATGTCTTCCAAGAATGACTATTTAGTCTTTTAGAAAAAAGTATTGTCTTTCTGAAAACATTTGGTTTTGTTTTAAATGATTATTATTTTATTTCTAATCTATAGATTCCTAATCATCTTGTGAAATATTTTTTTAGTTTGTTATTTATTCCTTTTCCTATACACCATTCCAATTTATTTGATATAACTATCATATTAAATAATAAAAATATGAGTATATTTTTGTTCTGTTGAACCAATCCTTGCATAAAAATCAAGAATAAATGAACTCTTTATTACATATTGTGAACAATAACTTAGTATTGCGTATAACATAGTTTATTGAATAAAATATTATTAAATTATAATTGGTTATGGTGTTAAAATATTTTTTCACAAATAAGATTATGGGGTTGTTATTGATTGATGACTGACCCCTCTTGCCCACTCTTTCTTTAGTAAAAACTATTAGTGGTTTTGGTGAAACAAAGATGGGATTTGTACAAAATGGTTGATATTGAGCCATGTTGTTGTTTTTTTTGAATGGTATAATGAGGGATCAAGGTTTAATTCTTCTTTTTTCATGATAATATGATTATATTGTTCTGTAGTACTTAATTGTTTTTACATGGTGTGATATATGGTTAATGACTTGAGATTAGATGCACAATTGTTGTTATTTTTTGACTAAAATAGAACTGATCATATAAAAGAAAATATTCTAATTGGGAGGGAAAATAAAAATAGTGGGTAAAGGGGTTATATATAATCATTACTAAAACATTACTATATTAATTAATTATTCTTGTATGTTTTATTGGTTGATTGAGACCTGGAGAGGTTTGGGTTAAACTAGATGACATGTGAAGGTTCCGGTTAGTTATTTTATTTTCTAATTAGTTAATTATTATAATTTTTTAAAATATTCAAGATATTATTTTGGTATTATCCTACTATGTCTAAAAATTATTCTCACCCTATATATATAGAAATTGTTATGTATTTCATGGATTCTGTAGTTGTCAAGGTGAATAGAATTATGTTAGAGGTCCAAACTATTTTGGTATCATCACTATTGTACTATATAATTATTTTAATTTAGAAATAGTTGTAGTTTATTCCTTTTTAATTTATTATGGGATGTTGTTTATTATTATATTTCAAACTTATGGTTGATTTCTGGATATTATTTACATTCCTAGGATTTCTTGCGGGTAATTTTCCCATAACAAGTAATCATACTTTCAACATAAGTTGTACACTCATGGGGTATTTTTTTTATTCATGGGTAAGTATCATGTATATTATTAGCCTCAAATGGAATCCCATTGGGGTTGATTCATGAAAAAATTCATGCCATGCTAACCATGAAAAATATACCCATCATGTGAAATACAACACATTCCAAAAATCATAAACTCTCTACCAAAAGACATTAATAATCCCACAAAATATTAAAAAACTATTATAAAGAATACATGAAATATAAAACACAAAATTTTATCACTATGAAATTCCACATCAACTTTTTTAAAATAACACATTTTTACTTGGTTTAATATATTTTACAAAAGAAACATCCATATAATTTATGATTCACACACAAATTTTCCATTACCATTATAACATGGTTAACCCTTTATGAAATGTGATACATCTAATTTTATGATAGTAACAACACAAACACACACACCCACACACACAAATACAAAAAAAAATATATGTGTGTGTGTGTGAGTGTGTGAGTGTTTGTGTGTGTGTATGCATGTATGAATGAATGTATGTATGTATAAATTCTAAAATAGAGATAATATTTTTAGAAACATTTGAAAATAGCCACAAAATAAAATGTGACTTCGAAAAAATAGTAAAACCCCTGAGAACCACCATACCCATTTCATTCAAATTTATTCTATTTCATTATATTAATATTGATAATTCTTATTATCCAACCAAGTAGAATAATCATGAATCATCCATAGATTACACATAATAATAGAGAGTTATTGAGTCCCTTATATTTATCAGAACATCAATAGTCCTAGTAGACTAAATGTGAAAGAGTAATTGTCACATGGATAGAACATGTTAGGAAACATCAAAATCATAGAACACTAAAATCCATATCAAATCCATATTCTAATGATAATAAAGATTGATTCCTATATTCTTGAACAACAATTTTTAGAATAATGTCCTGAAAAAATCTCAATATAAAGGAGTAAAGTCTGACCATTGATCACTAATGGATGATCTCCAAAAGACAAAAGTTAATCGTAACCAATGATAATTCAAATGCCCTCTAGTAAGAACCAATGCTTTCCTAAAACATTAAGAAAAAGAAAAAAATATGTATTTCCTAATTTACAATAATCATATATATTTAAGGCTTCATAAGATAACTTGTCATAGTTATTAAATAATAGTCTTATCTCAAAATAATTTTAAAAAATAACATATATATATATATATATATATTGAGATCAAAATAGGTTGGCTTCTAATGCACAAGAAAAAAAATCCTCGGGTTGATGTTCAGGCTGCTGAGAGATTTGGTCCTGCTTCCATGACCCAGTGGAATCCTCAGATGGAGGCATAAGAGACGCCTTGTGAACCAACTATTATATAGATTTTTGAGAACTTAATGAGTGATCTTGGGATTTCTTATGTAATTAATGTGGAGACTTTGGATTCATGTTCCCACTAGAAGGAGTATATCACTGAACAACAGCTGGACCCGATATTTTCTTAACCGAGGGAAGTGAATGCTTGTGTGAAAGAGTAGAAAGAGCTGGAGTCTATTGCTGGAGGAATATCAATTATGATTCCCACTGGTAATCGTTATCTGGAACTAGAAAATGAGTTGAATTTTTAAGTAGAGGCAGATGATACATGGCAGGAGGGTGGCATGATATAGGTTTCTCTCTCAAATGAGGATGCCGCAACTCGGAATGTTTTTCAAGATGTTGTGGAGCAGCCAAAATGTATGGCCATTATTTAATGTAACAATCTGTTTCAGCAAGAAAGGGGTTTGAGCTATCAAGAAGTGAAAATACCGGGAAATTGTCAGATATTTCTGATAGTAAAAACGAAAATAAGAATAGTATGGTTCATATTTCTTACAGTGATGTGGTTCAGGGTGGGGGGATGAAGGTGTCTGAGAATGAGGGAGTTATGACTGTCCCATCATGATGGAGGTCGTGAAAAGACTACTCTTCCTTTACAAGGCCGTTGCTTACCATATCTTCGGCTATGAAGGAATGTGGTGTAAGGCTGTCTTCAAAGGAATTCTTGTCTCTGAAAAAATTGAATCTAAGAAGGAAATATGCCAAGGTCATCAATCATTAATAAATTTCAGTGTGGGAATGCGCTACTAAAGAGGAAGTAATATTTGATGTATGTGGTGATGTGTGTGATTTTTATGATCATTAGCTCTTTTCTTCCTCGCTGTACATGGTTGACGTTTTCTCTTTTTTAATAAATGGTTAGATTCTTTTCTCTGACTGAGCATTCATGGTATATATATATATACCTATATACTCCACCATTTGAATCACATTCAATATTTTATTTTGATATGATTTGGGAAGGGTCGAATAATAACTGATGTCGTCAAACCGAATACATTATTAATTAAAATAAATCCCATTGAAATAATAACTCAACATTGTGGTGGAAAAAATGAGAACCTAATAACACAATCTCTACGTCTTAATGGAAATAAAAATATGATTGTGTTGTGAATTTCGTTAATATTAACAAAAAACTATCCACATACATATCCATATCATGACCAAACATATCTTGTCTTGGTCGTCTAATGGAACGGGAAAATGTATGACTAACAAAAAAACATACATATGAGTAAAATCCTTCACAAAAATACACCCAAAAATATTTCCCAACATTAATCAACCCTTCAGGATATAAATCATAAAATTTAATTACAATCATTTGATCTAGAATATCCCCCACACTGTGACCCCTATATATACACCTTCATACAGTTCTTGTAGAAAATATCTAATATCCCACACCACCATGCCTCTTACAACCTTCCCTTGACACATAAAAAAATTAAATATAACATGTTGAAATATAAATGTATATAAATATAATAATACAAATAAATTAATTTATGAATATAGGAAAAATAAAAACATTAATATTACAATTTTTTCTAATTTTTATTTCTTATTATTTTTATAAAAATGAGAATTAAATTTTAAAACACAAGAAAATTATCATTGAATTTTATTAAATTTTATAATAATAGTAATTGATTCAATTACAACATGAATGAAAATATATGACACAAAAAAATCAAATATGTGATAACACAATCATATTAACAAATGAATTGGTGAAAATTTTCACGAATTAATTTCTGTCCAATAGAAACAAACATGAAGCTAATACATAAATTTTTTTTCCCATAATTAGAAAAATTTTATTTTTGTAATTTTTTTTATGATCATTAAAAATCTGTCAAATGATATAAAATGGTTGAAAAATATAAAATGTCAATAAAATTTTAGGAATACATATATCACCCTTAATATTTACTGTGGGGTTACACTATAAATACTATTGTCTTCACTAAATATTCATTCACGTAACAGTAAACAGAAATTAAATAAAATACATTTTTAATTAATTAATAAAAATAAAATAAAATATTAAATACATAAAATGCTAAAAAAATTATAAAAAACATGGATATTTAATAATGTAATAAAACTATATATAAATAAAAGTGAAATAGGTTTGAAATAATCATAGTCCTGGTCTTCATTGAGAATGATATCCAAGATTATAACATTATATATAGTACACAACATTATAAATATAATATATTTATTTAGAATATTAATTATAGAATGGGATAAATTATTTTTGACTATTTATGTGAGATTATATATTGAAATTTTATTTTACTATTATATATAATCAATTTTTATATTGAATTGCGAATATATAGAAAATAGGTTTCTATTTAAATTGTATAAATAAATTATATTTTAATAAAAAATATTAGTTAGGTAAATGAAAGGGTAATAGAAATAATATTCAATTTGAAATGAAAGTGTTTTTATTATAATATTGTTATTGATGTTATGAGTAAAACTAAATTTAAGCTCATTATGAACCATATAATGAAATGAAGTTGAAATGGAAATAACTAGTAGAAATATTCTTTATGAGGTTCATTTTAACAATGTTAAGAATGATGTAAAATCGAATGGGTTTTATAGAGTATAGTCCATAGTTGTATATAAACATTTATGAATTAAGTTAAATAGATTACAAGATAAGTTCAAGTGTGTGTAACTCCTTACAAAATCTATGCTACTAGAATCACCATCCATGAATGCCACAAAAATTTACCTCACCCATAGTACTTATGCTGAAGTTATAAGATGATTATAATGTATAAGTAAAGAATATATAATCATTAAATTATTAATGTAATAAATAATAATTTTAATAAATATATATATATTACAAGTATTTTTATAAATTTTAAAATTTTATTAAAATGAAATTTGAAGAATCAGATTAATTGAATGAGGATGTTTTTAAGGAATTTTTTTTAAATTCATATAATAATTCATAAATGATTAATTAATTTATATAAATTAGGAATTCAATCATTTACTGTTTAAAAGAGAGATTTTTTATGGATGTTTTTTTATATATTACATATATTCTAATCTTAAAAAATTAATCACCATGAAGGGATTATAATTATTAAATTTAATGATGATATATGAGAAAAATTATTTAATATTTACCTAATGATAAATATTTTGAATTAAATGTGAATTAATCTATTTTTTATTGTTAAAAATAAAATCTCTGAAAATATATATATGTTATGTGTCCTTATATGAAACACCCTAAAATTTTATGAAATATTAATCTCGGATAAATTAAAATTGTTTGATGGATTACATTGCATGGTACACCATGTTTCTAATAATTTATATTAAACCCAATGTTATTCTTTTTCTACACACATTAATGAGTTTTGCTAGTTGTATACACGACACCAAGTGTAAATGAAACATGTCATACTGTTAAAATATTATCATTTAATAAAATTATTATAACATAATCTTTGAAATGAAGATTATGAATACGATTATCTAAATTTTGAAAGCATGGTGTTTGAATTTTTTAAAAATAATTTTCTCTAAAAAAATTAATTTAAGGAAAATTAGAACCCATTTTAAAGGAAATTGAATTTTTTTCAAATAGAATATTTTGGTGTGCATGACATTGTTTTATATCAATAAATTAACGATATAAATTTTTTTTAATGCTTTATATTAAATGTATATATTATATATTAAATTAGTTTTTCAAAAGTTAACATATGTTTGTTTTCTAGAAAACATGTTATAATAAATTCAATTTTATGCATAAAACTAATTGGTTCTTGATATAGTCAGTTTGTATGCTTTTGATGGCATAGTAAATTTAAAAAATATATTTTAAAATTTTAAAAATTGAATTTATCAAAATAAAATTTAATTAAAGAATTTAATTATAAAAATTATCTTAGGGTGATATTTTGTTAGTTTTCAGAACATATTCAATATTTTATGAATAATAAAATATAATAAACTGTAATGGAAAACTTACTCTTCATTAAAATATTTTATATGTCTAAATATATTTTAAATTTCTTATAAAGTATATATAGTTCAATTAGAATTCAATTGATCTATTTGAAGACTTTTTTAATAAACATCACATTCAAATTGAAATAAAAAATGTTCAAACATCTGATCTTATTATTCATTGAAAACAGGCTTCCACATCATATCTGCAAAAATAAATTGAAATTAATTTTTTACCCTTATGTGAATTTAATTTAGAAAAATAGATATGATAATTTTTAAAAAATTATTTTATAATGTATAATAATTCGAACATACTTTTTTAACATAATTATTGATGAAAAATGTTAATTATAATCTAGATAATTAAGAGAAAAATGAAATTACTATAGAACTAATCATTTATCAGAAGGAGAAAGTGTATCTATAAACATTCCCAGAACCCATTTTCCAGCCATATTTCTACATTTTCTCTTATTTTATTAATATGGTTTCATTATTTCATCCAGTTTTCAGAAATAAATGTTTTGTGTAATTTTGAATTCCTAAATTTTCATGTTTTCCGCTAACATCCCTTATAAAATTCAACCCACTCTTCCCCTTAAAAAACAACTTTCAAAACCAACTAGATTTGAAAAAACCTTCTAATATGACTTCTATGTATCAATTTTATCATCCTAGAAACCTTTATTTTGGAATAAATCCTACCAATGAATTCATATGTTGAAAACCTAGTAGAGAATAGCAACGAAAAGGTAATGTTAATCAACTAACATTTTTATTTCATTTCATCATAAACCCCATCATTTATATTTATGTAATTCTAATATAATAAAATATTTATCATCTATAGAATGAAAGTATATATGATATATTTTTACCTAGAAATTCAAAAATACTTAAAATAGGTAATCAAGACATTGTTCGTGTGTACATCAGTCAATGTCCTCACAAACAAATGTCATTCTCTTTTCCTTTTAAATCATTAAAGATTTGGGATAATGATATAAATTATATTTTTATTTTTTTTATGATATATTAAATTTATTTATTTTTTTTATTTATTATATAACACGTACATTATTTCTATACATTTTGTGGGAATATAATCATGTCATTCACGTGTAAAGTAGACAACTGCCTCACGAAGCTATGTAAATTTTTCAATCCTTACATAAAATGTATTATAGTCTAATTTAATGAAAGTATATGACATATATGAAATAGTATTACTAGAAAAATTATAATATATATATATATATATCATTTACGTTCATTGTTTAAAAAATATATGAAATCACGAATAGTGTTCGTGTGGACATACATACAACCATCTAAACGAATGGTGTATTTGATTTCCTATCAATAAATTTTCTAGGTTACTCTAAATACATATATAATGAATATAAATGATATTTATATCATTTTTTACATTGTAAATTTTTTTAATTTGTGATCAATATATGAATACCAGAAATAAAAATTCAAAATTAATATGAAAAACAACGCCGCTATTAGCCAAAACATAACATTAACATTGCATTATTAAAAAATAGATAACCTAAGGTAAACAGGTAATATATGGTAGGAAATAGAAAGAGATGGCGATTGCTCCCGATGCTTCTGATGGCTCCACCGATGGTGGTTCGAGGTGAAGACCTAGATCGCCGATGGCGATTGCTGTGTCCCCTCCTCCCGCAGCGGGGGGAGGGGCTTCTTCGTTTTTTGATTTCGCAGATAGAGGTATGTTTGGGTATGGTTTCTTTATGCCTGAGATACAGGTAGCACCGAGGGTTCCAGGATGCGTATCTGGGCAGCCCGTTGTACCAGTCTCCATTCGAGAGTTTTCTGATGCCACTTCATTGCTGTCCACAACCTTAATCGCAAGATTTGTGCGGCGACGACCTTTGATTGAGGATTTCGGGAAGATGGTGAATGAAGATTGGGGCTTGAAGAATCAGGCTTCAGTTGGGATTTTAGGGCCACATCAGATCCTCATCACTTTCTCTGATGAGGATGACTTGGGTAGAGCTTGGTCTAGACCAAGGAAGGCCTCACCTTTCCATCTCCTACGATGGTCTGTTGAACATCATATGAATCGGGATTCTCCAAATCTTGCCATTTGGTTGCAGTTCCCGGGAATTCCCCTCCCGTTTCAGAACCATGGTCTTCTGAAGTCGATAGGTAACTCCATCGGGCGTTTCATCTGCTCGGATCGAAGGACAGCTAGCATGGGAAATCCTGCATCCGCTCGAATCTGTGTGGAGATGGATATTTCAAAGAAGCCACCGGGATTTGTCTGGATCGTGGTGGAGGGTGAATACAGGTTTTCTCAAAAGATTGTTTATGAATCTTGGATGCCTTTTTGCTCATTTTTCCCTAAGCAGGGGCACGAGATAGATGCTTGCCGCAGGAGTGGCATAAGTATGCAAAAAGGGGATGCCTGCAAAGGGATGACTGATCCTGATCTAGGTGCTCATCAGGTTGATCCGGAAGTCGCTGCCATCATGGAGAAGGGAGAGTCATCAGGGGTTTTGATGAATGGAAAATCCCTGAATTCTGGATCCGGCCAGGTTCTAGTGGATGTTTGTGGGGAAATCCAACTTGACAACATTGGAAGGGTTGTGTCTCAGCCTGAAGATTCAACTCTGAATGAATCTAATACACCTATCAATGTGACATATGGTTCAGATTTACAGTTGATGGAAGGATCTTTAAAATCTGGATTCAATACTCCGCATGAATTGGAGAGATCAAATGATGACTTTCAGTACACTGGCAGGGGACACGCTGTGATGCTGGATAGCCCAAAGCCTGTGGAAGTGGTGTCTGAACAGAAGAACAGAACCGATGTCCTGGTTCAGGTAAATTCTCAGGAACTACTTAATTGTTCTACAAACAAATTTTCAGTGCTGGTTGATGCTGGATCAAATGAGGCAAAAGAGATTGAATTGGCAGAGGAGATTGTAGAGAAGGAAGGCAATTCTGGCCTGGACAGATTGAGTGGTGAGGGTAAAAGTCCCTGCGCTGCTGACACAATCAAGATATCTCAACGGGAAGGTGGGAATGATGGAAATTTCAACTCTCCTTTATCCCATAAGAAGCCGTGGGGGGATAGATCTGATTGTGAAGAAGAGATCCACAGTCACAAAATTTCTTACAGTGATGCTGTTAAGAATGGGACTCATGAGAACCTGAGAAAGCAGGTGAAGGAAAAAACTCAAATCAAGAGGAAGCCAAGGAGAGATTACACGGATCTACCTAAACCAATGGTGACACGGTCTGCACACAAGATTGCAGAGTCACAAGAAAATGGCATTCCAAATGGGCACAGTGGGAAACGAAGGGGAGGGTCCCTGAAGAGGGACAAAGGATCCAGTGGGAAACAACCGATCAAAGAAATGTTGTCTGAGGAAATGATTCGGAAGAAAAATATGTATCTTGAGATGATGTGAAAATATGAATCCTCTGATTGGGAGTCTGTTGATCCTGGTGATGATTTATCTGGTGATGGGGAGAAGGATGCATATGGTTTTGATGTAATGTAGCATTTCCATTTTCTGTTGTCTTTAATTGCACTTTTCTTTTAATAAATTTGCGGGTCCAGGCTTACGTCTGGTTCAAACATTCCTGGTATGGTAGGATATATATGAATACATACTTTTTATTTATCTATAATAATCTTATTTTTATTATATATGATGTTTAAATGTGAAAGAATGAGGTCAAGAATAATGGTAATTGATTTTCTTCTCACTTTTTTTAGATAAATTTTGTATTTACCACACCTTTATTTAATTTGAGGTATATAATAACCATGAATTTACTGTAAATTATTTTTAAGCTTTTTTTTTGTTTTTTACATATCCATTTTTTGGATATTTCATTCATGGGATTATCGTTTTAGTGTTAACAAAATAGTAATGGAATTTTTTCTCAATCTACCTTATTTATGATAGATATTATATAATGCATTTATATTTATTTAATAGGTATATATATCCCCCCTTTAACATGTTATACCTTGATTCTCCTTACTGTCATGACATTTTACACTAAAATTTATGTTATTTTATAATGGGGATTATGATTCAAATTTACAAAAGTTTTAAGAGTCTACTGGTATAATTTCATAGTTTATCATGATTTTTTATGATTATATATTCATTAATGAAATATTATTATACATATGCTAATACTCCTCCATAATTTACCGCTCTTATTTTTTTTTCAAATCTCCATGTAATGGTTCAATTTTTCTACACTTTTCTACTTTTGATAGTTATGAAAATGTTTTTAATAAAATCAAAATATATTTCAATCATTATTATAAATTGTCTTTTTCATGAAAACTTTTTTTATAAATATGTTTTTGAAAATTTAATTATATTATCCTATTATTTTTAAAATAAAATTTTACCCATGATATTCATTTTTATATAGTTTGTGAAAAGTTATCTTCTTTTCATTTTCATATTAATACACTTTTTACATCTACAAAAATGTAAAAATAATCATTGTTTTAATTTATATGTAATGAATAAAATTATCCTCAATAATGACCCCTCTATTACTTGAATATTAATTTAATAATTTTAAAATAAATTGTTTTAAAATAAATTGTATTTACAATACTTTTGACATTTTTTATTTTTATTTTAGTATTAAAGATGTTAAATTTGAAAAATTATTATGATTTAAAAGTATTTTAAATGAATTAAAAAAATAACATTTATATGGTGTCAAGGAAATTATAAATAAATTATTTTCTAATGTTTTATGTTTTAAAAATTCTTTTCAATATAGAAATGTCATTTTTAGCAATAAATGTATTAGACAATGATTCAATAATATTTTCTATATATGATTTTTATACATTAATGTTACATGAAAATTACATTAAATAAGATCCAAGGATATAATTCATATAATTTATCTAAATGTTTTGTGTTTTTATAGATTGATTTTTATGAAACCAATATCTATTAAATGTGTTATAGCATGACAAAACACTTATGAACCCTTATTATATTCACTGGTTATTCTATGATAAAATTATTATGAAACCTATATCTTTTCCATATGATACGTTATGATGAAATTTTTATGATATCCATTACATTTTTGGGGTTTGGATATGACTAATTTTAATTATAATATAGAACACATATATACAATTTCATTACGTGATAGGATAGACTAGTGTATCCCTCTAATTAATTGGGCAATGATGGATAACTATTGAGTATATATGTTATATATGAACTTGATTACATGTTCAAAATGTTATATGCAGACCAAATTCAATATTCACATTATTATGTTTGAACCTTATTATTATGTTCAACATTTTATACATGAACCTACCATCATGATCAAAATGTTATAAGTGAAATTGAATATATGTTCACAATGTTATTATTGAACATAATTACATGTTCAAAATGTTATGAATGAACCTAATTAATGTTTCAAAATATTATGTTTCGACGTATCTTTTATGTACCAAATGATATTCATGGACCAAGTTACATGTAAATATGTTTATGAGAGGCCATGGTTTCATTTCTTTAACAAAACCAGACAACATATTTCAATTTACACATGTTCATAATGTTGAAAACTAATGTGTGTGCAATAAATATATATCTTATGAAAATCCCATCCCCTCATCTATCAAGTACTTTGGTTATAGATTTATTCACGTCTTATACCAAACTCTTGTTTATTCATTGACTCATGATTATGATCTCTAATATGCTGGGTATTGTTTTCAAATGTTATTCTAATAAACTCATACACATATATCAATGTTATTGTATTGTATCTCTATTTATTACCCTTACTAAAAATATGATTTCACACATTTTTATATTTACGTTGCAAGAGTTACATGGAAATTTTTTCTTGTAGCGTATGTAAATGAAGAGTGATGAATGTGAATAATTATATGAGAAACATTGAAGATCTCTCACAAAATTAAAAGATTTTTTTTAACATTCCAACAACAATAAGATATTTTATCCCCATAAATTTAAATGTGTAATTTTTTAAATATTGATGAAAAAATATGTAATATATTTTTATGAGAATCCTAGGTTATTAGAATATATTAAAACTATTTTAATAAATTTAATAAATTAAATGCGATAAAAATGGATTTTATATTTGGAATCTACATTTCCCAATTATGAAAAAAGTTCTATTTTATTTTTATCTAAAAAATAATATATCGAGGTAAAAATGATGGTTCCAATATAATTGTAAAATGAGATAAAAGCGTTCAATAAATTTGTAAGGAAACCACATTTATATATAATTATCATTTCATTGGGTGCATAATAGGATGCTGGCCTACCAATATTATTTATATACATTATACCCACCATCATCGTGAAATGAAAATCTTTACACATTAAAAAATAAATATTTTTCAAAGTAAATCTCATGATCACATGTAAAATGAAAAGTCATTTCCCCACATAAAATATTATAATAATATTTGGTTACTATTGTATATTTACCTAAATCATCTCGCCAACTATTTTCTCCCATGTTTGGGAACTTTTGGAAAAATGAAATTAAAGATATATCATTTAATAGATCTTTTTGGACTTAAATTCATCGACCTATTATTCAATAGGATTTTAAACATTAATAAAATTTTATTAAAATTATTATTCCTCAGTAATGGTGATATTATATCTATAATTTAGCACATTATTATTCATTTGGTTTTTATAATGCGTTATTTATTGAGTAATTTGTACCTAAAATTTCAACCATGATGTAACATTTATATCATAAATAATATGGAAATCATAAATGTTGGTAATATATTATAATAGTAAAAAATTTAATATGTATAAAAAATATTAGAGTGGAAATATTTATCATTACAATCATTAATAAATTTAAATCAAGTCATCGAATAAAATTTCATAAAAAGATATTTAAACATACCTTTATAAACTATCACCATAAAATTAATATAATAACAATTGGAACTTTGAACAATATCATACAATCATATTTAATATTCATGAAAATTTAAAGTTAATGATCACACGATAATGTGTCAAGGGTTGAAACTATCATACTGATGCTAGCATAAAACTAACCAAATACTTAACACCTAAATATTATTTTTTACAAAAATTGTGTAATATGTAAAAAATAATAAATTATAATATAATATTATCATTTAAAATATAAATAATCATATATTGTAAAGACCCTCAAATTTCAAGGAAATTTTTTTCTTAATTTTCTTTGGAATTTTACAAGAGCGCAGCTTCAGACGGCACCTGATTCCGAGGCCCGGTGTGCCCGGAATCAATTTCCGAAGTTTGGCTCGGGTACGTTCAGTGAACGGACGAGCGGGTTTTTCTATCTTTTGAACCGGTGCCCGGAATCAAATTCTGAGGGCACCGATGAAATCGCAACGCCGGTATTTGCTTAGAAACGCCTCTTCCGGAGTTGCGTTTGCTCAGACGTGGGTTTTAAATTTTGCGGCTTTAAGTCAGAAATAAAATAAAGTTTGTGCGACAACTTTATTTTATTTCACTTAAGCTGTTGGAAGCCACTTGAAGTCACTTAAAGACGACTTGAACTGAGTTGAACTGGATAGGATGCTATCCAGAAATATCCTACCCCTTGGTAGGATATTTGTGCGGTGGGACCCGCACGAGCCCCGCCGTTTCTTTCGCTAAGTAACGCACCCGCGAAAACCCGTCAAAGTAACTGAAAAGTCAACCGACACGTTTTCGTTAATTCTTAACAGACCATTTAATTGGGCGGTTTATTTCGTGAATTAAATGGACTGTTTCTTCGTGAATTAATTGGGTCGTTACTTATGCGTTTTACGTTTGTTGGCAAAATAATAAAATAGACAAACTTGTCTATTTTGGAGGATTGCTATCGTTGTGCAATTCCTCTGAGCCTCCACCCTCTCCGCGAAGAACGCGAAGAACGCGAAGAACGCGAAGAACGCGAAGAACGCCGGAACCGGAATCCGACGACGCACGATCCGCGACGTCAACAGCTTTTCCGCGACCTTCTTCTTCTTCTTCTTCGGTGCCTCATCTTCCGCGGCGAACCTGCGATCAGCGGTTAAAGGTGAGAATCGAAACTTCTAAATTCTCCCCTCTTAATTTCAATAACAACGGATTTAATTAATTAAATCCGTTTGTTCTTGATCCGGAGATTGGCGACGCGACGCCGGATACCGCGACGACGCGACGATCTCCTTCTTCCGCGACGAGCAATCCCGCGACGATCCCCCGTTCGGCAACAACAGCTGCGAGGTAGGGATTTATTTTGGAAAAGTTACCCCTTTTAAATTTTCTCGTGAACGTTCTTGAAAATTTAAAAAGCCGGTTTCAAACGAACAATTTTATCTTTAAATAAAATTGTTGGATCATGTGTTGATCATCGTTTTCTTTTCTCCCGTTGATTATGGCTAACGCGGAGGGTGCGGGTCTAACGAACAAGACCCGGCAACCCTCCGCCGATCTCTTTTGTTGTGCGGATATGGCGGACGACGACAAACCGCGCGGCAGGGGCGATCCGTTGATTCCGCAGTGAAGGTCGGCATCCGGGAGGGGCATCGGCGCAGACGGGAGGCAAATCGGGCCACCGGAGCATCTCCGGCGGCCCGCGGAAGGAGGCGGCGGCGCGGGTCGCCGGCGCGGCGGCGCCGGCGACCGGGGGCGGCGGCGCCCGGAGCGCCGCCGGAGGAATCCGCCGCGGCTCGGCCGCGGCGGCGGCGAACCAGCGGACCCGCGGTCCGCGGGTCCGGTCCACCCGGTCGGGACGCGGCAATGCGCCGCGTCCGCTGACCACCCGCGCGGCCCGCGTGCGGGCCGCGGCTCCCTCGACCGCGGGCTGCGCCCGCGGCCTTCCACCCGCGCGGCTGGCCAAGCCGCGCCGGCCGAGCCGGCCGGTCCGGTCGGCCGGGCCGCGCCCAGGCCGGACCGGACCCGGCCTAGCCGGGCTGGGCCGGGTCGGGCCGACCCGGTTCGGCCGCCCCAGGGGGGGTTCGGGCCGGGTCGCCCCGGGCCCAGAACCCCCATTTCGGGCCCTCTTCGGTCTTTTGCCCATATCTTGGGCCTGGGACCTCCGATTGACGAACCGTCAGCGGCTACGCGATCCTTGGATCGAGACGGTCGTTTCGGTATGTTATACTCAAGGTTTCGGAAGACTTTGTGTTCGGTCGGGTTGGTTCGTACACGAAACCAACCGGGCCCTCGGAGCGGAAACGCTCATAACATGAGCTACGGACGTCCGAACGACGTACCGTCAGCTGTGGTAGTTTCCTCTAGGTGAGACGGAACTTTTGGCATACTCCGCCCGAGGATCGGATACAGGCGGAGTACGGTCGGGTTGGTTTTGCCCTAAAAACCAACCGGGCCCCTGGGACGAAAATGCCAATAACTCTCAGACCGGGCGTCCGATTGACGCGCCGTCTGTTGCGTTGAGATCCTGTTGTCGATACGGAACTTTTGGATACATCAACTTCGGACTACGTGTCAGTTGATGTATCAGCCTCTCGGCTCGTGGAGCGGACCCTCCTAAACGAGCTCGCTTTGTGCGGGAACCCTAGCGCTGGCTGTGACTTCGACGACAGAGCAGAGATCCTTCGTGGACTGCGACGACGGCAGAGCACAGATCCTTCGTGGACTGCGGCGACGACTGTGCAGAGATCCTCAGTGGACTGCGTCGACTACTGCACTCAGCGATCCTACGTGGATCAGTGCTACAGGTTCTGTGTGAGCCTGATCCTATGTGGGTCCTTACTACCGGTTCTGTGTGAGCCACTGCCTACAGGTTCTGTGTGAGCCCGATCCTGTGTGGGTCTTCTGCGGGGGTTAGTACCTATCGATCCTTCGTGGGTCCGACGACTTAGACGGATCAGTGATCGTCTTGACGTCATATGAAAAAGTATACCTGGTTGAGCTGAATCGTATGTTACTCTCCTTTGTGGATTGTGTTGAACTATCCTATGTGGATTTTACTGTTTACTCTCCTTGTGGATTTGAGTCTTGCTTTCCTTTGTGGATTGAGTTGTTCTTGAGCTCGTGAGCAGAGCTAGAATTGGGGACTTATGTATATGTATGGGCATATACCTAAGTCGAGTCAGATGTTACTTCGTGATTGCATCTTTCTTTTGTGCTATATCCTTTGTGGATTTCGGGAGACCTTCAGGGGTCTCGGGGTCCTTACTGAGTAGCTTGTACTCACCCCTGCACGGGCTATGCCCGCACCTTGTTGTGTTGGTTGCAGACGACGGACAGCGCTGATCACGGTTGGGGCGTGGAGCAGGACGGTACCTGGAGGTGGACCACTGGGCGGAACGTACTCGGAGCGGACGTGGGACCCGAGGAGCCTGGAGGCTATCTGTACCCACCCTTCAGGTGGGATTTCCAGTGGACGACACGAGGCCGCCGTCTTTTCTTCAGTTGCTGTACTTTACTTTTCAGTTGTACTTTACAGTTGGGCTTGTATTTCCGGCCCCTTTACCTTTCTGCACTTTACTTTCCGCTTGCTGACTCTGTGTGGTTGTTACTTATAAAGGCAATGCCTTCCCTGTTTACTGGGATTTTACGCCTTGGTGCTAGTCGCCAGCCCCTGGCCTATGGAAGGCGGGCTTGGGGTAGTCACGGCACGGGCCCCGAGGACGGGTCGTGACAAATTGGTATCAGAGCTGGTCGGTTCTACCGCAGACTCTGATCGTCCTTTCTTTCTATGTGAAGCAATAGTGTTTAGTGTATTGAGTGTGGTTATCAGTTCAGGGAGCCCAGTGTTGGTGCGGCGGCCGACGTATCCGTACACCAGGACCCTGACTCCTGATTTCCGACTTAATGCATGAAAACATTGATTGCGTGTGTGTCTCGAGTTTTCTTTGTGATTACTTGTGTCAGCTCACCGGGTATACTGAACTGCTTTATGAAAGTCTCAAGTTTTCCTTGTGATTACTTGTGCCAGCTCACCAGGTATACTGTTCTGACTGTGGTGCTCTTGTTCTCCTTTTCAGGATGGCCCCGCGACGACTGCCAGCTAGGGTTCCGAGTGTAGGGCGCGACGGCAGCCCACCGAGCGACGAGGCCTCGGTGCAGGGCCCCTTTCCAGCTGTGGCACCGGCGGTAGCTTTACCCGCCGAGCCACCGATGCTACCAGTACCAGACGCTGACGATGCACGTCGCCTCAGGGCACTGCATGAGTTTCAGAGCCAGCGACCGCCCAGGTTTCGCGGTGAGGTGGACCCCCAGGCCGCCGAGGACTGGCTAGAGGCGGTGGTACGGATCTTTCGGCTAGTGAGGACACCAGCGGATCTCATGGTGATTCTCGCAGCGAGCCTCCTACAGGCGGCGGCAGGACGATGGTGGAGCCTGATGCTCCAGGTTCACGATGAGGCATCCCTGCTCTGGACGGACTTCGAGAGCCTCTTCCGCTCTGAGTTCGTCCCGGCCACCCTCCGAGCGGTGCGCATCCAGGAGCTTCTCCAGCTGCGCCAGGGCAGCATGACGGTCGCTCAGTACGCGGCGAGGTTCACGGACCTATCTCGCTACTCGACCGACATGGTACGGGACCCCTTCTTCCGGGCCGGGACTTTCGAGCAGGGCTTGCGACAGGAGATTCGGGCGTCGCTGATCTCCCTCAGCATTCCGACCCAGGCGGGAGTGCTGGAGCGAGCCCTCCTGATCGAGAGCTTCCTGGCAGAGCCTTCTTCAACGGCGAGACCTAGCGCAGGGCGGCAGGTAGCTGAGTCTTCGGTAGCAGGTAGCCGACGGATGACTCACGGGTCCAGGCAGACCAGACCCCCACGCAGACGGCCTCAGGACACCGGCTCAGCAGTACGAGGCACACAGCGGAGTGCCAGCCTTTCGAGAGGCAGGCTGTGCTACTCTTGCGGCGGGCAGGGTCACATGGCTCGTGACTGCCCGAATCGCCGATCAGAGGAGCAGCAGACGGTGGAGGGGCCACCCAGGCAGAGGCAGAGGGTCGACCGTGGCGGTCCGCAGGGAGGAGGCGGACGAGGCAGAGGAGCTGGCCGAGCAGCAGGTGGTGGGCGACGCTTCCAGGCTCTACCCCCACCACCACCAGGAGGGCCACCTCGACCACAGGGAGCTGGCGGGCAGGGACAGGCCCAGCTCCAGGCAGTGGAGGCCTACGACCCCGACATGCCAGAGATGATTCGAGGTACGATCTGTGTCTATTCCACCCTTGCTGCAGTACTTATAGACACAGGAGCGAGTCACTCTTTCATAGCCTCTGCCCTTGTTCGGAGCTCGGAGATTCCGACTGAGCCGTTGGCTCGATCCTTACGGCTAGAGACTCCTACGGGAGCAGACTCGACGATTACGCACTGGTGCCGGCAGTGTGAGCTTACTCTAGGAGGCGAGAGCTTCGGCTGGGATCTCCTTGTAGCGGCGTCGAGGCCTTACGACGTCATATTGGGCATGGATTGGCTATCCACGGTTCATGCCCAGATCGACTGTTTTAGGCGCAAGGTGCGATGTGTTCGCACCGACGGGAGCAGGTTTACCTTCACCGGCGAGAAGGGAACCTTTGCAGCACAGGATGGACTTCCGCGAAGGAGAGTGCAGCCCATCTCTCATCAGTTGGCTAGCCTCATCCTAGGAGCAGTGGACGTGCGGAGTCCGGCTTTTCCTGCAGTGGTGGACCAGTACGTGGACGTCTTTCCCGACGACGTTCCAGGGCTACCTCCTCGTAGAGAGGTAGACTTTTACATCGACTTGTACCCCGGGACAGCCCCGATATCTACTCCAGCATATCGGATGGCCCCCGCTGAGCTTCGAGAGCTGCGGGTACAGTTGGAGGACTTGCAGAGCAAGGGGTTTATCCGACCCAGTGTTTCACCCTGGGCTTCCCCGATTTTGTTCGCCAAGAAGGCGGACGGGAGCTTGCGACTGTGTGTCGACTATCGTCGCCTGAACCAGGTGACAGTGAGGAACAAGTATCCGCTGCCACGGATTGATGACCTCTTCGATCAGCTCAAGGGAGCGCGGTGGTTCTCGAAGATAGACCTCCGGTCAGGCTATCATCAGCTCAGAGTTCGAGACGAGGACGTACAGAAGACGGCCTTCAGGTGTCGGTATGGCCATTATGAGTTCGTGGTTATGCCGTTCGGCGTAACCAATGCTCCAGCAGTGTTCATGAGCCTCATGAACAGGATCTTCCAGCCATACCTCGACCGATTTGTCGTTGTCTTCATTGACGACATTTTGGTATACTCGACGACTGAGGAGGAGCATGCCTACCACCTGCGAGTAGTGCTAGACACACTCCGAGAGCACCAGCTTTATGGCAAGCTCTCAAAATGCCAGTTCTGGTTACGTGAGGTCCATTTCTTGGGACACGTCATCTCTGAGGCGGGAGTTGCAGTGGATCCCGCGAAGATCGAGGCAGTACTAGCTTGGGAGCCACCCAGGAGCGTGACGGAGGTGCGGAGCTTCTTGGGCCTAGCAGGATACTATCGGAGATTTGTGCCGGACTTCTCCAGAGTTGCGGCACCACTCTCAGCTTTGACAAAGAAGGGGAAACCCTTCGTGTGGTCAGACAGATGTCAGCAGAGCTTCCAGGAGCTGAGGCAGAGATTGACCAGCGCACCTATCTTGAGGTTGCCTGAGGAGGGAGTTGGGTACGTAGTTTACTGCGATGCATCAGGGACTGGACTCGGGTGCGTCCTGATGCAGGAGCGGGCCGTGATCGCCTACGGATCACGTCAGTTGAGGCCGCATGAGCAGAACTACGCCACTCATGACCTGGAGTTAGCAGCAGTGGTCTTCGCTCTGAAGACGTGGCGGCACTATCTGATGGGCGAGCGCTTCACGGTCTTTTCTGACCACCAGAGTCTCAGGTATATCTTCTCTCAGAAGGACCTGAACCTGAGACAGCGGAGATGGCATGAGTTCCTCCAGGACTATGACTTTGAGATAGTCTATACTCCTGGGAAGGGGAACGTGGTAGCCGATGCCCTCAGCAGGAGGACGGGCATTCAGCTACTTGAGGAGGCGACGGAGCAGCTAGCCTCCTTGCAGATATCCTTCGTGGATAGAGACGGAGCAGCCTTTCTTCAGTCTCTCACAGTCTCTCCTCCACTTCTACAGCGGTTCAGAGAGGCTCAGCGTGGGGACGCTGACTGTGAGACCCGGCGTGCACTGATATCCTCAGGTCAGGCGCCTGATGGTTTCTCCCTTGGAGCAGAGCACGACATCCTTTTCAGGGGGCGTACCTTCGTACCAGTTGCTTTACGAGAGGAGGTGCTGAGAGAGTTTCACACTTCTCCCTTGGCGGTACATCCCGGAGTGGCGAAAATGTACCAGGATCTCAGACGACAGCACTGGTGGCCGGGCATGAAGAAAGCTGTGGCAGAGTTCGTTTCACGATGCCTCACCTGCCAGCAGGTGAAGGCAGAGCATCAGGTACCAGCAGGTTTAGTACAGCCCTTGGAGGTCCCGGAGTGGAAGTGGGATAGCATATCTATGGACTTCGTGACTGGACTTCCACGTACTTCCAGAGGTCACGACTCCATTTGGGTGATTGTCGACCGACTCACCAAGTCGGCACACTTCTTACCCATCAGAGAGCAGGGCTCAGTGGAGAGCTTGGGACTTCTTTACGTCCAGGAGATCGTACGGCTTCACGGTGTGCCATCATCTATCGTCTCCGATCGAGATGATCGTTTCACTTCCCGGCTCTGGAAGGGATTGCAGGAGGCGTTCGGGACGCGGCTCCATCTGAGCACAGCCTTCCACCCTCAGACGGATGGTCAGACGGAGAGGACCATACAGACACTCGAGGACATGCTCCGTGAATGTGTCCTCGACTTTGGTCGCAGCTGGGAGGACCACCTACCCTTGGTGGAGTTCGCGTACAACAACAGCTACCACTCCACCATCGGGATGGCACCATACGAGGCGTTGTACGGCAGACCCTGCAGATCACCGTTGTGCTGGACAGACCCTGGGGAGTCAGCACTCGTGGGGCCAGAGATGGTCCAAGCCACGACAGAGAAGGTCCAGATCATCCAGGAGAGGATGAGGACAGCTCAGAGCCGGCAGAAGTCATATGCTGACAGGAGGCGGAGGCCACTAGAGTTCGAGGATGGCGACCACGTCTTTTTGCGTGTCTCACCTCGACGTGGTTTACGGAGATTTGGCCGAGGCGGCAAGTTGTCTCCACGCTTCATCGGGCCTTTCCAGGTCCTCAGCAGGATAGGAGAGGTGGCTTATCGCCTGGCTCTACCACCTCAGTTGCACCGGGTGCACGACGTCTTCCACGTGTCTCAGCTGAGGAGATACGTGCACGACCCGACGCACATCATCGACTTTGGGGAGCTGGACGTGGACGATGGGGCGACTTTTGCGGAGGTTCCAGTGGAGATCGAGGATCGACAGGAGAGGGTCCTACGTGGGCGGTCGATTCCTCTTGTGCGCGTCAGATGGCAGCACGGGAACCTCCAGGAGAGCACTTGGGAGCGGGAGGCTCAGAAGCGTGCTCAGTACCCCCATTTGTTCCCCTAGTTTTGATGTATCTTTACGGGGACGTAAAGCCCTGAGGTGGGAGTAATGTAAAGACCCGCAAATTTCAAGGAAATTTTTTTCTTAATTTTCTTTGGAATTTTACAAGAGCGCAGCTTCAGACGGCACCTGATTCCGAGGCCCGGTGTGCCCGGAATCAATTTCCGAAGTTTGGCTCGGGTACGTTCAGTGAACGGACGAGCGGGTTTTTCTATCTTTTGAACCGGTGCCCGGAATCAAATTCTGAGGGCACCGATGAAATCGCAGCGCCGGTATTTGCTTAGAAACTCCTCTTCCGGAGTTGCGTTTGCTCAGACGTGGGTTTTAAATTTTGCGGCTTTAAGTCAGAAATAAAATAAAGTTTGTGCGACAACTTTATTTTATTTCACTTAAGCTGTTGGAAACCACATGAAGTCACTTAAAGACGACTTGAACTGAGTTGAACTGGATAGGATGCTATCCAGAAATATCCTACCCCTTGGTAGGATATTTGTGCGGTGGGACCCGCACGAGCCCCGCCGTTTCTTTCGCTAAGTAACGCACCCGCGAAAACCCGTCAAAGTAACTGAAAAGTCAACCGACGCGTTTTCTTTAATTCTTAACAGACCATTTAATTGGGCGGTTTATTTCGTGAATTAAATTGACTGTTTCTTCGTGAATTAATTGGGTCGTTACTTATGCGTTTTACGTTTGTTGGCAAAATAATAAAATAGACAAACTTGTCTATTTTGGAGGATTGCTATCGTTGTGCAATTCCTCTGAGCCTCCACCCTCTCCGCGAAGAACGCGAAGAACGCGAAGAACGCGAAGAACGCGAAGAACGCCGGAACCGGAATCCGACGACGCACGATCCGCGACGTCAACAGCTTTTCCGCGACCTTCTTCTTCTTCTTCTTCGGTGCCTCATCTTCCGCGGCGAACCTGCGATCGGCGGTTAAAGGTGAGAATCGAAACTTCTAAATTCTCCCCTCTTAATTTCAATAACAACGGATTTAATTAATTAAATCCGTTTTTTCTTGATCCGGAGATTGGCGACGCGACGCCGGATACCGCGACGACGCGACGATCTCCTTCTTCCGCGACGAGCAATCCCGCGACGATCCCCCGTTCGGCAACAACAGCTGCGAGGTAGGGATTTATTTTGGAAAAGTTACCCCTTTTAAATTTTCTCGTGAACGTTCTCGAAAATTTAAAAAGCCGGTTTCAAACGAACAATTTTATCTTTAAATAAAATTGTTGGATCATGTGTTGATCATCATTTTCTTTTCTCCCGTTGATTATGGCTAACGCGGAGGGTGCGGGTCTAACGAACAAGACCCGACAACCCTCCGCCGATCTCTTTTGTTGTGCGGATATGGCGGACGACGACAAACCGCGCGGCAGGGGCGATCCATTGTTTCCGCAGTGAAGGTCGGCATCCGGGAGGGGCATCGGCGCAGACGGGAGGCAAATCGGGCCACCGGAGCATCTCCGGCGGCCCGCGGAAGGAGACGGCGGCGCCGGCGACCGGGGGCGGCGGCGCCCGGCGCGCCGCCGGAGGAATCCGCAGCGGCTCGGCCGCGGCGGCGGCGAACCAGCGGACCCGCGGTCCGCGGGTCCGGTCCACCCGGTCGGGACGCGGCAATGCGCCGCGTCCGCTGACCACCCGCGCGGCCCGCGTGCGGGCCGCGGCTCCCTCGACCGCGGGCTGCGCCCGCGGCCTTCCACCCGCGCGGCTGGCCAAGCCGCGCCGCGCCCAGGCCGGACCGGACCCGGCCTAGCCAGGCTGGGCCGGGTCGGGCCGACCCAGTTCGGCCGACCCGGGCCCAGAACCCCCGTTTCGGGCCCTCTTCGGTCTTTTGCCCATATCTTGGGCCTGGGACCTCCGATTGACGAACCGTCAGCGGCTACGCGATCCTTGGATCGAGACGGTCGTTTCGGTATGTTATACTCAAGGTTTCGGAAGACTTTGGGTTCGGTCGGGTTGGTTCGTACACGAAACCAACCGGGCCCTCGGAGCGGAAACGCTCATAACTTGAGCTACAGACGTCCGAACGACGTACCGTCAGCTGTGGTAGTTTCCTCTAGGTGAGACGGAACTTTTGGCATACTCCGCCCGAGGATCGGATACAGGCGGAGTACGGTCGGGTTGGTTTTGCCCTAAAAACCAACCGGGCCCCTGGGACGAAAATTCCAATAACTCTCAGACCGGGCGTCCGATTGACGCGCCGTCTGTTGCGTTGAGATCCTGTTGTCGATACGGAACTTTTGGATACATCAACTTCGGACTACGTTTCAGTTGATGTATCAGCCTCTCGGCTCGTGGAGCGGACCCTCCTAAACGAGCTCGCTTTGTGCGGGAACCCTAGCGCTGGCTGTGACTTCGACGACAGAGCAGAGATCCTTCGTGGACTGCGACGACGGCAGAGCAGAGATCCTTCGTGGACTGCGGCGACGACTGTGCAGAGATCCTCAGTGGACTGCGTCGACTACTGCACTCAGCGATCCTACGTGGATCAGTGCTACAGGTTCTGTGTGAGCCCGATCCTATGTGGGTCCTTACTACCGGTTCTGTGTGAGCCACTGCCTACAGGTTCTGTGTGAGCCCGATCCTGTGTGGGTCTTCTGCGGGGGTTAGTACCTATCGATCCTTCGTGGGTCCGACGACTTAGACGGATCAGTGATCGTCTTGACGTCATCTGAAAAAGTATACCTGGTTGAGCTGAATCGTATGTTACTCTCCTTTGTGGATTGTGTTGAACTATCCTATGTGGATTTTATTGTTTACTCTCCTTGTGGATTTGAGTCTTGCATTCCTTTGTGGATTGAGTTGTTCTTGAGCTCGTGAGCAGAGCTAGAATTGGGGACTTAGGTATATGTATGGGCATATACCTATGTCGAGTCAGATGTTACTTCGTGATTGCATCTTTCTTTTGTGCTATATCCTTTGTGGATTTCGGGAGACCTTCGGGGGTCTCGGGGTCCTTACTGAGTAGCTTGTACTCACCCCTGCATGGGCTATGCCCGCACCTTGTTGTGTTGGTTGCAGACGACGGACAGCGCTGATCACGGTTGGGGCGTGGAGCTGGACGGTACCTGGAGTTGGACCACTGGGCGGAACGTACTCGGAGCGGACGTGGGACCCGAGGAGCCTGGAGGCTATCTGTACCCACCCTTCAGGTGGGATTGCCAGTGGACGACACGAGGCCGCCGTCTTTTCTTCAGTTGCTGTACTTTACTTTTCAGTTGTACTTTACAGTTGGGCTTGTATTTCCGGCCCCTTTACCTTTCTGCACTTTACTTTCCGCTTGCTGACTCTGTGTGGTTGTTACTTATAAAGGCAATGCCTTCCCTGTTTACTGGGATTTTACGCCTTGGTGCTAGTCGCCAGCCCCTGGCCTATGGAAGGCGGGCTTGGGGTAGTCACGGCACGGGCCCCGAGGACGGGTCGTGACATATATATTATGAAGATAAAGAAAAAAAATTATTATACATGATTTTAGAGCATGTCTGACTAAGTTCAAATCCACAAAAAGGGTTTTATTGAATCAATTCCCATTCTATTAGGTCATAATAAATAATCCATGACTATATTAATTTATGATATTTTCTTATTCATATATTTATATATAGTATTTTCCATTTTATATTGTTAAACAACACATTCCTATGAAAATAATTTTATTTTCACAATATCATACTTTTTTAAATTTAAATGTTGTTAATAATAATTCACATATCCTATATTGGGTATTTCTCTTCAATGTCCATATTAATTCTTTCTAAAAATTAGTTATTTTTTTAATTCTAAATATGTATTGTATTTTATACAATTATTATTTCAATAAATATATTTCAAAATGGTATAATTATAATTCTTTTGATTGTTATGGTAATCATTATAACCATAAAAATATTAAAAATGTATTTCATTCAATTTACATATAATGTTTTTTCATCATCCCAACATTTATTAAACATAATATTTATAAGCATTAATGTTTATATTATAGGAAATTCATATAAAAATTATTATTTGATCATATTATTTTCATATATTGAAAAAGGATTTTGAAAACAACATATGTCAATAGTTTTTCATAAATGATACCAAACAATTATAAATTTTTTTATGTTTTCAATTTTAATTTTCTATCTATTTATAAATGATATATATTGTATGAAGATGTGTTTTATGTACCAACATAGTAATTATTTTATATTATTTTTCAAGGTGACATTATTTTGGGTATCAACTAATTTTTGTCTTGAGTTATTATTATGTTATATCATTTGAAACTTTATGTGACCCATTTAATATACATTCGTTTACTATGATTTGATGAATGACTTTTTTCAACTATTTGGGTTACCACTAATCCCTAAAAATAAACTTAAATTTTTTAAAATAAAATAAATTTTTATTGAAGTATGAATGATTAATTCTATGTACCATGCATATATATGGTTTATAATTAAGTGATTGGTAGGATAGATATTTCACTCCAATTCATTGGGAAAAGTTTTATATATCATGATATTATTTTGGGATGTGATGAGTGATCCATTATCTAATTTGGGATATATATTCTGACTCAAATCCAATATTTTATGGGTTATATGTAGTGATTCCTAATCCAATATTTTTTATTTTATTTTCGTTTAACCATAAAATATATTATTAATATAATTTTTATTATTATGACACATTTATATCGTTTTTACATTATTTATGATTATTTTCACAACATTCGATGTCATGGAATATGTGTTATACCTTCATAATGAAGCTTTTATTGTCTTAATTTTCCACAACATGATTTATGTTTTTTTATCTTGTATTCTGATCAACTTTTATGATTTGATGATCATTCTAAACATGTATTTATCTCTTATTAATATTTTCACATATGGTTACAATCTAATACATTATGAATCAATGATATATTTCTATGTTACTCGGACTTTTATCTAACTTAATGTGTTTCCCATTTCCATATACAATTATTTTTTAGAAAATGTTGATAAGGATATCATATGTGGAATGATTTAGTAGTAGATTCTAAATAATATTGTTCAATACGATATATATATAGATAATCTCCAAAGAATCAAATCCTTCAAGATTAGATAGTACGTTTATTTAAGATTTGTAATTCTTAATTTATGTGAAAAATATAAATTATTTATATTTAATATTTCCTCAATCACAAAACAATTATTGATAAAAATGTGAGGTAAAGTAATAAATTGATCATAAATACAATTTCTAAAATTACTAAAATTTTCTAAAGATCGTTTTTACAATTAATGAATTTTTAATCATTTGAAAAACCTATCAAGTGATCAAAACCAAAAAAAAACAAGATTAAGTTATTATACATGATTTATGAGAACATGTGTAACATATTAAATAATAACTAGAAATAACCAATTTATCAATTCATTGTTTGATGTTATGATAATTATTCAAAGTTAATTTTTAATTAAAGATAATATATGTTTAACAAATGTGAGTAATAAAAAAGAAACTGAGAAATGTGTTTAAAATAATACCAATTAATGGTAACAATCATTGATTAATTTTATTCATTAAAATCAAACAATAATTCAATCCAATCTATTATATTAAGGAATTATTCAATGCATAATTTTAAAACTATATATGTTTTACATTAAAAAATAGTTTCTAAATGATAAATCCCTATAATACAAGAACACTTTTTTCATTAAATATTTATGATAGGGATATTAAATATGTTAGATACGTATAATAATAAAAAACAAAAATCTAATTCAAGGTTACCCATTAATGGCCTATTGTTAATTTTTATAATTATTAGTACAATAAATGTTTAATATTTATGTTTTTTTATCTACACTGTTAAAATGACCTCAAAATAAAAAAAGTTTTCAAATAATGGACTTCAACAATGTATTGCTTATCTGAACAACATGTTTATATATAATACATGATTTTTTTTAAAATGATTAAAAGAATAATTTTACGGTTTATATCTTCTTACACATTATAAATTTTATTCACATAATAAAAATATAACAAAAAAACACAAAGAATCATTTCAAAAAATTTTTACTCACAATAAAACAAAAATACATCTTTCAAAACTTAGTATAAGTATAAATAACATTCCATGTTTGATTTATACAATATTGAATGATATAATTAAACAATTTTATTTTTTATCTTCTTCATCAAAAACTAATTATTTAAATTGTATATATATTGTGGCTTCCTAATATTGAATTTTCTTAACCATAGATAGGTACTGATAGCCTTTATATATCAAATATAATCATAAAAAACATTAAAAAACATATTGTAACCATTACATAGATACTTACACCACTATGAAATACAATTGTTTTAGTTTATCCCGAATATAATAAGTAAAATTATTGGGATACAATTATATAGCTTCTTGTATTTTCTAAATCAATTCTATCCAAATATTAAACCTAAAATGAATAATGGATCGTGTATTTTCAATCTTTAGGATGTTATGGTCATATGAGAATACGTAATATATCTTCTATAAATATTTCCATCATAATTATAAATTTAAATATAATACACCTTTTAGATAAAATAGTACATAAAAAATCTCACCACTAAATTATATTATGCTTTATCATTTTTGAGATCAATATATAAATGAATCGAGATTTCATCACATAGTTTTGGGAAGTTTTAACCCTTTAATAATTGTTTTCGTGTCCTCCCAATATAACCCTCTATTCAGGTATTACACTTATAAAACTAACATTTTCAAAAACTATGATCTATAAGATATTTCAAAAAAATCTATGTGGGTCATTATATAAGGCATACATATTCATTATTATCACCATTTTATAATATGTAGCAAACTAAAATATCGTATGAGATTTGAAATTTCTTACGCACTTGGAAAACATCATATAAGGTAAAAAATTAGAAACCAAAGATTAATTTAATTTAATCATTCAAAGAATATCATCCATGGATCAACATAGTTCCATGTATATAAATTTAATTTTTTTCAAACATTATTGGAATAAATTAAATATTATATATGTTGCACAATTCTCTTCTTCATATGAATATTATATTATGCCAATGAGAATTACACAACTTATTTTTTTGATCTAATACATTTTTTAATAAGACGACTCGAATTCATATGTAGGTTAGTTTTTTAAATATCCACCTAAATTCAATGCCATACTATAAGAAGTGAAGTTATATAGTAAATTCTATAGATTAATAAAAAACTAATTGTATAAATCTTAATGTCTTACGCACAAAATTCATTTAATCAATTTATCCTCAACGTGATATTCACAACATAAATGATGTAATCTAGTTAAAATACCAAAATATTTTAATATAAGTCATATAACATACACAATGTTTTATGGAAAACTAATACACTATAAAAATACTCTATTCATAGAGTCGTACAATCAAGACAGTGTTTTTAAACATCATTATACTCATGTTAGAGTAACATAGAATAATACTTAACAAAATTGAAAAATTTCACACCATTATCCATGTGTTTTTTAATCAAATTCTATAAGTTCTATAAAAGAACATGCTAAGACGGGATCCTCTAACCATACAACAACATTATTCAACATCAACCATTTGTCTTGAATTTGCACATGTAACCACATTTACAATAAATACTCTAAGTCATTAAGGAGAAAAATATAAAATATTCATCAGTAGATTTCATAATAATTTATTTATATTATTATATAATATAATTATATTTTTATATCTACAAACTCTAATATGTTCATCTAGGTGTTTATAGGTAGTAGCACAGACCTCTTAAAATTATACATTAAATTATGAAAAGAATATTCAAAATAATATAAACAAATAAATCAGTGATATATTATTCATATATTTTATGGATAGTCCAATTCATCAACAATATCGAGTTTTTCATATATTGGAACACTTTATTTACAATAAATACCATTAAAAAAAATAAAATGGATTTTCAATGAGAATTTATGTATAGTTAAATTCAATGCACACATGATCATTCAACAATATGATATCTTTTAAATGTTTCACTATTTTTACTCATATCAATCTAATTTATATGGTGTAACATCCATTAATTTTATAATATATATAAAATTGTTTTTGTTTGAAATTTTTTTAGTCTTAACTAGTAATTTTTATTCTACCCAATTTTTATTACTCAATGAAAGATCTCAAATATGTTAAAATAAATTGTTTACTGGTAGAAAATGGTTGTATTGTGATTTTGGATGTTATGGTATAATTCTATGAAATTATACACTATATGAACTGAAATGATAATTTCTTATTCTTTTTAGTTTAAAAAATGTGTTTCTTTTTTACCAATATATATAATCTTATGAATTTGAATTTACCAAAGAAGAAGATTTTTTATCATAAAAAATTCCCATCGTATAGAAATGTTATCAAATTAGTATGGTGATATATAATTCTAGGTAAACCAATTTGAGGACACACGTATTATTTAACTAAACACTTGCAATATAAACATTAAATAATGAAAATTTTAATTTATAGTATGTAACATATTATTATTCTTAACCCACTTGGAGGGGATTTGGGTGTTAAAAATATAATAGGATGATGAATATAACATGAATGACACTAATAAATGAAATTATAACTACAAATACATAATTTAAGGTACCTAATATAAATATTTAATAAATGTTTATAGGATTATATACGATAATAATTTTAAAAACAAGAACGAATGATTATTTCAGTGGTTTAGAATGGTAGGATACTAGGAATGTGATTGATAAATCCACGATAAAAATTTATGGTTTTTAATCTTATGTATTTTATTTTCATTGCGAATATAAAACTATAATATAATAAAATTATATTATATATGTTAATTATACCATATGATCAATTATACCAATAAATGGATTCGATCGCTATGGTATTTATAAAGGAAAATGTATGAATATCTTATCCCAAATAAAAATATTCCAAAAAACTTATTTATTACATTTCAACAAGTCCAATCATGTATGACAAAATTAGTCATTTCTATAACACTGTATTCATGAATCTTTCATGAATAATACTCAAATATTCTTATTTATATACACTTATGAATAAGGTTTATAGAAAGATAATGATAACACATTGGTATTTTACATCATTTTATAAGTAATAAAAATCTTATAGTAAAATCAATAATTAAGAAAAAAAATCTTGAAATAGATTCTATAAAGTAATATCCTATAAAATAATGAAATATAGTGAGGTAACCATTATATTCCAATGATTCCTTTATTTATAATCTACCCGTGAAAAAAAAATATCTAAATTGTAGTGAAACCTGAGAAAAGTTATAATGTAGGATAAATAAATGAAAAATATTCATTTGATGTGTTTTTGTATCCTGTAACTTCAAAGACACATCATGAGTTGTAAATATGATCAAGCTTTTACCTGAAAATATGTTAGGACAAGAGGTAGTGGTGATAAGTTATAAAAATTCCTTCTATGAAAGCCCTAAATATTTTTTATAGAAAACACATTAAAATATATAAAATTGTAGTTCTGAACACTAAAGCATATTTATATTATAATTCAATTAAACTAAATTCCAGCATTATATGTTATATAACTATGACATATTACTAAACATGAGTAGAAAATAAACTCCTTATCAATAATAACTAACATTCTCAATAATAAAATAAACTCTAAAATGTAGGCTTGATCAACTGTATCCATCAAACATTTCTAGGACTTTTTTTCATTCAGTAAGCTCCAATATGATACTATAAAATTACAAATAAAAAAAATGTATTGGAGTTTAAAAAATATAATCAATAAGTTTCTCCACAAAAAATATCATGCATAAATGTGAAAAAAATTCAAATTTCAATCTAAAGGAAAAATAATAATAAAATAATTCCACATATATTAAATATATTTATACCGTCATCCATGTATCACCATAATTACACTCCAAAACAAAATATATATATAATTCAACTAATATTATCATTAAAATATTCTATCATATAAATTCCCTATAACTTGCTTCTGATCAACTCCATTTCATTTGCGGATATAACTATTGTAATTGATTAAAGAAAACTAGATTTAATATAACAATATAAAAATGATTGTATAAGGAAATAAAAATTTTCATGATTAAAACAATTAATATATAAATATCAAATACAATACTAATTTTGGGTTTATCCTAGATTCCAATGAAATATAAATTTTATATAAATAGTGATCCTTATTAGGTGGTCATTTAATAATTAATAAAAAATAAAACATATATATACCTCTATTATACAAAATATATAATTATATACTATGAATAAAAAATATATCATTCAATTCAACTCATCACATCACATCCACTTAAATATCAAACTAAATCTACCATGAATAATCACTATACTCAATTTGACTAATATTTATTGATCTGTGAAACTGACACATCTCAAAAATCATTACTAATACAATGGGAATATAAAGAATCAATAAATTTGAGTAAATCATTGATAATTATTGATTATCATATTCTTTATCTAACAATGGAATATAATTTTCTAGCCTCTCCATTAAAATATAATATTATATATTAATAATAGATAAAACATCCATAATCCCCATAAGAATCATCACTTATCCATATAATATAAAATATATTTTTACATGTTAACATTTAATGATTATCATATTTCAATATACTAAAATATTTGTATAAAATGTATTCAATATTCACAAATATATTCCCACTTGGATAATAAAATTATAACTCTAATCACATTCCCATAATAATAACTGCTGATATTATATTAATAAGAAACTCAATATTTTAAAATTATCATAGGTAAAAAAAGAATTAAAAATCAATAGGGAAAATAAAAAAAATATAATTATATGTCACGTTCCTCAAGAATATTTTTAAAGATATGACTTTTTGTATTTTACATTACTAAATCCCATTGATATAGTTTGAAAATTCACATTCTTAAATAAATCAAAGTCTTATCCCAAAAAAAAAATATGAAGAACCATATAATAAAAAAATTTATTCATTGATTAGATGTAGAAAGAAAGAGAAGGAAATAAATTGGATAAACATCAGAACAATTTATATAGGGACTTTATTTATTTCATCTTGTGTTTAATCTTTATAATTATAAAATAGATCCATTTTTAGGTGGTTAAGAATCATTGATGCCACTAAAAAATAATTTTATGATTCTTCCTAATAGTCCATGTAGATGAGCATTATATGGGAATATTGGGTGATTTTGGAAGATGAATAAAATAATGTTAATCAGTGTGCATGATAAGTATATATGGTTATGTTAAACTTCACTTTAATCCATGAATTCATATCTACCAAAAATATCCAAAAATGCATGTTTTAGTAACATAATTTTATTAATTATATATCAAATCATACTTTAGCTACCATATCTATATTTTCATTTTTATGTATTTTCAAAACCACCAACATAACCAGTATTTATTTCAAAACATCATTAAACTAATAAAAACATTATTTTATGCCTAATGTATATTCCAAGATAAAATAAAAATTTCGATATAGGGGTGTACAAAAAATTCAATTTTGATATCCAGTAACTCAATATTACACACATTAAATGTTATATAATCATTAAATACAACTTATTATTAACAATATCTATGAATATAATTAACATGAATATATGTTATAACCCAAAAAATAAATTTCACATACTAAAAGCCCACACCATTATATGTTATTGAGATAAATACAATTAGAAAAATTTTATATCCCTGGTACATTCCCATCTAATTATTTTGATACCTACAATTATTTACCATCTCATTTCAATATAAAATTATAAATTTAATATATTAAAATTATAAAATATATCTTAAAGCTAAATAAAACATAATGTTCTTAAGAAAATTTAAAATAGATATAATCAAATTTATTATATAGATAAATAACAAAAAATTATTATACATGATTTTATAGCATGTCTGTTTAAGTTAGAATCCACGGAAGGGGTTTTATTAAATCAATTTCCATTATATTAGGTCATAATCAATCATCCATGAATATATTATTTTATTTTATTTTCATATTCCTTATTTATATATTGTATTTTATATTTTTTATTGTTAAACAACACATTCCTATAAAAATAATATTTTTTACTATATCATACATTTTTGGGAATTTAATATTGTTGGTATTAATTCACATATCCTATATTGGGTATTTCTCTTCAATGATCATATTAATTCTTTATGAAATGAGTTTTTTTGATTGTTTTTTAAATTCTAAATATGTACACTATTTTCTACAATTATTATTTCAATCAATATATTTAGCAATGGTATAATTATAATTCTTTTGATTTATTTAGTTATCATTATAACCATAAAAATATTAAAAATTTATTTCATTCAATTTACATATAATTTTTTATCCTTATCCGAACATTTATTCTACAAAATATTTCTATACTCTAATGTTTCAATTATGGAAAATTCATATAAAAATTATTATTAGATCATCTTATTTTCATATATTGAAATTGGATTTTGAAAATAACATAAGTCTTTATTTTTTCATAAATGTTAACAATCAATTATAAACATTCCTTTTAAGGTTTCAATTTATATGTATTATCTATCTATAAATGATATATGTTGTATGAAGATGTGTTTTATGTAACAACATTGTAATTATTTGATGTTTTGTTTCGTCTAGGTGACATAATTTTACATATCAACTAATATATGTCTTTAGTTTTTATTAGATTATACCATTTGAAACATTATGTGACCCATTTAATATATATTTGTATACTAGGATTAGATGAATGATTGATATCAACTATTTGGGTTACCACTAGTCCCTAAAAATAATCTTACAAATTTAAAAATAAATTTAATTTGTATGGAAGTTTGAATGATTAATTTCACGTACTAAGCATGTATGTACTTTACAATTATGTGACTGGTAGGATTTACATTTACCTCAAATAAATTGGTAAAAGTTTTATATATCATGATATTATTTTAGGATGTGATTAGTGATCCGTTATCCAATTTGGGATATATATTCTGACACCAAATCTACTAGGATATGGGTTATAGTTGGTGATTCTTAATCCAATATGTTTTTGTGGTATTTCTGTTAAATTATGAAATATATTATGAATATAACTATTATTATTATGAAACATTCATATGGGTTTTTATATAAATTTTGATTATATTCACAACATTTGATGTCATGGTATATGTGTTATACATTCATAATGACCCTTTTATGGTCCTATTTTTCCACAACATGGTTTATGTTTTTCTATCTTGTATTATGATCAATTGTTCTGATTTAATGATAATTATATTCACGTATTTATCTATTATTCACATTTCACATATGTTTAGTCACTAATGCATTATGAATCAATGATATATTTCTATGTTACCAGCTCATTTATCTAACTTAATATGGTTCCCATTTCCAAGTACAATAATTTTTTGGAAACTGTTTAAGTGGATATCATATGAGGATAGTCTTAGTGGGAGAAGCTGAATACTACAGTTCAATACGATATATATATATATATAGTTAATATCTAAAGAAACTAATCCTTCAGGATCAGATAGTTCTTTTATTTATGATTTGTAATTATTAATTTATGAGAAAAAATTAAATTATTTATATTTAATATTTTCTCATTCACACAAGAATTATTGAATAAGATGTGTGTTAAAGTAATAAATTGATCATAAATACAATTTTTGAAATTAATAAAATGTTCGAAAGATAATTTTTAAAAATGTTTATTTTTTTAAAATTTGAAAACGGTATCAATTGATCAAAACCAAGAAAGAAATATTATATTATTATACATGATTTATGAGAACATGTGTATATTATATAATAAAAACTACAAATAAAAAACTTATCAATTCATTTTTTTATGTTCTCAAAACTATTCAATGTTATTTTTTATTTAAAGATATGATATGTTAAAAAAATGTGAGTCAAAAAATAGAAACTGAGTAAAGTGGTTAATATAATAAAAAATAATTGTAAAAATCTATGATTAATGTTATTCTTGTAAATTAAACAATAATTTAATCCAACTTGTGATTTGACAAGAATGATTCAATGTATATTTTTATAGTTATTTATATTTTGCAATCAATAATAGTTTCTAAATGATAAAAACCTAGAATAGAAGAATAAGTTTTTCATTAAATATTTATGATAGGGAAAAAAAATATGTTAGACACATATAATTTAAAAAAAAACAATATAATTCATGGTAACCCATTAAGGACCTAATGTTAATTTTTATAATTATGAGTACATTCAATGTTTAAAGTTTATGTTTTTTTATCTAAACTATGAAAATGACCTCAAAATAAAAAAGTGTTCAAATAATGGACTTCAACAATGTGTCTCTTGTAGGAACAACTTGTTTATAAATAATATATGCAATTTTCCCAAATTGATTAAAAGAATAATTTCAAGTTTATATCTTATGACACATTATAAATTTTATTGACATAATAAAAATATTACAAAAAATCACAAAAAATCATTTATATAAAATATTACTCAATATGAAACAAAAATAAATCTTATAAAAATCAGTATCAGTATAAATCACATTCCATAATTGATGTATACAATATTGAGTGATATCTTTGAACAATTTGATTTTTTATCATCTTCATAAAAAATCAATTATTTAATCTGTATATATATTTTTTGTCCCTCGTATTTAATTTTCATATCCTTAAGTATGTACAGATAGCCATTATATATTACATTGAATCTGAGAAAATAAAAAAAAATATTTTGTAACCATTACATAGCTACTTACAACACTTTGAAAAATTGTTGTTTTAGTTAATCCTGAACATAACTATTAAAATTATTGGGTTACCATTATATAACAACTCATATATTCGAAATCAATTCAATAAAAATCTTAAAACTCAAATCTATCATGGATTATGTATTTTCAAATCTTCAGGATTTTGTGATCATGTGATAATATTTAATGTATCTTCTAAAAAAAATTCCATCATAATTATAAAATTATAGAAAATGCACCTCTTCAACATAATAGTAAATAAAAAGTTACACCACTAAATTATATAATACTTTCTCATTTTTTTATATCCATATTTAAATAAATTGATATTTCATCACACATTTTTGGGATGTTTTAACCCATTAATAATTGTTTTGGCATCTTCCCAATATAATCCTCTCTTCAGATATTACATCTATAAAAATATTTTGTTCAAAAAAAATATCTATAACATATTTCGAAAAAAATATGTGGGTAATTAAATAAGGCATAAATATAATTTGATATCACCATTTGATGAAATGTAGAAAACTCAAATATCATATAAGATTTTAAATATCTTAAACACTTGGAAATTATCATATAAGTGAAAAAAAATTCTAACCATAAATGAATTTAATTTCAACATTCATAGAATATAATCCATGGATCAAAATAGTTCTGTGTAGGAAAATTTCATTTTTTGAAAACATTTGTTGATTGAAAAAAATATCTTATATATTTCCCAATTCTCTTCTTCATATGACAATTTTATTATGCATTATAAAGTTTTACTAAATATTTTTGGGATCTAATGAATGTTTTAATATAATGAATCAAATTCATTTTTAGATGCATTTTTGAAATATCCATCCAACTCCAATGCATTACTATATGAAGGGAAGTTATATAGTGAAGTCTAATAATTAATAAAAAAGTAATTGTATAAATCTAAAAGTCTTATGCCCAAAATTCATTTAATCAATTGATCCTAAATGTGATATTCACAACATCAAATATTTAAACTACTTAAAAAATAAAAATATTTGAATATAATTCATATAACATACACAATGTTTTACAGAAATCTAATATGCTGAAAACATACTCTATTCCTAATGTCATACAATCAATATAGCATTTTCAAACATCATCAAACTCAAGCCAGAGTATCATAGATTAATACTTGACAAGTCATGAATAATTTCACACTATTATCCCAGTGATTTATTATTCAAATTATTGTCGTTTGATAAAAGAAAATGCTAGGATGGAATCCCCTAACCTTACAATGATATTTTATAAATCAATCACTTTTCGTCAATCTGTACATGTAACCATATTTACAATAACTACTCGAAGCCATTCAGGTGAAAAATAAAAAATATCCACCAGTATATATGTCATTATAATTCTTGTATATTATTATATATTATAATTATATTTTTATAGCCACTAACTCTAATATGTTCATCTTGGTGGTTATAGGAAGTAGCACAATCCTCTTAAAATTACACATTAGATTAAGGAAAGAAACTTTAAAAAAATATAAACAAATAAATCAGTGATAAATTATTCATATATTTTATGGATAGTCTAATTCATCACCAATATCATGTTTCTCATAAATTTTAACACATTATTGACAATAAATATTAATAACAAAAAATTAAATGATTTTTGATGAGAATTTCCATACAGCTAAATTCAATGCTCACATTATCATTCAATAATATTATATCATTGATATGTTTAAGTATTTCTACTCATATCAATATCATTTATATAGTGTGGCATCAATTAAATTTGAAAATATATAGAATTTTTTTTTGTTTGAAATGGTTGTAGTCATAAATAGTATTTTTTATTCTACACAATTTTTATAATTTAATGAAATATCTTAAATATGTTAAAATAATTTGTTTACTAGTAGAAAATGATTGTTTTGTGATTTTTGATGTTATAGTATATTTCAATAAAATTTGACACTATATTAACTTAAATGATAATTTCTAGTTCATTTTAGTTTAAAATATGGTGTTACCTTTTATCAATATATATAATCTTATAAATTTGAATTTACCAAGGAAGATTATTTTTTGTCATACAAAATTCCCATCCTATAGTAATGTTACCCAATTAGTATGGGGATATATAATTCTAGGTACACGAATTTGAGGAAACATGTATTATTTAATGTAACACTTGTAATATAAACGTTAGATAATATAAAATTTCATTTATAATATGTAACATATTATTATTCTTAACCCACTATAAAGGGATGCAGGTGTTATAAAATAATAGGATGATGAATATATCATGAATGACACTAATAAATGAAATTATAACTAAAAATTCATAATTTAAGGTACCTAATATAAATATTTAACAAATTTTTTCTAGGATTGTATATTATAAAAATATATAAAAAATAATGAATGATTTTTAGTGGTTTAGAATGGTAGGATACTAGGAAACTGATGGATAAATCCACTATAAAAATTTATGGTATATAATCTTCTGTTTTGGATTTTCATTGTAAATATAATACTCTATTATAAAAACATTCTATTGTATATGATAATTATACAAGATGATCAATTATACCAAAAAGAGGATTAGGTCACTATGATATTTTTGAATGAAAATCTATGAATATCTTATCACAAATACGATTAATAAAAAAATTATTTATTACATTTCAACAAGTCCAAAAAATGTATAACATATTTCGTTTTTTAGGTAACACTATATGAAATAATTTATCACGAATAATCATCAATTATTCTTTTTTATATAAACTTATGAATATGGTTTATAGAAATACAATGATAACACATTTATATTTTATATCATTATAGAAGTAAAAAAATATTAAAATAAAATAAATATTTAAGAAACAACATCTGGAAAAAGTTTTAATAAAGTAATATCCTTTAAAATAATGAAAGTGAGGTAACCATTTTATTCCATTGATTCCATTATTTATAATCTACCAATGAAAACCTAAAAATATCTAAATTGAAGAGAAACCTGATAGAATATATATTTTGGGAGAAATAAATGATAAATATTAATATGATTAGTTTTCATGTCCTAGCACTTAAAAGGCTCATCATGTGTTGATAATATGATCACGCTTTTACCTGATGAATATTGTAGGCCATGAGGTATTGGTGATAAGTTATAAAACTTCTCTCTATGAAAGAATTGAATATTTGTAATAGAAAACACATAAAAATATATAAAATTACGGTTCCAAACTCTAAAGAAAATCTATATTATAATTCTATAAATCTAAATTTCAGCCTGATATGTTATATATCTATGGATAATTAAAAAACATGAGTATAAAATAAACTCTTTATCAATAATAACTAATATTCCCAATATGAAAAGAACATAAAAAATGTGGGCTTGTTCAGCTATATCCATCAACCATTTTTAGTACTTTTCTTGATTCAGTAAGCTCCAATATGATCTTATAAGATGAAACATTATTTATAAAATGTATTTGTGTTTATACAATAAAATCAATAAGTTTATCCTTAAAAAATCTCATGCATCAATGTGGATAAATAATTCTAATTTCAATCTAAATGGTATATAAAAATAAAATAATTCCACCTATCCTAAATATATTTATACCATCATTGATGTATCACCATATTCAAACTCCCCATAAAATTATAAATATAAATCTAATCATGTTATCATAAAAATATTATATCATATAATGTCTTCAAAACATGCTCACGTTAAACTCCATTTCACTATGGGATACAACAACTCTAATGGATTAAAGAGTACTCCATTTTATATATCAATTGAAAAACACGATTGTATAAGGAAATAAAAAATTTCATGATTAAAACAACTATTATATAGATATCAAATACAATAGTAATGTAGGGTTTATCCTTGATTACAATGAAATTTAAATTTTATATAAATGGTTATCCTAATCAAGTGGTGGTTTAATAGGTAATACAAAATAAAACATCTATATGACTCTAATAAACAAAATATATAACGATATACTATCAACAAAAAATTATCCCATTAAATTCAACTAATCCCTACAACATAAATATTAAACTAAATCAACCAAGAATAATCAATATAAACAATTTGACAAATAATTATTGATCTGTGTAACATGACACATCTCAAAAATAATTTCTAATACAATTGGAATATAATGAATCTATAAATTAGTGTAACTAATTGATAATTATTGAATATCATATTCATCATCTTACCATGGAATACTATTTTTGGGCCACTCCATTAAAATATAATATTATATATTAAGAATAAAATAATCAATCATCATCCCCATAAAAATCATCTTTTATCCATATAAAATAAAATAAAATTCACTTCGAAATATTTAACAGTTATCATACTTCAATATACTGAAATATTTATATAATCCATATTCAATATTCACAAATATATTCCCACATGGATGATAAAATTATAAATCCACTCAAATTCCCATAATAATAAATACTGATATTATATTAATAATAAAATCAATATTTGTGGATTATCATAGGTAAAAAATAATGGAGAATAAATATGGACAATAAAGAATAATAATTCTATGTCACGATCCTTAAGCACGTTTTCAAATATTTGACTTTTGAGATTTTACATTACCAAATCCCATTGGAATAATTTCACAATTCACATTTTTACATCAATCTAAATCATATCCCAAATAAATAATGTGAATAACCATATAGTAAAAAAATTTATTCCTTGATTGGAACTAACAAGAATGTGAAGTAAATAAATTGAATATTCTTCGGAAACATGGATATATGGATTTCATTTATTTCATCTTGTGTTTAATCTATATAATTCTAAAATAGATCCCTTGTTAGATGGGTTGGAATAATTTAAATCATTAAAAAATAATATTATGATTCATCCTAAAAATCCAAGTAGATGAGCATGGATTATATTGGAATATAGGGTGATTTCTGGAGATAGATGAAATAATATGTTGCACAATTCTCTTCTTCATATGAATATTATATTATGCCAATGAGAATTACACAACTTATTTTTTTGATCTAATACATTTTTTAATAAGACGACTCGAATTCATATGTAGGTTAGTTTTTTAAATATCCACCTAAATTCAATGCAATACTATAAGAAGTGAAGTTATATAGTAAATTCTATAGATTAATAAAAAACTAATTGTATAAATCTTAATGTCTTACGCACAAAATTCATTTAATCAATTTATCCTCAACGTGATATTCACAACATAAATGATGTAATCTAGTTAAAATACCAAAATATTTTAATATAAGTCATATAACATACACAATGTTTTATGGAAAACTAATACACTATAAAAATACTCTATTCATAGAGTCGTACAATCAAGACAGTGTTTTTAAACATCATTATACTCATGTTAGAGTAACATAGAATAATACTTAACAAAATTGAAAAATTTCACAACATTATCCATGTGTTTTTTAATCAAATTCTATAAGTTCTATAAAAGAACATGCTAAGACGGGATCCTCTAACCATACAACAACATTATTCAACATCAACCATTTGTCTTCAATTTGCACATGTAACCACATTTACAATAAATACTCTAAGTCATTAAGGAGAAAAATAAAAAATATTCATCAGTAGATTTCATAATAATTTAGTTATATTATTATATAATATAATTATATTTTTATATCTACAAACTCTAATATGTTCATCTAGGTGTTTATAGGTAGTAGCACAGACCTCTTAAAATTATACATTAAATTATGAAAAGAATATTCAAAATAATATAAACAAATAAATCAGTGATATATTATTCATATATTTTATGGATAGTCCAATTCATCAACAATATCGAGTTTTTCATATATTGGAACACTTTATTTACAATAAATACCATTAAAAAAAATAAAATGGATTTTCAATGAGAATTTATGTATAGTTAAATTCAATGCACACATGATCATTCAACAATATGATATCTTTTAAATGTTTCACTATTTTTACTCATATCAATCTAATTTATATGGTGTAACATCCATTAATTTTATAATATATATAAAATTGTTTTTGTTTGAAATTGTTTTAGTCTTAACTAGTAATTTTTATTCTACCCAATTTTTATTACTCAATGAAAGATCTCAAATATGTTAAAATAAATTGTTTACTGGTAGAAAATGGTTGTATTGTGATTTTGGATGTTATGGTATAATTCTATGAAATTATACACTATATGAACTGAAATGATAATTTCTTATTCTTTTTAGTTTAAAAAATGTGTTTCTTTTTTACCAATATATATAATCTTATGAATTTGAATTTACCAAAGAAGAAGATTTTTTATCATAAAAAATTCCCATCGTATAGAAATGTTATCAAATTAGTATGGTGATATATAATTCTAGGTAAACCAATTTGAGGACACACGTATTATTTAACTAAACACTTGCAATATAAACATTAAATAATGAAAATTTTAATTTATAGTATGTAACATATTATTATTCTTAACCCACTTGGAGGGGATTTGGGTGTTAAAAATATAATAGGATGATGAATATAACATGAATGACACTAATAAATGAAATTATAACTACAAATACATAATTTAAGGTACCTAATATAAATATTTAATAAATGTTTATAGGATTATATACGATAATAATTTTAAAAACAAGAACGAATCATTATTTCAGTGGTTTAGAATGGTAGGATACTAGGAATGTGATTGATAAATCCACGATAAAAATTTATGGTTTTTAATCTTATGTATTTTATTTTCATTGCGAATATAAAACTATAATATAATAAAATTATATTATATATGTTAATTATACCATATGATCAATTATACCAATAAATGGATTCGATCGCTATGGTATTTATAAAGGAAAATGTATGAATATCTTATCCCAAATAAAAATATTCCAAAAAACTTATTTATTACATTTCAACAAGTCCAATCATGTATGACAAAATTAGTCATTTCTATAACACTGTATTCATGAATCTTTCATGAATAATACTCAAATATTCTTATTTATATACACTTATGAATAAGGTTTATAGAAAGATAATGATAACACATTGGTATTTTACATCATTTTATAAGTAATAAAAATCTTATAGTAAAATCAATAATTAAGAAAAAAAATCTTGAAATAGATTCTATAAAGTAATATCCTATAAAATAATGAAATATAGTGAGGTAACCATTATATTCCAATGATTCCTTTATTTATAATCTACCCGTGAAAAAAAAATATCTAAATTGTAGTGAAACCTGAGAAAAGTTATAATGTTGGATAAATAAATGAAAAATATTCATTTGATGTGTTTTTGTATCCTGTAACTTCAAAGACACATCATGAGTTGTAAATATGATCAAGCTTTTACCTGAAAATATGTTAGGACAAGAGGTAGTGGTGATAAGTTATAAAAATTCCTTCTATGAAAGCCCTAAATATTTTTTATAGAAAACACATTAAAATATATAAAATTGTAGTTCTGAACACTAAAGCATATTTATATTATAATTCAATTAAACTAAATTCCAGCATTATATGTTATATAACTATGACATATTACTAAACATGAGTAGAAAATAAACTCCTTATCAATAATAACTAACATTCTCAATAATAAAATAAACTCTAAAATGTAGGCTTGATCAACTGTATCCATCAAACATTTCTAGGACTTTTTTTCATTCAGTAAGCTCCAATATGATACTATAAAATTACAAATAAAAAAATGTATTGGAGTTTAAAAAATATAATCAATAAGTTTCTCCACAAAAAATATCATGCATAAATGTGAAAAAAATTCAAATTTCAATCTAAAGGAAAAATAATAATAAAATAATTCCACATATATTAAATATATTTATACCGTCATCCATGTATCACCATAATTACACTCCAAAACAATATACATATATAATTCAACTAATATTATCATTAAAATATTCTATCATATAAATTCCCTATAACTTGCTTCTGATCAACTCCATTTCATTTGCGGATATAACTATTGTAATTGATTAAAGAAAACTAGATTTAATATAACAATATAAAAATGATTGTATAAGGAAATAAAAATTTTCATGATTAAAACAATTAATATATAAATATCAAATACAATACTAATTTTGGGTTTATCCTAGATTCCAATGAAATATAAATTTTATATAAATAGTGATCCTTATTAGGTGGTCATTTAATAATTAATAAAAAATAAAACATATATATACCTCTATTATACAAAATATATAATTATATACTATGAATAAAAAATATATCATTCAATTCAACTCATCACATCACATCCACTTAAATATCAAACTAAATCTACCATGAATAATCACTATACTCAATTTGACTAATATTTATTGATCTGTGAAACTGACACATCTCAAAAATCATTACTAATACAATGGGAATATAAAGAATCAATAAATTTGAGTAAATCATTGATAATTATTGATTATCATATTCTTCATCTAACAATGGAATATAATTTTCTAGCCTCTCCATTAAAATATAATATTATATATTAATAATAGATAAAACATCCATAATCCCCATAAGAATCATCACTTATCCATATAATATAAAATATATTTTTACATGTTAACATTTAATGATTATCATATTTCAATATACTAAAATATTTGTATAAAATGTATTCAATATTCACAAATATATTCCCACTTTTGTAATAAAATTATAACTCTAATCACATTCCCATAATAATAACTACTGATATTATATTAATAAGAAACTCAATATTTTAAAATTATCATAGGTAAAAAAAGAATTAAAAATCAATAGGGAAAATAAAAAAATTATAATTATATGTCACGTTCCTCAAGAATATTTTTAAAGATATGACTTTTTGTATTTTACATTACTAAATCCCATTGATATAGTTTGAAAATTCACATTCTTAAATAAATCAAAGTCTTATCCCAAAAAAAAATATGAAGAACCATATAATAAAAAAATTTATTCATTGATTAGATGTAGAAAGAAAGAGAAGGAAATAAATTGGATAAACATCAGAACAATTTATATAGGGACTTTATTTATTTCATCTTGTGTTTAATCTTTATAATTATAAAATAGATCCATTTTTAGGTGGTTAAGAATCATTGATGCCACTAAAAAATAATTTTATGATTCTTCCTAATAGTCCATGTAGATGAGCATTATATGGGAATATTGGGTGATTTTGGAAGATGAATAAAATAATGTTAATCAGTGTGCATGATAAGTATATATGGTTATGTTAAACTTCACTTTAATCCATGAATTCATATCTACCAAAAATATCCAAAAATGCATGTTTTAGTAACATAATTTTATTAATTATATATCAAATCATACTTTAGCTACCATATCTATATTTTCATTTTTATGTATTTTCAAAACCACCAACATAACCAGTATTTATTTCAAAACATCATTAAACTAATAAAAACATTATTTTATGCCTAATGTATATTCCAAGATAAAATAAAAATTTCGATATAGGGGTGTACAAAAAATTCAATTTTGATATCCAGTAACTCAATATTACACACATTAAATGTTATATAATCATTAAATACCACTTATTATTAACAATATCTATGAATATAATTAACATGAATATATGTTATAACCCAAAAAATAAATTTCACATACTAAAAGCCCACACCATTATATGTTATTGAGATAAATACAATTAGAAAAGTTTTATATCCCTGGTACATTCCCATCTAATTATTTTGATACCTACAATTATTTACCATCTCATTTCAATATAAAATTATAAATTTAATATATTAAAATTATAAAATATATCTTAAAGCTAAATAAAACATAAAGTTCTTAAGAAAATTTAAAATAGATATAATCAAATTTATTATATAGATAAATAACAAAAAAATTATTATACATGATTTTATAGCATGTCTGTTTAAGTTAGAATCCACGGAAGGGGTTTTATTAAATCAATTTCCATTATATTAGGTCATAATCAATCATCCATGAATATATTATTTTATTTTATTTTCATATTCCTTATTTATATATGGTATTATATATTTTTTATTGTTAAACAACACATTCCTATAAAAATAATCTTTTTTACTATATCATACATTTTTGGGAATTTAATATTGTTGGTATTAATTCACATATCCTATATTGGGTATTTCTCTTCAATGATCATATTAATTCTTTATGAAATGAGTTTATTTGATTGTTTTTTAAATTCTAAATATGTACACTATTTTCTACAATTATTATTTCAATCAATATATTTAGCAATGGTATAATTATAATTCTTTTGATTTATTTAGTTATCATTATAACCATAAAAATATTAAAAATTTATTTCATTCAATTTACATATAATTTTTTATCCTTATCCGAACATTTATTCTACAAAATATTTCTATACTCTAATGTTTCTATTATGGAAAATTCATATAAAAATTATTATTAGATCATCTTATTTTCATATATTGAAATTGGATTTTGAAAATAACATAAGTCTTTATTTTTTCATAAATGTTAACAATCAATTATAAACATTCCTTTTAAGGTTTCAATTTATATGTATTATCTATCTATAAATGATATATGTTGTATGAAGATGTGTTTTATGTAACAACATTGTAATTATTTGATGTTTTGTTTCGTCTAGGTGACATAATTTTACATATCAACTAATATATGTCTTTAGTTTTTATTAGATTATACCATTTGAAACATTATGTGACCCATTTAATATATATTTGTATACTAGGATTAGATGAATGATTGATATCAACTATTTGGGTTACCACTAATCCCTAAAAATAATCTTACAAATTTAAAAATAAATTTAATTTGTATGGAAGTTTGAATGATTAATTTCACGTACTAAGCATGTATGTACTTTACAATTATGTGACTGGTAGGATTTACATTTACCTCAAATAAATTGGTAAAAGTTTTATATATCATGATATTATTTTAGGATGTGATTAGTGATCCGTTATCCAATTTGGGATATATATTCTGACGCCAAATCTACTAGGATATGGGTTATAGTTGGTGATTCTTAATCCAATATGTTTTTGTGGTATTTCTGTTAAATTATGAAATATATTATGAATATAACTATTATTATTATGAAACATTCATATGGGTTTTTATATAAATTTTGATTATATTCACAACATTTGATGTCATGGTATATGTGTTATACATTCATAATGACCCTTTTATGGTCCTATTTTTCCACAACATGGTTTATGTTTTTCTATCTTGTATTATGATCAATTGTTCTGATTTAATGATAATTATATTCACGTATTTATCTATTATTCACATTTCACATATGTTTAGTCACTAATGCATTATGAATCAATGATATATTTCTATGTTACCAGCTCATTTATCTAACTTAATATGGTTCCCATTTCCAAGCACAATAATTTTTTGGAAACTGTTTAAGTGGATATCATATGAGGATAGTCTTAGTGGGAGAAGCTGAATACTACAGTTCAATACGATATATATATATATAGTTAATATCTAAAGAAACTAATCCTTCAGGATCAGATAGTTCTTTTATTTATGATTTGTAATTATTAATTTATGAGAAAAAATTAAATTATTTATATTTAATATTTTCTCATTCACACAAGAATTATTGAATAAGATGTGTGTTAAAGTAATAAATTGATCATAAATACAATTTTTGAAATTAATAAAATGTTCGAAAGATAATTTTTAAAAATGTTTATTTTTTTAAAATTTGAAAACGGTATCAATTGATCAAAACCAAGAAAGAAATATTATATTATTATACATGATTTATGAGAACATGTGTATATTATATAATAAAAACTACAAATAAAAAATTTATCAATTCATTTTTTTATGTTCTCAAAACTATTCAATGTTATTTTTTATTTAAAGATATGATATGTTAAAAAAATGTGAGTCAAAAAATAGAAACTGAGTAAAGTGGTTAATATAATAAAAAATAATTGTAAAAATCTATGATTAATGTTATTCTTGTAAATTAAACAATAATTTAATCCAACTTGTGATTTGACAAGAATGATTCAATGTATATTTTTATAGTTATTTATATTTTGCAATCAATAATAGTTTCTGAATGATAAAAACCTAGAATAGAAGAATAAGTTTTTCATTAAATATTTATGATAGGGAAAAAAAATATGTTAGACACATATAATTTAAAAAAAAACAATATAATTCATGGTAACCCATTAAGGACCTAATGTTAATTTTTATAATTATGAGTACATTCAATGTTTAAAGTTTATGTTTTTTTATCTAAACTATGAAAATGACCTCAAAATAAAAAAGTGTTCAAATAATGGACTTCAACAATGTGTCTCTTGTAGGAACAACTTGTTTATAAATAATATATGCAATTTTCCCAAATTGATTAAAAGAATAATTTCAAGTTTATATCTTATGACACATTATAAATTTTATTGACATAATAAAAATATTACAAAAAATCACAAAAAATCATTTATATAAAATATAACTCAATATGAAACAAAAATAAATCTTATAAAAATCAGTATCAGTATAAATCACATTCCATAATTGATGTATACAATATTGAGTGATATCTTTGAACAATTTGATTTTTTATCATCTTCATAAAAAATCAATTATTTAATCTGTATATATATTTTTTGTCCCTCGTATTTAATTTTCATATCCTTAAGTATGTACAGATAGCCATTATATATTACATTGAATCTGAGAAAATAAAAAAAAATATTTTGTAACCATTACATAGCTACTTACAACACTTTGAAAAATTGTTATTTTAGTTAATCCTGAACATAACTATTAAAATTATTGGGTTACCATTATATAACAACTCATATATTCGAAATCAATTCAATAAAAATCTTAAAACTCAAATCTATCATGGATTATGTATTTTCAAATCTTCAGGATTTTGTGATCATGTGATAATATTTAATGTATCTTCTAAAAAAAATTCCATCATAATTATAAAATTATAGAAAATGCACCTCTTCAACATAATAGTAAATAAAAAGTTACACCACTAAATTATATAATACTTTCTCATTTTTTTATATCCATATTTAAATAAATTGATATTTCATCACACATTTTTGGGATGTTTTAACCCATTAATAATTGTTTTGGCATCTTCCCAATATAATCCTCTCTTCAGATATTACATCTATAAAAATATTTTGTTCAAAAAAAATATCTATAACATATTTCGAAAAAAATATGTGGGTAATTAAATAAGGCATAAATATACTTTGATATCACCATTTGATGAAATGTAGAAAACTCAAATATCATATAAGATTTTAAATATCTTAAACACTTGGAAATTATCATATAAGTGAAAAAAAATTCTAACCATAAATGAATTTAATTTCAACATTCATAGAATATAATCCATGGATCAAAATAGTTCTGTGTAGGAAAATTTCATTTTTTGAAAACATTTGTTGATTGAAAGAAATATCTTATATATTTCCCAATTCTCTTCTTCATATGACAATTTTATTATGCATTATAAAGTTTTACTAAATATTTTTGGGATCTAATGAATGTTTTAATATAATGAATCAAATTCATTTGTAGATGCATTTTTGAAATATCCATCCAACTCCAATGCATTACTATATGAAGGGAAGTTATATAGTGAAGTCTAATAATTAATAAAAAAGTAATTGTATAAATCTAAAAGTCTTATGCCCAAAATTCATTTAATCAATTGATCCTAAATGTGATATTCACAACATCAAATATTTAAACTACTTAAAAAATAAAAATATTTGAATATAATTCATATAACATACACAATGTTTTACAGAAATCTAATATGCTGAAAACATACTCTATTCCTAATGTCATACAATCAATATAGCATTTTCAAACATCATCAAACTCAAGCCAGAGTATCATAGATTAATACTTGACAAGTCATGAATAATTTCACACTATTATCCCAGTGATTTATTATTCAAATTATTGTCGTTTGATAAAAGAAAATGCTAGGATGGAATCCCCTAACCTTACAATGATATTTTATAAATCAATCACTTTTCGTCAATCTGTACATGTAACCATATTTACAATAACTACTCGAAGCCATTCAGGTGAAAAATAAAAAATATCCACCAGTATATATGTCATTATAATTCATGTATATTATTATATATTATAATTATATTTTTATAGCCACTAACTCTAATATGTTCATCTTGGTGGTTATAGGAAGTAGCACAATCCTCTTAAAATTACACATTAGATTAAGGAAAGAAACTTTAAAAAAATATAAACAAATAAATCAGTGATAAATTATTCATATATTTTATGGATAGTCTAATTCATCACCAATATCATGTTTCTCATAAATTTTAACACATTATTGACAATAAATATTAATAACAAAAAATTAAATGATTTTTGATGAGAATTTCCATACATCTAAATTCAATGCTCACATTATCATTCAATAATATTATATCATTGATATGTTTAAGTATTTCTACTCATATCAATATCATTTATATAGTGTGGCATCAATTAAATTTGAAAATATATAGAATTTTTTTTTGTTTGAAATGGTTGTAGTCATAAATAGTATTTTTTATTCTACACAATTTTTATAATTTAATGAAATATCTTAAATATGTTAAAATAATTTGTTTACTAGTAGAAAATGATTGTTTTGTGATTTTTGATGTTATAGTATATTTCAATAAAATTTTACACTATATTAACTTAAATGATAATTTCTAGTTCATTTTAGTTTAAAATATGGGGTTACCTTTTATCAATATATATAATCTTATAAATTTGAATTTACCAAGGAAGATTATTTTTTGTCATACAAAATTCCCATCCTATAGTAATGTTACCCAATTAGTATGGGGATATATAATTCTAGGTACACGAATTTGAGGAAACATGTATTATTTAATGTAACACTTGTAATATAAACGTTAGATAATATAAAATTTCATTTATAATATGTAACATATTATTATTCTTAACCCACTATGAAGGGATGCAGGTGTTATAAAATAATAGGATGATGAATATATCATGAATGACACTAATAAATGAAATTATAACTAAAAATTCATAATTTAAGGTACCTAATATAAATATTTAACAAATTTTTTCTAGGATTGTATATTATAAAAATATATAAAAAATAATGAATGATTTTTAGTGGTTTAGAATGGTAGGATACTAGGAAACTGATGGATAAATCCACTATAAAAATTTATGGTATATAATCTTCTGTTTTGGATTTTCATTGTAAATATAATACTCTATTATAAAAACATTCTATTGTATATGATAATTATACAAGATGATCAATTATACCAAAAAGAGGATTAGGTCACTATGATATTTTTGAATGAAAATCTATGAATATCTTATCACAAATACGATTAATAAAAAAATTATTTATTACATTTCAACAAGTCCAAAAAATGTATAACATATTTCGTTTTTTAGGTAACACTATATGAAATAATTTATCACGAATAATCATCAATTATTCTTTTTTATATAAACTTATGAATATGGTTTATAGAAATACAATGATAACACATTTATATTTTATATCATTATAGAAGTAAAAAAATATTAAAATAAAATAAATATTTAAGAAACAACATCTGGAAAAAGTTTTAATAAAGTAATATCCTTTAAAATAATGAAAGTGAGGTAACCATTTTATTCCATTGATTCCATTATTTATAATCTACCAATGAAAACCTAAAAATATCTAAATTGAAGAGAAACCTGATAGAATATCTATTTTGGGAGAAATAAATGATAAATATTAATATGATTAGTTTTCATGTCCTAGCACTTAAAAGGCTCATCATGTGTTGATAATATGATCACGCTTTTACCTGATGAATATTGTAGGCCATGAGGTATTGGTGATAAGTTATAAAACTTCTCTCTATGAAAGCATTGAATATTTGTAATAGAAAACACATAAAAATATATAAAATTACGGTTCCAAACTCTAAAGAAAATCTATATTATAATTCTATAAATCTAAATTTCAGCCTGATATGTTATATATCTATGGATAATTAAAAACATGAGTATAAAATAAACTCTTTATCAATAATAACTAATATTCCCAATATGAAAAGAACATAAAAAATGTGGGCTTGTTCAGCTATATCCATCAACCATTTTTTAGTACTTTTCTTGATTCAGTAAGCTCCAATATGATCTTATAAGATGAAACATTATTTATAAAATGTATTTGTGTTTATACAATAAAATCAATAAGTTTATCCTTAAAAAATCTCATGCATCAATGTGGATAAATAATTCTAATTTCAATCTAAATGGTATATAAAAATAAAATAATTCCACCTATCCTAAATATATTTATACCATCATTGATGTATCACCATATTCAAACTCCCCATAAAATTATAAATATAAATCTAATCATGTTATCATAAAAATATTATATCATATAATGTCTTCAAAACATGCTCACGTTGAACTCCATTTCACTATGGGATACAACAACTCTAATGGATTAAAGAGTACTCCATTTTATATATCAATTGAAAAACACGATTGTATAAGGAAATAAAAAATTTCATGATTAAAACAACTATTATATAGATATCAAATACAATAGTAATGTAGGGTTTATCCTTGATTACAATGAAATTTAAATTTTATATAAATGGTTATCCTAATCAAGTGGTGGTTTAATAGGTAATACAAAATAAAACATCTATATGACTCTAATAAACAAAATATATAACGATATACTATCAACAAAAAATTATCCCATTAAATTCAACTAATCCCTACAACATAAATATTAAACTAAATCAACCAGGAATAATCAATATAAACAATTTGACAAATAATTATTGATCTGTGTAACATGACACATCTCAAAAATCATTTCTAATACAATTGGAATATAATGAATCTATAAATTAGTGTAACTAATTGATAATTATTGAATATCATATTCATCATCTTACCATGGAATACTATTTTTGGGCCACTCCATTAAAATATAATATTATATATTAAGAATAAAATAATCAATCATCATCCCCATAAAAATCATCTTTTATCCATATAAAATAAAATAAAATTCACTTCGAAATATTTAACAGTTATCATACTTCAATATACTGAAATATTTATATAATCCATATTCAATATTCACAAATATATTCCCACATGGATGATAAAATTATAAATCCACTCAAATTCCCATAATAATAAATACTGATATTATATTAATAATAAAATCAATATTTGTGGATTATCATAGGTAAAAAATAATGGAGAATAAATATGGACAATAAAGAATAATAATTCTATGTCACGATCCTTAAGCACGTTTTCAAATATTTGACTTTTGAGATTTTACATTACCAAATCCCATTGGAATAATTTCACAATTCACATTTTTACATCAATCTAAATCATATCCCAAATAAATAATGTGAATAACCATATAGTAAAAAAATTTATTCCTTGATTGGAACTAACAAGAATGTGAAGTAAATAAATTGAATATTCTTCGGAAACATGGATATATGGATTTCATTTATTTCATCTTGTGTTTAATCTATATAATTCTAAAATAGATCCCTTGTTAGATGGGTTGGAATAATTTAAATCATTAAAAAATAATATTATGATTCATCCTAAAACTCCAAGTAGATGAGCATGGATTATATTGGAATATAGGGTGATTTCTGGAGATAGATGAAATAATATGTTGCACAATTCTCTTCTTCATATGAATATTATATTATTCCAATGAGAATTACACAACTTATTTTTTTGATCTAATACATTTTTTAATAAGACGACTCGAATTCATATGTAGGTTAGTTTTTTAAATATCCACCTAAATTCAATGCCATACTATAAGAAGTGAAGTTATATAGTAAATTCTATAGATTAATAAAAAACTAATTGTATAAATCTTAATGTCTTACGCACAAAATTCATTTAATCAATTTATCCTCAACGTGATATTCACAACATAAATGATGTAATCTAGTTAAAATACCAAAATATTTTAATATAAGTCATATAACATACACAATGTTTTATGGAAAACTAATACACTATAAAAATACTCTATTCATAGAGTCGTACAATCAAGACAGTGTTTTTAAACATCATTATACTCATGTTAGAGTAACATAGAATAATACTTAACAAAATTGAAAAATTTCACACCATTATCCATGTGTTTTTTAATCAAATTCTATAAGTTCTATAAAAGAACATGCTAAGACGGGATCCTCTAACCATACAACAACATTATTCAACATCAACCATTTGTCTTCAATTTGCACATGTAACCACATTTACAATAAATACTCTAAGTCATTAAGGAGAAAAATATAAAATATTCATCAGTAGATTTCATAATAATTTATTTATATTATTATATAATATAATTATATTTTTATATCTACAAACTCTAATATGTTCATCTAGGTGTTTATAGGTAGTAGCACAGACCTCTTAAAATTATACATTAAATTATGAAAAGAATATTCAAAATAATATAAACAAATAAATCAGTGATATATTATTCATATATTTTATGCATAGTCCAATTCATCAACAATATCGAGTTTTTCATATATTGGAACACTTTATTTACAATAAATACCATTAAAAAAAATAAAATGGATTTTCAATGAGAATTTATGTATAGTTAAATTCAATGCACACATGATCATTCAACAATATGATATCTTTTAAATGTTTCACTATTTTTACACATATCAATCTAATTTATATGGTGTAACATCCATTAATTTTATAATATATATAAAATTGTTTTTGTTTGAAATTGTTTTAGTCTTAACTAGTAATTTTTATTCTACCCAATTTTTATTACTCAATGAAAGATCTCAAATATGTTAAAATAAATTGTTTACTGGTAGAAAATGGTTGTATTGTGATTTTGGATGTTATGGTATAATTCTATGAAATTATACACTATATGAACTGAAATGATAATTTCTTATTCTTTTTAGTTTAAAAAATGTGTTTCTTTTTTACCAATATATATAATCTTATGAATTTTAATTTACCAAAGAAGAAGATTTTTTATCATAAAAAATTCCCATCGTATAGAAATGTTATCAAATTAGTATGGTGATATATAATTCTAGGTAAACCCATTTGAGGACACACGTATTATTTAACTAAACACTTGCAATATAAACATTAAATAATGAAAATTTTAATTTATAGTATGTAACATATTATTATTCTTAACCAACTTGGAGGGGATTTGGGTGTTAAAAATATAATAGGATGATGAATATAACATGAATGACACTAATAAATGAAATTATAACTACAAATACATAATTTAAGGTACCTAATATAAATATTTAATAAATGTTTATAGGATTATATACGATAATAATTTTAAAAACAAGAACGAATGATTATTTCAGTGGTTTAGAATGGTAGGATACTAGGAATGTGATTGATAAATCCACGATAAAAATTTATGGTTTTTAATCTTATGTATTTTATTTTCATTGCGAATATAAAACTATAATATAATAAAATTATATTATATATGTTAATTATACCATATGATCAATTATACCAATAAATGGATTCGATCGCTATGGTATTTATAAAGGAAAATGTATGAATATCTTATCCCAAATAAAAATATTCCAAAAAACTTATTTATTACATTTCAACAAGTCCAATCATGTATGACAAAATTAGTCATTTCTATAACACTGTATTCATGAATCTTTCATGAATAATACTCAAATATTCTTATTTATATACACTTATGAATAAGGTTTATAGAAAGATAATGATAACACATTGGTATTTTACATCATTTTATAAGTAATAAAAATCTTATAGTAAAATCAATAATTAAGAAAAAAAATCTTGAAATAGATTCTATAAAGTAATATCCTATAAAATAATGAAATATAGTGAGGTAACCATTATATTCCAATGATTTCTTTATTTATAATCTACCCGTGAAAAAAAAAATATCTAAATTGTAGTGAAACCTGAGAAAAGTTATAATGTAGGATAAATAAATGAAAAATATTCATTTGATGTGTTTTTGTATCCTGTAACTTCAAAGACACATCATGAGTTGTAAATATGATCAAGCTTTTACCTGAAAATATGTTAGGACAAGAGGTAGTGGTGATAAGTTATAAAAATTCCTTCTATGAAAGCCCTAAATATTTTTTATAGAAAACACATTAAAATATATAAAATTGTAGTTCTGAACACTAAAGCATATTTATATTATAATTCAATTAAACTAAATTCCAGCATTATATGTGATATAACTATGACATATTACTAAACATGAGTAGAAAATAAATCCTTATCAATAATAACTAACATTCTCAATAATAAAATAAACTCTAAAATGTAGGCTTGATCAACTGTATCCATCAAACATTTCTAGGACTTTTTTTCATTCAGTAAGCTCCAATATGATACTATAAAATTACAAATAAAAAAAATGTATTGGAGTTTAAAAAATATAATCAATAAGTTTCTCCACAAAAAATATCATGCATAAATGTGAAAAAAATTCAAATTTCAATCTAAAGGAAAAATAATAATAAAATAATTCCACATATATTAAATATATTTATACCGTCATCCATGTATCACCATAATTACACTCCAAAACAATATATATATATAATTCAACTAATATTATCATTAAAATATTCTATCATATAAATTCCCTATAACTTGCTTCTGATCAACTCCATTTCATTTGCGGATATAACTATTGTAATTGATTAAAGAAAACTAGATTTAATATAACAATATAAAAATGATTGTATAAGGAAATAAAAATTTTCATGATTAAAACAATTAATATATAAATATCAAATACAATACTAATTTTGGGTTTATCCTAGATTCCAATGAAATATAAATTTTATATAAATAGTGATCCTTATTAGGTGGTCATTTAATAATTAATAAAAAATAAAACATATATATACCTCTATTATACAAAATATATAATTATATACTGTGAATAAAAAATATATCATTCAATTCAACTCATCACATCACATCCACTTAAATATCAAACTAAATCTACCATGAATAATCACTATACTCAATTTGACTAATATTTATTGATCTGTGAAACTGACACATCTCAAAAATCATTACTAATACAATGGGAATATAAAGAATCAATAAATTTGAGTAAATCATTGATAATTATTGATTATCATATTCTTCATCTAACAATGGAATATAATTTTCTAGCCTCTCCATTAAAATATAATATTATATATTAATAATAGATAAAACATCCATAATCCCCATAAGAATCATCACTTATCCATATAATATAAAATATATTTTTACATGTTAACATTTAATGATTATCATATTTCAATATACTAAAATATTTGTATAAAATGTATTCAATATTCACAAATATATTCCCACTTGGATAATAAAATTATAACTCTAATCACATTCCCATAATAATAACTACTGATATTATATTAATAAGAAACTCAATATTTTAAAATTATCATAGGTAAAAAAAGAATTAAAAATCAATAGGGAAAATAAAAAAATTATAATTATATGTCACGTTCCTCAAGAATATTTTTAAAGATATGACTTTTTGTATTTTACATTACTAAATCCCATTGATATAGTTTGAAAATTCACATTCTTAAATAAATCAAAGTCTTATCCCAAAAAAAAAATATGAAGAACCATATAATAAAAAAATTTATTCATTGATTAAATGTAGAAAGAAAGAGAAGGAAATAAATTGGATAAACATCAGAACAATTTATATAGGGACTTTATTTATTTCATCTTGTGTTTAATCTTTATAATTATAAAATAGATCCATTTTTAGGTGGTTAAGAATCATTGATGCCACTAAAAAATAATTTTATGATTCTTCCTAATAGTCCATGTAGATGAGCATTATATGGGAATATTGGGTGATTTTGGAAGATGAATAAAATAATGTTAATCAGTGTGCATGATAAGTATATATGGTTATGTTAAACTTCACTTTAATCCATGAATTCATATCTACCAAAAATATCCAAAAATGCATGTTTTAGTAACATAATTTTATTAATTATATATCAAATCATACATTAGCTACCATATCTATATTTTCATTTTTATGTATTTTCAAAACCACCAACATAACCAGTATTTATTTCAAAACATCATTAAACTAATAAAAACATTATTTTATGCCTAATGTATATTCCAAGATAAAATAAAAATTTCGATATAGGGGTGTACAAAAAATTCAATTTTGATATCCAGTAACTCAATATTACACACATTAAATGTTATATAATCATTAAATACCACTTATTATTAACAATATCTATGAATATAATTAACATGAATATATGTTATAACCCAAAAAATAAATTTCACATACTAAAAGCCCACACCATTATATGTTATTGAGATAAATACAATTAGAAAAATTTTATATCCCTGGTACATTCCCATCTAATTATTTTGATACCTACAATTATTTACCATCTCATTTCAATATAAAATTATAAATTTAATATATTAAAATTATAAAATATATCTTAAAGCTAAATAAAACATAATGTTCTTAAGAAAATTTAAAATAGATATAATCAAATTTATTATATAGATAAATAACAAAAAAATTATTATACATGATTTTATAGCATGTCTGTTTCAGTTAGAATCCACGGAAGGGGTTTTATTAAATCAATTTCCATTATATTAGGTCATAATCAATCATCCATGAATATATTATTTTATTTTATTTTCATATTCCTTATTTATATATGGTATTTTATATTTTTTATTGTTAAACAACACATTCCTATAAAAATAATCTTTTTTACTATATCATACATTTTTTGGAATTTAATATTGTTGGTATTAATTCACATATCCTATATTGGGTATTTCTCTTCAATGATCATATTAATTCTTTATGAAATGAGTTTTTTTGATTTTTTTTTAAATTCTAAATATGTACACTATTTTCTACAATTGTTATTTCAATCAATATATTTAGCAATGGTATAATTATAATTCTTTTGATTTATTTAGTTATCATTATAACCATAAAAATATTAAAAATTTATTTCATTCAATTTACATATAATTTTTTATCCTTATCCGAACATTTATTCTACAAAATATTTCTATACTCTAATGTTTCTATTATGGAAAATTCATATAAAAATTATTATTAGATCATCTTATTTTCATATATTGAAATTGGATTTTGAAAATAACATAAGTCTTTATTTTTTCATAAATGTTAACAATCAATTATAAACATTCCTTTTAAGGTTTCAATTTATATGTATTATCTATCTATAAATGATATATGTTGTATGAAGATGTGTTTTATGTAACAACATTGTAATTATTTGATGTTTTGTTTCGTCTAGGTGACATAATTTTACATATCAACTAATATATGTCTTTAGTTTTTATTAGATTATACCATTTGAAACATTATGTGACCCATTTAATATATATTTGTATACTAGGATTAGATGAATGATTGATATCAACTATTTGGGTTACCACTAATCCCTAAAAATAATCTTACAAATTTAAAAATAAATTTAATTTGTATGGAAGTTTGAATGATTAATTTCACGTACTAAGCATGTATGTACTTTACAATTATGTGACTGGTAGGATTTACATTTACCTCAAATAAATTGGTAAAAGTTTTATATATCATGATATTATTTTAGGATGTGATTAGTGATCCGTTATCCAATTTGGGATATATATTCTGACGCCAAATCTACTAGGATATGGGTTATAGTTGGTGATTCTTAATCCAATATGTTTTTGTGGTATTTCTGTTAAATTATGAAATATATTATGAATATAACTATTATTATTATGAAACATTCATATGGGTTTTTATATAAATTTTGATTATATTCACAACATTTGATGTCATGGTATATGTGTTATACATTCATAATGACCCTTTTATGGTCCTATTTTTCCACAACATGGTTTATGTTTTTCTATCTTGTATTATGATCAATTGTTCTGATTTAATGATAATTATATTCACGTATTTATCTATTATTCACATTTCACATATGTTTAGTCACTAATGCATTATGAATCAATGATATATTTCTACGTTACCAGCTCATTTATCTAACTTAATATGGTTCCCATTTCCAAGTACAATAATTTTTTGGAAACTGTTTAAGTGGATATCATATGAGGATAGTCTTAGTGGGAGAAGCTGAATACTACAGTTCAATACGATATATATATATATATAGTTAATATCTAAAGAAACTAATCCTTCAGGATCAGATAGTTCTTTTATTTATGATTTGTAATTATTAATTTATGAGAAAAAATTAAATTATTTATATTTAATATTTTCTCATTCACACAAGAATTATTGAATAAGATGTGTGTTAAAGTAATAAATTGATCATAAATACAATTTTTGAAATTAATAAAATGTTCGAAAGATAATTTTTAAAAATGTTTATTTTTTTAAAATTTGAAAACGGTATCAATTGATCAAAACCAAGAAAGAAATATTATATTATTATACATGATTTATGAGAACATGTGTATATTATATAATAAAAACTACAAATAAAAAATTTATCAATTCATTTTTTTATGTTCTCAAAACTATTCAATGTTATTTTTTATTTAAAGATATGATATGTTAAAAAAATGTGAGTCAAAAAATAGAAACTGAGTAAAGTGGTTAATATAATAAAAAATAATTGCAAAAATCTATGATTAATGTTATTCTTGTAAATTAAACAATAATTTAATCCAACTTGTGATTTGACAAGAATGATTCAATGTATATTTTTATAGTTATTTATATTTTGCAATCAATAATAGTTTCTAAATGATAAAAACCTAGAATAGAAGAATAAGTTTTTCATTAAATATTTATGATAGGGAAAAAAAAATATGTTAGACACATATAATTAAAAAAAAACAATATAATTCATGGTAACCCATTAAGGACCTAATGTTAATTTTTATAATTATGAGTACATTCAATGTTTAAAGTTTATGTTTTTTTATCTAAACTATGAAAATGACCTCAAAATAAAAAAGTGTTCAAATAATGGACTTCAACAATGTGTCTCTTGTAGGAACAACTTGTTTATAAATAATATATGCAATTTTCCCAAATTGATTAAAAGAATAATTTCAAGTTTATATCTTATGACACATTATAAATTTTATTGACATAATAAAAATATTACAAAAAATCACAAAAAATCATTTATATAAAATATTACTCAATATGAAACAAAAATAAATCTTATAAAAATCAGTATCAGTATAAATCACAATCCATAATTGATGTATACAATATTGAGTGATATCTTTGAACAATTTGATTTTTTATCATCTTCATAAAAAATCAATTATTTAATCTGTATATATATTTTTTGTCCCTCGTATTTAATTTTCATATCCTTAAGTATGTACAGATAGCCATTATATATTACATTGAATCTGAGAAAATAAAAAAAAATATTTTGTAACCATTACATAGCTACTTACAACACTTTGAAAAATTGTTGTTTTAGTTAATCCTGAACATAACTATTAAAATTATTGGGTTACCATTATATAACAACTCATATATTCGAAATCAATTCAATAAAAATCTTAAAACTCAAATCTATCATGGATTATGTATTTTCAAATCTTCAGGATTTTGTGATCATGTGATAATATTTAATGTATCTTCTAAAAAAAATTCCATCATAATTATAAAATTATAGAAAATGCACCTCTTCAACATAATACTAAATAAAAAGTTACACCACTAAATTATATAATACTTTCTCATTTTTTTATATCCATATTTAAATAAATTGATATTTCATCACACATTTTTGGGATGTTTTAACCCATTAATAATTGTTTTGGCATCTTCCCAATATAATCCTCTCTTCAGATATTACATCTATAAAAATATTTTGTTCAAAAAAAATATCTATAACATATTTCGAAAAAAATATGTGGGTAATTAAATAAGGCATAAATATACTTTGATATCACCATTTGATGAAATGTAGAAAACTCAAATATCATATAAGATTTTAACTATCTTAAACACTTGGAAATTATCATATAAGTGAAAAAAAATTCTAACCATAAATGAATTTAATTTCAACATTCATAGAATATAATCCATGGATCAAAATAGTTCTGTGTAGGAAAATTTCATTTTTTGAAAACATTTGTTGATTGAAAGAAATATCTTATATATTTCCCAATTCTCTTCTTCATATGACAATTTTATTATGCATTATAAAGTTTTACTAAATATTTTTGGGATCTAATGAATGTTTTAATATAATGAATCAAATTCATTTGTAGATGCATTTTTGAAATATCCATCCAACTCCAATGCATTACTATATGAAGGGAAGTTATATAGTGAAGTCTAATAATTAGTAAAAAAGTAATTGTATAAATCTAAAAGTCTTATGCCCAAAATTCATTTAATCAATTGATCCTAAATGTGATATTCACAACATCAAATATTTAAACTACTTAAAAAATAAAAATATTTGAATATAATTCATATAACATACACAATGTTTTACAGAAATCTAATATGCTGAAAACATACTCTATTCCTAATGTCATACAATCAATATAGCATTTTCAAACATCATCAAACTCAAGCCAGAGTATCATAGATTAATACTTGACAAGTCATGAATAATTTCACACTATTATCCCAGTGATTTATTATTCAAATTATTGTCGTTTGATAAAAGAAAATGCTAGGATGGAATCCCCTAACCTTACAATGATATTTTATAAATCAATCACTTTTCGTCAATCTGTACATGTAACCATATTTACAATAACTACTCGAAGCCATTCAGGTGAAAAATAAAAAATATCCACCAGTATATATGTCATTATAATTCATGTATATTATTATATATTATAATTATATTTTTATAGCCACTAACTCTAATATGTTCATCTTGGTGGTTATAGGAAGTAGCACAATCCTCTTAAAATTACACATTAGATTAAGGAAAGAAACTTTAAAAAAATATAAACAAATAAATCAGTGATAAATTATTCATATATTTTATGGATAGTCTAATTCATCACCAATATCATGTTTCTCATAAATTTTAACACATTATTGACAATAAATATTAATAACAAAAAATTAAATGATTTTTGATGAGAATTTCCATACAGCTAAATTCAATGCTCACATTATCATTCAATAATATTATATCATTGATATGTTTAAGTATTTCTACTCATATCAATATCATTTATATAGTGTGACATCAATTAAATTTGAAAATATATAGAATTTTTTTTTGTTTGAAATGGTTGTAGTCATAAATAGTATTTTTTATTCTACACAATTTTTATAATTTAATGAAATATCTTAAATATGTTAAAATAATTTGTTTACTAGTAGAAAATAATTGTTTTGTGATTTTTGATGTTATAGTATATTTCAATAAAATTTTACACTATATTAACTTAAATGATAATTTCTAGTTCATTTTAGTTTAAAATACGGGGTTACCTTTTATCAATATATATAATCTTATAAATTTGAATTTACCAAGGAAGAATATTTTTTGTCATACAAAATTCCCATCCTATAGTAATGTTACCCAATTAGTATGGGGATATATAATTCTAGGTACACGAATTTGAGGAAACATGTATTATTTAATGTAACACTTGTAATATAAACGTTAGATAATATAAAATTTCATTTATAATATGTAACATATTGTTATTCTTAACCCACTATGAAGGGATGCAGGTGTTATAAAATAATAGGATGATGAATATATCATGAATGACACTAATAAATGAAATTATAACTAAAAATTCATAATTTAAGGTACCTAATATAAATATTTAACAAAATTTTTCTAGGATTGTATATTATAAAAATATATAAAAAATAATGAATGATTTTTAGTGGTTTAGAATGGTAGGATACTAGGAAACTGATGGATAAATCCACTATAAAAATTTATGGTATATAATCTTCTGTTTTGGATTTTCATTGTAAATATAATACTCTATTATAAAAACATTCTATTGTATATGATAATTATACAAGATGATCAATTATACCAAAAAGAGGATTAGGTCACTATGATATTTTTGAATGAAAATCTATGAATATCTTATCACAAATACGATTAATAAAAAAATTATTTATTACATTTCAACAAGTCCAAAAAATGTATAACATATTTCGTTTTTAAGGTAACACTATATGAAATAATTTATCACGAATAATCATCAATTATTCTTTTTTATATAAACTTATGAATATGGTTTATAGAAATACAATGATAACACATTTATATTTTATATCATTATAGAAGTAAAAAAATATTAAAATAAAATAAATATTTAAGAAACAACATCTGGAAAAAGTTTTAATAAAGTAATATCCTTTAAAATAATGAAAGTGAGGTAACCATTTTATTCCATTGATTCCATTATTTATAATCTACCAATGAAAACCTAAAAATATCTAAATTGAAGAGAAACCTGATAGAATATATATTTTGGGAGAAATAAATGATAAATATTAATATGATTAGTTTTCATGTCCTAGCACTTAAAAGTCTCATCATGTGTTGATAATATGATCACGCTTTTACCTGATGAATATTGTAGGCCATGAGGTATTGGTGATAAGTTATAAAACTTCTCTCTATGAAAGTATTGAATATTTGTAATAGAAAACACATAAAAATATATAAAATTACGGTTCCAAACTCTAAAGAAAATCTATATTATAATTCTATAAATCTAAATTTCAGCCTGATATGTTATATATCTATGGATAATTAAAAAACATGAGTATAAAATAAACTCTTTATCAATAATAACTAATATTCCCAATATGAAAAGAACATAAAAAATGTGGGCTTGTTCAGCTATATCCATCAACCATTTTTAGTACTTTTCTTGATTCAGTAAGCTCCAATATGATCTTATAAGATGAAACATTATTTATAAAATGTATTTGTGTTTATACAATAAAATCAATAAGTTTATCCTTAAAAAATATCATGCATCAATGTGGATAAATAATTCTAATTTCAATCTAAATGGTATATAAAAATAAAATAATTCCACCTATCCTAAATATATTTATACCATCATTGATGTATCACCATATTCAAACTCCCCATAAAATTATAAATATAAATCTAATCATGTTATCATAAAAATATTATATCATATAATGTCTTCAAAACATGCTCACGTTAAACTCCATTTCACTATGGGATACAACAACTCTAATGGATTAAAGAGTACTCCATTTTATATATCAATTGAAAAACACGATTGTATAAGGAAATAAAAAATTTCATGATTAAAACAACTATTATATAGATATCAAATACAATAGTAATGTAGGGTTTATCCTTGATTACAATGAAATATAAATTTTATATAAATGGTTATCCTAATCAAGTGGTGGTTTAATAGGTAATACAAAATAAAACATCTATATGACTCTAATAAACAAAATATATAACGATATACTATCAACAAAAAATTATCCCATTAAATTCAACTAATCCCTACAACATAAATATTAAACTAAATCAACCAAGAATAATCAATATAAACAATTTGACAAATAATTATTGATCTGTGTAACATGACACATCTCAAAAATCATTTCTAATACAATTGGAATATAATGAATCTATAAATTAGTGTAACTAATTGATAATTATTGAATATCATATTCATCATCTTACCATGGAATACTATTTTTGGGCCACTCCATTAAAATATAATATTATATATTAAGAATAAAATAATCAATCATCATCCCCATAAAAATCATCTTTTATCCATATAAAATAAAATAAAATTCACTTCGAAATATTTAACAGTTATCATACTTCAATATACTGAAATATTTATATAATCCATATTCAATATTCACAAATATATTCCCACATGGATGATAAAATTATAAATCCACTCAAATTCCCATAATAATAAATACTGATATTATATTAATAATAAAATCAATATTTGTGGATTATCATAGGTAAAAAATAATGGAGAATAAATATGGACAATAAAGAATAATAATTCTATGTCACGATCCTTAAGCACGTTTTCAAATATTTGACTTTTGAGATTTTACATTACCAAATCCCATTGGAATAATTTCACAATTCACATTTTTACATCAATCTAAATCATATCCCAAATAAATAATGTGAATAACCATATAGTAAAAAAATTTATTCCTTGATTGGAACTAACAAGAATGTGAAGTAAATAAATTGAATATTCTTCGGAAACATGGATATATGGATTTCATTTATTTCATCTTGTGTTTAATCTATATAATTCTAAAATAGATCCCTTGTTAGATGGGTTGGAATCATTTAAATCATTAAAAAATAATATTATGATTCATCCTAAAAATCCAAGTAGATGAGCATGGATTATATTGGAATATAGGGTGATTTCTGGAGATAGATGAAATAATGTTAATCCATGTGCATGGTTACTATGTATGGGTTGGATAAATTTCAATTTTACCCATGAATTCAAATATACCAAAAATATCACAAAATTCATGGTTTTGTTACATATTTTTTTTAAATTATATATCCAATCATACTTTAGCTACCATATTTATATTTCCAAAACCATGTATTTTCAAAGCCACAAACATAACCTGGATTTATCTCAAAACACCATTAAACTAATAAAAAACATGAATTTATGATAAATGTATATGCCATGAAAAAAAATACAAATTTTGATATAGGGGTGTACAAAAAATTCAATTTTGAAATCCAGACACTCAATATTACACAACTTAAATGTTATATAATCATTAAATACCCCTTAATATTAACAATATATATGAATATAATTAACATGAATACATGTTAAATACCCAAAAAATAATTTCCACATACTAAAAGACCACACCATTCAATTTTAATGACATAAATCCAATCAACAAATTTTTTTTATCACTATATTACATTCTCATCTAATTATTTTGATACCTAAAAGTCTCTACCATATCATTTCTATATAAAATTTTGAAAATAATATATTAAAATTATGAAATACATCTTGATGCTATATAAAACATAATGTTCCAAAAAGCATGTGTCAAATTTTATACCATGAAACTCATTCCCAATTAATCATCATCAAACCACCATGACTATATAAATTATTTAACTAAAGTATGACCCTTCCATGAATTATTTTCCCTTATATATCCATGATCTTGATGAGTTGTTACATGACAGTGAAATTTCCATTAATATGTTTTCGAACAACAAAAAACACATGATAATCAAAATGAAGGTACTTTTGAAGAGACAATATATTGAAATCATCTTGAAATGATTATATATGTGGTGTAAGTACCAACTATTATAACACATCTTTAAAATAAAACATGATGTTCCTTTAAACCTTCACTTCATGGAATATAGATAAAAATAAATCATTTTTAAAATAACAATTTATTAAATTAAAATAAAAAAATAAAACATTTCACATATTTTAGAGTCGGTGAATAATATAATGTCAATATATACTTATTGTTTATAATTTATAAATTTATTCATCATAAACCCCTTCTAATCCTCTTATAAATAGTTTAACATTTATTATTATCATGGTAAATGGAAAAAAAGATTGATCTCAAAGGATGAGTGTGGGATTAGTCATTATCATGGTGACATATTTTTAATCAATCATAAACTAGTGAGATACATGATAATGGGAGCAATTCCATTGTTAATGTAATATGATCGTGAGACCAAATGGTTTAATAATAAGCCATGATAATATAATCATAGTTGATGGAACAAAATTTATGAAAGCGTGGTATTAAGACAACAACCTATACCATAGTGTACAGAATTGAAATCATACGACAATAATCAAAAACCATGGTGACATTAAATATTAATGAGGCATGAAAACATAATTTTGAACATATATGATCACGTGATATTATAATCATGTTTAATCATTTCCACTAAAAATTTCAAACCATAATAGAGTAAGATAACAATGTATATCTGATAACATAATGGAGTGGGATGACCTCCCTTATCACATAATATAACAACTCAATAGATATAAAATTTACATCATCTATTTAGGGGTTATATATTTATATTCTCACTCATAATATATAGATACATACATATATATGTTTTCTACATGAATATAAATATAATAATACATAAATAGAATTCATATAATGATTATCCCAAGAGAATGAAACATGTGTCAATGAAAATAATATTTTAATCTAGGAAAATACAAATGAATTAGATTAGTTTTTTTTATTATATTAATATCATATATAATAAAATTTTACATAGACTTCTCAATAAATATTACAAAATCAATAGAATTGTAAAGCTAAATAAGTGAAAATTTTCAATAAAAATATGAATTGGAGGCTATTCATGATGGAATTCCATTAGAATAATTATTATCTTAATGAATGATTTATTACAAGGAAATACAATGGACGAAATGAATAATTTCTCACATATAGATTTAGTTTCCACCAAAAAAAGAATATATAGGTACATGGATAATAATCAATGGATTATTTCACCATGGTACCCACTTATGAAAGGATATCATTATATGGAACACCACCACATTCTAGAAAGACCCAACCTAACCAACTTGAATTCAAGTCTCTTCCAATGACACACTTGTCACCAAGATCTATAGTTGTTTCATTCCCATGTTAAGGTCCATTCTCACCCACCATTAATTCCCACATTGACCTTAATCCACAAATTATTAATTAATAAAATGTCATTGGGGATAGTACTCAAACCCACCCATATGCCATCATATGCATTCACGTACTAGTCCATTAGCTTTTCATTGATTAATATATAAATTTATATATATATCTGTGTGTGTTTGTGTGTGTGTTTTTCTATGAGTGTGAGTGTATTTCTGTATTCAAAAATATATATATTTATATTTTACATAAGTATATTTTTATTGACATGAACAGATATATGTGTCTATATATAAATAATGAAATACAATTATGCACAAACATAGACATGCACACACACACACACACAAATATATATATATAATTATTAATATAAATATAGAAATATAGAAATATATATATATATATATTAATCTTTAAAAATATATTTATATAAATAAATTTGATTATTAATAAACAAAAATATATATATTAATATGTGTGTATGAATATATGTGTGCATGTATTTATGTTTCAATAAAAATATTAATATAAATATTTGTAATTGATTACATAAAAAACCAATGTACTTATATTAAAATGAATAAATTTATTTATACAAACAAAGATACAAGAACATGTAATTGATCATAATGAATACTTCAAAACCTAATAGGGTGGCTCAATGTTTGGTTATGATGGTAATAGTATTGATGAACAATATATGCATCATGTAATTTCTCTCATTATTAGTGTCTTTCAATAGGGGCCATTTTTTGAAAAAGGATATACCCAATGGTGCCCACAACCATGAAACTAGTTTCCACTACGGACCTACATTCCAAAGGCAGACATTCATTGGGGTTACTTACCAATGATGATTATGAACACCCAATGGTTGGGAGAATGGGTGGTTGGATGCACTACACCCAATAAGGGGGACTTATTTCCTACACTGGTACTCTCTTATAGATATAATTAATGTTCTTCAATATTTCCCAAAATTTATAATGTGTATGGATATCTGTGTTCTTCTATTCACTTATTAGAATAGTTCAATATGAATGATTATATATATTAGTGTTACCCAATTAATATGTAAATATGTATATATTATATGTTCAATATCGATTACACCATATTTATTTATTAATGGATCTCAAATTCTATCATATTATTACATAAAAATTATAATCTACATGTCACTATGATCAGGATCCACATAGATAGGCTCTCTATATTTTATCATTGTCCCAAAATGTGGTCGATATTTGTCGTTTTCAGATCAATACAATTTAAGTGGATTCAAATGTATCCTTGTTAGAGGAATTAGAACCCTAATAGTTCAATTTCACATTACTATAGGTATCAATATCTTATAAGATCTATTTAAAAGGACTATAAAATGGGTTTTGAATTCACATAGATGTGAAAAATAGATGAGAGATTCCCATAAATTTTTTGTGTGGGATTTATGCATGAATAACCCTTTTAGTTGACCATGTTGGAAATATTGACTAATGGGTTTATATTTAGTGATTTCCAAAGGGTTAAATGTTTCCTCTAGTGAATGAAAATTCTAGGGGCTATATTTCATTTGATGAGTAGGTAATAAATATAGTGAATATGCCCTCGATGTGGGTATGATACTACTGGGAATATTCTCTAATAATAATGGAATCCAATGGAAAATTATTATGGTCAAATAAATACACGGGCTCATTATAATATATGATGAAAAGGGAGTTTGAAATTGATTTAGAGATTATTGTAACATTATGAAGCATGAAATGTGGTATATAAGATATATTGTTTTAAGCTCAATGTGTTATCCTACATATCCCATCAAAATAGAAATCATAACATATAGAGTCAAAATGACATAGTTTAAGGACTTACGGCAATATATTACCATTTATTTTAACATCATGTGATCAAAATTTTAGAATGATGTTTAACATCATGAAATAAGAATGTTTTACATGCATTTTATCGTGAAATTGTTCACATGTTTTCATGAAGTTTAACATCATGAGACATGGATGTCTATGTCATGAAAGGATAAACGATCATAGATCATGTAGAGATAAAAAATTTCAAGGATACCATTTCCTATATATAATAAATGAATAAATTGTTCCATGAATGTATTCCATGAAAAATTCCATTATTATGAAATACACATATATTGATGAGAAATAAAAAGGTACAAATGTCAACGATATCAGGCATCATGCTCGAGTAGTAATCCACTTATATGAACTAAAGAGTAGATATATGGATACTTTTTTACTAATGTAAAGTCTTGGGGAGACCATTTTTCAACTCTATAAATATCATACATGGTTCAACCACGTATTGTACCACATATTAAGGGAATAATTTCTAATGTTTTCAATATTAGAAACATAATTATAAGGGAACTCGGAATCAAAATACAATGATGGACCATATCGGTTAGGGAATGATTTCAATATAAAATGTTTATGTAGGTAATGTATTATCGAATAAAAAAAATTGATCAATTGATATATGGAATAGAGAATTTATTGTATCCCAATACAATGATATGTAAAGAATAATTCCTACAATAGGGTATGAGATGATATTTTCTCAAGTGATGGATTAAGGAGACAGACCCGTCAATGTGTGGTAACTAGGGAATGTTATTTCTATATTGGGGGGATTTCATAAAAAGCTCACGCAAGTGGAAGGACACCAAAGAAGATAGTCTCCATAATGAAATATTTTTAAACTAATGGGTCTTCGTAGAGAAGTTTCACAATAGTAGAGGGTATTCCTAATAGAGGCAATCTTATACTAAAATGATCCCCCTTTAGTGATGGTTCACTTTATTAAATGTGTTCAGGTGGTTACTTCGACCTAATGTTTGGGGACTAGGGAAAATTTGTATTTTGTAATGTCTCTCTATTTTACAAGACTCAACCAACACAAATATTATGCTATTATTTCATTATAGTTCAATCGGATACCTATTGGATTCTATTGAGACCTATAATAGGTATATTTACAAGGTTATATATTTCACCCAAATGTAGGAAACTCGTGATTTATTGAATATAAATAGAATCAATATATAAAAAAATTGTGTCCGGGGTGAAGAGATAATGGGTGATTGACGTGGTGTAGATATTGGACATGGGAGAAAAGTACTAGAATACTAGAGGGGCCTTGGATGTCATATCTAGGTGGACCAGTGCTATCCAAGGTTTGGGAATCATGGGTTAGATAGAGATACAATGAGTAATCCCTTGGGATTTTACATAGGGATCTAGAAACTATTTTTTACCCATTTATTTGAACAAATGATATTCTAAAAATTCATCCCACCATCGAAATAGTATACATTTTGAACAATGCAAATCATATTCTAGGTTGGAATACTACTTTTGTGCAATTTTACTGAGGTATTTATAATGACCCCACTGGACTACACTGACTTGGCTAGGAATGATACATTGTGAAAGAATGGTGATGTGACTAACATCATTATAAATTGGGGTGATTCCCTTAGCACATGGGTGAATGATTATAATTTTCCAAATATATCATGTTTTATATAAATTTAAGGAGAGGAAAAAAGATACATTCCCCTATTTTATGGGCCGTAGTGAGGGAACATAAGTAAGGGTGGCATGAAATATTATCTGGGCGATGAATCCTAGGTGAAGCCACATGGGAAAGGAAACCTAGGTGAGACCACCATGGATAAATTAATAAATGTTTCCAATATATTTTTGGGCGCTTTCACATCTAGACCACAACTTCCATTGGGTATATCTTCTTTTTAACTCAACATATCATACTAATATGGTGTTATAAATTTTTATATATTTACGTTGTCCAACACCTCCAATATTCTATTGGATAACTATGTATCATCTCTCATTGAATAAACATTTATTTATTTTGATCCCAATTCATATTGAATAATCAATCATTGTAACCATATTTAGAAATATTCTACGAATTATACATTAATAACTATTCACTATCCAATAGACATCTTTTCCTGGGTTCAACCTTCAAATTGATAACAAAATTCCTAAAAATAGACTTACTAGATTTAAATAATATATACATTATTTTTCTGTATAGAAAAAAATTTTCCTTAGGAGATTATCTTTCACAAATCATAAATAAAACCCATCACATTTCCAACTTTATACTCCAACATACATGGAGAAAATTTTTGAGTGATGATCAATTATTATGTATCCCTATACAAGAGGTTAAAAAATAGAATATGATATTTAATGGGAACTCCAACTGAAAGATAAAATATTTGATGAATGAGAATGAATTTATTGTTTATACCAATGTTTCAAGACCCATGAAGATATCCTATGGGTTATTTGATATAAAAGGCCTTCTGTACCACAAAAGTATCCATCTGTAACAGTCCGAATAACAACCTTGAGATAGTCGGTTGGTGGTGATTTAAATAAAACACTTTTCTAATGATTATTGGGGATTATGGTTGTATTATATGGGAAATTAATTAGAACAATATAATCCAAATCATACTGGATATTATTGATTAATTACATCCCCTCACTACATTTTCATATATATCTGGGAAAATCAGACCCTCTTTAATGATTTGTTATCACTCATCTATGAATAGTTAATGAATTAAATTCAACCATCCATAAAGATTCATTTTATCATATAGATCAGATGGTTTTTCATTCCCGATTGATCAATTTCTAGTGTGGAAATTATGATGTATTTTCCTACCCAACTCACTAATGGGTACTATTATACTTTACGATCCATCCTTTATGAGGTTCAGTATAAAATAGTAGGTTACCAAATTTGTTTATGATTCATCTCTGATCATAAAAATATAGGTTCAATATTTTTATTACACATTTTATGGTCATTACCTATGCGAGATGCATGAACTGAGGTAAGAGAAAACACTTGTGCAATGACTGATCAATTGGAATATATGCATTAATCATTCAGTCTATGTTATATATAGGGATAATGTATAAAAAAAATATTTCACGTTAAATAGCGGTGATGTTCTTTATAGTACCAGTCGAATGATTCAACTATCACATGGTTGATTTGGATTTTATCTAAACTGTATTGACATGTGGCACACCAGATTGGCTCCTTAGTTTTCATGTAGGCCTACATTTTTAGATATTATATGTGTGTGAAGAGTAATCTTGGATACATAGTATATGGATCAACATATGGGAGGCCATTTATATTTTTCAATCACTCCATACATGACTCCCATTAGTGTGTAGATGGAAGTAAATAATGACTTAGTAGTCACGTGATCATATTAGATTGCAATTTTGGATGACTCTCTAAATGGAATGGTTGATAGAATCTAAATTTATAAACCATGTATTCCATGTAAAGTTGGAATTCATTTATTATGTGTTGAGGGGGTGAATCAATATGATATGAAAAAATATATCCAATGGGAGTGAACTATGTGTGGGTAAGTGGAAATATTTATTATGGTATAAGAACTTTCAAACAAACAAAAGGGACTTCGAACAAGGTTGGTCATAAGATTGGATGTAGGGTATAAGAGCTTGAAAATCACTACGTATTTCAAAATAGAATGTTTGAAACCACACATATGTCTAGACGTGAACCAATATATATAACAAGATTATATCTAGGGGAGATGGATATTTTCATAGTATGGGTTAAAAGGTGACGAATCCCATGATGAGTGCTCCAACACAAATGTAGCCCATACATTGAAGTTTTATTTTTAGAGATCTATTTTTTTGGTGTATTTTAGCACAATGTAAAGGGAACTCACCATATTATAAACACCTAATGTCGAAGAAGAGTGGTATGATTGAATTCTAAGATAAGGATGTGGTAAATTCAAATTTATTTCGATTGATCTAGTTCATTGGTTTTTATAATCCCTACATATCATATGGTGAAATGAATAATTCCACACATTGTAATCTTAGAGAAATAGTCCTTACCTAGTTCTTAATCATATATAATAAATATGATTCATTAATTCTATAAGGCATGGGTAGATTTCCATCCAATTAATTTTATAATGAATGAGTTCTCATGTTTAGGGAGAAGCATGACATAGGGTATGGACCACATAAATTAGTTTAAATTTATATATTATGAACATTCTATACACATTTTACCATACAATAGGGAATAATTTGTCATGAATTTTTATGTCATGTGACTAGGATGATGCCCATGTAGATCAATATAATATGTTATAATGTTATCGTTAAATTTTATATCACATGACCATGATGATTTTCACATGTTTTAACATTTTTTAGTAACTAAATAGATAATATATTGTTTAAATTCACACTATAAAAACTTTTAAATTTAAAAATAATTATGAAATGTATTTATTGATATAAAAACCATTGTTTGGGGTTTGATTCATTCAAAAACCATTATATATCATGAGTCAGATGTATTGGAAATGACATTGTATATAACATAAGTTCCTTAGAAAATTTTATTCAAGATTTATTTCCATCTTTCATGGTCTTATAAGGGTTCTGATAAAAAATCCAATTATTATTGCATGAATGATTAGTGATATACAGTTTTATTAAATTATCATCAAATCCAATTATGTCGAAATTTTAGATTGTATACTGTATTCAACCACTTCTCACCAATTTTAAATAACTTATCAAGTCACATCATGTCATTGTCTATCATCTAAGAGATGGTGATAGATTATGGATTATTGTGGCAGAATTAAAATTTGATGGGTAAAACAACCACTATTTTACACAAATGTGAATATGAAGTCACTTATGTGGTAGTGTGGGTATGTTATTGTATCCCAACAAGGAATCCATGAGTTTAATTGGAAAAAAATTCATTCCTAGAGAATCATTTTTTTACCTAATTTGATATATTATAATTGAAATACTATATTTTCAAAATACGACTCTATGATAGATGAATGAATGGTGGGACACATTGATATAGTAATGATACAACCTATTATACCTGATATGACCATATTGAATTTCATTTTCCATCATTATAATATGGGGGATTCCAAATCTGGGGACAATGAAAAAATTCATGATCTTTATTGTATTATTATACCCGACATCTTTAATGGGTAAAAACCAATTGCAAAAGAAGTCAGTGGAAGTAAGGTTATAAATAAACTTCTTAGTTGTCGATGTGTGATATGCCTTGATTATATCCATTCCACTATATAGAAAATTACTTCTTTTAGTTGGTAATATTCAAAATATTTTTGGGTAGATTTATTATATTTGTATATATTTGACATGAATGAAACATCCAAGTGTATTCTATGTATTCCAATATATATTTTGTAAGAATATATACAATACTCATAATTTAGTAGTAGGTTCAAAATATTGACAAATGAGAATAGGATGATGTTGAGGGTCTCTACATATTCAATGAATATAAAGATTATCCCATAAAAACATTTTTATAGAGGACTTTCAATTCATTCACGTCATCATTTAGGAAAATTTTAATATTTGGGGTTATATAAATTTAATTTTGTCTTAGTATAATGGTAGTACAATTTTTTAAGGTAATTTTTATTCATATAATCCCTATTTTAATCGTATAAATGGATGGGGATGTTGTGTCATCAATATTTGTGGAATTTATAATCTAATTCATTTTCTTTGTATCAATGATGGTGAATGGGCAAACAACACTATGTTATGTAATGTGAAAGGTCATCTCATCCTAGTCAATGTCTACCAATGTTGTGGGTGAATTATCTAGTTCATTATCATGAAAATTATATGAGAGATTGATATAGTTCATCATATTATTAATAATGTAATTTATATAAGAACACCCCCAAATATATGAGGAAATTCTAAACGACTAGTGTAACACCATGATATTTTGTTAAATAATTTTTTCATTTTAATAGATTTTTTCACACAACATTTAATATAATATATTATATATTAAAACACTATTTTTGGATTTTTGTTATACACAATATATATTTCCTTTTATAGCTTGCATAAAATGCATGGAAGATTTTTTACAGAACTATAATAAACTATTATTAATATTATAAAAATATTATTATACCTACCACCATGAAAATTGAATGGAATTTACAAATATTATTTACTAAAATTTTAAAATATTATTTACAAATTTATATAAAATTAACCATTATTATTACAATTAGTATAAGTAAATGGAATAAATTTTTAAAAACTTATAATTTACAATTCTAAGAAGATATTTTATTCAATATACAAAAATAGTTTTATCTAAAAAATAATTAATAATATTGTTTAATTTTTAATAAAATCATTATATATAATATATTCATTCTATATTTTTATAATTATATTATAGATTTGATAGGTATAAGATATTAATGAATCCAATTTTATGAATAAAAAGTGCATTCATCTAAAAGTAATTTTAGGGACTTTTAATAGAGTGACCATTAAAATATATAATTTTTTTAAATTTTATCTATAATTGATGTAAAAATAAACATCTTTTATTGAAATTGAAACATAAAAAACATATTTTAGAGAATTTTTTAATTTTTCAAAGATGTTTAATATTTAGAGGAATAGTGAAAAATACTGCACTACAAATAAAAACTGATTTTTTCTATTAATTTATTTATAATTTTCAATTATATTTATACTTTATTTTAATGTATAATTATGTCAACAATAAATAATTTATTCCCATATAGTTCATTTAGATCTATTATTCCTTCTAACTATATATAAATACATTGTAAATATTTAAAAATTATTCCATTGAAACCTTCTTTTTTTATTGTACCCCATCATCTTTCCCAGAAAAGAAAGATCCCATTATTATGAAAAAAAATTTAAAAAACTACAAATGGGAGATTTACATTTATCCATATCGAGATGTCGAAGAAGATAATTCAGTACTTGATCATCCCATTGAAATCCAATACTATTGACACCCCTGTTGGAAAGTCCATCTACTAAAGCATTAGCTTCATGATAAGTGTGAGTGACAATGTGGTCTGTAGAGAAAATAAAAACTAAGTACATAATCTATATGTTGGTAAGCTTCGTTGATATATATATATATATAAATACAGAATAAATAACAAAAACAACAGTGGTAGAATGACATTCAAGAATAATACTCATCCATACCCATTCCATCGCATGTTCCACTATCATTACAATAGAAAACATTTATGAATAAAGAGTAAAGGAGTTTTCTCTAGTACCATACACGCATCCAAGAAAAGTTCCACTAGGATCCCTAAAAAGAGCCCCAAAACCAGAATGAATCGTGATACCCCATGAAGCACTGTCCAAATAGATTATAATATTCCCAATAAATGGAGCCTAGAAAATGACATCAATCATGATCCATGTTGGCTGAAAATTATCCTTGGCCCCAAAATGATTCAACAAAGTGAAATCTTGCATGAAGTTGGAGAAGAAGAACCTCCCATGAATATAACCATTGCACAGAAAAGAAATAATACCGAAAAAGGCCATACTGACCTACAATGATTGGAAATTGTTGGTCAGTTTGGAGTACTCATGAAGAGGTTGAATTGAGTATCTATTAATATCTCTGTTAGAAATTTATTATTAAAATATTCCCCAATAAAAATAAATATAGCCCAGTTAATCAAAGTAAAATAGTTTTGAATGTTATATTGTTTAAATAAATTCCTAGAAGATTGACTAATTCATTATATTCTTAATATCCATTATAAATATTACTTTCTAAGCTATTCTAATAGTGAAATACAATTATAACTTATTTCCAAGATTAACTACCAAAATAAATTTACTGGTTTCTTAGTTATACATTAAAACAGATAAAACTATATCAAACAACAAAGCAGATGTAATACAAGTGGTTCTATATCTAGCCGATACCTAATCCACTCCACTTGGTGATCACCTTCCACCATGGCATTTATATTAATAAACTTGATCCACACCCTTGATCGGGGTAAACAACAATGCACATGACTATCCAGGTCACACGAACTCTTCCACAGTTCTTCATGGGTAAAAAATAGTCGGTCACACATGGACATATTCCACATATATATATGGGATTAAACAAGTGTAAATAGATTTGAGAGGATGTATATCTTGTATCCTCCAGTTTAATGAAATAGACAATGTGTGTTTTTATACAGACACACACACAAAAAATCTCGAAATCTTAAAACAATACACACCAGAGAAAAAATGTTGAGATAATATTAGTAGTGCTCTATGTGTTAGGCCATGCCTCTCTATACTTCTAGGATGAAGAAGATGATGGAATCGAGTGCTGTTTTGAGAAATAGAGTATCACCTATCATTTTGATATGATTCATGTTCTTCATGGATTTTCTATTGTAAAGTTGTTCTTGAATCTGATCTATGGTATACTAGGTTTTTGGATTCGAGAATGATTCATGTGTTCTTCAGATGAATTGAGTTGAATGATTCAGTACTTTTCTCATGAATGTTTGTGATTATTCATTATTCTGCATCTTTGTTTCTAGTCCACAATTTCATTATTATACATGGAGTTCTTGATTTGGAGCCGATATGATGCATGTATTCTACAACTCATACCTCGTACTATTAGGTATCATGTCTTAAAAATATTACTTATGTTAGAGAATTTAAATGACTCAAATATGATTGTTAGATATTAAATTGAAAATAACAAAATAGTTTAATGAAAGATGTCATAGTCTGTCTATAAATAGTGACACTTTGAAATTTTATCTCCATTAAATGGTGTATCCTTAATTTCCATAGAGCGGTGATATACTTATTTTGGAATTATTGTATGGAGATCAGGAATTGGTAGCACAAAAGCAGTATTATGATCATAGTTTCTAGTCCTCTTCCAAACATTAAACATTTTCTCAGCAAGGAACCAGTGTCACATGCATCAACATATATGAAACTTGTTTCATTGTCGTTTCATGGTGTCTGGTTTATGATGTATGGTCATGGAGTTTGGGTCATGTAGTGTAGTCATAGTGTCTGGTTGACAGTTTCTGGTCACGGTGTCTTGGTTATGGTGTCTGGTCATGGTGTCTGGGTCATTGTGTCTGGTCACGATGTCTAGGTCATGCTGTCTTGTCACATTGTTTGGGTGACGGTGTATGGTCACTATGTCTTGGTCATTTTCTAGAATAATGTATTTGGTGGTAGACCCATAGTTTCTCAGACTTTGCAAAATATCTTTATATAGACATAAATAGTGATATTCATAGAATGGAGTAGATTTATCAATTTATCAAGGAAATACCTTATAAAAAAAATTAGAAATATTTGTCAATAATCAAACATGGTATATACGATATTGTATAGGATTAGTTAAACCATAATGAAACCCACCATCTGTACACATTATTTTTGATATATTAAACAATATTTTTTGGATATATAGTATTTGTGATCATTAAATCGAGATTATGAGAGGATGAGGCCATGAATTTCACCCTTTTTTATGTTCACATATAATGTGAGTGAGATATATGTTCTTAGAGAACGTGTCTCCTCTATAGTGTGCATTTAGAGAGGATTTATCTTCCCATTTGGGATTATCAAAAAGGGTACATGTGAAAATAATATAATAGATATGTAGAGTTCACAAAGAAGTAGATTGTTAAAAAAGTTTCAATACATATAATAGGCCATTAAAATAAATTAATATCTCTATCAAAATATAGTAGTCACCCTTCTTCATCACTTGTTACCTTCTTATTTCTCAAGGCATCAACTTCAGGGGACGTCAAAGGAGAAGAGGTGGAAGTTGAAGAAGTAAGTGAATCAATTGAAGGAGAAGGTAAATAGAGTCCTTCAGAAATATAATGGGACATGGAAGGTTTGGTGGAAGACTAAGGCAATTGATAGTCAAGGACAATAGGTCTGATCTGACTCAGAGTCTGAGAGACAGACATAGAAGTATAGGCAACAAAAGGGATTGAGGAAGAAGAAAATACAAGTTGCATGGGTGCTTCTTCATGAGCTATAATAGTAGTGCTCTACACATGACGATAAGGCCTCAATTGCTTGATGAAGTCAGCAACAATCTTTCCACCATACTACATTGCTTTATAAAATTCATCCTTTTTCTCCATGAACTTGTCCAACAAGGGAGTGAAATCATTCTTCATATGAACCCGAGTTTTGAAATATTGAGTGACAAGAGGGATTTTCAAAATCACAACAATGTACATGAAATGGTTTGTCATATCATGATTTAAAAAAATCATATTGAAGTAGTAATCAACATTCTTAGAAACATATTCTTGAGAATAATTTGAAATCATGGAATTAATTCTCACCAAATCTCGAACTCTATCAATGTTATTGATAACCAAAGATAGAGACTCTTTATCAAAGCCTCTAAGGGAATACTGACATTTTTTATTTAATAACCATTATGAGAAGATCACTATCCATGGATGGTTAATATGACAGTCCAGAGGTACTAGAAACTATATCATCTGGTGTATGAAACTTCATTTTATTCAAAAATTTATAGAGACATCAATTATACCGATCAGTCAACTTGTTAAGGCCAATAACAAGATAACATATCTCATGAACTATTTTCTTGTTTCTTTCAGCCACATTGACATTTAAATATTTTAGTCTAGGTTGAATTATGGCGGATAATTTTTGTGTAATCTTACCACTAACATCGTCAACAGGATGAGGAATAGGTTATGGTCTCAAATTCCACACTCGTTGTGTATATTCATCCATCCCTATGAGAGAATTCACATTAACACTGAGTTGTTTGATCTCAACTCGGCCTTCTATAATTTCATGAACCATTTTTGGATGAATATGAAAAATAATATTCTATATCAATAGGGAAGCATCTCATTCACACATGTTGGTCATAGTAGTATGTAGAGTGTTCATGATTTTTTAACCCCAGCCAATAGGGTAGATCTAGAGGCTTTAAATTTATCTTTTCTCACCAAAGAGGATGGTTCTTGAATAAAATATGTGTAATGATTAGGTTTAATTGTTGCGATAACATCAAAAGAAAATATGGGTTTCAATTGAAACACAGTTGACAGATCTATACCTATAAGTGAGGATTCCTTGGAGGCATTTTCATCAATATAGCTAGTGAATTTATACCATGTATCCACAAAGCGTGGATTAAATAGATTAGGAATATCAACAGTTTACAGATTCGGGTGCGGCTCCCCCAAAACATGTACATCTTCCTTGGGAAAATGATATTTCTATCCATGATCTATTTTCAATATTTAATCCCTAAGAGCCTCACCCATTTTATTTATATCCAACTAAAATTCTTACTCCATTTTCCCTTCAGTAGAGGTGATGGTTTTATGAAGAACATGTTCCTCTAAATGTTTTTCCTAAACAGCATCGTTATAAAGGGAAAGGTCTTCTTCTAGATTATCTTATAGAACAACCATTTACAAACATTAATAAAAATTACTTATTGGAGGAAGGTTTTTCTTCCCGATCAATATTTTCTTCAACAAAAAGTCTTTCCTTCTCTATTATGTCATGGAGAATAGGTCTAATATACTTCTCATCTAGAATAGTTTACCCTATTGTGAAACAAAATCTTCATCTTAATCCTCATCAGAATATTCAACAATTTAATCTGGCCCCAATCCAAGATCTGAAATTTCCTTAGGTCTTGAATAACACTCAACCAGGTTGAACTTTTCAAAAAACCCTATCATTATTCTCGACCCATGCTTTTATCCATGGATTCCAACTAATTTTCATTATCTTGAATTTAACTTTTGAAATAAAAATTTCATAGTCCTTAATGTATTCTTAATATGGTCAACAAACCCTTTTTCATGAATCTAATATGATATTATCCTTCATTAGAATAAAGATGATGGCTTGGATATTGTGTTTATCAACTCACTAATATAGATTATATCATACATGAATAGATTGACCTTTTGACCATTATTTATAATATTTATCAAAAATACATCCGGATACTTGAGTGTAGCAAAGACCCCTTTTCTTGGACATATCAGATTTTGGACAAATGCAATCAATAGTTTGGTTTCCCAATTTTCCTCAACAGCAATAGTTATTATCTTTGATTCAATCACAGTTACGCATCCCATGGGTTCTTAAAAAACAAATATATCTCATGGAATTGGGGGACCACAATAGTATTCCTTAGAAATACCCTCCTGAGGTATGCTTAAAGCATAAAACCCATATCCTCGATGAAAAGTTACCGTATTTCCTATTGATCCAACTTCTCAGAGAAAAACCACCTACACTATGAAAAGAGAATTGAACAAATGGGGAAAACTGAGCATCTTTCAATGTGTAAATTTTCCATTACCCTTTTTTGAACCAATATAGCCATTCGTTCCCTCTTAGTACCTTTAATAATAAATACTTACATGATAGCAACCACTCATTCCAGATTTCCATTTCAGGCACCACTATTTTATTCACCATGTTCGGTTTCATAGGACCTTTGGGCAATAACATCAGTTCTATTTTCATCTTCTTCATTGATATTCGCTTCATATGAGTTTATGATGATGATTGTTTCATTCTGGCATTCAATGAATGTTCGAGAGAGAGAGATAATGTTTGATGAAGAGCTTACGGTTCGAGAGATGAGAGCTCCTGTGAAGAATGGAGTGAAACTTATTTCATTTTTATCATTTAGGGATATAAATCATGGCCAATTCAAAATCACAAGAAAGTAAAATAATAAAATAATTTATTACCGTGATATAGGTTATAATATGTAAATAAAATTATGAAGAGTCTTTGTGGTGATACCATAACAGACTATTATGGTGAGAACGATACATTATTTCACGGTGAGACAATAATTATATTTCACTCTGAGACCGTAATGGTAATTCACCGTGAGACTGTAATTGGGTGACATCAAATCTGTGAGATCGTATTATCTGAGGATTAAACATTTATGATAGTAAAAATATTGAACTATTAGTGTTAGATAGTAATATTAAAACATAGACTTTTGAAACCGTAAACCGCGAACCTATAAGCAGTGAGGCATTAAGATGTGAATCAGAACACTTAGTACTTATGATTTTTCATTCAAAATTAATGTATGATGTAGTCTATTCATTTAGAATTTAATGGTTTGGTGAATATATATGTGAGTGATATTTAGTTCCATTGAATTTCATAGTGATATCACCATTATGAAAATGATCTCTCAAAAAGTGATGTCTTACATCAATAGGTTTTCTCATAGAGGGTGAAACATTATTTTTTGAGAGTCTAATAGCACTTGTATTGTCCCAATTTATTGGTACTTGTCTGAATTGACATCTATAATCTATTAATGCGTTTTTCTCCAAAACATTTTTTCACAACAACTACTAGCAGCTATTTATTCTGCTTCTGCAGTATATAATGCAATAGAGTTTTGTTTCTTATAACACCATGATTCTCGTGACTTGCCTTAAAATTGACGTTTTTAGAGGTTCTTTTTATGTATAACTTACATCTACCAAATACAGCCTCATAATAGCTAGCTAACTCAATTGAATATCCTCTGGTATAGAGCAGTTATTTAATGGGTGTATTATTGAGGTATTGGAAACTTTTTTCAACAACAGTTAAATGATATTCCATAGCGTTTCCTAGAAAATGAGGAAACATACATACACTAATCATAATGTTAGGTCAGTTAATAGTTAAGTAGTGTATGATTCCAATCATTCCTTTGTATGTGGTTTGATCAATAGATTTTCCATCTTCATGAAAATCCAACTTACAAGTAGTACACATTGGAGTGTCACTAGTTTTAGTACTATGCAATCCAAAACAAATTAAGCAATCATTATTATATTTTCATTGATTTACAATAATACCATCATTATTTTGATTGACTTGAAATCAAAGAAATAATTTTATTTCGCCCATTAAACACATTTTGAATTCATTTTAATCTATATGAATCTAATATACATAATATATAATGATATACTATCATGAAAAAAATATCACATTCAATTAAATTAATCCCTAAAACTTAAATATCAAACTAAATAAACCAAGAATAATAATTATACTCAATTTGACAAATAATTATTGATCTGTGAAATATGACACATCTCAAAAATCATTTCTAATATAATTGCAATATAAGGGATCTATAAATTTGTGTAACTAATTAATAATTAATGAATATTATATTCTTCATCTAACCATGGAATATTATTTTTGGGTCACTCCATTAAAATATCATATTCTATATTAAGAATAATATAATCAATCTTCATCCCCATAAAAATAACATTTTATCCATATAAAAAAATGAATTTTCATTTCGAAATATTTAACAATTATCATACTTCAATATACTGAAATGTTTATATAATCCATATTCAATATTCACAAATATATTCCCACTTGGATGATAAAATTATAAATCCATTCAAATTACCATAATAATAACTACAGATATTATATTAACAATAAACTCAATATTTTTGGATTATCATTGGTTAAAAAAATAATGGAGAATATATATGGACAATAAAGAATAATAATTCTATGTCACGATCTTTAAACACGTTTTTAATGATTTGATTCCTGAGATTTTACATTACCAAATCCCATTGGAATAATTTCACAATTAACATTTTTACATCAATCTAAATCATATCCCAAATAAAAAATATGAATAACCATATAGTAAAAAAATTTATTCCATAATTGGATCTAGCAAGAAAGTGAAGGAAATAAATTGAATAATCTTCGGAAACATGGATCTATGGATTTCATTTATTTCACCTTGTGTTTAGTCTATATAATTATAAAATAGATTCGTTGTTAGAGGGTTAGGAATCATTTAAATCACTAAAAATTAATTTTATTATTCATCCTAATAATCCAAGTAGAGGATCATGGATTATATTGGAATAGAGGGTGATACCTGAAGATAGATGAAATAATGTTAATCCATGTGCATGATTAGTATGTATAGGTTGGTTAAATTTCAATTTTACCAATGATTTCAAATATACCAAAAATATCACAAAATTCATGGTTTTGTTACATAATTTTTTAAATTATATATCCAATCATACTTTAGCTACCATATTTATATTTCCAAAACCATGTATTTTCAAAACCACGAACATAACCATGATTTATCTCAAAACATGACTTTCTGCTAAATGTATATGCCAAGAAAAAATACATATTTTGATATAGGGGTGTACAAAAAATTCAATTTTTAAATCTAGTAACTCAATATTACACAAGTTTAATGTTATATAATCATTATATACACCTTAATATTTACAATATCTATGAATATAATTAACATGAATACATTTTAAATACCCAAAAAATAATTAGCACATACTAAAATACCACACCATTCAATTTTAATGACATAAATTCAATCACCAAAATTTTTATATCACATTAATACATTCCCATCTAATTATTTTGATACTTAAAAGTCTATACCATATCATTTCTATATATAATTTTGAAAATAATATATTAAAATTATAAAATACATCTTGAAGCTATAAAAAACATAATGTTCCAAAAAACATATGACAAATTTTAAACCATGATACTCATTCCCAATTTAACATCATCAAACCACCATGACTATATAAATGATTTAACGAAAGTATGAACCTTCCATGAATTATTTTCCCTCATATATTCTTAATCTCGATGAGTTGTTACATGATAGTCACATTAACATTAATATGTTTTTAAATAACTAAAAACACATGATAATCAATATGAAGGTACTATTGAAGATACAATATATTGAAATCATCTTGAAATGATTATATATGTGGTGTAAGTACCAACTATTATAATACATCCATAATATAAAACATGAAGTTCCTTCAAACCTTCACTTCATGGAATATAGATAAAAAAGAAATCATTTTAAAAATAACAATTTATTAAATTCAAATCAAAAAATAAAACATTTCACATATTTTTAGAGTAGGCGAATAATATAGTATCAATATATAATTATTGTTTATAATTTATAAAATTATTCATCATAATCCCCTTATAATCCTTTTATAAATAATTTATCATTTATTATGATCTTGGTAAATGGGAAACATAAGGTTTGAGCTCAAAGGATGAGTATGGGATAAATCATTATCATTGTGACATATTTTTAATCAATCATAAACTAGTGAGATACATGATAATGCGAGCAATTCCATTGTTAATGTAATAAGATCATGATACCAAATGGTTTAATAATAAGTCATGATAATATAATCATAGTTGATGGAACAAAATTTATGAAATCATGGTCTTAAAAGAACAACATATACCATTGTTTACAGATTTGAAATCATAAGACAATAATCAAAAACCAAGGTGACATTAAATAGTAATGAGGCATGAAAACGTAATTTTTAACATATATGATCACGAGATATTATAATCATGTTTAATTGATTCCACTACAAAATTCAAACCATAATAGAGTTAGATAACAATGTATATCCTATAACATAATGGAGTGGGATGACCTCCCTTATCACATAATATAACAACTCAAGAGATATAAAATTTACATCATCTATTTAGGGGTTATATATTTATAGACTCACTCATAAAATAGAGATACATTCATATATATGTTTTCTACATGAATATAAATATAATAATACATCAATAGAATTAATATAATGATTATCCCAAGAGAATAAAACATGTGTCAATGAAAATAATATTTTAATCTAGGAAAATACAAATCAATTAAATTAATTATTTTTATGATATTAATATAATATATAATAAAATTTTATATAGACACCTCAATAAATTTTACCAAATCAATATATTCGTTAAGAAAAATAGGTGAATATGTTCAATAAAAATAAGGAATTGGAGGCTATTCATGATGGAATTCCATTAGAAGAATTATTATCATAATGAATGGTTTATTACAAGGAATGACAATGGAAGAAATGAATAATTTCTCACATATCAATTTAGTTTCCACCAAAAAATGAATATATAGGTAGGTAGATAATAATCAATTGATTATTTCAGCATGGTACCCACTTATGAAAAAGATATCATTATATGGAATACCACCACTTTCTAGAAAGACCCAACCTAACCCCCTTGAATTCAAGTCTATTCCAATTATACACATGTCACCTTGATCTATAGTGGTTTCATTCCCATGTTAAGGTCCATTCTCAACCACAATGATTTCCCACATTGACCTGAATCCAAAAATTATAAATTAATAAAATGTCATTGGGGTTAGTACTCAAACCCACCCATAGGCCATCATATGCTTTCACGTACTAGTCCATTAGCTTTTCCATGATTAATATATAAATATATATATATATGTGTGTGTGTGTGTGTGTGTGTGTCTGTGTGTGTCTGTGTGTGTGTGTGTGTTTCTCTATGAGTGTGAGTGTATTTTTGTATTCAAAAATATATATATTTATATTTTACATAAGTATATTTTTATTAACATGAAGAGATATGTGTGTGTATATATAAATACTGAAATACATTTATGCACACACATAGACATGCACACACACACACACAGATATATATATATATATATTATTAATATAAATATAGATATATATATATATATTAATGTTTAAAAATATATTTATATAGATAAATTTGATTATTAATAAACTTATATATATATATATATTAATATGTGTGTATGAATATATGTGTGCATGTATTTATGTGTCAATAAAAATATTAATATAAATATTTGTAATTGAAGACATAAAAAACCAATGTACTCATAATAAAATGAATAAAATTATATATACAAACACAGATACGAGAACATGTAATTGTGAAGAATGAATACATCAACTACTAATAGGGTGGCTCAATGTTTGGTTATGATTGTAATAGTACAGATGAACAATATATGCATCATGTAATTTCTCTCAATATTAGTGTCTTCCAATAGGGGTCATTTTTTTAAAAGGAAATGCCCAATGGTGCCCACAACCATGAAACTAGTTTCCACTATCGACCTACATTCCAAAGGCAGACATTCATTAGGGTTACTTACCAATGATGATTATGAAGACCAAATGGTTGGGAGAATGGTTGGTTGGATGCACTACACACAATAAGGTGGACTTATTTCCTACATGGGTACTCTCTTATAGATATAATTAATGTTTTAAATATTTCCAAAAATTTATGATGTGTATGGATAGGTGTGTTCTTCTAATCACTTATTAGAATAGGTCAATATGAATGATTATATATATTAGTGTTACCCCATTAATGTGTAAATATGTTTATATTATATGTTCAATATCGATTAAACCATATTTATTTATTAATGGATCTCAAATTCTATCATATTATTACATAATAATTATATTCTACATGTCACTATGATCAGGATCCACATAGATAGGCTCTCTATATTTTATCATTGTCCCAAAATATGGTCGATATTTGTTGTTTTCAGATCAATCCAATTTAAGTGGAATCAAATTTATTCTTGTTAGAGGAATTAGAACCCTAATAGTTGAATTTCACATAAATATAGGTATTAATATCTTATAATATCTATTTAAAAGGATTATAAAATTGGTTTTGAAGTCACATAGATATGAAAAATAGATGAGAGATTCCCATAAATTTTTGGTGTGGGATTTATGCATGGATAACCCTTTTAGTTGACCATGTTGGAAATATTGACTAATGGGTTTATATTTTCTGATTTCCAAAGGGTTAAATGTTTCCTCTAGTGAATGAAAATTCTAGGGGGTATATCTTATTTGATGAGAAGGTAATAAATATAGTGAGTATGACCTCGATGTTGGAATGATACTACTAGGAATATGCTCTAATAAGAATGGAATCCAATGGAAAATTATTATGGTCAAATAAATACGTGGGCTCATTATAATATATGATGAAAAGGGAGAGTTCAATTGATTTAGAGATTATTATAACATTATGAAGCATGAAATGTGGTATATATGATATTGTGTTTTAACTTCAAGGAGTTATCCTACATATCCCATAAAAATAAAAATCATAACATATAGAGTCAAAATGACATAGTTTAAGGACATATGGAAATATATTACCATTCATTTTAACAAAATGTGATAAAAGTTTTAGAATGATGTTTAACAACATGAAAGAATGATGTTTTCCATGCAGTTTATCGTCAAATTGTTCACATGTTTTCATGAAGTTTAACATCACGAGACAGGGATGTCTATGTCGTGAAAGGATAAACGATCATAGATCATGTAGAGATAAAACATTTCTAGGATACCATTTCCTACATATAATAAATGTATAAATTTTTCCGTAAATGTATTCCATGATAAATCCCAATACAATTATCTGTATAGAAACATTCCTACAAGAGGGTATGGGATGGGATTTTCTCAAGTGATGGGTTAAGGAGATAGACCCGTTAATGTGTGGTAACTAGGGTATGTTATTTCCATATTGGGGGGATTTCATTAAAGGCTCACCCAAGTGGAGAGACAACCAAGAAAATGGTCTCCCTAATGAAATATTTTCATACTAGTGGGTCTTCTTCGAGAAGTTTCAAAATAGTAGTGGGTCTTCCTAATGGAGGAAATCTTATACTAATATGATCCCCCTTTAGTGATGGTTCACTTCAGTGAATGTGGTCAGGTGGTTCCTTCGACCTAATGTTTGGGGACTAGGGAAAAGTTGAATTTTGCATGGTTTCTCTATTTTACAAGACTCTACCAACATAAATATTATATTAGTATTTCATTGTAGTTCAATGGGATACCTAATGGATTCTATGGAGACCTAGAAAATGTATATTTACAAGGTTATATATCTCTCCCAAATGTAGGAAAATCATGATTCATTGAATAGAAATAGATTCAATATATATAAAAAATGGTTTCCGGGGTGAAGAGATAATGGGTGAGAGACGTGGTTGAAATATTGGACATGGGAGAAAAGTACTAGAATACTATAGGGGGCCTTGGATGTCGCATCCAGGTGGACCAGTGCTATCCAAGGGTTGAGAATCATATGGATCTAGAAACAATTTTTTTACACATTAATTTGAATAAATGGCATTTGAAAAATTCATCCCACCATCAAAATAGTATCCATTTTGAACAATGAGAATCATATTCTAGGTAGGCATACTACTTTTGTGAAATTGTACTAAGGTATTTATAATGTCCCCACTGGACTACACTGACATGGCTAGGAATAATACATTATGTAAGACTGGTGATGTGACTAACATCCTTAAAAATTGGGGTGATTCCCTCAGCACATGGGTGCCTGATTATAATTTTACTAACATATCATGTTTTATATAAATTTAAGGAGATGAAAAAAGATACATTCCATTATTTGATGGGCCTTAGTGAGGGAACCCAAGTGAGGGTGTCATGAAATATTATCTAGGTGATGAATCCTAGGTGAAGCCACATGGGAAAGGATACAAAGGTGAGACCACCAAGGATAAATTATTAAATGTTTTCAATATATTTTGGGTGCCTTCACATCTATACCACAACTTCCATTGGGGATATCTTATATTTAACTCAACAAGCCATACTAATAGGATGTTTTAAATTTTTATATATTTACGTTGGCCAACACCTCCAATATTCTATTGGATAACTATGTAACATCTCTCATTGAATAAACACTTATTGATTTTGATCCCAATTCATATTGAATAATCAATCCATGTCACCCTATTTTGAAATATTCTATGAATTATACATTAATAACTATTCACTATCAAATAGACATCTCTTCATGGGTTAAACCTTCAAATTGATAACAAATTTCCTAAAAATAGACTTACTATATTTAAAAAATATGTACATTATTTTTCTCTATATAAAACATTTTTCTTTAGGGGATTATCTTTCACAAATAATAAAAAAAACCCATCATATTGCCAACATTAAACTCCAGCATACACGGAGAAAGGTTTTGACTGATGATCAATTATTATGTATCCCTATACAAGAGGTTAAAAATAGAATATGATCTTAAATGGGATCTCCAACTCGAAGATAAAATATTTGATGAATGGGAGTGAATTTATTGGTTATACCAATGTTTCAAGACCCATGAAGTTAACCTAGGGGTTATTTGATATAAAAGGCCTTCTAGACCACAAAAGTATCCATATGTAACCATCCTAATAACATCCTCGAGAGAGTCCGTTGGTGGTGATTTAAATACAACACTTTTCTAATTATTCTTGGTGATGATGGTTCTATTATATGGGAAATTACATAGAACAATATAATCCAAATCATACTGGATATTATTGATCAATTACATCCCCTCAGAACATTTTCATATATATCTGGGAAAATCAGACCCTCTTTAATGATTTGATATCACTCGTCAATTAATATTTAATGAATGAAATTCACCCATCCATAATGATTCATTTTATCATATAGATCAGATGGTTTTTCATTCCCGATTGATAAATTTTTAGTGTGGAAATTATGATGGTTTTTCCTACCCAACTCACTAATGGGTACTATTATACTTTACGATCCATACTTTATGATGTTCATTATAAAATAGTAGGTTTCCAAATTTGTTTATGATTCATCGCTGATCATAAAAATATAGGTTCAATATTTTTATTACTCATTTTATGGTCATTACCTATGTGAGATTCTTGAACCGAGGTAAGAGAAAACACTTTTATAATGACTACTCAATTGGAATATAGAAATTAATCATTCAGACTATGTTATTTATAGGGAGACTCTATAAAAAATATTTCATGTTAAATAGGGATGATTTTCTTTATAGTACCATCGAATGATTCAACTATCACATGATTGATTTGGATTTTATCTAAACTGTTTTGACATGTGGCACACCAGATTGGCTCATCAGTTTACTTGTAGGCCTACATTTTTAGGTACTCTATGTGTGGGAAGAATAATCATGGATACATAGGATATGGATAAACACATGGGAGACCATTTATATTTTTCATTCAATCTATACACGACTCCCATTAGTGTGTAGATGGATGTAAATAATGACTTAGTAGTCACCTGATCATATTAGATTGAAATTTTGGATGACTCTCGAAATGTAATGATTGATAGAATCTAAATTTATAAACCATGTATTCCATGTATAGTTGGAATACAATTATTATGTGTTCAGGGGGTGAATCAATATGATATGGAAAAATAGATCCAATGGGAGTGAACTGTGTGTCGGTGTGTGGAAATATTTATTATTGTATAAGAACCTTCAAACAAATAAAAGGGACTTGGAACATGATTGTTCATAAGATTGGATGTAGGGTATAAGACGATGAAAATCACTACGTATTTAAAAATAGAATTTTTGAAACCACACATATGTCTAGAGGTGAACCAATATATCGAACAATATTATATATAGGGGAGATGGATATTTTCATAGCATGGGTTAAAAGGTGACGAATCCCAAGATGAGTGATCCAACACAAATGTAGCCTATACATTGGAAGTTTTATTTTTAGAGATCTAGTTTTTTGGTGTATTTTAACACAAATTAAAGGAAACTCATCATATTCAAAGAAAGATAAACACCTAATGTCGAAGAAGAGTGGTATGATTGAATTCTATGATAAGGATGTGGTAAATTTAAATTTATATGGATTGATCTAGTTCATTGGTTTTTATAATCACTATATATAATATGGTGAAATGAATAATTCCACACATTTTAATCTTAAAGAAATAATCCTTCCCTAGTTCTGGATCATATAAAATAAATAAGATTCATTAATTCTATAAGGCATGGGTAGATTTCTAGCCGAAGGCTTATATAATGAATGAGTTCTCATGTTTGGGGTGAAGCATGAAATAGGGTATGGACCACATAAATTAGTTTAAAATCATATATTATGAACTTTCTATATAGATGTTATCATACAATAGTGAAGAATTTGTCATGAATTTTTATATCATGTGACTAGGATGATGCCCATGTAGATCAATATAATATGTTATAATATTATCATTAAATTTTATATCATATGACCATGATGATTTTCACATATTTTAACATTTTATGGTAACTAAATAGATAATATATTGTTTAAATTCACTCTATAAAAACTTTTAAATATCTAAATAATTATGAAACATATTTATTGATATACCAACCATTGTTAGGGGTGTGATTCATTCCATAAACATTATATATCATGAGTCAGATGTATTGGAAATGACATTATATATAATATAAGATCCTTACCAAATTTGATTTAAGATTTATTTCCATCTTTCATGGTCTTACAAGGGTTTTGATAAAAAATCCAATTATTATTGGATGAATGATTAGTGATATATAGTTTTATTAAATTATCATTAAATCCAATTATTTAGAAATTTTAGATTTTATACTGTATTCAACCACTTCTCACAAATTTTTTATAACTTATCAAGTCACATCATGTCATTGTCTATCATCTAAGAGATGATGATAGCTTATGGATTATTGTGGCAGAATTAAAATTTGATTGGTAGAACAACCTCTATTTTACACAAATGTGAATATGAAGTCACTTATGTGGTAGTGTGGGTATGTTATTATATCCCAGCAAGGAATGAATGAGTTTAAATGGAAAAAAATTCCAACCTCAAGAATCCTTTTTTGAGCTAATTTGATATATTATAATTGAAATGCTATATTTTCAAAATATGACTCAATGATAGATGACTGAATGGTGGGACACAATGATATAGTACTGATACAACCTATTATACCTGATATGACCATATTCAGTGTCATTTTCCATCATTATAATATGGGGGATTCCAAATCTGGTGACCATGAAAAACATCATGATCTTTATGGTATTATTCTACCCGATATCTTTAATGTGTAAAAAACAATTGCAGAAGATGTTAGTGGAAGTAAGGTTATAAATAATCTTCTTAGTTGTCGATGTGTGATATGGCTTGATTACATCCATTCCACTATATGGAAAATTACTTTATTTAGTTGGTAATATTTAAAATATTTTTGGTTAGATTGATTATATTTGTATATATATGACATGAATGAAATATCCAAGTGGATTCTATGTATTCCAATATATATTCTGGAAAAATATATACAATACTCATAATTTAGTGGTAGGTTCAAAATATTGACAAATGAGAACCTGATGATGTTGAGGGTCTCTACATATTCAATGAATATTAAGATTACCCCATAAAAACATTTTTATAGAGGACTTTCTATTCATTCACGTCATCAATTAGGAAATGTTTAATATTTGGGGTTATATAAATTTAATTTTGTCTTAGTATAAAGGTAGTTTAATTTTCTTAGGTAAATTGTTATTTGTATAATCCCTATTGTAATCGTATAAATGGATGGGGATGTTGGGTCATTAATATTTGTGGAATTTATAATCTAATTCATTTCTCCATATCGATTATGGTGTATGGGGAAACAACACTATGTTGTGTAATGTGAAAGGTCATCTCATCTTAGTCAAGGTCTACCAATGCTGTGGGTGAATTAGCTAGTTCATTAGCATGAAAATTATATGAGAGATTAAAATAGTTCATCATATTCTTAATAATGTAATTCATATACAAACACCCCCAAATATCTGAGGAAAAGTTAAACAACCGGTGTAACACAATGATATTTTGTTAAATAAATTTTTCATTTTAATATTTTTTTTCAAATAACAGTTAATATAATATATAATATTTTAAAACAGTATATTTTTATTTTGTTATATACAATATATATGTCCTTTGATAGCTTGCATAAAATACAAGGAAGAGTTTTTACAGAACTATAATAAACTATTATTAATATTATAAAAATATTATTATACCTACCACCATGAAAATTTAATAGAATTTAAAAATATTATTATCTAAAATTGTACAATATTATTGACAAATTTATATAAAATTGACCATTATTATTAAAATTAGTATAAGTAAATGGAATAAATTTTTAAAAACATATAATTTAAATTTCTAAGAAGATATTTTATTCAATATACAGAAATAGTTTTATCTAAAAAATAATTAATAATATTGATTAATTTTTAATCCAATCTTTATATATAATATAATCATTCTATATTTTTATAATTATATTATAGATCTAATAGGTATAATATATTAATGAATCTAATTATATGAATAAAAAATGCATTCTTTTTAAAGTAATTTTAGGGAATTTTAATAGAGACCATTAAAATATATAATTTTTTTAAATATTATATATAATTGATGTAAAAATAAACATCTTTTTTTGAAATTGAAACATAAAAACCCTATTTGAGGGAATTTTTTAATTTTCCAATGATGTTTAATATTTAGAGGAATAGTGAAAAATACTGCACTACAAATAAAAACTGGTTTTTTCTTTTAAATTATTTATAATGTTCCATTATATTTATACATAATTTTAAAGTATAATTTTGTCAATCATAAATAAATTAATCCCTAATAGTTCATTTAGGTCAATTTTTCCGTAAAAATATATATAAATACATAGTAAATATTTAAAAATTATTCCATAGAAACCTCCTTTTTTATTGTACACTATCACCGTTCCCAGAAAATAAAGATCCCATTATTATGAAAAAAAATTTACAGAAATATACAAATGGGAGATTTACATTGATCCCTCTCATGATGTCGAAGAATATCATTCGATAGTTGATCATCCTATTGAAATCCAATAATATTGAAACCCTGTTGGAAAGCCCATCTACTGAAGCATTAGCTTCACGATAAGTGTAAGTGACAATGTGGTCCATGGAGAAAATAAAAACAACGTATATAATCCATCTGTTGGTAAGCTTCCTTGTATATATATATATATATAAATACATACTAAATAGCAAAAATAACTGTGGTATAATGACACTCAAGACAAATACTCATCCATTCCTATTCCATCGCATGTTCCACTATCTTTAAAATAGTAAACATTTATGAATAAAGAGAAAAGGAATTTCTACTAGTACCATACACGCATCCAAGAATGGTTCCACTAGGATCCCTAAAAAGATCCCCAAAACCAGAATGAACCAAGATACCTCATGAAGCACCGTCCGAATAGATTATAATATTCCCAATAAATTGAGCCTAGAAAATGACATCAATCATGCTCCATGTTGCCCGAAAAATCTCTTTGACCACAAAATGATTCAACAATGTGAAATCATGTAAAAAGTTGGAGCAGAAGAACATCGCAAGAATATAACCATTTCACACAAAAGAAATAATACCGAAAAAGTCCATACTAACCTAGAATTATTGGATATTGTTGGTCAGTTTAGAGTACTCAAGAAGAGGTTGAATTGAGTATCTATTAATATTTTAGTTAGAAATTTATTATTAAAATGTTCCCCAATAAAAATAAATATAGCCCAGTTAATCAATGTAAAACAGTTTTGAACATTATATTGTTTAAATAACATTTTAGAAGATTTAATAATTCATTATATTCTTAATATCCATTATTAATATTACTTTCAAAGCTATTCTAATAATGAAATACAATTATAACTTCTTTCCAAGATTAACTATCAAAATAAATTTAGTGGTTTATTAGTAATACATTAAAACAGATAAAACTATATCAATCAACAAAGCAGATATAATACAAGTGGTTATATATCAAGCTAATACCTAATCCATGCCACATGGTGATCACCTTCAACCAGGATGTTTATATTAATAAACATGATCCACACCCTTGATCAGGGTAAACAACAAAGCACATGACTTTCCAGGTCACACGACCTCTTCCATAGTTCTTCATGGATACAAACTAGTAGGTCAAACAAGGACCTATTCCACACATATAAATGGGATTAAACAAGTGTATATAGATTTGAGAGGATATATATCTTTTATCCTCCATTTTAATTAATGATACAATGTGTGTTTTTATACAAACACACACCCAAAAATCTTGAAAGCTAAAAATAATACACACCAGAGAAAATATGTTGAGATAATATTAGTATTGCTCTATGTGTTAGGACATGCCTCTCTATACTTCTAGGATGAAGAAGATGAAGGCATCGAGTGATGTTTTGTGAAAGAGAGTATCACATATCATTTTGATATGATTCATGTTCTTCATGGATTTTCTATTGTAAAGATGTTCTTGACTCTGATCTATGTTATACTAGGTTTTTGGATTCGAGAATGATTCGTGTGTTCTTCAGATGAATTGAGTTGAATAATTCAGTACTTCTCTCTAGAATGTTTGCACTTCTTCATTATTGTGCATCTTTGTTTCTAGTCCACAATTTCCTTATTATACATGGAGTTCTAGTTTTGGAGCTGATATGATGCATGTATTCTGCAACTCATACCTCGTACTATCAGGTATCATGTCTAAAAAATATTACTTATGTTAGAGAATTTAAATGACTCAAATATGACCGTTACATATTAAATTTAAAATATCAAAATAGATTAATTAATGATGTCATAGTATGTATAGAAATAGTGTCACTTTGAAATGGAATCTCCATTAAATGATGTATCCTTAACCTCCATAGATCGGTGATATACATATGTGAGAATTATTGTATGGAGATCAGGAATTAGTAGCACAAAATCGGTATTATGATCATCATTTCTAGTCCTTTTACAAACACTGAACATTGCCTCAACAAGGAACCGGTGTCACATGCATCAATATATATGAAACTTGTTTCATTATCGTTTCATGGTGTCAGGGTCATGATGTATGGTCATGGAGTTTGGGTTATGTTGTGTGGTCACAGTTTCTGGGTCACGGTGTCTGGTCACAGTGTCTTGTCACGGTGTCTTTGTTATGTAGTCTGGTCATGGTGGCTAGGTCATTGTGTCTGGTCACGATATATGTGTCATGTTGTCTTCTCACATTATTTGGGTGACAGTGTATGGTCACTATGTCTTGGTCATTTTCCGGATAAATGTAATTCTTGGTAGACCCATAGTTTCTCAGACTATGCAAAATATCTTTATACAGACATAAACAATGATATTCATAGAATGGATTAGATTTATCAATTTACCAAGGAAATACCTTATAACAAAAATTAGAAATATTTTACAATAATCAAAAATTGTACTTATGATATTGGATAGGATTACTTAAACCATAAAGAAATCAACCAGTTGTACACATTATTTTTGATATATTAAACAATATGTTTTGGATATATATTATTTGTGATCATTAAATCCAGATTCAGATAGGATGAGGCCAAGAATTTCACCCTTTTTGATGTTCACATATCATGTGAGTGAGATATATGTTCTTAGTGAATGTGTCTCCTATATAGTGTGCATTTAGAGAGGATATATCTCCCCCATTTGGGATATCAAAAAGGGTACATGAGTAAATAACAGAATAGATAAGTAGAGTTCATAATGTAGTAGATTGATATAAATGTGTCAATATAAATAACAGGGCACAAAAATATAATAATATCTCTATCAAAATATAGTAGTCACTTTTCTTCAGCACTAGTTTCCCTCTTATTTCTCAGGGCAGCAACATCAGGGGACGTCAAATGGGAAGAGGTGGAAGTTGAAGAAGTAAGTGAATCAATTGAAGGAGAAGGTAAATGGAGTCCTTCAGAAATAGAAGGGGCCATGGAAGGTTTGGTGGATGTCTGAGGCAATTTTTAGTCAATGATAACAGGTCTGATCTGACTCAGAGTCTGAGAGACATACACAGAAGTATAGGCAAAGAAACGGATTGAGGAAGAAGTAAATACAAGTTGCATGGGTGATTCTGCCGGAGCTATAATAGCAGTGCTCTACACATGACGGTAAGGCCTCAATTGCTTGATGAAGTCATCCACAATCTTGCCACCATACTACATTAATTTATAAAATTCATCCTTGTTCTCCATTAACTTGTCTAACAATGGAGTGAAATCATTCTTCATTTGAACCTGAGTTTTGAAGGATTGAGTGACAAGAGGGATTTTCAAAATCACTACAATTTACATGAAATGGTTTGTCATATCATGATTATAAAAAATCATATTGAAGTAGTAATCCACATTCTTATTAAAATATTGTTGACAATAATTTTAAATCATGGAATTAATTCTCTCAAAATCAAGAACTCTATCAATGTTCTTGGTAACCAAGGATAGAGACTCTTTGTCAAATCCCTTAAGGACAGAATGAAATTTTTTATTTAATAACCATTATTAGAAGATCACTATCCATGGATGGTTATGATGATAGTTTATAGGTACTAGAAACTATATCATCTAGTGTAAGAAACATCATTGTATTCAAAAATTTATAAGGACTTCACTTATACTGATCAGTCTACATGTTATGGCCAATAACCAGATAACACATCTCGTGAACTATTTTCTTGTTTCTTTCAGCCACATTGACATTTAAATATTTTAGTTTAGGTTGAATTAGGGGGGATAATTTTGGTGTAATCTTACTACTAACATCCTCAACAGGATGAGGAATAGGTCATGGTCATTAATTCCACACTCGTCGTGTATCTTCAACCATACCTTTGAGAGAATTCCAATCAACACTGAGCTGTTTGATCTCAAATATGCCTTCTATAATTTCATGAACCTTTTTTGGCTGAATATGCCAAAAAAATAATCTCTAACAACAGGGAAGCATCTCGTTCACACATGTTGGTCATAGAAGTAGGTATAGTGTTCATGAAATTTTTATCCCTAGCCAATAGGGTAGATCTAGAGGCTTTAAAATTATCTTTACTCACCAAAGAGGAAGGTTCTTGAATAAAATATGAGAAATGATTAGGTTCAATTGTTGATATAACATCAAAAGAAAATATGGGTTTCAATTGAAACACAGTTGACAGATCTATAACTATAACTGAGGCTTCCTTGGAATCATTGTCATCAATATAGCTACGGAATTTATACCATGTATCCACAAAGTGTTGATTAAAATGATTAGGAATATCAATAGTTTACAGATTCTGGTGCGGATCCCCCAAAACATATACATATTCCTTAGGAATATGATATTTCTTTCCATGATCTATTTTCAATATTTAATCCCTAAGAGCCTCACCCATTTCATTTATATCCAACTAAAATGCTTATTCCATTTTCTCTTCACTAGATGAGATGGTTTTATTAACAACATGTTCCTATAAATGTTCTTCTGAAATAGCTTCGTTATAAAGGGGAAGGTCTTCTTCTAGATTGTCTTATTGAAAATCCATTTACTAACATTAGTAAAAATTACTTATTGGAGGAAGGTTTTTCTTCCCGATCAATATTTTCTTCAAGAAAAAGTATTTCCTTATCTATTATGTCATGGAGAATAGGTCCAATATCTTTCTCATCTAAAATAGTTTACCCTCTTGTGCAAAAACATCTACATCTTAATCCTCATCAGAATATTCAACAATTTAATCTGGCTCCAATCCAAGATCTGAAATGTCCTTAGGTCTTGAATAATGCTCAACCAGGTTGAACTTTTCATAAAACCCTTTCATTATTCACGACCCATGCTTTTATCCATGGATTCCAACTAATTTTCAATATCTTGAATGTAACTTTTGAACTAAAAATTTCATATTCCTTAATGAATTCTTAATCTAGTCAACAAACCATTTTTCATGAATATAATATGATATTATCCTTGAGTAGAATAAAGATGATGACTTGGAGATTGTCTTTATCAACTCACTAATATAGAGTATATCATACTTGAATAGGTTGTCCTTGTGTCCATTCTTTATAATATGTATCAAAAATACGTCAAGATACTTCAGTGTAGCAAATGCCCCTTTTCTTGGACAGATCATATTTTGGACAAATGCATTCAATAGTTTGGCTTCCCAATTTTCTTAATCTGCAATAGTAATTCTTTTTGATTCATTCCCAGTTACGAATCCCAAGGGTTCTTAAAAAACAATAATTTCTCATGGAATTGGGGGACCACAATGGTAGTCCTCAAAAATACACTCTTGAGGTATCCTTAAGGAATAAAAACCATACCCTCGATAAAAAGTTACATCATTTCCTATTGATCTAGCTTCTCAGAGAAAAACCACCTACTCTATGAAAAGAGAATTGAAAATAGAATGTTTGAAACCACACATATGTCTAGAGGTGAACCAATATATAGAACAATATTATATGTTGGGGAGATGGATATTTTCCTAGCATGTGTTAAAATGTGACGAATCCCAAGATGAGTACTCCAATACAAATATAGCACATACATTAGACGTTTTATTTTTAGAGATTTAGTTTTTTGGTGTATATTAACACAAAGATAAGGGAACTCATCATATTTTAAGAAAGATAAACACCTAATGTCAAAGAAGATTGGAATGATTGAATTATAAGATAAGGATGTGGTAAATTCAAATTTATATGGATTGATCTAGTTAATTGGTTTTTATAATCACTACATATCATATGGTGAAATAAATAATTCCACACATTGTAATCTTAGAGAAATAGTCCTTCCCTAGTTCTGAATCATATAAAATAAATATGATTCATTAATTATTTATGGCATGGGTATATTTCTAGCCAAAGACTATTATAATGAATGAGTTCTCATGATTGGGGAGAAGTATGACATTGGGTATGGACCACATAAATTATTTAAAATTCATATATGATGATATTTCTATAAACATTTTATCATAAAATAGTGAAGAATTTGTCATGAATTTTTATGTCATGTGACTAGGATTATGCCCATGTAGATCAATATAATATTTTATAATGTAATAATTAAATTTTATATCATATGACCATGTGATTTTCAAATATTATAACATTTTATGGTAACTTAATAGATAATATATTGTTTAAATTCACACTATCAAAACTTTTAAATTTCTAAATAATTATGAAACATATTTATTGATATTCCTACCATTGTTAGGGGTGTGATTCATTCCAAAAACATTATATATCATGAGTCAGATTTATTGGAAATGAAATTGTATATAACATATAATCCTTACCAAATTTGATTCAAGATTTATTTCCATCTTTCATGGTCTTACAAGGGTTCTGATAAAAAATACAATTATTATTGGATGAATGATTATTGATATACAATGTTATTAAATTATCATTAAATCCAATTATGATGAAATTTTAGATTGTATACTGTATTCAACCACTTCTCACCAATTTTTTTATAACATATCAAGTCACATTATGTCATTGTCTATCATCTAAGAGATGGTGATAGCTAATGGATTATTGTGGAAGAATTAAAATTTGCTGGGTAGAACAACCTATATTTTACACAAATGTGAATATGAAGTCCATTATGTGGTAGTGTGGGTATGTTATTGTATCCCAGCAAGGAATTCACGAGTTTAAATGGAAAACAATTCCTTCATCGAGAATCCTTTTTTTGAGATAAATTTGATATATTATAATTGAAATACAATAATTTTAAAATACGACTCTATGATAGATGACTGAATGGTTGGACACCATGATATAGTACTTATACAACCTTTTATACCTGATATAACCATATTCAGTGTCATTTTCCATCATTATAGTATGGGGGATTCGAAATCTGGTGACCATGAAAAACATCATGATCTTTATGCTATTATTCTTCCTGACATATTTAATGGGTAAAAACCAATTGCAAAAGAATTCAGTGGAAGTAAGGTTATAAGTAAGCTTCTTAGTTGTCGATGAGAGATATGTATTGATTACATCCATTCCACCATATAGAAAATTACTTTATTTAGTTGGTAATATTCAAAATATTTTCAGGTATATTGATTATATTTGTATATATTTGACATCAATGAAACATCCAAGTGGATTCTATGTATTCCAATATATATTTTGGAAAAGTATATACAATATTCATAATTTAGTGGTAGGTTCAAAATTTTGTCAAATGAGAACTAGATGACGTTTTGGGTCTCTACATATTCAATGAATATGATGATTACCCCATGAAAACATTTTTATAGAGTACATTCTACTCATTCATGTCATAGTATAGGAAATGTTTAATATTTGGGGTTATATAAATTTAATTTTGTCTTAGTATAATAGTAATATAAATTTTTAGGTAATTTATTATTTGTATAATACCTATTGTAATCGTATAAATGGATGGGGATGTTGTGTCATCAATATTTGTGGAAGTTATAATCTAATTCATTTTCTCCATATCGATGATGGTTAATGGGGAGACAACACTATGTTTTGTAAAGTGAAAGGTCATCTATCCTAGTAAATGTCTACCAATGTTGTGGGTGAATTAGCTAGTTCATTAGCATGAAAATTATATGAGAGATTGATATAGTGCATCGTATTCTTAGTAATGTAACTCATATACGAACACCCCCAAATATCTGAGGAAAAGTTAAACGACCGGTGTAACACCATGATATTTGGTTAAATAATTTTTTCATTTTAATATATTTCTTTCACACAACATTTAATATAATATATTATATATTAAAACACTATTTTTGGATTTTTTTATATACGATATATATGTCCATTGATACCTTGCATAAAATCCATAAAAGAGTATTTACAGAACTATAATAAATTATTATTAATATTATAAAAATATTATTATACCTACCACCATGAAAATTGAATGGAATTTAAAAATATAATTAAATATAATTTTACAATATTATTTACAAATTTATATAAAATTAACCATTATTATTACAATTAATATTAGTAAATGGAATTAATTTTTAAAAACATATAATTTACATTTCTAAGAAGATATTTTTTTCAATCTACAGAAATAGATTTATCTAAAGAGTAATTAATAATATTAAATAATTTTTAATCTAAACATTATATATAATGTATTATTTCTATATTTTAATAATTATCTTATAGATTTGATAGGTATAACAAATTAATGAATCCAATTTTATGAATAAAAAAATGTATTCTTCTAAAAGTAATTTTAGGGACCTTTAATAGAGAGACCATTAAAATATATATATTTTTTAAATTTTATCTATAATTGATGTAAAAATAAACATCTTTTATTGAAATTGAAACATTAAAAACAAATTTGTGTGAATTTTTTAATTTTCCAATGATGTTTAATATTTAGAGGAATAGTGAAAAATATTGCACTACAAATAAAAACTGATTTTTTCTATTAATTTGTTTATAATGTTTAATTATATTTATAATTAATTTTAAAGTATAATTATGTCAATATTAAATAAATTAATCCCATATAGTTCATTTAGATCAATTTTTCCTTAAAACAATATATAAATACATAGTAAATATTCAATCATTTTTCCACAGAAACCTCCTTTTTTATTGTACACTATCACCTTTCCCAGAAAAGAAAGATCCCATTATTATGATAAAAAATTACAAAAATCTACAAATGGGGGATTTACATTGATCCCTCTCTAGATGACGAAGAAGATCATTCAGTACATGATCATCCCATTGAAATCCAATACTATTGACACCCCTATTGGAAAGTCCATCTACTAAAGCATTTGCTTCATGATAAGTGTGAGTGAGAATGTGGTCCGTGGAGAAAATAAAAACTAAGTACATAATCCATATCTTGGTAAGCTTCCATGATATATATATATAAATACAGAATAAATTACAAAAAAAAACTGTGGTAGAATGACATTCAAGAAAAATAATCATCCATTCCCATTCCCTCGGATGTTCCACTATATTTACAATAGAAAAAATTTATGAATAAAGCGAAAAGGAATTTCCACTAGTACCATACACGCATCCAAGAACGGTTCCACTAGGATCCATAAAAAGAGCACCAATACCCGAATAAACCAAGATACCTCATGAAGTACCGTCTGAATAAATTATAATATTCCCAATAAATGGAGCCTAGCAAATGAAATCAATCATGCTCCATGTTGGTTGAAAATTCTCCTTGACCCCAAAATGATTCAACAAAGTGAAATCATGTATGAAGTTGGGGAAGAAGAACCTCCTAGGAATATAACCATTGTGCAGAATAGAAATAATATCGGAAAAGGAAATACTAACCTGGAATGATTGGATATTGTTGGTTAGTTTAGAGTACTCAAGAAGAGGTTGAATTGAGTATCTATTAAAAATTCCGTTCGGAATTTATTCTTAAAATGTTCCCTAATAAAAATAAATATAGCCCAGTTAATCAATGTAAAACAGTTTTGAACGTTATATTGTTTAAATAACTTCCTAAAAGATTGACTAAATCTTTATATTCTTAATATACACTATTAATATTACTTTCGAAGCTATTCTAATAATTAAATACAATTATAACTTCATTCCAAAATTAACTATCAAAAAACATTTAGTGGTTTCTTAGTCATACATTAAAACAGATAAAAATATATCAATCAACAATGAAGATATAATACAAGTGGTTCTATATCTAGACGATACCTAATCCACTCCACTTGGTTATCACCTTCCACCATGAAGTTTACATTAATAAACATGATCCACACCCTTGAACGGGGTAAACAACAATGCACATGACTATCCAGGTCACACGACCTCTTCCATAGTTCTTCATGGGTACAAACAAATATGTCACACATGGACCTATTCCACACATATCTATGGGATTAAACAAGTGTAAATAGATTTGAGAGGATGTATATCTTGTATCCTCTAGTTTAAGGAAAGAGTCAATGTGTGTTTTTATATATACACGCACAAAAAATCATGAATGCTAAAAACAATACACACCAGAGAAAAAATGTTGAGATAATATTAGTAGTGCTCTAAGTGTTATTCCATGCCTCTCTATACTTCTAGGATGAACAAGATGAAGGAATCTAGTGCTCTTTTGAGAAATAGAGTATCACCTATCATTTTGATATGATTCGTGTTCTTCGTTTATTTTATATTGTAAAGATGTTCTTGACTATGATCTATGGTATACTAGGTTTTCGGATTTGAGATTGATTCATGTGTTCTTCAGATGAATTGAGTTGAATTTTTCAATAATTTTCTCAAGAATGTTTGTGCTTCTTCATTATTGTGCATCTTTGTTTCTTGTCCATAATTTCCTTATTATACATGGAGTTCTAGTTTTGGAGATTATATGATGCATTTATTCTACACCTCATACCTCGTACTATCAGGTATCATGTCTAAAAAATATTACTTATGTTAGAGAATTTAAATGACTCAAATATGATCGTTAGTTATTAACTTGAAAATGAAAAAATAGTTTAATGAAATATGACATATTCTGTTTAGAGATATTGTCACTTTGAAATGGTATCTTCATTAAATGGTGTATCCTAACTTTCTATAGAGCAGTGATATACTTATGTTGGAATTATTGTATGGAGATCAGGAATCAGTAGCACGAAAGCGGTATTATGATCATATTTTCTAGTCCTTTTCCAAACATTAAACATTGTCTCAGCAAGGAACCGGTGTCACATGCATCAACATATATGAAACTTGTTTCATTGTCATTTCATGGTGTCTGGGTTATGATGTATGGTCATGGAGTCGGGGTCATGTTGTGTGGTCACAATGTCTGGGTCATGGTGTCTGATCACGGTGTCTTGGATATGGTGTCTGGTCATGGTGGCTGGGTCATTGTGTCTGGTCACTATGTCTGGGTCATGCCGTCTTGTCACATTATTTGGGTGATGGTGTATGGTCACTATGTCTTTGTCATTTTCCAGAAAAATGTAATTGTTGGTAGACCCATAGTTTCTCAGACATTGGAAAATATCTTTATAAAGACATAAACAACGATATTCATAGAATGTATTAGATTTATAAATTTATCAAGGAAATACCTTATAACCAAAATTAGAAATATTTTACAATAATCAAACATTGTACTTTCAATTTTGGATAAGATTAGTTAAACCATAAAGAAATCAACCATATGTACACATTATTTGAGATATATTAAACAATATTTTTGGGATATATAGTATTTGTGATCATAAAATCCAGATTAAGATAGGATGAGGCCAAGAATTTCATCCTTTTTGATGTTCTCATATCATGTGTGTGAGATATATGTTATTAGTGAATGTGTCTCCTCTATAGTGTGCATTTAGAGAGGATATATCTCCCCCATTTGGGATTATCAAAAAGGGTACAAGATTAAATAATAGAATAGATAAGTAGAGTTCACAATGAAGTAGATTTATAAAAATCTGTCAATAAAAATTATAGGCCACAAAAATAAAATAATATCTCTATCAAAATATAGTAGTCACTTTTCTTCAGCACTAGTTTCCTTCTTATTTCTTAGGGAAGCAACATCAAGGGACGTCAAAGGAGAAGAGGGGGAAGTTGAAGAAGTAAGTGAATCAATTGAAGGAGAAGGTAAAAAGTGTCCTCCAAAAATAGAATGATCCATGGAAGGTTTGGTGGAAGACTAAGGCAATTTTTAGTCAAGGATAATCGGTCTGATCTGAATCAGAGTCTGAGAGACAGACATAGAAGTATATGCAAAGAAAGTGATTGAGGAAGCAGTAAATACAAGTTGCATGGGTGATTCTGCAGGAGCTATAATAGCAGTGCTCTACACATGACGATAAGTCCTTAATTACTTGATGAAGTCAGGAACAATCATGTAACCATAATACATTACTTTATAAAAGTCATCCTTGTTCTCCATTAACTTGTCCAACAAGGCAGTGAAATCGTTCTTCATTTGAACAAGAGTTTTGAAAGATTGAGTGAAAAGAGGGATTTTCAAAATCACTACAATGTACATGAAATGGTTTGTCATATCATGATTAGAAAAAATCATATTGAAGTAGTAATCCACATTCTTAGTAACTTATTATTTAGAATAATTTGAAATCATGGAATTAATTCTCACCAAATCAAGAACGCTATCAATGTTCATGATAACCAAAGATAGAGACTCTTTGTCAAAGCCTCTAAGGACAGACTGACATTTTTTATTTAATAACCATTATAAGAAGATCACTATCCATGGATGGTTAACATGATAGTCTATAGGTACTAGAAACTATATCATCTTGTGTAAGAAACTTCATTTTATTCACACATTTATAGAGACATCACTTATACCGATCAGTCTACATGTTAAGGCCAATAACAAGATAACACATCTCATGAACTATTTTCTTGTTTATTTCAACCACATTTACATTTAAATATTTTAGTTTAGGTTGAATTAGGGGCGATAATTTTGGGGTAATCTTACTACTAACATGCTCAACAGGATGAGGAATAGGTTATGGTCTCAAATTACTTACTCGTTGTGTATCATCAACCATCCCTCTGAGATAATTCCCATCAACACTGAGTTGTTTGATCTCAACACTACCTTCTATAATTTCACGAACCTTTTTTGCTGAATATGCCAAATAATCTTCTCTAACAACATGGAAGAATCTCGTTCACACATGTTGGTCATAGATGTATTTAGAGTGTTCATGATTTTTATCCCCAGCCAATAGGGTAGATGTAGAGGCTTTAAAATTATCTTTACTCACCAAAGAGGAAGGTTCGTGAATAAAATATGAGAAATGATTAGGTTCAATTGTTTTCATAACATCAAAAGAAAATATGGGTTTCAATTGAAACACAGTTGACAGATCTATACCTATAACTGAGGCTTCCTTAGAATCATTTTCATCAATATATCTAGGGAATTTATACAATTTATCCACCAAGCATGGATTAAATAGATTAGGAATATCAACAGTTTACAGATTCAGGTACGGCTCCCCCAAAACATGTACATCATCTTTATGACTATGATATTTCTATCCATGATTTATTTTCAATATTTAATCCCTAAGAGCCTCACCAGTTTCATTTATATCCAACTAAAAATCTTACTCCATTTTCTCTTCAGTAGATGAGATGGTTTTATGAAAAACATGTTCCTCTAAAAGTTCTTCCTAAACAGCTTCGTTATAAATGGAAATGTCTTCTTCTAGATTATCTTATAGAACATACATTTACTAACATTAGTAAAAATTACTTATTGGAGGATGGTTTTTCTTCCCGATCAATATATTATTCAAGAACAAGTATTTCCTTCTCTATTATGTCATAGAGAATAGGTCCAATATCTTTCTCATCTAGAATAGTTTACCCTCTTTTACAACAACATCTTCATCTTAATCCTCATCAGAATATTCAACAATTTAATCTGTCTCCAATCTAAGATCGGAAATGTCCTTAGGTCTTGAATAATGCTCAACCAGGTTGATCTTTTCAAAAAACCCTATCATTATTCTCGACCCATGCTTTTATCCATGGATTCCAACTAATTTTCAATGTCTTGAATTTTCTTTTCAAATAAAAATATCATAGTCCTTAATGTATTCTTAATTTGGTCAACAATACTTTTTTCATGAATCTAACATGATACTATCCTTGAGTAAAATAAAGATGATGACATGGAGATTGTCTTTATCAACACACTAATATAGAGTATATCATACTTGAATAGGTTGAACATGTGTCCATTCTTTATAATATGTATCAAAAACACATCCTGATACTTGAGTGTAGCGAAGACCCCTTTTCTTGGACAGATAAAATTTTGGACAAATTCAATCAGTAGTTTGGTTTCCCAATTTTCCACATCAGCAATAGTTCTTCTCTTTGATTCATTCACAGTTATGCATCCCAAGGGTTCTTAAAAAACAATTATATCTCATGGAATTGGGGGACCACAATGGTAGTCCATGGAAATACCCTCCTGAGTTATCCTTAAGGCATAAAACCCATAACCTCGATGAAAAGTTACATCATTTCCTATTGATCTAGCTTCTCAGAGAAAATCCACCTACTCTATGAAAAGTGAATCGAACAAATGGAGGAATGTGATCATATTTCAGTGGGTAAACATTCCATTACCCTTTTTTTTGAACCAATATATCCATTCTTTTCCCCTTAGTACCTTTAATAATACAGACTTACTTGATAGCAACCACACATTCTAGATTTCCATTTCTGGCACCACTATTTTATTCACCAAGTTCGGTTTCATAGGACCTTTGGGCACTAACATCAGTGATATTTTCATATTCATCATTGATCTTCACATCATACGAGTTGATGATGATGGGTGTTTCATTCTGGCATTCAATGGATGTTCGAGAGAGAGATAATTTTTGACGAAGACCTTACGGTTCGAGATAAGAGAGATCTGGTAAAGAATGCAGTGAAACTTATTTCATTTTTATCCTTTAGGGATATAAATCATGACCAATTCAAAAGCACATGAAATAAAAGAATAAAATAAATTATTACCGTGATATAGGTTATAATATGTAAATAAAATTATAAAGAGTGTTTATGGTGATACCGTAACAGACTATTATGGTGAGAACGAAACATTCTTTCACGGTGAGACAATAACTATATTACCCTGTGAGACCGTAATGGTAATTCACCGTGAGACTGTAATTGGGTGACATCAAATCTGTGAGACCATATTATCTGAGGATGAAACATTTATGATAGTAAAAATATTTAACTATTAGTGTTAGATAGTAATCTTAAAACATAGACTTGTGAAACCATAAACAGTGAAACTGTATGCTGTGAGGCATTAAGATGTGAATCAGTACACCTACTACATATGATTTTTCATTCCCAATTAATGTATGATGTAATCAATTCTTTTAGAATTTAACGGATTGGTGAATATATATGTGAGATGATATTTAGTTCCATTGAATTTCAAAGTGATATCACCTTAATGAAAATGATCTCTCAAAAAGTGATATCTTACATCAATTTTTTTTCTCATAGATAGTGAAACGTTGATTTTTGAGAAGCTAATAAAACATGTATTGTCCCAATTTATAGGTACATGTCTGAATTGACATCCATAATCTATTAATGTGTTTTTCATCCAAAACAATTTTTCACAACAACTACTAGCAGCTATTTATTCTGCTTCTGCACTATATAATGCTATATATTTTTGTTTCTTACTACACCATGATACTAGTGACATGCCATAAAATTGACGTTTTTAGAGGTTCTTTTATAACTTACATCTACCAAATACAGCCTCAGAATAGATAGATATCTCAATTGAATATCCTCTGGTATGGAGCTATCATTGATTGGGTGTATTATTGAGGTATTGGAAACTTTTTTCAATAGCAGTTAAATGATATTCCATAGGGTTTCCTAGAAAATGAGAAGACATACATACACTAATCATAATGTTAGGTCAGCTAGCAATTAAGTAGAGTATGATTCCAATCATTCCATTGTATGTGTTTTGATCAATATATTTTCCATATTCATGAAAATCCAACTAACAAGTAGTACCCATTGGAGTGTCACTAGTTTTAGTACTACAGAATCCAGAACAATTTAAACAATCATTATTATATTTTCATTGAATTACAATAATACCATCATTATTTTGAATGACTTGAAATGAATGAAATAATTTTAGTTCGCCCATTAAACTCATTTTAAATTCATTTTGGATCTATATGACTCTAATATACAAAATATATAATGATATACTATCAACAAAAAAATATCCCATTCAATTCAAATAATCCCCACAACTTAAATATCAAACTAAATCAACCAGGAATAATCAATATACTCAATTTGACAAATAATTATTGATCTGTGAAATAGGACACATCACAAAAATCATTTCTAATACAATTGGAATGTAAGGAATCTATAAATTTGTGTAACTAATTGATAATTAATGAATATCATATTCTTCAGCTAACCATGGAATACTATTTTTGGGCCACTCGATTAAAATATCATATTCTATATTAAGAATAGAATCATCAATCATCATCCCCATAAAAATCACCTATTATCCATATAAAAAAAATTCACATCGAAATATTTAACAATTATCATACATCAATATACTGAAATATTTATATAATCTGTATTCAATATTCACAAATATATTCCCACTTGGATGATAAAATTATATAATCCACTCAAATTACCATAATAATAACTACTGATATTATATTAACAATAAACTCAATATTTTTGAATTATCATAGGTAAATAAAATAATGGAGAATATATATGGACAAAAAATAACAATAATTCTATTTCACGATCCTTAAGCACGTTTTTAATGATTTGACTTTTGAGATTTTACATTACCAAATCCCATTGGAATAATTTCACAATTAACATTTTTACATCAATCTAAATCATATCCCAAATAAAAAATATGAACAACCGTATAGTAAAAAAATTTATTCCTAGATTGGATCTAGCAAGAAAGCGAAGGAGATAAATTGAATAATCTTCGGAAACATGGATTTATGGATTTCATTTATTTCATCTTGTGTTTAATCTGTATAATTCTAAAATAGATCCCTTGTTAGATGGTTAGGAATCATTTAAATCACTAAAAATTAATTTTTTGATTCATCCTAATAATCCAAGTAGAGGAGCATGGATTATATTGGAATATAGGTTGATTTCTGAATATGGATGAAATAATGTTAATAAAAGTGCATGATTAGTATGTATGGGTAGGTTAAATTTTAATTTTACCCATTAATTCAAATATACAAAAAATATCACAAAATTCATGGTTTTGTTACATAATTTTTTTAAATTATATATCCAATCATACAATAGCTACCATATTTATATTTCCAAAACCATGTATTTTCAAAACCACGAACATAACCATGATTTATCTCAAATCATCATTAAAGTAATAAATAAACATGAATTTCTGCTAAATGTATATGGCATGAAAAAAATGTAAATTTTGATATAGGGGACTATAAAAAATACATTTTTGAAATCCAGTAACTCAATATTACTCAACGAAAATGTTATATAATCATTAAATACCCCTTAATATTAACAATATCTATGAATATAATTAACATGAATACATGTAAAATACCCAAAACATAATTACCACATACTAAAAGGCCACAACAATAAATTTTAATGACATAAATCCAATCACCAAAAAATTATTATCACCATAATACATTCCCATCTAATTATTTTGACACCAAAAATTCTCTACCATATCATTTCTATATAAAATTATGAAAATAATATATTAAAATTAAAAAATACATCTTGAAGCTATATAAAACATAATGTTCCAAAAAACATATGACAAATTTTAAACTATGAAACTCATTCCCAATTAAACATCATCAAACCACCATGACTATATAAATGATTTAATCAATGTATGACCCTTCCATGAATTATTTTCCCTCATATATCCTTGATCTTGATGAGTTGTTACATGACAGTCACATTATCATTAATATTTTTTCAAACAACAAAAAACACATGATATTCAATATGAAGGTACTTTTTAAGATACAATATATTGAAATCATCTTGAAATGATTATATATGTGGTGTATGTACCAACTATTATAATACATCCCTAAAATAAAACATGAAGTTCCTTCAAACCTTCACTTCATGGAATATAGATAAAAAGAAATCATTTTTAAATTAACAATTTATTAAATTCAAATCAAAAAATAAAACATTTCACATATTTTTAGAGTAGGTGAATAATATAGTATCAATATATACTTATTGTTTATAATATATAAAATTTTTCATCCTAAACCCCTTATAATAATTTTATAAATAGTTTAACATTTATTATCATCTTGGTAAATGGGAAACATAAGGTTTGAGCTGAAAGGATGAGTATGGGATAAATCATTATCATGGTGACATATTTTTAATCAATCATAAACTTGTGAGATTCATGATAATGGGAGAAATTCAATTTTTAATGTAATAGGATCATGAGACCAAATGGTTTAATAATAAGTCATGATAATATAATCATAGTTGATGGAACAAAATTTATGAAAGCATGGTCTTAAAAGCACAACATATACCATAGTGTACAGATTTGAAATCATAATATATTAATCAAAAACCAAGGTGACATTAAATAGTAATGATGCATGACAACATAATTTGAAACATACATGATCATAAAATATTATTATCATGTTTAATTGTTTCCAATGAAAAATTAAAACCACAATAGAGTAAGATAACAATGTATATCCTATAACATAATGGAGTGGGATGACCTCCCTTATCACATAATATAACAACTCAAGAGATATAAAATTTACATCATCTATTTAGGGGTTATATATTTATAGTCTCAGTCATAAAATAGAGATACATTCATATATATGTTTTCTACATGAATATAAATATAATAATACATCAATATAATTCATATAATGATTATCCCAAGAGAATAAAACATGTGTCAATGAAAATAATATTTTAATCTAGGAAAATACAAATCAATTAGATTAATTATTTTTATGATATTAATATAATATATAATAAAATTGTACATAGACGTATCAATAAATTTTACCAAATCCATAGATTCTTAAAGAAAAATAGGTGAATATATTCAATAAAAATAATGAATTGGAGACTATTCATGATGGAATTCCATTAGAAGAATTATTATCATAATGAAAGGTTTATTACAAGGAAATACAATGGAAGAAATGAATAATTTCTCACATATCAATTATGTTTCCGCCAAAAAAAAATAATATATAGCTACATGGATAATAATAAATGGATTATTTTAGCATGGTACCCACTTATGGAAAATATATCAATACATAGAATACCACCACTTTCTAGAAAGACACAACCTAACCCACATGAATTCAAAACAATTCCAATGACACAATTGTCACCTAGACATATAGTTGTTTCATTCCCATGTTAAGGTCCATTCTCAACCACCATGAATTCCCACATTGACCTAAATCCACAAATTATAAATTAATAAAATTCCATTGGGGCCAGTACTCAAACCCACTCATATGACATCATATGCTTTCACATACTAGTCTATTATATTTTCCATGATTAATATATAAATTTATATATATATATATGTGTGTGTGTGTGTGTGTGTTTTTTTCTATGACTGTGAGTGTATTTCTGTATTCAAATATATATATATTTATATTTTACATAAGTAAATTTTTATTGACATCAACCGATATGTGTTTGTATATATAAATACTGAAATACATTTATGCACACACACAGACAAGCACACACACACACAGATATATATATTAATCTTTAAAAATATATTTATATAGATAAATTTGATTATTGATAAACTGATATATATATATATTAATATGTGTGTATGAATATATGTGTGAATGTATTTATGTGTCAATAAAAATATTAATATAAATATTTGTAATTGAATACATAAAAAACCAATGTACTTATATTAAAATGAATAAATGTATTTATACAAACACAGATATGAGAACATGTAATTGTTAAGAATGAATACTTCAACACCTAATAGGGTGGCTCAATGTTGGGTTATGATGGTAATTGTACAGATGGACAATATATGCATCATGTAATTTCTCTCATTATTTGTGTCTTCCAATTAGAGTCATTTTTTGAAAAAGGCAATACCCAATGGTGCCCACAACCATGATACGAGTTTCCAAAATGGACCTACATTCCAAAGGCAGACATTAATTTGGGTTACTTACCAATGATGATTATGAACACACAATGGTTGGGAGAATGGGTGGTTGGATGAACTACACCCAATAAGGTGGACTTATTTCCTACATTGGTACTCTCTTATAGATATAATTAATGTTCTTCAATATTTCCCAAAATTTATGATGTGTATGTATAGCTATGTTCTTCTAATCACTTATTAGAATATGTCAATATTAATGATTATATATATTACTGGTACCCCATTAATGTGTAAATATGTATATATTATATGTTAACTATCGATTACAACATATTTATTTATTAATGGATCACAAATTCTATCATATTATAACATAAAAATTATAGTGTACATGTCACTATGATCAGGATCCACATAGATAGGCTCTCTATATTTTATCATTGTCCCAAAATGTGGTCGAAATATTTTGTTTTCAGATCAATCCTATTTAAGTGGATTCAAATGTATACTTTTTAGAGGAATTAGAAACCAAATAGTTCAATTTCACATTGATATTGGTATCAATATCTTATAAGGTATATTTAAAAGGACTATAAAATGGGTTTTGAAGTCACATAGATGTGAAAAATTGATGATAGATTCTCATAAATTTTTGGTGTGGGATTTATGCATGAATAACCCTTTTATATGACCATGATGTAAATATTTACTAATGGGTTTATATTTAGTGATTTCCAAAGGGTTATATGTTTCCTCTAGTGAATGAAAATTCTAGGGGGGTATATCTAATTATATGATAAGGTAATAAATATAGTGAATATTCCCTCTATGTGGGTATGGTACTACTGAGAATATGCTCTAATAAGAATGGAATCCAATGGAAAATTATTGTGGTCAAATATATGCATGGGATCATTATTATATATGATGAAATGGGAGTGTGAAATTGATTTATAGATTATCATAACATTATGATGCATGAAATGTGATATATAAGATATAGAGTTTTATCCTCAAGGAATTATCCAACATATTCCATCAAAATAGAAATCATATCATATAGAGTCAAAATGACATAGTTCAAGGACATATGGCAATATATTACCATTTATTTTAACATCATCTGATAAAAATTTTAGAATCATGTTTAACATCATGAAAGAAGGGTTTTTTCCATGAATTTTATCATCAAATTGATCACATGTTTTCATTAAGTTTAACATCACGAGACAGGTATTTCTATGTCGTGAAAGGATAAATGATCATAGATCATGTATAGCTATAAAGTTTCAAGGATACCATTTACTACATATAATAAATGAATAAATTGTTCCATGAATGTATTCTATGATAAATCCCATTATTGTGAAATACACATATATTGATAAGAAATAAAAAGGAATGAATGTCAATGATTTCAGGCATCATGCCTGAGTACTATTCCACATAGATGAACTAAATAATAGATATATGGATAGTTTTTTACTTAGGTAAAGTCTTGGGGAGACCATTTTTCAACTCAATAAATATTAGACATGGTTCAACCAATTATTGTAGCACATATTAGGGGAATTATTTCTATTGTTTTAATGATTAGAAACATAATTATAAGGGAACTCGGAATCAAAATATCATGATGGACCATATCATTTATGGAATGAATTGAGAATAAAACGTTTATCAAGGTAATGTATTATTGAAAATGGATAATATTAACATGAATTACCTAATTCCATTCTTTTGGTGTATTTGGAGGTGGCCTCATTGATTTAATAAAAAAATAGATGCCTTAGGAAAAGTGATCAATTGATTTATGGAATAGAGAATTTATTGTATCCCAGTACAATGATCTGTAAAGAAACATTCCAAAAAGAGGGCATGGGATGGGATTTTCTGAAGTGATGGATTAAGGAGATAGATCCGTCAATGTGTGGTAACTAGGGTATGTAATTTCCGTATTGGGGGGATTTCGTTAAAAGCTCACCCAAGTGGAGGGGCACCCAAGAAGATGGTTTCCCTAATGAAATATTTTCATTCTAGTGGGAATTCTTAGAGAAGTATCACAATAGTGGAGGGTCTTCCAAATGGAGGCAATCTTATACTAAAATGATTCCCCTTTAGGGATGGTTCACTCTAGTGAATGTGGTCAGGTGGTTCCTTTTACCTAGTGATTGGGGACTAGGGAAAAGTTGTATTTTGTAATGTTTCTCTATTTTACAAGACTATACCAACACAAATATTATGTTAATATTTCATTATAGTTCAATGGGATACCTAATGGATTCTATGCAGACCTAGAAAATGTATATTTAGAAAGTTATATATCTCTCCCAAATGTAGGAAACTCATGATTTATTGAATAGAAATAGATTCAATATATATAGAAAATGGTGTCTGGGGTGAAGAGATAATGGGTGAGGGATGTGGTGCACATATTGGACATGGGAGAATATTACTATAATACTAGAGGGGGCCTTTGATGTCGCATCCAGGTGGAACAGTGCTATCATAGGGTTTGGAAACATGGGTTAGATAGAGATACAATGAGCAATCCCTTTGTATATTACATAGGGATCTAGAAACTATTTTTCACACATTTATTTGAATAATGGATATTCAAAAAATTCATCCCACCATCGAAATAATATCCATGTTGAACAATGAGAATCATATTCTAGGTAGGCATACTACTTTTGTGCAATTGTACTAAGGTATTTATAAGGTCCCCATTGGACTACACTGACTTAGCTAGGAATGATAAATTGTGTAAGACTGGTGATGTGTCTAACATCATTATAAATTGGGGTGATTACCTCAGCACATGGGTGCATGATTATAATTTTCAAAATATATCATGGTTTAAATAAATTTAAGGATAGGAAAAAAGATACATTCCCCTATTTGATGGGCCGTAGTGAGGGAACCCAAGTGAGGGTGTCATGAAATATTATCTAGGCGATGAATCCTAGGTGAATCCACATGGGAAAGGAAACCTAGGTGAGACCACCAAGGATAAATTATTAAATGTTTACAATATATTTTTGGGTGCCTTCCAATCTAGACCACAATATCCATTTGGTATATCTTCTTTTTATCTCAACAAACCATTCTAATATGGTGTTTTAAAATTTTATATATTTACACTGGCCAACACCTCGAATATTCTATTGGATAACTATGTAACATCTCTCATTGAATAAACACGTATTTATTTTGATCCCAATTTATATTGAATAATCAATCCATGTCACCATATTTTGAAATATTCTACGAATTATACATTAATATCTACTCACTATCAAATATACTTCTTTTCATGGGTTTATCCTTCAAATTGATAACATAATTCCTAAAAATAGACTTACTGGATTTAAACAATATTTACATTATTTTTCTCTATAGAAATCATTTTTCTTTAAGAGATTATCTTTCACAATCCATAAAAAATTCCCATCACATTGCCATCTTTATACTCCAGCATACATGGAGAAAATTATTGTGTGATGATAAATTATTATATATCCCTATACAAGAGGCTAAAAACTATAATATGATCTTTAATGGGAACTCCAACTCAAAGATAAAATATTTGATGAATGGGAATGAATTTATTGGTTATACCAATGTTTCAAGACCGATGAAGATAACCTATGGGTTATTGGATATAAAAGGACTTCTAGACCATAAAAGTATCCATCTGTAACCATCCTAATAACATACTTGAGATAGTCGGTTGGTGGTGATTTAAATATAACACTTTTCTTATGATTCTTGGGGATGATGGTTATATTATATGGGAAATTAAATTGGAAAAGATAATCCAAATCATACTAGATATTATTGATTAATTACATCCCCTCACAACATTTTCATATATATCTGGGAAATTTAGACCCTCTTTAATGATTTGTTTTCACTCATCAATGAATAGTTAATGAATTAAATTCACCCATTCATAAAGATTCATTTTATTATACAGATTAGTTGGTTTTTCATTCCCAATTGATCAATTTTTAGTGTGGAAATTATGATTGATTTTCCTACCCAACTGACTAATGGGTGCTATTATACTTTACGATCCATCCTTTATGAGGTTCAGTATAAAACAGAAGGTTACAAAATTTTTTTATGTTTCATCTCCGATCATAAAAATAAAAGTTCAATATTTTTATTACTCATTTTATGGTCATTACCTGTGCGAGAAGCATGGAACATGGTGTGAGAAAACACATTTATAATGACTACTCAATTGGAATATAGGCATTAGTCATTCAGTCTATGTTATTTATAGGGAGACCCTATAAAAAATATTTCACGTTAAATAGGGGTTATGATCTTTATAGTCCCAATCGAATGATTCAACTATCACATGGTTGATTTGGATTTTATCTAAAATGTTTTGACATGTGGCACACCAGATTGGCTCCTCAGTTTTCTTGTAGGAAACAATTTTTAGATATTCTATGTGTGTGAAGAATAATCATGGATACATAGGATATGGATCAAAATATGGGAGACCATTTATATGTTTCATTCACTCCATACATGACTCCCACTACTGTGTAGATGGATGTAAATAATGACTTAGTAGTCACCTGATCATATTAGATTGCAATTTTGGATGACACTCTAAATGGAATGATTGATAGAACCTAAATTTATAAACCATGTATTCCATGTACAGTTGGTATTAAATTATTATGTGTTCAGTGGGTGAATGAATATGATATGACAAAATAGATTCAATGGGAGTGAACTGTGTGTGGGTGTGTGGAAATATTTATTATGGTATAAGAACCTTCAAACAAACAAAAGGGACTTAGAACATGATTGGTCATAAGATTGGATGTAGGTTATAAGACCATGAAAATCACTATGTATTTCAAAATCGAATGATTGAAACCACACATATGTCCAGAGGTGAACCAATATATAGAACAAGATTATATTTAGGGGAGATGGATATTTCCATAGCATGTGTTAAAAGGTGACGAATACCAAGATGAGTTCTCCAACACAAATATAGCCCATAAATTTGAAGTTTTATTTTTAGAGATCTAGTTTTTTGGTGTATATTAACACAAAGTATAGGGAACTCATCATATTCTAAGAAAGATAAACACCTAATGTAGATGAAGAGTGGTATGATTGAATTCTAAGATAAGGATGTGGTAAATTCAAATTTAAATGGATTGATCTAGTTCATTGGTTTTTATAATCACTACATATCATAAGGGGAAATGAATAATTCCACACATTGTAATCTTAGAGAAATAGTCCTTCCCTAGTTCTGAATCATATAAAATAAATAAGATTCATTGATTCTTTAAGGAATGGGTATATTTCCAGCCAAAGGCTTTTATAGTGAATGAGTTATCATGTTTGGGGAGAAGAATGACATAGGGTATGGACCACATAAATTAGTTTAAATTCATATATGATGAACTTTCTATAAACATTTTATCATACAATAGTGAATAATTTGTCATGAATTTTATGTCATGTGACTAGGATTATGCCCATGTAGATAAATATAACATGTTATAATGTAATCATTAAATTTTATATCATATGACCATGTGATTTTCACATATTTTAACATTTTATGGTAACTGAATAGATAATATATTGTTTAAATTCACACTATCAAAACTTTTAAATGTCTAAATAATTATGAAACATATTTATTGATATACCTACCATTGTTAGGGGTGTGATTCATTCCAAAAACATTATATATCATGAGTCAGATGTATTGGAAATGACATTGTATATAAAATATGATCCTTACCAAATTTGATTCAAGATTTATTTCCATCATTCATGGTCTTACAAGGGTCTTGATAAAAAATACAATAATTATTGGATGAAAGATTAGTGATATTCAGTTTTATTAAATTATCATTAAATCCAATTATGATGATAATTTAGAATATATACTGTATTCAACCACTTCTCACTAATTTTTTTATAACTTATCAAGTCACATTATGTCATTGTCTATCACTTAAGAGATGGTGATAGATTATGGATTATTGTAGCAGAATTAAAATTTGATGGGTAGAACAACCGCTATTTTCCAGAAAGGTGAATATGAAGTCACTTATGTGGTAGTGTGGGTATGATATTATATCCCGGCAAGGAATTCACGAGTTTAAATGGAAAACAATCCCTTCCTCGGGAATACTTATTTTGAGCTAATTTGATATATTATAATTAAAATACTATATTTTCAAAATAAGACTCTCTGATAGATGACTGAATGGTTGGACACTCCGATATAGTACTTATACAACCTATTATACATGATATGACCATATTCAGTGTCATTTTCCATCATTATAAAATGGGGGATTCCAAATCTGGTGGCCATGAAAAACATCATGATCTTTATGGTATTATTCTTCCCGACATCTTTAATGGGTAAAAACCAATTGCAAAAGAAGTCAGTGGATGTAAGGTTATAAATAACCTTATTAGTTGTAAATTTGTCATTTGGATTGATTACATCCATTACACCATATAGAAAATTACTTTCTTTAGTTGGTAATATTCAAAATATTTTCGGGTAGATTGATTATATTTGTATATATTTGACATCAATGAATCATACAAGTGGATTCTATGTATTCCAGTATATATTTTGGAAATGTATATACAATACTCATAATTTAGTGGTAGGTTCAAAATTTTGACAAATGAGAACTAAATGATGTTGAGGGTCTCTACATATTCAATGAATGTGATGATTACCCCATAAAAACATTTTTATAGAGTACATTCTATTCATTCACGTCATCATTTAGGAAATGTTTAATATTTGGGGTTATATGAATTGAACTTTGTATTAGTATAATGGTAGTATAATTTTATTAGGTAATTTGTTATTTTTATAATCTCTATTTTAATCATATAAATGGATGGGGATGTTGTGTCATCAATATTTGTGGAAGTTATAATCTAATTCATTTTCTCCATATCGATGACGGTTAATGGGGAGACGACACTATGTTTGGTAATGTGAAAGGTCATCTCATCCTAGTCAATGTCTACCAATGTTGTGGGTGAATTAGCTAGTTCATTAGCATGAAAATTATATGAGAGATTCATATAGTTAATCATATTTTTAATAATTTAATTCATATACGAACACCCCCATATATCTGAGGAAAAGTTAAATGACCGGTGTAATAACATGATATTTGGTTAAATAAATTTTTCCTTTTAATATATTTCTTTCAAAAAAAATTTAATATAACATATTATATATTAAAACAATATTTTTGGATTTTGTTATATAAAATATATATGTCCTTTGATAGATTGTATAAAATGCATGAATGATTTTTTACAAAACTATAATAAACTATTATTAATATTTTAAAAATATTAGTATACCTACCACCATGAAAATTGAATGGAATTTAAAAATATTATTAACTAAAATTTTACAATATTATTTACAAATTTTTATAAAATTAACCATTATTATTACAATTAGTATTAATAAATGGAATAAATTTTAAAAAACCTGTAAATTACATTTCTAAGAAGATATTTTATTCAATCTAAAGAAATAGATTTATCTAAAAAATAATTAATAATATTGATTAATTTTTATTCTAAACTTTATATATAATATATTCGTTCTATATTTTTATAATTATCTTATAGATATTGATAGGTATAAGATATTAATGAATCCAATTTTATGAATAAAAAATTGTATTCTTCTAAAAGTAATTTTAGAGAAATTTAATAGAGAGAACATTAAAATATATATATTTTTAAAAATTTGTCTATAATTTATGTAAAAATAAACATCTTTTATTGAAATTGAAACATAAAAAACATATTTGAGAGAATTTTTAAATTTTCCAATTATGTTTAATATATAGAGGAATAGTAAAAAATACTGCACTAAAAATAAAAACTGATTTTTTCTATTAATTTATTTATAATGTTCAATTATATTTATACTTAATTTTAAAGAATAATTATGTCAATGTTAAATAAATTAATACCATATAGTTCATTTAGATCAATTTTTTCTTAAAACTATATATAAATACATAGTAAATATTTAAACATTATTCCATAGAAACCTCCTTTTTTATTGTACACTATCACCTTTCCCAGAAAAGAATGATCCCATTATTATGAAAATTTTTTCGAAAATCTACAAATGGGATATTTACATTGATCCCTCTCTAGATGCCGAAGAAGATCATTCAGTACTTGATTATCCCATTGAAATCCAATACTATTGACACCCCTGTTGGAAAGTCTATCTACTAAATCATTAGCTTCACGATAAGTGTGAGTGACAATGTGGTTCGTGGAGAAAATAAAAACTAAGTACATAATCCATCTGTTGGTAAGCTCCTTGATATATATATATATATATAAATACAGAATAAATAGGAAAAACAACCGCGGTAGAATGACATTCAAGAAAAATACTCATCCATTCCCATTCAATCGCATGTTCCACTATCTTTACAATTGAAAACATTTATTAATAAAGAGAAAAGTAATTTCCACTAGAACCATACACGCATCGAAGAACGGTTCCACTAGGATCCCTAAAAAGAGCCCCAAAACCAGAATGAACCAAGATACATCATGAAGCACCGTCCGATTAGATTATAATATTCCCAATAAATAGAGCCTAGAAAATGACATCAATCATGCTCCATGTTGGTTGAAAATTCTCCTTGACCCCAATATGATACAACAAAGTGAACTCATGTATGAAGTTAGAGAAGAAGAACCTCCCAGGAATATAACCATTTCACACAATAGAAATAATACTGGAAAAGGCCATACTAACCTGGAATGATTGGATATTGTTGGTTAATTTAGCGTAATCAAGAAGAGGTTGAATTGAGTATCTATTAAAACATCCGTTCAAAATTTATTCTTAAAATGTTCCCCAATAAAAACAAATATAGCCCAGTTAATCAAAGTAAAGCAGTTTTGAATGTTAGATTATTTAAATAACATCCTAGAAGATTGACAAATTCTATATATTCTTAATATCCTTTATTAATATTACATTAAAAGCAATTCTAATAATGAAATACAATTACAACTTCTTTCTAAGATTAACTATCAAAAACAATTTAGTGGTTTCTTAGTCATACATTAAAATAGATAAAACTATATCAAACAACATAGAAGATATAATACAAGTGGTTATATATCTAGGTGATACCTAATCCACACCACTTGGTTATCACCTTCCACCATGAAGCTTATATTAATAAATATGATCCACACCCTTGATCGGGGTAAAAAACAATGCACATGACTATCCAGGTGAAAGACCTCTTCCATAGTTCTTCATGGGTACAATCTAATATGTCACACATGGACCTATTCCACACATATCTATGGGATTAAACTAGTGTAAATAGATTTGAGAGGATGTATATCTTGTATCATCCGGTTTAATGAAAGAGAAAATGTGTGTTTCTATACAGATACACAAAAAAAAATCTCAAAAGCTAAAAACAATACACACCAGAGAAAAAATGTTGAGATAATATTAGTAGTGCTCTAAGTGTTAGGCCATTCCTCTCTATACTTCTAGGATGAAGAAGATGAAAGAATCATGTTATATTTTGAAAAATAGAGTATCACCTACAATTTTGATATGATTCGTGTTCTTCGGGTATTTTATATTGTAATGATGTTCTTGAATCTGATATATGGTATACTAGGTTTTTGGATTCGATAATGATTCATGTGTTCTTCAAATGAATTGAGTCGAATGTTTCAGTACATTTCTCAAGAATGTTGGTGTTTCTTCATTATTGTTCATCTTTGTTTCTAGTCTACAATTTCCTTATTTTACATGGAGTTCTAGTTTTGGAGCTGATATGATGCATGAATTCTACACATCATAACTTATACTATCAGGTATCATGCCTAAAAAATATTACTTATGTTAGAGAATTTCAATGATACAAATATGACCGTTAGATATAAAATTGAAAATAACAAAATAGTTTATTGAACGATGTCATAGTCAATCTAGAAATAGTATCACTTTGAAATGGTATCTCCATGAAATTTTCTATACTTACTTTTAATAGAGCGGTGATATACTTATGTTGGAATTATTGTATGGAGATCAGGAATTGGTAGCACAAAAGTGGTATTATGATCATAGTTTCTAGTCCCTTTCCAAACATCAAAACATTGTCTCGGAAAGGAACTGATGTCACATGCATCAACATATATGAAACTAGTTTCATTGACTTTTCATGGTGTTTGGGTCATGATGTATGGTCGTGGAGTCTGGTTCACGTTGTGTGGTCACAGTGTCTGGGTCACGGTGTTTGGTTACAGTGTCTTGGTTATGGTGTTTGGTCATGGTGTCTGGGTCATTGTGTCTGGTCACGATGTCTGGGTCATGTAGTCTTGTAACATTGTTTGGGTGACGGTGTATGGTCACTATGTTTGGGTCATTTTCCAGAAAAATGTAATTGGTGGTAGACCCATAGTTTCTCAGTCTTAGCAAAATATCATTATACAGATATAAAAAACGATATTCATAGAATGTATTAGATTTGTCAATTTATCAAGGAAATACCTTATAAAAAAATAAGAAATATTTTACAATAATCAAACATTGTACTTATGATATTAGATAGGTTTATTTAAACCATAAAGAACCCAACCATATGTACACATGATTTGTGATATATTAAACAATATTTTTTTGGATATATAGACTTTGTGATCATTAAATCGATATTAAGATAGAATGAGGCCAAGAATTTCACCCTTTTTGATTTTCACATATCATGTGAGTGAGATATATTTTTTTAGTGAATGTGTCTCCTCTATAGTGTGCATTTTGAGAGGATATATCTCCCCCATTTGGGATTATCAAAAAGGGTACAAGAGTAAATAACAGAATAGATAAGTAGAGTTCACAATGAATTATATTGAGAAAAACTTGACAATACAAATAATAGGCCACAAAAATACAATAATATCTCAATCAAAATATAGTATTCACTTTTATTCAGTACTAGTTTCCTTCTCATTTCTCAGGGAAGTAACATCAGGTGACATCACAGGAGAAGAGGTGGAAGTTTAAGAAGTAAGTGAATCAATTGACAGAGAAGGTAAATGGAGTCCTTATGAAATAGATGGGGCCATGGAAGGTTTGGTGGAAGACTGAGGAAATTTTTAGTCAAGGATAATAGGTCTCATTTTCTCAGAGTCTGAGAGACAGACATAGAAGTATAGGAAAAGAAAGGGATTGAGGAAGAAGTAAATACAAGTTGCATGGGTGCTTCTGCAGGAGCTATTTTAGCATTGCTCTACACATGACGAAAAGGCCTCAATTTCATGATGAAGTTTGCAACAATCATGCCACCATACTACATTTCATTACTAAAGTCATCATTTTTCTCCATGAACTTGTCCATCAAGGGAGTGAAGTCATTATTCATTTGAACATGAGTTTTGAATGATTGAGTGACAAGAGGGATTTTCAAAATCACTACAATGTAAATGAAATGGGTTGTCATATCATGATTAGAAAAAAATCATATTGAAGTATTAATCCACATTCTTAGTAACTTCTTCTTGAGAATAATTTGAAATCATGGAATTAATTCTCACCAAATCAAGAACACTATCAAATTTCTTGATAACCAAAGAAAGAGACTCTTTGTCAATGCCTCTAAGGACAAACAGATATTTTTTAGTTAATAACCATTCTGAGAAGATCACTTTTCATGGATGGTTAAGATGAAAGTCCAGAGATACTAGAAAATATATCATCTGGTGTAATAAACTTCATTTTATTAGAAAAATTATAGATACATCATTTATATTGATCGGTCTACATGTTATGGCCAATAACAAGATAACACATCTTGTGAACTATTTTCTTGTTTCTTTTAGCCACATTGAAATTTAAATATTTTATTTTAGGTTGAATTAGGGGGGATAATTTCGTTGTAATCTTACCACTAACATCCTCAACAGGATGAGTAATAGGTTATGGTCTCGAATTCCACACTCGTTGTGTATCTTCAACCATCCCTCTAAAATAATTCACATCAACATTAATCTGTTTGATCTCAACTCTACCTTCTATAATTTCACGAACCTTTTTTGGCGGAATATGCCAAATAATCTTCTCTAACAACAGGGAAGAATCTCGTTCACACATGTTGGTCATAGAAGTAGGTGGAGTGTTCATGATTTTTTAACCCCATTCAATAGGGTAGATCCTGAGGCTTTAAAATTATCTTTACTCAACAAAGAGGAAGTTTCTTGAATAAAATATGAGAAATGATTAGGTTCAATTGTTGCTATAACCTCAAAAGACAATATGGGTTTCAATTGAAACATATTTGACAGATCTATACCTATAACTGAGGCTTCCTTGTAATCATTTTCATCAATATAGCTAGGGAATATATACCATATATCCACAAAGCATGGATTAAATAGATTAGGAATATCAACATTTTACAGATTCAGGTGCGGCTCCCCCAAAACATGTAAATCTTCCTCAGGACTTTGATATTTCTATCCATGATATATTTTTAATATGTAATCCCTAAGAGCCTCACCCATTTCATTTATATCCAACTAAAATGATTACTCCCTTTTCTCTTTAGTAGATGAGATTGTTTTTGTGAACAACAAGTTCCTCTAAATGTCCTTCCTAAATAGATTCATTATAAAGAGAAATGTCTTCTTCAAGATTATCTTCTAGAACAACCATTTACTACAATTAGTAAAAATTACTTCTTAGAGGAAGTATTTTCTTCCAAATCAATATTTTCGTCATGAACAATTATTTCCTTATCTATTATGTCATGGAGAATAGGTCCAATATTGATATCATCTAGAATAGTTTACCCTATTATGAAACAACATCTTCATCTTAATCCTCATATGAATATTCAACAATTTAATCTGGCTCCAATCAAATATTTGAAATGTCCTTAGGTCTTGAATAATGCTCAACCAGGTTGAACTTCTCAAAAAATCTATCATTATTCTCGACCCATGATTTTATACATGGATTCAAACTAATTTTCATTTTCTTGAATGTAACATTTGAATTAAAAATTTAATAGTCCTTAATGTATTCTTAATCTGGTCCAACAAACCCTTTTTCATGAATCTAATATGAGATTAACCTTGAGTAGAATAAAGAGGATGACTTGGAGATTGTCTTTATCAACTCACTAATATAGAGTATATCATACTTGAATATGTTGACCTTGTATACATTATTTATAATATGTATCAATAATACATCCTAATACTTGAGTGTATAAAATACCCCTTTTCTTGGAAAGATCAGATTCTAGACAAATGCAATCAATAGTTTGGTTTCCCAATTTTCCTCATCAGTAATAGTTCTTCTCTTTGATTCATTCCTAGTTAAGCATCCCAAGGGTTCTTAAAAAACAAATATATCTCTTGGAATTGGGGGACCATAATGGTAGTCCTCATAAATACCATCCTGAGGTGTCCTTAAGACATACAACCCATAACCATGATGAAAAGTTACATCTTTTCCTTTTGATCGAGCTTCTCATAAAAAAATCACCTACTCTATGAAACTATAATTGGAGAAATGGAAAAAATTGAGCAAATTTCAATGGGTAAATTGTCCATTACCCTATTTTGAACCAATATAGGCATTCATTCCCTCTTAGTACCATTAATAATAAAGACTTAATTGACAGCAACCACTAATTCCAGATTTCCAATTCAGGCACCATTTTTTTATTCACCATGTTCGGTTTTATAGGACCATTGGGCACTAACTTCGGTGATATTTTCATCTTCTTAATTGATCTTCACATCATATGAGTTTATGATGACAGTTGTTTCATTCTGGCATTCAATGAATGTTCGAGAGAGAGAGAATGTCTGAAGAAGAGCTTACGGTTTGAGAGAAGAGTGATCTGGTGAAGAATGCAGTGAATCTTATTTCATTTTTATCATTTATGGATATAAAGCATAACTAATTAAAAATCACAAGAATGTAAAAGAATAAAATAATTTATTACTGTTATATAGGTTATAATATGTAAATAAAATTATAAAGCGTCTTTTTTGTGATTCCGTAATAAACTATTATGGTGAGAATGAAACATTCGTTCATAGTGAGACAATAACTATATTTCACTATGAGACCGAAATGGTAATTCACCGTGAGACCTTAATTGGGTGACATCAAATCTGTAAGACTATATTATCTGAGGATGAATCATTTATGATAGTAAAAATATTGAACTATTAGTGTTAGATAGTAATCTTAAATCATAGACTTGTGAAACCGTAAATCGTGAAACTGTAAGCTGTGAAGCATTAAGATGTGAATCAGTACACTTAATACTTATGATTTTTCATTCCCAATTAATGTATGATGTAATCTATTCTTTTAGAATTTAATGGTTTGGTGAATATATATGTGAGATGATATTTATTTCCATTGAATTTCAAAGTGATATCACCTTTATGAAAATGATCTCTCAAAAAGTGATGCAGTACATCAATATATTTTCTCATAGAGAGTGAAACGTTATTTTTTGAGAATCTAATAGCACATCTATTGTCCCAATTTATAGGTACATGTCTGAATTGACATCCATATTCTAGTAATGTGTTTTTCATCCAAAACATTTTTTTCACAACAACTACTAGAAGCTATTTATTCTACTTCTGCAGTATATAATGATATAGAGTTTTGTTTCTTACTACACCATGATACTGGTGACTTGCCTTAAAATTGATGTTTTTTAGAGGTTCTTTCTATATCTAACATACATATACCAAATACAGCCTCAGAATAGCTAGCTAGATCAATTTAATATCCTCTGGTATAGAGCAGTCATTGATTGGGTGTATTATTGAGGTATTGGAAAAAAAATTCAACAGTAGTTAAATGATATTCTATAGGGTTTCCTTGAAAATGAGAAAACATACATACACTAATCATAATGTTAGGTCATCTAGTAGTTAATTAGAGTATGATTCCAATCATTCCTTTGTATGTGGTTTGAACAATAGATTTTCCATCTTCATGAAAATCTAACATACAAGTAGTACACATTGGAGTGTCCCTAGTTTTAGTACTATGAAATACAAAAAAAAATTAAAAGATCATTATTATATATTCATTGATTTACAATAATACCATAATTATTTTGAATGACTTGAAATCAATGAAATAATTTTAGTTCGCCCATTAAACTCATTTAAAATTAATTTTTCATCATTTTAGAAAATTTTATACATAATTTTTTTAGTATCCAATGATAATGTAATCTAAATATATTTTAACAGCTATAACATAAAGGTAAATATGATTTATAAAAATTTTTGGTTTGGATATTTCATGTCTTTAACATTTAGAAACAAGAAAATTACTTAATCTATCATTCAATTCTCATGGAGTTGTTTTAAACCAAATATAGATTTTAATTATTTAAAAATATGATTTAGAGAATTAGGATTTTTAAAACCATGGGGTTACACAACAATGACATCCTGATCTATATAAGAATTTAGGAATGCACTCTTAACAACCATTTGATATTATTTGAAATTCAGATGTTCGATATAATCAAGAAGAATTATAAGGGCTTCATGTCTAACTACTGGTGAAAAGGTTTCACCATAGACAATTCCTTCTTCTTAACTATATCCTTGTGCAACCAATCTATCCTTGTTTCCAAATATGTTACCCGCTTTATATAATTTATTTCTAAACACCCACTTAGTGAATATGGTAAATGAGTCCTTGGGTCTCTCAACCAGTTTCCAAAAATTATTCATTTCAAACTGAGTAAGCTCTTCTTGCATAGACATCACCCAACATTCATCATTGGTTGTATCGTTAATGTTTTTGGTTTCAAGTTGTTACAAGAAGACATGATTTTCATAAAATTTATTAGAGAATCTCTAGTTTTAGTTCCATTGTCTAAATCTACCACAATAATATCTAATGGATGGTTCATAAGAGTTCTAAAATAGCTTTAAGAAGTATTACTACTGATTTCTAGTTCTTCAATATGGTCAGGTTCATTATGACTTGAATCTAAAGATTTTATAGAATTATACATTTTCATAGATTTGTTTACAGGATGGTTAGTGGATTTGGAATTAATGTCTATATTTGATACATCATCCACCATGTCCTCTAGAGTGGTCTTAGGCTAATGTGGATTTGTTTCATCAAATTTGACATGGAATGATTATTACACATATTTAGTTCTTTTGTTAAACACTCTATATGATTTACTAAAAATTGAATATATAAGAAAGATTCCATTATCTCTCTAGGATTAAAATTTTGTCATGATTGCCCATAGAATTAATTATTTTTGCATTGGAACCAAATAGTTTGAAGTTGTTTAGTTTGGTTTTTTTTTGTTGTTCCATAAATCATATGGAGTTATATTATAAAAAGTTCTTATCAACACTATATTAATAATATATCATTCTGTATTTATAGATTCATCCAAAAAATAAATTGGTATGTCATGTTTACTAAGGATGGTTCTAGGAATTGCATTCATGGTTCAATATAGTTTTTCTACAAATCTATTCAGTTGAGGTCTTCTATGGGAAGAGTAATTATGACAATTTCCATTTTAAGAAAAAAATTATTCAAACTATTGAATTTAAACTCACTGCCATGATCACATCACAATGATTTAATTCTAAGTCCACTAGGATCTCTACACTTTTGGAATATTTGGGAAAATGAGGGTAGGTTTCAATTTTTGATCCAATATAATGTCCATGTATATCTAGAAAAGTCATTTAAAAGAACATAAACATTTTTCTTCCTATTTAAACTAGAAACTCTAGATGGTCTAAAAATAATCCACGTGAACCAATTCGAGTGGTTCAGAAAATGGCACTTTTTTCATTGGTTTAAAAGAAATTTTGGGTTTCATTCTATTTTGACAAGGATTGCACACTTTAACATTAAGTAACTCATGTTTGGGTAGGTATTTTACTATGATTTTTCAAGACAACATTAAAAAAGAGTGAATATTATAGTGTCATATTATCTTATTCTAAATCCAAGAATCTTTTTGAAATAAACATAAACATGAATAATTTTTAGATACCAAAGAATCTTAGTTAAAATTGTATACATTTTGATTTCATAATATAGATAATACTATTCCATATTAAGAAATGAAAACATTACATGAATCATTTTCAAATTTAACATGAAATCCCTCATCACATAGTTGTAAAATATTAAGCAGATTATATTTCATTCCATCAAAAAATAGTACATTAGAAATTAAAACTGTTTTAGAGTTACCGATTTGGACAAAGACAATGATCTTTCAATTTTCATTATCACCAAATGCGAATTTTCCACCATAAATTTTTATTAAATTCTGAAAGCATGATTTATCTCATATCATGTGTCTTGAACACCCACTGTCCAAAGACCATATGCTTTTACAAGACCACTTTGTGAAACATTCATACAAAATATTCAAATAAAAATAGATTTTGGTACCCATATTTGTTTGGTTCTAGTAATATTTTTGATTAGTACTCTAGGAACCCACATATACGTTATTGTTTTATTATGAAAATTATGCAGTGTTCTAGTAAAATAAACTCTATTTTTTCCACAAATGCATTAAATAAAATACAGTGGATCATAATTTGTACTATATGATTGTTTTCAAGTACCAGAAGTAATTTTTTATGTCCTAGACATAAAAACAAAATTAGTTATTCAAAAATTTATTTTACCCAGTTGGTATCCAATACCAATTGTATTTCTCGGATCCATCTCTTTACCTAGAATTTGTAACAATGTATCATTACCATTATTAAACCTTTCATGATCCAGTTTCAACTATTCATTAGATATATTTATTTCATTATTTCATTGAGTAATTGTTCAGTTTTCTATCTTTCTATAGTAATTTTATATTTAACAATTTAGGAACAAGTATATTTTTTCATCAATGATTTATAATTATCTTTTCGTACATTACATGAATCTTAAAGAATATTACAACACATAAAAATTTCTTATTAGACATATTTTTTAGATTCACTCTCATATATAGAATAATAGGAATTGTTTACTAGAGATTCAAGTAATACCTCAGATGTGTTTTTCATAAAACACATATTGGATTTGTTATCCTACTCCAAATATGAGGAATATGAGTCACTTGAACTATCCTTATAAGCACTCTATGTTTCAGTATTTTCATTTTTATAATTAATATATTTTTCCTCATATTTATATATTTTCTTGATCTTGGTACAGTCAGATTTTATATGTCCATTTCACTTACATTTATACTATACTATCTCCTAAGAACTTTCCTTTCATTTACAATCATTCCTTCCACTTCCTTTTTTATCATATCATTCCTTGAAAATACGATTTCTATAAAATTTCTTTTTCTTGAAAAATATCATAAACCATCTAGAAAATTGATCCATCTTCTATCCACTGTCTTATTATGATTTTTCAATACTAGATATTTCTACACACACATCCAATTTAACATTCTATTTATGTTTATAGGTGGTGTTCTTAAATGCAACAGATTTTCTTTTGGGTTCATACTCCTCTTCCTTGCTGGCCTTCAACTCCACTTCATACATCAATAGTTTCCCAACGAGTTATTTTATAGGTAACTTGTTGATTTATCATGAATTTATAATAGAGATAGAGGTTATCTTCTATCTATTAGGTAGGCATCTAAGAATCCTCACAATTTATTATTTGGTAGAAACATCTCTTCCAAGAGTAATCATTGTGCTAAAAATTTCATTGACCAGAGATAATTGTCATAAATAGGATCATCATGTTTTATTTTAATGATATCATATTTAATAGTATAACTATTATGTCTCATTTCTTTCACACTAAAATTTCCATTATGTTAAACATAAAAAGTATCCCAAAATTCATTGGAAATTTTACATGCCAGAATTACTATTAAATCCCTCATGGAAGGAATTTATAAATTTGTTTTACCACTAATATAAAATGTTTTTTGGAGTGGGAGTTCTCAAGAAGGGGTTAATTAACTATCAATAATTTTATTTTTAAAAAGTATTTTTATATGGTTCCCTAGTAAAAATAAATAAAATCCAAATAATCAAATTAATATGGTTATGAAAGTTTGTCTGTTTAAATAACTTCTTAGAAGATTGATTAATTTTTAGTAATTTTAATATCAGTTATTAATATTAATTTTGAAGCTATTCTAAAAATGTAAAGCAATTATAAATTGTTAACATGATTAGCTTTCAATGAAAATTTAGTGATTTCTGAATTATATATTAAAACATGGAAAACTAAATGAAACAATACAATGGATATAAAAAAATTGTTTCAGTCTCAAGTTGAGACATAGTCCACTCCACTTGGTGATCACTTAACACTAGGAAATTTATATTAAAAATATTGATCCACAACCATAATAGGGGTAAAAACTGTGAACATGACTATACAGGTCACACGACCTCTTCTACAGATCATCATGGGTATAAACTAACAGGTCACATAGGGACCTCTCCCACAGATATTCATGTGAGTAAACAAGTGTAAAAATATGTGAGAGGAAGGATATCTTGTATCCTATGGTTTAATATAGGGTACAATGTATGTTTTTTATAGACACACACACACTGATCGAAAGCTACAAACAATACACAATAGATAAAAAATTATGGGATAAGATTATATGTTCTTTGAGTGTTTGTCCATGCAGATCTTGACATCTAGGATGAAGTAGATGGAGGAATCATTACCTCTTGTGAGAAAGAGAGTATCACATGTTAGTCTGATATGGATCATGTTCTTCAGGGAGTTGTTATTGCAAAGCTATTGATGACTCTGACATATGGTATCCCAAGACTCTTGATTTAAGAATTATTTAGGTTTTCATCATATATATTGAGTTGTATGTGTCAGTTTTTTTTTCAAGAATGCTTGTACTTCTGTGTTATCATGCATCATTGATTCATGGAAAAACTTATCTTTTTATTCTTAGAGTGCATGTCTTGGAGCCGACATGATGCATGTATTTTTCACCTCATACCTTATAATTTGCGGTGAATTGTCAAAAAAGACATATTAATTATGTCAGTGCATTTAAGAGACTAAAATATGACAATTACAAATTAAATGGAAAACCACAGAATAGTTTAAAGAAATGTGTCACAATATTTCTATAAAAAAAGTCATAATGAAAATATGTCTCCATGAAACAATGTCTTTTTTTCCTTTGCGATGTGAGATAGTAATGATGGCATTTTTCCATAGAGATCTGGAAGTAGTAGTTGGGATGCAGTGTTTGGATAATGATGTCTGGTTCTTTTCCAATCTTCATGCAGTGTCTCAGTAAGGAACTGTTTTCACAGACCACTAGAAATATGATGTTTGTTTCTGTGTATGGTCATGGTATCTACGTCACAGTGTCAGGTCATGGTGTCTGGTTCACGGTGTATTGTCATAGTTTCTGGGTCATGCTGTCTGGTCATAGTGTATTGGTCACGGTTTCTGGTGACGGTGTCTAGGTCACAGTGTTTGGTCATGGTGTCTGGGACATAGTGTTTGGTCACATTGTATTGGTCATGGGGTCATTTCATTATGTCATGTCATGGTGTTTGGGACATTTTTCAGAAAAAACATAACTGGTGGAAAACTCATAGTTTCTCAGACAAAGTGAAATATATGTATCCATACATAAATAGTTATATTCATAGAATGGGTTTGACATAATCATTTATCATGGATATCCATTATCAAACAAATTAAAAATAGTTTACAATAATCAAATATATCACATAAGATCTTGTATAGGTTTATTTAAAGCATAATGTAACCATCCATCTGTACACATTATTGGAGACAGATTAAACCTGATTTATGGGATATATAGGATTTGGGATCATTAAAACATGATTAAGACTTGAGGAGAAGAACAACCATCATTACTCACCTTGTTCCTTGATTTACATATGCAGTGTTCGAGTTCCTCTACAACCACCAGGAAATGAAGAAGAATGTTAGGCGTCAGATTTATTTCATACCATCCCTTCATGAAAATTTTAACTGAGCTTACACAAGGCAGGACCACTTCAAATATAATTTCTAATGCTTTCTACATGGTTTAAGCAACCATGAAACTGAGGAAAAGGTTATCAATATATTCCATGTGATGATGACACAATCCCCTTGAATAGAATATCGAGACACCACCTTTTCCAAGTAGTCAGCACTTGGTAATATTTTATGAGCAAATTTCCAAACTAACGTTTATTGGGAGGGCATTAAAAATTTCCTCCATAGATTTACCATCCATTGAAAATTATTATTTACTTATATAAAATGATTATAAAAATCAATTGATGATATAATTCTATTATTGGCTAGTTTTTAGGCCATAATATCTTCCCTAGAAGGGATACATTTGTTATTTACGATAGAGATGATATAATGAGGGATATTTTCTATGTTTTACACATATTGCATAATATAAATATCGAGGTCCAAAATTGAACCTCCATCCATGATTTAATCATACAGAGGATCCCCAATATAATTTCAGCTCCATAATGATAAGAATGAATCCTTAGATATAAGACCTCTCTAATTAGTTAAAATTGTGGAGTTAATATTCTTAATGGTCAGCCACACTAAAGAATTGAAACAATACATATTTATTTTTTCATGAGATTATTATTCAATCTAGCCCAATGGAATTTGATAGCTTTAGAGTTAATGTTGATGAGATTCCACAAGAATCTTTCCTATAATGAATCATTAAAGAAACCATGATTCCTAATACAAAAACCCCTGTATCATATAGAATTTAGACATTGCTCCAAGAGACCATTTTATGTCTTATTTCCATAATGGATCCACTCTACATAAATTTTTTTATAGAAACACTAATTAAATTAATAAGGGAGATATTCCATTTGTAGACTATAAAATATGATAAAATATTTATAAATACTAGTGGATTTCACTAATCAAATCCATCCAGCCAGGGATAAATATTTTCCCTTCCAATAATAGAGTTTCCTTCTAATCCGATTAACAATACTTGAGATGTATATTGCCTTTGTTCTCCCCCTAAAAATAGGAACACTTAATTTGATAAAGGGAAGATATAACTCTCTAATTCCAATCTCATTGATGATATCATTCTTATTTATAGATTAAAAATTATTTGTAACGAAAGAAAATGATTTGTTCCATCAAATCTACTGACTAGAAACCATCTCATAATGTAAGAGAGTTCATTTGATTTTAATGATGGTTCCCCTAACCTAATATGTAAAAATGAAAATATCATTTACACATAAGAGATGGATGGGGGAATGAAGAGCCAGACCAGAAAAAATTGACTTCGTTTTCCCATTCTATTCGATGATAGGGAGAAATTTTCTGAGATATTCATCAACAATAGATAAGATCGCAAGAAATAAGTAATCCCCTTTCCTGACCCCTCATAGTTATTTATCCAAAACAATAATGAGTATTGAGATATGAGGTGAGCCTAATATATTCCTGAACCAATCAATAAAAATATGATAAAATCCCATCATAGTGAGAATATTACAAATAAAATCCCCGGCCATTCTGTCGAAATCATTTCTCAGATCATGATTGAGAGAAATAATACAACCCCTAGTCAGAGTTTTAGAATAGTCATAATTCTAAATGTCTGGTAATGTAAAAATATTTTTCATGGCCTAAATAATTAGTGATTTCAAATAAAATAAATTACCATGATTTTGCGGCAAATTTGTTAATAACAGAATAAACCATAATCTTAAGCACAAAAAGACCTTTAATATAATTAAAATGGAATTTGAAGGATATATTTATACATTATCCATAGTATACTAATTATTGGTTCATTAGAGGATCAACATTTCCTAGTAAAAACTATGTTTTAATACATTTTTTAAATATTTACATGCATATCACTCCTCCTCCAATAAAAAATGGAACTCAACCCTTCCGAATACCTGCACCTATAAATCCACAATGGCTCAACCAATACCATCCCAAATAGAACCTCATAATCTGTCCCATAAGAATTGAATCCTCACCTATGGTGTAAATCTATAAAATTAATACCATTGGTCCAAACCACAAGATGTTACCAGAATATGAGTTAACCCCCCTTCCCTCAAGCTCATTTGTTTTATTATAATTTTGTACCATCTCAAACCTTATTATTAAATGAAAATATAAAAAATAGAATCATAAATATATTTAAATTTTTTTATTATAAGTTTTATAACATTACCCAGACAGACATTCATCTAATTGGCTAATAACATATAATTATTTTGTTTGGTGAACTACCACATTACAAAATGAGGTTTTTTGTTGTTTTTTTAACACCTCACATGGATTATAATTATTATGGGAAAGGATTTTCCATATTATATATAATATATTTATGATTTATTAATTATTTTTTATTCCTTTTTTAACACATATCAACATTATTAGATTTTTTGTGTGGAAGATAATTGTTTTTTAGGGAAATGTGGACTACCACCTCTTAAAAGCTATGTGATTCATTTACACATTATATGGAATGTATTATGGATGAATTAAGTGAATGTGTATGATTTATATAATGATATAATTATAATTAAATTATAATATATATACACATAATTTTATTTGATTTCTTTCATTCAATATGAATATTAAATAGAAACAATGTTCCTGCATATATACGACCAACTATCTCCATGAACCGTGTATTCCATTTCATAATTTTATATTTTCTGTAACATTATAAATACATATATAATATATATAGAATATATTAATACCATTTTTTAATTTATTTAATTAATTAAATATTTATCTAATTATCATTACAAAGTATAACATGTCAAAACAAGTACAAATAATTAAAAAGATATTACTCGAAACGTAACATTAACATGGAGTTGTTAATAAATAAGAAATATTAAGTAATAAAATAATTATATATAGAATATGATAAAATATTATGTTCATTTATTGATGAAAAATAAAATTATTTTTCTTATACTTGGTGTGTGAATGTATTCAATGTAATTAAAAAAATAAGGCGAATGAATTTTAACATAGATTTTTATTTCAATGTCATACATTCAATATTTACTACTCTCTTAATTTTTTTAGTGTATATACCACCCTATAATATTTAATATATTTAGTTTCATTTATATATTTATATTAAAATCTTTAAATTATGTAATTCTATCATGGGTAAAATAAATTTAATGTAAAATGTTTAGTTAATGACTTAATTATCAAAAAAATTTAATGTGATATTTTTTACTCATCCCTCACTCATAAATTTTGTGTGATTTATATGTTACTGAAGGGAAATTTTTTTTTACTATACTCAAATTTATGGGAATTTAAATATATTTTTTATTTTTTTTCTTTCATGTTTTTTATGATTCAAAAGTTATCAAATTGATAAAGTAATTTTGTGTCAATTTTACATTCTTCAGATACATGTTTTGTTATAAATCTATATTATTCTATAAGTATCATATATGTTAATTTAACATTTTTTTAATGAATATATTTATTTTAATGATATTTTTTGTTTCGTTTAATTTTATTTTCTTACAAGTGGAGTATCATTAAATTTTACCATGTGCTAAGTGTTTATTGAAAAAGTCCCATAATTTATCAGCATTATTTTTTATTATACTTTCATTAATCAAATATAATATTATATATCTAAAAAACACAAATATTTTAGTATACCTAATTAATTTATTATGTATTAATGTATTATTACCATTTTACACTCTTTGTTACATAATCCAAATAAAAATATACTTTTAATAAAATATGATATCATTCCACTTTTTGGTCTGAAATCCATGTTCTTTCCAAAACAGGTTTTCTAAAAACGTTTTTAAAAATTTTGTTATTTATAAAATGTATTTTAACTATTTTTTAATATATATTAATATTTTTTATAACTATTTTAAATGATAAATTATTTTTATAAAATGAATTTGATTCAAGTTCTCTATTTTTTCAAGGAAAAACATTTCAAAAAATATTTTCCATCTTATTTTATTTTTTTCCAAAGAAATTTTTTTTCAAAAATGATTTCATGATTATTTTATATGTTTGAAAGAAAATGTATTTTCAAGATTATTTTATACAATTTAAAGTTAAAAGGTCTCCAAATGACTTTCATGAATCATTTATATGTTCTCAAGGAAAATGGGATTCGAAATTATTTTTAATCATAAATTAAATGTTTTCTAGGAAAATTGTTTTAAAATATTTTTTTGTTGTAAACAAAAATTTCGAAATATGAAAATATATTTTTCGCAACAAATTTTTTAAATGATATATCATGATATGTTATTTGAGTTTTTTTAAGGAATGTATTTTGAAAATTTTATAAATTTATAAATAGATGTATTAATGGGTATTTTAGTATCTATATCTATCTTAGGTAAAATATATGATTTTAGTTATAATTTAATTGGGATATTATCCAAGGAAAACATTACCATTATTTAAATTAATTTTTTAGGTTTATATATATCTTTATGTTTATTAATCTAAATTTTCTTTAATAGTTATACCTTGATAGATGATTTTCAACCCCACTTATTTTTCAGAGGTTCTTCTAGGATGTAGTTATTATCAAACCCATAAATATTATATAGGTTATGATATTATTAAATGATCATGAAACTAATTTCATGGAATGTGTTTTGATATGATGATTATGAAACCCGCATCTTTTTATTATACAAGATAAAAAATTTTTTTAGGAAAACCATATGTTTGATATCATTATGAGATTGGTGTAACCTAAATGTCCTTAAAAATGAATTTGGAAATTATTTATATATCATGATATAATGATGGGAATCTTGGAGATATCCTTTATTCTCTATGAAAGATAGGGAAACTAGATCCACTAGAGGAAGATGGAGAAACATGATTCATTAAAAGGAATGGATTATAACTGGGGATGATGGTGTGTCCTGCCAAATAGGTGTATTGAGCATGATGATAGAATATGGAGAAACCTTATCATCTATAGTATGATGTGGAAACCACGACCAAAATTGGAAAATGGGGAAACCTGATATCTTACGAGGAAGTAACAACCACTGGGGATGTGGTTGTGTCCCATCTAGTAGGATTAGTCCCCATTAAGTTTCCTAATAAGTTCTTACAATGCATCTTGCTTTATAGGTAATTAAATTAAATATTTATTTGTATGGAAAAAATTCATATCTTATTCATATGTCATGAATTTAAGTATTTTTCTCTTTTTTTCGGTATGTTGTTGTCTCATGAATAGCCAATATTTATTCTAAAATTATTCTTTATGATCATTTATATCCATGTTATGATCCTCTAAGATGAAGATGACATAATAATACCCCTATACACATGTTTATTAATACTTTTCTCCCTTGTATACCATTACTGAGCATCTGAGTTCACCACTTTTTATTAGTCTATTACCCTGTTTATAATTATTTTCATTATATTGTATGTGTATATGAAATTTTTTAGTCATGGAGATCATAGTGTGAGATAAGGTATCTCCCTTACATAATAGTTTTTATCTTTATATGTTTATAATTGAAATAACATAATACAGACATTTCTTACCTCTACATATAATTTTTTATGTATTCTGTACAAATTATTTTATGTATATGCATGTTATGACTAGGTTATTATATTTCTTACCAGATAAAAGGATAGTCCCACCATTATAAAATATTATGAGAAAAAATTCATTGGTAGAAAAAAAGACACTTCAATGGTTATTTCTAGGGTTGTATCAAAATATATGTAACCAGATAAAGAAAATTATAAGAGAATGTCCTTTAATTTCATTGAAGGATACAATAAGTGGTGTCATAAAATTAGATTCATGTCTGGAAATACAAGTGGACTTTGTTTGGGAATAGATGTACCTAGGACTTCTAACTATGACATGGTCTACAGGGCTTAACATGAGGGATACCTAGTATATGACAATAATAAATACATTCAACATAGTTTGAAACTCCAAGGGTGTAACACCCCAAGCTTCTACGGTACGTTTCCCTTCGAATAATGCGATAGCGTGTGTTGTACGCAACCTCCAGTTCTAACACACACCACAACTAATTAAACTAGCCGTTGTGAATAGTAATACCTACTTTTTGAAATCATATATATTTTATATTTCAAAATGGACTTCAATTTTGGATTCGGAATATCGAAATTAGCCTAGGGTGAAATTTTGGTACTTTTCGGATAACTTTTATATTTTGATGAATAGTGAAAATTACTAAATTTTAATTAAAAACAACTTTTTTAATCAAAATAATTAATATTGATAAATTATGAATTTGAGTGGTCTTAAAGTATATTTAGAATATATTTTTACCATTCAATTTAATGTTTGTCATTGGACATAATTTTACAATTAAACCGAACATAAACAAGTGTCAATCTTTTGATAGTTATTATCTCTTAAAAACACGCTTTTTGTTTTGACAGCGGGAATTAATTTTAAATTAATTTCTGCCACATCTGTGTTTTGAATTTGGAAAAATGGATTACATATTTGGAATCAGGATGTCCAATTTATGTAAATAGGTAACTTTCATTTTTACACATTTTGAATAAATACTGCGGTAAATATTTTATTTACCATGGTTAAGGGTAAATCCGGTAAATAAGGGTTAAAAAAATAATATTATAATAATACTAAATTACCCTAAAACGTGTCCTAACCCTATTGGTTGATACATGGTCGACCATGGGCATCTTTGGGTCTATTTTGGGACCCCATGGATCCACTTGTAAGTGATAATGACACTTTATTTTAATTAAGTTAAAATGAATACAAAAATGGCATAAGCTTACATCTTTTAAAAGAACAATTGTTACATAGGGTGATATATGTTGGATTTTAGATTATAAATATTCATTAGAAAGCTAAAGCGATTTCCTACATAATGATATTTTATTTATAATTTTTATACATTAAATAAGTTATTTTATTTATGACACAATGATGATGCAGTAATTACTATAATAGTAAAAAATTAAAATAATTGATATTATAAATACCCAAATAAATATAATATGAAACTTTGAATGAATTAAACTAATATTCTAGGATAATATGATATATTAGTATTGATTTAATTGACTTTTTTCGAAGTAATCAATCTGTTATGAGTTTCACAAAAATCAACTATTGAATAGTGTCAAAATTGACATAAAAGAGTTATTAAAACAAATATTATATTATTAATTGATATTAAATTCCTAAAAATCTAAGGTTCGGCCAAGAGACTTATATCATGATAGGTTCATCATTAATGTACCACTTGGGGGTCGCTTGGATGTATATAGTAAGTTTATTAACCATATTATATAAAAATACAAAGAGACATTGTAAAAGTGAAACTAATTAACTTAGAGTTAATACTTAATGATAAGGTTAATATAAGTACCCAAACCTGTCTAAATTCTATTGGTTGAGTTGTTTGCGACCTATACCCACCTTAACCTTGGAATAGTCAATTTTGGAGCCATTAGAAACCGAATATGAATTTATTATAAATTAATATTTCTAGCTTTTCCAAAGGTTCCCCTCACCCCTCTTATAAAAAGGCACTCCTCCTTCTCATTTCTTCACACCTCTAAAGCCTTTTGGTTCGTCAAAACTCTGCCCAAATACTCTCACAACATCCCGCAATACAACCTAGAGGCCTTAGTTTGATCATAAAGCCAACCTAAGGAGCCCTTTTGATCAAATCAAAAGGAAGAACCCGAAGAAGAGGTAATGATTTCACCACCCTTTTCTAAGTTCATTTCTTCTTCCACTTCTTCTTCCTTTGTTCTTACCATTATAAAATAATAACTCCAGTATCTCACATATACTGTGATGTTATTATAAATATGGTACAACCATATTCATTATCCTATCCACCCTTTGAATAACATGTCACCATACGTGCGTACGTACGGCTTACCGTCTCCACGTCGTGGTGTAATTGTTATTCAATATAATATTATTTGGATGGGTATAATAATGATGTGTAACTCATGTAAATAATACATCTAACATGTTAATGATTCTTTATATATGATATACCATCCATTTATATATTATTTTAATATCAAAAGAATGATATTGTCGCTCGTGCATACGTACGGACTACCGTCTCCACGAACGCGATGAGATTCATTCTCCATCGTATCCATTCAAGTATAATTTGAGGATTTAAAAAATGATGTTTAAGGGCTTGATATCATTCTGGATATGAATAATATACAACCTATCCTTTACATACATGTCTTACGTAACAAAACATACAAAAGAAAACAAGTAAGTTAACACCCGAAACAACGATAATACTAAGATATTATTATCAAATCAATATTAAAAGATCATATATGATATCATATTAATGTATATGATTCTTGTATAATTTAATAACAATTATTTCTCCATTATACAGGAGGTTAACCTACCACAACCAAGGAAAAGTACAAGGTAAGGGTTATTTCACAATCTCTTCATTATCCGAGGTTGTATTATACGTAATAATCTACTGGGATCTCTTTATCATCCACATCCATGTTTCTTTGAAATGTATTTCAAAACATTTTTACTATTTACAAGAATATGGGTTAAAGTCATTTATACCCTTTTTTGACTTTTTATAAGAGGTTTATAAAGGAATCTTTCCGTCGTTTTCAAAACAAGGTCCTTTTTAGCCTTTTCGACTGAATTGAGGTAAGAATGTTTTTTTTAACTTATACGGCGGGTGCGGTTATTTTCCGCCGTTATAAAATCGTCGAAGCTTTCCATACAAGCTTATAAGAATATTTTCAAAGAAAATGTTTTATTTTATATGGATCTTAAATTATTTCAAAATAAAAGGAGATACTTCTTTAAAAAGAATTTTGATTTCATCTATGTCAACATCCTTTGATGGATTTTAAGATTATTTGAAGTTGATTTATTATGATACAAAACTTCTATATTGTATTGAAGTTTTTGTGATATGTTTGACTGTGGATGTGCTATTTTTATACCATTCATAGTTTATGGTGAAATTATTGACATTTCGTATGCTAGTTTTAATACGAATGTTTATGTTATGTTTAAACCTTTTCATATGGGAATGCATTGGACTTAATAAGTGACGGGTGGAGCCCGCTATAGCTCCTCGATGCATCGGTAGGTCTCATGAGACAAACTAGTGTCTTGGCACAAGGCCTTGACAAAATCTTATTTGTAGTCTTGGCACGAGGCCTTGGCTATGTGGTTATGATAGTCTGGCATTATGCATTCCAACATTATGAAAGTGGTTATTGATATTGCATGTGATTATTCGATTATTAGAATATCCATGTGAACAAGTAAATGGCATTATTTCATTTTACTTTTGCCATACCATGTTGAAGGTTAATATTTAAAAGGCTTTTGTTTTAGTAATTCATTGCCTTAAATGTTTATGCTTATTTTGAATGTTCTGCTATATTGTTATCCTTACTGGGCATTCGAGCTCACCCCTTTTCTATGTTTCATTTTTCCCAGGTAGTGAAGAAGTAATTTATGAATGACTTGCAGGGATATTATGAGGGGTTAATAGTGTGGATATGAAGACTTTGTTGTTGTAGTAGTATTTCACTTTGAAATGTAATGTAAAACTTTATGATTATATCTAGTGTTTCCAAGGCTACTAAACCAATCGGCCTTTCGGGATTTGATATTTCTTGTGATCATGCCAATGTTATGTAATTAATGCACCGACTCTGGGTAGCTGGGGTCGGGGCGTTACAGTTGGTATCAGAGGAAGTTTAGTACAAACCTTGGAAGCTTGATTTAGATAAACTCTGATTAGAGCACGTAGACCTAAGATGAACTTTGAGGATTAGTATAGAAGAACTTCCTAGAATTTTGGTATTGTAGAGATTTTGTGAGTTTTCCGAGCAATACATCCCTGTCTGCATACGAGCAGGTAGAGGCGGCTCTGGCACAGATGTACCTAGGGGTAAAACCCGAAAACACCGCTTTGAGCTAGACTCGAACGGGAACTGGTGCACGACAACGGGCCTTGCTGCACTCTTGGTTACGACACTCCCGGGGGATATGCTTAGGATAACTCTCATTTTCTTTACAAATCATTATGAAGGGTTTATGAGTATATACTTCCTCAAAGAAAACATTTTTATGATTATGGATTATATCCATAAATAGTTCAATTTATGTTAAGTGTTTTATAAGTATGGGATTATGTATTTTGATTCATAAACTGATCTAGTTTATGCCATTGTTTAGAAATGGCGCCTAGTGGAAGAAATGGAAACTGTATCAATGTGCGCACTCCATGTAGGGATTGCCCTCCTGCTCAAGATAATTATAGTGGGGCTGGTGATGCAACTGGTTCCGATCAGCTAATCACCATACTGGGACAACTTACTCAGGTTATTAATAATAACCCTACCCGTATGGAGCACCCTGATCCGCAGCGTGGAGGGTCAATGTTAGATCGATTAATGAGGCAACAACCACCAACGTTCAATGGGAGTACAAATCCCTTAGTAGATGAGCAATGGATAAATTCCCTAGAGAAAATATTTCAGGCTTTGGGGAGCAGTGAAAGGGAGAAAGTTATCATTGCAGTTTACCGCCTCACTGGAGATGCTGATCAATGGTGGTCATTGATTCAAAACATGAAGGAAGATGATGAAGTATAAAATATGGAATGGAGGGAGTTCAAAGATCTGTTTTTAGAAAAATACTTCCCTCGCGACCATCGAGCAGATATGGAAAGGAAATTTCTAAGTCTGAGACAGAAGGAGGATGAGAATGTCGCAAAGTATGAGGCTAACTTTACAAGGTTAGCGAGGTATGCTGGAGATTATATACGCAACCCAAGAAGTAATATTGATCGTTTCTTTGATGGGTTAAAACCATTTCTCCGTCGAGCATTAGTCTCAAAATCCTATTCATCGTACGAAGACATTGTCTCATGTGCCATCAAGACCGAAAAGGAATTCTCTAAGTCTTATGACTTTAAAGCAAAGCAAGAGAAGAAGAGACCTGCTGAACAATCTGGGAATGGAAATAAGGGGAAGAAGGGAAAGGTTGAATATCCATCATGTGGTAAATGCGGTAAGAAACACCATGGTACTTGCTTGAAGGGAATGGGAGTCTGTTACAAGTGTGGTGAAAAAGGCCACCAAGCTCATAATTGCAAGGGGGAAAAGGAAGCTACCAACGTTCAGTGCTACAATTGTAGGGAGATGGGGCATTATGCAAATTCATGTCCTAAGCGTCAGGAGAACTTACCTCAGAAAAGGCCAAGGGATCAAGGCCAGGCATATGCTATCACTACTGCTGAGGTAGAAGCTCTGAAAGACGTGGTGGCAGGTAATTTAATGGTTTCCTCAAGTTTAGCAAATGCATTATTTGATTCTGGATCATAGCATTGTTTCATATCTTCCCAGTTTTCTAAGAAAATTAGATATTTCCAATTTGATTTAATAAGGGAGTTGTCAGTTAAAACTCCTAAGGGAAGTATCATTGCAACAAAGTTTTGTGAATTAGTCCCCATTAGAGAACATAAATTTTCTTTATCAGCTGATCTCATCGTCATACCTATGATTGAGTTTGATATAATCCTCAGTATGGACTGGCTTTCGGACTATGATGCGAAGATTTATTGTAAGAAGAAAGAGGTTACGATTCTTGATGATAATGATAAGGAACACCTTATCTTTAGAGCAGAATCATCACCACCTAATTCTTATTTAGATCCACCCCCAGTAGCTCAACTTAATTCAATTATTGGGGAGGAAGAGAATGAAATAACTGTCGGTGAGGAAAGGAATGTTCAAATAGAGGATGTACCTGTTGTGAAAGAATTTGTAGATGTATTTCCGGAAGATTTACCTGGACATCCTCCAGAACGAGAAGTTGAGTTTTCCATTGATTTGATTCCTGGATCAAGGCCTATATCGAATACCCCTTATAGAATGGCCACTGTAGAATTAGTCGAACTAAAGAAACAACTAGAGGAACTGAGTAATAAGGGATTTATTCGCCCTAGTGATTCTCCATGGGGAGCCCCTGTTCTTTTAGTTAAAAAGAAAGATGGATCTATGAGGTTATGTATCGACTATAGGGAGATCAATGCTATAACGATAAAGAACAAGTATCCCCTACCTCGTATTGATGATTTATTTGACCAACTGCATGGAGCTCAATACTTTTCAAAGATTGACCTTCGATCTGGATACCATCAGTTGTGTGTGAAGAAGGAAGACATTCCAAAAACAGCATTTCGAACCAGGTACGGGCATTACGAGTTTACTGTAATGCCGTTTGGATTGACTAATGCACCTTCTATATTCATGGATCTAATGAATAGAGTTTTCAAGGAGTATCTCGATGAATTTGTGGTGGTATTTATTGATGATATCTTGGTATACTCCAAAACCTACGAAGATCATGAAAATCACTTGCGCATTATCTTCAAGACTCTGAGGAGGCATGAATTATATGGGAAGTTTAGCAAGTGTGAATTCTGGCTTCAGGAGATTTCTTTTCTTGGCCATATTGTCTCTAAAGATGGAATCTCTGTTGATCCTTCTAAGACCAAGGCAATCCAAGAATGGCCAGCACCTACGAGTATAACTGAGGTACGTAGTTTTATTGGTTTGGCAGGTTATTATCGACGTTTCGTCCAGAATTTTGCCCGATTAGCTAACCCATTAACGAAGCTCACACGTAAAGGGGTAAAATTTGTTTGGACAAAAGAGTGTGAAGAATGTTTCGAAGAACTGAAGAGAAGATTAGTCAATGCTCCTATATTGACTCTACCATCGGGGAATGATGGGTTCGTTATTTATAGTGATGCATCAAAGAAGGGACATGGCTGTGTCCTTATGCAGAATGATAGAGTTATTGCCTATGCATCACGACAGTTGAAAATTCATGAACAAAACTATCCTACTCATGATCTTGAGTTAGCAGCTGTGATCTTTGCTTTGAAGATATGGAGGCACTACCTCTATGGGGAAAAATTTGAGATTTATACTGATCAAAAGAGTTTGAAGTATATTTTCTCACAAAAAGAACTCAACATGAGGCAAAGGAGATGGCTTGAATTACTCAAGGATTATGATTGTACGATACACTACCACCCGGGGAAAGCAAACAAGGTGGCTGATGCTTTGAGCAGAAAAGACCATGGAGTTTTGAACATGATGAGAATTGAAAGGGATCCAATTTTCATAGATCTAGTGAAGATGGACATGGGAATAACCAGGGAAGGTGAAACATCAATGCTTTTTCAAATGGTTGCCAAACCATCTTTACTAGAAAGGATTAAGAGTTCTCAGACCGATGATGAATAATTTCAGAAGAAGATTAAAGCTGTGAATGATGGGAGATTGAGAGACTTTGTGTATGAAGATGGAATTTTGAAATTCGGGAAGAGACTTTGTGTTCCCGATTCACCTGATCTAAAAAGGGAATTGCTGGATGATGCTCATAGTTCCAATTTCTCTATACACCCTGGGAGCACCAAAATGTATAGAGATTTGAAGGAACATTTTTGGTGGGACAACATGAAGAGGGAGATTGCTGATTTTGTGTCAAGATGTATGGTTTGTCAACAAGTGAAAGCTGGAAGGCAACAGCCTTGAGGAGTCATGCAACCTCTTCCCATACCGGAGTGGAAATGGGACAATATTACGATGGACTTTGTCAGGGGGCTACCAAAGACTCCTAGAAGGAATGATGCAATATGGGTTATTGTTGATCGTCTTACCAAGTCAGCACATTTTCTTGCGATAAGAGAAGATCTACCCCTGGAACGTCTAGAAAGACTATATATTAATGAAGTTGTGAGACTTCATGGAGTACCCTTATCAATTGTTTCTGATCGTGATCCCCGTTTTACTTCAAGATTCTGGAAAAGTCTTCAGAAATCCCCGAATACTGAACTTTATTTGAGCACTGCTTACCACCCTCAGACAGACGGACAATTAGAACGGACTATTCAAACCTTAGAAGACATGTTTAGATCTTGCTCACTTGACTTTCAGGGTATGTGGGATCAATATTTACCTCTGGTAGAATTTTCCTATAACAATAGCTTCCATTAGAGTATTCATATGTCACCATATGAAGCGTTATATGGAAAGAGATGTCGTACACCAACCTGTTGGGATGATGTTGGTGAAAGAAAACTTGTAGGCCCAGAACTGGTGGAGGAAATGGTGGAAAAGGTGAAGGTAATCCAAAATCACATCAAAGCAGCTCAAAGTAGGCAGAAGAGCTATGCCGATAATCGAAGGAAGGATTTGGAATTTCAAGTCGGTGATCATGTTTTCCTGAAGGTATCTCCGTGGAAGGGAGTCATACGTTTTGGTAAGAAAGGTAAATTGAGTCCCAGGTACATTGGACCTTTCGAAATTCTAGAACGAATTGGGGTTGTAGCTTACCGATTGGCAATGCCGCCAAGTCTCTCCAAAGTTCACGATGTGTTCCACGTATCTCTATTGAGGAAATACATGCCTGATCCAACGCATGTACTCACCTATGAAGAATTAGAACTGGAACCCAATCTGTCTTATTGCGAAGAGCCCGTCAAGATTCTTGATACGAGAGAACAAGTGCTGAGAAACCGGACGACGCGTCTGGTAAAAGTTTTGTGGAGAAACCATAAGATGGAAGAGGCAACGTGGGAACCCGAGGAACTTATGATGAAGAACCACCCAAGTCTTTTTATGCAGTAATACCCTAGAAATTGCGAGGACGCAATTATTTTAAGGAGGGGAGAATGTAACACCCCAAGCTTCTACGGTACGTTTCCCTTCGAATAATGCGATAGCGTGTGTTGTACACAACCTCGAGTTCTAACACACACCACAACTAATTAAACTAGCCGTTGTGAATAGTAATACCTACTTTTTGAAATCATATATATTTTATATTTCAAAATGGACTTCATTTTTGGATTCGGAATATCGAAATTAGCCTAGGGTGAAATTTTTGTACTTTTCGGATAACTTTTATATTTTGATGAATAGTGAAAATTACTAAATTTTAATTAAAAACAACTTTTTTAATCAAAATAATTAATATTGATAAATTATGAATTTGAGTGGTCTTAAAGTATATTTAGAATATATTTTTACCATTCAATTTAATGTTTGTCATTGGACATAATTTTACAATTAAACCGAACATAAACAAGTGTCAATCTTTTGATAGTTATTATCTCTTAAAAACACGCTTTTTGTTTTGACAGCGGGAATTAATTTTAAATTAATTTCTGCCACATCTGTGTTTTGAATTTGGAAAAATGGATTACATATTTGGAATCAGGATGTCAAATTTATGTAAATAGGTAACTTTCATTTTTACACATTTTGAATAATTACTGCGGTAAATATTTTATTTACCATGGTTAAGGGTAAATCCGGTAAATAAGGGTTAAAAAAATAATATTATAATAATACTAAATTACCCTAAAACGTGTCCTAACCCTATTGGTTGATACATGGTCGACCATGGGCATCTTTGGGTCTATTTTGGGACCCCATGGATCCACTTGTAAGTGATAATGACACTTTATTTTAATTAAGTTAAAATGAATACAAAAATGGCATAAGCTTACATCTTTTAAAAGAACAATTGTTACATAGGGTGATATATGTTGGATTTTAGATTATAAATATTCATTAGAAAGCTAAAGCGATTTCCTACATAATGATATTTTATTTATAATTTTTATACATTAAATAAGTTATTTTATTTATGACACAATGATGATGCAGTAATTACTATAATAGTAAAAAATTAAAATAATTGATATTATAAATACCCAAATAAATATAATATGAAACTTTTAATGAATTAAACTAATTTTCTAGGATAATATGATATATTAGGATTGATTTAATTGACTTTGTTCGAAGTAATCAATCTGTTATGAGTTTCACAAAAATCAACTATTGAATAGTGTCAAAATTGACATAAAAGAGTTATTAAAACAAATATTATATTATTAATTGATATTAAATTCCTAAAAATATAAGGTTCGGCCAAGAGACTTATATCATGATAGGTTCATCATTAATGTACCACTTGGGGGTCTCTTGGATGTATATAGTAAGTTTATTAACCATATTATATAAAAATACAAAGAGACATTGTAAAAGTGAAACTAATTAACTTAGAGTTAATACTTAATGATAAGGTTAATATAAGTACCCAAACCTGTCTAAATTCTATTGGTTGAGTTGTTTGCGACCTATACCAACCTTAACCTTGGAATAGTCAATTTTGGAGCCATTAGAAACCGAATATTAATTTATTATAAATTAATATTTCTAGCTTTTCCAAAGGTTCCCCTCACCCCTCTTATAAAAAGGCACTCCTCCTTCTCATTTCTTCACACCTCTAAAGCCTTTTGGTTCGTCAAAACTCTGCCCAAATACTCTCACAACATCCCGCAATACAACCTAGAGGCCTTAGTTTGATCATAAAGCCAACCTAAGGAGCCCTTTTGATCAAATCAAAAGGAAGAACCCGAAGAAGAGGTAATGATTTCACCACCCTTTTCTAAGTTCATTTCTTCTTCCACTTCTTTTTCCTTTGTTCTTACCATTCTAAAATAATAACTCCAGTATCTCACATATACTGTGATGTTATTATAAATATGGTACAACCATATTCATTATCCTATCCACCCTTTGAATAACATGTCACCATACGTGCGTACGTACGGCTTACCGTCTCCACGTCGTGGTGTAATTGTTATTCAATATAATATTATTTGGATGGGTATAATAATGATGTGTAACTCATGTAAATAATACATCTAACATGTTAATGATTCTTTATATATGATATACCATCCATTTATATATTATTTTAATATTAAAAGAATGATATTGTCGCTCGTGCATACGTACGGACTACCGTCTCCACGAACGCGATGAGATTCATTCTCCATCGTACCCATTCAAGTATAATTTGAGGATTTAAAAAATGATGTTTAAGGGCTTGATATCATTCTGGATATGAATAATATACAACCTATCCTTTACATACATGTCTTACGTAACAAAACATACAAAAGAAAACAAGTAAGTTAACACCCGAAACAACGATAATACTAAGATATTATTATCAAATCAATATTAAAAGATCATATATGATATCATATTAATGTATATGATTCTTGTATAATTTAATAACAATTATTTCTCCATTATACAGGAGGTTAACCTACCACAACCAAGGAAAAGTACAAGGTAAGGGTTATTTCACAATCTCTTCATTATCTGAGGTTGTATTATACATAATAATCTACTGGGATCTCTTTATCATCCACATCCATGTTTCTTTGAAATGTATTTCAAAACATTTTTACTATTTACAAGAATATGGGTTAAAGTCATTTATACCCTTTTTTGACTTTTTATAAGAGGTTTATAAAGGAATCTTTCCGTCGTTTTCAAAACAAGGTCCTTTTTAGCCTTTTCGACTGAATTGAGGTAAGAATGTTTTTTTTAACTTATACGGCGGGTGCGGTTATTTTCCGCCGTTATAAAATCGTCGAAGCTTTCCATACAAGCTTATAAGAATATTTTCAAAGAAAATGTTTTATTTTATATGGATCTTAAATTATTTCAAAATAAAAGGAGATACTTCTTTAAAAAGAATTTTGATTTCATCTATGTCAACATCCTTTGATGGATTTTAAGATTATTTGTAGTTGATTTATTATGATACAAAACTTCTATATTGTATTGAAGTTTTTGTGATATGTTTGACTGTGGATGTGCTATTTTTATACCATTCATAGTTTATGGTGAAATTATTGACATTTCGTATGCTAGTTTTAATACGAATGTTTATGTTATGTTTAAACCTTTTCATATGGGAATGCATTGGACTTAATAAGTGACGGGTGGAGCCCGCTATAGCTCCTCGATGCATCGGTAGGTCTCATGAGACAAACTAGTGTCTTGGCACAAGGCCTTGACAAAATCTTATTTGTAGTCTTGGCACGAGGCCTTGGCTATGTGGTTATGATAGTCTGGCATTATGCATTCCAACATTATGAAAGTGGTTATTGATATTGCATGTGATTATTCGATTATTAGAATATCCATGTGAACAAGTAAATGGCATTATTTCATTTTACTTTTTCCATACCATGTTGAAGGTTAATATTTAAAAGGCTTTTGTTTTAGTAATTCATTGCCTTAAATGTTTATGCTTATTTTGAATGTTCCGCTATATTGTTATCCTTACTGGGCATTCGAGCTCACCCCTTTTCTATGTTTTATTTTTCCCAGGTAGTGAAGAAGTAATTTATGAATGACTTGCAGGGATATTATGAGGGGTTAATAGTGTGGATATGAAGACTTTGTTGTTGTAGTAGTTTTTCACTTTGAAATGTAATGTAAAACTTTATGATTATATCTACTGTTTCCAAGGCTACTAAACCAATCGGCCTTTCGGGATTTGATATTTCTTGTGATCGTGCCAATGTTATGTAATTAATGCACCGACTCTGGGTAGCTGGGGTCGGGGCGTTACAGTTGGTATCAGAGGAAGTTTAGTACAAACCTTGGAAGCTAGATTTAGATAAACTCTGATTAGAGCACATAGACCTAAGATGAACTTTGAGGATTAGTATAGAAGAACTTCCTAGAATTTTGGTATTGTAGAGATTTTGTGAGTTTTCTGAGCAATACATCCCTGTCTGCATACGAGCAGGTAGAGGCGGCTCTGGCACAGATGTACCTAGGGGTAAAACCCGAAAACACCGCTTTGAGCTAGACTCGAACGGGAACTGGTGCACGACAACGGGCCTTGCTGCACTCTTGGTTACGACACTCCCGGGGGATATGCTTAGGATAACTCTCATTTTCTTTACAAATCATTATGAAGGGTTTATGAGTATATACTTTCTCAAAGAAAACATTTTTATTATTATGGATTATATCCATAAATAGTTCAATTTATGTTAAGTGTTTTATAAGTATGGGATTATGTATTTTGATTCATAAACTGATCTAGTTTATGCCATTGTTTAGAAATGGCGCCTAGTGGAAGAAATGGAAACTGTATCAATGCGCGCACTCCATGTAGGGATTGCCCTCCTGCTCAAGATAATTATAGTGGGGCTGGTGATGCAACTGGTGCCGATCAGCTAATCACCATACTGGGACAACTTACTCAGGTTATTAATAATAACCCTACCCGTATGGAGCACCCTGATCCGCAGCATGGAGGGTCAATGTTAGATCGATTAATGAGGCAACAACCACCAACGTTCAATGGGAGTACAAATCCCTTAGTAGATGAGCAATGGATAAATTCCCTAGAGAAAATATTTCAGGCTTTGGGGAGCAGTGAAAGGGAGAAAGTTATCATTGCAGTTTACCGCCTCACTGGAGATGCTGATCAATGGTGGTCATTGATTCAAAACATGAAGGAAGATGATGAAGTATAAAATATGGAATGGAGGGAGTTCAAAGATCTGTTTTTAGAAAAATACTTCCCCCGCGACCATCGAGCAGATATGGAAAGGAAATTTCTAAGTCTGAGACAGAAGGAGGATGAGAATGTCGCAAAGTATGAGGCTAACTTTACAAGGTTAGCGAGGTATGCTGGAGATTATATACGCAACCCAAGAAGTAAGATTGATCGTTTCTTTGATGGGTTAAAACCATTTCTCCGTCGAGCATTAGTCTCACAATCCTTTTCATCGTACGAAGACATTGTCTCATGTGCCATCAAGACCGAAAAGGAATTCTCTAAGTCTTATGACTTTAAAGCAAAGCAAGAGAAGAAGAGACCTGCTGAACAATCTGGGAATGGAAATAAGGGGAAGAAGGGAAAGGTTGAATATCCATGATGTGGTAAATGCGGTAAGAAACACCATGGTACTTGCTTGAAGGGAATGGGAGTCTGTTACAAGTGTGGTGAAAAAGGCCACCAAGCTCATAATTGCAAGGGGAAAAAGGAAGCTACCAACGTTCAGTGCTACAATTGTAGGGAGATGGGGCATTATGAAAATTCATGTCCTAAGCGTCAGGAGAACTTACCCCAGAAAAGGCCAAGGGATCAAGGCCAGGCATATGCTATCACTACTGCTGAGGTAGAAGCTCCGAAAGACGTGGTGGCAGGTAATTTAATGGTTTCCTCAAGTTTAGCAAATGCATTATTTGATTCTGGATCATAGCATTGTTTCATATCTTCCCAGTTTGCTAAGAAAATTAGATATTTCCAATTTGATTTAATAAGGGAGTTGTCAGTTAAAACTCCTAAGGGAAGTATCATTGCAACAAAGTTTTGTGAATTAGTCCCCATTAGAGCACATAAATTTTCTTTATCAGCTGATCTCATCGTCATACCTATGATTGAGTTTGATATAATCCTCAGTATGGACTGGCTTTCGGACTATGATGCGAAGATTTATTGTAAGAAGAAAGAGGTTACGATTCTTGATGATAATGATAAGGAACACCTTATCTTTAGAGCAGAATCATCACCACCTAATTCTTATTTAGATCCACCCCCAGTAGCTCAACTTAATTCAATTATTGGGGAGGAAGAGAATGAAATAACTGTCGGTGAGGAAAGGAATGTTCAAATAGAGGATGTACCTGTTGTGAAAGAATTTGTAGATGTATTTCCAGAAGATTTACCTGGAAATCCTCCAGAACGAGAAGTTGAGTTTTCCATTGATTTGATTCCTGGATCAAGGCCTATATCGAATACCCCTTATAGAATGGCCACTGTAGAATTAGTCGAACTAAAGAAACAACTAGAGGAACTGAGTAATAAGGGATTTATTCGCCCTAGTGTTTCTCCATGGGGAGCCCCTGTTCTTTTAGTTAAAAAGAAAGATGGATCTATGAGGTTATGTATCGACTATAGGGAGATCAATGCTATAACGATAAAGAACAAGTATCCCCTACCTCGTATTGATGATTTATTTGACCAACTGCATGGAGCTCAATACTTTTCAAAGATTGACCTTCGATCTGGATACCATCAGTTGTGTGTGAAGAAGGAAGACATTCCAAAAACAGCATTTCGAACCAGGTACGGGCATTACGAGTTTACTGTAATGCCGTTTGGATTGACTAATGCACCTTCTATATTCATGGATCTAATGAATAGAGTTTTCAAGGAGTATCTCGATGAATTTGTGGTGGTATTTATTGATGATATCTTGGTATACTCCAAAACCTACGAAGATCATGAAAATCACTTGTGCATTATCTTGAAGACTCTGAGGAGGCATGAATTATATGGGAAGTTTAGCAAGTGTGAATTCTGGCTTCAGGAGATTTCTTTTCTTGGCCATATTGTCTCTAAAGATGGAATCTCTGTTGATCCTTCTAAGACCAAGGCAATCCAAGAATGGCCAGCACCTACGAGTATAACTGAGGTACGTAGTTTGATTGGTTTGGCAGGTTATTATCGACGTTTCGTCCAGAATTTTGCCCGATTAGCTAACCCATTAACGAAACTCACACATAAAGGGGTAAAATTTGTTTGGACAAAAGAGTGTGAAGAATGTTTCGAAGAACTGAAGAGAAGATTAGTCAATGCTCCTATATTGACTCTACCATCGGGGAATGATGGGTTCGTTATTTATAGTGATGCATCAAAGAAGGGACATGGCTGTGTCCTTATGCAGAATGATAGAGTTATTGCCTATGCATCACGACAGTTGAAAATTCATGAACAAAACTATCCTACTCATGATCTTGAGTTAGCAGCTGTGATCTTTGCTTTGAAGATATGGAGGCACTACCTCTATGGGGAAAAATTTGAGATTTATACTGATCAAAAGAGTTTGAAGTATATTTTCTCACAAAAAGAACTCAACATGAGGCAAAGGAGATGGCTTGAATTACTCAAGGATTATGATTGTACGATACACTACCACCCGGGGAAAGCAAACAAGGTGGCTGATGCTTTGAGCAGAAAAGACCATGGAGTTTTGAACATGATGAGAATTGAAAGGGATCCAATTTTCATAGATCTAGTGAAGATGGACATGGGAATAACCAGGGAAGGTGAAACATCAATGCTTTTTCAAATGGTTGCCAAACCATCTTTACTAGAAAGGATTAAGAGTTCTCAGACCGATGATGAAGAATTTCAGAAGAAGATTAAAGCTGTGAATGATGGGAGATTGAGAGACTTTGTGTATGAAGATGGGATTTTGATATTCGGGAAGAGACTTTTTGTTCCCGATTCACCTGATCTAAAAAGGGAATTGCTGGATGATGCTCATAGTTCCAATTTCTCTATACACCCTGGGAGCACCAAAATGTATAGAGATTTGAAGGAACATTTTTGGTGGGACAACATGAAGAGGGAGATTGCTGATTTTGTGTCAAGATGTATGGTTTGTCAACAAGTGAAAGCTGGAAGGCAACAGCCTTGAGGAGTCATGCAACCTCTTCCCATACCGGAGTGGAAATGGGACAATATTACGATGGACTTTGTCATGGGGCTACCAAAGACTCCTAGAAGGAATGATGCAATATGGGTTATTGTTGATCGTCTTACCAAGTCAGCACATTTTCTTGCTATAAGAGAAGATCTACCCCTGGAACGTCTAGAAAGACTATATATTAATGAAGTTGTGAGACTTCATGGAGTACCCTTATCAATTGTTTCTGATCGTGATCCCCGTTTTACTTCAAGATTCTGGAAAAGTCTTCAGAAATCCCCGAATACTGAACTTTATTTGAGCACTGCTTACCACCCTCAGACAGACGGACAATTAGAATGGACTATTCAAACCTTAGAAGACATGTTGAGATCTTGCTCACTTGACTTTCCGGGTATGTGGGATCAATATTTACCTCTGGTAGAATTTTCCTATAACAATAGCTTCCATTAGAGTATTCATATGTCACCATATGAAGCGTTATATGGAAAGAGATGTCGTACACCAACCTGTTGGGATGATGTTGGTGAAAGAAAACTTGTAGGCCCAGAACTGGTGGAGGAAACGGTGGAAAAGGTGAAGGTAATCCAAAATCACATCAAAGCAGCTCAAAGTAGGCAGAAGAGCTATGCCGATAATCGAAGGAAGGATTTGGAATTTCAAGTCGGTGATCATGTTTTCCTGAAGGTATCTCCGTGGAAGGGAGTCATACGTTTTGGTAAGAAAGGTAAATTGAGTCCCAGGTACATTGGACCTTTCTAAATTCTAGAACGAATTGGGGTTGTAGCTTACCGATTGGCAATGCCGCCAAGTCTCTCCAAAGTTCACGATGTGTTCCACGTATCTCTATTGAGGAAATACATGCCTGATCCAACGCATGTACTCACCTATGAAGAATTAGAACTGGAACCCGATCTGTCTTATTGCGAAGAGCCCGTCAAGATTCTTGATACGAGAGAACAAGTGCTGAGAAACCGGACGATGCGTCTGGTAAAAGTTTTGTGGAGAAACCATAAGATGGAAGAGGCAACGTGGGAACCCGAGGAACTTATGATGAAGAACCACCCGAGTCTTTTTATGCAGTAATACCCTAGAAATTGCGAGGACGCAATTATTTTAAGGAGGGGAGAATGTAACACCCCAAGCTTCTACGGTACGTTTCCCTTCGAATAATGCGATAGCGTGTGTTGTACGCAACCTCGAGTTCTAACACACACCACAACTAATTAAACTAGCCGTTGTGAATAGTAATACCTACTTTTTGAAATCATATATATTTTATATTTCAAAATGGACTTCATTTTTGGATTCGGAATATCGAAATTAGCCTAGGGTGAAATTTTTGTACTTTTCGGATAACTTTTATATTTTGATGAATAGTGAAAATTACTAAATTTTAATTAAAAACAACTTTTTTAATCAAAATAATTAATATTGATAAATTATGAATTTGAGTGGTCTTAAAGTATATTTAGAATATATTTTTACCATTCAATTTAATGTTTGTCATTGGACATAATTTTACAATTAAACCGAACATAAACAAGTGTCAATCTTTTGATAGTTATTATCTCTTAAAAACACGCTTTTTGTTTTGACAGCGGGAATTAATTTTAAATTAATTTCTGCCACTTCTGTGTTTTGAATTTGGAAACATGGATTGCATATTTGGAGTCAGGATGTCCAAATTATGTAAATAGGTAACTTTCATTTTTACACATTTTGAATAATTACTGCGGTAAATATTTTATTTACCATGGTTAGGGGTAAATCCGGTAAATAAGGGTTAAAAAAATAATATTATAATAATACTAAATTACCCTAAAACGTGTCCTAACCCTATTGGTTGATACATGGTCGACCATGGGCATCTTTGGGTCGATTTTGGGACCCCATGGATCCACTTGTAAGTGATAATGACACTTTATTTTAATTAAGTTAAAATGAATACAAAAATGGCATAAGCTTACATCTTTTAAAAGAACAATTGTTACATAGGGTTATATATGTTGGATTTTAGATTATAAATATTCATTAGAAATCTAAAGAGATTTCCTACATAATGATATTTTATTTATAATTTTTAGACATTAAATAAGTTATTTTATTTATGACACAATGGTGATGCAGTAATTACTATAATAGTAAAAAATTAAAATAATTGATATTATAAATACCCAAATAAATATAATATGAAACTTTTAATGAATTAAACTAATTTTATAGGATAATATGATATATTAGGATTGATTTAATTGACTTTGTTCGAAGTAATCAATCTGTTATGAGTTTCACAAAAATCAACTATTGAATAGTGTCAAAATTGACATAAAAGAGTTCTTAAAACAAATATTATATTATTAATTGATATTAAATTCCTAAAAATCTAAGGTTCGGCCAAGAGACTTATATCATGATAGGTTCATCATTAATGTACCACTTGGGGGTCTCTTGGATGTATATAGTATGTTTATTAACCATATTATATAAAAATACAAAGAGACATTGTAAAAGTGAAACTAATTAACTTAGAGTTAATACTTAAAGATAAGGTTAATATAAGTACCCAAACCTGTCTAAATTCTATTGGTTGAGTTGTTTGCGACCTATAACCACCGTAACCTTTGAATAGTCAATTTTTGAGCCATTAGAAACCGAATATGAATTTATTATAAATTAATATTTCTAGCTTTTCCAAAGGTGCCCCTCACCCATCTTATAAAAAGGCACTCCTCCTTCTCATTTCTTCACACCTCTAAAGCCTTTTGGTTCGTCCAAACTCTGCCCAAATACTCTCCCAACATCCCACAATACAACCTAGAGGCCTTAGTTTGATCAGAAAGCCAACCTACGGAGCCCTTTTGATCAAATCAAAAGGAAGAACCCGAAGAAGAGGTAATGATTTCACCACCCTTTTCTAAGTTCATTTCTTCGTCCACTTCTTCTTCCTTTGTTCTTACCATTCTAAAATAATAACTCCAGTATCTCACATATACTGTGATGTTATTATAAATATGGTACAACCATATTCATTATCCTATCCACCCTTTGAATAACATGTCACCATACGTGCGTACGTACGGCTTACCGTCTCCACGTCGTGGTGTAATTGTTATTCAATATAATATTATTTGGATGGGTATAATAATGATGTGTAACTCATGTAAATAATACATCTAACATGTTAAAGATTCTTTATATATGATATAGCATCCATTTATATATTATTTTAATATCAAAAGAATGATATTTTCGCTCGTGCGTACGTACGGACTACCGTCTCCACGAACGCGATGGGATTCATTCTCCATCGTATCCATTCAAGTATAATTTGATGATTTAAAAAATGATGTTTAAGGACTTGATATCATTCTGGATATGAATAATATACAAACTATCCTTTACATACATGTCTTACATAACAAAACATACAAAATAAAACAAGTAAGTTAACACCCGAAACAACGATAATACTAAGATATTATTATCAAATCAATATTAAAAGATCATATATGATATCATATTAATGTATATGATTCTTGTATAATTTAATAACAATTATTTCACCATTATACAGGAGGTTAACCTACCACAACCAAGGAAAAGTACAAGGTAAGGGTTATTTCACAATCTCTTCATTATCCGAGGTTGTATTATACGTAATAATCTACTGGGATCTCTTTATCATCCACATCCATGTTTCTTTGAAATGTATTTCAAAACATTTTTACTATTTACAAGAATATGGGTTAAAGTCATTTATACCCTTGTTTGACTTTTTATAAGAGGTTTATAAAGGAATCTTTCCGTCGTTTTCAAAACAAGGTCATTTTTAACCTTTTCGACTGAATTGAGGTAAGAATGTTTTTTTTAACTTATACGGCGGGTGCGGTTATTTTCCGCCGTTATAAAATTGTCGAAGCTTTCCATACAAGCTTATAAGAATATTTTCAAAGAAAATGTTTTATTTTATATGGATCTTAAATGATTTCAAAATAAAAGGAGATACTTCTTTAAAAAGAATTTTGATTTCATCTATGTCAACATCCTTTGATGGATTTTAAGATTATTTGAAGTTGATTTATTATGATACAAAACTTCTATATTGTATTGAAGTTTTTGTGATATGTTTGACTGTGGATGTGCTATTTTTATACCATTCATAGTTTATGGTGAAATTATTGACATTTCATATGCTAGTTTTAATACGAATGTTTATGTTATGTTTAAACCTTTTCATATGGGAATGCATTGGACTTAATAAGTGACGGGTGGAGCCCGCTATAGCTCCTCGATGCATCGATAGGTCTCATGAGACAAACTAGTGTCTTGGCACAAGGCCTTGACAAAATCTTATTTGTAGTCTTGGCACGAGGCCTTGGCTATGTGGTTATGATAGTCTTGCATTATGAATTCCAACATTATGAAAGTGGTTATTGATATTGCATGTGATTATTCGATTAGTAGAATATCCATGTGAACAAGTAAATGACATTATTTCATTTTACTTTTTCCATACCATGTTGAAAGTTAATATTTAAAAGGCTTTTGTTTTAGTAATTCATTGCCTTAAATGTTTATGCTTATTTTGAATGTTCCGCTATATTGTTATCCTTACTGGGCATTTGAGCTCACCCCTTTTCTATGTTTTATTTTTCCCAGGTAGTGAAGAAGTAATTTATGAATGACTTGTAGGATATTATGAGGGGTTAATAGTGTGGATATGAAGACTTTGTTGTTGTAGTAGTTTTTCACTTTGAAATGTAATGTAAAACTTTATGATTATATCTAGTGTTTCCAAGGCTACTAAACCAATCGGTCTTTCAGGATTTGATCTTTCTTGTGATCATGCCAATGTTATGTAATTAATGCACCGACTCTGGGTAGCTGGGGTCAGGGCGTTACAAAGGGATATGATTTGGGTATCACAAACACACTAAGATCTATAGAGAAGGATTTAAATAGAATATGATAAATAATAATCAATGAGATTCATAATTTTTTATTGAATACATAAGTAGGGTTCATTATTTAAGCATAATATAAGTAATATTTCATGATTATGTAGTTTTTTGCTATGATAAGTGTCTATCACCCAATGCTTTCTGGTTTTATTCAATAGTGGGAACTAGATGAAACGGATAACATTAAATGTTTTCGATAAGAAATGTATGAGAATATTGATAAATGATGTCCTTAAATGATATCTCATTATTAGAATTTGGAATCTCCACTAGTATTGGTAATACTACAGAAAATAAAGAGACCACAAATGATATGTGAATGTTTTAGGATGTTCATCGAATATTATATATATTAAATGTAAGAAAAATGATTGAATTGACGTTGAGGAACATTAAAAAAATGATTCAAATTTACACGAAATAGGTATTAAGGAATATGATTATGAATCTTATGTTATGAATTATGAATAATTTTGGATGAGTGATGTGAATAAGTATATGAATTCAATGATCATGTTATATGAAATATGAAATAAATATAAATATTTTTAATATTTTGTTTATGAAGTGTTGAAATATATATTTTAATATTGATTAAAACTAAGAATATTGATATTTTCATTAAGGGATGGTAACCCTTATTGTTGTAAATTTTATTCTGAAATTTTTGATTATATATAATTAAGAGATGATGGTTTTCGAAAACTTATGTTGGACAGTATAAATGACTTCAAAACTAGTTACATATTTTTTTAACAAATTATTCTATGTATTCATGGATGAATACTTCAACATCATGTATTTATGAAATATGTCCAAAAATATTTGGAATAACAATGCATTCATGTTTTACAAGACGGTTTATTGTAATTAAGGTTATTATCATGTTTCATGAGAATATCATGTTTCATGAGAATATAAAATGAGGTTATTAATATATTAGGAATGTGAATAATATGTGATACATTTCAATGTATGGGAATAAATAATAAGAGGATTTCATTACCTTGCTTCTAAAGTTTTGGATTTTCAAATTCATAATGGTTTTATGGTTAAACATGTACGGATATTTTATGTTAAACATCAAATAACATTTCTGAGAATAATGTATTATATGAACACATGATGATTTATGCATATTTAATGACTAATTATAACAACATTTTGTTGATGTTAAATGATTATATATGAGATAAATTATCAAATATCACATGATCTATTAGTTATTCTTAAAATAAAAATTCCACATGCATTTTAGAGAAAGAGGTAAAGTGGAAATTGATCCAGGAACAATAAAGGATGTTTTTGTCCTAAAATACAACAAGTATATCCTTTCATTATGAATTTTAACTCCATGAAAATGATCGTTGAAAAGAAAATTTCCATATAAATTTATTTTTGTTGAAATGATATCCTTTTAAAACCTTATAGATTTATGAATTTGAGTCCCTAAATATTCCATTGATCAATCAAATAATTTTTAATTATGACCTCAATCAATCCGTATAAATTTTTACGATTTTCCTAAAAACACATATTCTTTCTTTCCAATAATGTTCTCATATTTGGAATCCCAGTTAAATGTTACTTTTTGTAACCATTATCTTTTTAGCATTAATTTTTAAAGGAAGTATCAGAATTATTTTTAAGATGTGATTTTATACGAATATAACATTCATGTATTAGTCATTTGATTAACCAAAATAATTTTGAGTGATAAATTCATTTTAAGGTTTGTTTAATGCAAGAACGCCATATTTTGTTATTTTTCTTTTAGTTAATTTAATATTTAAAATTTTTTCATTTCAGGAAAAACTGTATATAGTTTTTGATATATTAGTGAACTATTTTGGGAATGTGTATAAAAAATGACATGTTCAATCAATATCATGTATAACACCCAAATATGATTTTTTTTTCAAACTACAAAATAATATTTATATTATATTTATAATTCTGTTATAGCTACCACATATCTTTTGGAATGGATGTTACAAATATGAATGACTAAATTTGTAAAATACTATTTAAAGATATATATATATATATAATGTAACTTTTGGTTAATAGTTAGTATAATTAAATATAATATCTATTTGAAAATAAGGAAGATATTTTTATATGAAAACTATAAATCTATCAAGAGACATAATTTCATCTCAATTAATTAAACAAACCACATTGGATTAATTGTTTAAATAATAATTATTTATAATATATTCAATCAATATTTTTTATTTTTATCAAATATATTTTACAGGTATATGATTTGATTAAATAATATTTTATTAAAAAAATATATAAATTTCCTAAAAGAAATAATACATCCTTTTAATAGTGAACGTATTGAAAATATAATTTTTTGAAATTGTATAAAAGTTTTATGTCAAAATCAATTTATACATTCAATGTGAATCAAAAAATTATATTAGGGAGAATTTTTGGTATTTTTATGAATTTATTTATTTATTGATGTATAGTGAAAAATACAGCATTTGAAATCTAAACCTCTTTTTATTTATTTTATTTAAAAATATAAAAAAAATTATTATTTTTCAATGTATAGTTATAAAAATTTAACATAAATTAATCTAATGAAGTTCATTTAGATAAATTTTATTTTGAAATTAAATATAAGAACATTGAAAACATCTGAATATTTTTACTTGAAAAACACACATAGTCATCCCTGTTGTGGGTCTCGGGTAGATGTTAATATTAGTTAAATAATTTTTCAGTGTTTATGTAAAAATGTTTTGTCATGCAGTAGCACAATGTTCAGCTAAAAAATAATTCAATATACTAAAAAAGAATAAAACAATTTTATGGAATTTTAATGTATTTAAAAAAGGTTATAAATAAATAATAAAAAAGATATGGAGAAAAATATATAATATAATTAAAATATTGTAAACAAATTTTTTATTAATTATTATCGTTTATTCAACCATTTTTATTATTATTTTAATTTATATATTTCCATTTTATTTTTCCCATTTAATTTTCCCTTTCATTTATTTTCCATTTCTTTTTTCCCTTTCTCAGTTCCTCTACTCTCTCTCTATAGTGCATCACACCCCCTTCTATGAGGTACACACCCATTCACTCCATTTAGATTCCTACTACAACACCATTTCATCTTCAATTTCAATGTGGTGTAAAAAAAATAACTCTATTGTTAATGATAACATCACACAACATGAATCATATTATCTTATTCACAATCTGATGTGTATTCTTACACATAATGTTTATTCTCGAAATTGATGTTTTCTGAAATTAATTGATTTATTCAATTTCAGTTCAAATCAAATATCGTCACAGTGTATAGGATTCTCAATGAGTACAAGTTAGGGCATATACAATATTTCCCCTCCTTTTTGAATCTTTTAAATCACAAATTGTGTTGCTCGTTGGTGCTTACCGATCATGTTCAAGTGTTCCAATTATAAATTAATTACACTGCCTGACATGTTTATGACACATTTTCCTGATATAAATGATTATCTTTAAATAGATTCAACATCATTTCACATCCCTATGGTTTTCCAGACATAATTTTTCTATTTTCAATTATCCCTAAATAATTAAATTATTTAATTACATGTTTAGTGATCCCTTTTCAGAGGAATTTTAATCAAATTAACTATGTAGGATAATTATTAACTATGAATGTTGAGTTTGTTGGTTTATTTATGCTAATAATTTTTTCGTAATTAATATTATTATTACGATGAGTAATTATAAAAAGGGCATAGTCTGTATTTTATGCTTATGCTGATATTTTACTTTTTTTTGTAAATATTTTTCTGAATGATCTTGAAATACGTGGTTTTTAGTTGACTAACTATTTTATTGAAATTATAAATTTATTCTCTATGATGTCTTCCTACTTGAAGTATAATTAAATTCCGTGTGGATAAACAATGTGGTTTCATGTATTATGGACCATACATGGATTCTCAATTCTTAATTGGTTATACATTATATAATGGAGGCTTTGTCATAGGTTTTTCAGATTAAAATTTTATTAGGATTCAAAATACATTTGTGGGATACTAGTTCCCTATGAGATCATAAAAGATAGAGCCATTTTGAAAATTGGCAAAGCGAGGCCTCAGGTGATATTCGGACCATTATGTGCGATACTGAGATGGACTCATTGTAAAACCATGTATTGAGCAATAGGTTGTATTTTAAAATATTTTATTGAATGGGATTTGTGGTATTGGATAAATTGATAGATGTACCATATAGGTATATTTTGGATGGGCACATACTCTAACACTCAACATTAACATAAAAATAAATATAATTCATGGAAGGATTTTTTTTATGCATCATTGAGTTACTTTTAAATTGTGATACTTTTCTTGTGCCTCAATGTACACTTTTTTGACACATAAGTTAGTCCCATGATAAAGAACAAGCATGGGTTATGATCCATTTTTCCAACATTTATTTTTCTAGCCTATATATATACATCAATCATTATAATGGTAACTTCTTCATATTTCCATCGTAGGCCGAATTAGGTTGTATGAGAAGGGTTTTTATTGAGAATAAGACCATGATATATTTATTGTAATATATTTATTTATTTTTATTCATTTATCATATATTGGGAACTGCATTGTTCGCAATAGAAATGTAATGGTTTAGACACTATTGGTGTCATTATATGGGGATTATGTCTCATCAAAACTCAGGGGTCGTTTGGTACTCAAGTAGATGATATTTTAGAATGTATGGATATTGGAATGTGTGCTGCTTCTAGTGCCTGACTGTTTCTTGCTAGTTAAAATTGATATTGGGGTAGATTGTTGATCCTTGATCGAGATTCTATAGTTGTATTTTTTTGGTTTCCATTAATGTTTTCTAGAATCGAGGCATTCCTTCCTTCCATAATTATGATTTAATACATATTTTAGGGTATGAAATCATTGTGTAGTTGAGTTGATTTATCACTTTTCAAACTATAAATTAATTCAATTGAGATTATTTATTTTCTTATGAATTATTTTGATTATTTATATACATACCATACTTGTTATAAATTTTTTTTCATCAAATATGAATTAATTATTAGCTAAGAGGGAATATTCTGATCCACATACATGTTAAAAAGGCCATACCATCTTGTCAGCAACCTCCAAAATGTGGAGAGATGAGAAAGAGGCATAGGGTCTACCCATCTCTGAGAACCCTTCTCATGGATCCCAAGACATGGACGTTACAAACTGGTATTATACATATTAATAATTTTGTCTTACTATTTGGGTTAGACATGAGGCTATGATATATGGATTGCAACAAAGCCAATGCTTGGAGGCAGCTAACCGAGGTATATGGGATGTCCAAATTCCTAGGATGGTATTATAGTTATTGATTATGCCAATTATTGTGGATATGATTTCACCATTGGGTGGCACATTAGTTTTTCATTGTTATAGATATTTGTATTATTTAGATATTTTTTTCCATTGCATCCCAATGATATGACATCAATCCATTTAAATGCATCATATTATGCACCCTAGGGATTAAACTAATATTCATCATGCTTGATTGTATCAACATTATGCGTTCATCTTCCTAATTTCGTGTGACTATTGTTGTTCGTAGTTTTAGAATTTTTTAGTGTTTTTTTGTTAAATATAAATTTGATACTGATGTTAGATGTTAAATATGGATTTACCTGTGAAATATGAGGTAGGCCTAGTTTTATTGATCCTTTTATGTTTCTTTTACTAATATATACCTGGATATTGGATTAGTTATCTGTTTTGTAGTGATCAGAGGCAAGCTACGTAAAGACCGTATTTATTTCACATTTACCTTTATTATGCGTCTCCTATAAAATTCTATCTAATGTGGAATGTTTGGATACTGTAGAACAACATTATCACAACATTTTAGTGCTATAACTCATGAAATATGTAGTGTGGACACTCCAAAGCTACACGTAGTACCACCCGTTGTGCCACCAGTGGTACCACCTCTTAATGATATTCTGATGGGCTCTAATGCTCTTTTCAAGGATAGACTCCCCAGGTTAATTTACATAGTCTAGAATATTCTATCACCTTCTCCATCTGTAGAAATGATCACATGGGTCTTCCTACTGAATCATCATCCCACATTCAAGGGGAGTGGTTCTCTGCATGATGTAGAGTAATGGATAGAATCTTTGATGTCAATATTCGACCATAATGTGACTCCTTCAGAGAAGTGGGTCAAACATTATGTTTATATGCATAATGACTCTATCAAGCTTTGGTTTGGTGTCATTTATTAGTTTAATAAGACTATATACGTAGTTTTTAAGACTTCCAAACCAATTTCTTCAACCACTTCCTTTTGTAGGCACTGAGAGATGATAGTGCTGGGAAATTCATGCATTTTTAGTATGGATCTATGATTGTGTTTGAGTGTTCTACTTGTTTCATAGTGCTTCAAAATTTTCCCCATATCTGACTGCTGACACATAGAAAACTAAGAGATACATTTAGGATGGACCCTAATATACCATATGCTCATAGTTGAATGTATTTTATTTGACAACTTCCATTGATCTAATTAATCAGGCCTGAATATTATAATGAAATGTCAGTGAAGGTAAACCTATGAGCTAGATAATTTCAATTACAATATTCCTTAATTATTTTAAAAGAAATAAATAATGGGTTTTTAAAGTGAATTTAGATGAAATACTAGGAAATAATATTGTTTTGACTATTTTGTATCATGTCATCAATGAAATGGAGTAATCGATAAGAATACTTTATATATAAGATAATCGATGGATTTCCATGATTGTAGCTAGATGGCTCACTTTATTAATTTCTATAGTTATTTATCATCATCTTACAGTGGAATAAAATATGTACTAGTATCGGTATTAGTTATGGAATCTACGAGTCCACATCAGTACACAAGTTCGTTTTCCACTGGCCGAAATGTTTTATGTAATATTTGAGGTTGTGGTCATGGAATCCCGGAAATTGACATTCAATGTCAGCATAGCATACCATCTTAGGCCAGTCAAGATGCATCTCAAGGTGATGGTTCAGGTCATATATATGTAGTGCCACTACCACCATTAGATTAGCATGCACGACCATCTATGGTTACATGTACTATTCATGTTTCATCTACTTTATTCTCATGACTTTTTGATATTGGTGTATCATACTCCTATTTATCTACTTAAATTGTAGGAATACATGGATTTAAAATTGAGTACCATTGTATGCCACATGTCTTGTTAGTCTACCAAGTGCCAGGATGGAGGGAATATGCTAGTGCCAAGAGTCACCCCTTAAGATAGATGAGTACCATTTCTTTTGGAATATATACATCCTAAATATGTATGGTATCAACATTATTATTAGTATTAATAGACTTTTAATTTATCATGATCTTGTGGACTGTTATCTCCATTAGGTTTCCTTCACATCCCTTAAGGGTGAAACATATTTAAACAATGGAGAATAGGATTTTTTGGCATATTGAGTTAAATTTAAATGTGCAGAACTAGAAAATGTGATTTCTCAGTTATCAAGTCTCTTCATGAGTGATCAAGGATGAAACCAGTGGAATTCTCTCCCATTGTGGAACATTACTAGGATGTCCTTCCTAATTATTTCTCTATCTTACCTTATGTGAGTGGAACTGTGTCCACTATCTATCTAGTTCCATGTACGTAACTAGTTTCCATTCCACCTTATATCATGGAACTAAAATAGATATAAGAACTGAAAATGTATCTTGAAGTCCTCAAAGAGAAGGTTCTTATCAGACATTTCACTTCTACATGGGTTTCATACATTCATTTCACCATGAATGTGGCTGGTACACTTATATATTTTGGTTAGTATCATTGAATCAACCTTTTTACACTCATGAATTGATATCTCTTTCCCAGTATAGATGGCCTCTTCGACTAGCTCAATGGACAAACAATTTTATACATGACTGATCAAAGTTTTGGATATAACAAGGAGAATCTATGACCATCTGACATGTTGTGTATGGAATTCAAGTGGTGGTAAGACTGGTATATGTATCTGGTTGTTCCATTCATCTACACGAATGTGCCAAAAGTCTTCATGGTTCGAATGATTCGGGGATTTCACAGGTACATTAATTCAATTGTGGTGGGGTTTTTACAACATATGGGTGTAATTTACTTCCTAACTCGACCATTCAACATATATTGGGATCATTATATGTACACTTAGAGTTAACCAACTGTATGAAGTGATAAGATAATTCTATTTTTTCATTGATAATGTTCACATCTAGGGCCACATAATATTTGAGGAATGCATATTAGTTGACCCAAAAAAGTTGATATCCTTAGATCATGGGACCATCCCATGAATTTATTCGACATACATAGTTTTATAGGTCTTATGGGAAATTATAAGCATTTCATCCAAGATTTATCCTACATATATGCCCCTCTTACGGACCTGAATAAGAAGGGTGTACATTTAATTTGGTCAAACGTTTATGTAAATTGTTTTTATTAGTTAGACGAATGACTAACAACAACTTTAATCTTGATTCATCCCATGAAAGTTAAAAGCTCTACTGATCACTATGATTCTTTAGGAATCAAACATGGTGCCAATTTGATATACGGAGATCACGTTGTGGGTTTTGGATACCCCTATATAAGGACTCATGTGATGAAATATCATAAACATGACCTTCAGTTAGTGACTAAGGTTTCAAATTTACAATGTGGGATAATCTTCTTGTTGGGTGATAGGTTATTTGTTAACACAGATCATAATACCTTGAGATATTTCTCCATATATTGTTCCATGGATTTGAGGTAGCATGGGTTGATCGAATCATAATATTAGTTCCATTTCGAGATTCATTATACCCCTGGTATGGATAATGTCATCGAAGATTCTTTTTTCTTCAAGACACAGACACAATTCATCTAGGGCTCTAGTAGTTATTGGAAAAGGATGGCCATGTTTTCTAATATGAATATGGTGGTTTTGGAATAGTATATTCAACCTGTTTTAAGAAAAATTATCATGATATAATGTCTTCTAGATCAAGATAGTATATCACAATTATCTGATATAGATGGAACCTTTTTAGGGAAATAGTTACAGTATACAACTATTTTTATGGTAGGGTTGTTTATGGATTTAAAATTGTGCTTTACCATGGCCATGTCTGTGTACCTTCAGATATACATGTATAACAGATGAGGGAATTGTAAAACATAGTTTGGGCTGTTCATCTAGGACTTTTCAAGACATATCCAGACACGTTTTGTAAATACTGGTGGGCGAGTATGAAATATAAGATAGTGGGATTCATCATTTTGTGCTCCACCATTCATCAAGATAAGGCATAAAAACAATGACTTGTAGAAATTATACATACCCTATCCATTTTGGAATGGAAATTGAGTGACATCATAGTGGATTTTGTTATTTTCTTTCTATGATCTCATTTAGGTAGTGATGTCATACTGGTGATTTTCAATAGATTGAAAAAAGTCATTCACTTCCTACCTATTCGAGAAAAATTTTCTATTTATGAGTTTGTAATGGTATATATTCAGGTGATAGTGAAATGTCATCACATACCACAATCTATTATCTCACATTTAATTCCATCTTCACATCTACATTTTGTCTACAGTGGAAGAAAACATTGGGATTGAAGGTACTCTCATATACTGTGTGTCACCGTCGGACTGATGGGAAGTCCGAATTGACCATACAAGTGTTAGTGTATATGCTACATGCCTATATCATTGACTTTGGAGGTTATTGGGAGAAAAATATTCCTCAGGTTGAGTTTAACTATAATAAAATCATTCAGGTGAAAAATCCAATGGATCCATATGAATCCATCTATTGTAGAACATGTCATTTTACATTATGCTAGCTCAATGTAGGTGTGGAATCTCAGTTGGGTTATCACCTCATTTACCATACATTTGAGAACATTCATCTGATTCAGATGTTTATTACTATGGCTCAGCCAAGAGTTAAATCATATATCGATCATCACCACAAACATATCATGTTTGAGGTGTCAAATCAAGAATTTTTGTGTATTTCTACAAGGTTGGGTCATTGGAGGATCATGAGTTAACTTATTTTTTCACTGATATACTTTTGGTCTTTCGAAATAGTAGGCAGGTTGGATGGGTAGCCTATCTGTTACTATTAACTCATAAGATCCATGCAATTCATAGTGTCTCCCTTGTATATAAACTTCGTTAGTATCATCCTAACATGTCTCTTTTATTTGAATGATATGACATTGAACTCAAGGAAGATTCATCCTTTATAGAGAATAAAATCTATATAGTCTATAACGACCCACACTTTACATACATTGTTAATACTTCAAAAATTAAAGCACACTTATTACAACATATGACAAAACTACAAAGGACCGTATATGTATAGTGCCTTTAGAAACTGGGAAACATAAACAACTGGTTCATAAATCTTCTACAGTGTCTCCCATTTATTTCATCATATCTAGGGTCCCTTTTAGCATATTCTACTTAATATCCATCTTCCTGACCTGGGGAAAAGAAAACATAAAAGGGTGAGCTCAAATGCTCAGCAAGGGCAAATAAAGGGAATAAAAATCATATCATATCTTTATGAAAATCAAAACTTGCAAAAGAGATCATAATATCTTAACATGGAATAAATCATAGAAGTGAAAATGAGATCCCCATAATCATAACATAAAACTTGAATCTTTGTGGAATGCACACATAATCATGGAAAATCATTTCTTGTTAGTCATGACTCATTGCCAAGACTATCTTAGTGGACAAAGTCCCTTTCTGAACCGAGTTCACTCCTCGTTTCAGTCTTGTATCACTGAACCGAAATAACCTTCCGTTCCAGCCATGTCTATCTCATGAGATATAAAATCTCTACCCAATGCATTGGAGGGAGATATAGGTCCCACCCATCTTATAATGAATCCTTTCTTATGTGTGCCACATAATCATAAAACATACATCATCGCATAACACATATAACAAAAATGGGATTCTTGAAACATCATGACATCATAAATCAATTCATATATGATAAAGGAATTCATAAACATAATTCCATCACAACATAGTCAAACCAATGTAAAAATATGGATAGAAACAGAACCCTTTATTATCTTAGATGGAAAATAATTTTGATAAAACACTTGAATTGAATTCTTGAGGAAAATATCCTTTCTTCTTCAAAAACATTTTTCCTTTCATAACATGTCATACAACTTTAAAATAAAAGAATTTGATTAAAAATAAACTTGAAAACTTGTAAAGGAAGCTTCTTTGAAGTAATGTTTTAAAAATCCATTCATGCCGTATAAGTTAAAAAAAACATTCTTCGTACTTTTGTCGGAAAAGTCAAAAAGTACCTCGTACAAAAAAAATGACAAAAGATTCCTTTCATACATATTACTAAAAACTCACCGAAGGGTAAAAATGGATTTTAACCAATTGTAGGTGGATGTAAATAATATGACATATTGATGAAACATGGATGTGGATGATAAAATACACCCCAGTAAATACTTACGAATAAACAATCTCGGATAAAAATGAGATTGTGATATCTCCCTTACCTTAGGTCCGATTTGCTTTGTTCGTGTCCGAAGCTCCTGTATAATGGTTTAAATAATGTTATTGACTTATTCCATAATCATACATATTGATATGAGATCATATATGGTCATATTATTAGCTTCTTGTTAGTAATATTTCATTGTTACTTGTTACTCGGGTCTTTATAACTTTTTGTTCTTATGCGTGTTTTGTCGAATAAATTCTTATTCTTATCGTTAGGTTATAGATAATTCATTTCCAGAATGGTATTAGTGTATTATATACCATATTCATTCATTCAATTCATTTATATAATTATTATGAAATGAAGATCATGTAGAACGAGTCGCATCACATCGTGGAGACGGTATTCCGTACGTACGCACGAGTGATGATATCATTCCTATGATCGTGGAATTGTATTGGAGTATATATATATTATTTCAGTATCAATATTACTTCATAATAATCATATTTAGTTACTCATTACACCATTATAACCATCCTTGTAAGATGATGGTGGAAAATAGATTACACCACGGCGTGGAGACGGTATTCCGTACGTACGCACGCGTGGTGATTTCATTTTTCCGTAGGATGGATAGAAGGTGAATTAGGGTTGTTTCATATTTATAATAACATATCAGTATATATGTAATACTTATGTTATTACTTTACCATGAAACAACTAATGAAGAAGAAGTTGAAGAAGAAAGAAATTGAAAAGATCGGTAATGGATATTACCTCTTCTTTGGAACGCTTCTTTGAATCCTCCACTTAAGGAACTAAGATTGGTCTTTGGAGAAGACCAGGACCTCTAGGATTATTCTAGGGAAGTGGAGAGGAGAAAATGGCAGGGGTTGGCCGAGCTTGAGTGCTCAATTTGGTGTGAGGAGGAGGGGGAGGAGGTGCCCTTTTATAAGGGAGGAGAGGGGCACCTTAGGAATATCTCAAAATATTATTTTATATTAAAGTCAAAATCGGTTTATAATGGTTCCAAAGGGTCTTATTTCGAAGCTAAAGTGGGTATGGGTCGAAATCCTATCAACCAATAGGATTTAGACAAGTATAGGGTATTATTTTAACCTTATCAATTAGATTTAACTCTAAGTTAATTAATTTAACTTTTACCGTGTCTTTTTGTTTTCTTTCACTATATGGTTAATACACTTACTATAACATGCCAAACGAACCCCAAATTGTTTATTATTAATATATATATCCTTATCTAAGTTATTTGGACGAACCGTAGATTTTTAGGAATAAAATAACAATTAATAATATAATATTTGATTTAAAAACTATTTTGTGTCAATTTTTACACTATTTGATATATGATTTTTGTGAAATTCATAAAAGAATTATATGTTCGAACCAAGTTGATTAAATCAATACTAATATATCATAGTAACCTAGAAAATTAGTGGAATTCATAAAAAGTCTCAAATTACATTTATTTTGGTATTTATATTATCAATTTTGTCAATATTTCATTAATAAGATAATTACTGCATCATCTTTGTGTCATAAATAAATTAAATTATTTGATGTCTAAAAATTACAAATAAAATACCATCATGTAGGAAATCTTTTTAGCTTTCTAATGAATATTTACAATCGAATTTATCTTATGTATAACCCTATATTAAAAATGATTTACTTATTAAACTTTGATTTTAACTATTTTATCCCTTTTTTAAATAAATTAATAATAAATGTCCTAATCTAATCCAAGTGGGCCTAAATGGTCATATTTTATTCCTAAGTTTGTTTTTGGTCGAATTACACTTTTCCAATAGAATTAGGACATGTGTTAGGGTAATATTAATATCATATTTACCCTTAGTTACCCTATTTACTATTAACCGCGGTAAAAATAGTAAAAAGTTACTATTCACCAAAAAATTATTTTCATCTCATTGAACCACATTTTAGTCCTTGATATTAACCGTGTCTCTCGGATTTTTGAAATTCCATTCACAGAAGCGGTAAAATTAAGTTTTATGCAAAATTCAGTTTTTAACCTACCACTTAGTGGTTTCACTATTCATCAAAAATTGAAAGTTTTCAGAAAAATACCAAAATTTCACCCTAGGCTAATTTCGATATTCTGAGTCCAAAAATGAAGTCCATTTTGAAAAATAATGTTTATAAATTTTCAAAAAGTGGTTATTACTATTCATAACGGCTAGTTTTAATAGCATATTGTTGTTTAGTGAAACTCGGTATTGCGTACGACGCAAGCTATCGAGGAAGGTCGCGATTGCGTGTAAAGCAAGCCAAGCAAGTGTTGTGTAGAAAAAGATTCCTTTGATGATTTTATATAACATAAAAGTCTTGGGTGTTACATTCTACCCCCCTTAAAAAGAATTTCGCCCTCGAAATTCGTCACTTTGCAACAAACAGATGAGGATACTTCTCCCTCATCATATCCTCAAGCTCCCATGTAGCTTCTTCAAGTTGGTGGTTCCTCCATAAAACTTTCCCCAAGCGAGTGGTCTTGTTTCGTAGGACTTTTTCACTACGATCCAGAATCTCTATCGGATGTTCTTCATAAGAAAGATCTTTCTCCAGCGGTACAACTTCTGAGCTGAGTACATGTGAAGGATCTGGTATGTACTTTCTCAGGAGAGATACGTGGAACACATCGTGAACTTGAGAGAGATTCGGTGGAAGCGCCAATCGGTAAGCTACCTTCCCAACACGATCCAGTATTTCAAAAGGACCGATATATCTAGGGCTCAACTTCCCCTTCTTTCCAAATCTCATAACCCTCTTCCAGGGAGATATTCGTAAGAACACTTTATCGCCCACTTCAAACTCTAGGTCTTTTCTTCGGTTGTCGGCATAGCTTTTCTGTCGACTCTGAGCTGCTCTTATGTGTTGTTGAATAGATCTGACCTTTTCTGCCATTTCATCAACGAGATCAGGTCCTAATAGCTTTCTTTCCCCAACTTCATCCCAGCAAGATGGAGTCCTGCATTTCTTTCCATAGAGAGCTTCATAAGGAGCCATCTGAATACTGGAGTGAGAGCTATTATTATAAGAAAATTCCACCAAAGGTAGGTGTTGATCCCAACCTCCTTTGAAATCCATAGAGCAAGCTCTCAACATATCTTCTAGGGTTTGAATTGTTCTCTCAGACTGACCGTCTGTCTGGGGATGATAAGCAGTGCTGAAACTCAACTCTGTATCCAGAGTATGCTGAAGACTTCGCCAGAACTTCGAGGTAAATCTCGGATCCCGATCAGATATAATAGAAAGTGGTACTCCATGCAATCTTACCACGTCCTTTACATATATCCTGGCAAGCTGATCTAGAGAGAAATCCTCTCTAATAGCAATGAAGTGTGCAGACTTTGTAAGACGATCAACTATGACCCAGATAGCATTATTGCCTTTGGATGTTTTAGGAAGTCCTGTGACAAAGTCCATAGTGATGTTTTCCCATTTCCATTCGGGTATGGGTAATGGTTGTAACATTCCCTTAGACTTCTGTCTCTCAGCTTTAACTTGTTGACAAACCAAGCATCGAGAGACATATTCAGCAACATCTCTTTTCATGCCATCCCACCAGAAGTACTCTTTCAGGTCCCTATACATCTTCGTGCTTCAAGGATGAATAGAGAATGAAGAACTATGAGCCTCATCCAGCAGCTCTTTCTTTAATTCGGGGATGGGAGGAACACAAACCCGATTCCTGAACTTTATTATCCCATCACAATCAAGGTTGAATTCAGGAACATTTCTCACCTTCTTTTGTAACTCGACATCTTCTTTCTGTGCCTCTTTAATCTTCACATGTATAGATGGTTGAACATTCATTTGAGAAAGATAAGATTTTTCCCCTTCCATTATAATTCCAAGATCCATCCTTTGTAAATCCATAAATATTGGATCTTTTGTGATCCTCATCATGGATAAACTAGCATGGTCTTGTCGACTTAATGCATCTGCCACCTTGTTTGCTTTCCCAGGGTGGTAATGGATTGAGCAGTCATAATCCTTAATCAGCTCCAACCATCTTCTTTGGCGCATATTCAACTCCTTTTGTGTGAAAATATACTTTAAACTTTTATGATCAGTATAAATATCACACCTTTCACCATAAACGTAATGCCTCCAAATCGTTAATGCAAAGATTACCGCAGCCAACTCCAAATCATGTGTTGGGTAATTTTGCTCATGGATTTTCAACTGTCGTGAGGCATAAGCTATCACCATATCATTTTGCATAAGAACACACCCCAATCCCTTCTTGGATGCATCACTGTAGATCACAAACCTTTCTCCACTACAAGGCAGTGTGAGCACAGGTGCACTGGATAACCTTCTTTTCAACTCCTTGAAATTCTCTTCACATTCCTCTGTCCAGACAAACTTAACTCCTTTCCGAGTCAACTTGGTGAGTGGATTAGATAATCATGAAAAATCTTTTACAAAACGTCGATAATATCCAGCCAAACCAAGAAAACTTCGGATCTCAGTTACTGTTGTTGGTCTTGACCATCTTTCGATAACCTCTGTTTTTGCTGGATCCACAGATATCCCCTCTTTTGAGATTATATGACCCAAAAATGCAACTTTTTGAAGCCAAAATTCACACTTGGTAAATTTGGCATAAAGCTTCTCTTTTCTCAGGGTCTTCAATATAATTCTCAAGTGATCTTCATGCTCTTCCTTGCTCTTTGAATAGACAAGAATATCGTCTATAAAGACTACCACAAATTGATCAAGATAGTCTCTAAAGACTCTATTCATTAGATCCATGAAGATAGCAGGGGAATTAGTAAGACCAAATGGCATCACTATAAATTCATAGTGTCCATACCTTGTACGGAAAGCCGTCTTTGGTATATCCTCCCTTTTGACCCTTAATTGATGATACCCTGAACGAAGATCAATCTTGGAAATGTATTGAGCTCCGCGTAGTTGGTCAAATAAGTCATCAATGCGTGGGAGAGGATATTTGTTCTTGATAGTGATCTTGTTAAGTTCTCGATAATCAATGCAGAGTCTCATTGATCCATCTTTCTTCTTAACAAATAGAACAGGTGCTCCCCAAGGTGACGCACTAGGGCGTATGAATCCCCTATCAAGATTCTCTTGGAGTTGCTTCTTCAATTCCTGCAACTCAATTGGGGCCATTCTATAAGGTGTCTTTGAAATAGGCAAAGCACCCGGTACGAGTTCTATTGAAAACTCAACTTCACGATTTGGTGGAAGACCCGGCAATTCCTCCGGAAAGACATCATCAAACTCCCTTACAATGGGCATATTCTTAATCGTGAGTTTCTCACCAACCATTTGAGATAAATAACCTTCATTTAGTGGGATCAATACCCATAAGATGGAAGAAATTTCCACTGGAAGGTTATGTTCATCCTTGCATTGGTATACGATCGTAGATTGATCTGGAGTATGAAATGTGACTTCCCTTCTTTGGCAATTGATATGAGCTCCATGTAGAGAAAGCCAATCCATGCCAAGAATCACATCAAATTCCACTAAAGGAAGGATCACAAGATTTGTAGGAATCACTTTCCCACAAACTTCGATCGGAGAAGAATTATAAACTTTTGATGCGATTGATGTGCCATTAGGTGTTGTCACGGCTAACTCAACATCTAATTGTTGAGGTAATACGGTGATACCCTTAGAAAAGTCTTCAGAAATAAAAGAGTGGGTGGATCCAGAATCAAATAAAACATTTGCTACTTTAGAGTGGATGGTAAGTGTACCTTTCACCACATCGTTATCGTACTCCACATTGCTGATAGAAATTGCATGTGACTTTCCTTTGTCTTTATCCTTAAGAGTTTGTTGACGTCGACCATCATCATCAACCCTTGGATTTGGGCATTGATTGGCATAATGCCCCATCTCCTTGCACTTGAAACATTGAAGTGTAGCAGGTTCATTCTGTGTATCCCTTCCTTTGTTTGCATCATTAGACATCTTCTTCCCATTATCACGGCATTCAAATGCCCGATGACCTTCTTTTCCACATTTAAAACATTTACTTGTCCCTTTAAGACAACTCCCTCCATGTTTCTTTCCACACTTTGAGCATAAGGGAAAGTTCATCTTCTTTTCCGTGTGCTCTTTAGATTTTTCTTTGAATTCCATCTTCCTCTTCTTATCAAACCCATGTGACTGATGGGTTACTCCAATCTCCATCTCTACTTTGAGAGCACATCGAACGATTTCCTCGTAGCTATTGAAGTCCCTTATGGCTAACGCCCTTCGAAGACTTGGTTTTAAGCCACTAAAGAATCGATCGATCTTACTCTCAGGTTGGATAATAATACCAGAAGCATACCTTGCAAGTCTTGTAAAATTTGCTTCATAGGTACCAACAGATTCATCATCCCTTTGCTTCAGTTCAAGGAACTCTTTCTCCATCTTTGTTCGGAGAATACGAGGGAAGTACTTATTGAAAAATAAGTTCTTGAACTCGTCCCATTCCATTGACTCAATTTCATCCCTTTGCCTCATATTCTTAACAAGATTCCACCATTGATCTGCATCTCCTTCCAAACGATACACTGCTAGGATGACTTTATCATGCTCAGAACATTGAAGAACTGAAAATATCTTTTTAGTAGTACTAATCCATTGTTCAACAACTAATGGATCAGTAGACCCGCTGAAAGATGGTGGACGCTGCCTCATGAAGGATTCAACAGAATGTTGCTCCCTCCTTTGTTCGTTTGGAAATCCTGCATGATTCATAGCTTGAGAAAGTTGTGTGAGCATGGCTACAAGATTTTGCATTCCAGCTCCCATATCGTTTGGTTGCTCAGGGGGACAATCATTGCATTGCACATCGCATTCCTCATTTACACGGTTCCTTCGGGTTCCAGCCATTGACTAAAACCAAGAAGAATAGTTTGAGCAACACTAATTATAATAGGAAACCACATAATTCAGGAATAAAATTTCTATGCTTATGGTCTTATCCTAGGTTATTCATGGCCATTTCTAAGATTTTGTTCTATGCTTAGACTTATCCTTAGGGTTCTTACTAAGGATTTCACATCCTAGTTTCCAAAGGTTGACTATACCTTTCCTCTGATACCAACTATAACGACCCACACTTTACATACATTGTTAATACTTCAAAAATTGAAGCACACTTATTACAACATATGACAAAACTACAAAGGACCGTATAGGTATAGTGCCTTTAGAAACTGGGAAACATAAACAACTGGTTCAAAAATCTTCTACAGTGTCTCCCATTTATTTCATCATATCTAGGGTCCCTTTTAGCATATTCTACTTAATATCCATCTTCCTGACCTGGGGAAAAGAAAACATAAAAGGGTGAGCTCAAATGCTCAGCAAGGGCAAATAAAGGAAATAAAAATCATATCATATCTTTATGAAAATCAAAACCTGCAAAAGAGATCATAATATCTTAACATGGAATAAATCATAGAAGTGAAAATGAGATCCCCATAATCATAACATAAAACTTTAATCTTTGTGGCATGCACACATAATCATGGAAAATCATTTCTTGTTAGTCATGACTCATTGCCAAGACTATCTTAGTGGACAAAGTCCCTTTCTGAACCGAGTTCACTCCTCGTTTCAGTCCTGTATCACTGAACCGAAATAACCTTCCGTTCCAGCCATGTCTATCTCATGAGATATAAAATCTTTACCCAATGCATTGGAGGGAGATATAGGTCCCACCCATCTTATAATGAATCCTTTCTTATGTGTGCCACATAATCATAAAACATACATCATCGCATAACACATATAACAAAAATGGGATTCTTGAAACATCATGACATCATAAATCAATTCATATATGATAAAGGAATTCATAAACATAATTCCATCACAACATAGTCAAACCAATGTAAAAATATGGATAGAAACAGAACCCTTTATTATCTTAGATGGAAAATAATTTTGATAAAACACTTGAATTGAATTCTTGAGGAAAATATCCTTTCTTCTTCAAAAACATTTTTCCTTTCATAACATGTCATACAACTTTAAAATAAAAGAAGTTGATTAAAAATAAACTTGAAAACTTGTAAAGGAAGCTTCTTTGAAGTAATGTTTTAAAAATCCATTCATGCCGTATAAGTTAAAAAAAACATTCTTCGTACTTTTGTCGGAAAAGTCATAAAGTACCTCGTACAAAAAAAATGAAAAAAGATTCCTTTCATACATATTACTAAAAACTCACCGAAGGGTAAAAATGGATTTTAACCAATTGTAGGTGGATGTAAATAATATTACAAATTGATGAAACATGGATGTGGATGATAAAATACACCCCAGTAAATACTTACGAATAAACAATCTCGGATAAAAATGAGATTGTGATATCTCCCTTACCTTAGGTCCGATTTGCTTTGTTCGTGTCCGAAGCTCCTGTATAATGGTTTAAATAATGTTATTGACTTATTCCAGAGTCATACATATTGATATGAGATCATATATGGTCATATTATTAGCTTCTTGTTAGTAATATTTCATTGTTACTTGTTACTCGGGTCTTTATAACTTTTTGTTCTTATGCGTGTTTTGTCGAATAAATTCTTATTCTTATCTTTAGGTTATAGATAATTCATTTCCAGAATGGTATTAGTGTATTATATACCATATTCATTCATTCAATTCATTTATATAGTCATTATGAAATGAAGATCATGTAGAACGAGTCGCATCACATCGTGGAGACGGTATTCCGTACGTACGCACGAGTGATGATATCATTCCTATGATCGTGGAATTGTATTGGAGTATATATATATTATTTCAGTATCAATATTACATCATAATAATCATATTTAGTTACTCATTACACCATTATAACCTTCCTTGTAAGGTGATGGTGGAAAATAGATTACACCACGCCGTGGAGACGGTATTCCGTACGTACGCACGCGTGGTGATTTCATTTTTCCGTAGGATGGATAGAAGGTGAATTAGGGTTGTTTCATATTTATAATAACATATAAGTATATAAGTAATACTGATGTTATTACTTTATCATGAAACAACTAAAGAAGAAGAAGTTGAAGAAGAAAGAAATTGAAAAGATCGGTAATGGATATTACCTCTTCTTTGGAACGCTTCTTTGAATCCTCCACTTAAGGAACTAAGATTGGTCTTTGGAGAAGACCAGGACCTCTAGGATTATTCTAGGGAAGTGGAGAGGAGAAAATGGAAGGGTTTGTCCGAGCTTGAGTGCTCAATTTGGTGTGAGGAGGAGGGGGAGGATGTGCCCTTTTATAAGGGAGGAGAGGGGCACCTTAGGAATATCTCAAAATATTATTTTATATTAAAGTCAAAATCGGTTTATAATGGTTCCAAAGGGTCTTACTTCGAAGCTAAAGTGGGGATGGGTCGAAATCCTATCAACCAATAGGATTTAGACAAGTTTAGGGTATTATTTTAACCTTATCAATTAGATTTAACTCTAAGTTAATTAATTTAACTTTTACCGTGTCTTTTTGTTTTCTTTCACTATATGGTTAATACACTTACTATAACATGCCAAACGAACCCCAAATTGTTTATTATTAATATATATATCCTTATCTAAGTCATTTGGCCGAACCTTAGATTTTTAGGAATAAAATAACAATTAATAATATAATATTTGATTTAAAAACTATTTTGTGTCAATTTTGACACTATTTGATATATGATTTTTGTGAAAGTCATAACAGAATTATATGTTCGAACCAAGTTGATTAAATCAATACTAATATATCATAGTAACCTAGAAAATTAGTGGAATTCATAAAAAGTCTCAAATTACATTTATTTTGGTATTTATATTATCAATTTTGTCAATATTTCATTAATAAGATAATTACTGCATCATCTTTGTGTCATAAATAAATTAAATTATTTGATGTCTAAAAATTACAAATAAAATACCATCATGTAGGAAATCTTTTTAGCTTTCTAATGAATATTTACAATCTAATTTATCTTATGTATAACCCTATATTAAAAATTATTTACTTATTAAACTTTGATTTTAACTATTTTATCCCTTTTTTAAATAAATTAATAATAAATGTCCTAATCTAATCCAAGTGGGCCTAAATGGTCATATTTTATTCCTAAGTTTGTTTTCGGTCGAATTACACTTGTCCAATAGAATTAGGACATGTGTTAGGGTAATATTAATATCATATTTACCCTTAGTTACCCTATTTACTATTAACCGCGGTAAAAATAGTAAAAAGTTACTATTCACCAAAAAATTATTTTCATCTCATTGAACCACATTTTAGTCCTTGATATTAACCGTGTCTCTCGGATTTTTGAAATTCCATTCACAGAAGCGGTAAAATTATGTTTTATGCAAAATTCAGTATTTAACCTACCACTTAGTGGTTTCACTATTCATCAAAAATTGAAAGTTTTCAGAAAAATATCAAAATTTCACCCTAGGCTAATTTCGATATTCTGAGTCCAAAAATGAAGTCCATTTTGAAAAATAAAGTTTATAAATTTTCAAAAAGTGGTTATTACTATTCATAACGGCTAGTTTTAATAGCATATTGTTGTTTAGTGAAACTCGGTATTGCGTACGACACAAGCTATCGAGGAAGGTCGCGATTGCGTGTAAAGCAAGCCAAGCAAGTGTTGTGTAGAAAAAGATTCCTTTGATGATTTATATAACATAAAAGTCTCGGGTGTTACATAGTCAACCATAGCACAAATGTTCCTTGGGGTATGTCAATCTCTCTAGTCTGTGTTCTATGGTAGCATTCATGTGTTCAAGACGATTCTTATGAGTACGAATATGATGTGTGTGCTCAATGGATGGCTCTTCTTTTCAGATGATTTTCTACTACACTCAGAAGGGATACTATTGGATAAGTAGTCCTAATGATGTTAGGTTGTAATGTCCTTGTTTTAATTAAGGTATGAACCAATAAAATTTTATTTAAGTTCAAATGTTTTTTTACCTAGGTCGTGTGCCTACACACCCTATTGTGGGTCCCTGGAAGCAATTTAAATTAATTAAATAATTACTCTAGATTTATGTAAAATATTCATGTCATACCTTAATGATTAATTTTGGTTAAAAACAATTAAATCTATTAAAATTTATTAAAAATAATGTTATGGTAACAAAATGGATTTAATGAGTGATAAAAAATAAATAAAAATGTATTTTGAATTAAATAATTAAAATGGTGAAAGAAATTTTTTTTAATTATTTTCCTTTCACCATCTATTTTTTATATATTATTTTATATGGTTTATTTTTTTCCTTTTCTTTTCTCTCCAATATCTTTATTTCGTTAATTCATTTTTTTCTTTTCTCTCTTCATATTCATTTTGTCCTTAGTCCTTCACCCCCTGCATGGTGGTGCAGGCCACCCATCATCTCACATGGGATGCTCACAACAACTCCATTTCATCACATATATTGATGTTGTATAGTGAATACTAATTCTCTTGGTATGCCTAACATCACACACCAATAATCATAAAATCTCCTCCACTATCTGTCAAATAGTCCACCACGAATGGTATTACCCTTAATTGGAGGTTTTATAAAATTATTTGACTTCTTCTAGTTTATTTCAAATAAAATATCATCATGGAGCATATGATTATATATGTGTAGGAGGTAGGGAGTCTACTATTTTTTCCATCCATTCGTTGTGTCTTTTAATTATAATATTGGGTCACTCATCGGTGTACATTGATGATGTTCAATTTTAAATTTTCTAATTTAAATAAATTGTTGCTCTGGATAATTATACCTTTGTTTCAGATATATCAACATGATTAAATTGTTGAAACATTTTAGAAACCCTTAGGGGTGTGTCTTCATAATTGGTTTATTTTAAATTATCCATGAATAAATAAGTTATTTAATATCATGGGTTGGAAGATCCCTTTTTAGTTGAATTTTAGTGAAATAAATTGTTTTGGATAATTTTGAACACCAATCTTTTTTTTGGTTCATTTATGCCTAATTTTCTTTTCATTATTTTTATTTTTACCATTCAATGCAATTATAAAATATATTATATAATTTTTTATGATTTCAATGATAAGTTAATTTTGGTGTAACTCTCTGTCTTGAATATTAACGAAATACATGGTTTTTAGTTGACTAATTGTTTTATTGAAATTATAAATACATATTATTTGATATCTTATTCCTTTAAATATAATGAAATTATGGATGGTGAGACATTGTGGGTTCTATATTAAGCATCACACAATGATTATCAATTCTTGATTGGTTACACATTATTCTAGGGAGGTGATATCAAAGGCTTTTCCAGACGTCGGTTACCCTGTGATTCTATATACATATGGGTGATACCAGTTCTCAAAGGGAATATAGAAAATGGAAACATTGTAAAAGTGTCTATTCCATGCCTTAATTGATTCATGACCCCTTATGTACAATAATATGATGGACTCATGGTAAAACCAATCCTCGAGTGATCCTTGGTCTTTTGAAAGAAATCCTTCAACATGCACAGTGTTATGGGATAAATTGAGAGATGTACCATAATGATTCTATTGGGATTGAATCAAACTCCAACACTCAACTTGAGCATAATAATAAGGATAATTAATGGATGGATTTGACGGATTCATATTTGAGTTACATTTGAATATAGATATTTTTTCCTTTCATCAATGAACACTTTTAGAAATATAAATTTGACCCAAGGAAAGGAAAAAGTTCCTGGTATGTTCCATTATGTGTGTCTTATATTTTATAGCCTTATATATATATAAATAATTCTTTATACATGCACTGTATCAAGATTACTGACTTTGGTTAATGTAGGTGCTATGGGATGGGTGTCGTTGTGAACATGAACCAAGTTATGTTTATTTTATTATGTTTATTTAATTTTGTGCATTTATCATTGTTTCCGATGATTTAGACAGTGTGTTCGCATTCGCATGTAGTGGAGGATGTAATGATCTATTACCCCACATTCCCCCTTTCAAAAGTTCAATGGCATCTGTCACATGTTCAGTGATGTTTTCTCCATGATCAAAACAGGATGATGGGATGTCAGTCTCTCCTTATGTGGATTCCTCCACAAAACTCATAACCTAGTCAGGGACTCCCTCATAGATTATTGTCTTGTTCATGAATATCTACCACGTTGCATGTATTCATGGATTCCTTTTAATTTCATTTCTTCTGTTGGGACATTCCAAGGGGTCCGGTCCGTGCAACAACATTCGGTTGAGGGAGTAGTCACATTGGACATAACTTGAATGTATGTACACCGGAACACTAGTGTTTCTGTATTTCTTCCCCTTATGATAGGAATTATCGAGGGAGGAGTAGCCTAAGGAATATCATGAAAAATGTGTGGAATTATAATACATAGGCATGTCTCTGAGGTTTTCCTCAGATTCCCATTTTTAACACAGGGTTGTCCTCCATTTTAATGTCGAGCAGAGATGGATTTGACTGATCTGAACACTGATGGGAGTGGATCAGATGGGTAAAACCCCTAGAATATACACTGATGTTGGGTCTAACTCATGGCTAGTTAGATTATTACTTCTAGGAGTAGTGAGAGAGTGGATGACATGATCTAATCAAAATGTGGCAGCCCATGTATGAATCAAGATGGATGATGGAGATTTGAATAATGTGGTGGGGTAATGAGATGTAACTATCATGAAGGTGACTGTATTGATTGTCTTGAGTCTCGAAGAGACATCATAGATAACCCCATAAAAGGGAATCAGTCTTGCATAGTTTATTGGGTAATGGGACAACTGAGGAGGAATCCCAAGTGAATGGACGTATGGTTTGGAACTAGAGGGACTGGAACCTTTGGGTTGGGGAATATCCATGATAAAGTAATTATGATTAAGGGGAAGTCCAGGCTGAGACATGGGTTATGGGATTGAGCCTCAGAGAAGATTCATACGAATCCCCATGGTAGTGAATCAAAGTCCACGTAGACCGTTATGGGGTGTAGAATCGAGTGTCCATAGTGGATATTGACTTGATGTTATATTGGGTCATATGCATGGTTAGCGATCTAGGTTAGTCTAATGCCCGAGGGGCGGACCAGATATTTGGGTCCAAATAGGGGGACAATAAATTTTAACATTTTTTGGGGTTTAACCTCATGGAGGCATCCTACATACCATGTCTAGGATTTATGGATAAAACCCATGTAGTTCATTGTACGTAAACTTACAGTAATGTGTGGCTGACAATGACTTACCGCTATATGGGATACAATTTCTTACCACTGATTTGGGGTAAAATAAAATACCACTTATTGGGGTTAAAAACAGGTTCTCGCTAATTTGTGTTTAAAAATGGATTACAATTGAATTAAGTACATAATGGCTTACTATCTTTGGGGGACACAATGAATTACCATCGATTGATGGATATTTGAGTGTCATGCGGTGAAAAATGTGGTATATAATTTAATGTGATGAAGGAAGAGGGTGGACCGATATGAAGTGGTTGTGACTGAAGGGTGTTGGGCTTGAAACATAGAAAGACATCAAACATACATGTCCCTGGAATGAATCAATGTACATGTAGATTGTATTGGTGTTTGGTGAACTGACATGAAGGGGTGAGGACTAGTTAGTGTTGGGCATGAACCACCGGGAGAAATCCTATGTACCTTTCCTTAGATAGGATCGATGTTGACATATTTTGGAATGGGGTTTGGGGATTACAATACATGAATTCCCATGAAGGATTTTGTTTTCATTGCTTACTCTATGACCACGTGAGTCATGATCTATGTGAGAATCAAGAGGTAGCAATGACATGACGATCACATCATGAAAGGTGTGTCTGTGGGAAGTGAAGTGGGGATTATATGTGGTTAGCAGCCCATGGAGATGGGGAATGGGACTTTATATTGATTGGTGGCCCAAGGTGTGAAAAACCCCATCAGAAGTGGTGCAGGATAATAAATGTCCTGGTCCCTATCTACCCTTTTGTCTTTGGAGCTGAATAAGAGAGGAGTTTTAGGAATGCTACCAACTGCTATAAATTCTATGGGCTTAGACCAAGGTGGTTTCCCTTCCCCATGACAGGCACCACTCCTGTAAAAAGGATATCATTATGTCTGAGGAAGATCTCACTCCAGTTGAGACAAGTAGGTGTAGAGAATGTCCGAGATAAGGAACCCTACGTATGATGCCTGGGGAATAGTCACAGTTTAACATAATGTGCTAAAGATGATGGTTCTAGGTAGTTTAACGTACTACAACTCGGATATGTGGGGTTCAAACCGCACCCCTATGACTTACATAACTGATACCCTCCCACACTTAGGGAAGGTAAGGCCTCAACAATGTTGTGGCTATGGGTGTTTTAGAGTGATCCATTGAGGCGCCCACGTTATCATGGCAATATGAAGAAGTAATATCCAGTAGAATTTGTGCATGCAACTAAAGATAACAAATGGTGAATGTAGTTTATACTTGGATCAACCATGGTGCCACTAAGGAGTGGAAATGGTGGATGGGGATTGTGCAAGGAACCTGCCCAATTGTTTCTAAGGAGTTGAAATTGTGGATGGGTATTATTAAAAAAATATCTCTATTTGCCTCTATGGAGCAGCAATGGTGAATGGGGCTTACGCATGGAATCTGCTCGGGTTCCACTAAGGAGAGACAATGGTGGATGGGGCCTACAAAAGGAAAATGCATCAGTGTCGCTATGTAGAGGAAATGGTGAATGTGGATTATTCATGGAAGCTGTCTGGGTGCCGCTATTGAGAGGAAATGTTGAATAGGCCTTACTAAACGAAGCTTCATGGGTGCCTCTAAAGATGGGTAATGGTGAATGGGGCTTATGAAAGGTTGTTTTCCTTAATGTCTTCTCATTTTTAACCATTAGGGAATCCCAACTCATTGGTTTGTGGAGGAATATAATTGTGGCTAATGGCCATGCACTAGTGTACAAGCATGATTATGTCAAAGGTGTTGGAATAAGGCCGAACAAAGGGAAATGAAAAGTGTGAATCAAATTCCTGAAAATCAGAATTTCATGAGGGTATCGTGATTATAGATTATAACTATTGAACATTTTTGAAAGACAAAATCATTATCACTTTATCGTAAAATGGGGGAAAATGAGGGTTTAATATTGAACGTGTTCGAAACACATGAACAGACATGAAGTTTCATCCAATTTATTAAGGGTTGTTGGCCTAGAATGGTTGGTGAGCCGATGCGGCATGGGACTGGGCTGTTAGGAGGGTCCCTTTAGACATGAAAGAGTAAGTACATCATAATTTAGGACACATGAAGCATGTGGTTGAGTGATGGAATTTTTGAAAGGATTCCAATGCTCTTGAAATTATTCCACTGTAATCATGGAATGTGGTATCTTAGGATTTTCAAGTAAGTCATCTCTTATTTGGAATAAGATGAAAACTATTATTGAATGACATGGCATGTTATAGTTTAATGTCATGTAGTGAGGACAATTGGAACCCTATGCATGGTGCATAAGGAATAAATTGTTTAGGGCATGGGGAATCCGGTATTTTGTTGGGATGTACTATAGTTTATAGTCATATAGAAAAGACTATTAGATTATTTTTCATGGTGCATAAGGATCATTTCATTCAAGAAAGAGGCATCCTATATTTTTTATATAGGTTGAACTTTAGTTTAATGTCATAAAGATAAGACGACAACATATTCATGGAATATAAGACATCTCTTTTTTGGGAAATGAGGCATCCTATACTTGGAACATATGGTTAACTGTAGTTTAAATTCATCTAGATAGGATATTGGGTATAATATGCTTGGCATATAAGGAATATCTAGTTTGGATTAAGTTGCATCATATACATGGCACGTAGGGTGTACTACAACATAATGATATGTAGATAAGACTATTAGGCATAAGGTGCCTAGAAATGGTTGGTGAGGAGACTTATGTATGATTTTCCCTTTCTGAGTCAACATGATATAAAGGTCAGTTTATGGGGTTTGGATGAGTTATTTCTGGAATGGAGCATCTCAAGTTACTAAGGGAATTGATGATGAAAATATCAACATAGAATATAGAAAATGAACCAAGAAGAATATGTTGACTCAAGGTATTTCATGGAGTGCTAAGAAGCATCTCAAATCATGGTATTCCATAGGTGGAAGGTCGGTGCGCATAAGGGCACAATGGAAAATGCAGACATCCTAGCCTCAAAAGTTTGTGGTTCACCTCTCCATTTTTCATGGAGTTTAGTGATGGAAGCAAAGATACCATCCTAGAATTGTGTGCAATGGGGAAGGCATGTGCATAATATAGTTGGAGTGAATGAAATATCAGAGATTTGCGTGATATAGGGGTGTTGTGCACACAATAGGTATGTAATTGCATGTAATAGAGAACATGTGCTCCTTATTGGACAAGGGCAGCACTAGTGCAAGAAAAATTGGGGATAGTGGCACAGATGCACTTAAAAAAGAATGTTTTTCATGTTATACTAGGAATGTTACATCCTTTAATGAAGAAGTAAAGTTTTGTGTGCAATATGGGGGTTTTTTTTGTAGGTGAAGAAGATGTAGACATACTGGCATTAGTGTGGTGACCGACCTTTGGGGGCCCTTCTGGAAGATGGGGGTGCCTTTGTATTTTTATGTGAAAACTTGAATGTCTGTTCATAGAAACTATTGTTCCACTTTTGCGTGAAATACCATTTTGAGTGAAGAATTCTACTTTTTGTGTGCATGATTTCATTTTTCATGCAAATCCATAATTTTCCCCAAAACCATCTTGGATGGCCATTTATAATAGCCTGACTTTGAAGGGCTATAACTTCTGATCTGTAACTCCATTCAGGCTCAATGGCCTGTAAAATAGAAGCCTTCAAAATGCGATATGCTTCAAATCATTAATGGATTCATTGGGTGAATTACAAGGATGATGTTTCTAGTTCCAACAATCAGATATTGGAACACTACTTTGTTTATAGCATGAAATGGATATTTTTTGACACTGTGGGTGCTCACCTACTAGTATTATATCGTACAATATTCTTGGGAACCGTTTGGTAACTGAGTATACATTATGATCACAAGTATTTATAATGTGAAGTGTGTATATTCCAGTGCATCAGTGTTTCTTTTCCATATATAATGGAGATTAATGGTAGATGACCGAGCATTACTTTTTATTGGTTTGTTTCACTTTTTGTCATTTTTTTGTAGTTTTATTGGATGCATGTATTCTCTCATTCTATACTTTTTTTATTGTAGTCAGCATGACAAGACATCAATTTATAAATTAGTTGATTTATCAGTTTCTATACATTTCATTTATTCAGTTGGGCTTATTTAATTTATTTTACTTTAGTTTGATTACATATGTTATTCCACTACATTTTTATAAAAATATTCTTCTATCATATTGTATCTGTTACTTAAGAGGGTATGGTATCCCCCAAAAACATGTTAAAAATTATTTCACATTTAGTTGAAAGCCTCTATCATTTAGGGAGATGCGTTTTAGGTCATGTGGGAAACTCGGATTTGAGCACCCTTCAAGACGCTCCCAAAACAGAGGTGTTGCAATAATTCATATGTTAAATAATAATTCCAACATATTTTTTACCAAAAATATTATTGAATATAATTAAAACAAATAATAAAGAGTACAGTGTAAATGAGATTAATAATAGAATATTTATTAAAAATTATTCCCAAAATGACCAATAATATTTTTAGAAAGCTATTATATAGAAATAATTCAATCATTTACTGACATGAATAAAATATGGTTCATTATTGGAGTAATGTTTCAATGAAAAAACATGGGGGGAATTCCCTTTTCAAAAAATTCTATCAATCCCACACTCCAACACCATAAAAAGGAAATCACAACTGAAAGTTACTCCCACTACCCAAGACACATTGTCTCAACCAATAAAATTTCAAATAGAACATAAAAATAATTCCTCCAATCCTATTATCCACTCTTTTGAAATAAATAATTCTAAGGAATCTATTTCATACTAACCAAATAGAGTGACCCGATTAAGAGTTAACATCCTCTATCATTCACCATCAGTGTATATTCATTCTAAAACATCCAAAATATTTTTCTTCCTTGATTATATAGTAACACAAATATCCCCAATAAATTTATATTTTTATCTTTCAAGTGTTTCACCTGATCATACAGTAACATCCATCTAATATGTAAAGAACCTAATGTTCTTATGTATGGTAAACCACCACCTACAAAACGATATTGTTTTTTTCAATTAATACCTATCATGGATTGAAATTATGATGTAAAATATGTTTTAAACATTTTTTTATGATATTTATAATTTATTTTTTTATGGAATTTATATATCACATATACCTTAATTATTTTTTTTAAGAATGATAATTTTATTTTGGGAAGTGTGGACTATGGCCCCCTCAAAGCAATGTTATTTGTTGACACCGAACATGGAATGTATTAAATATGGGTTTTGATAAAATATATGATATATATTAAGTAATAATGACACAATAATTTATATATATATATATATGAAAATAAACATATATTTCATTTACTTTCTTTCTTCTAATAAGATATTAAAATGGAAACAACCTTCATTCATATGTGTGGCCTACCATGTCCATGAATGGTTTACACCATTTCAATATTATTCAAGATATAGATAATTATAAATACAATAAGACTAAATAGATATGACATTTTTAAAATTTATTACATTCGAGAAATATTTAATCCACAATCATAGTAAGAGGATCTAGACTAAAAAGTAAAAACATCTATGAAAAATAAATCTGATATTTCCAAAAACATTAAAATAACATGGAGTTGTTAATAAACATGTAATAAAATTTCATAAAAATTATATATTGTATTTGATATAATAATATGGTTCTATAATATATCTAAAAAACATATATTTATTATTCATGTGTTTTGAAATGTTACGATAAAATTGGATACTTAAGGTATGGTAGTTTCATCTCACTTTTTTTGTCCATGAGATGTATGTCATATTCACCACTCACATTTTTTTAATAGTGTATACGCATCCCTATTATGTGTTATATAATTATTTTTAATTATTTAATGATACTGGTCTTATTAAATGATTTTATTATCTCACGGGGATCATTATTCTAAAAATATTTAATTAATAATGGGATTTCTCATTTCACTTTTAATTATAATAGATATAAGACTTATTCATCACTCATTTACAAAGTGTTATGAATATAAAACAAATGAATAAATTATATTATTATTATCCTTAAATTTATGTGTATTTTCATATCTATTTTATTATGATTCTTTCATGGGATTTATTTTTCAATAGTTTCCAAATCGGTAATCTAATTTTGTGTCAATTTTCCATCCATGAGGCACAAATTTTGTTATATACATATATTATTTTATGATTTGTGTATACATACATTTGAAATTATTTATCACGAATATCATTATTTTAATTATATTTTATTATTCAAGTAATTTCATTTTTCAATATGGGTAGTTTTATTCAATGTTATTTAGTGGTAAGTGTTTATTACAAAAAAAATATTGTTTATTGAGATAGTTTATGATTATGTTTTAATTGAATAAATCTTATGATCTATATCTCCATTAAACTAATTAATTTTATTCTCCTTAGATTATTCATGCGTTATTCATTTATTACTATAATTTTATACAATTTGTAAATTAAGAATGTTAAGAAAGATATTTTAAAAAAAATTAATCTCATTTTTCTATTAGGCCGGAAATTTGTATTCACTGAAATCCATGTTTTCTAAAAATGGTTCTCAAAAATATATACAATTTAAATTTTGTTTTAATTTTTAAATACTATTTGTAATAAATAAATTTTTTTATGAATACAATTTTTTTTAAAATTATGTTCACTATTCTTTTATTCTTTTTCCAAGAAAAGGTTTTCCATTTTTTTTATTTTATAGATGAATTTTTTTTCTAAATTATTTTCATCAATCATTACGAAATATTTATTGAAAATGTTTAAAAAATCATTTCAAATTTCATATATTATTTATTAATGAGTATATATTTCATAATGATTTATGTTTTCAATGGAATCATTAAATATGGACAAGGTTTTTTTCCAATGGAATGTTTTATATTATTTTTCATGATATGTTTTCAAATTGGTTTCAAGAAAAATATTTTTGAAATTACTATATATTTGAAAAGGTTTGATTCCATGTGATAATTCAAAATTGTTCTCCATTTTAGATTACATACTTGGTTATATTAATGTTATACATGTGATATGATCCTAGGAAACTATTTATTTATATCACTGAATGGTTTGTATTTTGATGGACTAAATTTTATGAAATCTATTTGTGGTCAATGGGTTTTATCATTATAAATTATTATGAAACCCACATCCTCTTATATATTATTCAATGGAGAAATTAATATGAGAGTCGTCTATTTTAATTGTTTATGTTATCATTATATATTTAGGATACCCATATAATTTCATGTGTTATGATATGATGTTTAAAAAACCCATCACATTTTATGGGTTAGGATACGGTAAATGTATTATGTAAAATGTATGTATGATACAATTACAGGACTTGTGGGACTTATATCTCCCTAAAAACCATTGGATAAATATTTATATCTTATTAGATAATGATGGGATTAAATTTAATGTGATTGATACACTATGGATGATTGAGAATACATATCCACTTTTGGAATATGGGGAATGTCGATCCCTTATAGGAAAAAGACTATGACTACATATGGTGGTGTATGCTGCCCATTAGGTGTAGTCACTATAACGATGGATGACCGGGAATCCAGATCTACTATGGGAATATGGGAAAACTTGATCCACTGGGGGAAGATGGGGAATCAAAATCCCATATAAGGAAATGGCTGCAACAAGGGATGGTGGTGTGTCTTTCCTAGATGGTTTAGTCCCAGTGAGTTTACCTAATAATTTCTAGAAACTTGTCTTCACATATTAGGAATTATATTACATGTTTATTTGGATTACACAATTTCATTTATTATTCATATGTTATGTGTTCATGGATTATGTTAATGTTTCTCTTATGACTCATGTCCTATGAATTAAAGAAATTTATTCCCTGATTAGTATTTATAATCTATGATACCAAAAGTATGATCATATAATATCATGATCATGTTTTCATACAGTTATTATTATTATTTTTTACATATCTCCCTTGTTTATTATTAAGGATCATATTACTTCTCCCATTTTATCCATTCCCCAGGACATGGAGACATGTATTATATATGATATATCTATGTTGGGTTATACTCAAGAAGAACCTAGTGGAAGATAATCCTTCCACCTCATGTAATTGAAATTAAGATTCCATGTTTCCAATTATACCAAACTAATACAATCATCGGGAACCTATTTGTTTAATATTCTATGTATTCCTAAAAAATTATATATTTTCTATGTAAGTTATGATAAGGTCGTTATTACCCGGCCTAATGGGGATTGAGTAGTGAAAAACCCATGCCCACCTATATTAATATATGATATGTAGACTAGTACTGAGTAGAAATATCACCCACATGGGAGGTTGTAGCCTAATGTTCTTGTACCCATTCAAACATCTGTATGAAAATACAATTCTAATATATATAAATAGAAATTACCATGAAATCATACATCTAGAATCCCACCATTATAGTATTGAAATGAGAACACAATATTAATGGTCCCAATACAGGACCACAAAAAATGGAAACTTGTATAATATGAAATGATAAAGATGATTTATGTTGTAGGAATCATAGGAACACACCTGCTTCAATCAGTATAACTATGAAATTCATGGTTCTAGTCCCTCTATAACTCCATGAAAATGTCGATTATCAGCATATATCATCATGAATAACATTTAGATCATTCTATGAACATATTAATAGTATATAAATCAAGAACATCATAAAATATTCATTATAAACAAATAAAATCACGTATGATAAAAACTATAATACTATCCTTTGATTCATTCTCAATGGATACACATATCAATCATTTAGAATAATATAGTCCACATGTTATATAGAACTAATGGTATCTATCTACGATTCCATGCTTGTTTGATCTCCCTAAAATAAGAACCTGATAGAATTATAATGATAATGATACATGGATGGGTATCACAGCAAATGCCCTTCGGTATACCAACAACATAACAATGATTATTCTAAAAATTAGTGGATCAATTAATTTGTAATTTTGGTAACAATGATACCATGAACCCCACCTATGAAAATGATGTTGATATAGGATCTCAATATAAGCCTTATAGATGGATTTTAATAAATCTGTCAAAGGATGATGTTTCTAATAGGGAATCACTCTCCTATGTTTTTGATGTGACTCTAATAGAAAAACATAGGGAAAGGATCAAGGGAATATAACCTAACAAAAATTGTTTAAGATGAATAGTTAAAAGTATCCAGGCCATTTTTGAATGAGTATAGGGAATGTACTTATAGTACATGACCTATACCTTCATCACCTAGTCCAAAAAAGTATCTTTGGTCGTGTCCAATCCCATTTCTGAGTACACACATTCTTGTGCATATTTATTGTTATCTCATTATGTGCATGTGTAAATGGTGTGTTCAATCCTTTGTACTCCTAGAATTGTCTATATAACATATTTTTTAAACTCTAGGGTGACAATGAAGGGTCACACATCATGTTATAACTTCCACATGTCTTGTGATATATATAATCTCATGGAAACAATATAAAAATAAAGGAGGTCCCACATAGATTGTATCTCAACAAAAAACTTCATGTAATGTTGGATTTCAAAAAACCAATTGTTTTTTCACTGTATATGCATGTTCTAGTATCACCATTTATTCCACTACAGGTCTCACTTAGAGAATGACGATCAGGTCTGGTCAAGCTTCATTGTCGATAGATCATTGGAAACTATTCCTCAATCCACTAAAAATAAACCATCAATTCAAAAAAACATTTCACACTATAAAATATATATTGGGTATCACCTAATAATTCATTGGTTGATCATCTATCATGTCCACTAGATCCCTTCATCTATATGAAACATAATTTATAGTATCAATCCCTTGTACCAAGAATCTATTATGAAAGGATTGATTTCAGGGGTATTTATCAAACCAATGTAATTTGAGACATCTTTATTGAACTTATAATTGATGGTTTGTAAAAAACAAGAAATATAAACTGGGACTGGACATTGTCCAGGATCATGCTGGTATCAATCCATTATTGTGATATCAACTAACTAATATCCAAAAAAATAGGAAATTTCTTCCAAAATTCATTTTAGAATATTCTCTAACATGTAATATGATTAAACAACAAAAATAAAGTAATTAGTTGATTAATTTACATTATTAATATGAATAATAATGTGGGGATTAAACTAAATAAATTATTTCCATACCATAACATTAATCAATCGCTAATAAAGAACGAATCCACGTTGTTGTTGTCGGTACGTTCTTTAATTTTCAATGGCACATTGATCCATGATCCCTATATAATCTTATGATTCCATGAACGCTCTCCCCAAATGGTAATATAGGTCTTTATGTTCATTGTAAACACTTTAGGACTCCTCATTTACATATACTTATAGATGTGTTTAGGTCACTACTTTATTATAGAAAACATAAATAAATAAATTTATTTATTAAATTATTTCGGCATGAATTTGTTTTTACCCAATTTAAAACACCATGAAATATCATGTTATACGTAGTTTAAAACCCTTTATTTGTACTAAACAAAGGCCATATATTTCTGATATGGTTCTTCATTTATATGTTATTCCACTATTTTCATGAAAACTATTCAGGTGTGATATTTTATATATTTAATATTTTCGAAATAATTATTTTTGAATTACCGATCCATGGAATTTCATGCTATATAAAAACCTATATATGGAAATAATTCATATAATATAATGATTTAATTCATTTAAAATCATATTTTTTACATTCACCCCCACCTTGTAGATTTACGTCTTTAAAATCAGATAAAAAAATATACACAAAGAGATATAGGTTCTTAGCATGAAATTGGGTCACCCACTCCCAAGTACTCTCCTAATGATTTTTATGCTTCCATTGGACACACACTAAATGTATAACTCACCCATGAAGGAACATATCTAGTCATAATCTATCTTTACCGAGTACCTTTTCAATGTAGTACAATCCTATATTTCAAACATAACCCAGTCGATAACATGAAATGATTCATGCATACATCTCCACAATTGTGACACATAGAAGATTTTGTGTACCCATTCCATAATTGAGTTAAATTTATGATTCACTCCCGATCAAAATCATTACATAGTATCATTATTGTTATAATGAATCCCAAATATAGTTTTTCACCAAGAAAAATTTCCACAATCCACACTGTTGTGTTACCTGAAAGAATGCATTCCCTCTATCCTCTAACTCTATTGACCACCATCATTAGTCCTCATATAAAATGTGGTTGATATGTGTGGTCCTCATCCACTCCATACTGATTTTGACCTTCCCAATCATGGATAACACCAATGGTATTTGATCCTACCAACTACAACCAAAGTCCATCTAGAAAGACCAAAAAATTTACCCCATAATCCAAATCGTATTCTCATTCAGCCCATTAGTGTGGGGGTAAAAAGATATTATCAAACCCAATTGAGTCCCAATGGCCTCCAAAAATATTTCCCCCAATCATGATTTTTGGTGAGCACCATAGTCATAAATGTTCATTTAGGAAACTCAATAGAGATAGAAAATCTCGTACATGTAGTGGTATCATTTTCACTCTATTAAAATCTATTATTGAATAACAAATAAGTGGGATAACAAGTGATTTTTTTATGATCATCCATTTGTAAACATATACTCTTAATGTTTGTTGTAAACCCACCCTAATTTCCATGGATATATCATATTACATAAACTCTTGAACATCAAGGTGTTGAACTAAACATTATGGAACCTAATGAGTGACCTTCAATCAAATAAATTTAATGAATTGAGGAAAAATATATATGTAACAACCCAATGATTTTAATGGAATCACTTCTTATAATTATGCAATATCATAAAATAGATTCATGTTAAAATGAACTACTACGTAATATATGACATTTAAACATATTTTTGTCACTTTTGTGTTTTTAATTTCAAGAAAATGTCATCTACAATTGTAATCAGTGAGTGATTTTGAGTTTGATAAGACAAAAATAATTTTTTATGAATAGTAGCGTACCCTTATGAATAGTAAAATTCCATTATGAATAGTAAGTAATAATAATGAATAACAATTTGGCCAAAAAATGAATGTACAAATACAATTTATACATCATAAAAGTAAAAAAACGCCCATTTTGTAAGAATTGGAAATATTATATGTCAAAAATATAATATTTACAATTTTATGTTTAATTTATTAAATTAAAATGAAAATTTATTTTCATAAAATTTAATCATAAATTGTTACATATTTTTTCTATGGTTTTAAGTTAATTTTATTGGACCTTGAATAATTTTTCAAGGTGTTATAAAATGAGTTAGGGTTTTAATATTGTTTTTGTCGAGTAAATTTTTATATTTTTCAAAAATTAAATAAATACATTTTAGAGACATCATTTAAAAATAGAATTAATTTTTTAATTATTATTGTTAAAAAATGGTTAGGGTGAATTTTGATTATTTTTCTAAAATACAAAAAAAATTCGTGAATAATAAAAATACAGTTTTGAGTATTCAGTATATTTGATGAAATCATAATGTTTTAAAAATTAATAATAATTTATGGACAAATTGTTTAATTTAAAATAATATATTAGGTTTCCCATGTGTCTAATACCATGGATAAATAACATGCTAAAGCTCATGGATTTACAAAAACCACTAATGAGGTGTCTTTTTAAATTAATAAACAATTCTCTCTCTTTTAGTATAAATACCCTCTCATCGATTATTTTATTTCATTCCAATACCTCTTCCTTGAATGTATAGTGTTTTTAACTCCCTAGTATCCCTCCCATGGTGTCTTCAAGCACCAATGGTCCCAATCATATTGTTTTTGATGCAACTCTACAAGGTAAGGGAACCTTTCACCATCCACTTTTTGTCAACGCTTCTTTTTTGTTATCTCTTTAAATTTACAATATCATATTTAGGGGTTTTATATTTTGTATCAATATTAATATACATTATATTTCCATATGACATGATACACCCTTACCTCTTATCAATTAATTTAATGATATTTTAAAAGATGACGTTAGGATGCAGAAGTTTCATAAGGGATATCTAAACGTTTCTCTCATTTTCAAGTTCATCTATATTCTTTTTCTTTCCACGTATCCTTTCATAAAAATATTGTGATGACTCCAATAAATTATATATAATGTATTTTTCTAATTTTAATGTCATAAATATTCATCATATATCATTTTTTTAAATATACTGAAATAAAAATACCATCAGAGATGTTCTAATTTACCACATTCAGGGACAATGGGTTTTCAATTTATGTTATTGTCTTCAATTATGAGCATGAAACCATTTTCATGATTGAACTAGTCTGTAATATATTTTTTATGTCTCATATGTATTTTTTTAATCCTTTTGTTCAAAAATTTTTTATTTATTGAACAAAACATATTACAGGGGGTCAGAATGCGCCAAGTAACTCAAAAGGTTATCATTAAATAATTTATATACAGAGTCATCTCCATGCCCAATAACAAAATGAAATTTGCAATCATGTAAGCTCATGAGTTTCCACTTTTAACATATAACACCAATTTGGAAAAATCATTCCTATTTTACAAGATTCTTTGAACATGAATTTAAGTGAACAGATCATTAAAACCAAAGAAACAATCGAACCGACTTATGAAATTGAATGTCATAAACAATCAAAAGGCTAGCAATGAACTCAAAATGGTTTAACAAAATCATTTTTATATAGAAGTGTTTCTTTAATTATTAATTAATTAAATAAATTTTTTTATTCAATTCATTAATATCAAGTGGAAAAAACCACCAGACTTAAGCAAAGGGATTCTACCCAAACCACCATCATTCCATTAGGTTATTCTATCATTAATTCTACCAAAAATAAGTTTTCTTTTAATTTTTGTGAAAACATTCTAAATTATGTTTATATTCTCAAAAACAATTTTTCAATATCTATAAATCATTATTGTTTTGGGATATACATGTTTTTTTAGTGATTCCCAAATTAATTCATCCCGATAAGAAAACCTATTTTTAAAGAACATCCTGAATTCTTACCTGATTTCAAGTGCACCCTTCACTTTAATTTATGCCACCATATTCTTTATAAAATTAGTTATTTTATTATGAAAAACTTATTGGTTTATTTCTAGTTTTATATAAAATATTTTCCTCTTTTCAAATTTAAAATCTCTATAATATTTTACATAAAACCGCAGAAAAATGTGTTAATGCTAATTTCTCTCAAAAACATTTCTAATATGGTTTCAATTTTGTATGACATAACATTTAATGTTGTATGACTATTTTATATTATGAACATCAATTTCTAATCTTATCCCTTTCTTTAAGGGACACTATCCTCATACGACCATTGTTTATGCTTAATGTAATGATTGTGGTACCTGATTCCTTCCATGCGTACCCTTTTGCTTATGTATGGTTGATTATGTATGATTATTCATGTGGAAATCATATTTATAAAACTATTTTAATTGCTGTTTCTAAATTGCACTCCAGTACATTGGGTAATGTTATGTCTCATGATATGCGATGTGTACTAGGATTGGTGGTTATCCTTGACCTATAATTCTATGGGAAACAAGATTGGAGGTAATCCTTGACTCGTACTAAAGACATGTTTTATGTTTTTGCCACATTTATATGATACCAGAATTATATTTTATGTTTCCATATATTCCATGATTCTTATATCATTATGGCATGCCTCCTAACTCATGGTCTTATGCATTATTCTTATGTTCATTCCTTTTCAAGGATTTTTATCTCATCCCTTTGATCATATTTTTACTCATAATATCCTATTCATATATATGAGTACAGTGGATGTTAGGATCTCATTATGGATATTAAATAAATAAATTTTTTCCCTATGTTTTATGTTTTATTTAACTAGTTTTCAAAGACACAATAAATCACAATCATGTTCTTATACACTAATTTATATTTATACTTAAAATCATGTACTCTTATTTGTAAAAGGATAGGGTCACTATTTTTTTGTATTAGAGGATGGTCTAGTTATTTATAGACATTGGAAATAGATTACTTTAGTTGAAACATTAATAAGAGACAATGTATAAGAAAACATCCCCAAATTTTGGTATGTATAGAGGAAGTGTTTTATCAAGAAAATCAATCCATATCTGGATACAAATATGTATAGGTGACATTAGTATAGATGTACCTCGAAGTTAAAACTCCAGTAAGGAGTTTCAGGCTTGACTCAAGGTATTATAGTACACGAAAATGGGCATTTCTGCACTCTTCATACTAACTCTCCTAGGGTTATATTAATTGGTAATTCATGAGCTTGGAATAAATATTTATTATGAAAACAAAACCATAAGAATAAAAGATATGAACTAGATCAAGGATTACATAGATTAAAAAATAACGAATCACAAGTTAGTATATCTTATCCTTTAATAGATTATCCTTTAATGTTCAACAGTTTCCTTTTTTTGTATAATAAATAATTATTCAAGCTCTCTAATTGTATGTTCTTTTTCGTAGTTAATGGCAGGAAATTGAAGAAAATGTACCAACAATCAACGTGAAAGGGAATATAATGAATGTCCGAATGATATTCCAGATATTATGGGAATGGATGCTCAAAAAACCATGATCGTACATGCTCTACTGGATCATGTTATGGATAATAACATGAATCATGTGGAATTCCTTACTCCTATAAGAAAAGATAATGTTTCCGTATTATACTTAATGCATCAGAGGACTCCCATATTTAGAAAATATTTTGATCCCCATTATGCATAATAACATAATAACCCTATTGAAAAGATATTTTCTATCATATAGTTCTCGCATGATGAAAAAGTTGTATTAGAGGTCTATCATTTTTATGGGAAAGCTTTTCATTTGGGGCATTGATCATGAATACAATGTCCCAAGTTGAAATTAATTCCATGGATTGGGATAAATTGAAGGGGATGTTTTTAAATAAATATTTTCAATGAGGCCCCTATCATAAGATGTAAGGAGATTTCCTCAGACTAATGTATAAGGAATATTTGTCTATCAAGTCATATGAAGAATAAATTACAATGATTTCAAGGTATGCCTCTGGCTTTGTCATGAACATGGAATGAAAGGTGGATATATTCTTTACCGGGATAAAGCCTCATTTGGGGAAGGTGTTTGACATACGAGACATGGAAAATTATGATAAGATTCTATGTTGTTCCCTCAATGTGTAAATAGAGATTGGATACTCTCAGTCGTAATGTGGGCCTGGTGAAAATAAGGGAAAAATAGCAAACAACATGAGTGGTTCAGCTAACCATTCACATGATGGAACTAATCCTGAATATCCCACTTGTAAAAGATTCGGTAAGAAGTATCCTGGGAACTATTTAATGATCACCGAGAATTAATTCAAATGTGGATTTTTTTCCATCTTCATAAAAACTATAAAAGGGATATGAAAATTCCCGCTCTCATGAAAGAAGAAACGATGTTTCAGATCAATTCTTAGGTAGTGGTGCAATGTTATTACTACAAGAAGAATGAGTATAATGCAAAAAATTTCCCTAAGACATGGGTTGTAAAAGGAAATCAACAACACCTCCAAGGAAACAAAGAAGAGATTATGATATCACTAATATTGAGGTGGATTAAAATAGTGATATGTTGACCAGTATGCTAGTTATTCATTGAAAAATAGAGAAAATACTATTTTATTCTAGTTATACACATTCATTAATATCATGAAATTATATTAGGACTATAAAACCACCACTTCAACAATTGGAAGAAAAGATATTGGTGAGAACAAAGTATGGGGAAATTATTTCATTCTTGGTTTATAACTCATCCTCACTAAATTTTTTAGGAATGAACATCCCATAAAATCTCATCATACTTATTTTAGTCATGTTTGATGCAATTTTGGGCATTTATTGGCTATCTTTATTTAATGCCAATATCAATGTTCATAAAACAGAGATCACTATTCACCTCTCAATGGATCCCATAATTCATTAATATTGTAAGGTGGAAGATGAATCTCCTTTAGAATCATCGTCTTGAGTGTTGATATTGTTTCCTTTTGAAAAAAAATATTTAACTCAAATGATTGAGAAAAATACATAATTGTGCTTGAAGAAATTCCCATCATGAGGAATTACACTAATGTATTACTTGAGGAGTTATTTGGTATTCCTCTTTACCGGGATGTTTAATTATCAATTGAAGTTATCCCCAAATCATTACCTGTCTCAAATACACCATATATAATGGTCAACATAGAGATGTAATATATAAAGAATTAGTTACAAGTGAATTGAGAGAATGGTGTTTTACGACCCGAGTGCTTCACTGTGTGGTGCGCCAGTTCTCTTTATCATGAAGAGGGATGGTTCAATGCAGCTTTACATTGATTATAATTTTATCATTAAAATTATGATAAAGTACTATATTTACAGATAGATGAATTGTCCAATCTTCTTTGTGGGGCCTGTTATTTTTCTATGGGTGACCTTCGGTCAGGATATCACTAATTAAAGGTGTGGGAGATAGTTATTAACATGACTACCTTACTAATGAGTTATAGACACAATGAGTTCAATGTGGTTCTATTAGGACTCACTAATGATCCAAAAGGATTCATGGATTTAATTAATACAGTCTTTAGTGATTACCTTTTAAATTATTTGGTAGTATTGATTGATGATATTATAATGTACTCCAAGAGCTAGGAGGAACATGAGAAGCATTTGAATACTATTTTAATGAATTTATGAAGGGTGAAGTTTTATGAAATGTAACAAAAATGTGAGTTCTAGATAGATGAAGTATCATTCATGGGGCATTTTATCACCAGCTAAGGGATATCTATGGACCCATCCAAGACAATGAAAATTTAAGTGTTGTCTAGGAAATCTATTGTAAAATAGAATCACAGGATTCTGGGTTTAGATATGTATTATCAATGATTTGGGATGAAATTTTCATGATCATAGAAACAACTGACCACGATGAGACGGAAGGGAGTAATGTTTGTCTGGACTCAGGAATGTGAATAATATTTCAAGGATTTGATAATGAGGTTAATCCATGCACCAATACTCACTTTCCCAACAAAAGGATATCTTTTTGTGGTTTATAATGATGCTTATAAGAAGTGATTAGGATTTGTGGTTATGTCTAATGATAAAGTGATAGTCTACCCCTTAGTGTAGCTACAAATCCATGAGAAAAACTATCATACGAATGAACTACAATTTATGGTGATAATCATTGCATTGAAAATATAGTAGAATAATCTCTATACGGAGATGTGTGAGATATATACTAACAACAAGAGACTCAAATATATATTCACTCATAAAGATATTAATATTTTCCGACGAAGATGGATGGAGATCATCAAGAATTTTGATTTCACAATTCACACCTATCATGGTAAGGGAAATACGGTGAATTAATCTCTATGTAGAAAATATCATGCATCTCTATCATTGATGCCAATTACAAATTATCTAATCATCTTATATTTCAATGTATGGACATGAAAATCATTTAGGTAATAACATCATCAATACTTTCTTATATTATTTCTCAACCATCTCTATTTGAAAAAAAATGATGCTCAAAGAAAGGATGTGGAACATTTGAACAAGGTGGAAGCTATCAGAAGTGAGAAATCATATTAGTCCATGATTGTTGAGGAAGGATTTGTGTGATTTCTTTTACGATTATGTTTACCATCTGACCCAATGATAAAGATGGAGATTTCTAATAGCGCAAATAGCTCAACATTTTCTATCCACCTAGGGAGCACAAAGATAAGTCAAGATATCTGAGAAAACTTCTGGTGGGACAATATGAAAAGGGAGATTTCAAAAAATGCATCAAAGTTCCTGGTATGTCATAAAATGATGACTAAAAGAATTAATTCTAAGGGGTTGATGCAACCGCTACCCATACCAATATGGAAGTGTGATAAAATCACTATGGTCTTGGTCACTGGACATCCAAAAACATCTAGAAGAAACTGTGCTATATGGGTCATTTTGGAGCGTCTTATAAAGACAACTCAAATTATCATGACTAAATAGAAAAATTCATTGGATCAAATTGCATGGATATATATTAAGTAATTGGTAATGCTTCATTGAGTAACACTATCTATTTTTATTCGATCGTGATCAGAGACACCCCTGGAAGTTCTGGAAAAGTCTTCAACATGCTCTAGGCACTGAACTGAACTTTAGTACAGCCTATCATCCTCAAACGGATGGCCAATCAAAGAGAACTATTAATACATTGGATGATATGTTGAGATCATGTTATATGGACATCAATGGAGGATGGGACCAACATCTTCAATAGGTTGAATTCTCTAACAATAACAGTTTCCACTTGAGCATCCAAATGGCACTATATGAGTCCCTTAGGGGAAAAGGTTCCAAACCCCAGCATGATTGGATGATGTTAGTGAGACAAATCTTCTAGGACATGAAATGGTTGATGAAATGGTTGAGAAGGTGAAAACCAATGAGCAGCTCATCAAGGTAGCTAAATGACGAAAAGAGAGTTATGCAAAAAATCTATTATTTCACCTTGAGTTCCAAGTGGGATAAATTGTATTTGTATTCTTATCTCCATGGAATAAGGTCATGAGGACTGGGAAGAAAGGTAATTTAAGTCTCAATTACATCGACCCATTAGAGATCCTTAATCACTTTAGAGTTCTATCCAATTGACTAGAACTTCAACTTACCATGTCAAAAGTACACGATGTCTTTCATGCATCACTCTTAAGGAAGTGCATACCAGACTCTTCACATGTACTCTCCTCAAAGGTGTTAAATTGAAGGATGATATTTCATATTAGTGGAACCATTGAAGATCATATATCGTAGAGATAATGTTATATGTAACAAGACTACTCATCTGGTTAACGTACTATGGTGGGGCTATAAGTACGAAGAGGCAACATGTGAATTGGGGGATGCAATGAAGGAAAATTACCCCCACCAGTTTATGGCCTAGATTGTAAATAGAAATTTTAAGAGATAAATTTCATAATGGGGGGAGTAATATAACAATCCAATGTTTTCAATGAAATCCCTTATTATAATTATGTCATATAATTATATCGAGTCACAAAACAATGAACTACTAAGTACTACATGACCTTTAAACATAAGATTTTCACTAGTGTGTTTTTAATTTTGAAAAACTATAATCTATAATTGTGATCAATAATTGATTTAGAGTCTGCTAAGACAAAAATAATCTTTGATGAATAGTAACATACCCTTATGAATAGTTGCAAACCTTTATGAATAGAAGTGAATATTAATGAATAACAATCGGCCAAAAATATAGAAACTGCACCCATGAAGGTGCACATACAATTTATATATCTTAAAAGTGAAAAAAAAACATTGTATAAGAATTGGGATTTTTGTGTGTAAAAAATATTTTATTTACAATTTTAAATTTAATTTAATATTTTAAAATGGATGCTAATTTTTATAAAATTCAATCATTAATTGTTACATTATTTTCTTATTGTTATAAGATAATTTTATGGGACCTTGTCTAATTTTTCATGGTGTTATAAAATGAGTTATAGTTTAATATTATTTTTGTTGAATAAATTATGATTATATTTAAATAATAAATAAAAAAATTTAGATAAACATTTTCAAAATATGGTGTTCAATGTTTTAGATCTACATCTTGAAAAAAGGTAAGGGTGATTTTTTGGGATTTTTCTAAAATAAATGAATTTAACATGAATAGTAATAATACAGTTTTGAGTTTTCAGTATATTTGATGACATCATAATCATATAATAATTAATATAATGTTCTTTAAGGCTTATGTACAGTATAATAAGATATTAGGTGTCCTATGTGTATAATACCATGGAAAAATACAAAGGAAAATCCCATGGTTTTACAAAAACAAATAATGAGGTGTCTTTTTAAATTAACAAAAATCCCTCTCTTTTACTATAAATACCCACTCACACATTCGTTTTAATTCAATAAAAATCAATCATATTCGATGAAATAGTGTTCTTACGTTCTTATTATCCCTTCAAAGGAGTCCTCAAGAACCCAAGGCCCCAAACATCAAATTTTGGGAGCTACTCCCCAAAGTAAGGGAACCTTTCACCATCTTCATATTGTCAACACTTGTTTAGGTTATCTATTTAAATTTGTATTCACAAATGTTGTTTTTTGATATTTTATATCACTTTTACTATAATTTTGTTTTCAATATGATTAAATACCCTCTTCTCTCAAATCATATCATTTTATGAAATATTATGTGATATCATTAGGCTGTAGAATTTTCATATGGGATCTCTAAAGTTTTGATTCATTTTCATGTTCATAATTTTTCCTTTTCAATCCTCATCTCTGTTTATAAAATTGTTGTGATGAATTCAGTACCTTAAATTTATTGTTTTTTTCATGATAAAGGAATAATTCTTCATCATCAATCCTTTTTTATATATACTAAAATGAGAATACAATCTGTGATGTGCTAATTTACCACATTCATGGACGATGGGTTTTTAATGACTGTTATGGTCTTCAATTATGGTCATAAAACCATTTTAATGGTTGAACCAGACCATAATATATGTATTATGTTTCATCTATGGTTCTGGAATCCTTTTGTACAAAATGTTATGATTTATAATATAAATCATGTTCATGGTGTTCAAAAACCGCAAATTATCCTATACAGTTATCATTAAATAATTTATAGAATGATTCATCTTCATACCAAGTAAGAAAACGAAGTTTACTATCATGTAACATCCTAGTTTTTCACTAATATACTTTAACTACAATTCTAGAAAATCTACCCCATTTTACAAGATATTTCAAACATGAATATAATTGAACCGATCATTAGAACCAAGGAAATGACATGCCCAACCAATGAAATTAAATCTCATATCCAATCAAAAGGTTATGAATGACCTCAAACCCATTTAACATAATAATTTTTTAATAAAGGAGGATTTGGAATTTTTAATTAATGATATTAATTTAATTATTAAATCCATTAATATCATGTGGAGAAAACCATCAAACATAAGGTAAGGCATTCTACACAAACCACCTTTATTCTGTCGGGTTGCTCTATCATTCTTTCTACTAAAATAAAGTTGACTTTTATTTTTGTTAATGATGTTTAAATTCTGTTTATATTAACAAATAACACGTTTCATGCTCTATCCCTCATTCTCTTTTGTGTATATTCATGTATTTAAGTGATTTCCCTCCATAATACATCCTGATTTGAAAACTTATTTTAAGAGAACATCCTGAATTATTACACGATTTCATGTGCACTATATCCTTTGTTTTAAGGAAAAATTTTAATTATAAAATATGTTCCTTAATAAAGAAAACGTTCTTGGTTAAATTATTGTTTTATATAAATTTTTTTACTCTTTTCTATTTTAAAATCTCTAATGTATTTTCCTTTAATCCAAAAAAAAATTTATTAATGCTATTCTCACTAAAAAATACTTATTATATATTTTCACTTCTTATTGAAATAACATTACATGTTTTATGCCAATTTTAACAAATAAACGTCAATGTATTTTCTAATACATTTCCTTCATGGAAACTTTCATGATACACCCATTGTTTATTCTTTATGTCAGGATTGTGGTACCCAATTCTTTCCATGGGTACCCTTCTATTTATGTGTGGTTTATAATGTTTGATTATTCCCATGGAATGAATATTCATGAAAAAATTGAAATGGGTGTTCCCAAATAGCACTCCGATTCATTAGGTAATGTTAATTATCGTGAGATTTGATGTGAAATGGGAATGGAGGTTAGACTTGACCTGTAATACAATGGGAAATAGGATTAGCGGTTAGCCTTGACACGTAATAAATAAATGTTTTATGTTTCTGACACATTTATATTATTACATGTTTATATGATCCCATGTTTATATGTTATAATTAAATATGTTCCATGATTTTTATATCATTATTCCATGCCTCTTAACTCATGTTCTTAAGAATTTTTATTTTGTTCATTCCCTTATCAAGGCTTTTTAGCTCATCCCTTTGTTCACATGTCTCTTAGGATATCCTAATCATATGTATGAGAACAATGAATGTTTTGAGATCACTATGGAGAATTAATAAATATGTTTTTTATACCCATGTGTTATATTTTATGAACTTAGTTTTCAAAGACACTAGACTTCAAGATCCTTTTCTTTCACTCTGAATTATATTTATTATTAAAATAATGTAATGTTATATGTAAAAGGGTAGGGTATCTTTAGTTGGTATCAGATGTTGGTCTAGTTATTTATGGTGATTGGGAATAATGAACTTTAGTATGAACCTTAAGGATGAAAAAATTTGTAAGAAAATATCCCAAAATTTTGGTATGTTTAGAGTAAGTGAATTTTCTAGAAAATACGTCCTTGTCTGGATACAAACAAGTAGAGGCCGCTCTGGCCCAAAAGAACTTTGGAGTGAAAACACTGACAAGGAGTTTCGGGCATGAACCAAGGTATCCTAGTACACAACAATGGGCCTTCCTACACTCTTGGTATTGTCACTCGTAGGGATTATGCATTGGTAATTCATGTGTTTGGTATAATCTATTATTAATAGAAAAATCCTTTATGATTATATGATAAAAAATATATCAAGGATAACATATATTAAAACATAGGGAATCACAAGTTAGTATATAATTCCCCATTAAAATATTATCCATTTATATTCCAAAGTTACTTTTTCTATTTTTAATAACTAAGTATTCATTCCCTCTAATTGTATGTTCTTTTTTAGTTAATGTTGGGAAATAGAGGAACACATTAAAACATTCAATGTGAAAGGGAATGTGAAGATTTCCCAAATGATATGCCTGATATAACCAGAATGAGTGATCAAAACATCATGAAAGTACATTCATAGTAGGATCATGTTATGAATAATAACATGAATCTTGTGGAATTCCCTTCTTCTCTTAGAATAGAGAAATTTTCCTTAGACTCCTTCATACGACCAATGCCTCACATGTTTAGAGGATCTTATAAATCCCTCTACATGGAACAGTGGATTAACTCCACTAAAATGATATTCACTATCATCTAGTGCTAGAAATAAGAAATGTTGTACTAATGTTCTATAATAATGACGGGGAGGCTGATCAGTGGTGGAAACTAATCAATAATACAATGTCCTAATAATAAATTGATTACATGGATTGGGAGAAATTCAAGGTTATGTTTTTAAATAAATATTTTCCTCAAACCCTATGTCTCAATATGGAAAGTGAGTTCCTCGGACTCAAGTAGAAGGAAAATGTGTCGTTTTCAACATATGAATGTAACTATACAAAGCTAGGAAGGTACGCCTATAGCTTTTTCATTAACACCAAAATCAAGGTGGATCGTTTTATTAGCGTGCTAAAGCCGATTCTACGGAATGTGTTGACGATTTGAGAGTTTGACAATTGTTCGGATATTTTATATCGTTCCCTCATGGTTGAAATAGATATTAGAGACTCTAAGTGGTCCTATGGTCCCAGTGAAAAGAAGAAAAAAATAGAAATGCCCTGGGTGGTTCAACATATTATTCCCCTGTTGGAAAGATGCCTGAATATCCCACTTGTAAAAGTTGTATGAAGAAGCATCCTGTGAACTATTTAAAGGGAACCATGAATTTCAAAAAATGTGTAATTTTTTTCCAAATGGCTAAATAATATCGAATGGATATGAAAAATCATGCTAACGTGGAACAATAATGGAAGGTTGAGATCAGTGCTCAGCTATTGGTGCAATGTTAAAACTGTATGAAGAATGGTAATTATGTAAACAATTCCCCTAAGCCATGTGCTATTAGTGGAAATCAACAACAACCTCAAAGGATACAAGGATGGAATTGTGCTATCACTACTACTGGGTTGGATATCGACAAAAATCTGGTGACACGTATGCATGTTATTCTTTGAATAATAGAGAATATACTATTTGATTCTAGTTCTACAAATTCATTCATCTCTAGAATGTTTAGTAGAACTATTGAACCACCACCTCATAATTTGTTGGAAAATATATCCGTGAGAATAGTGAAAGGGAAAATTATTTCATCCATGTTTTTCACCTCCTCTCTGGTTGACATTTGTGGACTATACCTCCCAAAAAATATTGTCATACTTCTTTTAGTGGAGTTTCACTATATCTTGGGCCTGAATTTGCTTTATTTATATAAGTCTTACATCAATATTAAGGATAGGGAGTCACTCTTCACATCAGAAATCATCCTAAAATTCATTACAAGTGTAATGAAGAAGATGAATCTCATTTAGAATCATTGAATAAAGTTTCGATATTTTTTACTTATGAGACAACATATACATCTCAAATGTTTGAGACAAATAAAGGAATTTGGCTTGAAGACACGCCTATCGTGAGGGATTAAACTGATGTATTCTAGGAAGAGTTTTGTGTTCATCCTCCTGAACAATAGGATGAGTTCTAAATTGAATTAATTCCTAGATCTCTGCATATCTCCATTTCACCTTATAGAATCAGAACCATATAGATGGAAGAGGTGAAGAAGTAGTTAACGTAAAATCAAGAAAAGGTTTTCTTACAACCATGCTCTTCACCGTGGGGTGAGCTGTAACGACCCAATGTTTTTTCAATAAATATTCCCGTCATAAAATTATGACATAATATAAAATTAATGCAAAACAAAATGAATTACTATGTGATATGTGACCGTAAAAATAATTTTTTCACTTCTATGTTTGAAATTTCGAAAATCTGACACACAAGGTTGTGTTCAAGGTGATATTTGGTGTCTGATAGAACAAACTTGTTTTTTTGGGTGGATAGTAACACACCGTTATGAATAGTAAAATGAGTGGTAATATGACCCTTATATATAGTAAATAATAATAATATTTTATTTTCTTAAGGCAATAAGATAATGATATCTTAATTAAATTTTTCAATGAGAAATAATACTAAGTGCACCGTTAAGATAATTATTTTTTGAACTAACAATTAAATTATTTAAAAATTCAACTAAAAAAATTTAGAAATATTATTTAGAAAAATGGACATCATTTTTTAATTCTACATATTGAATATTTGTTAGGGTAATGTTTTGGTATTTTTCTAAAAAAATCTAATTTTTTATGAATAGTGAAATACGGAAAAATGCAGTATATACAATTTAACAATTAAATAAACAATTCATGATATAACAAGTGATAAAAGTCCACTTGTTTGGAACTCACATGAACTTATTACTATTATGGGTCACTTCAAACAATACTATTGGTTGTCTTGAGGGAAAAAATAAAATAATGAATTAAATATTCAAAATTTACCCCTCCCCTCTATTATAATAGCCACCCAACACACCCTCATTCCTTCACACCTATCAAGCTCAAATCCTTCACTAAACTATGCCCAAACATCCTCCCTAACACGCCCCCACTTCCGAGAGATTCTAGTCTCATCAAATGTCCAAGATTAGGCCCTTATAGAGGTTCTCAATAGAAGGATTCAAGAGGTAATTTCTCTCCCACTTCTCCTTTAATTTCCTTTCATGTTCAAGTTCATTTCAAGGTATCTCACCACCTATCTTCACCCATATGGTATTTTAACTCCATTATTATATATATAATATAATGTTATGATTCTAAAAGTATTTTATATCATCCAACCCGCTTTCCTTCTTCCTTTTGTTTTGTTGAAGTGAACGTTGTTCGTGAGGTGTAATTTTATCACCTTCAAGAATGAAATGCTTTCTTCTTTCTTTTTTACCTTCAAATCTAGTCATGAAACGATTTTTATGGTTGAAAAAAATATGTTATATGTATTATGTATTATTTAATGTTCTGGAACAGACTTATGATCATATTTTTATGTGATAAATTAAAACTTGTTCGTTGTGATCGAAAAACCACACAAATTAACCCAAACTATAATCATTTAAATCGTATCTAATGATTCATCCACATGGATATAATATGATTCATTATAAGATCATTAAAACTCATGTAACCAAATTAATAACATTTAATATCTGTTCTGGATGTTTACCCATGTTCTACCCAAACTTCAATTTATGAATTCATGTGAACCACTCAAGAAAACCATAAAGGAAAACATTCCCGAGAAATGTTTTTAAACTCTATAACTCATTAAAAGGAACATAAAATAACATAATAAAACCATAATGAAACCTATTAATGTTTAAAAGGTTCTATAATTTCTAATTAATTAGTCTAATTTCATTATAGAGAACGTTAAATGGAAGGAAGCATTCAGATACAAGGTAAGGGGATATCTCGAACCCAATTTTCTTCCTTCGGGTTCTCCCTCCTTCACTCCATTTAGATATGGTTACTCATTAAAGATAATTTCTTCATTATTATCATAAATTTTCTGTGATGTACATGTTTTATAATAAAGATTACCTAAGACCAAATGTTTTCCAAGATAACTCTTCTTTTAAGAACTCAACTGTTACCTCTTATTTATTGTTGATTGCTCTTGAACCATGTATGTTGTTCCCTCTTTATTTTGGGAACCCAAATCTTATTAATGTATTCTTCTTAGATAAAACCCATTAATTTACATGGGTTATTTATGTTCACTTTTTATATGTTTTCTATGAGTAAATCATGATAATTATAATGTTATGATGTGACAGGTGCGCCCGGAATCATATAGAGCAATATGAATGTTTCAAAGTGACGTGTGCACCTGGAATTATAAAGCACTCCAATGAATTGGGTAAAGTGATGAATCTCATGAGTATATGTGAAATTATGTTGGAAGAAGATTATATCTTGGTTCATAGGTATATGTGGTTGTTAACCCCTATAACATGATGTTTCATTTTTATGAATTTCCACATTTCTTGTATTTTATTTATGTTCCTCCCATGATCATGATTTCTTTAACTATATCGTGATTATTCTCACCCCACGCTATATTCTTCTAATCTACCCTCTTAATGGGTTCTTATCTCACCCCTTTTGTTGTATATCCTCCTGTGGCAACATATACTAAGGAGATGACAAGTGACACTAAGAAGATAGAGAAGAAGAAATTAAATAAATGATTATGCAAGATGTTGTAATTGTTATGAATGGTCCTTGTTTTCCCAAGACAGTAAACCCTTGGATCCTCTATGTGTAATACTATTATGTTTTTTATCATTGAAATTATGTAATAGTAATTTATGAAAAATCTGAGATGTTATATTTTGTATCAGAGGAATGGTTTAGTTAATTTATGAATTAGGATTTGTGAACCCTAAAGAAATCCACTAGCATGAGACAATGTACAAGTACACACAGAAATCTATGTAGTGATCCCATAGGTTATGTTTTTGGTATAATTTTTTTAAATAAATAAGTTATTCATAACTTTTTTACTTATGTTTTGTTCTACCCTTTTCTGTTTTAGAAAATGGCAGGAACTAGGAGTCATCAGGCCAACAACTCATGCGAGGGCCAATGCAATGATTGCCCGAACAACATCCCCAATGATTTGGGAGGTGGAGTTCAAAATATAATTGGGATTCTTACCCAATTATCTCAGGTCAAGAACAATAACTATAATAATGGGGAATGTCCTCTTTTTCCAAATACGGAGAAACTAACTATCAAATGTTTTATGCGGCAACGACCACTAACGTTTTGTGGATCTTTTGATCCAATAGTTGCTGAAAAATGGGAAAAATACTTAGAGAAGATCTTTTCCATTCTTCACTATCTTGAGATGGAGAAGGAGACCCTATAAATTAATCATCTAGATGGAGAAGATGATCAATGGTGGGATTTGATTAATAACACCAAGCCAAGGGGGGAAATTGAAGAGATAGAATGGGAAGACATTAAGATAATGATTCTTAATAATAATTTCCACGAACTCTTCGTACGAAGATGTAGAGAGAATTTATAAAGCTCAATAAAAAATTAGGAGAATCTGTCACAAACTATGTTGAAAATTTTCCAAGGCTTGCAAGGTACACTTTGGGTTTTGTTATCAACAATGATAGAAAATCTTATAGATTCTTTAGTTGATAAATACCACACCTTCTAAAGGCTCTTGAAATTCGAGACTTTGGGACTTATGAAGAAGTTTTTTAATGTGCTCTCAATGGGGAGATGTAGTTTGGACAATGGTCCCATGGATATAGTGATAAGAAAAAAATATGGAGTTTCATTCTGGTGGTTCTAATGACAATGTTGGGAAGAAAAATCAATGATCCACATGCCAAAAATGTGGGAAGTATCACCATGGTAACGACCTCAAAGGGAAGGGTAAAGGCTTCATGTGTGGGAAAGAAGGACAACATGATGAAGAGTGTCCAAAAGACAAAAAATGAATGAGATTGTAGTTGATGAAATGAGAGAACCACTCATGGTTCAGTGCAACAACTTTAGGGAGCTAGGGCACTATGAAAACTAGCGCACTAAACCTCTAGTTCTAAAGGGTAATCTGAATCAGAAACCACCAAAGACAAAGGGTCAAGGGAAGGATTATTCCATCACTAATCTGGAGGAGGAGCATGATAATGAAGTTGTAAAATATTCACGTCATATTCACTCAAGAATGGAAAAAGTATTATTTGATTTTGGTTCTATGCATTCCTTTATATCTTAAAAGTTTCCTAGAGCTATAGAATCGAATCCCCAAAACCTTGAAGTATAGATATCTATAAAAACACCAAGTGGTGTAATCATTTCATCCCAAGTGTTTGACTCTTCTCTTGTTGACCTATGTGGGAATATTCTTCCTGTAAATCTCGTAATACTTCCCTTGGTGGAATATGACGCTATAATCGGAATTGATTATCTATCGTTATATAGAGCTCATATCAACTATCAGGAAAAGGAAATATCTTTTCATATTCCAAACCGTCCCATGCTCTTCGACAAATGCATGAAAGATCATGAAACTCTTTTGAAAAATCCTTCAATGGTGTGGGTGATGATTCCCTATGACGAAGCATTACTCACACAAATGGATGAGCTAAAGGAAAGTGTCAACCTTGAGTAAATTCCCATAATGAGGGTATTCAGTTATGTATTGCCCAAAGAGTTTCCCGGAATTACCTCTGATTGTGAGGTAATGTTCTCAATTGAACTCATACCTGAAGCTACTCCTTTCTTGAAAGGTCCCTATAGGATGGCTCCTATTGAACAGGAGGAGTTAAAGAAGCAGTTGCAAGAGCATTGGGACAAAGGGTTCATATACCCTTGTGCATCACCTTGGGGTTCACCAGTGATTTTTGTGAAGAAGAATGATGGAACAATGCAGCTGTGTATCGGTTATTGGGACCTCAACAAGATAACTATAAAGAACAAGTATACTCTTCCATGGATAGACAACATGTTCAATCAGTTCAGAGGTGCTCAATACTTTTCAAAGGTGGATCTTAATTCTAGATATCATCACCTAAAGGTAAAGAAGGAATATATTCAGAAGACTGCCTTCCGTACAATGTATGGGCATTAGGAGTTTTTTGGTGATGCCCTTTGGACTTACTAATTCCCTTGCAATATTTATATATTTGCTGAATAGAGTCATTAGACATTACCTGAAATAATTTTTTGTAGTGTTTAACGATGATATTCTAATCTACACCAAGAGAAAGGAGGAACATGAGGAACTTCTATGACTTTTGTTGGCGGCATTGATAAATGAGAAGTTGTACACCATGTTCAGAAATTTTGAGTTTTGGATGATGGAAGTCACGTTGTTGGGACATGTGGTCAAAATTGAAGAAATTTATGTAGATCCTTCAAAGACAAAGGTGATTGAGGAATATCCCAGGCCCTCTAGTGTCAATGAAATCCGTAGTTTTCTTTGATCAGGTGGGTACTACCGACATATCTTGAGAAATTTATCATGATTGTCAAACCCACTAACTATGTTTAAAAGTAAATGGGTAAAGTATGTTTGGATGGAAAAATGTAGGGGAAGCAACGAGGAGCTAAAGATAAGGCTGATCACAGCACCTGTACTCACATTACCGAATTGTGGAGAATGTTTTGTGATATACAATTATTCATCAATGAAAGGATTGGGTTGTGTAATCATGAAAAATGACAAAGTGATATCCTATGCCTCACAGCAGTTTTGATTCATGAGCATAACTACCTTACACATGATCTAGAGTTGGCATCTGTGATTTTTTCCTTAAAACTCTGGTGGAACTACCTTTATGGTGAGAAGTGTGAAATATGCACTGACCACAATAGCCTAATGAATATATTCACACAAAAGGAGTTCAACACGTGTCAAAGGAGATAGTTAGAGCTAATCATTGTTTATTATTGCTATATTCACTATCATCCTAGAAAGGCAAACCAGGTAGATGATGCTCTAAGCAGAAAAGAGCGTGGTACACTATCCATGCTACAGATTAAGAAAGACCATATCTTCATGAATATGCATAGAATGGATTGGGAAATCATAAGGGCATGGGATACATCTTACATTGCCCAAATGATTGCGTTACCATGCATCTAGGATATGATTAAGGAAGCACAAAGGGATGATGTGGAGATAAAAAAGAGGGTGAATGCAGTAAAATAAGGGAAGGTGCAAATGTTCCATATCGACGATGATGGTTTTATTCGGTTTGTAATGCGACTTTATGTGCCTTCATCACCCAGGATAAAGAAGTAACTATTGGAAAATGCACATAGCTCAACATTCTATATCCATCATGGGAGTACCAAGATGTACTGTGATCTTCGTTAACACTTCTGGTGGGATAACATGTAGAAGGATATTGCTGAATATATATCAATGTACATGGTATGTTAGTAAGTTAAAGCTGATCGACAAAAGTCTAATGGTATGATGCAGCCATTCCATATACCGATGTAGAAATGAAAAAATGTTACTACAGACTTTGTCATGGGTCTCCAGAAGACGTCAATGGGAAATAACATGATATGGGTTGTGGTTGACAGACTCACCAAGACTGCCCATTTTGTCACTATTTGGGAAGATCTCTCACTTGAACAACTTGCAAAGATATATGCGAAGGATGTGGAGAGACTATATTGTGTTCCACTCTAAATTTTCCCTGTCCGTGATCCATGGTTCACATCTAAATTCTTGAGGAGCCTTCAATAAGATTTTAGTGCTGTATTAAATTTCCGCACGACCTATCACCCCAGAACTGATGTCCAATCTGAAAGGACTATTTAGATTATTTAAGATATGCTAAGAGGCTACTCTATTGAATTCAAAGGTTGATTGGATCACATCTCCCATTTTTTGAGTTCTTATACATTAGTATCTTCCACTCAAGTACACAAATGGATCTATATGAAGCTCTGTATGGAAAGAGATGTAGAACTCCAACCTATTGGGATGAATTTGGAGAAATAATGCTACTTGGACACGATCATGTTCAAGAGATGACATAGATGGTTCATGTTATCCAAAAACACATCAAAGCTGCACAAAGTCAGCAAAAGATCTTTGATGACAACCATTGTCAGGACCTAGATATCGACGTTAGAGATAAATAATTCCTTCGAATAAGTCCATGGAAGAGTGTCATGTGATTCGAGAAGAAAGGAAAGCTAATCCCAAGTTATATTAACCCCTTTGTAATCCTTTACCGCAAAGGAGTCATGGCCTATCGTCTTGAAATTCCACCAAATATGGCTCATGTTCATGTTGAGTTTCATGTATCACTATTGAGGATGTATATACCATACCCCTAAAATGTACTAAACTCAGAGGTGGTACAGATGAAGGATGATCTCTCCAATGAGGAGCAGCTAGTAATGATTCTGGATCAGAGAGATAAGGTTCTATGCAACAATGCAACCAATCTTGTCAAAGTGATGTGGAGGAACTATACGTTTTAGTAAGAAACTTGGGAACCAGACGATTAAATGAAAGATAAACACCACAACCTATATGTGTAATGTGAAATTTCAGGGTTCAAACTTTTTAAGAGTGGAAGAATGTAATGACCATATGTATTTCAATTAAAATTACATTCATAGAAGTATGTCATAAAATCACATGAATGAACAACATGAAGAAATACAAAGTTATAAGTGACCTTTACACATAATTTTGTCACTTTTGTGTTTGTAATTTTGAAAATCCAACATACACTGTTGTCTTTAAGATGATATTTGGAGTCTCATAGAACAAACTTGTTTTTCTGGGTGAATAGTAACCTACCTTATGAATAGTAAAATGAATAGGAATATGACCCTTATGAATAGTAAATAATAATATAATTTTATTTTCTTAAGGAAATAAGATAGTGAGATCTTAATTAATTTTTCAATGAGAAATAAAACTAAGTGCACCTTTAAGATTGTTATTTTCAAATTAACTATGACAATATTTAAAACATAAATTATTAATATTTTGAAAATAAAATTTGAAAAATGGACATCATTTATTCAATTATACATGTCAAAAATTGATTAGGGTAATTTTTTTGTTTTTTTCTGAAAAACTCAAATTTTTAATGAATAGTGAAATTTGGTAAAATACCATATATACAATTTAACAGTTAAATACACTATTCCTGACATCACAAGTGAGGCAAGGACACTTGGTTCAAACTCACATGAACTTATTAATATTAGGGGTCACAAGAAACAATATTATTGGTTGTCTTGAGGTAAATAAAAATAATGAATTAAATAATCCAAATTTACCCCTCCCCTCAACTATAAAAGCCACCCTACACACCCTCATTCCCTCACACCGCTCAAGCTCCAAGACATATCTAAAATCTCAAAAAACATCCTCCCTAGCCCCTACCTCACGTCCAAGAGATACTAGTCTCATCAAAAGACCATGCTTAGGACCTTAAGGATGTTCTCAAGAGAAGGATTCAAGAGGTAATTTCTCTCCCTCTTCTCTTTTAATTTCCTTTCATGTTCATGTTCATTTCTTGATCTCTCCCCACCTATGTTCACCCAAATCATATTGTAACTCTAGTATTATAAGTATAATATAATTTTATGATGATAAAAGTATTTTAAATCATCCAACCCCCAATTCCCTCTACCTATTATATTATTAAAGAGAACGTTGTTCGTGATGTGTTAATTTTTCACCATCCAGAACGACATGCTTTCTTCATCCATTTATAACTTTTGATCTGGTCATGAAACCATTTTTTTGATTGAAACAGTATATGTTATATGTATTATGTCATATTTAATGTTCTAGAACTGACTTATGAACATATTACTATGTGATAAATTTAAACAAGTTCGTTGTGATTGAAAAACCTCCCAAATTAACCCAAACAATCATCATTAAATTCTTATCTAATGATTCATCCACGTGGATATAATATTATTGATTATTAGATAATTAAAACTCATCAAATAACATCAATAACATGTAATATCTTTTCTGCATATTTACCCATGTTCTACCCAATTATCAATTTAAGAATACAAGTGAACCACTCAAGAAAACCATAAAAACAAACATTCCCAAGCAATGTTTTTAAACTCTATAACTCATTAAAAGGCACATAAAATCAAATAATGAAACTAGAATGAAACCTATTAATGTATAAAAGTTTATGGTATTTCTAATTAATGAATATAATTTCATTATATAGGATATTAAATGGAAGGAAGCATTCAGATACAAGGTAAATGGAAATCTCGAACCCAATTTTCATCCTTTGGGTTCTCCTGACTTTAATCCATTCTGATATGGTTACTACATAATGATCATTTATTCAAAATTATATAACCTTTTCTGGGATATAAATATTTTCTAATGAAGTTAATGTAAAACCAAATGTTTTCCAAAATAAATATTCTTTTATGAACTCAACTTTTTCCTCTCATTGATGGTTGATGGTTCTTGTATCAAGTATGTTGTTCCCTATTTCTTTTCAGAACCCAAAGATTATGAATGTATTATTATGTGATTAAACCCATTCCATTACATGGTTTATTTATGGTCACCTTTGATATTTGTTCTATGTGGAAATCATTATAATGATAATGTTATGATGTGATGGGTGTGGTCGAAATTATATAACGCAATATGAATGTTTCAAAGTGACGGGTGCGCCCAGAATTATACATCGATCCAATGAAATGGTTAAAGTGATGAATCTCATGAGTATATGGGATATGATATTTGAACAATAATTCTATCTTGGTTCACAAGTATGTGTTGTATTTAACCACTAAAAGCATGATGTTTCATTTTTATGCATTGCCAGATTTCAAGTCTTTTATTTATGTTCCTCTAATGTTCATGATTTATTTACCTATGTCGTGATTATGCTCACACCATGATATATTCTCATTATCTATCATCATACTGGGCTTTTATCTCACCCCTTTTTATGTATATCTTTAGGTGGCTACATATACTAATAAGAGGACAAGTGAAAATAATAAGATAGTGAAGAATAAATTAAATAAATGTTTATGCATGATGTTGTAATTGTTATGTACGGTAATAGTTTTCCCAAGAAAGTAATCATTTCTATCCTCTAGGTGTAAAACAATTATGTTGTTTATCATTGAAATGATGTATTATTAGTGTAAGAAAAAGCAAGGATGTTATATGAGCCATTCCTATTCCTTCAGGAGAAGGATGTATCAGTGTTCCTCTACATTGATTATTTAGTGATCAATAAAATTATGATAAAGAACAAGTATACCATTGCATGGATAAATCAACTATTCGATTAGCTTTGTGGGGGCCTGTTATTTCCCTAAGGTGGACCATCGGTTGCAATATCACCAATTAAAGGTGAGGAAGAAAGATATTCCCAATACCTCAATTCAAACTAGGTGTGGAAACTATGTGTTCATAGTGATACCATTCAGGATCACTAATGCTCAACCAATTTTTATGGATTTAATGAATAACGTCTTTAAGTATTTCATCGAAAATTTTGTGGTAGTCTTTATTGATGATATTCTGATATACACCATGGGAATCAGGAAACACGAGGAGTAGTTGAATTCTGTGTTAAGGAATTTGTTAAGGGAGAAGTTGTATGCCATATACAGTATATGTCAGTTCTCGATGGAGTAAGCATCATTCATGGGGCATGTTGTCACCAATAAACAGATATTTCTGGTCCCTACCAAGACAAATTAAATTTAAAAGTGAGCCATTCCAACATCTGTAATAGATATCCACAAATTTCTAATTATAGCTAGGTTTTATAGACGATTTGTGAAGAAATTTTCACGATTTTAAAAACCAACGACAATGTTGACACGGAAGGGAGTAATGTTTTTCTATAATTAGTAATGTGAAAATCGTTTCACAGATTTGAAAAATAGGCTAGCCACTGCACCAAAAATCACACTCTTAGCATGTAGAGATCCTTTTAAGGTGTACAGTGATGATTCTGTGATTGTATTAGGCTATATGCTATTGAAGATTTATAATGTGACATCATATGCTTCAAGGTGGCTAAAAATCCATGTGAAAAACTATACTACACATTTTCTAGAGTCGTTGGTGCTGATCTTTGTGTTGTATATCTATCAGTATTATCTATATGGGGTAATATGTGAGATTTATAGTAACCAAAAGAGTCTCAAATATATATTCACACAAAATTTGATTAATATGCATCAATGGAGATGGATGGAGCTCAACATGTATTAGACTGCAAAATCCAATATGATCATGGAAATGAATATAAGGTGGTAGATGCTCTATGTAGAAAAGATCATGCATCTTTATCAATGTTGATAATTGAAAGGGATATGATCATCAAAAATATGCATAGGATAGACATGGAAATTATTAAGGGAGGAACATCATAAATACATTTTGAAATGATTTCTCAACTATATAATTTATAGAATCAAAAGTATGCTCAATGAAAGGATGTGGAACTACTGAAAATGGTGGAAACTAGAAGAAGTGGTAAATAATATTATTTCAGGATTGATGATGAAGGATTAGTAAGATTTGGGTCATGATTATGTGTACCATAATATTCAGATATAAGAAGTAGTTTCTAAATTACACACATAGCTAAACCATCTCTATCCAATCAAGGAGCATAATGATGTATCATGATCTTCAAGAGAATTTTTTGTGGGATAATATGAAAAGGGATATCGCTAAATATACATCAAAGTGTCTGTTATGTCCACACGTGAAGGATAAAGGATACAAGTCTAATTGGATTATGCAATCACTACCGATACCAACATGATACTGGGAGTCATCACCATGGACATCATCACAAGTATTCCAAGCAAATCAAGAGGAAACAATGCTATATGGGTCATTGTTGATCGTATTAGAAGAAAAATAACTTTATCAGGGTTCGATAGGACTTTTCATTGGACCAACATGCATGGATATATATCAAGGAAGTTAGAAGGTTGCATTGAGTACAATTATATATTATATCGGATCGTGATTGAGATTCAACTCGATGTTCTAAAAAAGTCATCAAGATGCTCTAAGCACTAAACTAAACATTACTATAGAATATCATCCTCAAACAGATGTCCAATCTAAGAAAAATATTCAGACACTTGAAGATACGTTGACAACCTGTTCTATGGACTTCAATGGAGGGTGGGACCAACATATTCTGTTGGTTGAATTCTCTTACAATAATAATTTACACTCGAGCAACTGAATGGCACCATATGAAGCCCTTTATGGGGAAAGGTGGAGAACACAAGTGTGTTGGGATGATGTCGGTCAACAAAAGCTTCTAAGACTAGAAATGGTAGATGAAATGGTGGGGATGTACAAAACTATTCACCAACACATCAATGCAGCCCAAAGTCAACAAAATAGTTATGTAGGAAATCAACCATGAGACATTGAGTTCAAAGTGGATTACATGGTATTTATATGATTATCTCAGTGGAGGAAGGTCTTGTGGTTTGAGATGAAAGGGATGCTATATTCTAGGTACATCATCTCTTTTGAGTTCCTTGATCGAATGGGAGTTGCGGCCTATCAACTAGCACATACACCTACCATGTTGGATGTATGGGATGAATTTCATGTATCCTTATTATAGAAGTACTTACCAGCATCTTCATATGTACACTCCTCAGAGGTCGTACAATTGGAGGATGGTCTTTTTTACGAGGATAATCTAGTGAAGATCTTTTATCATAGTGATAAAATCCTACGTAAAAATACTACCAATCTATTTAAGGTACTACGGTGGAAACATAATTACTATGATCCAATAGGAGAACAGGTGGATGCAATGAAGGAAAAGTACTCACATCAATTTTTGGCCTTGAATGTAAATAAAAATTTTGAGGGAGAAATTTCTTAATGGTGGATGAATGTAATGAACCAACAATTTAAATGTAATACATTCTTATAATTTTTTCATATAATAAAATGCAGTCAAAACATAATGAACTAACAAGTTCTATATGGCCTTTAAGCATTTTTTTGTCACCTATGTGTTTTTACTTTTGAAAAATGGTCATCGACAATTTTGATCTATAAGTGATTTGGATTCTGATAAAGAAAAAATAATATTGGATGAATAGTATCATACATTTATGAATAGCAGCATACCCTTATGAATAATTCTGAATAGTTATGAATAGAAAATCACCCAAAAAACTAGAAACATTACTCATGAATATAAAGATACTATTTTTACATATTAAATGTTAAAAAGCGATCATAGTATAAGATTTTGTTTTTTTATCTGTCAAAAATATTTTATTTACAATTTTATGTTTATGTTATTTATTTTAAATGGAAATGTATTTTCATAAAATTTAATAATAAATTTTTACTTTATTTTATTATTGTTATAAGTTAATAAAATGGGACATTGATTAATTTTCCTATCTTTTATAAAACGTGTAATGGTTTCATGTTTTTTTGTTGAATAAATTCAAATTTTATTTTAAAAAAATTTAAAAATAATTAGAAAATTCTTCTCAAAAATTGAGTTCTTTTTTTAATTCTCCATGTTGATAAATGGTTACGGTTAATTTCTCAGATTTAACAGAAATACATAAATTTTAGTTGAATAATAAAAATACAGTTATGAGTTTTTTGTGTATATGATGACATCATAATGATGTAATAATAATTACAAATTTCTGGTCGACTTGTGTACTATACAATAAGATTTAATTTTTCCTAAAGTCTGATAAAATGGAAAAAAACCATGGGAAATCCCATGACTATACTAAAACCACTAATGATGTTTCTTTTTAAATAAATAAATAATTACCTATCTTTTACTATAAATACGCAGTCAAACATTCTTTTTCATTCATTCAAAATTCCTTCGCATGAACGATTTGGGGTCGTTACCTCCCTAGAATCCATCCAATGGTGTCCTCAATCAGTCATGATCCCCACCATCGTGTTATAAAAGAAACTCCACAAGGTAAGGGATACATTCACCCTTCTATTTTTTCCAACAATGTTTTAAGATATCTCGTTAAATATTCATTCTCAAATGTTGGGTTTTGATATTTTGTATCACATTTTTTATACATATTTTCCATATGTTGAGATACCCTCTTCTCTCCCATCAATTAATTTTATGAAATTTTATGTGACATTGTTAGGCTGCCAAATTTTCATAATAGATCTCTAAACTTTTCATTAATTTTCATGTTCATCTATTTTATTTTTATATTCTCATCTCTTTTTATCCATATGTAGATATTACTAAAGTATCGTACATTTTTTATAATCTTTTAATTATAAAGGGCTAATTATTCATAATTTATCCTCTTATATATATACTAAAATTAAAATACCATATGAGTTGTGCTAATTTACCACATTCATGGACAATGGATTTTCAATTTTTGCAATTGTCTTCAATTATGGTCATGAAACATTTTTCATGGATAAAACTGATCATAATATATTTATTATGTATAATATATGGGTATGGAATCATATTTTACACAAAGTTTTTTTTTATAAAACAAAACAAGTTCATGGTGGTTAAAAACCGCCAATTAACCCAAATAGTTATCATAAATAATTTATGTAATGATCCATCTCCATGCCAAGTAACAAAATGAAATTTACAATAATGTAACCTCCTAGTTTATCACTAATTACAAATAAATCCTATTTGTGAAATCATACCCATTTTATAGGATTCTTCGAACAATAATATAAGTGAACATATCATTAGTAACAAGAAAACAACAGACCCAAACAATAAAATTGAACGTTATAACCAATCAAAAGGTTATGAATGAACTCAAACTAGTATAAATAAATCATTTCAATATTGAACATGTTTTTGAATTGTTAATTTATGATCATAAATTTATTATTCAGGCCATCTATATCATGTGGAGAACATCATTATACTTAAGGTAATGGATTCCTCCCAAACCTCCTTTATTCATTTGGGATTCTCTATCATTCATTCTACCGCGAATACGTTTACATTTCTATTTATGACCAACTTCTAAATTTTATTTATATTCATAAAAAACATGTTTGAAGTTCTATACCTCATTCTATTTTCAGGATATACATGTTTTAAAGTGATTCACACATGAATTCATCCCGATAATCAAACCTATTTTAAGATAACTTCATAAATTCATACATGATTTGAAGTGCACTCTATAATCTATTTTAAGCCACCATTTCATTTATAAATTTTTTTATTTAATAATTAAAACCTTTTTGGTTCGATTCTGGTATTATATAATATATTTTCTTCTTTTCTATTTTAAAATATCTATAGTATTTTCCTTACAAGCGCTCAAAAATATTTTAATGCTAATTTTTCAGAAAAGAATTTATTATATGTTGTCACTTATTTTTTACAATACTTATCAATGTATTGAAAATTTTACCTTATGAAAATTCATGTATGTTCAAATACCATTATTTCATGGAAACATTCATGATACACCCATTAATTATGCCTTATGTCATGACTGTGGTGCCCAATTTTTTCCATGGGCACCCTTGTATTCATGTATTGTTGATTATGTATAATTATTCAAATAGAAATTATATTCATGAAAATTTTGAGATTAGTGGGCCCATATAGCACTCCAATGAGTTAGGTAATGTTATGTCTCATGAGATGCGAGGTGAAACTAGATTGTAGGTTAGCCTTGACCTGTAGTACTATGGGAATAGTTATTGGCGGTTATGCTTGACTCATATTAACGACTTGTTTTATGTTTCTGAAACATTTATATGACTACATGATTATATGATCACTTGTTTATATGTTATGATTTCATATGTTTCATGCTTTTTAGATCATTATGTCATCATTCCTAACTCGTGTTCTTAATCATTATTCTCATGTTCATTCCCTTACTAGAATTTTAACTCATCCCATTGTTTATATGATTCCCCAAGATATCATCTGAATATGTATGAGAATAATGGATGTTAGGAGATATTTATTTAGATTAAATATTTAATTTTTTAAGCACCATGTTTTATGTATCTAGTATTAAAAGCCACTAGACTTCATGATCCATGGATTGTACTCTGATGTATATTTTTTCATAAAATCCTGCAATGTTATATGTAAAACTCTAGGGTCCTTATACTCATCAACTCTGTTCTTCATACATGGATACCATAACAATATTTAGTGGTCTTGGTGTATCATCACCACACTTATATGCACCACTAATGCTTAATTATGAATCATCATTAGTACCTCCACTATTATCTAAAATGGTACCATTATCCATACTATATAAATAACATCATACTCCCATCCTCCAAAAATCCATGAGGAACATCTCTAGTAGACATCTGAGTTCAAAGGGTCTCACAATTAGTATCCTAAAACTATGACTCTATGTGTCTCTATAAAAAAATGAGGGTAATAACAATTTATTAGAGGTAAGATACTCCATTCCCATACAAAAAGGATTATCATAATGATCCCAATTACTATGTTCCCATGTTTAGTATCTACCTACATTATCTCACGTTAAGAGAGTCTACAACAATTTTCTCCTTCCCTGGGGTGTAGAAAATCTCGAATCTATACTCTTATAATCACTCTATCGACCACCCCGACCACATGTTAAGATAATTTTGAGAGAATATATAAATGTGAATATAATGGATATAATAGATGATAAACCTCTCTCTCATAATGTTTTGACACCACATCATCATTGTGAATAATAAATCTAATAACACAAGATCATGGGTCATGTATTTCAACACATGAGGTCTCAACTAACTTGAATTATAAGAAATCAATTACAATCTATCTATCATAACTCCAAAAATCTAGGTTCTTAATTTATTATAAGATATTACATACATGGCACCATCTTCCATTAATCTCAATAGTGTGAGATCATCAATCAAGGACTAAACTTGTGAAAATCATGTTTCCACCTCTATATCCATGTTAATGGTTTCGTCAAATATATTAAATTGATAAATGAATATTATATCATAAAAAACAAGGTAATAATATCAAATAGTACACTTTCATCATATGGAATCATCGTCCCTCTGTCGCCCCATTGGGTGGCTCACAGACTAACAATAGATAAACCTTTATTAGGTCCAATACTACACCATATTCTAAGACAACATGTATAATCATGTTGACCACTTAAATCCAGAACTAATAATTCAAGAGATTCTTAAAGATATCATTATCTCTGATAATGAATGAAACAATCATCAAATATCTCATGTTATCCTCCAAAGATATTGATTACACTAGCATTACATTGATTATGATATAAATAAAATTATTTAAGAATGGATGATTGAACAATTTAATGAGTCTTATAAACACAAATGGGGTGATCTTAATCCAAATGGGAATCACCAATTAATCATTGTGAATATGAAAAAAATGAGAAAGATATCATACATATACCCTCATCTTATACCCTATAATGGTGATAGCTTGATCTGAGGTCAATCATTGATGACCATAGTTCCCATATCAATAGACCAAATAAGTCATTTGTCCTTGATTGTGTATTCATGTTCTATATATTCACCTAGTTTAGGATATTATAATATAAACACAACCTTAATCACTCATATTTCTTATTGTAGAAAAATATGGGGGCTCCTAGTTTGTAACACTATACCTAACAAAGCCGTTCATATGAAAGTCCTGCAATTACACCCCAACTTGGGAATCTCTACATGAGGCATATGATATGGTCCTATTGGTTATGGGCTTAATTATGAGGGGTAAAGAAATGAATAATTATATCTCTTGATGGAAAGGTTACACTATTATTTCTATAGAAATGAAATCCTTATAATCATCGACCATTGTAGGAAACAGTTTGCATATTACATCCATTACACCTAGAGTCATTCATGAAAACTATTCAGTAATTGGATTCACTCTGACATTCCAAATATTATATTTATCAACCAAGGATTCTATTTCTCTCACCATGGAAATCCACATCCCATCATTGTGGAAACATCACATCCTCATCCTGATGCAATCTGTCAGGGAATGAACAATATATAACCAGTCCATACCCAAGATAATATCATAAGTCCCCATTGCTAGTCTAAGGAGATATCAAATGAAACTCTCACCTCTTGATTAGATTCACATCATTATATTTTGTGTGTAATCCTTGTGTTACATCTTATAGGTATGTCCATGTGAATGGGTCAAGAAAAATGCTCAAAGGGAATTTCCAAATTTCAAACAATATTAGTGGAATTAAATAAATATATTGAAAATATGTCTATTACTATAATACCTAATGTAGAATTGAAATTATTCATTCATCATATCATCCCTATATCCAATAATTTATATGCATCAACCATATAATGTTTCCTTACCACTATACCCCAACTCCCTCCACATAGCACATACCACTTGGGGGAGGTAATGTTAAAAAGACATATTTTTTACATTCCCAAGTCCACATCCATGTCCATCACCTTAAGGACATTAATGATCCTTCTACCACTTCTTCCTAGGATGAATATACATAATATATATATCAGCTGCATGTTGGGTTATAAATTCAAAAGCGTGATTTCATTGACCATCATAAGAGTAACACCACCATTACCTCGGATAAATAGACACAACTTGTTACCCCTTAACAATATGCACCCTATCCTGGAATTACCTCCTAAAAAATCGTTCAAGACTCAATCACTTTATTTGGCATCATCTCCCTTATATAAAAGTATCAATTCATGTGCTCCCACAATTGGTAGTAACTGTCTGCAACTTGTCAACCAAGAAACACTAATCTACCAAAGCTTAATATAGTATACTATAATTAATAAGATTTTATAGAGGTATCATGCCATCTTGGGTGTGTGTTATTATCAATCAGTTAAATGTATGATCCAAAAATAAATGATCATGTATTGTGTTTATAAAGAATTTATAATTGTTGGTGAAACAAGATTATTAATCATCTATAGTCATACTACATTGTTGAATATTTAGAATCACATGGATATGTACAACCCTCAACATACATAGAGATGATGCAACATAAAAAAGCTTCCATAAATTTTACTAATCAGTAGTCCCCTCATCAAACAGTTTGGTAACTAATCCACACCATAATCCCATTGATGCACAGGGAAAACTTTATTGTATTACTTCCATCTGATATGAAGGTGTCCTAAAATGATGAATGTAGTGTGTCTCCACCTCAAGATAATCATTTATATCATGTGGGTCTAGATCGTTGTTGAGCCTAAATTGTCACTAACAACATAATTCATGAAAAATGATCAACCTACACACCTCATATGTTGGAAAATCTAGTAAAATATGCCTCTTGAATGGTATATGGATAGAGTGGTGCACCTTTTAGTGGCAAAAAAATCATAACACGTCCATTTATCAATGCATCATCATTTGTGGGTCATATATAGAATCATTCTACTAAATCGAATTTGTAAAATGTTATATAGGTATCCACAAATAAAAAAAATATACCATAGTAATTATGTATATCTAGAGAGTTGTATCAAGATGGACATGGAAACCATAACCCATTTCAAAACGATGCATGTACCAATGTATTCCAAATAACCAGTGTGTATATATGACATGTTAATAAGAAGGTTTTCCTAGTCCTTCTGTATGGATATATCTGTCACTGCACCTATAGTATAGTCTGTGGACATAAATATGAACATTAAATACTAATCAATTTTCCCCAAAAATAATTTGATTAAATCATTTCCAAATGTATAACAAACCATCTATGATAACACTCTATATTTACCTAGAATATTAGGGCACAATCATTAACTACCCCAAGAAAAACACTAATATGATAGGGGATGACGACCAACACTGAGTAGGCATATCACTCACTTGGGAGACCTTACCCTAATGTACCTATACACTAACACATCTTGACGAATATTCAATGTTGAAATCTATATGAGCCATCAGCCCTCTATCTGTACCCCTATAATCTCACCATTAGAGAATAACAAAAACTACTGCAAAGAAGATAACCAAATAAAAATCCACCAAATGAAACTATAAATAAGTTTACTCAAAAATCACATTAGGGAACTATTTTCAATTTTAGAGTTGGAACACACCCTATTTAATCAACCTCAATATTCATTTCTTGTTATTCGTCCCTCTATTACTCCATCAATTGACCATATGTTTTCATAAGACACAACACGTGTGTTTAATTAAAATGAATGGGTGAGTATATAAATATCTTCTTTGAAAAAAATGAAATCACTAAACATATGGAATCAAGAATAATAGTAATCTCCTCAAAGGAATTTTTAAATGGTATATATAATGAAAACATGAAGATATAATCATAATAAACGCATTTTCACGTATGAACACAACGATTCAACTATTCCAAGATTCCTACTCAAAGGATCCATATATTAATCATCTAAGATAACACACTCCATGGTTTATATTATACTGATGTCATCCATCCAATATATAATTCTTGTCATTTCTCATCATAAGAATAACCCATTTAATGTATATAAAAAATGATATATAGATTGGAATCACACTACCCAAACCTTACTAACCAACTACCCAAACCTTACTAACCCACTATGTCGGGGAATGACACCCGAATAGTGTTGATCACAACAGTACCATGATCACAACCTATGGAACTTATGATGATTGAGAATCACACTATATGTACATTAGAGGGATTCCCACAACTCTATCATAAATTGATGTTCCTAATATGGAAAAACAATCAAATGTATAGGATTTGACTCTATACTAAACCATCATTTAAAGGATCAAGGAAGCATACCAAAATGAAACATGTTAATGATAATGATTAAAATGTATCCAATATATTTTTAATGGAGTACATATTGTGTACTTGTAGTACATGTAATTTCACATCGATATCATTTTCTACATATGTATCATGACCCTTGACAATTCTACTGTACTAATACATGAAATGTATGAAACAGTGTACTCTTAACTATGATTGTGCCTGATTAAAAAGTGTTTCTTTGACTATATAATCATATTCAAGTATTTTTACCCTCCATGGTACACATTTATCTTCCATTGAAGGGTCACATTTTTTGTGATTGTGGTCACATTCTCTGTGAGATTTATCTTCTAATGGAAACCCCAATGTAGCGTAGGGTGTCTAACACTGAGAGAAACTCAGAATTAAATGTCGTGTAAGATGATATTTCATATAACCCATAGTTGATACTAAATTTATATTCATTCTACATTAAACTATGATTTAATTTTTGGTCACAATAGATTTTTTACACCACTCCTCAGATGGGATGAGATAATAGTGTTCAATTCCTCGATACCGTTGAATGTGGACACTTTGGTTGGGATGGTACCGTACCTGTGGTACTCCCCTAGAAGGAAATATTACATATAGTATTTTTAACACAATACAAGTGACATTGTCTTTTTCTAAATTAGTTGGGGCATGATTCTCAACGATGTTGGGTCCTAAAAAATCTGGTGTAGCACCCTACCATGAACCATTGAGTCCCTGTCAGAGAGACAGAAGACATCATGACCACCTCCACTTATTTTAGAGGGTACTGATTAGATGAAATTGTATAAGAAAGGTCTATAGGAAGAATTTTACCTTATTATCATATCCATTCATTGAGAATATAAATAACTTATTTCTCATTAAGAGTGGTAAAGTTGATGAGAAAATATAATCATGTAATATAAAATGGAACAAATTTAATAAAAACAATAAATTGGGCTCTATTTTTGGAAATAAAAACTATGTTTAATAGCGATCATTATAAATAAAATAATGCAATAGAATACTCTGAAGTATATCATGGAGTTATTCCAAAATCCATAAATATAAGCACAACCAATTTACACTAACCACTTGCCCATTTGTGGATCCCTATAAGTATTGTCTTTAGGAAATTCTATAATGCCTTACAGGATCTGAGTAATAAAATATTTAGGTAACCCACAATTACTCCTTAATATATGTTCATAGGTATGACCAGTGTAATCCATGATAATAATAAATGTGTTTGAAATCATAAAAACCATGCACTAAGAAATTGTGTGATAACCAACAAACCATGATCGATGATATTAGCTTATTATGATCCATGAGATAATTAAAATAAGAATATATTATAATGAATAAGGACTTGGCATATTATATTGAACATGATAATCTTTATTCTCATGTCATTGAGTATTGAGTTAGGATAATATACTAACTTTTTAACATATACTCAATATCCACAAGGAAACGAGGTATGACAGGTTAATGGGTATCCCCAACGTATAATGTCATTATCTGAGCCATAAGATATTCATGCTCCTACACTCTGAATGGGTCCACCATCTTCATCACCCCAAATTGTGTGCATGCACCTCTAATGGGTGATTTTTCAACAATGGTCCGCATGTTACAGGTACCAAGACAATGCCGCAATGACATGGTCAATACACACAATAGGGAAGAGGATAATATAGAAAAGAATAAAACATCATCATGAGAATATTACATCCAAATAAATCAATATGTTATCAATATAATTTAAGTTAACAATATAAAATATAAATATGTTTCAAATCAATAAATAGAAAGGGATCTTATGGGCTACACAAAAACTCACATGCAATATCCACCAAGTATGGAAAAAACCAATTCCATCACAACAATAAATAAAGGAGAAAAAAAATTAAATGACCTAAAATCATAACAAAATCATTATCTCAATGTCACTAATGAATAACTCTAATGTATTTCAATGGATCAAACCCAGAGCCAAGTCACACAAATGTATTAACTAGCTTTAACCTCATGGATGTCAATTAGTAGTTATGCTTCATTGTAGAAGTTTCCTTAAATATAAGGGTATTTCGTGTCATGATGAGTGGTTTCATAATTTTATTAAATCATAGATGAAATAAATGGAACTATTTATATGATATTTTGAATAAGAGGGCATAAATTCAACTAATCTTTTAAGGATTTAAGATTCAATGATTAATTCAACATTAATTCTAGAAGAGAACCATGGTTCTAGATAATGAAATTTGATCCAACATAGAACTGTAATATGAAATGAGTACCAAGATGATATTAAATCAGAAGGGAGTATCATGATGATCAATATTTCGAAATATACATGGTAATGTTCACCATAGTTGAAGAATTAATATTTTGTGAAAATAGATGTCATTGGAATATATATAATCACATCGGTTATATCAACGATCAATTAATAAATCATTTTTCAGAATTAAAATATGATTTTTATTAACAAATATCTTGTATAATTGATTATTTTATTAGAAAATATTTTCTACCTAGAAGAAACAAAAAGAAAAAATGTTTTATCATCACATGCACCAATTCCATTCCATCATCTTAGATGGATTCATCTGAATGATTCATTATAAGAGAGAAAAAATATAGGGAAATAATAAGGTTACTCATTAATTGAGAAGAATTACATTAAAAATATGAAAATGTCAATAATAAAAAAATTATCAATATAGGGTATTTCATATCATTGATTTTACATATCGATGATATGGCCATTTTGTTTGTCAAATTGTAATCTGATTGTGTTCCCATATATGGGATACTAGATAAGACACATTCATTAGACTAGGAATTTGAGGAACCATATTCAAATCGTGATATTAACATTAAACAGTGTTACACGATTTTCATAGAAAGCACACATGGATTTTCATATGAGGTGACTCCCATTGAAAAATGAACTATATTTTCATGATATTTTTGGTAATCCCTATGGTTTTTACAAACTATGAACAAATTTTGAAACATTAAAAATGAATATAAAATGTTAAAAAACCTACCAAAACCACCAAATAAATACTTTTAAATTAATATATATATAACCAAATATTAATAGATAGAATTAAAACCTAACATATCTAAAAAATATGATTCAATTATATTAACCCTCATCTAAATACATATCAGCCTCAAAAGGAATTTCAATGAATCCTAACAAAAATAACTTGGAACACAATGCCTATATATATGAAACCCTCTCCCCTAACTCACTGTAGATTCTTCCTTGTCACCATTAATTATAGACACGTGGAACCATCATTCCCTATAAGAATTGTTATCTCCATTAAAAAATATGCATTGGGAGTTCCAAATCTAATTCGTAACGATCAATATCAATGTCACAAAACAAAATAAATTGTGTTTGATCAGGAATGTACCATATAAGGATTGACACATGAAATGCATCATTCAAAACTAGATAGATAGAAGGAAGGTATGGTGAGAACACAACTACTCCAACCTCCTCGATGATCATGATGGGTCTAATATAACATGGTTCTAGTTTCCCTTGCTTTATCAGTCAATAATGTCCTATCTAAGGAGAAACTCATGAAAAACCAAAGTCATATACAGAAATATTCATTGATATCATCCTATAGTTGGAATAATAATTCATCTTAATCATATCAATTATCATCATTTTCTTAATCAGCCGCACTCTTTTTAAGGTCTCTTATAAAATACTGGGCCCAACAACTATTTCTTCACCATCATTACACGAACAAAGTAGGGAATGTCATAGATTACCATAAATATCTTCAAAATATTCAATCTAAAATTAAAACTAGTAAATAAAATTGCATAAAAAAATACCATGTCTTGGTGGTTATCCAATGCTTTGATGATGTATGGGATGAAATCATAATCTATATCATTGAATAAAATGATCACCTCCTAAAACAATCATTTTGTTAAGGGATGGTACCGTAACACCCTAAGATAATATAAAATATATTTTTATCAAATTAATTTATTCTTTTTCATATTATTCACCACAAAAAACACTAAATTTATATTGAGTTTCACATAACACTGACCATATCATACATTAAACAAAAAACCATTTTTAAATAAACCATCTCCTATTTATAAAATACTATTTTTTCATATGATAGTTTTCAACAAGCTGTAGATATAGATCTTATGTCTAATATTAACAAAATTATGAAATATGGTAAATGTGTTTATAAAAAAGTTTATATATTTTGTGGCTAGTAAAGTGGAAATGGAAATAAAAACTTTTTTTAAATAAAAGGAGTCCTTTATCCAAAAACCTATCTTTATTCACACAAGTGGGGTTTATATCTAGATATTGAAAAAAAAGATTCTAGAAAAAGATTCAATATAAATTCATATTATATTTTGAATAATATTTTAAAATTCATCATATATGTTCTCTATAAAATATATATGATATTATAGAATTTAATTCTTAAAAACAATAATATTCAAAAAAGATATTTTGACACAATTTAATGGTAAGTATATTAGATTATTAATTCTTAAAAATTTAAAACATATATTTTATAAAGTAAACATATTTTTTTAAAAAAAATTTATGTCAAAATTTCATTAGAATAATTTATTTTTAAAAATTTATTTAATTTTTATGAATAGTAAAAAATACCGAATTATTATTGAATACTGCCTATTTGTTTGACTTATTGTTGTAAATAAATTATTTTATAAATTATTTTTGAAAGTATAATTACATAAATTATAAAATTATTATTCCAATTTAGGTGATTCTAATCAATTTCATATTGAAATTTAAAATAAAAATATAGTGAACATTTGAATATTTTCACACTAAACACCATCTTTGTGACCGCCTCTATGGGATTAATATTAAATAAAATTCTACCACTTATATGAATGAAATTCGAAACAATAAACTCCATATATGAAATAATAATTAATTTTATTATCTAATATATTTGAATTAATTTTTGACAATATTTATTAGTAAAAATAACTGAATTTAATTAACATCATTATCATTAAAATAAGGTTTTAAAAATACATATGATTGTATTAAAATTAATTTTTCCAAAGAATTGAATTTTCATGTAATTTATTATAATTAATATTTATATATATATATATTGTGTATAAATTATAGATTAATTATGTTTTTATTTAGATTCGTAATGGAGGAAAACACCTTGGTAAATAAAATTATACAAGTTAACTTCGTAAGAATATATAATGATAAAATTTATTAAACAACATGACTATTATATAACATGATGAAAAAATGTATTTCATTTTTTAGAGAATTTATTTACTGAACAAATCATCCATTACCACAATTATGGATAATTCTGGTGGCCCGTGAAGGATGGGAAGCCTCTAAATAGTGAATACTGCTAGGTATTGACTTAAATGTCACTCACCCTCTATTTTAAAAGGGAATTCACTCTTAAAACTTATAAAAACCATTCAGTAAATTTGGATATACAACACTCTTAAGATTTTATATTTATTAATATGGGTACAAATCTATCCAAGGTAGGCCTTTTGGGAAAATCAAAATGAAATACTTTAAAAAGTGGTAACATCAAACGATGAATGTTTGTTATTTATTAACTCCTAGAACCAATTGAATTGTTTTTATATCATGATTATTAAATAAAATAAATATATTCCATTGAATTAATTTTTAATATGATAACATATCTTGTAAAATTCATACCAATGCGTAAAAATTCATCATATCTATAACACCCCAAACATTTTATTGTATGCTTCTCTTAATTATATTATATTCATAGCATATATTTTAATAAAGCACTGTGTTCCTTTGAAACAACACTTGGTTATTTAATAAATAGGCATAACCTTGCCAATAAATTCAAAATTTTCAATTTTATGTTTTTAATTTTGAAAAACTACCATATAGAGTTATGACCAGTACATCATTTGGAGTATGAAATAACAAACATTATTTCTTGTTGAATAGTAAAATCCCCTTATGAATTTTAATATTAATAGTAATATGACAATTATGAATAGTAAATAATGATAATATTTTATATTCTTAATGTTATAAGATAAAGAGATCAAAATATATTTTTCAGTGTGATATAAACATAATTATTCCATTAAAAATGTTATTTTTGAATAAAGTATTATTTTTATTTCGAAAATTTATTTATTAATACATAGAAAATTATTTTCCCAATATGTAATTTTTAAACGTCTAGTTTGATAGGAAATGGTTCACTTGAACTAGGTGTTGCGTACATCAGAATCTATTTAATTATATAATGAGAAATATTTTGTGGAAGATTGGTGCTGTTACATTCTTTAATCCTTTAGTAAATTTCATCCTTACAATTTATAATTTTTCATCAAAAATACATGGTTAAAAATATAAATTAAATTTGTGGAAACCCCTCATCAGAAATAGGGTTAATAATATTTAGTCTTAATAAGAGGGAAAGGGAAATGGGAAAGTCACCACCAAACTATGCTCTATATTAGGAGAACATTGGTGGATAATAGAGACACATAATTGAAAAAAAACATAAATATTTATATAGAGTGATTGAGTTCATCAATCACAAACAAGTGTAAAATTGATGACCTCATATCCATCAATATATGATGAATCAAAATTGCATCAGTTTAACAAAACATAATCTATTAGGATAACACATTTTTGGTTTTATGAAGCCTTATATAGTGTTTAAGAATAAATTTCATCATAGAACAAGAGAGAGGGATAAATGTACTTAACTTGTGGAGTTACATCGTTTAACTAATTTCTACCACATACTTATCTTTCACTCCATAATATAATAGAACTCAATATATTATGTTTATCTTAATTTTATATGTTTCCAATCATATACCATGAATAAAACTAATTTATAATAACCATGGACTTATTTTAGGATAATGGTGGGTCATAAAGCCCTGTCGCACTTTGGTTGTGGGTTCGATTCATGTAGCTTTGTTCGAAGCAACGAGTTATCACCCGACCAATAGGTTATCCTTTTTCATAGACTATAGTATAACACTATTCCAAAAAAAATATTAAGAAATACAGTAAATTTTTTAAATTAATCCATTCCAACCTTTATAGAAATACAAAATACTTCTATCCAAATTCTCTCTAAAAGGACTCTAAATTCCAAAATCAATTGTAACCTCAGATTCCCAAAAGAACATAATGTTTCTCTTATTGCCACATTTTGAAAATATTATTACCTTCATCTTATTAAATCCTTAATGAAAACATAAATTACTACAGTTCAATTCTTATATATATATATATATCATATTCTTCTAATAAAAGAGAAATAATTTTTGTATCCAAAAGAACAAATACATTAATTAATAAACATCAACTATAGTAACATCATAAGCTTGTAATTTCCCCCTTGGACATTTATAAGGTATGTTTCCTTGGAATTTAGGACATTACATTATATAATGACCCATTTCTCTACAACATTAGCATTAAACATTGAAAACCTCTTTATTTCCCTTACATTCACCATCAATATGTTCTTTCTGTCCAAATTTGTAGCGTACTCCTTTTCCTTTTAGACAGGCGCCAAGGTGCTTCCTTCCCCAATTATCATAGTGTGGAATCTCAACACTTATCTTCTTCCCTATTTCATTATTTTCTTTCCCAGAGTGTTCAACAGATCTCTTATTATATTTCTTTTCTTTAAAGTCATACGACATATAAAATCCTTTTTTTGTCTTGATTACACATGAAACAATATCTTAATACGATGAGAATGAATATGAGACTAATGATCGAAAAATAAATGATTTTAACCCAGCAAAGAATTGATCAATATTACTCCTTCAGTTACGTATATAATCTCAAGCATACCTTGCTAGCCTTGTAAAGTTAGAATCATACTTTGTGATATTCACATCATCTTTTTGCCTCAGACTCCGAAATTTCCTTTCAATGTCCACTCGATTGTCACAGAAAAGTATTTTTCTGAGAAAGTCTCTATAAAATCCCTACATTTCATACATGATACATTTTGATCCTGTTTTATGCTTTTAATTAATTTCCACCATTTATCATTATCTCTTGTGAGGCGATAAACTATCATGACAACTTTTTCCCTTTCACTACACCCCAAGGCATGTAATATTTTTTCTAGGAAACTTATCCACTGCTAGGCAACACGAGTATTTGTATTTCCATTGAATGATGTTGGATTTGGCCTCATTAATTGGCCTAACATTGATCCTCCACATTGTGGATAAGGGTTCTCCATATGGGTATGGTTATTATTGATAACCAAAGTGAGTTGTCCCAATATGGTGACTAGCTGATCAGAATTTGTTTCATCAACAGCTCTACTATAATTATCTTGAGTAGGAGGTAAATACGTACATGGATTACGTGGGTTTATACCATTTCCATTCCTACCACTAGGGGTCATTTCTAAATAGGGGCATGCAATATATTAGTTTATGAATCTAAATACATAATTTTAAACATGTAAAACATTTAACATAAATTGAACAGTTTATGGATATAATCCATAATCATAAAAATGTTTTCTTTGAGGAGGCATATACTCATAAATCAGTCATAATGGTTTGTAAATAAAATCTGAATTTTCCCCAACATATACACTATGAGTGTCATAACCAAGAGTGCAGAAAGGTCTATTGTTGTGCACCAAGATACCCTGGGTCAGGTCTGAAACACTTTGTCAGTGTTTTCATTACTAAGAAAATCTGTTCTAGATCCACCTCTACCATCTCGTTTTTAGACAGGGATGTATTTCTCAAAAAATACACAAAATATCTACATTATCAAAATTCAATGATGTTATTTTATAAAAATCATCAAAATCTATCTTAGGTTAATGTGGTCTAATCCAAGTTTATTTAAATCATGATTCCAAGGATTGTACTAAATTTTCTCTAATACCAACTGTAACGCCCCGACCCTTGTTACCTAGATCCAGTACATTATTACATAATATTTTCATGATCATAGGTGATTAAATCATGAACGACCGACTAGTTTAGTAGAAATTGAAATATGATACACACATAAATTTATTATTACAACTTTAAAGGAAATACAACAATAATTTATTCAATTAGAAACATCCAATACTCCTAGATTATGACTGCAATTCACTCATAAATAACTTCTTCATTTAATGGGAAAATTAAACGTAAGAAATGGGTGAGCTCAAAAGCTCAGTAAGGGTAAGCAACACAGTGGAAGATAACATAAACATTAGGCTTGATGAATAATTGAAAACACATTCCATTACAAATAATAAACATGAACACTTTATGGAATATAAATAAGACGTGTAAATAATGCCATAATAAAACATAGTCATGGGTATTATACTATTCTAATAACCACATGAACCATCAATATTAATTTCTTAATGATGGGATGTATAGTCCCAGACATTGTAAAACCATTGTTCAAGGCCTCGGCCAGGATGTCTAAAAATAAATAATGCCTCAGCCAATATAATATATCGAATTGGGAAACGCCTCAGAAACTTTCACGTCTAGTTATATAATTAGACCTAACAATGCATCAAGGAGAAATATTGGGCTCCACCCATCACATACTAAGTCCAATACATTCATCATATGAGAAGATTGAAACACAACATAAAAATTCGTACTAAAACTAGCATATGAAATGTCAATACATTAACAATAATCCATGAATGGTATAAAAATAACACACCCAGAGTCATAAATATCATGACTCATTCAATACAATAGGGATGATTGTATTATAACAAACCAAATTTAAAATAATTGTAAAATAATTGAAAAGATGTTGGCATGCTTGTTATCAATACTACTTGAGATAAATATATCTATATATTTTGAAGTCTTTTAAAAGTAACTTAATTATATAAGAAAACATTTATTTTGAAAATATTATTATAAGCTTGTTAGGGAAGATTAGATGATGTTATAATGGTGTAAAGTAGTCGCGCCCAACGTATAAGTTAAAATAATATTCATACCTTAATTTTTTCAAAAATGTCATAAAGTACCTTGTTAGAAAAATGACTGAAAAATTTCATTCAAACCATTTTATAATAAGTCAAACCTGGGAATAAATGACTTTAACACATAGTATAGTAAATAGTGAAAACAAATTTGAATTAAACATTTAAAAAACATGGAATTGGATGATAAAAAGGTTTGAGTAGATAAATATGTAAAAACAACCTCTAATAATAAAGATATTGTGAAATTAACACTTAACTCGTGTCCAAAATGAACCATTTGTTCTATAATCTCCTTAATAATAAACTAATTATAATTTATACACAATTAGTGTCCTTTTTCAAATTTTTTATTCCTTATATATCACTTATTTGTATGCTATAAACATTACGAACTAATTAATGTTAATAACGGTCGTTTTTTGGATATTTAGTACTTGAGTCAAAAGTAAACTTCTTATAATTGCGTGTTTTCCATGTTGTCAAAATTAGTTTATATCCATGATTATATTAAAGATTTTGATATTATATATATCTTTTATATCCAGTATATATATGTATATATAACAATACATAACATTTGGAAATAAATAATTAAATGCACCATTCATGGAGACGGTAAGCCGTATGTACACATAAATGCTACTTTCATTTCTATTTTTTATATTAATGGTATTAAAACAAAATTATACAAAATCTATATATCTTATAAACATGGAATTTTTCTACCTACGTGTCACCACTGGAAGCAGCCACGCCTCTACCACGCTAAAACTGCCTAATTTCTTCCTCCATCTGCCGCAACACCAAACCTTGACACTCCCGCGTATCCTCTCCTCGGTGTCTAGGGTTTCAACGTCTCCCAGCGTTATCCAGTTTCATTCATTCGGTTTCCCACCACTTAATCAGGCTCCCCCTACTCATTTCCATCTCCCCAATCTTCAGTTTTCGTAGCTCCTCCAGTATTTCTTCCTCACGGTACACCGCCTTCAGCTTTTTCCATGTGCCCAATCTAGCTTTCCGATGTTTCTCTATTTTTTGACATCCTTCCTCACAGTCCCTACGCGCTCCTCAATGACCATTTACCCCCATCAACCGCCCCTCCATCCTTCGATTCTCCTCCCCCCGACCCTAGGGTTTCAGCCGACCTGTCATCCGGCTTCCACCATTCCATCGATCAATCCACACCTCGCATGTTTCCTTCCACAATCTACGGTTTCTTACTACATTACTTCTCGGACCTCTCCTCCCTACTCGAATATCGGCACCAGTAAATACATCTTCTCCTACATTTTTTACATCGAAATACCACACCTTCTCTCATTATTTCTTCAACACAACAAGAATGGGAACCTGCTTCTCCCGAAAAACACCTCTGTTATCCTACTCAAGGTTTTGCTCCTCTTCTACTTTGGTTCCTCCTTGTGAATCCCCAAGACTCATCCTAAGGATCCTACATAACAACGCTGGCATCGTGATACCGCAACCTCCTCTATGCTCTGCCACCAGAAAATGTGCGATAGTTTCCTCGCCGTCGACCATGGTGGAGGTCACCCTCCCAGTAACCTCTTCACGAAGCTCTTCTGTATTTTTTTTTATTTCTATCGTATAATTTTTAGTATTTCGTTTTTTTCCTGCGATTTTTTCTTACGTTCAAACAAGACATCGTTTTTTTGAAGAATCAACAATTGGGGCATCTCGTTCATTCAGATGAGCAGTATGTATTCACCTTGAATTTTTTTAGGATTTACACATATTTTTTATTGATTTCAGGATATGGGTTCACAATGATTTCAGTTACATGACTCTTCTATTTAATGTTGATACAGTGTATTGATATCAAATTTGTTCTGTTTTAGTTAGTTTAGTTGATATACCAAACATGCATTCTATTTTGAATTTGTTTTTTCAAACTGAAAATTCAGATAAATTTTGGATTAGTTATTATTTTTAATGAAGTATTTTGCATCTGTGATGTTTGATTTTCAACTCAAGACTCCATTTTAATTTTTGATAAATAGTTAAATTGTTATGATTTTTTTGTTAATTATGTTTTTTACTTTTCTGTTACTTTGATTTTTACTTTTTTTAATAGATTTATAGGTTTATCTATGAGAAAATATGTTTTCTGTTTCAGGTTTCTAAACAACGAATATTCGGTCTGTCATTCTTAATTGAAGATATCATTTTATTTTTTCAAATAACTATAATGTTGTGTTTTTTATGGCTTTAATGATATTTTTCTTAACAATATATCTGTTATGTATTTTTTTTATTTTGTAAGGTATATATGCTATTGTAAACAAAAAAACATGCATTAGAGTTATTGAAACAAAATAATTTATCTTTTGTTGTTGAGGAACATAGAATATGTTAATGTAGCTTTGGACCAACCTATTTGAAACATGATAGGAAGTGATTTAATCCACTCTAGATATGATGAAGTTCATGGATGCGTATGCAGCCATGTCACAACACAAATGGTATCCATATTGAGCTCTTTGAATTCTTCATTTCCAGAATTTGAATTAACCATTTCAATCATTTTTTGTCCATTTTTCCTTAATCAATTATAGGAATACAATCCTAAACAGATTGGATTTCCTATTTTACTATTGGGATTGATGTCTGATTACACATATTTTCTTACTAAACAAGCAACATGTGAGTCAGCACCCCATTTTTTCAGACTCAATTTGAGAATGAGTAGCCTAAATATGCATGTGCTCATTATCATATGTAGGTTCTATATGGAGTCAAAATACAATATTACCACCTGTCCATTTTTTTTGTTTCAGTAATTTCTTTACTTACTCTGTGCAGGCTCATAATTGATATTTTCAAGAGACAGTTGTGCTGCATTCTTAGTGTGAATGAGGTACACCTTTCATAATGATTTCTATATATTTTGTACAATTTTATTCCAATATTAAGTATCACTATTTTGTTATAACGAAATACTGAATAATCATGTTCATTAACTCTTCATCATACTTAAATATATGTTATGTGATCATTTACCTGTAATAATCATGTTCATTAACTCTGCATCATACTATTAAAATAATGTTCATTAACTCTTCATATATGTTATGTGACCATTTACCTGTAATAATCATGTTCATTAACAATAGCGGCCATTTACTTATAATAATTGTGTCCAATATTAAGTATCACTATTTTGTGCTTTTAATATATGTTATGACACTATTTACCTATAATAATCATACAGTAAGACACATGTTCATTAACTATTCATCATACTGTAAAATATTTTGTCCAATACTCATATTTCAATTTTATCTACTATTCATTCAAAATTTTGAACATTAATGTAAAAATCTTGTTGACTATTCAGAAAGTGTATATAACAGCTGAATAAGTCATACATGTGCTATATAAATTGTTGTAATATTTCATTATTAATTATCCTAATTTCTAAACTTCATATTTCTAATTTTTTTCAATTGTTAATTACAGAAATTGTTCACTATGTTCTGATAGTGGTGGTTGGGATATCTGTGTCGAGGATATGGTTGGTGTGGAAGAGTTTATGTACACACTAGGTAGCCACTACATACAAGCCCATGGTTGGTGCTATTCCGAAACAATAGCTCCACCCAATGTAGAAGGTTTTATTAGAAGGTTCATATTCAAATGGTCATAGACGGGTGTCCCGTGATGGTTGAAGTCAAATCATTGTTTTGTTAGCTAAATGGTAGCAGACTCACTTTCATCCATCATGGTTCACCTCTTATGTTCTCACATTTACCCTATATGCATCTCCATTGTCTTTGACATCTTTGAAACTCACCCATCACTGGAAAACACACTTAAAACTTTTTTCCTTACTTTTCTGAATATTCAAATTTCCAAACATATAAGAAATATGTTTAAAGTTTCATGTGTGGAACTATTTTCTGTCATCTGGAGAGGTCAAAACAAGGTCATCCACGAGAAGACTCCATTCATATGTCAGTCTGCCTTGGCTGATATTTATAATGCTTTCCATGGGCAGACTCCATTACTATGCCCATTTTCCTTGGCTGATATTGATGCTGCTGTCCCAAATGCCAATACGCTGCTTGTATATCACTGTAGCAAGTCATTTGATTTTACATGAGGAAACAATAATGGAGGTATTTTACTATTCCATTTTTTTGTATAATTAATTTCCCAGTATTTTTTTTCGACTATATTTTTTACTGCAATGTTCTACAACACAGTGAACCCAACATCCTGGATAGGGGCTCCGCTGCAACAACTACTGACACCAATAATGGAGGTATTTTACTAACAAGGTTCTATGCTGACATTATCCACTGACCTGGTCGTATGCATCATGAGGCATTATGATGATATATTGTTAGGTTTTCTCAGTTTGAATCTTTTTATTTTACATTGACATTCACTATTTCAATTATCATATTTCTATAGTCATTATTACATTTTCTTATTTCCATTATAAGTTAATGCATGGTTTCTTTCCATTCCTGTGGCATAAAAGCCACCTACTGTTGCATCTGCTAAAGTTGATGGTGAGCCATTTCTTCTGTGATTTATTTCAATGTGGTTAAGTTCAATTGTCCTTTCATGATTTTCATGGTGTAATGTTACTTAATCATTTAATTTCATGGTGGAATATTAGGACTGTTTGAATTTCAGACCACTGCTGGAGGGATTTTCTAACATACGGCTATATGCTGGTAATCTCTCTCCCAAGAACACATAAGGCATTTACTAAGTTATGTGTTTATTTTCTTCAGTTTTTATTTGATCATGTGCAATTTTATTATAAGAAATATTTCTGTTTTGAACTGATATTTTTCAGATTCTCATTATTTCAGTGCATGTGAAGGGGGTGCATTCCAGGATGTGGGGGTTCCTACTCTGAAGACCACACCCACTAATGGATTGGGGGTGACCTGGAAGAACTTTCCAGCTGCTGATAGGTTAAGTATAACACCTGTTTGGCGTTATAAACCCAAAAACTCTTCTCCCTTTCATTTAATTATATTTCCTTCAGTTAATTTTCTACCAAATAGCAGTTTTTTCCTCTTGTATGGGCTGGATAAAAACTAGATAGCACCTCACCCAGCCCTTGAAAATTGATTCATTGAATATCAATTCACATTGCTAGAAGCTGAAACAAACATCCGAGTTCCTATTTTTACATTGATTTCAATGCAGTTTATGGTTTACATATTCCTCTTTAACGTATATATGATACATTTCCAATTATTTGTGCAGGTTTCTATACAAGAAATTTAATGTACAGATATAGGGGACGAGAGAGGGGGATAATGGGAGTGGAGAGGGGGGTTGGGCTGGTTGGAGGGGAGGGGAGGGGAGGGGAGGATGAGGGCAATGGGAGGGGGCTACTGGGGGAAGATCTTGGGCATGGGGGGGGGGGGGGGGGAAGTGGTGGGGAAAGGGGATGGGCAGGGGGAACTAAGGTAGGAGGTGGAGCTACTGGGATTGGGTGGGAGACAAGCATAGGAGGGGGAAGAGGAGGGGACGAGCTAGATTTTTTTTATGCAGAGGTGGGAGGGGGAGTTGCTCGGATTGGGTGGGAAACATTCTTAGGTGGGGGAAGGGTTGGGAAGGGGGATTCAATGCAGCAGAAAATAGAAGACATCCATGTAGTACCTATTTATATGGGGTGTAGCAGGGCCATGATGACATCGATGTAGTAGTATCTTGGATTTCATTATAGGCTTCAAAAGGTAAAATTGGACTTCTTTTATTTTTCTTTCAAATTAATATTTTTATGTTATCGATTTTGGTTTTGAAACAATGTATGAATTCACTCCCATGATTTCCGATTTCCACACATTATCATTCTGAACTGTATCTTATTTTTTATAAGATAATACTATCAATTAATTTTTATTGGTTTATATTTAAATGGGAAAAAACTGAGAAAATCTATTATTCTCTCCCAGTGGATTGTAGCTTTCGATGCACTTTTATATGTTTTCAGGGCTCCACATTGATGATGCGACATCGGGGGCATTTTCTGGCGATGTTTCTCGGACATTAACTTCACCCATTTAGGTGATCAAGATCAGATACTAGGTCTGGCATTACTATAATGTTTTTCAATTCCCGCACAACTGCATTCTAAACAATTTCTCATATTCTATGAAAACAATATTTTCAATTTCATTGAATTAGTTTACTTTTTAAGGGAAAAACATACAGAAAAAAGATAAATTCAAAGAGTACCAGCCCACAGGATGTTTATTAAATTGGTCAGTTTTTCTTTAGTACAGAATTTTCATGATTTCACGTAACATTCATAGAAAATTTCTAGATGATTCTAAGAGCACCAGGCCATAGTTTTTCAATATTTAGGCTTATTGAATATACATACATAGGTTTTCTACCCACAACAATCTTTTAAGCGTCTCTTATTCCTGTTTAAAAGCTGCAAAACCTCTTATTGTTCTCTAATATTTAACCATTTTTTATGCATTCCATATGAGTTGTTGGATTGTCACCGATATCATGCTCCCTCTGGCTATTTTAGATATGCTGTGTATTGAGGAACAAGTTGAGAGAGCATGTTCGGTGTCAGTTTCTTGGACCCTGCAAATTATAATACTGTAATGATTATCCTTTTCTTTGTCTATTGCTGTGATGTTTATTCATATCCAGTGATTTGTTTTTAAATTTTGAAAATTTGATTTATTCATATCCAGGGGATTCAAATAGTGGCATACAATTTGATACTTAAACCTTGATTATGTCATATACTCGGGTATTAAAATTTCCTTATATACTAGCTGGAATTTATTTAACCACTCTTAGGTTTGGTTTCACATTCTTTAAACAACTTAAAAATATGAATTTTATTCTATACATATAGCATTCCATGTCTCAATATAACTTAATAAACATTTGGTTTTCAGAATTTTCAATGTTTCTAACTTATATTTTATAAAATAAATTACTATTATTACAGTTAATTCTATAATTGTAGTCGTTGAATACCTTCAAATGTGATTTTTATTACAATTCTATTATTGTTCATGTACATAGTTTTTCTAACAATTTCTATAAATATTTTCATTCCACCTGTATCTTTTATAACCATTTTTCTTATTATCACATGCATATATTTTAATGCTTTCTCCAAATTTTATCACCTACATCGATTCTCACCTATATCTTCAACCATATTGAGGTTTCCAGCATGATGACACTGCCTTTGTGTTATCATTTAGTGCTTTGTATCACATTTTTATTGATTATTCGTATTATTTTTTAATGTAAAAAAATGGTACAGTAGAGGGAATAAATCATTTAGTGCTTTTTATCACATTTGTTTAATCCAAGTCAACAATGAGGAACCTTTAGACACTACCGATGGAATTTTGTCCACATATTGTTTAGTCCTGTTATACTGGATCCCCCTGTTCAGCAGGAGACTATTCATGTTGACTCTGTCGCCTCCCCGGTTGGCTATCATGATGGTGTTGTGCAGACTGATGGTATACAATTGGATGTTAGTGATTCTAGTAAGAACACCTTTTTAGGGGATGAGGCTCGTGCTGCTGATGGGGCTGTCCAGGTAGATGATGGGCAGTCTGCTGATAAGCATCTGGCTCGCTGTTCTAGCCCCGACAACATATTTCTCACACAATGATGCTGATTAAAAAATTGTGTCCTCTATGCTGCGAAATGCTAAATCTATTTCTAATTTTTTCTAAGATGTTGTATTTTATTAACACTCCAAAATATGATTTTCATTTAATTGAAGGCCTTGAGAATGCAGGTTGCAGCCATCAGAGGGCTTCTCCCCTAATGAAACGATCTAAGGATGGAGATGTTTATGGTCCATCAAAGGGAATGGCTATGAGGGATGTTCCTGGTAGTCCTATTATAAAGGATCCCCCTGTTCTACAGGAGGCTATTCCGGAGGTACTGGCTATGCAGGATCTTGCCACACAGGATCCACCTTAGCAGGATGATATGAATGATGAAGGTTATTCACCTTGAAATGAATGTTCATGATGTTCATGAGGACGTGGATTCTTGGGAGGGCATGGTCATGCAGGATGATCATGTCATACATGATCTGCCTCACGAAGTAGTTGTTGAGGACTCGGCCATTGAAGCATCACATGTGCAAATGATGTAATGGAGAAGAGGGCGTCATCCAACACGGGGGGTGGGGGGGGGGATCTCGAGGTCGAGGTCGACATAGGAAGAGGTGATCATCACTGTATGCACTCAATGTGGTTTTTTTCTTTTCTTCGGTATGATGGTGTTTCACTTAAACATTTCCCACTTATTTTATTTTGGTTTATAATTAATTCTTTTATGTTAACATTAATTTTTTTATTCAATAAATTCATGTATTTTTATTTTAAAAATTTTTTCTATGCAGAAAAATTTGTTGGGAATTTGATGGTGGATATTTGTATAGTGACATAATTGATTGGTGACTTTAATACTTATGATGTATGTTTTGAAATTTAAATGACCATTTGAATGTTCTTTTCATTAATGTCCAATGGAATATTATACTATTTACACTAATGTTGTATAATAATTCTTTCATGTTCTTTTCATAATGTCTCAGTGACATTAATATTTATGTTATTTAATTCATGTTCATTTTTAATGTACTTTTCTAATTATTGTCCATTTTTTTCATTTTATTCACATATTTTAAGTAGGATATTTATTTTTTTTCTATATCGTGAACTGTTTTCTTTTCATTATTCTTTTATGTTTTTATTCATGTTCATTTCATTTTTTTTTCAAAAAAGTTCTTTTTCTTTTCAATTGAAACTTTTCTACAATATTCAAATGTCATTTTTAATGTATGTTTTTATTTCCATTTATATTCTCTAATATGTTTTCTATGTTTTCAGATGATTTTATTTTCCTTATATATTCTCTTATGTGTTTTCCTCATATTCCCCATCATGCATTTGTATGGTTTATTTTGTATAGAGATGGTACAGTTATGTTTTTCTTATATATTCTCACATATTCTCCTACATATTCTCCTATTTTATTTTATGTTACATATTTTCCTATATTTTAAATTCTCTATATTTTGATCAATTATAGTTCAATAATAATTATCACTTTTTTTCCAATATATTCAATATTCATGTTCTTTATGAACTTTGAAATATAGTTTTGTCTTCTTAAAAATAAGCATTGAATGTATTGTTGTACGAACACATGGGTAAGTACTTGTTATATTATAATTCCAGTATAATAACATATATTATAAAATTTACTCCATCTTTTATACATCCCACATCAGGCATTAAAGAGTCATATCACTTTGAGGGGGCATAATTCCACACCTTCTCAAATAAAATTATCGCGTTTACCCATAATGGAAACCATAAAGGTATGATATAATTATAAAATAAAGTAACATAATGAAAACATAAACATAATATATATCATATATAAATATAGTTCCATCTTAATGGACACCAAGAGAGGCGGTTGGAGATAATTGAACAATCATTGTTTCGTGAGGCGTTAGTTTGTCATCCACGGAAAAAATGTGGTTTTTACCCATTAGAAGGAGGTGTGTGAAATTTTAGTTTAAATAATTATCAAAATTAAATTGTAGGGTATTTAGGATATTTATTTTTTTATAAAATAAATGAATAAAAATAGTTAAGGGGTTGCATATGTAAAATAAAATAAAAGAAGTTAAGAGAAACTATTACCATTAATCTGGGTAACTCCCTTTGGATTGAACCAAAATGACTTCTTGAAGTAAATTTTACCTAAGGTAAGGATTCTAGGTGGAATAGAGGTATTTTTAGAGCTTATTGTGGTAGGGTTTCAATGATCCAATGGTATTGAGAGGTGTGAGGAATGGGATAGAAGTGGTGTCCTTTTATGAGGGAGTGGAGGGGCTCATTAAGAATGTTTGAAAATGTTATTTTATTATAAACATATAATCGGTTTCAAAAGGTCCAAAACTCATTAATGACCATTATAAAGAGACTCATGTTCAAAATAAAATCAAACTATAATAATTTGACCTTTTTTGGATATTTTTTAATATTAATATTCTTATTTATTTAAATCATTTATTATTGAGGTGAATAGTTCATCATTATTGTTTTATAAATAATTTAATTTTTTTGATGGCTAAAAATTATAAAAATATACCATAATGTATGAAATCATTTTATATTTACAATGAATATTTATATTTGAAATGATTACTTATATAACTCCATGTAAAAATTGATATAATAAAAGATACTTGTTAATGTCATTTTTGTCTTTACATTATTTTAATTAAAATAAGTTGTCATTATCACTCTGAAGTGGCTCCATGGGGTACCAATATCAACCCAAGGATGTCCATGGTCGTCTATGACTCATTAAACAAGGTTTTTACAAGTGGTAAAATAATTTTTTATTATTATAATATTCATTTTACCTTGAATTACCATATTTAACATTAACTGCGGTAAATAAATGACAATAGTTACTATTCAAAACAAATATTTGCAACTTTTTAAACCAAAATTTACTTTTAAATAACAATAATCTATATTGGTTTTCGAAATTCAATTCACAGAAGTGGTAAAATATCATTTAAATGAATAAGTCAGTTCGTTAACCATTTCATTGTGGTTTTACTATTCATCAAAAATTGAAGATCTTCATAAATATAATGAAAATTAAGTATAAGCTGTATTTGATATTACAAATTCAAAAATGATGTCTATTTTACCAAATTAGATACATATAATTTTCAATAAATAATTTTAAATAAATTCCCCTTGTCAAAACAAACAGCGTGTTTTTATGAAACAATAACTAACAAAAGATTGACACATGTCTATGTATAACATCAATGTGAAATTATTTCCAATGACCAACATTTGATTAAATGGTAAAAATATAATCTAATTTTACTTCCAAAACATTCAAATGTACTATTTTAAACTATAATGTATTTTTATTAAAAAATTTGTTTTCAATTAGTATTATGTTTTTTTCGCCATTCACCTAAATATGAAAGTTATCAGGAAAACACAAAAAATATATCAAAACCAAATTTTGATGTCCCTATTCTAAATAAGTAGTTCATTTATTAAAATTCAATATATCTAAAATTTTCATACATAGTATTTAAAAAGGTTTCACCAATAAAAGGCGGTAAAAATGCATTTGTTTGGAAAATACTTATTTTATCTAAAAAAATTAATTTCTACTTATATTATGTCAAAGAAACAAATGATATAAATTTTAATATTATATGGGATACATATAAAAATAAAAATTTTGTTATTATTATACATTACCTCTTTTTAAATTGTTAGTTTGTTAGGACATGGAGTGTTTGAACTCTGTGTTGCATACATCACACACTATGGTATTATTTAAAGAGAAACGTACTGTGGAAGCTCGGGGTTATATAGTTAGGATATGTCATCCCATATTCACTATACTTCACATATTATAAATGAGTGATTGGATACCCCCTTTATATCATTAAAATATTTTATGAAATTTTATGTGATGCCATTAGGGTGCCATATTTTCGTGAAAGATTTCTCATTTTTTCTTGTATTTTGAGTCCATTTATTTTTTAATATTTTCCTAATTTACCCACATACAAAAACAATTTCAATTTAAGTGAAAAACATGAACAGGAATTATATTATTCTAATATAATATATCAACCTCAACTCTCTTTTCCCCTCCTCTAAAGAAAAAAAATTGAAAACAACATCCGAGATGTTTCAATTTTTAACATTTAGGAATGAGGGTTATCAATTTTCATTAACATATTTAATTATGGTCATTTAAACATTTTTATGGTTGAACCACATAAGAATATATTTATTTCATCTAATTAAATTTCTGGAATACCTACACACTCATAATATGGAATAATAATACAAAAAAAATTCATTATGGACAATCCCACCAAGAAAAATCCAAGAATTTTTCAATAGAATTTAACTAATGATTCATCCTCATTTGTTTAACCCAGAATCATTATAAGATAATTTCTAACACATTAATGAAACTAAAAATATATATTGATAATTCTGTTTGTTCAACCACATTTCAAACAAAATTTTATTCATGAACACAAGTAAATAGATCATGAAAAACATGGAAGAAAAAACTTCCAAAACGATAAAATAAAACATCTTAAACCCATAAAATAGGCCATGAATGAACCTAATAATGATAAAATATATCTATTAAGAGTATAGGAGGATCTGGAATTATTAATTAATGGATCTAAATTTTATTATTCTAGAATTAAAACAAACAAACATCACACATGAGAATAATGTTAGAGGTTTCTCATATCACTTTTAATTATGTGAGAATTCTATTGTTCACCACCTATTTATTGAATGTGGTAAATTTAAACATCCATTTTATATATAATATCATTATTATATTTATATTCAAGGTATTCTGTGATTCATTTATTTATTATTCACTTTCTTTCATATGTTTCAATTGATTAAAATATGGTAAGTGACTTTGCCCGAATTTCCAATTCACTATGACCAACATGGTAATATGCAACTAATATTTCTTATGTTTTGTATCTACTTCCCATTTGAGATAATATTTTTTTTCAAATTATACTTCTGGTAAATATCCATTTTATTTTTTGCGAGGATATTGCTATTGCCTTACGCTGTATACCATTTCACATACCGTGTTAATATTGAAAGATGTCTTAACTGTGGAAATATTGAGAATCTGTATTCTATAGTCTATACGAATATTGTGAAGGAATATTGAACGTGAATTAATTCAATTTATAAATAATTTTTTATACTTTCAGTGGAGTTTGGAGCCCACTATATCCTATCGATGCATCGATAGGTAACATGAGAGAAATCAGTTGGCGACAAACACATCGAGTTTGTTTCCAAAAAATTTGATGTGTTTCTACCCACAGAACTAAACCATTATAACAGAATTATGGAATCATGTTCTAGATATATGACATAAAATAAATAATAATTTTCGTTATTCATTATTAATTATTACTATCCAGGAGGTTTATTACAATGAAAAAATCTAGGGATATGGTTTCATTCTTAGTTTATTAATGAAATGAGTTTTTCATTTATTCACCATGCCTAATCGACAATGTCAAATGGTTTATGATTCAGTTATTATTGATTAATGAATCATATATTTTCAACCCTTATTGAGCATTTGAGATCACCCCTTTCATTATTTTAACCATAAAAAATGATGAATAAGTGATCATTTATTGAGTTTCTGTGGATGCAGATTTATTTTTTGTTATGTTTTGTAAATTATTAACCTTTTACATTGTAATTTGAATTACATATATGTATCTAGTTTTATCAATAATACTTAACTAATCATTCCTTTGAGATTTTTATTCCTTTTAACCAGGACAATATAACATCTAATGTACCATCTTCGATATAGAGGGGTCAAGGCGTTACCGTTGGTATTAGAGGATGTTTTGTAGAAAACATGGAAAGTGGAGTAGGAAATGTATAGTATGGAACAATGATGTAAGGTAGTATATGAGGATAAACATAAAATAACATCCTAATATTTTGTTAAGGAATAGATTATGTTAATCTTTCTATAAAATACATCCTGATCTGTATACGAGTAGGTTGATATGTCTCTAGCACAAATGTACCTTGGAGTGAATGCTCTGAAAAATAGTTTTGGGAATGACCCGGTGTATCATGGTACACGACAACGGGCCTTGCTACACTCTTGGTTATGAGCCACCCTAGGGAATATGCTTAGTATATTTCACATTTTCTTTATAATTTTTTATGAAAGATTGAAATGTAAATTATTTCCCAAATAAACCATATTTCTTATTATGGGATTAGATATATTTAGGATCTCATTTATGTTATGTATTTTATTATGTTATAAATATAAACCCTGATTCATACCCTAATAAAGTGTCTGACATTATTTAGAAATGGATTCTTATGGAAGAAGTGGAATCAATAATCGCAGGCAATATTGTGATCTCCCTACTGAGCAAGACAACATAGTAACTATTGGAACAGATCAGATCATGACCATATTAGGACAATATACATAGGTTATGAAAAATAAATATTCTACAATTTTTTTGGATCATTTCATGTGGATGAATCCCCCATAATTTAGTCAGACTACTAACGCAGTGGTTTTTGAGTAGTGGATCAAGGCCCTTGAAAACATATTAAGGGCATTAAGATGCAACGAAAATGAAAAGGTAATTCTGGAAGTATATTTTCTCAAGGGTGACACTAATAAATAGTGGTCATTGATTTATAATACCACTTATTATGAAGAAATAGAAGATATGTAATGGATTACAGTAAAAGAAATATAAATTTCAAAATATTTTCCTCATTAAAAATGAACCAAAATGAATAGAAAATTCCTTAGATTAAAGCAAAATTAAGTAGGTAGTGTTGTAGAGTACGAGGATACCATAACATGTATATCAAGGAATATCATAGATTACATATTTGACTCAGTAGACAGGATTGATCATTTCATATAAGGACATAATCCAAGTCATCTAAGGGCATTGGATTCTCAATCATTATCATTGTATGATGAAATTTATTATGTTTCATCAAAATAGAGAAGGAATTTTCTAGATCAAATTTTTAATGGGACCCCAATATAAAAATATGTACTCTAATAACCATGTGAAAGGTGAAGCAACAAATAAGAACAAGGGAATGAAAAAATTCTCATTATGTGATAATTGTTGAATGAATCATTTTAGGAAATGCTTTAAAGGCTTGGGAGACTGCTATAAGTGTAGAAAAAGGGTCATCTATCTAATGAATGCAGGATGAATTTTTTTTAATGATTTTTAAAGATACAATTCTTGAGAGATGGGACACTATAAAAATATGTGTCCTAAGATAGATGAAAACATTCCTCAGAAAAGGCCAAGAATGAAATGGAGAGCTTATGCAATTACAACTGCAGAAGTTGATGTTCCTATTGATGTGGTGGCATGAACATTAATTGGTTACTCAGACATGGAAAACACATCATTTGATTCTAGACCATCGAATTCATTTATATCATCCTGGTTTTCCAAGAAAATTAGACATGCCCAATTTTATTTAATAAATGAATTCTCAGTCAAAACTCAGAGGGGATGCATCATTGCATAAAATGCATGTCAACTAGTCCCCCCCTAACACCTAAAGATACATTAGTTTCTAACAAAATCATCATTCCAATGAAATACATTGATATAATTCAAAGTATGAATTGGTTGTCAAACTATTATGGGATGATTTACTACATGAAAAAGGATGTTACAATATATGAAAATGGTGTAGATTATTTTACCATTAGAGTAGAAACCTCACCATCTGATTCATATTTAGACCCACCACTAGTAGGTGTATATAATGAAATTATTTATGAGGAAGGGAACATAATATCTATAGGTGAGGGAAAAAATCTTCAAATTGATTGTGTGTATATATTGAAAGAATATATTTATGTATTTTCAGAGGATTTATATTGGCATCCTCTAGAGTGGGAAATTGAGTTATACATTGACTTAATTCTTTGTGAAAAACCTATATCAATGACCCCCAATAGAATAGAAACTATGGAGTTAGTAGTGCTAGAGTGAAAACTAGAGGATTTGAGTGGAAAAGGATTTATTTGACCATGTTTTTCTCTATGGGGAGCCCTGGTACTATTTTTTAAGAAGAATGATATATACATGATTATATGCATTGATTACATCAAAATCAATGCAATTATAATAATGAATAAGTATACTCTTTCTCGTATTATTGATTTATTTGATCAAATTCATTGAGATAAATACTTTTCCAATATTGACCATGGGTCCATATTTCATCAAATACGTGTGAGGAAGAACGATTCTCCTAAGATAGCATTTCAAACATGGTATGGGCATTACGAGTTTACAGTGATGCCTTTTGGACTGACTAATGCACCCTCTATTTTCATGGATTTATTGAATAGTGTTTTAAAGGAATATATTGATAAGGTTGTTGTGGTATTCATTGATGATATCCTGGTTTACTCAAAATCTATGAAGACCATGAGGATCAATAGTAGATTATTATGAAAACTCTTAGAAGAAATTAGTTATATGGGTTGTTTAGAATGTGTGCATTTTGGATTCAATAATTTTTTTTCTTTGAAATATTTTCATTAAGGATGGAATCCTAGTTGATCCTATAATGAAAAATGCAATCCAAGATTGTCCCATGCCAACAAACATAACCGAGGTGTGCGGTTTTATTGTCTTAGCGAGATAATATCGGTGTTTCTTTCAGAATTTTTCCCGACTAGCTAACCCGCTAACCAAGATCAATGATAAAGGAGTTATGTTTTGGAGGACAAAAGAAAGTTGAGACTATTTCAATGAATTGAAAAGAATACTGGTCAATTCACCAATTTTGACTCTTCCATCTAGAAATGAGGGATTTGAGATATACAGTGATGCATCATTGAATGTACTGGGGTTCCTCTTTATGAAAAATGATAATGTTATTTCATATTTATCATGACAGTAGATGACTCATGAGAAAAATTATCCATCTCCTGATCATTTGTTAGAAACCATGAGCATTTCTTGGAAAATATAGAGAAATTTTCTCTATTAAGAATGATGTGAGATTTATGTATACCATAAGTGTTTAAAATACATTTCAAAAAATAAGAACTCAACATGAGGCAAAAGTAATGGGTCGAGTTACTGAAATATTAAGATTGTTCAAAACTCTACCTCCCCGGAAATAAAAATAAGGTGGCAGTGGAATTAATAATTAAAGATCATAGACTCAGACCAAAATGAGGATTGAAAGTGATCCTATATTCATGAATCTATTATAGATGGATATTGGAATTGAAAAAGAAGGGGAAACCTCATTCCTCTTTCAAAAAATTGTTAACCCATCTTTATTAGATAAGATAACAAGATCTCAATATGATGATGTGAAATTTCAGTAGAAAATTAATGTTGTTAAGGATGATAGATTTGAAGGCATCATGTATGAAGAAGGTGTTCTGATGTATGGGAAGAAATTATGTGTTCCATCAATACCCTATGTAAAATGGAAACTATTTGATGATGCACATAGCTCAAATTTCATTATAGACCCGTGTAGTAAAAATTATGTGTATAAATATGAAGGAATATTTTTGGTCGGATAATATGAAGTAGGAAATTGCTAACTATGTTTCGTGGTGTCCAATTTTTCAAAAAGTGAAGGCAGAGAGGCAACATCACAGATGAGTGACGCAATATCTACATATTTCTATGTCGATGTGGGATAATATTAGGATTCATTTTGTCACCAAACTACCAAGGACACATAGAAGGAATGATGCAATATGGTTAATTGTAGATTGTCTCACAAATTAAGAACATTTACTTCTTATAAGAGAGGATTTACCACTTTAGTTCCAGGAAATAAATTATTTTAATGAATTTTTAATACTTCATGGAGAACCTCTAATGATTATGTCCGATCGAGATCCCATATTTACATAAAAATTATATAAATTTTTCAAGAAGGATTTGAACACTGAGCTTCATATGAGTACTATTTATCACCACCAAACCGACAGATAGTCTAAAAGGACCATTCAAACTATGGAAGTCATTTTGATATCATCCCCTCATGACATCCAAGGTATGTGGGATAAATACATTCCATTGGTGGAATTTTAATACAATAATACATTTCATTCTAGTGTTCAAAAGGCTCTATATAAAGCATTATATTGAAAGAGATGTTGAACTCCAACTTGTTGGGATGATGAGGGTAAGAGGAAACTTATAGGCCCACAACATATTGAATTGACCATGACAAAGGTGAAGATAATCTAATATCATATTAATGCAGCTCAATGTAGGCCTAAGAGTTATGATGACCCCCAAATAAATAATATAGAATTCAATGTGGGAGATCATGGATTTCTGAATGTATCTCCATGGAAGGGAATCTTAAGGATCAGTAAGAAATGGAAACTGAGCCCCAGGTACATCAGAACATTTGAAATTATAGAAAGAATCAGAGTTGTTGCTTGCCATTTAGAAATGCCTCCAATTCTGTCTAAAGTCTATGATGTTTCCCATGTGTCACTATTAAAGAAATATATGCCAGACCCAATGCATCTGCTCACCTATAAATAAATAGAACTGGAACCAAATTTGTCATACTCTGAAGAGCTTTTCATGATTCATGAAACTAGGGAGAAATTATTGATAAATTAGATAATAGGCTAATAAATTTTCATTGGAGAAACCCGAATATGGATGAAGAAACATGGGAACCTTATGATTTAATTAAAAAGAACCACCCACATCTTTTTAGTGGAATTTATACATAAAATTTCTTGGACGAATCTCCTGAAAGAGGGAATGATATAACACCCCCAAAATGTAAAGGTATTTTTCTCTTAAATATATTGTATTCATGGCCAATAATTCATTTTCCGCCATTTTCCTTTGAAATGAAAATTGTTTATTTTGCAGATAGTCATAAAAAAGCCATTAAAAATAAATTTTCCACATCAATTTTTGAATTTCGAAAAACGATCATCTAGATTTGTGACCAGTATGTCATTTATAGTCTGATAGAACCCACATTATTTTTTATGAATAGTAATATACCCTTATGAATAGTAATATGAATACTAATATGACCATTATGAAAAGTAAATAATGAAAATATTATATTTTCAATAGGTTATACGATAATGAGATCATAATTAATTTTTTAATGTGATATAATTTTTAATTATACCCTTAAAATAGTTATTTTTTAATAAAGTATGATTTTATGTAAAAATTATATTAAAAATAAATAGAAAAAATATTTTCCAAAAACTGTTTTCTTTTTTGAATTCTACATATCGAAAAATGGTTATGGTGAATTTTAGGGATTTTTTTAAATACATGAATTTATTTTGAATAGTAAAAATACAATTTTGAGTTTTCGGTAGTTTAAGGATATAATAATGAAATAATAATTAATATAAAAGTATTTTCGACTTGTGTACAGTAAAATATGACATGAAATGTTGCAAGTGGCTAAAACAAGAGGCAAATACCACATGAAATCCCATGGTTCTACAAAAACCAATATGACGTGTAGTTTTTAATTAATAAAAAACTCCCTCTTAATTACTATAAATACCCACTCCCCTCCTTCGTTTTAATTAATTCCAAACACATTATCCTCGAATATCTTGTATTTTTACCTCTCTATGAGTCCTCCCAAGGTGTCCAAAAACCACCACGATCCAAACCTTCATGTTTTTTGAGTTACTCTAAAAGGATATAGAATCAACAACCCTTCTCTTTTCTTAAAGATTCCATCTGTATATTCTCTTTTATTTTCAATTTAATTATGTTCTGATATGTACTTCTATATTGACCTTACATCCAATATTATGTATGAGTGATGAGATACCCCATTTCTCACATCAAACTATTTTTGGATATTTTAAGTGGCACTATTAGGCTACAGAATTTTCATGAGATATTTTACAATTTTTCATCTATTTTTAGTTAATTTTTTTTTATTTTTTCTTCATCTCCCCTAATCAAAGTTCTATGATAATTGTCGTACCTTACATGAACTAGAATTATATTACTCTCATGGAATATATCATCATTATCATTGTCAAGACCGGTCCTCGGGGCCCATGTTTTGACTACCCCAAGCCCGCCTTCCATAGGCCAGGGGCTGGTGACTGGCACCAATGGTGTAAATGTCGAACAAAGGGAATGCATTGCCTTTATAATGTAAACAAACAGAACATAGTACGCAAGTGAAGTAAGTACTATGTAAAACTGGAAACAAGGAATGTACTGAAAAGTAAATGGGCTAGTATTCAAACGCAACTAAAAGTTTAGTTCAACTGAAAGGAAAGTACAACAACATTATGTAAAATAGCGACTCCGAGTTGCCCTCCTGAAATCCCACCTGATGGGTGGGTACAAATAGTCTCCTCAGCTCCTCGGGACTGACCATACTCTCCGTGTATTTTCCGCTATGTTGTCCACCTACAAGTACCATCTAACTCCACAAGACTCCAACTCGATCATTGTTGTCTGTCGTCTATATCCAACACAACGTAGTGCAGGCACAACCTGTGCAGGGATGAGTATATGATACACTGTAGGGACCCCGAAACCACCGCATGTCTCTCAGAATCCACGAAGGATAAACCTAAAAGGAAAGTAACAGTCAAGAAGTATCAACCAGCTTACTTAGGTATATTCCCATATATATACCTAAGTCATCAGTTACAAAACGGCTCCAACTCACGAGCCCAAGCACAACCTAGTCCAAACCGGAAAACACAACCCAGTCCACACAGGAAAGCACAACCCAGTCAACACAAGAAAGCCCAACCCAGTCCACATAGGAATGAAATTTGATCACATCGATGATAATTATTGAAAATAAAGGCTCATATCACATAGTTATACACCTATCGTATAGCAATAGAGATGATCAGATGTAGTCACCGATTAATCTAAGCTGTCAGGCAACACTGGATACAAGTCCAGCTAAGCTGTCAGAAACACACAGGATAAAAGACCAGCTACTCTGTCAGACCCACACATGATACAAGTACATAGATCAATATTTCCAGACCCACACAGGATACAAGAATATTATTAATATCTATCTAACCCACATAGGATCCCAGTACGGTAGTTGTCGCTGTCGAACCCACGGAGGATTCTAGTACAGTAGTAGATGTAGTCGCAGTCAGCTCTAGGGATCACACACATAGCATGCTCGATTCCAGGAGGGTCCTCCCCTCAAGAAAGAGATTCAATACATAAAATATCACTAATTATAGATATGATGTATCCCAATGTTCTGTCTGGTCAATATAAACCCCACGCAACAGACGATCCGTCAATCAGACACTCGGTCTGAGAGTTATTGGCTTTTCCGTTCCAGGGGCCCGGTTGGTTTTTAAGCTAAAACTAACCCAACCGTACTCCAGCAGCATCCAAAAATCATTTAGAGTAAATCAAAAGAACCATATCATCAAGAGGAATTAAACGATGTTGACGACACGTCAATCGGACGCCTGATCCTTATGTTATATGTGTTTCCGCACCAAGGTCGCGGTTTGTTTCGGGTTCGAACCAAGCCGGCCGTACCCAATCTTCACAAAAATCTCGACTGTAATATACCAAAATGACCGTCTCGATCCAAGGATTCCTAAACTATTTTTGGTGAGTTTATCGAAGGTCCATATCTCATGTTATGGGTGAAATACCGAAAAACGGTCCGAAGTGGTGGTCTGGGCCCGGTCCGACCCGACCCAACCCCCCTGGGTCGGCCAGAACTGAGTCGACCTGACCTGGTTCAGGGTCTAGACTGGTAGGGCGCATCCCGGCCCAGCTCGGCATCTCCCGGTCCATGTGACCCACCCCGACTTGACCGAGGGGGGGGGGGGGTGCGCTGGCTCGGCAAGTTGGCCGAGCGGCGGGGGGGGGGGGGGGGGGGGTTTCCACAGACGCGACAGCAGGATGGAACTGTTGGTCATCACTGATCACGTGCGGCCGAGGGATCCACTTACCTGCTCTCTACAGCAGATGTTGCGGTGGGCTTCTACTAGCGGCGCGTTGGGGCGCTGCAGCGGTACTCTGCTGGCCACCAGAGTCATTCTGGTGTTCCGTTTTTTCTCCTGTCTGCGCCTGCATTCATCTCGGGACTCGATCTCCACTGCGAAGGCTCCGATTTACCATTTCAGTCCTGTTTCTTTGTCACCAATCACCCCACGCATTGAAAACAAGCTAATGCTGGTTTTGGTCTTCTTCGTTAACCCACACCCACTTTGTAATAGGTTTAAATCGTCTCCCAAAAATTTAAATGCCAAATATGAGGGTATAATTCTCATAAAAGACAAATATTCAAATTTTCCCCTACCTCATTAATTGATTTCGAACGTTGGATTCATGGTAGATGGAGTTGCAGGGAAAGGGGTCATAGGCGACGTCAGTCTGTGCCGAGGAGGAAACGACATCTCCTTTGTTGTCGTAGATATGAGAATGGGTGGCACATCGTCGTTCTTTGAGGAACCGGTGTTCGTCGTCGAAGGAGATGTCTTTCTTTGTCAAAGGTCGACGTTCTTCCAAAATCTCAAGATCTCTTCCAAACTTCCATAAGACAACAAATTCTCTCCATAAATTTAAATAATAAGCTCCTCCTATTATTTAATTACACATTAAAAGTAACTTCAAAAACTCAAATCACCGCATTAAATAAACGTGTTGACAAATGATGAAAGGAAGTTAGAGGAAGATCCCCATAAATTAAACGTTTTGGAAATTAATTAAAAGGGAGGGAGAGGAAAGATCCTCATTAATTAAACATGATTGCAATTAAAAGGGTGTTACCAATTTAATGAGCGGGTATAAAAAAGTTAAAGGAAAGTTGAATGGTTGGGGCTTGTGTGGGCCCCACTTCTCTAACATCCACCCTTGGGTAGTTAGGTGGTTGTGGGTCCCACCGTTAACTACCCATGGATGGAATAAACCTCCCTAGATATATAATAAAATTGTACATATAATTTTATTTACATCTTAATTAAAAAACAAAATATAACTTCAAACCCACTTAAAACGCAACTCTGATAAAAGTCTGCTTAAGTAATTGTCGGCGCTGCGAGTTCATCGGTTCCCTCTGAGTTCAATTCCGAGCACCGATTCAAAAAATAGAAAAACACTCTCATTCTTTCACTGAACGTACCTGAGCTAATCTTCTGAAATTGATTCTAGGCATAGAGGACATCAGAATCAAGAGTTGTCCGAAGCCACATACTCGTAAAATTCCAAATTACATAAAAAAACATCCTTTAAATTTCTGGGTCTTTACATTACTCCCACCATAGAGATTTATGTACCCATAAATCCACGACATAATTCAGGGAAAAAAATGAGGATACTGAGCATGCATCTGAGCCCCCCTCTCCCATGTGCTCTCTTGGAGGTTCTCGTGCTGCCAAAAAATTTGTACAAGAGGAATCAACCATCCACGTAGGACCCACTCTTGTTGATCCACAATCTCTATTGGGAACTTCGTGAATGTAGCCCTGTCATCGATGTCATGTTCTTCATGGTTTATAATGTAGGTTGGGTCATGCACATATCTCCTCAGCTGAGACCCGTGGAAGACGTCAGGCACCCGGTGCAACTGAAGGGGAAGGGCAAGGATGTAAGCCAACTCGCCTACCATTCCGAGGACCTGGAAAGGTCCGATGAAGCATGGATATAACATACCGCCCTGACCAAATCTCCATAAACCACATCGAGGTGATACCCCATAAGAAAACAAGTTTGCCATCCTCGAACTCTAGTGGTCTCCGTCTCCTAACAACGTAGGAATTTTCTCTTGTCTGTGTAGTCCTCATCCGCTCCTGGATGATCTGCACCTTCACTATCGTAGCCAAAACCATCTCTGGTCTACGAGTTCTGACTCCCTCGGGTCATTCCAGCACATAGTTGATCTTTATGGTCGGTTGTACAGTTCCTCATAAGGTTCCATCCCGATGGTGGACCAAAGTCAATGACACATTCATAGAGCATGTACTCGAGTGTCTGAATGCTCCTCCTTTTCTAGCCATCCGTCTGTGGGTGAAAGGCAGTGCTCAGGCCTAGCTGCATCGCAAAAGCCTCCTATAACCCCTTACAAAGCCGGGAAGTAAAGTGAGCATCTTTATCAGAGATGATAGATTATGGCACACTGAGATGTTGTATTCTCTCCTGTACGTAGAGGCATCCCAAGATCTCTATTGTGCCACTCTCCCGGATTGGTAGGAAGTGGGCTGACTTGGTGAGTCGGTCGACAATCAACTATATAGAGTTGTTCCCTATTGAAGTACGTGGAAGCCCCATCACAAAATCCACAGATATTCCACCCCACATCCACTCCAAGACCTCTATGGGATGTACCAAGCCTAATGGTACCTCATGATCTGCCTTCACTTACTGACAAGTGAGGCATCGAGAAACGAACTCTTTAACAACTTTCTTCATACACAGCCACCAATGATGTCTTCTGAGGTCCGGATACAACATTTCTACTCATGGATGTACCTCTATAGGGGATGTGTTGAACTCTCTCAGAACCTCCTCTATAGTGAAACTTGTACCCTGGTAGGACCCCTGAAGAGGATGACGTGCTCCCCACCTTCATAAAATCCATCAGGTGCTGGCCCGGAGGATATTTGAGCACGTCGCTCCACACATTAAACATCTCCATGTTGTGCCTCTCTGACCCACTGATGTAGTGGAGGAGTGACTGTGAGGGTCTATAGATAGGCTGCCTCATCTCTTCCCATCAAGGATATCTAAAATGCGGCTAATTTACTTTTCGGCTCTCCAAGTAGCAGAATTCCTGATCTCCTGCTGAGAGCATCATCCACAACGTTCCCCTTCCCAGGAGTAGAGACAATATCAAAGTCATAATCCTAGAGGAACGTGATCAGTCGATGGTGACTCAGGTTCAGGTCATTTTGTGAGAAAATGTACCTGATACTCTGGTGGTCAGTGTAGACTGTAAAGCATTCTCCAATCAGATAGTGTTTCCATATCATCAGGGCAAAGACCACTGTAGCTAACTCTAGGTTATGGGTAGCGTAATTATGCTCATGTTGCCTCAAAATTCGTGAACTGTAAGTGATCAATGCTCTCTCATGCATCAGGACACACCCGATTCTGGTCCCTGATGCATCATAGTAAACTACATACCCTACGCCCTCCTCCAACTGCCTCAAGATGGACGCACTAGTCAATAATAGCCTCAGCTCCTGAAAGCTCTGCTAACATTTTTCTGACCACAAGTACGGTTTCCCCTTATTCATCAAATATATAAGCAGTTCTGAAACTCTATAAAATTCTTTCACAAATATATGATAGTACCCAACCAGACCTAGGAAACTACACACCTACATCATGCTTCTAGGTGGCTCCCAAGAAAGTATTTCCTCAATCTTCATGGGATCCACTGCAACTCCTGCATCTGAGATGACATTCCCCAATAAGTGCACCTTTCAAATCCATAACTGGAACTTTGAGAGATTACCATAAATCTGGTATTCTCGGAGTGTATCCAGTACAACCCACAAGTGGTAGGCATGCTCCTCCTCGGCAGTCGAGTAAATCAGAATGTCGTTAATGAAGCCTACGAAAAACCGATTGAAGTAGGGTTGGAAGATCATGTTCATTAGACTCAGTAACACTATTGGAGCGTTGGTCACAACGAAGGGCATAACCAAGAACTCATAGTGGCCATACTGACTCCAGAAGGTCGTATTCTTCACATCCTCATCTCAAACTCTAAGATGGTGATAGCCTAACATGAGGTCTATCTTTGAGAACCATCGTGCTCCCTTGAGCTGATCATTGAGATTTTCATCCTATAAAGAGGGTAATTGTTCTTCATGGTCTACTGATTCAGGTGATGGTAGTCGACACACAGTCGCAAACTTCCATATGCCTTCTTGGCTAACCAAATCAGGGAATCCCATGGTGAAACACTGGGTCGGATGAAACCTTTCCTCTATAAGTCCTCCAGCTTTACCCAAAGCTCACGATTATCGAGGATGAGACTAGCCAACTGATGTGTGATCGACATCCCTCTTCTCTACGTAACTACATCCTGTGTTGTGAAGGTTCTCTTCTCACAGGTGAAGGTGAACCTAGTCCCATCTGTGCGGACCCCCCACACATTACGCTTAATACAGTCAATCTTGGAATGGACTGTAGATAACCAATCCATGCCTAAGATGACGTCGTAAGGCCTCGATGTCAATACAAGAAGATCCCAGTCGAAGATCTCGCCTCCTAGAGTATCCTCACACTACCGTAACCTATGTGTAATCATTGAGTCTACTACCGTAGGAGTCACTAGCCATACGGATTGATCCAACGACTCTGTCGGAATCTCTAAGCTCTGAACTAGGGTTGCGGCAATAAATGAATGACTCGCATCTGTGTCTATAAGAACATCAGAAATGGTGGAGTAGACATAGATATTAGATAGAATCATCTCATGTGCACGGTGGTCGTAAGCCTCTACTGCCTGAAGGTAAGCCTGTATCTGCCCGCCAGCTCCTTGTGGTTGGGGTGGACCTCTTGGAGGTGGTGGTGGTAGAGGCTAGAAATGTCGTCCACCACCTGCAGTTCAGACAGATCCTCTTCCTCCTCCGCCTTCTCCCAGTGGACTGCCACGGTCGAACCTCTGCTTCATCCTAGGAGGTCCCTCCACTATCTGTTGCTCGTCTGCATGGCGGATCAGGCAGTCACGAGCCATGTGGCCCTGCCCGCCGCATGCATAGCAATGTCTTCTCCTCGTAAGGCTGGGTCTGTTTCATGTTCCCTGGATAGCCGAACCCATATCCCGAGGTCGCCCACCTGACAGTCTGGTCCGCTTGGACCCCTGTGTCATCTATCAACTTCTGGCTTCAGAAGACTCCACTATGTGCCATCCTACGGTGGGTCTCACTGCTGGTGGCTAGTCGGCATGAAATCTCTCCACCAAAAGGGCTCGATCTAGCACCCCCGCCTGCGTCGGGATGCTAAGGGGATTCGTCAATGCTTTGATCTCATGCCTCAGTTCCTAATTTGAGGTCATGTCCCTGAAGAAGGGGTCATGTACCATATCATTGGAGTAGTGTGAGAGGTTGGTAAATCTCAACGAGTACTGGGTTACTTTCATACTTCCATGTCGCTGCTGTAGTTACTCCTGGATTTCCACTGCACATTGGGTGGCTGGAACATACTCTAATCAAAAGAGGCTCTCGAATTCCGCAAAAAGTAGTGATGCCATGTCGTGCACCTAGAGCATCGGGATCTACGATCTTCATACTATTTCATGCAGGAGACTCGTGGCAAGGATCACCATAATGTATGGTGGTGTCCCTAACAATTTGAAGACTCTGACGATAGCCTCCAGCCAATCCTCAGTTTCCTAAGGGTCCATCTCTCTGAGGAACCTTGGTGGGATTTGTCACTGGAACACGTGCAACGCACTCAGGTTGCATGCAATCTCTGCTGATGGGGCTGGTGGTATCGGTGGCCCAATGGGGAGTGGTACCACTGGTGCCTTCGCTATGATGGGGCCCTGTACCGAGGCCTCATCGCTCGATGGTTTTCCATCACGCATGTAACAAGGAACCCTGGTTGGCAGCCTTCGTGGGTCCATCCTGAAATGAAATAGGTGTTCCACGTTCAAACAATATATTTGGTGAGCTGAAACAAATTAATCAGAAGAAAACATTTGAAATGAGACACACATGCAATCAGTGTTTTCTTGCACTTTGTTGGAAATCAGAGGTCAGGATCCTGATGTATGGATATGTCGGCCACCACACCGACACTGGACTGCCTGGCCTGAAAAACACACTCAATACTCTTAACAATATTGCTTCACAAAAGGGAATGATCAGAGTGCAGAGTTCTACTATAGAACTGACACATCTGATACCAATTTGTCACGACCTGTCCTAGGGGCCCGTGTCGGGACTACCCCAAGCCCACCTTCCATAGTTCGGGGGCTGGCGACTAGAACCAAAGGCACAAATCCATATATAAGGGAAGGAATTGCCATTATAATGTAAAATAACACAACCGAGTACGAATGTGAAGTAAGCACTAAGTAAAACTGGGTACAACGTAAGTTATAAAAAGTAACTGGGCTAGTATACAAACCCAACTTAATGTAAAGTACAACTGAAAGGAAAGTACAACAGTAGTAAGTAAATCAACAACACCGAGTCGTCCTCCGGAACTCCAACATAACGGGTCGGTACATATAGTCTCCTCAGCTCCTCGAGTCCAGTTGTCTGCTCCATGTACGTCCCACAATGTTGTCCACCTGCAGGTACCTTCCAGCTCCACAAGCCTCCACCTCGATCAGTGTTGTCTGTCGTATGCATCCAACACAATGTAGTGCATGATTAGCCCATATAGGGGTCAGTATATGATACTGAGTAGGGTCCATGAGACCCCCGAAGGGCTCTCAGAATCCACAAAGGATAAACCACAAAGAAAAGTTACAATCACGAAGTATCAACCAGCTTAATTAGGTATCTTCCCATACATATACCTATGTCATCAATTACAAAATGGCTCTAACTCTCGATCCCAAGAACAACCCAGTCCACACCGGAAAACAAAACCCAGTCCACACAGGAAAGAACAACCCAGTCCACACAGGAAAGCCCAAACCAGTCCATATAGGAAAGGAAGTTGATCTCATTGATGAGAATGATTGAAAATCGAGACTCAGCTCACATTGGTATACACCATTTGTATAGATATAGAGATGATAAGATTTAGTCAATGATTCATCTAAGTTGTCGGACCCACACAGGATACAAGATTAGCAACTCTGTCGGACACACACATGATACAAGTACAGAGTTCAATACTGTCGGACCCCCACAGGATACAAGAACATTTGTCATTGTAGTCAAACCCATGGTGGATCCTAGTATGGTATTCGTCGCTGACGAACCCATGAAGGATTCCTATACAGTAGTCGATGCAGTCGCCTCCAGCTCTATGGTACCCGCACACAACATGAACGATTCCGGGAGGGTCCGCTACTTGAGCAAGAGATTCGATACATCAACTAAAATGAAGTCCATTATTGATGTATCCCAATGTTCAATCTCGTCAAAATAAATCCAACACGATAGACGGTGTGTCAATCGGACGCCCGGTCTGAGAGTTATTGGATTTTCCATTCGAGGGGCATGGTTGGTTTTTAAGCTAAAACCAACCTGATCATACTCAAGCTATGTCCAAACATAAAGTGGAGTAAACCAAAAGAACTATCTCATCCAGAGGCATTTAATGAAATTGATGACCATCAATAGAACGTCTGGTCCCAAGGTTTATGCGTTTTCTCTCCAAGGGCCCGGTTGGTTTCGGGTTCGAACCTACCCAGCCCTACACAAAGATCGTGAAAGCCTCGAGTTTAATAATCCAAAATGATCTTCTTGATCCAGGGATTCCAATGAAACTAATGGTCCATCGATCGATGGTCTTTAACTCATGTTATGGGCAAAAGACTAAAAAACGGTCTGAAGTGTGGGTCTGGGCCCGGTCCGACCCGGCCCAACCCACTCGGGTCGACCCGACCTGGGTCATAGTCCGGCCCAGCCGGGCGCGGCCCAGCCCTGCTCGGTGCGGCCTGGTCCACATGACCCTTCCTGTCCTGGCAGGGGGGGTGTGCGCCTGCTCAGCCAGTTGGCAGAGCGTGAGGCGCGACCCCCATTTTCCATGGACACAACACCAGGGTGGTGCCGCTGGTCATCCTAGATACACGTGCGGATGCGGGATCCTCCTCCCTCGCCACCATGGCTGATGCCTCGGTGGGCTTCTGTCGGCGGCGCGCCGGTGACCCACGCTTTCGCGGTACTCCGCGGGCCACCAGAGTCATTCTGGTGGTTCTTTTTTCTCCCTTCTGCACCTGTAGTCGTGATGGGACCCGAGCTCCACTGCGAAGGCTCCGATTTGCCACTGTGGTCCTGTTTCATCATCGCCAATCACCCCGCGCATCAAGAATAAGATAGTAGTGGGTCTGGGATTTTTCTTTAACCTTCACCCACTACGTTAGAGGTTTAAATAGTCTCCAAAAAATTTAAATTCCAAGTACGAGGGTATATTTCTCATCAAAAAATATTCAAATTTTACCCTACCTAAAAAATTAATGTCGAACATCGTCGTCGTAGTAGACGGCATTGCGGGGAAAAGGATCTTAGGCGATGTCGGAGTGCACTGAGGAGGAAGTGGAATATCCTCTCTTGTCGTGGAGATGAAAATGGGTGGCGAATCATCATTCTTCAAGGAAGTGGCATTCTTCGTCGAAGGAGACGTCACTCTTCATCGAAGGCCGACATTCTTCCAAAATCTCAAGAGCTCTCCTGATATTCCATTGCACAACGAATGCTCTCCCCTAAAATTAAATAATAGGCTCCTCCTATTATTTAATTACACATGCAATGTAACATCATATACTCAAATCACCACATTAAATAAACATGTTGAAAATGAACTAAAGGAATGGAGAGGAAGATCTCCATTAATTAAATTCATTGGAAACTAATTAAAAGGGAGGGAGAGGAATGGTACTCATTAATTAAACATGTTGGCAATTAAAAGGGGGGTTTTACTTTAATGAGGGGGTTTTAAAGAGTTAGTGGAAAATTGAATGGTTAGTGCTCGTGTGGGCCCCACTTCTCTAACATCCCCCCTTGGGTAGTTAGCTAGCTATGGGTCCAACCCTTAACTACGCATGGAAGGAATTAACCTCCCTAGATATATAATAAAATTTTACAAGCAATTTTATTTACCACTTAATTAATCCCCCAAATATAAATTAAAACCCACATAAAATGCAAGTGCAGTAAATGTTCCCTTATGTAATTGTCAGCACTGCGAGTTCATCGGTGCCCTCAGATTTCAATTCTAGGCACTAGTTCAAAATATAGAAAATCCAGCTCGTTCGTTTACTGAACATACCTGAGCTAAACATCTGAAATTGATTATGGTCACACCGGGCCAAAAAATTAAGGGCCGTCAGAATCCACAGACTCCTATAATTACAATGTATTTAAAAAAATCCTCCAAATTTATAGTTCTTTAAAATCTCTCTTTCCCTCTCCTCTAATACCGAAAAAATGATAAAACCATCTGAGATGTGATAATTATCACATTTAGGGACAATAGGTTCTTAATTTTAGTTAACATCTTTAATTCTAGCAATGAAACTATTATATTAATTGAAACAGATCAAAATATATGTATTCCATGTAATTAATGTTTGGGAATCCATGAACACTTAAAATATGGAATACTAATACAAAACAAGTTCATTATGCACAAAACCACAAAGCTAAATCCATGCTTTTTTGAATAACTTTTCACGAATGATTCATCATCAATTATTTAAAACAGAATAATTATAAAGTAATTAATATATATTTAATGTAACTAATTATATATATTGATAATTTTTGATGTTTAACCACATTTCAAATGAAAATTCATTCATGAATACAAGTAAACAGATAAAGAAAACCAAGAAAGAAAATGCTTCCAAAATAATAAAATTGAACTTCTTAAACCCATAAAAGGGACATAAATCAACCTAATAAGATTATAATAAATATATTTCATGTATATAAGGTTATATATATATTAATTAATGACGATTATTTATATTTATGAGATATTTAAAACAAATGTTGAACACACTCAGTCATAAGGTATAGGGTTTTTCATCTCCCTTTTAATTTTGTGAGATTTAAATTGTCCTCCACTTATTTATTGTATGTGGTATATGTGTATAGACATTTGAAATATAATATCATTATTCGTTTTTTATTAATTGAATTCTATGATTCATTTATTGATTATTGACTATTGGTCTTATGATTCAATTGATTAGAATATTGTAAGTGGCTTTGTCTGATCTTTAATTTCATTGTGACCTACATGGTATTGTGTAACTAATATTTATAATTTGGGTATCTACTTCCCATTTTAGATCATAATTTTTTTGAAATTATAATTTTGGTAAACATCAATTTTTTATCATCTATATTTATATTTCATTAAGTCGAATAACATTTCACATATTATGTTAATTTGGAAAGATGTTTTAAATGTTGAAATATTGATGAATCTGTATTCTCTACTGTATAGAGATATTGATAAGGAATATTGAACATGTATTAAATAAATTTATAATGAATTATTTTGACCTGAAGTGGTGTTTAGGGCCCGATATATCCCCATGATGCATCGATAGGTCTCATGAGACATATTAGTTGGCGACAAACACAACGAGTTTGTTTCCAAAAATCAGATGGGTTTCTACCCACAGAACTAAACAGTTTTAACAATATTATGGTATCATCTTATTGATACATTGCATACAATTATTAATCATTATTTTATTCATTTTTAATTTTTATTATCCACACATTTTTCAGTTCGAAAAAAATCTATGGATGCAGTTTCATTCATAGTTTATTAGTGGCATGAGTTTTCAATTTATTCATCATGCCATATTGACTATGTCAGGAGGTTTATGATTTAGTTATTAATGATTCATGATTATGGTATTTGTAGACCTTACATATCATATGCATGCACCACTTTTATTTTTCACCATAATCATGTGATGTTGAAGATATCATTTAATGAGTTACAATAGATGCAATTTTTTGTTTTTGTTATGTTTTGTAATTTTGTAAGCATTTATAATGTAATTTGAATTACATCTATGTAGGTAAGTTTTTTTAATACTAAAAAAATACTCAATCCTTCTATATTTTCATTCCTCCTATCCATTCCTATATATCATGTAATGCATCAGCTAAGGTATAGAGGGGTCGGGGCACTACAAATTCTGTTTATGACGGACAACCACATCAAAAACTGATGGATTTTTTCATCCATTACCACCTGTCAAGGTTCTAAAAAATAATTGAAACACTTTTTATATATGAAATAATAGATATCTATGATGACTTTATGATTCTGGAATTTTTATAGACGTTATACCATAATTTTTTCCATTTTGTGAAAATATGATAATGGCGTTCATGTATATTCCTGACTACTTCCTCACAATGCGATGTGATTTGTTCACATATTACAAGGAATTTATTAAGGATGAGTTTAATAAGAATATATTATATATTTGAAATATAAATTATTTTATAATTATAATATATACATATATATTTTATTTTCATTTATTTTAATATGTCAATATAATGGAATCAACGTTCATGTGTTCGTACTACAACTATCTCAATGAACAACGTATTTCATTTTTTGTTGCTAATTTTACGTATTACTATAAAAACATATATATTGAATATATATGATTTTTATATCATTTGTATTATTATAAATATGATTAAATAATTACCTATGTATGAGAAAAATGAATAATAAGTCAAAACATGTATTAAATATAAATCATTTACAACATATAACATTACATGACTATGGAATTGTAAGTAAATAAGTAATATAATGTAATAATAAAATAATAAATGGTATGATATATATTAATATATTTATTTTTTAAATTTATAAACAAATTATATTTATTATGAATTTTGTTTTATTGTATACTAATGAATTCAATACTAAAGGTAATTGATATCCATAAAACTTTTTATGACTGTGAGTCCCAGGTCATATTCAACAAATTTTTATTTTAGGTGGTAAGTACTCATCAATTGAATGTATATTATGATTCATATAATTATAATTATTGATATTTAAATATCCATTTCTTTATCCTTCATTTAGGGGGTTTACAGTTCGAATTGTTTTTAATTGGTATAAAAATTTTGCCTCAATTATCTTTTTTAGACGTACATTTGGTTATAAACCAATATTTTTTCAGGAGGACTATATTGACCGCCATTGAAATTTAATATCATGATTTTACTCAACCTTTTTATATTTTATGTTTTATTTATTTTAATTCATTCATTGGTCTTGTGATTCTTGGATAACAAATTTTTAAGAGTTTTAGGTTACAATGTATTTTTTTATTAAGATTGTTTATGATCAAGTTTGGACAATGAAATTTCATGATCTACATATAAATAATCCTCATATATTTTGTTACAATTATTTAATTAATGATATATTTATCTGACTATTCCATTTTACGGCTCTTTTTTTGATAATATAAATTATAAAATGTTTTAACGTAACACTGACTTTATATCTCTCTTCGGTTGGAGATATGTTTTCCACCAAAACAATATCCTCTAAAAATGTTTTCCAAATTAAATTGAAATTATATTTTAATATCACTTTCAAGGAAAATGTTTTCTAATTTTATTAAATATTTTCTTTGGTTGTAAAGTCATCTTTTATATGTTTTAAAGGTTAAATTATAGTCAAAATGTTTTCAAAATGTTTTCTGATTTAAAAATCATTTTTCAAAAATGAAATTTTATTTTCCAAAATAAAAGTTTTTGAATTATCAAATTAATATTATTTTTTTAATAATATGAATACCATTTTTTTATATTTTACTTATCGGTGATATGATCCATGGTTTCCAACATATTATTTCTCTTAATGGTTTATGTTTTTGTGTCTTTTTGTCTACTGAAACTCATTTCATTTACACGGGTTAATCCTATTTTAATGAGATTGTCATGGAATCGGTTTAATTAAATGGTTCAAAAAAATTTAATATATATTTACAAGACATCAAATAATTTTCACTATGATAATCAAGTAATATAAGACAAAATTGTAGTTTTGTGATTTTTTTTGATGAAATTCAATCACTTCATACATTAGTCATGTTGTGGTCTATAAAAATTAATTATACAATGGGTTAGCCTAGATTTAATATGGTAATCCTAATACATCATCTATGATCATGTGTCTAATATAGAACCTTGTATTCCCCTAATTGATTAAATGATGTGTTTAATAATATAACACTTTAATGCATTGGGTAAGGATAAATGATATATGAGCTCATAGGTTACATGATTGTTTATCCCATGACCAATGATGAGGTTATATATTTTTTTATCTCAATACAAAATATGAGTGTACATATGTGTTTACCCCATGTCCAAAGTTGAGTGTACAATGGTAGTATTCCTATAATCAAAGTGGTGGGTACATTGATGTTTATATTTTTCGAATTTAGGTACATGGGTTGTTAGCCCAAGCCTAGAATGTTATGAATTTATTGGTGTGTAGAATATAAATATTTTACAATATTCCTATATATATACCTCAAACTCCAGGTCTTATGATCTCATGGTTCATTATCTTTTATTCCCTTATGTCCTATTTACTATAAAATACCATTCATTATTCCATGAATCCTGATTTCGATTTTTAATGTAATTTTGTAGGGTTCTCAAATTTTATTAAAACGATATCTTACATTTATGTTCTTATTATGATTTTGTATCTCCATTTTTTTCACTTACTAATCATATAATCTCACCATTTATTATGATTTCATTCACCATTTTAGGATTATATGTATTATGTATGATATGTTTAATAAGTGTTCTTATCATCAAGAGCATTGTGATATTTGAAATTATTAACATTTGTAAAAACATTTATATTTACATGTTTTCAAAATCACTAGACTATTATGGTTCATAGGAAAAAGATTATGAAATGTACTAAATATTTCAAAAATTAATATATTTAATTTCTCTTTATGGAGATCCTTGTTTGTTATAGTTCTCCATAGAGAAAAGTGTGAGTTAACCATTTGAAAATGTGGGGAGAAAAGAATAGATATTTCACTAGGTATTTTTTTTTGTATATATATTTGGTTTTCTATAAGGATAAGTCTAAGGATGAGTCACACTATATGAAAATGCACTATTATTTTGACGATAGATAGACCAAGTGGTTTCCTAGTAATCAAATGGTGTCTTCATAATAAAAGTGGATGAGGCTCTCGATAAAATTTAATTAGGGGTAAAAAATGTGAAACCACAATATTTATATAGAATACATTTGGAACTGTTTCATGGAAATGATCTTTAATTCACACCAGGTTTGAAATCCCCATTGGATACAATATTGAAATTCCCAAACTATTTACAAACCATCATGAAGGAATTAATTAAATAGTTAGATTTGGAGTGATAAAAAGTTCATGTCTTAATCCAATATTTTTATGTTCTATATGCTGAGAGCCAACCACAATTATGGATATTTTGTGAAAAAATTATGAGAATAATTTGTTTTAGTAAAAAAAGATATGTGAGAAAATTCCATGACATTTTATAGTCATATGTTCAGAGGTATTTATTTTCCATAGGGTTAGTTGGATCATTAATGAAATTGTTGTAGTGGTAAAATAAGATTATTATACATTGAAAATAAAGGGATGTACTAAAAACCAAATAAAAAACGTTATTTTATTATTAATGTTATTTAGGAATGTCAATACTGTTTTAAGAAAATTGTAAGAACTACAATAACATGATCTTATAAGAAGAAAAACCCACATGTAGGGTGACAAAAACATTAATCCAATAAGTCAGTGGGGTATTATCCTAGAATTGATGGATGATAATGGTTTCACACCTACCACTACACTATAAGTTATTGAAGTTCTAATATCAATGTTTTTGGTAAAATATTTGGTAAAATTAATAATATTAATTATAAAATAGCGGTGTAAATTTTTTAGGTTTTGAGATATGTTTATTATACTACATAACATGTTCTAATTATATTTATTTTGGATAATATATAGATATATAAGGAATGTCTTTTCATATTTATGATTATTATGTTGCATTAAAAGTAAGTTATATAGCTACATGAAAAAATATATTCAATTATTGATATTAATTTAACTGTGTAACAAATAAAATTAAAAATTAATTAAAGAACAAACATATGTGGAAATTGTGATTATAAATTAAAAACATATTGAGTATGTGTGAAACCTTATATTCATATACATTAAATGCATTATTCATATTTATGAAATGGATATTCAATCTAAAAATTTATATTATTACATTTTTATCCAATAAATACGATTTTATATTGGGTTATCAAATATTTATGGTTTTGAGGTAATTAAAATTCCATTAATCATTCACATTCTTTGGATCAATTTCCTCAATAAATCTCTAGGGTAATTTATTATTTTCATACATGTAAATATCATTACATCACACAGATGTTATCCTACCCTGATATCTAGTTATGTTTTATTTTAGATGTGCTTGGTACTTAAACACAGTTATAAATAAGATGTTTTTTAACCCTTTGACATGACATATTTTTTCATAATTTTTTTGTCAAATATAAAACCATTCATTACAAAGAATAATATCTAGGGAGACATTAATTTTAAGCGGTTTAGAATGTATCATAGAATGATTTTATGAAATATATTTTTTTCAAAAAAATTCAATGTTTTTGATAATTTTTATTACAAACGAAACTATTTATATATTTAGTTAAATTCAAAATTGTGCTTAGATTACAATAAACAAAACACTATTTAAATGAAACATAACATATAATTAAAATATTTTTATATAATACGATAATTGTCTCATTGTTGATGGAGTAGTAGTTATGAATAATATTAATGAAACATTGAAAATATTTTTTTAATTTGTATATAATATTAATACTTTTGTGGAAAATCATTTAAAAATATAAACAAAACCCTTTTACAAATGAATGCAAATGTTTTTCCAAAAATAATTTTTTTCGTAGAAGTTTTTATATGTAATTAAATTTAACAATTAAATTTTGTTTATTTATTTTAGTAAAATTTATATATAATATATTAAATAATATGTTGAACATTAATTTAATATTTTTTATATACTATATATAAAAATAAATCATATTAAATTTTTACAACATTATTTTTTTAAAGTAGTTTTTTCTAGATTTTAATGGTGTAATTATATTTAAAAAATTCCCAAAATTAATAATTATATTTGAAATTTTTTTTTGAGAATTATATGTTCAAAATATTCATGGATTGAAATTGGTGGATTTTTTCGATATGAATCATTATTTATTAATAATGAAAAATAATAAATGTTAATTGAAATCTACAATTTTTCTAAATTATTTATATATTTCAATTCTATTTTATATTGATTTTAAATTATAAACTGTAATACCTTAATTTTTTAATCCAATTTTGTAGATTTGAATCAATTTTATATCTAATGTGGTTAAAAAATTTGTAAACCATTTAAATTTTCACATTATATCACCACATTCTCATCCAATTGAGGGATTAATTATCGATTAAATTATGCTATATTTTTTAATGGAAATTAGATAAATGAATTAAATATTAATAATCAAAATAATTTTAATTATATAATAATTAAAACATATTTTTTAATTTAATGATGAGTGAAAACTGCTAAAATTGGATAACATGATTAACCATAAAAAGGGTTTTTTGCGTTACATGTTATTGAATACCAATTAGTTTTACAAAGGCATGGAATTTAAATTAATGAATCACAATTAATATATATGATAATTGTAAATAAATTATCAATTAATTATTTTCTTAATTATAATGGAAATAGATAAACTACCGTGGTAAATTAAAAGAGAGATGTTAACATGGTTAAAACTCTACTGATAAAATTAATTAGACTAAGAAACTAAGGAATACCATGATAAAAATTAATTTTTTATTTTTGGTGAAGGAATGTGTTGACTATTTACCCATACACTCCATTTTAGTTCTATTTCAGAGTAAAATGTGGAAAAGGATAATTCTAAATAGTGAATACTTTTGGGTATTCACTTGAATGTCACACCTCCTCTATTATATAAAGGAATTCACTCCCCCCACTTCATCACACCTATCAAGAAATTTTTATAGACCGAAACCCAAAAAATATCTTCAAAAAATCCATCTTCTCATCCAATAATATTTTATTTATTAAAAAATTCAACCAAGTAATGCATTTGGTACAAAACAAATAAATATACCTGAAAAAGAGGTTGCAAATATCAATGAATGTTTCTATTTTATTTAATTCTAAAACCCTATAAATAATTTTTATATCATGATTATATAGTAACCTTAGTATCCTCAATATATATATATATGTTGTTATGTTGTGGTTATGACGTACAATAACACAAACAATTATCAAATGGGCTATGAAATCATTGTTCATGAGTATGATGGACTATCTCTCGCACACTAATGTCATTGTTAACACATTACCATCTTTCATAAATGGGTAAAATGATGTAAATAATATTTATATATTTAATTAATGATTTCTTTTTTTTGTATTTTAATTATTAAATAACCTATAACATCAATATTTCCTTTATTTTTGGAATATGATAATGTTGTTCAAGTGTATGTTAGACGACTACCTCGTGAAGCAATGTGATTCATTAATGAATTATGTGTTATATATTAATCATGAGTAAGATTGACATATATAATTTATATAAAATAAAAAATTATTATTTCATGATAATATATATATGTATATATATCATATAATTTTAATTTATTAAATATGGTAATAAAATGGAAACAATATTCATGAGTATGTTTGGCCTACCATCTCAATGAATGACATATTTTCCTACAATCCCCAAATTTTATAAATTTCAATAATTAATAATATACTGAATATTTAATATATTTATTTAACATTAATAATTCTATATAATTTTAATTCATTATCTATGTTAGATTACCAAAAATAACAAGTCCGAATGTGTAAGAAAAACAAACATGTCATTACATAAAACATTACGTTAACATGGAATTGTGTTTAAATGAACAAAAAAAATTACTAATAAAATAAGAAATGATATGATATACTTGAATATGGTAATGTGGTATATTTATAATAATATTACATATAATATAAATGAGGTTTTAACATGTATGAAAGAAGTCAGAACTTAAGGTTAGTGATTCCCATGGCACTTTTTACTTTTGTTAGACACATGTCATATTCACCAGCCATTTATATTATGGGGTGTTTATACTGACCATACTCTTATTTTATGGTGCTTATACATCATGTTATTGGAATTTAACTACCCATTTTAGTATCTCTATTTCATGAGGTTTAAAATTAATATTTTATTGATTTGGTAAGATATTTTTGACCTCATTTTCATTCATTGAGTCATGTGTAACGTTATGCACCAATATTTATTCACTGAAAAAATAAGATATTACATAAGATTTGTTTTCAATGAACCTTTGAAAATTATTTTAAATCTAACATGGTCTCCATTGGTGTAACATATTACTTAATATTGACGTGATCTATGTTTAACATTCAAATTTTTTCTTTGAATGGTTTTTGTTTTAGTGACGAGTTTTTTATAGAAACCCTTTCTTTTCAATGGGCTAATAAAATTTCAATGATATTGTTATATATCCAATTACATTTATATGGGTAAATTATTTTTATAATAAATTTACATGTAACCAATTTGTTTTTAGGGTTTAATAATGTTATAAACTGAGTAATTCCTATATTTTTTTATTTTTGTGAATTAAAAAGATATATGTTTTCACTAGACATGTTTTGGTTCAATGAAAATACTGATATGATGTGGATTTACAATTATCTTTGGGTAAAGCTATTATAACTTCTATGATGTGGTGGATCGAATAGAACTAAGTGATCCTTTGTTAGCATAGATGATAGGTGAATCCAGATAGTTCTTTAATGTATTTTGTAATAATAAATTATATATGATTTTAGAGGGTACAAGGGTGTTTTGAAAAAAAAGAGGGTACATAGGTGTTTAGCCCAACTCAAGAGATGAGGGTACAAAGGTTTGAATCCAAATCCCAAATTGATAGTAACACATGTGTATATCCCTAGACAAAAGACGATGGTATAGATGTGTTATCAAAATCCAAAAGATAAGGGTAAAATTTTTATTATCCATAGCCCACAGATGGAAGTAAATATGTGGTGACCCTAATCAAATATATTAGGGTACATGGGTGGTCATACCATGCCCAATGTTGGTACATGGGTGGTTATCCAAAGAATAACTAGTTATAATTGTCTTGGTGGCTATCATAGACATAACATTTTAAATGCATATATGTATGCCACAAAATCTATGTATTATTCTATATTAGATCACTTTTATTAATTTTGTTATGAATAATATATTATGAACTACCAATCATTATTTAAAGACCAATTATTATTATATTTGATATAATGGATATTCTTTTCAAATGTTATTCTCATGGACTCATACACTTATTTTCATATTATTCTTAGATATTTCCCTTGTTTTACATTAATTAAATCAAATATCTACCTTTTTTCTGTTTAATTTTTTCATAGAATGATCTTATGTATATTAATTTCATAACTCATCCACTACGTGAATCTCATGGATCAATAAGAAATCAGAAAATTTAATTAACTAATCAAAAAATCACCAAAACAATGTCACATATCATTAGATTCCAGTGTGATTTTGTTAACAATTACCGCATGATAACTTACCAATTTCACATTGGCACGAGGAAAGGATAAAGAAAACCACTAGGACGATGTTGATCATCAATTATCCTCTAAAGTCCCAGACATCAAAAATTGAATCCCTAATGAACCTCTTTATCCCTACCAACCAGATAAATTACCTAATGTCATGGTACATCTTTTTTAATATTGGATTGACCACCCACATAGAGTTTTAATAGTATCTCATTATCTTCATCGTTGTGTTTGTATGGTCTACATCATTTCCATGTTCTAGGATCACATTATCATCATCCAATAACCACAGAGGTAATAGTCTACCACTTGATAGTTTTTACAACATCATACCACAATCAGGGCCAGTCAACATATAATAAATCACAATTTAATTAATGGAATATGGGAATACTATTTAGGGACATTTAATTATTTCCCAATACTCATTAAAATATATCCCCAATCATCCATTAAGCTCTACTAGAACCAACATTCCACTAATTTTTATTTAAAAAACTCTATAGTGACATATGGTTTATGAAAAAAGAGAATATATAATGATGTTACATTACTTGTTTTATTTTCTATATGAAAATGAAACTTCTATAGGTTCAAAACCCAGTGAATTTTCCATAATTTTAGATTTCTAAAATATCTATGTTCCATGTCTAAAATAAACCTCTCACTAATGAGAAAATGTTTGTACAAATTCAACATGGACACAAAAATTCCATCTCATAATCATAAGATATATAATGTGTTTCATGTGGTTACACTATATGTGACCCATAAGCATCAAAATACCCCTATATATCAGAGCTATCAAAAATCTATCTTCTGATGCATAAAAATATACAACATAACCAATACACTATGGATGAAAAATAATCATTTTATCTATGATTAATATTTGTTTCATCTCATGAAAATACTCCTCAAAATATTCAATCTACTTAAAACTCACATGATTATTTTTCCACATAGATAGAAGTATCGATAAATGCGATTAATTCTAAATAAAATAAAAATTATATCCCTCTAAAACCATAATTCTATGGTCCTCTAAAATATTTTGACTATGTATATAAAATATCACCATATATAATTTTTTTTCATCATTTTACATTTATATATCATAATCCACATGCACGAATAATTTTGTATTCTGATTCCAAAAGTGACACTCCAAGATAATAACATAAATCAGAGGTTCTAAATGAGTATTTAAGACTATCTCAATATATTTTTCATGATTCTTAGAGATTATAATGTATATAAGGTTATCAATATTGAAAACCGTGATGATTTGATCAAGATATTATTGAAGGATAGTATTCATTTATTCCATAGACATTTCAAGTACATTCTTTTGTCCAAATATATTTACCATGTACTCATATAGATAAAAAAGTCTCTTAACTACTGATGTTGAGAAAACATACTCTCTAATCCACAACTGGTGATATAAGAATTGAAGATAAATAATTAAAACCCATTTGGATCGATGTAATTTATCAAATAGATCATCTATCATTGGAAAAGGTTCATATTCATAACAATCACCAAATTTTCATTTTTATTATTTACACAAATCATATGACTAATATTTTTATTATTATAAGAAAAATATGTCCACCATATGTTGAGGTATATATTAATATAAATATCATCTAATATAATTAAAAAACAAATAACTTGGCTCCATTAGCATTAATAGTGTCATGAAACATTGGGCATTTGAAATGGACTATTCTTTTGTTATACGTCCAATTTAGAAATAAAATCCTTTATCACGGGAAGACATATAATGAAATTTGAATATATATTCTAATTGTGATCTAAAAAATAGTGGAAAAGTCAATTGTTATAATGAATCCAAAAACATATCATACAAAAACACTCAACCCTATTACATGTCCTCAGTATTTCCCATCCAACTATATAAAGTGAAACTCAACAAACCTATAGGAGGTCCACCTGCCTGAGTAATAATGTGTGGAAGATGACCAACAACTAGATTCTCTTATAAACACTTTTCGAGAGCCATTAATTTATGCATAATCAATGGGTAAGCCATTATGTCAAAACTCCAAACATATTATCTAACGATAGGACTAAAAATGTTTTCGAATACCCTAGTGTTATTCACATAATTTTCATCCCACATAGGCCCAAAATGAAATAGCAAAGTGAAATTGAAAGAGTTATAATAATATCATGGAACCCTACTATAAATCCATGAATTCTAGAAATCAGTATATCATTATTGTCTGAATGAAAAAATCACTAAATAATTGGTCCTAATTACCTCCCTAAGTGATAACCTCACATCATCCTATCCATCCCATCATGAAGCATAATCTCCTAGAGGGTCCCTATTTAATGATTTCTACTCGCATATCAATTATATCAAATAAAACCTTAGTGATAAATATTTTTTCACTTATAACCTATAGACTCTGATGTCCCGAAAAAGAGGGTCGGGGCTGAATCAATAAGTCTCGGTTGTATTCAAATAGAGAACTTAATTCTATACTTCCTTCTACAGAGAAACATTGAAGGACTCCTATCCGAGGTGGGCACACTTAATGTGCCATTTGCTCTAGTGTAAGATCATTCTCTACTACACCCTCCTTTACTATTGTTGGTAGTAAGGTGAATCATCCATTGTTGGAGTTTCACATCCCATGTCTATCACAGGCCCCATATGTCCCATTCTAGGGGCATTTATTTAAAATGATAAGGATAAATTTAGGAAAACTATAGTAAATATTATATATCCTAATTAGTCTATAGGGTCACACAAATTTTCTCTAAGGAGGTTACAGAAAAAGTGAGGAATATACCTCTTAGATCTAATCAATATTATTTGTTCCCACATGTTAGTAACCACCATATATATAATAATCATAATAGAATTATCATGTTAAAATAATTAATTCAAAATTAGATATATCTCATCAGCAATGAATTCAAATATATCACTAAGTAAATGAATATTTGTCTATAGCAAATAGATTAAAAAAATAATGGAATTTAATAAATGAACTACTATAAAGCTTAATATATTTTTATATATATCATGTGATCCACGGTTCCTAATGGATATGTGTCAAAAAAATAAATCACATAAAAATATCAAAAAATTACATAGGAAAATCAGAGGTCCACAACACATTATCTTTCCAAGAAAATGTAAACTCGATTTTAGAAAATCAACATAGATCATCTCCTTTTAATCATTTCCTTGATTAGTAAACAGATAAGAATAAATTAACAAGAAAAAATAATATTATTCATTGTTTCTATTTTGTAGCATCCTGACATGAACCATTGACTATAGGATGGAGTGCCAGAAGACCAAATGCATGAATCCCGTTGCACTAATGTCTACTGAGTATAATTGATGGTCAAAATTCTATAAATAGGAATACAATACCTTCAGTATCATATATATCTTCCATAAATAAATATAAATTAAATATAACTCACATTAATCATGGTTTAAGATAATGAAACATATTGTAATATAAAATGGGACACATGTTATACAATTAAAAAATAATAGAGGAGTTAATGTGGAAATCCAATGAGAGTATATGAGGGTGAGTAATAAATATTAAAACCATATAAAATCCCCACGAGTATATTCAAGGACCATTCTTACGTCCATGCTCCACGACCTGACCAACTTTCACATGACCCTATCCGATAACATGATTGATATGCTTGAGGCTTATAAATTTATCCAGATTCACATACTGCAGGTGAGAAATAAAAATAGTCTGGCCACCAAAAATGTGTCTCAAACTTGTGTGAATAGGTGTAGAATGTGTATTCCACAAATATAATACATATTCTAGAAACTATAACAATAATATGTGGAGTTTCCAGGTACATACCAAACCATCATAATCCTCGACCATAAATTATTTGGCCTTATATTAGATGAATAATTTGAATATTTTTGATTGAAAAATAGCTATCAATAAAATTAGTGAAAATAATTGTCAATACCCTCAATGAATTTAGTATGGGGTAATTATCTAAGTACGAATAATGAGCATTCACTAATCATCTTCTAGGTAATGATTTCGTACATGTTACTCAATATATTCTAGTAAATGAGTTACTTCTTGGGAATAAATGACATCATGTTCCCAACTATGTACGGTTCAACCTCAATCATCTTTGTAGGTCATGCATACCCCCCCTCTATGGGGTAATCATACAATAATAATCCACTTGTTACAAATACAAATAAAATACTACAAATACATTGTAAATAAACCTACAAGTTTGGTGAATAATAAAAAAACAAAGAACATCATAATTATCATAAAGTATAAATATATAACAACATGTGATCGACATCAACATGGTACAAGTCCGCAATAGAAATACACATGGACTAAATAATTACTCATCGGTCTCATGGGATACACACACACCCAAAAGAAATTGCCACTATTCATGTCCAAAAAAACTTTTCTATCATAATATGAAATCAAGGTAATAATAGTATACAAGTCCCTAAAATGGTATGGAACATCATACATCAAGGTTATTAATGAACAAGTAAAAAATTAGTCAAATAACTGATGCTCAAACCATTTCTTTAAATAAAAAATTACTGGGTCCCATTTCAAGGATTTTATAAAGGGTTCTGTTCTATCAAATAAAATGTTTTCAAAAGAGACTAGAGGAGATTACATGTTTTGTATAGTCATTATATAATTTCATACCTCATAGAGTAAGTAAATAGAATAAGTATTTATATATGTTCAATTGGAAGAAATAAATTTGAAAATCTGTTGTCGATTCCATAATGGATAATTATTGGCAAATTATTTTTAAAATAAAACCATAGTTATAGCATATAAACATTGATGCAATATCAAACATTCATTAAAAATTTATTCCAATAAGTTAATTAAGAATAATCGTATATAGATCTATAAAATCAATGTACACTTACACAAAAAAGAATGCCATAAATATAAAATCATGCTATATAAAAAAGAGATATCATAAAATAATTATATACATTCCCCATTCTTTAAATGATATATTAAATCAATATTAGTTAGAATTGAAATGCATTGATCAAGGAATGACATTCATGGTATATGGTTTTATTTATTTTAAAGAGGATAGGTCATGAAGAATCCTAAACAATGGAGGTTTGTACCTCATATTCCTTAATTCTAGACGTTTAATACAATTGGATTCCATAGAATATGAAATTAGAGGAGATGAAATCATCATCGAAGGCCTCTGCAGTCATGAAAATTTAGGGTGTTTCACATATAATTATTAAAAGATTAAAAAAACTATAAATGGTCGTAATGGATGATTTTTCATCACAAATTTCTTAATCAAATGGTTTTATTTTAGGGTTTGTCAAATCATACCCCAACAATGATCCCCTTATTAAGATTCTTTGCAAGAAGCATGGTTTGGGTGCACAGAATGATAAAGTGTGTTCCAACCATTATTTTTACACTGATGGGTGACATAATATATTTTATAGAGATAATCATGGGCTTTAAATAAATGCATATAATCAAGACACCACTCTATGATCTATATACTCTAGTTTCATGATTACCATATGTATCATCACAGTTTCCAATATGACTAAACCATGAACTTAAAAAGGCCTCAAAAGGTATATAAAACCTAAAAAAAACTCATAACATATAAAAATAAGATCATAGATCTAAAAAATATTATTGTCCCAAATTATACCAAAACACACATAAAATATTAGTTGTAACCAAAACATCATTATCAGACATTTCACTTCATGGGATTGAAGAGAAATCTTGAGAAGGTGATATAAAAAACTCTAAAATGATCTTGCCAAAATATAATCAATTTTCTAAACAACAGATGTTGGTCTATATTAAATAAATAATTTTAAAATGTTATTGTTTCATATCTTAGAACCCATTATTAATTTCATATAATATGAAGAAAAATATGTAATTATGTGGGGGATTCCAAAATTCATTTTTGTATTAAATGATGCAAGTGAGGTTCACCATTTTTTATTGAATTTATGAAAGAAAATGGCTTTACATATGAGGTATCCCATTTTATTTTTGGTTATATATTGATTCATTTTGGGTTTATGAATTTTTTAGAGAATATAAAAAACAATATGATAGATATTATGATGTATTATTCTCATTTTTTTATTACATAATGATTCACATTGGGATCACCATTTTAGATTTGACCCAAAATGGGGTGGCATGAAGCATGTTTGTGATGGTTTGGGAGTCACTATAAAATCATCCAATTTGGTAATGGTCCTAATTTTATGTGGTTAACAGTTGTTTTTATTTGGGTAACATTAAATGTCTGATGTATCCAACATATCTGATGATAGTTAACACCAACGAACTGATTTATAATGGAATACAATCATTGGGGATACTTAACAATGTTTTTTATAAACTATAATTGTTCAAATGGATGGAATGTTTTGATCATAATGAGGAATTATTTATAACTATGGGGCTCTCTTATAGATTAAATTCTCATTTTTGAGTCATTCCCATATTCCTGAACAGGGATGTTTATGCTCTATCTAGAAATAAGTTCTTGAATTGGATGGTATGAATGATAGTATATATCATAATAACCCAATTGATATGAAAATATATATATATATTGTAGGTTAATCATTAATGAAACCATATAAATGTATTGTGGCCCTATATCTTTATCATATTATTACTTAGTGATTACGATCATTATGTCACTATGTTTTAAATATAAAATATTGGGCCCTCTATTGTTTATTTCCACCCAATATGGTGGTGTATAATTGGTGTATCTATATCAATCCAATAAGAGGGGATTAAAAGATATCATTGGGAATGAAATTAGAACACAAATATTTCAATTCCCTTGAATATAGAGTGTCTTTTCTTTTAAGGTAATGTGATAATAATTATATCAAGTAGTTTTACATCGTGTGAAGGGGACTAATGGGTGAGAGGTACCTTTCAATGTTTGGTATGATAATTCTTATATGGATGACCATGAAGGGAAAATTGCTCATTGAGGTTAGATCTACTGATTTCCAAAGAGGAATACAGATTTCCAGGAAGAAGTTGATTATAAAGGGATATGTCCATGGTTACTTAAGTAATTTTAATACTAGGATGGAATACTTCCCTCAAAGTGTGGTTTATACTATAATTCTTCCCTGAAAATGTGTCCCTAGATAAAGGGTATTTTGGTATCATTGAAATATTGTTTAGTGATATATGACATAAATCATCACATTTGGAATATAACCTCATGTGGATGAAAATGGGGGATGAATGATGTTTGGAATGAAATAGAAGGAGGTATCCTAAAAATCAAATTTGAAAACATATAACAAACTACATTTTTTGGATATCATAGATAATGGTCATGTGATTCGAATAAAACATGAATTTTTAAATCATTTGGTAATGAAATTAACATATAGTTTTATGTCATTTGATAAGAATATTTTCCATACATATTAACATCATGTTTTGGGGAATATATCTTGCATCTAATTTTCATGAAACTAGGAAACATGTTTCTAGAAAAGTATGACATTATTTAATTATTTGGGGCATACTCATAAGAAGTATTCCCTTTATCTTGTATGCTTCAAGGTATTCATCATTAATAATTCAATTTCTTGGTACACACTCACACTAATTGGGAGGAAATTGGTATTAATTTTACCCATTTCAGAATGAATACCAGAGGTCATCTCCCTATTAGAGGACTGGAAGAATATGTGCCTATCTTATACAAATTTTGGTTTCCTTTCTACATAGATTAACTCTAGACATTACACGTTTCTTGGGCTAATCGAATATAGTCACGGGCCTTCCCTATGTGGTTGCATGTTCTAGGGGAAGGAATACCAATGTACCTAAAATAAGAACCATTCTTTTAAAAGGAATATTGGACTAAAAGGTTAAGGGGGGTGTTATGATTTAGAGAAGACATTTGGGAGACACATTTTATCATGGTCTTATAGGATCTAGAACGAAATTATTGGTGTATATACTCTAATTCTATTAATTTAGTGGTTTCATAGGATAACTCAATAATGGAATAGAAAAATATAGGTCTTAGAAATTAGGATAATATATTTAATGGAATACGGGAAATCATGGTATCTCAATATGATGATTAATAATGAAACTCTCTATAGATAATGGGTTGTGATAATATATTCCCAAGATATAACATATGTAGAGAATATCACCCTAGTGTATGGACTATTGTATGAATCTTCCTTGTAGGGGGCATGGGTGATGGATTTCATGTTTATAATGTCTCCTAAGTCGAGGGTTTCTATACTAGGGGTCAAAATTACTCATATGAGTCACCATTAGTGATGGTTCCACTAGGTTAATGTGATGATGTTGGTACTTTTCCATAGTGTATGAGGTCTAGGGAAAATGATGTATTTTAGGAATTTTTTCACCTTTGAATAACTCTGATACAACATAGATTATTCGTATTAAATATTTGAGTGATATAGGCTACCTAAAGGGGGATCTAGAGACATATGAAAAGAGTCATCATGAGGCTTTGTCTCAATCAACCAGAATTTGAAAAATCATAGTCACGTTGATGGACAATGGTATATTTATAGAAATAAAGGGTTGATATATGTGGAGAAATTGAGAGAGAGATGTGATGGGTAAAGGTTGAATGGGAGTGACATCCATGCTAGCTGAAGGATACCCTAGGCAAGGCATCTTTTATTATTAGCAGTGTCCCTAGATAAGTTAGGATAGATGACTATGGGAGACGATGGATGATCTAATGAGACTTTAATCGGGGGTTCTGGAACTTTTTACCTCTACACATTTCTCCTATAAAAGGAGTGGCATTAATGAATAATGAATAATTAAGAATAATTAACTAATAATTACAAAATCATTTTATTTTTTTGATTCAACAAAAGAGTAAGAAATTATTAATAATTAATGATAAATAATTATTAATTAATAGTAAATCATAATTAATTATTAATTTATAAATAATTTTTATTGACATATATATATTATCTACTAGTTACTTATTAGAAATAACTTATTACTAGTTAATTATTATAAATTTTTTGATTATATATCAATATGTAATTACTAATTGGTAATTAGTCAATATTAATTTTTTTTGTATTATTATTTTAATATTTATTATTAATTAATAGTTGCATATTATTTATACTAACAATTAAATAGTAATTACAAATTAGTCATTAACTTTTTATGATTTATAATTTCTCATTACTAATTATTATTTGTTTTTAATCATATTGTGGAAGTTTCTAAAATTTGAAATTAGATAAAATAATTTATTGTAGTTCAAAAAATCCCCACTCAAATTAAATAAATAATAAAATGATTAAAATAAAAAAAATTAAACTATTGAAAAATCTATTGTTGTTTTTAATTGGTTTTTCCTCAATCATTTTTTAAGAAATAGTTTTCTAAATGGTCATTAAAAATATAATTTTACATTTAGTGATTATAATGAATAAAATATAATCTAGAAAATGAAGCTAAATGGACTTTTTATTATTATTTTTTACTATAAAATAAATCTCAATATTAATATGCCATTTCATACATATTACATGTTTTAGTAATGTGTGAATGATCATTTAATTCAATTTTAGATAATATATATTAATGTATAAATAATATTTATTTAGCCCCATATCAATGATCCTCAAAACTCAAGAGGAGATACATAGTATGTATAAATATTGTACATAAAAAAAATTCTACATTATAACAAAAATAAAGAGGGTTGTATATATATATTAGGTAGAAAAGATTATAAACCACTCATATACACTCACCCATAAATTACAATGAGTCTATCCCCATCCCCCATAAATAATATCAGTTATAGAGTAGACATATTTTATTACATAGACTTATTGGTCATACCAATCCATGATAACTCAATAGAATATATATATTTTAGATAAAAACAATTAATAAATGGTCTAATTATATAATAAAAATTATTTTATAAAAAAATACATTTTAGGAGATAAAAAATTTTTTTATAATTTTTTGATGAAATAAATTAAAATATATTTATACATGTAATATAATGAAAAAACTCAAGTAAGAAATATTTGTTTATCTCAATGTTTGTAATTTTAGTGAATAATTTTTTTAGAATTCTCATATCATATTGTCTAATTCTGTAAAAATTATCATATATTTTAGTAATTTTTTTTTCAATAATTCATTTATAAATTCATTTATGAATATATTATGATAACAATTTAATATTTTGTTTTTTAGAAATAATTTTAAATAATAAAACCAATGGACTATAATTTTTAAAAATTATATATTCTCTTTTTATCAATTCACTTTCAGTAATAGGAATAATTATTTTATTGTACTTAAAAAAACATTTTAGAAGATTTTATATATCAAATATTATATAATGAAAACCAAACACATGTTTTTTCATTTTAAAAGACCTTTTTTATGAAATTAAATTTCATTTTATATATTAATTTGTAGATAGAATATGTCTTCTATTTCAATTTTATTATATTTTTTTCACATAATATCCCTTTTCGTGATGGCCTTTTATTATTATTATTATTATTATTATTAATATTAATATTATTTTCATCATCATCCCAAAAAATTCAATTGGGATGAGAGTGAACCCTTGCAATACCGAAAGGTCCAGAGGCACGACAACCATAAAAAAAACATGATCAAATTGACTGCAAGTGTAAGGATTAAACTATTAATGATACTCATTAGAAACCATCATCCATCCCCTCTTTGTCACGGTATCTACAACACCTCCATTTCATGCATATTACTTTTTGAGTTCCCTCTATAAAAATTCAATCTCATTAGTAATAGGTTGTACTACCACTAAACCTTCAATAGACATCCCACATTCAAAATTATCATCCGCAATATCCCACATTAAAACTAATCTTCCCTATGGCCTAGAGGCCCTATAGTAAAAAGTGAATTTTTCTCTCCCAAAATTTCATTTAGGATGAATATGTATGCTTCTAAATTTCCCTGATATAGTACACAAAATATTATAGTGGTACAATAATTCAATAACACCACCTATGTAATTTTACAATACCTATAGAAATGTTATCTAACCTTGTTCTAAATTGTAGTCCCATGCCTGATTATAGAGTGACTTTACCTCTTAGGAGATCCCCAAACTATCTAACATAATATGATTGTATAGTTTTTAATCAAATTTTCATATTATTGGGTGTATAAAAGAAAAGTTCCTTGTTATTTAATTTATGAATAAAATAAATGTTATGTCATTTTAACAACAAACCTATTAATTTATTTATGTTATTTGTTATATATATTCTTTAAAATTAAAATCTTCTTGTAATGTTACATTGTATAATTTGTTTATAATACAAAATGAATTATTTTTACATTATTTAGAATAACATATAAAACATATTGTCAGTTATGTATTATATATTTAAAAATAATATATATAACTATTATAATAATTTTTTTATTCATAAAACATGTATTTAATATTATTTGTATATAATTATATTCAATGAAATATAATTTATTAATTTGTTACAAATATTCATAAAAATTAATGAACATTATATGTGTTATATATAATTTCATTTTTTGAAATTAAATTTTGATCTTATATTGAAAAATATAATAAAATATGTATTATATGTTAATTATTTTATTTATATTATAATAATTCATATTTTCTATGCTGTTATTTCATTTAAATGAAATGAAAAGTTTTTTACTCTAATTTTATTTGTAAATTTTTTATGATGACTTTTTTTATTAATTTTAATTATAATAATATTAAACAATTGTTGGAAAATATATGATATCATTCTGTTTATTTGTTATTAACAAAACAATTTTTTTGTGAATAAAATAAATGACACAAAACATGCTTTAAAATTTTAATTTTTTTAATTTTGGTATGATTTCATTAATTTTTGTGTAGTAATTTTACGATGATATGTATACAAAAACATTTAATTTATTTTAGTTTTTCAAATTATGAATTTTATTGTTATTTTTTAAACTAATCACATCACATCATTGCAATTTATTTTATTTTCATTAATATAATTATTTTTCATTAATATTAAAATTTATTCCCAATATAGTATTATTTACTAATACGTATTTTATGTTTTATTTTATATTATCTATATACCATATAAAATTTATTAGTCAAAAAATATTCTATTTTACTTCTAAAAAAATGTATTAGTTTTTAGTCATTGATTCATAAAAAAATGGTTCATTATTTTCAATTCTTACTAAAACATTCTATTATAATTTTTTTATAGTTACATAGTTCAATATTACAGATAAACCAATTTATATTATTTATATATAATCCATTTATTTTCTGTATGTATTTATCATTTCACATAAAATATACCATATTTTATATGATAAATATTTAACAAAATTTAATATTTTATCCATTATTATCATAAATTATATCATATTATCATTAGGCACAGCCACTAGGAAACCACAAAGTTTCTGTTGTAAATATGAGAGTGTCCCCAAAATCCCACCTCAGAAAGGCATCAGGTTGGTTATCAGAACTGAGGGTAAAATTAATAAAATTCGATGAATTACCCTCACATATCCCATAATTACATCTTCAAACCCCCCAATAAAACATGAAATATAAAAAAATAGATTCTAAAATAATCCCACATTTCATTAATTTTTCATAGAAATACATGACTCTAAATGCAAATTCCCAAATAAAAGCCATTGGTAGTTACCCTATATCTAATATCAACATCCACATTTTTAATATCCATTATAGTTAAAAAGATCACCCTTTAATTCTAAAAATATATATGTATTAAAATATAGCATTGACTATATAATGTATTCTCATTAGTATCATACTCAATACCTCTCCTGAAAATATGTATGAAGTATACTAATGCATTAATGACAAAACAATAGAACTAACAAGAACATTTCAGATAAAATTTAATCCAACCTAGCCATGTCACGCCAATAGAATCATGCAACAAATACTATAATATATATCCAATGGTTATAATAAATGGAACCCCCCAAAACACTTATCAACATATTTTATGCTAATGTTAATGAATTTAAAATTTCCGAATCTCAAAACATTCTATAAATATATATATTTGAAGTTGTTTTTCTCTTAACCGTACTAATATAACTTACAAAAGGTTTATATCATCTGTTGGAATTAGTAAATATGCATATATCTATATCCATATCCCTAATTTTAGGGATGATAGACTGAGGGACTTACACTTCCTGTCCTCGTCCTTTCGTGCATGACACCTTTAATGTTCTAAAATCACCATAGCATCAGAAATGATATGGTATAATTAAAATGAAGGATATCAAAGTCAAACCATCATCATACTATGCATGAGCCCCACCATTTGAAAATACAACAATTATACCTTAATTAATAGTTGAGAAGAGGGGAGAATAAGATATATATACTCACAAAACAATATGTTATCAAAAACATTGAAAACAAGGATTATTTGAGAGTTTTTGGGTATAGATAACGAAAGTAAGGTGTCTATAAAAATTATAAGGAATGTGGATGTGTGTGATTATATGTAACCCCTTAAAAACCCATTTTATGAATGTCTAAACCAATACACCCACACCACAACCCACCACTATCCCCATACCACCATCACCACATGCACCTTATCCACTTCCAACTATAACACCACCAACCATCAGGCTTCCCCAAGCATTAAAATTTAAGAAAACATTCAAATGTTTCCACATAATCCCTTAATTACTCTATATATATATATTAAAAATTCCCATCTAATTTTTGTTTATTAATACACTCAATTCCAAATTTAATGGAAACCATTTTACAGAAAAAATCTATATTAATTACATCAATTACTATATTTGATATATGTATCATTATATCATTTGACACCATCATTAATTAAATATTTATCCCCACCAAATTCATATTTAATCATTAAAATTTAAATCTTATTTCTACCCTGTGACTACATAATCATTCATATGATCATCATGACCATGAACCACCATATCGATCCCAATAACCCTAATCACAGAACAACCTTCCACTCCAAACCAATAATATCTATAATTTTACATAATATTACTTACAACTAACACATTCTATTTAAATAATTACAAAACAAACTCCATAATTACCAAACCCACACACTTAAAAAAAATTCCCAATAAAGGAAACACAACTATAATAATCACATAGTAACCAATTGTAGTGATTTCCAATTTTGTATTCATTTCCTCTGAATATTATATCCATTATTATCATGTTTAGACAAAAATGGTTTACTTACCATCATTACATAATTATCCCATAGTAAAAGTTTATTCTTATAGAAAAACACAATATCAATACACATATCCCAACCCAATTTTTTGCTTCTGTAAAAAAATTGAATAAATATAATATGAAATATCACATAAACATGTAAAGAATGAAATTGTCCTAATTCCATTAAATCAACACAATGTATGATTCATTATATTTTTTCATCTAATCAATTTTATACACAAACATAAAATAAAATCATGAAACCCAAAAAATTAATATAAATAAGATTGAATTATTAATTTTTTTAAAACAAATTAAAATCTCTAAATATATGTGCGAAGACTGGGTAAGATATATATTATTTCAAGGAATGATTCATAAGAAGGGAACACAATAATTCATTAAATAATATACATCCATCATCTACTCACCACAAAACCACCCAAATGAACTTCTCACATTGCTATAAACCTCTCATGTAAAAGATAGAGAATAATTTAATAGGAAATGGGGAAGCAATCACCATAGATAGAATAATTATTGATCTCAAAAAGTTTATAGTTAAAACATTACAAATGGAATTAAAGGTACTAGTATAGAAAATCCCCAAAATATTTTAATTCAAGAGGAATATATGAGGTCTAATAGATATCAAGGGGAAGTCATTATTTATAGAAAGATGGAAAAATACCCTGTCACAACATAATTTGAGTTGATAACACAATGAATGGGTAAAATCAACATAATCCCAATATTATTTTAATGAATCCACCACTTCCACCTCATTCAATATTTGTTAAAATTACAATGTGATACAGTTAAATATAGGTCACATTGGGACCCTATGTCCCATGACATGAACTTCATCCACAGAAAAACTCCACCACTTCACAAAACATGTTGAACCAAAAACTCATATGACATGTTATTACCATCAAAATAGAAATTTAAACCATTTATGGTTAAATTAGTATTACATTACATTCAGTAAAACACAATAGGGTTCAATGATTTAAAAATCCGATCATCAAATCCATCACACAATAACACACCTTTATGGTCCATGACATGGAATAACATAACCACACATTTAATCAATCCAACCCACTTTTTAAATAGAAAGGATACACTTTATATGATTTCATATAATTATATGATATTTCATAAATAATAACACACTTATTCCTCAACTCTCAACCCAATGGCATGAATGGCCAAATATTACAATGGAATGGGCCATAAAAGATTGGTATGTTACATTAGATACCTTTTAAACAATTACCAACCACATTATATAAAACATAAACTAGAAGTAAAATTAACAAACAAAACACAACCCCACCCCCAATATATTTCTCTCAGAAATAGACCACCACCACTAAAATTTGATTAAAAATTTTGATATGAACTAATGTAATTATATATAATAAACTGCCTATTTTAGACCAATACAAAAAAACATATTTTCTTCTCGGGATGTAAGAAAAACAATACATCTGGGATAATATGAATTAATATTTGAATCTAATTCCCATTTACTCTCTTCCATACAAATTTACAATAAAAAACAATAACAATAGGGCTAACATGCCCACAAAAAACTATCTTTTGATTATCTTTTATATTATATAGATTCTCTATAAACATTTAATTGTCCATTATATCTATATTTCCCTATTTAATGACCTAAAAATTATAATTAATATATAGATGATAGAGAATTCCATGGAATATTTCATGGAATCAATCCATCTATATTGGGAGAACCAATCGATAATATGCCTCATTAACACATTTGAACTCCTTGAATTGACTTGTGGACTAGGGAGAGAGTATATACCCTCAAACAAAAAAAATTTATATAAAAGGAATTTAAACATACATTGAGATTATTTCAACTCCCCTTTGATCCATTTAATAATTTTGTATGTTTTGTTCCTCCTTCATCCACTACTAATCTATATTAATCTTCCCAATATAACTCTATGCCGCATCAAGCCCATGGATTGTTAACTCACCATACTCAGTCCAAAACACAAGGGGTCAATAAATATTCATATATAATGCACAAAACAGATCCATAATAATGGATACATGGAGTATGTTATTAAAATAAAACTCATCCAATGGAATTTAATTCACAAAAACTCCACCAAAGCTAGAGATATAAACTCTCATTATATCCTCCAATGGTTGAATATTCTTCTCAATTGTACTTTCTATCTAAGGATGGAAAGTAGTGAAAAAGTGTAATTAAGATCCAAATGAGTGATATAATCTTCATAAAACTCATGATGTAATGTGATGACTTATATTAGAAATGATATTCTTCCATACATATTGTATCCACATGACCTCATCCATATATCACCTAATTTGAACATTCACAACACCTAAATCCATGATTTATATATAGTGACATGATTTAATATACCAGTCCAAAATCATCCAAATAACATCACAAACCCCTCGGATCATGGATCAATTGCAACAAATTCTAGAGAGTTGTATTCCCATTTTATTTATGAACATACAGTGGTCGTAAAAAAACTCATGGAACATGATGTTCCACTATTACATACAGGAAGACTAGGCATAATTATATGAAACCACAAACTAATATATTTACCCAAGGATTCCCTAGAATATCCATTACAGTATGACACATCACAAACATAACAGGAATCACAACGACAATTGAACTGAATATTTTACTAAGAAACACTTCCCATACCATCGATGGTACAAACAACATTATTTAAACATTATCTCAGATCAGTTATCTTATGAACATACATCTAGATAAACATCATGGATGACAAGAACTGATATACCCTCTACATCTGATTCTCCTTAATAATACTTCTACACTAGTTATACTAATAAAGAATTCAATTTTAACTAAAACAACAATAAACATCCACAAAAATCTTCTATATCAATATGCATCACTTCAAGCTCCTCTATCACTATGAATGTTTATAAAAACCCTTGAACAACATACGACATTTTATTTCTAAATGTTTAATTAATAAATAAATTTACCTACCTAGAGGTGTTGGGAATGTCAAGGCCAATATCAGGGAGAAACACCATCCACAACCATTATCACAATATTAGATCCCTATAGGGAAAATATACCTCAAAAATAATCTTTTCATTTATTCCTCCAAATAAATCATGAATTATGTAACGTTTCCATGTAATTATATAAAATATCATTATCAACACCTCAATATCATGGGTGGTGAAGTTATTTTTATATGAAAATAACTTCATGGACACAAATGTTATCTTTGATCTATGGTATAAACAAATAAACCCTATATGATGATGTTAATAACCATAGAACACATTAAATTCCACACACTCCAATGAAATATGTTGAACGGGAGAACTGATCATCATATCATTCATATAGTCAGAATTATTATCAAATTGATTTTTCTATATGAAATCGCAACACCTCATAGTCTTTTATATTAAATGGTATGTGAACAAAAATAAGTCATACTCGAACCAATAATAATATAACTCTAGACCGAGAAAACTATAGAATCAGAATTTTTATTGGGTAATTCATAATAACAAATTAGCTCAATATTTTACAAATCCACTAACATCCATACAGGAGACACCTCATGTCCATAGAAGTGCACTCCCACATCCAAAACATACTCTTTGAAATATTACATTAAATATAATTTTCTAATGTACTTGGAAAACAATATTAAGGTGATCAACATGATCCTACCCTAAGATTGAGTATATTAGGGTTTTGTATGGAATAAACAAATTAAATTATCTCGGAAATCGTGGAATACAATGATCATGAGTCTAAAAAATAGTTGAGACATTATTTAAATTGAACCTAAAAAAATAAAATCAATGTTCACATATTATCACCAAAATGAAATATTCTATAAGCCTGCCTCCTTCACCCTCAACTGGTGATTTCTATTCCCTAGAATATCCTTTAAAAATTAGCCGGATCACATCTACTAGTATAATAAATAAAATATCCCTCACAGACTATAACTATTATTTATATTTTCCAAGTTCAACTACCAATTGTATTTACACAATGGGATTTTACCCTCTACATTCTTAGTGATTATCATAAGAACACCCCATGATGGAAAAAATGGATAGAGAAACCCCTTTTATTTTATCATCAATCTAACTTCTCTATAGATAAATATTATAGAATTATATTTAATAAAGATCTCTCAAAATAAAAGAAACAACATTCAAAAACTCTATCAAAAACTCAATATCACATCGAGATGGTTGTTTCATAACCTCCTCATGAAAAAAATCTAGAAACTCTTCCATGGATAAAGGAAACTCCAGAAAACATTCATATAATTATTTTGATGAAAATAATACCAATTTATATATAAATTTATAAAATAATTTGTGAGGTACCATTTGTTCACTCACTTTAATGAACACTATATGTAGGTCTTTATCATCATATAAATTTAGCATCCTTCGATATATATAAACAATTTATTTCCCAGAATACCATTGATATATGATGATGGTGATATAATAGGATGATATGTGAGGAATAATGAGATCCGAAAAATTACTAATACTGCCTATTAATTATAACATAACTATGAAAAACATAAAAAATATTCATCTAAACACTTTCCAAAGTAGTCCACATTTAGGTCAACTATTTCCTTTCGACCCTGATCCCCTAGTCTGAGAGTAATGATGGTGAAATAAATGAGTTTGATTGTCATGAACAGAAAAGAACAATATATCATTAGAGAAGATAAACCAATGGTATCTTGGATGATTTCTCACACCTTTATCATTAACACATCCATATAATTTTATTTTCTTCGTTTGTAAGCTCTATTTTATGGATTATGTCCATTTTCTTGGACATTCATTGCACTATGTTCATAATAGTGAGGAATATCATGAGGCTAAACTATAGTATCTTTTTATCTACTCAATAGATTGTTGATTGACTGCTATTAATATTGACATAAATATTGATTCAAATACTTCTATTTGGAATGATAAGGTTTTAATCTTTCCATCCAATAATAATTCCCAAAATGGGAATAAAATGGAATGGTAGATGAACATGGGCTCCATTGTGAATGAACAGTTGAAAAATATCTAAATTGCATGATTTTTTTTAATCAAAGTCATTTAATTTATAAAAACACAAGTGCAATTAATCTTGTAGCATTTTCATGTACTTGGTCTCTAACCTACAAAAGTGTAACACCCCGAGCTTCCACGATACGCCTCTCTATCAATAATGCAATAGCTTGCATTGTACGCAAGTTCGAGTTCTAACACACCGCAACTAATCAAAGTAGCCGTTATGAATAGTAATAACCACCTTTTAAATTTATAGAAATTTTATATTTCAAAATGGACTTCATTTTTTTATTCCTAATATTGAAATTAGCCTATGTTGAATTTTTTGTAATTTTCCGAGAACTTCCAAATTTTTATGAATAGTGGAAAATACTTAAAACAACTTTTTTAATCAAAATAATTTATAGTGATAAGTTATACTATTTAGTGGTTTTAAGGTATAATTAGAATATATTTTTACCATTTTATCCAATGGTAGTCATTAGAATTAATTTAACATTGAAATTGGACATAAACAATTGCCAATCTTTTGATATAAATTTTTTCTTAAAAACACGCTATTTGTGGTAACAACGGGAATTAATTATAAAATTAATTAATGCAACTTATATGTTTGGAATTTTTTAAAATAGTCATCATTTTTGAATTCGGAGTATCAATTATAGCTTAGGGTGAAATTTTGGCATTGTTTTGAAAAACTTCAATTTTTGATGAATAGTGAAACCACTAAGTGGTAGTTAAATAACTGATTTTTCGTTTAAATGAAATATTACCACTTCTGTGATTCGATTTTCAAAAATCCGACATAAATGGTTGTAATTAAGAAGTAAAATGTGGTTAAATGAGATTAAAATAATTTTTTGGTGAATAGTAACTTTTAAGTTCTTAATCGCGATTAGAGGTAATTACTGTAGTTTAAGGTACAAATAATGTTATAATAATATGAGATGAGCATGAAACTTGTCCTACTCCTATTGGATGAGTCATGGCCGACCAAGACAACCCATGGGTCAACTTGGGGACCCCATGGAGCCACTTTAGTTAGAAAATGACATAAATACCTTTTATTTAATGTTAAAGTAAAAAAATGACACAAACATAAAATTTTTTACTAAAAAAATTTTTACGTGGGGTTAAAGAAGTCCAAATTTTGATTATAAATATTCATTAGAAAGATAAACCTATTTCCTACATCATAGTATTTTTTTTATAATTTTTAGACATTAAATAAATTAAATTATTTATGACATCATTCTGATGTGGCGATGACCTCATTATTTAACGATTTAAATAAAATGAGAAGATAATGAAAAATCCAAGGCTTACACTTGTCCAAATCCTATTGGATGAAGATATTTAGAAACCTTATCACCTTAGCCTCGAATTATATAAGTGTGGGACCTTTAGAATCCGAAAAAGCATTGTGAAATAATGTAACATTTCAATCTTTCCAAAAGTGCCCCTCCTCTCCACTTATAAAAGGCCCCCACCTCTCCCACCTCATTTACACCCTCAAGCCATTTGGCTCGGCCAACCTCTGCCAAAATACTCTCCCAACATCCCTCTCTTACTCATAGAAGCCTCACTTTGGGTAGAACTCTTCCCAAGGAAGCCTTTGGCTCAAATCAAAAAGAGTTACCCGATTTTGAGGTAATGTCTTCTCTAATGTTGTTTTGGATTATTTTTCTTCTCCAACACCCTAAACTCTTTTTATTCAATTCTTTTGTAACAACACCAGTATCCTACAATATACTAGGATGTTGTTATGATAAGGATTCGAGCTACACTTACACACACCTACATCTAATGGTTAATGAACATACGGTTTCTGTGGATGGCGAATTTCTGCCTCACGAAACGATGATTGTTCAACACTCATATAACACCTTCAAAGGTGGCCATTAAGATGTCACTATTTTTATATATGATATATAATATGTTTATGTTTTACTTATGCTTCTGTATTTCTCATTTATGGCATACTTTATGATTTCCATTATGGGTAAAACGCGATAATTTCATTTTAGGAAGTGCGGACTACCGCCCCCTCAAAGTGATTTGAATCGTTAATGCCATATGTGGGATGTATAAAGGATGGAGTAAATGGTATTATACACTATATTATACTGGAATTATATTATACATTTATATAATTATGATTTAATTCCATTAAATATGAAATTGAAATGAAAGTAGCGTTCATGCGTACGTACGGCTTACCGTCTCCATGAACGGTGCATTTCATTTCTTACCTCTAAATGTTACGTTATATTATAAATGAATGTATATACTGTATATATATGATATATATGATATCTACATCATGAATATAATTTTGGATATAATGGATATTCTACCACATAAACAACTTGTAATTATAAGAAGCTTATTGTTGACTCAAGTTCCAAAGATCGACAAAACGACCGTTATTAACTTAAATAATTACATAATGTTCATATCATTGTAATAAGTGATATAAAAAGGATAATGAAATTGAAAATGGTTCTTAATAAGGTATATATTAACTCTAGTTTATTATTCCAGAGGTTAAAGAACGGTTGAGTCAAGTCAGACACGAGGTAAGGGAATTTCTTAACCCAACTTCCATTCTTTGGGTTAATCTCCTACCTTCAAATTATGTCATGATATTATTATGTCCTATTTTGTATTTTTAGATTCTTTATGTGAACCTATAGTGAATACACAAAGAAGATCTATTTTATTTTAAAAATTATCTTTTTAAGGACTTCGTCTCAATCTCCTTTCATTGAGGCATATTTGGTTTTATACACAATTTTCTTTTATACGGTGTATAAACCGCTTTTGACTTTTACGTTTATTTAAAAGGAATCTTTTTTATACGAAGCGTTTTTCTAAACGACAAAAGGGAATGTTTTTCTTTCCGTACTTATGCGGCGACAACGACTTCTCCACCGCCGTGACCATTATTTGAGTTTCGGCTTCCTCTACAAGCCATCATTTTTTTTAATGAAAAATAAATACAAAGTTTTAACTTTCTTTTATTTTGGTATTGAAAATGGTTTTGAAAGCATTTTTATTATATCAATGTGTTGTATTGATATCTTGTGATTGAAATGTGGAAATGTTATGTTTATTTTATGAATGTTTTATGTGATACGATTATGTTATGGTTTATGATATGTTTAAACCTATTCATATGAGAAATGTATTGGACTTAATAAGTGACGGGTGGAGCCCGCTATAGCTCCTCGATGCATCGGTTGGTCTCATGAGACAACTAGAAGTGGAATTGGCCGAGGCCCTTTCCCAATTTGATTTATGGTTTTGGCCGAGGCCTTAATCATTTTAGACGTCTTGGCCGAGGCCTTGACAAAATGTTTCAGAATGTCCGGCATTATACATTCCCTCATTATGAAAGTGGTTATTGATATTGCATGTGATTATTCGACCAGTAGAATATCCATGTGAAGAAGTAAATGGCATTATCTCATTTTATTTTTGCCATATTATGTTGATGTTCAAGTTTAAAAGGCTTTTGTTTTAGTTATACATTGCCTTAAATGTTTATGTTTATTTATGAAAGCTTCCGCAATATTGTTATCCTTACTGAGCATCTGAGCTCACCCCTTTCAATGTTTTAATATTTTCCAGGATGTGAAGAAGTATTTTATGAATGACCTGCAGGGATAGTCAGAAGAGGATATGAGTGTGGACTATGAAGACTTTGTTATTGTAGTTTTTCACTTTATGATGTAATGTAACGTTTACGAATGTATCTAGTGTTTCCAAGGCTACTAAACTAATCGGTCTTTCAAGACTTGATCTTTTGTGATCATGCCAATGTTACGATGTAATGCACCGACTCTGGGTAGCTGGGGTCGGGGCGTTACAGTTGGTATTAGAGGCAGTTTAGTACTAACCTTGGAAGCTAGATTTAGATAAACTCTGATTAGAGCACATAGCCCAAAGATAGACTTTGAGGATTAGTATAGAAGAACTTCCTAGAATTTAGGTATTGTAGAGATGTTGTGAGTTTTCCGAGCAATACATCCCTGTCTGGATACGAGCAGGTAGAGGCGGCTTTGGCACAGATGTACCTAGGCGTAAAACCCGAAAACATCGCTTTGAGCTAGACTCGAACGGGAACTGGTGCATGACAACGGGCCTTGCTGCACTCTTGGTTATGACACTCCCGGGGGATATGCTTAGGATAATTCTCATTTTATTTACAAACCACTTTGAAGGGTTATGAGTATATACTTCCTCAAAGGAAACATTTCTTTTTATGATTATGGATTATATCCATAAATAATTCAATTTATGATAAGTATTTTACAAGTATGGAATTATGTATTTTGATTCATAAACTAATCTAGTTTATGCCATTGTTTAGAAATGGCACCTAGTGGAAGGAATGGAAACTGTATCAATGCACGCACTCCGTGTAGGGATTTCCCTCCTGCTCAAGATAATTATGGTGGAGCTAGTGATACAACTGGTGCTGATCAGCTTCTCACCGTACTGGGACAACTCACTCAGGTTATGAATAATAACCTTACTCGTATGGAGCACCCTGATCCGCAACGTGGAGGATCAATGTTAGACCGCTTCATGAGGCAACAACCACCAACCTTCAATGGGAGTACAAATCCAATAGTAGCTGAGCAATGGATAAATTCCTTAGAGAAAATATTCCATGCTTTGGGGAGTAGTGAAAGGGAGAAGGTTGTCATGGCAGTTTACCGCCTCACTGGAGATGCCGATCAGTGGTGGTCGCTGATTCGAAACACAAAGGAAGATGATGACGTATCGAATATGGAATGGAGGGAGTTCAAAGAGCTTTTCTTAGAAAAATACTTTCCTCGTGACCATCGAGCAGATATGGAAAGGCAATTTCTGAGTCTGAGGCAGAAGGAGGATGAGAATGTATCAAAGTATGAGGCTAACTTTACAAGGTTAGCGAGGCATGCTGCCGATTATATACGTAACCCAAGGAGTAAGATTGATCGTTTCTTTGATGGGTTAAAACCATTTCTCCGTCGAGCTTTGGTATCACAATCCTTCTCATCATACGAAGATATTGTCTCGTGTGCTATCAAGACAGAAAAGGAATTCTCTAAGTCTTATGACAACAATGTAAAGTAAGAGAAGAAGTGAACGGTGGAACAAGAGACAGATAAAGGGAAAAAGGGAAAGAAGGATTTTCCATTATGTGATAATTGTGGGAAGAATCACCCTGGTACTTGCCTAAAAGGAATGGGAGTTTGTTATAAATGTGGAGAAAAGGGTCACCAGGCTCGTGATTGTAAGGGAAAGAAAGAGGCTGTCAAAGTTGAATGCTACAATTGTAGAGAAATGGGTCATTATGCAAATAAATGTCCTAAGCGTCAGGGAAACTTACCTCAGAAAAGGCCAAGGGATCAAGGACAATCTTATGCTGTTACTACGGTTGAAGTAGAATAACTAATGTATTGGTGCTTTTGGACTCAAGGATTATATTCTGGTTATAAGAATAATGTAATATATATATATATGGATTGTACTGCAGTACTTGTTGATTTCAGTAAGGTTTTAATATGATGAAGGTAATTATATTTTTAGTATGTGACAATAAGAGAAACTTTTCTTTGTTTGGGGAATCTCATGTTACAATTGATTTTGGAATTTAGAGACCTTTTAGAGAAAGTCTGGATGGAGGTATTTTGGATAACTATTAAGGTTGGAATGGATTAAGTTGAACCATGGATAGTATTGTTTAAGGTTAAAGAATTTCTGAAGATTATTTTTGGAATATTATAATACTATAGTTTTAGGAAAAAGGACAACCTGCAGGGTGGGGAATAACCCGTCGCGTCGGACAAAGCTACAGGAATCGAACCCACAACCATAGTGCGACAAGCCTTTATTTCCGACCACTAGCCTACAGGAAGTCCCTGGTTATTACAAAATAGTTTTACTAATCTAAATGGTATGTGTTAACATTTTGAACCTTATACAAATAGGATAAATAGAATATTTTTGAGTTCCGTTACCATTTGGAGTAAAAGTTGGGTTTGTGGTAAAAATTTATTAACGAATGAAAGTATAAATAACAAGTATGTATATTCCCTTAAGTTCTTAGTAAATATCCTAAATAAATTCCTCAACATTATAAAAGGTAACTTAAAACAAAAATGTTGTCGGTTAACTTTTCCAACTGGGGATTCAATGACCGTTTAACCAATCACAAGTTTGTGATTTTCTTATGGTTAAACTTTCTCCTAATCCTGTTTTCTATAACTCTCCATCAGACCTTGATGGTTTGTTTTTCTTCCATATCCATATTTTCACAGAATCCTAGAATGGGCTATATCGGGTGACCTTTGTACTTATCCTGCTTTCTTTTAATGTTATATATTTATTAACCTTATTTCCGATGTGGGTTTTCCACAAAGGTATTTTCTCTTTTCAACCTTTTATTTTCAAAGAAAAATTTCAAATTGCGAGGACGCAATTTATTGAAGGAGGGGAGAATGTAACACCCCGAGCTTCCACGATACGCCTCTCTTTCAATAATGCAATAGCTTGCATTGTACACAAGTTCGAGTTCTAACACACCGCAACTAATCAAAGTAGCCGTTATGAATAGTATTAACCACCTTTTAAATTTATAGAAATTTTATATTTCAAAATGGACTTCATTTTTGTATTCCAAATATTGAAAATAGCCTATGTTGAATTTTTTGTAATTTTCCGAGAACTTCCAAATTTTTATGAATAGTGAAAAATACTTAAAACAAATTTTTTAATCAAAATAATTTATAGTGATAAGTTATACTATTTAGTGGTTTTAAGGTATAATTAGAATATATTTTTACCATTTTATCCAATGGTAGTCATTAGAATTAATTTAACATTGAAATTGGACATAAACAATTGCCAATCTTTTGATATAAATTGTTTCTTAAAAACACGCTATTTGTTGTAACAACAGGAATTAATTATAAAATTAATTAATGCAACTTATATGTTTGGAATTTTTTAAAATAGACATCATTTTTGAATTCGGAATATCAATTATAGCTTAGGGTGAAATTTTGGCATTGTTCTGAAAAACTTCAATTTTTGATGAATAGTGAAACCACTAAGTGGTAGTTAAATAACTGATTTTTCGTTTAAATGAAATATTTCCACTTCTGTGATTCGATTTTCAAAAATCCGACATACATGGTTGTAATTAAGAAGTAAAATGTGGTTAAATGAGATTAAAATAATTTTTTGGTAAATAGTAACTTTTAAGTTCTTAATCGCGATTAGAGGTAATTACTGTAGTTTAAGGTACAAATAATGTTATAATAATATGAGATGAGCATGAAACTTGTCCTACTCCTATTGGATGAGTCATGGCCGACCAAGACAACCCATGGGTCAACTTGGGGACCCCATGGAGCCACTTTAGTTAGAAAATGACATAAATACCTTTTATTTAATGTTAAAGTAAAAAAATGACACAAACATAAAATGTTTTACTAAAACAATTTTTACGTGGGGTTACACAAGTCCAAATTTTGATTATAAATATTCATTAGAAAGCTAAAACTATTTCCTACATCATAGTATTTGTTTTATAATTTTTAGACATTAAATAAATTAAATTATTTATGACATCATTCTGATGTGGCGATGACCTCATTATTTAACGATTTAAATAAAATGAGAAGATAATGAAAAATACAAGGCTTACACTTGTCCAAATCCTATTGGATGAAGATATTTCGAAACCTTATCACCTTAGCCTCGAATTATATAAGTGTGGGACCTTTAGAATCCGAAAAAGCATTGTGAAATAATGTAACATTTCAATCTTTCCAAAAGTGCCCATCCTCTCCACTTATAAAAGGCCCCCACCTCTCCCACCTCATTTACACCCTCAAGCCATTTGGCTCGGCCAACCTCTGCCCAAATACTCTCCCAACATCCCTCTATTACTCATAGAAGCCTCAATTTGGGTAGAACTCTTCCAAAGGAAGCCTTTGGCTCAAATCAAAAAGAGTTACCCGATTTTGAGGTAATGTCTTCTCTAATGTTGTTTTGGATTATTTTTCTTCTCCAACACCCTAAACTCTTTTTATTCAATTGTTTTGTAACAACACCAGTATCCTACAATATACTAGGATGTTGTTATGATAAGGATTCGAGTTACACTTACACACACCTACATCTAATGGTTAAAGAACATACTGTTTCTGTGGATGGCGAATTTCTGCCTCACGAAACGATGATTGTTCAACACTCATATAACACCTTCAAAGGTGGCCATTAAGATGTCACTATTTTTATATATGATATATAATATGTTTATGTTTTACTTATGCTTCTGTATTTCTCATTTATGGCATACTTTATGATTTCCATTATGGGTAAAACGCGATAATTTCATTTTAGGAAGTGCGGACTACCGCCCCCTCAAAGTGATTTGAATCGTTAATGCCATATGTGGGATGTATAAAGGATGGAGTAAATGGTATTATACACTATATTATACTGGAATTATATTATACATTTATATCATTATGATTTAATTCCATTAAATATGAAATTGAAATGAAAGTAGCGTTCATGCGTACGTACGGCTTACCGTCTCCATGAACGGTGCATTTCATTTCTTACCTCTAAATGTTACGTAATATTATAAATGAATGTATATACTGTATATATATGATATATATGATATCTACATCATGAATATAATTTTGGATATAATGGATATTCTACCACATAAACAACTTGTAATTATAAGAAGCTTATTGTTGACTCAAGTTCCAAAGATCGACAAAACGACCGTTATTAACTTAAATAATTACATAATGTTCATATCATTGTAATAAGTGATATAAAAAGGATAATGAAATTGAAAATGGTTCTTAATAAGGTATATATTAACTCTAGTTTATTATTCAGGAGGTTAAAGAACGGTTGAGTCAAGTCAGACACGAGGTAAGGGAATTTCTTAACCCAAATTCCATTCTTTGGGTTAATCTCCTACATTCAAATTATGTCATTATATTATTATGTCCTATTTTTTATTTTTAGATTCTTTATGTGAACCTATAGTGAATACACAAAGAAGATCTATTTTATTTTAAAAATTATCTTTTTAAGGACTTCGTCTCAATCTCCTTTCATTGAGGCATATTTGGTTTTATACACAATTTTCTTTTATACGGTGTATAAACCGCTTTTGACTTTTACGTTTATTTAAAAGGAATCTTTTTTATACGAAGCATTTTTCTAAACGACAAAAGGGAATGTTTTTCTTTCCGTACTTATGCGGCGACAACGACTTCTCCACCGCCGTGACCATTATTTGAGTTTCGTCTTCCTCTACAAGCCATCATTTTTTTTAATGAAAAATAAATACAAAGTTTTAACTTTCTTTTATTTTGGTATTGAAAATGGTTTTGAAAGCGTTTTTATTATATCATTGTGTTGTATTGATATCTTGTGATTGAAATGTGGAAATGTTATGTTTCCTTTATGCATGTTTTATGTGATACGATTATGTTATGGTTTATGATATGTTTAAACCTATTCATATGAGGAATGTATTGGACTTAATAAGTGACGGGTGGAGCCCGCTATAGCTCCTCGATGCATCGGTAGGTCTCATGAGACAACTAGACGTGGAATTGGCCGAGGCCCTTTCCCAATTTGATTTATGGTTTTGGCCGAGGCCTTAATCATTTTAGACGTCTTGGCCGAGGCCTTGACAAAATGTTTCAGAATGTCCGGCATTATACATTCCCTCATTATGAAAGTGGTTATTGATATTGCATGTGATTATTCGACCAGTAGAATATCCATGTGAAGAAGTAAATGGAATTATCTCATTTTATTTTTGCCATATTATGTTGATGTTCAAGTTTAAAAGGCTTTTGTTTTAGTTATACATTGCCTTAAATGTTTATGTTTATTTATGAAAGCTTCCGCAATATTGTTATCCTTACTGAGCATCTGAGCTCACCCCTTTCAATGTTTTAATATTTTCCAGGATGTGAAGAAGTATTTTATGAATGACCTGCAGGGATAGTCAGAAGAGGATATGAGTGTGGACTATGGAGACTTTGTTATTGTAGTTTTTCACTTTATGATGTAATGTAACGTTTACGAATGTATCTAGTGTTTCCAAGGCTACTAAACTAATCGGTCTTTCGAGACTTGATCTTTTGTGATCTTGCCAATGTTACGAAGTAATGCACCGACTCTGGGTAGCTGGGGTCGGGGCGTTACAAAAAGGGACTATTACACATGTCCATTCAGTAATGGTAGGGTCCCTCTGTTAGATCATGGGGGCCTCAAATTTATTTTTCTAACTACTTTTCCAAGACTTTATCAGACACCATGCTCAAATGGTGTCAATTCCTTACCAACTGATGAAATCCTCAATAGATCATAATATTATTAACCAAAATCCATATTAAACAAAATTAATGATATCAATATATTGTATCCTAGATCTATTAGGAAATCCTGTTTGGGATATAGTGAAGTTGAGAGTGACCTCAGATTCCTGCTATATGTAGGCCCTAGGTTTGTGACTCGAATTGGGGTAAAAAAAAAGAAAATTGGAGAAATTAAACTCATATGTCCAATGAATACGTAAATGAAAACAAAAATGAAATATAAATAAACTATATTTAAAAATAATAGAAACGATGAATAATTTTGTTATAAAAAACTCTCCAAATAGAGATTCCCAAATAACAGTCATATGAAGCATTCCCATTGCCAATCATAAGCTCTATTTTGGTATTTTCCAGCTCAGTCATTAGAAATACCCTAAAAACCACAAAATATGAATATTTGTATATGGGATAGAATAATATGTACAATTTGTAGGATAATACTCGTAACCTATCATAAAAAAGTGGAAGAATCATAATAATAAATCAATGAAAAAACAACCGATCCAATAAGAAACGTTCCAGTTTACTATCACCCGACCTTAGATGGACTCTCTCATCCAATCTCACATCTTATATAGTAATATGATTTCAATGAATATAATCAAAAGGAATAATGAATTCACTCATGTACTGATTTTCCACTCGCACACCCCAACATAAAATTTAATGTGCTCAATCCCTTATATAAATATAGACATGTTCTTGATTAGATCTCAAACCTACCTACACCATATTATAAAATATCTACCATGTTGTGTTCGCATAGGTAAATGATTATAAATCCACATCCCTATCTATCATTTTTACTATCACTACTACAAAAGAGGCCTTTAATCGCGCTGGCATTTCTTAGCACCAGAAGTGGTTATGATAAAGAGAGAATTTTATCACTGTTTTCATTTAGTGCTGATAAAAGCTAACTTTTATGAGCATTGCTAAAGGATATCCTTTATCAGTGCTTTATTTTTCTCTCATAAGGGTAGCCTTTATAAGTGCTATTTTTTAACTAATAATGGTTCAAAATAAAATAAAATAATTAAACAAATAAAAATAAAAAAATTCTACAAATTATTTAATTAATTATTATTAAATATTAATTAATTGATTATACAAAAAAATAAATTACCAAATTAATTAAATACTATATATTTAATATTTAGATATTTAAAATAAATAAAATAAAATGGTAAAACATATAATAAATAAAAAGGATTAAATCATGAAAAATATTGATCATATTATTAGTTAAAAAATTATTGATAAAAAAAATAATATCTATAAATATATTTATTAATAAATACTATAAATCAAATTTTGATATATATTGTGTACAAATTATATAAATTAGACACAAAAATTAAAAATGAATAAGCTAAAAAAATATATAAAAATTTAATAATGATACAATTATAAATAAAAATGAGTAATTTTAATATATATATATATATATATATATTAATTATAAAAAGTATTGAAGAATATATATTAAATAAAAATATATTGAAAATGGATAAAACATAATAATAAAAATATTTTAATATATTATTCGCTATTAATGTTGTAGGATTTTTGAATTTCAGAAATATCAAATGTTGTGTACATTGATTTCACATAAATATGTATAATTACTACAGTTTTTTATAAAACACACTCAAAAATATTTTCACAATTAATATTTTATATAGAAACACACACACATTATATTTTTGTAATTTATTAAAGGATATGTAATTTTTAGAATTCCATTATTACATGACACATATAACATAATATGTTCTTAATTATTGAATTATATTTATTTATTTTTAATTTTACTATAGTATTGAATTAGTTATTCATTTTTAATAATAATTTATTTTTTATTTTATGTTGGAATTTGATCATTTTATATTATATAAATAAAAACTACGATTTAGTATTTTCAATATATATCCATATTTACATCAATATATATACATGTTTATTTAATAATTTATATTTTATTAATAAAACTTATCAATTTTTTAGTATTCTCATGTGTTATTATTTAAAATAATTCAATTTCACTAATTTTCTAACTTCATGGATTTAGAATGATATATCCATTAATAATGTTAATTTTTTTGTAAATAAATATTTATAAATAATTATATTTTGAAATGTATATTTACTATATTTAAGATTAATATATTTATAATTACTATAAATTAGTAAATAAAAAATTCAAGAAAATTATTTATATATTTATAAATAAATTAATATATATATTTAAATACTTATAAAATTACCATAAATATGATAAAATAATGTACTTACCGAAACTTGAACTCGAGACCTCACCGAGACGCACAGGTGCTGCTACCACTAAGCAGCTCCACAAGAGTTATATATTAAAACATACAATTTTTTTAATATATTATTATATATATATATGAATATAAATTTTTAAAATATTAATCATATATTTTTTTAAAAATAATTATATATTAAAAAAATTATAAAATTATAATAATTTTTTTACAATAATGAATATTTTTAAATTTATAAATATTTATTAAATATATAATTATATATCATATATAATGATATAAATATATTCAATATTATAATATTAAAATAATTAAATATAAATAAGGTGTATATATATAATATTTATATAAAAATATATTTATTATATATATATATAAGTAATGAAATAAATTTATATTTATATATATAAATAAAAAAATTACATAATTTAAAAAAAATATTAATTTAATTATAAAAAATAATAATATATTTATATAATTATTAAATTACAAGAAATATATTTATAATTATATAAATATTTTTTACTTTTTTACAATTATTATTATAAATCATTTATCTACTCTAATATTATTGCAATAATAATGGTTTTTATCAGCACTTCTTTAGTACTGGGAAATATCAAGATTTTTCAACCCTAAAAATGCGCTGATAAAAGAAATCATTATTAGTGCTGATCCATTAGAAATTATAAATATGGTTCTTCTTAGTTCTTCTTTAATCCATGATAATGCACAATCATTATCAGTGCTTATCAATTTAGAGCGGATAAAAGGTATATCTATCAAATATTTTTTGAATGGGCTACTAATAGTTTCCACAAACTATTTAAATGAACCCAAATCATTGCTCATTCATTCATGATTCTCCTACTCTAGTGGAACACCAATGCTCCCGATGATACACCTTCATGTTCTCTCAGATGTTTCAAGTCATTTATCTAATGTAGGTTTTTTATTACCCTCTCTCATTGTGTAATTTATTTGGTTCAGTGGTTTGCATTATTAAAATTTTATTAACCATGAAGGACCATATATCTAATATATCTATCTCTCTAGCTCACTTACATATACCTACACAACACCACTCCAAATTATTAAACTCATTCAACCTTTATATGAGACCATTGTGAATTACATCCCCATATGCTATTGCAGATGATATTGGTTTTTTATGTTTCTATTATATTATATCTTATTTACTTATTTATAGTATTTTCTATCATTGTTTTAATATTATTTACGAATTATGATAGGAAAAGAACATGAAAATAAAATTACCATTATATTAATTAATTTTTGATGGAATGAAATTTTATTTTAATAATATAATGCTGGTTAATATACATATTATTGTAATGTTAATTGTTTAATATAATTCATGGATATATAGTTATTATTTTCTTCTTTATATTTCTTATCATTTACAATATGTTAAATAGATATAATTTAATAATTAAAAACTGTTTTAATTTTCATCGAAATCAAAATAAACATACTTTTTCAGTTTTTTATTTGAATCAAGCTCAAAAATTTTGAAGTATTTTCAATAAGAGGTGTGTTTAAAATATAGTGATAGTTTTTTAATATTTGTACATTTTTTCAAAATTATATTCACATAAAACATCGTAATTATAAGATATGATGACATTAATTGGTTTAGAGAGATCATCAAATGTGATACTCTTTATTTCCATTATTAACAAATGGATACCAATAATTTCACATGTCTTTTAAATTTATTACCAGATAAAATAATGATTTTATTTGTATAAACTAATACTCAATCTAATTTAGGAATGTTTTTTATTTTACATTTATCAATGAGAACATGTCATTATTAAACACACCAGACCATATTATAGTAGAATAGATTCCATGTGAATTGTGATCTATTGAAGATGTAATATATGAGTTTAATTTTATACAAAAAAATTATATTTAAATTCCTCTCCTATAATAAATTAATTTTTGATGATGTGACCTGATTTATGAAAAATAAATTTCTTATTTTTGTTTGTGTTTGTTATCATGTCAGTATTTTTTATTAACCATGACATCTGAATATAGTGTATTTATTTATAACCTCATCATAGATGAATAAATATGTTACTCAACCATTTTTAACCACCAACCCACATCAAAATTATTGATTAAAATTTTTTAGCATTCAACATGATCCATGTAAAATTGTTTTAAAAACCAACACATATGACAAGAACTATAATTTAAATTAGTATGTAATTAATTCTTATTGATTTAAATTCCTACAGGCATAAAAATAATATCAATTTGTTAAATCCTAGGAAAAAATAAATACCTATATGAATAACCAACCATCAATTGATTATATTAACTGTATAATCATCCACTAGATACTATTTGATACTCTATACATTTAAAAAAAATTAAAACATTTAAATATTCCACACATGGAAACATCACTTGCATGTTCACCAAGTAGAACATAAAGTGGTAAAGTAAAGTAATGATGTATGTTTTCCCTGATGATTTTCTGTAAACATGGACCACAATAAATCCATGTATTCCATATTTATTTTATGATAACAATCATAATGTATGATAATTGACACAGACATAAACCTCATAATAGTTGTAATCAATATAAAAAACTTCTCATTAAAGAAAACCTTGGGTTTCAAAATTATGTATGTGTAAATAAGTGTTTTTTTTGGTATCATAATTATATAATACAAGAGAATTCAAGTATTAAAGTCCACATAATACCTAATCATGGATGAAAATCGTTACAATCATAAAGAATGATAAAACTCTTTAATACTGTTGTGTAACATACTTTCACTACCATTATTTTATCCTTTCCAAAATGCATGTCTTCCATCCATCTCCTAATGATTAGTTGGACTCCCTATTTCAAACTATCATTCGTCGAATCATTTTGGTTCCAATGTTCTATGACAATATACCTCCTTATAATATTTTATTTATTAATATCCCTCAAAGATACATCCAAAACATTGAATACAACATCATCGAACTCATTGTTCAAGTCATTATTCCATTCATCCCCCTCATTTCAACTTCAAGAGAACATAAAAAATTATACATAATAATTAATAAAAACATAAAAAAATTATTTTTAGTTTGTAGATATAAATTTTCTTTTATGAATCATTCATTTACCATTGAAAAAACACTAAAAAATTACATCTAAATCGGGTATAGTAATATTGGATCCTTTTAGATCTTCATAGTGAAACATAGTTGGATGAGAATACTTCTACAATGGGTGACCTCCATAAAATAATCTGTTGGAAAATTTTTTGTAGAAAAAATCACACCAATCAACCATTTTGATTCAATTACCATTTAAACAGAAAAATTTAAAATGTTTCCAATATTTCTCTTGATTGTATTCATACCACAATGATTATATCTCTCCAAACTTGCTTCAGGCTTCATTGCTATGATATATTCTCTTATAATTTCTATGAATTATATGTTTTCAAGCTCTATCATCCACACACCCCAACCCAACCACATGTGTTTATATACACTAAGGCCATCCACATAAAGAAATATTTCATAGGATATGAATAATAGTAAATTTCTATGAGTGGAAGTAAAGTAATGAGAGAGGAATTCATGTGGATTTTAATGATCATTCATTTATTATTAAATTTTAATGTGTTAAAATCCCTAATTAAAATTTTATTTCGGATATTTTTTATACATAGTGAAAATAAATTCATATATTTGAGATACAAGTGGGAGAGAATGACTAGTAACAAAGGATTGATAATGTGTAGAAAAGTGGGGTTGAGTTGATTCCCTATGGTAGTGTTAGGGAGCATTCATCTCCCAAATATTTACTATTGATTTTGGTTTCTTGATAGTCATCTACAAATTATTCTTTTTTGTTTGAACTATTATGAGTAGTAGTCATTTGAAATGATCACAAATACCATGTACAAGATGAATATAAGTTAGAGTACTTCAAAAAACAATGGTGTATGTCCAAAATTTATGTGGGAATGGTATCAAGAAACAAAATTAAATATTAACTTCTTAAATGTTATTTAATTAAGGAACATTGTAAAAACAATGATGTTATAAAGGATCTATTGAAATAAGGATTACACACCATCATCATTCTATTGAAGGAAATTGTGTTTCTAAGGATATATTAAATAATGGTAGTGAATTCCAGTTGTAATAGATTATTTAAATATTATATCCATGTTAAAGAAAAAAACACCAATGTAAGATGCATGCAAACATAGAGGTTCATTGAGAAAGTGTATTAGATTTTTGTTCATGATGGGAAATAAAACGTTTTTCTAAAAATTCGTAAAATATATTCTACACTTGATAATGTTACAAATACGAATGATGAAAAAGTTATTACTGATGAAACTATAGAATTATTAGGGGATCAACTACAAGTAGATAAGTTAAAACTATGACAGAACCACATATTGTGGAATAATGTTTTCAAGGAAATAATTCAAGTATAAATTTTTTGGTTTTCTGGAATCAATGTTCCTACTAATTTAACACAACAAGTCGACGTTTAATCTTTATCTTTGGGTTTAGAGAGAAGATGAATGTGTCGATTCAGAGTGATTCATGGAATCGTGTGAAACCTATAATTATGGAAACCCTTTGAAAAAATATAAGGGCAATATTATGATATAATTTATATTTTTTATGAAATATTATATAAAGAATCATTGAATGAATTTTCATTATTCATTATGGAGTTTTTTTATTACAAAATATTTTTATAATAGAATTTTCTTAATATCCACTGAAAAACCTGTGGAGGCTTCTGTACACTTCTTATGAAGATAAATCATAGGGCTGTTGCGGGGAATGTAAATCCCCACCCACTGGTTAGTTATTCAGACATTTTATGTTAGAAAACAATAAATGTTATCATCAATCATCTAGTTTTGAAATAAATTGAGGTGAATTATATTCAATAATATGATATTTGAAATTATTTATTTTATCCAACATGACTCAACATTGATTAACTATGAAAAAACAAAATAGTTATACAAATAAACAATCTTCATCCAAAGCAATGTACCCCTATGACATAGAATGGATATGGAATGCATTATTTGAGAACTATTTGATTGTTTATTAAATCAATAATAGAAGCATAATTATGTGATTTGAAACCTCATATTTTTATTTATTTATATTCATATTGATGAATAAAAATCTAAAGGAACTTTTATCCCACGTATTGTGTTATGGAAAGAGTCTTGTGGAAACATGTAGGGTAATTTAGCTGATGAAAAGTCAAAACAGTATTAGAAAAACAAGTAGATATGAAATAATTTTAATTCATTATTCATTATAATGATATTATTTACAAATATATACTTATGTTCCTTTTTTATACACTTTAGTCATAATAATCATAAACAATCACACAAGAAGAAAGTGACATTTTGTAGCTTTAATTTGGCCTGAATAGTATGTCCATGTTAGAGGATAAGGTGTTGGTGTCTCTCCTCAATCATATTTTGAGAATCTATTACCACAAAAATATAAATATAATATGGTGAGATTATTTAATACACAAATAGATTCACTTCATGATATCATTATTCAATATTGTTTAGAAGACCACTATTTGAGAAAGCATCAAAGTGATAAAGGGGTATAAAAAAGATCCTCACATGATCCAAATTATCCCTATATCATTGAGGTAATTTATCCCCCCTATCGCATACCTTATCCAAGGTAATCTATTTTTCCATTACTCTTTCATAAAAATATGAATCAGAAAACTTTTATAACAACATATTTCTAAAATTATGTAAGGTACATTTTTATGTGATTTTTATTTGTCAAAACATGAGTGTGGGGATTGGAGTATCTCATGATCTGACAGTCGAGATTCATATTCAACTTGAGGACATAGTTAAATGAATGGTCAATGATATTATTGGATATTTTATAGCTTGTTCATCTACACTTATAAAGATACATGAGTTATGTATTTAACATATTTTTTCATCTAAAAAATCTCTAATAACAGATGATGAAAGGTAAAATGTGAGGTTATATATTACCAATGGATATAGATATTGGGAAACGGAAGGTGAATCAATAAAATATGATGAATCAAATAAGAAAACAAAACGACCTTTGGAGTGTAGATTCTCCACTCTAGTTCTAGAGAATCTTTTATTATAATTTCAAATTTATAACAAGACCCAATTTGTAGATAATGATATTAATTGCATTGAGTATGAAAAATAAATATAAGTTAATTCCATGGAAGATTTAATTGTTCTAAATATTATAAATAATATTATAATGAATTAATGGTTGGGCATCTTAGTTTTCAATATATATATGTGGTACATTTTCAAAATAAATCTATGCAAATAGTAACTTAATATATTTATTGATGTTTAAAAGTATTCATATTTTCTACACTCATTTATATTAAAACTCTATATTGGGATGATCATTAAATTCATGATTTGGATTAAATATTCCATGTATAATATCTATATAAGGACATAAATTGGATGATGAAGAAACAAAGAAGAATAAAATATTCGTTAACTTAAGAATTTAATCACATTGTATGCAATGATACATTATTTTTGATTCCTATATTAAAAAAAATAAAAGTATATAATCTAATAAAATAAAATATATGTTTAATTATTCTAATACCTAACTTTTTTTGTTTTTTAGGGGGAATTGGATGCTGATCACAGGGAATATAACCACCCAACATATTTTTTTTGTATACAATTGATGCATATCTATCCAAAAGACCACACAATATGTGTATTGTGAATATGCAATACACTAAAATGAACTTTAAGAAAAAATACAGGATTATATGTTTTTGTTTTTTTTTTAACAAGGTTTCTATGAATTTTTGTACACTAAATTTACATACAATCTTGGGATGAATTTGGTCTCTAAATATATAATGTCTTTGAATTCAGCCAAATGTAAAAAAAATTAAGTTTTTTATAGAAATATTTGACAATATAATTATTTTAAAATAATTTATATATTTTTCACTATTTATAGTGTCCAATTAAATATAATGGTATCGATTGTAGATAGTAATTTGAATTTAATAGATAGACTATAAATCCTGGTAGGACTAGCATTGGAATTTTCTAATGTAATTAAATTTTCATTAAAAATATTTCACAATAATTTTTTCCATTATTGTCACATTACTATCAATATTTATGAAAACCTAAATACTAAAAAAATAAGTATATTCTGATATATTAGTGTAATGCATACTATTTTTCAAAATTTATGTAAGAAAATATAGTTGATTACCTACTATGTTTGTTATCATATACGATTTATGACCTTCAATGAATATTTGTGGTGTGAAGAAAATGTGAGATATTTTTATTTTTTTTATCTCTTTCTGAAGGATATGAATAATGTAGGAAATAAATTATTTTATAAGTCATGTCCTGCAAAACATAAAATTTTATGCCAATGAAGGTGGGGGGGAATAGTTGGACGCATAGGTAGAGTCAGAGTTACAAACTGATGTAGAGGAGGAGGCAATGGTGGAGATCAAGGAGGAGAACAGGGTGAAGGAGGAGACAAATCACTAGATTTCAACAAATAAAAAATTTGGGAAAAGAAGTATAATAAGGATTATACTATAATTTTGTTTAAGAACAATTGTTTAAAAGTTCACACAACCAATTTCACTTAATATTTAATCCAGTGTACAAGTTCTTCATGTTGAATGTTGAAATAATGTTTTCACCCATTGTTTATGTGGTTCTAAATAGAGTATAAATTCACTAATTCATTCCTTCAATGAAGGAAGCATCATATTTTCCAGTATTATTGTTGAAGGAACATATATACACCACCCAATAATGAAAAATCTATACAATCCAACATATATGTTTGAATCAATATTTTTTAATCAACTCCCAAATTCATTTTGTGATTGAGAGAACTATTGGAGTAAAATAGTATAGATATATCATTTTCATTGATGAGAGATCATGTAAAATTATTTTTTATCTATTTAAAATTGACTTTTTAATACAAAAAAGTGTTAATCACTAAAATCTATGTCCCAGATTCTCGTTTAAATTAATAATTTTATGAAAAAAAACAGAAGTGGTATACTAATTAATAATGTCATGAATTAATATTATTTTTATTCATTAGTAGAATGATCCATAATTAATTTGATACTTCTAGTAATGATCTACACAAAGATTTTAGCCGCAATGTGACCACTATGAATCAAAATGCATTTTTATACAAAAATAACATGAATTGTTATGAAAAATAGATGACATAATCAAAACTGATAAAATCCATTCGAATTGTTTTTTTACATAATGAAAAAATTCAATATGAAGTTTCTGTCATGTTGGAATCATCCACAACTCAATTGGATACACAATGTGCATGTTACGAATCAAAGTGTATATTATCTTTTGATAATTTTAATTTTAAAGAAGGACACTATTACTGAAAACTAAGACATCATTCTCAGATTTTCGTGATAATTTAAGATAATGAGTCATAATATATTTTTTATGTGTAGAAATTTGGCTCATTTCAAACACACACACGATGAAACTATATGACTCCAAGTACTTTTTACCAGTTTAAAATACAATTTTCTTAAAAAACAAAAGTGGACTACTCAAAATCAAGGATGAATAATCAGATTCTTTTGATACGTTATTAAAACAATACATAAGTTGTTTTATAAAATAACAAATAATCAAAAAATATATTTCACAGTCATTGTCACTAGTATGACTCCAGGTTCATCATTTTATTCAAAATTGCCATTAATTTTAGTGAAAAAACATTTAAAAACTATTAATTGATAAAACTCTTTATAATTGTTTTGTAGATTTAAAAAAATAATCAATTATTCATTTTTTGTGTATTTATAAGTCTCACATAAATTCGATATATAATCATCGTTTTATGACTCAAATATTCTTTTATAAATTTAAATATTATATTTAAATATAAAAAGTATCACTCACTATAAACTGAAAAAATACACTTTAATTTTCGTTATAATTTATGAATGTGATTAATAAGTCATTTGTGTCTTATATTAATCAATAATAGTGGAAAATGAAACATGATTCAACAATAATGACTCAATGTTCATGTTTCCACGTTAAAATGTCATTTTTCTAAAAAAACCCATGTGGTTTAGTCAAAACCAAGAAAATACATTCATATTTTTTGGTAATTTAGGAGAAAGATCAAGGTGTCAATTGAGACTTGTAGAAAATACCCACACCCCAATGTCACACAACTTGTAAAATGTATGAATCTAATTGAATTTTTTTAATTTAATATAGACATTAATTGAAGTGAAAAACACCAACTGACATACTGATGAAAAATAATACAAATTCATTGTATTATTTCTTAAAATTTTCCATTAGTAATTTTTGAAATGTAGGAAATAACATCACCACAACTAGATACATGATTTCCAGATAAAAATAAATGTACATATTTCCATTTTAAAATGACATTTTAGTAAAAAAACATAAGGGGCGTACATTAAACCTAGAGCACACTTTCAGTTTCTCTTGATAATTATGAAAATAAACAAAATGAATTTTTGTTGTATATGAATTGAACACACCTCAAATAGACACATAGAGTTTCCGGTCTGACTCCAACTGCATCTTTTTATTTAATATTGACATTAAAATTTAGTGAATAAACTGACATAATCAAAACAGATAAAACACATTTAGATTTCTTTTGTACATTTTTAAAATGATCCATCAGTAACTTATGATGTGTAGGAATCATTCACACCTCAATATAACTTATGGTGTTACTGGTAGGATTCCATGTCTGCATTTTATTAAAAAATAAATTAATATTAGTAAAATAATACATAACATACAATATATGAGTATTTTTTCTTGTATTAATGGTGAACATTTTATGTTGTTTAAATTATATATTAATATCTTATTTAGGTAATTTTTCAAATATTTTTGTTGATGTAGTGTGTTGATACATCACACCGCATAAAATGTTTCTCGTGATATAGTGTGTTTTGGAATCTCACTATAGTATTACACTTTATTAGTGCTTCCAAAGAGCTGATAAATCATGAATTGTCAACAATTTTAAATTTTTTCATATAATTGTAATTTATTTGAACCTTTTTTGCTAATTAAATACTCCTTTATTAGTGATATTCTAGAACTAATAAATGACATCACATTTTAACTGTGCTATAGTATTCTTTACTTTTTTTAGCTGATAATGGAATATTATAGCATAGTTAAAGGCCTATATTGTTTTTGTGTATCATGTTCATGAATTTCATCTTCCTTATTACCATCACATTCAATTAATTACCCCAAAATACACTAATATCCTTATCAAATCTCAAAAAATAGGGTATCATTGATGTAAAATATAGTAATCTCATTCATTCCTCCTATAATTTATGAACCCCACCATTTTATAATACCACTATGAAATATTCCCAACTATAAATCAATAATGATAGGGTATGAATCAAACAACAATTATCAACCTGAATATTGATATAAACCCATGGAAGCCAAAAAAAAATTCATTATTAATGATATTCAAATTGGGGGTATGAATAATAACAACATGTAAAATAAAAATATATATATATGCACACAAAATCCAATTATAAGGGGGACCGTACCAATAAATACAATGAAAACTCAGAATTAACATTATACCACCAACATTAAAATCACCCCAATCACTGCCAACCATATCAACACCATCTAGGACACATCCCATAATAATAAAACACTGTAAAAAATCTTATGTTACTATTTAATAAACCAATTTATCAATTACAGAATTTATTAATTACAAACCAATTTTCATTAACTAATCAATTCAAATCTATATTTGATGTCACTACTTTTCTAGTTGATGCCCACATTAATTCTAACCATCAATTTTTTCCTTCCATATATCATTATTAAATTAACTATCTTCATAAATCACAATTTAATCAACAACCATTTATTGTTTTTTCATTAACATTCAAATTATATTTCAACTAAGAAACTATAATAACTTCACCATCATCATCATTAATAATAACTGTTACATCCATAATAACACCAGTCAATTGTTGCCCTACTGCCCGACCCATGACAACCATCATAGCTCCATTGTAAAAAACAACAAACAATAAATACTTTCTATATAAGTCACCCCTTTAAATCATACAAAACTAAAAACAAAATCCACAAAAAACTCTGATAATGTCTACATAACAACAAATATAACATAAAAACAAATTTCAGTTATTAACACTACTGTATCCACCACCTTTAAGAGAAACGATATTCCATTTCCAAATTTCCACCCGACATGTTATATTAAACAATTTAAGGGATTAGCCATTTATTAATGGGGATTAAAACAAACAAATTATCACATTAACACAAATGGATTGACAATGATAGTGTTTATATAAAAAAAATTATGTAATCTAATGAGCAGTATCATTGAAGAATGTAAACAGATGTGATCAGTCACATTCTATTTTATATTCAATATATTAATTTAATTGTTTTTTATAATTGTATCTATACTACCAAATATAGTTATAAAATCATTTGAATCCAAAAAATAAAACTAACATATTAGAATTTTTTAATCCCCTACCTTAATTAGAGCTCTGAGAACCATTATGTGAAGTTACTATAATAGAATGATGATTTTGTGGAATGAATCAAATGATGCAGACATATTTAATCTTGAAAATTATTATAACATTTATAAAATAACCATGATGTCACATAATTTTACTAATCTTAAATCCACAACCATTTCTAGGAGATGATGGTGAAAATACTAGATGATAAGATGTAAAAAATTACTATTGTTGTAATAATTAATAATCAAATAAAGCCAAATATTGAAATATTTCAAAGAGGGCTCATGATAGTCAAAATATATAATGTTGATCATCAATCGTTCTATTTAATATGAAGGTATATAAGAGTAATTAAGGGTATTATATGATTAATAACTGAATTTAATAAGATATAAGAGTGTCATAATAGGACAAGGTCACAATATGTCTATATCAAATTGAAATTCTCCTAGTATTCATGAAATTAATGTAACGACTGAAACTTTTTGAATAGTATATTAACTTACTCTTAGAGATTTAATAGAGATTTTAATGGTTAATGAAGAAAGAGGAGTCGATGTCATCATCTGGTAGACTCGAACCTTATGAAGCCCACTTATCAGAGATTGGGAAGGAGGTGGCATCTTTGGGCTTCGCTTTGGACCAAGCCCAAGCTGAACTCCGGCGTTTCAAGCTTGAACAGAAATGCATGCGGGAGAGGTTCAAGTTATTAGAGATTACTACTAGGGCAATTTTATCTGAGCCACCCTCAAATTATCTTACAATATAAAACCTTACACTTAGGTCATATGCTGGTGTTATAAGGGGCTATGTGACGAGAACGTAACTTCTTTGTGTAATCCTTTGGGATGAATAATTTTAAATTTCTTCATTTAGTAATGTTTTTGAAATTTCAAATGTCTGGATAATTTTAGGCTGTATTTTATTGATGAATTTTGAAAAAAAGGATAATTTAAAATATTTATGAAAAACTTAAATAATTAATGATGTGTAATTATTTTCATAAAATGGTCTTCTGCAAAAGTGTTCAGTAGGAATTTTGAGTCTAATAAGATCAAGATAATTTTTGATTAATCGTAAATTATGAATAGTTATTTTATGATTAGGATTAGTAATGTGACTAATTGGATTAGTAATCTCACTTAAATAATGTTTTAATATAATTTAGACACATTGATTATGTAATGTGATTCAATGAAATTAGTAAATAACGGTTTCATAAATTATTAGTCAAGTATTAGTTTATTTGGATGAATATTTTTTTTAATTAAAAATTATATTGAAAATAATTATAAAATTATTTTTAGAAAATGGACTTTATTTTTGAACTCAGAACATCGATATTATGTAATTTTAATTTTTGGGGATTTTTATGAAAAAAATGAATTCTCTATGAATAATGTTTTTATTTAAAAATTAAATTAAAATTTTTCAGAAAATAATTTTTTTTCAAATGGAGTTAATATTGGTAATTAGGGCATTGATATTTTGTTAAGGTGATATTTTTGGATTTTTCATAGAAAGGTGAATTATCTGTGAATAGTAAAAATTTTGTTTTAGGGTTTCGGTATGTTTAATGACATCAAAACTGTGTCGTGATGATTTCATGAGTTATATTAAGGGATGACCGACCAAAGCTGATGAATTATTGTATTAGGGGGTCCATGTGCACTAACTCCATGGAAAATACCATGGGAGAGACCATGGTTTTGAGAAAACCACTTGTAGGGTGTCATTTGAAATTATTAAAGTATCACCTCACCTTCCCTATAAATACCCACCCCTTCCACCTTTATAGTTCACTCCCAAATCTCCTAAAATGAAGATATGGTCTCATAACCTCACAATGAGCCATCCAAATGTTCCCCAAATCCCTCAAGATGAAACCATTGATTTTTAAGAGTTACGTTTTAAGATAAGGGATCCTACCTCTCCCTTTCTTTTCAAGTAATTTCTTTTATGTCATTTATTTTATGCTCCATGATCATATGTTGGAGAATGTTATTTTATATTTATCTTACTAACCTTTTTATATTCATATGATTATATACCCCCCTCTTTCTCTAATAAATTCGTTTTATGAATGTTTAAGTGACACCGTTAGGCTGCCGAATTTTTAAGGGATTCTTTCACCTTTCTCATTTTTCAGAGTTCTACTTTCATTTAAAGTCATTAAAGATAATTTTTATTATGTTGGGGTATGATATATATATCTATAATACTGATCTTTTATGTTCATATGATGGGAGACATTATTTTATCTCATCAATTCATTTTTTTTTGAAGTTTAAGTGACGCCATTAGGCTGCTGAATTTTCATAAGAGAAATCTAATTTTTTTCTTCCTTTGATGTTTTTCATTTCAATTGGTATGTCCTTAAAATCTCATTACCATGTTCATATATCCTTAATTATATATCCATTTACTATTTTATGGGTCATTTATGAATGTTTTACCCATGTCCCCTCTTTTTTCAATGTTTTCTAAAACCCTGAAACACAGCTGTTATGTTGCAGAATTTATGCCTCAAAATGTCTTTCTCTTTTTCTAAAGTTCTATTATTTTATTAAGTGAATACTATGAACTCTCTCTTATATAGAGGTATTCACATATGTACCATGTTATTCTATTTTTGATTCTGTAATTTACAAACATGAGACCCGCATTCCCATTCCGTGGGTTTAAAGTGACATTAAGATCATGTATTTAAAACAGTTTCTAAAACGTTATGATTATGAAATTAAACCCATTTATTTTATGCTATATGGGTTTTTATGAAATTATTGATGATTATATATGTGGCTCACATGATGATGATGACAAATTTAAGGGTGTTCATTGATATCTCTCCAATTCATTGGGTAAAGACATAATCTCAAGAGATGACCATTTAGATTGATACCTTGGTGAATAACCTTGGTAATATTTATTAACACCTTAGTGATGGACCTTGGTGAAATGGAAATGATTGTATTTGTAAAATGTTGTAGCCACATCATCATGTTATGAAAAAGTTTATTTTTATATACCTCATGATTTCTTTCTCATGCCTTAATGTTCTTTTCATGACCTTATTGAAGTATCTCCAATTCACATGTAAAATGTTTCTCTTGTTTCCCTTACTGGGCCTTCTGCTCACCCTTTCATTTGATGTATGTCCCCAGGTTATGATATTCAGCAATGATCCTAGGATTAACTTTAGGAGAATCATTTCCAATGTTTAAGAAGATTGTTTTATGTTGTTTTCATGTATTATTTTCCTGGTTTCCAAGACACTAAAACATAATGATCCTCAGTTTTGTGTAATGTAATGAAATTTTATGTTATATATAGTCGGGTAGCCACAGTTGTTATCAAAGGATGGTTTAGTTATTTGTGGAAATTAGGATATAAAAACATTATTTATAACCCTATTTAAAAGTTTAAATATAGGAAAACATCCTGGTATTTTGGTATGTATTGAGTAAGGGGTTTACCAAACAAATACATCCATATCTGGATACGAGTAGGTAGAGGTGGCTCTGGAACAGATGTACATAGGGGTAAAACCCAAAAACACCTCTTTAAGCAAGACTCCAACGGGAACTGGTGCACGAAAACGGGCCTTACTACACTCTTGGTTACGACAGACCCAAGGGATATGTTTGGTTAATAACAAGCTTTTTATGAATCATTATGAAAAAATTATAGAGAAATGTAATTGTATAAGCATGAAGTCTTAGTTAAAAGATTTATAAATGAAATAAGTTTCTCACTAAGGCTTTATTATTTTAGAAAATGGCGGGAAATAGGAGGAACCATGAAGACGGTGAACGTAATGCACCATGTGCTAACAGCCCTCCGATGGAAGCTGGAATAGAAAAAATCATGCAAATGATGAACCAACTAACTCAAGTTATGAGTAATAACTTGAATCAAGCTGAGAGGCCGATCTCACCATGAAGAGAACAACATTCTGTTGAGTCCTTCATGTGTCAACGACCACCAACATTAAGTGGATCTTCTAACCCATTTGTTGCGGAACAATGGATAAGCTCCTTTGAAAAGATCTTTTCTGTACTTCATTGTTCGGAACAAGAAAAAGTCACCCTTGTTGTTTACCACCTAGAGGGAGAAGCTGATCAGTAGTGGACAATGATCAAGAACAATAATCCATGAAGAGAGATGAAAGCTATGCATTGGGAATAGTTCCCATGAATATTCTTTAATAAGTATTTCCCTCATTCAATGAGAAGGAGAATGGACAAAGAGTTTCTCGAGCTGAAGCAGAAGGAGAACGAATCTCTTGGAAGCTATGAGATGAACTTCATCCGACTTTCATGAAATAACTCTAGCTTTGTCATGGATCCTAGTGGGAAGGTTGATAGATTTTTAGTGGACTGAGACCTCATCTTTTAATGAATCTAGCCAAACAAGACTACGATAGTTATGAGGAGATTGTGTGGAGTACAATGAAAGTCGAGCTACAGTTTGGTGGGACACATTGGTCTCATAAATCTAATGACAAGGAGAGATCATTCAAGCCTAGTCTAGGGAAGACTTTCAATCAAGGAAGAGGTGGAAATAAATTGCAACTTACTACATGAAATAAATGTGGGAAGAATCATTGAAGGCACTGCTTTATTGGATGTGGAATGTGATACAAGTGTGGAAGTGAAGGAAATATTTCTCGGAATTGTCATAGTGAGGTAAATCCTCAACTTCACAACACTAACGATAGAGGAAAGATGGTTCCGGTCCTATCTGATGTCAAATGCTTCAAGTGTGGACAGCATGGGCACTTTTCTAATCATTGTCCAAATCTGAGGTTAGTGGTGGGGAATCACCATCAACCTCAGTAAAGGCCAAGGGAGCAAGGTCATGCTTTTTTATCACAACTACTGAAGTTGATGTTCCGAACGACATGGTAGAAGTTACTCTTGTTGTCCTCTGAAAACTATAAAGTACATTGTTTGATTCTGGTTCTACGAATTTCTTTTATTTCCTCCAAGATTGCAAAGAATATAGAATCAATCCACGAAATTCTTGAGGTAGATTTGTCATTCAAGACGTCAAGTGGTATTATCCATTCATCAACTGTGTTTAGAGACTCTAGTGTTTTTATCAGTGAGTACAATCTTATCGCAAATCTAGTAGTCATTCCCATGTTTGAATTCTATGTTATACTAGGGATGGACTAGATCTCAATGTATAATGATATGATCAAATGTAGAAGTAAGGAAATCTCAGTATCCTTGAATGAATGACCTACAATTATCTACCAAGGAGAGATACCCCTAACTGATCACTATCTAGAAGCACATTATATAGATTTATTTATAGAGTTGATCGGTGATAATGAAGAAGGAAAAGGGAGTATAAAAATAGAAGATGTTTTGATTGTTTAGGAATACATGGATGTAATTCCTGAGAAGTTACATGGACCTCCCCTAGAAATAGAGGTAGAGATATCCATTGAACTCTTACCTGGATCTCAACTGATATCAAAGACCCTGTATAGAATGGAAATTATGGAGCTATAAGAGTAAAAGAAACAACTCCAAGATGTGTTAGAGAAGGGTTTTATCTGACCGAATGTGTCTCCTTGGGGAGAACCAGTTCACTTTGTAAAGAAGAAGGATGTATCTATATGGCTATTCATTTATTATAGAGAACTGAATGGGATCACAGTGAAGAAAAGATACCCTCTTCCAAGAATTGATGATTTATTTGACCAACTTCATGGAGCTCAATTCTTCTCTATGATTGACCATCGATCTAGTTATCATCAACTGAGGGTGAAGAAGGAAGATATCCCAAAGGCTGCCTTCTGATCAAGATATGGGCATTTAGAGTTTACTGTTATGCCCTTCGGCTTGACTAATGCTCTAGATATTTTCATTTTTTTATGAATAGAGTATTTGAGGACTACCTTAATAACATTGTGGTTGTTTTTATTGATGATATTTTGATATATTCGAAATGTCATGAGGAGCATGAAGATCCTCTGAGGGTTATTTTGAAAACTCTGTGGAAGGAGTGGTTCCTTGGAAAGTTTAGCAAGTGTGAGTTTTGTTTACAACAAGTGTCTTTCATAGGAAACATCGTAACCAATGAAGGAATCTCAGTTGACCCTGAAAAGACAATGGTTGTGGTGGAGTGGCCCCGACCCACAAGAGTAACAATGATTTTTAGTTTCCTTGGTTTACCAGGATATTATAGGAGGTTTGTGAAAAACATTTCATGGCTTTATAATCCGCTAACCAAGTTGACTAGAAAAAGGGGTTTAGTTAATCTTGACAAAGTAATGTTAAGAATGTTTCCAAGTGCTAATGAAGAGATTGGTTACTGCACCTATGTTAAATATACCCTTTGTCGGAGAAGGATTCATTATTTTTAACGATGCATCTCTGAAAGGTCTTGGGTGCGTCCTCATGCAAAATGACAAGGTAATTGCTTATGCATCTCGACAGTTGAAGATTCATGAGAAAAATTTTCCTACGCATGATCTAGAGCTATCGGCCATTGTTTTTGCTCTAAAGATATAGATGCACTATCTTTATGGAGAGAAATGTGATATATACACCAACCACTAATGTTTAAAGTAGATTTTCACGCAGAAATAATTGAACATGAGAAAAAGGATATGGTTGGAGATTATTAAAGACTATGATTGTTCAATTCATTATCACCCTGTAAGAGCAAACAAAGTTACATATGTGTTAAGCAGGAAAGATCCTATTGTTCTGGAAACAATGAGGATCCTAGGAGATCCCTTGATTAAAGATCTAGTAAAACTGGACATGGCAATTGTAAGGGAAGGGACATCATCAACCTTATCCGAAATGATTTCTCAACCTTCACTACTAGAGAAGATCATGAAGGCTCAAAAAGAAGATCATTAGCTGCAGGAGAAGTTTGAGGCTGCAAAGGGTGGAAAGTTCCTTGATTTGAATAGTGTACAAGAAGGTGTATTGAAATTTCGTTCAAGAATATGTGTTCCATCTATTCTAGAGATAATGATAGAACTGATGGATGAAGCTCACAGGTCTACTTTCCCTATACATTTTGGAAGCACTAAAATGTATAGAGACCTTCGTGAGCATTTTTGGTGGGATAACATGATGAGGGATATTTCTGATTACACTACAAGGTGCCTTGTGTGTCAACATGTAAAGGCAGAATAAAAACTTCTTAAGGGGGTATTACAACAGCTACCCATTCCAGTATGGAAGTGGGATAATATCACTATGGACATTGTAACTGGTATCCCGAAAACATCCAAAGTAAATAATGTGATATGGGTTATTGTGGACAGTCTCAACACGACTGCCCATTTTATCTCTATTCGGGAAGATTTCTCTTTGTATCAACATGCGAAGATATACATAAATGAAGTGGCAAGGCTGCATGGGGTTCCACTATCCATAGTGTCTGATCATGATCCATGATTCACATCAAAATTATGGATAGTCTCCAACATGCTCCGAATATTGAATTGAATTTTTGTACGGCCTATCATCTTCAAGATGATGGCCAATCTGAAATGACAATTCCAACACTAGAAGACAAACAGAGATTATAGTCAATGGAATTTAAAGGTGGATGGGATCAACACCTCCAATTAGTTGAGTTCTCCTATAACAACAGCTTCCATTCGAGTATTCAGATGGCACCGTATGAAGCTCTGTATGGAAAGCGATGTGGAACTCCTACTTAATGGGTTTAAACTGGTGAGAGAAAGCTTCTTGATCCTGATATTGTACAAGAGATGACAGAACAGGTTCATGGCACCCAATAACACATAAATGCTGTTCAGAGTCGGTAGAAGAGCTATGTTGACAACCGTCGAAGGGTCTTGGAGTTTGGTGTTGGAGACAAAGTCTTCCTTCGAAATTTCCATGGAAGAGAGTCATGCGATTTGGGAAGAAACAAAAGCTCATACCTAGGTACATTGACCCCTATGAAATCCTTGATCACATAGGAGTAGTGGCATATCATCTAGCACTTCCACCGAACCTAGCTCAAGTTCACAATGTCTTCCATGTATCTTTCTTAATGAAGTACATACATGACCCTTCGCATGTACTGATCCCAGAGGTGGTACAACTGGAACATGACCTCTCTTATGAGGAGCAGCCAGTGGAGATCTTAGTCCATAGAGACAAGGTTCTATGAAACAAGACTACCCTCCGTGTGAAAGTTTTATGGAAGAATAATAAGTATGAAGAAGCGACTTGGGAACCTAAGGAAACAATGAAGAAAAAGTACCCTCACCTTTTCGACTAGGCCTCAAGTATAAAAGTTCAGGGACAAAATTTTTTAATGGGGGGGGGGGGAATAATATAATGGCCTAAATTTTTGAATAATATATTAACTTACTCTTAGAGATTTAATATAGATGTTAATTGTTAATGAAGAAAGAGGAGTCAATGGATTCATCCGGTAGACTCTAACCTTATGAATCCCACTTATCAGAGCTTGGGATGGAGATGGCATCTTTGGGATTTGCTTTGGACCGAGTCCAAGCTGAACTCCAGAGTGTCAAGCTTGAACGGAAACGCATGCGGGAGAAGTTCATGTTAGTAGAGATTACCACTACGGCAATGTTAACTAAGCCTCCCACAAATTCTCTCACCATAACACACTTTACACTTAGCTCATATGCTAGTGTTATAAGGTGCTATGTGATGATATCATAGCTTCTTTTTGTAATACTTTCGGATGAATAATTTAGGATTACATCCTTTAGTGATGTTTTTGAAATATCAAATGTCTAGATAATTTTAGGATGTATATTAATGATGAATTTTTAAAAAAAGGATATTTTAAAATATTTATGTAAACCTTAAATAATTAATGATTTTTAATGATTTAAATAAAACGTTCTTCTGAAAAAATGATCACTATGGAATTTGGAGTCTAATAAGATCAAATTAATTTTTGATGAATTGTAAATTATGAATATTGATTTTATGATTAGGATTAGTAATGTGACCAATTGGATTATTAATCCCACTTAATGAAAGTTTTAATATAATTTAGACAGCTTTATTAAGTATTGTGATTCAATAAAATGGGTAAATAATGGTTTCATAAATTATTTGTCAAGTATTAGTTTTTTTGGGTGAATAGTGTTTTTTAATTAAAAATTAATTAGAAAATTATTAGAAAATTATTTTTATAAAATGGAATTTATTTTTGAACTCAGAGCATCGATTTTATGTTATGATAATTTTTTGGGGATTTTTCAACAAAAAATGAATTCTCAGTGAATAGTGTTTTTATTTAAAAATTAAATTAAAAATATTTAGAAAATTATTTTAATAAAATGGAGTTCATATTTGTAATTATAGCATCAATATTTGGTTAAGATGAGATTTTGGGATTTTTCTGAGAAATATGAATTTTCAGTGAATAGAAAAAATGCAGTTTTAGGGTTTTAGTATGTTTAATGACATCATAACTGTGTCATGATGATGTCATGAAACATTTTAAGGGTTGGCCGACCGAAGGTAATGAATTATTGTATTGGGTCCCCTTGTGGCGTAACCCCATGGAAAATACCATGGGAGAGGCCATTGTTTTGAGAAAATCACTTGTGAGGTGCCTCTTGAGATTATTAAAGTATCACCTCACCTTCCCTATAAATACCCACCCTTTTATCCTTTAGATTTCACTCAAAACCCTCCCCCAACGAATATCTGGTCTCATTACATCCCAAGGAGTTATCCTATTTTCCCCCATGCACTCAAGATCCAAACCATTGGGTTTTAAGAATTACGTTTTTTGGTAAGGGATCCTACCTCTTCTTCATTTCATGTAATCTCTTTTTTGTCATTTCTTTTATGCTGCATGACCTTATGTTGGAGTATGTTCTTATATATTCCTCTTAATTCACATTTTATGTTTATATGATGAGATACCCCCTCTTTCTTTCATCAATTCTGTTTAAGAATTCTTAAGTTGCGCCATTAGGCTGCAGAATTTTTAAGGGATTCTTTCACCTTTCTCATTTTTCAAATTTTTTACATTCATGTCAAGTCATTCATGTTTATTTATTATGTTGTGGTATGATCTCTATATCTATAATACAGAAATTTTATGTTCATATGATGATACACCCTATTTTATCTCGTCAATTCATTTTTTTTTTGAAGTTTAAGTGACGCCGTTAGGCTGCTAAATTTTCATAAGAGAAATCTAATTTTTTCTTCCTTCCATGTTTTTAATTTCAAATGGTTTGTCCTAAAAATTTAATTACCATGTTAATATATGCTTCATGTTTTTTACCTCTACTGTTTTATGGGTCATTTATGAATGTTTGACCTATGTACTCTCTCATTTCAATGTTTTCTAAAACCCCAAAACATAGCTGTTATGCTGCAGAATTTCCGTCTCAAAATGTATCTCTCTTTTTATAAAATTCCTTTAATTTTATTAAGTAAATATTAAATGATCTGTCTTCAATAATGGTATTTACATATGTACCAAGTAATTATATTTTAAATTCTTAGATTTACAAACATGAAACCCACTTTCCCTTTCCGTGGGTTTAATGTGACATTAAGATCATGTCTTTAAAGCAGTTTTTAAAACGTTATGATTATGAAATGAAACCCATTTCTTTTATGCTATATGGGTTTTTTATGAAATTATTGATGATGATATATGTGCCTCACATGATGATAAAGAAAAATTTAAGTGTGTGCCCTGATAGAGCTTCAATGCATTGGGTAAATACTTAATCTCTAGAGATGACCATTTAGACTGATACCTTGGTGAATAACCTTGGTAATTTTTATTAACACCTTGGGGATAGACCATGGTGAAACAGAAATGATTGTATTGGTAAAATGTTGTAGACACATCTTCATGTTATAAAAAACTTAATTTTTATATTCCTCATGATTTCTTTATCTTTCCTTAATGTTCATTTCATGACCTTATTGATGTATCTCAAGTTCACATGTAAAATGTTTCTCTTGTTTACCTTACTAGGCCTTCTTCTCACCCTTTCTTTTGATTTATGTCCCCAGGTTATGAGTTGTACTAATGAACCTAGGTTGAATATATGGAGAATAATTTCAAGTGTTTAAGAAGAATTTTTTAATTTATTTTTCATGTATTATGTTCCTGGTTTCCAAGACACTAAACCTTAAAGATCCTTAGTTTTGTGTATTGTAATTAAAGTTAATGTTATATAAAGTCGGTGTCCACAATTAATCCTAAAATAACCCACTCATTAAATACTCTGAATACAATAAAAATTGATATCAAAAAATAAAAGTTATTCCCTGACCCCAAGAACCACACTGTGAAGATCATCATTGTAAAATAAATACTAATTTATATAGTGAGTAAGAATGGTAACTCAACCCTCATTCTAAGATAATGAAAAATAAAATTATAACATTATGTGGTTTAATGAGTACTTCAGAGGGTTCATTAAAACATCATTGTGCATAACACTGTACAAAATACTCTCAAATTACGGCCTAAACTTTCACATAGTGAATACTTCCTCCTAAAATACATTTCAACTTAAAAAACAACTTGCATCCTCCCAAATCCTCATTATAAATTTAAGGTCCATGTATCTTAATGTAACACACCGGGATGTTCTGTGTTGGTACACACATATTTATGTTATTATTTTTATGTTTTCACATGATATTATTTGTTATATTCTTCTAATTAAAACATTAATAATTATATAAATATTATTTTTCACCAGGTATATGTTTCTCTTTTTTAAATTTTTTAGTTTTTTTAATAAAGAATGAAATACACATTTTTGTTATGGATATATTATTATTTATTTCATATAAATATATAATTTTAAATGATATTTAATGATATTTTTAAAAAAATATAATATATAATAAAAACTATGTTTTTACAAATGGTATTTCAAAAAATAAAACACATCTCCGTAATTATACAATTTAGTTTCATAAAATCATTGAAATTAGGATTTATTTTAAAAAATAACTATAACCATCAGTAATTTATATAAGGAAAATTAATTGTCAAATGATATCTAAATCTAAAAAATATATATAACAAGATTCATATATGACTAAATGATAAATGTTACAAAAATATATTGGCTTATAAGTGATTATAATAATTAAAGTAAAAATTTTGACTAAACATTTAATTTTGTAGAATTTTCTGTAGGTAAAAATAAAAATTATTAACAAATAAGATTATTTTTTGATAATGGTATTGAAATTTGAAATTGCGGTCACTTTTGACCGGTATGAAAATTAAATATGTGAATTTGGTAGTTGATATAATTTAAATAATCAAAAGTATCTTTTTTAAAAAAATTATTATATTAAAATTTTTAATTTATCCTATATAATTTTCCCAATATAGAGATCCATCATGATACTAAGTCAATGGACATTGTGACATCAAGTGTGCCTCCCTTTATACCATGGTATCCCGACTAGATGTGATATTGTAAGTAATATAATGGGGAGACTATACTGTTTTATAAATAATTTTATTAACAATGGAGAAAATAAAAAATAAAACGAGGAATCCATCCACTAGATAAGTATACATTGTTGCTCATATGACATATATATAAACAACCTACAATCAAAAAAATAAACAAAAAAATGCATGAAATACATTATCCCAATCTAAATAAAACAATGAAATGATATAAGTAAAAGTCTAAATAGACTCATAATAAATGAATAAAACCCCCATTATGGAACCCCCAACTCTGACTCGTCCCTTTGTTTATGTCCCATCCATCAAAATAATAAATCAAGTATAGGCAAAATTACCCATGTTTATACCTACATCCATGAAGCCTGCTCAACTACCTAATGGGTGCTAACCATGTTGTGGGTACTATACTAGACTAACTCCCATGATGTATATAAAGTCTATTCTAAATATATAGTGCATGACAATGTATTATAAACATGAGAATTAATTCCTTAATTAATAATCCCCATCATCTAAACCCACTCTCTATCAAGCTATTTGCTGACATATAGGGTCATCCAAACCAATTACGAAATCATGTCAGGTATCTCTGTCATGTAGTGGATTTATCTATCTTGAATGAACTACTCATACAAATACAAGATTATCATATTGAAGACTATTCATTCAAAACTATTGATCATTAAATCATTCATCCAATATAATTTATATCTCTCCCTCATGATTCAAATAACAATACATATGGCCCTTATGTGGTATATACTTTGTATTCTAACAATAAATCAGTATGTATCCATGCATATAGTTTTCAAGATGTGTGTACAATGCGTCTTTCCCACATGTTCTATGAAACCATTTATCTAACCCTTAGGATCTATGTAACCATACGTCTAACCCTCATGGGGTATGTTACCAAGAATATATCCATCATGTGGAATGTTACTGTCTACCTAGACCTCAGTAATAAAATATAATCAACAGATATGAAGTAAAATATGATATACATTCCATTTATAATAACAATGTCCATACATTCCAACCATGTTTCTAAAATAATTTTTTTTTTCAATTCAGCACACTACCAAAAAAAGAAACAAATTCCATTATAAAATACTTCAAATTATCGAGATATTTAAAACCATTACCATTTAACATATCATTAATTAATATTTACCAATAAACATGTCATAGTATCCATATTTCATCCTAAATTTATACAAATTTTATTTTAATTCCATTTTACCTATTTTAGTCCATGTAATTCATCTTCTAGATAATCATTTCAATTCACATATTTGTATAATTATCCAAATTCACATTCTAAGTCAACTCATTGATATAATGTTATTCCATTTCAATGCCAATCCAAAATATTAATTAACATGTTAAAATAATTAAAACTTCTAATCCAAATAATAACCAAATTCCATTTATTCACGGTTCTATTGGTTCATTCCATTAAATTTATATCATATAATATAATTTCGGTAGGGAATTTTGGTTGAAGTATGTCCCAATATTTACAATAATATATACAACTAGATCTGTGGGATGTCAAAATAATTTTTTTTTTCAAAAAAATGTGCAACTAATTAGAAGAATTCACCTGCATGACAAGATAAAGCAATCAAACATAATGCACAAAGTAGAAAACTAATAATAGGAAGTAGGGAGTCATTATAGAGAATTAATCTTTGAAAATGAATAATCTTAAGACACTAGAATAACAAAATGGTCAATGTGAAACATGATGATCTTCAACATATAGAATTTTACATCTACCATCAAATAAGCTCTAAGGAGGAAGTAAGAGTATTTCACCATATATCAGAGATACATACAAATTTTTTATCACTATATTAATGAAATAATTAGAGGAGTTGGAAAATCCTGAGTGATTTTAAGAACCAATAAAATTAAAAATATAATTATTAATGTCTAAATGGTGGTTTATAGGTGATTAAAAGTAGTATTTGGTGTCATAAATATAATTATACTATCTTAATTATATTGGAACACAACCCTAATTGCAATGTGGTTTTGTATAATAGTGCACTTCCATACATGAAGATCCTAATGGCTAGATTGTCGGATTTTAAAACCATTATAGTAAACATGTCATCCCAGTAGTTAGATGATAGTGTTATATACTCTTCATTGTGACACACCACATAATACCTAATCTATTTCAATATCTTGTGTCTGTAGCACAATTTGATGCTTCATTTTACTCTTAGAGCAGGCCTCAAATAGAGAACGTAATAGGGTGAATGAAAATTTAAAAGAGAATAAACCTACACACAATATGGAATCTTATAGACTCTCTATGATATGAAATCTAATCCAGGAGTGGTGCATCCAAAAAATACTATGGTGGATCAATAAATAAATTCATCCACTAAACCCATATATCATACTCCCAGTCTCATGTCTCCTCTAAATCATTATTTGAATTCCACTATACTCACAATAGAGGAATTATTTTCCATAAAATACTTTTCTTACTATAGTCTATTATATTGATCATATTATATACAATGGACACTATTACCTTATTCATAACAACATCCACATTTTACATATGATAAGGTCCATGGTGGTGTCTATGAATCATAAAAATATGATATACATTGTGAAGGAATATTTCATACTGTGGCAGGGTCAATTCGATCAAAAATAGAATGACTGTTTTCATTTTAAAAAGCATATAAACAACATAATCACTACCCTTCCAGGATTTTGGATATAGTGTTTTACCATCATAGTAGACACATAAACAAAAACCCAAGATCCTACCTTGAGCATTGGAGGTTATCTATGATGGATAGGATGTGATTTCTTCATTCAATGTATAGTAAAAAGCCACTTTATAATCAATTGAAACAACTCAGTTTTCTCATATATAAGACTAAAATAGACCACAATTTACTCACCCACATAAAACCATTACCATTGAAAATAACATGACCTATGATACAAGGCATCAAAAGAATCTGTTTTGATATATTCATAGAATCTATTATTATAAGAAAACACTATGATTGGTTGATGATTATTCAAATTTTCCAAAAAATATAAAACACAGGATCACAACATATCCTCTAGAATATAAATAATCTATTCATATTGGATGTCAATTTGATGATGATAGGATGCACTAAGATGAAAATTAGGTCCTATTTGAATCTAATTTCATAATGAGAAACAATTTTTGAAACACAGAACTTGAACAAAAATTAATCCTAATAAAACCTTAAAATCAAAATATATACAAAAACATAGAGACTAACCATGTCCTCAAAGGTGAATGTCTCCCTAATCGGAATAATGCAGACTCCCATAATCAGTCTATCCATGATCACTCATAATTCATCATTCATCCAAGGTGTCTTGGGTAATCCTTTAACGATATCTATAATGACATTACCCCAAATCCATTCTAGAATGAAAAAATGACATGTTAAGCCATCAGACTTCTTATTCTTTTCATTTACCTATTGATAAGTGAAACATCATGTCACAAACCCCATGATATTTTTCTTCATCCATGGACATCTGTAATATATATAAATCATGATACATATTTTTAAGACTAGAATGTAACATTAAATTATAACCTTGTAATTACTTCACCACCTTCTTTTGAAAGCCTGTATGATCTATTATATTTCCAAGGATAATAATTACATGGTTACATCCTAGAGACCAATAAGATAGTTTCTTGACATTATATATATTTCAATGATTACAATTAAATTTGGATTTGATAATGTCACACTGTTTATCTACTCTAGAATCACATGAGAAATATATGTCGAAGTCAAACTGACTATCCCTTGGACTCCTAATCATCTAAGTTCATATAAGTTATGTGTTTCATCATTCAATACTCATCAAAAGACTCATGCTCTACCTATGTATCCATCATCTGTCTCAATCCATCAAAAAATTAAATTTCCATTTTCTATAGTATACATCATCCAATAGTTTAATAACTATAGATACATTAACCACCTTCCCTACTAAATGTTTAGTTCTACATGGGAAAATATATACCTATGTTCCATGTAGACCACAAAACACTCACCAAATACATAATGTTTCCAATATATTAGGGTGCATACATACACAACCAACTCTATATCATAATTAAGAAAAATCCCCTCATGAAAAATCAACTATCTGGAGTCATATATAACAACAGAATCCACATTCATCACGATGTATATGATCATTGCAACTTATGAATTGTTGAAAATGATGTACTCTTAACATTTCTCAGGTTAGGTGAGGATAAGTGTTCAATTAAACATACTCTTAAACTCTAGGATGGATATCTATTAAGAATCTAAATATTGAAAAATCATTCATTTAGTGGTTATTATATACATAACTGCTTCTAGTTGGGAAATTTATTGGAGAAAATGCATGTGATATTAAGTTAGAACTAGAATTCTCTTAATATTGATGGTGTTCTTGGGATTAAACCATTCTACAATGAATCCAATAATATCTAATTATATTAAAATGTCTCCCTATAAGATAGTGTGACATAATAATATCACATTATCTATCCAAAAAATGAATTTAGATAATGATGTATGAAGCTGATGCTCAATCAGTGTTCCGAAGATGAATTTTTGATTTTAGGAATGACCATCCCTATAGCTAGGTGTAATTTATGATTTCAGAAATTATAACCACACTAAAATGATCTAAAATTAGATGCAAAATCGTAATCATCATGGCCATGAATACCACTAGTTTTTTTGGTTGACTGAATGACATGACCATGAACATGTTTAAGCTATACATACTCCTAAAAAATATAGTACGCTAGATGGCCTCTCCGTCAAATAATGGTACCCTAAAGTATGTAACTCATAGTGAAAATCAGGGAACCACTTAGTTTGTAAAATAAATAGTTGATCCATATAATAGGATACTATTTCTTGACCATTATTTTTTAGAAATATATATATTAACAAATTTTCCCGTAGTCGTTATAGAGAAAAATATTTAGATAAATTGATTGTTTTTTTCAAGTAAAAATGAATCCCATACCTTATAGATCATCCAACATAAATTTCAACATCAAATTGTCTATAAGTGGGGATAACTTTTTCACTCTCAAAAAACCAAAATCAATATTGACATTGATCATTTAATACATTGTTTCTGATATTGAAAACTCTACAGGAATGAAATCGAAAAATATTACCCTATTAGAGGAAAATTACCCTACAGAATCCAAATATCACTTTATATAATTCACACTATTTCCTTGGTGAGAATATCCAATCTGATAAGAATTAGTCCCCATTGTCGAGCACAAAGATCCCATTAAATATGGTGACAATATTATCCCCATTATAGAAACAAAAAAGTAAACCCAAGAGAAAAAAAACCTGTGAAAATCAACCTATATTGATTTTTGATGCAACAAATGATCCACAAGGGTTACATATAATATGCTCAAAGAATACCTGAATGAGAACATTGATAATGAATCATTCGACACACTACTAAGTAAATCAAACATCATACTGATTAATGGAATATCCTCGTCATTATTGATAAATTCTGGGATTGATAATCACATAAATGAGAACATCGTATATTTTAGAGATGATGGGGTAATCCATCAACCCCACCCACCTTCCAGAATGTTGGGTGGGGAATACCATTACACATTCCAATTATATAATCCCAGAAGAGAGTGTATGGTATGATAAAGTTGTATTTGTGTTTCTAGTGATGAAATTAGTCTAAATTTTGTCCCATTTCATCTAGAGAACATATAATAGGTGTAGAAAATTTCAAAAAACATGATGTTAAGACATTATCTATAGGAAAAAATGCCACAATACATAAAATCTTCCACTACACAATTCAAACTAGGAAACCAAAACTATATCTTCATGAGAGAGAGCATCGTGGAGATTCATAGGTGTAACATTATAGGTGATCTTTGAAACTATTGAAGCACAACAATATGCATCACTAGTAGAGAAAACAGTCTTACCTAAAAAAAATAAATCATTTAACAATCCTATAACCATCCATCCATTTCATCACCATGGAAAACAAGATTATGCATCACCTCTACCCCTATGGCTACCCACTAATACGTTTAAACCATGTTCATTATATAATACTACACATTCATCTAAAAAATACCATTTTACTTCAACCACCCTTTCATCTAGCTTAAAATATTATATCTTCTTTGAATCATTCCAAATAACCAAAAAATCCTGAAAAACATCCTTCCATGACATCCATCTCACAGTATCGACCCCAATAGTACCCCATCATGAGTATTATGAGATCACAAATTGATATTTCTGAAAGAACTCCCTCGGAAACTATTTTCATAGATTAAAATCAAAAAGAGAAATCATATAATAGTAGATCATGTGACTTGGGAAGATAACAATGAAATCTCCAATGAGAAAATGTATCCAAAAATTCATCATAGATACAAATTCAATTATATCTCTATCACTTGTTAAATATTCATGCTTGTTGGTACGTAACCTCCTTGACCCAAAAGAGATAACCTCCTTTTGTTACATCTACCCTGGCTCAATCCCAAACAAAAGGAATCAAAAACTCACTTAAACATCACCCCTCATCTATATATTGATACTGAAACCAACTTTCCCTTTAGGTAGTCACACAATATATATCATTTATCCTTCCATTAATATGCTTGGACCCTTCCAATTTAATATTAGTTGTAGGGATATAAATTTGGAAATATTGAGAAAAACATATAATAATATAATACAAGACCCAAGAACCTATGAGCCTTCACCACATTATTAGGTACTTCCTACAAAAAAATCCTCTCAATCAAAAATCATTCAACTAACCCAACCTGTTGAGACACAAAAATCCTATGTAATGCAAATCTCATGTCAAAAACATACACAAGGAAAACATTCCATAGAGGTGGTGTCATCGAATAACATAAAATAAATCACAAATATCATTGGTGGGAACCTCTTATTTCATAAATTAAATGAAACTTTAATATTGAAAAAGACTACATTATTTTACAAAAATTCATGGAAGAAAAATTCCATGAGTACCGTGAAAACATCTTCTAGGTTCATCCCAATGAACTAAATGAACCCAAACATGAAGTTCTATTACCATCATTTTATGGAAGTATTTGAGGTACCCTTCTCATTTACCCTTAATTAGTGATTCACTTATTATATATAGATCATTGAAAACCTTATAAACCCTTTAAAATATACAAAAATATATTTTATCCCCAGAAGACAGCAATGGTTATTGATAGTTAATTGATTTATCATCCACTAGTCTACACACAACCTAAAAAGACCATCCTATTTTTTGTGGAATGACAATACAACGCCCCAATAAAAAACACAATGTGATATAAAAAATTCTTATATATGGTCATATATCTAAATTCATAAATATTTTAAATCATAATGTACTTTATGATATGGATAAATCAAATTCAAAGAATCACTAAGACGAATTTCTATCATAGACTCAAAATCACGTTGAGTGGGTAGCTTCCAAAGCTCCTTGAAAAAAATTGAAATTTTTTGTATAAACCCATGGAACTTCAAGTATCCCAACATCCACTGACTATATAGACCATGTGGTCAATGAAGAAATAAGTGGATCTTCACACATACTACCCACATGATAACCCCACTCACTAATGAATATTACTTACTGGTCACCCACAAATAAAGACATGAATCTCATACATATGAATTAGATGAAAACATTCATTTATTAATACCAGTCAATGTTGTGTATGACATCATATGGAAACATAGGATGAAATGAAATTTTTTACTTGAATAATGTGTCCCCATTATCCATATACAATCTCAAAACACATGAATAAAGTAGTTATTACCTATTAATAGTGTATTCAACACCATTGGAATATGAATAAAGTATACTAATAGTCACCTGGCAGAGAATAAAGAAGGTAAAAAAGGTGTAAATATCTTAAATCAAATAGCTAAAAAACAATGGTATTCGATAATTTGTGTATACCTTGAATGAAATATAGACCTTTATAAAATTATTATCCCATTGTAGGTAACATAACATGTCTAGATCATATACCTCATTGTTAATAGAATCCTACATGACCATACTCACACTTAGGTCCTTGATCTTAAGGAACATACTATTCACAGAATCTACCTACTTCATATCCCCTAAACAGAGCATAATCCTACTAACCATACTGCTAAATTGTACTTGATATAATCTATTTTAGAAAATTATCTATAAGAAACAAGGGGTATTATTTATGGAGATGGAAAAGAAACATAAAAAAAATTATGTTTCCATTTTTTCCTTAAACAATCCTGGAATCCACTGACCCCATAATATTTGAAAGTTGAATACTGAGGATGCCTTCCAACTGGTCAAAACCTATATGTTCATGGTGTATGATACCATCCGTTAACATCTAATTTCCTTGAGGAACCCTAGTATATCTCCACTAATAGAAAACTCCCCATGAGGGCATCACATTATCACCACATCTGTAATAAAAAATTCATGATACATTACCATTGTAAAGGGTCAAACAGATTAATTGATAAATGTAATGAGTTAATCGTCAAGAAGTTTTCCAAGATAATTTTTTTTTGGAAAAAGATCCATAAAAAAAATTGAACAACCATGAAATAAATTCCCAACTCATACAATGACATACTCCTCTACTGAATAGAGTGTAGCTCATGTCACATCAATGCATTCATAGATTATAAAAGAAACTCTCCTTGAAACTATTTATTAAATCCAACCCATGAAACGTACACCAACTTTCTCTCTCCTAGATATAATGTCTACCATTGAAACACAATACTCGAGATCTCACTAACAACAAAATGTCCCATTACTGCATCGAGGATCAAATCATCTTAAGGTGATCTCATGCTCCTCCATCAAACTCTCTACCTCTATATTAAAAAGACTACCCTTAATCATTCCCAATGTATGATTCTAAAAAGTGGGTAATTATTCCTTGTACTATTCATCCTCCCCAACCAGATTAACCCTCCATTGATCAATGAAGATAAAATATTGAAACAACACTACATGAACCACATGATGATATTAAAAAGGAGCTATAACTAAAAGGTAGAAATTTATATCATATGACCATGAAGTATGTGATTGTATTAATATTTATTAAATTTTCTTTATTCTTATTTAAGAAATTAGATCCAAAAATCATACAATTAAAACTAGAACACAAATAATCATGGTTTATGTTACTCCCCTAGTTCCGTACCAAAAAAAATTCCATCTCACATGGTCATTCAATATGATTAGGTGGTTTTCACGATAATACGCGGTCCAAAATCCCATCTTTTAACTACTCTCCTTTGATTATATCCTATACCAATGTCAATTGTAACCATTTACATAATAAGGAATTCATAATTAAATGTTCCTTTTCTACCATCTACAAATAGTATTATATCATTAACTCGACATGTAAAAGTTACCTCTATAAAGAGAATGAGATAATGACCCTTAGGTCCTTACTCCAATATTCCCCTTGTCAGTGACTAAAACCAAGGGTATCATATTATCATGAAATAGAAGGAATTACCCTTTATAATAATATTGAATCATGATATAGGATAAATCAAACAAAAGATACTCAATAACGTAATATAAAAATAAGGATCAATACCATCACAAAATCAATGTTTAAATAAAACACATATAGATAAAAGTCTCCAAAAAAAATGAATTATAAAATATAAAGAAGAAATGAAAAACTATATCCAATGATAAGAGATATTAATGCTCAACATGTTCCACTTAATCCTCTTGTACACTTGATGATCATTTCATATACATACAGTAACTATACATGTATACTCAATAGGTGGTCCAGAGTCTCTATTTATCATGTTAAGGAAGCAAACTAATGTAAATGTAAGAAAAAAATATAAACAACATATCATAAAGGATTTAAATATCCAACCCTAATCTCACCATGAAATTCTAACCAAATATCACATTCCATGTATAATAACTTAAATAAAATAATAACTATTTTGGGTACCCCAAAAAACATTCCAATAAATTTAAATCTTTCAAACCCGAATGTCATACATACTAGGGATCAAATATATTTATAATGACATACACCACTTTCCCACACAACAATATCAATGCATCACACCCATAAACACCTTGGACAACACCCCCACAACACTGTCAAATCTCATCAAACTTAAAAACACATAGATCATCACATGACAACCATAACCATAGTTTTATGTTATAATGAATAGGAATGAAATGAAACTTGTTTTACCCAACCATGAATGATCCCCAACATTATCCTCACAACATAAATGATTTAAAAACCCATCATCCATACATTCCACAAAAACAACTTGAAACATATCAAAAAATATTATATATATTTAGCAAAGGACTTTTACCACATTCCACTTCTTTATATTATGGTAGTTATAAAAAATTCCATTAGAACTAGAGAAACCATTTTATATACTATGTATATGTTATTACATAGATTACATTTGAGGATGATGATAACCAATTATGACAAGGGCCCATAATCACAAAAAAAAAATAGTATTTAAAATCCCCTATTAGTTATGGTGTCTCACAGTGTGCTTATCCTGTACAATCAAAAAAAAATAATAACATCAGACATATAAATAATATTAGATTAATTCCCCCACCAATTAAAATTTAAATTTATCTATTATATTATATTTATTATTCCTTTGAAGACCGTATTTCAATAGATTTACTACTTTAAACACCACTAACACGATATCACAAAGTTAAAAATAATGATTTCCTTAATTCATATTATCATTTCCAACACGTTGTGCACCAATGGGAAATAAAGAATCACCCAAAAATAATAATACAATAAAAAACCCCTTAATCATCCTTCACAACATAAAATGTTCATCAAAAAATTAAAAATTAACAACATAAACCAATACCACACACCAAAATTCGATATATGAGTGAAGAAGAAGATGAAACAACCATGAAGTAAATAAAAAGCAACAGATGGCCAAGGGGTATCCTCTAGAACAAGAAGTTCATTGATAGTGAAGGTGGGATAAAAGATCATTTTAAATAACCTAGTATTCCACCAATAAATTTCTATTAATATGGATAATGAGTAATGAAATTGATTGAAGAAAATATATCATTGAAAACCTATATCCATGATATTTAATATTGTGAACTCCATTATTACATGAATTCTATAAAAATTGACCAAAAAACCAACATCCACTATATTTCATGTCTCCTCTATTCAATTCAATCACACACTATAAACCACTTTCATGGAATAAATTCATTTCACTAACTCTCACTTATCCTACATACAAGATAATGATTCATTTAGCTTATTATTCTATAAAAAATCTCTTCATTTGGTGATCCTAGTTCACAGTATGAATAACTCGATGTAGCACACAGGTAGCTCCATCCCCATCGAACCATCTAGACCTCCTGTTAATTACTCAATCATTGATTTGAAAATTTAATGGGCCTGTAATGAATTATACACTACGAAAGTATTCCATGTTAATTAATTATAACTAAACTATGATTAGTTAAATTATTATAATAAAACTCCTACCTAAAGACAGAATGCCTACATTCCAAAAGACTCTCAAGCAATCACTGACAGGAAGTGACCATGACCAACCACCCCATGGAAGGTTAACAAAACAATTTTTACATAATTTTATGCACAATACCAATAACATGAAATATAATAAATGGATAATATAATATAATTAAATTATAATCCCCAAAAATGATAAAATGTGTGATTTAACACATCCTGATGTCGTCTAATGTAGTTTTGATGCTCTAGAAACAGACCCAAATCAATGTTGTTATAAATCAACAATTTCTATCCATGATATTATTGTCACTCCAACTCAATTATTACAACAAAAATTGAATAAAATTGTAAATAGGACACATAAAATCAACCCATCAACATCACTCGTTCATCATCACCAGACATCATATTTCCATGGAAATAGAAATCACCATCATTGTTTTACAAATCACCCATGATTTAATAGAATATTATACAATTATATAATAAAAATCAATAAAAATGGAAGTTCTTTATCAGGATTTCTATTTTTATAGAAAATATAGCTTGAATTATGATAGCATGATTCACAAATTCTAATACTTTCTAATATTAATTATCTATGATGAATGAAATAATGATATTCCACCCCAAGAGGAAGAGGGAGTCAATATCATAGGATACCATTGGAATTATCATATGTTCACCAAAAAAGTTAATATTGATATATTTTATATGCAGGGGATCTCATGAAGGAATTTGAATGAAAGAGAATAGTTTAATGGTTATCTGAAATGAGATCAATGCCTTATAATGAAATGAGGTATTATTTTACAATAATAGAAGGAATAAAATTGGGAAATGCTGAAAAATTCCCCCAAAAATCTAGAAATATGAGGTCTACTAGACACATGATGAAAGATAAATAGATTTAAAATAAGTCTGTTTAGGTAGTCAGACATGTTCCTATACCACCATCTAACCAGTGTTTGGGTAGTGATTACAGATGGTGCCGCCATCCTCCATTGATACCTCTATATCTGAGTCACCCACTATTATTTCTTTTATTCTTAAAATCTATTACTAAATATGTTTTTAAAATTTTTGACCTTTTTTCAAAACATTGATCGATGAATTTTCCATTAAATAAATTAGCATTTAAATTTCCCTCTAATATTAATAACCCAAAGTGATGTAGTTCATAAAAACCTCACCAGCAGTTCCATTCTCATCCTCGTGAAGATGTGGATGAATGAATATATCATCTCCCAATTTTACATGATCACCAAAAACATGTATCTCTAAAAAATCCATCATCAAATACAAAGACATCACCCCATGGGTTTTCCCATTATCTGTCTCTCAACATTTCCTACCATTAAAACTATAAAAAATTCACCTTATTCTTATCCATAACCTCATGGTTTTCAACCATTGAGACCATGATCATTGACTCCAAATTACTTGAAAGTAATTATTGTCTTCAATTTATTACACTAAATGAATAAATGTGTACTCAAAATTCAAAATCATTATACTGTTCAATTTCATAATGCATGATCATAATTCTAGCATTAGATAACAGTTTATACTATACATCATTTTTGATTCTAAAGAAAACTGATAGGTATCAACCATCCTCGTGTAACCCATGAAGACAAGAACAATTCCAAAAGGTCACATATTTTCCTTGAGAACCTCATTAATAAATTATACTACTAGATTTATGCAGTTCCATCTATCCTTATTCAGTTACACATGACAACCCAAGTGGATTCCATTCTATAAAAAATATTACAATGGTACCTGGTGAAAAAAACATAATCTTTAGAATTCCAATAATGAAGATTCCATAAATCACATAGTCATTTCTTTACTGATCTATCTTCCTTACCATTATCTAAAAAACTCTTTGAATGAATTTCCTATTCCATTCACCAGCCACTATCACCGTTCATAAGGCACTATGTATTGTTCCAATGTGCACCAATTTTATTGAAACATGGTATGTATCAACATTACACTATATCTAATGTCACATATGATCTCCATCAAATTCCACATTTAAATCATAAATAAGATTTTTATCATGGAATGAAATACTCTCAATCCCATTACCCATATTAATTTTGGAGTCAACATGATCATCAAATAGGCAATATTATAAAAAAACATGACTCTTATAATGATAGTCTCATTCAATTGTGTCAATATTGATCCCACCCAAAATAGAAGTATCATTATCATCTACTCACAATGAATACATTGGTCTACCATATTAATGAATAATTAATCACTAAGAACAATTACTAAACATGAATTTATATTAATAATCCATTCCAAATAAATCAAAAATGCATTTAAGAACATTTAATCTCTAGGATACAATTTATTTTATTTGAAACCCCACTCTCAATGTGATTCACAACCACAAATATATTAATTATTGGTTTTGACCTCTTCCCTAAATGGGTCTTATCCCCTCATCCATGCCACTATCATGAGCCACAACATCACTATCAATGATAAACTAATGGTAAATTTATAATTATAAACTAATCAGTTACATATTACATATCCTTCCATGATGATATCTCAACACACTCAGAACTGTTCGATGATAATCCATGAGATCATTAAGAAAAAAAAAATTTATTTATATCAAAATTGGTGACCCTAAACTAAAATCATAAATTACCTACATCATTTATCTCCTCCAATTTCATCTTTAGAACCAAAAATATTTTCAATGGTAAACACACTACCCAATTTTTTATGATTCAACCAACTCCATGTGTAACCATAAACATAAATACTCACAAATCAAGGAATTCTTAAAAAGTCATTTTAACACCTATATAATCTCAGTAAATATTGATTTCTATTCATTCAAATTCCTAATAGAAGAGACATAGATTCTTCATTGCCTATAAAATCACTATAAGGTGACAACTCCTATAATTTCAAGCACCCAATATTCCACTTTTATCATTTACTATATAATTCATGCATGGATATTTTTCACATCTAACAAATATTTTATTTTAGTTTTTTATTTTATTTTATTTCTTAGGTTATGACCATTTAATTGAGTTTTGAGATGAGTTCAAGTTGATAATTCATACATTATAGATGTTTCAAACTATTTTTTTCAGAATTTTCATGGTTAGTTAACACTGCTACATGATAAACCACCTTCATTTTGAATGATGATGTTGTTTTCAAGTCATTATGTTCTTTAATGTTCTATTAATGGATTGACCCAAACTATGTGGGATGATGGAGTTAATGTATGGAAAGCTTGTGGTGTCTGGGATAAGGTGCATGCCTTGTGAGTGATTAGTATTTACTATGCAGAATGTATACATAAGGCTATATCATTTTTTATAGTTTTGTTTCATGTTTTTCACAGAAAATCTAATGTATTTCATCTAGCTCATAAATGTTTCCTCTTCATCCAACATAGTTCACATAGTTAGAGTACATTTTGGAAATACTTGTGTTCAAACAGTGCAACTTACTAATATTCCTAAAATTTTGTGATTCGTTTTTTACCCTTATATCAATTAAACCCGAATTCATGTTAATCCTCCACCAAATATCCTTCTCACAATATGGGGGTCTCTAAAACCTCCTCTATTAGATATCCAACATCTATTAATTCTCTTCTGTGGTTCATAGGTAAGTTTAATTTTTTTTATTTTCTCCTTCCCCTATTCACCCACTCATTGTTTCATGGTTTTTAATATCATATATCCCTCCTTTTCAAATCATAAAGATATTGAGATGATTTTTTATTTTTTATTTTTTTACGTTTGGGTGTGTGGGTAGTTTCTTAGGTATATTTCATCTTTATCTCAATGTTTCACAGCATGAACACACTGTTGAGGTAGGTGATTCCATCTATTTCTTATCCAATGCATTCTATTTGAATCTTGAGATTTCGAAACTAATTTGTAAATTTTTTATTCTTATATTTCATATGTTTTTATGATTTATTATACTATTTATATGTCATAAATTTGATAAAATTGGGGATTAAAATGGAATTTTTATCTATTTATATGTGTATATGTACATACGTTTTTTCATAAAACATAATATGGATACATAAAATGTTTTCCTATATTTTTTGATTATGATTATCATAAATTAATTATTTTAAATAGTTTTACACTTGAAAATGTACCTTGTTTGAAGGATTTGTTACTCATTATGGGTTGATTCATTGGTTTTGATCCTCGTTGTTTGGTGTGATGCTTCTTCTTATACATTGTGTATACCCACAGACATTCTTATGGTTATCCAATTATATACCAAGGAATACGGACATATCCAAATATGAACATGGATGACATATATATATGTGAACTTATTCAAATTGACACTCCATAAAATGTATATGTGATGACCTAGATTTTTAAAATCATGTTTACTATCTTCCCTCTCCAATTTCAGCACCTTATTCTAAATGGAATTCAGGAAACACATAGGGTTTTACAAATGGATCCATGGTTTCTATATGAAAAAAATGGTAGATTTTCAAAAAAAATCCAAACAATGTCATATTTGTAACATTATTGTATAACATGATAACCACATGACTCAAATTCCACATTTGGAATCTAATGAACTGGAATGAATTCATCACCATTATTTTGTAAAGGGTTTCTGATTTGTGGATTTTAAGACATGTTTGGAATTTTGTGATGTTTTGATTTTTATTTAAAAAAAATCAGATGTTGTGTATTCTCTTTTGGAAATTTTATAATGATTAAAATATTATTTAACCCTTATGTCCATCAATCATATGGAAGGTCTATATAATAGTAGATTCTGAGGACTGGAAAACGCATTCACAATGGAAACTGTGAGTTATGTTTAAAAAATAGAATGTCAAAAACTCCACATTCTAGTTTATAATATTTTCATGGGATTCATGGATGGAATATAGATTTTTTAGTGACAATAAATCATTGTATTGACTATATAGATTAGAACCACATGCAGATAGGATAAACAATTTGAAAATTTTAATTTGAGAAGCTAGTTGGAGTAGGAATTTTGGTTTTTGGCTGTGGTGGTGCACCATATTCCAGTGGAAAGATCTGAGCTGGGTGTATCAAAAGATTTATTCTTGGGTTTATTTATAAATTTCCATGATTACTTATATATAGGTTCTTATTTTATTTTTTTAGTACATCAGTTTCTTTCTCTTTTAGTAATTGTCTCGTTGTACTTGGGATGTTTCCATTGTTTCTAGATTTTTTCGATATACCATAATATTCCTTCCATGTTTATATATTTAAAAATTTTATAGAATTATTTTTGTAGATTTTCCAACTTTCATTTTTTTCAATATATATTTTTAAAATGGAATGATGATTTTTTCCTTTAAATTTTTAAAAACCATTTTTCTCTAACTCTTTTTTCAAATTTTAATTTTTTAATTGTTTCGGTAGAAGTTGTATATTGATTTTGTGTTTCTAACATATATTATTATTTTATGCTAACACCCTACTTATGGAACCCAGTGTTGGTAGACCAGAGTTGTTTTTTACATTTTGATTTTATTTGGGTATGCCTATGGAGTTGGATGGTATTATGGATTGTGGAGACCAAGAAGTAACATGCCGATCATGTATGGTTTTAGTTTTGACTTGTTTTTTATGATTTATATTTTTTTAGTTATTTTGTTTCAAAAAATATTTATGAATTAATTTTTTCCCAGAGATTTATGGGATATCAATTTTGTGTTTCGTTTTTTCCTTTTTTATATATATTATATTCTTATTGGATAAATCATTCCCAATGGTTTTATCATTTATGGATGAAAAAATTTGATAGCCATAGAGGATCAATAATGCATACATGGTCTTATCATGGGCAAATAAGATGATACATACATGTTAGATTGAAGATGTAACATGAGAAAATGAAATTAGAGCAGAATATATAATATTTTGGTATTCATGTAGACTAGAGATCGAAAAATATTGATACTAGTGTTTTTTATGGGAAAAGTTTAATGAAATAATTCTAGCCCTAAACCTCTTGTTAATAATATTAGTGAATGAATTGGTTATACTTCTCTCGATTCTTAGTTTTTTTATATTGTTTCATGTCGTGTTTTGGATTTAGGGAATGATACTAGAAGTGAATAGGTGCTACATGGTTAGGATTCTATGAGTAATGACCCATGTAGTTCCTGAGTGCATAGTACAATATATATTTAGTGGATGTAGGATTCATAGATAACAATATTTTAAACCATGGTATGACCATGTTACACTTTTCCATTATTTTCGTATTTCTGTTGTTTTTGTGATTTTTTTTGTTTGGATTCAGTCAGTGTGACTGTATTTTGAATGAGTAATGATTGATTAACAAAGGGTTTTTAATAAAAAAATCTATTGAGAAATTATTTTATATTAAAATTTTAATTAGGTGTTTGATATCGATTTGGAAATTAGATTCAGTATATAGGGAATGTTTACATGGAGAAAAATTCTTTTTATTTTGTAGTGTAAAGAATGAAATTTTAATGGGAATTATAATTTTTCATTATGATATTTTGATTCAATAAGAAGGATTTTTTAGAGTGTTCATTTAGTATAATGTTTTTTGATGTTGATTGGTTTTTGTTTTTGTCATGTTATTTATAATTTGGTTCCTTGAAATATCTCAAAGGGTTCTACTGAGTCTCTTATAATCATTGAAACATCTGATAATCCTATTCTGGTTATGAATAAATGATCTTCTCTAATGATTCCCATTTCCATGGGGTTCATGGATTGTTTGAGTTTATGCATTGGACAAAGAATTCTGTTCATTTTTTTAGGTCTTTTTGAAATCAAGAAGTCATAAGGGAGTGAGATGTTTTGGGATTATTTGAGGGTACATTATTGGAATGGTTGAAGGAGATTAGTCATTAATCATTTCAATAAGATATGTATTTGGAAATTTTTTAATAACACTTTTTCCAATGGTTCGTACATGAGGATGTGTAGTGAAAGTAGGTGGAAGAGCTCCTGGGTGTTTAGTATGTTCAATGGATGGTGAAGTCCAATATTGATAATTTCAATATGGTGGTTTATTTTTAACCGAAGATAGAATTTAAATATATGATTAAATATCCTCTCTTTGTCTTGGTTTAACATAAAAAAACTACACATTGAGTTCTCTCATCCATAGATGTTTGATTTAAGATGATTGTTGGTGAGGCATTTTCATCTGATTTGGTTCATATATCATAGTTTGTAGATGTTTTAAATCTAGTTTCCCATGAAGATAATGGGGGATCCACATATGGTGAAGATTGTATTCCAAGGAACCAATTTATACGGCTTTTACCTTGTTAGTTCTTGCTTCACATTCATTAGAACACCTTATCATGTTTATCTAATATCGACCATTAGGGAAATAAAAATCATTTGGTTATCATTTGATAATGTATTTTAGATGATGTCGTAAATTGGATAATGTGGTGATGTTTGGCAAGAAACATTACCAGAAGTGGAAGTCTCTGTTGGAGGATAAGAGCCCTAAAATATGGTGTAGTAGATGCTTCAATGAACTATGTCTCCATCCATATTCTTCAAAGTGAGTATCATTATTTTTATTGAATTATTTTGTGTGTGGGGAGTTTGGGACCATATTTTTCTATAATATTATGGAGGATATGATTTATGTTTCCATGATCATTTTTCATTTACTATTAGAATTTGTTTCTTTTTTGGATGGAATAATGGTCTCGTTCTCTTATATATTTTGGGTTGTGACTAATTGATGTGAGTTTTTTAACTGTTATCCTTTTTTATAATAAGTATTCATTCTTAGTGGTTCATATTAAATAATGAACATGTATTCTTATAATGATTAATTGTGGTTTTGGTTAAATGTTTTTTAATAATATTTCTTTTCTTTCAAATAATATTTTGGGTTCTACTGTCAGTTATATTGTTCTATTTTGTTTCTTTATCATGGGAGACACACCATGGGACTTCTTCTGGATTACTCTATAATTTTACTGGGGTGGCTAGAGGCATTAAATGGTAACATCAAGGTTTATGACTTCATTTTGACTCATTTAGATACATGTATATGTTGTGTTCCAAAATTATTCTTGTGTATTTCATAGAAAAGAATGTTTTTTATTGGGGAGAATTTTCATAGAATGAACAGTTTTTTAATTTTTAATTTTAATTTACTTCATGTTGCTTAGCCTTTTGGATGAGGTTTTTGTTAGTTCCCAATGATAATTAAAATAATTTGGGGGTTTCAATATTTTTTTGTCCGAGTCGATGGTTTGAGGAGATACTGTGTTTCCGATAAATGTAGATGGTGTTTTCAGTTCATTGTTTTCTTTATTTTTCTCTCATTGTTTATGAATTGTTTGGACCAACCCATGTGAGATTATGGAGTAAATGTGCGGCGTACTTTTGGTGTACAAAGTAAGGTACATGGCTTGCGAATGGTTAATATAGACAGTGTTTCAAGCATGTGGGAATCTCTATCATTTTTACAGATCAATGATAGACATTTTTTGTATAGTTTCTCAAATCATTCATCAATCCCATGTTGGTTTCCTCCACATTCAGTATGTTGTGAATGTTTGGAAAGTGGTTTGGTAAACCTTGTGTTTAATCTAAGTGACATACAAAAATTTTATAAATTTGAGTTTCAAATATTCTCATCTTTCAATTAAACCCCAATTCAGGTCTCTCCACCCCTGTTTAGTTTATGTCCACAGTGGGGCTATAAAAAATATCCTATATTATCTATCCATCCTCTATTGATGTTGCTCGATGTTTTATAGGTATTTTTCAATGAATTTTTGTACATATTATATAACTATAGTTCTCCCGATCTTGGTTTTATTGAACTTGTTGGCTTGGATCCCTCTTGGATGAACCATAAGTTTAGGGGAATGATGTTTTCTTGTTTTTATATTTTACTGTGTGTGGTTTATCTCGTAGTATTATTTCATGTTTCTACCATATTTATATCACATTCACACACCATTGAGCTAGGTGTTTCAATAAATTTACCTTCTAGATAATTCTGTTTAATTCTTGATATTTATTTTATTATTTTTTATTTTTTTTCCTAATTGTGATCTATTAGTTTCATTTATTAAGGTGTTTTAATTATTTTCTTTTCATAAAAGTTTGGATTCAAAGGACATTTCATGTTTTTTCTATATTTATATGTACACAAACTGTTTGATAATATTTTATTTGTCTTTTTAAAATTCAGTGGAGTATTTTGGGATGGTGGCAGACCTTGGTTGAGTTTAGCTAGTAGGGTGACATGTGATAATAATCATTGTGTGTGGGTTTTGGTGCCTCATTATGTGTATATACTTTAACATGGATCCCTAATTATTTATGTGATTATTATTATGATTATTTGTTTGTACCAAATGAAATTACTAAGGATGTCTATTTATATGCTGGCGAATACTGAAGTATGCAAATTTTCATGCAGTGCAAATATTGATATGCACATTCATTCAAATGAAAACTCCACAAAATGACCAAGTGGTTACCTAGGATATTAAAATATTTTTCACATCTTCCCTCACCAGCTTCTCTATCTTATTCAAAGTGGTTTTGAAAAAAATATTAATTTTTCTAAAATGTATTATTGGTTTTCAAATTTTCATCAAAGGAGGGGTTTTGAATGTGTTTTAAAAAAATAGCCCATTTGGATCCATGATGTTTGACATGGTAACCACATAAATCAATGTTATTTTTTTGAATATTCTGAACATAAATGATGTATTGTATTTTGTTTTGGAAATTTATTTTATATTTATTGGGGATAAGGCTATGTTGGTAATTCCTGTTGTTTTGGGAATCTATTTTAATTTCATATGAATTTCACGACTGGTTGGGAATTTCGAAAAGTACTATGTTTTATGGGAACAACATAGTCCTCTATCCTACGATAGGGCCTTCACATAGTTGGTGTTAGGGATTGAGGAAGGCATAAATGGTGGAATCTATGAGTTGTTATTAATTCCAAGTGTGTGATGACCTCCTTATTTTCCATTATACTATTATCTTGTGATTCTTGGATTTTATCTATTTGGATGTGTGAAATTTTCTCTCTAATCCTGATTAGATGGAATAGAATGCACTATGTAATGATCTATATGCTGGTAAGATGGTCCCAAAAAAGTGAATCTACGTATTTATTAAAGGGATATTTATTAAATTACCATTATTACTTAACTTCATTTTATTTTTTTATTATCTCATTAATTTTATTACATTATCTTATAGTAATTACCTATTTTATTCATTATTTTCTATTTTTAATGAAATTTTTATACCCTACTGAAATTTGTTTTTCCTTTATTCTTTTATTTTATTGATAATTTGGGGTTTTCTCACAACATTCCTTTTTTTTTTAAATTGGATTCTAAAAAATGAAAAATTGAGACTATCCCTTTAATTGATAAAAACCCAATTTTTAATATATTTGTTATCAAAGAAACAATTATAGAGTGTTTTGGGGAATGAATATGTATTGATTCTAGGGTTATTGCCTATTAAGATGGATTATGCTCACACCCTAATTCATCGACTCCGTGTAGATATATTGATGTTAATTTACATGTTTTTTATTCGGGTATCATTGACGATAGAGATGGTTTTAGGGATGGTAGATAACAAAAGGTTACATAAAAATCCAAATAGCTTTTTGTTTGGATTTTCTTTGTATTTTTGTTTATTTATTCCACTGTAGTTGTATCTTGATCAATTTATAAATTTTATTTGTGTTTGGAAATTATTGGGTTCTCCATTCTATGATATTTAATATTTCATCCTTCTTTAATAGGGGATATTTTATGGGATAAATATTTCCCTATCTGTTTATATTTGATGAAAGACACTGGATACCAATCTGAGTAGATCAGGAATAACTCTACGACCTTTTTGGGCTGACTCAGGTGACTAGTTTGGCATCAGCCCATGTGGTTTGAGATAATATTAAATTTTTTCATCCACTAGTTGATCATAACTCTAGGAATATTTTAATAAACATATACACTAACCAAGATTCACGTGGCACACACACAACTAATATGACTACAATCTTGAATGATCCTTCATTTTAACCCAAACCAAATGTCATGAGTACTAACAATCATTGTTCTATATACATTAAATATATAAGGAATCATGGACTTACATTCTATAAAAAATTCCATGGTTATTTAAAAATACGTGTAATGTTTTCCATGAAATCAACACCTTGACAACTATCATTGATTATCCCAGTACATGGAGGCATTCTCAATCAGGTAACTTCCAAGGATTATGAGGCTTTTAATTTCTAGAAATAGGATTCAAATCTCTATGGAAAGAAGATCATTGATTTAACCAAAAAAATCGTTTCATATGGATAAAAAATTACAAATTATTATATAGGTACATATATATAGATATATCATTATGGGTCCTTCCCAAATAGTGCACATTGAGCTCATTGTTCATGGTTTAGTTATACCTTATTCAAATAGGACCAACATGGAATTATTTATATAGGTATATTAAAGAAAGTAAAATACTCATTATTGTCCAATAAAATATGGAATAATATTATTTAATAAAGAAATTAATACCCAATAATGAACTAACATGGTGGATTATTCTATTTGTGTATAGAGGGACTATATTTCCATCACCATCATTATTGTCACCCATGTGAACCGCACCATAATTTTACATGACATGATATCAGAATTAGACATGAATAGGGGTTCAACTCAATAGAATGTGTTCATGAATTAATATGTGTAAACACGTTACAAGTTGTTGAAACATAATCATAAGTTTCTTTCACCATCATTACAACTATACACAGTAATCATATATGTCATGTTAATAATATAGTTTCATATTATTGAAAAACATATATATTACAACTTTTTAGATTAATATTCAATACATTTCAAAAAAATCACCCATGGATCGCAAATAATTATTTATATACTGATTATATACAAGATAATCTTATTTCATTAAATATCTTAAAAATCTATCATAAAAACCAGCCAACATTATATTATTTTTAGAAAAACACTACAAAGAATACTTCTTTATAACATAAGTAATTGAAATATAAGAAATGGTGATATCATATGTTTAGTAAGGGTAAACAAGGGTGGTTTGAATGATCATATAAGCATAAACAGAGTATAAGGTTATGGGAACATGATAAAATCATATAATAACCCATAACCTATATATTTTAGATTATTAAAATTTGTCCAAGAATATATCTTGTCCATTAAAATTACATAAATCACAAAGGAATCAATGAAAGTAATATTTGAGATCACAACATTAGATTAAGATGTTGATTTGTGGAATACATATAATTATTTATTATCATATGTCACACCTATCCACTAATACAATCATAAAAGTTCATTCTTGGGATAACCACCAATATACCTAATTTATACCAAGGATAACATCATGTGTACCCTCATTCAGGCATGGGATAGCCTCTCATGTACCATTTTTGGGTATTAGGATAACCACCAATTTAACCTTTCAGATCAGATAAAATTAATCATTACCCAATTCATCAGTGAGAGATATTAGACATAAATATCTCATAATATATATATTTATTATCCTCATATTAAATAATCATTCACCCTGCCATATCTCTTGAAAAAAAATGTTTTCAAGAAATTTACGCATATCATGTCCAACTGAAAATTAATTTGATTCATAATCATTTCGTGGTCATAATAAATATAGGTTATAATAATTAAGAAGAATAATATCTTTGAATTGTATCCATTGTAATGAAATATTAACATTAAATGATTTAAAATTATATGGAAAATGACTTTATTTGATCACATGGATCATTTCTTAAGAAAATATCCACCTATATTTAAAAATAAACTTTTAAAAAACAATATATATTAAAATATCATTTAATTTAAAATATTCCTCTAAACATTTAAAAAACTCATTAAATACTATTTAAAATATTTCATGAATAAACTAGCCTTGCAAATTAGATAAAAAAATTGTTAGTAGTGAGAATTTAGATAATATATTCAGAATTTGTTTTCTTTTAAAATAATCATAGAAAACTATAATGTAATCATTAAATAATTTATCAGTCATTATTGTGAAAAATACCACACCTTCTAGGAAACTATTAAAAATGTTACTTATCACATTTTTGGAGGAGAAAAATAAAACGTTCATCATTCAGAAGATATCAATAATATTCATTTTATTTCATTTTTAAAAATTTCATAAATGGAAATAAATTTCAAAAAAAATGTCAGATAATATTATAAACATTCTTTAAATAAATTTTAGAAAATATAATTATATAATAAAAAAATTGACCGAAGAGATAAATATTTTCGATTTATTCCTGAAAAAATATTGTTAATCTCTTACATACTATTGAAATAAAAATTAATTGGAAAACATGTATTATCAAAAAAAATATTAAGTTAATTTTCATTATTTTCTTGATAGATAGTTCATAATTTTTAATAAATCTTGTCTTAATTAAAAAATATTCTAATAAAATTTAGGAATTTATATAAAATATTTTCAACATTGATTTCCTTTGAATCATAAGCACCATGAAATAAATAACATTTTATTCATATTTAGATCCTATAATATCTTGATAATAATAATTAAATACATTGATGGTATGTATACACACCATAATAAATAAAAAAGTTGATAGTATGGAATGTGTCCCATAGAAATTAAATGGAGGTGACATTATCTTACAATTTTTGAAAAATTTGAATGATAAACCCCCTTAAATAATTAAAATAAATTTATCATTAAATAACAATAATGTAATTATATAAGTGATATATCTCATTATAGGTTCAGTATATACACCACCTAATAGAAATGAGTTTTAAAAATGGAATATGTATTAAAGAAATTAAATAGACACAATAAATCCAATACCTCAAGCCTTAGTATTGTTGGTACACATTAAAAAATCCATGGAAAAATAAAATATTATAAATATTATTAGGAACCATAATTATACGATTCGTACTATTTATTATATTCTTATGACCTTTTATAACTCATTTTTTAACAATTCTTTCTTAAAATCACATTTTTTGAAAAAATATATTATTTTTATTGAATATTTTGATTTGTGATTTATGCTCCATTAATATGATCACAATACCATAATATAAATAATAGTATAAATAATATTTATAATATATATATAATTAATATATATTCATTTATAATATTTTAATACATGTTGATAAGAAATGAAATACGTTGCTCATGGAGACTGTTGGTCGTACATTTTCATGAATGTTAATCCCATATTATCGATGGACAAGACATGTGAAATAATAATAAAAAAATTACCCTTAAATAATAATATTTATGTCATATATATAACATATATTCATTTAAAAATTCCTTATTAATTTTGACATAAATATCATGTGAAGAAAGAATCACATTGTTTCGCATGGAAGTTATCCTCTATACAAATGGGAGATGTAATTTTTATCTCATTAATTGTAAATAAAGGAAGAATTTGTAAAACTATAATCCCATAAGTATAATTATGTCCAAAATATCATATAAAACATCTAATGTTTTATTATATTCATTTTTAAGAAGTGATTATGGAAAACAAACTACATATGTTCTGAGGAGGAAGTCTGTCATAACTGTGATTGATGATTTAATTTCCATTTTGTAGAATAGAATACATATATATGGACATAAAACAAAATAATAATATCTAATTATGTGGTGTATACATTATATAAAATTTTAGTCAATATATTATGATTGAAGGTGTTATGGGAAGAATTAAAATGAATGTTTTTAAGGAAGATAATTACCTTCACATTGATCATCTACCATTACATTTATTATCAATGAACCTAGGAATGATATTTTTGGATATAATAAATCATTGATAAAATATTATTGATGTTGGGAGAGATTTGGGTAGGTTTGGGTTTATTCAGGTGGCTTAATATGGGAGATGATATGAGTGGAGGATGTGGTCTCCTACCATGTGAAGGTAGTGTCTTTTATGTAAATAGAAAAAGCTAGTCCACAATGGGAAGTAACATTCACACCAAAGTCCAAATAATAATGAAACCTAAATAATTTATGGGAATATATGGTCAATCCAAACATCCAATACACAAAAATCAAATAATAATTAAACATTTTGTTCATTAACATCTATGTTTCCTTACATCTATAATACTACTTTTTACTAGGATAACAAACATTTTTATATAGGTGATTGTTTTATTTAAGAATATAAATATATTTCGAGTTATTTTAAAATTTTAAACTTCATTTTATGTTTATTAAATCTTTTTTATAAAATAATAATTATTCTTGCGTGGAAAATCTATTTTAACAAAAACACATGAAATGCGCCAATGATTAGTTTTCCTATTAAAATAGTAACAACTTTTTTGCAATATAATAGTCAATATAATTATTATAAATGGATCATTTATTTAATAATTCAATATGTTTGATATTTTTAATAATATATGAATAACATGGTATATGAAATAAGTTTTTGTAATTTTGAATCATTTTATAAAATATTAGTTATTATAAAAAATAATTAATGTCAATTATGATGTTATTTATTTAATTCGACATTAAAAGAATCACGATAAAGTTAAAATTACAATATAAAGTTTTAACAACATTATATTATATTATATTTATCTATAAAAGTTATTTTATATATTAATTTATTCCATTTATATTACAATTAAAATTTATAGTATCATATATTTTAATTTTCTATTAATTTAATAATTAATGTGTTTCTATTTATTAAGCATTAAATTTAATTATATAATTAATAAAAAAATAAGTAAATTAACCTCATCAAAAAATTTCATTATTCTCTAAACTAATATCAATATTCAATCGCATCATTCTTTTTTACATATGTAAAATCATAATGGAAATTTAAAACCATGTGGGTGACATTTTGTCTTTTCTTATTTACTTAAATTACTACATTAGTCACTTTCCTAGAAAATTGTACAGTAGGTATAGAATAATCGATCCAATGGTTATAAGGGTCGAAATATTACCTAAAATAATAATTAGGCAATTTTAGGTCTTTTTAAATCATTTCATTTTATTTTAACCTCTAGTTAAACCCAATTTATCCTTAACTACAATAATTAAATTTTATTGTATTTAATATTAAATTTGATAGAAAAATAAGTCATTATAATTATATAAAATTAATTAAATTTATTCCAAATATTAAATCCATTTTTCAAAATTCTATTCATAAATGTGTGAAATTGAAATGAGAATTGAAACTTGAAGATGCAATGAAGAATAGTTTTAAAATGTAAATTTTATTTCCATTTTCGAAAGATTTAATTGAAAAAATCAATATATAATTCAATAAAGTGATATAAATAGGATTAATAATAATATAATATAAATAATTTTAATTTTAAATAATTTATTAAATATATAAAACATTTTAAATACATTAAATGAAAGGGATGTTTTTTAATAAATATTACTATTTTGACTATTCATTGTGTAATTATTCATTAAAACAATTCTAATAAATTGACCCTAAGAGTATATAGACATGTGGATTAAAGAAATTAATTATGTAAAATAAATATTATAAAATCATCAACAATTAATTTCATTATATAAAACCTAATATTTATAAAATTGTTTTCTTAGAAAATGTTTTTTCAAATCATTTAAATACTTTACAATAACACAAGTACATATTTATAAATAATTTTATAAATTTTTATATTCATGTTCATACCAACAAATTTAATGGCTTGGTTTTAATGATCAACTTTAAATAATAATATTAATAGAATATTACAATTCATTAAAACTCAGTGGAACGTGTAAATCAAGTCATCCGATAGGTTATAGTTATTTCAAATAAATACCATAAGATATTTTTCTATTATATTAAATACCTATTAAAGTAATTTTTTCTTCATAATTTGAACTCGATATAGATAATCAAGGGTTCAACATTTGAAAATTCCAGCACAGAAAACCCCCATTTTGAAGATGGGAAATAAAAAGTCCTCTTTGAATGAGGGAAAATAAATTACAATTTTCATCACATCAATAAATTTTCAAATAATGAATTTTTTTTGTTAAGTGTATACATGGAAATTTTAGAGAAAAATAATGCCCATATAGTGATAGTGAGTGATTGAGAATATGTTTATGATAATAGACAATAATCACAAATCCATAAATCAATGATGAGTAAAAAGACTATTTGTTCCACATAAATAAAGTTATTATGAATATATTTTTCTCAAAAGATAATATTCATAACAATAAATTTTTATTAACTAACATTATTGATAAAACATTATAATATTCTTTATGAGATTAATATTCATTTCAAATAAAAATATAATACTTTTTTTGTACTTTGATCAATTTCAACTCCATATCTCTTTTTAAAATTTTAAAAAAAACATAGTGTTTATACAAAATTAGGTTCCATTGGAATTGTATATTAGGTTACATAATACCATAAGTTATATATGAAGACTAAAAAATAAATATTTATTTGAAATATTATTTGGTATACCTCAATAAATCAATTTATCATTAGTATATGTAGTCACTTGAGGACGTAAATCAAAGAAAGGGGTTATCTATAAGCTTTGTAAGATGATAAATATGGACCTGAAGGAAATTTTTTTGGAACATAATAATTATCAACTTCATAACATAATTATAGGTTTATTATAATAATCATTATATGAATCTATAGAGAATTTCATGGGATGGGGAGATTCATAAAAATAAAATATCACAACATAGTGGTAAAATACAACACATATTTCTGAACAAAGCTAGCATCATTTTCACACATAACATATTAGTATATACATAAAATAGTCATTATGAACAAATATTAAATCATTTTTATTCATATATCAATCTATATCAATAAATACATAACATTACACAATGTATTGTAGATGAATATAATTTCTGGAACACTCATCACATCATAAATTTTAAATAATCATGCATAAGATATAGATCATATATCAATAAAATTCAAAAATTAACCCACATAAAAAAGTGGTTTTCAAAATGACCTCATCGATCATAAAAATAAAATTGGGATCCTAAATGAAAATGGATAACATATTTGGTATACCATTTTTCATTCTTTAGAGATGAAGATACAACTCAAGGGAAGTTAAACTGTGTTCTAGAAATATAAGTTATTTTGGAAAAAATTATATACGTTATATGTAATATTTGAAATTTTATTATCGTAAAAAATAAAATAGACGCAAAAAAATATTATATTTTTGGAATATTAAAAATATATCCACACTAAAATTTCTCATGGAATAAAAATAACCCAATGAAAAGAAGTTGTGTTCTAAAATCCCCTTAACTTATGTCTGAATGCATTATTCAAATTAATAATGTGACTAGTCAAAAATATTCATTCAAAAATAAATTTAGATCCAATGATAGAAACATTTTAATTATATATATTTTTATTATGTTTAGTTATGAAAATTTTGATTATTTATAGCGTTCAATTAGTTCCTTCTAAGAGTGTTCATTTTTTCGGTATTCATGGTTGGCTTGCTTATATTAATGTATGGAAGTTCATGTAAATTGAGAATAATTTAAAAAATTATAAATTATTTATTTATTTTTATAATAATTGTTTTTAAATGGTATTAAATATAATTTTTATATATATTATTAGGATTAATTATTAGATTAATTGTTAACGAAAAAGACTTAATTTATTCTGGTTGTTTTTACAACCATCAAAAACTTTTATTTTTTTATTTAAATTAATGTTCATATATGTGTTCCAAAATTATTATATAGCATATAAAAATTATAATAAAATCTTATTTAACAATGATAATTATTGGATCACCAAACATGTAGGTGGTAGTTGAATATGAGTAATCATCTTCCAAGAAGGTGGTGAATTGAAACATCACATACCATGATTTCATTTTTATACTAAAACTGAGGGGAGAAGAGGTTTGATGGCGGATATTTCATTAAAAAATAACATTAATGTATATATAAAATTATTTATTTATAATTTCACTTTGGTAGAGGGGTGATAATATAATTATAATATAAAATTAAGTAATTTAATTGAGGACAATATTGGATTTTACCTCTTTAATTTCATTTCCATGAGAACCTCTTTATGGAACCAGGTATGGTATTTTGTAGATATATGAAACATATGGACATGGGGGATAGGGTTAGTAATATTATTGGATTTAATTTAGAGAAAAACATGGGATTCTTAGTTGTGAGGAGAAGAGGTAGTGAGAGGTTGTATTTATACTGATTAGAGGGGCATTTTTTATTATTTTATCCTTTAGTTTATTATTTTGGCTTGGAACTATTAATAGTAATAATTATTGGAAATAATAAAGGTAACATGTTTAGGGGTTATTGAACCAATGGATTCTTACCTCACCCACACATCATCCATGACTCAATAATTCATATATATAGCTTATATAATAAATTATTGAATATCACTATTCACAAAAATTTAATATATTTTAGGAAAATACAAAAAATTACCCGAACCATTTTTTATTGTTTATAATTGAAATATGGACTCAATTTTATGAATATTATATAATTAATATATGAATATTATATTTAAATTAAAATCATCATTTATTCAACAAATACTGATTTAAATATTATAACCGATTTTATGACAATTGGAAAATTTTATTTTGGTGTATTAAAATTATCATATATTTATTTGAGATCATAAAAATAATTTGCAAATATTTTGTATGAAAATATATTTTATTTGTAACCATTATATTAATTATAAAATTTTAATAACACGTTTATTTTTTATAAAAACAATAATACTTAATTTATCATTTTATATCATTTATTTACCAATAAACTAATATAATTATATCATATTTTTATTTATAATATTCCCAAAATAAATGTACTTTAATATGTTAGGTTTCAATTATATTATAATGATAACTATTCATAATGTCCATGTTACAATAATAATGTTAATGTTACTACAGAATTTTTATTTCTATAAATATTATTTATTCCATTATTCATCTATGAGAATATGGTTTTTGTTACGATATATTTTATATGTCTGTGTATTATATCATATAAGATTAATATATGGGGAAATGTTTCATTGATAAAAGTCAAGATTTTTACATTCTTCCCCATTTTAAAATATCACCGACAAGACTTAGGTTTACATAAACTAGTGTGGGTATTTCTACATCATTTTATCCTTATTTATCAGGTCACTTCTAAATAATTTTAATTCATCCACATCACATTGATAAGGTGAGTTGTCCTATTTCATAGAATTTTTTATCTTCAGTCCAAGATAGTTTTTAACTACACTTCATATGAGAGTTCAATCTCTAGTTTTACCACTTCAGGATTAATTATAGGAGATGTTTCGGGAATGTAAATTCTCAATATTGAAACATGGAACCAGGCACAAACATTATCCATATATTTTGGATGTCATTAAAAATTGTCCACTAACATTGTGAGATTATGGATCTCAAATGGGTGAATTTACAATGGGTTCATATTCTATTTCATTCTTAATCACACAACACTAATCCATGGTGTTATATGAAGGAAGACATTGTCCCCAAAATCCTTCTTCATATCCTGTTGATATTTTACAACATAAAAAATTTTAAACTATGATAATATTTGATAAATTCATGAATGGATTGATGATACTGTGTAATCTCTTTCCCAATTTCTGGTCCATGTTTCTTTTTTTTCTCCAACTACATCACAGTAGGTAGATTTCTACATTTCATCCCATATAGAGCTTCATTTGGAGCCAGCTAAATTTTTGAGTGAATTTTGTTTTTGTACAGTAACTCCATTAATGGGATATGATGATCCCATCCACCATTATGTTTCATTGATCATGATCTCAGGGTGTCCCCATGAATCTAAATAGTCCTTTTATTTAGGAAGTTAGTTATGGGGAAATATGTCATACTATAATTCAATTCAATACTCAATGAATGTTGAATAATTCTCTATAATTTATATGTAAATGTTATATGAATATTAGATATGATAGAATGTATAACCCCGTTCCACCTCACCACATACTTCAAATATATAAGGGGATGTTTTTCAAGTGAAAAATCATTCTTAATAGAAATAAGTTGGGCATTATATGATAACCAATCCACCAAAACCCATATTCCATTCCTTCTATTGTATTTTTTTGGGAGGCCAATGTCAATGTACATAGTTACATTCTCCCTTTTCCATGTGGGTATATGAAATTGTTTCATCATCCCATTGGACATATGTATATCATCATTAAATTTCTACTATATCAAGAAACATGAGATATTCTCTAAAATATCTTTCTTCATGATTTCCCTAAAAAAGAGTCCTCAAATATCACTATATATCATGGTACATCCATGATGGATAGATAAAGGTGAGTTATGTGAATTATCAAATATCTCTTTATTTATCTAATGTGATGAGGGGGCATGCATCCTTATTCAAAACAAAATCTACCATCATTATCAATACAAAACTCTTGCAGATTCACATTTTTTACAACATTCACCATCTATTAAAGATCTAGATCAATGATTTTTTGACTCCTTAAAATTCATTCGGATTGATGGTCATGAAATAATTTGGTAAAGTTAAAATATATTCCCTACCATTTTGATTTCGAAATAAGTCATTTTTATATCCAGAAAGATAATGCATTTCACAATCAATATCATTTATAGTGTATCGTGTTATTTTCTACTAAGAGCATTAATTACCATGTTTTCCTTTCTTGGATGGTAATCAATAGAGAAATCATAATTTTTTAATAGGTAATATGATATTCTTTGACATGTGTTGAATTCCATAAGTGTGAATATATTATTTATACTCTTGTAATTAGTATATTTGTCACATTTCCAACCATAGAGGTAGTACATCCTTATATTTTAGGTGGAGATCACATCTAGTAACTGAAGATCATGTGTCGCATAATTCTGCTCATGGATCTTCAAATCCTGTGAGTATTATCTTATGAAATTATATCTATAAATGAGTATAAAAACAAAGACTTTCTTTGAAGACTCATTTTATATCATATAACATCATTACCTTATTGATTAGTGAGTGTAGGTGCACTTTTCAGCCTCTTCTTTAGTTCATTTAATCATTATATCATTTTCCCATCAAAACAAACTTTTCTCCCATTCTTGTTAACATAGTTAATAGGATAGAAAATCAAGTTATATTTCTCAAAAAATGACTGCAGTACCACGATAATTAAATAAAAGATTAGTTTTCCTTGAGACTAGTGGGTCTTTTTAATTTATTAGTTTCTTTTTTAAAAAGGGTCTATAATATTTTCCCCATAAGTAATCACATGTCCAATGAATGCATCTTGATTCATCTATAAGTGACACTTATTTATATAGCATAAAATTTATCCGTCAATAATATTTCCTTCATAATCCTTATATGTTCATCATGTACCTCCAACCTATTTGAGTAATTGATATTATCAAAAATAAACACTTCCAAAAATCTGTGAGGATATTTTCTAAAGACCCTCTCATAAAATTCATGAAGATTGTATTTGAATTAGTAATTAATAAGGGAATCACTGGAAATTAATAATGAACATAACTCGTAAAAAAAGTATTATTATGACAATATTCCATTATCCCCATTAGTTAATGATATTCCTAGTGATGTTTCTTCTTTCAGAACTATTTTTATCCTCATATTTGATCATACAAGTCATCAATCCTTGAAATAGTATACCTATTCTTTATGGTGATATTGTTGTTCTCTTAGTAATTGATACATTAAAAAATGGATCAATAATTCTTTTTATGAGGAGAAATGGTAATCCCCAAGGTGATGCACTAGGTCTATAAACCCTTTGGCCATATTCTCATGTAGCTTCTTGTTTAACTCCTCCAGTTTGATAGATTTCATTATACTGGATAATTTGTAGATAAATGTGCCTCGTTTATGAGTAATATGTATACCTCTTTTCATGATTTCGGGGACCCTGGTTAACTATTCAATAAATAAATCATTGTATTTCATAAATGATGGAATTTAATTTAGGGTTTTTTACTAAACCAGTTGAGTGAGGTATGCTTATTTATAGGTCATCAACACTGACATAATTGGTTGATTTTCTAAAGGATATTTATGGTCTTGAATTATCTTTTAGAGGATCATGGGATGCATTGAGATATAAAAATGTATTTCCTTTTCATAATGTTTGTATTTGATCTATATAACCAGATAAAATCCATGTCGAGTATAGCGTCATATTTTACAAAGGGGTGCATCTTGAGAGATGACGAAAGATTCATCCCACATAGTCCAAAAATAGAAGAATCCAATACATGATTACCAATTAACATATATATATGTTTTTATAGATATCTATACATCAATGAATCAGATCTTTGATTAAATAGTTCTATAAATAATTCAAGATATAAATTAATGCATTAAACTAGAATCCAATTATAATTTTCCCATTTCTGTTTATCTAGTAATATTACATTATATTAAATTATTTTCTTGATGTAAATCAGTAGTAGTGATGATTTATGTTATCCCTTGATCTTTTTGATTTTGTGGCTACTAGCCCTAATTAACTTTATGAAGATGTGGTTTAGTGCACTGACTTCCATAGTTCATTTTCAACATACAGTTGAATATTTTAATATTAGATGGATCTTTTATTTCCTCCGTCATATTTTTCATATTCATCATGTCTCTCCAACTGTCGTGAGCTTCGTTTCCTCCTCTACCACACATGATGAATTTACCAATACCATTGTGGAGATTCCCATGTCACTCTATCCCACGTTTATTACAATGTGAGTGGGTGTGTTTTCTTTCCACCTTTTTAATATCATCCACTAGCATTAAACATTATCTTTCATTTGTTATCCTCACAGAGATGAGTGCATTCTCCAAACATCTGGTATATTTTGACAGCACATTAATCATTTTCTTCATAACATCCAATGCTACAAATATATGGTGCATTTCCCATATGTGTTTTCAAACCACTAATCAATCTATATATTTTTCATAATACTATTGATAATGAATCCTAATGTGTACCTTTAAATCCATGTGAAATTTTCATCAGAAGTCACGTTAGATATATCTTCCATTTTCATCAACTCTATTATTCATTTCCTCATCATTGAATAATGTGATTGACCAAAACACTTGTTAAGATATATTTTTTATAGTCAAAACACACCATCCATTCTATTTCATCCATCAATTTTTTGTTCCTGATAAGAAAAATCCATTGAAAGGTAACATTATATAAACAATCTATGGATATAGTCATATTCTCATTCTCAGAATAGTTAAGTATGTTGGATCGAATAGTAGATATATATGTCTATTAGATGGAAAAATACAAGAGGGGGGGGGTGAATTGTAGGGTTAAAAACCTTTGAGTTTTATCAACAAAGAGATTAGTTTAAATGATCTTAAACTAATACAAATACAAACACCCACAATTGTATTGAATATAAAATGTAAGATGTATTGTAATAATAATGTAAAGTAAAACAATTGTATTTAAGGTGAACACAATAATCAGAGTAATACAAAGATGAATGATTCTACCTTAAAGTGTATAGAATCAATTAATACAAAAAGTAATAGAATGATTGTAATTGAAACAATTACAATTGAATATTTAAAGAAGAAAGGAAACAATACAAATCCCATTCTAAAACAAGTAACAGTGGAAATGTAAAAGTAATACAATTCTTTTAACCCAAAGAGAAGGGTTATCCTTTCACCTAGGATAAAAGGTCTGTCTCACCAACACCTTGGTGATCCCTCGATACGATGATCGGCACGTCTGTCTGCCTATCCCCGGCAGCCCTCGATATGATGATCGGCACGTCTGTCTGCTTATCCCCGGAAGCCCTCGATTTTGTAGGTAATCGACACCACTTTCATTCAATTACTTGAAAGCCCTCGATACGATGATCGGACGCACAAGGCAGATGAGAGAAGTCACAGTGTCTCTCTCTAGAATCTTGGTATTTCACAGAATCTCTTCATTCATTCTCTTCATTCATCGTTGTTTTCTCAGCTTCAAATGACCTCCTATTTATAGGCCTCGGGTTCCAACAGTCATATTGCCTCCAACAGTCATATTGAAACAGAAAGCACGACATCGTTTTGATTAGTTTGTAACTAACTCAATGACATCATTTTGTTAGGACAAGAGATATATATAAATGAAAAACATGAGTACGATTCATATGTAGTGAGTGTTTTTGACTAAGTACCAAAACAAATAATGAACATCTGAATAAAAGAGTCAGTACGATACGATTGACAAAGTCAGTATGGTACGATTGACAGAGTCAGTACGATAGGATTGACAGAGTCAGTATGGTGCGATTGACAGAGTCAGTACGATACGATTGACAGAGTCAGTATGGTACGATTGACATTGTACGATACGATAAACATGATAAAAGTCAATTTGTAATTTACAAACATGTGATAAAATACATTTGTGATTTCCAAAACATGATATAGAAGTCAAAAGAAGTCTTTTTACTTAACAATCTCCCCCTTTTTGGAAAGCACAACACACAAAGTAAATTTAACAAGAAATACTTATCTCCCCCTGAGTTATTGAAAACTCTTCAAAATAAGAAATTGAATACAACTAAATCCCCCTTAGGTATGGACTTTCCTAAGGATTGTATTCGTAGATTTTCCTTAAGAGCATTGTAAAGCATTCTCCGCCTTTGTAAAACATTCTCCCCTTTGTAAACATTCTCCCCCTTTGTGATTTACAAAAAGAAAGGAGTACTCTTGAATTGTCTGAAAGAGTTAGTAAAGCAATACAAGACAATGGATAAAAGAAAAGGATCATAAGAGTCATTACAGAACAAAGACAAGTTCCAAAAGAAAACAAATACAACAATCATTTGTTTTCTATTTCCTTATCCTTCTTTATAAGCTCATGAAGAACATATTTTATCTTCTTGATCTCCTTCTTGACTTCAGAAATTGATTCTCCCTATGTTTTGAGAATCTCTTGTTGGTCCGCAAAAATCTGATCTTTATTTCTGATAGTCTCCTCCTGGACTCTGATTATTTCTTCAAGGGTATCAATTCTGTTTTGCAGATTCTTGATATCCTTGGACAACACAGAATTTTGATTCTTCAGCAAGACCATTTCATCCTTGAAAGATGAAACCTTCGAGAATTCAGATTGAAAAACATTCATTCTCTCTTGCAAATCATTCACCGAAGGAACATCGGCTCTTTGAGAAGACAAAAGGTTCAACCTTTCAACCGTTTCTCTGTCAAGATTGTTGAAAGAAATTGCAAGCTCATTTGATAACTTTCTTATATCTTCAATAGAAATTTCATGATCATTGATTGAGCTCTCTGTTTTGTACGACCACTTGGTCATTTTATTGCATGCCTTCTTATGAGAAACCGAGCTTTCTGAAAGAACTTTCAAATCGGCTTCTACTGACAAAACTTTCTTCCTCAATTCTTTCACAGAGCCAAAATTATTCTTTTGATTGTCAGTAATAAAATCAATCTTCCCTTCCAGCCTCGGGAAATAGGGAATAGTCTTCTCAACCCTTCTCAAAACATGAACAACGTAATCACTTTTCTTGAGAGAGATTGTATGCTCTGAATCAGAATCTTCATCGTACGATGCTAGTTCATACGATCTACTTGAGTGAAAAACTGGCTGTTTTCCTTTTTCTTTTTCTTTCTACTTTCTTTCTTCTTCCACTTTGTCACTAATGACAACAACTTTATCAGAGTGAGAAGATTGAGTACCTTGCTTTTCTTGAGATGACATTCTGTCCGGATATCGTGCCTGATCGGCATGAGGAGTTTGTTGAACACCTTCACTCAGCTTTTGAACCGATTCCACTCTACTCTTCTTTGAATTTTGATGAAATTCTAAAAGAAAGTCTCCTTCTTCTACTTCTACTTCTTCTATCTCTTCCATCACTTGTTTTTGTTTTCCTTTCTCAGGGATACTCTGTACGATGGGATCTTGGTGCACTTATTATGTTAGTTGGGCACTAGCATCCTCAACCGATTTCATGATTTTAGAGACATCAAAGTCCTGAGCCTTTCTTTTTAAAAGAACCTTCCTCTTCTTTTCAGCCTGAAGGGTTTCTTCTACCCTTAATCATTCTGCAAAATCCTTAGCAGGGTCAAGACCAAACTTCGGATCACCTTCCTTTCTCTGTTCCTTATCCTTTCTCCATTTTTCTACAACCTCCTTACTGTACCTTGGCTTCTTCTTCGGCTTTGAATTGGTTTGCGGATCATACTTTTGAGTAACACCGGTAGATTTAATGTCTTTGGCTGGCATAGGTGCCAATTGATTCTAAGCCAATTCAGCTTCTACATCTCTGACAAAAAGTTTTGAATTCGGATCAAAACAAACATTCAACCTTTTCATCGTACTCTTACTAATCCATGAGGGCTTCAAATCCATGGGGTTTCCGTTCAAAGGAATGTTATAGAACTTCATACTTTAAAGAATGATCTTCGTAAGGATAGCTGGATACATAATCATCTGGGAATTAATCCCTCCTGTCTTGACATTCTTAATGGTTTCAAAAACATATCCCATGAGATTTACTTTTCTCATATTCACAAGATAGTAAAGCATAATGATATCAGAAACTTTCAGAGTTTCTCTATCCCCTTTCCTTGGGATAATAACACCTTGCATCCATAAAGTTACAAAACGATTGTCCGGAGAAAGATGAGACACTTTTCTCTTTTCTTCATTAATAACAAACAAAGTCTTTTCAGCACTTTCTCTATTAAATGTACCATCTTCCTCTGGTAGTTTGTGCGATGGATAAAAAGAATCCCCTTCTACAGAAACATTGAGAAAATGTGCCGCTTGTTTCACAGACATAGACAATTTTCTATCGTACACAGAAAAGTTTATAGTCATGTCTTTGTCGAAAGAAACGGTTTTGTAAAACTGAAAAACATCATCAAAAAGAACCGGATCTTGAGAATCAGGCTTTTCAACACACATATGTTCCCATCCTTGAAATAAAATGATCCTCCTGATTGTAGAATCATACGTATCGAAAAAAATCTCGAGATACTATCCTTTCTCTGTTAAAGTCTTTCTCTGTAAAAGTCTTTGAATACATTTCAGCGGGAGTATTAGGAGAGGATTGAGACATAAAGGTGATGCCGATGAGAAGATCGTACGATGATTTATAGCTGTTGGAGCAGAGCTTCGCCTGAAATCCTGAAAAACCAATGTGGGTTTGGGGAGGGGAGGGGGGATATTTATAGGCGATAAAGAGGTGACAGTTGATCTTCTACGGTCGAAAAAGGGTGACCATTGATCTTCTATGGTCAAGATTAGAGAAAACCAGATCAATGGTTAGGATTAAAACAAAGAAAAAAATTTATATAAATTGAAAAAGATACCTGTCGGAGAACATAAAGTAATTGTTGATTTTGATATCAATGAAAAGAAAATACAATCGTAAGGAAAAAAAGACATCATCAAGCCGATGGAAAACAAAGTAATTACTATGAACAGACCGTACGATAGGAAACAATCATGTTACCAAGAATTGACAATACGATGGAAAACAATCTCGTTACCATGAACTGACAGTACGATGGAAAACAATCTCAATACCATCATCGGTCGATTCAATAGAAAAGAAAATCATTACCATCATCGGTTGATACAAAACTATTGATACTATGGAAAAGAAATTCAATACCATCATCTGTCGATTCAATACTATTGATTGATTGGTACGATGGAAAAGAAATTCAACACCATCATCGGTCGATTCAATACTATTAATTGATTGGTACGATGGAAAAGAAATTCAATACCATCATCGGTTGATTCAATAACAAGATTGATTGATACGATGGAAAAGAATTTGATTACCATCATCGGTCGATAGTAAATGATACTCTAAAACTTTCAATACGATAAACAGAAGGAAAAAAATGAATGATATGATAAAACTGTCAATACGATAAACAAAAGGGAAAAAAATGAATGATACGATAAAACTGTCAATACGATAAACAGAAGGGAAAAATTGAATGATACGATAAAAACTGTCAATACAATATTCAGAAGGGAAAAAATGAATGATACGATAAAAACTGTCAATACGATAAACAGAAAAAAATACACATATTGAGAGAGTAAATAGATAATGATCATAAGATAAAAAGAAACAAAAAGATATAGAATGGAATGTCCTCCCCCTTTCTACGAGGAGTTTCATACTATTAGGAGAGATGTAAAACAAGAAGTAGATATGAATGATTATTTTAATGTAATCAATCCTAGCATCTGTTTTATATATTCAAATCTATCGGAAGGTAATGGTTTTGTAAAAATGTCAGCATGTTGTTCTTGCGTTCCGATGAATTGTAAAATAATATCTCCTTTTTGTGTGTGATCCCTAAGAAAGTGATGCCTAACATCTATGTGTTTTGCACGAGAGTGATGTGCTGGGTTTTTACTATGAGCTATGGCACTCAAATTATCACAAGGAATTTGAGTTTTGGAGAAACTCAAACCATAGTCAGTGAGTGTGTGCTGCATCCACAATACTTGAGCACAACAACTTCTAGCTCCTATATATTCAGCTTCAGCAGTGGAGAGTGCTACTGAGTGTTGTTTCTTGCAGGACCAAGAAACCAAAGAATCTCCTAAGAAATGACATGTTCCAGATGTACTTTTTCTATCCATTCTACAACCACCAAAGTCAGCATCTGAAGAACTTTTTAAAACAAAATCATTTCCAGAAGAGTAGAAAATACCTAAATCCATAGTGTCTTTTAAATACCGAAAGTTTCTCTTTACGGCTTTTAAGTGATACTATTTTGGATTAGATTGATATCTTGCACATAAGCATATAGAAAACATCAAGTCGGGTCGACTAGCTGTCAAGTATAGCAAACTCCCTATCAAACCTCTAAAATTTGTTTGATCTACTGGTTTCCCAGTTTCATCAAGATCAAGAGTATTTGAGGTACCAATTGGGGTGCTAATACTTTTAGTTTTGTCCAATCCATACTTTTTCAGTAAAACTTTAATATAAATATATCGAGATATATAAGTTCCTTCTGGTTTTTGAGAAATTTTAAAACCTAGAAATAATGTTAACACACCCATCATACTCCTTTCAAACTCAGATTTCATTAATTTTGCAAAAGAATCAGTTAAAGATTTCTGAGTTGAAAAATTATATCGTCTTGGAGTTCCCACAAATACCAAAACTCGCTTGAGGAATGAAACAAATTATAAATGACTTTAGAACCAAAATAAATTAATTATATTTCTTGATAGTTATATTTATTATGAAAATATTATTATATATTAAATTATTATATTAATCCCCTTAATTAAAATTTCATTCATAGACAATTAATTGATAACTTCCAACTCCTAAAATTTTTCATCATAAAAATTTTTTGTAATGGAATCTCAATGAAATAGATTTTTATTTCATAGAAATATAATTATACAAAAATAAAAATTACGATAATGTAATAACACTAACTATTCCATTGTGTATCCCATGGTAGTTGATGATGTGATCCAATACCACCACACCATGCTTTTTCCATTAGTTCACAATTTCATCTAAAATATTAGTTATAAGTTACGAAAATATTGGTTGAAAACACATAATTATTTATTCATGATAATATTTATATCATTAATCAATCTATGAATCCCTTATTATTCTCCAGATCCACACTTATTGATATCATGTAATTTTTTTGAAATAAATGTTTTTAAATTGATATGTGATAATGAATTGTATTTCAATGTTGGAATATATTTAATATTTTTTGAAATTCAATATGTAATGATATATTTTAAGAGTTAAGGTTGAAATTAATGTTTAATGATTTTATTTTAATTAATCTATTTTACCTATCACCCATAATTTTTTGAATAATATTTTCAAAGTATGGAAGTTGAATAATTCAAGAAAATTTATTTTCATAAAAATTAGTTTTCTTGATCAAAGGATAAGAGTTTGATTAAGTTCACTGACGGGTAGATAATAATGTTTATGAAATACAATTTACATGTTATTATGGGATTTTATTCACTAAAAACATTACTTTGTAATGTATTGTGGTGATTATGTAACTTTTATTTGTGATATAAATGCACTTCATTTCTGTTATGAGACCAAAGATCGGGCAGAGCCCTATTATTAAAAAATAAAAAGAAAATATAGAAAAGGAAAAAAGACGGGGTCATACAAGCATCATGCTCTAATGCTATGAAATACTAAAATAGATCAAACATCAAATTCAGACTCATATGAACCATCATAATCACTATACCAGTTAGAATCAAATTCTACCAAATCGTGAGACCTGGTGACCATAGTTGGATTCAAATATGAATAATCATTCATACTTTTGGCTTTCATCAGAGGAACGGACTGAAACTCATCACCATCCACAACGATATTTTTCCCTTTTGATAAAAACTGACTATAGGATGTTTTTAGGGGATTCATCCTCGATATCAACCCACCATCCATGGGCTCCCAGTGTTTCCCTTATAATATTAATTTCCTCAAGGATCTTTGAAAGATTATATTCGTTACTCAAGTTTTTCTGCCCCTCCATAAGGCATCCCTCCTCTGTTTGAGAACACTCGCTGAGTTTGGGCACTATCATCAGTATCATATTCTCTGGCTCATGAGTCTTCGGTGTCTTCCTAACCAACTATGGTAAACCATATCTGACATGGAAATTGCATTTGACAGGGGTTAGTTGTTGCACATTATTATCTAATTTCTATTTTCTCATGTTATTCCAATAAGAGGTCTCCTGATGCACCTTTGAAGAACAGAAAAAAACAAATTCCAATGAAACTTCATCTTATAATAACCAATAACATGGATCTTCAAACAAATGTAAGGAAGTCTTTCATATTCTATTTTTAGGGGAATGTCAGCATCAAATGATGACAAAACAACATTGTGAATCATGCAAGAGCACAAATCAATCTCCACCAGTACCCTGGAAAAGTGACCAAATTTTGAAATCTCAGTATTCAAATCCATTTTAATAAGAATTACCACACTATATGCAATATCAAATAATATTTAAGGATGCCACCGAATCCAATTAAGGGAAATAATTTTACTCTATACGTGGGCTTGAGTATTATTTATGCAAAAGTTATTAAATCAAATGTCTCACTCATAATAAGAGATCATAACTTGCTTTAAGGTGATTGAACCAATTAACCATGCACTTCCCTTAAGATATTTCGATGGGTAGACAATATGAAAGAAACCCCAACTTATGTTATAAATCTCCACCAAGAAATACCCCATAGAAAAGTCATCTTCAGAACTAATTCATCATCTTTACATGTCATTACATTACTATAATGAACAATCCAAGATATTATGGAATACTCAAACTTTTAATCATGTCAAAAATGGAATCTTTGTTAGCAGTAACATGAGCTATGTCTCATTTCATGATTATTCACTCCGAAATAGCATCCTCGACCTATGCAAAATACCCTCTGTCGAAATTACTACTATCAGTATTAAAATATCTAATATTCTCACATTGATGGGGCATCTTGGTGGAATACCCAGCAATTCTCACTGCGACACCCAAACCATTCACTACTTCCACAGTCCCTCCACTCATATCTACAACATTATGTTTCTCACCTACAATGCCCGAACAAGTCATCACCACCACCTTATTTATGTCTCCTGAAGTTCCCGAACCAGTCACCACCACCACCCTATAAGTATTTCCAGAGTCTCCCAGAATAGACATCACCATCATAAATTCAACACCACCCGCAACTGGTAATGGATCAGTAGATTAGTGTTTCCCAACCACCACCACGCATCCAACCGCAAATCTATTCTGCAAAGTGCTCGCACCCACCTCTCTGCTCACTAATCTGTTCGACAGAGTACTCCCACCATCCAAAGTCATAGATCGAGTCATCGCTATTGTGATCACACCGGCCAAAGCATCTACTGTTATGCTCGCACCACCTGTTGCGCCACTTGAACCACCTGCAACATCTCCCACCATGAACGATGAATCTGATTCTAATATGTTATTCCAAAAAAATTTAGATGCATCTATTTTTGTTTATAATTTTTTTAGATTATTTGAGAGAATTAGATATTTTTGTCTTAATTTGTAACAGTTTAAATATATTTAAATTTTTATTTCATTAATTTCATTAATCTATATAATAATATTTTATAGTTCCATCTAGAAAAAAATAAATGATTTAATGATTTTGAGGAATCTGTAAAGTTTTTCTATTGTGATTTAAGATAATATTAATAATATGTATGAATAACCTAGAATCCATATATGTGTAATTTCAGGGTATTAAATTCATTATTTGAGTAAATCAATAGTTTAAAATCTTTCATAAGATTAATATGGTACACATAAAGTGTTAATATAGAGTTTCAATACATTTTATATTATGATTTCATAGATCATTCAATATTTATTTGAACTTGTGTATGGATTATGTATTTTCAAAAATGATATTTAAGACTTTTGTAAAAAAAATCAATGTAACATATAATTTTATAGATCATAGAATAATTGAATTGTGTTGAAAAATTTTATTAATAATAAAATAATAATGATCTTGGAGATTTGAAATTATATTTGGAATGGCGTTTATGGAGTTTTATATATGATTTTATACATATTTTCAAATATGATGTCGAATTATATTTATGTGGAAGAACACATGATAAATTTTATAATGTTTCAAAAATTTAATCATGCCAACCATTAATGTCGTCGACGAAAAGTTAATAAAAATAAATGAGTTTAAGAAGAAGAATATTAGTTAAAAAATATTTTAAGAGTTAGATATGTTTTTACTTCAAACAAATATTCTACACATAAATATTATAGATGTAGGTGGATCATATTAAATAAGAATATTTTAATTTATTGAAGAGTACATACTCATTTATGATGAATATATTTAATTGAATTTGAATTTTATTTATATTAGGTGGAAATGAATTGTATATATGATAGATAATGTATAAAATTATTATCTATGTAAAAGTGTTTTTATTATGTAGCATGAGTTAAATGATGATACGGACCTATATGGTATTAACCTTATTATTTTAGCCGGTCATCAATGGATTTTATTTAATTTAACATCGAAATGTTTTAGTCACTTATATTAGGAGGTAAACCATAAAAATAATTTGTTCTCTTATGTTCATTCATAATTGATGCATATGGTAGATGATGAGTTTTAAAATGAGTGGATGATGAATTTTACAAATAATAAAGTAAATTTTCTAATGGAGATTCTGATAAATGGTAACACTAAATGAACCCCATTATCTTTGTTACTTTATATTCCTATCGGGTGTCTCACATTCTTTAACAATTTAAATGAAACTAAACATGTGTTGAAACATTCTTATATTCCAACATACTACAAGTTTTCATGATATACATGAAATATTTATAATTACAATGACGTATAAATTAATTTTTAAATTTTTTATTACACAAATTTTTTGGAAAACAATATAATTATTGATAATTAAAAATAGAATCTTTAAAATAGTGTTATCTATTGGAGTGGTTTTTTTATTTACATTCTGATACAATCCTGTAATAAAACTCTATAATTCATATATTACATGTAATTTTCACATATACCCGGTGATTAAACCTAATATTTTTGAGGTCATGTTTCAGTAAAGATGAATCTATCATTGGGACTCATATTATAGTTTCATGTTATATCTTTAAAAATAAATTTTTATAAAATATAATATGATTTTAAATTTTCTTTTAAATTAAGATATTTATTTTTTTCATTGATTTCATATTCATTTTGAACACAATTTATGAAATCTATCATTACATACATCTAAAAATTTAACATTAATTGAATAATTATATTGAAATAAGATTGTGTAGTTTTATCTCATTCCGTGCATATCCATTATTTGTAACTTACATTACATTAATATTATATATTTAAATCAAATTTCATTAATTTTCCCCATTAACCTTATATTACAATAAATATTTTGTATAATGGCACATTATTTTAATAGTTTCATTTTGTACTTTTTTCTATTAATTAGATATTATGTTTAGTTTATTTCAGTATTCTCTAATTCATCATATCTAGAAATTATATTTGAATCAAATGTTTCAACCAAGTTGATTTTTTTAAATTCCTATAGAAAAATAATTTAATGGATTATTTTTATAATTCATTATAACACGAGTCTCATTATATTATAATCTATACTATCATTATCTAGTTATGCTCCCCTTTTTAATTTTTTTAATCATATATTGAAGGTTGATTACCATCAATTTCACCACAATATTTTTATTCAATAAATTAATCTTCATCATATGTATTGTAAATAAGTAATGATAATTCATCATCCTGATATTTATCTATCGATATGATTTATACTATTTTTTTGGAATATTAATCATTAAAATTATAATTTATCATTTAAAACAATTCATTCAAATTTTAAAAATTTTAAAAATATTTATAATCCAAAAATTATTCATGTTATATATTTTAATGACCCAAAAGAACAATACATATAAAATATATATAAATTCCCTAAAAATTAAATTAGTGTAGTGGTATAATGAATAAAAATATAAAACAAACTATACTATAATAAATTTGACCATTTTTTTTCATTATTTATCAAACCCCTGAAAAAAAATATTAAAAATAAAAAAAACATTTGTAATCCCATTGAATTTCTGAAAATGAAAGATAAATACCATAAAGATAATTTATGTTAATAATCAATGAAGGAATTATATAGTAATTATATGGAGTATAAAATCAATATGTTTTTTTGGAATACGATGAGTTACTATTTAGAATAGTAACATGACCATGAAGAATACGAACCTAACCAGAAAACTAATAATTTGACCAATATAATATTATAATGAAATATAAAAATTACACACCCTAAATAAATTATGTACAAAAATAAATAAAAAATTCAGAAAATAAATAATTATATTAGTACATCATGGAAAGTTTAGGAACCTTATAAATAATGTTAATTTTAACATTATTTTTTAAAAAACAAATTTTTGTAGAAATTAATTAAAATTAAAAATCAAAGATTTGTTTTTATAAAATTATTTATGTTTTGGAAGTCTTTAGGTATTAACATTAGAATAGTGGTTTTTGATAATTTTTGGAGAACGTTAATTTTATAGGAAATAGTGAAAATGTTGTTTTCAAAATATAACATCTTTTAGGACATGTTAATGATGTAATAATAAAATAAAAAATCCAAAAATTTGTTTTATCGACCGAAAATATATTTTATTAGATAATTTCTCATTTAAAAAATATTAATTAATAGTAAAATCCTTAATATTAATTCCCAGTGTCTAAAAATGTGCATTATCAAAAAAAATCCCTATTCATCATTACATTTGTATTAAATAATAATACTGGTTAATATATGGTTTGAAATATATAATATGTATTATTCTAATAAAATATAATTTTTAATGTATAAAATACTAAAGGTGAATTATTTACAATGAAAATAATTATTTATTCAATATTTCAACAGAAAAAATTCCTCGTTCACTCAAGTATAAAAATACCTTCTCTCTTCCAATGGAAAATAAATTCCAATGCACATATAAAATAAATATTAATTCACAATTACATCATAATAATTCTCATTATAACCCTTTGGCCTATATGAATGTATTTTTATAAGGATATAGTTATATTGTAATAGAATAAAACATCAATGAAGAGGAAATTTCATGATCATCTCTTTCTATTTTTCACTAATTTTATCAATTATCCTAATATTTGTTCTTCTTTGAGAACCCTAAACCATTGAATTTTTATGTATATAACATTGTAAGGTTATTATTATAAGGTACCATTTTATTATTCCATTTAATGAATATTTACCCTTTCCCCTCCCATGATTGTATCCTCTATTGAGGATGTTTTCTAGTATTAACATATACCCTATTATGTTGGTGGTTAATGTAGAATATATATTATATTTATATATATAATTAAATATAATCAAATATATTATATCCTTTTATATATATTTCGAGAAAAATATAAACTATACTGAATAAAAAACGAAAATGAAATAATTCAAGGTTAACATGAAATCGATCCATTTTATATATAACAGCAAAAACATAAAAAATTTATCAATAATAATTAATAATAAGGATCTGTAACATAATGAAATTATTAATTATTTATTTTTTTGATTTTATTTTATTGAAGGCATAATCATGATGAATCCAAATAGGAGCTATAGTAAGGAGACTCTCAAATTGATCTCTTATTTTCCGAGTGTCTTCTTTTATAATATCTTTTCAATGATATTATTAAAAAAATTATAATGTTATTTCACATTAATATAACATTTTTTCATTCATATATATTAATTTTATTATATTATATAAAATACTCTTTAAAAAAAGCACTCTTTATTTAATAATATATTTACACTCCTACTCTCTATAAAATATGATATTTTAAGTATTAAATATACACATATTCATAAATAATTATTCATTCCATTATTGATTTTGGGAACCCTTGAGTTATATTCATTTATATATTCGTCAAAATACAATTAAGAAAGTAATTATTTTAACATGGATTCCATTAAATTTATGATTAATATGAGTTTTTTTTCTATGTGGAATGGATGTTTAAGAGTATTTTAGGATGTAATTGGTGGGATACAACTAATATATCACTCCAATTAATTTTCTAATGTGTAAAATCTCATGAGATTATATGTATAATGAATGATCTGGATTATATATTTGTTGACATTTTATGAAGTGATAATTTTTTCACATTTTTATATGCAATCATGGAGAAAGTTATGTTCATAATTGACATGTTGATTTTTAACAGTGTATTATGAATTTAAAATATTATCCATATAATACATTCTACATGTGTCAAAATTATTCCATAATTATTATGATAATGTTCATTTTTATATCATATTATGATAATTATTATTCTAACTAGTGTATTATTTTAATCCCCACCACATGTACCTTTTCTATTATTTCTAGTCTTATATTGATATTATTCCACCCATTCATTGATATTTTTCCTTATTTAATTAAAAAGATACAGATGATTATGCTTTATATTAGTTGGAGACACCGATATATTTAGCTAATATTCTATATAAATTGTTTAACAATGTTTTATGAACCTAATTTTCTCAAGACACTAAACCTTTTGATTACATAAAATATTTTTGTTCTGTATTTATCATAAAAATGATGTAAAATTCACATATAAAATATGATGGTGTAAATATTTGGCATTAAATAATTGTTTACTTTTTTTAATTGATTTAGTAAAACATATTGTCTAAAAGTTTTATGGTCCAATAGGTGATTATTTTTCTTTTTTTTATAAATATTATTATGTTATTTATCTATTATTTTTGACATATCTTTATGATATATTGTTATATTTTTAAAAAAAGTTTTAATAGGTAGAACAAAAAAACGTATCTGATGGAAAATAAAATAATTTTATGAATGAAATTATTATTACAACTAGAGGTGTTGTTCAAAAATCTCATGGAAATAATTAATAAGATGTACCATGTTGTAAATAATAACCATGAAACATGTGGAAAATTCAACTTCACAACCGAAGGATCAATTAATTTCATAGTCCTTCATTCACTGATAACCACTAAATTTTATTGGATTTTAATATACATATAATTTTTACCATTGATTCAACTCAAGGGAAAAATAATTTTCAAGCCTATTTATTTGGAAGAGGAGGAAGTTGCATGGTTCATATAAAGATTAAACAAAGAGGTTTATAGATGGTAGACATTGATCAAGGAAAAAAATGCATTGTATTAATTTTAAAAACAATATTGGGAATAGTTTAGAATGATATTTGATAATATTTATTTCCATTAAGAACATCATATTATGCTAGAGAAAGAGTTATTATATCTTTACTAGAAGAATATTGAAGATGTCCTTGTTTACGAGGAAGATATCATTAGGCTTCAAACATACACCTCTAGTGTTTTAATCAATAATGAAATATAGTTATATTATTTATTACTTAATATCCATATATATAAGATGAAATAACATGATATTTTTATTGATGGCTTTTTATGATAGTGTACATGACACACAACATCGAACGGTTACCACCAACAAATATGATTATTTTATTATTATATTTATAACATATACATTTAATTGTAAGGAATTAATAGGAGGAAACACATTTTGAAATATAAATACTATTTTATAATTAAATAAAATAAATATTGATTATGTCATATGAAATAAACAATATATTTTTGGAAAATGTTTTTATGCTTCAAAATTTTTTTCTTGAAAATAGTTCTTATTTATATTTGTTAGAGGAAATTATAATGAATTTATTCCAATTTGATAATATTTATTCTATAAAAAGGATATAATTTTCAGAATCATGAATTCAATATAATAATATGGTGAAATTTCATGATTTTTGTAAAAATATTGATTTTTTTGTGAATAATGAAAAAAAACTAATTTTAAAGAAAACCATTATATTCCTTTAAGTATTAACAATGTATCATTTTTTTAAAATTTGTCTAGAAATTTTATAAATTCATATTTATTGAAATTAAAATTATTTTAATTATTTTAATCAATATTAGCATTAGTTTGGATATTAAAACAATTTTAACATGAAAATTCATTTTCTATAACCCCTATTTGTCACATTATCTGGGATTACTTTTAACGTAATCTGCGCCAATAATAATTATTGAGATTTATAAAAAAATTTCACATTGTAAACCATCATTAAAATATTTTGTAAAATAGTTAAATTTATTTTTGATCATCATGAATAGTAACCCTAGAATAAATGTTTTAACCATGGTATTGGAAAAACATATTGAACTAGGTTAAAACAATGAAATAAGGCTTCAAAATCATCCATATACATTAGTATATTTATTTATTGATTTTAATTTTAATAAATAATTATTTATGATAAAAATTAATTTTTTCCATTATTATTTGATAAAGACTGTTATATTATTTTATGTGAATGAAAATTTATAAACATATCATTTTTTATTAATATATATATCATTGTTTTATTAGGATATTACAACATATACATTTTTATAAATGAATATTTTATTCATAAAAACACATTTATTTTTTTTTAAATATATTTTTATAATTATTATTATGAAATGACTACATTAATTTCTTACACAAAACCCACACAGTTCCTATCAATGTTGTAGAAAAGTCATATAAATTATCTTAAATACATAAAAAGTAATATTATTGTATAATTTATGTATTTAAAATTAATAATTAGATAAATATAATGTATTAGTGATGTTTTATAACATTATATTTTAATTAAATTAGTACTGTTAAATATTTTGAATTCAGATTATCAGTATAGTTCCAAAAACGACTTCAGTTATAATTTTTATAAAACAAGATTTTATTAAAAGATTTAACATTCCCAAAGAATATTATCTCATTACAATTGAGATATATATGGTATATAATATAGAAAAATTATCTATTTATTTTTCACTTTTCAAAATATTGTATCTTCATTGATAAGTAAAGTGTAAAAAATATTGATTTCACAATAATCATTAGGAGGGTCGTGGGGGTGGTAAATCTAAGAGATACTTTTTATGATATCACATAAATTTATATAAATATTATTGGATGAAAATATGTTGTCATATCTATATCTATTAATGTAAAAATATATTTTTTTGAAACCTAATAATTAAAATTAATTTATATTAATTTAATACATTAAGGAATCCAAAGGATTTTACTCTCCTCTCTTATATACGGATACCACCTCTCCTCTCATCCATTCACATATTAAGAGACATAGCTCAACCATAAAAAAATTTAAAAATCAATACCATATATATTCTATTTTCATCATTACATATCATCACTATCTTTTATAATGGGGGAACCAATGTGTGTTATTTATAGAGGATGTAATCGTCTCAATTGTGTTCTTTAATTTTATTAATTCTTCTACCTCCTTCAATTATATACTTACCATTACAAAAAAATGAAATAACTATCTGTAAAATAATGATACGTTATTATGTTAATTTCATGACCTTATTCAAACCCTTTCTCCATTAAATAAGATACAATACCATTATAATTGTGTTAGTGTAGACTTCTGCATGACAAATTGGTGAATTTTTTTCTCATCAAAGTCTTTCATAATTGGTTTTTATGATGGATTTATTGTATTTATATGATATAAATTAAAAGTTTTTTTATTATATAAGTATTATATATAATATATATTCATACCATTGAAATAGTTAAATATAGACCAATAGAAGGTGGGATTGTACGGACTACCATCTACATAGCGATGTACTCTATTTTCAAAAAATGCCTCTCCTGGATGGTCTTTGATGTGGATTTAAGGATGTAATTCCATTAATATAACATAATACTGATTAAATAAGTTAATATTATTTTATATCATTCATTTCCATCAAATTAAAATTAAAATCACTGATCATGTGTACATTTTGACTACAACATGATGAGCTGATGTATTTTTTATTTACCTATGATTTTCCACTGATGAATTTAATTTTTTTGTGTATAAAAATTTTAATTTTTTTATGATTATTAGTCTACTTAAAATTTTGAAATACCCCCTTTTACCATTATCATCATACCATGGTAATTTTTAAATTATTACCTGAACATACTCAGAACACCTGATGTGGACTTAGCTGATTAGGATATTAAATTAGTCTTTGAAATAAATGTTATAGATGGTTTAATGATAAAAGAAAAAAATTGAAAAAGCTATTGAAAATTATATAATTAATATATGATTATTTTAATTTATTTAATGGAAATTTATATATTTATGGGAGTCTAATAAGTGTAATCTCAACTCAATTTTCGTTCAATACATTATAACACTTCTTCATTGACTATATTATTCCATGGTGAAGTGTGAATTAAAGTTAAAAATATTATACGATTTATTTAAACTTGTATTATATGGATTCAAATAAAATAAAGTTTTATGAACTATTATCTCACAACCCGTCTTAGAGGGGCCAATATGCTGACTACCCCAATCCCACCTTATATTGGAAAAAGGCTATCGATTGTCCACCAAAAGGCATATCCCACAAATGGGAGGAATTTTCCTCAGTACCTATACAGATTCACACATTTCAAAGTAAAAATTTTGGGAAATTTAAAAACACTAAATAAAAAATTCAAGTATTCACTACGATATCAACAATATAGTACAGTTGTAGGAATACTTGAATGTAAACTAGGCCAGAATACAATCCCAAATAATGGAAACGTCTTCTATGTGAACTCAGATGTTGTTAAAACATGTCTATAGAAAACCCTACCTAACGGATGGTGGTGGGATATCTATTTCACGTTGTAGGAGCACACATTTCCTATCTAATCACTCTAAGAACCACCTGGTCCTGATCAACATAGTACTCTATCAAAGAATTAATCATCTACACAAGCCTGGACATGTGCATGAAATTCCCATGCATGGGTTTGTAAAACAATACTCAGTAGGGACCTCAAAACCATAAAGAAAAAAACTATGAAATACATGAAGTATAACAAAAATGAAACACATGAAGTACACCATAAACGAAATACATGAATTAAACAACAATATTATCACATTATGTGCAAGAAAAAAGGAAACAAATCATATAAATCAATACCGCCTACCCACATGGGTATAAGACTAATGCATGATGAGAAGGATTTCATTTTGTTGACTATAGATATCCTTGTAACCATTTCCAAAAAAATTGTCGATGGAACAAGGATTGTCAATGGAACAAGGAGTGTCCGAGGAACATGGAGCATAAATCAAGTATGGAGCGGAGATAGAACATATGAAAATGAATGAACATAATGTTTTAGTGGTTCGTGATGACAATCTGGTGAACATATCATAGACCATTCATACATCTCCCAAGTCACATAGTCCCAAATATCAAATTGTCATAGCCAACCACGATATTTCACTTTTAATGGGCCTATTCGTAGAAAACCTACAATTCATGCAATTAATTCATAAGCCTACATAAAACACACAACAATAGTATCTCAAAAGAATCATCATAAGGGCCCCAACTCCACAAACGTCTTTTCAAATGATCACACAGTTTGAATGATATTTCCAATTATGTAAAAGGGACGGTTTGGTTTGGGCTCAACCCGAATCATCATACCGACCCATTCAAATCTCATTAGGACAACACAACCCAGTCAGTCATGGATAGGGTGAATTGATCCTAGCCTAATTATCCATTAGACTAAGTCTAGATTCTCTATCTTGACCTATGTCGTGCAAGTAAATTCAACTCTACCGAATGTGGGCCCCACTGTTCACAACCCATTAGTCCATACGGTCACCTGATTCTATGGACAATTGGCTCCCTTGGTAAACATGGTACCAAATTTTTTGTCATGTGGCCAGCCTGCTATTTTTTCCTTATCCCATTGTTCATCCCCTTGTGTTCCTCCATCAAACTCATCTCCTCGCAGCGTCCTAGGTTCTGTCACCACATCCTTCTACTGCAACCCATATTCGCCATAACCCCCCCCCCACGTAGCCTCCATCATCATGTGCTTCCTGTAATGTTGTCCTGCCAGTACATCATCTCAACACCACATAAGGCCACCTTATAATTGGCACATTTTTATCACTCCCCACTTGGCCCTTCCACCCCTTACATGATAATACTGGATCCACCATTATCCACATCGCTGGCGACCGTGCTGTTTGTCGCATTATCCACCCAGATCCTGCTGGAGCCATTAATCTGTTCGGAGATGCTTCTCTGGCCACCATCATGCACCACCTCTTTGTTCCATTACAACACACTACCATATGTGATTTATTTCACACCTTCTCCATCACATCATTGCTATGTCATTTTAGTGTTGAACCCATGAAATTTGTTCATTATTCCACTTATCAAAGGAACAAAATTCTTTTAATATTATTTTGTGAATAATGAGGAACCAGAGAAATGGGATGTTAGGGGAGGGGGCATAGAATATGAATTCCAAAATAGATGGTAAATTTCCATTTAAATTTCAACCACCATACCTTTATCATGTAAGTATTATCAAATAACAATTAATTGACATTCACAAGGATTTATTTTCCCTTTAATCTCCACAGTAAAATCCATCATGTATGATTGATCGAATGTCAGATCAATATGGATCTTAGTTGGTCTGCATTCTTCATCTGAATATAATAAGTGACAAAAATCACAATGAATTCGGCACCTATCTTTGATCTCGGATTAGTCATTAAATAAGGACCGAGCTACGTGTCTTCTTCAATCATCATTCTATCAACATTTTCCATCATTTTTGGTAGATTATTTCATCTCTATAATCATAAAATAATCTATTTTTATTAATACATTTTTAATGATGCTTATGTCTAATTTCTATCATTCTCAAACAACCTAGAACAGTCGATGTTAGGCCCCACCTAAGGTAAATATTCCACTCAAAATGCCACAATTCCCTCATATTCAGGATATAGTCACACATTTAGAAGTTATTTGTATTTATAGGATTAAATAAATGCATTCATTATTAAAAAAATTAATATTTTCATCATATAGTTTTGGGCATACCATGACATGGAATCTTACTCCGTCTCAATGCCTTGTATTGGAATTTTCGAAATTAATTTATAAAAACAAAATTAGGGAAATGATGATTCATTACATTATATATGAGGTGCATAATCAATTATTAGATTCTTGGAAGAATTAAAGAGCTGTAATTCTGACTAACACAACCCTCATAGTTTCACTGAGTGAATTATCTCTTCAATGTGTCACAGCTGAGGAGGTACATGCATGATCTATTAATAGTATCAGATCCTATGTGTATGGTTTATTCCCCACGTGTGAGTTTGGTGGAAATACGAGAATCTCATGAAGAGAACATGAGAGAGGTAGTATCATATTTTTCTTATTACCCTCATGTGTTTGTTGAGTTTCACTTCGTTTTGATTTCTGGTATCTAAATCCCTATGCCAGGGAGACTGTAATGATTCAAATTTTCCCTAATTTTATTATTATTAATAACTTTTGGAATTTATTAGACCATGTGCTATTATACATGATATTCGGATGCCCGTTCTTCCTGGATTGAGATGTAGAAAATTTTTTATGTTTGTAATAATGTGTGTTTTCATTTTCTCTAAAAATGATTATCTTCTAAATGGGTGCATGTATACAAAATTAGATAACATTATTGCATTCAGAGTAGCAGCTTCACCTAAGGATGGGTTGAACATCAAATGGAATGGGTTGACTACGATTATTATAAATTTGAGGTTACCCTAATTATATTATTTTAGTAAAAATATTTTATTTGATGATGTATTAGTTTCATTTAATTAATGAATATTTTCCTGATTCCATGGTTGTCCCTATAAGTAAATACATATATCTAATGAAATGATATGGAATCCTAATTAAAAAATGATGATGAATATTGGAAAATTGAAGATCGAATATGACATAAAACCCCATTATTCATCAATGACTAATCCAAACTCAAGGTTCAGTGACTGTCGCATTGGGATATCTTGTTCATTCATATCTTCAGACAATGAATGTGGACCATTTGATAAATAGGTTGATCTATGGTTCGATCATTCATATATTATGAATTTTATTCCAGGAATGAAATATATTATAAAACATTTGAAATATCAGTTGATTGTTATTTATTAAATGTTCAAAAATATTCATATCATTGGAAACATAAAGAATCCATGATTAATCTGTTGTGGAATTAATTTGATATGAACATTTCTTGTAATATTTGGTGTCCCATGTTTCTCATTCTTTATGAAATATGATCATAGGATCATTAATCCTTTGATTTGTGGCACAATGTTCCATGAACATGTAATTGAAAACACAACAACATCGCAATGATGCGATGGGGAAGGCGCAAAATGAATCACCTGTGGCAACGAGTTACAGTGGAATGGGGTGGTTGCTCATGATAGAAGCTGAGTAGTGGATCGAGACAGATTATAGTGGAGGGAGAAACAAACAGAAGGTATGATGTTGTGGCAGCTAGGCCTGATGATGTGTGGAAGGATTGGGACAGTGGTGGCAGTGGCGAGACAAGATTTTGGAATGCCACATCAAAGGAGGCCAATGGAGACGAATTTTGCGGGTAGTAACTTGGTGCAGATGTAGGAGTATGTGATGCTGATACCATGGATGCGGCCCAAAGCTGCATTGGATGGAAAAACACAAGGTGGTGTGACTGCAAGAACAAGTATATGAGTCAGGCCAAACACATTGACTGGGGGAGATGACTGGCCACATGGACGGTTGATGCCATGGATCGAAGGGATGTGGAAGGAGTGGGCCATGTCCTATACAGCCAAACCAGCCTACACAATGTCAAACGATCTATAGGAATAGACCACAATCAAATGACCCATCATGCCAGCCCAAGATGATCTTGTCTATTCGGGTTATCCTAACTAGGTCAGGTCGGGTAATATTTATGTCACAATAGACCCTTTTTACTATATTGGTAATTTTGTTAAAACTGTGTGTCTATTTGACAATATGTTTTTGGTGTTGGGAACCTTTTGAGGTACTCTATGTGAGTTTTTTAGAGGTTTCTTTATGAACTAATGTCATGGGGATTTGGTTCCCCCAGAACAAGTGTGTAATGAGTGGAAGCTTGTGGTTGGTTGTGACTATATAGTCTTGGTTAGAATGAGTTCTGGGGTTGCAGGAATCATCCACTCTCTGTGTATCATCAATACACCATTTTCTATCGATATTATGTGTTCCATTGATTCCCCAAGCCCCATTTCTACTCTGGGAGTCACCAATGCTCTATGTTCCATTAAGTCTCTATGTGCCATCGATTCTCCATGCGCCAATGATTATTCATGCACAATTAATTATTTGTGAACTATTGCCTCATCTGCTGTCATGGAGACTACGAGATCAACAAAATACAACTAGAAATACTTCTCATCATTATTTGGACTTGTAAATGTAAAAGCTACCTTTATTGACGATACATAGTTTTTTTACATTGAGGTTTACACCATGTTTTTCCTTTATAGTACACTTTGTGAGTTCTCTATGTGGGGTAAATCATGTGTTTACATTTTTGTATAATTCATTTATTTCCCAAGGGTTTTTTCATTTCTGTTTGTGGGGTCCCTAATAAATATTTTTTTACTGACCTTTACATTGGATTTTTCTGCATGTGTCAATTCTTGAGCAGAAAATCGATGCTTTGAAATATTTTTAGGTGGACTAGAACAAGGAGGGGTGATTCTTGCTCAAATTTACCCAAGAGATGAAGGTAGAACTGTCCTTGTAGTATAGTTTGGGTTATCGAATCCTCAAAGACCTTAGAAGAAACATATAGACACGTACATTCTATGGACTATTTTTGGATATGAAGTGGCCATCATGTGTTGATTTTATATGGGTTTAAAGAATAACTAACAGATTTAAGTGAAATCAATTTAAAAGAATGAGTTGATCCTAGGTTATCGCTCGAGGTGGATTGGTTGAATTACTTATGCAATGATTTAAATTTCTTATAATTGAGATAGATTAATTTAAGAAGATCAAACTAAATCATCACCTACTGGTTTAATTCCAACTCGCCCTAATACTAATCACCTATTCACTTGAAGGATCAAAGTTTTGAGGTCTCCAAGGTAGAGGTTCATATTAGCACTTGAAATGTGTGACCTTAAATTCAATAAGGATAAAGATGTTTTAAAATCATCAAATAAATACTCATTTAAAAGAATTTATTAGCCATTAATGGAGTGTTAAATAACATCCAATCCATCCCCTTTCTACTCCTTTTAATCAACCCATAAAATAGTTATCCCTTCATTGATGACATGTCTTCAACGGAAGCGGGATGTAGACTTACAAAGGTGGAATTGAAGAAGTAAAAACAACAACAACAAAAAAGATCACTCCTCCATTGTGTGATAAATATCACAAAGAATTGTGTGAATAAAATCACACCTTGAACCAACGGTATCATCGTGATAAGTAGAAGAATAGAATAAGAGTAAATGAAAAACTTTTATTAAGAAACTAAGGTGAATTAAACAACATACATGAGAAAGAAATGTGATTACAAACACAAAGCGGCAACATAACACTACAATGAAACCAAGCAGAAAATATTCTTAAATCCACCAACACAACTGCCTTAAATAGGCATTTTTGATCCCTTGGGTCCAGCATCAAACAGTACAAGTCAACCCACTTGAGTATGTTTGGTCTCGGGTGGTGGAAAGTTTGTGGAAAGAAGACCTTCCACCCTTGACCCAAAAAGGCATCCAGCTTTCATGAACCGAACAGACGCGCTAGAAACACCATTTAGATGGACGAATAATAGTGGGCCATAGATAAAAAAATGGATCTCCTGATGTCTTCTAACCACCTGTAAACTTTGGGCCCATTTGGATTTGTATATTCGGAGATAAGATTAGATTAGTGGGCTGTTTTTCTGGGCCACAGAATCTGGCCCAGAATATTATCTCTAAATTGGGCCGCCTAAATGACCACAATGGAGGATGACTTAGCATTATCTCCTAATGAGGGATTTGTTCCTATTCATTTCATCTAGCATACCACGATTTTTGGGATTAATTGGGTTTGTATTTTGGTCCCCACAATTTCATTAGTGGGATAGTATCCAATCTGCTTTCTCAAGAATTGCTTCCTTTCATTGCCAAATATCTCCATCATCCTCTATGAATTATCCATTGATCACTGAATCAAACATGTTCATATTTATGTTTATATAAATTTACAAAAATATCAAATTAAAATATGTATAATTCAATTCCTTAAAACCAGATGAATCATTGCGTACTTTATATGATGTTAAAAAATGTACCACATAATAGTGCATTTTAAGAAGGTATTACAATCATAATGTGAAATGATGTTCAAAGTGTAAAATGAAATAAAATGGTGTTTATGAATTATAAATAACATGATTATTATATATATTACCAATGAATATTAGCCTCATTTAGTTCCTAATCACACCCCCCAACTTCAGTTTTGCTAGTCCCGAGCAAAATATATCTCAACAATATGAAATTTGAATTCCCTTTTCCAAAAACATTTTAATACACAATGATCACCAAAAAAACATATACCAAACAATAATGAAACCCATAAAAATATTTTAATACAAGATAGTTTCATAAGCAGATCCCAATCCCAAGCCCATTCCTTTGTTCAAATTCATTGCCGTATTTCATCCAATATCAATTAAGTATGAGGATGTGTTGTGTATCATAGTAGACATGGGGGTTCATGTTTATTCAAGGGGGAAATTACAGAATCACTATATGGAATCACATTTAAATATTAAGATGAGTATTCATTTTATTTGTATAATTTTTTTGTTTTTTTTTGCAATTTTTCCATGGTAATTGAAGTTGCACTCCAAAGAGTCTACCCCTGTAGCGAGACTTTGTCGATGACTCCCAAGATCAAAGACCTTAGGGAACAAAGTGAAGCACACAAAATCGGGAATCATCTAGAGTTAACTCCGTAAAAAACAAATTCAAATTAGCAAAAATAGAGATAAAATTACTAACTCTGGGCCAGACAACTATGGAGTCACGATCCCCAAGTGCCGAAAGCAACACATTAGGACATTTCATTGCTCTACGCGCAAATTTTTTTTAAATTTTTTTTGAATACTCATATTAAACTAAAATGATCACCAAAACTAATCTATTTATTTAGGGGACCCATGAACTTTAACTAATACCCCACTATCAAAAGGACGTGCAGTGTGAATTTTGTAATTTGGATGAAAATATAAACGATGAAATATCACATTGGACAATGACACTTTCCAAAATCTATGCTCATAAAATTATACAAGGATTAAAATCAGAATCAGGGTATGATAAATTATTCTATATTCAGTTTAAAAGTGTGCAATTTGTATTACCATGTTAATGTTAAAGGAATTTTTCCTTCCATTAAATTTTTTTTTTTCAAATCATTCAATTTTTTTTGACACAAAATCATTTTTTATTTTATCTCCCCCGCAAAATAAAATAACATTGTCCCCATTGTATAAATAAAAGAAAATTTAGAAGGGGTAGAGTTAGAGAATGAATGTTCAAAAATGAAATTGAAAATGAGGGTCATGGAATGAAATCACCTAGTGGTTGAAGCTAAAGTTCTTGCTGCTCCAAATTAGTCCTTTGATCTCTTTGGGGATGTAGGCACCTCCTTGATTGAACATGAATCACCAAAAATAGTACCTATAGAAAAAGAAGAACAAACCAGACAAAACAAACAACACAACGACTTATTTAATTCTAGGTATCATCATTTGTATGGTTTTTCATGTTTTTCTATTTTTTTAAATAAAACTAATGATACATTGTCTTCTTTTAATTTTATGGGTAAGGTATTACTCAGGGATCCCACCGCGTGACACGGATGAATACGATGCTCCCATTTCATACCCATCCATAATCATAATAGAAGAACATGTCAATAGTATTTTTTTTAATATAAAAATGATTAATTAATCCTATTTAAAATATAAAGTTTATTAAAACAACAAAATGATCGGATACTTGAGAAAAAGGGGTTGCCTCCCATACAACGCTTTGTTTAACATCATTAGCCCGACATGGACCCTAAATCTATCAATTTTTTCCTTGTTCATAGGTCGGCTCAGTTAACTCAACCTCTATTTTCTGTTTATTGAATGATACAATGAATGGTTTTAACCTTTGACCATTTTCCTTAAAAATGTAACCACTTGTGGGATCTTGAATCTCTACTGCCCCTTGGGGAAAACATTATGCACTATGAATGGTCCTGACCATCTAGACCTTAACATTCCCGGATGTAAATGAAGTTTTGAACTATACAAGAGCACAAGTTTTCCCAGTTCAAAATGTTTGACCATGATATTCTTAGATTGGTAGGATTGAAATCTATCTTTATTGATCCTTGAATTTTCATAAGCCTCCATCATTAGTTCCTCCAGTTCATTGAGATCTAATTTCCTTTTTTTGGCCAATGAGAGGTCATAATCCATTTTCTTAATTACCCAAAAGGCCTTATGTTCAATCTCCACTTGAAAATGGAATGCTTTACCATAATCCAACATATATGGGGACATTTCTAAAATGGTTTTATATGCGGTTCTATAGGCCCAAAGAGCATATAAGAGTTTCTCAGACCAATCTTTCCTAGGGGGGTTGATAGTTTTTTGAAGAATTTTCTTAATCTCCCTATTCGCTAACTCAGTTTGACCATTGGTTTGAGGATGGTATGCAGTGGAGACTTTATGATAAATACCATACATAGACATGAGTGAAGAGAATGGGAGGTTGCAGAAATGGGTTCCTCGATCACTGATTATAGCCCTAGGAATTCCAAATCATGAAAATATGTTCTCTTTTAGAAATCGAATCACAACTAGATGATCATTGGACTTAGTGGGATGACATCAACCCATTTTGAGACATAATCAACAGCTAAGAGTATGTAAAGGTATCCACGAGAGTTTGGGAAGGGACCCATGATGTCAATTCCCCAATAGTAAAATATTTCAACCACTAAGATGGGAGTCAATGGCATTTGAATCCTTTTTGTGATGGACCCTACTTGTTGACACCTAGGATAGCTTTGACAAAATGTGTAGGAGTCCCTTGAGAGGGTGGGCCAGAAAATACCACATTGAAGAATCTTAGCAGATGTTTTCTTAGAGGAAAAGTGACCTCCTCATTCCTCACTGTGACAAAATTTAAGGATGGACTGTTGTTCAGATTCTGGAACACACTTCCTAATGACATGGTCAGGGAAGAACTTATAGAGATATGGATCATCAAACACATAGTGTCTAACATCAGAAAGAAATTTCCTTCGAGCTTCAGTCCCTAAGAATTTTGGAATGACTCTTGTCACTAAGAAATTTTCTATGTCAGCATACCAAGGGCAGTCACTCACAGAGTATAGGTGTTCATCAGGAAACGAATCAGACATAGAAAGGTGATTTGAGTTGTCATTGAATTCCATACTAGAGGGGTGATCAGCTACATCATTTTCAACACCCTTTTTATCCTTGATTTTGAGGTCAAATTCTTGTAAGAGAAGCACCCACCTAATCAGTCTAGCCTTGGAATCTTGTTTTTGGAAGGGGTATTTCAGTGCAGAATGGTCAGTGAACACAGTGATGGGGGATCCTAAGATTTAGGACCTAAACTTCCCTAAATAAAACACAATATCAAGTAACTCATTTTCAGTAGTGTTGTAGTTTATTTGGGCATCATTTAAGGATTTCTCTTGCATAAGCAATGACATTAGAGTTTTATCACAACGTTGTCCTAACACAGATCCAATATAAATTCACTAGAATCACACATAAGTTCAAAAGGAAGGTTCCAATTTGGAGATTTCATAATTGGAGGAGAGGTGAGAGAGGATTTGAGGGTTGAGAATGAACCCTCACAACTTTATGTCCAAACAAATGGAGAATCTTTTACTAGGAGAGCACAAAGGGGATGAGATATTGAACTAAATTCCTTGATGAATATTCTATAGAAACCATCATGTCCTAAGAAATACATCACTTCCTTGATAGTTTTGGTTAATGGATGGTGATGAATGATTTCAACCTTTTCTTTATCAACTTCAATCCCCCTAATTAAGACCAGATGGCCTAGAACAAGTCCCTCTTTAACCATGAAATGGAATTTTCCTAGTTTAGGACTAGATTCTTTTCTTCACATCTTGAAAGACTCTCTCCACATTATGCAGACATCCCTCAAATGTAACCCCAAACACAGATAAGTAATCCAGGAAGACCTCTAGAAAATCTCCTACCATGTCTGAGAAGATTCCCATCATGCACCGTGGGAAGGTTCCAGGGGCATTGCATAACCCGAAGGGCATGAGTTTGAAAGCAGAGGTTCCGAATGTACATGTGAATATAGTCTTCCCTTGATCCTCTAGGGAGACCTCAATTTTATTGTACCCCGAGTACACATATAAGAAACAGTAGAAGGCATGACCTGCCACTCTCTTATGGACATGTTCAATGAATGGTAAGGGGAAATGGTTCTTCATGGTGAATGAGTTTAGATTCCTGTAGTCAATGCAGACCCTCCATCCACTACTCACCCATGTTGGCAGAATCTCTCCATCCTCATTGGTTATCACTGTGATTCCGGCTTTTTTTGGAACCATGTGGATTAGGCTCACCTTCTAACTCTCAGCTATGGGATATATGATATCAGCTTTTAACAATTTAAGATGTTCCTTCTTTACTACCTCAAGGAGATTAGGATTGAGTCGCCGTTGAGGTTGACGACATGGCTTTGAATCAGATTCCAGAACAATCCAATGAGTCCCGATAAGTGGGCTAATCCCAGGAATATTAGAAAGGGTCCAACCAATGGCTTTCATATGCTTCCAAAGGACATCTAGAAGCACCCTCTCATGATTGGCTTCAAGAGAAGAAGAAATTACAATAGGTTGTGTTTTATTTTCCCCTAGGACGGCATAATTTAGTGCAGTAGGAAGTACCTTCAATTCAAGATCAGGTTGGTTCAGAATTTCAGCAGAATATTGGGACATTGGATCAAGATCAATTACTTTTTTTAGAGTTTTAGATAGTATTAATTCCCCACATGTAGATGATTCAGCTACTAGATTGGCTTGATCAGATTTAGGGAAGGAAATTGGAGTGGTGTCCATGAAAGTGGTTTCTTGAAAGGTTTCACTGATTGTTGGACCTAAGACATCATCATAAGAGCAATTTGAAAATGATTCAAGCCAAGGAGATAAACTTCCTTCATATGAACAAAGGAAATTAATCTCATCCTAACTTAAACATTCATCAAATATTCCTTATTGTTCCATGGATTCATCATCAATTCTTCCTATCATGTTTACTTCATGAATGTCCTCGTCATCCCCTATTTGTGAGCTTGCATTATAGATGTTCAAGTCTAGACTCATGTTCCCAAAGGTGATGGTCATATTCCCATTTCAGACTCGGATAACAGAGTTGATTGTTGCAAGGAAAGAACGACCAAGGATGATTGGGGTCTGTTCCTTATTTCCTATGTTTGGATGGTTGTCAAGGAAAATGAAATCATCAGGGTATATGATGTTTTCAACCTTTACCAGAACTTCCATTAAAATCGCCTTTGTAACCCTAATGCTACGATCAGTAAGTTTAATTGTGACAGATGTGGGTTGGAGTTCTTCTAGTCCTAACTGGCAGTACACAACATATGGGATGAGATTGAAACTAGCACCTAGGTAACACAAGGCTCTGACAGCTTTGTTTTCTCTTAGTTCGACATTGATGTATGGGCAACCCAGGTCTTTCAACTTAAAATTAATGGTCCCTTGAATGGTGGTACTCACATTAGCAGCCAAAAGGACTTGGTTTTTATGTAAAAATTTTCTTTTAAAAGTGCACAAGTCCTTAAGGTACATTGAGTAGGATGGTATGGTTTGGAATGCATCGAGAAGGGGAATGTTCAACTTGACTTGTGAAAATATTTCCCTCAATGTTTCGCTCAGTTCAGGCCTGGGTTTCCCCCTCATGCATTGGGGAAATGGTGCAGGTTGTGGGGTTTATTGTTGAAGAGTTGTTTCCTTCACATTGTTATGAGTTTCCTCGGTTTGATCTTGTGGTTCATTTGAATTTTCATCCAAGTTTGAACCTTCAGGTGGGTTCTTAATTAGCTGTTCAGGTTTCTCAGTTGATTTCCCTCATCTTAAAATAGTCATAACCTCTAGTTGTTCATGAGTTGATTGAGCACAACTTGACTCTCCCCTTGAAGTTGAGGATGGAACTGCCTGAGTAGTCATGGGTGCCTTTCCAGTTTTTATGGTTTGAAGTTCTTGTTTTAGGGAAGAGACTTCTGAGTTCATCCTCCACATTTGTTTGCACAGTTGTTCTAGTAGGCTTTTTGGAATAGTTTTGGTGGGTTCTTGAGTAGGTTGTTTTATCCCAGGGGGATATTTTGGATGTGGGATGGTTTGTTGAAAATGGACCGGTGGTTATTGGTATTGGATAGGTTGGGTTTGGAACTGGTTATGGGTTTGGTAGTTCTGATGGGGGCATGGATTTTGTCCCTGTTGTTGGCTAGGTTGTTGGTTATCTTTCTAGCGGAAGCCAGAGTGGTCGTTATACATTGGGTTGAAGGTGTTTTGGTATTGAGGGTTTTCTAAGTTCAAAGCATTTACTTCCTTTGGGGGTCCTCATAAGAGAACATCCTTCATGGATGGAATGGTTGGGAAGTTTTCTGTCTTATGGTCATGTTTGTCACAAATTATACAAACACGGTCAACAGTTTGGATTTCATGGACTTTCCTAAGGTCTATCTCTTGAACCTTCATAGAGAGTGCTGTATATTTATCCATTAGGCTTTACTCTTCTCTAATTGTATTAATTCCAGTAGTTCTTCGTGGATTTTCAGAATAAGGTGACGTTTCCCATGTTTGGTTTTGTTCATAAAGGATTTCTAGATACTCGTAAGCATCATTTGGGGATTTGTTTTTAAAGGTTCTATTACACATTAGGTCAATGAATTGTTTGTTCCCCAGACCCAACTCTTCATAGAAAGTTCTCACTTGTTCAGGAATAGAAATACCATGGTGTGGAACCATGTTTAGAGTGTCTTTGAACCTCTCCCATGTTTCATAGAATGACTCTCCCTCTTTTTCAAAAAAAATTTGGATACTCTTTTTATGTGCAATTGTTTTATGGTGGGGAAAGTATTTTTTGTAGAATTCTCTTTGTAGTAGGTCCGAAGAGTTGATGGATGATGGTCAAAAAAAATTTAGCCAATTTTTAGCTCTATCCTTTAATGAAAAATGAAATAACATCATCTTAGCTGATTCTATCTGATGTGGGGGACACATGGTTTCTACAATGTCATTGAACTCCTTAATGTGCAGGTATGGAATCTCGGACTCCATTCCATGGAATATGGGAAGGTGGTTTAGGACATGGGGTTTAAAGATGTAGTAGGAATATCCTAGGGAATTGTGTCTAATTCATGAGGGGTCATTGGTACAAGAATGTGCGAGGTAGTCCTTCATGGTTTGATCAATTTCATTCCCCATGTTTGGGGCAGCCTCATTTGGGTTTCCATTTTGGTTCCCACCCGGGTTTATAAGTTGGTTTCTTTGAAGAACATCCATTGAAATTGGCTCAATTTTGGACTCTAAAGTATTAGGAAGATTATGATCTAATCTAATGAGTTCTGTTGGTGTACTTGACTCCCCAACCCCAGGACTATTCACCCTAACTAGACTGTTTGATTGATCGCGGGTGTAGGCGGACATGCATCAAAAGAAAAAAAAAGAAAGAAAGAGACAAGATAAGTGAATTTGGATGAAATAACAAGAAATGGGGGAGAATAGAATGGGTGTTTAGATGGCTTACATGGTTCCCTAGAAACGGCGCCAAAATTTGATTCTCGCTCAAATTTACCCAAGAGATGAAGGTAGAACAGTCCTTGTAGTTTAGCTTGGGTTATCGAATCCTCAGAGACCTAAGAAGAAACCTATAGACATGTACATTATAGGGACTATTTTTGGCTATGAAGTGGCCAAAGTGGGTTGATTTTATATGTTTTTAAAGGATAAATAACAGATTTAAGTGAATTCAATTTAAAAGAATGAGTTGATCCTAGGTTATCTCTCGGGGTGAATTGGATGAATTACTTTTTTCATGATTTCAGTTTCTTATAATTGAGATAGATTCATTTAAGAAGATGAAACGAAATCATCACTTACTGGTTAAATTCCTACACATGCTAATACTAATCACCTATACACTTGAAGGATCAATGTTTTGAGTACTCCAAGGTAGTGGTTCGTATTATCACTTGAAATGTGTGACCTTAAATTCAATAAGGTTGAAGATGTTTCAAAATCATCAAATAAAAATCTCATTTAAAAGAAGTGATCAGGCATTAATTGAGTGATAAATAACATCAAATCTAGCCCCTTGCCACTCCCTTTTATCAACCCATAAAAGTGTTATCCCTCCATTGATGACATGTCTTCAACCGAAGCGGGAAGTAGACTTACAAAGGTGGAATTGAAGATGTAAAAACAACAACAACAACAAAAGATCACTCCTCTATTGTGTGATAAATATCACAAAGTATGGTGTGAATAAATTCACAACATGAACCAAAGGTATCAACATGATAAGTAGAATAACAGAATAATAGTAAATGAAGGCCTTTTATTAAGAAACTAAAGCGAATTAAACAACATACATGAGAAAGAAATGCGATTACAAACACAAAGCGGATGCATAACACTACAATGAAACCAAGCACCAAAGATTCTTAAATCCTACAACACCACTACCTTAAATAGGCATTTTTGAGCCCTTGGGTCGAGCCTCCAATAGTAAAATTCATCCCACTTGAGTATGGTAGGTCTAGGGTGGTGGAACGTTTGTGGAAAGAAGACTTTCCACCCTTGACCCGAAAAGGCATCCAGCTTTCATGCACCGAACAGACGCACTTGAAAAACCTTGTATATGGAAGAATCATGGTGGTCCATAGAGAAAGAAAATGGATCTCTAGATGTATTATAACCTCCTGTAAAATTTGGTCCCATTTGGATTTGTATATTCGGAGATATGATTAGATTAGTGGGCTGTTTTTCTGGGTCACAAAATCAGGACGAGAATTTTATCTCTAACTTGGGCCGCCAACATGACCACTATAGAGGCCGAATTAGCATTATCTCATAAATAGGTATTTGTTCCTATGCATGTCTTATAGAATCCCACGAAATTTAGGATTAATAGGGCCTGTATATTGTACCCCACAGTCTTATCAGTGGGATAGTGTCTAATCTGCTTTCTCCAGAATTGCTTCATTTCATTGCCAAATATCTCCATCATCCACAATGAATTATCCATTGATCCCTGAATCAAACATGTTCATATTTAAGTGTATATCAATTTCCAAAATATCAAATTAAAATATGTATAATTCAATTCCTTAAAATCAGATGAATCATTGGGTACTTTAAATAATGTTAAAAAATGTACCACATAAAAGTGCATTTTAAGAAGGTATTACAATCATAATGTGAAATGATGTTCGAAGTGTAAAATTAACTAAAATGGTGTTTATTAATAATAAATAACTTCAATATTATATATATTAACAACAAATATTATCCCCATTTAGTGGCTAATCACACCCCCCCAACTTGTGTTTTGCTAGTCCCGAGAAAAATATATCTCAATAATATGAAATTTGAAATCCCTTTTCAAAAAACATTTTAATACACAATGATCACCAAAAAACCATATACCAAACAATCATGAAACCCATAAAAATATTTTAATAAAAGATTGTTTCATAAGAATATATCAATCCCAATCCCATTCCTTTGTTCAAATTCATTTCCATATTTCATCCAATATCAACTAAGTATGAGGATGTGGTGTGTATCAATATAGACATGGGGGTTCATAATTATTCAAGGGGGAAATTACAGAAGTGCTAGGTGGAATCACATTTCAATATTAATAAGAGTATTCATTTTTTTGTATAATTTTTTTTGTTGTTTTATTTTGTTTTTTGCAATTTTTCCACGGTAATTGAAGTTTCACTCAAAAGAGTCAACCCCTGTAGAGAGACTTTGTCGATGACTCCCAGGCTCAAAGAAATTAGGGAACCAATTTAATCCCACATACTAAGGCATCATCTTGAGTTAACTCAGTCAAAAGAAAATTCAAATTACCAAAAATGTAGATAAAATTACTAAATCTGGGCCAGAAAACTATGGAGTCATGATCCCCAAGTGCCGAAATCCACGCATTAGGTCATTTCATTACTCTACGTGTAAAAAAAATTTTAATTTTTTTTTGAATACTCATATTAAACTAAAATGATCACAAAACCTATGCTATTTATTTAGGGGACCCCATGAACATAAACTAATACACCATTATCCAAAGGACGTGCATTGTGATTTTTTTTATTTGGATAAAAATATAAACAATGAAATATAACATTGGACAACCACACTTTACAAAATATATGCTCATGAAATTATATAAGGATTAAAATCAGAATCAGGGTATGCTAAATTATTCGATATTGAGTTTAAAAGTGTGAAATGTGTATTACCATGTTAAAGTTAAAGGAATTTGTCTTTCCATTTATATTTTTTTTCAAATAATTCAAATTTTTTTTGACACAAAAGCATTTTTTATTTTATCTCCACCACCAACATAAAATAACACTATCCCCAGTGTTTAATGAAAAGAAAATTTAGAAGGGGTAGAGGTAGAGAATGAAATTTCAAAAAGTAAATTGAAAATGTGGGTCATGGAATGAAATCACCTGGTGGTTGAAGCTGAAGTTCTTGATTCTCCAAATTAGTCCTTTTATCTCTTGGGTGATGTGGGCACCTCCTTGATTGAACATGTATCACCAAAAATAGTACCTAAACAAAAACAAGAACAAACTAGACAAAACAAACAACACAACGACTTATTTAATTCCAAGTATCATCATTTTTATGGTTTTTACTTTTTTTCTATTTTTTTAAATCAAACTAATGATACATTGTATTATTTTAATTTTCTTGGTAAGGTATTACTCAGGGATCCCATCGTGTGACACAGATGAATACGATGCTCCCCTTTCATACAAATCCATACTCATAATATAAGAACATGTCAATAGTATTTTTTTTAAATATAAAAATGATTAATTTATACTATTTAAAATATAAAGTTAATTAAAATAACAAAATGATAGGAAACTTGAAAACCATGGGTTGCATCCCATGCAGTGCTTTTTTAAAGTCATTTGCCCGACATGGACCCTAAATCTATCAATTTTTTCCTTGTTCATAGTTCGGCTCAGTTAACTCAACCTCTATTTCCTGTTTATTGAATCATTCAATGAATGGTTTTAACCTTTGACCATTGACCTTGAAAATGTAACCACTTGTGGGATCTTGAATCTCTACTACCCCATGCGGAAAAACATGATGCACTATGAAAGGTCCTGACCATATAGACCTTAACATTCCCGGATGTAAATGATGTTTTTATCTATACAAGAGCACATGTTTTCCCGGTTCAAAATTTTTGACCATGATATTCCTAGATTGGTAGGTTTGAACTCTATATTTATTGATCCTTGAATTTTCATAAGCCTCCATCCTCAGTTCCTCCAGTTCATTGAGATCTAATTTCCTTTTTTTTTCTAGCCAATGAGAGGTCATAATCTATTTTATTAATTTCCCAAAAGTCCTTATGTTCAATCTCCACTGGAAAATGGCATGCTTTACCATAAACAAAACTATATGGGGACTTTCCTAAAATGGTTTTATATGTGGTTCTATAGGCCCAAAGAGCATGTAATTGTTTCTCATACCAATCATTCCTAGAGGGGTTGATATTTTTTTCAAGAATATTCTTAATCTCCCTATTCGCTAACTCAGCTTGACCATTGGTTTGAGGATAGTATTTAGTGGACAATTTATGAGAAATAAAATACTTAGACATGAGTGAAGAGAATGGGCGATTGCATAAATGGGTTCCTCGATCAATGATTATAGCCATAGGAATTACAAATCGTGAAAATATGTTCTCTTTTAGAAATCGAATCACAACTTGAGGATCATTGGACTTAGTGGGAATGGCCTCAACCCATTTTGAGAAATAATCATCAGCTAAGATAATGTAGAGGTATCCCCGAGAGTTTGGGAAGGGACCCATGAAGTCAATTCCCCTATAGTCAAATATTTCAACCACTAAGATGGGAGTGAGTGGAATTTGATTCCTTTTTGTGAAGGACCCTACATGTTGACACCTAGGACAGCTTTGACAAAATATGTAAGAGTCCCTTAAGAGGGTGTTCCAAAAAAGACCACATTGAAGAATCTTAGCAGATGTTTTCATAGAGGAAAAGTGACCTCCACATGCCTCACTATGACAGAATTTAAGGATGGACTCTTGTTCAGATTCTGGAACACACCTCCTAATGACTAGGTCAGGGCAGGACTTATAGAGGTATGGATCATCAAACACATAGTGTCTATCATCTGAAAGAAATTTCCTTCGATCATGAGTCCCTATGAATTTTGTAATGACTCCTGTCACTATGAAAGTTTCTATGTCAGCATACCAAGGGCAGTCACTCACATAGTATAGGTGTTCATCAGGAAACAAATCAGACACAGAAAGGTGATTTGAGTTGTCTTTGAAATCTATCCTAGATAGGTGATCATCAACAACATATTCGACACCATTTTTATCCTTGATTGTGAGGTCAAATTCATGTAAGAGAAGGACCCACATAATTAGTCTAGCCTTGGCATCTTGTTTTTGGAAGAGGTATTTCAGTGCAGAATGGTCAGTGAACACAGTGATGGGGGATCCTAAGAGGTAGGACCTAAACTTCTCTAAAGAAAACACAATAGCATGTAACTCCTTTTTAGTAGTGGTGTAGTTTATTTGGGAATCATTTAAGGATTTTCATGCATAAGAAATGACATAAGGATTTTTTCACAACATTGTCCTCACATAGCTCCAACAGAAATGTCACTGGCATAACACATAAGTTCAAAAGGAAGGTTCCAATTTGGAGATTTCATAATGGAAGGAGAGCTGAGAGAGGATTTGAGGGTTGAGAATAAACCCTCACAGCTTTCTTTCCAAACAAATGGAGCATCCTTTACTAGGAGAGCACAAATGGGATGAGATATTTAACTGATGTCCTTGATGAATCTTCTATTGAAACCAGCATGTCCTAAGAAAGACCTCACTTCCTTGACAGTTTTGGGTGATGGAAGGTGACGAATGATGTCAACCTTTTCTTTATCAACTTCAATCCCCCTACTCGAGACCTGATTTCCTAGAACAATTCCCTCTTTAACCATGAAATGGCATTTTTCTCAGTTTAGGACCAGATTCATTTCGTCACATCTTGAAAAGACTCTCTCCACATTTTGCAAACATCCCTCAAATGTATCCCCAAAGATAGAGAAGTCATCCATTAAGACCTCTAGAAAATCCCCTACCATGTCTGAAAAGATTCCCATCATGCACCGTTGGAAGGTTCCTGGGGCATTGCATAACCCGAAGGGCATGAGATTGAAAGCAAAGGTTCTGAATGGACATGTGAATGTAGTCTTCCCTTGATCCTCTAGGGAGACCTCAATTTGATTGTACCCCGAGTACCCATCTAAGAAACAGTAGAAGGCATGACCTGCCACTATCTCAAGGACAAGGTCAATGAATGGTAAGGGTAAATGGTCCTTTGAGGTGAATGATTTTATCTTACTATAGTCAATGTAAACCCTCCATCCACTACTCACCTTTGTTGGAATAATCTCTCCATCCTCACTGGTTATCACTGTGATTCCGAGTTTTTTTGGAACCAATTCAATTGGGCCAACCTACTCACTCTCAGCTACGGGATATATGATATCAGCTTTTAAAAATTTCAGAAGATCCTTCCTTACAACCTCCATGATATTAGGATTGAGTTTCCATTGAGGTTGACAACATGGATTTGAATCAGATTTCAGAACAATCCTATGAGTCCCGATAAGTGGGCTAATCCCAGGAATATCAGAAACGGTCCAACCAATGACATTCTTATGCTTCCTAAGGAAATTTAGAAGCATCCTCTCATGACTGACTTCAAGAGAAGAAGAAATGACAATAGGATGTGTTTGATTTTCCCCTAGGAAGGCATACTTTAGTGCAGCAGTATGTTCCTTCAATTCAAGATCTGGTTGGTTCAGAATTTCAGCAGAAGATTGGTACATTGGATCATGATCAATTTCTTTTTTCAGTGTTTCAGATATGATTGATTCCCCACATGTAGAAGTTTCAGCTACTAGATTTTCTTGATCAGATTTAGGGAAGGAAATTGGAGTGGTCTCCATGAAAGTGGTTTCTTGAAAGTTTTCACTGATTGTTGGACCTAAGACTTTATCATAAGAGCAATTTGAAAATGATTCAAGCCAAGGAGATAAACTTCCTTCATAGGAAAAAAGGAAATCAATCTCAACATGACTTAAACATTCCTAAAATATTCCTTAATGTTCCATGGATTCATTATCAATACTTCCTATCATGTTTACTTCATGAATTTCCTTGTCATCCCCTATTTGTGAGCTTTCATTATAGATGATCAAGTCTAGACTCATGTTCCCAAAGGTGATGGTCATGTTCCCATTTCGGACTCGGATAACAGAGTTGATTGTTGCAAGGAAAGGAAGTCCAATGATGATTGGGGTTTGTTCCTTATTTCCTATGTTTTGATGGTTGTCAATGACTATGAAATCAACATGGTAGATTATGTTTTCAACCATTACCAGAACATCCTTTAAAATCCCCTTTTGAACCCTAATGCTATGACCAGCAAGTTGATGTGAGACAGAAGTGGGATGGAGTTCTTCTAGGACTAACTTCCAGTCCACAGCATATGGGATGAGATTGACACTAGCACCTAGGTCACACAAGGCTTTGACATATTTTCTTTCTCCTAGTTCAACATTGATGTAAGGGCAACCCGGGGCTTTCAACTTAGGATGAATGGTCCCTTGAATGGTGGTACTCACATTAGCAGCCAAAAGGACTTGGTTTTTATGTGAAAAGTTTCTTTTAAAAGTGAACAAGACCTTAAGGGACTTTGATTAGGAATGTATGGTTTGGATTGCATCGAGAAGGGGTATGTTCAACTTGACTTGTGAAACGATTTACATCAATGCTTCACTCAGTTCAGGCTTGGGTTTCCCCCTCATGCATTGGGGAAATGGTGCAGGTTGTGGGGGTTTTTGTTGAAGAGTTGTTTCTTTCACATTGTTATCAGTTTCCTCAGTTTGATCTTTTGGTTCATTTGAATTTTCAACCAAGTTATAATATTCAGGTGGGTTCTTAATTAGCTGTTCAGGTTTCTCAATTGATTTTCCACTTCTTAAAAAAGTCACATCCTTTAGTTGTTCATGAGTTGATTGAGCACAACTTGACTCTCCCCTTGAAGTTGAGGATGGCACCGCCTGTGTAGGCATGGGTGCCTTTCCAGTTTTGATGGTTTGGAGTTCTTGTTTTAGGAAAGAGACTTCTGAGTTCATCCTCCACATTTGTTTGCAAAGTTGTTCTAGTAGGCTTTGTGGAATAGTTTGGGTGGGTGCTTGAGTAGGTTGGTTTATCCCAGGGGGATATTTTTGAGGTGGGATGGTTTGTTGAAAATGGACCGGTGGCTATTGGTATTGGATAGGTTGGGTTTGGAACTGGTTATGGGTTTGGTAGTTCTGATGGGGGTAAAGATTTTGTCCCTTTGGATGGCTAGGTTGTTGGTTGTCTTTCCAGTGGAAGCCTGGGTGGTCGTTATACCTTGGGTTGAAGGTGTTTTGTTATTGAGGCTTTTGGAAGTTCAAAGAATTTACTTCTGTTGGGGTTCCTCCTAAGAGAACATCCTTGATGGATGGAGTGGTTGGGCAGTGGTCTGTCTTATGGTCATGTTTGTCACAAATTGTGCAAACAGGGTCAGCAGATTGGATTTCATGGACTTTCCTAAGGTCTTTCTCTTCAACCTTCTTAGAGAGTGTTGTGAGTTTAGACCTAAGGCTTTACTCTTCTCTAATTGTATGAATTCCAGTATTTCTTTGTGGCTTTTCAGAATAAGGTAATGTTCACCATGTTTGGTTTTGTTTTGAAAGGGTTTCTGGATACTCGTAAGCATCATTTGGGGCTTTGTTTTTAAAGGTTCCATTACACATCATGTCAATGAATTGTTTGTTCCCCGGACCCAACCCTTCATAAAAAATTCTCACTTGTTCAGGAATAGAAAAACCATGGTGTGGAACCATTTTTATAGTGTCTTTGAACCTGTAAAATGTTTCATAGAATGACTCTCACTCTTTTTCAAAAAAAATTGGATACTCTTTTCAAGTGAAATTGTTTTATGGTGGGGAAAGTATTTTTTGTAGATTTCACTTTGTAGTTGGTCCCCAGAGTTGATGGATGATGGTCTCAAATTTTTTAGCAAACTTTTAGCTTTATAGATTAAAGAAAAAGGAAATAGCTTCATCTTAGATGATTCTAGTTGATGTGGGGGACACATGGTTTCTACAATTTCATTGAACTCCTTAATGTCCAGGTATGGCATCTCAGACTCCATTCCATTGAATATGGTAAGGTGGTTTAGGATATGGGGTTTAATGATGTAGATGGAATCTCCTAGTAAATTGTGTCTAATGCATGAGGGAGCATTGGTCCAGGAAGGTGTGAGGTAGTCATTCATGGTTTGATCGATTGCATTCCCCAAATATGGGCCTGCCTCATTTGGGTTTCCATTTTGGTTCCCACCCGGGTTTATGAGTTGGTTTCTTTGAAGACCGTCCATTAAAATTGGATAAATTTTGGACTCTAAAGTATTAGGAAGATTATGATATAATGGAATGAGTTACCATGGTGTACTTTACTCCCCAACCCCAGGACTGTCCACCCTAACTAGATAGTTTTATTGATCATGGGTGTAGGCGGAAATGCGCCAAAAGAAAAAAAAAGCGAGAAAGGGACAAGAAAAGAGAATTTGGATGAGAAAAGAAGAAATGTGGGAGAATATAATGGGTGTTTAGATGTCTTACTCGGGACCCAGGAAACGGCGCCAAAATTTGATTCTCGCTCAAATTTACCCAAGAGATGAAGGTAGAACGGTCCTTGTAGTTTAGCTTGGATTATCGAATCCTCAGAGACCTAAGAAGAAACCTATAGACACGTAAATTATATGGACATTTTTTGGCTATGAAGTGTCCAAAATGGGTTGATTTTATATGGGTTTAAAGGATAACTATGTTTATTTTAGTAAATTCAATTTTAAAAAATGAGTTGATCCTAGGTTATCGCTCGGGGAGGATTGGATGAATTACATTTTTAATGATTTCAATTTCTTATAATTGAGATAGATTCATTTAAGATGATCAAACGAAATCATAACTTACTTGTTTAATGCCCACACACCCTAATAATAATCACCTATACACTTTATTGATCAAAGTATTTAGTACTCCAAGGTAGAGGTTCGTATTAGCACTTGAAATGTGCGACATTAAATTCAATAAGGTTGAAGATGTTTTAAAATCATCAAATAAAAATCTCATTTAAAAGAAGTGATTAGTCATTAATGGAGTTATAAATAACATTCAATACAGCCCCCTTCTACTCCCTTTGATCAACCCATAAAGTAGTTATCCCTCCATTGATGACATGTCTTCAACGGAAGCGGGATGTAGACTAACAAAGGTGGAATTGAAGAAGTAAAAACAACAACAACAAAAAAGATCACTCCTCCGTTGTGTGATAAATATCACAAAGTATGGTGTGAATAAACTCACACCTTGAACCAATGGTATCAACATGATATGTATAAGAACAGAATAAGAGAAAATTAATAACTTTTATTAAGAAACTAAGGTGAATTAAACAACTTACATGAGAAAGAAATGTGATTACAAACACAAAGCGGCAGCATAACACTACAATGAAACCAAGCACCAATGATTCTTAAATCCTCCAACACCACTGACTTAAATAGGAATTTTTGAGCCCTTGGGTAAATCCTCCAACAGTACATGTCATCCCACTTGAGTATGGTAGGTCTAGGGTGGTGGAAAGTTTGTGGATAGAAGACTTTCCACCCTTGTCCCAAAAAGGCATCCAACTTTCATGCAACGAACAGACGCGCTTGAAACACCTTCTAGATGGCCGAATCATAGTGGGCCATAGAAGAAGAAAATGTATATCCGGATGTCTTCTAACAACCTATAATATTTGGGCCCATTTGGATTTGTATATTCAAAGATATGATGATATTAGTAGGCTGTTTTTATGGGCCACAGAATCTGGCCCAGATTTCTATCTGTAAATTGGGCCTCCTAAATGACCACCATGGAGGCCGAATTAGCATTTTCTCATGAATAGATATTTGTTACTATATATTTCTTTTATCATCCCACGAAATGTGGGATTAATTGGGCCTGTATGGTGGTCCCCACAATCACATCAGGGGGATAGTGTCCAATCTGCTTTCTCCAGAATTGCTTCCTTTCATTGTCAAATATCTCCTTCATCCTCTACGAATTATCCATTGATCCCCGAATCCAACATGTTCATATTTAAGTGTATATCAATTTACAAAAATATAAAATTAAAATATGTATAATTAAATTCCTTAAAATCAGATGAATCATTGGGTACTTTAAATGATGTTAAAAAATGTACGACATAATAGTGCATTTTAAGAAGGTATTACAATCATAATGTGAAATGATGTTCAAAGTGTAAAATGAACTAAAATAGTGTTTATGAATAATAAATAACATGAATATTATATATATTACCAATGAATATTATGATCCTTTAGTGGCTAATCAAGGGGTCTAGAGTGGTCAACCATGTGAGGTGTGCACCTGTAGCCCAAAAAACTATAATACACCTACCCTACTGGATGCATTTTCTAAAGACAAGTATTGAAAACATGTTAATTCACATGGAAGAATTTTTTTATAGGATTTTATTTATTACTATCTACATTATATTTTTCTTATGATTTTACTCAATGGTTGGTATCATAGTGAATGTATGAACTATTTACGAAGTGTTTTTACATTTCAACATATTGGATATAGAGGATTGTGCTCATGTACAGGTACCACCGAAAATAACACCAATTTGTGGGATACAATTACTTGACTCAAGTCACATGCCCCTGGCCTATCGATGGTGAGTTTGGGGTTGTCCTAGAACAAGCCCCTCTAGGACTGGTAGTGAAAATTTAAGAGGTATTTTTGTCTCAATCTCATTTTTTGTATGAAATGTAAAATACAACATAACATGATTTATATTTATGATGTACTTACGTACTTATGAATGGTTTTTGAAATATTAATTCAAATAATTCATGGAATTTATTGATAAATATAATATTATATATTATAATGACTTTTGATTCAAATGATACAAATATTTTAAATCCTTTATTTAAAATTATTATTTCTTTTTTGTATTATTTATATTAGAGTATCATTTAAGGGATTTTTTATGTTATTAATTTATATAACTACATGTATATTTTTATAGTCAAATAATTTATAATTTTAATATAATTTCATTTCATTTTTCATCTATTTCGTATATAAGAGTATGAAAAACAATTTTTTATATAGTAATCTACCTTATTATTACATTAGGATATGAATCATTACTATTATATACCCCTGATCATTAATTTTCATTATTGATTTTACATTCTATAAAGAAACAAATTTTAAATTTAATATTCATCAATTTTTATAATTATTTATAGTTTTTGAAATTGAGTATTTTCCTTTTCACAAATACGGTACATTTTGTTTTTACGGTAATTATTAATGTGATATTTGTTTTAACATTTAAAAAATGAATGAATTTAATAGAAATACTAAATATTATTTTATTTGGACATTAATTTAATAATTTCAACAATTACCTTAGCATAAATTATTATTCATAATATTATTTGATGCTTTATTTAAAAAATTTTCAATGAATATTGAATTTTCCCTGTTGTCATATATATTCCATAACTTTTCATGTTTGTCAATAATCATTATTATTTTCTTATTTTCGATTATAGATATGTTCCAATGTTATATCATTAATATTTATATAGACATTAAATGTCTTTTTAAAAGATAGTTTCATTGATCCTTGTTCTTTTCTAAGGGATTCCCAAGTAAAAAATTAATAATAGTTGTTTACAAGGGTGTACTATTTGAAAAAATGTTTTATATATTTTTTCTTTTTTATATGGTATGAGTAAATATATATAGTTGATTGATGTGTTGTTACATTATAAACCTAGGATAGTGGGTTATGTTATAAACAACATTTATTGGTTTAAATTGTACACCAATAGATTGGTAGGTCTATTATATCTTTTTAATTTATTGGGTAAAGTGAAAGAGTAAACTAATTATAAGTCAAACATAAGATATGATATAGTTAAATGTAATATGTTACTTATATGTGATATTTGACGTAACCTATTTTTGCGGATTCCATGATAATTTTTTCCATGAAAGCTTTAGTATTTCTCAATTATGGTAATGGGATCTAGTGTTTATTCTAGTGAAGGATTATTTTTTCTTGACTCACCAATGTTATATCATATTAATCATCTATTTGATAATGTTTATATTCCATATATTAGGATTTATGATTGATTTTATTGTGTTTATTCATTATATAATATTAAATCTTGCACTTTGAGTATTATTTCATCGAATTATTCTCATATTTATTCTCTCTGAAGATATTAAATTTTGAATTCCTATGTTTACCATTATTATGTTGTTTAACTCGCCATTATAAGGTTTTTTCCAGTATATTATAAATAACATTGACTTTTAAGATGTTTTTAATAGTGTTTTAAATTGTAGATGATGAATAATTAATATGGAAAAAGAAAATATATGTATTGTTAAATAATATGCTACCATAATGATATGGGTAATGTTATGTAAGATTTTTTCCAAATTCTATAAAACTCAAAAACTAAATGGATCTTGGTTATATAAGGGATACAATATATATTTATGATGTTTTAATATTATAGATAATTAAATTTGGATGATGATTATTAGTATCAAATCCATAAATATATATTTTAACTATTTATCACTAGGACAAGGTGTACGTGTTTGGGGAAATTATATTTGGTATCAGAGTAGGGATTGCAAAACATTAGAGATTATGATATTTTATTGTGAGGATATCATAAGAGTTGTGGATACCATTATGGCTTTAAAAATTTATGGTTGATCAAAAGTTTATATATATAGACACAACATTGGAGGTTTTAAATAATGTAATTTTAATGTGATTAATTATATTTTGGGAGATATTTTATTGGGTTTTTGTTCAATTAATTGTTAGGATTATCATCTGATTTATGATAATGTATTTTTTGGATGAATGATATTAAATTTTTAGGAATGAAAGAAAAAAGGATTTAGATAACTATTATGTTTCAAAGTATCATTAGTGTAGTCGTTACTGAGGTTAACATGGTTATAGGGTTATATATTTATGGAATAATATTAATTTACCCTTTGGTGTTATTGTAGATATTTTTTAGATGAATTTTTTTTTCTATATAACGGTTTATTAATTTTTGTTTAAATCCTACCATTTTATTATCATTTTTGTCAAAATAAAAGAATAATATCTTATTACCCATGTCTATATCCAATGATCCATTAAAATTGGATTCCTTTGGAATAATAAATATTAATCATAGTTACACATCGCAAGGAATTTTTGATGTGATTGTGGGGGAAACTTGTTAATAAATATGAAAAAAGGATAAAATTTAATTTATTGGTATATATAAAATCAATAAAGTATGTTTCCCTCATTATATATATTGAATAATGATTGAATCCATCAAAAATTTAAAAAAATTATAATAATTTTTCATTAATTGATTATCTTCTTTTTCTCATATTAATTTAGTATTTTATGTTTTTTTCACAATATCATTATAATATACTACCCATTACTATTTGGACATTACATTTCTCCTCCTAGTCAATATTTTCACTTCCCACTAATGTTATCTGATTTCGGAACCTAGTTATTTGTTATTCCATATGATCTCCACAATTAACATTCATAATTTTTAAATGTAAAATTTGTTAACCATTTTTAATATTTGAGTTATCGATAAAATTATTTTTTAACATTATTCCATTAAATATATGATCCGCAATATCAAAATTCAAGGAAATTTTGGTGAACTAATGTAATACCCCAATATTTTAAAATAATAATATCTTAGATAGTTTAAAGGCAAAAAACATTATCATTAAATGTTAGAAAAAGATATTATCTAAATATAACATACATAAACAATACATTGAATTAATGAATAATAATGTGAATAAAACTATTATGAAAAAGATTTATATTGGGGCCACTAAAAAATTATTAATTAATTCAAAATAAATATGAAGTTTTTTTTTCTGTTGTTGTTTTTCATTTCAAAAATAAGTGTTTTTTTTAAACAAAATTATTTTTTTGGTAGAATATAATATTTATTTTAAGAAAAATTTATAAATTCTATATATATTTTAAAATGGAATCTTTATGTAAATATTTATATTAAAATTATATTATGTTGAAAATCTGGGATCTATAAAAAAAAGATTTCTTAGTAAATAGTGAAAAATATTTTTTTATAGAGAACTAATTTTTTTATCTATTTATATTTCCCTATATTTTTTAATAGGTTATAAAATTATATTTATTAAATTTTATTAATAATTATCCTATTAATTTTATTTCATGCAAAATTCTTATTTGTATTTATATAAAAAATTATACTTAAAATATATTTTTTCAGCTCATTTGGTTTTTTTATTTTCAAATTAATTTAAAAATCATATATTAATTGAAATTGATAAAAACATTTCTATATTTTGAATCAATGTGTATTGATTTTATAAATATTTCAGCTTTATTTTTTATAATTAATAGTAACCATAGTCAACAAAATTCACCACATTATGGGTGAAACATGTATAACAAAGATAAACATTTGAAATAGTGCTTCAAAATTACTAAAAATGTTTTCCATATATTAATTGATGTGTTTTTATTGAACAAAACGTACATATATTATAAAATATTGAGTTTTGATTCTATTTTTATTTGGTAATGAACTTTATATTATTTTATGTAAAGGAAAACTCCAAAATGTATCTATATTTATATTATAATATAAAATATTTTACTATGGGGAAAAAGTTTTCAATGGTTCTAAAAGATTATTTATAATAATACTGAATTTAATTTTTTATATTTTTACATTAAATTTTCAGTTATAAACTAATTCAATAAATTTCTGCTGTAACGACGACATAGTGACTGCAGAAGTAGTAGAATAATCATGTAAGTGATTTAAAAAAAATTACATGAACTATTTAAAAGTAATTTATACCGTTACATAATATTTTTATGTAAAAATAAAACATTAAATATTTAATTATTTTTTATATTTGATTTAAATTAATTTTTAAAATCCATAAATTCAAATTATGTTTTTAGTTTTGAAAATGAATTTAATCTTGTTTTATGTTATATATAGTATTATTGAATTATTTAAAATTAATTAATGTCTTATATTTTGTTTAATGAAGCGAATATAATCTATAGTTTTATCCATTGTCCATTTATGAGTGATTTGAACATATCTACTATATTATTTAACCATATACTGTGAAAAAATCATGTTATCCATGTTATTTATAAAAGTGTTAAAAGGTGGATACATCTAAGAGATTAGTGTTAAAACATCATATAAACTTGTAAATATTTTATTTTTTAATATTATGTCTTATAAAATCCATCCAATATTAAATAAATATTATTTTTCAATATAATCATGAATTTTTTTATATTAATTTATTAAATATTTAAATTCCAACGGTTCCCCTCCCCTCTAATATAAAAGGACACCAACTCTCATAAATTCCTCAAAATTACTATGCTATATATATTTACTATAACCAAATAATAAAACTTTATTAAATAATTATCTGAATTATTTGGGTTCTAAAATTGTTTAAATACTATTACTTGTGTCCATAAAGAGATATCAAAAGGATTTTTTTTAAAATAGGTGGTAATCTCCTAAATAGTGAATTTTCATTTTACTTATTTTAGGACATCCATAAATTCTCTAATAAACATTAAAATATAAAAACATCAATATGTACCATATATTATGAAGTTATTATGTAACATTCATAACTATATTCATCTAATTTTCCAATCAAAGGACAAATGTTACCCTCTTACGTGAATAAGTGTGGGTCTCCCACCTTACAAACTGATAATTTTATTTTCTCATCTCTACCTTCATTGATAATTTTTATAATGGGTTATATATATATATATATCATTTTAATTATATAATTATGATTCTATAAATTTAATGTATAATATACATTCATACAATTTCAACAGTAAAATTGGAATACTTAGATGTGTGTATGTATAGACTACCATGTCCACATAGTAATGTTTACATTTTTAATAACTACATATTATTTATGGTCATGGGGAAAGATTAAATTAAGGGATTATATTTTTAAAAAAATATAATTAATCCTTAAAGATAGTATATTTTTTATTTTATTCCATTTTCTCATCCAAGTAAATGTAAAAAACGTCACCCATGTGTACGTATGGACTGCTACCTCATGAGATAATTTTTAATGTTTCTTGTAACATATTTTTAGAGATGACACTAAAAAACTATTTTCTGTATACAAATACTAATTATTATTTTATTATTTTTCATATGTTGTTAGGTAGACCCATTAAACCATGATCAATCAACTAAAGTTCTTTTACAATTAAGACAGAACATCCTTAAAACCCTCATCATTGATGTAACCAATCGAGTAATTTTATATTTCATTGAAATAAATAAAATAAATATTTAATAAATGATGTAAACATCATTATATGGATATTAAAAAAGTACATAACTAATATAATTTTATATAATGGAGTAAACGAATTAGCATGACTTGTAAGGACTTGATATAAGGGGTTTCTAAACTAAATTTCCATCCGTTAGGGTGAAACCCATCTTTATTAATATTTTTTCCCATGATTATGTTTGAATTGAAATATATATTTTTTTAATTCAATATATAAACTCTTTTAATTTTATTTTAAATATTTTCACATAATAATTTCATGGATTTTCATTCGCATAAAAATTTTATTATTTTTTAGGGGATTCCATTTTTATAGTCTCAAATTATTGAGACATGTTTCATGTTATTCACCATGATTTATTTTATTTATACAATTAACTTCCCATGGGTTAGTTTTCACATATGAATTCATATAATTAATTTAATTCCGAAATCCCGATCGCTTTCATACATTCAATTTCTGTTTATTTAAATTTTATCAGAGGGGTATAATCTTTATGTAACAATCACCTTCCATTTTAGGATCATTTATGTTCAAAACACTTTGTTTGAAATTTTTAGATCGTAATTTGGTGTAACACATCTAAATTCATATACTCCATTTATTTGTATGATTTAAATTATTACATTTCATTTTCTACTATATGGAACATAGGAAGAAAAAAGTCATTGTTTTTATGAAAAACAAACCATATTGTTTTGGCAGTTTTACATATCAATGGTCATTAGAGTGATTTCAAGATGATTTATTTTATGAATAATTATTATTACATTCATTTATAAACAATATTTCATATTATTAATAGAGATTTAATATGAGTTTATTCCTAGTAGGGTTCTTTTTGTTCATACTGGATGAATGAGCGGTATATTTTTTTTTATTTATCAAATAAATATATATATTTTCCATCATATATTCCCTTTTAATTTATATTTACTTAAATATGTCACATGTTTAAATTCAAATAAATAATTTTTATCTACAATCATTTAATTTTTTTGAAAATGATATAAAAATTAAAATATTTTTACATTTTTTTCAAATTAATATACTAAATGATATAATCAATGTATTTATCATCTATGTCCATATCATTTATCTTTACACACTTATCCAGTCGGGATATGTTCCCACTATTCTATCCTTATTATCCCTCTATTTGAATTATTATTTTTTAAAAAATATTCGCATGGAACCCATTTATTATCCATTGGTTCATCAAGATAAGAAATATTAATGATTGTTTTCAAGTGTAACATATATAAAAAAGAATTCTTTTAAATGTTTTTTTATTATTATAGTACATGGAAATATGTATGGATGATTGATGGGTGGTTTTTTAAATAGTAAGGAATATTAGTTATGTTATAAACTCTGGGAAAGGGTTATGTTATAAACTAGTTATATGTGGGTTCACCATGGCCCTCCAATGTTTTGGGTAAATAGAAAAATTTGAATTAATATATGTAATAGTGAAGGTATAATAGAGTTAATTATTTTTAGTTACTCATATTATAGACAATAATTATACCATTTAATTCATTTTGTAATAATTTATAGATGTTCTAAGATAACTACAATATTATTCATTGGTTTCAATGGGTTTGAATGTTTCCTTTTATCAAAGATTATTCTCAAATGAATCATGGTTATTAACTCGCCTGACTCTTAACGATGATAAATATTATATTAAATTTATTACAATTTTTAATCGAGGATTGTATGGGTATTAATTATATGATAATATTATCTTGTATTTTGAATATGTTCCCATAACATTACTCCCATGTAGTGGTCACTGAATATATTTTATTGTTAATATTTTTGTTTCCCTTTACATGGAATTAGTGCTCACCCTTATTATTTATCCTCTACACAGGTTATAAAACATTATTTCATGTAAGATATGTCAATTAGGGATTCACGTGGTGATGGATAAGACATAATATCCAATAAAAAATATTGATATAGTGGATAAAATGATCACGTAAACCCTTTGGTTATATTATGTAAGAGTTTGTTAAATTATCTAAATCTGTTAATATAAAAGGTCCATCAGTAAGTAATTTATACAAATTTTTCTTTTTGTTGTTTTAGAAATTAGGAATGTCAAAGTAAGATAATTCTCATTATTATCAATCTGAGAAATTAAAATATAATATTTTACTAGTTAAACTATGATCGAGGCTATTATATGATATAAATATGTAATAAAATACTTTGGTTGTTATGAATAAGTTGTTCTACATGATCTCAAAATTAGAGATGGTGGTTTTATAATAGAACTATGGACATAGATAAAAGAAACAAAGGAAAATGATTAAAAGTATTTGATCAAATTATAATTGAGGTAATAAGACCCCCCACCAATATGTCAGGTATATAAAAAGAAACACCCTGAAGGTTTCATCAATGAAATAATAAAATAAATTGGGTTTTCAAGATAAGGGGATCAATATCATGAATTTCATAATGATACTATTAAGTACACAATATTATAGATGAAAATAAGGTGTTGGACACTAAACTATTAATGGTTTAAGACCTAAACTATAGGGAACAATGTCATTATGTATTTTAGTGCACGAAAACAAAGACCTTATAGGGTAATCAATATCATAATCCACCTAACTATATGTTTAATGTAAAATAATACACCATCACCACTATAGAGGTAGAGTGATAATATTATGTTGTGCAAGATACACATATTATTCACTCATGATGTTATGACTTATAGGGACCTATATACCCTGGGGGGTGAATCAGGGTATGAATATTCATTTTCAAAATTCTTCATTCCCCACTAAATCTTGACCTATTTATTTTTAGGGTCACATTGTTTGCTTTTGTGTGCGTATATGTTGATCACTTGTTTTCTTCATCATTTAATGACAATGTTTTGATTGCAATGATGGCATGAAAACAGGAAGACACAGAGATTTTTACATGGTTCACCCTCACTGGGATACTTCTAAGGAGCATACAACAGCAATGTGCTTCTATACCAAATTTACTAAGGCTCACTGCAAATAATGTTCAATATAGATCACTTCTATGCCCAGGATCACTGATGTTTCAATTATTAGGGTCAGATCACTACTTTCCCAAGGGTCACTCCCTTTCTCTCTCTCTCTGGATCACTGCTATTGGGGAGAATCACCTTCTCGTCTTCCATTACTCACCGCTCCGGATAGGATCCACACAAAGTTTATAGACATATAGGTCTCTTCATTATAACTAATGAATATAAAATCTATTGTATTTAGATGCTCTGTTGATGTTCAACTTTCACCCGTAGATGAATTTCTCATTGCACCGAAGGTATCAGGAAATCTTCCATCTTTTGCGCAGCCCCAGAAAGAAGGTAGTGCTCCAACAACACCTATCGCTCTTCTCCAAACTTGGCATGAAATTCCCAAGACGGTGTACATGTCTTCGGGGCGCAATTAAAAACTAGTGCGCTAGTCCACCTCACCCAATTTTGCGACATAACCTTCTTCAACTCCTAACATGCATGACAGAACTCCTTTTATGCCCAAACTGATTTTGGATCACAACAAACAACTATCACACAACTTACAACCAGCACACAACTTATACTTGTGTGGCCACACACCACATTCACGACCACCACACATGCACGATGGGATATCTAATTTTCTCTTAGTGTAGATCTCATATAGAATTATGAGGGGTGGACCTGTATTTATACGCATTTTGACAGTCTTCACAACAACACACAAGTCTCCCCTCAGTACCTAGGATTCAGCACGCAGGTCCATCCGCCAAAGTCTCTATCACGCTACTCACATGTGCGACCACACCAATACTTTCACTAAACTCTTTCCTTTTACATATTTTGAAGTTCTATGTTTGAAAAACAATAGGCATGAAAGTTTCCAATCCTCCAAGGTAAATATGCGCAAGTCCTTTCTCAACGCGTAGGTCACATGTGCGACCAACCCAAAACATGCGCGACCCTTATCCATTGGATATTTTTCCATGTTTAGAGCTTGAAAAAAACTAGGCACACAAGTTCCCTTTCCTTCATGTACATGGCATACAGGTCTCTTCACTTAATGGGGAGTGGTCGACTTCTATTTATAGGTATTTAGATACCCTGCACAACGGCATTCAAGTCTTCCTTCAGCGCACAAATCTCACCACACAAGTCTCTTCTGCGCAAGTCACTAGCGCAACAATCCCTAAAACATTGGCACCCATTTTCCCACTACCATATTTTGATTCTCTGATATTGAATAAAATATGTTGCAGTTGTTTCCCCTCCTTCATTTCAATGGTGTACATGTCCCTTTTCCAAAATTACTTTTCCCCATTTGTCAGTTTTCAGGCCCAAATAATTGGAAAAAACTGGAAAATGACGCCACCTTGTATCTGCTCTTTTTTACCACCTCCAGATCATCCATTCCATTATTGACATTCTAAAATCAAAATTGGATTGTTAACCATTTCCCTTGAACTCAACATGCCAGCATGAAATCCCCATTGTCAACAAATTTTTATTTTTTGGTTTTCTTTGTCAACAATCACAACACTGATGTCCACTTTTTCAACAAACACAATCACCTCAAAAATTCTTCAATAATGCCGTGAGGGATTTTTTTCCCAACACAAGATTTGTGAATGTTTTATTTTATTCATGTTATATGTATCCAATTATATGTTGCTTTTTTACTAGAACTTTTGAATCACATCCTTGATAACATAACTTGTAAACATTTAATAAAAAACAGTAAAGAATTAATTACAACCAATGTCATTGAATCTTGTTTAGATAATTTCAATGTGGATATTATTCCAATGAAGATCATAATCCATTGGATAATATTGATTATGTTCTAAGAATGGATTGGATCACATTTTATAGATATCAAGTAAACTATAATGAAAAAATATCATTCAATATAATGAACAATATCATGATCCTTTATAAATGTAATGATTTCAATTAATTTCATCTTCAAAATCCCTTTGTTATGTGAATGTTGATACCCCATGAGGAAACAAATCCTTATCAAATAATTAATAAGAAGAAGAAAAATGACAATGAAAATATACCTATTTTCAAGAAATAAATTTATGTATTATTTAATTGATTTGAATGTATTATCATTCATAATGTTTCAGACAACCCATTAGAACACATACATGAAGACACACTTATATCCAATATACCTTATTTGATGTACTTAATAAAACAATAATTGTTAAATAGGAAAACTCAATTTAATTTTTAAATAGGATTCAAATTTCCTAGTGAATCACATTAGGGTGTGCTAATATACTTTTTCTAGATTATGGATGATTCAATGCATAATTTCATATAATACATATATCTCAAAAAGATAAATATAAATATAAATATTCAATAGAAATTATTGATGACTTATTTGATTAATTTTGAGGATATTAGTGATTTTGAATGTTTGGATTTCATTTTCATATGTAAATATCCACAAGTAAGGAAAAAATATATTCAAAAGATATTTTTGTACAATATATTGACACTATGAGTTTATAGTGATTCTATTAGAAAATTAAAATTCCCTAAAAATATTCTATACCATTATGAATAGAGTATTTATAAACGACCTTGATAAGTCGGTGGTGTTCATTGTTGATGGTATTTTCATATATTGCATGTGTAAAGGGGAACATTATGATCTTCTAAGGATTGTATAGAATAATTAAAAAAATGTGAAGTGGTATGTTTTATTAAGAAAGTTAGACTTTTGGATGGATTGATCCTCATAATATGGTTTGTAATAAACAATTAGTGAATTTCTATATATCCCTTAATAAAAATGAAAATTTTTGAATTTCATAGTCCCATATGTTTTTATGAGCATCCAATTCTTTTAGTATTACCATGGTATTAGCAATATTTTATGGGTATTTTCACATGATTTTTATGACAACATACTAAGTTCACATGGAATGAAATAATGTGTATATATAAGGAATAATTTGAAGAAAATATTTAAGTGATCAATAAATAGATAATAAAAATAGATACATTCAAAATTTCTTCTTGTGGGGAAGGGTTTTTAATATACATATATGATTTAATGTAACTCAAGGGATGAATAATAATGAATCATTTAAAATTTATTTTCTTTGAATCATGATAATTGAATATTCATGGGAAGATTAATTGGAAACATGATTATTGTGTTTTAAACTATGATGAATTATTTTAATATTTAGTGACTCTAATTCAATCGATAGAAGTGTGGGACATATAAAAATAAAAAAAGATTAATATATCTATTTACATAGAATTAGATTATCATGCGTCATAGAATATATTTTGGTATAATTATGATCTATAATTTCTCACATCACTACCACCCTTAAAAGAAAAATAATATAGATTATGAACTTGGAAAATTTTAACCAACTACTTAATCTACTATGAAGATCAAGAAATATTGTATCTTTATTGATAAACATAATACATATCTTGAAATAATAATGTTAGGGAAGACACACTAATTTCTAAAAGTATATTCCAACCATATATAGTATCGATTACAATATAGAAAAAAAGGAAATATTTTGATTTTGAAATATAATTAAGAAAAGAAATAAGAGATTATTCATGAGGGTAACACCAACAATGATACAGATAAACAGTTTGGAACTCAACTATGTTTGTCATAATCCCTATAATTTAATAGTGTAATTGAAAGATGAATCATTCTCTCCATTTTCCATAATTTAGGGAAGCACCAGGATATAGAAAGCTCTACAAAGATTGATTTTGAAGGGGAAACATTAACATTAAGAATGATGAGTAAAAATCAGATTACATAAATAGTCATTATGTCAAATAAAACCATTAAAAGTAATAAAAATAGTATTATGAAACCATTGAAAAAACTAATATTGAAATGGTATAACATCACAATGAAATTTTTCATGGGTCCTCTGAGGACATATAAAATAAACAATTCAATGAGGGTTATTTTGATTCAACTAATCAAGACTAATCACTTTATCCTCATTCATAAATATTTATCAGTCAATCAACATGACATTATATATGTCATAGACATATTAAGGATATATAGAGATTCACTTTTAATAATTTTTAATCAAGATTAAATGTTCACATATAATAACTTGAGGGTTCATTAAATTAACAATAATATTCTGTTGAACATTAGTAACAACACTCATCCTAGACAAAACAAAACTAAAATAAACCATTCAGAAACTGAAAGATACATTGATATATTCCTAAATGTTATTTTATAGGAGTCCTCACTATCTTTTATTTGTTGAGTTCTTATATAAAAATAGTTTATAGTCATGTATTAATAAAGATACATTTAATCATATATATGGGAAAAGTTGATTAACTCTTATAGGTTGTTATATAGTTGGTGAACTAAGGCTAATTAGACTTGAACTTGTGATTGAGATTATACAGATGGTTCAATCTATTAATAAATATAATTAAGATTCTCAATGAAAACAGAGTATGTATAATAAAAATTAACTAAGGGTCTTGGAATTTGAAGTTATAGAATTTTTGATCCTCCAAATACCATCCTAGAATAAAACCATAAGGTTTAGAATAATGTGGAAGATCAATAATAAGATGGTTGATCAACTTGGGAAGTATGGTCACATAGAATCAGGGGCCTTACTACTAGAACTTCTACTAAACATGTCTTATGTTCCTGATATTCTTAGTATACATATCCCAATGAAGTACAAACAATATACATCATATGGTCCAAATATAGAGGTGTTACTGAAATTGAATAACCCCTCCAATGAATAGAAACTAATTTTTATTTTGGAAGAAAGAGACTATTTTTTAAATAAGACAATAACTCAACATTTCAAGATACTTTGGAGTAACCATTATAATAACGAAGCAAAATTGGAACATGGGTATTTAATGAAAAAAACTACACTAAACTATTTTCATTTATTAATATGAGATAAAATTTCATGGAATGAATTTCTAAAGGTGGGATGAATGTGGAAACATAGACATTACAAAATGATAATTTCTTTCTAAACATAAATTTTTTCCATAATTTGGTATAATATATAATATAAAACACATGAATAATTATACAACCCCATTTTTTCACCTTCATAAGAAATTTACGTATGACAGAAAAATATTCCACTAGAAAAATAAAAATATTAAAATTTTGAAACTAAATACTAAAATTAATAAAATAGAAAAAATTTGTATCATTTTTATCTCCTAGAGATATCACACCCATGAACAACACCGAAAAAATGAAACATAATATTATTATTGTAATTGTTATTTTTAAAATATGGTATATATATCAGCAATAATAATTTTTGTGAATGATGAATGATGTAAATATGACGTATTTATAGAAATTAAAAACCATTAAGAATAACGTAATGGTAAAAAATGACCACTGGGAATAGTAACCTAACCATTAGGTGTAATAACCTAACCGAATAAATATTAAAATGATGATTAATGTATTAAAATAACATGAAAATTATATTAATCGTAAAAAAATTAGTTAAATATAAATATTATAATTTACTGAAAAATAATAAAATTTTATCATCAAAGAATGTGTGAATGTAATACAAATAAAGTATATTTTATTATATTATATAAAATGATATGTTTTATAATATTTATATATTTTTGAAAATTATTTTTCTTAAATAAATTATTTATTTTAATAATGAAATAAAAAATCTCTAATTACATTTGTCAATAATTTTCAAAAATTCAACATTTTCATGTGAAAATAAAAAATATGGATTTTCATTTAGTGCATGTTTTACCATGTAGTCATGATGTAATAAATAAAAAAAATACTAAAATATTCATATAGACACAAGATTTATTTAATAATCTAAATTACTCATTTAATATAAACAATGTTTATTAGAAAACAAAAAATTTAATTACTATTTTCTAAAATATAAAATTTTCCCCAAAAAAAACAATTTATATTTTTTGAATCTTCCATTTGTATAAAATATAAATTCAATATATAATTTCATTGGAATTCATGAAAAAATATTTTATTATTTAAATAAATTATTATTTTTAAAATTTCCACTATTTAATGTGTTACTTTGAGAATTATAATTCATTCAATATTTTTAACCCCAAATACCCTCCCCGAAAGTAAAAATATTCCCCAAATTCCATTGAAAAATAACTTCCCATCCATTTTTCAAAGCATTATATCTTCCCAAATCCCTCCAATTCAGGATTCTAATAACATTATAGATTTCTTGGGTCATACAATCCCAAACCCTACAGGATTTAGTTCCATAAAAACGAGTAATACATTAATGAATATCTAATCCCACAATCCCCCCCTTTTCATTTATTCTCTTCTTATATCTACTAATTTATTTTATTTTCTCATTATACCTTCGAAATATTTTAAATTTATAACAATATTATATATAATTTTTATTTTTATATAGTATCCCTATTTTAGTGCATTAAAACTATACATATTGTATATATTTCCTCTTTTGAAATTTCCCATTAATAGTTGGTTTCATTCATATATGTGGAAATAATTTGATAAAAATATTTATTATAAGGAATAAAAAACGAAAAACCAAATGGAAATGGAATAATTTAAAGAAAAATATTAATTAAAAGCCATAATATTTAACACAATATAATACAAAATTAAAATTATAATGATAAAGAATAAAATAATATAAAAATTTAATATTCTAAATTAGAGTTTTAATATAAATGAGTTTATTAAAATGGAGGTGTAAATGTGTTAAAAAATGGGTACATATGATAAGGGGAATATTGAACTTGAATCTAATATTGGGTATATCATATCTACTTTTATCTTTTCCCATGATTTTTATAATAATTTCTTCAAAATTTATTTTTTTCATACTATTTTTTCATATAGTGATATAAATGTTCTGACAATATTTTGATGAACATTAAGATACCAGAATGATTATTTATAAAAATCATTTCTTTGAAAATATCTTCAATTCTTATTAGATTTATTATTTTCCTCTATATAAAAATTAATCTTTTCATTGTAAATTATACCCTTGTACATCAAAATTTATGTCTTGTCATATATTTTAGGAGATACTTTATATTTTTTCATTGAATTATGTCCTATTAATAAATTTATATACCTAATCATTTCTCATTGGTTTATTTCTTTTTTATAATTAATAAATTTTATATTGAGTGTACGATTATGATAATTTTATGATGTAATTGGCAGTACTTGATTTATATTTACTCCCAATTCATTATTTAATGTGGATTATATCATACGATTATGTGTTTTATACATGAATATGATGATATATTAGTTTTCATTCTATGAAGTGATGATTTTTCCTTATCTATTATTAATGAACATAATGTTATGTTTGGTCACAATTTATGTGTGAAATTTTACCACTATGTTATGATGCTTAATTATTATGAATATTTTATTTCTCATATCTATTTAAAATGATTCCCTCATGCTTTTTATGACGATACATTTCTTATAATACGTTGTTATTGGTCATGGTCAACCATGTACTATATAGATTCTTGTCTACTGTACCTTCCTTATTATTCATCTCCTTAATGGGATTAAGAGTAGTCGTTTATTGATATAATCAGATACATGATTTTAGGTATTAAGAGTATTATTAATTATTTTAAGAAAACAATTATAATTGTTTTAAATAATTTTATAATTAACATAGTAATTACATCTTATGAACACAATTTTACCATAGTTCTAAACATTTGATCTCTAGATTGTGTGTTAGTTTTGAGAAATATCATAAAAAATATGTTATGATAATGTATTAAAGTTATTTATAATTATATATACGTTATTCTATTCTATATTTACTAAAAAAATAAATTTACTCTTAATTTTAATAATATATTTCTTTCCAATGAAAATAGAATACCTAATATTATATATTCTCTATATCCACATATTATAAGGAGTCATATTCTCAGTGATAATTATGATGATATATTATGAATATAGGTAACAACATTTAATACTAATTTCCCAAAAAAATAACATAATATTTATATAAAAATTTATCTATTATTTATTGATTATATGAAATATAATTTCATAGACTCCATTTAGTTTAAATATCCTAACGACATCAAAAAATTATAGTTACAAATGTGTACCAAAATATTATTTTTAAATGTGTTTTCTGAGCCATGACAAAAAGTGAGAATATATTAATTGGGAATTAAATATTTTAAATTAAATATCAGTTTTTAAAAAAATTTATATATCCTCATGTTTAATAAAAATACCTTTGAAACTATGAGTGTATGGTTTTTTATTTTTTTAAATAATTCAAAAAGTTGTAAAAAACACATAGATAATATACCTTCATAGATCATGACCCAAAAATTTTCACATGAGAAGGAACTAATTTTATGTGTGAAAACAAAATTAAAAAATAAGTGGAAGATATCAAGTATCTCTTGCGTTCAACCATGTCATAAATTAGATGTCCTGAACAGTATCACTGAACGAGTCCTTATAGTGCACATAACATCAATACACAGGTCCATAATATATGATAGCACCAAGGTTTAGGCCCATAACTGTGGACCTAACAGACTCACATAACTTAAAATTGTGTGTTAGATAGTTTTACACACCAGACAACAATAGCCCCTTCACCGAGAGTCTTAAAAATTCTTATAAATAGGACCCTCGTGCTAGATAATTGGAATTACTGAAAGACCAGAAGAAGCCTCAAATCTCTCATCGATATTATCATTTTCATAAGAACTCAATACACTCAACATTGTTTTCCATATACTTGAATATGAAATAATTAAATGCTATTAGTGCAATTAGAGTGCCCCCATTGTGTGAAACACCAAATACTTTCTTATGTACACATTTCCCCTAGTAAAAAAGTACATGGGAGAAAGCATATTTCCAATCACAAGACATTCATGAACCCCTTCCAGATTTTCCTAAGTATGCCCCAAGTAATTTGAGTTATTCCACACCCCAGATATGTTTCCAATGTATATCTTCATCAAATATCACTCTACCATTATATGGTTTAGGGACCTTCAGTTTTTCCCTCCATCTCCTAGGAAATGAATTCGTAGATCACCTAGGCCTCGCATACACAATATTTCTTATGTCCACGTAGATCAAACCTATTTGATTCATCCATTGACCCATTAATAATACAACCAATGGCAGTGCCCTTGATCCCTTGGATCCCTTATCTAATGCAACTAAATCAATTCCTCTTCAAATTCCACAAAATATGTTTGATCATAGTACAGTGAAAACGAGCTTATCCTATCAATCATAAATTCCCATGGTAAATAATAACCTAATGATACCCTAAATAGAAATTAAGATACAATGAATTTTCCAAATCAGGAATATCTATTGAAACGAGTAGACCCACCATAAGTATGGTGGTTGGTGGAAAATTAGGGCTAGAAGATACATCTTTGGTATAAAAGATAATTGTCTTCCACTCTCCCACATAATGAAAATGGATGAGGGGAGGATCTTCTATATGGAAACCTTTCGCGATTTTGACACTAGACTTTATAAGGGGAAGTATCCTTTTACATATCTAGTAGTATGTGCAGTGGATTTTATGGTTTTTATATCTTTTAATTCCTATGGATTCAAACATAGATCATTACTCATGGGGGAATAGGGGTTAGGGATGATCAAGACTCACGGGGGCATAGGGGTTAGGGATGTTCATGACATCTATATTATCAAATACCTATCTCGAGAGTATTTTCTTTTTCTAGATGTTCCACCTTCTTTTCCAAAGGTCCTCATAGTATTTTTTATCCCCAAACCATGTCATTACCTCCAAAGTATGTACTCCCAATATGGAAGTCCCTTGGAAAACCTAATTAGAAATATTATATGAGAATGTTTTATCCATTCCCCATACATATGCGCCCCAGTAGTGAACACATTAGCCCTATATGTGGATCCACTAAGGGAAGAGATTTACCTATATCAGTAGGAATTACATTTCCAGATCTCCCAATTAACTTGACATTGCAACATATATAGATTTAATCCCCAATAATCTAAACTACATGGGATTTTATTCATGTCTATATGGGATTTATAGGAAGCCACCATGATGTTCAAACCCAAAACACCAAATAAAACATAATATTCTGAGGACCATATTTATAATAGGGTAATATCCAATATGGGAGAACACATCTCTTCTATGTCACATGGTCCTATTGGGTGTAATCCCAAATCTGGCCTTAACTAGGACCAATTCTATTAGCTATCACTATTTCACATCATTAAACTACATGGTTTAGTCCATGTCACATGATATAAAATGTTTGATGTTTCATATAATGTGGAACTGAAATGAGTGATTTCTATTTTCATTCACGACCACCCATAGGATTTCCATCCCATGGGAAATATCCTAACAACAAAACAACTCTCATATTAAACGATGATATATTATTCATGACCACACCGCTACATGGATTAATACCCATCATCAACAAAACATATGAATTATGGATAGATAGTCAATTTACAATATTGTACCATTGATTAGGAAACATTAATACATATTGATATATCTATCTATTGAAAAACATAGGCACAGAAAATTGATTCTAATAAGAATCAAATATTACAATAGTTTTTTAATTCATTGTTCTCCCTTTACATATTTTTGAAATAATAAATGATAATTGAATATTATTAAATCCATAAAAAATTCCCTTAATTGGAAATAATTCCCCCTAAAAAGTGTTATCTTCCAGACCATCCATTCTTTGAACCATTGTGAGACCCTAATAATAATATGAACTATCTTCCAATAACCATATACCATTAAAAATAAAATTCCAAAAATATCCTAATTAGAGGAACCATTTTGGGTTTCCGGAATCATAAGTAAAAACCATTGAAAACCACCTTGAATGAAAATGTGAATTTTTTACTAACATGAAGGTCATTCCACCACCACTATAAGATTATATTCACACCCCACACGGTCTTTAGGAAAAAAATGGAAATTGTTGAACAAACATAAAACCTTAAAAATAGATTGTTTCAGAAACATTCTAGTGCCCTTTCATACTCTCATAAAATGAAATCAAGACATATATAGATCTATGTGAATCAATTACGCATGTGTTAATTTTTTAAGATGCATACTTATGGGGATTTACAAATTGTGTTTATATATATATTAATTGAATTTAAATAGAAACTCCCTTACTTCCAATTGTGTCATTCAACATATCATAAACATACACATTTACCACTACACAAGAAGGGGTATCATCAAATTATTAGATTTATAACCAACCCAAAATCATTAGTTATAGGCCTCAAATGTTTTAGTTTAGAAGTACCACCTTAATAGTAATATTCCAATCCTAGAGGCTATACCACAATACCACTAGATCATGATTCCCCACAAACTATCCACTCTGTAACGACTAGTCTACAAAACATCAATGGCACCCATTATCATTTTAAATTGTCTTAGAGGACTATCAACAAAATGAATCATTAGTTTCTTCTATTACCTTATATAGGTTGATCAAGAGGTCACCAATGACCTCTTCCCACAAACATTAGTGTACCAAGTAAGGGATAATATTAGTATTAACTACCTCCATTTTCATGTAGTAGTGAACACTCAGAATGATGAGGGTATTTTCTATAGGATTACATCACATGTCCCTCTGACAAGGGATCTCTTGAAAGCCTACTGAGGTAAGAGATCATAGAATAGTGAACATGAATCTATCTTTGTACAATCAATAAAATCATGATAACCAAATATAGTGGAAAAAAGGGAATTGGATACACACCTACTAGCATTAACCAAACCATCCATAATATTTTGGAATCATCCCTTCAAACCATCTGGAAAATCCAAACAAAAAATAGGGGGCATACTTGTATATATAAAACCACATCAGTTTATCTTTGTATTATATTGAGAAGAAGTGATAGATATGAGAAGTCTCAAACCCCTTATCTATGCATGGATGGGGATTATATCCATGTTCCATTCACTCATGTAAGCTATTATACCCTAAAAATGACTAAATGGTAGATGAAAATTCATTCTCATATACAAAAACAATCCTAGATATAATAAAAATAGATATAGTGGTTAAGGGGATGAAACATAACTCTATCCCTACAATTGGTGTGACAAATAAACAGAAAATGAGGATCATTATGGTGTAGACTAATATATTTGACCTCTTCTTTTATGATATTATATGAAATCATATTATAAATGAACATGTTGATTAGGATCATGCCTCATTACAATTGCAGGTCATTGGAAAATCCAAATTTCTACTCTAGGGTAGGAATAAAACCCATCCAAAGTCTTATAAATCTATAAAAAATTCAACCAACCACACAAAAGCTAATAAAATAGATATTTATATATTAAATCCACCACAAATAGGAGGATTCATGAATTTTCTATAGATTATCATATAAAATATTGTCCCACCAAAGGCTATTAGAAAATGAATAACTACATTCCGATCAAACACTACTCAATAGTTTTGTTCTTAAATCCCCCCAATATTTGCCGAAATTTTGGAGGTCATCCATATAAAATATATTCAATAAAATATGGAGGTTATCAAAGGATATCATATGATGGAATAATACCCCATTCCCACAATACAAAAATTCATGAGTGCATATATAATTATGATAACCACGTCTTCCCCCTACATTTCCATTATATATAATTTAATGGATGGCCTCACCTTTTTATTACCTATTTTGAAGGTCCTCATGATGTTATAAATGTCATGAATTAAACATTAAACCATACATAAAACTGTGATGGTAGTTCACCAAATTATAGAATCCAGTGGGAATGTCTTCCCAATAGTGACACATCACTTCCCTAACGATGTCCTCCAATTTAAAAAATTAATTATGACAGAGAAATCATATGACATTACTCTTGGAAAAATAATTTCATTCATTCATGTTAATTAATCAATGATGGGTGATAACCATTATCAATCAGAAGACAGCCTGATGTAACCATCATTATCTGAACAACTTGAGGATTCTTTACCTTACAATATGATATATTCATTCCCTACGGTTCTTATTATTTAAAATATTGCAGTTGGGAAATGTCATTTTTTGTTAAACCAGATTTAATAGCCTCTTGGAAATGATGAATAAGTCAAAATGAAAATGGGAATACTTTTGGATAGTGGTAGTATACCAGTCATGATATAGCCTCTTTCCGCTAACCAATATGGTAGTCCAGTGTAATTGTTAGATGATGATCTATAACAAATCCACATAGAAAAATAGAATACACATTATCCCTAAAAATAATAATTTTTATCTATAACAAATATTCAATACATTTAAATATAATAAAATATTAATTCCATCAAATTGACATTGAATATCTCTTATATTTAAGAAATCCAAAATTTGGAAATGAGTAAAGATAATTTCAATTTGAATGCCTCGATATGTTAAAATTGTTATGTCATATGATCATTGATTCCAATCAATATTTAGTTCTAGATAATGGGGTGAAAAAATTGAATTTAATTTCATATCACTCCCAAAATAGAAATTTCCACCATTGGTGAGACCATGTAATGTTATAGAATCAGGATGGATGTGAGAAATGAACCTTTACCACAACAGAATGTACATAAAGTAAAAATTGTTTTTGATTAACTCCTGAGAATGTTGGTCTAGAATATAGTGAACCATCAAAAGACTCATGTATTAGTAATCTAAAAATGTTGAGCATGACTTCTACCTAAGGGAATACAATCAACATACATCAACAATATCATTAAAAGTATGTGTATTAGGTGAAAATTAGATAATGATAGCATACCAATTTTTAAAAATATCTAGAAAATCAAGAGAGAAACCTCGATAGTAGTGGCCATAATAATTCCAGAGCATCTCGTGACCATTGGGATAGGGGTGTTTTTAACACAATCATTGAGGTTGATAATAAAAGTTCGAAATGTAGTGAATATAGAATGGGAGTACCACTAAACCACAAGGATTCTTGTTTTTTACAACACCATCATATTAAATAGAAAAAAATCTTTTCATATTTTTGTGGTGTGACACAAAACAGATTTTCAATGAATGTCATGTAAGGTGTCTGAATTTCCTCCCTAGGAACATGCAAAAATATTTTTTTGGTTATTCTCAATAGATCATTTTGAATTAAATGATTCGAATGTTACTTGTGAAGGGGAGGATGATGCCTCACATTGGATTAAAAAAACTCATAGCTCCAGGAGACTCATGAAATATATAAACACTTTTACTCATTGATGAATATAATTATTACAACACCTAGAGATTCTAATCAATATAAGGCTAACACAAAGGAACATGAAGAGGGAGTTTTTATTCCTAATTAAATCCACAAAAAAAATATTGATAACAGTGTGAATACCAGATCGAGGTGGATTAATATGAATTTATAGACTACATTAGAAACTCCACTATTACCTCCTCAACATTTACTCGATAAATGAAATGGTACTGGTAAGGTCTTACATCACATACCACTTAATGAGTTTAAAATCATCACACTTAAGAGAACACTTGACCACCATGTGGAAGAGATGAGGATGTTGAGATAACACATTATAAAGATTCTTTCTCTAAGCATCCCAAAAATATATATTCGATATGTAGATCCATTAGTCATAATCCCAACTGACATTCCTCAAAAAAATTGTTTCATCCTGGCAATTGAAATAGAGGATAAATAATTGCTAAAAGGTGGGGATTGTTAACCATTATACCTATATAAAATTGTAGTGATGGATCAAGAGTTCAATCCATTGGGTAAAAAATGATATCCATGTTAGTGAAATCCTCATAGAAAATTCATTATTGGATTCCAACAATGACTATAAAAAGTCGCTCCAGTCATTCGGTACCTATTATTTCCCATCATCATGATAATGTCCATCCATATAAAACACTATGTTTTTTTAACATTTTTTTAAAAATAAATTAATATTATTCTATGGATTTAATTTATCATTACACAAATTTAATCTCGTGCTACAATAAATATTGTCATAGCTTGTGTTACACACGACATTTAGTTTTATCCAAATAATGAAATATTTTTAATATAGTTATTTAAAAGATAAATTTATAACATAGATGTTAAACATAGTAATAGGAATTGTAATAATATGATTTAAAAATTATTTATTATTATTTTATTTAAATAATTAATTTTGATAGAAAAATACATAATTTTCAATAATATATATATATATATGTATAAATATGTTTTAAAAATACTAATTTCTAAAAAATGTTATTTCTAATTTTCCATAAAATATAATAAAATTAACATTGAATTGTTCTAAACATTTTATTTGATAAAATATAATTAAATTTGTAATTCAAAATTTCAAAATTTGATTATGGAGGAATATTGGGATTTTTTTGAAAATTTAAGTTTCATGATGAAGAGTGAGAAATACCGAATTTAAATTGAATACTGCCATTTCATATGATTTAATCATAATGATAAATTATATATTTAATTTTTTTTATTTTAAAATAAGGCCAATAGTGTAACAATTAGTCCTATTTATTTTATTTTAATCTTTTTTTACATTGAAATTTCATATAAAATATTCTTAAACATTTGATAAATATTTCATTAAAAACACAATTCTAGACATGTCTGCGGGATTAATTTTAAATTAATTTTTTCCCAAATATGTGAATGGAATTTAAAAAAATTGATTCCTTATTTGGAATAATCACAATATAAAATTTCTAATAATTTCAACTTAATTTTATAAAAAAATTTAATATTGGATGTAGTAAAAATTAATTACTACGGTTAAGGTAAAAATTTGTTTATCGAGGGTTAAAATAAAAATATATTGGTAAAATATTCTTATAAATTTTAAAAAAAACATGAAATAATTAGAACATATAATTTCTAAGGTCTCAATTTTTCCTATTTTGGAAACATTCTCCATGTAAATGTCAGCAGAGAACTGAAATATTTTAAAAAACTCCATGTGTCTCATCACCAAAACATACAAACTCCACTCACTATCATCCATTATTAACAAACGGAAACCTATATGGATAAGAAAAATCCTACCCAAATAAAATATCAAAATACCACCCATAATTCTATAATCCATATCATAGGGAGGATGCAATCAATGGAAGGATTTTAGTGTAATCTTAAAAGAAGATACCTGATGATGGGGTAACATTCTTCAACAAACATTATTTTCATCCAATAAACCATTAGTTATTTTTATATCATAATAATATAATATAATAATTATATACCATATAATAATATGTTTTTATTATTATTTTTTGACTACAATAATCTACACTTCAATTAAATGGGTTCCAAAATCATTATTCATGTGTACGACAAACTACCACATCACGAACATATGTCTCTCATTTTTCAAATACAACCACTCATGGATGGAAATAATGATAGTTTTGTTGTCTATATGTTATATATAATATATTTTATTATTTTATTAAGATATTTTGAAATATATATATATATATAACACTTACTTTAATGCTTTCTATTTTGTTGGAATATGATATCATTATTAATGTGTACAGTGGAATACCACATCACAATGAGATGTGATTAATTCATGGATTTGAAGGAATATATTAAGTATTTGGTTAATAGTAATATGTTATATATATGAGGTTAAATATATTTTGGAATTATAATATATCATATATTTTTCTATCATTCAATTTGGCTATATAATTGAAACATCCTTTTTGTGTAAGTATGCCATACCATCTATATGAACGGTGCATTCCATTTCCAATTTCTATATTTCATAGGTTATTATAAATACATATTTAATAAATATATATGATAACTATATAAAGTATATAATTATAGAACATTTTAATTTGGTATTATATTAAGAGAACAATAATATATCAATTCAAAACATTTTAAAAAAAAATTAACATGCAAAACATATCATTCACATGGAATCGTAAATAAATATTCAATAAAATGCTGTAATAAAATAATATATTTAATTTTATGTATGAGTATTATTATATAATAGGTTTATAATAACTCTATGTTTCATATTCCATAGGTTTTAATGTGTACAACAAATGTCATGACTAAATGTTGGAGAATTTTATCAATTTCATTCGTTGATAAATACATTATTCTATGCACTTATATACCATTATGAGGTGTATATATAGTCCCATTAAATTTTAATATCATGATTTTTTTATAAATAAAATACTTTTTCTTCCTTTTTTTTATTCATTTAGAGGTATTATGATTCAAGGTTAACGAAGTGGAGAATATTTTATGTTACAATCTCATTATTTACTAAGATTATTTATGATTATGTCTCAAATGATGAAATATAATTTTCTATATCTAAGTAATTACCATCAGCATAAGTGTGATTATCCATTCTCCTCTGAATTGTATCTCCACACCTAAGCGTAAATTTAGTATTTTAACATGAAACTCTAGGACTTGAAAAAGATTCGTGGTAAGAAGGATTGATTGGTACCTATTTCTATTAATTCAGAAAAAATTAGTGGACATAAATTATCCCTCTAATCATTCATGGATCCCTTATGTCCCACTCTTTGAGGGTATGAAGATACTCCATTCACTAATCCTCTAGCTCAATGAGCCTGGTGGAGACTATATTGGGGTGGTGGATGTAACATGATGAAATGTAAACCACCTTATACTGCTCTCGTGCCACTACATCCAGATATTCTACCCTACAGATCCATCAATTCCTATCACTTACTATTCTTGAAACATTTTACTCACCCAAATCTCTGAGACTGGAATCAGTTTTCTACTTTCACACTGCTAACATTCACCAGCTGAATCTACTCAGCCAATGATCAGTCAACCAAAAAGGTTCTCTCTAGAACCCTAACATATGTAGGAATGCATAGTGGAATATTACTAGCTCAGATTTCCAGAAACAAACCTCGCTCGGAGGTTAGATCCTTGAAGTAGTGACCATATTTTATTCATAGAGTACATGTAATGGTCAGTATGCCTTGTTGAATACTCACATACTGACATGTCATCCTTCCAATGCTATAGAAGCTCTAGGGAATGCTCACCCCTTAAATTTTTCTGGCAAGAGACCCCCTTAACCAAGGAAGGTTCTCAAGCCTGTCAATAGAAAAGTCACAACTTCGCACGATCAGGGATATATAATCATTTTCATTGTCTGATTGATACATTTAGAAGTATTTTTACCCAGACATCCATCTGAGTGAATTGTGCCCGAGCTAGATGGAATCTCGGCCACCTCCTAAAGCTAGTCCTGAGCTGTATGTGGGTTGGGAATGACCTATGAACCTGATGTTAATCTGATGCTGAAACACATTTATGGCACCAAAACTACATTAATATTCTATAGGTACAACTAGGTGTAACTGCTATCCAATGAGCAGTGATATATCAGGGACACTACCTAAAGGTACCGTCTCATGCAATAGTCCAAGTATCGAAGCCTCATCAGTATGCAGACCATATTCATGGTCACTCACTAATAATTAATAGAATATGGGATCACCATCTAATATATAGATGTCCCAACTAGCGGGAAAACTCAAGCCACATCTTCCAGCCAGTTCTAAGCTTCCTGAGTATCTGTTTCGCCTCGAAACACAGAGGCCACTACCACTGGAACTCATGCAATATGCTCAGTCAGTGTGCACGGTCCACTAGAAGAATACACATCCCAATGGGTGGGTGTGTTGTTGGGGCCCCACCCGATGTTTTTCTCATAGTAAGAGGGAAATTCACTGAAGCATCATTGCGTGGTAGGCCATTATTGTCTACTCTCTCAAGAATCATAGTTGTGGATCGATTCGGCGGAAACCTGAGAAGGAATAGGGGCACCATGGTCATTGAGATATACATGGTGAGCTGATACAAAGTTATCACAAGAAATAAAATTTTTAAAAACACACGCCATCAGTGTTTTCATGCACAATGTCAGAAATCAGAATTCTGGTCGTGGTGTATGTACATGTCGGTACCACAGCAACACTAGATTCCCCAAACTGAATACCACACGAATAACACATAACTCATTGTCCACATAAAAAAATATTAGAGTCCTAATTCATTGATTCAACCAACTCCTCGGATACCACTTTTTCAAGACTAGTACCTCGGGTCCCATATTGTGACTACACTAAGACTACCTTCCATAAACCAGGGGTTGGAGATTAGCACCATAAAGGAGTATCCCTATAATGGGAAGGAATTGCCTTTAAAACAATAAAACACACAAGGTAAGAACATGACAAGAAGAAACCACGATGTAAAATATTGTATTAAAAAGTTTGTTAAATGTAAGGGGTCAGAAATATAAGTCCAATATGAAAGTACCCATACAAATGAAAATTGAAAAACATATCCTTGATTGTCCAATGTGGATCATATATGAAGGGTAGGTACAGCTCTCAATCAGTATTCCCTGTGTCATGTCACACCAAATGGCCAACCTCTAAGCATCTTCTAATCTTAGAAACATCAGCCTCGATGAAAGGTGTTCATAGTATACACAAGACATAACAAGGTGTGAGCGAAGCTCATGTAGGGGTGAGTATAACAATACTATCTTGTGACCCCATGACCCCTGATGGTCTCCAAGAGTTCCACAAAGTAAAGAACACCATGAAAATCCTCAATCACAAAGCATGAATCATTTAACAATTATACTTAGGTATATGCCCAAATATATACCAAAGTTATCTTTATAAACGCATCTCATACATGTGTGAGGAATACAACAATAATAACAACATGAAGGTAAAATTACCACAATGTTCACACCATGAAGGTTACACCATGAACGAAATTGTACCACACTGTTTGCACCACGATGGTAAATGTACCTCAGAGGTATAAATACGAATATATAACCACAATGGTAAAACTACCACACATGTATCCCCATGATGATATCACCACAAAGGTAAAATTAACACACATTCATCACCACGATGGTAAAATACTCATCTCACATAGGTATTAGTGAAGTATATAATTAAAAATGATTAGTCGTGAAGATAGACCATACTATTCTATCTAGACGCACTCTTACTGATTGTACAGAGTCTAACACACACATGATCGATATGTACAAACCCCTGAAATTATCCACATAGGATTCGACCCTCCTGGAGTCGATAGGTACTAACCCCCGCACTGAACCTCACATGATATGACCATCACAGGATCGGTATGTGCTGACCCTCACAGGATCGCTGAGCATTGACTCACATGGGATCAGACACAAATAGGATCACATAGTACTATCATCAATATGATCTTTCTCAAACCTATGACTCACTTCCAGCCATTGGATTCCCATTCTTATCACACTTGATTATAGGAGAACCACTCCTCAAGATTTTTACCGTATATCAACCTACACGAAGTCTCAACAAAATGTTACTTGATGATCCATGAAGTCATAAGGGTTCCAACACAATTGAAAGCTCGTTTATTAGACACCATGTTTGTATGTTATTGGATTTTTAGTGGTGAGGGCCCAGTTGGATTTAGCGTCCTTCCAACCTGGATGTATTCCAACATTATCCAAAACACTCTTGGATTATCTCAATGGACTACCTTGTCACTAGGGTTTTTATTTCATAGACGGTGCGTCAATCGGATGCTTGGTCTCTTAGTTACACCCCTTTCTATGGAACAAGGGTGATCACACCTCAGTTCGGCCCGACACTGTCGGGCCTGTTGGAATATGACAAAGCGACCACTTTCTAAAATGGGTAGCAACACCATTTACGACATGTCAATCAATCACCTGATATTTTAGTTATGAATGTTTATTTATTCGAGGACATGTTGATATTGTGCCTGATCAGACATGGTCATACTGGCCCAATGCAATGGGTCTCAGGGTCTATCTTACCCCACACTGATACTTCCCATTATGGGTCATCCTGGTTCACTAGGTCATGTCCATCTAGGTCAGCCCGATATGGTTAGGGGACCTGTGCTACGGTTGGCATGACCCATAGTGTGGTCCTCACCTATATCACCTCATTCTTCCATGTTATTCTTCCCTTTGAAAAATGAAATAGAGTGTGTTGTATGCAACATCGAGCTCTAACACACCACAACCAATCAAACTAGCCGTTATGAATAATAATACTCACTTTTTGAAATTTTATACATTTTATCTCTCAAAATGGACTTCATTTTTGGATTCCAAATATCTAATTTATCCTAGGGTGAAATTTTGGTACTTTTCGGATAACGTTTATATTTTGATGAATAGTGAAAATTACTAATTTTTATTTAAAAACAACTTTTTTAATCAAAATAATTAATAGTGATAAATTATGATTTTGAGTGGTTTCAAAGTATATTTATAATATATTTTTACCATTTAATACAATGTTGGTCATTGGACATAATTTCACAATTAAACCGGACATAAACAAGTATCAATCTTTCGATAGTTATTAGCTCTTAAAAACACGCTTTTTGTTTTGACAGCGGAAATTAATTTCTGCAACTTCTATGTTTTGAATGTGTAAAAATGGATTCTATATTTGGAATCAGTATTTCCAAATTTTTTAAATAGGTATCTTTTATTTGTAGACATTTTTAATAATTACTTCAGTAAATATTTTATTTATCATGGTTAAAGAGTAAATCCAGTAAATAAGGGTAAAAAAATAATATTATAATAATAATAAATTACCGTAAAACATGTCCTAAACATATTGGTGGATAAATGTCCGACAATTGCCATCTTTGGGTCGATTTGGGGACCCCATGGAGCCACTTGTAACTGATAATGACAGTTTATATTAATTAAGTTAAAATAAATTCAAAAATGACATAAACATATATCTATTAGAAAAACAATTTTTACATTGGGTTATATATGTTGGATTTTCCATTATAAATATTCATTAAAAATATAAAATATTTTATACATAATGATATTTTATTTATAATTTTTAGACATTAAATAATATAATTTATTTATGACACAATAATGATGCAGTAATTACCCTAATAGCGAAGAATTAAAATAATTGATATTATAAACACCCAAATAAATATAAATTGACACTTTTTATGAATTACACTAATTTTATAGGTTCCTATGACATGTTATTATTTCCTTAATTAACTTTTTTAGAAGTAATAATTCTGTTATTATTTTTACAGTAATCAATTATTGATTATTGTCAAAATTGACATAAAAGAGTTTTCAAAACAAATATTATATTATTAATTGATATTAAATTCATAAAAATATAAGGTTCGTCCAAGATACTTATATCATGATATATTTATCATTAATGGACCACTTGGGGGAATCTTATTGGTATATATTATGTTTATTAACCATATAATATAAAAATACAAAGAGACATTGTAAAAGTGAAACTAATTAACTAATAGTTAAAACGTAATGATAAGGTTTATATAGTAACCCAAACCTGTCTAAATCCTATTACATGAGTTCTTTTGGACCTATAACCACCATAAACTTTATATAATCCACTTTGGGTCCATTAGAATCTGAATATGAATTTATTATAAAATAATATTTCTAGCTTTTCCAAAGGTTCCCCTCACCCCTCTTATAAAAGGGCACTCCCCCTTCTCATTAATTCACACGTTCAAAGCCTTCTTGTTCGGCCAACCCCTACCAAATTACTCTCTAATATTCCCTCACATCAACCTAGAGGCCTTATTTTGATAATAAAGGCAAACTAGGGAGCCCTATTGATCAAATCAAAAGTAAGAACGTGAAGAAGAGGTAATGTTTTTACCACACTCTTTCCAGATCCTTTCTTCTTAAACATATTCTTTCATTGTTATTTCTATTCTAAAATAATAAATCCAGTATCTCCAATATACTTTGACGTTATTATAAATATGGTACATCCTTTTTCATTATTCTATCCATCCTTTGAATGACATGTCACCATACGTGCGTATGTACGACTTACCGTCTCCACATCATGGTGTAATTGTTATTCAATACATTATTATTTGGATGGTTATAATAATGATGTGAATTTGAAGTAAATATTAAATATTACATTATAAGGATTCATTATATAGGATATAACATCCATTTATATATTATTTTAATATCAATAGAATGATATTTTCACTCGTGCGTACGTACGGATTACCGTCTCCACGACGCGATGAGATTCATTTCAAAGTTCACCATTCATCAACAATTATAAAAAAATATTACTAATAAGTATATAATATATGAAATTATAATACTAATATATATATATATATAAGTATTTATGTACTTACATATATCATATTCACTTACTTTCGTTCAATACTATATGAATACGAAAACAACATTTATGCGTATGTACGGACTACCATCTCCATAAACTGTGTTTCCATTTCATATATACGTATATTATAAATTTTTATATTCTAAATATATATGATAAATAAATCATTTTTTATATTCGTGACTTATTTAAATCGTATAATCAAGAGTAACATGTTAAAACACGTATGATAAAAAAAGTGATTATTAACCAAATTATTAATATATCATGGGAATTATTATTAAATGTGTAGTATAAAGTCATAAATGAATAATGTATGATATCATAGATATTAATATGTGTCTGATATAATTTAATATCATACTATAGTATTCATACAAGAGGATAAACGTAACCTCGACTAAAGGAAAGTGCAAGGTACGGGGTTTTCATCTCACTCCTTATTCATGTGAGATTCATGCCATATTGCCACTATAATTTTTTGTGTGGTGTATGTACTTACTATACTTGTATTCTTTCGGTAATACACTTTAATTTATGTGTATTTAAATATTAATTATTTGATACCTCTTCATGGGGTGTATGTTTCGTATGTTATTTAATTGGTAAGGTTTTATTTCACAATCTCTTCATTATCCGAGGTTGTTTATAGATAATAATCTACATTGACTTCTTTATCATCAACATCCGTGTTTCTTAAAAAGGTATTTCAAATCATTATTACTATTTTACAGAATATGGTTTAAAGACAATTATACCCTTGTTTTATTTTTATAAGATTTTGTAAAAGGAATCTTTCCGTCTTTTTCCAAACAAGGTCCTTTTTATCTTTTTCGACAAAATTAAGTTAAGAATGTATTTTTTAACTTATACGACATATATTGTTATTCTCCACCATTATTAAACCTTTGATTCTTCCAGTACATGCTTATAAAAATATATTCAAAATAAATGTTTAATTTTATAATTATTTGACTTTTAAATGATTTTCAAAAGAGAGAGAGATATTTCTCTCAAATATATGAAAATCCACTGCAAATGTATATGTATTTAACCCAAGATTAAAAATGTTTTTATAAAACCCGACTCTTGAGTGTGTTAGACATGATGGGATTGGGCGTGGACCCATCATGGACTGTAAATAGTTGAGCAGTCTTAGAATTAGTTATTTTGTTTTCAGAACATTGCATAATGTTTTCAGAAAAACACTATAGTATATTTGAGTAATTTTAAACAAAAGTATCTTCTAAAAAATTGCATCGGTTGGTCTGATGAGACAAACTAGGGTCTTGGCACAAGGCCTTGGAAAAATCTTATTTGTAGTCTTGGCACGAGGCCTTGGATATGTGGTTATGATATTCTGGCATTATGCATTCCATCATTATGAAAGTGGTTATTGATATTTCATGTGATTATTCGATAAGTAGAATATCCATGTGAATAAGTAAATGGAATTATTTCATTTTATTTCTACCATATTATGTTGATGTTCAAGTTTAAAAAGCGTTTATTTTAGTTATACATTTCCTTAAATGTTTATATTTACTTATGAGTGTTTCCACTGTATTGCTTACCCTTACTGAGTGTTTGAGGTCACCCCTTTATATGTTTTATTTTTCTCAGGATTCCAAGAATTGTATTGTGATTGACATTCAGGGATAATACATTTGAATAATGGCGTTCATAAATATTATTTATGTTGTTCTGTATGTCATAAAGTGAAATGTACCATTCGTGTATGTAATCTATTTACCAAGACTGCTAAATTGATCGGTCCTTCGGGACATGATTCCTTGTAATCATTCCATTATATTAAAATAAGTCATCGACTCTGGGAAAATGTGGTCGGGGCATTACAGTTGGTATCAGAGGAAGATTAGTAATAACCTTCGAAACTAGATTTAGAAAAACTCTGATTAGAGCACATAGCCCTAAGATAGGCTTTGAGGATTAGTATAGAAGAACTTCCTAGAATTTTGGTATTGTAAAGATTTTGTGATTTTTATGAGCAATATATCCCTGTTTGGATACGAGCAGGTAGAGGCGGCTCTAGAATAGATGTACCTACGGGTAAAACCCAAAAACACCACTTTGAGATAGACTCAAACGAGAACTGGTGAACAACAACGGGCCTTGATGTACTCTTGGTTACGACATTCTGGGGGATATGCATAGGATAATTCTCATTTTCTTTATGAACCATTATTAAGGGTTTATGATTATATAATTCCTCAAAAAAAAATTTATGATTATGTATTATATCTATAAACTGTTCAATTTATGTGAAGTGTTTTACAATTATGGAATTAAGTATTTTGATTCTTAAACTAATCTAGAGAATTCCATTGTTTAGAATTGGCGCCCAGTAGAAGGAATGAGAACCCCAGTAATACCAATGATCCAAAGAGTAAGAAAGATCATATCTTTCATGGTCTTAAGCCAGAATATAGAAGGGAAAGAGTCTCTCATGTGTTATCATCATATGAAGAAATCGTATCATGTGTTGATAAGATAAGTAAATAATTCTCGGAGTCCTATGGCTTTGAAGGGAAGCCAGAGAAGGAAATGATGGTAGAGAGAAGAATAGATAAAAGGAATAAGGTAAAGAAGGATTTTCCCATAACTGATAACTATAGAAAGAATCACCTTAGAAAATTATTAATGGGAATGTGAATATGTTATATGTGTGGAGAAAAAGGACACCAAGAACATGACCTCAAGGGTAAGAAAAATGTTTTAAATGTACAGTGCTTCATCTGCAAGGAGTTTGGACACTATGCGAACCAATTTTCCAGTCATCAGACTATACCGAAAATGATTCTATTTGATAATAATCAAGTTATGATACTACCACAGATAAAGAGTAATGACTAGTGTTATTATGTTTTTTATTTTGTTATTATTTCATGGAAGTGTTGTATCAATGATGTATTGAAAATAAATATGGATTGTACTGCAGTACAATTTCATTGAGGATTTGAGATGTTATGGTACTAAGAAAAGTGACTCTACAGAGAGTTAAACTTTTTGAAAATTACATGGTTAAAGGAAAGATAATCCTTAATATGGTTCTAATATTGAGGTACGGATTTTGGAATAAGATATGGTTGATTTGGGTAAATTATATTGGATATTCTTGACTGCCTTGAAACTGATTAAGGATTTGTATATTCTATAATTATTGGAGTTTAAAACATTTTTGGATGGATGAAGTATATCCAGTATTCTATAATAAATAAGGGAGTATGAATTTAATCAATATGGTTTTATTGTAATTCAGGATGTTTTAGTGTTTTAAAATAATACATGATCAAGATATTCACATGCTATTACGGGGTAAAAAGGATCTAAATTATGTTTATCTATCATATAAATTTTGGACTGAGTGTTTACATGAGTATTTTGGATATGTCTAAAGGTTGGAAGGGATTATTTTTTAAATGTTATTTTTGTATTTTTATAAAAGTACAACACGCATACTGTGTGACGACCCGTTGCGTCAGACAAAGCTGCGGGAATCAAACCCACAACCATAGTGCAATGGGTAATTATTGCCTACCACTGGACTACATGATGTTCTTAGATGGTATAATGTAGTTTCTTTTTTTTAAAAGGTCTGATATTTGAAATATAAATTTATTATATTTGGAACCCTATACGATTAGGATAAATAGTGTATTTTTTAGTTGTATTATTGGGTGAAATATGAGTTTGTGGTAGAAATTTATTAATGGATAAAAACTCTAATTATAAATTCAGTATATCTCCTTATGATCTTATGCTATCTCAAAAATAAATTCCTCAACATTATGAAAAGGAACATAGAACAAAAATGTTGTCCTAGATGATACCTTAGATCATCCAAAATTTACGACTTTGGGATTGTTGGCCTATTCCATATCCATATTTTCCTACATGGAACCCTATTATGTGTTATTTTCGATAACCTTCATACTTACCACTCTTTATTTTCAATAGAGGCCTCATTAATCCATTTTTCGATGTGGGATTTCAACTAAGATTTTTTGAAATGCCAACCCCAAGAATCCAATTACGAGTATTAATTTCTAGGACACAATTTATTGAAAGAGGGGAGAATGTAACACCCCACGATTCCATGGTACACTTCCCTCTGAATAATTCAATAGTGTGTGTTGTACGCAACATCGATTCTAACACACCACAACCAATCAAACTAGCCGTTATGAATAGTAATACCCAATTTTTGAAATTTTATACATTTTAACTCTTAAAATAGACTTCATTTTTGGATTCAGAATATATAATATTTCCTAGGGTGTAATTTTGGTACTTTTCGAATAACATTTATAATTTAATGAATAGTGAAAATTACAAAATTTTAATTAAAAACAACTTTTTTAATCAAAATTATTAATAGTGATAGATTATGAATTTGAGTGGGTTTAAAGTATATTTAGAATATATTTTTACCATTTAATACAACTATGGTCATTGAAAATAATTTCACAATTAAACCGGACATAAACAAGTATCAATCTTTTGATATTTATTATATCTTAAAAACACGTTTTTTGTTTTGACTACAGAAATTAATTTTAAATTAATTTCTGCCACTTCTGTGTTTTGAATTTGGAAAAATGGATTCCATATTTGGAATCAGGATTTCCAAATAATGTAAATAGGTAAATTTTATTTTTAGACATTTTGAATAATTACTTAGGTAAATAATTTATTTACCATGGTTAAAGGGTAAATCCAGTAAATAAGGGTTAAAAAAATTATATTATTATAATAAGAAATTACCTTAAAACGTGTCCTAACATTATTGGTGGATACATTTCCTACCATGGGAATATTTGGGTCTATTTTGGTACCCCATGGAGCCACTTATAAGTGATAATGACACTTTGTATTAATTAAGTTAAAATAAATACAAAAATGACATAAGCATATATCTATTAGAAAAACAATTGTTAAATAGGGTTATATATGTTGGATTTTAGATTATAAATATTAATTACAGAGCTAAAAATATTTCCTACATAATGATATTTTATTTATAATTTTTAGACATTATATAATATAATTTGTTTATGACACAATGATGATACAGCAATTACCATAATAGTGAAAAATTAAAATAATTGATATTATAAACACATAATAAACAAAATTTGAGATTTTGTATGAATTACCCAAATTTTATAGAATACTATGACATGTTAGTATTTATATAATTAACTTTATTCTAAGTAATCATTCAGTTATGATTTTTACACAAATCAATTATTGAATAGGGTCAAAATTGACATAAAAGAGTTTTAAAAACAATTATTATATTATTAATTGATATTAAATTCCTAAAAATCTATGGTTCGGCAAAGGTACTTATATCATGTTATTTGAACCATTAATGGACAACTTGGGGGTATCTTGGAGGTATATTTTATATTTATTAACCATATAATATAAAAATACAAATAGACATTGTAAAAGTGAAACTAATTAACCTAAAGTTAATACATAAAGATAAGGTTAATATCGTAACCCAAACATGTCTAAATCTTATTGGTTGAGTGGTTTTATACCTATCCCCACCATAACCTTTAAATAATCCACATTGGATCCATTAGAATCCAAATTTTAATTTATTATAAAATAATATTTCTATCTTTTCCAAAGGTGCCCCTCACCCCTCTTATAAAAGGGCACCCCCCTTGTCATTAATTCACAACTTCAAAGCCTTTTGGTTCGTCCAAAACCTGCCCAAATAATCTCTCAACTTCCCTCACTTCAACCTAGATTCCTCAGTTTGATATGATATCCAACCTAGGGAGCCCTTTTGATCAAATCAAAAGGGAGAACCTGAAGAAGAGGTAATGTTTTTACCATCCTCTTTCAGGATCCTTTCTTCTTCAACTTATTCATTCATTATTATTTATATTCTAAAATAATAAATCCAGTATATCCTATATACTATTATGTTATTATAAATATGGTACATCCATATTCATTATTCTATCCATCCATTGAATGACTGTTACCATACGTGCGTACGTACGGATTACCGTCTCCACGTCATGGTATAATTGTTATTCAATACATTATTATATAGATGGGTATAATAATGATTTGTATTTGATGTAAATAATAAATATAACATTAAAAGGTTTCATTATATATGATATACCATCCAATTATAAATTAATTTAATATCAAAAGAATGATATTTTCGCTCGTGCGTACGTACGGATTACCGTCTCCACGATGCGATGAGATTCATTTCCAAGTTCACCATTCATCGACGATTATAAAAAATATATGTTAATAATAAGTATGTAATATGTGAAATTATAATACTACTTGATATATATAAATATTTATATATATAAGTATTTATGTACTTCCATATATCTTATTCACATACTTCCATTCAATACTATATGAAAATAGAAATAGCATTTATGCGTACGTACGGGCTACCGTCTCCATAAGTTGTGTTTTCCATTACATATATATGTCTTTTAAAAAAATTTATATTCTAAATATATATGATAAATAAATAATGTTTTATATTCTGGAAGTATTTAAATCATACAATCAAGCGTAACAAGTTAAAACATGTACCATAAAGAAAGTGATTATTACCCAAATTTTTAATATAACATGGAAATTATTTTTAAATGGGTAGTATAATGTCATAAAAGAATGATGTATGATATCATAAAAATTAATATGGTTCTGGAATAATTTAATAACATACTACAGTCTTCATACATGAGGCTAATAGTACCCACGACTAAAGGAAAGTGCAAGGTAAGAGGTTTTCATCTCACTCCTTATTCCCGTGAGATTCATGCCATATTTCCACTATTACCTTTTGTGTGGTGTATGTACTTCCGATAATTGTATTATTTTTGTAATACACATTAATTTATGTGTATTTAAATATTCATTGTATGATACATCTTTCATGGGGAGTATGTTTTCTAAGTTACCAAATTTCAAAGGGTTTATTTCGCAATCTCTTCATTATCCGAGGTTGTGTATATGTAATCATCTACTGGGACTTCTTTATCATCCACATCGTTTTTTCATAAAAATGAATTTAAAGTCATTATAAATAGTTTAGAGAATATGGTTTAAAGTCATTTATAACCTTGTTTTATTTTTATTAGAAATTTATAAATGAATATTTTCATCGTTTTCCAAATAATGTCCTTTTTAACCATTTCGACAAAATTATGTTATGAATGTATTGTTTAACATATATGAACGCTATGGTTATTCTCTGCCGTTTTTAAACCTTTGATGCTTCCCATACATGCTTATAAGGAAATTTTCCAAATAATGGTTTTATTTTATAATAATGTGATTTTTAAATGATTTTTAAAAAAAGAGAGAGATATTTCTCTCAAATATATGAAAATCTAGTGCTAATGTATACATATTTAACGCAAGCTTAAATTTTTTTTTAGAAAACCTGACTATCGAGTTTGATAGACATGAAGGGATTGGGCGTGGACCCATCATGGTCTGTAATTAGTTGAGCAGTCTTAGAAATAGTTTTTTTTTCAGAAGCTTGCATAATGTTTTCCAAAAAACACTGGAGTATATTTGAGAAATTTTAAACATAAGTATCTTCTAAAAAAAATTCATCGGTAGGTCTCATGAGACAAACTAGTGTCTTGGTATAAGGCCTTAGAAAAATCTTAATTGTAATATTGGCAGGAGGCCTTGGCTATGTGGTTATGATAGTCTGGATTTATGCATTCCATCATTATGAAAGTGGTAATTGATATTGCATGTTATTATTCGATTACTAGAATATCAATGTAAATAAGTAAATGGAATTATTTCATTTTATTTCTACCATTTTGTATTGAACATCATGTTTTGAAGGATTTTTTTTTAGTTATACATTTCCTTAAATAGTTATGTTAATTTATTAATGTTTCCACTATATTGCTTACCCTTATTGAGCGTTTGAGCTCACCCCTTTCTATGTTTTATTTTTCCCAGGATTCCAAGAAGTGTATTGTGATTGATATTCAGGGATAATTCAAGGGAATAATGGTGTTCATAAAGATTATTTATGTTGTTTTGTATGTCTCAAAGTGCAATGTAACATTCATGTATGTATTCTATTTTCCATGACTGCTAAACTAATCAGTTCATCAGGACTTTATTCCTTGTAATCATGCCAATGTTTTAAAATAATGCACCGACTCTGGGAAAAAGGGGTCGGGGCGTTACATCGGCCCACCCACATTGGCCAAATTGGTCATGGGTTCAGCCTGATACGTCGGAGCGTCCGGCCCAATGGGCGGGTCCAACCCGCTTGGCCGGCCAGAATGCGGACCGGTCTTCCCAGCTTGCACTGCAGGTGAGAGGCTATTTTGGCCAACAGGTGGCGTGTTTCCCCACCGCGTAACAGTCAGCCATTTTGGATGACTAGGGGTCTAGAAAACTAGTGTGGCATGAGGATGCACCACTCTCCACCTATCGTGGATTCGATCGGTAGCCTCCTCCGGTATCACGTAGATCTGCCTCCACCTCCTGCAGTCGGCTAAGGCTGGCCTCCTTCTTCACATACCATGGAATCGTCCGTGGCCATTTTCCACCACTGGCATGTGACGGTGGGCCACACCTCCTCACGGTTGGCCCGTGGTGGTTTCTCTTCTAACTACCATGGTGTAGTGTCACGACCTCCTCCTTCAGCATACGACGGTGTGCTGCATCTATCATTGTCATCTAGTGTCGTAGTGCCAATGGTCATTCACACAGAGAGAGAGAGAGAGTGAGAAAGGGTAAACAAGGTAGCGTAGGGTCCAGTCCATGATCTTTTGGAACTTACCCTCCACGTTATATTGAAAACATGAGGTTGGGAAATAGGATTCAATAATCACTTGAAATTATAACAAAATGTATCCCAACCTCAAGGATTATGGGGAGCTCCTGTGATTGAGGTAGAGATAGAGTTCGTCGTCCTCAAAACAAGACACCAATGATGCCTCTCAATTGCCATTCTTCAGTTCGGGATGCGGTGTTGCTTGTCATCACTCTCTAGAAATGGCTCCGTTCTCTATGTGATTGGTGTCCGAAAACTTTATCAGAACTCCATCTCATGGTGAAGCAGTGAAAAACACCTCTCCCCAAGCTCCATAAAAATAAAAGACGGTGACAGTGAGTAACTCCTGGGGAATTATTAGAGGTTCAATTTAAAGGAACCTTCCAAATTAAAATGGCACTATTATAAAGGATTTTAGGTGTCAAGCGATTTAATGGATTGACATGTCGTTGGTCCCACCACTACCACTTGATTGTTGGATGAATAGAAACAAGATTAATAAAATTACTAAGTTATTTTATTATTATTTTAAATGTCCCAAAATCATTCATCTTATCCAGACAAACTGCAGTCAAATTGAAGACTTCTTTAACTAAATCCCAGCACTGCAGATTCGACGGTGCCCATAGATTTTTAATTTGAGAACTTGTTCAAATTTAAGAAAATCCCAACTATGCATTTATTGAATTTACATGAAAAAAAGTTCATAATATTATTAATACTCTCCCTCGACCCACGAAAATTGAGTTTTGGTTCCTCTTAATGAGAAACCACCATTATGTGCTCAACTGTACTCTAAAATTTTGAATCTGAGCTACTATTTAGATGTTATGGAATTTACAATAAAATAATTTTCACTTAATTATTTTATATATGGCCTAAAACTTACATTCACTGGTGTCCTGAACTGGCCATTGTTAATATTAGGATAAGGAAATAATACCCTCAAATGTTCACCAATGGACTCAGATTTTCAATCCGAGTTATCGTTCATGAGTTATAGGTCGTTGAAAAAATAAAAAAACATTATTTAATAATTTTACTTACATTTATGCAGTAAAAGATTTTTCTCACAGGAGGCACGCACTGAATAAACTTAATTCATGCCTATAGTAAACCCACCATCTTGAACGCAAAATTGACCTTGAATTTTTGATCTAGGCTACCGTTTATGAGTAATTCCATTATTTCAAGAAAAATTCTTATGTGCACTAATTAAATTTTAACAAAATATTGACAGATCATTCATGGCACTCCAGGCCTCAGAATCATGGGCTGTTAGATTTTGCGATCTCGAAATAATTATATGTAATTAAAAAAAATTATATATAAATTATAGTACATTACATTCTCCCCACCATAGATATTTATGTCCCTGAAATCCTAAATAATGTTAAATAAAAAATAGGGTACTGAGCATAAATCAGAGCATCCAGCACCCATGTGCTCTCCTGGCGGTTCCCATGCTACCACCAAACTCGCACCATAGAGATCGACCTTCCATGAAGAACTATGTCATGTCGATCCTCAATCTCCACTAGAAATATAGTAAAAGTCCCCCCATCATTAATGTCTCAATCCCCCTTGTAGATAACATGTGGTGGATCATGCATGTATCTCCTCAGCTACAACACATGGAAAACATTATGCACTCTGTGCATCTGTGGGGGAAGATATAGACTATACGCCACCTTGCCCACTCAGTTGAGATTCAATAAAGGACTGATGAAACTCAGAGATGACTTGTCACCCTAACCAAAAATCAAACATGTCTTCGAGTGTCTGTATGGTCATTTCTATATGACCATCTCTATGACGGTGAATGGTAGTTCTTAAGCGTAGATGAGTATCGAATGCCTCATTCAATCTCTTCCAAAAATGGTATGTATAATGCGCATCGCGAAATTCGATGATCAGTAATGAAACCTTGTGAAGACGAACATTCTAATGTACGTAGAGATGTCACAACATCTCTACTGATCCCTTCTCTTTGAATCAAGAATCTCTGTCTTCTGTCAGTAAAAGACTTCTGCCACTACATACTTTATCCCTAGCCACTAGTACTGACATAAGATGTCCTAGTACACCTTCACCACTCAAGTCTGTACCACTAAAGAGGATGTATGGATGTCACTAAATATCTCCTCCCTGAGTGTCACTGTTACAATGGTACGTCCTCTGAAGCAGATGACCTGCTCCTAATCTTTTGAAAATACATCACCAGACCATCCTAAAGATATCTAAGCATGACGCACCTGGCAGTCAATGTCCCCAAGCTGTTCCTCCCATGTTTTTAGTAGAAGCGGAGGAGTAACTATCATATATTGGATGTATACTACTCCATTTATATCCCCAAAGTATAATTGTAATGCAGCTAGGTACTCTATCACCTCACTCAGTAACTGTAAACTAGTCATCCTATATAGTGTGTCTATTACAATGTTCCTCTTTCCAGAAGAATATGCAATATAAAAGTATTAGTCATGGATGAACTCTAGCCAACATCGTTGTCTTAGGTTCAGGTCCTTCTATGAGAGGAAATACCTGAGACTATGGTGATCAGATTAAAGTGTAATTCGTTCACCCATTATGTAGTGCCACCACATAATCTGTGCAAATACCACTACTACTAACTCCAGTTCATGGGTAGCATACATCGGCTCATGCTATCACAAGAACCACGTGACGAAGGCCTTCACTGCGTACTCCAACATCTGGAAACAGCCTTGTCGTTTCCCTGAAGCATCATAGTAGGCTACATACCCAGTGCCCACTTCCGGTATCCTCAAGATGGGGGCACTTGTCAGTCTCTATCTTAGCTCTTGAATGCTCCGCTGACACTTCTCCATCAACAGGAATAAGTCCCCCTTCTACGTTAATGCTGATAACGGTTTCGCTACCCTGTCGAAGTTAGGTACAAATCTTTTGTATTACCCGACCAAAGAAGATGTCCCTCTCCCTTTGGGGAGATATACCTGGAAACATCTTTTGAAAAGATATCCCCACACTCTACCACTAAAATTGGGTACTGAAAACTCAAAACTTTGGCTATGACGAGGGTAAGGCTAGAAGACTCTTGAGTGATCGGCTGCACCACCATGTGCAAGTGTTAATCATGTACTGTCTGGGATTCTTTTTTAACTGAACATAGAAATCCCCATTCCAATTATGTATATATACTACTTCCTTTTTTCCTAAAACAATAAATCTGACTACGAACTACAGATGTCTAGTCCATACCCAAAATAACGTCGTATGGCCTCGATGCTACCACAAAGAGTTTCCAAACAAAACACTCGCCTCAAGGTTCCTATCACACCGTTGTAATAAGTATGATTTTCGAGTCTCCTCCCAATGGAATTTCTAGATGGAAGGGTCAATTCAATAGTTTAACAAGAAACTCTAGGTTGTGAACAATATTCGTGGTATGAAAAAATAATTGGTACCTATGTCTTTAAATATGGAATCTAGTAGTGGACACAGATTGAACCTCGAATCATTTCTAGAGCCCTTAGGTCCCACTACTTAACCATATACATATACTCTCTTCCCCTTTAATCCAACTCCCTGAGCCTGGTGGGGAGTATATTGGGGTGGTAGATGTAACATGACGAAATGTAATCCACCTGATATTGCACTCCTAGCTCCACTTCCACGTATTCTGCTCTGCAGATTCGTCTGTCCCTACCAATAACTCTTCCTGAAAAAATTTACACGCCAAAATATCTATGTATGGTGTCAGATTATTTCATTCGCACTGTTAACATTCACTTGCTGAATCCACTAATCCATGGATCATTCAACCACAAAGTTTCTCTCTGGAACCCTAACATAAGTAGGAATGCATAGTAGAATAGTGATGTCTCAGATGTCCCCAAACACACCTCACTTAGAGGTTCTAGCCCCGAAGCACCGACCATACTGTATGCATTGAGTACCTAGGATTGTTGGTACATCTCGATGAATACTCAGCTACCGTCATGTCATCTTGCCGATGCTATAGAATCTCTAGGGAACACACACCCCTTAGATTTCTATGGAAAGAGACCCCCTTCTCTGAGGAGGGTTCTCAATATAGTCCATAGAAAATTCACCACATCGCATGATCAGGTAAATCTAATCACAACAGGAAAAAGGTCTTTTTTCGACCAGAATAAATCCAGCCTCAAATAGTAATGTATTTGTGAAGGGCCCCATCACAAAAACCCAATGGCAGTTAATAGATTTTTGCGACGGGATGTCATCTCCTCACAAAAGGTGTGTCGGCAAAGACTATTTGTGACGAGACCCGTCGCAAATATCTTTTTAACTGCCGATAGTAATTAATGCGTGCATAGGTATTTGCGAAGGTTCCCGTCGCAAAAGATACTATTTGTGACGGGTATCCTGTCAAAAATAGTCCCATCACAAATAATCTAACCTATATATACCCCATTCGTTTTTCACCTCATTCCTTTCAATTCATTGATCATGTTTCTCTCTAAACTATGATTTGAGAGGGAAAATTTTTCTAAGTTAATTTTTTTTCTCAAAGAAGTTGCGATGTAGTCTATATTAATAGAAAATCAAGATTAAAAGTATTCATTTTTTATTTACTTTATTTTTTATTTCTTTTTTTATGTTACTTTTTATTATTGTTGATTTGTCGTAATTAAATTATAATTTAATTTTTTCGTGCGTATTTATTTGTAGCAATAAATTTAAATTTTTAGTAGTAATTTTTAATAATTAGTAGTTTTTAACAATTATTCACGAAAATTATTAATGTATATAATTATTTTGTTGTAATTAATAATATTTGGTAATAAATAATAATAAATACTAACAATTAGTAATAATTATTAATAATTATTAATAAATAGTAATAAATAGTAATAATGAGTAATAAATATTAATAATGAGTAATAAATAGTAATAAAGAGTATCAAATTGTAATAAATTGTCATAAATAGTAATAAAATGTAATAATTAGTAATAAATTTTAATAATTGTTAATAAATTGTAATATTTAGTAATAAATTGTAATAATTAGTACTAAATTGTAATGATTAGTAATAAATTGTAATAATTAGTAATAAATAGTAATAATTATTTATAAATTGAAATAAAGAGTAGTAAATAGTAATAATGAGTAATAAATAGTAACAAATTGTATTAATTAGTAAAAAATTGTAATAATTAGTAATAAATTGTAATAATTAGTAATAAATTTTTATATATATTAATAAATTTTAATAATTACTAATAATTTTTAGTAAATTGTAATAAATTTTAATATTTAGCAATTAATTGTAATAATTACTAATAAATTGTAATAATTAGTAATAAATTGTAATAAATAATAAAAAACAGTAATAATTATTAATAAACTATCATAATTACTAATAAATTGTAATAATTAGTAATATTAATTAATATTTATTAATAAATACTAAAAATTAGTAATAATTTGTAATAATTATTAATAAATACAGATAATTAGTAATAATTAGTAATAATTAGTAATAATTAGTAATAATTAGTAATAATTAGTAATAATTAGTAGTAAATTGTAAGAATTAGTAATAAATTATAATTATTAGAAATAATTAGTAATAATTTGTAATAATTTGTAATAAATTGTAATAATTAGTAATAATTATTAATAAATTGTATTAATATGCAATAAATTGTAATAATTAGTAATAAATTGTAATCATTAGTAATCATTACTAATAATTACTAATAAATTCTAATAATTACTAATAAATTATAATAATTAGTAATAAATTGTTATAATTAGTAATAAATACTAATAATTACTAATAAATACTAATAATTAGAAATAATTAGTAATAATTAGTAGTAATTATCAATAATTAGGAATAATTTGAAATAATTAGAAAAATTTGCAATAATTAGGCATAAATAGAAATAAATAACAATAATTATTAATATATATTAATAATTAGTAATAAATTGTAATAAATATTAATAAATAAGTATAATTATTAATAAATATGAATAATTATTAATAATTAATAATAATTTTGAATAATTTGGAATAATTAGTAATAAATAGAAATAATTACTAATAATTAGTAATAAATTGTAATAATTAGTAATAAATCCTAATAAATACAAATAATTACTAATAATTAGCATTAATTAGAAATTAATAGTAATAATTAGAAATAATTAGAAATAAATAGAAATAATTAGGAATAATTCCCCATTATTAGTAATAATTATCAATAATTAGTAATAATTAGCAACAATTAGAAATAATTAGTAATAAATAGCAGTAATTAGTAATAAATATCAATTAATTGTATTAAAAATGAATAATTAGTAATAATTATGAATAATTAGTAATAATTAGGAATAATTAGGAATAATTAGTAATCATTTAGAATAATTAAGAATAAGTAGGAATAAGTAGGAATAATTAGAAATAATAAGTAATAAGACTAATAATTATTAATAATTTGTAATAATTTGTAATAATTTGTAATAATTAGAAATAATTAGAAATAATGAGTAATAATTACTAATAATTACTAATAAATAGGAATTAATAGGAATAAATAGTAATAATTAAGAATAATTAGGGATATTTATTAATAAATAGGAATAAATAGTAATAAATAGTAATAAAAAAGAATAGTTAAGAATAAATGGTAATAGTTAGTAATAAATATGAATAGTTAGTAATAAATATGAATAATTAATAATAAATACGAATAATTAGTAATAAATAGGAATAATTAATAATATTTATTAATAAATAGTAATAATTAATAATAAATATAAATAATTAGTAACAAATAGTAACAGTTATTAATAAATAGGAATAGTTAGTAATAAATTTGAATAATTAGTAATAAATAGGAATAATTAGTAATAAACAGGATTAATTAGAAATAAATAAGAATAATTCATAATAAATAGTAAAATTTGTAAAAATTAGTAAAAATTATATTGGAATAGTTAAGAACTATTTGAAGGAAATTTTCATAAATTTTACGAACATGGCACAATTCTTAGTTGATTGACGACACTAATTTTGCTCAATGATTTTTCTCCTTTCATCTCTCACAGACTCAAAACATTATGAAAAATTTGCTGCTACATAGGAATATTCAATATTGTATGCACGAGATTGGATATGAATTTGTAGGATCATGTTTTTTATAATGTTTCCAGGGGTTGGAATTTTGAAGAAGATGATTCATCGACAAATAGAGGGCTCTTTTGTCAAAATGCTCAATTAATTGTATCTTTCTCCCACTGAAATCACAATGAAGAATCTGGTCAGGGCTTCGCATATTCATTCTCATGCATATGAGAATGAATATTCCTACCTCTGACTAGATTCTTCATTGGGATTTCAGTGTGTGAACAATGCAAGTAAATTAGCTGTCAGACAAAAGAGTATCCATCAATCCACTGAAAATTGTGTCGCACTTAATTAATGGTAATTATTAATAATTAGTTGTAATTATTTATCTTCTTTTTTCAGATTTTTTATTATTTAAGATTACTCAAAAACAGTGATGATTTTATATTCTGTAGAAACATATGGAATTGGGAAGTCGAAATCAGTATTTATTAGATGATCGCGTTTGGCAAAATAAGTACATAAATCCAAATTGTCCTAGTTTAAATCATGTATATATTGAGGGTGTTGAAGCAATCTTATAATTTTCATAATAAAAAATAGAATATGTTTCAAAAGACACAATTATGTTTCCTTGTAAAAAATGTGCTTTGAGAACGTTTGACACATTTGAAAAGGTTGGGGGACATCTATTGTTGTTAGGTTTTCTGCCAGATTATGTTTTTTGGTATCAACACGGTTAAAATAGTTCTAGAGAAAATACTAATAACTTGATTCCAGATCCATCACAGTTACAAAATGTAGTACATGATGTTGCTAGTCCATAAGTTCAACAAACTGAAACTCCTGATGATATTGATTTAACTCTTGAGTTGGCACCATCTGAATTTTATGAGTTTTTTAGGTCTGCTGAGGAAGCATTATATCCTGGTTGTAGGATAAGAAAATTATATGTGGTTGCAAAGTTTGGGTCCATTAAATCATATAATGCAATGTCAAACAACTATTTTGATCAGATATTTTCACTGGTTAAAAAACTATTTCCTGAAAGAAATGTGTTTCCTGTAAATTACTATGAGAGTAAGAGGTTGGTTTCTAATCTAGGCCTTAGTTATCAAAAGATTAATGCATGTGAAAATGATTGAATATTATACGATGGTGAATATAAGTCGTTGGATAGTTTCCCCACATGTGGACACTCGAGGTATAAAGAAGCTCAACTAGGGATGTCTGGATCGATTCTTGTAAAACAGTTGAGATATTTCCCCCTTACACCCAGGCTGCAAAATTGCATTATTCCTCATAACACTGCGTCAATGATGTCATGGAAAAAATCCAATATTTCAACCTGTAAAAGTAGGAATTATCTATTTGATGGTGATTCATGGAATCATTTTTATAGTATGCATCCGTCTTTTTCTTTAGAAGCCTGAAATGTGTGATTGGGTCTTTCTAGTGATGGTTTCAATCCATTTGGTTCTTATGGTAGTCAGTATTCTTGTTGGAATTTCTTCATAAAACCGTACAATCTACCTCAATGGATGTTGATGAAGGATCCCTATATCTTATTGACATTATTAATACCAGGACATCCGAAAAAGAGTTTTGATATTTATTTGAAACCATTGATTGATGATTTAAATTCATTTTGGAGTAATGGAGTTAGTACATATGATGTTGCTGTGAAACAAAATTTCACATTAAAAGTTGCATTGATGTGGATGATTAGTGGATTTCTGGCAAATGGCATGTTATCTTCCTGTAGTATAGATGGTCCAAAATCACGTCTCTACTGTATGAATGACAAAAAATATTTTATGCTTGTCAATGTAAAAAAACTTTTCTATTTTGACTGTAATAAAAAATTTCTTCCACCCAATCATCCTTTTAGAAAGAAAAAATCTCATTTCAGAAAAGGTACAAAAATCATTTGTACAGAGTTAAAATAATTTGTATTTTCATTAACTCCCATAACATTTGGGACAATAGTAAACCAACAGAAAATTAATGTAATTGGGAATTAACATAATTGGATAAAATGAATCATTTTTGGGGTCTCCCATATTGGTCTTATTTGTTGGTCTGCCACATGTTGGATGTCATGCATATTGAGAAGAACTTTTATATAATTTATTTCATACAGTTTTGGTTACACTAGGGATGACCAAAGATACTATAAAATAACTATTATATCTTTCCCAATATTTGCAGGCGACCAGAAATTGAACAATAAGAAAATGTCAGATCATAGAGGTTAATGAAGGCAAAAGTATTTTATAAACTATCCAAAGAGATTCACATCTTATTTTGTTAGTGGATTTCATATTTGAGACTTCTAGATGGATATGCTTCCAATATGGAAAGATGTTTTATGAATGGTAATATTACTGGATTAAAAATTCGTGATTGTCATGTTATAATGGAAAGATTTATGCTGATTTGATTAAGTGGTTTGATGAATTATATGATTTGGGATTTGATAATAGATATATCATAATTTTTTCAAGACATTTGTGCAGTGACAACAGACTACAATGTGCTAATAAAAATGGATGAAGATGTTTCTGTAATTATAAGTAAACTGGAAAAAATATTTCCTCCATCTTTCATTGACTCAATGGAACATCTGATATTACATTGGCCACATGATGCTGAATGTAGAGGTCCAGTAAAGAATCGAAGTATGTAACCATTTGAGAGATGCATGAAGAAATTGAAGTAAATTAGATGTAAAAAAGCACCAGTTGAAGGCTCAATTGTTGAAGCTTATTTCCAAGAAGAAATTTCTATTTATGCTCTCTTTATTTTGAATCTGAATATCTCTCAAAACGAAACCTCTTGGGATATAATGATGGAAATGTTAATGATGAAATTGAAAATCAATTATTAGTTTCGAATCAGGAAAATCATTGCTTTGATGGAGTTCAAGAACGATGGCTTTCATACGATGAACATCATAGAGATTATACATATGTTTTTCTCAACTATGAAGAATTAAAAGATTTTTTACTTAGAGTTATTCTATAACATAATCTATAATTTTAGTTATATTATGTAAACATATATTATTAGTAGGATATATGATAATCAAATCAAGAAAAAACTTTTTCAAATTACAATAGCTGTAATTGAAGAAAGCAGACAAGAAAAAATTTATCAACTGTTTCAAAAAATAGTAAAATAAATTAATGATGGTTTAATATCAATTTAGTTTACTATTTATTATCTTGATAATAGTTTTACAAATTTTCAGGTGTCTTAACATGCTGATAAAATTGATAAGTGGCTCTGTATATTAAGTAACCAACCATTCATAATGGTCAAATCATATAATGTATATGTAGTGAATGATTTTTGATTTCATACACGTGCATTTGGGGAATAAAAAAACAAAGAATAGTGGAGTTTGTTTGAGAGGATTGAATCATAGATAAACTGAAATATACTTTTACGACATTATAGAAAAATTATTTTTCTATGTTATCTGGGACAAAATTACATAATGATGTTTAAATGTCAGCATTTGGATAATGATATAGGATTTCATGTTCATCTGAACAATGGAATCTTCGATATTAAATATAAAATTATTCTTGTAGTAAATGAACCATTTATACTATCTCAACAAGAACATCAAATTTGTTACTCAAATTATTGTTCTACTTCAACATACTTGAATAATTGGTGGAGCATAATAAAATTTGAATCTCAGGAAAATAAATTTAGTAAATCTGAATGTGGTTCTTCTGAAGTGGGTGGAATTGAAATTTTTCAAGTGACAACTCAATTCGATATTTTTCACAACGAAACATGAATATTGAAGATGACACCCCACAATTAAGGGTCGATGGTGAGGAAGATGATTAGGAGGTTACAAATGAATTTGAAATGAAAAGGGATGGTGAAAGTGAATCTCATATGGATTTTGATGATGAATAGTAGGAATATGAAGACATTGGCTTCGTCAGATAGGAAGATGATAATGAAGGCTAACATTTACACAGTTAAATTCTGGTTATGATCATAACTAATATATATCTATATATATTAGTTATTTTCAACAATCTTCTAACAATAATCATTTTCTGTTTCAGATGGAATCTGATCTATTTCATGAGTCATAGGTGGTTGAGAAACCATTGGATGAGGGGGATGTGGGATCATCTGACACTTAGCGTACTGGTCGTTCAGGAGGTATGCAGAGGGGGCACAGTCTTGCGCGACTGATGATTCCTAACCCTATCCCCGAGTGACCTCCACCTCTTTACTTCGATCCATGCACATGGAAGTATGGTAACATTTTTATTTTAGTTATCATTCATTAATTTATTTATATATATAATAATTTTTTCATTATTTACTCTTTTTCATAGTTTTTCGCATGTAGCTTTTGGACAGGGGAGCGTTATCTAGCACAATTATTTTTCTCAGCCATGGATGACATGGGAACAAATTACCGTTGATGTGAATATCGGAATGTACAATCATTGGATAGTATGTAAATAAATAACATTTTTTCTGAAATTTATTTTATTAATAAATTGATATTATAAATTACCTATAGGGTAAATAGTATCCCATAAATTATATCATGTGTGATGATATCCATGGAACATGGGAGGTGGCTATGCTCTAGTGTTTGCGTCAGTTTTTTCACAATTTGAGAAAGAAGACCATCAATAAAGTAGGAGCGACAGTATTTTATGAGTCTTGCGGAGACCACCATCCAGATTAAATTACATATCAGGTTTGGGATGGATTATGTGCACACTGGTTGGGTGGTGGATTTCAGAGGAGGTCTTCATTGGGTGGACATAACCGAAGGAGACAGGAGGTGATGCATCAAGATGGTAGCCTTACATTTAGTATGCATAGAGAGCATCTGGTATGTATTTTTTTAAACAATTTATAAAACATCAAATATAAAATTTAGTTTATATTCATATAGGAAGTCGAGCATCATGATATTACAGAGTACAATGTTTATCGAAGGATATAAAGTGATCCAGCCACCAGAGAGATTAGCGGTGATCACCACCATCATATTGTGGTTAGTCTTATTTTTTAACATTAACAATTAACTACATATAATATTTTTACAATTTTAATTTCAAATTTGAATTGAAGGAGTCGTATGAGGCTTCGACCTCTCAGAAACATGCTGAGGGTCAGGAGGAGATGACTGATCAGACCAGTGCCCACCATTTCATAGAGGTGGCATGGATGCAGGAGACTCAATATGGCATCGAGAAGGGAAGAGTAGTTGTAATCGACTCTCATGAGACTCCTGGTACTTATTATGGTACTTCTGTGATGTAGACGTCCAGCTCGAGAGGAGCTCGTGGAGAGGCATCATCTTCTGTCTCACAGTACCCGGAGCTGTTCTGAGCTCAGCATGGCATTATTGAGAGTTTTCAGAAGCAGCATGAAGAGATGCATTAGAAACAGCAGTAGTAGAAGTAGTAGCATGAGGATGAGATGTGCCGATGGCAGTAGGAGAATCACGAGTAGATAGAGCAATGCACCATCTAACTTGTAGTTTAGAGATGGAGTTTCCTCCACCATGTCCTTCAGATCCTCCACCTCCTACAAGAGTCGACACCCAGTAATTTTTTATGTTAAATACTTTGGAATTTAACATCCTTTGTAATATTACTATTTTTAGTTTCTATCTTTTATATGGATGTGAATATTTCATAATTTAATTTTTAATATTTTATAATTTTTTTGTGAAAATTAAGAATTTAAATAATTATTTTAATATTATAATAATATTAATATTATTAGTTTATTAATCATTATTTTATTAAATAGAATTTTTAGTATTATATTTTTTAAAGTTTGTTATTTTTATTAATAATATTAATAGTAATAATATTTATTGATTTTTTATTAATTTTTTTTGTGAATATTTACAATTTTAATATATTTTTTATTATTTTAATAAAATTTAAATAAATTTTTCAATAATCAGAATTTTCTTAAATTTAATTTTTTAAAAATATATTTATTATTTGTGACGAGATCTATTGCGACAGGTTCCCATTAGAAATAGAGTAAATATATTTTTTATAAAGTATTTGCGACAGGATTATGGGACCATCACAAAATGTATTTGCTACGGTCCCATCAGAAAAAGTCTAAAAAATATTTTCAAAAAAGTATTTCCGATGGGATTACGGGATCGTCGCAAAAATTATTTTTGACGGGCCTGTTGCAAAAATGTATATATATATATATATATAAAGTATAAAATTGGAGACTTATTTGTGATGGTGATGTTTCCTGTCGCAGAAATTATTATTTGCGACGGGCCCGTCGCAAATATATTTTTTTGTGACGATGTTTTCTCCAAAGGGATATTTGCGACATGATCCCATCGCTAATGCATATTTGCGGCGGGATCCTGTTTGAAATACCTAAAATTCTAGTAGTGAATCCTTGTCATCATTCAACTAAGCCACATAGATGTCTCTTTACCAACTCCTCCATCTGATCGATTGGTTCCTTGGATAAATTAAAACTCTGCCACCTTCTCAAGAGAGTCTATATTTTCATTTGTTTCGAGCATTCATCAGTACATGAGGGGAATATAAAGCTGAAACACATGTATGGAACCAAGCCTACATGTGTTCTCTACCGGTACATCCAGTTATAACTGCTATCCAACGTGAATTTATATAGCTAGGACACTACCCAATGGTACTATCATGGGAAATGGTCCATGCACTAAAGCCTCTTCACTATCCAGACCATCTTTATGGTCACTCACTAATAAAGGCTAGCTGCTAGCATCATCATCTGATCAGCTAGTTTTCGAATTAGGTGGATAACTCTAGCCCAAGCCTCCAGCCAATTCTAAGATGCCTAGGTATCTGTATCGCCTCAAAATCTTGGAGGCCTATTCTAGTGGAACTCGTGCGACATGCTCAATCAGTGTACATAGTCCACTAGTATCATATGCTTCCCAATGGGTGGTGGTGGTGATGGGGCCCCACCCGAAGGTTCTCACATAGTAAGAGGCCCTGCATCGAAGCCTTATCGCTTTGTGGGCCATTATCGTGTACTCTTAGAAAATCCTATCTAGTTGTCAATGTTGTGGAATCCTGATAAGGAATAAGTGTTACATGGTCATTATGTTTTACCTGGTGACTTGAATCAAATATATCACAAGATAAAAACATTTAAAAACACACATAATCGTTTTCTTCGTGCATTGAGTCAGAAAGAATACTTCATGTTCCTGATGTATGTATACGTCAGACGCCACAACAACAATGGATTCCCCAAACTAAAAACAATACTAATAACACTTAACTCTTTGACAATATATAAAAATATTAGAGTCCTAGTTCTTTGATATAACCCACTCTTCTGATACAACTTTTTCATCACCCATCCCATGGGGCTCATGTCCTTACTACCCTAAGCCTACCTTCCATATGGTAGGGGATGGAGACTCACACCAGAAAGGCATATCCCTATAACAGGAAGGAATTTCCATTAAACCTATAAAAACACACAATCTAAGAATAAAATAAGAAGAAACACCGATGTAAAATTATATAGAAAAAAACTGTGATCAATGTAATGGGGCTGGAATACAAGCCCAAATGGAAAGTACAAGTACAAATGAAAAGAGAAAAACAACAATTAGATCATCCACCAAGGATCCTACCTGAAGGGTATGTACTGATCTCAATCAGTAGTCTCTGGTTTATGTAACACCTAATGGCCCATCTTTGAGAACTATCTAGTCCGTGCTCCCTCAGCCTCGATCAATATTTTCCATCATCTGCACAAGACATAACAAGGTGAAGGAGAAGCTCATGTAGGGTTGAGTATAACAATACATTGAATGGAACCCAAGACCCCCGATGGTCTCTTAGAGTTCCACAAATGAAAGACCACAAATAATGACATCAATCACAATGCATGAAGCGGGGAAAAAATCTATAGAAGAATATGCCCATTCATGTACATAAGTAATAAAAATACACCTGAATCATACATGATAGAAGAATACCACAATGGTAACACCATGATGGTAAAAGTAACACAATGGTAACACCATGAAGTTAAAAGTACCACAAAGATAACACCACGCAGGTAACACCACAATGTTAAAAGTACCACCAAGGTGGCACCAAGAAGATAAAACCACAAGGGTAAATATACAACACATGTATCCCCCCAAAGATATCACCACTAAGGTAAAAGTACCTCACATATATCACCACTAATATATCACTAAAATGGTAAAACTAACACATATGTATCACCATGAAGTCAAATGACTCATCTCACACTAGTATTTGTGAAGTATAGATGTACAGATGATTAGTAGTGAAGCTAGAGCATCTTATTCTATCAAGAGGCAGTACTACTAATTATACATAGTCTCTCTCATATAGAATTGATAGGTACTAACCCTTGCAATGATCCAGATAGAATCTAACCTGCTCAGATATGATAGGTGCTAAAAACCACAATTTCCCACATATGATCAAACCCACAAAGGATATGTATGTGCTTACCCACACAAGATCATTGAGTGAGGACCCAATCAAGATCTGACCCACACAAGAATGGTGCTGACAAATTCATGATCGCTCGGTACTAATCTCTATATGATCATTCTCCAACCTCCACCTCACTACTAGCCATTGTATTCCTACTCATAGAATACTTAATTCTGGGGGAACCTTTCCTAAAGCCTTATGTTGTATTTCAACCAACACTAAGTCCCACGAAGAAGTTACCCGTTTATCATTCACGTCATAAGAGTTCCAATGCAATAGACGACACCTCAATCAGGCACCAGGTCTATATGTAATTGTAATTTTAGTGTTGTGGTCCCGATTAGATTCAGAGTTGATCCAACCTAGCTGTATTACAACATTTTCTAAAACACTCATGGAGTATCTCAAAGGACCTCCTTATCAACCGGGACGTTACGCCACATGCGGTGCGTCAAGGGGACACATGGTCTGTTGGTTACATCCCTTTTGAAGGAATGGGGGTGATCACTCCTTGGTACTTCCCACATCGATTGGGCCCAATGGAATATTCCAAATAGACCACCCCCATAATGGGTCTCAATGCCACTGATGACATTTCAATCGGAAAAAAGTTTTGTCAGTTCCATGTGTTTATTTATTTGAGGGACCGGTTGGGTTTGGGCCTGGTCTGACTCGATCAGACCAGCCCGACGCAATGGGTCCCGGGTTATACCCGACCCCAATCGAGTCTGGCCTGTTATATATCGGCCCACTTCAATGGGTCCGACTCTTTAGGGTCGGCCTAGTTCGGTTCGCGGGCCTGGGCCGCAGGTTGCCAGTCCAGCCGGGTGGCGCTCGACCCACCCACATTGGCCAACTGGGCTGCGGGTTTGGCCCAGTTCACTGGTGGGAATGGCCATCTGGGCGGGTCTGGCTCAGTCTACTAGAACGTGGAATGGTCTTCTCAGTTAGCCCCATGGTTTCTAGGGAATTTCTGCAGTCGTTGGGGTGCTACCCCAATGCCTAACAGTCGGCTGTTTTGGCCAACCAAGGGTCTGCCAACCTGGCCCAGCATGGGGCCATGCCGCTCTCCACATGTCACGAATTTGACCATAGGCCTCCTCTAGCAGTGTTTCACTCCTCCTCTATTGGACGGAGAAAAAGGGAGATGATGGCAAGAGGGGGGGTGAATTGCCTTTTCAAAAAAGATTCACAAATTAAAATCAAAGTGAAAGTGCAGCGGAAATAAAAGAGGCAAGACACGCAATTGATAACGGAGTTCGGCCTAAAACCCAGCCTACGTCCCCGCTCCCAACTCAACCGTTGAGAGATTCTACCTCTTTCTTTTCAATGGTTTTAGCAAGAAACCCACTAGACTTTACAGGTAGTCTATAACCTATTACAGCTTGCTTTTAGTGGTTATGCAAGAACCCACTTGCTTTTAATTGGTTGAGCAAGAACCCACTAGCCTTCTTACAGGTGAAGGCTAGCTCACCTATTTCTCAAGCCTTTTAAAAGGTAAGGCTTGACCAACCTCTTCACACCTTAAAGGTGATGTGAAAACCCAAGAGAGAGGATGTGAGAAAGAGATGGGGTTTGTAGGAACAAACCCAATTTGATGCTAGAAATAAATAAAACAATAAAAACCGTATTTGGAGAAGCCTTGGGTGCCAATGGATGATTGGAGTTGAAGACGTGCACTCCCAAGCTTCTTTGGTGATGCTCCTTGGATGTGGAATTGAGTTGGAGCGATTGGGGTTCCTTGGAAGAATCCGTCGGAGGTTAGCCAAATGATGTAAAATGTGTCCGTTGGCTTTCGTATGTCTTGGTTAAGTTTCCGGGGCTTCCTAGTCCTTTATTTATGGAGGGGGAACCCTCATATGGCCTTTGGAGGTCTTCGGAGCCATTGGAAAGGGCTTCAGAGCTGTTGGGAGGCAAGTGGACCAGCCAGGTCAAAAGCCCAACGGCTAGTTTGACTGGCTCCACCGGCTGACCGGTGCTGAGCCACCGGTTGGCCAGTGTGTGCAAAATGGAGAGGCCTTCGGGCTCAGGCTCCACCGGTTGGCCGGTGCTGAGGCCACCGGTTGGCCGGTGGTGAGGCAGTAGCTTCCTCTTCTGTGCAGGTGCCACCGGCTGACCGGTGCTGAGGCCACCAGTTGGCCGGGGCTGAGGCAGTAGCTTCCAATGTTTGGGCTGGGTGCCACCGGCTGGCCGCTGGTGTGACACCGGTTGGCCAGTGGTCTGGACAGAGGGATTCCTTCTGTCCAGGCCTCCATCGGCTGGCCGGTGCTCTTCCATCGGTTGGCCGGTGGACTGAATTTCAGTCCACTTTGCCTTGTTGCTTTCTTGGCCCAATTCCTTGGCCACCTGAAATCATGCCTATCATCCAAAAACACTTAAAACAATATTATATAAATAAGAGGTTGATTGTGATCATGAAAAGTAAACCACGAGGGGTTCGAGAGGTACAACAATCTCCCCCTATTTTGATGATCACAATCACCAAAACAAACAATGTAATATATTGAAATGAAAAGCATGCTTTAAATATTTCTCCCCCAATCAACCAAGAATTTATCCCCCTTTGTGATTATCAAAATAGCACGGGGCATAAAACGTGATTGAGGGAAAAGTTTGAAAAACAAGATAGAGATTTTAAACAAAATGAAATTTTTGAAATTTGAATTGAATGTTATGAATCAAGAATTCAATAACAGTTTGAATTGAATGTTTTGAAAAGAAAATTGAATAACAGTTTGAATTGAATGTTTTGAATCGAAAAATTGAATAACAATTTAAAAAATTTGAAACCAAGTGTTGAAATTGAAAGTTTGAAAAGAAAGTTGTGAATAAAACAAAAATACTCCCCCTAAATAAAAACAACAAATCACCGGGGAGAGGTTTTTGGAACCGAGACAAATTTTGGTCCGGTGAGACTCGCTAAGAGAGATTTTTCAATCCACACTTGTCTTGTGGTAGGTCTTCTACTATAAAATTCATCGTTAAAGAAAAAAGTTTTGGTCCTTCCATACCGGGCATTTTTGCAATCACATTCATAAATTATGTTCCCGGGTTTTTTACAATAATTGCAAAATTTAAATTAGGAGCTCCCCCTTACAAAAATAGTAGGTGCATGGGAAGAGGAAGCTTGCTTGGAATAGCCAAGCCCTTCGGTGGTTCTAGATACGTGTTGGGAACCTAAGAGTTTGGTCAGATTTTGTTCCCCTTGGGTGAACTTGGCTAGAGATTCCCTTAGATCCTTGATGGTTGATTCCATAGAATCAACATCGGGAAGATTTTGGATTTTGAGGGTAAACTCTTCCTTCTCTTTGAGAAGTTGTTCTTTTTCGGAAGAGAGTTTTTTGAAATTCTTTTTTAAAGAAACAAATTTGGAAGATTGTTCGTGAAAACCTTCCTCCAATTGATCTCTTGCATGTTGGAGATCCTCATAAGATAAATGATTTAAAGAATTGGAATTTGAAGAACAAGAGGATGAGGAGTCGGAAGAAGTTACCTCATGACATGCCATTTGGCATTTATTACCGTTGTCACTTGAGGAGGAGGATGAGGAGGATGTGGAGCTATCACTCCATGTGGCCTTGAAAGCCTTCTTCTTCTCCTTTTGTTTGGCCTTTTTCTTGTTGAGTGGGCAATCGGGCTTGTAATGGCCTTTCTCGCCACACCCGTAACATTTTACCTTGGGCTCAGATTTTTCGTTGGATTGAGCCTTGCGAGCCTTCTTCTTCTTGTGCTTCTTCATGAAGTTGTGCATCTTGCGGGCAAGATTCTCCATTTCGGAATCGCCGCTTGTAGAGGAAGATGATGAGGAGGATGAGCTTTCTTCTTGTTGAACTTTGAAGGCGATGTTCTTTGGCACATTGACCGGTTTGCCTTCCTTTTCATCTTGCCTCCTCATGGTGATTTCATAGGTCATTAGGGAGCCGATGAGCTCTTCTACCAGCATGTTTTTGATGTCCTTTGCTTCTTGGATTGCTGTCACCTTTGGAGCCCATGAGCTTGGTAGGATCCATAGGATCTTCTTGACCATGGTTTCTGCAGAAATATTATCTCCAAGAGATTTTCTACCATTGCACATGTCAGTAAAACGAGTAAACATTTCAGAAATAGATTCATTTGGATGCATGGAGAATGATTCAAAATCTTGATGAAACATATCTAATCGAGTATCCTTTACATTGTTGGTCCCCTCATGGGTAACCTCCAATAGTTTCCAGATTACATGTGAAGAGGTGCATGTGGAAACTCGATTGAACTCATTTCGGTCAAGGGTGCAATGTAGAGCGTTCATGGATTTTCCATCAAGCTCGAAATTTTTAATATCAGCTTGGGTCCATTTGGATTCATCGGGAGAGGAGAGAGTGTAACCTTGCATGAAAATTTTATAAATGGGATAACCTATACTTCTATGAATAGTGGTCATGCGGGTTTTCCAATAGTTATAGTCGGTTCCATCAAAAAATGGAGCACGACCCAAAGAATATCCTTCGGGGGCGAAAGAGGCTGAAGCCATCACAATGGATCTTAAATTTGAAACCGGTGAAGGTATTACTCAAATTTTTCCTTTGATACCAATTATTGGGCGGAGAAAAATGGAGATGATGGCAAGAGGGGGGGGTGAATTTCCTTTTAAAAAAATATTCACAAATTAAAATCAAAGTGAAAGTGCAGCGGAAATAAAAGAGGCAAGACACGCAATTGATAACGGAGTTCGGCCTAAAACCCGGCCTACGTCTCCGCTCCCAACTCAACCGTTGAGAGATTCTACCGCTTGCTTTTCAATGGTTTTAGCAAGAAACCCACTAGACATTACAGGTAGTCTAGAACCTATTACAGCTTGCTTTTAGTGGTTATGCAAGAACCCACTTGCTTTTAATTGGTTGAGCAAGAACCCAATAGCCTTCTTACAGGTGAAGGCTAGCTCACCTATTTCTCATGCCTTTTAAAAGGTAAGTCTTGACCAACCTCTTCACACCTTAAAGGTGATGTGAAAACCCAAGAGAGAGGATGATAGAAAGAGATGGGGTTTGTAGGCACAAACCCAATTTGATGCTCAAAATAAATAAAACAATAAAAACCGTGTTTGGAGAAGCCTTGGGCGCCAATGGATGATTGGAGTTAAAGACGTTCACTCCCAAGCTTCTTTGGTGAAGATCCTTGGATGTGGAATTGAGTTGGAGCGATTGGGGTTCCTTGGAAGAATCCGCCGGAGGTTAGCCAAATGATGTAAAATATGTCTGTTGGCTTCTGTATGGCTTGGTTATGTTTCTGGGGCTTCCTAGTCCTTTATTTATAGAGGGGGAACCCTCATATGGCCTTTTGAGGTCTTCGGAGCCGTTGGAAAGGGATTCGGAGCCGTTGGGAGGCAAGTGGACCAGCTTAGTCAAAGGCCCAACGGCTAGTTTGACTGGCTCCACCGGCTGACCGGTGCTGAGCCACCGGTTGGCCGGTGTGTGCAAAATGGAGAGGCCTTCGGGCTCAGGCTCCACCGGTTGGCCGGTGCTGAGGCCACCGGTTGGCCGGTGGTGAGGCAGTAGCTTCCTCTTCTGTGCAGGTGCCACCGGCGACCGGTGCTGAGGCCACCGGTTGGCCGGTGCTGAGGCAGTAGCTTCCACTGTTTGGGCTGGGTGCCACCGGCTGGCCGCTGGTGTGACACCGGTTGGCCGGTGGTCTGGACAGAGGGATTCCTTCTGTCCAGGCCTCCATCGGCTGGCCGGTGCTCTTCCATCGGTTGGCCGGTGGACTGAATTTCTGTCCACTTTGCCTTGTTGCTTTCTTGGCCCAATTCCTTGGCCACCTAAAATCATGCCTATCATCCAAAAACACTTTAAACAAGATTAGATAAATAAGAGGGTGATTGTGATCATGAAAATTAAACCACGAGGGGTTCGAGAGGTACAACATCCTCTACGTCTCGCGGCCAGCTCGGGACATATTCCTTCCTCACCTTCTGCAACCCTTGGCCATCGTTGGTGTGAGATGGCGCACTTCACCACCTCTATAGCTGGCTGGTGTAGGATGTTATACTAACCACCACAGATTAGTGTTTAAAACTCTTCTAGCAGCACGAGACTGCCCGCCACCTCCATCGTGCCCAGCCGGTGCCACCGTGCTGGCCGTCATTCACGTAGAAAGACTGAAAGGGAAAAACATTAGTAGTGTTTCAGGGCCATGATCAATTTTCCCACTCCCTCCGCGTTAGGCTAAAGCATAAGGTAGGGTTAAAGGATTTAACAATCACTTGAAATTATAAAAAAACACTACATCAAGATCCATGGAGAGCTCACTTGATTGAAAAAGAGTTGGTGTTCATCATCCTCGTAACAAGCCACCAACGATGTCGCTCATTCATCGTTCTTTAGTTCAAGATTTGGTGTCACTCATCATCACTCTTCAGAACCAGCTCTATCCTCCAAGTGATTGGCATAATGACACTTTATCAGATCTTCATTTCTTGGTGAATTTGTGCCAACAACTCTACCAAAGATCAATATAAATAATAAATATATAGAGTGAGTAACGCCCATGGAATTAATGGGGGTATTTAATAGAAACCTTTCTACTTCCAATGGTATTGTTACAAATGATTTTATAAGTCAATAAATTTAATTTCATGAAACGTCATTGGTCCAACCACATTCTCTTGTTTATTGGAGGAATATAAATGAGAGAAATAAAATAACTAAAATATTTTATTATTCATCTAAAAGTCCCAAAATCTAAATTTTTCTCTAGTCCTACTGAGGATGAAGGAATGATTCACTTAAGTGAATCTCAGCATTACAGATTCAACAGTACACTCAGATTTTTAATATGAGTATTAGTTCAAAAGATAGTAAATGTTGCCAACACATTTATTTAATGTACATGAAAATATGATTAGAAAATTATTAACCGTCATCCTAGACCCACGTCGGTCAAGGATAGGCTCTACCTAAGTGGAAAATGCCCTCATGAGTTCAATGATACTACAAATTTTCAATCCGAGTAACCATTTAGATGTTATGGAATTTAAAATAAAATAATTATCACTTAATTATTTTATTTACGGCCAAAAAACTCTCATTTACTATTGTCCTGCACTGACCAATGTTAGTATTATCCTAATGAAATCATACAATCATGATTTATGCGGTGGTCTCATATTTTAAACTCAAGTTACCATTATTGAGTTATATGTATTTGAAAAAAATAACATTATTCAATTATATTATTTACGGTTATGTAATTAATTGGTTTTCTCAAAGGAAGAATGCACCGTAAAAACATAATTCACACCTATGTTAAACCCCCCATCCGGAAGGAAACACTACTCTCAGATTTCTATTACGAGTAACTATATAATAGTTATGCCAGTTTTTCAGAAAAACAACATACATGTGATAATTAATGCTTAACAAAACATAGATGGATAATTATGGGAACATTGGGCCTCAGAATCAGGTACAGTCAGATTTCACGCTCTTGAAAGAATTCCATATAATTAAAAATAAATTATACAGAAATTCTCGGACATTACAAATACCATGTATGATAAAACATTATTAATATTATTATTTACTATATTTTATTTATTAAATTATTATTTTTTAATTGTTTATCTTTTAATTAGGAAAATATATTATTGTGTCATACTTTTTTTCAAAACAATGCATGTTTGACTTTATCTGAAAATGTGAATGGAATATTTTTTTTAACATGTAAGACATAAAGTTACTCATAAAATCTCTTGAAAAATACATTTTTATAATATTCATTTATATATTTACAATGTTATTTTCAAATAAATAGGATTAATTTTTTTATTTTTCTATGATTATTTCTTCTATGATGAATGAATATTTTTTTCAAGAAATGTATTTAATGGTATCTCAAATTTATTTCCTAACAATGATGAAATATATTGTTGTTACCCATTCATTATTGGGAATATAATCTAATAATACCATTCATAATATTTATTTTAATTTTTTATTTGTTTTTATGTAATGATGTTTATGAATATCATTTAACATTCATTAGTCATAATATGATAAAACACTTATGAAACTCAAATATTTCCATAGATAATGAAATTATTGAAAGACTATTAAAAATGTCTCTTTTTTACATGTTATGAAATACTGATATGATTGTGATAACCATTTAATTTCATAGTTTATGATATGATTATTGTTTTGATCTTATGGATGAAAATTGATTGATTTTAATTATTGATTGGTGGGACTTATATCTCCCACCAATGTATTGAGTAATGATTTACATGTCATAAAATTAATAGGACTAGAATGAAGAGTCAAAATGGATCAGTAATATAGGGTTGGAATGAGATGTGAATAAATTTCAGTAACACATTTTTGAAACATGTATTGAACAATGTTCAAAAAATTACTTTTTTCACTATTATGGTCTTTCGAGGGATCCATGACCAATATGGAAATGTTTTTCTATTATTATGTGTATACTACTAATTCCATTTTTTGTTATAATGTTATGAATTCATTGATAATAACAGTTAATTCCCTTATGATTCATGTCTTATGAAGTACCAATAATTTTTTCATGACTTAAGAAATTGATCTTTAATATGTTGGTTATGAAATTAAAATCTTATTCTCAAGTTATAATTCATATATTCTCATGTTATGCATAGGTATCTCTATTAATTACCTTCGATTATAATCTGAAATCCCCATTTTTAAGGTTTTCATTCCCCATGGTATTATGATATGTATTATGTATGATATGTATTAGAATATTTCAATGATATGAAGAATGTAGTAAGTGATGATGTACCTCACATATGGACGAGTTTTTAGGTTATGTTGTTTCCAAACAGAACTAAACTATTATTGTTATCTGGCATGTTTTTATGTAATGTAATATATATTCATCAAATATGATGTAATGCATATGTATGACAATCGTGGGTCACTATAGTGTGAATCATAATAAGGGTTTATTAAATCATTAGAAAAAATAATAATAAAACCATAGTGATATCCCAGAGGACACACATAATGATATGTCAATGCACGAGTCATAGTATATGATAATTCCAATGAAATTTGGGAATGGATAAAGACAACAGATTCATAGAAATACTTCCATTCACAATTACTAAAAGTAGAGGTGTCTCTTCAAATGATTTACCTATATGTAAAAACATTGAAAACACTATATTGATGTAGAATAAATTGATAAGCAGTACATGAACATGAGCCATGATGAACACTTGTTTTGACACTACCAGGGGAATGTATTTTAAATTAACAAACTTATTTTAAACCATCATGAATGATTTAAATATAAAATTGATATGAATGTCCTTGGATAATAATAATGTGACATATATTAATGAGGCTATCATAATTTAAACAACATATAACATATTTCCATGATTATGTTAATCCCCATATATATTATTGTTCCATACTCTATTAATTTTGGTTTTAGTAAATTTTTTCAACTTTATGGAACCACATTGATACTGAGTGCCAAGGGAAATTCGACGATTTACCTCCTAAGAACCCAACTTTTATGGGATATATAATGAAATATAATATTATTATGCTCAAAATACATTATAAATATATATATCATTATAGACTTAAAAATGAAAAAAGGAGGGAACTATATTTTGTTGAGTCCTCTATGATGAAACCTCCACCTTCCATTAATTGATCTGTTGATGTTCTAGTTGAAAGAAATGGATTGTTACAACTGAATGGATTTTTCCTTTTATTCATTTATTGGAATAGTACAAATTAATTTTTTTATATACTATTCATCTGTTGAAGCAGATCAAAGGTTCAATCTCATCAACATGATGAGAATACTTGATGTGATTGATTCCTTGGATTGGGATGATATTAGGAATTTTTTTCAATAAGAACATTCATCATATTATTTATATTAATGTGGAGATAATGTTTATTGAGATAATGAATAAATATTTTTAATTTTTTTACCAATTAGGAACATTTTACAAGACCATTGAGGTAGACTTCTAGTTTTATAATCCCACCAGAACGTAAGGTCAACATATTATTTAGTGTCTTAATAACAAACAATAAATATGTGATTTACATAATAGACTTAAATATATATCAATATATTGTTCAATGTGCATTCATTGTGTAAATGGAAATTGATTTTACATATTAATCTAATTGTTATTAGAGGAAAATAAAGATGGGTTTAAAAATAAAATCTGAGAACTATTGGGTGATGAATATGAGCATCCATTTATGCACTTTATATGCGACTATTAATGGTGAAAATATCATCATGTGGTATATGTATTTAAGAGAAGGTAAATGTAAATTTCTTACTGATTTAATGGGATGAAGTTTAATAATGATGCAAATAGTGAGAATACTACACAGATTCCATCTCCCCCACATAGGTAATTCAATTTCAATGATAATGGTAATTAAACTAACCAATTTCCAAGCCTAGGAGATAACGAATAGGATCGATGTTGATACCCAATTATTCCAAGGTAAAATAAATAGTATTACACAATGATAATATGGATGAGTGGTGTGACAACAACATGGTGAAAGGTATACTTACCATCCAATCTATAACTACAAATAGATTATTTTACTCTATATCTAACTATTAATTCATATCTAATGAATTATTTATGGGTATCAAGATGCCACATAAATGATCAGATGTGTAATTATTATTCAAACCCCTAATTGTATGGTTATCAAATATCATGTCTATTATTCCTCTATAGTTGATTTTGGGGCATATGTGTTTCCCATAATTTTTTTATTCTTCATCTCGATTAATTTTACGCCATCGTATGCATGGATGTCCATTATATACATATATCTCATAGAAATTATCCTTGATGGGATGTTTTTTATATTAAAAACCATTATAGGATCATCTATAAATGTGATGATAAGTACGAACTATATATTGAGAAATAAATCCATCATATGTGTCCTAATTCTCACTCATAATTTGTATTATGTCAAAGTTTTGTGAAAAAACTCAACATGGATGATATGACTATTTTAAAGAATTTTATTCAGGTATTTTCAAAATTGATGCATTGTCTTTCCCCAAAATTTTTATTTGACTCCTAAATAGAACTCAAACATAGTGTCACACCAATTTAAACAACTCTATATAAAATGGCTCTAATTGAATTGTAGTAATTGGAGAAGAAAATTCAAGAAAAATTTACTAGGGATTAATTCATCCATATGTGTCATATAGTAGTGAAACTGTTATTTTTATGAAAATTAAATATGGAGAATATTATTTCTTCATTTATTTTTCGTAGCAATATTATATCACTATTCTGAACAAGTATCATTTTCATAGTATTGATATCATATTTAATCAACAATATAGAGATCAATATATTTCAATTATTTCCCTTCATTCTAGAAATCATCATTTGAAGTTGATGCATGAGTATATACAAAATATCATATTCCATACAAGCTATGAACACTCTGAATATATATTTATTACTAACTTTTTTCGTAATTCACAGGGTATCCACCTGGAATTAATGAATAGAGTCGTTATATATTACCTTGAACGGATCATCGATGTCTTTATACATGATATTATTATCTATTAAAAAATAATGTCAGAAAATGTAGGTCACATAGAAATTATGCTAAAGAACCTATGGATGGAGATAATATGTGAAACAATTTCAATGTTTTATTTTTTTTATGAAAATTGTTTCCCTTTTTCTGTATATAATCTCAATAGTGGTTGTTTTAGTAGATCCATCAAAGTTGTAAGATATTGGAAGTTAGCCCGACCATCCTTGGTGACTGAGATATATAGTTTTCATTATTAATTAATATATTATAAATTATTTTTGTATAATTTCTAATAAGCACTTGACATTCTAAGGAAGTTATTTTATAATTGGGAAAAGTATTCTTGATTGATAAAATTGTGAAAAATTTGAAGGAAATAATGACAAGGTTTGTCAATGCACATATTATTACATTAACCTATTGTATAGAAGGGGTTATAATCTTTATTGATGCACCTATTAATATATTATGATTTATTATTATACATAATGACATGGTTATATCTTATTCTTATAGAAAACAGATGTTTCATTAGAAAAATATTCAACTCATGTTTTGGTTTTAACTGTGGTAATTGTTTCATTAATGATTTGGTGCAATTATTTTTATGATGAACATAATTATATATATAATGGTCATTAATATAATGTTATATTAAACATGATTCCATTAAAAATGGTCCAATATTTTAGGATTTTTAAATGATGAATACAAAAATCATGTTTTAAGGGAAAAATATTATCTTTCTATGTTGATAGTTAAACAAAATATCAATGTAATGATTAAATATGTACTAATTGAAGATGTAGAGCTCTAAAATATGGTTCCTAAGATTAACTAAAATCATGATGAAAAGATATAGTTCAAGAACCATGTATGTGTTCAATCCATTCCAGACTTGATGAAGTAGTCATAATGGAAATTCGTAGTTCTTGAATATATATTCGTCTTGGAAGTATAATTAATTATAACTACATAATGAATTACATAGGGTGAAATAGAATGAAGAGAGAGATTATTGAGTACATAACTCAGTATTGTTATACCAATAAGTAAAATATAAAATTATAATGTCTACGGGGATATTGCATCCATTACACCTACTATAATGGAAACTGGATAACATCACTTTGGATTTTTTTGTTGGACTTCATGAAAACTCTAAAGTGAATAATAATATATTGAATGTAGTCAGAAACCTTAATAAGTCATCTCACCTCATTAATAACTTTGAAAAATTATATATGGATTATCTTGATAGGATATCCATCGTGGAAGTGGTAAGGATGTACGGATTATAACTTCATTTTGTATCTAATCACGATTTGTGTTTTACAACAATGAATTGAGAAATTTTTCAGAAAGCGCTTGATATTGATTTTAGTTTCATCACTACATATAATCAGTCATTATTAGATGATCTCGTATGGAAAAGTAAGCTCAAAAATCAATATGGTCCAAGTTTAAATCATGTATATATTGAGGGTGTGGAAGCTTTCTTAGCATTTGCATCATCGAAAACAGAATATGATTTAGAAGGCATAATTAAGTGTCCTTTTAAAAAATGTTCTTTGAGAATGTTTGACATATTTGACAAGGCTGGGGGACATCTCTTGTGGTTTGGTTTTCAGCCAGATTATGTTTTTTGGTATCAACACAGTGAATGCAGTGCCAGAGAGGATACTAATAACTTTATTCCAAATCCATCACGGTTACAAAATTTAGCACATGATGTTGCAAGTCCATCTGTTCAACAAAGTCAAACTTCTGATGATATTGATTTAACTCTTGAGTTGGTACGATCTGAATTATATGAGTTGTTGTGGTCTTCTGAGGATGCATTATATCCAGGTTGCAGGATAAAAAATATTATGTGGTTGCAGTGTTTGTGTCTATTAAATTAGATAATGCAATGTCAAACAACTGTTTTGATCAGATATTTTCTCTGGTTAAAAAACTGTTACATAAAGGAAATGTGTTGCCTGTAAATTACTATGAGAGCAAGAGGTTGGTTCGTAATCTAGGCCTTAGTTATCATAATATTCATGTATGTTAAAATTATTGAATATTATATGACGGTGAAAATGAGTCGTTGTATAGTTGTCCCACATGTGAAAAATCGAGGTATAATGAAGCTCAACTAGGGATGTCAAGATCGATTCTTGTAAAACAGTTGAGATATTTCCCCCTTACACCAAGGATGCAACATTTTTTTATGTCTCATAACCCTACGTCAATGTTGTCATGGCACAAAACAAATATTTCAACCTATAAATGCTTGAATTATCCATCTGATGGTGATTCACAGAAACATTTTGATATTCCGCATCTGTCTTTTGCTTTAGAATCCCGAAATGTGCTATTGGGTCATTCTAATGATGGTTTCTGTCCGTTTGGTTATTATGGTAGTCAGTATTCTTGTTGGAATTTCATTATAACACCGTACAATCTACCTCAATGGATGTTGATGAAGGAGCCCTATATCTTATTAACCTTATTAATCCTAGGACATCAAAAAAATAATATTGATATTTATTCGAACCCATTGATTGATGAGTTGAATTCAATTTGGTGTAATTGTGTTACTACATATGATGTTGATGTGAAAAAAAAATCACATTAAAAGTTGCATTGATGTGGATGATTAGTGGATTTCGGAAATATGGCATGTTATCTGACTGGAGTACACATGGTCCAAAATCATGTCCTTACTGTATGAATGACAAAAAATATTTTATTCTTGTCAATGGAAAAAACTCTCTATTTTGACTGTAATAACAAATTTCTTCAACCAAATAATCCTTTTAGATGGAACAAATATCATTTTATAAAATGAACAATTTAAAGCAATGTACCTCCAAAAATGATCTCAGGTACAGAGTTAAAATCAATTGTATTTTCATTACCTCTCATCACATTTGGGACAACACTAAACCAACAAAAAATTCATGGAATTGGGAATGAACATAATTGGATAAAATGAATCATTTTTGAGATCTCCCATATTGGTCTGATTTAATGGTCCACCACATGTTGGATGTCATGCATATTGATAAGAAATATTATGATAATTTATTTCATACAGTTTTGGTTAAACCAAGGATTACTAAATATACTATAAAAGTACTATTAGATCTTGCCCAATATTTGTAGGTGACCAGAACATGAACAATTTGAAAATGTCCGATCACAGAGTTTAATGATGACAAATGTAGCTTATACACTATCTAAAGATATTTTCTTCTTATTTTGTCAGTGGATTTCATATTTGAGACTTCTAGATGGATATGCTTCCAGTTTGGGAAGATGTGTTATGAATGGTAATATTACTGGATTAAAAAGTCATGATTGTCATGTTATAATGGAAAGAATTATGCCGATTGGATTCATTGGTTTGATGAATTCTATGATTTGGGATTTTATAATAGACATATCATATTTTTTTCGAGACATTTGTGCAGCCAAAATAGAATATGAAGCACTAAGTAAACTGGATGAAGATGTTGCTATAATTATATGTAAACTGGAAAAAATCTTTCCTTCTTCATTCTTTGACTCAATGGAACATCTGAAATTACATTTTCCATATGAGGCTAAATGTGGAGTTCTTGTAATGATTTGATTGATGTACCCATTTAAGAGATGCATGTAGAAATTGAACTAAATTGTACGTAAAAATGCATCAGTCGAAGGCTCAATAGATGAAGCTTATTTCCAAGAGGAAATGAATTCTTATGCTCTCATTATTTTGAATCTAAATATCTCTCAAAAAACACTTGGGATAGAATGAGGGAAATGTTAATGATGAAATTTAAAATCATTTATCAATTTCTAATCAGGAAACTCTTGGCTTTGATGCAGTTCATGAATGATGGCTTTAATATGATGAACATCATAGAGATTATACATATTTTTTTCTCAACTATGATGAATTTAATGCTTTTTTACTTAGAGTTATTCTGTCACATATTCTATAATTTTAGTTACAATATGTAAAATAATTTTATTAGTAGGATATATGATAATCATCCTAAGAAAAAACGTCTACAAATTACAACAGTTGTTATTGAAGAAAGAAGACAAGAAAACATTTATCAATGGTTTAAAAAAATGGTAAAATAAATTAATGATGGTTTAATATCAATTTAGTTTAATATTTATTATATTGATAATTGTTTTCCAAATTTTCAGGTGTCTCAACATGCTGATAAAATTGATAAGAGACTGTTTATTTTGAGTAACCCACCATAAAAAATGGTCAAATCTTATAATTCATATGTGGTGAATGGTTTTAGATTTCATACACATGCATTTAAGGAATAAGAAAAACAAAGAACAATGGTGTTTGTTTTAGAGGATCACATCATAGAGAAACTGAAGTAGACTCTTACGACATTCTAGGGGAAATTATCGAGCTATGTTATCTTGGACAGAATTACATAATGATGTTTAAATTTCAGTGGTTGGATAATTAGATAGGCATTTATGTTCATCTGACTAATGGAATTGTCGATATTAAATATAAAATTCATCTTGTAGTAAATGAAACATTTATATTGTCTCAATAGGCACATCAATTTTATTACAAAAAGTACTGTGCTACTTCAAGAGACCTAATTTATTGGTGGAGCATAATAAAATTAAAATATCAAGAAAATCAATTTAGTCAATCTGATTGTGGATCTGCTGATGTGGAAAAAATTGAAATTTTTTAAGATATTACTCAATTACATCTTTTTCACAACAAAACATGAATATCGATGATGACACCCCACAATTAATGGTCGATGGTGAAGAAGACGATAATGAGATTACAAATGAATTTGAAATGACAAGGGATGGTGAAGGTGAAACTCATATGGATTTCGATGATGCCGAGGAGGAATATGAAGACATTGACTTCTTCAGATAGGAATATGATGATGAAGTTTAACATATACACTATTAAATTCTAGTTATGATCATAACTAATATGTATCTATATATAATAGTTATTTTCAACTATCTTATAACAAAAATCATTTTGTGTATCAGATGAAATCTGATATATTTCATGAGTTAGAGGAGGCTGAGATTCCATTGGATGAGGGGGATGTGGGATCATATGACACTTAGACTACTGGTCTTTCGGGAGGTATGAGGAGGGGGTGTGGTCTTATGTGACTGATCATTCCTAACCATATCCCTAAGTGATCTCCACGTCCATGCTTCAATCCACACACATGGAGGTATGGTAACCTTTTTATTTTAGTTATATTTCATTAATTTATTTATATATATAATAATTGTATAATTATTTATTCTTTTTTCAATGTTTTGGGCATGTAGCTATTGGACTGGGGAGAACTATTTTGCACAATTATTTTTCTCCGCCATGGATCACATGGGAACAAATTCCCGTTGATGTGAATCTCGGCATGTACAGTCATTGGATGGTTCGTAAATAAATAATATTTTTTCTGAAATTTATCATATTAATAACTTGATATTATAAATTATTTGTAGGGTTTACAGTATCCATCGATTATATCATGTGTGATGATATCCATGCAGCATGGGAGGAGGCTATTCTCTAGAGTTTGCGTCAGTGTTTTCACAATTTGAGAATAAAGACCATTAATAAAGTAGGAGCGACAATATTTTCTGAGTCTTGTCGAGCCCACCATCCATAGTACATTTCATCTCAGGTTTGGGATGGATTATGTGAACACTGTTTGGGTGGTGGATTTTAGAGGAGGTCTTCATTGGTTCGACAGAACTGGAGGAGACAGGAGGTGACACATCAAGCTAGTAGCCGTACATTTAGTACGCATAGAGAGCATCTGGTAAGTATTTTTTTCATATTTTATATAACATCATATATAAAAATCTTATTTTATATTCATATAGGAAGTTGAGCATCCTGATAATACAGAGTACGATGTTTATCGAATGAGATAAAGGGATCCAGCCACCAGAGAGATTAGAGGTGATCGACAACATCAGATTGTGGTTAGTCTTATTTTTTCAATTTAATAATAAACTGCATATAATATTTTCAAACTTTTAATTTAAAATTGTAATTGAATGTGTCATATGAGGCTACGACCTCTCAGACACAGGCTGAGGGTTAGGAAGATGCGATTGATCAGACTAGTGCCCACAATTTCATAGAGGTGGCATGGATGCAGGAGACTCAGTATGGCTTTGAGAAGGTCAGAGTAGTTTGAATCGGCTCTCATGCGACTCCGGGTACTTATTATGGTACTGTTGCGATGTTGATGTCTAGCTCGAGAGGAGCTCTTAGAGAGGCATCATCATATGCCTCACAGTATCTGGAGTAGTTCTGAGCTCAGAATGACATTATAGAGAGTTCACAGAAGCAGTAAGAAGAGATACATCAGCAACAACAGTAGTAGAAGCAGTAGCATGAGGAGGAGATGTACTGATGGCAGCAGCAACATCACAAGTAGATCGAGTACATACACAATCTTACTTGTATTTTACAGATGGTGTTTCCTCCACCATCTCCTTCAGCTCCTCCACCTCCTACAAGAGTCGACCCCCCAGTAATGTTTTAAGTAAAATACATTTGAATTTAACAATTGTTCTAATATTACAATTTTCAGTTTCTGTCTTTTATATGTATGTGAATATTTCATAATTTAATTTTTAATATATTATAATTATTTTGTGAATATTGATAATTATAATTTTTTTTAACCATTATTAGTTTGTTAATCATTATTTTATTAAATAGATTTTTTAGTATTATATTATTTAATGTTTTTTATTTTTACTAATAATAATAAAAATAGTAATATTTATTGAATTGTTTATATTATTTTTGTGAATATTTACAATTTTAATAATTTTTTATTTTTTTAATATGTATAAATGAAATTTTCAATAATAATAATTTTCATAAATTTATTATTTAAAAAATTATTTATTATTTTCGGCGAGATCTGTTGCGATGGCTCCCCATCAGAAATAGAGTAAATAATTTTTTTAAAAAGTATTTGGGACGGGATTTCGGGCCCATCACAAAATGTATTTGCGACGGGCCCATCTGAAATAGTCAAAAAAAATTTTAAAAATGTAATTGCGATGGGATTACGGGCCCGTCACAAAAATTATTTAAAAGGTCCTGTCGCAAAAAAAATATATCTAATGTATAAAATTAGAGAGTTATTTACAATGGTGAAGTTTCCTGCCACAAAAATTATTATTTGCAATGGGCACATCGCAGATAATATTTTTTTGTGACGAGGTTTTCTCCAATGGGATATTTGTGACAGGATCCCTTGGCTAAAGCTTATCTGCGGCGAGATCCCATCTCAAATACCTATAATTCTAGTAGTGAATCCATGTCATCATTCAAATAATCCACATAGATCTTTCTTTAACGAGCCCGCCATCTAATTGAATGGTTCCCTAGATAAATGGAAACTCGACCACCTCCTCAAGAAAGTCCTTATTTGCATGTGTTTCATGCATGACTCGGTGCATGAGGGGAATTTAATGAAGGAAAACATGTATGGAACCAAGACTACATGTGTTCTCTTCCAGTACATCCAGTTCTAACTACTATCCAATGTGAAGTGATATAGCAAGGACACTACCCAAAGGTACAATCTTGGGAAAAGGTCCATGCACTGAATCCTCTTGACTATTCAAACCATCTTCTTAGTCACTCACTAATAAAGACTAGCAGCAAGTATCATCATCTGATCAGCCAATTTACCAACTAGGTGGATAACTCTAGTCGAAGCCTCCAGCCAGTTCTAAGCTCCCTAGGTTTCTGTATCGCCTCAAAAACATGGAGGCCAATGCCAGTGGAACTCATGCAACATGATCAATCAGTGTGCATTGTACACTGGTATCATATGCTTCTCAATGGGTGGTGGTGGTGCTGGGGCACCACCCAAAGGTGCTCACATAGCTAAAGGCCCTACATCGAAGCCTCATTGCATTACAATCCATTATCATGTACTCTCAGAAAATCATATCTAGTTGTCAATGTTGTGGAATCCTGATAAGGAATAGGTGTTCCATGGTCATTAAGTTATACCTGGTGACCTCACTCAAAGATATCACAAGATAAAAACATTTAAAAACACACGCAATCTATGTTTTTGTGCATTGAGTCAGAAAACATATTTCATGTTCTTGATTTATTTATACGTCAGCCACCAAAACAACAATTGATTCCCTAAATTAAAAAAAACACTAATAACACTTAAATCTTTGGCAGTATAGAAAAATATTAGAGTGTTATTTGTTTGATATAACCCACTCTACTGATACAAATTTTTCATGACCCATCCAATGGGGCTCATGTCCTGACTACCCTAAGCCTACCTTCCATAAGGTAGGGGATCGAGACTTGCACTGGAAAGGAATATCCCTATTACAGGAAGGAATTTCCATTAAACCTATACAAACACACAATACAAGAACACAATAAGAAGCAACCCCAATGTAAAATACTATAGAAAAAATTGTGTTCAATGTAACGGGGTCGTAATACAAGCCCAACTGGAAAGTACAAGTACAACTAAAAAGAGAAAAACAACATGTAGATCCTCCACAAAAGATCCTACCTGAAGGGTATGTACCGATCTCAACCATTAGTCACTGCTTCATGTAACACCTAATGGTCCACCTTTGATCACTGTACTGGCTCCCTCAGTCTCGATCAATGTTTTCCATCATCTGCACAAGACATAACAAGGTGAAGGAGATGCTCGTGTAGGGTGGAGTATAACAATAAATGGAAGGGACCCCAAGACCCTCGATGGTCACTTAGAGTTCCCTAAAAGAAAGACCCCAAAGAAAGACCTCAATCACAATGCATGAATCAGTCAACAAATATACTTAATAATATGCCCATTCATGTACATAAGTAATAATGATACACCTGTATCATACATGAGAGAAGAATAACACAATGGTAACACCACGAAGGTAAATGTAACACAAAGGTAATACCATGAAGTTAAATGTACCACAATTCTATCACCATGACGGTAACACCGCAAAGTTAAAAGTATCACAAATGTGGAACCAAGAAGATAAAACCACATGGGTAAATATACAACACATGTATCCCGAAAACGATACCATCAATAAGGTAAAATTACCAGACATGTATCACCATAAATATATCACCACAATGGTAAAACTACCATAGAGGTATCACCGTGAAGTTTAAAGACTCATCTAACAATAGTATTTGTGAAATATAGATGTACAGATGATTAGTAGTGAAGATAGATCATCTTATTATTTCAAGAGGCAGTACTTCTAACTATACAGAGTCTATATGATACAGGATTGATAGGTACTAACCCTCGCAATGATCCAGATAGAATCTGACCCACTTAGATTTGATAGGTACTAAACCACCCAATTTTCCACATTGGATCATACCCATAATGGATAGGTATGTACTTACCCACACAAGAACATTGAGTGAGGAACCACACAGGATCTGACCCAAACAAGAATGGTGCTGAACAATGAATGATCGCTCAGTACAAACCTCTGTATGATCTGTCTGCAACCTCCAACTCACTATCAGCCATTGTATTCCTTCTCATAGAACACATAATTCTGGGGGAACCTTTCCTCAAACCTTAAGTCATATTTCAAACAAAACTAAGTCCCACACTGCATTAACCTGATGATCTATCACGTCATCAGAGATCCAATGCAACAGAACACAATTCAATCAGACGCCTGGTCTGTATGTAATTGGATTTTTAGTGTTTTGGGCCCGATTGGATACAGAGTTGATCCAGCATAGCTGTATTACAACATTTTCCAAAACACACATGATGTATATCAAAGGACATCCTTATCAATAGTGTCCTTATGATACAGGAGGCATGTCAATAGGACACATGGTCTGTTAGTTACATCCCTTTCCAAGGAACGAGGGTGATCAGTCCTTGATATTTCCCGCATCGATTGGGCACAATGGTATATTCCCAATGGACCACCCACAAAATGGATCTCAATGCCATTGAAATCATGTCAATCAGACACCAGGTTTGTCAGTTTCGTGTGTTTATTTATTTGTGGGACCAGTTGGGTTGGGCCGGGTCTGACTCGGTCAGACCGGCCCGATGAAAGAGGTCTCGTGGTGTACCTGACCTCACTCTAGTCTGGACCATTATAGATCATCCTACTTCACTAGGTCCGGCCCATCGAGGTTGACCTAGTTCGGTTTTCGGGCCGAGGCTGCAGGTGGCTCGGCCTGCTGGGTGGGGATCGGCCCACCCACATTGGCCCACTGGGCCGCGGGTTTGGCCCGGTTCGTTGGTGGGTCTGCCCATATGGGAGGGTCCGACCCAGACTAACAGAAGTGGAATGGTCTTATCAGTTGGCCACATGGGTTCTAGGGAATATCGGTAGCCATTGGGGTGAAACCCCACTACGTAACAGTCAGCCGTTGGGGCCGACCGGGGGTCAGCCAACCTGGAGCGGCGTGGGGGCATGCGACTCTCCACCTACCACGGCTTCGAGCAGAGGCCTCCTCTAGTAGTGTTTCACTCCTCCTGCACCTAATACAACCATCTCGGGACGACTTCCTTCTTAACCTTCGGCAACCCCTGGCCACCGGCGGCGTGCGACGGCACGCTGCACCACCTCTGCAGTTGGCTGGTGCGGGATGTTATATTAACAACCATAATGTAGTGTTGCAACCTCTTCTGGAAGCATGCGACTGCCTGCCACCTCCATCGTGCCTATCTTGTTCCATCGTGATGGCCGTCATTCATGTAGACATAGAGAAAGGGTAAAAAATTTAGTAGTGTTTCTGGGCCATGTTCATTTGGCCTACACCCTCCGTGTTAGGTTAAAACATGAGGGTGGGAAAAAGGATTTAACAATCACATGAAATTATAGAAAACATAAAACACTACATCAAGTTCGATGGAGATATCTCATGATTGAGGAAGTGTTATTGTTCATAATCCTCGCAACAAGCCACCAAAAATGTCTCTCATTCATCGTTCTTCAGTTCGGGATTCAGTGTCACTCATCATCACTCTTCAGAACCAGCTCTATCCTCCAAGTGATTGGCGTAATGACACTTTATCAGAACTTCGTTTCTGGGTGAATTTGTGCCACAAACTCTACCAAATATCAATATAAATAATAGAGGGATAGAGTGAGTAGCTCCCATGGAATTAGTGGGGTTATTTAATATGAACCTTTATACATCCAATTTCATTGTTACAAATGATTTTAGAAGTCAATCCATTTAATGTCATGACGCGTTGTTGGTCCCACCACTTTCTGTTGTCCATTGGAGGAATATAAATGAGAGAAATAAAATAACTAATATATTATTTTATTCTTCTAAAAGTCCCAAAATCTATCTCTTTATCCAGACATATTACGGATGAAGGGAAGCCCCCCTTATGTGAATCCCGGCATTGCAGATTAATTAGTTCCCTCGGAATTTTAATCTGAGAATTAGTTAAAAAGATAGAAAATGACACCACCACGTTTATTTAATGTACACGAATATATGATTAGATAATTATTAACAGTCACCCTAGACCCACGTCGGTCTAGGATAGGCTCCTCCTAAGGGGAACATCTCCTCATGAGTTCAATGATACTTCTAATTTTCAATCGGAGTAACCATTTAGATCTTATAGAATTTAATATAAAATAATAATCACTTAATAATTTTATTTACAGCCAAAAAAATATCATTCACTAGTGGCCCACACTGGCCAATGTTAGTATTATCCTAATGAATTCATACCATCATTATTTATGCGGTGGTCTCATGATTTCAACTCGATTTACCGTTCTTGAGTTATAAGTATTGGAAAAAATAAATTAACTTTATTCAATTATATTATTTACGGTTAGGTCATTAATTGGTTTTCTCAAAAGAGGCATGCATCGTAAAAACATAAGTGACAACTAGGTTAATCCCACCATCTAGAATGCATCAATGCCCTCAGATTTCTAATACGGGTAACTGTATAATGGTTATGCCACTTTTTCAGGAAAAAAAACTTATGCGTGCTAATTAAAGCATAACAAAACATAGATGGATAATTCTAGGAACATTGGGCCTCAAAATAATGTAACGTCAAATTTCACAGTCTCGAAATAATTCCATATAATTAAAATTAAATTATAAAAAAAAATTTGGGCATTACAAATACCATGTTCGATAAAAATTCATAATATTTTCATTTACTATATTTTATTTATTAAATTATTATTTTTTAATCGTTAAAGTTTTTATAATGAAAATATATGATAGTATCATCATCTTTTTCAAAAAAATGCATGTTTCACTTTATCTGAAAATGTCAATGGAATATTTATTTTAATATGTAAGACAGAAAGTTAATCTTATAATATATTGAAAAATAAATTATTATAATATTCATTTATATATTTACAATTTCATTTTCAAATCAATAGGATTTAATTTTTTTTAAATTTTCTATGAATATTTCTTCTATGATGAATGAATGTTTTTTTCAAGAAATGTATTAAATGGTATCTCAAATTTATTTCCTGTCTATGATGAGATATATTGTTGTTACCCATTCCTTATTGGGTATATGATCTAATAATACAATTCATAACATTTATTTTAATTTTTTATTTGTTTGTATATAATGATGTTTAGGAATCTCATTTAATATTCATTAGTCATAATATGTTAAAAAACTTATGAAACTCAAATACTTTCATAGATAATGCAATTATTGAAGGACTATTAAAAATGACTCTTTTCTACATATTATGAAATAATAATATGATTGTTATAACCATTTTATTTCATAGTTTATGTCATGATTAATGTTTTGATCTTGTAGAAGAAATCTGTTTGATTTGAATTATTGAGGGGTGGGACCTATATCTCCTTCCAATGCATTGAGTAATGATTTAAATGTCATAAAATTAATAGCACTAGAATGAGGAGTCAAAATGGTTGAATAATATAGGTTTGGAATGAGATGTAAATAAATTTCAGTAAAACATTGTTGAAACATGTATTGAACAATGTTCAAAAAATTAATTTTTTCACTATTATGGTTTTTCAGGGGATCCATGACAAATATGGAAATGGTTTTTTATTATTATGTGTATACTACTACTTCTATGTATTTTTACAATGTTATGCATTAATTGATAAAATTAGTTAATTCCCTTAAGATTCATGTCTTATGAACTACAAATAATTTTTTCATGACTTAAGAATTTAATCTTTCATATGTTGGGTATGGAATTCAAATTTTATTCTCATGTTATAATTCCCATATTCTCATGTTATGCATAGGTATCTCTCTAAATTACCATTGATTATAATCTGAAATCCCATTTTTAAGGTTTTCATTCCCCATAGTATAAGGATATATATTATGTATGATATGTATTAGAATATTTCAATGATATGAAGAATGTAGTAACTGATGATGTACCTCACATATGGACAAGTTTGTATGTTTTATAGTTTCCAATCTGAACTAAACTATTATTGTTATCTGACATGTTTTTACGTAATGCAATATATATTCTACAAATTTGATGTAACGCATATGTATGACAATCATGGGCCACTATAGTGGGAATCATAATAACGGTTTATTAAATCCTTTGAAAAAATAATAAGAAAACCATAGTGATATCACAAAGGACACACATAATGATATTTATATGCATTTTTCATTGTATATGATAATTCCAATGAATTTTGGGAATGGATAAAGACAGTGCATTCATAGAAATACATCCATTCACATATACTAAAAGTAGAGGTGTCTCTTGAAAAGATTTAGCTATACGTAAAAACATTGAAAACACCATATTGATGTAGAATAAAATGATAAGTAGTACACGAACATGAGACTTCTTGGACACTTGTTTTGACACTCCCAGGGGATAGTCTTTGAAATTGACAAACTCATTTTGAACCATCATGAATGATTTAAATATAAAATTGTTATGAATGACCTTGGATAATCATAATGTGACATATATTAATAAGGTTATAACAATTTAAAAAACATATAACTTATTTTCATGATTATGTTGATCCCCATAAAGATTATTTCTCCATACTCTAATAAGTTTAGTTTTAGTAAATTTTTGCAACTCTAAGGAACCACATTAATACTGAGTACCATGGGAAATTAAATTATTTCCCTCCTGAAAACCCAAATATTTTGGGATATATAAGGAAATATAATATTATTATGCTCACAAAATATTATAAATATATGAATCATTATAGACTTAAAAATGAAATATTTAGGGAACTATATTATGTTGAGTCCTCTATGATGAAACCTCCAACTTCCATTAGTTGATCTGTTGATGTTCTAGTTGAAAAAAATGGATTGTTACCCCATAATGGATTTTTTCTATTTTCATTTATTGGAACATGAAAAATTAATTTTTTTGTATACTATACATATTTTGAAGGAGATCAAATGTTCAACCTCAACAACAAGATGTGACTATTTGAAGAGATTTAATCCTTGGATTGGGTTGAAATTTGGAATTTTTTTCAATAAGTACAGTCATCATATTATTTATATTAATGTGGTATAATGTTGATTGAGATAATGAATAAATATTATAAATTTTTTTGTTCCAATTAGGCACATTTTACAAGACCATTGAGGTACACTTCTGATTTTATAATCCCACCAGAACGTATGGTCAACATATTATTTAGTGTCTTAAAAACAAACAACAAATATGTGTTTTCCATAATAGACATAAATATATATGAATATATTGTTCAATGTTCAATCATGGTGTAAATGGAAATTGAATTTACATATTAATCTAATGGTTATTAAAGGAAAATGAAGATGGGGTTAAAAAGAAAATTTAAGAACTATAGAGTGATGAATATGATCTTTCATTTATGCACTTATTATGGGACTAATAATGGTGTAAATATCCTCATGGGTGAATATAAATGTTATATGTATTTAATGGAAGGTAAATGTAAATTTCATATAGATTTAATGGGATGAAGTTAGATATTTATGCAAATAGAGATAATACTACACAGATTCCATCTTCCTCACTTAGGTAATTCAATTTCGACTATAAAATGAATTAAACTATCCAATTTCAAAGCCTAGGAGTTAATGAATATGACAGATGTCGATATCCAATTATTCCTAGGGAAAATAAAAAATATTACACAATGATATTATGGATGAGTTGTGTGACAACGACATGGTGAAAGGTATACATACCATCAACTATATAACTGAAAATGGATTATTTGACTCTTGATCTAACCATTAATTCATATCTAAATAATTCTGTATGGGTATCAAGATTCCACCTAAATGAATGGATGTGTAATTATTATTCAAACCCCTAATGTAATGATGATCAAATATCATGTCTTGTATTCCACTCTAGTTTATTTTGGTTCATATGTGTTTCCCATATTTTTTTTCATTCCTCATCTAGTTTAATTTTATACCATCATATGAATGGATGTCCATTATATACATACATCTCACCGAAATTATCTATGATGGGATGTTTTTTATATTGAAAACCATTATATGATCATCTATAAATGTGATGACAAGTACGAACTGTTTATTGAGAAAAAAATCCATCATATGTGTCTTAATTCTCACTCATAATTTTTATTATGTTAAATTATTATGAAAAAACTAAACATGGATGATATGAATATTTTCGAGAATTTTATTCATGTATTTTTAAAATTGATGCATTGTCTTTCCCCAAAATTTCTATTTTACTTCTAAATAGAACCCAAATATAGTATCACACCAATTTGAACATCTCCATATAAAAACTCTCTAATTCAATTGTATTAATTGAAGAAGAAAATTCAAGAAAAATTGACTAGGGATTTATTCAGCCATGTTTGTCAACTTGGAGTGAACCTGTTATTTTTATGAAAATTAAATATAGAGAATATGACCCCTTCATTTATTTTTAGTAGAAATATTAGATCACTATTATGAACAAGTATTATATTCATAGTATTTATTTCATATTTGATCAACAATGTAGAGATCAATACATTTCAATTATTTCCCTTCATTCTAGAAATCATCAATTGAAGTTGATGTATGAGTATATACAAAATATCATATTCCACACAAGCTAAGAACACTATGAATATATACTGATTCCTCACTGTTTTAATAATTCACAATGTATCAACACAGAATTGATGAATATAGTCGTTATATATTACCTTGACCAGATCATGGATGTCTTTATACATGATATTCCTATCTATTGAAAAATAATGTAAGAGTGTGCAGGTCACATTGAAATTAAGCTAAAGAACCTATATATGGAGATAATATATGAAAAAATTTCAATGTGTGAATTTTTTAAGGAAAATTGTTTCAATTTTTCTTTATATAATCTAAATCGAGTTTGTATCACTAGATCCATCAAAGATGTAAGATATTGGATGATGGCCCGACCATCCATGGTGACTGAGATATATAGTTTTCATTGTTTAGTATTACATTATAAATTATTTTTTTAGAATTTCTATTGACTATCTGACCTTCTAAGCAAGTTATCTTGTAATAGGGAAAAGTACTTCTTGATTGAGAAAATTTAGAAAAAATTGAAGGAACTAATGATAAGGTTTGTCAATGCACATATTCTTACATTAACCTATTGTATAGAAGGGGTTATAATATTTATTGATGCACATGTTAATAGATTATGATTTATTATTATACATAAGGACATGATTATATATTATTCTTATAGAAAATGGATGTTTCATTAGAAATATATTCAACTCAAGATTTGGTGTTAACTGTGGTAATGTTTCATTAATGATTTGGTGGAATTATTTTTATGATGAAAATAATTATATATATACTGATCAAAAATATAATGTTATATTAAACATGATTCTAATAAAAATGGTCCAATATTTCGGGATTTTTAAATGATGAATACATAAATCATGTTTTAAGGGAAAAATATTATCTTTCGTTGTTGATTGTTAAACCAAATATACATGTAATGATTAAATATGTACTAATTAAAGATGCAGAGCACAAGATTATTATAATAAGTTTTCCTGAGACTAACTTCAATCATGATGGAATGATATAGTTCAAGAAGCATGTATGTGTTCAATCCATGCCAGACTTGAAGAAGTATTCATAAAGGAAACTCATAGTTATTGAAAATATATTTGTCTTGGAAGTATAATGATTTATAACTACTTAATGAATTACATAAGGTGCATTTAAATTAAGAGAGATATAATGGAGTACAAAACTCAGTTATTGTTATACCAATAAGTAAACTCTAAAATTATAGTTTTTAAGGGGATATTGCAACCATTACACCTACTATAATTGAAATGGGAGAACATCACAATGGATTTTTTTTGTTGGACTTCATGAAAACTATAAAGTGAATAATATTATATTGGATGTAGTCGTAAACCTTAATAAGTCATCTCACATCATTACTATGATAGAAAAATTATATGTGGATTATATTGATAGTATATCCATCATGGAGGTTGTATGGTTGTACGTCTTACAAAATTATTTTTTATCTAATCAAGATTTGAGTTTTACAACAATGCTTAGGGAAATTTTTCAGAAAGCTCATGATATTGATTTTAGTTTCATCACTACATATAATCCTAAAAAATATGGTCAGTTAGAATTAATAATTCAACCCTTAGTGTCTATGTTGATATCTAGTTCTAAGGATTTGGAAAGAGGTTGTAATCAACACCTTCCCATAGTTAAATTTCCATGAAAAGTTTTATTTCACTCATGATTTAAGAGGTATCCTTATGAATCCATCAATGGAATGAAATGTAGAGATCCATTTTCTAGAATGATTACTGATATTTAATGAAATTATGACCTAATATATATGATGGATTTAAATATAAATTTAAACCAATTCAATTGGAAATCACCACAACTCAATGTCTGTAAAAATCATATGGTAATAATCATCGATGTGATCTAAAATAAGGGGTTTTGTAAATTGTTTTTTTAGGAATATATCCATGTATGATGGTAATGAGATATATGAATATTGGGAATCCTCTCCCTCTGAATATTTATTCATTTTAAATTATTGAATATATATGGATGGTAGTGTATCACTTGATATCCTGCCAACCCTCTTTCATATCCATGATATGATTCACGTATCTTTTATATGGATGTTCATATCTAACAATTCACGTGTACTAAACTCAAAGGTCATAAAACTATAATGGAGTTTTTGTTATGAAGAGAATCCATGGGGGATTCTAGATCATATGGAAAAAGTTATATGAGACAAGACAACTCCCATGGTCATTGTATTTTTTGAAAAACCACCCATTTAATGAAGATATGTTGTAACATAAGAATATGATGATGTATAAGTACCCTAATTTGATTTTATGAGAGTGGATAATTTCATTGGAAAATAAATTTTTAAAGTCGTAGAATGTGACATGGCTTGTTATTATAATTTTTTCAGAATAAATTATATTTCATTGATTTATTAAATTTCAGTATACACTATGTTATTCTTAAATTACAGGATAAACTATCTTATCATTCCTTATAAACAACACTATGTTTTAATAAATCAATGATATATTATTAAAATTGTTATTTACATGTGACCATTATAACTTTATTTTTAAACAAGGAAATTTTAATAGTATTAAATAATTTCAAAATATCATTTATAATGCTTTCAAATAACAACAATATATTTATAAATATGCAAAAAAATTGGTAAAGTATTTATGTGTTTTAAAAATACAATTTTTCTCAAAAAACATGTTCTTGTGTATTTTTTAGAAAATAATTAATAATAATTAATAAAACATTAAGAAATATAATCTGATAAATAAAATTTTCTTTTTGAATTTATAATTTCTAAATTATCATTGTGTGATTTTTTTTGGATTTTTCTGAAAAGATAAATTTTTTCGATGAATAGTTAAATTACTAAATTGTAATTGAAAACTATAATTTTTATTTAATTTATTTATAGAGATAAATTTAATTATAAATTGGTTTTAAACTATATTTAATTTATTAAAACAAATATTAATCAAAAAATTTCTTCAAAATAATTTTTACATTTCAATTCGATATAAAACTATTTTAAAACTTCGATCATTTCCCCTAAAAAACACCCATTCATTACATGTCTTTGGGATTAATTTAAAAATAATGTTTTTATTTTGTGGGAATGAAAATTTCAAAAATGGATAAAATATTTGAAATCATCATAGATTATTTTTTTCTATAATTATAAATTAATTTTATATCATAATTAATAGATAATGTTGTAAAAATTCATTATTGCATTTATGGTTAAAATTTGTTTATAGGGAGGTTAAAGTTAATAGTTAGGGGATAAATTTAAATACACAAATGTCAAAAAATATTTATTATCCATTTAATACCATGTCATTTGTATAGATTGAATTTGAACCATCTTGGACCCCTTTTCCATGTGAAATACATGGGGGAACTAGACTCTTTTTTAAAATACCTTGTGTGTCCTCTCCCCCATTATAAAAGTCCACTCCTTTCATCACTTCTCCACAATATCACACCTCTTTCACATAATAAATTACCAACAAATCACATATAAATTTATCTCCCATAATACTATAATATTTATTGTTCTAATAAACTCTTCCTTGAAAGGATTTTATTGAAAACCTATATAGGATACCCAAAAAAGATATAATATTCATCAATTAATGTTTTTATTTATTTTATTCCTAATAAATAATTAATTATTTTTATAAAATGATGATTTAAGAAAATAATATTAAATATACTAAAATATTTTTATGAGATTTTAATGACCTAAAATCTTCCCCATTTATATAAAATGAGTTATGAAATTAGTTCTCTTATGTACAGAGGATTACAACCCCACGAAACGATGTCCTTCATTTTTCCATTACAACTGCCCATAGTTTATTGTAATGATGGTTTTAATTTTTTTATGTAATAAGTATTATTTTTAATATGTTATTATGATTCATTAATTTACTTATCACAAATACCTTCATTATATCCATTTTTCTGAAATATGATAATTTCTTTCATGTGTATGATAGACTACCGCATCATGAAGTGATGTGATTCATTCACACAATATATGGAATGTGTCACAGATATGTTTAACAAAAAATGTGATGTATATTAAATAAAAGAAATTCTCGGATGATAATATATTATTTAAATGTCATTATTTCAATCCAAACTGAAAAAAAGTGTTCATGAGAACATTATGCATACTATATCCATGAATGGTGAAATTATTTTCCTATTTCTATATTTTTTACATTAATATAAATACATATTTACAGATTATATATTATATTTATATAATTTATATCATTCAGAAGATTATAAACTTGTGATTAAATTAAGATAATAAAATATATATCAAATCAGTATATTTTAGAAGAAAAAATAGTAATTACATGAACTATAACATTAAGAATGAATTTTTAATAAATGTGAAATAAAAGGTCATAAAAAACCATATATTTAAACATATATATGAATATGAATCGTTAATTTATATATATTAAATGTATATTTATTATAAATGATGTGTTTTGGTTTATAATGTAATATAAGACATAAGTTAAGTGAATTTTATCTCAATTTTTCTTCATTGAGATATACATTTTGTTGTGGACTAATATTTAATTATGTGGTGTATATACATACCCTTTATCATTTAATAAAAAGATTTTATTTATTGTAAGAAATGTTTATCTACCATGTCATGATATATATTCTTATAGATTATGATATAGTGTTACGTAACATTTAATGATTATATGTTATAATGTTATAATTTATCAGGATTATTTTTGATTAAGTCTAAAATGATGTGATATCATGTTCTAACTATCAATAATTATCAATAATTATTTTCTTCCTTGGTTATACCTGATATATAAAAGAAAGGGTAAACTTTTTTCACTATTTTCTACTTAATATAATTTATAAAATATTTATATTAAAATCAAAAATTATTTCTCTCATGGGAGGAAAATCTTTTTTCATCTAAACCCATATTTTCTAAAGAAGTTGGAAATGATATTTTCTTCCCACTTTTTATTTTTGAATTTCGTTTACCCTAATTTTTTTTAAAAAATTAAATGAATCTTAATGCCATTTTACAAAACAATGCCTTTTTGGTTTAATGGGAAATGTGAAAGAAACCTTCATTTTAATAATTATAATGGAATGTAATTTTATCAAATCCTGACTAATATTTTCTTCAATGCAAGCTTTATATTTTTTGAAGGTTATTTTCAGTAAAAAAATGTCTTTCAATTTTATTTATGTTTTATAAGTTCGTTTTTATACATAAAAGTTATTTTCACACGAAATATTTTAAATGTTCTTTTAAAATTATTTTCCATTTAAGATGTCTATTTTAGGTGTTATTTATTCATAAATGGGGATATTATCCTAGAATAAAAATCATATTATTTTTCTAAATGATTTATGTATTGATCAAATTATATTAAAGAAACTTATTTTCCATCCCAAGGTTATACTCTGATGAAATTCTTATTAAACCCTATTCATTTCTTATGTTATACTCTGATATAATTATTATCAAATCTATATCTATTCTATAATTTATTGTATTATGACATTTTTATGATACCCATTTTATTTCATGTGTTTCCTTTGAAACCATAGATTTCCACATATAGAAATGAATTGTGATTTATATTTTTTGTCTACTACTTCTTGTATTGGTTATGAGGTTTTTTAGGAAAGAGATATTATAGTACTTATGGCTTCAATGTTGAAGTTTGCATGTTTCCTTATTGTTTCCAAATATTTGGAGCACAACTCTGGAGTAATGAGACAGATTCACCGATGGATATTTTCTATGTTATAATATTCATAAATATTTTAATGAATAAGTTTCAAAATGACCATGTTTCATGATGGTAGGGTGTCAAGAATGTTTGGTATTTGATTAAGAATGAAGAATAATGAATGCTTGATGGCATGACTGTAAATATATGAGACATCAAGATAGTTCACAAATAGGTAAAATGTCACTTTTTAATTTCTAATAGAAGATATTATAGAACATGGATGATGACATTCACAAAAAATATGTTGTGATCAAGATATATTCATAAATGGTTGATCTTATAAATAGGCTGTAACCCTGAATTTATATCTAGGGATATAATTTGTGTAATTGTTGAATAACATTCATTTCATGATGGTCTATATAATAAGTATATCATAAAAAATATAGAATCCATCATGATATTATGAATTGTGAATGGAATGGATATGAATTTATTTAGGCTAATGAAAATTAAAAATGGAATCTTCATGAGGATTATGTTTTTCATATTAACTAAGAGTTCCATTATTTATGTGAGATCTCTGAAGGTGGAGAGCTTCATAAATTATGGTTTATTAAGGAATATCGGATAATTTTAAAAAGTGTGTGGGTTTAGGAATGATGATTTTTCATTAGAAAAATTTTCGTTTAAAAAAAGATTAGTGCCTCATGAAAATTAGGGTTGAACCTTTAGTTTATGTGAAAAATGCTATCAAGTAGACTGTATCCTGACTATGATACAAGAAGATTCTCATGAAAATCAACAAAAAAGACTTACTTGACCAATCTATTGAGCCAACCCTCAAGTCATCAAACTGAGTATGAAATGAGTCGTGAACATGATGTAGGGGGTGATTATGAACATTTTCTATGATATGGAGTGTTATATAATTTAAAATAATTTAAATGATGTGTTCTTGGAAGAGAGTGACTATGTATGATCTTATATAATCCATAATAATTGGTAATTATTAGCAGATTTAGGTATTACCTATACAATTTAGTTGTATAATCCTTGGTGTTTATTATTATATTTAGTACGATGACGTTATCTCTCTCTATTTTCAATAAATTAATTAACGGAAATTCGAGATTTGATGGAACAATTCATTTGACTGGTTTTTTTGGTAGAGTTGGGAACACTGCAACACAGTGAGCACAAAATATCAATGATGAATAATGTAAATAAAGAATCATTAAGAATCCAATAAAAATATTCATTTAAAATGGTTATATCAAATTTGAATATTATATAAAAAGAAATATATTCATATATAATGAAGAACAAAATTATAAGACATTTTAAGAATATAGAACTAAAGTACTAATATAAATCTAAATCATCTATGATGTCTATATATGAAATGGTTGAACATAAAAAAGTGAAATATAATTAGATGATTTTTATTATTAATTATATTGTTGAACATGATAGTGATCTTAATGAAATTGATATTCTGCATATGAAATATAGAAATAATGGAGTAATGATGAAATATTCATTAGACCATGTTGATTATCCTGAAGCTAAAATTGATTGATTAGAAGGATTGTTAGAATAATTTTTAACATATCCTAAAATTTAGGAGAATATGGGAAAACTAAAATATAGTTTAAATAGAATGAAAAATACATCAATTACTATACTCTAATTCTGGAGGAAATGATATAAATTAGAAAGTAAAATGTGGAATTTTATGTGATATAGAAACATAAAATGAAGGAATGGTATGATCTAAGATATAATGATGTAAAATATTGGACATCTAAAAATAGTTCCCAATATCTTAAAAAATAATGCTTCCAAAAAAATAGAAAAAGAGAACATGAAATATTCCCCATGTGTTAAGAGTGTACCACCGGTGAAATAACATTACAGAAGAATTGGAGATGTGTATAAATTTATGTGAGATGATTTTTGACCTTTTGATGAACCAATGATATGGATTTCTAGAGTTTATAATGTCTTACTATGGATGGTCAAGTATCTATTTAAATGGGGAAGCACTAACAAGTAAAAGGAAAATAATAATATTATATCTAATATCATATTGAACAAATAGTTTTTTGGATATTGATTAAACTACTACAACATTGTCAATAAATATATTCATTTATAGAAGAGATAAGGAGGGTTAAATAACTGTTGAACTCCAATGAAATATAGTACCCATAAACCATGAATAACTACCCCTAAAAATAGGTAATCTACTCTATAATAATAATATTAGTATGATGATCCCATGAATATAAGAATGATATTGATAATTCCAAATTTTAATTCCATTCAATCAAGTTTCTAATGTAAAGAAATGATGAAATGTGTTAAAGAAACCCTTGTATAAATTGGCCTAAATGTTACAAAGAATTATAGCACATGGAATCATGATAGTAGAGTCTCACCCCACATGATAATAAATTTATGTTTTTTTATGAATGTTATGAAGCAAGATGATTTAATATTGATACTCAGAAATGATTGTGATTTAAATATATAATCTAGTAGAAACATAGAAATGGAAAATTATGATCTAATGAAAAATGAAGTTATCTACATCGATGTCTTGGATCAGAATGTTCTATGATTTAGTAAACATCGTGACATTTAATAAATAGTGATATTAAATCATAAATAGTTCACTATCTAGGTGGTACAAGTAATTATATTAGGAATGGATTTATAAAAAATTAGAAATTTAGACTAGATTGAATGTCAAAGAGAAAAAATGTTACATAACAATTTAAGAAGAATACAACATGTGACATCATAGGTTGGTTCACATCAATCAATATGGCATGGAATGGTTATCTATGATTAATATAGATGTCAATATTTCCAATTTTACTTTAGATCAAGAAAAATCATTTGATATATACATGAAAACAATGATGGTCGTTATTTTATATCAGCTAAAGAAAAAAGGGGAATTTATTTTTCATGATCTTGTAGAAATACACATATGTGGTCCAATGAATCCCTCTAACATATATAATGATAAGTACATCATTATTTTTAATGATGATTATAATCTAATGGAGTTTTATATCTTTATACAGTGTAAGCAATAAGTACTTGATTACATGAAGAGTTATCATCGAAGAGCTAAGAGTCAAACTCCCGTCATAATCATGATTATATGATCTAAAAATGGATGAGAATACACATTCATTTAATTTTAATTTTATAAAAAAAGTTTGGGATAATTCATGAGGTTATTATAGTGATAACCACTAATGAAATGGGGTTTTGATGAATAAATAAAAAATTGATCAATGTGGAAAAAATTATGCTTATTTAGAGTCCACTTTCTAATTATTCCTAGAAAAATGCTATTAAACTAGTAGTGGAAAATAAAAACTAAATTGAAATATATATGGGTAAAACCAATACACCTAATGAGATATATTATGGAAAAAATTCCCCCCTAATGTATTTAAAAATTTTCAAATGAAACTTTTCCTTCTAAATAAAGAATGAAACTACTATAATTATAGTGATGCAACAAATGAAGGAATATTCCAGGGATATTAAATGATGCCTAAATCCTAAAAATGATTCAATATTCATCATAAAAAGATTTTGGAAATAAATTATGTCAATAATATTGATGATAAAAACATAAATACATTGATAATCACATATCTTCATATGAGTGGAGATTGAGAGAAAAAAGGACATTAGATATATTAAAATGATGAAATAATAGATGTTTTCAAAAAAAGTACAGGTCCAGGAAAATGATGATGATTTAGAATATGAATAAGAGAGGAAACCATTATTAAATAATCACAATCATATCCTCATTGTAGGAATGAATGAGTATAAACTGATTGATCCCTCATCCTCAAGGATTAGATCGTCCCTAAAAAAATAAAGAGAATGAGGAGTGAAGAACATTATGAATTCTTATAAATTCTGGAACCAACCATCTTAGAGGAATAAATAAACAATGAATCATGGGTAAGGTACATAAATAAATAAATGGATTAGTTCTATAATAACTGACCATGTGTTCTTCTAAATATCCTTCAAAATAATAATGTGATTGAAAAAAGTTTATATGTAAAGAAAATACTGATCCTAGAAATGGGATCCTAAAAGGGGATGGTTTGTATGTAATGACCGTCCATAGATGGAAGGAATTGATATTAAAGAAATATTTTCTCTAATAGATAGAACGGTGACAAGAATGATTTTAATTTCTTTGTAAATTCAACGAGGGTAAAAAATTTAGTAGATGGATGTAAAAATTGAATTCATAAATTGATTTTTTTAATAATACAGATAAATTGAACAACTAGTGGTATTTTGGATTAGAAATGATGAGACTAATATTTATTGATTAATGAAGGCTCTCTTTGGTTGAATCATGAACCATGAGTGTGGGTTTATTGTGATGATGATTATGTAATGAAAATTTAATTTAAAATAATTCATTTCACCCATAATCTATAAGTGAAAACACCACAAAAATATTAATTTAATATTATTTTGTATGTGTATGATATTATATTTTCTGGAATCATTCATGGAAAAAATATATGAATGTTATAATCACATTAATATGAATTGTAATTTTCTAATATTGGTGAACTAAAAATCATTTTTGGGATGTTACTGTGTCAAAATAATGATTATACATACATTTCTCTTGAACTATATACATGTTTTCTATAAAGTGATTTCAATATGAATTACACTAAAAAAATGTTGACTACTATTGTTATAGTGAAAAATCAAGGAATGAACAAGGATGAAACATCTAAGGATCCCAACCTATAAAGGATAATCATTAGAAGCGTAACATATCTGACTAAAACATGACAAGATATCATATTTGAAATATTATTAGATGCTCTCTTTCACATTAATGCAAAGGATGATAATTAGGGAGAAATTATAATAATAATGAGGTATATTCAAGATTCTATCAATTTCATATTATACATTATTACTATAATAGATATTGATTTTTTATAATTTTTACATGCTTATAGGGTTAGAGATGTAGTGAATATATACTCCACATATGGTGGTTCATTCATCATTAGAAACAAATGTGTTGTCTTGTTGAGAAGGAATCAACAATGAACATCCCTTTATAATTAGTGATGAATATTATATAATTGTTAAATAGAAATGAACTCAACTACTGTAGATAATCAAAAAACAAACTAATATGGTTGTTGATTTTAATGAACCAATGAAGATATATTGTGAAAATAAAAGAGAGATTGATATTATGGAAAATATGTTTCAATAATGCCATGATAAACATGTTGAGATCAAATATAAATTCATCAAATAAAAAATATATCAATATGTAATTAAAATTGAATATATTGGAATTAACGATCAAATGGAAGATATGATTACTAATCCATTGGAAAGAAAAATGATTTAGAAACATCAATGGAACCTACATGCTCATCCACATCACATTCTATGAGTGGCGTATAGATGTTATTCTCACAAAACATTTTTTAACTATTTTAATCCATTTATCAATGTAATGGATGTTTATGTGGGATATACGATCTTGGTGGAGTTTTTATATAGAAATAAGTTAAATATACAAGTTTTTTGGGAATATTTCACAAGGGTGATTGATGAGAAATTAAATGAACTACAGGTATACAAGGTTGGAAATTTTTCGTTCATGGCATGTTGTTACCTTTTACCACTAATTCCATATACAATGAGTTGTAATAATATATAAAAAGAGTTATGGGTGAGTTATTTCACATCCATTGGGTTTTTGGATGAGACCGATGATTTATTAAATTTATCAACATATTTCCAATAATCCCAAAAGGGATGATTTTTGGATCTAAGTATTTTCGCAATAGGATGTTGATGTTATTTATTTTTATAATTACGATTATGTTTTATTAGGGTTCTTTCAAGGTAATGACACTTATAGTGAAGATGGATTTATTGTTAAAGGTTCCATATTTTCAAAGTGTTTCCATAAATGTTTGAGATCAAAATCATAATGAAGGTTCATTCTTTGTGAATGGTGGTTATCCATATTAAAATATTTATTAATATGCTAAATTCACGAGTTTTGTGAATGTTTTTTCTTTTTATGGATAGCCTTTTTGGAGGTGGTGTTTCTCCAAATGCATGATTGTTTATGAATGGGTAATGGTGTGATTGTAAATCTATTTCACTATGAGATGATTCGAAAGAAGGTAAAATATCACTGAACCTACCTTAATAAAGGTGTTGTGAAAATTTGGATTAATTGGTTCATGAAATGGCTGTTGGGATCATGATATCTTTGTGATGGGAAGATTCTTTGAATAGTTGGCCTCCCATCACTTAAAAACATGGAGAGGATATTTGGATATGGTGAACAACAAAAATTTAATGAAGTTCTACCTAGTCAATACATATTTTTTTATATGTAATCAATTGAAATCATAAGATTTTGGAAGTGAATAGAAATAAAATTACTATTGATAAGGAATATCATAGAATATTGTTTAATAAATACTTGTTTTTTAATGTAGACAACAAATTCTATGATTCTTGGAGATTCGTGAAGGTTGGGAGCCTTGAAAATGATATTTTCATTCAAAATATTTAATGTTTTATGAATTACTAAGTGTTTTAGAACATTAATATTTATTTGAAATAAAATTTTTTTAATAGAGGTTGAGATCTTCTTGAGTATTAGTTTTAAATATCTAGTTTAAGTTAATATTCCATTCAGGTGCATCAAATTAAGACCATGATAAAATAAGAGTCTTGTGATAACCAATGTAAAAGACAAAAATGTCTAATATACAATGTTGAATTTCAAAACATTCAAATTGGAAAGACTTGAAACAATTTAGTGTGCTAGAGGGATTTTATTGAATTGTTATTAGGTAGGTAGTTAATTATTCATTAAAATCATGTAAATTTTGGGATCCCTAAAATAGTGTAATTATGTCTGATATACTGTCCTTGATAATAACCGTCAAATCTTGAGGGTGAGATATATTGAAACTCAGAATAAGAATTATGTGCCACATCATTAATTATGTCGGAGAACAATGCAATATCTTGATGATGTCAAAATAATGACTCGTATACAAATTTTTTATCAATACATATCCCCCTAAGAGTGAGATAGTATAGTTAAAAGAATGGAAATATAATGATAAAGAGAAATATGAATATTAGGGGGGCATTAGAAATTCATATATAATAATGGAGTATAGATTCTGTACTACTAATACCGGGCTCATACAAATCAATATCAATACATAAGATGACCCATTACCAATATTAATTAGTGTGGAAATGTATTATGATGAATAATGGGCATGAAAATACATCATAATGAAACATTAAGCAATTTGTTTTTTGAATTACATAGAAATGTTGGGCATCAGGATCATGGGGTCTTCATAAAACCTTGGATATCTAGAAAATGAGTAGGTTTTCAAATAATAAACTAATAGGAAACACTTGACTCACACTACTACGATTCATATCAATTCTAAAAAACATAACAAGTCCAATTTCATTTAGTAATTATAGTAAATGATATATCAATCCAACTTAGTTGTTGTAATGAAGATTAATAGTAAAAACGAGGACTCCATTAACCTTTTAGAACTCAATAGATATTTTTTGAATGATTATTTCCATGATCTGGACACAAAGATAATTACTGATTCTATTGTCTAATAAAAATCAATTTCCATCAAGTATGGTTATTTTGGGTACAACTAAATCAATATATCCTACGAATACGAGTAATCAGAAAATTTCATATTGTCCCAAGGAGTTTATTTTTATCAGGTAATCCAATTTTTATTGAATAATGACTACCTTATATACCATCATTCCATGACTCTCATCATCAAAATATTCCTTATAAAGTTATTCGAGTTCTATGTCAATGATATGGTAGTTAACGATTTGAATCATTTTGACCACCAGGCTAATCATGAGCCTATATTAAATAAACTGTGACACTAAAACATAATGATGAGCCCCATGAGATTATATTTTATAGAATCCTCTAGAAAATTTCATGTATTCATTGTACACCATTATGGAATCAATGTATATCATATGATGAAAAATTATTTTTATGATTTTTCACCTCCATGAAACCTTATAGAGTTTAGGGGAATACATGGATGTCATTATTATATCTGATTACTGATATAATACCCTTATTTTATGTGTTTTCCCTACATATTATTAATAAAAATGGGGTCACATATCAATGGACTAATGACTTCAAAGAATCATTAGGTAGAATCATTAAATATATTTTGATTCCAAAAGTGATAATGTTTCATGTTGAAGGGAATCCCCCAATTTTCATTGGGGAATCCTTATAAAAATTAGTTGGGTTTTTTCTCAAAAAATATTATGTTGTTGAGAAAAAATATCTATTCTATCGTAGTCAAACCATGATCGATAACAAGAATAATTATGTAAATATTATGAATATATTTCTAGTTTTAATCTATACATTTTAAATGTTGAGACACTACCCACAACACAATAGGGTCCATTTGGTCCCTCATTAAAGACAACACAAATGCGTCGCTGACCATCCAATTTTGACTATATATTTTTATGGTTTGGTAGTAATATTACATGCATTCAAAATTCAGTTTGTGCCTCAAGAAGTAGTAAATGATCAATAATTATGATACACCGTAGAATAATATCCATTTATATAAACAACATCATTGAATACCTAATTTTTTGATAAAGATATCTTCTTTATTGAATATGTATCATGTACATGGGATATGTATTTTGACGGTGCATCTAGTATACCAAAAGGAAAAGGAGTGGAAAACCACAAGATCAATAATGTCGGAATGGGATTCATTATCATCTCTCCAGAAATATCCATCCTACATTACTCCTTCTTAATATCAAAAGGTTGTATAAAAAATATTTGAATAATATCAAACCTACATCGCATGGTGATAACTTACAATAAAAATTCCATTGATCAATTTTTATGTAAAATCAGAATTAGAGTTCGTAATCACGCATATCAATGGAAATTATGATATTATGAAGGAAGAAATAATACCCACCCTCTTGACTATGTATATGGATTAATGATTGAATTTACCTCATTTTTGACATTGACAAATATCCCCTGATTAAAAAATTCCCATGAAGATGCATTGGAAAAATATAGAAATAGTAGTTGTGGAACTAAATCGGGCAGAAATATTCCTCAATATTTTGGACCATCAATATTGTGTCAGAATTTATATTTATTGTAAGGTATGAATTCAATTAGGTTAATTATACCCCTATATGTGATGGATCTAATATTGAATGAATGATAAACATTTTGGATTAGAATAGAGATAAGGTTCTCCTTTAAGAGATTTTTTTAAATGAGAAATCCTGATGAAAAGTGACCATGTTCACTATTTATGATTTCCCTAATAACCAAAAATGCATCTATATATGGGGGATTAAAGGATATATTATTATATTAATTGATGAATAAGAGACATTTTTAATCATGAAATATGTACAAACAAGATCATCTGGTTCCCACTAGATTAGGTTCAACCATTAGCATCAAATTTGTTGGTTTGGACACTTATAACATTTAATAACATATAATTGAACAAAATTCACCAAAAAGTGACATTCCTAACAAGTGCATGAAAACAATATCCATTATCCCTCAGAGTCGCAACACCCATCCAAATACTCATGGAATTCTACATATGGGGAATGATATTGTATGACCTTATCCTCTAGATACAACTAATAAATTTAAATACATCTTCATTTATAATAGATTAATCTCCATAATGGATGAATAAATACCCTCAGAAAAAAAATTTAGGAATGAAATAATATGTAGCAACATAAAAACTAATATCAATACTTCAGTTAGTGTTCTTTTTATGATACGGGTGGAAAATTATAATAATTTATAGTACTTAGAGTTAGATAAAATATATTAATATAATACTATAAAATACAATCATTCATTTTTATATAATGATGTGGATAATGGAAAACTAAATGCAATTAATAATACCTTATCAAACATGATCTATAATATGAAGGAAAATGATAAAAATTATTAATCTAAAAATACACTTGTCTCTTTATGGGATGTCCATTCTACAACCTTCACCACTACACCAAAATCCATGTATTCTCTGGTAAATAAGAGAAAAGAAGTTCATACTACTGAGGACCAATTTCCCTCACATTAATATTCCCTCTATGAATAATTGACCAGAAAATAGAAATCCCAAATAAGATTAAATTAATTGGAGTGACTTTTTAGAAGAGACTGTATACTTTTAATCACATTAGGTCCATCAAAAAAAGATATCATGAGCTGTTAACAATAATATGTTCCTCCAAAAATTACTGTAAGGGTAACCAGTGTTTTCCCTCAGGGCATTGATTATACTAGGGAAGAAACATCCAATTCCATAGATTAATTTCGAGGGAATATATTCCATACACAATTCTATTCTAAGGGATTTTTTTCCTTGATGTCATTGTTTGAATAAGTTGTTATGTCTCTTAACAATGTGATATTTCTCAAGAAATAATTAATGTAATATTCTTACAATGGTATTCAACGATTAACCATAAAATGAATGACTTATTGTTGTAGTCATAAAAAACAAAAAAAATGAAGAAATAGTTGCATATACAAGATTTTAACTACATATAATAATGTCATTTCACATGATATTAAGTGATAAAAAGGTACTCTTCAAAAAAAACTATATTGGTCACATACTTGATGCATGATATAAAATTGCATAACATTTGTTTATGTTCATGAGTAATTCATAATAATTGGAGCTTGCCTCCCACCAAACAGCCTATTAATAACTATGTATGGCATGACTCTCCCCCTTATAATATACATAGAACCTCTTGGATCCTATATCATTGACCACACCCCACATGATAAAAATTATCATATCACTAATTTTAATCACCTCCATGTGGTGAAAGAAACCATTTTCACATATTGTTGATCATAGAGAGCATATATCCTGTAAGATATATTTTTTTAATGTATTCCACTAATGGTCAAGGTATATCAGTTCATGTTAGGTTTTTCATGGTAATGGAGGAATGAACTTAAAAGGCACACCAAATTGTCCTAAATGTAATACCCTAAAACAAACTAAAAATTTTCATGGATGAAAAACATTAAAATGAACACCAAATAGTATTCATCTAATGAATATAAAATTCATGACATATGGTCCATTTCATATAAAATAAATCCAAAAGATAGTATAGTATGATCTATAATAATTTAATCTATATGGCCTATCACAATATTCAAATAACAATAAACTATATGATAACATCCTTACTGAATGATGTGAAACTACATGGTGCACAAACATGAAGCAAGATATAATACTAAATAACTTTTCATTCTAGGTTTTAGTGTATCACAATCCATGGTTTTGGTATCCCACCACACCCCTATTATATAACATTCTAAGACTTCATTTTTATCTTAATGGGAAATGTAGTGACACACAATCCTTAGGTACATGGAAAAAAACCAAATTATGGGACACAATTAACTGCAATCCATTTTTTTCATTTTCTAAAATCATGTTTATGGGTTACCGATAAACATTACAATATTCAAAAACATCACCCAACAACATTACACCTTCAAATTAAATGTTCAAACTTCAAAATTAAAAATTCAAAATTAAAACCACACGCCCTTATCAATATCTAACACAATTAAACTATTGTATACAAACAAAAAATTAATACACAGGTAACTTTACAATCCATGACAATTACGGTCCAAATGCTCCCTTTATTATGGAACACATCCCTTTCACACATCGTACTCATTGTATGGAGGATATTGTGATCACCAAATACCTTCTATGGACATTTTTTACTATGAGTTAATATTACCCAATCTTGATTTCATTAGTTTCTCCAAAAATTTCTATCAACCTGAAGATCCTTCATATTTATAGTAATACACTTTTACATAAATTATTAATTATAATAGAACGAAATAAATTTATTTTTTATCGTGGTTCATAGTAAATCCTTTTGTAATATCCCATATAGCTACTAATTGTTTGAAAACTGCCAAGATCATGTATTGTAGTTTAATTCCCCAAATAATAATCATGTTGTAAAACCCATGGCCTAGTAAGTGATTTATATCACATCATTTATATATTTATATTACTATTCATATGACTAAATAATTAAATACACCATTAATCATTGTGACGTGATATTAAACTATATGTTTAAAAGACCTATCATTTAATGTTACGATGATCCATAAACTACATATGGCTTGATTCTCGCCCTTATATGATATATATTTATTCCTTGATCCTACAATATATTCTAGCACCAACATGATAAAAATTTCCTTACCCTTTATTCTAGTCTACTCTTTGTGGTGAAATAATCCATCAGTACACATTTTTTCTCACACCATGAAAAGATAACATGATATTAGGTGTTTTGGAATAGGATTCCATACATGATCAATGTGTATTAGTTCATGCCCGAGTAAGCATAGTATTGGAAGTATGAAATTAAAAGTCACATCAAATGTATTTACTTCATTATGTTAAACTTAATGTTTGATGTCTGTTGCATGAAATACAATTATACAATATTTTGGGCCTTTACCAAAAAGTGCACTATTTTAGGCGGTAGTATCCCACCAAATCATTATCTATTATCTCTGTGTGTCTTTATTTTCACATTGATGAGATATGTAGTAGTTCCATGATCCTACATCCTAGTCTTACAACAATATAAATGTTACTTCACTATGTAAAGATCCCAGCTCCAGTAGCTTGAAGTTCGTTCCTATATTATTACCTTGTAATATTACACATGGAATAACATCCTGAAAGACCGAATAGTTTACTAGATTCAGTAATCATGATATAAACATTACTATTTCACTATGACATGAAATTAAATACCCAATAGTAAATCCATTAAAAACACCCTTAATCTAAATAATTATCATTTCATGCACATCATAATATACATATTGGCATCCGGGGGAAAAATAAAACATAATAATGGAATGTGATCAAATTCTCAGAAATATAATCAAATAGAGGAATCATTAATAATAAAACCTAAACAATAAGTCAAGGTGAATAACTAAAAACACATTATATTAAAACATAATATTGAGAATAATATTTTATGCATAAAATGTGATAAAAAAATTCATATAAATGTCACATGAGAATGAAACATAACTGTGGATATCCGACTACAGAAATAATAACTTTGATTATCAATTACTAATCTCAAGATGATGAAATTCGTAATGGGGGACATCATAAAAATATAATCAAGGTTTATCTAATAAAACATAACAAATCATGTAAAACATCATCTAATACCCAATCTAGTTTGTCTAATGGGACTTACTGATGCATTGAGGGGATATTGGGGGCCACACTCGTCACATAATAAGTCCAATGCATTCCTCATATGATAGATTTAAAACATCATCAAAATATAAATTCATATTGGAACTTGATTATAAAATGATAATATCATTCCCCAAACAACAAACATAATCATAAACTGTCATGTGTAATATGATGAATGATATAAAAATATCCCATCCATATTCAAAATGATCATAAAAATTCAAATAAATAGTGGTATATGGTATCATAATAGATTAAACTCAATTAATCATAACATCAAAGAAAGTGTGTTGGAATAGATGGAAATACTCTAATAAAATCATTGTGAAATTTTTGAGAGAAATACCAATTTGATTTCAAATCAATAATTAAAATGGATCGAAAATTATAGACGAATAATTCTTATTTGAAAATATAGTTATAAACTAGTAAAGGAATCGCCATTAAATTACAGAATCCTAAATGAAATAAAATTTTCACATTTATAATGTGTTTAAATATTCATTCCTTTTAGATATTGATAAAATAGAATTTAACTGAGTATTTTTAAATCATGTGACAATATTAACCAAATGAATAGATTATTTGTATCAACTTTAAATCAATATAAAAATAGTGTAATTATAACATAATTTAATCAATAGTCTATCAAACATAATCAAGAATGAAATAATTAGTTGATTATTTTTCAAAACCAAATAATGGATATTGGGTTAAAAATTACCTTACCACATTGAAAACAGTCATACATCATACTGCATAAAATTAATGATCATAAAATGAAACATTTATTTAAATTAAGAAATATAGAAACATTATCTGAGTTATTAATGGTCATTATTAACACCATGCACAATAAATAAAATCTGAATAAAGAATATATATCTTATAAATAATATTTTCACATAACTAATATGTTTAAATATTCATTTTTTTTAAATATTAATAAAATAGCATTTAACTGAGTATTTTTAAATAACATGACTATATTAACCAAATGAATAGTTTTTTTTGTATCAGCTGTAAATCAATATAAAAATAGTGTAATTACAACATAATTTAATCAATAGTATATCAAACATAATTAAGAATGAAATAATCAATGGATTATTTTTCAAACCCAAAAAAAGGATATTGGGTTAAAAATTCCCTTACCACATTGAAAACAGTCAAACATCATACCACATAAAATTAATAATCATAAAATGAAACATTTATTTACATTAAGGAAAATATATTCATTATATGAGTTATTAATGGTCATTATTTACACCATACACAATAAATAAAATCTATATATGGAAAATATATCCTAGAATAAAAAGTGAGACAATAAACCCATACCATATGTCTAAAATAATTTTTCACTTGTACTTTATATCCAAAAAAAATTTGATTAATTAATTAATTATCGAATAAACTATTATACATATATTTGATTTATTATAATTTTATTATTCTAATTTATATAAATTTATAAGAGTTTTAATGTTAAATTTCATTTTTCTGGGAGCGTTTGGTTCATTTTTTTATGGTTAGTTCCCTTGAGTATAAATATGGTTGTTCATGTAAAATGGGAATAACTTCTCCTAAAGAGAAATTTTTTAGTATTACTGTTCTTTTAGAATTATTAAATATCCATTATATCATTTTGGTATATGGTTTGAGGATGATTTGTATATAAAATGATGAATAATATTTCTTAATTTATTTATATTGTTTTTTCAATCACCAGGAAATATTGTCATTTTATTTACAATTAATTTTATATAATTGTTCCATGATAGGATATAACTTATAATATTTATATGAATATTTTAATTTAAAATAATAATTGTATTATGGACATCCTTTATTGTGGAAATCAAAAAATGATGAGTTATCATCCACCAATGATATGAATAGACACATAATGGAAGATGTTTTCATTTTTAATATAAAAAGTAGAGGATAATGGATATGATTATAGATACAACCTTAGAAAAATAATATTATAGTATATATATTAAACTGGAGTTATCGTTCCACATTAGATAGATTATTTTTGGCGAGGATAAGAAAATAAATTTATAGAGAATGAATGAGAATTTTACTCGCTGAATATTGTCTCTTTAAGAACCTCCATTTAACACGTGGATTTGTTATTTGGATAAGACATTCTAGTATTGGTTATGGTAAAGTTTCTTGGATTTTAAATTTTTAGAATTTTGGAATTCTTCATGACTAATAATTATTTATGAGAGGGGGTGGTTAGGGTTGGTATATATAGGGAAGAAGAGGGGTGTGTTTTGATTATTTTATACATTTATTTATTTTGTCCTCAATGTTATCAATAGTGTTGATTATTTTGACTAAGTATAGTATATAGTACATATGAGTTATAACTAATAGGTTACTACATCATAAATGACTAAAAAATACTTTTATTATTCATATAATGATCAATACCATAAATTACATTATTTACCTATTTATAAAAATTCTACTATTTTAGAATAAATCTCAAAAGATCACATTAAACATTTTCTGATTTATATGCATCATAAATGGAAGAAAAATTATTTAAATAATTCTATAAATATGGGAAATTTTTAATCTTAAAAATTTAATCAATTATTAAAAAAATAATCATATAAATATTATAATATATTTTACAGCCATATGAAAATTTATTTATTGTCACCAAAAATTATCATGAAATTATAATAAATCAAAATATTAATTTAAAAATATATTTTATGAAAATAAATTTTCCTTTCAATCATGATAATTATTAAAATGTCATAAATACACAATTTTGTTGCCCAAAAATACCAACAAATTTTTTTTCATTTTTTAAAACAATTATTTACTTATCCCAGGATATAAATATATCATAATTTAATTTAAGGGATACCAAAAAAATTAAACTTTCATAGGTGATTTTTTTATTCTAATGAATAAAATACAATTCTCAATGATCATATTTCTATTTCAATATTCATCTCATTATTTAATAGTATATCAGGGTTCATTAACTCTGAGTTTTAAGTAAGATATAAAATAAATTTAATTTATTTACTATGATACAAACCATAACATATTGTGTTGTTACATTCTACCTTCGGTTAATAAATTAAATCCTTTAAATTTATCCTTTTTATTTATAATCATGGATTTGTCATTTTAAAATAACCTTGATTAAATCCCACAATTTCAATGGTGTTAATAATACATCATATTAAAAAGAGGGAAATCACAATGTTATGGTTTCTATGAAACTGAGTTTTCCTATTAGTGAACATTATAATGAAGTGAAAAAGTGATCATGGAAAAGAAAAAATTCTATAATTTTTCGATGTAAATTGATTGAAAAAATGTTCCGTAGAAATAATTACATCACAAAATCATTAATTTGTGATCAATTAAAATATAACTAATTTTATAATAAATACATTAAATGTGTAATGATTTGTTTCAAAAATTAAATTATTATAGTTAGGGGATTATTTTAATATATATATATATATTATCATGGAAAATAAACATATAATATTTATTTTTATGTATTTATTATATTCTTATATTTTCTTTTTGTTCTGATCCATCACCATATTGTTTAATAAACCAAAAGATAGATATTCAAGATGAATTTCTTATGCCTAAAAGACTTTTATAAAATGATTCATAAGTCATTTCATTGGCCTTTATATTCCAACTAAAATAAAATGGTTATGACATGATATATAATATTATAAATAAATATTTAACAATAAATAATAATATCGAATGTTAAACTTATTAAACAATATAAATAGTTACCTTAAGATACATTGAAAATAGATTTTCCAGATTCAGTGTCAAAAAATTTTTAAACATGGTCACTATATTTCTCAAATTGACTATACATAAGATTTCCCCAAATATTTTATCTATTGTGATAAAACAACAAATATATGAATACAAAAATCTCTTTTAAACCATTATTAAAGAATCATTCTTCAAGGAGTAAAATCATAGTTTGTTGAATATAATCCTTAAATCCAAACGTCAGAAATTTCTACAATAACCTAAACCATCAATGACCTGACAACCTCCATAATCATCAATAATATTCTAAAACAGATATTAATTATTATAGGAATATAAAGTAAATATTTTGGGTTATCTCCATCATGTAATTTGTTTTCAAATAGATAAACAGACAATAGGATCACTTCTCTTGATTTCTAGTTCAATTTTTGACATGGTTCTAATTCCATAAAGAAAATGTATGTCAGTAAATTTTTTATATATCTTATGAATCATATTACTAGAATATTGTATACAAAATCATGTTTGAAACCTAATTATTAAATCCAAAAAAAAATTTACATTAATTACTCCATTTTTATTATAACAACAACATTGCATTAAACTTTATCCCATTACTTCATTTGAGCTATATTCCATTGAATCTTGAGATTTTCATTTTTATGGTGGCCCATATCATTACTGTTGAATAATTCGATGGATTATTTCCTATAATTGAAATCAATATCATAGTATACCATCCCTCACAACTTTTACCAAAATATTATTCCCCTAATAAAAGAACAAGTGAGTTTCCTTCCAAAATTATAGCATGTGGAAAAATCCTATATTAACTTATTCACCTTATAAATAATTTTATCTTTGATCATCATCATCAATTTATTCCATTATAATTCATAAATCATTTTGAATTATTTCTATCTCTTTCTAGTACAAGATACTATATACTTATATGATGAAAATTTTATAATAACTATATCACTTTAAATGATTGGATTCTTCACATAAAAAACCTGGTCAATATGACCCTTTGGATTATTTTTGTATTTGTTGGCATTAATTGTTATCCTTATAGATTTGGAATCATACATAGAAATATTATCATTATCATTGTAAGAAAAACCCAATATTATTCTCTCTATATCATCTCATTTTTCATGAGGGAACTATTTTTTAATGATAATATAAAATCCTTCCAATCATTATTTGGGATTTATTTCTCCGCCTTTGTCTTAGGAATTAACTATAACCATTAATATGTATATACTGAGAGATGATAAACTTCCATGATAACATTCACCCATTAATTAAATAAAAAACATAAGAATATATTCTATATAGAACATATTTATGGGTTAGATAAAAATTTATTTGTCGTACCACTTAATGATTAATGTTTTTATCGAATGAAGTGGACTAACCTTGTTACACAGCATCGTGGATAGAGATGCACAATGTGATTAAGTTTATCTCTCATAACATAAGATAGTTGTCCCAGTATAGTTATAACATGTTCATCTCCAAATACAGTTCTAGGTCCAATATTATTATCTTTCATTGGAGGGTAATCTCTACATGGATTATGTGCATTATAATGGTTTCCATTACATAAACTAGACCCCACTTCTAAATAAATAATATACAATATTGTATCATTACATTTTGAGATGATGTATAATATAAAAATACAAAAAATCATGATGTATACTAAAAATTTAGGTATAAATAATATCAATATATCAATGTTCTATTTATTGGGAATGTTCTTAATGTTACATATAGAATTATATTTCTCAATTATATTTTTCCAAAATCTGGTTTCCAAAGGCTAAAATACCTTTCCTCTAAAACCAACAACAATAATAAAAACCATTGTTTCATAATTTCCATGCATTATATTATTAAATTGGAATATTATACCATTAATCAAACCCCAGTGGACTGAATATTTTAGTAGACTTGGTTAACTAGATACAAACATAAGTATGTTATTAATAATTAAATGGAAATAAAAAACTGTAAATCCATTGGAAACACCCTCGTTATAATAGATTATCCATGATTATTAATCATAATATACATTTTTTGGATCCAATGAAAAAATATAAAATAATAAATAATTGATCTCAGATTCAAAATAAGGGTAATGATTCAACAAAAGTTATCATAAATACTCATTAGAAATAATGTAAGATTAATAACTAAAAACATTCCATTAATGCATAATCCTGATAATAATATGGAATAAATAAAAGATGAACAATAATTCCATATAATAAAAATATGTGACTAAAACCTAACCATGTATATTATAATAGTCAAATAATCACAATGAAGTCAAATAACTGATCTCATAATGGGGGTATGGATAATTTCGGAAATAATAAACACTCCATCAAGGCTTCAATCAAGAAACCATACAACCCAATAATTTTTTTAAATTTATAAAACAATAAAAAATGTGGGGACCACATTTGACTAATAACCCCTTAAAAGATAAAAATTCATTAGATAACCCAAAATCAAAAAAGAAACCACAATGTGAACGAACTCCCACAAATCATGAATTTCTTATAAACAAACTAACACCATCAATATCATAACACATATTCTTCAGCATGCCATATCAATCCCTGAAATACATCAATCCATTGTCCCCTATGCCCACTGGCCGAAAAAAACATTAGAACCACCCAAAACCACTACAACCTCTTTGCCGATGTTAAATACAAAACATTATAAACATGACCAAGAAGCATCATATCATAGTTTTCTTCACACAATTACCAATTGAACAAAGTAATGAAAGAAAGGATGAAAGGGACAATGAAAATGAGGATGAGATACCATGAACCCTAACGAATGCTTGAGAATCAATTCCCAATGTTTCTTGCAAACCACCCCTCTAGACCAACATGGAGAGGAGTGGTGGAATGATGAACCCAAAAAATATTGGAATGAAAAAATACTCAACAACAAGACATTCTCTCACTGGAAAGCTGAAACCAACCATGAATCATGAATCAAAACCATAATACAGAATACAAATCAAACTACAAACATCATCACAATTTGTATTGGTTTTAGTATAGAACGTGCCTCCTCAACAACTTGTGGCTGATCTGCATATCCCAAAGCCATCCTAAAACCACTATTGTGAACCAATTAAGATATAAGCACCATACTCGATGCCATAGTAGAAAAATTCAGATAGGGACAACAAAAAGAAGAACTTATGCAAGTATTCCATGAATTTGGGCCGACAAAACCACCTCCTTGTGGAACTATACCTGAAACTACAATAGATGAAAACAACCACGGGGAAAAAATCAAAAATTGAAGAAGAAACATGAAGGAAAGAAGGAAGGGTGACATGATGCTGAAGAAGCAGCAAATCGGCCTCAACCAACAATACCAGTACATAAATCCATACATAATTAGGAATGATATCATATAATACATAAACAAGATTGTCTCATGAGACCTACCAACACATTGAGGGGCTCTAGAAGTCCTCATCCATCACATAATAAGTACTTTTTAATTCAAATATAAATATATTAAATATAATAAACATAGAAATTCATATTTAAACTAACATATAAAGTGTAAACCACATTACCCTAACAATAATCATAAATATAAACCATCCAGTGTAAAATGTTGAATGATATCAAAATAGCACATCCAATGTCAATATTATCATAAATAATTAAATAAAATATGTTAGATGATATAATAAGTGTTAAAACATAATTAATCATATTATCTATCAAATGGTGTTTAAATAAATAAAAATACATTTATAAAATCATTGAGGAATTATTTATAGAACTACAGTTTTTCATTACAATAATTTTTTCGATAATATGAATTATTATAAAAGAAAATAACTACATTAAAATTAAACTTTTACATGTATAAGTTATTACTCAATGAATTAATCCATTATATATGTTTGAAAATACACCCATGTATTATTTGTTTAAAAAATCATTACTATTAAATTTTAAAAATAAGCATATAAATGAGTATTTGAAATTCAATTGACAATTAAAAAATGAATTTATTATATGTATCCACTATAAATATTCATAAAAAATATTAAATTTATAAATGAAAAATAAAATTCCTTTCACAGATAATTATATCTTGAAATAATCAATGGAATATATGTTTTACCTAGAGAATGGAAATTGGGATACAAATTCCATTAGAACATTGTAAATAATTGAAATGTTTTCCCTATAAAAATAACTATCATCAAATGAAACATTTAATTCCATGTGTATAGTGAGAATAATGATAATAAATATTAATTTTCAGTATTTAGACAACAAAAAATGAAATAACGGATGAATAAGAAATGTATCTCACTTATGTAAAAGTGAGAAAAAAACCCTTACGATATGTCTGATATTGCTTTTCACTTTACATAATCTCCTATATAATAAAATACAAACCATTTTTAACATAATTCAAAACCTATTAAAAATTTATTTTATTTATTATAATTTTATTATGTTAATTTTTTTTTCCATTTTGTTGATTTATAATGTTTAATGTTGTTTTTCCTAGAGCGTTAAATTCATTGCTTTATGGTTCATTCCCTTGAGTATATATATGGGAGATCAAGTCAATTGGGAAAAAAAATATACAGAAGATAAATTATTTAGTATTAAAGAATGTTAATAATTCAAAATATTCTCATACATCATTTCATTATATTGTATGAGGATGATTAATTAGATAATATAAAGATGACAATATATTTATTTATTTTGATGATTTTTATGACCATCATGATCCTATGTCATTTGATTTAATATTATATTTATATATTGTCTATACAACATGATATAACATATAATATGTATATTAAAATCTCATTTACCCATTTTAGTGGTTTTAAGAAAATCTCTAAAGATGAATAGATAATGAAAACTAGTCAACCACAAAACATTGAATCGACACATCATGGATGATGTTTTCATTTTTGGAGTAAAAAAGGAGTGTAAAGGGATCTTATGATGGATAATAAATTATTAAGAGATAATTATAGTATATAAATGATAATAAACATACCATGTGATTTTTTTAGGTGTGGTGATATGATTATAAAAAAATAAATTAAATTATGAGAGAAAGAAGTAGTATTTTACCTCATGAATAACGTCTCTTTGGGAGCCTCCTGAAGGAAAATGGATTTGGACTTTTAGAAATCCTATAAGGTGTTGTTTGTGGGGAAGATTATTTGGATGGATATTGGGTATAATTTTGAATATATTCAATGATTATAATGTGTGATAAGAAGGGGTGGTGATGGGTGGTATTTATAGGTGGGGAGAAGAGTGTTTTTTATTAATTTTTTTTTTATTATTTATAATTTTGGCTCAAAACAATCAATAAATATGATTAATGAGAAAAATTACATTATCTAATTCATTTTATTTCAAAATAATTGTTTCATATATAACAAATAACTAAAAAATTTATCTATTAACTTATAAGGTCAAATACTATAAATTTCTATATTTCATTATTCATCAAGAATTCATCTATGTTAGATACAATCCCAGAAATTCCCCCAACATTTTTTTAGTGTGTAAATTTCAGAAATTTAATCCATTATATAAAATTTATTTTATAAATAATAGAATTTAAAATTTTAAATTAAATCATTATTTATTCCATAATAATATTTTTATTATTATAAAAGATTTTACAACACATTGAAAAATTAATTATGGTTTCTTAAAATATGATTATTATTATAATGGAAAAAATATTAATATATGATTCTATTTATATTAAAATAAATTTTCATTTGAATTGTTATATTAATTATATAATTATAAATATGTATTTATATTTATCAAAAATCCAAACAGTTAGTTTAATATTCATTGAAAACATTTATTTACTTTTTAAATTATTTAAATATACGTTATTTTCCATTATGGGATATCTAAATTCTAATTATAATTTCATAATGGATGTTATTATCCAAATGAATATATTACTATTCCTAATGGTCACATTAGTATTCCAACCATCATGTGAATAATTAAAAATATATCACAGTTTTTTTAAGATTGATTTTGAGTAAGATATCAGATAAATTGAATTTATTCAAGAATATATATACCATGAAATATTGGGGTTTCACACACTATCCCAAAGAAGAACCATATATTCCTAAAATCACCCTATATGAGTTCGCACCCTTCGCATGAGTGCATATTTAAATAAAAATTCCCCCTCTCATCAATATAATTCAACCAGTTTGGGGAATTTACACTAGAATAATGGGTAGATTGATTCTCAACTTGATGAGATACATAGTGAAACTATTTTCCATGTTATTGGGCTGATCCACAATATATAATAAATACACCCTCCATGCATATTTCTCAGTCCTGAATATGAAATATTTATCCCATTTCGTTGATGATTTAGACACGAATTGCTACTTCCATACTCAGAAACTGTCCTTATGAAAATAAAAATTTTCATCCAGGAAAACATTGATCGACAAATAAATATTCATATTTTGGTACTAAAATTTATACTACCTATGGACACATTTTTGGGATATGCATGTGATACACTTGGGTCTAGATTTACACAATCAAACCATTAAAATTCTATTAACAAGAGACACCTTCATCCTTTGGGGAATCCACTTCTGTCTCTGTAAAACCCAACAACATTATGTTGGAAATGTTTTATAAAACACTGATCTTGATCACTCTTAAATATTTGTACCATATCATTTTTTTGGTCTAGAATCGTCAGTTTAAAGCATACAACATTCTTCATCACACATTAACATGGTGTAATATTCTTGGTCAAATCACCATAAAAGGTTATATAACTAAAATTGTAGTTAACTATAGTTGAACGTAAACTATATTGCTCAATATCCTTTCCATAAGAAGTTAAATTTTATTATTTAGGTACTAGTATCAAGAAATTAACCTAAATGATACATCAACCCTTTTTACGAGGTTCATTTTCTTATGATGTAGGCCATCAACCAAATCAACCTAATGAATTTGGCATGAATTCATTCACATTATCTCAAGACACATAATGACACATTGATTGACATTGTTGGAATAAATTCAACAACAACAAAAAAGTTCAGTTTCCTCCATTGTTAAAAACAATCATAATTTAGGATGAATGTTTTGTATTTCCCATAGGACCCCTCCCTTCCAATATAATGGAAAAATATAATTCCCTCACCTTTACATACAAAACAAATTGTAAAGGAATTGTTTTTAAATCATTTTTATTGACAACATGGATTCTCACATCATTCTCTAGCATATTCCCATCTAAAACCAATCTCCATGGTGATGAGAAATTCATATCTTCAGTAACAATACATCTATCATTAAACTATTTCATGATTCTAATTGGAATTTTTTACTAATAATTACATTCCCTTGATTATATCTTCAAATGTCTCCCACAAATGTCATTTCATCTAGGGGTACCTTCCACCCGGGGAGAAACCTTATATATATCTATAATAACAATTAACATTATTATCGAAACAACTTTCAAAACATGATCCATAGTCACTAATTCTATATTTTTCACATGTCATCATTTAGATCATGAAATCAAAAAATAATGACAAATTCTTTTTCAAATGTATACTAGAAAAATGTAATAAAATTCTCGACAAGGAATCCCTACATAGGTCATCATCCCATAACACACAGTCATAGCTGTCCGAAATCAAACATATACAAAATTATTATATCATAAAAGACTCTAAACTAATCAGGAAATGAAACATAGAACTGAGCCGGTTGAAATAAAAAAAGGAAACCTTTGGAATGAGTTGACTAACAACTCAATTAACATTCACATGAAATGGTACACAAATAAAATTAGCAATGAAAAATGAAATTCATAAAAATTGTTTCATTGAAAACACGAAATGGGCGGCCTAATCCAAAGTCAATTCTCTTCCACTATGTCTTATTCATGTCTGAATTAGAAAACAAATTAAGGAATGGACAAAAAATAAACAATGTAACTAGGATTTATGATATAACAATTGAAATATCTGAACTATGCATTCTATTTCCAATGTCCTATGAAATACAAAGAGCAACCTTATGTGTCTATTATTTTGATTGAAACAAATTAGTTCAAATAATTTTATGTAAAAAACTCTCTTCAGTTTTATTCTTTAATTGCTGGGGAAAATATAGACGATCACACATATTATAGGAAACAAAATTGTATTCATGCATTGAAAAAAAGTCAATGGTCCTTCCAAAATATGGATTCTCCCTTTCATATTTGATAGAAATGAAATCAACATAACACTTGAGATACTGATTGGTATATCATGCATCATCGTTGAGATATTTAATCTTAGTAAGATATATAGTATTAACTGTATATAATTTCGGAACTCCACAACTATAGTCACAGTGATATTCTTCCCCTTTGCATGAATCCATTAGAAAAAATGAAGAAGTTATAAGTGCTTCCCTGTGGATGTATATATGTATTATTAGAGTCATGATTTATGAATGAATTTTTTGTAAACCCATTTATTATAATACAACAATTAATATTCATCTTTCTGATCCTTGTAGGACAATTCATCTCATATATCAGTTGTTTTTTGAGATTTTTTTTCATTGATAAGGATATTTTTTGAAATATTCTCATGATCCCCCTAGATAAAAATATTCTTAATAATAGTGTGGACCAAGTGGTAGTTGAGGAAACCATAACCGAACATGGCTGAAATGATCTTCAACTAATGGATATTTGAAGGTGGATCTTCCATGTGTATCCTGATGACAAATTCTATGGTTGGTTACATCATAAACTGATAGATTTCCTTAAATGTGTCATAATCCACATTTATTTCCATGGATATAATATTATGGTGAATGGTGTACTCAATAATTATTTCTCTTCTGGATTCAACATGTATTTCTATCTTGGATTGGAATCAACCTCATATTATATAGTTATTTGAGATGGGGAGGAGGCCACCCCTTCATGTGCAGCCACTAATACAGACAACACTAAATGGTTAGTGAAATTATACATTGACATTGGAATATCATAAAGAGAATGAAAAATGTGGATTAAACCAATTGATGTACCTCACTATTTTATTAGTAAGATTCATGTTTAGATTCCACCATATATTCCTCGACCTTAGTGGTTTGAACTAAAATTTCTTGTTATGGAACACTCTCATGAGTTTTCATAGGGTCATGGATTGAAGGATCTCAAAAATCCCCCAATTTTAGGACATTGGTTTTCATCCCTACGAAATATGGGTGGGGTGAATCTCAATACAAAAGTCATGGATCACCTTGGAATAATTTCTTTTGAAAAATCTACCCCAATCTAGAACATAAACATAATGCATTTGGTGTCACAAGTATAGCCTTGGGGGATAAAAATAATGAGTTAAACTCATGATTGTCTACCACCTTATTAAATTACATAGACCTTTATATGGAGTCAGTAATATCAATATCTTGATAATGTTCTCCCATTATTTCATAATATAGTACATAAAATATTGTATCAACTTCAACATTAAGGGTATCCAAGGTTATGGGATCATATAAAAATATGGATTTACTATTATTATCACCCAAACATTTATTAAATATCAAAACTCTCTCGGTACCCATTGAATAAATATTAGTTCTAGTATCATCTTATGATGACATGGGTTTCATTTTATCCCCTTCTAGACTGGTGAATGAATCGACAGGGATGGTTGCAATCTCATGTAGTGTATGTGATGGATCTGAGTATCATAAAAAGGTACGTCAATGGTGGGTCCATGATAAATTATGGTGAATATTTTACATTACCATTATTTTCCACCCTCTTTATGGTGATAGTAATTTTTTTTCATATTTCTTAATGCATCTCTTGTTGATGGGAAGGGATCATAAGTTGGAATTTGAACATAATTTGGAATATCATCCTTATATCTCAAAGGGTCATCATTAATTACCTTATGGTGGGAGAGGGTAGTTAATCCAAAAAAACCAAGATCTTGATTTGAATCATATTTTGACAAGATGATTATTAAATATTGTTTGTAAAACACCACATTACTAATAACATAAATGGACATGTTCTAACACTTTATTTTTTCTTCAATTTCAAATGGGAATGTATTGAACCCACATTCTCAAATAATAGGTTAAATGGTTAAATATGATAATAATATCCATGTATATACAGCATCAATATACAATGTCCCATGTTAAACTCCCCTGATTCATGATTTGATCCCTTTGCCCCTATAGGGGTGCCTTTCACAGCATAAATCATTGATGGGATGTCGATCGATTCACCCTCATCTACTATAGATAAAGGACAAAGAAATTTCAGTGATGGAACATTATTTAAATAAAATAAGATTAAATATGAAATAGGAATAAAATGTACTAAATTCCTAAGGATATATCAAGGAATTTCATTTATCAATGGAATGTTTATCAACCCCTTCAATGGAAACCCATTTCATCATATCATCCCCTCATGTCATAGTAATGATCCAATCATCACTAACTGGCTCTTGAATTATATACAAGAAAAGATTGATCATGCATTGCACAAAAAAACATATATTTTTTAAGTACATGTAACACAATGAATTCCACGTTTTATACACAATATGTATCCCTTCTATAAAATTATGTACACCTATGGTCAATTTTTACCGAAAAAAATGATACTAATAACATTATTAATAAAATATAATTAATACTACTAAATAGTAGTTTTTATAGAAGGTAAAAAACAATAAATAAATTTTGAAAATACTATTTACACATGTGTATAAATTGAATCATTTGGTAATCAATTACTTTATGATTACATATGAAAATTTGGAATATAATGAAATTACATTTATAAGAAGATGATTTTATTCTCCGTAATAACACAATTATATCTCAATAAATTTAAAAGAATACTTTTGATTAATTATTTTAATTAAATTTACATATTTTATATTCAATAAATATTTTTTATATTCTCAAATGATATTTTATATGCATAAGATAATAACAAACCCAATATTACACATAAAATGTTATAATCTTATAGAGGAACATTTATTTCCTTTTAATGGACAACCCACATTAAATCCAATTATTGAAACTTTTATAAACATTAAATGTCAAGAGAATTTTCTTTTTTAAATCAAGATATCCAAATTATCATATTGAAATTTTTATAATTTTTTAGAGATGTTTTAATTAATGATTAATAGAGAGATATAGTTAATTTTATTTCAGAATAAAATTTTCATATAATTTATTTACGAGGTTAATGTTTACATTAAATTGGTTATAAATTTATTTTAGATAAATTTTACATTAAATAAATTTTTTTCATAAATTAAATTATTTTCAATCTAAAATCAGATATAAAATTTTATCAATCTTTTGATTATTTTTAATATAAAACCCCTCATGGTCGTACTATCTATGGGATTAATTTTAAATTATTTTCTTCAAATTATATTATCAATATTTTGAAAAATTGATTGCATATTTTTAATAACAATAATCTAATATGAATAATAAGGTAATCATATTTGTTGACAAAAAGCATTTGTGGTGATAATTAAAATTAATTACAGTGTTTAAGATAAAAACTCGCTTAATAAAGGACTAAATCTAAAAATTATGATCCAAAATTACGTATAATCATTTAAAAAATTCATTTTATGTCATATCTAGAGCTTATAATTCATCTAATCTAATTTAATCAATTATTGGATCATTTTTTTCAAATGAAAAACGTTGATGGAATTCCAATTACTAAAACAAATATACAATAGTGACACTCCTCCTCCAAAATAAAAAGTTACACACCCCTTCATCTTATTCATACCATTCAAGAAATTTTCATGACCAAAAACTTCTAAAATATAGTTCCAAAATCTGTAGAATTATCTCATAAGAGTAATCTTGGGATGAAAAAGATCTGTAGAGTCCTTTGGTTAAAATCAGAATGAGTTATTTGAAGAAGACGATACCTTCTTCCATGATCACCTTTTTTTTATTTATTTCTCCACTATTTAAAATTTACTTACTCTATGATTATATAATAAAACTAGTATACTATAAACACTATTATATTTATTTTATATATCTTTCCTAAACATAAATAAACTTCCATTAAAATGGGAATGGACATTATGTTTTTGTTTGGTGAACTATCACCTCGTTAAACGGTGTTGTTTGTTTTTTCTTTCGCTCTTATCATGGTTTCGAATTTTGATAGAAAATTTTTTTTATAATATTTATAAGACATTTATATTTAATTAATATTATTTATTATTATATAACTAATAAATCCATGATTGAAATTTTTCTTTAATACAATAACATTGTCTGTGGACGTGTGGATAACCAAATTCTCAAACCAATATGAATCATCCACAGTCTACATGGAATTAATTTCGTAAGGATTTAGTAACCAAATATAATATATAAAATATAATAACTATAATTGAAATAGTATATATATATACATAAATTTCTTTTACCTTATTTATTTTAAAAATATAATTAAACAGAAAAAACGTTCATGTGTACATTTAGTCTATAGTCTTCATGAATGGTATATTCCATTTCATATTTTCATCATCTATGGATTATTATAAATAGTTATATACTGAGTATATATGATATTTATATAATTTTTATTATATATAATAATTAAATTATTATATAAATAAGAGTATCAAAAAGAATAAATCAAAAAATATAAGAAAAACAAAACCGATATGACCCAAAACGTAACATTAACATGAATTTAATAATCTACGGGTACTTTGAATTCAAAACAAAGTAATATATTATTTTAGATATAATAATATTATTTTTGGTAAGTTAGTAATATATAAAAATTAAACAATATCATTGAAAATGCATGAATGAATTTAAAAATTAATGTAATAATAAATTATCTTGTTTTTTATTTCTAAGAGACACATGCCACATTCACCCATCAATTTTGTGTGTGTGGTGGGTATACTACCCTATGATATGTTATATTATAATTCACATTATTTAGACATATTAAAAAATTTTATTTATGTTATTATTTCATGGTTTTATGATTCTAAATTACTAATGTTGTAATGGGTTTTCTTGGGTGAAATTTATTTATATGAGACTAACACCTTACTAACAACTATATTCATTTGAGTTTTATGTATAATAAAAAAAGATATTTATTCATGATTAATAAAAATTGACATTTATGAATTTATCTTTCAAATTTAGGATTTTTCTTTCATGTTTTTTATAGTTCAAATGATAGTAAATTGGTTAGGTAAATTTGTCTTGATTTTTCTTCATTGAGATAAATGTCATGTTATATACCTATATTATTCTCTGGGGTCCATATACATCTCATCAAAATGTAATATAATTAATTTAATTTTTATCATTATATTTTCAGCCTAATATAAATTTATTATTTCATGGGGATTATGATTGAATGAATCCAATATGATAACATTTTATTTTTACAATCTCATCATTTATTTCGATTTATTTTGATTACATATATATTGATGAAATATTATTACCCATCCAACAATATAACTCATGAAGTTACTTATCCAATATTTATAAAAGATATCTCAATGTATTTATACAAATTTTTAACTCATTTATTCATAATATAATTAAGAAAATTATTATATTAAAATCTATCATTATTCTCATTTCAGTTAGAAATTTATGTACATTAAAATCTATATTTTACAAAAGTATTTTCCTAAATTTTTTACTTTTATCCTATGAAGTTAACAGGAAAATTTTACCCATGTTTTATATTTTATAAAAAGGTTTTAAAATTTATATTTTTATATTATTCTGATCAAGTCACTTATCTATACTTTTTTTGAATAGATAATGTTCGATATATATAGACTTACCTACCATCCTGCTCATCATTCCTTGAATCATACCTTGTATGATTCAAAGGTTATCAATAAAGAATATTTTTACTAATATTCTGGAAATATTTTGAATATACAGTGGTTTTGAAGGAAAAGGGTTTTCAAAATGATATGGAGCCTTCCTTTTTAGATTTAAATGTATTTGAAAAAAAAATGTTTTCTAATATTTTTTTCATGAATTTACTTTAAGCTTTCATGGTGTGTTTAAAAAAATAATTCTATAAATTTTTTTATATTTCATTAAAAATTTTGAAGTTATTTTAGAAGAAATATGTTACCAGAATTATTGATGCTTTTAAATAAATTTTTCATAGTGGAAAATATATTTTCCTTAAGAAATATTTTACATAATATTGAAGAGCATTCTGTATAAGATAAATATTTGGAAATGTTTTATGAATAATCTTTTAAATGAATTGATAAGTTCATTATGAAATGCTTCAAGTGATCATTAAAAATAAATATCAACCATTGATTACATAAATTGTTATAATTTATGATTTTATGGGAATCTGATCGATGAATACCATTCATATTATTTCAAGAATGGTATAAGTTTATTTTTAAGGATTTTATGAATCATGTTCTTCTTCCAATGTTTATGTTATTTGACATCCAATTATATTTTTGTTTTTTTATATATGAAATGACTATTAAACCATTCAATTTTCTATAGTAAATGATATGATAAAATGTTATGATACCCAATTTATTTCATGAGTTATGCTATGATGTCTGAGAAACCCATATCTTTTTGTCAGTCATGAATGTATGCATGTTTTATTATCTCATCTCACATATCTGTATGATTTTATTATGTGATATATGAGACATATAAATCACTCTAATTCATTGGATAATAATTTTTATCTCACGAGACAATGATGGGAAACATGTCAATGGGTATGATCCTAAAATGGAAACATGTACATCTGAATCCAAAATGTGAAATAGTTTTGTCTTGATCCACTATAGGAAGAAGGAGAAACCCGATCCACTTTGGTAAGATAGGGAAACCCAATCTGGTATGAGAATATAGGGTACCCTATACACTATTAAAATATATGTAAATCTAATACCATATAAGGAAACGAATGCGACATAGAATGGGGGGTGCCATACCCTGAAGGTGTAGTCCCCAGGAAGTACCCAAATATGTTTATGGTAATGACCCTAAACATATAGATAATTATTCTATAAATTTATTTATCTATCAAAAAACCTATTTCATATTAATTTTATATACTCACATGGTTCGTTTTTATGATTATATTATCATTAATATCTTAGAAAATTCCAATCATTATTCCATGTCTTATGAATATGATCAATTTATGTTGGGAATTATCTTTAAATGTTATGATCATGTTCTCATACAATTATGTTATTTTTATGAGTATATATTTCTGTTACATATCCTTATTAATCATTATTAATCATCCCTTTTTTATGTTTCCATTCCATAGGTTTTGAATATAACTTTTATGGATGTCTCCTAAAGGGGGTGATCTTTAAGTGAGATGTCAATGATATTTTACCAAATTATATGAATGTGTTCCATTTTTCCAAGTACACTAAAATATTACAATCCTGAGGCATGTATTATTTTAATTTTTTGAATATTCATCTAGAAAATTAAATAACAATGTATATTAATCTTGTGTCACTATTGTTTTTATAAAAAGGGAAAAATTAGTCAAATAATACAAAATAGATTGAGAAGACATTAGTGATTTTTTTGGATATTTCTAAATATATGTATGTGGATGTATATAAGGATAAGTTTAATGATGAGTTTTTGTAATAGAAAATATCAAAAAAATTGGTAAAGGATATAGAGAGTTGTTTGCCTTCAATAAGTCATTTACATGATATTACAAGATTATGTGTCATTGTTGAAGATATACATTGGGGTAACACCTCAAATACACCGTATTGATATATAATCAATCGAGAACATATGCACAACAATATACCTTGATTTAGAAATTGTTTGATACATACTAGAGACATGCTTTGGGAATTGAAAAACTCATTATAAACCATAATGGATGATTTATATAGAATATGATTTTTATTATACTAGGATAAACATAAAGGTTCATATATTAAATAAGTATGTGTCATTATTTAGAAATCATATAAGTAATTTGTTTAATTATTTTTTCATTTTTCTACTATTATTAGTGTTTCCCATACTATAAATTATTGTTTTATTAAATTTTGAAAACTATAAGGATATATGTTTACATTGAATTATTATGATGTGAAATGTGTGTGTATGATTAAAATAGATCTTCCAAGTAGAAAACACATGATTTATAATATAATGTTTTGCAATTATTGGTTGTACTACTAATGATAAATAGACCACCAATGAAATGTGAAATTTATGTGATGTTATTCCATTATTATTTTCATTAAAAATAAGTATCATGATTATATTGGGGTTGTTTATCTGTAAAAATGATTCATATTACTTATTATAGGATGAGTTTATTAATTGATAAGATGGTGAATCATGTGAAATAGTTAACAAATAATGATGGATAATTGATGTGTATATGTTTAGGAATTCAAGATTTATATTTTAAGAATGATGAAGTATATTTTTTCCATTATATATTTTAATAAATTATATATAATGGTTATGAGGAAAAATAAAATTGATTTTATGTAAATGAGAAATTTTTTTTAAGGGATTTTAATCCTTAATGTGTCCCTTATGTTGCTAAATGTGATTTTATCTTGGTCAAAGAGATGATTGATAGAGAACATGTAAATTTGATAGTACAGATTACTATGGAATGACCAATTAATATTTTTATAAAATGATATATGAAATAATTTATTTTATTTACTACATCTTTGATTTATATAATGTATCCAGAAATCATTTAAATGAGGAAGGAAGCATGTTTTCCAAAAGGATTTATGGAAATTCGGGTTATTACCATATCTCAAGAGAATATACCAAAAGGTATTCACGTGTTTTCAATGTGACCACCAATAAATGATTTTTGATATATGGGGTATCAATATTAATCTTCTTCCATGAAGATATTTCTAATGTTTTGAATTTTCAGCTTTAATATGGGTTATATGGTTAACCATTTCTGGAATATTTATGTTATACATTTGATAAAGTTTGTTATATTAATGTATTATCTCAACACATGAGAATTTATTAATATTGGACAACCTATTATGAAAAATTATTTATTTTATCTAATTGAATATGGGTTATCTTAGCATGGATCTCATGATTCATCAGTTATCTAGTAATGAAAAGATAACCTTTTTTGAAAATGTTGTACGATATAAATTGATCATGACAAAACCAAAAGGTGATATTTTATATATGAAAGAGAATAGAATCACATATGTATATATTATTTTGAAAAAAATGTTATTAAATTTAAGGAAAAGGGTGCTGAAATGAAATTTTGAGCAATTATGATAATTTTTTAGGATAATAATGACCACATTAATACATATTTATTTTATGTTTTTTAATTGTAAAAATTCTATAGATCACCAACATTCATGTAATCAGTGAAAATTAAAAATATATATGATTATTTAAACTTTTCTTATGTGTCTTGGTTTTCAATTATCATATATGGTCTTCTACATGGAATGCATGTTTTGTGTAAATTCAAGTAATAATTATGTTTTAGACATTTCCTTTATAAAAAAATTTATATTATTCATTTTTAAATTGTGGGATTATATGAAAAAAACATAGATGTAATAATCATTTGATAACCCTATGAATTTAAATGATGAAATTCATTTTAAGGTGGATATAATGTAACACAGTATGTTTTTTTGGAATATATTTTTTCAAATTAATTTCATAATTTAATTTTTTTTCATTTCATATGGAATTTAATACCACTATTGTAATATGAAATTACTTAGTGTGTACCTCATTGTATAAAACACTATGTCACCCTAACACTTCAAGAAATTTGTATATTATATTTAGGAATAGGCAACACAATGATTATATTGTTTTACTTACAAAACTAAGTCCCTTAGATGTCAATAATTACATGAAAGGTAAATTTTTACTGAACTAAATTATAATATTGTAAAACCTTAGAATAATAAACAGTAAAAAAACAAAATTATATAACTAATGTAAATAAGGATCACATATATTTTCATGAGTCTACCTCATTAGAACTACATAGTTAAGTGTTCATGGCATGAAGTTGTGATCAAGGTTGGTGACCATCTAGGATGTTTCCTATGGTGTGTGAGAGTGAGGGAATAGCACACTGGAAATGACATGTGTTTCTCTATGGGGACAATAATTATTTAGATGAACCAGTTGGGCATGTGGGTGTGACCCATAGTGGGGACCTCGTGTCAGTGGGGAAACTAGTGGTACCTGGTGGGTTAGCACCCAACAACCTAGTTATTTTGGGGTGTATGTGCCATCTGCAAGGGCCAATTGATACTTTCAGTATCATAGGAGGAACCCATACTCATTTGCGGTGCACTACCTAGGTTGAAATGTAGCTCCACAAATTAGGATGTTATGCTGGGGGGTGAGTGGAACACCCCAGAGTGATAAAGGGTTATATAAATAATTTAAATGAATCATACAAACAATGTGAACCTTATCTTTCTGGATCCTACATGATTAAAAATCAACAATTAATGTTTCTTGGCATGGATTAGTGATCAAGATGGGTGACTTTCTTAGATGTTTCCTAGGGTGTGTGTGAGTGAGTTCAAAGCACTCTGTAAAGATCATGTGTTATCCTGTAGGTACAATCATTATTTACATGACCCTGTCGGGCATATGGGCGGGCCCTAGAGTGGGTTGTTTGTGTTGTCAATAGGGCCTAGTGGTTACATTATATATTAGAGGAGGAAACCATCCTTACATGAAGTGAACTATAAGATATGATAAGTAATCCCACTATGAAGCTGTTATGCTTAGGGGGGCTGATAAAGTGTTATATGAATAAATGATATAAATTATATCAACAAAGTGAACCTTTTTTTATGAGCAAACCTGATTAGAAATCCACAATAAAGAATTCATGTCATAGAGTAGTGATCATGATGGGCGACCTTCTATGATGTTTCCTATGGTGTTTGTGTGTGAGGGGAAAGTACACTAGAAATGAAATGTGTTAGCCTTTATAAAACTTCATTAGTCAGATTACCTAGTCATGCATGTGGGTGGTCCCCTAAGTGTGAATCATTTGTCATAGGGAAACTGGTGGTTCCTGGTGGGCTAGGACCTAATGACCATGTTAAATCTGGGTGTTGGTTTTGTCAGTAGGTCCCTATTGTTATCATTATTAATATAATTATTATAATATTAATATAATATTACTATAGTTACCACATACCCCTTGGAATGGCTATTATAATACGATTAACAAAATATTGAAAATATTATTTACAATTGTATATAGAAGGAATCATTTTGTAATCTATTTGAATATGTGAATGTAATAACTATTTCAAAGTAATAAAGTTACATTTCTAATAAAAATATTTTCTTCTCTCTAAAAAATGAATATTATATCATGAAATTATTGAATACAATTTTTTTAATGTTTTTAGTAAATAATATATACTATATATTCACTACCTATTTATAATTCAAATAATATAATTCAAAAGTACAAGTAAGAACAACCATGGTATTACAAATAAAAACTACAATTTTAAAAAGGTAATTTTACAACCAATTATAGAGAGCCTATTCTGAATCAAATCGGGGGGTGTCCAGGGTGGTGTCCATGGGGATGGGTGGGTGTGGGGGGCTGTCCAAGGGGGTGGCAGCCTGTCCAGAGGGGTCGGTGGGGTGTCCAGGGGGTGTCCAAGGGGTTGGATGGGTGTGGGGGGCTGTCCAAGTGGGTGGCGGCCTCTCCAGAGGGTATTTGGGGTTGTCCGGGTGGGTGGGGGGGGGGGCTATCTAGAGGGTTGGGGGATGTCCAGGGGGTGTCCAAGGGGGTAGGGGGTGGGAGTGGTGTCCAGGAGGGGCGGGGGGCTGTCCAGAGGGGTCGGGGGTGTGTCCAGGGGGGTTTACAAGGGGGTGGGTGGGTGTGGGGGGCTATCCAAGGGTGTGGGTGGGTGTTGGGGGGTGTCAAGGGGGGTGTCCAAGGGGGTAGGGGGTGGGGTGGTGTTTAGGAGGGGTGGGGGGCTGTCCAGAGGGTTGGGGGGTGTCCAGGGGGGTGTCCAAGCAGGTCGGGGGTGGGGGGTTGTGTCCAGGAGGGGTGGGGTGCTTTCTAGAGGGGTCGGGGGCTGTCCAGAGGGGTCGGGGGGTGTCCAGGGTGGTGTCCAAGGGGATGGGTGGGTGTGGGGGGATGTCCAAGGGGGTGGCGGCCTGTCCAGAGGGGTCGGTGGGGTGTCCAGGGGGGTGTCCAAGGGGGTGGATGGGTGTGGGGGGCTGTCCAAGTGGGTGGAGGCCTCTCCAAAGGGTATTTGGGGTTGTCCGGGTGGGTGGGGGGGCTGCCCAGAGGGTTGGGGGATGTCCAAGGGGGTGTCCAAGGGGGTAGGGGGTGGGGGGTGGTGTCCAGGAGGGGTGGGGGGCTGTCCAGAGGGGTCGGGGGGTGTCCAGGGGGGGTGTTATATCTTACTATATTTTGTTTAAAAAATAATTTTCAAGCATAATTTTTAAAATACACATCGATTTTTTTTTATATTTCAAAATTGTTTACATTCAAATTATGATTTTTTTTCATATAAACATATATTTGTCTTATCTAAAAAATATATATATTTTTGCTATTTGTTATAGGTAATAATGAGTCGAAGTTGGATTATGGCACATCGAATGAGCAATGAATATGAGGAAGGTGTTGATGCCTTTTTGGAATTTGCTAAACGAAATGTTCCAAGTAGTGACATTTTTATCTGTCCATGCCTGAAATGTCTGAATATGAAGAAGTTGAAAAGTAGAGAGATAAAAGATCATCTGATTTGTCATGGTTTCAATCCGAGTTACAACCCTTGGATTTGGTTTGGCGAAACTGGACAGAATGTCACTGATGATAATGAATCGCAAGATGGTAACTCCGATGGAATTGAAGAAATGATTCGCGATATTGTAGCAGAACAAATTGAGAAAGAACCGACAGTTGCACGTCTATATGGTGATGCCGAAAAACCATTATATCCTGGTTGTACAGATTTTACGGTTTTGTCGGCGGTGTTAAGATTGATTAACCTGAAGGTGAAACATGGATGGAGTGACAGAAGTTTTACAGAGCTGCTACAATTGATGAAAGACATTCTTCCAAAAGATAACGATCTTCCAGATTCATATTATAAGGCCAAAAAAATATTATGCCTGATGGGATTGGGATACAGGAAAATACATGCCTGTCCGAATGACTACATTATATATAGGAAGGAATATGAATTTCTGAAAGAGTGTCCTAAATGTGGGACATCACGGTATAAGGTGAAAGAAAAATCACAAGCTGATGTAGAGATTACAAAGCTCCCTTCAAAGGTATTTTGGTATCTTTCTATAATTCCTCGTTTCAAACGTTTATTTGCTAATTCACATGATGCAAAAAGGTTAAGATGGCATGCTGATGAGCGGGTATGTTATGGAAAAATACGTCATCCAGCTGATTGTCCACAATGGAAGAAAATTGATGCCCAGTACCCTACATTTGGAAATGAAATTAGAAATCTGAGACTAGGCTTGTGCACAGATGGAATGAATCCGTACCGAACCCACAGTAGCACACATAGTTCATGGCATGTTTTATTGGTAATTTACAACCTCTCTCCTGAAGTTTGTATGAAGCGCAAAGATGTCATGTTGAGTATCATGATCTCTGGTCCAAAGCAACCCGGTAATGATATTGATGTATACTTTTCACCACTGATTGATGATTTGAAATTGTTATGGGCTGATGGTATTAGGGTGTATGATTCTTATAAAATGGAATATTTTCAACTGCATGCAGTGCTTCTATTCACTATAAATGACTTCCCAGCATATGGAAATTTGTCTGGATACAGTGTTAAAGTGCATAAAGCATGTCCAATTTGCGAACAACAGACGTCATATTGTCAATTGCATCATGGGAGGAAAACAGTGTACATGGGTCATCGAAAGTTTTTGCCTATGGATCACCCTTATAGAAGACTAAAAAAGGAATTCAATGGCTCACAAGAATTTGATACTGCTCCAAAACCTTTATCCCTAGATTTGTATTTTGAGAGGGTGAAAAACCTTGATGTGACATTGGGAAAGACACAGAAATCTGGTAATGATAGTCATATTTGGAAAAAAAGGTCAATATTGTTTGAGCTACCATATTCGAGGTATCATGAAGTCAAACATAATATTGATGCCATGCACGTGGAGAAGAATATCTGTGATTCGTTGATCGGAACATTGCTAGATATTAAAGGAAAGACAAAAGATGGGTTGAATGCAAGGTTAGACCAACTATCAATGGGAATACGTTTGGAGTTAGCTCCAACTCCTAAAGGAAGACGAACATTTCTTCCCCCGACTTGTCATACATTATCGAAGAGGGAGAAAAGTAGCTTCTGTCAGTGTCTTCATGATATCAAAGTGCCTCAAGGTTATTCTTCAAATGTAAAAAATTTTGTCTCATTGAAAGACTTGATGTTGATAGGTATGAAATCACATGATTTTCATTTCATGATGCAACAAATTCTACCAGTTGCACTGCGTGGAATATTGCCCATCCGTGTCAGAAAGACTATAATGAGGTTGTTTTATTTTTTCAATTCAATTTGTAACAAGGAGATTGATGTGAATGCTTTGAACATTTTGGAAAAGGATGCAATTTTTATACTTTGTCATTTGGAAATGTAGTTTCCTCCAACTTTTTTTGATATGATGGTGCATTTAATGATTCATCTATTCGAGAAATAAAGCTTTGTGGACCTGTATATCTTCGTTGGATGTATCCATTTGAAAGGTATATGAAAATATTAAAGGGATATGTTAAAAATCCATATCGACCTGAAGCCTCCATTATTGAAAAGTATATTTCTGAGGAGGTAGCATAGTTTTGTACGAGCTACTTGGCTACGGCGCAACACATAGGTTTGCCTCCATCTCGCCATGAACGGGTTAATAATGAGGGAAAGGGGATTCGTGGCTTGAAAGTCAAATCACTGTTAGCTGAACAGATGAAGAAGTTAGAATCATACATCTTGAATAACATAGCTGATGTTCAACCGTATATCACATTGCATATTGATGAGTTGAAACAATGTCATCCAAAGAAGAAAGAAATGTGGATTTTGAATGAGCACAACAAAACTTTTTTTCCATGGTTTAAAAAGACCTTGCTTGGTAGATCAAATGTATTAGAGACATCAAAATGGATAGTGGGTGGTCCATCTTTAAATGTTATAACATGGTCCGCTTATGACATTAATGGCTATACATTTCATACGAAAGCTCAGGACAACAGAAGTGCAGTTCAGAATAGTGGTGTATTGGTGTTTGCAGAAGCAGTGCATTTTTCGAGTGCTAAGGACAGAAACCCAATTTCGGCATCAAGTGCATATTATGGAGTGATTGAAGACATATGGGAGGCTTATTACTTTAAAATTAAAGTTCATGTTTTTAACTGTAAATGGTTTATCGGTAACAACAGTGTTAGACACGATGAATTTGGAATGACACTTGTTAATCTGAATAGATTGGAAGACACAGCTGATTCTTTTATAATGGCAACACATGCCAAACAAATTTTCTATGTAGTAGATCAATCAGATATGCAGTGGGCTATTGTTTTACAAGGGAAAAATCAATATGTTGGTGAGGATGAATTTGATGAAGATGCTGATTTATGGGAGATCCCTACTTCCATGGAAAGATTAACAGAACATAATGATGAGTATGTTGAAGACATGGTTTGTGCCATAAGGAACGATCACGACGAAGGAATTTGGGAAAACAATTCAACTGTACATTCCTAAAATTACAGGTAACACATGTTTATTTCTTGTTTACATTTAGTTTTTTCATATAATGTTAGATATTGTAAATTTTTTACTTATTAAAACATGTATCAAACCAAAATGATAACACAATAAAAACCGTAAAGAGGAGAAGTCCTGGGCGCACCGGCGGGACGGTGGTGGATCACCGGTCGGCCGATGGTCCAGACAGCAAAGCTCTGTCGGGACCACCGGCCGGCCGGTGATGAGCCAGCGGCCGGCCGGTGGTCCAGACAGAGGAAGGCTCTCTGTCTGGTCCACCGGCCGGCCGGTGGTGATCCAGCGGCCGGCCGGTGGTCCAGACAGAGAGGAAGGCTCTATGTCTGGTCCACCTGCTGGCCGGTGGTGATCCAGCGGCCGGCCGGTGGTGATCCAGCGGCCGGCCGGTGGTCCAGACAGAGGAAGGCTCTCTGTCTGGTCCACCGGCCGGCCGGTGGTGAGCCACCGGCCGGCCGGTGACACCAGGAAGTGGGAAAGTCTACTGCCTGGGTCCTCCGGCTGGCCGGTGAGATCACACCGGCTGACCGGTGGACTCAGTGAGTCCACTTTTCAGCTTTCTTGGGCCAACTCCTTGACAACCTTTTTCCTATCAACAAAAACACTTGAAAACAAGTTAGAACATAATAAGAGTGATTATGATCATTAAAATCCAAGAGAGAGGGGTACAATAGACTGTGTTTACCATGTTTATCATTGTTTAACATGCTTACCATATTACCAATGTTTACTATTAGGTAATTTAGTACACTTTTCTATTTTTTGATTTAGTAGTATTACAATATTTGAATTTGTATATTTGTGAACTAATGTTTGTTTTTTTGATTTGAAGGAAAATGACAGATCAATCAGTTGATCAGCCACATGATTCTGGAGATGAGCATATTGGTCATACATCGGGGGAGGAACATTCACATGCTCCTATTATGAAAAAGAGTTCAAAGGTTGGTAAGCGTGGGTGCACACGTTTACCAAAATTATCACTTTCCCGTACGAAGGAGGAGAGGATAGTCGTGGAGTTTGATGATGATGATCTTCCTAGAGGTCCAAATGCTATAGATTTTAAGGGTTTTGTAGCAACTCAGGCTAAGAGAAAAGTATGCATTCTCTATGATGATTGGAGAAGTGTGGATAAGGCGATAATTTCTCAGCTGTGGGAGACCATTTTGGTAAGATCTTTTGCTATTGTTTTACTATTCTTTAAATGTTTCTAGTATATATAATATTTTTTACCTCTTTTTTATCAGATGACATTTGATATTCCTGACACTGGAGGAGTCAGGAAGAAATGATTATCGTTGGCTGCTAGGAGATGGAGGGATTCCAAATCAACCATCTCATCTGATTTCATTTATGGTCATAGGAGTCATGAGAATCCATGTCGTATATATCCTTTTATAGATGAAGACACATGGAGACAATTTATTGAAAGTAGAAGAAAAGAATCATTTTTGGTAAGGGAAATGTAAAATTTTATAAGCTTTCTTATATAAATGATATTATTATTGTTTTGTTAATGATTACTTATTCTTAATTTACAGCAAACAAGGAAAGCTCATCAAGAGATCCAATCTAAAAATGTATACCCTCATAGTTTATCTCGGGGAGGGTATGCATTATTGGAAGAACAAATGATGGCAGCAAAATTTCAACAACTAAGAGCTGAGTCTTCAAGCTCTGGAGAGGTGGCCCCTCCATCCCCTCCATCTAGACATGAGAAATGGAAAAGAGCTCGGAAGGGCAAAAAAGGACAATATCTTTCGGAAGAATCGAGACTCGTAGTTGAGAGGATTGTAAGATATATATTTTATTTATTTATGTTTACTATTTTCTTCATATATTTACAATCATTATAGAAATGTTCAATTAATTATTACTGGACTCTCTTGAGGAGTAGAGTTCATAGGGGACATTTACACCATCTGGGAGGGAAGATATTTTTTCTGTGGCATTGGGAAAGCCCGAACATCCTGGCCGTGTAAGAGGATATCTGGCAGGTGTATCGGTAAGAAAAGTGTTGCCACGTTCCTCAACTTCTAACGTTGAGGGAGTTTATAAATAAAAATAGAATCCTTGGAGGCTGAAGTCCATAATATTAATGCGACAATGGAGGACAAGATTAGAGCATCGGTGCAGTTTATGTTTGCAGACTTGCAAAGACAATTTCAGGGTGCAGCTCCCACTCCACCTCTCCCAGTAGCTCCCACTCCCCCACCTCAGCCTGCGGACCCCATTTTTGATCCTCCTCCTCCACCGCAGCTACCTACTTATTGTGAGTTGTATGTTGATGATCCTCAACATCATATAGTTTCATATGGGATGGTATATTGTATAGGAGATACAGTTCATCATCAACAGTTAGAGGTAGAGAATCAGAGGGTCACTATACAGGATATTATAGATAGATCAGCTCGGATACCATTACCTACAGATGAGGTGACGACAGTTGGACATAGTATCGGCCATTTATTACTTTGGCCATCCAGACTTCTTCGACTCATTACCATAGAGTTATGGATGTTATATCTTTTATTTTATATTTTTATTAATGTTTTATCATTTGAAAACCAATATATTTTTCAATTTATTTTTACAGGAATACTTCAAAGGTAAAGAAATACTGTATAGACAACAACAAAGACAGATAACTATGACATTAGATGCAGATATAGCAGTCTTGACAAATTGTCAAGATATTCAAATTTGTTGGCGGATCATTATGACTTTACAATGGAAGCTCATGTCTGTGGACGTGAACTAAGTGTGGGGATTATGAAAACTGATATCATGGAGTTTGTCACTGGAGATAAGTTGGGCATCAACGTGGTTCAAATTTTTATCATGTAAGTCTTAACACCATTTCCTTGCGTTATATTTATTAAAAATTTATACTTATGTCTGCTTTGTATTAGGTATCTGTATAAAATTTGTGAGAGGAATGAGCTGACAGATGTATATGGATTCGTGGACCCACAATTGATTTCCCATGAAGCATGTGCATTGGATGAGGAACAAAGAATGCTTTATATTGCTGATAGATTTGAAAAGAATGTAATCACACAGTGTTGGATGATTCCTTTTTGTGAGAGGTATGAAACACATCCCTCTCAAAGAGTTAATTATCTTTTAACATAAAAAACCACTAACGTTAAATTTCCTTTTATCAGGGATCATTGGATGTTAGGGGTTTTTTTCCCAAGGGAGAAAACACATTATTGGATATGCTCTCTCCATGATGATGTGCGAGAAAGTTTTAAGAATATATTGTAAACGTAAGTTTCAATTTCACAATAGTTTTATATATTATAATGAATTTTAAATTTACCCCATTCGTATTGTTTTCTAACAGGGCATGGGTCCACTTTCGAAAAAGCGCAAAGAAAAGGAATTTCAAGATCAAATATGTACATGCGAAGATAAATATCCATTTATAATTTGTACATTTTGATTTATTACATAAAAATAATATATTGAATTTACACTCATTCAAACAGAAATTTCATGAGAAACAAGGCATCATCGAATGCGGATATTACATGTTAAGATTTATGTATGAAATAATAACAACTGGGACAGTTCTGAGTTTTGACCTGGTAAGATTTCCTCTTTCTCATAATATTTCAATTTGATTTATTCATTATACACGTTGACTACAATCCTTATCCTTTGTAGCTTTTTGATGACCCTCAGCCCTTTAGAGCTGAAGATATCAAACACTTACAAGTGGAGTGGTCAAATTATTTTACAGGTTTGATTGACTTTTAGTTGTTTGTAATGTAAAATGTAATTTTGAATATTGTCAATGTAATTGTGTATTTCGTAGTCGTTTAGGTTGGATTTAGTTTTTTTTGATGTTGACAGTGTATGTTTTGAATGTTATAAAAGTGAATGTTTAATTTTTCTCTACTTCTTGATTTGGTCTACTGTTGATGGTTTTTCTGGTCTGGATTTTGGTATGGGGGGAGAGGTTCCAAGGGGGTGGGTGGGTGTTTGGGGGGTGTCCAAGGGATATGGGAGGGGTGTCCAAGGTGTGTTTGGGGCTGTTCTAGGGGTCGGGGGGGGGGGGGTGTAAATGAGGGTGGGGGTGTCCAAGGGGTGGGGGTGTCCAAGGGATATGGGAGGGGTGTCCAAGGTGTGTTTGGGGCTGTCCAAGGAGTTGGTTGGGTGTAAATGAGGGTGGGGGCTGTCCAAGGGGTGGGGGGAGTCCAAGTGGTGGGGGGTGTCCAAGGGATATAGGAGGGGTGTCCAACGGGTGTTTGGGGATTTCCAAGGGGATGGGGGGGTTTCCAAGGGGTAGGGGGGTTTCCAAGGGGTCGGGGGGGTGTCCAGGGGGTGGGGGGCTGTCCAAGGGGTGGGGGTGTCCAAGGGGTGGGGGTGTCCAAGGGATATGGGAGGGGTGTCCAAGGGGTGTTTGGGTCTATCCTAGTGTTCGGGGGGTGTAAATGAGGGTGGGGGGGGGGGCTGTCGAAGGGGTGGGGGGGGGGTGTCCAAGGGGTGGGGGTGTCCAAGGGATATGGGAGTGGTGTCCAAGGTGTCTGGGAGTTCTGTCCAAGGGGCCGGTTGGGTGTAAATGAGGGTGGGGGGGGGGGGCTGTCCAAGGGGGGGGGGGGTGTCCAAGGGATATGGGAGGGGTGTCCAAGGGGTGTTTGGGGCTGTCCAAGGGCTCGGGGGGGGGGTGTCCAGGGGTCGGGGGGGTGTCCAAGGGGTCTGGGAGGGCTGTCAAGGTGTGGGGGGTGTCCAATGGGTGTTTGAGGCTGTACTAGGGGTCTTGGGGGTGTAAATGAGGGTGGGGGGGCTATCCAAGGGGTGGGGGGTTTTCAAGGGATATGGGAGGGGTGTCCAATGGGTGTTTGAGGCTGTACTAGGGGTCGTGGGGGTGTAAATGAGGGTGGGGGGGCTGTCCAAGGGGTGGGGGTGTCCAAGGGTTGTGGTGGGGCTCCAATGTGGTGGGGGAGGGCTGGCCAGGTAGTTAGGTGGGTATAGATGAGGGTGGGGTTCAGTTGGGGCTTGGGGGAGGGCTGGCATGGTTATTTTTGTTGTTTGGTTTCTGGTTGCTTTTTGGTGAGAGTAGTGCAATTATTTTAAAAAAAAATATCGCTTTCATGTCGGTTATTTTATACCCGACGTAATAAATAAATCGGTAGGGGTTTATCACGTCGGTTTGTTCGAGAACCGACGTGATAAACCGTTCCCGGGCCTTTTATCACGTGGGTTCTTAATATAACCGACGTGCTAAAAGGCCTGGGAATCGATTTACCACGTCGGTTATTGGATAACCGACGTGCTAAAACGTTTCCCAGGCCTTTTTATCACGTCGGTTATTTATGAAACCGACGTGATAATAGGCCCGGGGAAGGTTTTATCACGTCGGTTATGTCATAACCGACGTGATAAACGATATCCCAGGCGTTTTATCACGTCGGTTTAGAAAATAACCGACGTGATAACCCCCCCCCCCCCCCCTCGTGCATATTTATCACGTCGGTTATTAATGAACCGACTTGATAAAAACCGTGATGTTTGGGATGTTACGTCAGGTTTTAAATAACCGACGTAAAAAAACGTTATTTATAACGTCGTCCGTAATAACGTCGCCTAAAAACCGACGTAAATAATGAAAAATAACCGACGTAAAAAATGTTTTCTGCACTTGTGAAATGTTATATATGGAAAAATATTCATCCCTTGAAACACTAATGTTCTCACATGCCCATCATAAACCCTCTATCAGGTTATACCCATAAAAAAGAACATCATGACAATGTAAGGAAAATGAATCCCATCCCAATAACAGCACTAAACTAAAAAATATATTTACATAATCATAATGAATTAGGACCTCTCATATACCCCATAACTATATCTCTCATAAATCACAATTCAAAGTGAATCATTCTAATTCCAATGATAAATATCACATGAAAACTCAAATAATATAACACCCAATCTATAGTTCTTGAATATGTTTGCATACAATTCATCACATGACACGTTATCAACCTACAACCTTACTAATCCTCACTTTGAATAATTATATAGGAAAACCCACTTGAGGAACTCAACATAATCCACACACACACACACACCGACACACACCGACACACTCTCTCACACATATATAACAGTATAATTACATGATTATTCATGATAATTATTCTATAATTATATGATTATGTTAAATAAAATTCCACTAAGAAAATATATCCTGAAAACCATATAGGTTATATTGAAATTATAAGTAACCAAAATAATATTACATTCATAATTATTATTTGGGAACATTCTGATTATACGAACACACCAGGGGTCATTATACATACCTTAAAATAGGGATTGTATATTCTTAATTAAGGTAGATACCTATATATAATCCAAAGAACATATCCCCAGAACAAAATATATTGAGTTCTAACTGGGTAGAGGACAACCAAAAAGTTATATGGGAAACACTATATACATTATTATTAACACATTAAACAACAAAAACCTCAATTTTAGTTATATCAATCACATGAATGAATATATATGTGATGTAAATATTATGTTCTAAATATGATTAATTCACATATTACACATTCTTATTCTCATAGATATAATAACCATTAATCCTTAGGTCCAAAATCATAACAATATCTCACAAGGTAAAATTATATGACAATAAAATTAGAAACCATAAAAAATACATGGTCGTAGTAACTTGGCCATCACATTGAAAATGATGTTCACAAGAAACTATTTTTTTAATATTGTATTCTTTTACACATTCCCATATTTGTTGACTAATATCACTAAAAATATAGTGGTAAAATAAAAAATCATTTATACCTCTTTTTGTCTCCCCAAAAAGAGTCCACATCATAATGCCCCATGTAATAAAAATTGTGGTCCTCAAATCTGCCACCCCATTAATTAGAGGTTTCAGGCTAGTAGTGGGTATACAAGGTGTTACATTGGGGATATGATTCCCAAAAATCCTATTAAACACAAATGAGTAATTAAAAAAACCTATAATAATAATACTAATAGTAAATAGAGGAAACATACAAAAACAATTTATTACAAATTGAATGAATAAGCATATGGTCATACATATAAACCTATCTCCCACTTGATGAACCATATTCAATAAAATAATATACTAGTTGAAAGGTGATGTTATTTATTTATTAATAAATTTATATTTCCTTATTTAACTAATTTTCAACGAAAAGTTCATTATTGGTGTGAAATCATTAGGATTTAATATTATATATATATTTTGAGCATTATTTGAAATAGTACATATTAAAGTAAGTTTAATGATTTAATTATACATCTATTAATACATATTAAAATAGGTCGATATTTATTTTTTATTATTTCTTATTCAATTAAAATCATATCATTAGATGAACACTTTGTCCAATTCAGATATTTGAATGAAAAAATGGATTACATAAGATCCACCAAGGAAACATTGATGAAACTGGACCATCCATGATGATTGAATTTGTAGGCTCAATCAAGAAGTCAAAATATGATGAAACTCTGTAATAATTTTTTTATCACCCAATAAAATAATGGATAAATTTATTAATTCCAACCTCTAACAAAAAGGGTCCCAACATATGTATTTCAGTCCAACCCAACATTATCTACCAAATTTAAAAGCACCACACAGTGACTGATCATTATCATAATCTAGAGATAAATAAATTATAAGAGTTTTCAGGATGAAAGCCATGATATTGGATGCCAAATTTTCAAAAAAAAAAAGATAATATGATGCATATTACTGGACTAAAATTTATTCAAATGTCAACAATGGTAATATTTGACACAAAAATGGATATAAGAATATTTTTTGTAAAATAACCATACCATTCCCAGATAATCCCAATAGAAAAGAATATGTTTAATAATATTGAAATCGTGAAATTCTATAAAACTAATGAATAAGAAATATCATTATTATGATATCTGAATAGTGAAAATTTTGATCCAATTGTATTGTTAGTATTGGAATGAAAACATTCCACCTCTTTGGGATATAAATATATTCCTATCTTATCTTTTAAAATGGTTGGCTATTGAATATGGATTATGATACATGGTCTTGACAAAATTATTTATAAAGGACTTGGATTTCCTCCAAAAATCAATTTTTCAATTGAGAGACCCTTCCCCCTCTCTTTTTCTATTTTCATTTACGATCCATTCATTTTTAATGGTATGGAGAGTTTTCAATTTCGAGTCAATATTAAATAAAGTTTATTATTCATATTCAATTTTAATAATACAAGAATTTTATTAAAATATTATTTCTCTAAAAAAGATTTAATCAATTTAAATTTTCTTCCAATTGTATGCTTTCTCATTCAGTCAAAATTTGGGGATTAATTCTCGTCACCATTCCTGTCTGTTTTTTCATTGCACATATTTTTTCTTATCTTGTTCAATTTGTTCTATTAATAATTAATCACCAATGAAATAACCAGATTACAAAAATTTTGAATGTATGTGTAAATATATCTTTGGGGAAAGACATAATTTTTAGATATTAAGTAATTGAGAACATTTTTTCGAGGAATATAATTTTGCTTATCGTTGTGTATTTGAACATCAAATGTCAGAGATTAATGATATTTTTTTAACATTTGTCTTTCATGGAATATTGGAACCATAAATACATTATAATTAAAATCTTATGATTTATGTAATAAGACTATGTTATGTCAAGGATTTTATGAAATCATCAATAGTTTGGAATTATGATCAAAATCATACTGGGAAATAGGTGTATATTTAATGAAATATAAAATCAAATCATATAGATGTCATAAACATATAATCACCAACAATGAACTAACCCCATTCATTATGTAATTGTAATATAAAAATATAAATCATTAATCAATTTAATGAATAACTACAAAAATATCACCCATAAAAATTCCAAAACAAAAACATCCAACTATTATAATGTACCATCATTGATGATTCAACCCAGCTACCACTATACACATAATAAGAGCATTAGACCATTGAATGGTTTATCAGAAAAAATATTCCATGATTCAAATGGATTCCTTCATATGGATAGTGAATTAAGTAGTTTTTATTTTTTTGGTTATTGTAAAAAACAAAAAAAGAACAAGACAATAAACAAAAAAACTGAAAAAACACAAAGACCCTCCTTCCTCATAGAAATCAGAAAAATAAAATAAAGAAAAATATGCTTTACACATCCTTCCAATTTATCTTTGAGTTCCATATAGCCTCTGAAGCCGTCCTTAGGTATGTTTTCTCTGAAATAAAGTTTATAGTTCCCCAAATTTAGAGGACCATTTGGGATAATCAAATCTATCAAGATCCAATCATTGTCCAAACAATTAAACTAAATACGGGAAATCTTATGGTAAAAATCATAAATAACTTAGTGCTCTTGATATGAATTACCAACCCCCTGTATTTCAATATCCATATATAATGTCTGACTTCAAATTAAAATCATATTTGATTCATCTTCTATATCATATCCATGAACTTGTCAGTGAGGATCTACATATTCATATAAAAAAAGATCCATGCGGTGTTATCTTCCCTGAATCTTCAAGAGGTTACTATAAAACCAATAAAACTTTGACCATTCCCTTCCCCCATAGTATACTTTGTCGAATCATGGTTTCACTACCTCACTTATGGATCTATTACCACATGGAATGACATGCAGTAACTCTTCTAAGTGAAATTATTGCATGCTTCATGTACTACATAAATATGGAAGGAAACCATTTGTATCATTCAATTACCAAATGAATCAATCTACTATTATTAGGAGAGGTTCTAAAATATCATAGTAACCATCACAGACAACTAAATACTATACTAACTCTTGATATAATACTTATATGATGGGTTAATGGAAATTTATTGAACACTCATAAAGGTAAAAAGTGGTTGCACTTTCGATGAAAAAACACCTAAAACTACACAATATCTCAAAAGAAACATGGCTGCAAACATGCAACAATTCAATAGTTGATCAAATTCTCAATTGAAACTTGTACAATATTGTTAATCCATAGGGTCAAACATGATGAAATATTGGAAGAGTGAACAAACATGTCTAATGATACCATTAGTTGTGGCTTCCAAATCACTAAACCTTTATTCTCAACAATCTATGTTTCATAGACCTATTAAATCTTATGGAATCTATAGCTCACCAGCTCATAAAAAATACACATTTTAACATATTCATGACAATACATATAAATTATCTAGTATAGTGGAGAATAATATATGATTTTTTTTCAGAGGAAATCCAATCATCAACAATAATAGCATTCCATTACAAAAATCAACCATCCACACTTTAAGACCTTCTCTTATAACTATAAGATAGCCTTTTGGTTTAGTAATACCATCTGTCATCCACATCATTTCCCTCCTCAAAACTCAAATCAAATGCATATATGGTCCAGATGTTGGAAACCTCCAAATACATTACCATTTTTTTCCTCAACCTCAATGGATAAATCCTCAAATTTTTCCTCATGGGTTCAACTATTCTAATTATCCTTTCAAATATCCATCCATTCACAACAACTATCCAAAGATCCAAAATCAATGAAATCCCAATTTGTAGATATAAATTTCATCAATGATACCATGGTTTATTTTTGTGGATGATCCTCCATCCTTCACTTACTATATCATAAAAAATATTACACCAAAATTGTTTGACATTCATCCAACCTACTCTAGAAGAAACCACCAAATTCATCTGGACTCCCAACTCACCAATTTCCCAACCACACAGGTATGTATGTGAAAATTTACTTTTATTGAGAAATAATTTTTCTATTCCACATGATGATTCCCGTAACATCCCTTTAAATGTTTATCTGGAAAATAAAAATAGAATGAAACCCGAAACACAACCCTATACCACTCCCTCACCTCCTTCCATTCCTCTATAGAACTCAAATAATTTTCCTTAATCAATTTATAGTCCAAGGAAAACCATTGAGAATAATCCTATAATGATCTACATGTTTCAACTTGATGAAGGTAACAATCCCCTATTATATTCCATCATAAATATTACTAAGTATTTCATGTTTTTTAAAGTGTTATGCACCCATAAGAAGAATCATTGGGAAATTCAAGTTGTTTCGACCTAATAGTATATACCCATGAAGTTAAATGATCAATGAAACGTTATAGTTACATGCCAAATTGAAAGTTCAATCCTCAATGATTCAATCATTGACATAGGGGACATGATAAATTTCATCCCTAAACCCATCATCTCCAACCTTTGTAGAGGTCCTTAAATCCAAACACGTTTTTTTGTTCAATTAGACCATTGGAATTATATCACTCAATGCATGTTGGTTGCAATGTGTGACAATGAAGTAACTCTGAAATGTTCACTGAACTAGAATTATTTTCGACTTCACACTTTAACGAATCACACAAGTTATTTCAAACATTTCCCAACTGAGAAAAGTTATGAACAATTTTCAAAAGAAATTGAATTTTGAAAAATATCTTAATCATCTGTGAGATATTTAGTGTTTTTTGAATCCATTTCATTGGAATATTTCCACCGTTGAATAAATTCTCCTATATAACTATTGATTTGGATTATGTTATGATGTTTATAGAGGAAAATACCACTAGAAAAGATGATTCACATAATTTTTTTGAGCTACTAAAACCACACATTTTCCATCGATATAGAACTTCGTGTTCTATGAAAAGAGACTTACGAACTCATTTATGTAATCCCACCATAAAATATATTGTTTTTAATAATGGGGTTTTACATAAAACATACTCTTCTTAATATATCTAATGAAGTTGAATGGATAATAATTCAAATAGAGAAGTGAAATATGTGCATGAGGGAATTGTAACTCCCCTCAAAATGAAATGGTTAGTAAGTATTGCTATAGTGCATTGGTATTATAGAACTTATTATAAAATCTCCATAGGGATTCGTCTATTTAGGCTAGTTTACTGTAAAATATTACATTTTCAAGATTAAATCCAACAGAAATCTTTTTGGTCTATGAAATATTGTAATTTTGATTGTGAAAAATTGTATGAAGAGAGACTATTGTAGTTAAATGAATTAGAGGAGCTTCATCTAGATTATTATGATAATTCCAATCTCTATAAACAAAATTCTATGGCACTCTATGACAAAAAAATCTTGAAAATGAATTTTCATGAAGATGAAAATGGAATTCTCTTCAATTCTAGATTTGTGCTTCACATAGGTATTCTTAATTCTCTAATGGAAGGTCCTTTTATTATTAATAATGTTTACCCATTTATTGTAGTGAAATTACAAGTCCCAAAATCAAAATGTAAATTCAAAATTAGTGGAAATTATTTAAAGAATCACCATGAGAGGAAACACATCCCTGAAACCATATTTATTTTCATGAAATAACCAACCAATGCGGTTTGAACAACACTGGATGGATATGGAAACTCACCAAATTCAAAAATGGGGACACCTCTTTCCCTTTAACATCTATATATATTTCGGTATATATATTTATATATTTCTATATATCTCATTCCTCATTCATTCTTATTATTTATTACCCCATTCATTAATAAAATTGTTAATAACTCGTACTCTTTTTTGTGGGTATGTGTTTATAAAAAACTAAAAAACTAAAAACATTATATGTAAAGTGTCATATTTACACACCATCTTCAATTGATATTTTTTACAACTTATTTAGGGATTCCAATAACATATTTTCTTGTCAAATTTTAATAATTTTCTTCCTTAAAATCTATAAGGAATATTGTGTCTAAACAAACAAATTTTAAAGGAAAAATTTATTATTTTGAAAATGACTCTTTCACACACATGAGTAACTGTATTACCATTCATGCCAAAGTCTGTTGTGACCATCTATTCATTCTATTTATTTTGTAGGCCCCGTGTGTGATTCTTGAGTTTGTGGACCTTCAAGTTGAATTTCTAAATTTTTAATCATTTATATGGTAGATACATTTCTCTAACAACATGATAAACTCAATTGAAAATTGTCATCCCTTTAAACCTAAAATAGACTTCCTTTTTAAATCCATTTTGATTTAATGAAAAAAATTTTTATAGGCACATTATTAAACTAATATGTTATCCCACCCAAAATATATAAGGATTTTCATTTCATAATTATTGTAATATAAATGATTTTTGGGGAGATTTTATTTTGGGTAAGCTCTTCTAGATTTTCAGTGTGTAATAAAATTCTTGGGGTAAATCATCAATTTTATTGTGGGGTATAGGTTTTCATTTGGTTATTTTAGTAAAGTATTTTTATTGATAAAATATTGTAATAAAATAATTCAAAAGTGTTGAAAAAAATGAATAGAAAAATTGGGTTTTTCCTTAGGTGAGTCAAGAATTACTATTTCACAAACATTGATCTCATTAATACAATTATAATTAGTTTCATGAGAAGATCATACATTTTTTGGGATAAGAGTGTGAGGTTTTTTTAATTTCTAACTATTGAGAAAATTCAAATAATAACACCTATGTCAAGAAAATTTGTTTTTTGTTTTATAAATATTTCATCTTTTCATCACCTTTAAACATTCTTATACTATTGTGTCTTTATTTACACAATCATTCCCTTGTAAAAATATGTTTACACATCCTTGTTTCATTTAGAAAAAATTGAATTTTTTCACCATATTGTTGCCTTACCCCTCTTACCCACTATTTTGGACATTAAATTCACACCATCCCATAGCCACTAAAAAACACCGAAAAATGAACTCTTTATTCCTTCTCACATTATGATAGGGATTGTTATATTAGAGATCATTAAACCTATAAGGATTTCAATTTAGTTAGGTGAATGTGTTAACCACCATAAATAAATTTTTATCCTCTTGATGGGAGTGAGTTCTCAGTGCCCACATTTTCTATTCATAAATATGAGCATGAAAAATTAATTAGGTTAGGAATATTTGTTCCATAATAGTTTTTGGTGGAATTCAATATGGATGAGTGAACTATTGTATACCCCATAATTGGTTAAAATAAAATTATTATATTTTTTTTTGAGTGAAAATTAATTTTTTATATTTTTATATTTAATATACAAGAGGACATAAATTATACTATATATAGTGTAGTTGATGTAACTAATTTATTTATAACTTTTTGGTTACTCCATCTACTGGTTTTTGAAATGAACATATTGGGTGTGAAATATTAATGTTTTAATATTAAATATAATTTTTGATAATTATATGAATTATCCTAGATTTGAGTTAGTTTAATGATTTAATAAAAACTATCATATTACTAATCCTTATTATGTTATTCTTATTATTTTGGGGTTTTCATCCAATTTCAATCATATCATTAGAAGGAATCTTCTGCCAATTATTCTATATGATTTGTATTATGGTCCACAACATAATGCACAAATATATTATCAAGAAATTAGACCACCAATAGTGATGAATTTCCAATATTAATCATAAGCCCAAATTTTATAAAACCTTATAATTCATTTTTTATTACAAAAAATCATCATCAATAAAAATTTTAATTCCCAACACTTAAAAAGGGGTCCCAACATATGATGTCAAGGTCATCCCACTATTATATAAGTATTTTTAAAATATCCACAAATTATTTATGTTTCTCATGATCTAGATTTCAATTAGAGATAATATTTTTTAGGGTGAAATCCATGATATTGGATTCATTCTTTTGATAAGATTATTTTTGGAAAATTTAAGGCATATTCATATCCTAAAATGCATTCACATGTAGACCATTGAAATATTTGACAAAAATGGGATAAAAATCGATAAGTAAAATTTAAATAGTGTTGTCTAATAAATTCCAATAGCCATAAAATTTTCAGATTAGACATAACACATGCATATATACATATTTTAAGAAAAAGATGCCTCAAGATTCTACTATCTAAATTGTAATATTTGTGATACTATTGGAGTTTCTGTTTTAGAATTCAAATACTACTCCTCCTTGGGGTGTTAATACATTACCATATTCTCTATGAAAACTATTGTAATTCAATAATATAATATTTTATATTTTTGCTACCAAATCCATTCCTAATTTTTGTATCTACATTTGAAACTCATGTTTTAATGAGAGATTCCCTTCCTGCTCAATTATTTTTCATTTTTTAATTCCATTCATTTATAATATGATATTCTATTTATCAATTTCTGGTCAATTTTATTTCAATTTTATTCCTCATTTTCTCTATAATAATAAATCATATTTTATTAAATTTTAAATTTCTTAAAATACAATAAATCAAGTAGAAACTCTTCCCCTTCTTCCGCTATCTCATTCGATCAATGATATGTGTTTAATTATAACCATCCTTATTGTTTATGTGTTCTATGCCCAACCCTTTTCTTATCCCATTATTTTCAAAAAAATTTATATTTAATGCCCACAAAAAATTATTTCTATATTACCTTATATCTCAATGGATGAATAAATATACCATTAGGATAAGTCATCAATTGGGGTTATTAAGTGATTGAGATATTTTTCTTGATTAATATTAATTTTGTTATCATTGTTTATATTGATCAAAAAATATAATGGATTAATCAAATGTTTTGTTTAAATTTAGATTCTATGTATTATAGAAACCATAATTATAGTACCAAAAAAAATTTATTTATCGTAAAACCCAAATTTAGTTTATTTCTCATAATAATACCTCAACACTTGGAAAATTCCAATCAAAATCATCTTATGAAGTTGGTGACAATTTAATTAAATATAATGAGAAGCTCAAGGATATCATAATATTAACATCCCAAATAATTTAATCACCACAATCGTTAAAAAAGATTAATTTAAATTTTATCCATTAATCAATTTAATTAATATTTACCCCCACCCCCATTAAAATCACAAAAAAAATATAGGGGACGACATCCAAACTATAGTATGATTACATTTAATTAAATGGTAAATTAGTGAAACTAGATCTCCTTGTGATATTTTTAATAATCCAACATCTTCCATGTAGTATCAAACAAATACAGGAGCCGATATACACCAAATAGTGACTCATACCAAAATTGGAAAACATAAACATAATAGTACTAATAATATTGGGCCTTGTATCTACCTGTTATGTTCTAATAACACCGAGGAATGAAATCCACCCAGTATCATTTCATATAATCATTTTGATACATCATCTCTATAGTAAAATCTCATATAATTATATTTGCACAACAACTAACTTGTAGTAACTAATATCATTATGGACATGTATCCACGAAGAATTATCTCAGAATATTAGGTTATGGAATCCACCAGATAGTAACTTATATAATAATAATATTAATAAAATGGATTGGCCATAGGTTCATCAGATCACACATATCATAGGTTGTCCTCGCCAGTGCTGAATATACCCCCAACTATCAACTCTAGAGATTAATGGTTTTTAATAAAATCAATGATACAAGATGCTCTATATGACACATCTAAAGGGTTATCATAAAAATGTGGAACCCCCCATGTTCCCTTCTATCACAAAAAAAAATACATCCTTCACGTATCCCCTTATCTATATCAAATATAATGGGTACAAGCACAACAATACGAGGGAATAACATCTTTCAAAATTTCCTTATCAACATGAAACCTCACTATCCTCATTTATAAATCCATTTTAACATCTCTCAAATGGAATTCCATAATGAACATGTCACTTCCCAAGTCATAAGTTAGTCCCCTCACCCAACATAACAAAATATACTTTGGGAAAACCATCATGTATGCTTACGTACTAGTGGTGGAGGGACACCTGTCAACAAATTATTCATCTATCCTAAGGATATATGGAATATGAAGTTCTCAATATGGCGTAATCCTAGGTTAAAAGTTGATAATTTAGATTTTCATGCTTGTTTTATCATTACTCCATACATAAGGGAGCTAAAGGAACCTATAAAAAGGGCCTCTATATTCACTAATTTCATTTAATTAAAATAAATTGGGGTATTTATATCTTATGTAATGTATTTTTTAGTCAATATCATAGCCATCAGTTGATGGGTAATCATGTATGATATCAAGGGTCTGTTGTGGACCTTGACACTTTAATCCCATCACAAATAGGATATACTTGAAAAAAAAATTAATTAATAATTTTGATCACCTATATTTGTGAGTAAACATATCACAAGATACATTATAAAATTATAAATAAAATTATTTTATCTAGGTACTATCTACCATATACGAATTCTTTTCCATTAAGTGAATTCTGAGTATTCTATTTATTCACCATCCAATAATCATCAATGGTCAAATGAACTCTAAAGAAAATCACTCAAATCATAACATCCAATTAAATTCATTAATGAAGTATTTATTGACTTTCTGATTTAAATAATTTTTAAAAATTTCCAGAAATTTATCAATATTCATTCTATTACCAAAACTGCAATGAATGAGGTGTTATCCTCTCCGAAATCACAATGAAACATATGTCATGAAAAATGTCAAATTTCAAAAACTAATTAAACAAATAATTTCATCCATTATTTCCAAAAACACTAAATGATATAAATGGGTGTTGTAACATATGTAATGTGGCAAGAATCATTTTATTATCATCGTATGTTACCTCTATCAAACAAGGTTAGAAAAGTCCATATCATATCAAATTATTTCTCCTATAATATAGTTGAATTCAATAGTAACTCCGAAATAGAATCACATAAAAATTAGTGTGACTGAGCCATTTTCATAAATAAACATCACCTAGTTTCATATGAATATTAATAAAATTACAGTAACAAACAAGTGAGGGCTATAATAGTTTAGTGCCTTTGGGGACCAAAATAAAATATTTTTATTATATGGATGATATTTAATATCTCCCCCATATTTTTTTTCATATAACTCATATTAGGAATACCATATTTGATCTATTCATCATAACCTGGTGTTAGAAATATAATAAATTGTAAGATAAAATTTTAATTAAGGGTAAACTAGATATATAACAATTATTTTACCATAATGGTATATAAAATTTTTTAATAACATTTTAAAACCATAACCTATTTATCATAGATCATAAATGTGATTCATGACGTAAATATTGGTAGTACATAATTCATGAGTAATAACAGAGTCAAAAAACATGAACCACGAAAACAGAACAATATAATAATATATTTATTTTTGGATTACACATAATCACTAAAAATAATTTCCTTAGTAGTTGAATGCTTATCTCCAAGTCTATTATAGTATAATGCGTGCACTTCCCAAACTATCATAAAAATCAAGGATCACAATGAATACTATTATAGTGATAAAAGTCCCTTATTGAAAAAGGATAATTCCCCATTTCATTATTATTTATTTCATGGGATACAAGTATTTACCCAATTCCAAGGAGGGTGCTATAGTAGTCACCCATCAAAAAATAAAAATCATAAATACATTTGTTAAAAAATCACATCACATTCATTAAATCAAAATCCATGAATATAAAATCTTCCATAAAATTGTCATAATATTATATCCATGGAAATTTAATGGGGTTCATTAGCATTTCATTATAGCATATCCTGTGAAAAAGAAAACAGTTTAATAATAATTTAATTATATCATGAATTCATAACATCCTTAAAAAGAATCAGTTTTCAAACATATTTTTTAATAATATTTAAAATTTAAGTGAATTTTTTTCCTTAAAATCAAATCATAATACATATAAACAGTTTTGAGAATCAATAAAAATACTATTCTTGGATCATATCCATAATAAATCAAATGTAACACCAATGAATGTGAGCATTGTTTTTAAGTGATTAGGAAATATCACTTGAATATGTTCTTGATGAGAGTATTTGGTCCCCTTAAGATTCACTTTTATGAGAATTAAAAAAATTTAGAAACCATTTTCTTGAATATATCCTGAAAATCATAAAATAGTGGGTTTTAATGTTAATTAAAATATTTCATGAGAAAAAATAACCATTATTAAAAAATATATTTCTAAAACTAAATGTTAATACAAATAAATTTCAAATCATGTTCATTGAAAATAATCTATGAGAATCATACTGTACTCTTTCCATCATTTATTGGTCATGATGGTGGAATATTTTTTTCATGTTAAAATAAATATTCATCTCATATTTTTAATCAATGAAAAATAGTAATTGTTTCATAAATATAATAATTATTTCAATTTATAAAATGGGAAAAAATTTTAAAATGGTAAAAATTACAATAAAATTTCAATGAAAAACCTTAAATGTTTTTGGGAACATTAATATAAAACATAAATATAGAATAAGAAATGGGGTTTTGACTGATGTGATAAATAAAGTCATTTTTCATTAAAACATTTATTTTTGAATCCTGTGTATATGAAGATATGATAACGAAATAAATACATGAATTTCAATGAAATATACATAAGATAATAAATTTATTGATTTCTTGCAGAGATGGGTTATAATATATCATCATTGGAATATAAAACATACAAAATCTTGATCAACTATGAGATTATATCATAAAACCATTACCAAATTGGCAGCATTAAGTCATATAACCCATGGAATTATATCATCAATCCATATTATAAAAAAATAGAACAATATTCATGATATATCATGTCAAATCGCTAGTATAAACAATTTATAAAAGAGGATAGGTGAAAAAAATAATATATGTTTCAATGTTGAAAAATTGATACAAAAACACATCCATGACATTGTTACCAATGATTATTGATAATTATACACCCATTACATACATAGGTACCCACATAACATCCTAAAGCTTGTGTTTTAACCATAAATGTTATACCTAGTTAGTGGTCTTGTTTTAGAAAACATAATATATTTTAGAATATCCACAATTTTTTCATCATTATAATTATCATACTTCAGTAGTACAACCACTCAGTTTATTACATTTGATGTATCAGTTATGTACTTCCACAAGATAGACACATTGAACACATAATGAACATTATATTGGATTAGAAAATGTTTCATATATTAGGTTATCATGTACGATCAAGAATTTGAAAGGAACTGATATATCTATTTGCATGTTTATCCATATTTATTCCATTATAAAATTCACAAAAATACATTTTTACCGACATCATTTTCTAGACCGCATAATTGATTATTAGCATAACATTTCTATAAATTAACTCATGATATATTGTATTATTTAATTTAAATAAACTTATCTTCTATTCTATAATGTAGATTAGATCCCAATTGCGATCTTTCTACAATTTCAATCTAGTACATTGGAGTTCTACAATACAATCCATAATTGGATCCTAAGGATCCTATTCAAAACATGAGCGAGTAATATTATTGTATGAAAAAATCCACTAGAGGAAGGTGTTGATCATAACCACCATTTAAAGAAATTGATAAAGTGATTGAATATCCTATATGTATTGATTTTGTTATAGAAAAATGACTATATATATAAGGGTGATATATAGATATTAAACACAACAGTATATCAAGATCACAGTGAAGACATTGAAAAACATTGAGGTAAAAACATTACTATATTAGATAATATTTAATCTATTAATCTCTGAAACCTTACCACTTCCTTAATCTATATAATGGAAATAATATCTAGAATGACTTCTTTTATAATAATAATTAAGTGTGATGAATTTGTGAAGTGATCAACTACAACCCATTATTACTTCAACATCTAAAACAAGATATATCCTAAAGGTTTCCATTAGAACTATTCATATATAGAAAATAGTGTAAATTTATTCATCCTCGATTATCCTTTTAATTAAAATATATGAAAAAAAAACATTTTTATTTCCAAACTATCCATTAAAATATCTTTTATCTTGATAAATTCACATCACTTAATATTATAAAAGGCGTTTCAATGACTTTTAATTTATGATTAACCAAAAACTAAAAAACCCATGATGGTATCTATAAATAATATGTTAACTATATGCGGTGATAGATACTGATCCAAAATATAGTCCACCATTTTCCTTATAAAATCTATTATCTAATATATAAATTTTTTAATTGTAATCTTTGGTTCATCATTATATTCATATAATATATATTTCTTCATTTTTATTGAATCAATGTAGAAAGATATTGTCAAATGAAATTTCAATAGAGGATTAAAGATAATATTTTCAAAGGGATCATTCATGCAAAATAACACATTAAATTATTAACTAAGGTGGGGAGGATATGTGTTACCCAAGGATCTTGATAAACTTCATCCATTTTAATTTTATAATAGATTCTTTTTTCGTTTTTCTTCATAGTATGTCATGGATTAATCTCCAAATTATCCTATGGAGAGGGGTATTGTTTAAATTTTTTTCCCAAACCTCATACACTAGAAGTGATAGAATTTGGGTGGTTCATTCTATGAATATTGATTTTTTTTCATAAATTTCTAGATTTGTCCCATCACATGGGAATTCAAACAGTCGATGTCATTCCTTTACAAAAAAATTAAACATCTAGTATACTATTTTAATAAAATTTATTCTTTGTTTAATTCTACACTTGGCACATTAATGAAGTTCATTTTCTTCTGTCCATGGTTTTTAGAGTTTCACATGAATTTATTCTTTCATTTATTTTCAATAAAATTAATCTAGTAGGTCACTCCAACATCAATGTTCTCATTCATTTCTTGATAAAAAATCTCTTCCTAGCTACCAAAGACCTTTTTTCATAATTATATTTATAGAATTTAGTTTATTCCCCTGATGAATCAATCCATCTTATATTAAGGTTGGATGATAATACTAAAAGTGTAGATTACATGTCTTTAAAAATTATATCCATAAGTACCAAAAAATCATCATTCTTTTGTTTTATCTCAAGGAATTCCTTTTTTATTTTCAAATGAATAATAAATGTAATGGACTTTAAAAAAATATTTCATTAAAGACATCTAGTATTATGGATTCAATTTATAAATCTTCACTAAAATCCAGAAAGAAGATCCAACATTGACATGCTTCAACTTAGAATTGATAAACACATAAAACAACATTATCATATTTTTATCACTAGGGAATAGAAAATATATTTCCACGACCCCCTCCCACCAATGATGCCCCTCCTGAGCTGGCAATGGTGAAAGGGAGATAATGACCAACGATTCCCGCCTCTAGTAGGCCCGGGGTCATGACTAGCACCATGGGTATGAGTTTTCACAAATATGGGAGGCATTACACTTTTTATTATTTAAGATTGGAAAATAGGACAAGTCCACCACAAAAACAGAAAAGAACAAGTGTATAGAAATAAAAACAAACCAATCCCACATGCATGTTTAAATAGTTATGAAACAAGGTACATGTACAAGAAATCTCAAGAGTACAATACCAAAAGAAACAAGAGTACAACAACTGTAACAACTCCATCTGTACCGACTAGTAGGGCCCCGCACGGCCCTAGTAGTCCTCCTGGAAACCTGAAACATAACGTAGGGTGAGCATAGAAGTATACTCAGTAGGGAAACCTGAATCTCTCATGCACAAGTGGGGAGACATCCTAATGTCCCGTGAGAACAACAGAAAAAACCTAGCAATGAATTCTATCCACCAAACCTCACCAGCCACACTCACTAAAACAAAATCACACTAGGTAATAGGATAAAAGAACAAGAGTATTGTGTACCCCACACCATTTCCCACTAGTTATATTCTCTTCCAAACAACGAAATTTCTGAGGCTGCGATAATCTTCCCGCCCGCACACACCTGGTCCTCAAGAACCACACATCCCGGCCGCACACACCTGGGCCTCACAACCACGTATCCCGCCTGCACACACCTGGGCATCAGAACCACGTATCCTACCCGCACACACCTGGGGCCTCATCCCGAAGGTTCTTGGGAAATAGTAAAACCTACCTGAATAGTCTTGGGATAAACCACCTGAATCAAAACCTACCCGAAGAGTCTTGGGTGTAAGGTCACCTAAAGCTATCACAACCTAGGGAAGAAGTAGCATGAATGAACTAGTAACTAAGGGGAAAACACCATCTCCCATGAAATGGGATTGTTCGACACTAGGTTCTCAACATGGGTGGGGTGCGATAAAACACAAAGATACAAATATATATATACACCAAACACTCATCCCAACCTATGGCTTCTAATCAGAGAACTGAGCATGTTCCTCTGCACTGATACTATGAAGCATGCATATAAAACACAATCCTAAAAACCCATTTAGGATTTCATGTTTCAACAAAATTAGTTTATTATTTCCTTTACTAATGGGAAACTATCCACAACCAACCACATCGATCGTTCGTAAAGAATATCCCCGCCATCCACAAATCATTTTAGGAAAACACAAGTAGCACAAAAAGTCTCTTCTTAATAACCAACCAACCCATTGATTAACATTCCGTTCCATTACCATTCCCCGCCATTGCTAACTCTTCCACTTTTTATTTATTATTTTAAACCCATAGTTCGTTCACATTCAAACCCAACCCTGCAGCCCTGCTGCCAACCACCATAACCACTACCACACCATACATCATCACCCCTTTAATACCATTTCTCGCAACCCCACTGTCCATCACCAACATAGCATTCACACCTACCCATAACCAATCCATCCACAACCTCGCTGCTCACCCAATCCACAAAAACCCACAAAAAACACCCCCATTGCATGCCACGTATCCAAGACGACACCCACAAGTTCGTTATTCCATTTTCTTCAACCGCGGTGATCACACAAGGGTATCAGATTTTGAATCAGTCAACATTACGTGATTAACTAAATTCCACATTCTACAAGTTCTATTCACAAAAAACGGTCTAGAAAGATAGGTAAACATTTATTTTCACATGAAAAGGCCTCCAACGACTGTTATTTTCAGTAGGCATATGACTATTCAATTCAAAACATAATATCACAGGATATAAATATAAACATAAAAACATCTGCATCCCCATTCTTTAACTAGTTATTATCTTTATTTAATGGTTCAACTGGTTCTCATGAAAAACAAGAGAATACCCACCCCACATGATTCACAAAATTATAGAGACGAAGTTATGATCCCTACCTCAACAGGTTCTGATCACAACGCTCCCTCAGATCAACTTTAGAAGATGTTCGTTGGCGTCCGTCACATCTGCCAAAACCTAGCAAAACCTCCTCGGGTGGAAGCTGGGAAGCAAAGGTCGAAGTAATGAAAATGGATCCATGATCATAAGTACCGCCTTGTCATTACGATCCAGTGGCCGCTAACGAATCCTAAATCGGAGCTCGGACGAAGAAGTTATGGAAGAAAAAGAGCCTTAGAGTATCATGGGAGATATCTTCTTAGAGGAATGGGGAGGAGAGGGGTGAGTTGAAAAGGAGGATGGGACCCCTCCTTTTATAGGTGTGAAAATCAAAATTACATGTCATGTACTTTGAGGTACACGGTGTGTACTCGTCCATTTCACATGGTCACCATGTGGCTTCCAACAATGCCTTCAATGCAGCACGCGGCCGTTGAGTGGTAAACACACGGTTTGAGGGTAACGCGCATGCGGGGAGGGACTACATGGCATGTAGTATGGGATACACGGCATATAACCATTTATTTCATAGGACAAGGACACGGCTCCAACAAGGCACACGACCAATGACTGCTCAACACACGGTTTGACGGTAACGCATTTTCCGGGATGGACTAAACAACGAGTATTATGGGATACATGGCATATACCCATTTATTTCAGACGTCAAGGACACTGCTCCAACACGACACACGACTGTTGACTAGTCAAAACACGATTTGAGGGTAACACATATGCGGGGAGGGACTACACAACGTGTAGTATGGGATACACAATGTGTACCCATTTATTTCAGACGCAAGGACGCAACACTCAACACAGGGTATACCCGGAGAGGGGGGTACACGGCGTGTGCTCTCACTACATGGCGTGTATTTACAAAATTCTGGAAAGTGTGTGAAAAGTGAATTTTAACCTCTATAACACTTAGTGACCTTCTTTTTGACAAAGGAATGGGACATAGAGGACCATGACATTACATCAGATACCTCTTAATACATTATCGGCCCCATGAATTCAAAACCAACCCAGAGGAACCCAACAAGATACCTCTTATGGATCTCATTATAATAGGAACCCAACCATCAACCCTAATTATGGGTTTCAGGAATTTCTTCTCCTAGGTCGATATATTATCCTCTTTAGGCGACACTGACTCACCTGCATAGGTTTAATCGCATCCTCATTAATGTGTCTCGATTAAAAATCGGGTCTTCCCACATTCATACATTAGGATTTTTCAATTCACACTGCCACCAACACCGCACAACCCACACACTGCCCGAACATGTGGTTTGGGGAAAATTACTTTTCCTATGTCGAGATATTATCCACTTTAGGCGGCACTGACTCGCTTGTACGGGTTCAATCGCATCTGCATTAATGCGTCTCGATTAAGGATCAGGTTTTTCCCTTCCCCACACACCCGGACATGTTACACACTTCAATAGAATGAAGGAATCAAAAGGTCTCATAACCGAAAATACAAGCATTCCATATATCAGAGGTACAATGTATAACTTCCAAACAAATCTCAGAAGAAAAAAACAAACACAAGTCAAAACAACACTGGGTACTGAGCGTGCATCTGAGCTTCTCGATCCCAAGTGCTCTCCTTGAGGCCTCCATGCCTCCACAACACATGAACCAAGGGAGTGGTTCATCCACAGAACACCTTCTCTTTATGATCCTCGATTATGACTTGTCATTCCTCAAAGGTCCCATTATCTCCTATTTCTAACTCTCCCCAGTCGATAACGCGAGAGTTGTCGTGTTAATATCAACGTAGCTGGGAGACATGGAAGACTTCATGAACTTTCTCCAACTGAGGTGGCAGGTCTAGCTGATATTCCATCTCGCCGACTCGCCTCCTCACCTTAAAAGGTCCGATTAACCTAGGGGAGAACTTAATCCCCTTCCCAAAACTCCTCTGCCCCCATTGAAGGGAAACCTTCAAGAAGACATGATCTCCCACCTCGAACACCAAGGGCCTCCTCCGACGATCATCGTAAGACTTCTGTCGGTCCTGAGCCGCCATCATCCTCTCACGCACAAGCTGAACTTTCTCTATGCTGCTTTGTACTACCTCTATCCCAAGAGCACCTGTCTCATGAACCTCTTCCCAACAATTGGGTGAACGAAATGGTCTTCCATACAAAGCATCAAATAGTTCCATTCCAATAGTAGAGTGGAAGCTGTTGTTGTAGGAAAACTATACTAAAGGAAAGTGCCATACCGATGACCCTCCGAAATCCAGAACGCATGCTCCCAGCATGTCCTCCGACGTTTGGAGAGTCCGCTCTGTCTGTTCTTCGGTCTAGGGGTGGAAAGTAGTGCTAAGGCATAGTTGGGTTCCAAAAGCATGATGTAACCCCCTCCAGACCCGTGAGGTAAACTGAATATCCCATTCTGAGACGATAGTCTTCGGAACTCCATGCAAACACACCACCTCATCTATGTACCTCTGTGCTACGGTACTCACCGGGCCTGACTCCTAAATTGCTATGAAGTGAGATGATTTCGTTAGACGATCCACCACCACCTAGATAGAATCACAACCACCCTGAGATCTGGGTAGTCCTGTGATGATTTTCATTGAGATTTCATCCCATTTCCACTCAGGGACATCTAAAGGATGCAAAAAACTACTTGGAACATGGTGTTCAGCCTTTAATTACTGACACACTAGGCACATAGCCACAAACTCCGCCACTTCCCATTTCACCCTGGGCCACCAAAGTTGTTCCCTCAGGCCTCAGTACATTTTTGAAACTCTCGGATGTACCGCCAAGGATGAGCAATGGAAGTCACAGAGATCTCCCTCACGCATTGCCTCCAGAACAAACAACCTTCCTCGAAAAAGCATCTGATTCCGGCTGTCCTCTGACCATCCTTCTGGAGCATTTACCTGACCGACAAGATCCCGCATCAATTCCACCTCAGAGTCCCCCCCACTAAGACTCTTTCACCTACTGCGACAATGAGGATTTCACCATCATCTGAAACAAACAACCTCTAACACCCTCTACCCTTGCATCCAAGTGCAAGGCATCCAACTCCCCCATCGCTTTACAAGAATCAGTAGATTCCCAAACCACTTACTTATGAGACTTACTGCTCAGGGCATTAGCCACAATGTTTCCCTTACCTTTAGTTTAAGAGATCTCAAAGTCCTAGTATTTAATGAACTCGACCCATCTCCACTGCCGTAAGTTCAGGTCACGTTGGGAGAAGATATAATGCAGGATATTGTGTTCTGAGAAGACCACAAAGAACTACCCAATGATGTAATATCGCCACAACATTAGTGCGAACACTACTGCTGCATGTTCTAGGTCATGGGTGGCATAGTTATTCTCGTGAGGGCGCAACTGCCTAGACCTATAAAATATCACACCCTTCTTCTGCATCAGTACGCACCCCATACCAGGGATAGAAGCATCACAAATCACCTCATACAACAATCCTTCCTCTAGAAATATGCATATGGGAGCACTGACCAACTTCTCTTTCAGTTAGTTGAAAGCATCCTTACATTGCTCACTCTATAGCAAGACCTAGTTCTTCCTTGTCAAATCTGTCTATAGAGAAGAAACATCAGAGAAGTCTGAAACAAACCACCGACAGTAACCTTCCAACCCTAGGAAACTACAAACCTCTGCCATGATCTTGGGTGTTTCCCAAGAAACAACTGCCTCCACCTTCTATGGGGCCAATGACACTCCATTCTGAGAAACTACGTTCCCAAGGAAGTGTACTTCTTGTGTCAAGAACTTACACTTCAAAAATTTCCCATAATGCTGGTGGTGTCGAAGGACTTCCAAGACTGCCCTGAGATGCTCAATGTGCACCTCCTATGATCTTGAGTAGATCAGGATGTCATCGATAAACACAATGAAAAACTGGTCCAGAAACTCTCAGAAGAAAATGATCAAAAGTCCCATGAACACAGCTGGTGCATTCGTAAATCCAAACGGCATCACTACAAACTTGATGTGCCCATACCTGCACCTGAAATCCGTCTTCATGATGTCACTATCCTTTTCCCTCAAATTATGATATCCATATCGTAGATCAATCATAGATAACCAACCTTCCCCCCTCCGTTGGTCGAAGAGATCATCTATCCATGGAAGGGGGTAACAGTTTTTGACCGTTACCTGATTCAACCTTTGGTATTCTATGCATAACATGAGACCACTATATGCCTTCTTTACGAACATAACTGGAGCACCACATGGTGACACACTGGGTTGAACAAAACCCTTCTCCATTAGATCGTCAATCTGAATCTGCAACTCCTGTAACTCTGAAGGTTCCATCCGATAAGGGGGCATCGAAATCGTACGTGCACCAGGTTGTATGTCTATCCCGAACTCAGCATCACGTGGGGGGGGGGGGTGAATCACAACCTCCTCGAGAAAATCATCGAGGAACTCCCTAACAATCTCAGGGACATCCATCATCTCTGCATCAGCTGGAACCACTGATATCCTGCCTAACAAAGAAAGGAGAGGCTCCACACGCCGACTTCCCACCTAATAGATACTCTCACCAACAAAAGATACATGTTGCCCGTCCACGTCAGAGAACATGAATCTTCTTCAAAAGTAGTCTATAATGGAACTAACAGAAAACAAGCAGTCGGTGCCTAGGATGACATCATATGGATGCATCTGTAATATAATAATTTCCCCACTAGATCGATGTGGTCCTAACGTCAGCCCAAATCCCCGGAAAACACAAGATATGCTAGTCTGGCCTCCAACTAATGTACTCAGCACCAGTGGTATGGAATTTGTCTCTATGTCTATTCCCATAGAATGGGATAGATCAGGTTCAACAAAGGATTTCGAAGCTCTCGAATCGAACAATGTAGAAACAAGAGTGTTGAACAAACAAATCGTACCTCGTACCACCTTTGGTCTCACTAGAGCTACCAACTCTGCTGCGTGCAACTGTCAACGCCCAGCTCCTCTACCTATCTGATGTCATCCACCTCCCCGAACACTTCCTGGTTGAGGTCCCTGAGAATCACCTTCAGGTCGACCTCCTCCTGAAAAGTCTGCCCTCAGGGGAGCATGGTCCCGATGCCGCTGGAAGGGCCTCGCCGAAAACTGGTGCTGCTGAGGTGGTCGATAAACGTACCCACCTCCACCATACTGAGCTTGGGTCAGGCACTGACTCTGAACGTGCCCAAACCCTCCACAAGAAAATCACTTCGGTCCAGGGCTATTGAAAAAGGGATGAGGACCCGATGATCTAAACTGGAACTGTTGGGGCCTGCTCCCCACTGGCATGAACCTGGAAGGTCCCGTCGTAGGAGACCTGCTGCTAACGGCCTTCCCCTTTGATAAACTTGGTTGGATCCCCGCTCATGGTTCACCTCCCCACGAGTGTATCCTCTCTACAACCTCTACCTTCTTCCGTACTTCCAAGTACATCGGAAGGGTGAAGGGGGTGACATCATACTAGAGCGAAGGATGAAGCGCCTCCTCTAAATGTCTCGTCCAATACTCCTAATCCGAAAATAGATCCCGAGCAAAGCACAAGAGATCCTTGAACTTGATCCCCAACTCTCGTACTGACATACTCCCCTACTAAGGGGAGATTAACTCCTTCCACTTCTACACCTTGATCGTGGAATAAAGGAATTCCTCTTGGAAGTCCTTCTCAATGTCAGCCCACGAAACCTATGCCTCTATCCGCTCTCCGAGTTAGAGTGTCCACCATTGTCGTGTCGCACCTCTCAGCTGACTAACTGCTAGGGGAACCCAGTACTCCCTCGGTGCACGGATCAAGGTAAAAGAGACCCCATGCTCCTTAAGCCACCCTCCGTCTCCGTATCCGAAGTACTACCCTCATACTTTTTGAGGGTCTTCTGCTAGAATGAATGGAGAGTCTTCTGCCATTGTCTATCTACCTCCTCTCGGTCAATCCTCAACTGGTCGACTGCCTGAATCTATAGGGCCTCAGCCGTCTGAGTCACCTGGGGATGACGTCCAGGTGACATAGCTTTACAGTAAACAAAGATCGCATAACCCCAAGTAGTAAGAAAATTTTCAGGGTTCATTTTATCATTCTATTTCAATTTCTTTCCCAGAACACCCAAATCAAGTAAAACACAATCATGATGATTCATGTACCTTCCCTAGGGTCTCTACCCTACAATCAATGTAGTCTCACTTGGTCGTTTGGTAGGCTCAGATTCCTTGCATCGGATCACGGGGGGCCCTAAAATCACGTGTCCTATCCGGTCTTCCCTGGCATATGTCACACACCAAGACTAACCAACACTTTTTCCCTACCACACAATGTAATCCTCACTGTTCCTAACTCCAAACTCCATCCTATCTCTCATCCATCAGACTCTGATACCATTCTGTCATGACCCCCTCCCACCAAAGATTCCACTCCTGTGATGGCAATGGTGAAAGGGAGATAATGACCCTTGAGTCCCGCCTCCAGTAGGCCCCGGGGTGGCGACTAGCACCAAGGGTAAATGTTTTCACAAATATAAGAGGAATTATCCTTTTTATTATTTAAGATCGGGAAATAGGACAAGTCAACAATGAAAAAGGAAAAGAACAAGTGTATAGAAATAATACCAAACCAATCCCACATACAAGTTTAAATAATTCTGAAACAAGGTACAAGTACAAGAAAGCTCAAAATTACAATACCAAATGAAACAAGATTACCACAAATGAAACAATTCCAACTGTCCCAACTAGTAGGGTTCCAGACGGCCCTGGTAGTCCTCCTGGAAACCTGAAAGTAAACAAAGGGTGAGAATACAAGTATACTCAGTAGGGAAGCCTAAAGCTCTCGTGCACAAGTGGGGAGACATCCTAATGTCCCGTGAGAACAATAGAAGAAACCTAGAAAGGAATTATATCCACCCAAACTCACCCACCACACTCACAAAAAAACAGTCACAACAGGTAGTAGTATATAAGAACAAGTGTATTGGGTACCCCACACCATTTCCCATTAGTTGGTTGCTCTTCCTAATGGCGAACATCCTGACGCTGCCACACTCTTCCTATCTGCACACACATGGGCCTCAAGAACCACACATCCCTCCTACACACACTTGGGCCTCACAACCATGTATCCCACCCAAACACACATGGGCCTCAGAACCACATATCCTTCCCGCACACACTTGGGCCTCATCCCGAAGGTTCAAGGGAAATAGTAAAACTTTTCTGAAGAGTCTTGGGATAAACCACCCCAATCGAAACCTACCCGATGAGTCTTGGGTGTACCGTCGCCTCAAGCCGTCACAGCCTAGGGAAGAAAGAGAATACAGGAGCTAGTAACTAAGGGGAAAACACCCTCTCCCATGAAATTGGAGTGTTCATCACTAAGTTCTCAACAAGGGTGGGGTGCGATAAAACACAATGATACATATATATATATATATATGCCAAACACTCAGCCCAAACTATGGCCTCTAATCAAAGAAAACAGCACATGCCTCGGCACTGCTACTACAAAGCATGCATACAACAAACAATACCAAACCCCCATTTAGGTTTTCATATTTCAACAGAATCAATTTATTAATTCCTTAACTACTGGGAAACTATCCACAACCAACCACATCGATCATTCATAAAGCATATCCCTGCCATCCACAAATCAATTTAGGAAAACACAAGCAGCAAAAGAAGTCCCTTCTTAATAACCAACCAACCCATTGATTAACAATCCCGTTCCATTACCATTACCCACCATTCCTATCTCTTCCACTTTTTATTTTTTATTTACAACCCATAGTTAGTTCACATTCAAACCCAACACAGTAGACCCCCCTACCAACCACCATAACCACAACCACACCATACATCATCACCCCTTTAATACCATTTCTCACAGCCTCGCTGCCCATAACCAACATAGTATTCACACCAACCCACAACCAAGCCAACCGCAGCCCCACTGATCACTCGATCCACAATGACCCACAAAACACCCCCATCACATGCCATGTATCCAAGGAAACACCTAAATGTTCATTATTCAATTTTGTTCAACAGGGGTGATCACACAAGGGTTTCAGATATTAAATCAGCCAACTTTACGTGATTATCCAAATTCAACATTCAGCAAGTTCCATTAACAAAAACGCCCTAGAATGATATGGAAACATATTATTTTGAAAGAAAAGGCCCCCAATGATCATTATTTTCAGTAATCATAAGCCTATTCAATTCACAACATAATTTCACACGATATAATGATAAACATAACATCTTTTCCATCCTCGTTCTTTAACTAGTTATTATCTTCATTAAATTGTTCAAACATTTCTCATAAAAGAAAAGGGGATAACCACCCTGCATGATGCACAAAATTAGAGAGACGAAGGTACGATCCCTACCTCAATAGGTTCTGATCACAATGCTCCCCCAGATCAACTTTAGAAGATGTCCGTCTGCATCTGTCACTTCTGTCAAAACCCAGAAAAACATCCTCGTTTGATGCTGGGAAGGAAAGGTCTAAGGAAAGACAACAGATCCAAGATAATAAGTTCCACCAAGTCGTTACGATCCCGTGGCCACTGACGGATCCTAAATCGGAGCTCGGACGAAGAAGTTATGGAAGAAAAAGAGCTTTCAAGTCTCTTGGGTGAGCTTTGCTCAGAGGAATGGGGAGGAGAGGGGTGCGTTGAAAAGGAGGAGGGGACCCCTCCTTTTATAGGCTTAAAAAACCAAAGTACACGGCATGTACATTGTGGTACATGGCATGTACTCATCCATTTTACATGGTCACCACGCGGCTTCCAACACGACCTTCAATGCGGCACACGGCCATTGACTGGTCAACACACGGTTTGAGGGTAACACCTATGCGAGGAGGGACTACAAAGCGTTTAGTATGGGATACACGGAGTGAACCTATTTATTTCACACGTCAAGGAAATGGTTCCAACTCAGCACACAACCGTTGACTAGTCAACACCCGGTTTGAGGGTAACGCGTACGCGGGGAGGGACTACCCAGCGTGTAGTGTGGGATACACGATGTGTACCCATTTATTTCACATGGAAAGGACACTGATCCAACATGACACACAGACGTTGACTAGTCAACACACGGTTTGAGAATAACATGTACGTGGCGAGGGACTAGACAGTGTGTAATATGGGATACACGCCATGTACCCATTTACTTCACACGGCAAGGACACAACCTTCAACACGGGGTATACCCGATGAAGGGGGTACACGGCGTGTGCTCTCACTACACGGCGTGTACTTTCAAAATTATGGAAAGTGTGGGAAAAGTCCATTTTACCCTCCAGAACACTTCATGAACTTTTTTTGACAAAGGAATGGGCTAGAGAGGTCCGGGCCATTACATTTATTCTCAATGGTATTGATCCATAGTTCAACAATAACAGGTCTAACAGTCCCACTAATGAAATACTGATGTCGTATCGTGATGGATTTAATAGAATGTTTTAAACAATCATGATAATTTTTAGTCTCATGATGGTTGAAGGCATGAAAATGTTCTGTGAGAATAGTGATTATATTTTTTGCTCCATATCACATAATCTTTATCCGCTCTCATGGAATTTTAGTGGATATTATATAGCAATATGTATTTAATTTGTTCTTTTAGGTTCACACCAATAACTAAAATAAAATGCATTTTATATGAAATATTATTCATTATGTGGACACACATTATAAATAAAAATTAATTTTTGGATATCTTAATCATTCCATAATATTTTTAATATCTAAATCATTTAACATAAACTAGTTCATTCTTTTTCATTGTTCAAATACTTTATATAGTTTCATAATGTGTTTGTGAATTTCAAAGGCATACCCCATAGGAGTGTCAAACCCGATGTGTTGAAACCCCATTTTCATTCATCAAATTATGATAAAGTCCATCTCAATTGGCCCCTTTTTTGAATTATTTCCATTATGTACCTATATTATAGAACCACATCCAATGATAATATCTTTGTGGGGATTTAATTTCATTAAATCCACTCACTCTATCATTTTCCATAATCCCAAGACATTTTCATTTACATTAACTCATTCTTAGAATTATCCTTAGAAATTTATTGAAATATCCCTAGGGGACTCAATAATTTTTTTTCATGTTATGAAAAAAAATTATACTAGTCCTCTAAGTTGGTAACAACTGTAGAGAAACATGATTTTATTATATAAATATCACATATGATTAGATTAATAACATTACATTATACAAACACTCACCTTATAACTATAATAGTTTAATGTATTTTTATACTATAAGAAAAATAAAAATAATTCATTAATAGACCATCAATATCTCCCAAAAATATATTCTACCATATATCTCCTCTTAGGAATACCATTACTACACCTTACTTTATAGCCTACAGAAAGAAAATATGAAACGGTGAACCAATGATGTCAATATATTTAAACTAAGATCATATTACCATATCACGAGCATAAGGGTGTGATAACATGATATTAACATATGAAAACCATATCATATATATCATATATCAATAACATTAGTCATGGTATACATTTTAACACTTCATAAGACATGTATCATAATGGAATACAAGAACACGAACCATGAGAACCTGATTCTAGTGTAATACATATATTTGTGGAAAACACATGAGAATATAAAATCATTCCATAGTAGTTCAACACTCATTTCTAGGACTATCAGGACTGGATGTGGCCACTCCCCAAACCGTAATATTATTCGAGGTTCTCTGCTAATAATGTCACATTTTACAATGTACCTTAATAAATTTGGTTCACTCCATATTCCAATCCATTTTATCCCATGAGACATAAATTATTAAAAAAATAAGGGAGGAAGATATAGGTCTCATCCATCATATAATGAATAAGATAAGTTGTTATGTCACAATATCAAAAAATATTCATCATGTTAGAAACCATGAAAAAAATGGCCTAAATAAAACATTCATAATATCAAAAACAAAGAAAATAAATGTGTTTCAAAGACATTTCATCATAACATAACATTTTAAAAGTATCAATTTTCATTATAATATGATCATTTTTTCAAAGAATAAAACATTGGAAAAAGCTAATTTCATAATAATTTAATCTTTATATAACCAGTGTAAGATAAATCGGTATCATAGTCATCATTTCATCAAAAACATATACCATTAATATATATAATAAGAATATTATACTTGGATTGTATCCTTAGAAAATGTTAAGTAATAAGAAATGATATTTTTTAAATAAAAATAAATTAAAATATCACATCGATTAGTTTTTTATGTAAAATGATTTCCACATAAATTTTTTTTTCAACAAATAAAACACATTCAAAATTTTTATACATTAAAATTACAATAGAAACTTATAAATCATTAATTTGACATAATTTATATCATTTTTTTGAAAAATAATCATTCCATGAATATAATATTTTAAATAAAAAAATTACTAATGAATTTTATAATTCATTTTCATTGCAAAAAAAATATATCCAAATATATAAATTAATCAATAACGAATTTAGTGTTCATTATGGAATTAAATTTCAAACATATGGAAATAAAGATTACAATCACATTTATCATAAAATCCAAACGGTTAATATTTTGAAAATAAATTGAATAGTATGTTTAATTTTTTTTAAATAAATAATGATTAAGATTACATTGACCAATACCATAAGAACATTAACATATTATTTAATTATTTTTATGAAAACTGGATATGGTTGAAAAAATGGTTTTTACCGAAGAGATAAATATAGGCAATTTTCATTAAAATAATAAATTTTAGTCCTGAGTAAATTAATTTAATAAAATTAATGGAAAACATGTATTAGCATGAAAAAAACATAAGTTTAAAAATTTATTTATCTTTTAAATATGAGAAATAATATTTTGTCATCAAAAGTATAAACTTACACAATCATGATAAACGATTACGTTTTATCCAAAACCCATTATCACTTTGGTAACACTAGTTTAAAATCCCCATAAAACAATTACATTAAATGAAAAATAAATTATAATTAATAAGAGTATAAATATTATATAACATGTAAAATATTAATAAATTACATATCATAAAGGATTATATGTTCATAACAAAACATATGTCTCAAAGAAATAATATTAAGAAACATATTGCTAACCTCTTATGTATATTTTTAATTATAACACCCAAGAAAGAAAGAACCTCATATGTATTTGTAAATAAGAACATTTTGAATTATAAATACCTTGAAATACATTAATTTGTATTATATAGACTTCATAAAATAAATATATGGTGAATAAGGAATGTCTCTCACATAAGTAAAAAAGTGTAATGGAAATCCATTACCCTAAGTATCAACTTCCTTCATACACATTTGAAAATACTATTTTATAAATATAATTTTATTATAAATATATAACAATAAAAAAATTATATATAGAGTAATGTATATGAATTGATATTTATCTTTTATTACCATTTTATTTTCAATTACACTTTAAAACAACATTTTGTTTAATAGATACCTTGTTTTTCATGTATGATTTTATTTTTTATTTTTAGTGCTCTTGATTTGTTCATGGTTACATAAAATCAATAATTAGAAAAATGAAATAAATATCATATAAATTAATTATAAATTTATTTATATTAATCGATAATATTTATAGATAGAAAATGAAATACTTAATTTTTTGATACGGTATGCCGTACATAAGAATGAACACTACTCCAATTTTCAAAATGGATTGAATAAAAAAAGTTAAATAATATATTACTATTGAAGAATAAATTTTTATATCATATATATATATATATATATATCAAATAGTTTTTTGTACATTTCCCTATTAACATCCATGTATGGTGTATGTGAAGAATGAATCAGTTCGCTTCGCAAGGTGGTAGTCCTCTATACACAAGAACGTCATTATCATATCCCCCATAGATTGAAAATATAGAAGTTATATGTAAAATAGGACCTGTAAAAGTGTAATTATGTTACATATATCATATATATTAAGTGGAAAGAAGGTAGATGAGGTATTATAATTAAATAGGTTTAACAATATCATAATTATAATATAAAAATATTTAATATATCATTATATATATTTCTGAGCGGTGGTGATAGAAATTGAATAACATAAATTCATGGGGAGGTCATCTACTGTACACACAAATAATGATTTTGTATCCCATTAGATGGATGTAGAGATGGTTATCAGAAAATAATTTGAAAAAATTTAGTATATTCAAAATTAATATGTTATTATATCATATTTTTTTAATAATAATTTAATGATTCTGAGGATTGGATGGTTTTATAAAAAAGAAGTATTATAAGAATATTGGAGGGGGTTTAGGAAGTTATATGCATTGTTATTTTTAAAACCAAATAGTTTTTAAAGGGCTAATAGGATAAGGGGTGTCCATTTATATGTGAGGTGAGTGGAAGACTTGAAATGTTTTAAAAGAATAACAGTTTTGCATGTTTCTCATATAACAAAAAGAACCAAAATGGGCCATTATTGATGAATATATTTTATAATGTAGAAAACATTTATTTATTTGGATTTTAACATGTTACTGTGTTATTTAACCCATTATCTTTTTATTTCAACCCCGATTTACCGTATTTTCCCAATAACTAAGGTAATTTATTTATAATACTATTACTATTAAGATTAGGAAAATATTACATTAAACATAGAAAAAAATATAAAATATTATTATTCAAAATATAGATTCAATTTTTACAATTTCCCTTCATTTTAGTATAAAATTTGAATTAAAAATTAATCCCTTTGTTGAGATGAATAAGTAGTCTTCCAAAGGGAAATGATTCAACAATTTAATCGGTCTTTATTAAAAAATTCAAAATAAAATCTATTAAAGTGACCAATTTTTTTATATAGTTATATAATTGAAATAATAATATATTTCAAACCATATGAAAATATTTTTTATTTTTTTATAATTTAATTGAAAAATCACAACTATTAATAAAAACCAATATTATAAATATCCACCAAAAAGTTCTGATTCCCAAAAAATTATCATAAATTGACTCCAAAATTATTTGGATATGATTATTTAAGAAAAATATTTTATCAAATAATTTTTATTATGGAGGAAATTTCTAAATAAAAACTAAGTGTACAAAATGAGGAAAAATGTTGTTTTTGGTAAAAAATTATTTTACGAGAACAAAGAGTTTATTTCTTATATTATGCCTAGAAATCATATAATATGAATGTTAAAAATTATTTTTAATATAATATATATATATATATATTATAATAATAATATATAACAAAAGTGGTATGTTAAATTCCTTGAGGTAACACACATTACTATGCATAAAGTATATATTTTTTAAAATCATTACATTATTTTAAATTAGTATTTATTTTAATTTATTATTATTTATCACAAAATAATTAATTTTATATAAATATGTGAACTGTATAATTTTATAATTTTATTAATATTATTCACACCCACCATTCTAATATCTATGTGATAATTATCATATAAAATAATTTTATTTTATCAGTATGTCATGTTCTGTTAAAACATAGTTTTTCATATTACATAAGATAAACATAGGTGCTATGTGTAACATAAGATAAACCTAGTGTTTCATGTAATAATCAAATATCTTAAGGATTAAATTTATTATAAAATATATTATTCAACAATGCATTTGGGTGTTATAAAAATCTATTTGAAGTGAGAGAAATAATATTGATAGATATGTGGGGAATAACATAACCAAAATATCATTTCAAAGAAACCTATAAAATACCCAATAATAGGGAATTTATAATAGTAATTAATTGTAGTGGTTTGGAAAAAATGTCCTCCCCCACAACATATTAAACACAAAACGTTAAGGGGATCGGCAGATAATTTTTGGACCACCCAACCTAAAAAAACAACCAATATGAGCCATTTTTAGTGTAACCACATAGTGTTGGGGTTAGAAGAACTATCAAAATAGGATGTGATATAATATATCCCTCTTAGATAAAATTTATTCATCCCCTTATGTAATTATCTAAGGAAACTGCATCCTCTTGGAATATCCCCATGGGGTTGGTCCACGGTCTCCCTTGAAAATGTCCATATTGATGTATGGATCATGGGATGAGGTATAGCCACACATATTGGGTAATAGGATAGATACCTATGGACTACACATATTAGAAAGGCTAGGGCCAAGCCCCTTTATTAAAAAAGAAATGAAAGTAGGATTCCCTTTTGAAGGGTAAGGGAAGACCTAGTACAAGTCTGTAGGACCAGAGACACATAGATGTAGACCAAGAATCTAGAGGAACAAAGCACAATTATAGACACACAACCAATGTTAATAGGCTAAAAGCCCAGTGGAACGAAGTCCATAATATGTGAGTGAAAAATATTTCCAACCCCCCCCCCCCCCCCAACACAACTAGCCCTTGATGGCTATGTCCAAAATCCCAAATCTTTCTCAACACCATGACCCACATGGTCTGGAAGACTCAAGAAATTTAAGTGCCATTCCGACGACTGATAAGCCCACCAGATCACCATTGGGACACCGAGCTTCCAAACAATCCACACTGCCACTATTGGAGTGCGACACCATCACCGCCCTATGCATCCTTGCGAGGATCTGTGGTCTTGAAACCCCATTCCAACCAGATTCTGTCTGAATCAAGATCTGGACCATATGTGAAACCATCAAGCTCGGTCGAGATAAGCCCTTAACTCCATCGAGATCCCACACCCACCACAACCATGCCCACAACTCCGTCACAGTTCGAACACCATTGTCTTCAGCCACGTTGACCGAATCCTGCCCATGCCTCTATCGCAGCACGAAGACCACTGCCCACAGCCCCGTAAGGCGAATCAATCCCACTCCTCCATTGTAGCTCGAAGCCTTACGTGATGGATCACCAATAGAATATGCACCACAAGACTTCACCAAAGAAACCCAGGGGGTATTCGCCGCCAAGAAGCTGCAAGGGGACCGAACCCTATGGAAGGAGAGCTCTCAGACCTATGGACTAAACATAAACTACATGGATTATAAGTGATTCATCCTATGGTAAAAACATTTCAATGACCTCTAGGGTGTAACACCCTACTCTGCATTGTTCATTACCTAGTATTGAAAACAATTCCCTAAAACCATAGGTTGTGTCATAGTGATAACAATGAAAAAAATATTTCACTACCATGTAACATGTTTTATTTCCCAGGAATATGCTATGCTCCATACATGGTGATGAAAAAATCATCTAAGGGCTAATCAAACCCTTAATTAATGATCACCCTTGAATTTGAACCACGAACATACCCTCTTTCCACATTCAAAAAAACAATCCTTGTGATGTTTCAATTCATTACATACAAAACCTATTCAAATTTGAAAAACATATCTTCTATTAGGTCTAAAAAGAAAAATTCCATATATCATTTTCAACCTTTAATAAAATGGGGCCTTACACATATCTACTCTTTTTTTCACATGAGTATACTGATGATGAGTAATGTAAATTCATCACTAACATATTCATTAATTACACCAACATATTTAATATTAAATTATTTATTTATTTGAGTGATATATTTATTTATGTTTACACATGATTGTTATTAGGTGTTAGATGAATCTCATATTCAAACAATAATATATAATGATTGTTGTGAGTCATAAGTAAATTGTTGTATTCTTAAATTGCAGTCGACAATGAATTTTTCAAGGAGATATTCATCTAAGAATAATCTTCATTATATTAATTTCATTAATTTTATTTTCAATATTATGAATGGATCCCAAAATAGGTCTAGTAAAAGTAACAAATGTTGATAGTTTTTCCACAAACATTGGATTAAAACTACAAAATGTGACTGTTATAATTTTTCTAGATGGGTGCACTATAAATATAGGGGATCTCCATCCATTTATCATATTATTCAAATACATGATGTAATGAAAATTTTTTTTTGATATAAATATTTTGTGCTAGTGTTATTTAACAAAATAAAACATAAATCCAATAAGGGTGTCATAATTATACACCATGTATCGCCTTTAAAGGTGTTATCATTTGAAATTTCAATTCCATTAATGGGGTTATCTTCTTTGAACCATAGACTTTAAATAATTATATATATATATATATATATATATATTTTTCTATTAATAATTATTCTACAATAAAACTAAAGAATTATTCCATCATAATTTTTTCCATGAATTACATGATGTGTCCACATAATGGTTCTCAAAATAGCTTATTTACCACCCATTAATTTACCTAGTCCAATATTTTTTTGAAATAAATTCCAACAACTAAATCTCTCTATGTGAACCATTATAACAATTCACTATCTTTCCTTGTAAAATTTCCATCTCAAAAAATCAGGAATTATAATTTCTTATATTATTTAATTGAGGGGGTAATACATTTAACCAATTCCAAATAGTTTTGTTTACTCCTTCATTCAACATCAATTTAATTTGTTTCATATTTATCTATATATTTTTTTACATAAATAATTTTTCTCTCATTTAACATCATTTCCTAGTGGTGGGAAATGTAATTTCATCCATCTCAAAATCATTTTCATCTACTAAAATTATACCCTTTATGAAACACCTAATATTTTATGACATGATCCTTCTCCACTTCTTGATGTGTTAAATCCTCATCCTTGTGATGTGGCTAGTTTCGGTCATATTTTCATGATATTACATTGATGAATATGCCATTTGTACTACATGGGAACATCCAAAACACCATCACCATAAAAATTAATCTAAAATTCCATTTCAATATAGCCTCTTATACTACCGAAAGGGACACAAAATTAAGAATTAAGTACTGGAAATATGATTGTTCCCAATGATTCTATACCAATGGTTTCTAAAAAACCTTGTTATAGGTCCCCATTCCCAATGGTTTGGCCAAACCATTGGGAAAGCCCACTTTGATGCCACCTTTCCCAACGGTTTGGCCAAACCGTTGGGATAGGTATAAACATTCCCAATAAATTGGCCAAACTGTTGGGAAATGTCCCCCATATATCAACCTTCCACTCAGAATTGCACCCATAATTAAGGATCTATACCAACGGTTTTGACAACCGTTGGTGTAGACCTATACCAATGGTTTTTACAACCATTGGTATAAATCCTTTGATTTTCTATCATATCAACTTTCCGAGAACATTATATAAATCAAAATTGAAAATAATTATGAGAATACATATATATATATATATGTAATTATGTTCACAATAGTCATGTTAGGTTAGTGGTTAATTCATTCAATGATAAATTAGGGGTCCTAGGATCAAATCTCAGTGAATGTTTTTTTTAATATATATTCCAATGGTTCCATAACCGTCGGTATAGATTTTCATATTACTTATACCAACGGTTTCCAAAACCTTTGGTATAGACCTATCCCAACGACTTACTTGGAAACAGTTCTCCAATTCATTGGTATAGGCTATACGAATGGTTTGGAGGCCTATACCAATGGTTCCAAATTATTGGTATAGGTTAGTTTTTCAATAGTGATTTTTGTGAATGAAAATATCCTAATGTACTTTGAAAAATATAAATTTAAAAATTTAGGTCCTTATTATTTTTTTCATATCAAACCCAAACAATTGTGTGGTCTGTTTTTCTGCACCATGGTTATGATCCTAATTCTTCTAGAACACCTCCATCCATAAATACTTTTAATTGATTCCGAAAACATCTAGATTCATTTCATGGTGTATAATCAACAAAAAATTTAATGTAATTCCAAAAGAATAACCTAATTCATGAAATAATACAACTTCCATTTTCATAATAAAATACCATACAAGATATTATATAAGTATATAATAAATTATATAACATCATAGGTGTTTCCCCTCTTCCAAAATTCATCATTCAAATATATAATTTATACTATACCACAAACATAAATATTCATCGAAATATGAATACATATATTTTTATTCAAGGATCTCTAAATAATATCACATTCATTTTGTAACATATATTCCCATTCTTGTTTTTTAATGAATTTTTATAAAAATACTATGAATTCATAATATAATATGAATCCAATGACATTTTTATGATGATCGTGGAATTGAAATGAATATATATTATATTACAACTACAATATATATATTATCTATTATGGGTTATTTTGTTTTAAATATTTCCAACAACTTAATAGACAATATAATTTTAAAGTATAAAATTCTACCCCTTTCTATTGAAAAAAACTCTATAGTATATATATATAGCTCTAAAATTATCCCCCTTTGTTCTTTTAATATTAAATTTATTTTTGATCAGTTAATCATAAGATCTTCCATAATTCCATCAATCATCACTACACATCTACTCCCCCCCCCCCAATTTCATTCTCACTATTATATAATAAAATTTAATAGAGGTATTTATTTTCTAGGAATGTTCATAACAAATCCTTAAAATACAAATTTCATTATGAACCAATAAAATATCCATCAACCACATCTCAAAGACAAAAAGAGTAATATATCAATGTAAAAAACAAGATAAAAATATAAATTCAACAATGTTTTACAAATTATTAAAATCAAACCTATACAATTATGCAAGGTTTACGGATTGATAGTATCACCAACATTCTTAAAATATTTATATAATATAATAATGTTTATGAAATTCAAAACAATTTAGTGGATCATATTATTTTTTGGGGATTGGGGATTTTCAAAATATTGTTATGTTAGAGGAGATGGTTGAACAACCATGTTTCACTTGTTCCTCTCGACTATCAGTGTAAACAATGGCTTATTTATTATACAAACTACTTTTTTATTAGTCCCAACATAATCATTATTGATTAATACATACTTCACTTTTTATTTAATAAAATTATACATGATATAAATGTGTTTTTTGGAGAATTATAATTAAAATTTGTGGTCCTCGACTGTTTCGATAATCACAATTATGTTTCAATAATCCAATATATATGTTAAATTATGTTGAAAAAATATCAAAATAATCATTGGAATATGTTAATAAATGATTATCCATGTTTATATGTGTTTTGAAATAATACTAACCCAATGTAGAAATGATCTGAATAAAACAGATATGTATTAAGATTTTGAGTCACTAATACAGGCCTAATGATAATGTATGTTCACCGATACAAATATAGTCTACTGGTAAGAAAATATCACCAATAGACAGAGTCTTCTATTATAATCAAGAGTTACTAATACAAATAGATAGTTACTGATAAAATTCAACTGATACAAACAGACAGCTACCAATACGTGTCTACCGATATAGACATAGCCACTAATATACAGAGATAGCCACTGATACAAGTAGCTACTAATATATATGTGTTACAGATGGAGAGAGCCACTGATACAATAAGAACTACCGATTAGAGGAGATACAAATACATAGTTACTATCACTGATTCATAGTCTACTGTTATAAAGTGTAAAAACTATCGATACACACCTACTAAATTATGTATACTGAACCACTGACTCAAGTCTAGTGATACAATCTCACTGAAACAAAGAGCTACTGATGGAAACAAGTCAATGTTTCTCTAAAAACAAGTTCTATTGTTTATTTAACAAATTACATATTTCATTCTTCTAATGCAACTAGTATTAATTAATTATAATCTATTGAGTGTCAGGAAACCATACCTCATACCTTTAGAAAGGTAATCATTCAAATTTCCAGAACTGAAGGTATATAAGTGAACCTCAAACTACTAATGCAATGTCCGTCAGTATTCCATGCATATATGAGAAAATATTCCGAAGATATGCAAGGACGTGAATGCATAGAAGAAGAAGAAAGAATAAATACTGAATCTGTATAACCTGAACATTCATGGAGTAATGAGCTTTAACGATTTCAACTACACTCAAGCTGATCAACCGGGAACTGGAAGTCAAATAAAAAAATTAAACACTGTTTTTCTTAACTATAACATGATAAGGACTCAAATATTCCTCTTCATAAATCCCTGGAGTCTAGAGCTTCACTCAAAATACATAGAGCATTCTAAACTCATCGCTATTTGTTTAGCTCTATTGTGTTATCATTTATTTATATTTCGAGCAGTGTGTGTGTGCTGTATTTTTAAGCACACACTGTCTCCTGTGCTGAACTGGAGGATTTTTAAATACTCAATCAATCGTTCCATTACACTCTTGTATCCTATTGTGGATAGTGGTAGATTTCTAAGGACCTGAACAGCCTGTGAGTTGTTTTTATTGTAGCTTTCCCAAATAGAACTTTGGTAGAGGTCTGAGGACCTAGAAATTCTAATTACTGTGGTAAACCCCAATCCAAGTTGTGGATGATAGTTAATATAATACTATTTGAGAGTACTAGGTCTCAGCTTGAGACTGAGCCTCTTGGTTAAAACTACGGTGCTTGTTTATATTGGTTAAAACGATATTGAATATTCTGCTTCTATGTTCTTAAAATATAAATCTATTTCAATGTTACTCTGATTGTTAAACAATTATGTTTTTGTATTTAGTTTAACCCAGTAATTTAGTTTCAAAAGCTAATATAATATTCAGATTATATTAACTGAGAACAAATCAATATCTTGAGAACCTAAATGAACCATTACTATATTACAAATTCACTACAGTTTAGCTTGTTGTTTAATTAGGGGGATTTTTAATATAAATCATTTTAGCATAAATTTTTAATTGGAACTCAATTGACCCCCCTCTTGAGTATTCACTCTGACCAATATTTGGTATAAAAGTTATGTTTTTTATTAATAAAGGATTTAAAAACATTTTATTAAACTGTTATTTTAGTTTTATCTTAAAGACCTCAAAATTTCGATTACTTCTAAATTTTTATCTCTTTCAATATATTAGCTAAACACTAATTATGTAAAACAGATTAGAAGGTGGTGCTACCAACACGACACCTTTCTTTAATGGTGTTAATTATTCCCAATGGAATCTAAAAATGAAAATTCATTTAGAGAGTATGGTATTTGATATCTATACTACTATAGAGACTCATTATATGTTTCTAGAAACTGATAAAAAGACTTGGGATAAACCTATTAATGTTTCTTAAAATAATAATAATAAAGAAATGAATGATATTTATTATTCTTTAGGAGAAAATGAATTTAATCGAATATCTGATTGTAAAACTGCTTATGAAAACTGGGATACTTTATCTATTTCCCATGAGGGATCAACCAATGTTAAGGAAATTAGATTTAATACCTACACTATAAAGTATGATAAATTTAAAATGAATCCTGATGCACCTATTTATGACATGTATCTTAGGTTCAACGAAATTTTAATTACAATGAGGAAACATGGAAATGATGTTCTTAAAAAAGAAAAAATCAAATGTATACTAAGATGTTTTCCATAAAGATGGGGAGGCACATCAGTAACTATTATAAAATATTGTAACATTAATTCTTTTCCTGTCGAGGAACACATTGGGAAATTAATGATGTATGAAGAAGAACTAAAATAAAATAACGATGAATATGATGAACTAAGAAAGAATTTTTTATACTTCATGACATCTTATTCAAAAAATATGGACAAATGGAAAATTCAAATTGAATGTGATAGTTCATGCAGTGAAGAGAGTTCATTTGAAAATGATGTTGAAATGGCTCAGATAGCCATATGATGCAAGATGTTTGATAGAAAGAAGACGTTTTTAAGAAAATCCAATTATAAGGGAATGTATGATAATAAAGGTCATTAGAAGAATGATTGGAAAAGAACTAAAAAAAGTGATGGCATAGTCTGATATGAAGGCAAGAGGAAATGGCAAGAGAAAGCTGACTGAGGAATGTTAATGATCAAGAAGAAACATGAGTATAAGGAAAATAAATATAAGAAAGCTATGAAAGAAACCTAGAGTGCTTTAGAAGACAGTTCAAGTGATTCTTATTCCACATAGGATGAAAAATCCTAAAAAGCTAATATGTGTTTCATGACAACTACATCTGAGGTAACATTGGAAACTTCTATTTAAATTTTTATTATTCTGGAGATGAATATGATTCTGATTCTGAAAAAAATTCTACTGAAGAGTTATTTGAATATTTTAACATGCTAGAATATACATGCAATGAGATAAAAGACATGTATAAAACCATAATTAAACCACATGATTTAACTAGCATAGTAAAATCTTCACAAGAAGTAGAAAAGTAACTGAATGCTGAACTGTTAAAAGAAAATATTGAACTAAAATAGTCAAATGAGAAACTCCGGAAAGATTTGGAAAATTGTACTAAAAGAAAGAAAAATCTTACACAAATTCTAGGAAAAGAAGTAGGACCACATTAATAAGGATACGACCTTATAACGTTACATAATCATGTATTAAATGAATAATTCACATAAAGGATCTTTCCAGGTTTAGAGTTTTAGTAAATTAGAATATAACTATAACATATCAAAAGGTTACAAAGTAGACACTTCTACTATGTTTCCATAAAATAAAAACCCTTAAAAAGAAACATGTCTAGTTCCCTGTTTTAGATAGAATTTCTTTCCTTAATCCCAAAAATGACACTATTCATCTATATGTCATATGGAAAAATATTTCAAAAACAAGGGATGAGCATAAAAATCCCAGTAAAGAATACAAATGGAAGGAAAACTATTAGTTTTTCAAAAAAACAAGTAAACCATGGATACATTAACATAAGTAATATTTTTCACCTTTATGAAATAGTAGATACTCTTCACTGAATAAAAGTTCATTACTTACCCATTTGTAACCAAAAGATTACCAGAAAACCCATATAATGAACACATAACATATAATGGTAACTAGGTACATTGACATACTTAAATCGAATAACCATACGGTCGACTTCCACACATATCACTAAATGGAATAGCCATATGACTGACTTCTATACCCAATGCATTGGAGGTTATAACGTAACGACCCGCCCTAGTATTCACGGCATCACTCGTCATATGGTTTATCACGTAACCACCCAAAAAATGTCCAAGTACCATTATTAAATAATAAGATATAAAACAAATATAATGTAAAGAAAATATTTCAACATTTCGATCACAATATATCACTTAAATATATTCACATAAAAAATCCATTATAAAAACCATTTCCAATACCAAAATACATAAAAGAGTATATGGTATTTTTTTAAAAACATTACAACTTATTGAGGAAACCAAAGACCAAATTACACTTGCAGTGGCAGAAAAGGTTGTTGTCACCGCATACGTTAAAAGAAACATTCCTTTTTTGTCATTTAGTAAAATGATCCATATAGAAAAGATTCATTTTGAATAAAATTAAAATTCAAAGGGGTTTATGCACCATATAAAAGAATGTTGTGTATAAAACAAAATATTCCTCAATGAAATGAGATTGAGACGAAGTCCATTAAAAAGATGATATCCATATATTAAGGATAAATCTATTATGTCATTATGTGTGAAAAATATAAATACACACAATATAAGTAGATATTAAGGGTAAAACAATCAGGGTTCATCCACACATATTCATAGAACAACATATTCATGGAGTAAAATTTTAACCCAAAGAATCAAAATTGGGTTAAAAAGTTCCCTTGAAAAAATTCGAAAGCCTAACGGCATCTCTTAAAATTTAAGAAACAAAGTTGATGAGAGAGAAAAGGGTATGTCATCGCTTGGACATAATATTTATAGCAGTAAGGATATAGAAGAACATAAACCAACATGAAAAGATGTAAATTAAAAGACCTATAAAAAATTAGTCTTTTAGAATAAGAGGGTGAAAGTTTTTCTTATCGATTTGGGTATCTTTTAAAACGTACACCCCAAGAATGAAGGACCACACAACGTTGATATAAATACCCATAAATGAAATTATATTAAACATAGAGTATAATAATTGGTAGTACATACAACAATCAATGAACATGGTGGTAAATGTTACAAAAATCTCACTGTAATGAGAATGAGATGAAAAATCCCTTATGAAAACTCAGCAGCCTATCGGTGCCACTTATAATTTCCAAAAATTGATTTATGACATCAAATAGGGTCTCTCATAATATGAACATAAAAAGTACAGTATGAGGAATATAAAAAAACATCCCCAAACATTAAAAGATGAGTTTAAATGAAATTTCATAAAAGAGAGCACATAAAACGAAAGAGATAGGTAGGATCCCTTACCTCAAGTCCGACTTGTCTTGTTCGTTTCTTCATATTCCTTTAAATCGTGTAACTCCACTTGGTTTGAAACAAAAAGTTTTCTTGAAGAGCTTCCTGAATAAGGTAAGGCTTCTAGGATGAATAGAGGGAAGTGGAAATATTAAATGAGCATAGGATGGCCAAGCCAAAGGCTTGAGAGGTGTGGGTAAGGGGGTATAGGTGGGGGCCTTTTATAAGAGGGAGGAGGGGGCACTCATGGAATTTCATGAAACGTTACATTATTATAAAATTATTTTCGGATATTAAAGGTCCCTAAATTATTTATTTCGAGGATAAGGTGATAAGAGTTATATATCCACCCATATAATAGGTTTTTTACAAGTGTATGTCTTAGATTTTACGTTATCTTTTCATTTTATTTAAATCATTCATTAATGAGGTAATCGCTGCATCATCATGGTGTCATAAATAAATTAATTTATATAATGTATAAAAATTATAAAGAAATTACTATGATGTAGTAAATCGTATTATCTTTCCAATGAATATTTATAGTCAAAAATATGACTTGTATAACTCCAAGTAAAGTTTTTTTAGTAATACAATACATGTTTGTGGCATTTTTATATTAACTTTAAATAAAAAGTTATTAATGTCATTTTCATACCCAAGTGGCTCCATGGGGTCCCCAAGTTGACCCATTGTTTTTCTTGGTCGGCCATAACTTATCCTATAAGTGTAGGACATGTGTCAAGGTCATTTAATATTATTATAACATTATCTTTAACTTAAATTACACTAATTAACTTTAATCGCGATTAGTAAAACTTAAAAGTTACTATTTACCAAAAATTATTTTCATCCCATTGAACCAAATTCTACATCCTAATGACAACCATGTATGTAGGATTTTTGAAATTCAAATAACAGAGGTGGTAAAATTTCTTTTAAATGAAAAATCACCTTTTTAACTACCACTTAGTGGTTTCACTATTCATAAAAAATTGACGTTTTTCAGAAAAATACCAAAAAATAACACTAAGCTGTATTTGATATTATAAATACAAAAATGATGTCTTTTTTACAAAACTGAAAACATATAAGTTGAATTAATCAATTTATTAATTAATTTCCATTGTCTAAACAAATAGATTGTTTTTACGAAATAAAATATATCAAAAGATTGACACTAGTATAAGTCCAATATCAATTTGAAATTAATTCCAATGACTACCATTGGATTAAATGGTAAAAATATATTCTATATAAACATTAATCCCAATTAAAAATATATTCTATCAATATAAATAAATCATATTAAAAGGTTGTTTTGAATTAAAATACAACATTTTCACTAAAAATTATCTTTATCGGAAAAATAACAAAAATTTACACAAAGTAAATTTTGATGTCCCGATCGTAAAGAAGGACTTTATTTGGACCAATATAACATATAAAATTATTAAAAGTATATTTAAAAATGGTTTGCAATAAAATGGTGGTTAATTGACCTTTTAATGAATATTAGAATATTTATGCTTAAAATTGGATTCATTTGCATTTAAAGCCTCTAACATTTATTAGAATAATTGGAAAAATATTTGATAGGAATATATAATAATTTTGTATTTAGTAATGTTAATTAATTCCATTATAATGGCTAAGCGTTAAATACCATTTAAAATAATATTATTATATTATTAGTGTGCAACATAAGTTTTCAAAGATACACATTGTTGCGTATTGGGTATGCTATTGAACATAGCATTCCCATTAAAGAAATATTAATATTTTATTCACAAATATTAATAAATATGATTATTTAATATTATTTATTTACCAGGGATGTTACATCCTTCCCCCTTTTGGGAATTGTGTCCTCACAATTTTAAAATCGAGCTCAGGAACTTCATTGAAAGTCCCACATCAGAGCAAGAGTCAATAAATCACGTTAAAATAACAAAAGAGAAACAAAAAGGTAACCCGAGTTAACCCATACTAGGATTCCATGTAAGAAAACATGGTTATGGAAGAAAAAAATATAGGGTCATGTTCTGATGGGGAGTGATAGAAAACATGATTAGGAGAAAGTTAACCACCAGAAAATCACAAACATATGATGGGTTAAATGGTATTTGATTGCCCTATTGGAAAAGTTAACATACAAAATTTTTGTTTTAAGTTACTTTTCATTGAGTAATTTATTTATGTGCATACCTAAATACATAAGGAAGCATACATAATAGTCATGTAGACGTTCATCTTTTACTAGAATCCTAACACAAACTCATATTTTCTCCAAAGGATGAGTATTTCAGGATGACTTGTTCATATTAAGAGTGTTATAATAAACCTCTTAAGAATTATGTAATCCAAAAAAGATGAAATATATATTTCCCTTGTCTTTATACCTTATCCAATACCAAAAATTGTTAGTACAATATCAGATAATACCCAAAAAGGATAATCCTTTATAAAAATAAATACTACTCTTAATCTCCAAAATGTGTCCATCAAAACCCAAAGTTCATCAATGACTATTCAATAAACATCTAGACATCAAATTATTCAATGTGACAAAAACTAAGATTGATACCCAAATATATAAAGGATTTAATCACATAGTCTTCCAAGATCAATCTTAATATTTATCTCTAAATAACATCAGTTACTCTTAAAGTCTCATAATGAAAAGTTACTAACCTAATCACATATCCTCCATGATAGGATAATAATTTCCATAGATAACCCATAATAAACTTACTCCTGGTTCATAAGATCTTTTAACTAAAATTAATTTGTCATACTAAGTAGGGACTTCACTTAGTCCAGTGGTAGGTGATAAATACCTATCACACTTTGGTTGTGGGTTCGATTCTCACAGCTTTTTCCGACGCAATGGGTTATCCAACAGTCAGCATGTTGTCCTTTTTTAGAAACTATATAATTCTTAAAACAGTCCCTATTAAGATATAAATTCTTCAAAAATTACCATAACATAATTTAACCTCATGTTTATCTCATGACGTTAGTATTCCTTAATAACATATAGTAACCAATAATTACCTCAATATTAAAGATCATATAAACTCTAGTGGTTACCCTTATAATTATTACCTAATCATCCACATCGGGTTGGTTATATCGTATATGATGCATTAAATAACTCACCAAGGTTCAAGGGGTTAATAAAGAATCATGATATTTGGTTGAGAAAAATCACAAGAGTTCTCATTGCAGCTCCCATATCATTCAGTTGTTCTTTATAAAAACCATCATAGTTTTCTTCACATCCACTATCACTTTGGTTCCTTCTAGATCCATCCATTTAAAAAAACCAAAACGGTTAGTGTGAGTATATCATTAGAATCATCATATAATACTATGATATAATTATTCATTTTATCATAAACTCATTCAATTTATCTAAAACTATGACTCTTTCTAAAATTCTAACCATTATAATAATGAAACTTATTCTTAAAAAATATAGTATCCTTTAAAGGTATCTAAACCATTCACTGATACCAAGTATAAGGACCCAGCCATATAAAATTACATAATCATGAATTAAATGAATAATTCACATAGAGGATATTTTCGTGTTTAGAGTTTTAGAGAATTAGGACATAACTATTAAATCTCAAAAGATTACAAAGTAGGCACTTCTTCTATGTGTCCATAAAATAAAAAGTCTTAAAAAGAAACATGTCTAGTTCCATGTTTTAGATATCATACCATTCCTTGATCCCATCCGTGACACTATTCTTCTTTTAGTCATGTGGAAAACATTTAAAAAATATTAGATGAGCATAAAAAATCCATGTAAAGGATACACAAGGAATGAAAACTATTTGTTTTTCAAAACAACAAGTAAACCATGGATACACTAACATAAGTAATACTTTTCACATTTATGAAGTATTAAATACTCTTCACTGAATAAAAGGTCATTACATACCCTTTTGTAACCAAAATATTACCATAAAACACATATAAAGACTCATGACATATAATGTTAACATGGGACATAAACATACTTAAATGGAATAACCATACGGTCGACATCCACACATATCACTAAATGGAATAGCCATACAGTCGACTTCTATACCCAATGCATTGGAGGTTATAATGTAACCACCCATCCTGGTATACACGACACCACCCATCATATGGATTATCACGTAACAACCCATAAAATGTCCAATTACCATTATAAAATCATAAGACATAAAACAAATATAATGGAACGAAAACATTTCCACATTTTGATCACAATATATCACTTAAATATATTAACACAACAAATCCATTATAAAAACCATTTCCAATTCCGATATTTAGGATATAGTATATGGTATTTATTTCATTTTAAAAACATTACGGCTTACTGAGGAAGCCAAAGACAAAATAACTCTTGAAATGGTGGAAAAGGTCGTTGTCACCACGTACATTAAAAGAAACATTCATTTTTGTCGTTTAGTAAAACGCTTTGTATAAAAAATATTCATTTTGAATAAAAGTAAAAGTCAAAGGGGTTTATACACTGTATGAAGTAATGTTGTGAACAAAACAAAATATTTCTCAATGAAAGGAGATTGAGATGAAGTCCATTATAAATATGGTATCCTTAGATTAAGGATAAATCAATTATGTAATTATATGTGAAAAATATAAATACACATAATATAAGTGGATATTAAGTGTAAAACAATCAGGGGTCATCCACACATATTAATAGAAGGACATATTAAAGGAGTAAAAGTTTAACCCAAAGAATCTTAAATTGGGTTAAGATGTTCCCTTGTAAAAATTCGACAGCATAATAAAGTCTCGTAAAATTTTAGAAAAATAGTTTATGAGAGAGAAAAGGGTATCTCATCACTTGGACATAATATTTATAGCTGTAAGGATATATAAGAAAATATTCCAACATGGCAATATTTAAATTAATAGACACAACAAACAGTAGTCATTTAAAAGCGGAGGGTGAAAGGTTCCCTTACTGATTTGGGTAACTTTCGAAACGTATACCCCATGAATGAAGGACCATTGAACATTGATGTAAATACCCATAAATGATATTATATTACATAAAATGTGTAATACTGGTCATTACATACACCAATCAATGGAAATGGTTGAAAATATAGAATAAATCTTAGTGTAACAAGAGTGAGATGATAAATCCCTTATGAAAACTCGGCAGCCTAACGACGCCACTTTAAATTTCCAAAAATGGATTTATGAGATAAAATAGGCTCTCTCATAATATGAACATAAAATGTAAAGTATGAGGAATATAAAAGAACATACCCAAAAAAAATAAATATGATCTTAAATGAAATGACATAAAAGAGAGTACTTAATAAAAATAGATAGGTAAGATCACTTACGTCTGGTCCAACTTGTCTTCATCATTTCGTTATATTCCTTTAAATCGGTTAACTCCTCTTGGTTTGAACCAAAAGAGTTTCTTGAAGAGATCCCTTCCTAAGGTAAGGCTTGTAGGATTATCAGAGGGATGTGGAGAGATAAAATGAGTAGAGTTTGGTCAAGCGAAAGGGATGAGATGTGTGGGTAAGGGGGTATAGGTTGGGGCATTTTATAAGAGGGAGGAGGTGAACTCTTGGAATGCCTTGAAAAGTTAATTTAATATAAAATTATTTTCGGATATTAATGGTCCCTCAATTATATTTTTCTATGATAAGGTGATAAGGGTTCGACATCCACCCATCCAAAAGGTTATTGAGATGTTTATATCTTATATTTTACCTTATATTCACATTTTATTTAAATCGTTCATTAATGAGATAATCTCTGCATCATCATAGTGTCATAAATAAATTAATTTATTTAATGTATAAAATTTAAAAAAAACTATGATGTAGGAAATATTTTTATCTTTCTAATGAATATTTATAGTTAAAAATTTGACGTGTATAACCCCATGTAAATTTTTTTTAGTTAAACAATACATGTTTGGGACATTTTTATTTTAACTCTAAATAAATAGTTATTAATGTCATTTTCATACCCATGTGGCTCCATGGGGTCTACAAGTTGACCCATGGATTTTATTGGTCTTCCATGACTTCTCCAATAAGTGTAGGACATGTTTAATGGTCATTTCAAATTATTATAATGTTATCTTTACCTTAAATTACACAAATTACCGTTAATCACGATTAATAAAACTTAAAAGTTACTATTCAAAAAAATTATTTTCATCCCATTGAACCACATTCTACATCCTAATGAAAACCATGTATGTTTGATTTTTGAAATTCAAATAACAGAGGTGGTAAAATTTCATTTAAATGAAAAATCAAATTTTTAACTATGACTTAGTGGTTTCACTATTCATAAAAAATTGACGTTTTTCAGAAAAAACAAAAAATTCACCCAAAGATATATTTGGTATTCCGAATTAAAAAAATACATCTATTTTAAATAATTAAAAAAATAATAATTTTCATTAATCAATTTAATAATTGGGTCCTTTTGTCAGAACAAATAGCATGTTTTTAAGAAACAAAATTTTTCCATAGATTGACACTAGTGTAAGTCCAATTTCAAAGTGAAATTAATTACAATGACCACAATTGGATTAAATGGTAAATATATATTCTAAATAAAATTTAATACAAATTAAAAATAAAATATGTCCATATAATTAAATCAGATTAAAAATAGGTTTTGAATTAAAATACAACATTTTCACTAAAAATGTTCTCTATCGGAAAAATAACAAAAATTTACACAAAGTAAATTTTGATGTCCCAATTACATATAAGGATTTTATTTGGTCCAATATGTCATATAAAATTGTTAAAATTATATTTAAAATGTGTTTTCCATAAAATGGAAGTTAATCGACCTTTTAAAGAATATTAGGATATTTATGCTTAAAATTGGATTCATTTTCATTTTAAGCCTCTAACATTTGTTTGGATAAATTAAAAAATATCTGACAATAATATCTAATAATATGGTAGTTAGTTATAATAATTCATTCCATTACAATTCCTATGTGTTAACTACCATTTTATATAATATTATTATATTATTAGTGTGCAATGTAATATTTCAAAGAAACTCATTGTTGTGTATTGGGTACGCTATTGAACATAACATTAACTTTAAAGTAATATTAATAGTTTATTAACAAATATTAATAAATATTAAAATGTCATATTCTTTATTTACATGGGATGTTACAATAGTATACTACTGGGTTAGGAAATCAACCTTGATAGAGATATATCACAAAAAATAGATTTATTCCAAAACTGGTCAGTTTGCAGCCAGTCCCAGTTCTGGAAATTCTTTTTTCTCAACTAGTTCTTTACATAGTTACAGATCAAACAACATTTATCATTCAATGTTTGAAATTTTTTTTGATTATATGAAACCCATCAGGTAAATATGGGTACCAAAAGTTTTTCTTGCTAACCTGCTTGGACACCTGAAAATATGGGTAACAAAATCATATTCTGTATAAACCTCTTTTGTAAGAAACCTACTTAAAAAGATACTATAAGATGATATGGTACTTGTACAATGGATGTTCAAGGAATATGACAAGAGATTACTCATGTTTCAAAATTTTAATCGATGTTGAAGGAGGACATGTAACCTTTGGTGATAACTCTATAGGGGAAATCATCGGCTTAGGACAAATTGGTAACAAAGATTCAATATTAATTTATAAAATATAATTTGTAGTTGGATTTGAATATAAATTGTTAAGAATTTATCAGTATTGTGATGATGGTTTCAATGTTAAATTTGAAAATTATTCTTCCAATGTATTTTATTCTAAAAATCCTCTGGTATTTACTGCCTCAAGAAATGAAAATATATATGTTGTAGATTTAAATTCTTTATCAAAACAAAAGGTCACCTATTTAAATTTTTTTAATAAAGAGTCTTTGCTTTCACACAGAATATTAGGACATTGCAATGTTCATTCACTTAAGAAATTGACTACGAAAAATTTAGTCATAGACCTACCTCAACTTAAATTCCCATCTATAAAAGTTTTTACTCCCTCTTGAAATGTAATGCAACATAAGATTTTGTTCAAATCAATGAAAGATGTTTCAAATTCTCAACCTCTCGAGTTGGTTCCCATGGACTTGTTTCGACCTTCTAGAGTTTCTAGTTTAAAAGGGAAGAACTATGTTTATGTTCTAGTAGATTTCTTTTCTAGACACACTTGTGTATATTTTCTATCTCACAAAAGTGAAGATTGTTCATAATTTATTAAATACTCCAAGTCAATAGAAAACAATAGTGGACTTAAGATTAGGACCTTGAGAAGTGATCATGGTTCTGAGTTTGAAAATAATGAGTTTGAATCTTACTGTTCACATATTTTCTATAATCACAAATTGTTTTCCCCTAGCAAAACCTCGACAGAATGGTGTGATAAAAGAAGAAGAAATAAAACCCTTCAAGGAATTGAAAGAACTATGATAATTGAATATTATTTTCAAATTTATTTTTGGGCTGATGCTTTAAATATATCCTGTTATATTATAAATAGAGTCTTGATTAGACCTGTTCTTAAAAATACCCCTTATGAATAATGGAATAATAGAAAACCTAATGTTAGTTACATCAGTGTTTTTGGTTACAAAGACGTTATTCTTAATACTAAGGATAATATTGACAAGTTAAATTCTAAAAGTGATGAAGTACTATTTTTAGGTTACTCTATAACTGGTAAATCTTATAGAGTCATTTACAAAAGAACCAAATGTGTGGAAGAATCAGTATATATCAAATTGGATGAAACTGATCCATATAAACCTAAGTCATCTCCTTAAAATCTTGAAGAATATATGTCTATTCTGGACCTTAATGATAAAAGCAGTGAACCTGCTATAAAAACGAGTAATTCTGGAAATTTTCAGTATCCCCATTATGTTGAAACCATACTTGTAGAAGAACCTGAAGAGTCTAGTCCTACCATGACTATACAAAATAGGACTCTAAAGAGCCTTCTTTTAAATTCTATTGTTGGTAATCTTGACAGAGGGACACATACTTGAGCTTCTAAAAGAAATCAGATTGAACATCAATCCTTGCATTCACAGTTAGAACCTAAAAATATCAATGATGCAATCAATGAGGAATTTTCAGTAATAGCTATGAAAGAATAATTAAATCTATTTGAAGGAAACAAAGTCTGTGAATTAGTTGACAGCCCTATAGACACTGTGACCATATGCACTAAATGGGTTTTTATAAATAAAGTTGACGAATCATGAAATATCATTTGAAACAAGTCGAGACTAATTTCACAAGGATATAGTCAAGAGGAAGGAATAGACTATGAAGAAATCATTTCACCTGTTGCTATATTAGAAGCTATTAGCTTTCAACTTGCCTATGCTTCTAATCTGAATTTCATGTTATATCAAATGGATGTTAAAAGTTCGTTTCTAAATGGTATTATAATTGAAGATGTTTTTGTTTAACAACCACCAGGATTTACTAATGCTCATTTTCCAAATCGAGTTTTTATGACTTCTAAATCATTATATGGGTTAAAACTAGCCCCACGAGCATGCAGTGATAGAATTAGTATTTTTCTAATTTAACAATGATATTTTAAAGGGAGTGTTGGCCCAAATATCTCTATTAAAATAATTTCAATGATGTTTTGATAGTACAAATCTATGATGATGAAATTATTTTTGGATCTTCTAAAAATTCTTTGTGTATTAATTTTTCAAAGAATATGTAAAATTAATTGGAAATGAGATTAATGGAAGAACTCAAATATTTTCAATGATTTGAAGTTTTTCAAAATGAAAATGGTAATATCTTAAATCAAAGTAAATATACAAAGGATCATTTAAAACATTTTGGTTTGGATAGTACTATGGGTAATGACACACCCATGAGTATAATTTGTATGTTAGATGCTGATGAAACTGGAAAACCAGTGGATCAAAGTAACTATAGAGGTATGATAGGGAGTCTTTTATATCTTACTTCTAGTCGAATAGATATTTTTTTTAGTGTGTGTATGTGTGAAAGATTTCAAGCTAATCTAAAATAGTCTCACTTTCTTGGTATTAAAAGAATTTTCATATATCTGAAACATACTGCTAACTTAGGATTATTTTATCCAAAAGGACAATCATTCAATTTAATAATTTATTCAGATGTTCACACTACTATTTGAAAGATAGATAGAAAGAGCACTTCTGGAACATGTCATTTTCTAGGTATGTACTAGATATGTTGGTTTAATAAAAAGCATAACTATGTTACATTGTCTTCTGCTGAAGCAGAATATATTACTGCTGCTAGTTGCGGTTCACAAATTCATTGGAGGAAACATACATTATTGGACTATGGATATCAGTTTTGACATGTATCTATAAACTATGATAACACTAGTGTGATCAATATCTCTATGAATCATATATATCATTCTAAGACCAGACAAATTGATGTAAGGCACCACTTTTTGTGAGATCATTACCAAAAGGGTGATATCACTCTTGAATTTATTGGTACTGAACATCAATTAGCAGACATTTTCACAAAGCCTTTATATTCAGATCGGTTATGTTACATTACACATGAGTTAGGAATGATAGACTTTGTAGAGCCAAATCCCCACTATTATCCAAATCCTCATTGTTATCCAAATCCTCATCATTAGACAAATCCTCAACGATAGCCAAATCCTCACCGTTATCCAAGTCCTCAACGATATCCAAATCCTCACTAATAGATGAAGCCTCACTGCTATGAAACCTCACCACTAGGAAACCTCACTAATAGTAAACCTCACCGCTAGAAAATCTTACCTCTAGAGACAACTCACCGATAGAGACACCTCACCGATAGATAAAAGTCACATTCAGGGTTCTCACCGGTAATTGTCACTGATATTTCATGCGCTGTCTAATTTTTTTTCTTTAGCCGAAAGTCTTATTGTTTTCAGTATAATTATTTTTATTACATTTTGATTCCTAAATGAAAATAACTAAGCCTTGGTCACATTTCAATCCACTACAAACTCTCTTCAATCCTCACTTATCGAACCCATGCATTACTTGTAACCCTATGTTCTTCAATTAGAGATGGTAAGAAAAAAACTCCTGATTGTTAGGGATGATAGTGATGCTCTAAGTACGAGGAATCAGAAAAAAAGTCCTAAAGGTACTGGCAGTGAATGTAGAACATGGTTGTGGAAGCGTTCAATGAACCCGCATTTCCATAATAGAGAAATTGTAATAGAAACGGAACATAGTGAGGAATGGCTCTTGCCTAGCAAGTCATTAGTTCTAAGAGTATTGGAGGTACATGGTTTGATAAAATGTTTTTGCAAACAACAATGGACCTCGTTATCTGATGTTGGCTAAGGAGTTTTATTCTTTTGTTCGTTATGAGAAGTCTGAAGAAGATAACATAATTGTTTCATTAGTGAATGGAAAGGAAATTTCTATTTCTTCTGTTGAATGGGATGATTGTCTGAAAGTCCCACATGAGGTTGTACTTGGGTATACCTCGAAGACCATACTTCCTACCAATGTCATTTTTGACTATGGGGTTTCATTGGAAGAGCTCACTGGTAGTGGAAACCAAATAAAGGTAGTGGCTGGTGAGATGGATGGAGAAAACCGGTTGTTATTCAAATTCATCCAACATGTGCTAACTCCAAGAAGAGGGGTCTTTGAAAATTTGAGATACCAAGATATTTATTTATTTCATTTGTTGAGTAATGGTGTAAATGTAAAGATGTGTAGGTTGTTGATGATCCAAATTGAGGATATGATTTGACATAATTAAAAATCCAATGCTTTATTCTTTGCAATGTTGATTTCGGTAATGATCAAGGTGAAAGGAGTAGCTGAGTCTCAGGATGAGACCGTGGTTGTGAGGAAAAATTTTTTCATCACAAGAACAATCTATATATATATGATGATTGGATGGAACCCATGTAGAGGGATATGGGTTATTGATGATGAGAAGTTGTATGATATGTTCATCCCCATTGAACACAACAATATGCCAAGAGACAGAAGAGATACAGGTCTAGGACCTGATGAAGGGGAACCATAGTATAATGATGATTCTGATGAGGAAAATTCCTCTGTAGCTGTTGGAGGGGATCGGGACTTGCCTCCAAGTCCAGTTGCTGATGTTGTATCATCTGGAATGGAAACTGTGTTGGGATTAAGCAATGAAAAAACACATATTGATGAGGAAGATAGGTCTTCTCCAGAGAATGAGGAAGAAGAAGAATAGAAAAAAAGCATATGTTTCTACATGCTTGAGTCTCAGTCCACTAATTGGGTACTCTCTAATGCCTAATTCAGAAATTGTTGAAGTAGATAGACCTACTTTTAGTCCTTAATCACCCCAGGTTGTGACACCTTATGTTGATAGAGTTGTGGAAAACTATTCTGAGGAAGCCCTGGTTGTTCAAGTTACAATTGATGTACATGTACATGAAAATGCACCGATTGAGGGGGATCATCCCACCAGACATGGTACAGTTTCAGTAGCTCATGAGATTGAATACTATGCTGAAGACCCAGGTTTTGTTTTTTTGGGCTGGACTATACTGATTCAGAAGATGAGACACCCATCAGAAGACCTACTGTCACTTATTATCTCATTTCTAAAACATTACCTGAGGATATAGTAAGAAAATAAAATTTAAACCAGTTGAAGCATGATCTCAAGTCATGTATTAGGGAAGATATGATAAGAATGGAAACCTACATAATATCATCTATTAACTCTATGATGACTGAATCAATATCTGGTGTTTTGAATGAATTCAAGGCCTGCCAGAATCACGTTTCAAGATTGGTAGAGGATGCTGAATCTCTAAAGAAATCAGTTGTGTCTGTAGAATATTATATGATCTCTAAATCTCAAGAACAGAATGTCATAGAATTTTTAAAAAGTATAGTTAGACAAATGGTATCAGTTTTGGATGAATTTAAGAATTCTATGGGGCAGCATGTCAGCACCCAGGATTATGTTGTGAAAAATCACATTAGTCGGTGGACTAAATCATTTAAGGAAATAGTAGCCTTTACTATTGTTCCTCTGAGTACTATTAGGACGTCTTTGGATATTGATCAAATTCGAGCTGTTATGAGAGAAGAAATTGGATATTCTTCCACCAGTAGATCTGTAGACACTACTGACTTGGCCCCCGTGGTGACTACCACAAGGGATATAGGGATAATTATTCAGAATTTTATGAGAGAGGCAACTGCTTTTTAGAAAGAGGTAAAAGACAATGAGGAGTACTATTTCCAAAGGGTATATACTAAACATCAGTTGAACTATCATTTCAAGCTTCTGTTAGAGAACATAAAACTACCTCCAGTCACTCAAACATTCAGAGAACAAGTAAGCATGATAAGGGAGTTGACTCCTTCTTTGGAGAAGTTTATAGAGAACAAGGGTGACATTATCTCTAGTATGGAAAGAGGAGGATGAATCATTATGGAATTAAGGAATCGGCTGCTGCAATTTTGTCATGTATACAATACTCTTATCATTGTACCTCTGGCTCTGCCTGCCTCTGCTCAGTCTGCATTCACTCCTCAGATGACAACAAATCAAGAAATCAGATGTTGCTCAACTTTGGTCACCTAGAGAGATCCACATTATAGGCCATGCACTATATTAGTAGCTCAACCGTCTTTGATTATCATTGGTATTCCTAAGCCTACACCAGCATCTACCCATCTTGAATCGTCTTTGGATTCCATGTTCAAATCCAAACCACTTGCTGAGGTGGTGGATGGAGTAGTGTCTAGGACATTTGATAGGGGCAACTTGTACCCTTTTTTCCTCAATTTTATATTTCTATGTATTTTTTTCCTATGAAATATATCTCATCTTATTCTCATTTACCTTCTGTTACTTTTCTCGTTCATTATTTTACTAATTTTTTCTAATCACAAATGGGGAGAAATCTGAGCATAATATATTCTACCTCTGATACATTTACATCTGGCACATTTGATTTCTAGTTCTCCCTCTGATACAATTGTGTCATGTCTCTGATACATTTTCATGTAATACTCTATTCTATAATACATTTGAAAATGTCATTACCCACATTGAGAAGTGAGACCCAATGTATTTTACAATAATATATTAATGATTATTTTGGATTATAATTCCATAATTTAGGATTATCAAAACAGGGGATATTTTCGACCTCACATGTTTTGATAATCTCAATTACATTTTAATAATCCTATATTTATGTTAAATTCTGTTGTAAAAAATTTAAAATTAATAATTTGAATATGTTAATCAATGTTTATCTATGTTTATACATGTTTAGAAATAATACTAACTGAATCTGGATATGACATGCATAGAACAGATAAGTATTATGTTTTTGAGTCACAGATACAGGCCTACCAATAAAGTAAGTTCACCGATACAGACATAATCAACCGATAAGAAAAGATAACTGATAGACAGAGTCTTTTATTATAATCAAGAGCTACGGATACAAACAGACAGCTACTAATACAAGTCTGTCGATACAAACAGATAACTACTGATACAAGTCTATCAATACAGATAGAGCCACCGATATACAGAGAGAGCCACCGATACAAGCACCTATTGGTATATATGAGTTAAAAATAGAGAAATCCACTGATACAAAAAAGGATACCGATAAGAGGAGCTTCAGATATAGAGTTATTGTCACTGATACATTGTATACTGTTATAAAGAGTAACAGCTACCAATACAGACCTACTAACTGAAGTCTACCGACCTACTGACACAAGTCTACCGATACAAGCTCACTGATATAAAGAGCCACTGATGGAAACAAGTGATTGTTTCTTTGAACTCTAGTACAATTTTTAATTTATCAACAGTCATATTCAATGCATTTAATGAAACTAGTATTTATTAGTTAATGTCTGTTCAATGTCAATAAATTATACCTCATAACTATAAAAAGGTAATCATTCCCATTTCTAGAGCTGAAGGTATATAAGGGAACCTCGAACTACTAAAGCAATGTCAGACATTCTTTACATGGATATACGAAAAAATCATCAGAAGATACTCAAGGAATTACATGCATAGAAGAAGAAGGAATAAAACATACTAAATCTATAGAACATGAATATTCATGGAGTAATGTTCTTAAATGATTTCACCTACACTCAAGAAGATCAGGCTGATCAACCTTTACCTGGAAGTCAAATACAAAAATGACACTCTATTTTTCATAACTAAAACTCGAGAAGGATTCAAAGCTTCATCTGCATCAATCCAAGGAGTCCAGATATTCACTCAAAATACATATATAATTCTAAACTCATCTCTATTTGTTTGGCTGTGTTGTGTTTTAATTTATTTATATTTCGGACAGTGTGATTGATCTGTATTTTTAGGTACACCCAGTCTCTTGTGCTAAACTAGAGGATATCTATATCCCCACTCAATATTCCCCTTAAACTCTTGTATCCCACATTGGATTTTGGGAGAGGTCTGAGGACCTGGACAGCCTGTGAGCTAATGTTATTGTTGCTTTCCGACGAAGAATAGTGGTAGATGTCTGAGGACCTGGACAGTCCGACTACTATTGTAAACCCCGATACCGGGTGTGGATCATAGTATATATAAAACTATTTGAGAGGACTAAGTCTCAACTTGCTACTGAACCACTTGGTTAAAAATTATGTGCTCGTTTATTTTGGTTAAAAATATATTGAATATACCATTTATAAGTACTTTAAATACAAAGCTATTTTAATGTTACTCTGATAGTTAACCTAGAAAGTGTTTCTATTTATTATAACCCAGTATGTTAGTTTCAAAAGCTAATCTAATCATCAGATTAGATAAACTGAGAACTAATCAATCTCTTGAGAACCAAACTAAACCTTTACTATATTGGATATTCACTATAGTGTAGCATGTTATTTAAATTGGGGTATTTTTAATATAAATATTTTTCAACGAAATTTTTAATTGGAACAGAATTCACTCCCCTCTTGAGTATCCACTCCAACCAACAAAATTTCATACACATTATATCAATCTTATTATAATATATCCTGAACAAATGTTGTTATACCTTTTCATCTATAACTACAAATTATTTCCTCAACCAATAATGATGTATATAATGTTTAGTTAATAATATTTTTAATCTCTTTTTTCTTACCTTTTGGTCCAACATAGTTAGTGATTTAATAAAATGTTCCTATAATTTTGGGAATCCCTTCCACCACATCAAGAACCCAATCAATAAAAAAAATTAATTATTCATGTTAATTTTCAACAATAAATATATGAATATATGTGATAATACCACAAATGTACTTCTTAATTCTATTTACTATTTTTTTAATGCTACTTATGTGTAATTAATTTAAATTAGGCCACCAAGAATATAACCACTTCTATAATTGTCCATGTTATTCGTAGGTATAACAAAATTCATAGGATCATTAGGTATATAGTGGTACCCATTAATTTTTTCATTATCCTATTTCACATGATTTTTTCCATATTATATTGGGGTAGACAAATGTATTGAATCATTTGTATTAAATTCCATTAGATGTTATGTTTCATATTATGTAAAGGTAAATAAATTATAACTCTAGTTCTAAATAACATAAATCTATGAAAAATAAGTGATCTCAGAAATCATTGATATATATAATCTAGGTCATATTACATTAGAAAAATTCTCTATAAAATTCTATTCACATACATAATATATTATTTCATCATCCTATACTAGAAATGTAAATTATACATCCTTGGATGACATAACATATAGGTTATTATCCATACATCCTCTATTAGGTACATGATTCTTCATATAAGATTCATGTTCAGTATACCATTCATGTGATAATTTCTTTTGACCATGCAATGAATTCTAAAACTAAATCACCTAATTTTAAACACTACAAAAAAATAATACAATATTATTATTAATATGTACTTCTCCTTAAATATATCATTTAGGAATGATTCCTTCGCATCTATTTTTAATTTTTAAAATCTTTTTGAATCTACAATACTGTGTAAATCCTAATGGATTATTTTCTAGTTGATGTTGTAATGGTCTCGTAAAGATACAAAATATATATATTATTATAAAAAAAAATTCTTATTTGGTCATAATTTCATACCAAATCACCAATCTTTTTTAAAAAATATGTTGTCCCACTTTATTCAAATAATGTTGTGGCATTCAAGCCTCCCCAAAATCAACCACATCTAGATCTTATTAACATGATTAATAATCTCATTTATGGAACGCATCCATGATATATCCTCTTTCAAATATTCTAACAATAATTTAATAATGGTTTATAATAGTAATAAATTTTCTACATGCCTCTTTATTTACATAAAAGTTTGTTTAAATATACCAAAAAATATATTTTTTGGATTATCTTCAATCCTATAACCTCTCTCTTCAGGTAAAATATGACATTAATTATCAATTATATCCTCCTTAGATTCATATTCAACAAGTTCAGTATATAAAGAACCCTTAATAGATTATAAATATATTTCTATTTATTAATATTATTTACTCAGTTCAATAATAGAACTTCTAGAAATCATTACATGATTCTCCTATATAACATTATCATAATTTAACTCAATATGTTTTCCTAGTAATGTATATAGAATTTTTAAGCTCTAACTTTCATTGAGTGGATTATAAATTAAACATCACCCACCACATTATGATATTTACCTTGATTTTCATCCTTGCCATAGATATATCATCTAGTTAAAAAATCAGGATACTGACCCACTGATGGGATTCTTCGTTGTAACCTGTCATATGGGTTCGTTCATATATTGAAATTGATAATTCAATATTTTTTTGTAAACCATGAATTAAAAAATATCAGTACTTTAAAGGCCCAAAAATATACTTCAAATAATCATTTTTTTAACCAAATTATTCACAATCTAATTACACTCCCTAGTAAAAGTGGTGACTATTGTGTCCCATAATGACATATTCTGTCATTTAAGAAGAAAACATATATATCAGATAATAATTCTAAGAATATAACTATAAATGATTACTATATTTTAAGAATAGATATATAAATATTTTATTTAATAAACATCTTCGGGATATCCAATTAATATATTCACAATAAATACTCCTCTTAGAAATATCCTACTTAATACCTTTCTTTTTGAAATTGGTGAATAGAAATAGAAGAAAGGTTTAGATCAATTGATTGGTATGGCTAAACATGGGATATATAAATATATGATCATAATTGATCATAAGATAATTATAGGATTATGTGAACAAGATCTTAAGTCAGTAAACCATTCCTAATAAGTCATTGTCCCTAAATACGGATTACATGAAAAATATTTTTTCAAAACAATTAATATGATTCAAAAGAGTTTAGAATAATCAATTATAAATAATAATACATAATAGAATATCATATGAATAATTTTTATGTTCTTGTAATAGCCATACATATTGGAAATCAATTCCTAAGTCAAGGCACTTTTCAATGACTATTATAGTAGATATAATCTAATTTTGGAACATGATTACTCCCCATTCTCATAATCATTATTATCTATGTCGCGTGGTGGACTAGGTTCCCCAACACTACGTATAAACATCATTGATAGAGCCCATAGTTTATTAGGTCGACTACCATTTCCCTTTCATATTATAACTTGAGATTTCATGATTTAACAAACATGTTAAATAATATGTAATTTAATTCATACCCATAACATATTTTAAAAACCATATATTTTTGTTTTATAATATTATAAATACCTTCTTCATATCATCAAATCATAATAAACTCGTGGGAAATAAATTGGTTACATTAAAACTATCGTGAAATATAGTCATCATAATCCATACAGAGAAATAAATTTGATGATATCATTAGAACATATCCTGAATTCATCATATGATTCTTGAAAATGATGTTGACATAAATTATGAAAAATATTTTATATAATAATTTGATATATGATCTGAGAAGAAATTGAAAACATCAATTTCGTTTAGTAATTTTTTCCAAAAATAAAACATCCGAGAATAACTTTAATAGTGTTTTGATTTAAAAACAATAATAACATATAATGTAATATTCATGATTAAGAATGTATATTATTGAGTTAAAATCCACACATGCTATAAATGATAAAAAAACATGCATTTTCAATTTTGTATAGAAATTATAAGTGATCCATTCAGAAAATAAAAACTACTTATATTAAAAAAAATAATGTAATATTTATTTTAATATACCTATATAATCATTTAAAATTAGATAATAACATTCATAATTCATATTTGAAAAACATTGATATGGCAGAAAAACTAATTTTTACCAAAAATCGTGAATTACGGTTAGATTTTTTTAACAACATTATTTTTTCATTTTTCATTATCTATGATGAAAAAATGGAAAAAATAATTGAAAAAATAATGATAAAAATATGTTAATAAAAACTATATGGTTTAAAATATAGATAAAATGTAATTTCTAATAATAGAACATTAAACATGGGAAGTCGTGGTAAATATGTTGATTGTAATATAAACTCTTACCTCAAATCACAACATGTTTTTTTCATTAATTAACCACATTTATAATACAATATATATATATATAATCCATATTAATAATTATCTTAATAAATATGATTTTTTCATAATTTCAATTCACAGTTTAACAAGAATCTCTAATAAAATAATAATATCGTGAGTTAACTATTTTATTTTTCATTCATGTTTCATGTTTGAAGTTACAATATTTTTCATCATGGAAATGGTATCATCATAATATAAATATTAGTCATGTTATGAATATAATATATACATTTTATATACAAAATCATAACACTCTTATAATGATGAGGATGAAAAATGAATTACATCTTTCGTAGAGGTAGTAGTCCGCACATACACATGAAAAAAGTTATCATTTTCAAAGATGAAAAGGAATGGAAGGTGTAAATTATTTTAAATTTCCAAAATTATATTTATAATATAAATATCATATGTTTTAATAAAATAATAAACTATAAAAATCCATGTGAGACAGTGAAGAAAAATAATATGTGTCACTTCATGGAGATGACAGTGTGTGTGTGTGAATAAATATGCAACTTTTTTCCATTGAATGGGAAGAAATAATGATTTAAAATATTTTATATTTTCAAAATCACAATTATTTCATTAATATCAATTCTATGAATTAATTAAATCTATATAATCCTCCATTAGATATTGTAATGTAAAATAAAATACATTTCCAAATGGAGGCGGTAGTCTTCCAAAATGATTGACTGATGATCACATTTTCCAATGGATGTATTGGATATTAAAATGGTTATACCACTAAAAAAATTCATTACAAAAAATATATGAACATAATTCAACCATTATGGTTTTATTTTATTTTATGGATTTAAGAAATTTAATAATCATTAAAGAACTCAGTTAAGATGTTATCCACTTATTTTATTTTCATTCTATGACTTACACATTCTGCCTTCATTAAATGATCATTTGGTAAGGCCAGGGCCTCTACAAATGATGAGTAAATTTGGAAATATATTTTACTAAATCATACATATTATATAGTAGTCAGTGTGTGTGAGTAATTTAGAAAAAAAATTCCCTTTTAGATGTTACATATGTTTTCCCATTATACTTTTTATGAATCATTTAAAAGTAATGAAATATATTTCTCATGGAAATTGGATCCAAATTAGTCCAATTTAAATGATTGTAATTTAATGTTAAAATAAGCTCAACCATTTTATTTTTTTAAAATTAATTATAGATAATATAATTGTTGTCTCTTAGTTCAACCCACTAATAATACCATTTAACTATAACCACGGTGTCTAGATTTTTACAATGTTAAATAATTTTCATATCCAAAAGTTAATATAAATATATTACCTCATATTTATTATTATATCATTGAATATAAATTTTTTTTTACTAAGATAAATTATTATAGGTTTTCAAAATTATTTTTATTTTACATATAAGAAATGTATAAAACATATTTTTTGAAAATATTGTTCATTAAGATAAAAATTATTGTTTACATATTACATAACTAATAAATACAACTAGAAAAATGTAAATTTATTTAATTATTATATTTTTTTGAATATTTTACTAAATCTGTTCATATATATTTTTTAATTTAATTTATTATGATAATTATTATTTCATAAATAATAAATTGTTTCTAGAAAAATATTTTTAACAACAAATTATTTTATCATTATTTCTAAATAATTGATGTCATATATAGGAATGAACACCGATTTTTAAACATATTTAAATAATAATTTTCTATGTTTTTAGTTACACTAATAAAAAAGTTATCTTTTAAATAAAACATATATTATATTGACACTGTTTATATCTAAAAAAAGTTCTATTAACACGGAAATTATTAGACTAACAATACATATAATTAATCAAAAATATCATGAAAATATTTTTTTATTACATTAATTTAATATATATTATTATTTATACCATACATCAAAATAATAAAATTTGGGAAAAATTCATAATTCAAGAAAAATGTCATAATAATTTCTCTTTGTTCATTAGTATTTCTTAAAGTTACATGGTCCCTTTTAAAAATAATTTATTTTATATATATCACTTATCTATATATTAATTTCAATAATTTTATATTTTTAACATCTAATTATTCACTTATTATTTCTATTGAATTAATCATAATCAATCAAACACATAAAATATGATAAAGAAAATTATATTCTAAAATCAATGTTTTCTTATATGTATACCCTTATAAGAGTTTGACCCATAATATTCTATTACTATGGTGAAAAAAGAATAGTTCATTTTCTTATGACATCTTAATGACCTCTCTTTACGTTCATGAATTTATGGTTCATCCAAAAAACTATATAAAGGCGATTGGTATTATTTCATAGAACATTATATTTGTTAAAAGTAATTTCTACTAGCTTACCCTCATAAGAAAGATCATGACCCAATGATAAGATATTTAATTCCCTAATATTTTAAAATAACACTATATTCAATAGAATTCTTAACATGCATTAAAGGATTTAAACAAATAATATATATTATTATTTAAATATTTCCACTAAAACATAGACAACAAATTATTATTTATTAATATAAATAAACACATTATGAAATATATTTATAATTTCAAACTCTAATAGATATAATTAAATTTTTCTAGAAAATATGCATTTCTTTTTTTTAAAGTCATTATATTCGTCAGAAGTATATATTTACTCAAAATTTATTTTTATTTATTTGTGTGAGATTATATTATTATTAAACAAATACACCTACAAAAAAATTCTTTAATAAAAACGATATTATACTAGAAGTTATCATATGGAAATTATCTTAGGATATAATTTTTTGGATTTTTTTGAAAATGTTCTTTTTTAGTGAATATTTAAATAATACTTGTTTTTATTGAGATATGTCTTTTCATTTCACGGATTTAAAATGATTGATTTTTTTAGAATATTTAAAATTAAAATTATTTAATTAAAATTATTATTAATGAATTAATGAACATTTTAATAAATTATATGCATTATTTTTGTATAAATAATATTATACATAATAAGATATTTTTTGATAAAAGCACATTTCCACAAAATTTTATAGTTTCATTTTAAATTGAATATAGAACATTAGTAAATTTAATATAGTAAAATATATATAATACGATTAATATAAATAATTAATACATGGTAAGTAGGTTCTTTTATTTTGTAATTATGAATAATAAGTTTAGAAAATATTTATAACAATAGTAAATGGTAAATCATGTAAGGTAAGGTTAATACTAATGTGAAATGGCATCGAAATCTACGTAATTTTTTAGTGTAACTAATTTCATATATTTTTCCATTTTATCAAATTTATTTCTTTATTCATTTCCACATTGAATAATTTTTAATAATGATCTATAAAATATTAATGTAATGAAAAATACATAAAGTTAATCTCTTACTTTTTATTTTCCTCTATGTGTTCACAAAGAATTAAAAATAAATTTTCAAGGAATACAAAAGTTAATATTTGTAAAAACGAATTTATATTTATTATCGAATTTAATTTTTAATTTTTAGTTATTATATAACAACCTATAAATCCTTTAAAATGTAGACACAATGCTTGTGAAAACAGTGGGAAAATCAATGTAAATATTTTTTAAAACATTAAATGCATTATATTTGGGTTCATATATGGTTCCAAATTACATTTACATTTTAAAATAATGTAATTTTTTTGGTAAAGTGAAATATATACTAATTACAATTTTATATTGATGGATTTAAATCCAATTTAAATTAATAGTTCCAAAAATAAAATTAACTGTATTTGATAATAAAAAATAATTTAATAAATTATAAAAAATTCATAAAATACGATATTTCCTAAATGTGAATGATATTTTTATGATCATATCAACCATTTCATATTTATGGGTCAATTTAACTTTTATATTAACTTTCATGAAAACTATATATTAATAAGAAATTATATCATGGAAAATTTTAAAATGATTAGTATAGGTTTAAAATAATGAAATATGGGTGAAAACATCTTCCAATCTACACCCAATTTTATTTTATGAGTTTATTATGATTAATGGTCCTCCTATATAATAATTATCCCAATTTTACCACTATTAAATGAATATTAATATATCTTTATTTAATTCTTTTCAAATTTCCAAGAGTACCCCTAATGGTTATTAATAAATGGAACCTCATATCCTCTCTCGCTCAATAATGTTTTAACTCTAGTTTATCCAATATCTTCATAAATACCCTTAAAACATCCATATATAATTCATATACGTCTTAATGATTTTGAATTACCATACATAAATTGTTTTTTTATATACCAATGGAATTTGATTGAGTAGGAGTTATAGCTTTTTACATAATGTTTTAGTTTATTTCATCGACTTCCTCCCTAAAAATATTACAAACATTGTGTTATAATAAAGTATATATCTAGAACATTAATTTATATTATTATGTTTATGAATTAGCATTAAAAAATCACATAATTAATTTAATGGTAAATGAAACCCTAATTCATGTGTACAGTGGAATACCGCCTTGTGAATCAATGAAATTCATTTTCCTGCACTGCTTCTCACTATTAGTTAAAAAATTGGTTTAAAATATATATATATTATAAAATAAATATTTATTATTTTTTAAAGAAAACATATCTTTTATTTTATTACCATTCTTATCTATTGATGATTTATAATTTCATTCTATTATATATAAGGATTACCATCTCCATGAAGTGATGGGATTCATTTTTCATCACTAATACACATTTATGGTATATATAATTATATAAAAATATATTATATTATTGTAATGGTATAATAATTATTATTTAATGATAAAATAATAATTACCTTCTTTTATTTATGTTCATTAAAAAATGTAAATTTTAATCATGTATAAATTTGTTATACTATGTCCATGATTGTTACATAAATCATTTTCATGTCCAAATTACATAACTAATATCAAAATAATAAACAGTGTATAAAAATATTATTTATTTCAAAAATTTATTTCGATATATGATATAACATAGTCCCATTAGACCATATCCAACATACCAAAACTGTTTTAAATTTATGACTTGACATCCTCATAACACACCACATGTATATATCTAATTAGGTGATTAAATATGTCATTAGAATTAATGTAATAAATGCCATAATTATTAGGGTTTAAACCTAGAAATGTTTCTCATGAAATTTAATAAATGAAAAAAATCATATATTGGAGTTACAGGAGCTAAAAGGAATGTCTAGACTAATGGTAGGTTATTTCTTATCTCTATGCCAATTTTTTGAGACTTTTTTCATATTCATAAAATGATTTATTATGTGTTATGTATAAAATAAATAGTATATACATTTCATTATAAATTATTAAAATAAATGTGCTATGAAATTACTTTTCATTTTCTATTATTTGAATACCTATTGTTTTAATTGATAAAAAATATTTGTGGGACACTTCACATTAAAAACCTCATCTAATATATTTAAATCATTTATTTTATACATATATTTATTCCAGGTTTGTATTATTAAAATAATTGTTTTAATTTACTTAATTGTAAATTAATAAATTTTGAAGGATATTTTATTTCTATTTTTAGATTTTATATATGTTTTTAGAAACAATCATTATACTTATTTTATATGGAATATTTTGTTAAAAACAAAAATGGAATGTTCTATTTTAAAATATATGAAAACAATATATTACTTATTCACGAGTGATACTGATATAACTCTTTAATTCATTGATTAAAGGGATAAATTTGACAATTTATATGTTTATCCTATGATATTGTTGGAATTTATAAGGAAGGTTATTTAATATATAATATTTATTATAATAGTTATATTATAATGATGATTAATGTTTCATACATGACATTTCAATACTAGATAATTAACTTTCTTTGAAATTTTTTGGTTTAACAAGGGAAGCTAATTATATTTTATTTTAGTGGAATGATTATTGCCTTTTTTTTACTAAAAAGTAATTTTCTTTTCCATTGGTTTTCCTATTTTATAAGAAATTGTCATGATTATTATTTTCCATTTGTTTTTTCAGGTAATGTTTTTTATGAATATAATTGGTTATAAGGCTAATTTATTATATATGTAAATGATTATTTGAGACAGATTCTATTAAAATAAATGTAAAACTCTAAAATATTATCTTTTGATTTAGAAATAGACTAATAAGATTCCATTTTATATATTTATCTTACAAATATTATTTACATCTAAAAATTTTAATTGATTTTTTATATGGAATTTGGATAATTAACAATTTCAATAGTGTCAGACTTCTAGACATAGAAAACTCTTTTAATGAAGAAAGTAATCATTTATATTTTAATTTTTTTCAACATATGGATAAATTATGGAAATATTCACATTGAAATATTTTTACCAAATTCTATAAAAATCTAAACCTAAAAGGCACATTATTTTAAAACTAATACACTATTTTTTGATAATGTTGTTTATTCTAGGTGAAAAAAATAGTTCATGTTTTTTCGTATGAAATCTAGAATGGAAATGATAATATATATAGCCTTAGTTTTAAGGACGAGGGTTTGGCGATATTATCGTGGTCATTATTATAGGGTTTTATTAAATTTTGAGATTAGGATGTTTTCATTTGAGATTAACATAATTGTTTTTGATACCATCATTTCGTCATAATTTGATGTTTTAACATATGTTTTATTCGTTATATACAACTTTTTCAGTTTTTCATGGTGGGATTTTTAGGTGATTAATGATTTTTTGTGAATTTTAGTAATAGTTTTATTTTTATGTAATTGATAGGTCTAAAATGAATGATTATTTTAGAATAATGCTATTATATTTTTTGATGATAAAATATTATACAATGAGATAATAATTATGGTTAAAAATTATTTAATAATTATTTTATTGATGTTAATTAAGAAATAATGTTATTGATTTATGGAATTATTTACATTTAACATTTGGTTTCTTTGTCACATTTTTCATATTAATTCATTATTTCATTATAAAAATGTTTACTCATTTTGGTTATTATCTTACATTGTGCTAATTTTTTTTGTTTTCATAAATATAAAAATAATATTTGTTCATCATTATATATACCTATTGTTCAAGAATATGTTTCTTATTTTTTTTGGAAATATAAATCCTTACTCATAATTTCGTGTAAAATATGAGATGATGGTGGAAACTGACTGAAACATGAATCCAAAAGATGAAATTATAGTTATAGATTGGATGAAAATAAAGAAATTATATTCCCTTATGTTATTTGTTTAAATGGTAATGTAATTCATCAAATTTTGGAAAAGGGTATTGAAAAGAAAATCTTATCCTATTATAATTATTTATAATGATTTGATGTTCTTCTTAATCACATAATGATTTCTGGTTTGGTGATTAAAAACATTCACAATACCATATTATCTATCACATTAAATAGTTTAAACATTTATTTTATCCTCAATATCTATATTTTCATATCTGATGGATTTTAAATAATTTGGGAACCATGATATGTGTTATTCCTATTGACCTTCATTTATTCCCTTTCCATATTTTCATAAGGATGTTTTGTTAACCATTTTTATAATTTTGTTTTTCAGTAATTTTATCTTCTAATATTTAACTAATTATAAAAAGTATCAAGTTATTATTACGAGTACGTAATTTAATTTTTGGGGATTAATTTAAAATCCTACGATTTCAAAAGATCCAAATGGTATATAACATTATAAATAAGAAATATCGAGCTTAAAAACCACAGAATATTATTATTTAAAAATGTATATTCTAACATGACCATTATATTAAAGATTATAAATAGGTTTAACCCAATTAAGATATATATTTACAATGGTCCTACTCAAAACCATGTATAGAATTATTATTAATAAATCCACATTAAATTTATTTAAATTCTTTTTATACCACAATGAAACTTTTTTAAAAAAAAACGACTTCTCAGGAATTTTGTGATTTATAAAAAAAATTAATTTCATCCACTTTTAGATATTTAATTTGATTTTTTTTATCTTTTACATATAAAATATCATAGTATGATATTTTGGGATCTATTTTAAGAGATTTATTTTTTCTTGTATAGTGAAAATATACTAATTTTTATTGAACCAAGGATATTAGATTCAAGCATTCATAGTGTAAAATTTTATTTTAAAAGTATAAAATGATAAATTTTCATATTTACATTATTAATTGAATAATTATTTTAATTTGAATAAGTTTCATAATTCATTTTTGAATAAAATCTTTTCAACACAAAATGCCATTTTCACTAGAGAACCTCTTTTCATCACATTTTACAATATTGATTTCAAATTAATTTGTGAAACATATAAGAATTTAAATTGATGAAATTTATTATATCTTTTTAATAATAATAATATTTATTTTTAAAAATTTCAATTTAATATTTGGTCATTATAAATTCTAAATATGGGAAATTGTTATAACCAAAAAAATTATAAGTCATGTCAATTGATAAGAGAATTAAATTATATTTTTTTTAAAATCCATTTCGATGTATTTACTTCATACATACACATATATGTTACTAATTTGTGTCCACATATATTCGTTTTTTTTAATAATGAACTATATAATAATTGAAATATAAAAATACAAAAAAATTTACTCTCTTGCTTTTAAATATATCATATGTGTTCACGTAGGGAAAAACTAAGTTTTGAATGAATATGAATGTTTATTTTTCAAATATTTTTATTTTTCATGATGTTAATTTAGTTGTATGTTTTATTTAATATATAATTAAATTAAACTATTATTCAATAATGATGCATTTCTCATGATAGTAATGGAAAATTTAAACTAAATATATTTTAAAAAAATTAAAATTAATCTATTTTCGATGAATATGGTGACACATAAATTTTATAACAACTTTTAATGTATTAATATTTACTGTTAAATGAATTTTATAACAATTACCTTGATATCTTGATGAATTTTATGTCTAACAAAATAAAGAGTTTAAAAAATGACATTAATTATTATTTATAAAAAACTAAATTTTCTTAAATTATTTGAAATTATTAATAGTACTATATTTTTTTATTTTATATGGATATGATATATAATATCAACCATTATCAATTTATTGTTTATATATATGTTTATAGAAACATTCTAGGAACATAAATAGTAACAAAACATTGAAATCACGGTAATTGACAAAAGTGATAACGAGGGGTTGAAACAATGATATACATGTGAAAACATCACCTAAAATTTCAAATATTTTATTTTAAGAGATTTTTAGAGTCTTAATCATCCACTAATTTTAAATATATATTTTTTCACGTTTCTAGGAAAATTTGATCGTTTTCGTTTTATATATTAAGAATTTTCAAGAGTGAGCCTCCCCTCACTTATAAAAGGTCACATCCTTTCTTATTATTCACTCACAATATTAGAGACATGAATTGGACAATGAATAGAAAAATAACATCATAATACCCATATATGTTTCTTATTTGACATTTTTTTGTGCATAATACCAACCACAAAAAGATTAAAATGTAATGAAGAAGAAGTTGTGAAAAAAAGATTTATATCAATTAACCGAATGTTTTTGTATTATTTCTTCTTCTACCTTATGAACAAAACATCTAAACATCAGGATATAATAAACTAAATATATACCAAATAAGGATATGTCATTATGATATTATCTAATCTTTAATCCATATTATTTTTCATCAAATGGAAGATGAAACCATCATTCGTGTGTATGGGGGGTTACCACCTCAAGAACCGATGTGATTTGTTTACCATCGACACCTATCATGGATGGTTATAATGGTGGAATAATAGTTTATATATTATATCAATGAAATTAATAAAATTTTATGAATATAATTTTTCATCAATTTTCTTAACATTCAACCACTAAAATTTTATAATATTATTCGTGAATACATGTGAATTATCACCTCTACAAAATGATGTGATTTATTTTTCATAACCAACTCTCATTGAGGTTATATATAAGTATATTTGAATAAATAATAAGATAATTAAGATATAATTATAATTATTAAAATATAAAATTAAACATATGAAATTTTATTCATGTTCACTGAAAAATTAAAATGATACTCATGCGGGAATATGAAATATTATCTCCATGATCATAAATTATTTCTTTTTTACATATTGATCTTTTTTATTAGGTTATAATGTTATGAATAAGGCATAAAATCGGTAATTATGTAATTATAATTTTTATTATTATATATATAATTTAACAATGACCGCTTTTACCATGATCAACATACCAAATATATTTTGAAATTATGAATCGATCGACCTCAAAACACCTAGCATGGACATAATTGATTGAGTAATTAAATATTTAATTAATTTAAATCAAATATATAGACTAATGATAAGTGAATAATATATTTAATATTTCTTATGAAATTATATTACTGATTAATATTTATTATATAGGAGTTGAAGGATGTACAAGGAAATTATATACTTAAGGTAAGAGATTTCTCTAATAAATATTCATTCGTTGAAACTTATTCGAATTTCACCACAAGGTTTCTTTTTGTTGTGTGTAAAATACATTATTAATATCTATTATTATCGCAAACCAGCCTGAGGTGACCCTAAACCAGTCACAAGGACCAGCCTGCAACATATCCTGAGAGGTGTTCCTGATCAAACCGTAATGGGGACATGAACCATGGGCATTAATAGAGTACTCAAGGGAGCAATTTATCCCATAAATAAACAATCAAAAAATAGCATAATTAAATGGACATTACAAAATACATTTATAAAAAAAACTGAATTGAACACTATTGGTAGAAGAATGTAAATGTACAACTAAACCAACATCTAGACTAACCAAAACCAATTACCAACTAACTCCATGTGACCCCACTAGTCACAATCCAATGCATTGATAACATGCTTCCCAAGGTAATCGAACTCAAGCTAAAACCTGCACAAGGGGTGAAAACAGAAGAAGACTATAGGCATGAGTATTAAAACATAGTAGGTTAGCCCAGTATTATATTCCCAATAAACAGCCATTAAAAGAAAATAAACGTCAATTTCATGTTTTAAAAACAAATATAAAGGTATATTTTCCAAATGAGGACCCATGCAAAAAAAATAATTACCAGATAAAAACATGCATACCTTATAAACAAGAATGATAGTAACAATTTCAAAAGAGGTGAAACATAAAAATAAAAAGTTTTCAATAGGGATTCTTTAAATAATGTAAAATTTTAAATAAATCACATAAAATTATGAATTTACCGACCAAAAACAATGTATTATAATGATGATTAAAAAATTTCAAATAATCTCAAGTCACGGGAACACCCATATGCAATAGTTAGTTGTGATCCCCAGGTACCTCGTATCTCGTGGAATGTAACCATAATAAATATCTATTCTTCTACACATGAAACAATAGTATGGAGAATAACTATATCCTATTGGTCCCCCAACATCATCATAATCATATTTTAGTTAGTTTTGTCATTGTCAAACTTACTATGTGATACAGGGGCCAAACCTCATCTGATCACAAGCATACTAGTACATGTCTACCCACCTAGATACCCTCGATTACCTTTTTTGATCAATAATGTTACACATATTAAAAAAAATTCACATAAAAATTACATTACCAAACCATAAACACACAAAAATCCTACAAACATGCTTCATAATTTTTTTAGTAATCAATAAACCACTAAAAAGTTTTGTATATGAAATTTCAAGCAGTATAATGAGGCCTTACACATAAAATCCATTCGAAAATGATATTTTAAGTCTAGAAACCCATAAATAAAATAAAAAACCATATTTTTATGGACCAAAACCAATTAATAAATCACTTTCAAGGAATATAAAATAGAACAAATAGATTGAACCTGAAATGCAGATGGAATCCATTTTTAGAAAAAAAATGCCAATCGAGCCTTTAAGCCTTTCTCAGAACTAAAATTTGACAAAGGATTGTATTTCAATTTTATTGAGTAGGATTATATACAACATATAAAGTAGAAAACTACTTTCATAAATCCCTTAAAACAAACATGTTACAATTTCAAAACACAACCATTTTCATAAGGATTGAAACAAACCATCTTCCAACAACCCGGGCCAAAAGATGTTGTAAACCAAAACCCTTTTGTTTGTAAAAACAAATCCAACATGGAAATTCAAAAATGTACCCAAAAATAAAATTTATAATTCTTGAAATTCATTCATAAATCAAAATAAATAAATTTTAAATCACACTTCAAACATAAAATCAAACCATGAAATTTATCGAACTCTTGACATGGCCTTAAAAACAACTTATTTTAAGAACATGAAAATTAATAATGCAAAAATTTCATTCCATTTTTTTAGAGATACTGTAACATGTTAAAAATACCATTCAACAAGTTTCAAAACTCACAGAATAGATGCGAAAGATATCAAAACAATGAAACAAATACTTAGTGTGCAATTTTTTGACAAAATAACTCTACCTTTAACAAAACTAGTCTTAAAAAACAATTTTTCACAGCAATAAAATTATCCAAAGGATTAAAAAAATCCACTGTTAATAATATGAAAAATATGAAACATAAATGATAAAGGCATGTTCAAGGGATATCCTACCTCAAATCCTCGTTGTATTGGAAATGCACACCAATATCACCATTCGATGGTTTGTAAAAACTAAAACTATAATGACCATCAACAAATGAACAAAAACCCCATAAAAAACCATGGTATAATAGAACCCTATGTCTAAAATTCCTAGGGAATATTACAAAACAAAAAATAATGAAAGGTGGAGGAAGATGATGAAGAAATGAGAAGGAATCTCAACTTTCCACCTAGAAAACTCATCGTCTTATAGTTTTTATAAACCCTAAAAGAATAGGTAATTGATTAAACCATCATGGAGAGCCTCATATGGTCTGAAAGGACAAGGTAATATGATTTTTGGGAAAATGATTATGAATGGAATGATTTAAGGATGAATGAATTTTCCTTCTCAATTAAGGGAAATTTGAGTAATCCTGAGAATGATTGCCCAAATATGTGATTCAAACGAGATCCAAAGTTGTAAACCTGATAATATGGGTAGATATAGATGTTTTATATTGGTGTGGGAGGTGGAAATACCAAAAACTCCAAAAAAGGAAAAATATATATATTAAAAAATTATTTTTTAAAAACTAGAAATGGGCCCTTGGGCAGCCCATTACCTAAATAAGTAACCCAAATTCACTGTGATTATGAATTTATAATGAGGTCAAAAAGGATATAGTGGTTCAAATCTGTCAGTGGTGGAAATTTAAAATGTTTCATTGGTGAAAATGATGAAAAAAAGGATTTATAAAATAAACAAATTGGTTTTTAAAACTGGAAATGGGCTCACGGTTGGCCCAAATCAGGAAATAAGCACCATTTCTCCAAAAACTCCTAAAAATAAATATAGAACCCAAATTGGGGTGATTAGAAATATTTGGTAGTCAAAAAACTAAACATTATTATCACCCAAAACCCAATAAAATGATTAGGATTTTCAATGAACTAGATCAAAACAAAGACATGAAAAAACCCATGTGTGACAAATCTCCCCATCATTAAATATTTCTACCCCTGAAAAGTCATAGCACATTCCAACTGATTGATCAAAATATAAGGATTATTTATCAATATGTTCCATCCTAATAATCCAATGACACGCCATAATCCATTAATGGAACATAATCCACTTACCTCGACCAGAAAATCAACTATGAACCACACCCTGAGAACCAACCGAAAGATCGAGTCATAACCTACAGAACCATACTAAGAACCCATTTATTGGGACTTCTACCAATGAACCCAAAAATCCATCCAAATAAAGAGTTCTCACTAAAACCAAAAATTATAGTGGATTATGGGATGGAATCCTAACCATTATGAAACAACTAGCATTAGATATGTTCTTAGGAGGGAAAATCAACGAGACACGTGGTGGGTCTCGCCACAATTTGAACCCAACATGCAATGAACAAAAAATTATTAAACATTAAATATAATTGGGAATAAAAATTAAAAGTCCAAAAAAAATCCCATAACAAACTACCAACCCTTGTTAAGAAGTTTATAATATGAACAATTAATCTACCCACTATCAAACTAAGTGTACATGAACTATGCCAACACTTTCGGCACGGATCAAAACCCCCAAAAAAAGGGGAACAGAGGGAATAGGACGAAATAATTGGGCCACTAAAACTACTAAATAAATAGATGAACCACCCAACACCCTCCACCTATGAGCATGTAATTCCAAGACCGCACCCTATATACACATGTGGTCCACATAGGGACATTGATCAGAATCCCACATCTATGACGGGATAACCATTGACACTGTGTGAGTGGTATGTCCACCACACCTGCTTCAAAAAAGGTAAATTCACATAAATGAGGAACTAAAATAGAGATATAGAATATATCACACCAAAATTATGGTTGTAGGAGCCTGGTCAATATTCCTACACCCAGGATATTTCTAGACTGCGTGAAAAGCTTCACACTGAGGCCTATGGCGGGATCCCTGATTCTTGAAGCATCTGTTGAATCATATTCAGGGTGCTTTGGATCACACAATTATGAAACTCACATGCCCAACAAAACACCTGCATCTAAATTTTAATTCAAAGATACATATCAAAATTTAATCTAATTCCGAACGTGGGGAAGAATAGACTTGGAATACAGAGAAACACAATAACATCACTGAACACAACTGATATGTCCAAATGAATATCACGGCTTGAATATGTCAGTGGAGGAAACTTATGATGTTTAATTGGTGAAAAAATTTTAATAAAAAAGGATTTATAAAAGAAAAAAACTTGTTTTTAAAACTAGAAATAGGCACATCGTTGTGCCAAATCATGAAATAACATCCCTTTCTCCAAAAACTCCTAAATAAGAAATCGAGAACCCAAATTAGGGTGATTAAGAAAATATGGTTGTTCAAAAAAACAAAATTAATCCCACCCAACACCCCATTAATGTATCAGTATTTTCAATGAACCGGATCAAAACACAGACATAAAAATATCAAGTGTAACATTTCTTTTGTCACGAACCTACCCAAGTCAAACCTGAACCAGTCACAAGGACAATCCCACGAAAAGTCCCAAGGGGATTTCTCGATCCTCATATAATGGAGAAAAAAACCATGGTCATCAATAGAGTACAAAATGGAACTATTTATCCAATATATAAACAATGAAACAAATAGAGTAATGAAATGGACATCCCAAATTACATTTATATAAAATTTGAACTGAACACTTTTTGTACAAGAATGTGAATGAAAAACATAACCAACATCTCAATTGACCAAAAACGATTACCAAATAACTCCATGTGTCCCCTCTAGTCTCTCTATTACACAATTATCACATGCCACCCTAGGCGATTGAACTCATGATGAAACATGTACAAGGGATAAAATTAAATGTAAACTATATGTGTGAGTATTAAAACACAGTTTGTTAGCCTGGTATTCTATTCCAAATAAACATTCTTTAAAATAAATGAAACATAAATTTAATGTTTTAGAAACAAATATAATGGTATGTTTTCCGAATTAGGTCTCATGCTAAAAAAATTACTAGTCGATAACATGAATGATTTCTAAACCATAATGCTATTAACAATTTTTAAAATGGTGCAACATTAAAATGAAACTAGTTTCCAAGAGTTCTTCATTAAAAATTGTTCAATTTTAAATAAATCACAAAAACTTCTGAATTTAACAACCAAAGACAATGTATACCTATGGTGAGTACAAAATAACCAATGAGCAATAGTCATAAGAACACCCCTAGGCCCTAGTTAGTTTTGAGCCCCATGTACCTTGTATCTCGGTTAAAGTAACCATCATAAATATTTATTCACATCCACACAAGAAACTAGTAGGGAGAATAACCATATCCTTGTGGTCTCCCAATTACATCATCATCATTGTTTATTTAGTGGTGTCATCGTCAAACTTGTTACATGAAACAGGGGCCAAACCCCACATGATCACTAGCATACTAGTATACGTCTGCCCACTTAGATACCCTGGATTTCCTTTAGTGCTCAATAAAGATACATATATTATCAAAGAAAGTATTAACATAAAAATTCCATTACAAAACCATAAACACACAACCATCACCCAAACATGCATAAATTTTTTTCCATGAATCAATAAACTAGTAAAATCTTTTTGTAAAAAAATTTCAAGGAATATAATGAGGAATTAATCATAAAATCAAATAAAAATGGATTTCTATGGCCATATAACAATAAATAACATAACACACAATATTTTTAAGAGCCAAAAACATTTAATAAATCACTTTCAGGGACCATAAATGGGCCCCAAATGATATAACATGAAATGCAGATGGAAACCATTTTTACAAAAAAATAGCCAAACGAGCCCTTATGACATAATCAAATCTAAATTTTGACAAATGTATGCATTTAAATATTTTTGAGGGGGTGTATACAGACCATTTATAGTAGAAAAACGCATTCATAAGTCCCTTAAAACACTAAGGATATGTATTCAAAACACAACCATTTTCATAATGATGTGAAATGGGCCATTTTCCAACAACTCAGTCCAAAACATGTAGTAAACCCAAACCCGTTTTTTTGTAAATAAAAATAAATATTGGAAAGACAGATATGGTCAAAAAAATAACATTTATAATTATTCAATTTAATTAATAAATCCAAATAAAATATTTTTTAATCACAAAACTATCATAAAATCTAACAGGGCAATTTATCGAACACATGACATGCCCTTTTTAAACAAAACAATTTATTTTATAAATATGAAAAAAATTAAACAGTAAATTCATGGAATATAATATTATAGCTCCTGTAACATGTTCAAAATTCTATAAACTAGGTTTTAAACCTCACCAAACAGTTGTGAATGATTGCAGAGCATTTATACAATAACATTGTTTGCACTTTTATGAAAAAAATAACTTTAACTTTCATAAAATATGGCTTCAACAACTATTTTTCACACCAAAATAAATTATCCTTAGGATGAAAACAATAATAAACATATATTTCCGATTTTAACAGTAGTAAAATGTTTATACTGAAATAGTAAAGGCATATTCATGGGATATCCTACATCAAATCATCATTGTAATTGAATGGCTCACCCAATATCTCCATTTGAGGGTTAATAAACCATAAACCAATAATGACCAGCCCCAAATTAACAAATCCCAGTTAAAAACCATTTTATAAAATAACTTTAAGAGTAAAATGACTAGGGGAGAATAGAAAACAAAAAATAAGGAAAGGAGGATGATGTTGAAGGAGAAAAAAGATGTAATCTCACCTTGCCACCTAGAAAACTCATTGTCTTCCCTTATATCTGCACTGATAGAGACAAGGGAATGGATTGAAACATATTTTAGAGTTTCATATGGTCTTGAAAACCCAGCCAGTGAATATTTATTAGAAACAAGTACAAATGGAATGAATTATGTATAAATGAATTTAACTTTCTATTCTGGAAAATTTGAGGAAACTTAAGTTTGTTCACCAACATATGTGAATCAAAATATCTAACGAGTTATAAAATAGATAATGGGGGTAAGGAATGGTATTTTTACTTTCATTAAGAGGTGGAAGCACCGAAAAATATTAAAAATTAAAATGATATAAAATAATAAAATTATTTTCTAAAAACTGGAAATGGGCCCATGGGCTGGCCCATTAGCTAAATAAGTAACGCAAATTCACCATGATTATGAATTTATAAGGGGTTCCAAAAGTATTTGGTGGTTTGAATATGAAAGATTATGTAATTTATGAATTTCAATGGGTGAAAAATTTATAAAAAATATGGATTTATAAAATAAACAAATTGGTTTTCAGAACTGAAACTGGGCTCATGGTTGACCCAAATCATGAAATAACCTCTCTTTCTCCACAAAATCTAAAAATAAGAAATGTAGAACCCAAATTATGGTTATTAGACATATAAGGTAGTCCAGAACTAAAAATTAAACTCACCTAACACCTAATAAAATGATTTTGATATTCAATGAACTGGATGAAAACAAAGACATGAAAAAAATCCATTGTGACATTTATATTTAATTTTTCATTAAATTATATGATATCAAATCAATTTCCAGTTATCTTCTTCAAAATTATTTTGTTTCAAAAGATGTGATTTTTCTAAGGGATAATTCACCTTAAAAATCCCATTTTGAATATTATAAAGATTTATTATCTGAAAAATTTTCATTTGAGAACATATTGTTAAAATTATTTTATGAAAGTATTTATATAGAAAATAGTGAATTGAAAAGGGGAATTTTATATATATATTGACTTTATTTCAACGGTTTTCAAAAGAAATATTTTTACATATTATCTATGGAACATTTTTAATAATATAAAAAATTATGTTTCTATTTTAATTTATATGATATCAATATTTTTTTCCAAAAAAAAAATAATTGTTTCTTCAAGATTAATATTTTCATCAACGAAAAATAATTCATTTATTTTTATATGTTTTTTCAAAAATGGATTTAAATGAAATTGATACTTTGATATAATTTTTTTTCATAAAAGTTGAAAGAATATTTTTATGAATGTAATGATTAAAATGAAATCACTAATATGTATTAAATGTTATGGTTCATGGTCACTAATTATAGCTATGGGTGATCCTAATATATCACTTTATTATGGGTGATCCCGATGTTGATGAAAAAATGAATGTTCCATGGGAGAGATCAGGGAAGGCATGGTCAGTTCAAAGGAAATGAATGTAAAAAATCTAGTTCCTCCCTAAGGGGTTTTTCATTAATATTAAAACCATTTCGAATAATTTTATCCTCAAAAAGTTGGATTGTTCATATATATTTAGAAGAAATGACCTCCAAAAACATATCAATGATTTTCGGTGGTCTCTGATTCACATGGTTAGTGTTGTGGTAACCTCCATGATATATATGTCCAATTAATGGAGTCCATCAATCAAAAAAAATGATGAGGTTGTAATCTCCACATAATTTCCTTCTATTTATAGAATATACCTACTATCATATAGTTCATAATCACAATGAATCCCCCTATCTTTTGATAAAACAATTCCCACCTCCACTGTGACTATAAACACCTCCTCATATATGACTTTTATGAGGATTAAATGTTTATAATTTTATCCCAAAAACAATATTCACAGAATTCTTACCTCTAAGAGCTAATATAGATATTGTTTTTTGATAGTAGAAATCGTTTTCCAAATGTTCTTCCAGAGGATTTTGATAGCCTCAATCCATGGTAGAGATTCCTTTCGTGGTGGATCATTGAATTATTGTAAGAATAATGTCCTTATTTATCAAGGGGTTTATTTATATAATTATTCTTCTTGAAACCAACCCTATGTTAACCAATAACTCACTCTGTAGAAAAATTACACTATTTAATGAAACATGATCTTTAATGGGAACTATGCCCTTCATGAAGACCTCAATATTCATGAAACCCAAACTTTCAGGATTCCCATCCAACATGGCTCAATATAATTCCTTTTTAAAAATTTTCAAACACATTATCTTCAATAATAGACTAGAAAATTACCATTTATTTTTCTATTTAAAGTAATCACCCTAATTCCTATTGATCCGATGAATAAAAAACCCTGATGGTCGTACCCTTTATTATCACTCCAACACATCGTTTTTTTTCTATGTTGAGAGGAGAGGTGCATGAGAAGTAGACTTATATTATCGAAATGTTTCATCATTATAGATAATTAAAAACCATTCTTGGTCGAGGGATATTACACAGAATCTTGATCTTCTACATGTAAATTGACTTTCATGATTTAGATATAGTCATCATCTAAACTACATGATATAATACTTCATAGACCAACATCATAGTAAGATAATGTTAAACTGTATGATAATATCCAAAAAAAATTAAATTGTATCCTTACCCTATGTGATAGGCAATGGTTGCACCATCTATGACCATCATGGGATTACACTCTCTCCCATACCCTGGGATGTTCCTCCTACTTCATGAATCCTCTATGTGTAATCCTAATCTATTCCATTCTAAAATACATTCCAAAACATTTGCATCTTTACTGCAATATGTTAAACTACATGGGTTTGTCCAACAAGACAAACAAAAAATATGACACTGAACAAAATGGATTTTGAAACCTGTATAATAACTAGGTATATAGGAAATATCCATAATGATCAATAAAAACACCTCATGAAATAATGGATACCACGCCGAGGTTCAATATCGATACCCCAACTCTATCACTAAACCCCTAAGTTTGAAATCATCCATTCCTAGGACAAAATTATACAACCCCCAAAGGGTAAATTCATCCCTTATGGGAACACACTTAACCAAAGAACCATGGGTGAAATATTCTCATCAATTTCCAAACATATCCAAACCCCTATGTGCGAAATCATCCCTTATGTAGTCACCCTTATCCAGACCCATAATTTTAAAATATTCAATTATAGGAACCCACATAAGAAAATCCATTTTATTATCATCTCTCATGGGGACACTCCAAACAAAAATCTAATATTTTTCATCTACCCCAAAGGAAAACATTGAAACCATTCCTCAGAATTAATTAAAACTATAAAAAAATATCACCACAGTATGTTAAGCATATGACCCATCAATCCAAAAAAATACAATAAACATGTGGCATACATATCCCCAAAATACATTAAACCAATTATCGAAAAGTAGACAAAACATGTTAAATATATGGACCACTAAAATAGAATCTCTTTATTATATAATAATCATATTATTACTATAGTAAAAATACTCAGATTCATATTGTCCTATCATAAACTACCCCATTGTCTGCACAACATTCATTAGGAATAATTCCAAATTTTTTTGTACAAGATATTCCCTCCAACAAGGGATGAATTTTCAGATTCCTAGCCATAAACACTATTAATATCTACTATAATAAATGGATTCATCTTTAAAATAAATAATCCATGTAATTAATCAGGCATATACATCAATATGGCACTAATAATGATTTTTGTGAACAAGAATAAAATATATGACAGTCACCCGAATAAGGGAATGATATCCATGGAAAAATTCATTGAAGTAGGAACATACACATTATTGTCCATTTCAATAAAAAATAAAATATTTTAGATTACGAATATGTAATCTCCCTACCTTTGGAATGTGGAAATACATGACCTGAATATAATTTCATCATCCTGACATGAATCCCCTATAGAAACAATTGAAAAAAATGGAAACCTTTTATAAAGATATATAATTCATTTAGAATTACTAGTAATACTGCGGAACCATTAGGACTTCATGTCACTAAATCATAATATTTTGTAAAAAACCCTAATAAAAAAATTTTGGGCCTAGAATGAAATGAAAATGTTACTTGGGGAATATAAAATTTGTAATCCACGGTCTTTAACATCATGAACACAAATCTATTATCTACCTCATATAGAATGTAAAAATTTGGGGAATTGGACATCACCATCCTTAGATCTGTACTGATTTATGATTATGTGTATTTTATAAATCTCGAAATAGTAGATATCGATGATCTAACACCATTAGGAATGTAGCTAAGAGGAATATTAGTGCTGCAATCTAACATAATTACATCCCAATCAGGATTGATAATTCACATTCATGTACTAGAAAACCACACCCCATTTCACCCTCCGATGTATTCTTAAGTTGGGTGATCAATTCCCTCATTCCACAATTTAATAAAAAATAGGGTTTATCCCCAATTTTCATATGACCCAATGTGAAAAAAATCATTGATTCCTCACCAAATAGTGCCCCCCCCCAAGGGAAATTCTGAGGGAAAACAACCAATGTCCCATTGTAAAACCTATTTTGTGAACATTACCAAGTGAATTCTGAAAACTCACTCACCTATATTAAGGAGGAGGAGGATGTCTGAGCCATACCCATTGTAGACACTATTTAGGAACTACCTATGATTTCTCCCATATATTATACGAGACATAACATACATGGATGTTATAAAATTTTAGATGATTACTCTATAAATTACATAATTAAATTCCCATGAACCATAATAATTTAGTGTCTTTGGATTCAGGGAAACAATATCCTCTATATAATTTAATGATCATCAATATCTACCATATATATATCCACCAATAGTAATTTAACCAAAAACTATTTGACATATCCTGAAGAAAGGAAACATAAGAAATGGGTGTGATCAAATTCTCACCAAGTTTAAATATGGGAGATAAGAATGCATAATTATGAGGGTAAGGGTAAGTGAACATGATCATGAAAATAGAATATCATACCATTCATATCAATGATCATGAACCATTGAATTAAGCATAAATGTTCATAAAACATTAATCATTAATAAATAAATAACACAATACCAGAAAAAATAACATTGTAATAACACAAGGAATTGTTGTAGTCCCATAATCATTTAATATGATTTCCAAATTAGTTAAGGCATCACTACCAATTCCATCATAGTAGTATGGTATCAATCCCCATACAATATTTGAAGTCATTGTTCACTCCAATGGCCATGTGAGTATCAGGAGTTCACTCTTCACACTATCATTACTGTTATTGTTCACTACTATTGCCGTCATAGAATTTGAGGTACATTCCCAAGACCATCACATACTATCTAATGAGATATAAATCATTACCCAAATCATTGGAGGGTGATATTGGTACTGACAATCATATAGTGAAAACATACATAAATATTCCAGAAGATCATTAATATAGATATCATTAACAAAAAAATGATATTGGTATTATAAACTTTTAATAATAACATAACAAATCAAAAAATAAAGGTATTATAATAATTTCATTATAGAAATAATATGTGAAAATGAAAATTGATTAAATATAATATAACCTGTAATAGAGAAATAGGTTTTATATAGAGCATTTATTTAATTTTTGGGGATAAAGAACTATTTAATATTTAATGTAAATGAGTAACAAAATCAAATTTCATCTTATATTGAAAATAATTTTGAAATATCTATAAAAATAAATTTTTTTTAAAAAATATTTTTTTATCTTTGAAAAATATTTTTTAATATATAATACCATTTGAAAAATAATTTTATTATATCATTACATGAAAACGTATAACTAGAACATAAAAATATTTTAAAAAACTATTCCCTTGAATACATTTCATATAATCTTCAAAAAAAATTAAAAACTTTATATTTTTTAAATCATTTTGAACGATTATAAAAACGAATGACAGTGATTTGAAAAAATAATCATTAAAAGTACTATAAAAACATTTAAATAAGGCAAAAAAATATTTTGAAAATATTTTTTCTATAAAATATATAAAAATATCTTTATATCATTTTGAAAAGAATTTTCCTTGAAATCATACAAAATAAGCTAGAAATGTGTTGAGAACCATATTACTTGTGTAAAACATTTAAAAACATTTTTTGAATTAACGTTAAATCATTAAAAGAAAATATAAAAAGATTAAAAATTAATAAATCTATACTGGTCATATCGTGTAAAAAACATTCATTTTGTATGGTAAAAAATTTAGAAAAGTTTATTATTGGGAAAATGATATCAATATTACTTTGAAAAATTTGTAAATGTAAAAAGTGTAAATGTTTATTTTAATGATTAAAGTATATTATTTCTATATTCATTGAAACCCTTTATATAAAATATATTTTAGAAGCATCATATTTTTCATACTAAAGAGAGGGTAATCTATGGATGTAAAAAACACATTCTAAAATATCATACATAACAATGAGTAGAATAATGGAATTAATACATGACTATATGATAATTAAATATATGAAAAAGGAAACTAATCAGTGTTAATTATATGAGGTTCATAATATTTTCTCATTTTATGCATAAAGAAACACAATCTGAAAAAGTGATTACATTATCTCAATATACTCTTATAACTCAGTAACATGGGATCATACTCTTCATCATATAACACAAAACTATAAAAATATCAATATATCATTAAAGTAATTATTTTCATGAAATTACATTTAAAATGGATGTATATATAAACATTAAAATGAATATAGGTGGATAATAAAACATGAATCTCATTGAAGGTGAATTGAGACCAAACTGTTTTACTGTTTTGGTATCATTTTAAAATTATATCCCTGAAAAGAAATATAATCAAATAGATATGTGAATATCCATAAATATAATTATATGAGAGATATAATGAAATTTTCGGATGTAAACATTCCACACAAAAGGAATTGGCGGTGAATTAAAAATGTATCCATTAGAAATAAAATGTGAGACAAAATCCCCTTACCTTACGTCATTACTCTCGATATACACATTCAAAACACATATATTATAAATATGACCCTATTATATTTATTTTATATAAAAATATTTTTATATATAATACAATATATTTTTATTATGACATTATATGACACTTTTTTTATCAATCACATCTTATGGTTTAACTTTGGGTAATATTCCATTTGTTTATCATCTATGTCTTAGTTTGTAATATTAATGGTCATTATACTTAATCATGATGATAGAATGTAAAAAATAATATAAATATAATCAATTAAAATTATTTTTTATTTTAATAACTTTTTCAATATATAATAATAAAATGGAATACACCATTCATATAGATTGTTTGTTATAAGTATACAGGAATGATGTTACCGTTTTTTATTGTGGTGTTGAAAGAATGTAGGTAAATGAAATATATGGGTATATATATTTCATTATTAAATAAAATTTATTATTTCATCTACGTATTATATAATCACTAATACAATCCTTAATAAAATCCATGTAGTGTTTGAACTAAGCTATCACATTAAAGGGGTGGTAGTCCACACTTCCTGAAATGAAATTAACATTTTAACACCAAATGGAAAGTAAAATTATTTGTAACATAATTGTTATATATATGCATAAATATATATTAGTTATATAATTTAACATATATAAAATGTTTTTCAACCATAACTTCTATAATGAGAGGTGGTAAAAAATGAACAATTATTGTTTCGTGAGTTAGTATTTCGCTAAACACATATACAATATGATCGGTACACATTTGATGGAGGTTTGTGTAAGTGTGGGTAAAAATATTTTCAAAATAATAACAATATATTTAGGAAACTATTTTTGGTTTTAAATTCTTATAATAATGACATTTTTAGGTGGTTGAGAAGGAAAATAAATTGATTTACATGAGAGAAGATATTGCATCTTAATCAAGTACCTCCTTCTGGTTTGTGCCAAAATACCTCCTTCAATTGTTATTTACACAAGAAAAGTATTATAGGAGGAATATAATATTTATTTGAAATTTATTGTCATTATATTTTCTTAGATTTTATTTTATAAGCGTGTGGATGTGGGAGTGGTTTTGGACTTTTATGGGGGAAAATGTACTCCCAATAAATGTTTGAAAAAACGTAATGTGTACACATGTCCCTAATAAAGAAAGAAATAAAACAACAAATAAATCATTATTTTCAATTTTAAGGTACTATTAATGTCCAAACAATGGGTTTTTGGTAATGTTAAAAGTAATTTGGGATTCAGAGATTATGTATTCACCCCTAATAGAAATTAATTTTACCTAAATCTCTATGATTGATTTAAATCAAATTAATCAATCATTTTTAAAAAAATCAACATGATCTAATTCTAGACCTAATATTATACTGAAAAATTTTGTTTATTTTTGTTTTTCAAAATTAAATTCAATGAATTGTAAAATTTAATAATATTGATAATCCCACTGACGAGATGAAATTATAGGAATTTAGTGTATAAATATGTTGCAATGATTATTATGTTATCATAATCAATTTCTAAATGAGATTTAGTCTAATGACCTAAATTCTATTAATATTTGTATAATTTAACTAATTTTTCATTATAATTATTTTCAAATCAATTTTTCATTAATAATTATTTAAGTGGAAATGTAGTTTTAAACAAAAATCAGTATTTTTTACTAGTCATAGAAAAAACAATGTTTCAAAAAAAGAATAAATTTTTTTTACCCTAATATAATTTCGACATTATAAATTTAAAGATGATGTTTAAATTTCAATTTTTATCTTATAATTTTTTCTAACATTAATCATATAATTTTTTCATAGAAGAACATTAAAATCAATTTATTCTTAACACATGTATTTTTTAACATATAAGGACTTTACCAAAAATTAATTAATTAATTATCAATATTTTATTTATATAATAAAATTATAAAAAATATTTTAAATGTAGTTATTACACATTATAATAAAATGTTTAATGGATATGTAATAATTATATCATTTAATTAAATATAACAATAAAATGATGTTTTGTTAAAACATCTGTTCTGTGTGTAACTATGCCATGTTAGTGTAGCGTGTAACATATGCCAAGTCGATGTTGTGTGTATCATACTCCAATTTGGTTTTAATTGAAAATAATGACTGAATTTTTGTTTATATATATATATATAACTATTTCTGGTGTCATGTGAAATTAAAAATATCAAAATGATAAATTAATTCAAAAAAATATTTCAAAAAATCATGGGGTGTTAAATCCATCCTAGTTATGTACATGCAAGAATTAACCAGTTCCACTAGTTGATGAGTGGACTGATCCTATTATTTCATTATAAGGCCATGTTTGAAACACCCAACATCAATACTGAGGGAAGGGCTAATTAATTTCTAGTATGAAGACTCATCTATAGCTCTAGTGGAACTCACCAACACTTGTGTGTCCAATTAAATTCCAAAAAATGGTGTTCATGGAAACATCTTCACCTGCTCAGGATCAAGACCCTAGCCTCCTCTCAGGCAAGCCAGGTTGACTCTCTCTTTAATCTATTCCACCAGAAACTATTATGGGTCATCTATTAATGAGTAAATATAATGTAGAGGTCCTCTCCACACCACCACCAATAAGAATAGAGGTCCTATCCATGCCTTAGTTATTCACAAATTTATGGATTTTTTTAAGAATGAGGGTGATCAACCATCTAGGGGAGTCATCCCAACATGTATTTTTCAATACATGTGAAGGAAACCCATGAAATTCATGAAAACAATGCACATGGAGAGGTCCCTCTTGAATAGAGGCCTGTAATTTGGGAATATCATGTCACCATTGGAATCCTAGACATTGTGTTGGTTAATTACATAATGATAGAACCTTCACCCACATTCCCGAATATAGGGGATAAAACCTATATACTAAGGAATATGATCCATTATGTCGAGGCCTAAAAATACCCAAATACCTCCCCAACCACCTAAAATCCATGAAAATTATTCCTCCTTCCATGGAATTATTATTAAACCATCTTAATCGCTATAAATTTATATCCTCTTAACCTACATATTAGATGATACAGAGATGTTAGGGTCCAGGTTGATGCACTTAGATGATGGTGATCACTCCATGCATGACCAAATTAAGTTTTCCCCTAGAACACACGAAGACGAAGTTAACACCCCATTTAATTTGTATATGATCTTCAATATAGATCCACCATTGACATATTTTTCAATTTATCATGGATTTTTGGTCAATGTGGTGACCCCCCTCCAAGAAATATAATAGTAAAGGGAATATGAGTTAGTGCCATATTTAGTTTCATGTTCTACACCATTCAAGTCTTAGTCTATCCATGAGAAGGACCATCATATTAGTAATGAAAAAGAGGGCTTTTTGAGACTCTTGGATACTAATATACTACCAGTCATGTTATAGACACCTAAAACCTGGAATTTTTCATATCAGAGTCCCTCATTGAGAATCATGTAGTTTTTTTCAAAATACCTAGGTGAAAATAAACCACCTGTTAGACCATCAGCCTATGTAACAAGAAATCCATGTGTTCCATAATTACATTCACTATCATTGTAATATTATTAAAAACTCATATCTCCCATTATCTCAATAACAAGAATGCAATGGCTTCCACCAGGCAGAATAGAAAACCTACATAATGAGCCTTAATATGCTTTAGTGACTCATTTCAGAGTCATCTCAATGAATGAGAACTACAGGTTGGGGGAAGTACATTTCACTCCATTTTATTTCTAACCCACAAAAGCAAGAGGACTATCAATCCATACCACCCCTCTTTTAGTAAAATTTATTCTATGGCCACTAACGTAGCGAATGTGTCCACTATTGACCCTCTTAAGGATCATAGAAGATAGAATATTCACACAAGAAATGATTATATTACCCCTCTTTATGGGGAAACACATTACAATGTATATCCTTCAACAGGTCACAATACCAATCATTATAGATCAAATATTTCCCTTGGGTCTCCCCCTAATGTGACATTTTCAAGTATACATCAATATTTAAAAAAATGATCAATTGATATTATAGTTCCATCCATGATTATAATATATACATATTTAGATGTAAGGTTAGACACTTTTGTCAAATAGATAAATAGTTATAACATACTTAATACATAGATTATATCATGGTAGCACATAGTGTGTGATTCTATAAAAAAGAGCCATGTTTCTCATATATTGGGGAACTTAGTACATCATGTCCACGAAACCTAATTTTAACAATCAATCCCCATTTATCTGATCATGGAAGATGTTGGGGGAAAAGAAAAATTCATTGATATGTGTCTCCACCCTATCAGATAGGTTTCCATATCTTCAATGCTCATATGTTTTCTAAATAATCAATATTCACATGCATTTATGAGTTATATGTATCTATAATCATGATACATTATAGGGTGGGTGGGTCCCTACAAATAGTTTAACATTGATTTAATCTACACCTCTCCAAAGACCATCATCGTAGACCACGGAAAATCAAAAATGTGGTTAGATTAGTTTTTTTTGACATCCTCACCTATTGGAAGGGAATCACATTCCCACTCGACATTACACCTTATCAATAAAATCTTATCATAGTGTTCAAGGAAAATTTCATAGGTGATTTGTTTATCTATTTTCATTTCCCTAAAATATCCCAATGTATTTTTCTAGTTCTTAAAAATATATTATCATTTGGAAGAATTATTGAATTAGACCAAGAAACAGTCCTTCCCCTTACCCCATCCTGCCCATGTGTGAATAACACTGAATTAAAATGGAGTTATTTATATGTATGAAGAGTCTCCTGATATAGTTATCCTACTTGACCCAATATATGATGACCCATCTAAGAGTTTCCCATTGAGGTACATTGTTTCCCAGTGTATCCACATAATAAATAGGGCCAACCTCATAGTGAGATATTTTCCCAATGTACTTTCATACGGTATGAAATCAAGTGTTCCTATTGGAGTGTGACTGAACATGAATTACATTATTTAGGATTAAAATTTCCAAGGATATTTCCACTTCAACAAAGATTTGGGAAATGTAATGTTTCTATATTTATATAGACCTGAAGATGTAAAACATAACAAAAAAACCAATCACTTCCCACACCACAGGATCAATGGACAACCCATCAAATATTTTTTTTATAAAATATGTATATAAATTTATATAGTCTATGTCTTAGTAAAACAGGGTTACATAATGACTTTGGTAGATCATGTCGTTGCTTCCCCCAATAGTGAAAACTAAAACTCCCAGGAGAGGATGTAGGATCCATTTCATAGAACATGAATATATAATTAATGGTTTGATTGAAATATATTTTAACATGACTATGGTATTATCCATTATATCCTGGAAAAAATATAAATTTATATGGACACTACGACACCATGGAAAATGAATATGTGTATGCATCACATAGTTTAATGTCCCTAAAGAGAATACATCAGTATCACAAGAGAAATAATATTACACCATCAATGTTGAATCCATTTTGCACCTTTTGTGAATTAATTTCACATAAATTAGAAGACATTCCCAACTCACATATAGTCATAGACTATTCCGCTAACAATGAGAAAATATACACATCAATAAAAACTAGGCCAATGTATTGGAATAGAAGAATTTGTATTCTAGAACATCAATCCTAATTTTTCAGAATTTTTAAACTAGATAGTGGGCCTCACATAGAGATCATAAAATTCAAAAATCATAATCTAATCCATAAAGCATGAGTCTACAACAAATTATATTAGTCGAAACTGTGAATTTCTCATAACCAAACTATGATTAGTTATGAAATGCTAGGGAATAACCTCATACACGTGCAACTAATCCATTATGCATTTAAAACAAAACCACTGAAAAATAATTGAATATTTCCATCACTATTTAATATTGAGTGAATCATCCAATTGAACCCTATTTAATCAATTATAAGGAATAATATTTTACATGAAATACATTCCTCTCACATTGAATTATGTTGTGATGGACACCACATTAGCATACATATAAATCTCTCATCCCTCAAGGCTCACCACCTATCAATGGAAATGGTTGAAAACATCATCAAATATTTGAGTATCCCCATTGAGTTTGAGCATATGGTAGAATACATCATGGCCTATTACATAGAATAAATTGATCAGCAGGAATGTTGGGCCATTATTTAATATTATGAACAAGATGAGGGTGCAACCATTTAGGGGATCATAGACCAAATGTATAACACTATCCATTTCAATAAACATTATTTCCACTTATTCTTATTGGTTATTGGCTCTAGTATCAAACTAATCACTAATCTAACACACTCATTATGGGTGTCATGGATATTCCCCTGATCCCCTGTAGCCACAAATATTTTGGACACGATAAATGATAGAAAAATGCATATGGAATGATTCAACTGATGATTAAATATTGTTTTGTGGTATTAAAAATGATTTTATTTTAGTCATATATTAGATGGACTACAACACCATATCAGAAAGTCCCTATCTCCACCTTCATGTAGTGTTCCCCTCTTAATTCCACTAATGCCAAAAATAATCCCATAAAAGTAGAGTATGGGTATTTAATTTAAATTTTTCTCCCTTTGACTCTTGATAGCCACATTATATGGATATTGTTATCTAAAAAAGAGACTTAAAATGGTCCCATATTTAGGAGGTTGAGTATATCAATGCTAACAATGATCTTATAGTCACTAAATCAGATCCATGGTCATACATAAATTTTAGCTACTTCCTTCCAATCATTCCATTCTAACCCCTGACATTAGATCTAGGAAGACATTTTATATTCCCCAATATAGAGGGGTGATCTTGTATTTCCACATACTCTTAACATGGACACAAAATTCCACTATAAAAGTCAATAATTGAATAAAATTCCTTAAATGTTTCCCTTGGGAACCAATATATAGCTATCTTCCATGTTCCAGAATGTTGGTATGACTCGATAGAAGTTGAATCACCATCATTGCATTAAAATTTGGAGTAGATTATATAGCTGAAAACTATATGGGATTGGTCTTCATCATATTTTTTATAGTACCTCTAGGGTAATATGCCCCATTTGACGACTCCTCCTAAAATAAGGCAATTTTTTCTATGGGCCTAGAGTGTTGGGAGACCTATTATCACCCTCTTACTCTCATATCTTATATATGGAAAATGATTTAGAATCCCCCCTCACAAATTTTAATAGGGATTCTCCAACTATAATGATGTGATGAATCGGGTGATTCATGTAATTGAGATGGATCTGAGGCTGACACTAATCAGCATAGTTATTCATTAATAGAGTAGTATGATTATGTTGATTTCATGAAACAACACCATTATCTATTTTATTATAGATATAAAATAATGTTAAGGCATCAACATCTAGCCACAATTCATCACCACTGCCTCATGTTGGGTTATTGTAGTTTCAAGTGCTCTCCCATAACAATTCTGTGTTTCCATGATTCCAATGTCAAGGAAAAAAGTTGAAAATCCTATTAAATAAACATATTTTTGGGAGGTATAGTACTATAATGAATAGAAAAAATAATTCTTGTTACGAATAAGAATAGATTGATCGGAGTTTTTATTGACATTTGGGACCATTTCCATCATTGAATAAAGGTTAACTATCTTCTCCTTGATGAATGATTTTTTTTGATTTTTATTATGACTATATTCTTGTACCTCTCCATCATGCATTGATACTCTGAGTATTATCAGATCTTAACAGCCCATTATGATGGGACTTATACCACATTTTTGGTACCATTTGGAACAATCTTCTATCATGTGATTCCTTTCATCAAGAACAATATTCGATCCACATACCAGCATTTGATGGACCTCGTCATCAAACCTGTCCTCATGGAATTAGGAGAGTTCTACATGATTAATTTGGTGGTCAATTCACACTAACTCTTGGACCATATGATAGATCATTTGAAATTTCCATCTTACATTAATCCCACAACTTGATATTGAACCCTATGTAGTGTGCATTTTAGGTAACCTCTAAAAATGGTTCATCCTATTTTATATGACATAGAGACATATAAGATTACCCCTAAAATCAAGGCTAGAAACCAAATTCCTCCCCACGAACCCTTTGAGAGTTGCAAGCCCTCGAAGTACACTTATCCTATATTCACTGATTGATTTGAAATATTTCTATAAATATTAACCCTTATTGATGCTCATGAAATGTTTTTTCATTTACCAGTGGGTTTAGGACTGCCATACACTATTTGAAGATATTTAGAATTATCTTTTAGAGACTCTGATTCTAATGAAACCTATCCATGTATAGCATATTTCCCTATATGTGACTTCCCAATAATGATCCCTTGGTCACCATATTTCCAAATAAAATTCATGTAATGAAAAAAACCTATATCATTCCATTTTAATTCCCTTATAAATGGATTCTAGATACTACCCCATTAAGAGGAGCTTCAATGCACAAGTCTTTTGAATATATAATTTGAGACATTATATGAATGACCATGTGATACATATGGTGTCATGAGATAACCCACTAAACTATATCCTCAATCGCCCCATTATAAATGGGTGGTTTGGGTTATTTGATATAAATTTACAATAGTTTATTTATTGGGGGTTTCCCTAGAAAAAATAATGTTCCACGAAACAAAATAATTCATTAGTCCCTACCATACCCCTATTTAATTACACCAAGATGTCAATTTCATAAATCAAGATATCATCCTAGTGGATTAGGATGTATCATTTTGGAAGAATAAATATTATGGTCCCTCATAGAATCTAATTGATTAAAGGAAAAAAATTCCCCACATAATTTATTGGGCCTCGTAATTATCTTCATCCCTCCGGTATACACCATCCAGCCATAATCATTCCTTTTATCTGAAGTTTTTACTGACAATATAGAATAGTACATGGCCCTCATCTCTAGTCTCATTCTAAATCTCATGATTAATGTCCCAGATATAATTGTGAGGAGATAATTATATCCTTTCATTAATAGTTTAGGGATATTGCATCTTAATAAATAAATTTCTTATTCCCCTTATCAAATAGACTCATCAACTGATTACCTAGTTCCCTTTCTTGCTATAGGGATAAATAGTATTATTGTCACTAAATAGATGAGACATCACTTTGGAAAACATAGTCACTTACATCAAAGATCTATATCATGATTATATGGCCATTCATGAATCACATATGATGTGCATCACCCCCACCACTTTTGAGAATGATGACAATCTAAATGTATACCAATTAGTTTCTCATGATTCTATTCCAAGTCATTCAAATTCAATATTGATATAGGAAACACCTTATTGGATGATTCCCTTAATCGAGGGTCTCCAAAAAATAATTCTTCTACCATGAGGAAATGAGTGTGAGATAATCCTCATGGCATTCATCACAGTCCTCCATCCAATCTATCCCTAACCTTGAGAAACCCATCTAAAGGTGAGGGGTCAATGGAATTGTTCATAATTTAATATAAAGAGAAAATTATTGTAGGTTAATTAATACGTCCATTCTAGATCCTATGGAACCCATAAATAAGAAATGAAGCTCTCCTAAAAGATTTAGAGGTTGGGTTACTTCTATCCTATCATGGATCATGAGTACATTTAATTCCCACAGAGTTTTCATTCAGGTAAAATTCACACAAATATTTTACATCATTCTCTATTGATTTATCAAAATAAAAAAAATTATTATCTATTTCTAGTTTGGGAACTCAATATTGTGGGTCCATACCCACAAGTGATGGCTTGGTAGTGTTGTTTCATTTGGACTAAAATGAACTTATTCTCTAAGTGGGTATAAGAATTTCCCCTAAAATATGTTAAAACCCAATCCATGATTGAGTTTTTTAAATCTCACATCATTCAGAAATTTCAGGTTCATCAATGTAGTCTCCTTAAAAAATGAAATATTTTTTTTAAATTTTCATAATGAAATTATACCCCAAGAATTATATCTAGATTAACCACAATTCTTTTTACCATACTCAGGCTATTGGAAATACTGTAGCTCTTAAAAAAACCTCTTTGATATCTCGAAGAATAAGTTAGAAAAAAGAAAATTCATTATGAAATACACAATTCCTACTAAAAATAACAAATGGAAACTCTAAATTACACTCATGTGTCCCCAACACCCTGGTATATGGAACATATGTAGTTTCAACTATCATGGTTTAGAATTCACATCTCTAAATGGATTTCTATAGTCAACCAATGAAAAGGTAATGGAATAAGTCCATGTAAATAATTTGAAATATATTAAGGTGAATATTAAACAATCATTTAAAATATAGAGAGCCGCCGAAATTAGGCAGTGAGAGTGTTCTTCTAGAAGTTCCACCTATTCTCCTTTAATCTGGTGTCATGGTGATGGATATCAGATCACCGATGATACCTAGAAAAAACAAAAATATTAGAGGACAAATAAAAAGTACATTACATTATCTATAAGGTTTATTACAATAAAAAATATTCATTATTTACTATGAAATTAGAGCATGTCACACCTCCACCCAATTCCAGGTTACTCAAAAACAACTCAAAGTGAATTCCCATGGTTAATTCTTTATAACAATAAATTCTAGCACATAATTATCCAAGAAAAACTAAATTAAACTAAAAAATTATCCTATTTTCCATGATCCATGACCTTAATCTATCAGCACCCATAGTCTGGATTATAATAGTATCAAATATATATATCCCAACATCATCACAACATGTCATTAAATATTATCCCTACACTATGAGATGAAAATCCGAAGCCTCATATGGAAAATTTGAGATGTATAAATCCCAACATCTTTAGCATGTGAAGTTAAACAATAGTTGTACACTATGTGAAAATACAAGATTCCTTGTATGATAATTATGAGATGAAAAATGGATAATGTCCTTATGACATGATGATAAACTATTACTGTTCCCTATGATTAAATCATATGATTCACTATTATAAAATTATTAAATGATTTGATGCACATGAAAGAGATGAAACCTTCATTTTGGAACTCTTCTTAACCCATGCCACATTCCATAACAACATGTGGCATGATTTCCATGAATTTTGGGATAAATTGTGAATAATATATCCAATATCCATCGACCATCCTTAGTAGCAAACTATTTTTGGGTCCGCCATTGGTCTAAACTCCAAGACCCTAAGAACGGTTCCCAAAATATTTTAGGATTTATATGAGTGGTGTGGGGACTCCTTGGATCCTTTTCAAAATTTTATTTTAACCCAATTGACTGACCAAACATCCTTAAAAAACATATTCACCTTCAAATAAAAAAATAAAGAAATATAAAAAATGTGCATCTAACCCCACATGGACCCCCACTTATAATGTTTTCTTCATCCCTGGTGCTTCAGCAACACAATTCCTATTTCTTCTTTTTTATCACATGTTTTCTCAAAATTACTCAACTATATCATCATTATCCTTCTATAATTATTTATTCCATAACGTTGTATTAATAGATTAACGTTACAGTGAGTTCTATATTGATACCAGGATCCCATATCATGAGTACATCCCCCATAATTAACTGATTAGGGGGTATTTCACCTCTCATCATAATGATGTCAATTTCTGTGAGTTTTTATTTGATATTAGTATGTCAATGTGACTCATTGGATCCCTTTATTCACATTAGAATATTACTATTTTATTTCACACTATCCCCTTTAGGACACCCACATTATTTAGTCCATATTTCCGGCCATTAAACTAGATTTATCATTAGTCTAATCTGTACGAATAATAAATCATAACTAATATATCCTAGGTACATGATGATAAAAATTATAAATAACACATGTTATGAACATTGTATGCCTTAAAAGATAAATATGGGTTATCTAAAATTATCGTCCTCAGTACACAACATTAAACAATTTCATTACCCTATGTTATGAAATTATGTTGCCCTATATAATACGTATGAGATGAACATATAACAATTTCCACAATACACAATGATAAACTATAGCCTTCACTATTCGATAAACATAGGTTGCCTCATATAGTAAAAATGGTATGGATGAAATAAGAATCATCAACTCACAATATTATACAATATCATTCCCCTATGTGATGGTGTAATGATCCTTATATGATAAATATGGGTTGGCCGAAAAAATATTCCTCAATACATGAAGTTAAACTATTGACATATAGATACAAACCCGATATGCCTCAGGGGACAAATATGGGACAAAAATGATTATGACCTCATCAAACATTGATAAACTATCACCTTATACTGTGTGATGAACATACGATGCCTCATGTGATAATTATGTGATAATCCATCATCCTCCCCAGAAAGGACACTAACCTTTATACATTGGTCCCTGAACAAGAGACACTCATGAACTACATGTCGATGGATTCACAATTCCGTGGGATATGTAGTGTCAACTAAATCATTTATCCAGTGCCTAGGATAACCAAAAACTCATTTTATGGTCTTTCCACTTTATGTTAATCTTGATGCTTTCCTATTGACCATATCATTTAGTGTATTCGAGTGGGTGGTGTAGCTCCTAGGGCACTAAACATACCCTTGGGACATTACACAATTTCATTTTCTCACATCATGCATCAATTGTTTTGAATCCCCCTAATCCCCTCAATAAGAACTTCCCCAATTAGAAATGGGTTTTGGACATACTGGTTCATCTACAATTCTTGGTACACACATGGAAGGATCCCTAGTAACAAATTCTGGTACTCGTGCTTTGAACATGGCCACAAAATTGATCCATCATTTGTTCACTCTATCCTTGATTGTTTTGAATGTGAAACCAGTATTTTGAACACAAATAATAGATGATCGATGACCATCAGTCATACCATTTTCACCATCCAAGTCTTGGTATTTAGTATTTACCTTCCATTATATTTTCAATTTCTTTAATGGGAAACCCAAAAACCCTTATGTAATGTTCTTATACACATTCATATTTTGACTAAATGAGTTGAAACCGTTCAGGTGTTCACCATGTTAGAAGTTGTTTAATCATAATGGGTTCTCCCTCAAACATAATGGGATATCCATATCTCTTATTATTATTAACAGCAAGAACAGGTCATAGGGGATTAGCTGTAACACCTTAATTTTTGGGAAATGATTTAATTTGAATTTATTTAATCACTTTAATATTTTTCATTTCACATAACACAAAATTTATTTTAATTTATTATGAATGCACTATGATATTGCAGATTTTAAAACAAAAATATATTCATATTTACTTACATGAAACAAAAATATTTTTTTGTTCTACAATAAACACTAACGATTCTTGTATTATAACAAATATAGACTTTGATCATGTTACACAAAAAAATAAGAATCAATGAAACAATTTTTTTTGATTAAAATCACAGAAATTAAATTGTTATAACATTTGGATTAAAAATAAAAATAAAAATATTTATAACTACTATTAAACATTATTAATACTTATTTTACATAAAAAATATTTTGATAATATAATATATAATATAAATAAAGTATTTATACACATAAAAATTCTATATTCTCAAATGAACTACTTTAATGGGAATAAAATAATTTTTTTTAAAATTTTAGTAATGTAATTTGATCAAAATAATTAATTTGTAATGCAAAAATTCTTTTATGGTGAATTTTATATATTTTTCCATGATTACTGGTATCTATAAAAATAGGGAAAAATAATGAATTTTAATTCCCAAATAATGTTTTTGAATAATTAATATCTATATTTAAATTATATTTTAGGTTTGTTTTATTTTCATAACACATCACATATAAATATATTAATATAATACATTTCATTGGAATCATTATTCTATTCAATTTTGATATAATAGTTTAATAAATGTTTGGAAGAATCTCACATTAATAACCAGATTTATCCCCACATCTATGACATTAGAATTTAAATTATTTCCCCCTTTTTTAAATTGAATTTCTAAAAATAGATCTATGTTGTTTTAATAATTATATTTTTTATAATCTAAAATGAAATAATTTTTTTCCCTACAAATACTAGTGAATGAGATTATAATTAATTAACTAAATTAAGGTAAATTCATGCTTGACACACTACTAAAAATGACCTATAGAAAAGAATCTATTATTTTAGTGTAATGGGTTCATGTATAAAATTTTTAAACATACATAGTTGTTAAAAATATTGTGGATTAAATGAGATATACCCATGATTTTTTTTTTAATTTCTATATCCCTTGTGACGTTCATCTCTTACCCACCCACCCACCCTCGAAACCATTTTTGTCACCACAACATTCCTCTAATCGTCGCCCGAATGAATTGTCACTAATCATACCCCAATGTATTTGGATCCTCTATATCTCACTATGGATACTAATTCTATCCCCATGAAATCTTTTGTTCCTTCATCCCTCACCTTGATTCCTCCTTTTGATGTGTGACTTTTCAATTCATGGCCTCACTATTTGTGGTTCATCCTTCCCTCACTAGATTCTCCATTCTAGGTTCCTCTAACCATAATGAATTCCTCCCTTCCTTTATGCCCTTTATCTGGAATTCCACTTTTATTAAGTTCATTAGACAATGTGTTCCTCCCCACCTCCATACACATCATTGTGAATTTTCCCAACATTTTCTATGTTGGTAGAAACATTTCACTTAATATTTTGTGGTGGCACCTATTTTAATTATTGCCTTTATTTATAGTATTTTTAACATGTTTTTTGTATCCCTTTTATTTATAGGAGTAGTTTTTAATATTCATTATATTTGAATTATTTCCTAGGATTGTAAGAGGAGTTTTTGTTTTATGGTTCTTGGATTTCAGTAATCATTCAATTTGTGTTTTGGTGTGTTTATTGTTTTCAGGCACCTATTTTGTGGATTCATTGATTATTGTTTATTGTATTCATTCTATTTAATTATGTTTTATTTAACAGTAGGAGTTCACATGAGGAGTTTGAATTTATTTGAAAGTACTTTAGGGACCCTATTTTTTTGAATTGTATTCCTTCATTTGTTAATCACATTAATTTAATGGTTTATATTTCATTCTAATTCAAAAAATTAATATGGTATTCTATTATTCGTATATTAAAATTTTTACTATTCTATTATCTTTAAAATATTATGGATTTTTTATTGTCCTATTTATTATTTGATAATTATTTATATATTTTTAAGAGTTTTTTTGTAGTTGAAAATTTATTTCTGAAAGCTACATAATTCATATGTTTGATGCTTTAGTAATAAATTTAAAATGTTTTGATTTTCACTATGTAAAGAACCTTTTATATCCACTTCATACATCTTTATATTTTCTATATTCTTGTCAGGCCATTTTATATATTTTTTATATTTCTACACATCATGTATTAAATTATACACATTGATGGTTTATTGTTTTATATAATGTGAGAATTTAATTTTAACATTATGTAATATTAAATTACATTTACATATTAATGAAAATTTTATTTACATATTATATTTTTTACCATGACTTACTACATGGATTTTAGATATTACATTTATATATTAAAACTTTGTAATGAAACTAATCTTAATTACTTATTGAATGTTATTATTTGAATATAATAGAATGTATGAAAAACTACATGCTGTGATATTCTAATTGAGAATATTAGAGATTGTCCATGAAATTAATTTTCAGGGCAATTTATTAACATAAATCTATTCATGTTGAGATTTTACACTCCGTTAGGATATATAGAAATGTATTACATCATGATAATATCATCAATCCATAGAGAATTATTTAGATGCAATAAATTTTATTTATCATTATTTATGATTTATTATCTATCATTTATAATGATTAAATTGTAATTTTATAATATTAAAAATTAATATGTTGTGTTTTCTTATGGAATTCATTCACATAATTACATAAATTAGTCAATGATTTTAATTATTGATAATTATGGATAACTTGAATGAGGATATGTGAGATAATTATTATTAAGACTATCATTCTCGGTCAACTGATGACATTTTAGAAATCATCAATAGATTGTTGAACGATTTTTGGAGACCATATTATTATATTTTTATGTTTTTATATTACTATTCTAAATTATTCATATATAAATTAGCTCACATTTCATTATTGAGATAAATGTAGTGGAGATGTTTTAAATCTATTGTTTACACATTGGTCTTGTATGAATTCCCACAATAAATTATTTTTCATCTACTATGTGAAGATGAAAATAAAATTATTCTACAATAGTCATAATTAACAACAACATCAATAGGATTACCTATTCTATATTCATTATGATTAATTCTCTTGGTGTTGTAATGTATTATGCAGTTGAAATCACTATACTCGTGCTTGGTTATCCCTCCACTAAAAGGTAGAGTAGTTGTTATGCTATCATTAGAAAAAAATAGTTTATATGTTCTTCCATCTCACTAAAAAAATTTACATTTCTGTATTGTTCCTTTAACTTTGAATAAATGTGGTTTGGTTTGTTTTGAATGTTGGGTATTATAAATAAAGACAATAAATTGTTTTCAATTTTATTCAAAATTATACAGGGTTATATATCATAATGAAAAATAAACAATAGAATGGTGTCCTTTAACTCTCTATTGTATATTATATGGTTTACATTTTCCTAATGTCTTTATATTTCAATAAATCAATTTAAAATTAACAAAAAACATCGTAATTCATCGTGAATCCATCCAAAAACATTTTGGGAATTTATTATTATTATCTCATATATTTCATATAAAAACTTTTAACTATAATAAAACCTTATTATTGGAATTTATGTGTGACTCTTAATGAATTTTTTATAAATTAAAACAATTTTCAATTCCATAACCAATAATTTTAAGATATTTGTTTTTATTTATTTATAATAATGTTTTTATTGATTATAAAATATATTGCAAAACAATGCATATCATGTTAAATAAATTTTCTAAATTATTTATTAAATGTATATTTATATTATTTATAATATATACATACTGAATTTAACATGTTGATAGGATAACTAACACAGTTCAAAAGAATTTACAATATTTTTTGGACATTGTATTCATTAATGATTTAGTTGGATGATTGATATAATGATTTTGTTTGGATTGTTTTTGAAGACCACGGTTAGCTCATGAAGCAGTGAGTTACCATAACAATAAATATTGATTCTAAAAAAATTATAATGTGTGGTATCACAATGGAGAAGAATCTCAAGTTGATAATGTCGTCAATTCATCTGAATAGATTTTTAAGAAAAATATGCATTCTTATGAGTTTCCTTTTGTTTTTAAAGAAACATCCTTATGTAGAATATTGAAAGCGGAAATGAATTCGATAAACCTGTTTTCATCTATTAATTTGTGTGATGATCTTAAGGTATTAGAAATTTAATGGATGATTCGAATACTTCATTATATCGTGCATGAAAAAAAATGAGAAAACTTGAGTTTTTAAAGTTATTACATCATATGAAAACAAATTATAGATTTATAAATAATGTGGTCGAATATATCATAACTTTGGTTACGTATTTAGTACTTGATGATGTAATTATTCATGAAAATGATTACATATAATCAATAATCATTGAAAATTAAGATTTTCACTATTTAAGATTCATTCTCTCACAAATACTGTCTTCTGTTATAGAAAGAAAATGTAGGATTCAGTCATTGCAAATATTGTGGCACATTATGGAGGAATACTAATAAAGTTTTTTCTCAGTCTCATACACCAATGATTGTGATGTGGCACATCCCATTAATTTCCATGATTCAAAAACATTTATGTTGTGAAAATAAAAACAAATATGAGTTTTTGTAATGATAAATGAAAGAAGGATTATGATTAAATAGTACATCCTTCAACCCGTGTTGGATAAGATGAGGTTTGATAGGTTACATCATGATTTTGTACACGACCAATGTAATATTAGATCGTGATTACACTATAATGATTACAGCCTATTTTTTCCAATTCTTACTACACCTAATATTGTTAAAACTTTTATTGACATTTATAACATTCCATTAAATATTTGTATAATGAAGCCATTTAATATCATGAGTATATTGATATATTGACCTAGTGATACAAGAAATGATATTTATATATACATCAAAACAATAACTGATCAGTTAATAGTGGTTTATATTGTTGGTGTAAAATAATTTGATGCATTCATAAGGGATTACATTGTGTTTCTTTCAACATTATTATGAACGATAAACGATTTCATATAATACTGAATGAGGTATTTTTGGAGTACTAAATATAATTTATTCGTATCTCTTTTTGTGAAATATGAATATTACCGATGATTAATGTTTCCTTGAACATTCCGATTCATATGGAATCGATGATTTCTACAGATGTATCGTCCATAGATGAAAAAACTAGAGAGTGTTCAATAATAACATCGACAATGATGAGAAACCTAAACACATGTCAGGGTATGATATTATTAATGAACAAGATGATTTGAATTATGTTTTTAGAAAATTCAATCAAATTTCCTAAAATGAAATCATGTTTATTCTAATTCCAAAACTATTATTGAATTAAAATCATATTATTTGAGTTTTTGTATTTTTCAAAGAATTTATTGCATAATTATTTATATGTAATGTATATTGAGAAAAATATCTGTGAGATGTTACTTTATACTATTATAGATTGAAAAGGAAAAATGGATGATGATTTTATGTCTTGTCATGATTTGATGGATTGGGGTATAAGAGAAACATATAATCCAAATTTAATTGGACACAATAAGTGGAAGGAACCGATTGAATTTTAATAAATGAATAATGTAGGGGAGAAAAAAATCATATTTCCATGGAATGTGTGATGTTTCTTGATGGAGACTCAAGTAATATTTTAAAATGGGTGAATACACAAGATGAGAAATTAAAATCTCTTAGAACACATGATTATCATTTTAGAAAACATGAGTAGATTCCCAATTCAATTTGATATTTTCTTTCAAATAATGTTAGAGTACTTTTATAAATTTATTTCATTTTTATTGAGTCCTCTTTTTCAAATGAATGAGTATAAGTTGTGTGCATAAATTATTTATAGGTGCACCAATTTTTATATGAGAATGGGAGAAAATTTTCCACTATCATTCTTACATGAATGTTACATCTAAATTTGCATCATTCCCGATTATGTTATTTTTAGAGGCCTTTTTTTAGTCGGTGGATGTATCCTACAGATAGAATGATTAATACATTTAATTCATATTAGAGAAATTAATATCATCCCGAATTCTCTAATGTTAAATGCAATTAATCTTAATTATTAATGTATATCAATTCAACATACGTGGATAACCACATTATGGGGTCTCATAGAATAATAAGAATAGAAGATGATCAATAGGATACCATTTAGCTCAAATTTCATTCACTTCCCCGAATTGGGAGGATATATGGATCATACTCATTGTGTACTTTATGAATGGATGATTGGGAAATTGATCAGAATACATTATTATTCAACTTATGTGTGTTTGATAGATATATAATGTAAACTAAAAAATACGATTTTTTTCATTTTGTTATTTCATCATGTATTTTGACATTTTAACACATTTATATCAATATATAAAATTTAAAAATTATAATAAAGATTCATTACTATATATCTATTAAGAGAAGGAATTTTTTCACAATAAAGAATTCGCTTCTAGGATAAATTCAATGGTAATATAATTCTTTTTTATATTAATATAACATAATCACCTATGTCTCATTAAAATTTTGGTATTCATTAGGTTTTACCTCCACCAAATAATGATGTATCAGATGAAATATGATATTGGACTTTGGTCCAAAGGATGTGGTATGAGATTGTTAGGAGATAGTTGTCAATAAAATAAATTCATATAAATAGAAATGAAATAAAATAGAAACAAAACATAATGTTGTCACAACAAGTATAAAAATGGATTTATATGTGATTGCATCAAACTAAGAACCTATATTTGGAAATATATCATAGTATGGTGTTTCTTTAAAAATTCAATGTATTAGATTACTATGCCCATGGTAGTGTCACAATGCGGAAATTAATTTTTTTTTGATTTAATTAAAATACAACGAATGCATCTTGATAATAGTTTATTTAGAGTGATTGAAAACAATAGCCATATTCATACCAATAAACCTAATATAATTACATAACAATAAATAGAGTTGTTTAATGTAACTGACCCATTACAACAATAATTTGGTTTTATTATTGATTTAATTTCTAAACATATTTTTGAATAATACATGAATGTATATGATATTTTGAACGAAAGAAACATCATTTATTCTAATGTTTCATTTTATTACAAAGACCAATCAATTGTTAGAAATGATTGTTATCCAGAAATTTTCATAGAGAAAACATTTCATTGACACATTTGTAGGTATTTACATAATTTTATCGCAATATTGTTTGTGTTTTTTTAATCATTATTATATGATATCAAATTAAATGGTATATTTTTTTCAATTTATTAATACAAAACAATTAAAATCCAACAAAATTTTTATTTAAGAACATATCATTAAATTAATAAACATAGAAAAGTCTAGATATTTTATAAATATAAAAATCAAACATGAAAATGTATCTTAATTTTGTAGGATACAATTTTATTTTTTAATTTTTTAATTTTTTTATAGTTAATTGAGAATATTATTTTAAATTTACATGTCCAATTTTCTGATTATGATGAAACTGGATGAAGTATAATTTTTTAAATATAAACTTAGATATCCTTTCATCTACACTCTATATACATCTTATGATTGAATATTATGTTCATTAATGTTATTTAGCTATTTATCATTTATTTAATTTTATCATATATGTTATTTTAGGCTACATTATATAAATGATGATTGGATTATGCCACTAAGGATGATAGTACGACGTGGGGTGCTAGTAAAATAGATTATACTGTTTATCCCAGTACTATACCTCTTGGATCACAAGGAGGTCATCCTACCATTATGAAAACTCTATATTATCCATACTGACATTTTCTATTTCACATTACACCCGCACCGACATCAGATCGTAGTTCCCAGACTCTCTTCCCTCTCCATTTTTCATTTCCACCATCCATAGTATAGGGCATTATTGTAACAACCCGAGATTTTATGAAAAATAATCTTTTTAATTTTATAAATGTTTTCTGTTGTACGCTACACCAAAAGGAGCTTTCACAACACACATCATTGACTTTCCTTGCATTACACGCAATCACGGCCTTCCTCGATAGCGTGTGTAGTACGCAATACCGAGTTTCACTAAACAATGATATGCTATTAAAATATTATTAAAACTAGCCATTGTGAATAGTAATAACAACTTTTTTAAATTTTAGTTTTCAAAATGGACTTCATTTTTGGATTTGGAATATCGAAATTAGCATAGGGAGAAAGTGTGGTACTTTTCGAATAACTTTCATATTTTGATGAATAGTGAAAATTACTAAATTGTAATTAAATACAACTTTTTCAATTGAAATAATTAATAGTGATAAATTTTTAATTTGAGTGGTTTTAAAATATATTTAGAATATATTTTTACAATTTAATACAATATTGGTCATTGGATGTAATTTCACATTTAAACCAGACATAAACAAGTGTCAATCTTTTGATAGTTATTATCTCTTAAGAACACACTATTTCTTTTGACGACGGGAATTAATTTTCAAATTAATTAATGAAACTAAAATGTTTTGAATTTGGTAAAATAGACATCATTTTTGAGTTCATAAATATCAAATATATCTTACGACTAATTTTTGGTATTTTTCTGGAAACTTTCTTTTTTTGATGAATAGTGAAACCACTAAGTGGTAGTTAAGAAAAATGATTTTTTAATAAAACATAATTTTACCGCTTCTGTGAGTGGAATTTCAAAAATCCGAGAGACACGGTTGATGTCAATAAGTAAAATGTAGTTCAATGAGATGAAAATAATTTTTGGTGAATAGTGACTTTTTTACATTTTTTTACCACGGTTAAAAGTAAATAAGGTAGTTAAGGGTAAAAATGATATTATTATTACCCTAACACATGTCCTAATTCTGTTGGATAAATGTAATTCGACCAAAAACAACCTTAGGAATAAAATATGACCATTTAGGCCCACATGAATTATATTAGGACATTTATTATTAATTTATTTAAATAAGGGTTGAAATAGTTAAAATCAAAGATTAATAAGTAAATCATTTGTAATATAGGGTTACACATAAGATAAATTCGACTATAAATATTGATTATAAAACTAAAAATCTTTCAAACATAATGTTATTTTATTAGTAATTTTTAGACATTATATAATTTAATTTATTAATGACACAAAGATGATGCAGTAATTATCTTATTAATGAAATATTGACATAATTGATGTTATAAATACCCAAATAAATGTAATTTAAGAATTTTTATGAAATAAACTAATTTTTTGGGTTAATAGGTCATGTTATTATTGATTTAATTAACTTTTTTCTAACTAATCATTCTGTTATGATTTTCAAAAAAATCAATTACAATATAGTGTAAAAATTGACATAAAATAGTTTTTAAAACAAATATTATATTATTAATTGTTAATTTATTCCTAAAAATATAAGGTTCGGACAAATGACTTAGATAAGGTTATATATATTAATAATAAACACCTGGGGTTCTTTTGGCTTCTTATAGTATGTTTATTAACCATATAGTATAAGAACCCAAGAAGACACTGTAAAAGTAAAATTATTTTACTTAATGTTAAATCTAAATGATAAGGTTAAAATAGGAACCTAAATATGTCTAAATTATATGGGATGAGAGGATTTAGACCCATATCCACCTTAGCTTCAATGTGAATAAATTTGGAGCTATTTAAAACCGAATTTGACTTTATAATAAAATAATAGTTTTAGTTATTCCAAAGGTGCCCCTCTCCTCCCTTATAAAAGAGCACCTCCTCCCTCTCTTCCTCACACCACATTGAGACTTCATTCTCGGCCAAACCCTGCCAAATTCCCTTCTACGCTTCCCTAGAAACATCCTTGAGGTTCTGGTCTTCCTCAAAGACCAATTTTAGTGACCTAAAAGGAGATCTCAAAGAGGCACTTCAAAGAAGAGGTAATGTCCATTATCGATTCGTTCATCTTTATTTCTTCTTCCACTTCTTCTTATTAGGTTGTTTAATTATGAAGTAATAACATCAGTATCACTTATATACTTATATGTTATTATAACTATGAAACAACCTTATTTCACCATCTATCCATCCTACAGAAAACGAAATCACCGCGCGTGCGTACGTACGGAATACCATCTCCAGGTCGTGGTGTAATCTATTTTCTACCACCACCTTACTTGGATGGGTATAATGGTGTACATAATAACTATATATGATTATTGTAAAGTGATATTTATTCTGAAATAGTATACATGCACTCCAATACAATTCCACGATCATGAGAATGATATCATCTCTCTTGCGTACGTACGGACAACCGTCTCCACGACGCGATGAGATTCATTCTCCGTGTTAACCATTCATGAATGATTATAAAGTATATATAATAAGTAATAATTAAATAAATGACATAATAATGATTCTAGATTTATGTGTATATATATGTATGTCATCTACTTAATTCCATTCAACTCAATAAGGAAAAGAAAACAGCGTTCATGCGCAAGTACGGTCTACCGTCTCCATGAACGGTGTATTTCTTTCCATTTACTGATCTATTATATATATATATATATATATTATGAATATATATTATATGTTAATAATATTTTATATTCTGGAATTAAGTAATCATTATCTATTTAATCATATGAATAATTACAAGTCAAAACAAGGATGACAAATGAAACGATTTTACCCAAAACGCTCTTTAACATGGAATTTACAAAAGAACGGGTACTATAAAGCCATAATTGAACCATATAAGATATCATAATAATGATTATGATTCTGCAATAAGTCAATGACACTATTTAAATCATTATACAGGAGGTTCGGACACATACGAAGAAAATCGGACCTAAGGTAAGGGAAATATCACAGTCTCAATTTTATCAAAGATTGTTTATACATTGGTATTTACTAGGGTGTATTTTATCATTCACATCCATGTTTCCTCAATATGTAATATTATTTCCATCCACCTAAAAATGTTTAAAGCTTATTTTACCCTTCGGTGAGTTTTTAGTAAAAGATATGAAAGGAATCTTTTGACGTTTTTCGTAAGAGGAACTTTTTGACTTTTCCGACAAAAATACGAGAAGAATGTTTTTTAACTTATACGGAATGAATGGAATTTTAGAAAATTATGTCCATGAAGCTTCCTTTACTAGTTTTCAAGTTTATTTTTAATCAAATTCTTTTAGTTTAAAATTGTATGACATGTTATGAAAGGAAAATGTTTTTGAAGTATAAAGGATATTTTCCTCAAGATTGGAGTTCAAGTGTTTTATCAAAATTCTTTTCAATCAAAGATAATATAGGGTTTTGTTTCTATCCCTATTATTGCATGGAATTGATTATGTTGTGATAGAAATATTTTTATGAATTTCTTTATCTTATATGAATTGTTTTATGATGTCATGTTGTTTAAGAATCCAATTTTTATTACATGGGTTATGCACTGATGTATGATTTAAGATTTTGTGGCACACATAAGAATGGTATCATTATGATATGGGTGGGACCTATATCTCCCTCCAATGAATTTGGAAAAGATTTTATATCTCATGAGATAGACATGGCTGGAACAGTATGTTATACTGGTTCAGTGAAACAGGATTGAAACGAGGAGTGAACTCGGTTCAGAAAGGGACATTGTCCACTAAGATAGTCTTGGCAATGAGTCTTGACTAATAAGAAATGATTCTCTATGATTATGTGTGTATTGCAAAAAGTTTCATGTTTTAATTTATGATTATTGGGATTACATCTCACTACTATGATTTATACCATGTTATGAAATTATGATCTCTTTTGCAGGTTAATATTTCCAAAAGATATGTTCTTATGAATATGACGTGATTGATATTTCTTTTGTTTACCCTTACTGAGCATTTGAGCTCACCCTTTTATGTTTTCTTTTCCCCACGACATAAAAAAAGGATTTAGGTTAAAAAAAATAAGATCTTTATGGAGGATGTTGAAGATCTTTCACCACGATTAGAAGATTATATTATGAGTTTCCAAAAACACAAAACTATTAATGTCCTTGTGTGTGTTTTTGTTATGTACTAAGTATTCCGCAAAAGTAATGTAATGTCCATGTATGTCAGGCTTCGGGTCTCTACAGTTGGTATCAGAGGAAAGCTTTAGTCAACCTTTGGAAACTAGGATGAGAAAACGTTAGTGATATCCCTATAAATATTTCTAAGATATGTTTAGGGATGCCTCTAAGGTTAAGTATACATATAGGTTATAGTCCTAGAATTGAGCTAAGGATATTATAATTTTACCTAAGTTGTAAGATATTGAGGGTAATCCCCCTTTACTATGTTGTTTTCTCTAGCATGATTTTTCCTCTCACAGAATTCATTTTTTTGTTTTAGTTAATGGAGGGAACCAGAAGGAATTCGGTTAATATTGAATCCAATGGAAAAAGTGGTGACTATGAGCAACAATATTGTGTAATGCCGAGAGAGAAGGATATTGTGTTTATGCCGAATCAGTCATCGCGATATATGATTAACAAGGTGAAATATAGTGGTATTCCTAATTATTCAAATAAGAGGATGATAGAGTATTATGCATGTTTTCATGTTGATGAGCATAAAGAAAGGAGGATTGAGATTTCAAAAGAAGGGAAAAAGAACCTTGAGGAATACCTCAAATGGAGGGACCGATGTTATCTGTGTGGAGAAAAGGGTCATAGAGTGATAGACTATTATGGAGTTCAATTTATTATTTGTGGAGAACGTGGGAATTACCCAACTCAATGCCCTGACCTAAAAAGTTACTTCTAAATCAAGGAAAGACTTATTCCAGGACAATCATTGAAGAGGATGGATTGAAGTGTTTATGTATTGGTATTCAAGAATAAGGTTGTTGAGGTACTTTTATTGTGTATTGGAATATTTTTGTATTAGTCTATTATGGTTTTCAAAAATTTTATGGCATCAGTAACCATGAAAACTGATTGAAATATATTTTGAAAGCAGATGATATGCACATAATTAAGGGATAAAGATAATCTAATATGTTTGATAGTATTCATGAGCTCATGATTGATATAAGGACTAAGTGATATAATTGTTTGAGGATATATAATTTTGAGGATTTCGGTATGTGGAAAGTGTTAACTTTTAACTGCATTCATGTTTTCACTAAGGTTCAATGGATATTAATTCTTTAAGAGAATACATGATTAAGGTATTCACATGTTTGTAATTTGACCAACAATATATATCTTATGATATATAGCGGATAAATGATGGCATTCACGTGATCATTTTCGTTATACTATGAGCTTGGACCGAAGTAGTTTAGATAAGCCTAAAGATTGGAATGGATTATGTTGGAATAAGTTAGTATTGTTTAAGGATAAAACATTTTTTGATATTTTTTTAAGGGATGTTATAGTAATATAGCTTTAGAAAAAGGACAACATGCAGGACGAGCGATAGCCCATTGTTTCGGACAAGGCTATGGGAATCGAACCCACAACCGAAGTGTGAAAGGCCTTTATCACCTACCATTGGCCTACATGAAGTCCCTATTTAGTATAAACTAGTTTTATTATATTAAGCAGTATGATATATGAATTATAAGTCCATTTTAGGAACCATTTATGATTAATCTCACTATAGATGGACTTATGTATTATTTTGATAACTTTTCTAACCTTTTGTTTGAGTCAGATGGAATGAACCATCATTCTATCACATGATCTGCTAACAAATCATGAATGACAAATTCAAATTCATTTCTTTAAGATATGAAGTGTAAATTGTCAAAAGAACAAAAAATGGTGAGACTATACCAAAATCATGAAAGTATTTCTTCTCATTCCAATTTCATCAACATTTGGGAAATTATCTTGAAAACCAAAAATGTTTTCCTAGTGCACTTATACAAAACGAATCAGATGGTACCTTAGATCATCACTAATTTATGGCTTTGTGATTGCTGGCTTTTCCATAGCCATGTTCTCTACCACTCTCCATCAGAACATGATTGTTAGATTTCTCTTCCATATCCATATTTTCACCTTTGTGGAAACCCAGTGATTAGTTTATTTGGGTAACTGTTACATGTCATACTTTTGTTTTTAAAGATTGGTTATGGTATTCCTTGTTATGATGTGGGTTTCTATTAAAGAGACTTTCGAATAGTAAACAATTTATAACCCGGATGAATTTCGAGGGCGAAATTCATTTTAAGGGGGGTAGAATGTAACAACCCGAGATTTTATGAAAAATATTCTTTTTAATTTTATTAATGTATTGTGTTGTACGCTACACCAAAATGAGCTTGCACAACACACATCATTGACTTGCCTTGAATTACACGCAATCGTGACCTTCCTCGATAGCGTGCGTAGTACGCAATACCGAGTTTCACTAAACAACGATATGATATTAAAATATTATTAAAACTAGCCGTTATGAATAGTAATAACCACTTTTTTAAATTATAGTTTTTTAAATGGACTTCATTTTTGGATTTGGAATATCGAAATTAGCTTAGGGAGAAAGTGTCGTACTTTTCGGATAACTTTCATATTTTGATGAATAGTTAAAATTACTAAATTGTAATTTAAAAAATCTTTTTCAATTGAAATAATTAATAGTGATAAATTATTAATTTGAGTGGTTTTAAAATATATTTAGAATATATTTTTACAATTTAACACAATTTTGGTCATTGGATGTAATTTCACATTTAAACAAGACATAAACAAGTGTCAATCTTTTGATATTTATTATCTTTTAAGAACACACTATTTGTTTTGACGATGGGAATTAATTTTTTAATTAATTAACTCAACTAATATGTTTTGAATTTGGTAAAATTGACATCATTTTTGAGTTCATAATATCAAATATAGCTTAGGCCTAATTTTTTGTATTTTTCTGGAAACTTACATTTTTTTATGAATAGTGAAACTACTAAGTGGTAGTTAAGAAAAATAATTTTTTCATAAAACTTAATTTTACCGCTTCTGTGAGTGGAATTTCAAAAATCCGAGAGACACGATTGATGTCAGTAAGTAAAATGTGGTTCAATGAGATGAAAATAATTTTTGGTGAATAGTAAATTTTTACTTTTTTTTACCACGGTTAAAAGTAAATAAGGTAATTAAGGGTAAAAATGATATTATTAGTATCCTAACACATGTCCTAATTCTATTGGATAATTGAAATTTGACCAAAAACATCCTTAGGAATAAAATATGACCATTTAGGCCCACTTGGATTAGATTAGGACATTTATTATTAATTTATTTAAAGAAGGGTTAAAATATTTAAAATCAATGTTTAATAAGTAAATGATTTTTAATATAGGGATATACATAAGACAAATTCAACTACAAATATTCATTAGAAAGATAAAAATATTTCCTACATAATGGTATTTTATTTGTAATTTTTAAACATTATATAATTTAATTTATTTATGACACAATGATGATGCATTAATTATCTTATTAATAATATATTGACATAGTTGATGTTATAAATACCCAAATAAATGTAATTTCAGACTTTTTATGAAATAAACTAATTTTATGGGTTAATAGGTCATTTTATTATTGATTTAATTAACTTTGTTCGAACTAATCATTCTGTTATGATTTTCACAAAAATCAATTACATAATAGTGTCAAAATTGACATAAAATACTTTTTAAAACAAATATTATATTATTAATTGTTATTTTATTCCTAAAAATCTAAGGTTTGGACAAACGTCTTAGATAAGTTTATATATATTAATAATAAACAACTTGGTGTTCGTTTGGCTTCTTATATTATGTTTATTAACCTTATATTATAAGAACCATAGAAGACATGGTAAACGTAAAATTATTTTACTTAATGTTAAATATAAATGATAAGGTTAAAATAGGAACCTAAACTTGTCTAAATTCTATTGGATGAGAGGATTCCGACCCATCTCCACCTTATCTTTGAAATGAATCAATTTAGAGCTATTTAAAACCGAATTTTACTTTATAATAAAATAATAGTTTTAGTTATTCCAAAGGTGCCCCTCTCATCCCTTATAAAAAGGCACCTCCTCCTTCTCTTCCTCACACCACTATGAGCCCTCATGCTCGGCCAACCCTTACCAAATTCCCTTATCCACTTCCCTAGAAACATCTTATAGGTTCTGGTCTTCCTCAAAGTCCAATTTTAGTGCCCTAAATGGAGATCTCAAAGAGCCTCTTCAAAGAAGAGGTAAAATCCGTTTCCGATTCCTTCATCTTTATTTCCACTTCCACTTCTTCTTCTTAGGTTGTTTCATTATGAAGTAATAACATCAGCATAACTTATATACTGATATGTTATTATAATTATGAAACAACCTTATTTCATTATCTATCCATCCTATGGAAAGTGAAATCACCACCCGTGCGTACGTACGAAATACTGTCTCCACGTCGTGGTGTAATATATTTTCCACCACCACCTTACTTGGATGGGTATAATGGTGTTCATAGTAACTATATATGATTATTGTAATGTGATATTGATTCTGAAATAGTATACATACACTCCAATACAATTCCACAATAATGAGAACGATATCGTCGCTCATGCGTACGTACGGACAACCGTCTCCACGACACAATGAGATTCATTCTCCACGTTAACCATTCATGAATGATTATAATGTATATATAATAAGTAATAATGAAATATATGAAATAATAATGATTCTGGATTTATTTTTATATATATGTATGTCATCTACTTAATTCCATTCAACTCAATAAGGAAAAGAAAACAACGTTTCTGCGTACGTACTGTCTACCATCTCCAAGAACGGTGTATTTCTTTCCATTTACTGATCTATTATATATATATATATATATATATTCTGAATATATATTAAATATTAATCATATTTTATATTCTGGAATTAATTAAACATGATCTATGTAATCATATGAATAATTACAATTCAAAACACGAATGACAAATGAAACGATTTTACCCAAAACGGTATTTAACATGGAATTTACAAAAGAACGGGTAATATAAAGCCATAAGTGAACCATATATGATATCATAACAAAGAGTATGATTCTGGAATAAGTCAATGACATTATTTAAATCATTATACAGGAGGTTCGGACACATACGAAGAAAATCAGACCTAAGGTAAGGGAAATATCACAGTCTCATTTTTATCCAAGATTGTTTATACTTTGGTATTTACTGGGGTGTATTTTATCATCAACATCCATATTTCCTCAATATGTAATATTATTTCCATCCACCTACAATTTGTTTAAATCCTATTTTACACTTTGGTGAGTTTTTAGTAAAAGATATGAAAGGAATCTTTTGACGTTTTTTACGAGGTACTTTTTGACTTTTCTGACAAAAATACGAGAAGAATTTTTTTATCTTATACGGCATGAATGGATTTTTAAAACATTATGTCCAATAAGCATACTTTACAAGATTTCAAGTTTATTTTTAATCAACTTCTTTTAGTTTAAAATTGTATTACATGTTAATAAAGGAAAATGTTTTTGAAGTAGAAAGGGTATTTTCCTCAAGAATGGAGTTCAAGTGTTTTATCAAAATTCATTTCCATCTAAGATAATATAGGGTTTTGTTTATATCCCTATTATTACATGGATTTGATTATGTTGTGATGGAAATATTTTTATGAATTCCTTTATCTTATATGAATTGTTTTAAGATGTGATGTTGTTTAAGAATCCCATTTTTATTACATGGGTTATGCAATGATGTATGATTTAAGATTTTGTGGCACACATAAGAATGGTATCATTATGAGATGGGTGGGACCTATATCTACCTCTAATGAATTGGGTAACGATTTTATATGTCCTGAGATAGACATGGCTGGAACGGTAGGTTATACCGGTTTAGTGAAACAGGACTGAAACGAAGAGTGAACTCGGTTCAGAAAGGGACTTTGTCCACTAAGATAGTCTTGGCAATGAGTCTTGACTAAAAAGAAATGACTATCTATGATTATGTGTGTATGAAACAAAGATTCAGGTTTTATGTTATGATTATTGGGATTACATTTCACTACTATGATTTATCCCATGTTATGAAATTATGATCTCTTTTGCAGGTTAAGATTTCCAAACGATATGTTCTTATGAATATGACGTGATTGATATTTCTTTTGTTTACCCTTACTGAGCATTTGATATCATCCTTTTATGTTTTCTTTTCCCCAGGAAATAAAGAAAGGATTTAGGTTTTAAAAAAAGAAAATCTTTATGGGAGATGTTGAAGATCTTTCACCACGATTAGATGATTATATTCTGAGTTTCCAAAGGCACTAAACTATTATGACCCTTGTGTGTGTATTTTTGTTATGTAATAAGTATTCCGCAAAAGTAATGTAATGTCCATGTACGTCAGGCTTCGGGTCTCTACAATTATGCCCCCATATATCTCACCTCTATATCCACACACATATGTACAAGGCTATACATCATGTTTTTTCCTCCATCAGTACACATTTCATCATCTACCATACAAAGCACTTCTATTGTAGACATCACACCTACCACAGAGGTTACTCCCCCAAGACTAAATGAATCACATTTGGGGTCGGAAAATCTTCGATCTATGGGTATTTGTTTAAACATTACCGTTAGTGATTAATGATAAATTCATATATATTATTTTTCTTTATTTTTTTCATGATTAGGTCCAACCTCTACTAGAAGATGAGGCTATACATAATGTGATAAGTCTAAAATTAAAACACGTAAGTTTTGGATGGATTTAATAATGACTATTCTATAACAGAAAAAAATGCTATGGAATGTAAATCAACAATGGAAACAATTACGAAACATAGAAATATCATTACAATTCCAACAATAAGTTGGAGGGAATTTGGAGGACAAATAAGGAACAATACCTTGGAAGATATATCTGTTTGTAATGATAAAAACCTTTTATATATATTAATTTATAATATTTTCTAAAAAAATCATATGTCCATTGTAGCATCGATATAATTTTCCCAATCAAAAAAATTCCAAGACTGTAAGGTTAATGGAAATAAGTAAAATGTGGAGAGCATACAAATATAACTTGAATGTTTATTAAAAAAAAGAGAGTTGTTATGGAGATTTATGAAATAATAATGAATCGTCATTGCCTAGAAACACAATACAAATAACTGATTGGTGATTGGAATAACTATGTATTACGGTATTTTTAAAATTTTATACATATTCATTTATTTAATTGAAAACAAATTTAAATTATAAATTACCTATTCTGTTTATGTTAATTACTTTTCTTAATTATTTTTCTATTTGTTTAATTAGAAAATAATACTAGAAATATGTGTGGAATGAAATACATTTATACTATTGGAGATACTTTATTTTAGATCAAGATAATGAAAATTTAAGTTAACATTCAAAACTATTTTTCTTGGTTTAGTGTTATTTATTTGATTTCCTATTTCAATTTATTTCATTGTTTTTTAGAAAAATGAATTGAATTATTACGGTCTCATTCATCTCTCTAATTTATTTTGTACTTAAAAAAAGAAAGATGATACTATGACAAATACTGACATTTAAAAGGAGACTGTAAATATATTTCATGTTATTTTATTTTTATGGATTTTTATTTTTTATATTATTTTATAATTTTAAATTATGTCATATATCAATCAAAGAAATTATTTTGAGGCATTAGCAGAAAAAGAACCTTCCAATTTTGGTCCGAACGATTATCTACTTTATGTATTTGGAGAAGAATATCCCGGAAGAGTGCATTGTTGAACTAAGAAGAAGAATCTACCATCATGATACTAGTCTTGGGACAATGTATTTATGAGCACTGGTTTATTTGCCATGATGGAGTAAATTAATGACGTAATCAATGTAGTAGCTCAAAAATATGAAAAGGTTGTAACTGAAAATATGATGAAATTCATGTCTTCCATTTCATCGTAAATTCCAACAAATTATGTGACATCAGTTTATGCCTATTTTATGTCAATGAATTCATCTTATCTAAATTCATTTATCGGAGCCATAGTTATAGTTGTAACCATTAACGGTGTTTGTACCATTGCCAATATTGATTTTAACGCTAGTTGTGTAAGGGGTGTTGATGGTGTGTTAGTATGGGGGGTGGATGAGGGTGATCATGATATTGATGTTACTAATATTGAGACTTTCTATTAATGTAAATTTTATTTTTTGTTTATTAATATGTGGAGTTTTATTATTTAGTAATGTTTGATTATTTTAAGATGGAATTTTATTTTTTGTCTTTCTTTCTATTTCTACATTTATTGAATTGTTGTTTTATGATGAATGTTTTATATATAGTAGTGATGTTTTATTATTATTATTATATATTTTATCCTTTTCTAATAATATCATCATACCTCTACACCAATGCTACTCTGAGGCGACCTCTTACCTCTTATTTGGCTCCTCGGACTATTTGTAGTCCAATTTTCCATTTTCCCTATTTCATTTCTCTTTTTACTATTAGTTTCTCTCAATCATTGGTTACTAAAATTTTCACTATATGAATATTTTATTTTTTGTTCAAGTATTATTATAATTAATTAATATAAATATCAAATTTATAACAATTGTGCGACCATTCTAAAGAGGCTAAAGAGGTGTTGAAATCGGAATGATGTTATAAGAATTCTGTTCATCGGATTTAATTAAAAAAATGTTATATTATTTTTATTCCTCATTAATTATCTATTAAATATAATACTACTAAAGAGCTATCCAATTAAACTAGGATACTCCCTAGGCATGTCATAAAAATATATGTTTTTTCCAAACCGGAAAAATCGACAGTCTTTTTTCCCATAAATTTCCCTTTTTCGACCCAGACACATTTTTTTGATAAAATGGAAATTTTATTTTTCTGTTAATATAACATCTAATTTTTTAATTAGAATTTAACAATTGGGGGATTTATCTACATGTATTTTATTTTTCTAAATATTTGTATAAAATAATTTACTTATTATGATTTTTAAACTTTTTTATATTTAAGATATTATTTTTCATTCAATTATATATTTCATTGAAAATTGAAATTTAGGAAATTGGTGGAACTGATCCTTCTAGATAAAAGTAATGAATTATATTATATTCAATAAATAATGTAACATAAATGTATTACAATTCTATAGTGGACATACATGAGAATGAAATGATGTTTTCATGCATTAATTCATTCCATGTGTGGATTGGACTCTTACATCATTTTATTTTGATGCATTTTCATTCATTTAAATGTATTTTCTGGTGGAAATGATGTTCTAGTTGGACATTAATTGTGAAATATATATATATTTATCATGTTTTTTGGGGGTTTTCATTTATCAATTATATTTTTTTCATCATTTAATCATTGTATTTATAAAATGATTTACTTCATCTATTTACATGGATTGTGGTGGGAACAATGTTTTTGATATACTATCTAACAGGAATGGTTTTCATGTGTCTATGACCATCACATTGGTGGAGTTATTATATATATTCAATTAAAATTTAATGGAATCAAGATTAATATGAGGATCATTAAAAATGGTAAATTGTTTTTCAAGTTGACTTAATTCAACTACATTTTTCTTCCATTAAAACATTTTTTTAAGTTGTGGTTATATTTCAGCTATATGATATTGTTTCTTATCATTTATTTAGTTGTATAAATTTTTTTAATTTTATTACCAACTAGTATTTTTATGTTTCTTACATTTTTACATTAGGTATGTTGTCATTTAGATATTTGAGATAGTTTCATTTCAACTTCTCGGATGGTTGCATCTCAACATTTGGGGTGGTCGTCACCGTTTGTTATAATTTTCCATTGATGTTCCAATTTTATTATGTATATATTTATCATCATTTTTCATGTAATAATATTTCAAATATAAATGTGTAATATTATAAGATTAGACGAACTAAAGAAACCATGATATTTATCCACTAATTACAGGTAAATTAGAAGAGAATACTACCATTGGAGTTAAAGAAGATGTCTCAAATAATGGAAATGTTTATTGGAAGAGTTGGATACCTTGTGAGTGTATCCAATAACATATTATTGAATATAATTTTCTTTATTTAATTTATATTTTATTAGGATATGGATGTGTTTTCTTTTATAGTTTGTTTATATGCAATGATATGGTTTTATTGAAATACATGATGAATATGTTATTATCGGTGGATAAAACTAGATTATTTGAGATTTTAGCATCCAAATGTATTAGAGAATATATAATATTTTGATGTTGATATTTATAGATGAAATTCTATTTTAAAATATTTGGATTAATTTTTTATAATGGATGGAGTTTATTTTTAAAATTCTTAAATCCATTTGTTCCTTGCACACAATGTATTGGTTTGTCTCAAAATATCATTCAAATGGTAGGATGTTACAACATTAATTTTAGAAGGTAATGATCCAATAATTTTTTCCATGAAACAATTGTTCATGTTATGATTCCAATCTTCTTAGATGTAATAAGGAATTATTTATCAACATTATATTATAGGTCATGTTTCCATGGTGATTAAACTGTGGATAATGTACCACAATCATTCACATTTCATTACATATTATATATGATGTTCAATTTTCAAGTACAATTTTGTAATAAATGATATAGGGATCATCGTTATTATGGACACTGTTTCATAAATATTATATGACCTTTCATAAGTGAAAATTCATTATGTAATTTTTTATTATATTGTAGGGAGGTGTTTTTACGATGTTGTGATTCCATCCATCATTGAATTGGGTATTGAGGGTGTGTGAATCGGAGGTGTAGCGGTAGGGGGTGTGAAGGGGATGAGGTAAGGGTAGTCCTGTGTAGGGTAGGTGAGGTGTTAGGGGTTGTGCAGGGTGAAGGAAGAGGGGAAATGAGGTTCAAGGTGGGGTGTGTATGGGGGAGTTGATGGGGGTGAAAGGGGTAGGGGATGGGTTCCAGGGGTTCTAGAAGAAGGTGGATGTGGTGGGTGGGGTGTAAGTGGGTACAGGTAAGGGGGTGTGTAGGGGGTGTTCATGAGAGGGGGAGGGGGAATGGGGTGCAACAGGGTGTTCAGGGAAAGGGGGTACATTGAACACTATGTGATGAATTATATAGAATAAAATAGAAGGTGTTCATTTTAATTTTTTGACTATATAACATTGAGTTGGTGATGACATAGGCTGAGATTACAGGTTCATTTATTTATGTATTCTGAATTCAATTGATGGGGTTAGGGATATTGTTATCATGAATCTAAATAACTAGGGTTGGTGTAACTTTTTCTTTTTGTTCAGTTTCATGTGATCTTTTGGTCCTTCATTTTGTTTTATGTTTCTCTCATTAACCTTCCATTACAAATTTATTTTCTTCATATGTATTCTTAGATACATGTTAATAGTTTCTATTGAACATAAGTTGTATTGGGTGTTTATTATCAATGAAAAATAATAGAAATGGTCAATAACCTTAGATTTGTTTTAAATATGTCATAGTTTCCACCCATGCAACAATTAGTGACATTTATTTATATATATTAAAAAACAATAAATATGCTCATCCCATGGTACATTGATGTTGATTCACATATCTCTCTTGTATCTATAGAGTAATGATGTTTTATATACTATTTTATGTTTGTCTTCATTCTTTTTTTCCATTTTTTTAACAATAATGTGATATACATGTATTATATATTATTATGTTATAATTTTCTAAATTATAAATTCCTTTTTTAATTTTAATTTTAAAGATGTTAAATAAGATTATCCACATATGTTTAGCATGAATTTAAACTTCATGATATGGTGGATCATCATTATAGTGGAAACCTCAAATTCACATGTTAGTATCCTACTGCATCCATTTAGGGATGTAAAAAATATTTATTTTCTTATTTCTAATGGGATATATTTAAATACCTAGGATACACATTCTAGGCCTACCCAATACAATATCCTATATCAGGGTTATCTCCCATTGTAACGTATTAAATTATATTATACTAATATGACCATACAATGTATTTGACATTAAGGAATAATATCTCCCAGAGTGTTAGACAATCACTGAACATCCTAAAAATTTCAATTCCACACATTATTCCTTCCCTTATGTGGATTCATATTAGCGTAACTATCTTAACATAAAACCTAATGTTAATAATTCATATCCAAACTATATCACTTCATATATTTGGAATTTCCCTTGAATGATGATTAAAAAAATCAGGTGTTTCAAACGTGGTCAGCAGTCAATCATGTGTTTCATCTCCCCATCAAGTAATGGTGAGGTTGCAAAACCTATGATTTGAACATGTTTTTATTCATTCCCACACCCCGTTCACCTCATTTTATTTTATAGATTTCATATGTCATGATATACCTCTCTTTCCACTTCCTATAGTTCAACAATATTTTATACACTTTTAGTGTTATTCGACCAATGATTCATTCTCCAGGAAGAAAAAATAAAAATTGTTGGGACACACAAAAAATAAATAATTTTACAATTTTATGATGAACAACGTTTTTAATATAATAACACCTCATCACTCTAGTTATCTCACATAGATACTTGTCACATGAGATTTATGGGGAGGTGCGAATGGTGCAGTGGGATGGGGATAGCTATTCTGGAGGCTAGGGGGCTGTTTGGAGGGGATGAGTTGTTTGGATGGGTGTCTCTTGTAGGTTGGAGGGGGATAGTGTGTATGTGGGGGATACTGTTGGGGGATTGTTGGAGGGTGGAAGGTACAATGGGGGGAAGATAGTCGAGGGGGTGTGGGTAGTGAAGGGGTATCATGCATGGGTAGGATGGTTAATGGTTCAGTTGGGTGGGGTTGTATGGTATGGGGGATGGTAGAGGGTGTAGGTCTGGTGGGGGGGGGGGGGGGGCTGGTTCATGGTGTGGTGAGGCTGGTGCTGATATGGTAGTGGGTGTGGCATTTGTAGTGGGGGGTGGGGGCTAGTCATGGGGGGAGGGAATGGTGGGAGTGGAGGTTGCTTCAAGAGGGATGGGGAAGATAGTTCTAGGGGAGGCTGGTGTTGGATGATGGTTCATGGAGGGAGGGAGGTTTGTGCTGGTGGAGGGGGACTAGTGTTGCGGGGTGTGCAGTGGGGAGGCAGAACACCTTTGGGATGTATAAAATTCTAATTTTTAAAACTTACTTATTAACTAGAATAATATTATCTCTTTTAGTAACTAGATATTTTTATTTATTTTTTTCAACATGTTCATAGTATTTTCCCACTAGTATGGATTTATGATCATACACTCTTTAGTCACAAAGTGATCCTTCTTCTAGAGTGTGGTTTCTACTCTAGTTACAGAGCATTTAGCAATAGAAGAAACTGGTTCATTCCCTTTTTTAAAAAAATTCACTTATTCTGGAATCCATGTATGTTATTGAATGATTATGTGGCCTGCCCTTTTACATCTTCAACAAGTTCATTATCTTTTATCTTACCTATTTTTGGCAGTCTCCCAACATCATCACAATGTTTGTTAACCAGTAATCCAATCATTGATTTCTCACTTTGATGGATTCGATTTTTTTAATTTAGTTTTCTCAAATTATTATTGACAATAATAGATTAATTTCAATGGATCATGGGGGCCTTAATAACACAATAAAATCATTTATTACCTATTATATTCCCACCATGATCAACTGTCTTCACTGTATTCTTTAGTGTACACTTTTTCAGAAATTTGGAACCCAATGATGTTTTGAAATCATATATCATATAATTTATAGTATATTGTGTATCTCTATTATCTAATGTTTATCAACTAATTGTAGGTAATTTTAGATGTTTATCAAACTATTTTCAACCAATGAGAAAAATTTCATTAAATTTTTTATGATATCAAATATATTCCCTATAGATTAATAATTCCTTTTCTGTGAGGTCTGGTTCACTCTAGATGTATTTTCATTTGACATATCATTTCTACACATACTTACTTTTTTATTTAATTTATATAGGGTGATATATTGTTATAATATTCAATATCCTTTTTTCTAATCCTGAAGAATCACCTACACCTACCCATTAGTCTCATTATTTTAACTTTAGGGGTAATCACACCAGAACAACCTTCTAGATTTTGGGATGGGACTATAACTTTTGAGGATCCATTTGGGGAAAAAATTTCATAAATATACTCACCTATATACATAATAAAATTTTAGGTGAATTATCATCATTAGTCATCATTTTTAAAATTCACGCAGGTATGACACTTGTTTCTCCATGTTAACACAATATTGTTCACTTTGGGAATCCCACCTTCACATTTCTATCCCCTTGGAATACCACCCAATTTCAATAGGTAAATGAATTAGGGGAGGGAGAATATAAAAAACTTATTATCATCCACATAATCATATCCCCATGACCCAAAATGGAAATTCTATTGTGTAAAAACTATACACCAAGTAGTGGGCTTAGAACAGTGATGTCCCAAAACATCGAGTAGAGTACAATAAATCATTGGGTTAAACAATATTTCCCTCCACATTACCGAAGGGGTTTTTATAGCTTCCCCAAGAATTAATACCAGGTAAATTTTATTTAGCTTACTTATCATGTTTTATCTGATATGACAGGTATGCGTACCATAAGGCAAACTTATGTAGTATTGGAAAACGGGTCATTCTCTGCTAGGAATAAGCCATTTTTAGGATTTCTTAACTAAATGAATCATACAAACATTACAAAACAAATAAATATTCTTATCATAATATACATAAAATCATTAAATCATCAAATTAAATATGATTCACTCTAAATAATCACTTTCCTTCTCAAAATATTTGAAAACATCATCCATGAGCATTTTCACACCAATTTCAACACCTTTAATTCATTAAAACATAAGTATTGATTCTCATAGTTTGATAAAAAATATATTTGTGACATAAAAAATCATTTCTACTACAATATTAGTGAATAAATATCACATAAAATGTTTATGATATCTTTTGGATATATAATCTAATGACGTTTCATAATGCACATTTAAAATGATTTTTTACCTGTGAATTGATTACCCATTACGAAGAATCATTTTCATAAGAACTGTACCATTTATTTTAACATAATAAATTTTTTTATATTAAATCATTTGGTTTGAATTTTTTTTTAGATTATTCTAAAAATTTAGAGAATATAATATATCTTAATAGGAAACAAAAATTATTTACATATTCAAATTAGACCTATTAGAGGGAGGTTCCATTTATTCGGTAGTTTAAGGGTGTGAAGGTGTCTCCCATAATGCATATCCATTTTATCATGATGTCAAGGACCCAGAGGTTATTGACCATATCTATCATTCAAATGATTTGTGTGTTTTATTGTTAATTTATTTCCATCCATATTAGTATTATATGCATGTACACTCAATGTAAATAGTTCTTATGAAAAATCACAACCTGTTGAGAGAGTGACTCAGAAATCATCCTTAATTGAGATTGCAAACAATAAAAGACCCAGAACTCTTGATTTTGATTTTGATGAGACCAGGTTTGCTATAATATTTTTTTAAATTTCTATAGGACATAGCCACTGTTCTAAACTAATTCTACAGTTGTAGGTCCATGGTTCAAACCATGGATCTAGGTATATAGATACATTTTAGAACTAGGACTATAAAATGATGTGTTAATATCTATAGCCATGGTTAAAAAATATGGATATATGTGTATTACCATATTTTCATACCATTTATACAAGAATATAACCACAGGTCAATGAATGTCAATTTCCTAGTTCTATGTTTAGTGATCTCTATCCATGGTTCAAGACTCTAGATATATCCTATATTTTATGTTGTGACAAGGAAGTAAATAATTAGTATAAGGTCCAATATAAACTTTCAAATTTTCCAACATTATTTTGAATGCCCAATTATGGAAATGCACATTCCATTATTGTTAATTATTTTTTATTGATAACTTTCTATGGTAAAAATGATGATGCACCTAACATGTCTTTTAAAATTCTATTTTTGTCCCTCCTCTACAATAAAAGGCCGCCACAAATACCAATTATTTATATCTCTCAAGAAACATATGTTCCAAAAATATTAAGTAAATTCATTTTCTAATATCCCTCCCTTCCACCACGAATCATCCCTATGGATATAAATCCATCTAAGGAATCCATTTAATGCAAACGAAAAGATGTAACCTAATTAAGATGTACCATACTTCCTTGACATACCTTCATTTATTTTTCTTCACCACATCCTAAATTATTTTTATTTAAAGACTAAATAAAAACAAATTTATCAAAAATTTAATGATATATTTTTTCCATAAGTGGTTCACCTACTCTTATACACACTTCAATATAATGGGTAATGAATTTGTCATTCTTGTGTACATTGAACTACTACCTCATGAAATTACATTGTTTATTTTCCTTTAAAACCTTCCATTGTTCGGAATTATGAAATAAAATTTATTTTTATATAATATCTGTGATATATATAATGTATTTATTCTTATTTAATTATTATATAACACATACCTTCATGGTTTCCTTTTTTATGTAAATATAATAATTTTATTTAATGATGTGTGGACTACCTCTTACAAAAAGAGAAGTGGTTCATTCATAAAACTATAAGGAATGTATTAAAGATGATTTTATTATAATTTTAGGAAATATAAGAAATATTAATTATCATTTTATTATTATATATATATATATTTCATTTATTTTATTTCATTCAATATTACAAAGAAAAATGGAATGAGTATTCTTCTGTACATACATACTACCATCTCCATGAACATTTTTTCCAATTTGAAATTTCTATATTTTATAGATTATTAATAATACATATACACAGAATATAGATGATATTAATATAATGGTTTACATTCATGAAATAATAACATATCCATGAGAACTAGAAATTAAAGATAGATTCATAAAAACAAATTAAATATTACCAAAAGTGAAACATTAACATGAAATTGTAATTATGTGGCTAATAAAAAGACATAATAAAAACATATATGGTATTAGATATAATAATATGTAACATTAAAATATTTTTAATAAAATTTTACTTATTATACAATATAATATTATGATTATGAAGATATTAATGACATAAGGTAATGGAATTTCATCTCAGGTTTTATTTTTTTTAGATTCAAGCAATATTCACCACTTAATTCTTTTGTGCGGGATGCATAAATCGCAAGGATGTATTCTTTGAATATTAAAAATAAATTTAAGGGTATTCACATGTATATTCAGTTATATTACTTTAATGGGGTTTTTGTTTCAAAATTAACCATAATTGATTATTTAATTTTGTCCCAATTTTCATTCTTTGAGACACATGCCATGTTTTGAAACAATATTTTTTCATGAGGTAAATATACATATTTTTACATTTGATATCATAAATCTATATATTTTTATGATATTATATGAATCATGTAAATTTAATCCTTTAATTGTGTTATTATTTAATATCTAAAAATTGAAAGCAGTTTATATCAATAGTCTCAAAGTTTAACATGATTTTTTCTGTTTATGATTAAATTGAGAACATATTATAATAATTCACTCAATAACTCTCTTTAGTAACATTCCCCATTTTAATTCATGTCATATCCATTTAATAGTACCATTTTCTATTCTTTGATGCACAATATTATGATGAATGTATTTATATAATAGTCTGATATTACCTCTCTCTTCTATCGGTTATCAGTATTCCCTTATGTAACACCCCAGGATTTCAGAGTGTGTTATTTCTTAAAAATAATTCAATAACTTGCACTACACGCAACACCGAGTTCAATCACACCATTAAAAGAGGTCATGAATAGTATTAAACTTTATATAATCCTTATAATTTTAGAATCCCTATTATGAGTTTCTTAGTCATAATGCAAGAACAGATTCATTTTCAGTATTTCACTTTTATCAACTTCTAATAGTGAAACCTTTTTAAATAAAATATTTTAAACTTTTTGACTAAATGGGGACATCAAAAATTTAAAATGAAACACCCCAAGCTTCCACGGTACGTTTCCCTCTGAATAATGTGATAGCGTGTGTTGTACGCAACACCGAGTTCTAACACACCATAACCAATCAAACTAGCCGTTATAAATAGTAATACCTACTTTTTGAAAATATATATATTTTATATTTCAAAATAGACTTCATTTTTGGATTCGGAATATCGAATTTAGCCTAAGGTAAAATTTTGGTACTTTTCGGATAACTTTCATATTTTGATGAATAGTGAAAATTACTAAATTTTAATTAAAAACATCTTTTTTAATCAAAATAATTAATAGTGATAAATTATGAATTTGAGTGGTTTTAAAGTATATTTAGAATATATTTTTACAATTTAATATAGTTTTGGTCATTAGACATAATTTTACAATTAAACCGAACATAAACATGTGTCAATCTTTTGATAGTTATTATCTCTTAAAAACACGCTTTTTGTTTTGACAGCGGGAATTAATTTTAAATTAATTTCTGCCACTTCTGTGTTTTGAATTTAGAAAAATGGATTCCATATTTGGAATCAGGATGTTAAAATTGTGTAAATAGGTAACTTTTATTTTTAGACATTTTGAATAATTACTGCGGTAAATATTTTATTTACCATGGTTAAGGGTAAATCCGGTAAATAAGGGTTAAAAAATAATATTATAATAATACTAAATTACCCTAAAACCTGTCTTAACCCTCTTGGTTGATACATGGTCTACCATGGGCATATTTGGGTCGATTTTGGGACCCCATGGATCCACTTGTAAGTGATAATGACACTTTATTTTAATTAAGTCAAAATGAATACAAAAATTACACAAGAATATATCTTTTAGAAAAAAAATTGTTACATAGGGTTATATAAGTTGGATTTTAGATTATAAATATTAATTAGAAAGCTAAAACGATTTCCTACATAATTATATTTTATTTATAATTTTTAGACATTAAATAATTTATTTTATTTATGACACAATGATGATGCAGTAATTACTATAATAGTGAAAAATTAAAATAATTGATATTATAAATACCCAAAAAAATATAATATGAAACTTTTAATGAATTAAACTAATTTTATAGAATAATATGATATATTAGGATTGATTTAATTGACTTTTTTCGAAGTAATCAATCTGTTATGAGTTTCACAAAAATCAACTATTGAATAGTGTCAAAATTGACATAAAAGAGTTCTTAAAACAAATATTATATTATTAATTGATATTAAATTCCTAAAAATCTAAGGTTCGGCCAAGAGACTTATATCATGATAGGTTCATCATTAATGTAAAACTTGGGGGGTCTCTTGGATGTATATAGTAAGTTTATTAACCATATTATATAAAAATACAAAGAGACATTGTAAAAGTGAAACTAATTAACTTAGAGTTAATACTTAAAGATAAGGTTAATATAAGTACCCAAACCTGTCTAAATTCTATTGGTTGAGTGGTTTTCGACCTATACCCACCTTAACCTTTTAATAATAAGCATTGGAGCCATTAGAAACCGAATATGAATTTATTATAAATTAATATTTCTAGCTTTTCCAAAGGTGCCCCTCACCCCTCTTATAAAAGGGCACTCCTCCTTCTCATTTCTTCACACCTTCAAAGCCTTTTGGTTCGGCCAAACTCTGCCCAAATACTCTCCCAACATCCCTCACTACAACCTAGAGGCCTTAGTTTGATCAGAAAGCCAACCTAAGTAGCCCTTTTGATCAAATCAAAAGGAAGAACCCGAAGAAGAGGTAATGATTTCACCACCCTTCTCCAAGTTCATTTCTTCTTCCACTTCTTCTTCCTTTGTTCTTACCATTCTAAAATAATAACTCCAGTATCATACATATACTGTGATGTTATTATAAATATGGTACAACCATATTCAGTATTCTATCCACCCTTTGAATAACATGTCACCATACGTGCGTACGTACGGCTTACCGTCTCCACGTCGTGGTGTAATTGTTATTCAATATATTATTATTTGGATGGGTTTAATAATGATGTGTAACTCATGTAAATAATAAAAATAACATGTTAATGATTCTGTATATATGATATACCATCCATTTATATATTATTTTAATATCAAAAGAATGATATTGTCGCTCGTGCGTACGTACGGACTACCGTCTCCACGAACGCGATGAGATTCATTATCCATCGTATCCATTCAAGTATAATTATCATTTGATGATTTAAAAATGATGTTTAAGGACTAGATATCATTCTGGATATGAATAAGATACAACAACCATGGCTTATGTAACAAAACATATAAAAGAAAATGAGTAAGTTAACTCCCGAAACGACGATAATTCTAAGATATTATTAACAAATCAATGTTAAAAGATCATATATGATATCATATTTTTATATATGATTCTTGTATAATTTAATAACAACTATTTCACCATTATACAGGAGGTTAACCTACCCCAACCAAGGAAAAGTACAAGGTAAGGGTTATTTCACAATCTCTTCATTATCCGAGGTTGTTTATATGTAATAATCTACTGGGATCTCTTTATCATCCACATCCATGCTTCTTAAAAATGTATTTCAAAACATTTTTACTATTTAATAGAATATGAGTTACAGTCATTTATACCCTTTTTGACTTTTATAAGTGGTTTATAAAGGAATCTTTCCGTCGTTTTCAAAACAAGGTCCCTTTTTAACCTTTTCGACAGAATTAAGGTAAGAATGTTTTTTTTAACTTATACGGCGGGTGCGGCTAATTTCCGCCATTATAAAATCATCAAAACTTCCCTTACAAGATTATAAGGATATTTTCAAAGTAAATGTTTTATTTTATAATTATGTGACTTTTAAATGATTTCAAAATGAATAATTTAAGAATTTCAGAAAGGTACTCTTTATCAAAATCAGAATTTTAAATGTTTTAAAGATTTATCTTTATAAATCTTTTTAATTAATGTCTTCAAAATGGTTTTTAAGGATTTATTTATATGGACATGAATGTTTTTAAAAATATTAATTCCTTTCAAAAGTTTCAAAGTGGTATGGGACGCTTTGATTCAAAAATCTCTTTTTAATTACTTCCTTTATAAATGTGTGACTTTTAAATGATTTCAAAAAAGAAGATATTTCTCTCAAATAGTTTTGATTTCATCTATGTCAACATCCTTTGATGGATTTAACGCTTATTTGAAGTTGATTTATTGTAATACAAAGCTTCTATATTGTATTGAAGGTTTTGTGATATGTTTGACTGTGGATGTGCTATTTTTATACCATTCATAGTTTATGGTGAAATTATTGACATTTGCTATGCTAGTTTTAATATGAATGTTTATGTTATATTTAAACCTTTTCATATGGGAATGCATTGGACTTAGTAAGTGACGGGTGGAGCCCGCTATAGCTCCTCGATGCATCGGTAGGTCTCATGAGACAAACTAGTGTCTTGGCACAAGGCCTTGACAAAATCTTATTTGTAGTCTTGGCACGAGGCCTTGGCTATGTGGTTATGATAGTCTGGCATTATGCATTCCAACATTATGAAAGTGGTTATTGGTTTTTGCATGTGATTATTCGATTAGTAGAATATCCATGTGAATAAGTAAATGGCATTATTTAATTTTATTTATTCCATACCATGTTGAAAGTTCATGTTTAAAAGGCTTTTGTTTTAGTTATACATTGCCTTAAATGTTTATTCTTATTTATGAAAGTTTCCGCTATATTGTTATCCTTACTGGGCATTTGAGCTCACCCCTTTTCTATGATTTATTTTTCCCAGGAAGTGAAGATGTAAGTTATGAATGACCTGCAGGGATATTATGAGGGGATTATAGTGTGGACTGTGGAAACATTATGTTGTTGTAGTAGTTTTTTTTGTAATGTAAAACTTATGAATATATCTAGTGTTTCCAAGGCTACTAAACCAATCGGTCTTTCGAGATTTGGTCTTCTTGTGATCATGCCAATGTAATGTAATAATGCACTGAATCTGGGTAACTAGGGTCGGGGCGTTACAGTTGGTATCAGAGGGAGGTTTAGTACAAACCTTGGATGCTAGATTTAGATAAACTCTGATTAGAGCACGTAGACCTAAGATGAACTTTGAAGATTAGTATAGAAGAATTTCCTAGAATTTTGGTATTGTAGAGATTTTGTGAGTTTTCCGAGCAATACATCCCTGTCTGGATACGAGCAGGTAGAGGCGGCTCTGGCACAGATGTACCTAGGGGTAAAACCCGAAAACACCGCTTTGAGCTAGACTCGAACGGGAACTGGTGCACGACAACGGGCCTTTCTGCACTCTTGGTTACGACACTCCCAGGGGATATGCTTAGGATAATTCTAATTTTCTTTACAAACCATTATGAAGGGTTTATGAGTATATACTTCCTCAAAGAAAACATTTTTATGATTATGGATTATATCCATAAATAGTTCAATTTATGTTAAGTGTTTTATAAGTATGGGATTATGTATTTTGACTCATAAACTAATCTAGTTTATTCCATTGTTTAGAAATGGCGCCCAGTGGAAGGAATGATAACTCCAGAAATGCACATGATTCAAAGAGAAGGAAGGATCATATCTCTCTTGGTCTTAAGATATAATTTATAAGAGAAATAGTCTCCCATGTATTATCATCATATGAAGAAATAATATCATGTATTGATAAGATAAGTAAAGAGTTTACTGAGTCCTATGGATTTGAAGGGAAGAAAGAGAAGAAAAGGATGGAAGAGAGAAAGATGGATAAAGGGAAGAGGGAAAAGAAGAATTTTCCCATATGTGGTGACTGTGGAAAGAAACACCCTGGAACTTGCCTGAAAGGAATGGGAGTTTGTTATAAGTGTGGAGGAAAAGGGCACAAAGTACGTGACTGCAAGGGTAAGAAATGGTTTCAAATGTACAATGCTTCATTTGCAAGGAGTTTGGACACTACGCGAACCTATGTCCCAGTCATCAGACTATGCCACAAATGATGTTATTGGATAATAATCATGTTATGATACTACCACAGATGAAGAGGAATGATTATAGTTCTTATGTGGATTATGTCAATTGAGTGTTGTATCAACAATGTACTTGTTACAATAATCATGGAGTATATAAGGATTGTACTGCAGTACTATTTCATTAAGGACTTGAGATTGTGTGGAACAAAGAAAAGTGACTCAATAGCATGATAAATTTTTGGAAAATATATGGTTGAGAGAATGATAAATCATAATATAGTTCTGATACTGAGGTAGTGATTTTGGAATAATATGAGATTGTTTTGGATAAATTATATTGGATATTCTTGACTACCCTGGAACTGATTAATGATTTGTATATTCCATCATTGTTGGGGTTTAAAACATTTTTGGATTAATGAAGTATATCCAACTTTCTATATGGAATAAGGGAGCATGAATGTAATCAATAAGGAATATGGTAATTCAAGATGTTTCAGTTTATTAAAAGAATACAAGATGAAGGTATTCATATCCTATTGCGGGGTAAAAAGGATCTATATTATGTTAAACTTCCTTATAAATGTTGGACTGTGAGTTTGGACAGAAGTATTTTGGATAGTTCTAGTTTGGATTATTTTGGATTACCATAAAAGGAAAACCCGGAGGTTGGGCGGCAACACGTCGCATCCGGCAAGGCTGCGAGACTTGAACCCGCAACTGAAGGGCGACAAGGGTGTATCACCTACCACTGGCCCATGAGATGTCCTGGATTAAATAATGTTGTTTTTTTTAAAGATCTGTTAGATGACTTATAAATTCATTTATTTTGGAACCCTGTACGAATAGTATAAATAAATAAAAAAATTACATTCTATTATCTTTTAGAGTGAAAGATGAGTTTGTGGTAGAAATTTATTAATGGACAAAATTCTAATTATAAAGTAAGTATATCTCCTTATGATCTTATCCAATATCATAAATAAATTCCACAACATTAAGAAAAGGAACTTATAACAAAAATGTTGTCCTAGATGGTACCTTAAATCATCACTAATTTATGGCTTTGGGATTGTTGGCCTTTTCATAGCCATGTTCTCTACCACTCTCCATCAGATAATTGATGGTTAGATTTCTCTTCCATATCCATATTTTCCTACATGGAACCCTAGTATGTGTTCTTTTCGGTAATCTTCATACTTTCCACTCTTTATTTTAAATAGAGGCCTCGTTAATTCATTTTTCGATGTGGGATTTCAACTAAGATATTTTGAAACGTCAAAAATGTGTTATCCCAATACCCTATATTTTGTTGAACCGATGGTACTTCAAATAATCATAGATTGATGAGTTTAAGGACCTCAATTATACACTTTTTTGTGATTGATGACCTCAATCACTACCTATAAATATTTACGTTTTTCCTCCAATTATATGTCTCTAATTGCCACCAATGTTCTCCTAATCGAGATCATAATTTGGTGGTGACCCTTTAATTTCTCTTTTCCTCATATTAAGACTAAATTTTAGTAACCCAATTTCCAATGTGGGTTTTCCCACAAATATATTTTCTACTTTCAACCTTTTATTTTCGAAAAACAATTTCAAATTGCGAGGACGCAATTTATTGAAGGAGGGGAGAATGTAACACCCCAGGATTTCAGAGTGTGTTATTTCTTAAAAATAATTCAATAACTTGCACTACACGCAACACCGAGTTCAATCACACCATTAAAAGAGGTCATGAATAGTATTAAACTTTATATAATCCTTATAATTTTAGAATCCCTATTATGAGTTTCTTAGTCATAATGCAAGAACAGATTCATTTTCAGTATTTCACTTTTATCAACTTCTAATAGTGAAACCTTTTTAAATACAATATTTTAAACTTTTTGACTAAATGGGGACATCAAAAATTTAAAATGAAACACCCCAAGCTTCCACGGTACGTTTCCCTCTGAATAATGTGATAGCGTGTGTTGTACGCAACACCGAGTTCTAACACACCATAACCAATCAAACTAGCCGTTATAAATATTAATACCTAATTTTTGAAAATATATATATTTTATATTTAAAAATGGACTTCATTTTTGGATTCAGAATATCGAATTTAGCCTAAGGTGAAATTTTGGTACTTTTCGGATAACTTTCATATTTTGATGAATAGTGAAAATTACTAAATTTTAATTAAAAACAACTTTTTTAATCAAAATAATTAATAGTGATAAATTATGAATTTGAGTGGTTTTAAAATATATTTAGAATATATTTTTACAATTTAATATAATTTTGGTCATTAGACATAATTTTACAATTAAACCGAACATAAACAAGTGTCAATCTTTTGATAGTTATTATCTCTTAAAAACACGCTTTTTGTTTTGACAGCGGGAATTAAATTTAAATTAATTTCTGCCACTTCTGTGTTTTGAATTTAGAAAAATGGATTCCATATTTGGAATCATCATGTTCAAATTGTGTAAATAGGTAACTTTTATTTTTAGACATTTTGAATAATTACTGCGGTAAATATTTTATGTACTATGGTTAAGGGTAAATCCGGTAAATATGGGTTAAAAAATAATATTATAATAATACTAAATTACCCTAAAACGTGTCTTAACCCTATTGGTTGATACATGGTCGACCATGGGCATCTTTGGGTAGATTTTGGGACCCCATGGATCCACTTGTAAGTGATAATGACACTTTATTTTAATTAAGTCAAAATGAATACAAAAATGACACAAGCATATATCTTTTAGAAAAACAATTGTTACATAGGGTTATATAAGTTGGATTTTAGATTATAAATATTAATTAGAAAGCTAAAAAGATTTCCTACATAAATATATTTTATTTATAATTTTTAGACATTAAATAATTTATTTTATTTATGACACAATGATGATGCAGTAATTACTATAATAGTGAAAAATTAAAATAATTGATATTATAAATACCCAAAAAAATATAATATGAAACTTTTAATGAATTAAACTAATTTTATAGGATAATATGATATATTAGGATTGATTTAATTGACTTTTTTCGAAGTAATCAATCTGTTATTAGTTTCACAAAAATCAACTATTGAATAGTGTCAAAATTGACATAAAAGAGTTCTTAAAACAAATATTATATTATTAATTGATATTAAATTCCTAAAAATCTAAGGTTCGGCCAAGAGACTTATATCATGATAGGTTCATCATTAATGTACAACTTGGGGGGTCTCTTGGATGTATATAGTAAGTTTATTAACCATATTATATAAAAATACAAAGAGACATTGTAAAAGTGAAACTAATTAACTTAGAGTTAATACTTAAAGATAAGGTTAATATAAGTACCAAAACCTGTCTAAATTCTATTGGTTGAGTGTATTTCGACCTATCCCCACCTTAACCTTTTAATAATAAGCTTTGGAGCCATTAGAAACCGAATATGAATTTATTATAAATTAATATTTCTAGCTTTTCCAAAGGTGCCCCTCACCCCTCTTATAAAAGGGCACTCCTCCTTCTCATTTCATCACACCTTCAAGCCTTTTGGTTCGGCCAAACTCTGCCCAAATACTCTCCCAACATCCCTCACTACAACCTAGAGGCCTTAGTTTGATCGGAAAGCCAACCTATGGAGCCCTTTTGATCAAATCAAAAGGAAGAACCCGAAGAAGAGGTAATGATTTCACCACCCTTCTCCAAGTTCATTTCTTCTTCCACTTCTTCGTCCTTTGTTCTTACCATTCTAAAATAATAACTCCAGTATCATACATATACTGTGATGTTATTATAAATATGGTACAACCATATTCAGTATTCTATCCACCCTTTGAATAACATGTCACCATACGTGCGTACGTACGGCTTACCGTCTCCACGTCGTGGTGTAATTGTTATTCAATATATTATTATTTGGATGGGTTTAATAATGATGTGTAACTCATGTAAATAATAAAAATAACATGTTAATGATTCTGTATATATGATATACCATCCATTTATATATTATTTTAATATCAAAAGAATGATATTGTCGCTCGTGCGTACGTACGGACTACCGTCTCCACGAACGCGATGAGATTCATTATCCATCGTATCCATTCAAGTATAATTATCATTTGATGATTTAAAAATGATGTTTAAGGCTTAGATATCATTCTGGATATGAATAAGATACAACAACTATGGCTTATGTAACAAAACATATAAAAGAAAATGAGTAAGTTAACTCCCGAAACGACGATAATTCTAAGATATTATTAACAAATCAATGTTAAAAGATCATATATGATATCATATTTTCATATATGATTCTTGTATAATTTAATAACAACTATTTCACCATTATACAGGAGGTTAACCTACCCCAACCAAGGAAAAGTACAAGGTAAGGGTTATTTCACAATCTCTTCATTATCCGAGGTTGTTTATATGTAATAATCTACTGGGATCTCTTTATCATCCACATCCATGCTTCATAAAAATGTATTTCAAAACATTTTTACTATTTAATAGAATATGAGTTACAGTCATTTATACCCTTTTTGACTTTTATAAGTGGTTTATAAAGGAATCTTTCCGTCTTTTTCAAAACAAGGTCCTTTTTTAACCTTTTCGACAGAATTAAGGTAAGAATGTTTTTTTTACTTATACGGCGGGTGCGGCTAATTTCCGCCATTATAAAATCATCAAAACTTACCTTACAAGCTTATAAGGATATTTTCAAAGTAAATGTTTTATTTTATAATTATGTGACTTTTAAATGATTTCAAAATGAATAATTTAAGAATTTTAGAAAGGTACTCTTTATCAAAATCAGAATTTTAAATGTTTTAAAGATTTATCTTTATAAATCTTTTTAATTAATGTCTTCAAAATGGTTTTTAAGGATTTATTTATATGGACATGAATGTTTTTAAAAATATTAATTCCTTTCAAAAGTTTCAAAGTGGTATGGGACGCTTTGATTCAAAAATCTCTTTTTAATTACTTCCTTTATAAATGTGTGACTTTTAAATGATTTCAAAAAAGAAGATATTTCTCTCAAATAGTTTTGATTTCATCTATGTCAACATCCTTTGATGGATTTAACGCTTATTTGAAGTTGATTTATTGTAATACAAAGCTTCTATATTGTATTGAAGGTTTTGTGATATGTTTGACTGTGGATGTGCTATTTTTATACCATTCATAGTTTATGGTGAAATTATTGACATTTCGTATGCTAGTTTTAATATGAATGTTTATGTTATGTTTAAACCTTTTCATATGGGAATGCATTGGACTTAGTAAGTGACGGGTGGAGCCCGCTATAGCTCCTCGATGCATCGGTAGGTCTCATGAGACAAACTAGTGTCTTGGCACAAGGCCTTGACAAAATCTTATTTGTAGTCTTGGCACGAGGCCTTGGCTATGTGGTTATGATAGTCTGGCATTATGCATTCCAACATTATGAAAGTGGTTATTGGTTTTTGCATGTGATTATTCGATTAGTAGAATATCCATGTGAATAAGTAAATGGCATTATTTAATTTTATTTATGCCATACCATGTTGAAAGTTCATGTTTAAAAGGCTTTTGTTTTAGTTATACATTGCCTTAAATGTTTATTCTTATTTATGAAAGTTTCCGCTATATTGTTATCCTTACTGGGCATTTGAGCTCACCCCTTTTCTATGATTTATTTTTCCCAGGAAGTGAAGATGTAAGTTATGAATGACCTGCAGGGATATTATGAGGGGATTATAGTGTGGACTGTGGAAACATTTTGTTGTTGTAGTAGTTTTTTTTGTAATGTAAAACTTATGAATATATCTAGTGTTTCCAAGGCTAATAACCAATCGGTCTTTCGAGATTTGATCTTCTTTTGATCATGCCAATGTTATGTAATAATGCACCGAATCTGGGTAACTAGGGTCGGGGCGTTACAGTTGGTATCAGAGGGAGGTTTAGTACAAACCGTGGATGCTAGATTTAGATAAACTCTGATTAGAGCAGGTAGACCTAAGATGAACTTTGAAGATTAGTATAGAAGAATTTCCTAGAATTTTGGTATTGTAGAGATTTTGTGAGTTTTCCGAGAAATACATCCCTGTCTGGATACGAGCAGGTAGAGGCGGCTCTGGCACAGATGTACCTAGGGGTAAAACCCGAAAACACCGCTTTGAGATAGACTCGAACGGGAACTGGTGCACGACAACGGGCCTTGCTGCACTCTTGGTTACGACACTCCCGGGGGATATGCTTAGGATAATTCTCATTTTCTTTACAAACCATTATGAAGGGTTTATGAGTATATACTTCCTCAAAGAAAACATTTTTATGATTATGGATTATATCCATAAATAGTTCAATTTATGTTAAGTGTTTTATAAGTATGGGATTATGTATTTTGACTCATAAACTAATCTAGTTTATTCCATTGTTTAGAAATGGCGCCCAGTGGAAGGAATGATAACTCCAGAAATGCACATGATTCAAAGAGAAGGAAGGATCATATCTCTCTTGGTCTTAAGATAGAATTTATAAGAGAAATAGTCTCCCATGTATTATCATCATATGAAGAAATAATATCATGTATTGATAAGATAAGTAAAGAGTTTACTGAGTCCTATGGCTTTGAAGGGAAGAAAGAGAAGAAAAGGATGGAAGAGAGAAAGATGGATAAAGGGAAGAGGGAAAAGAAGAATTTTCCCATATGTGGTGACTGTGGAAAGAAACACCCTGGAACTTGCCTGAAAGGAATGGGAGTTTGTTATAAGTGTGGAGGAAAAGGGCACAAAGTACGTGACTGCAAGGGTAAGAAATGGTTTCAAATGTACAATGCTTCATTTGCAAGGAGTTTGGACACTACGCGAACCTATGTCCCAGTCATCAGACTATGCCACAAATGATGTTATTGGATAATAATCATGTTATGATACTACCACAGATGAAGAGGAATGATTATAGTTCTTATGTGGATTATGTCAATTGAGTGTTGTATCAACAATGTACTTGTTACAATAATCATGGAGTATATAAGGATTGTACTGCAGTACTATTTCATTAAGGACTTGAGATTGTGTGGAACAAAGAAAAGTGACTCAATAGCATGATAAATTTTTGGAAAATATATGGTTGAGAGAATGATAAATCATAATATAGTTCTGATACTGCGGTAGTGATTTTGGAATAATATGAGATTGTTTTGGATAAATTATATTGGATATTCTTGACTACCCTGGAACTGATTAATGATTTGTATATTCCATCATTGTTGGGGTTTAAAACATTTTTGGATTAATGAAGTATATCCAACTTTCTATATGGAATAAGGGAGCATGAATGTAATCAATAAGGAATATGGTAATTCAAGATGTTTCTGTTTATTAAAAGAATACAAGATGAAGGTATTCATATCCTATTGCGGGGTAAAAAGGATCTATATTATGTTAAACTTCCTTATAAATGTTGGACTGTGAGTTTGGACAGAAGTATTTTGGATAGTTCTAGTTTGGATTATTTTGGATTACCATAAAAGGAAAACCCGGAGGTTGGGGGGCAACACGTCGCATCCGGCAAGGCTGCGAGACTTGAACCCGCAACTGAAGGGCGACAAGGGTGTATCACCTACCACTGGCCCATGAGATGTCCTGGATTAAATAATGTTGTTTTTTTAATGATCTGTTAGATGAATTATAAATTCATTTATTTTGGAACCCTGTACGAATAGTATAAATAAATAAAAAAATTACATTCTATTATCTTTTAGAGTGAAAGATGAGTTTGTGGTAGAAATTTATTAATGGACAAAATTCTAATTATAAAGTAAGTATATCTCCTTATGATCTTATCCAATATCATAAATAAATTCCTCAACATTAAGAAAAGGAACTTATAACAAAAATGTTGTCCTAGATGGTACCTTAAATCATCACTAATTTATGGCTTTGGGATTGTTGGCCTTTTCATAGCCATGTTCTCTACCACTCTCCATCAGATAATTGATGGTTAGATTTCTCTTCCATATCCATATTTTCCTACATGGAACCCTAGTATGTGTTATTTTCGGTAATCTTCATACTTTCCACTCTTTATTTTAAATAGAGGCCTCGTTAATTCATTTTTCGATGTGGGATTTCAACTAAGATATTTTGAAACGTCAAAAATGTGTTATCCCAATACCCTATATTTTGTTGAACCGATGGTACTTCAAATAATCATAGATTGATGAGTTTAAGGACCTCAATTATACACTTGTTTGTGATTGATGACCTCAATCACTACCTATAAATATTTACGTTTTTCCTCCAATTATATGTCTCTAATTGCCACCAATGTTCTCCTAATCGAGATCATAATTTGGTGGTGACCCTTTAATTTCTCTTTTCCTCATATTAAGACTAAATTTTAGTAACCCAATTTCCAATGTGGGTTTTCCCACAAATATATTTTCTACTTTCAACCTTTTATTTTCGAAGAACAATTTCAAATTGCGAGGACACAATTTATTGAAGGAGGGGAGAATGTAACACCCCAGGATTTCAGAGTGTGTTATTTCTTAAAAATAATTCAATAACTTGCACTACACGCAACACCGAGTTCAATCACACCATTAAAAGAGGTCATGAATAGTATTAAACTTTATATAATCCTTATAATTTTAGAATCCCTATTATGAGTTTCTTAGTCATAATGCAAGAACAGATTCATTTTCAGTATTTCACTTTTATCAACTTCTAATAGTGAAACCTTTTTAAATACAATATTTTAAACTTTTTGACTAAATGGGGACATCAAAAATTTAAAATGAAACACCCCAAGCTTCCACGGTACGTTTCCCTCTGAATAATGTGATAGCGTGTGTTGTACGCAACACCGAGTTCTAACACACCATAACCAATCAAACTAGCCGTTATAAATAGTAATACCTACTTTTTGAAAATATATATATTTTATATTTAAAAATGGACTTCATTTTTTGATTCGGAATATCGAATTTAGCCTAAGGTGAAATTTTGGTACTTTTCAGATAACTTTCATATTTTGATGAATAGTGAAAATTACTAAATTTTAATTAAAAACAACTTTTTTAATCAAAATAATTAATAGTGATAAATTATGAATTTGAGTGGTTTTAAAGTATATTTAGAATATATTTTTACAATTTAATATAATTTTGGTCATTAGACATAATTTTACAATTAAACCGAACATAAACAAGTGTCAATCTTTTGATAGTTATTATCTCTTAAAAACACGCTTTTTGTTTTGACAGCGGGAATTAAATTTAAATTAATTTCTGCCACTTCTATGTTTTGAATTTAGAAAAATGGATTCCATATTTGGAATCATGATGTTCAAATTGTGTAAATAGGTAACTTTTATTTTTAGACATTTTGAATAATTACTGCGGTAAATATTTTATTTACTATGGTTAAGGGTAAATCCGGTAAATAAGGGTTAAAAAATAATATTATAATAATACTAAATTACCCTAAAACGTGTCTTAACCCTATTGGTTGATACATGGTCGACCATGGGCATCTTTGGGTCGATTTTGGGACCCCATGGATCCACTTGTAAGTGATAATGACACTTTATTTTAATTAAGTCAAAATGAATACAAAAATGACACAAGCATATATCTTTTAGAAAAACAATTGTTACATAGGGTTATATAAGTTGGATTTTAGATTATAAATATTAATTAGAAATCTAAAAAGATTTCCTACATAATTATATTTTATTTATAATTTTTAGACATTAAATAATTTATTTTATTTATGACACAATGATGATGCAGTAATTACTATAATAGTGAAAAATTAAAATAATTGATATTATAAATACGCAAAAAAATACAATATGAAACTTTTAATGAATTAAACTAATTTTATAGGATAATATGATATATTAGGATTTATGTAATTGACTTTGTTCGAAGTAATCAATCTGTTATGAGTTTCACAAAAATCAACTATTGAATAGTGTCAAAATTGACATAAAAGAGTTCTTAAAACAAATATTATATTATTAATTGATATTAAATTCCTAAAAATCTAAGGTTCGGCCAAGAGACTTATATCATGATAGGTTCATCATTAATGTACCACTTGGGGGTCTCTTGGATGTATATAGTAAGTTTATTAACCATATTATATAAAAATACATAGAGACATTGTAAAAGTGAAACTAATTAACTTAGAGTTAATACTTAAAGATAAGGTTAATATAAGTACCCAAACCTGTCTAAATTCTATTGGTTGAGTGGTTTTCGACCTATCCCCACCTTAACCTTTTAATAATAAGCTTTGGAGCCATTAGAAACCGAATATGAATTTATTATAAATTAATATTTCTAGCTTTTCCAAAGGTGCCCCTCACCCCTCTTATAAAAGGGAACTCCTCCTTCTCATTTCTTCACACCTTCAAAGCCTTTTGGTTCGGCCAAACACTGCCCAAATACTCTCCCAACATCCCTCACTACAACCTAGAGGCCTTAGTTTGATCAGAAAGCCAACCTAAGGAGCCCTTTTGATCAAATCAAAAGGAAGAACCCGAAGAAGAGGTAATGATTTCACCACCCTTCTCCAAGTTCATTTCTTCTTCCACTTCTTCTTCCTTTGTTCATACCATTCTAAAATAATAACTCCAGTATCATACATATACTGTGATGTTATTATAAATATGGTACAACCATATTCAGTATTCTATCCACCCTTTGAATAACATGTCACCGTACGTGCGTACGTACGGCTTACCGTCTCCACGTCGTGGTGTAATTGTTATTCAATATATTATTATTTGGATGGGTTTAATAATGATGTGTAACTCATGTAAATAATAAAAATAACATGTTAATGATTCTGTATATATGATATACCATCCATTTATATATTATTTTAATATCAAAAAAATGATATTGTCGCTCGTGCGTACGTACGGACTACCGTCTCCACGAACGCAATGAGATTCATTATCCATCGTATCCATTCAAGTATAATTATCATTTGATGATTTAAAAATGATGTTTAAGGACTAGATATCATTCTGGATATGAATAAGATACAACAACCATGGCTTATGTAACAAAACATATAAAAGAAAATGAGTAAGTTAACTCCCGAAACGACGATAATTCTAAGATATTATTAACAAATCAATGTTAAAAGATCATATATGATATCATATTTTTATATATGATTCTTGTATAATTTAATAACAACTATTTCACCATTATACAGGAGGTTAACCTACCCCAACCAAGGAAAAGTACAAGGTAAGGGTTATTTCACAATCTCTTCATTATCCGAGGTTGTTTATATGTAATAATCTACTGGGATCTCTTTATCATCCACATCCATGCTTCATAAAAATGTATTTCAAAACATTTTTACTATTTAATAGAATATGAGTTACAGTCATTTATACCCTTTTTGACTTTTATAAGTGGTTTATAAAGGAATCTTTCCGTCTTTTTCAAAACAAGGTCCCTTTTTAACCTTTTCGACAGAATTAAGGTAAGAATGTTTTTTTTTACTTATACGGCGGGTGCGGCTAATTTCCGCCATTATAAAATCATCAAAAATTCCCTTACAAGCTTATAAGGATATTTTCAAAGTAAATGTTTTATTTTATAATTATGTGACTTTTAAATGATTTCAAAATGAATAATTTAAGAATTTCAGAAAGGTACTCTTTATCAAAATCAGAATTTTAAATGTTTTAAAGATTTATCTTTATAAATCTTTTTAATTAATGTCTTCAAAATGGTTTTTAAGGATTTATTTATATGGACATGAATGTTTTTAAAAATATTAATTCCTTTCAAAAGTTTCAAAGTGGTATGGGACGCTTGGATTCAAAAATCTCTTTTTAATTACTTCCTTTATAAATGTGTGACTTTTAAATGATTTCAAAAAAGAAGATATTTCTCTCAAATAGTTTTGATTTCATCTATGTCAACATCCTTTGATGGATTTAACGCTTATTTGAAGTTGATTTATTGTAATACAAAGCTTCTATATTGTATTGAAGGTTTTGTGATATGTTTGACTGTGGATGTGCTATTTTTATACCATTCATAGTTTATGGTGAAATTATTGACATTTCGTATGCTAGTTTCAATATGAATGTTTATGTTATGTTTAAACCTTTTCATATGGGAATGCATTGGACTTAGTAAGTGACGGGTGGAGCCCGCTATAGCTCCTCGATGCATCGGTAGGTCTCATGAGACAAACTAGTGTCTTGGCACAAGGCCTTGACAAAATCTTATTTGTAGTCTTGGCACGAGGCCTTGGCTATGTGGTTATGATAGTCTGGCATTATGCATTCCAACATTATGAAAGTGGTTATTGGTTTTTGCATGTGATTATTCGATTAGTAGAATATCCATGTAAATAAGTAAATGGCATTATTTAATTTTATTTATGCCATACCATGTTGAAAGTTCATGTTTAAAAGGCTTTTGTTTTAGTTATACATTGCCTTAAATGTTTATTCTTATTTATGAAAGTTTCCGCTATATTGTTATCCTTACTGGGCATTTGAGCTCACCCCTTTTCTATGATTTATTTTTCCCAGGAAGTGAAGATGTAAGTTATGAATGACCTGCAGTGATATTATGAGGGGATTATAGTGTGGACTGTGGAAACATTTTGTTGTTGTAGTAGTTTTTTTTGTAATGTAAAACTTATGAATATATCTAGTGTTTCCAAGGCTACTAAACCAATCGGTCTTTCGAGATTTGATCTTCTTGTGATCATGCCAATGTTATGTAATAATGCACCGAATCTGGGTAACTAGGGTCGGGGCGTTACAGTTGGTATCAGAGGGAGGTTTAGTACAAACCTTGGATGCTAGATTTAGATAAACTCTGATTAGAGCAGGTAGACCTAAGATGAACTTTGAAGATTAGTATATAATAATTTCCTAGAATTTTGGTATTGTAGAGATTTTGTGAGTTTTCCGAGAAATACATCCCTGTCTGGATACGAGCAGGTAGAGGCGGCTCTGGCACAGATGTACCTAGGGGTAAAACCCGAAAACACCGCTTTGAGCTAGACTCGAACGGGAACTGGTGCACGACAACGGGCCTTGCTGCACTCTTGGTTACGACACTCCCGGGGGATATGCTTAGGATAATTCTCATTTTCTTTACAAACCATTATGAAGGGTTTATGAGTATATACTTCCTCAAAGAAAACATTTTTATGATTATGGATTATATCCATAAATAGTTCAATTTATGTTAAGTGTTTTATAAGTATGGGATTATGTATTTTGACTCATAAACTAATCTAGTTTATGCCATTGTTTAGAAATGGCGCCCAGTGGAAGGAATGATAACTCCAGAAATGCACATGATTCAAAGAGAAGGAAGGATCATATCTCTCTTGGTCTTAAGCTAGAATTTATAAGAGAAATAGTCTCCCATGTATTATCATCATATGAAGAAATAATATCATGTATTGATAAGATAAGTAAAGAGTTTACTGAGTCCTATGGCTTTGAAGGGAAGAAAGAGAAGAAAAGGATGGAAGAGAGAAAGATGGATAAAGGGAAGAGGGAAAAGAAGAATTTTCCCATATGTGGTGACTGTGGAAAGAAACACCCTGGAACTTGCCTGAAAGGAATGGGAGTTTGTTATAAGTGTGGAGGAAAAGGGCACAAAGTACGTGACTGCAAGGGTAAGAAATGGTTTCAAATGTACAATGCTTCATTTGTAAGGAGTTTGGACACTACGCGAACCTATGTCCCAGTCATCAGACAATGCCACAAATGATGTTATTGGATAATAATCATGTTATGATACTACCACAGATGAAGAGGAATGATTATAGTTCTTATGTGGATTATGTCAATTGAGTGTTGTATCAACAATGTACTTGTTACAATAATCATGGAGTATATAAGGATTGTACTGCAGTACTATTTCATTAAGGACTTGAGATTGTGTGGAACAAAGAAAATTGACTCAATAGCATGATAAATTTTTGGAAAATATATGGTTGAGAGAATGATAAATCATAATATAGTTCTGATACTGAGGTAGTGATTTTGGAATAATATGAGATTGTTTTGGATAAATTATATTGGATATTCTTGACTACCCTGGAACTGATTAATGATTTGTATATTCCATCATTGTTGGGGTTTAAAACATTTTTGGATTAATGAAGTATATCCAACTTTCTATATGGAATAAGGGAGCATGAATGTAATCAATAAGTAATATGGTAATTCAAGATGTTTCAGTTTATTAAAAGAATACAAGATGAAGGTATTCATATCCTATTGCGGGGTAAAAAGGATCTATATTATGTTAAACTTCCTTATAAATGTTGGACTGTGAGTTTGGACAGAAGTATTTTGGATAGTTCTAGTTTGGATTATTTTGGATTACCATAAAAGGAAAACCCGGAGGTTGGGGGGCAACACGTCGCATCCGGCAAGGCTGTGAGACTTGAACCCGCAACTGAAGGGCGACAAGGGTGTATCACCTACCACTGGCCCATGAGATGTCCTGGATTAAATAATGTTGTTTTTTTTAAAGATCTGTTAGATGAATTATAAATTCATTTATTTTGGAACCCTGTACGAATAGTATAAATAAATAAAAAAATTACATTCTATTATCTTTTCGAGTGAAAGATGAGTTTGTGGTAGAAATTTATTAATGGACAAAATTCTAATTATAAAGTAAGTATATCTCCTTATGATCTTATCCAATATCATAAATAAATTCCTCAACATTAAGAAAAGGAACTTATAACAAAAATGTTGTCCTAGATGGTACCTTAAATCATCACTAATTTATGGCTTTGGGATTGTTGGCCTTTTCATAGCCATGTTCTCTACCACTCTCCATCAGATAATTGATGGTTAGATTTCTCTTCCATATCCATATTTTCCTACATGGAACCCTAGTATGTGTTATTTTCGGTAATCTTCATACTTTCCACTCTTTATTTTAAATAGAGGCCTCGTTAATTCATTTTTCGATGTGGGATTTCAACTAAGATATTTTGAAACGTCAAAAATGTGTTATCCCAATACCCTATATTTTGATGAACCGATGGTACTTCAAATAATCATAGATTGATGAGTTTAAGGACCTCAATTATACACTTGTTTGTGATTGATGACCTCAATCACTACCTATAAATATTTACGTTTTTCCTCCAATTATATGTCTCTAATTGCCACCAATGTTCTCCTAATCGAGATCATAATTTGGTGGTGACCCTTTAATTTCTCTTTTCCTCATATTAAGAATAAATTTTAGTAACCCAATTTCCAATGTGGGTTTTCCCACAAATATATTTTCTACTTTCAACCTTTTATTTTCGAAGAACAATTTCAAATTGCGAGGACACAATTTATTGAAGGAGGGGAGAATGTAACACCCCAGGATTTCAGAGTGTGTTATTTCTTAAAAATAATTCAACAACTTGCACTACACGCAACACCGAGTTCAATCACACCATTAAAAGAGGTCATGAATAGTATTAAACTTTATATAATCCTTATAATTTTAGAATCCCTATTATGAGTTTCTTAGTCATAATGCAAGAACAGATTCATTTTCAGTATTTCACTTTTATCAACTTCTAATAGTGAAACCTTTTTAAATACAATATTTTAAACTTTTTGACTAAATGGGGACATCAAAAATTTAAAATGAAACACCCCAAGCTTCCACGGTACGTTTCCCTCTGAATAATGTGATAGCGTGTGTTGTACGCAACACCGAGTTCTAACACACCATAACCAATCAAACTAGCCGTTATAAATAGTAATACCTAATTTTTGAAAATATATATATTTTATATTTAAAAATGGACTTCATTTTTGGATTCGGAATATCGAATTTAGCCTAAGGTGAAATTTTGGTACTTTTCGGATAACTTTCATATTTTGATGAATAGTGAAAATTACTAAATTTTAATTAAAAACAACTTTTTTAATCAAAATAATTAATAGTGATAAATTATGAATTTGAGTGGTTTTAAAGTATATTTAGAATATATTTTTACAATTTAATATAATTTTGGTCATTAGACATAATTTTACAATTAAACCGAACATAAACAAGTGTCAATCTTTTGATAGTTATTATCTCTTAAAAACACGCTTTTTGTTTTGACAGCGGGAATTAAATTTAAATTAATTTCTGCCACTTCTATGTTTTGAATTTAGAAAAATGGATTCCATATTTGGAATCATGATGTTCAAATTGTGTAAATAGGTAACTTTTATTTTTAGACATTTTGAATAATTACTGCGGTAAATATTTTATTTATTATGGTTAAGGGTAAATCCGGTAAATAAGGGTTAAAAAATAATATTATAATAATACTAAATTACCCTAAAACGTGTCTTAACCCTATTGGTTAATACATGGTCGACCATGGGCATCTTTGGGTCGATTTTGGGACCCCATGGATCCACTTGTAAGTGATAATGACACTTTATTTTAATTAAGTCAAAATGAATACAAAAATGACACAAGCATATATCTTTTAGAAAAACAATTGTTACATAGGGTTATATAAGTTGGATTTTAGATTATAAATATTAATTAGAAAGCTAAAAAGATTTCCTACATAATTATATTTTATTTATAATTTTTAGACATTAAATAATTTATTTTATTTATGACACAATGATGATGCAGTAATTACTATAATAGTGAAAAATTAAAATAATTGATATTATAAATACCCAAAAAAATATAATATGAAACTTTTAATGAATTAAACTAATTTTATAGGATAATATGATATATTAGGATTTATGTAATTGACTTTGTTCGAAGTAATCAATCTGTTATGAGTTTCACAAAAATCAACTATTGAATAGTGTCAAAATTGACATAAAAGAGTTCTTAAAACAAATATTATATTATTAATTGATATTAAATTCCTAAAAATCTAAGGTTCGGCCAAGAGACTTATATCATGATAGGTTCATCATTAATGTACCACTTGGGGGTCTCTTGGATGTATATAGTAAGTTTATTAACCATATTATATAAAAATACAAAGAGACATTGTAAAAGTGAAACTAATTAACTTAGAGTTAATACTTAAAGATAAGGTTAATATAAGTACCCAAACCTGTCTAAATTCTATTGGTTGAGTGGTTTTCGACCTATCCCCACCTTAACCTTTTAATAATAAGCTTTGGAGCCATTAGAAACCGAATATGAATTTATTATAAATTAATATTTCTAGCTTTTCCAAAGGTGCCCCTCACCCCTCTTATAAAAGGGAACTCCTCCTTCTCATTTCTTCACACCTTCAAAGCCTTTTGGTTCGGCCAAACACTACCCAAATACTCTCCCAACATCCCTCACTACAACCTAGAGGCCTTAGTTTGATCAGAAAGCCAACCTAAGGAGCCCTTTTGATCAAATCAAAAGGAAGAACCCGAAGAAGAGGTAATGATTTCACCACCCTTCTCCAAGTTCATTTCTTCTTCCACTTCTTCTTCCTTTGTTCTTACCATTCTAAAATAATAACTCCAGTATCATACATATACTGTGATGTTATTATAAATATGGTACAACCATATTCAGTATTCTATCCACCCTTTGAATAACATGTCACCATACGTGCGTACGTACGGCTTACCGTCTCCACGTCGTGGTGTAATTGTTATTCAATATATTATTATTTGGATGGGTTTAATAATGATGTGTAACTCATGTAAATAATAAAAATAACATGTTAATGATTCTGTATATATGATATACCATCCATTTATATATTATTTTAATATCAAAAGAATGATATTGTCGCTCGTGCGTACGTACGGACTACCGTCTCCACGAACGCGATGAGATTCATTCTCCATCGTATCCATTCAAGTATAATTATCATTTGATGATTTAAAAATGATGTTTAAGGACTAGATATCATTCTGGATATGAATAAGATACAACAACCATGGCTTATGTAACAAAACATATAAAAGAAAATGAGTAAGTTAACTCCCGAAACGACGATAATTCTAAGATATTATTAACAAATCAATGTTAAAAGATCATATATGATATCATATTTTTATATATGATTCTTGTATAATTTAATAACAACTATTTCACCATTATACAGGAGGTTAACCTACCCCAACCAAGGAAAAGTACAAGGTAAGGGTTATTTCACAATCTCTTCATTATCCGAGGTTGTTTATATGTAATAATCTACTGGGATCTCTTTATCATCCACATCCATGTTTCTTAAAAATGTATTTCAAAACATTTTTACTATTTAATAGAATATGAGTTACAGTCATTTATACCCTTTTTGACTTTTATAAGTGGTTTATAAAGGAATCTTTCCGTCGTTTTCAAAACAAGGTCCCTTTTTAACCTTTTCGACAGAATTAAGGTAAGAATGTTTTTTTAACTTATACGGCGGGTGCGGCTAATTTCCGCCATTATAAAATCATCAAAACTTCTCTTACAAGCTTATAAGGATATTTTCAAAGTAAATGTTTTATTTTATAATTATGTGACTTTTAAATTATTTAAAAATGAATAATTTAAGAATTTTAGAAAGGTACTCTTTATCAAAATCAGAATTTTAAATGTTTTAAAGATTTATCTTTATAAATCTTTTTAATTAATGTCATCAAAATGGTTTTTAAGGATTTATTTATATGGACATGAATGTTTTTAAAAATATTAATTCCTTTCAAAAGTTTCAAAGTGGTATGGGACGCTTTGATTCAAAAATCTCTTTTTAATTACTTCCTTTATAAATGTGTGACTTTTAAATGATTTCAAAAAAGGAGATATTTCTCTCAAATAGTTTTGATTTCATCTATGTCAACATCCTTTGATGGATTTCACGCTTATTTGAAGTTGATTTATTGTAATACAAAGCTTCTATATTGTATTGAAGGTTTTGTGATATGTTTGACTGTGGATGTGCTATTTTTATACCATTCATAGTTTATAGTGAAATTATTGACATTTCGTATGCTAGTTTTAATATGAATGTTTATGTTATGTTTAAACCTTTTCATATGGGAATGCATTGGACTTAGTAAGTGACGGGTGGAGCCCGCTATAGCTCCTCGATGCATCGGTAGGTCTCATGAGACAAACTAGTGTCTTGGAACAAGGCCTTGACAAAATCTTATTTGTAGTCTTGGCACGAGGCCTTGGCTATGTGGTTATGATAGTCTGGCATTATGCATTCCAATATTATGAAAGTGGTTATTGATTTTTGCATGTGATTATTCGATTAGTAGAATATCCATGTGAATAAGTAAATGGCATTATTTAATTTTATTTATGCCATACCATGTTGAAAGTTCATGTTTAAAAGGCTTTTGTTTTAGTTATACATTGCCTTAAATGTTTATTCTTATTTATGAAAGTTTCCGCTATATTGTTATCCTTACTGGGCATTTGAGCTCACCCCTTTTCTATGATTTATTTTTCCCAGGAAGTGAAGATGTAAGTTATGAATGACCTGCAGGGATATTATGAGGGGATTATAGTGTGGACTGTGGAAACATTATGTTGTTGTAGTAGTTTTTTTTGTAATGTAAAACTTATGAATATATCTAGTGTTTCCAAGGCAACTAAACCAATCGGTCTTTAGAGATTTGATCTTCTTGTGATCATGCCAATGTTATGTAATAATGCACCGAATCTGGGTAACTAGGGTCAGGGCGTTACACCTTAAGTCCATATTTTCTTAAAGGTTTCCAAAAATATTTTACTGTTATCCATGATTATTAAATTAAATTTATACCCCTATTTTATGTTTTGAACAAAATGATTTTTAATTTGAAATTTTCATGTTGTTTTCCCATCAATGCACTTTTCTAAACATTTTAGTGCAAAAGGAATGTTTGTCATATATGGATTTAACTGTTGTTATAACAGTCATTCCCTTGAATCATATTGTACCACTTAAAAATTAATTTATAGAGAATTTATTTTCATAATATTCTATAATATTTAATTTTTAAATTTGTTTCAAATGAATTTTATTTTCAAAAATGTTATCTTCTTAAAAATTGTTATAATTATTTTAAAAACATCGATTATATGTAGTTAAAAGGTTATTTTAATGATATTTATTTCAATTATTTTGAATCGTATTTTATATATTCTCATATTATTTTCATTTTTTTCAAAACTTTTAAAATATTATATTATAAGTATTCAATGGAAAATGTTTTGAATTTTTTTTAAATAAACCTTTCTATTTTTTGAATTTTATTTTTCTAAGATTATAGAATTTAAAATGCTATAAATAATCTATTATTTGTTTTAAAGGGAAAATTATTTCTTTCATTTCATGAACTCCTTATATTTTTTATAATTGGTTTTCAATGAATGTGGTTCTCAATATGGTTATATGTTTTAATAGAATTTCATTAATGGTTAATGTATATATTAATCAAGATAAATTCATAAAAAGTGGTTTTTAAATTATTTTCCATATAATATGATATCCATAGTTGTTAATATTGTGTTTATAGGAAATAATACATAGGTTTCATTAATTATATTTTTATTAATGGTATATTTTTCGATTTAATGATGTTTTTTAAACCATGTTCACTTTCACATGTTATATGTTTATATCACTAGTTCCTCTTCCTTTGGTTTTTTCTTATAAAAACCGCTTCTCCTCATGAGATACGTTCTTGTGAAATTGGTTTTTATACCTATATTTTTACATAGGTTATTATATGATTACATGTTTATGACACCCAAATCACTTCCTGGGTTAAGATAGAGTGCTTTTGAAACCCATATATTTTTATGGGTAATGATATGATAAGTGGTTTAATATCTTATGGATAATGAATAAATTATTTTTTCATATGATGTGTGGGACCTATATCACTCACCAATTAATTGGGTAAATATTTACATATCGAGAGATAATGATGGTAATCATGTTGATGAGATTGAACCACTTTGGGAAGATCGGAAACCTAATCCCTTCATGTAAAGCATTGCGACTAAAGAATTTGGTGTTCCCCACCAAGTAGGTTAGTGTCACCATGATGATTGAATATGAGAAACCCCAATCCAATATGATAATATGGGGAACTCCGTACACTATGGGAAGATGTGTAAAATCGATCCACTATTTAATGATGGGGAAACCTATACCATTAATAATAAAACACCTTGACTAGGGACTGTTGGGTATCTCTCCAAGTAGGTGTAGACCCTATGATGTTCCATGATATGTTATAGTAAAATCTCATGAATTCTGTGGAATAATGATAATATGTTTATGTGTATTCCACAATTCCATGTCGTATTCCTATGTTATTCGTTTAGAGTTTATGGTATTATTTCAAATATGATTCTTGCCTTAAGAACATGTTATAATTATTACGTAATTCAAGTTTATGATAATTGATATTAATTGTATGATCATTTAATGTTATGGTCATTTTCTCATACAACTATATTCATGTTGTGATTATGTACTTCCCTTACCTATTCTTATTGAGAATTCAATCTCACCACATTCTCGTGTTTCTATTCCTAAGTTCATGATGTTTATATTTGAATTATATTTAATGTGTGGGAGATATTTTTGGGAAATATATAAGTTCACAAAGATATAAATTTTTTTCCATGTATCTAAAGTCACCTAACTAATATAGTATTTGGGCCACTTTTTTAGTAATGAATTATATTTTTTGAAAAGATGATGCAATGTGTATATTTTTTAATAAATGGTTTTTATAGTTGTTATTAGAATGTAGTATTAGTCATAAATTGGAATTTGGTATTTGAAAACTATAGAGAAATCCATAATAGTATTTATAAGGATATATATAGGGATGTCTCTAAGAATATGTCGAAGGATAAGGAAAAGTGTACGAATTTTTTTTAGAATTTTGGTAAATGATAGAGTTAGTGCTTTTATTGAAATACATCCATTTAGGGATACTAAAAGTTGTCATAGATATGATACAGCTGTATATATACGTAACAACTCCAATAATGTTTGATGATCCTGACTCAAGTGTTAATTGGTAAATGACAATGGATATTAATGCTAACATGGTTTAACACTCCCCTGGAATATACTTTGGGAATTCAAAAAATATTCTCAAACCATCATTAATGATTTAAAAATAATTTTTCTACAAAAAACCAATGATAAGCCTAATTTGTCAAAGATTATGGAAAATGTCATAATTTAGACAGCCAATTAGCAGTTTATCCATGTTATGTGGATTGTCAAAATTATATTATTTATTTACTCAATTAATTTTGGTTTTAGTCTATGGTGGTAAATAAGAAGAATTAGGTTATTGTTGAATGTGTGAGAATATTTGTTGATGATCCATCAAATGGGATGGTCACTCGAATGGAGGATGTAGTGATCATTCCTAGTTAGTTTTCAATGAACATGATTGATAATGTGTACCTTGAAAAAATATCCAAGTCACCATGAAAGAGAAGAAACTAGTACAATGATATTTAATGTAATTGAGACCATGATGGACTGAATAATTGCATCCCATAATGTTAATAATATGTAAAATATTCACTAATTGAATGTCTTAGGGGAATAAAAATATGTTTTGACTATGGAAAAAATTTGAAAAAAATAATGTAATTACAATTTAATGATGATGGATTTATTAAATGAAGTTGATGGGAATATTGGACTCCCTAAGACATCATCTATGGATAAATTCATTATGTCTGTAATCAATGGTCATTATGAAATTTGATTTCATATATTATATTCTAAAATAGATAATAAAAATATCTATATTATTAATGTTTATATTGGCGATGATTATGGGACTTCAAATGTAATATATAAGTAAATAGGTATTATGTAAGGTATCCTTCATATGGATTATGGATGAAGTGGAATAATTGTAGAGTTTTTTTTTGATTCTAGAATTATTTTTTTCAAAATGATGAAATATACAAGAACTATCATGTATATGTTTTTTTCTATAGATAAGGATGATTATGTTGAATCTTTCTGATGTAATGGAGAATTGATTTAATGAAATTGTTATATTTTGACTAATCGATGATAACCCTTAATATGTTTCTTATATTAAGATTATTTGTTTTAAAAATGATATTTTTTATATGAATAAGTTAATTGGACACTACATACTTTCATGGAACTAATTAAGAACTTTTTGAATGGTGTTTTATGCAATAATAGATTAAGATTACAACATTTTCCTATTCAAGGAAAATATCCAGTAATCATTGGTATAAAGAAGAATAAATGTTCTTATAGGGGATTTATGGTAATTCAAGTTGTTTCGTTGTTGCATGAGAATATACGATGAAGGTATTCAAACATTTAGAATTTGACAACCAGGAGAGACGTTTTGATATATGGAAGGTCAGTGTAATGGGGATTTCATATCATTCATTCTAATGTTTTTACATACATTTTTAAGAATAGTTTTATGGTTGATAAATTATTGACTGTTTATGATTATCATAAAATGAATTTTGTGAGATGAAATTATTATATCACCACACTAATATTTATTCATATTTGACAACCTTTTCTAAAAATTTTTTGTTGACGATTACTGATGAGTGTTGGGATGACATATCTTGGATCTCATGAACTATTAGTGATTTATGAATGAAAAGTACACCATTATTTTTTAATAAAGAGGTAGAGTTAAAATTGGTAAAAACATAAAAAATAGTGAGATTTTACTGAATCAATTATGTATATATTCTCCCACAAATTCTACTAATAGAGGTAAATTATTTTAAACCAAAAGGTTATCCAATTATATTCTAATTCGATAAATCAAATTGTAACGGCCCATGAATTTGTAGAATAATATATTTATCATTTCTATTAATAGGTATTAATAAGATATTATTTTTAAATTAAAGTTCATTCCTTTTTACGATAGCATAGTCAATATGCAACAACATGTTTCATTGAAATATTACATTTCACAAAAAATTGAGTTATAATGAATAATAATATAAAAATATTATTAATTTAAATGGTATTTAACACCTAGACAATATTATGGCAGGAATAATCAGAACTAACTATAACATGATTATACATGTTTGTAAAATTCCATGAAATTTATCGAATAAATTTTAGTGGATTAAAATAAGAATGAATCTAATTTTAAGCCTCAAATACTGTAATATTTTTAAAAGAATGTTTTACAGCTATTTGATGTCGATGGATTTCTAAATAATGTTTTCATTACATTTACATGTTCTATTTGACAAAATAATCAAATTCAATATAATTAGGACATCAAAATATACATTGGGTAAATTTACGGTAATTTTATGATAATGTTTATTTTTAATTTAATATTGAATAATAACGAATTTTTATTCAAAACAAAATTTCCATGTAATTTATTTATATTGTAAAATTGTCCATTTAATTTGTTTTAAATTGTCATTGGATTTTATTTTTATCATTTAATCTAATTTTTGTCATTTTTAGTAATTTCACTTTTAAATTGGACATAATCACATGTCAATATTTTGAAAGTTATTACCTCTAAAAAAACTACTATTTGGTTTTGACCAAGGAGATTAATTTCAATCAATCCCTACATCTTCTGTGTTTGGAATTTGGAAAAAATAGACTCAATATTTGTAATAAGTTTGTTCATATTGTCTAAATATGTTCCCTTTATTTTAGGAAATCATTATTAATAGCTTTAGTAATTATTCTATTTACCTTTGTTCATGTTTAAATCTGGTAAATAAGGTAAAAAACTAATATTATAATAATATTATATAACCCTAACACATGTCATAATTCTATTGGATGATATTTTTTATATCATGGGAATCCATGGGTCAATTTTGGGTCCCCATGGAGTCACATGGATTTTAAAATGACATTTTATAACAATAAAATTTATGTAATGAAAAACATAATAGAAACAAGTTTTATTAACAAAAACAACTCTTATATGGGGTTATATAGGTGATCTCTTCGAGTATATATAGTAATTATGAAGATATAAATATTTACTAATTCATGGTATTATATTTCTAATTTTTAGACATTAATAAAAAAAATATATTTATGAAATATTGACGATATAGTGATTACCTTATTAGTCATCATCATCATCAATTATTTATTAAAATACAAGGCAAGATTCAATGTGTTCATCGAGTGCGGGAGACCTAGCGGGGGCTGATTTAATGGATACTGAGGGAATCACATCTAATATGTTTAACCCCTTTGGGTTTCAAATGGTTAATGTTAAATAAATAGGACGTACCCAGACCAAGCACCAGAAGCTTCACCATATTATTATTCACCTTATTGCCTTCACAATGTGTGTGAACATTATTAATAAATGATATAATTAAATTATATTATAAATATTAAAATAAATTTATTTTAAAACAGTTTATTCCTTCCAAAAATTTTATGGATGGCTATGTCCTGTTTTCTTTTAATTAGTGAGGTTATTTCAAAGGAATCACATTGTAATTGATATGTAAAAAATCACCATATAAATAGTAAAATATTACATGAATTAGTTAAAAAAAACTATTTTATTAAATTATATAATATTCCTAAAAACCTAATATTATAAACAATTACTTTTATAATGTTGAACAATTCATTAATGAACTGCTTAATGTTATATTAAAATTATATAGAAACTATATTAATCATATAGTAAGAATATACATGAAGGAATTGTAAAAGTTAAATTAATTAACTAAGGGATATTGCCAAAAGATAAGGTATCCTTTTAGACCTATATTGTTCTAAATCTTTTTGGTTGAATGAATTTCAGGTGAAAATCATATTATCATTGAAATAAATAATATTGGGAACTATTAAAACCAAGAACCATTTTATAATAAAATAATCATTCAAAACTCTCCCAAAGTGCCCCTCCTCCCACATATAAAAGGAAATCACCCATACCCATTTAATCACTCATATCAAGAGCCTTGTATTGTTCAACCAATCACAAAATAATCTCCCAAAATCCCTCTATTACATCTATATGCCTTAACATTGGCCAAAGTAAATTCAATAATTCCTTTTGTCTCAAATCAAAGAGAGTTTCACATTTTATGAGGTACCATCATCTATAAAGGTCATTTCCATTTTTTTACTTCTTCACACACTATTATTCTTTCAATCCCAGTACGGCGCACGATCCGTGTTGTGTGGAAGATATGTGTGATACCCAATGGTATATTATAGAAGGCTGATCTCTACTTAATCACTCATATTAGTTATGCAGTTTGCACCTCGAAACACCCAATGGTTTTATATCCCACAGTGCGTGGAACTGCTTTCCAAAGGCAGGCATTCGCTGGATGGTTTGGCCAGAAATTATTAAAAAATCTCATTGGTAAAGTGGATGAGAAGTTGGGCTCCTCACTCCCGTTTGAGAGGAATTATTGCCTTTTCAGGGACTCACATATAGATTTAAGATGTATTCGTATGTTCTCGAATCTTTGGTTTATACCCAAACATCGTATCCACAGATTTAACCCTGGTGGGCAATGGTCAACTGGATGTCGGGGTTCAGAATCATTTAGGCCTGAGTTTTACTGTCCCTCATTGAATTAATGACCCTTTGGAGTCGGGGGTCATTGACGTAGCGCTGGTATTGGCGAGGTGAACCGACATAAAGATATTTGGATCTGCCAGTTGTTGGGCTTGAACCTCAGGGAGGCTTCCTACGTACCATGCCTAAGAGACAAGGATCAAAGTCCATGTAGTTTGCGTTGGTATGGGGCTTACACTCTGAGAGAGACCAAGGTGTGGATGATGGGCTTGAACCTCAGGGAGGCTTCTTACATACCCTGCCTAAGAGACAAGGAACAATGTCCACATAGTTCGTAACAAGTCAATCGTCATTGTGCGGTTACCATGACCATCACAAATATTTAAGCCCCCATGAGTCATGTTCGGTGTGAGAAATAGGAGAATGAAAAAGAATTGTCTAACCTCACACTTTTCTCCTAGCCAAGGGAAGGGGAGACAAACGAAGAGTGTAGGAAATGGATGGTACCGCTGGACTCAGCTTCCCCCTGATGTTCGTGGAAAGTAGAAGTCTCACGGAAAAGAAATGAATCCTACAGGTTGAAAGGAGCGGGATCATTGGTTTTTGGTGAGGATGGTGTATGGCTTACTCCAGAAGGGATTTCCAATGGTGACAGAGCCCACCAGGAGAGGGACATGGCCTCAATGAAGGATGGATCAGCACTGTTTCCAACTACATCCCTCCTTGGTCATATTGGTGGGGAAGTACATAGGATCATGAGGTTGACTTACTTATGATGTGTATGCCACCCCCTCTCTGGTAAGGGGAGAAGTGCCCGACCGCCGAAGTGTGCAGTCCGTCATCCTGGCGAGTAGAGGCCTAAAGGGGGCTCTCGGGCTCGGACCCCGCATTACCGTGGGAATGTGAACCCGGACATGCTTTGGGAATCTTGCCAAGGGCCGGGGAAACCCCTTCTCATTCAATTACTGAGGGTATGTGAACTCAAAAGGGTGCGCTGATATGCCCAAAGGTTACATCATATCAGTCCGGTGGCTCTGGTGGAGGCCTCGACTCGGGGCCTATGAATGGGCCATGGAGGAGGTTGCGAAGGATCAGGATGGATTGGAAGTGGAAGGATTTTATCTTGCTCAGGGAATGGGAACTCCAAAGGTTTTGGAAGGCCACACGGGTGTATGAGGGGTGGTACCCTTCACGTAGGGAGGGGCTACACGGTTGTAGAGGTCGCCCGCAAACCAGGAGGGTTCACGGACTGAGAGGCTATCCGTGAACTAAGAGGGTCCGTGGACTGATTAGCATCCCACAAACCAAGAGGGTTCACGGATTTGGGTCCAGCCCGCATACAAGGTTGGTATGAGGAGGGTTCCACAAGAGCAATGACGGCCTAGGGTGGTGCCTATTGGAGATTTATTGGTCAGGGCATCTCCTGCGTAGGAGGGTGCTATGCGGTGTGACAAATCAAAAAATGGGGCATAAACTCCCCGGACCGCAGGTAGTGCATCCACGGAGGGTCCATGGTTCACGGTCTTCCCTTTTTATGTTATTTTAGGTTCGCAGTTCACCATGTTTTTATGCATTTTTGGTTCCTTATTAGCTCATTCCTAGGTTCATACCTGCTCTAGTTCATGAACTAGAACTTCCAAAATTCTAAGCCTTCCTTCGAAATCATTCCACCCAAATCTGATCGATCTCCTCTTCGCTCTCCCTTTTTCTCTTCCCCTCAATATCCATTAATATAGCGGGGAAAGGGATGTATATATGGTCATGTGGAAAATTTTTCGGATTCCCATGGCCAAAAAACTGGTTCACAAATGACTCGGTCAGTCCGCAACTTGCGGGGCATTAAACACTCCTCCTCTGTGAGCCAAACTCGAGGAGTGCTTCGTGGACGCAGAGTGTTCCGCCTCCATTTCGCGAACGACATCAGAGGAAGTTCGGACCAGTTCATGCGGCTCGTAGATAGGGTGGTCCAGAAAGGTCAACCACGTTGGCTCCTCTTCTGACTCGCGACCGCCGAGGATCTCCAGCTCCACTTAACGAACGAGGCTGGTTCGTGGAGGGGATCGATTTGTTGAACCAGCCACGTAACACTTGGGCCGGTTCGTGGACCAGTTGGTCTTTTTCCATTTTTGAGTATTTTTCACATTTTCCCAATACATTTAGGGGAATTTCGGTCGAATCTCCCTTGAGTTAAATGGGGTAATCATTCTCCTTTCCATATTTTTCACGACCATACAAATGGCCCCCATCAGAATGCGGTCCGATCAGAACGAAGAGTAGACTATTCCAATGCAGAGTAGTCCAGAAAATCGGATGGGTTGCGGTATAGAAGTGGACCCGGTGGGGGACCACTCCTATAAATACGGAGGGCCCTTTATTTGACATTTATTGGATTCTTTGGGAAACCTTGTGCTCCTTCACTTTTCATCCCCCGCATGATTGTTCCTTCGTGAAACGCTTCATCCGCGAAACGGCTACTAATTCTGAAAACCATTTCTCATTCGTGGCGTTATTAATCCGTGGAACAATTTTTCGAAAGAAATACAAACATTTTAATTAAATAATAAGTGATTCACACCAGGCCGTGTAGAAAATCGATTCGCGGTTTTGGTGGTCTGCGGTTTTGATGCTCTGCGAACTAAAATCTTCTAAACCTTAAAAATTTCAATGTTTTTTGATCTTAACCAATTAAATTCAGGATTGAAATTCAACAGATAAACCTGGTTCGTGGTTTTCTGGCCAACGCTCCATGGGCCAGGGTGTTGCGGACGCATTCTATGTAAGGTTGGTTTGCAGGATGCTATCATCTCGAAATATCCTATGAGGCCACCATGCGGATTTCATAATGAGGCTTTGAAGGAATCCTTAGAAAATACATGGTATTTTGTTCATTTTTTATTATTTTTGAGCTAACTATCTGGATAATTTCCATGGCGCTGGGAGATGATAAATATGGTTCCTCCTCATCCTGCGACTAGACCCACTGCTGGCCCTCTCCCAATTATTTCAGGGAGACATCTAGCCATGATTTGTAGAGTGTAAAACATCAAATAGGACCCTAGTCAATTCATCATTCCTGAAGATGTTGTCCTAAAAGAATTACTCTCTCCTATGCTCATGGGTTACCCACTATCATATCGGCTTCTACTTTAAGACTTCGGTCTTCAAGACGATGTCCCTATCACCCCCTACTTTCTCGGGTCTTCCGTCTCCTTTCACGGAAGTTCTACAAATTTGCATTCAGGTGATCCTTACACCATTGGGGGAGATAACCTCTGATTATGACCCGAAAGATTCTTTCATTTTGAGAGGCTCTGTATGGACCCAAAGCGATCAATACACACAAGACTTCTCTCAAGAATCCGTCCTCAATAGTTACCCCTTCATAATCAACCTTTCTCGAGTGGACCCAAATGCGGGGTGGATTTCTATGTGGGGTCTGTGGTCTGGTGGTCATTTATCGAATGACTAGGCTTGGGCCCTTTTCATCCATTATCATTGCTGGGAATCTCCTGAGTCATTGAAAGCTGTCAATTTGTACTCTGCAGTATGGGACTCTCAGTTTTCTTTTTACCCACCATCCCTGATCCTGCCCAACATGATCAGTCACTGGTGTACAAGCACTAACACTTTCCACCATGCCCATGGTGAAAATTGCATTAGTCTGTGGAACATCTATCAATTGGGAGGGATACCGATGATTGGTGAGATGTATGATGAGTTCATGACCACTCCTAATGTTTTGGATGATGTTGAATTAGTGCCTTCATTGGTGAAGGATCTGCTAGTTATATCAGAGAAATCACTGAGTCAGGCCTTGCGTGCCGACTCACTTGTTCCCTATAGCACCTAGATATGGTTATTTCTGAACACCATTGGTCTTATGTCGAAGATAAAGAACCCAAAGAATCATCCTTCTCAACAATCATGAACCACCCCAGGTTCTTACTGGGCGGTTCTGGAGGCGGGAAACTACCTATCATGGGGTTACGAGGTGCCCCCCGAGGTGCTTCCTATGCTCCGACTGGCAGGTTTGTTTTCTATGTTTCTGAGCGGGTGGTTATTCCCTTCTTGGGATATCAACCTGAGCGTCAGAGCTTTCATCTTGATGATGGCAGTTGAGTTGGCAGAGGGTCGCCCACTGAACTTAGTTGTGCCCACTTTGGCTCGTATTTACGAGCTACTGAGTCACATGTAGGAGGGTGGGTCTCCCTATCGTCTGGGTGGGCCATTTCAGTTCTTATGCAGCTGGATATCAAATCACTACAACTTTTTTAAGTATTCTAATAATACAGTCTTCCCACATCCTACTTTCCAGCCTACCCTTCTTGATATCGCATGGGTTCTTTTGATGTCCTTTAGTTTTGATGAAATCGTCGATCTCCTGTGTGTCTTCTCCTAGTTTTCCATCACTCCCAACCCTTCCCCTTCCGGCGTTGCTGTTGATAACCACCGGGGGATCTTGGAGGAGTGCTCTTACCTGATTTCACTACGGGGTGGGTTTTTATCCGCACGAATTGAAGGAATTTCTCTGTGAAATATGTATACCCCAGATCATTTTTCTTACCATTTTGGGTGTATGTAACTCCATATTTACCTTCCTCACCCTCAAGCTCAAGGACTGCACCCATCCACTCTTCGTCAATATTGGTTGATGTTGATGTGGGAGGGATCAGACAAAAGCATTCTCTTGCCTGATACGGGAGCGGCTTCCGGCCTATCTTTGGAGTATGCAATGTTGTGGGTAAATCATTACCCTATTGGGATCCTGGGGAAGGCTGTCTGGAAGGATCATAATTCGGGATCCATTTCGGTTGATGTGCCTACCGTACCTTCCTCATCGGCTCGTAGGGAGGACCGACTGATGGCATGTCGGTCAATGGAACTCATGGGATTCTCCTATCATGTCCCCTCTGTTGCTGATCTTCAGATGAACCTAAACTTCGTGGATGCGAATGTGGATGAACCTGTGGCTTCGTGACCCATTGAATCAATTCCTAAAATTTTGTCGACCAATACCAGTCTTAGAAACTTGACTCGCAATCCTAAAACGGGGTTAATGGATACAAACATTTCTGCTTCGGAACCAATGTCTAGTGAGCGCATGTCTGCACTAGTTGCAATGCCAGACTTCGTTCCCATGTAGCCGGGCGAGGACACCAAAGATCCCCGTTCCATGGCGGACCACTGAGTAGTGTGGAGGTGGCTCTGGCCTCGGATTTACGATATTATTGCTGAAACACTTCTAGCTGAGATGACAACTAAAACGGAAGCTCTTCGACAACTCTTCTTGTGTTTGGTGTCAGGTGGCTTTGACTATCGGTAGTTCCATTCTCTTTCTTTCGAAGTTTTCAGGGCCTGTGAGGATGTTTCCACTAGTGAACGAAAACTTGATCACCTTGCCATCACTCATTGTAGGACCAGATCCCTAGTGGAATCCATGATACAGCTCCATCAGCTGATATCACAGGAGGTGATCTCTCGAGATCAGGCGGCCATCCTATCCTCTTAGTTGCATGAATGTGAAGAACATGCAACGATGCTGAGGGATCAGTTATCAGCTATGACTTTTCCTCTTGTAGCCACCAGAAAATGGATCAATGATCTCCAAACAATAGTTGAGCGTACTCGTTCGGTGGCTGAGGATGACGCCAGGGAGAAGGTTGTGCCGGATTAGTCTTGCAAAAACCTTTGCTGCTCGATTTTTGATCTGGTGGAGAAAGCGAGTCAGGATCCTTTATGAATATCAGAGCCATTCTAGTACTATCTATTTTTCATACCCCTCTTTTTTTTGTGATGGAGAGACCCCAGCTTGTGGACGTCCTCCGTTTTTGTTCGAATAGAATACAATCTCTGTCAATCTCTTGTCGCTGTAAAATTTGATTGTTACTAGAAAAATTGTTCTGCAAATAACAACTTACTGAATCAGAATTAATCATAACTCAGGAAAAAAACTCTAACTTTTTCATGGACCATGGGGTCCAGTGATAATAGTTTGACTATTGCTAGGGATTTTTATAAAATCCCCACAAACTTTTTTCTCTTCATTTAATTATCTAATTTTTCCTGGGTTCATTTAGTGTGAACCCAGTGGGTATGTCCTGACTTTTTCTTAGGTCACCCTTTTCAGGTTTTCGGCCTAACAAGATTTGTTCCTTTTTTCTTGGGAGGTTTAAAGTCATCCCGTCAAGACTATCATTACTGATTTTTTAGGTCAAACAGATTTGAACAAGTATGGTGGGTCAAGGACCTCAATGGGGTTTAGCATATTAAAATATTTCTCAATAATCTTCAGATGCAAGTGGGTGGAACATGATTAAATTTGAATGACATACAGGTCATGTCTCAAGGCATGGGAGCTGCATCGACATATAGAGGTAGGAATAGAATTACCTAAATAAATATTGCCTTTGGTAGACAGGACATGGGAGACCAAAATGCAGATCCACTGAGGGCATGGTATGAATAGTCGGGAAAAGGTGTCCATAAGTCAATGAGTTTCCTTTTCTGAATGCCATATGACTTCATGAATGTTCGGATTATGGAAACAACCATAGATGGCATGGAGAATTATGAAAACCACATGGGGTGTCTTGGAAAGGGTATGTTATGTCTAAAAGGTTTTGAAAACATCTGTATCAATCAGGAGTGTGGAATCAAGATTTCCTATCCTACACATTTATCTAGCATAAAGGACGGTTGGGGCTTGGTGTAGATTAATGTCATGCAGCTGGGACATCATCTAGAATCGAACGACTTATCCTGGTCCTCGATAAAAAATTTAGAGATGTTCCACCATATTCAGGAAGGATTGTGAAAGTGGTTGGTAAACTGTAGCTGAGAGGGTTTTCAAATCCTGGGATAGACATTGGGGCTCAGAGGCCAAGAGGCGTACGAAGAGAAGCATCGCCTAAGGAAATCATTCCTTTGGTAGACAGGCCAGAGGCGATCAATATGTAGAGCTGCTGAGGGCATGGATTCCACAGTCATGAAAAGGTGTTCTTAGTTCAATGATTTTATTCCACCAATCACCATGAAACATCAGGGAAGTTGAGATTTGGGACCACCAGGGGTGGCTTTTGAGAGTTTGGATTTTTCTGAGTACATAGCATGGTTTATGATGATAGGGTGCATGGATACTGGGGAAACATCTAGACTAAACTTACTGAGAATGGGTTAAGTAATCCCTTATCACACGAGAGTGAGACGGTGGCATGTGTAGGTCTGACTCGGGCACTAAAGGACATGGAAAAGCCCATGTTCTTTACTGAACCCGTGACCGGTTTGACCGTGTAGTTTAGAGTCATGCGGTAAAGACGAAGAGTATTTTTAATGGATTTTGTGCAATTTAATGTCATGTAGTGGGGATGTGGGGAATTTTTCTTTCCATTACCAATGCTGTGCAATTTAATGTCGTGCAGCAAAGATGATTAGCCATGCATTTTAACGTCGTGCAGTAAGGAAGAGGAGAATTATTAAACCAGTGAAAATTCTTGTTGTTGGAGGAATTCCCCTAGATGTTTAATACATGATCTGTGCATCCTTATGCCATGCATCCAAGATGTACTCCATGCCGTTTGACGCCATGCGGCAATGACATAGTTAAAAAAGGCCGCTCATGATTAGAATGTAACTGGGCCCGAGTATCATGGCATGTCCAAGACATGGAGGGTTGTTGATGGTGTAAATCATGGTTCTGGGGCTACTTGGATCTGGAATGATGATGTGGAGGCTCTAGGGCCCGTAAGAGTACGAATCTATGAAGTGTATCGCCTGGAGAAATCTAGCCTTTGGTAGACGGGCCAGGGGCTATCAATATGGAAAGCCGTAGAGGGAATGGTTTGCATAGTCATGCAAAGGTACCTCTAGGTTGATGAATTTCCACATTCTATGGCCATGAATGGTTATAATGATCCGCAATTATCCGGGCCACGAATTCTGTCATCGGGGAAGTAAATGTCTGAACATGTCAGGCATACTCGGCCCTAATTGTTGTTAAAGCTTAAAGAGCTCCCTACGCTGATTTATTTTTCATGTGGGGGTGTACCTTCAATCCATGTAGTTTAACGTCGTGCGGTAAGGATGAGGTACTCCTAGTTTAGCAGTCACATATCTCAGACCATTTGGTGACTATTGTTGTAGTTACTCGAAGGATAACTTGTTCAACATGCTCTGATATACTTGGGATAAGGTGGGGGATAATGGTCGTAATCTGAACATTGAGTTTTCCCGGATCAGGAGGTGTGGTGTGGGGGCTCTGAGGCCTGTATGTTTATGGAGATAGGAAGATTGTTGCCCGATGAAATCTTACCTTTGGTAGATGGTCCATGTGCTTTCAATATACCGGGCCACTGAGGGCATGGTATGCATAGTCATCCAAAGGTGTCCCCGGGTTGATGAATTAACCCTTTCAATGACTGTGAATGATTATGAGGATCCGTGATTGCTCATTGTGTAGTGTTCGACACGTGGGGATAATGGTGTCAGAGTATATATGAAACATATTCAATGCAATTTTCCGTCAAGTCAAATTAGCATAGTCCTGGCTTGATTTTCGTTGATGCAGGTCGAAAACTAAACCACGATCAGATTCATAGGCCAATTGGGTAGGGGTACCCTGGGAACATTTGGATGGGAAAAGGGGAATGAACTTGTAAACCAATGTTCCATAAATTTTTGGATCGGGAGATGTGCATGGAGGCTCTGGGTCCGGTAAGAATACGGAGTTAGAAAGAGAATCACCCAAGGATATCATGCCTTTGGTATACGGTCCAGGGCTATCAATATAAAGATTCACTGAGGGCATGGAATGAATAGTCATTAAAAGGTGTCCACAGGTCGATAGCTTTTCGTTTCCAATTTTCAAGAATGGTTAGGAAGATTCTCAGTTATTCGGGTCGTTGAGACTGATGTATGGAGAAGATGCACCAAAATGTGCATGGGGTATTCCCATATCATTTTTCTGTATATCTTGGGTGGTAACAACGAAGCCCGTGTAGTTTAACGTCATGCGGTGAGGATGAATTTCATGCAGTTTCACAGCATGAGGTATAGATGAAGTACACACCCCATTCAGGTCTAGACAATAAATGGAGGGGGGGGGGGGGGTGGCCGAGCCATGATGAGGACCTCTGGCATCTCTACGTATCCTGCGTGGGCAGGAATCGGGCCGAACGTAGTTATTTAAAAGATGATACACCCTATGGAGTTCTAGTCCGTACATAGTGGAAGGGGAAATTTTTAACATTTATCCCACATGGCAATGGATGGACCAGGATAAAGGATCCCAGAATCATGACATGTCCTGCAAAGGCTGGAATCAATCCGTAAGTAGTTCTCTAAAAGATGATACACCCTGTTCAGGTCTGGTATGTACCCAGTGGAAGGGAATTTTTAAAATTTCTTGTCCATGCAGTTTAACATCGTTCAGTGAGGAAAAAATACTCTAATTTTAAGGTCATAAAGATTGGACCGTTGGTTTCTTCACAGTTTAATTTCATGCAGCTCGGTCAAAGAATACACCCTATGCAGGTCTGGTCCATACACGAGGGGAAGGGGGCATTCATAACTATTATTATCCAATATTATCTGTGTAGTTTAACACCATGCAATAAGGACAATAAATATACTTGGTCTCTATGTGAAATAATTCTTCAGGAATCTCTCATTGGTAGGAGTCATGGTGAATTTTCCATCCATGGAGATCCGGGCATACGTTCCATTGGAGAAGACATTGTGTATGATGTATGGTCCCTCCCACTATTTCTCCATATTTGGAGGATTCTTGCTAGGTATCATTGGGGTCTAGAGGACTAATACCAATTCTCCTTCCAATAAATACCAAAGACATGCCTTTTGTTGAAGGATTGGGAAATCTGGTTCTGGTATACTTCGAGATGGTAAAAAGTGTGTAACTGATTCTCATCCAGCTGTTCTAATTCACATAGCCACTTTTCTGAATGCAGATCGTCAGATAATTGATCAAAGATGGAAACACAGAGAGAGGGAAGTTGGAGTTCAATGGGAAGGACTGCCTCTATGTCGTATACCAATCAGTACGGTGTAGCCTGAGTAGCGGTGCAGATTGTGGTTCGATAAGCCCACAACGCATGAAGGACTTTATCCGGCCACGACTTCTTGACTTTTTCCACCATTTTCTGGAGAATGTCATATAGGGTCTGGTAGAAAGTGTATATCTGTCTTTTGGCCGCTCCATGTTAGCAGGATGTGTGGTTATCCTTGATACCATACTGGTGTTATAGTTTCTCCAACTGCGCAGAGGAGATGTTGGTGCCGTTGTCCGTCAGTATGGTATGAGGGAAAACAAATTTGGTGATGATGTTGGTCTTCACAAAGCTGACAATATTTCTCGCCCCGACTTCCTTGAGGGGTATGGATTCTGCCAATTTGGAAAAGATGTTGGTTGTTGAGAGTATATACTTCAACAGTTTGGCTGTGGTGGGAGGATATTGTCCCATGACGTCCATCCCCTAGAAGGAAAATGGCCTGGATTACATAGATTCATGAAGTAACTCCGGGGGTTGGTGTATGAAGTTGGCATTAATTAGGGATGAGTGGCATTTTGCGGTAAAACGCTCGCAGTCTCGTTCCATTGTGGGCCAGTCGTACCCAATCCTTCGAACCTAATGGGAATTCCTAGTCCTTGGTTGATGTGATCCACAGGCTCCATCATGTACTTCATTCATTATATGAGTGGTTTCTTCTTCATCAATGCATCTTAGGAGCACTCTGTTGAGGCTTCTTTTATAGGGGACCTCTTGCTGACCCGCACATCCATATAGGACAAAGATGACTACCCTTTTCTGTATTTTCTCTCGTTCAGCTCTGTCTGATGGAAGTTCTCCCCGTTGAAGGTATTTTACAAAGGGGGTCATCCTGTCGGTGGAAGGAGAATATGGCTTGGGGATAGGACTGAATTCATGTATTTCATCCTTCATATCTTTAACAAAGGGAATTCTATTCGATGGTGAGCAGTATTGATAACCATTCCATCCCATCCTGGGTCAGCTAGGGCTATGGTTGTGTTGGATAATGCATCGGCCAGAGCATTCTAAGACCGGGTAATAAAGGTCAATGTTGGTTCTATGGAGAATTCCACCATTAAACCTCAGTCATGGTCAAATAGGGGGATCAAATCCTCCTTTTTAATAGCATAGTCACAATTGAATTGCTTGATGACCAGCTCAGAGTCACCTTTTACCTTAAGTTGTTGTTCTTGTTCCTGGAGTGTGAGCTCTAGGACAGCAATGAGAGCTTGATATTACACTTCGTGGTTTGTACATCCCTCTGACACGAGGAAGGAATATGGAAATACTGATTTTTCTAGGGACACAAGTATTATCCCCAAAACCACTTTGTTGAATCTGGGATCCTCTATCCTCTTCCCATTTGGGCTTTGGGATGTGCTGTTGATGTTCATTTCCCATGCTGGGAACTCCTCTTGAAATGAGAAGATGTCTTCATCAGGTAGCTCGGCATCCGGTGTAGTGGTCCCAGTCGAAGGTCCACTTCTAGATAGTCTCCTAATACCTTGACCTAGATAGCTTTATGAGGCACAAACCAGATGTCAAACATTTGTCGGATGACCTCCAATAGGGATAGGCGTCCGGTTAGCATCGGGTGGCTGAGGATGTACTTGAGAGGGTTAATTTTCAAGATCAAATGGACTTCATGATGCTGCAGATAATGTTGGGTTTTTTGAAATGCGAATTCCAAAGCCAAACAAATCTTCTCTATATTTGAGTATCAAGTCTCAGCATCAATCATTGTTCAACTGAGGTAATCAAGTATGTTTTCACTACCGGCATCATTTTTTTGGGTGAGGAAGGCTCTCAGTGACCATTCTTGGGCTGTCATGTATAGGACGAGAGGTATTCCTTCAACTGGGGGCACGAGCACCGGTGGGCATAAGAGGTACTTCTTCAAATTGTCGAACGCCTCTTGGAATTCATCTGTCCATTGGTACGTGACCCCCTTCCTCGTTAACCTAGTGAAGGGAAAACATTAGCTTTCAAGGTTGGCTATGAACTACCTAATATAGGCTAGGTGTCCTTGGAATCCCCTCAACTCGGTGAGATTTAAGGGAGGTGGTAATCCAAGGACAACCTTTGCCTTCTCAGGGCCGACTTCGATGCCACGATGGTGTTCAAAAAGCCAAGGAATTTCCCTGAGGTAGACCCGAAGGTGAATTTAAAGGGGTTCATCTTCAAGATATGCAATAGGAGTTTGTTGAAGAAGGTCATATGGTGTGACAGGAGATCCATGCACTGACTAGACTTGTCTACTAGGTCATCCATGTCACATTCAATGATTTTCCCCAAGAACGGTTTAAAGATATGATGCATGGCACACTGATATATGGTGGCAGCATTCTTGATACCAAAGGGCATGAACCTGTAACAAAATACCGCTTGAGGGGCCTTGAAGGTAGTGGATTATTCATCTTCTCGAGCCATCCTGATTTGGTTATACCCGGAATAGCCATTCATGAAGGATAGATCCTCATACCTGGCCTTTGCATCGATTAATAGCTCAGTGACTGGGATCAGGATATCAACATTCAGAAAATGCTGATTGAGATCTGTGAAATCAATGCAGACACGGATTATTCCGTTCTTTTTCCTAACATGGAGAATATTGGCCAACCAGATGGGGTATTGGACCTCCCGAATGAATCGTTATTTATTGAGGTTATCAACTCATCCTCTATTTTGGCACCATGTGAGGGGTGGATCCTTTTGGTGGCCTTTATATAGCCTCGGTGGTCTTCTGGAAGACCTAGGTGGTGTGTTTCCACATCAGGATTGAGTCCTCTCATTTTCATGTAATTCAAGGGAAACAAATCTAGATTTTTCTTTAAGAAGGTTGTATATACCTCATGCCCTTCGGAAGACATGGATGATCTAATGAGAGTGGGCCTCAGGTCTTCGTTGGCATATAGGTTTATTTTCCCTGAGCATGTCCACAGTGGTGGAGATACCTTCTTCAAATGTGGGTGGTTAATCCCTAAGATATTCCCCCTCTTCTTATCCCAAATCCTCATCTTCTTGATCCTATGAGGATAGAGATCCTAACACATGCTCTTGGGAGTCCGAAGGCGAGGTGTTGTGGGCATCTTTACTCTAGTTTTCATCCCCAAATTGAGGGTCAGTTAATGTTCCCACATTGTCACACTCGGCTGTTATGACTGAAGTCATGAGGAAATATGAGTGCATGTACAGACTTGAACTCCTACTCTCAACATGGTTGATTAGAAGGACATAAACTCCGCCAAGATGCATGGGGGGTCATTAGGAACCATTTCAAGGACATTTGGAGTGGGGATCCAGTTGACACCATCGACCCAAGGATTCATTTTCTTTTGCTCGTAGAACCTGGTATCAATGTAATGTGACTCTGAGAGCACGAAATGGGCCTTGTTAGTGTGTAATGTTCCACCATGTCCATTGACACAGTACATGATACAGTGGTGGTATGATGAAGGAACGACCTTGTGCTTATGGTTCCACAACATTCCCATCAAGGCATTGAATTTTGTGCTCTGCCAGACCACCATGAATTCCATTTAGGCTACCAGGTAACCAAAATGGGTCATTAGCTTAATTTTTCCCATTGTATTTTGCTCAATCTTGTCGTAACCCTACCGAGTTGTGGCTGAGGGAATTAGATCGTCCTCACTATAGCCCAACATACGGAGTGTCCATAGTATAAGGAAGTTAACTCCAGATCCATTTTCTATAAAGTCTTTCCGGATCACAATACCAATCAGTGTTCTAGATACATATAGTTTCCTGATGTGTCCTTGCATGATGGCATATTCATCATGATCGGTGAAAGAAATCACCGCATTGTATTCAACCAGGTGAGTCTCTGTTCGGTAAATCTTGGCGGCCCCTACCTCGGCTTGAACTCTAGGGGGATTATCAAAGCATCTATAAGTGCCTCCCTAAGGTCTGATGAAAGACTTATGGAATCGAGGATTGACAACATGGAATGTACCGATGCTAGCTGCTTAAAGATATCGTATGTTTCCTCCATAGGCTGACGCTTCTCCATTGGCAGGAGAGTCATAGTCGGTGCATTGGGTGCTAGAGAATTTGATGAGAAGGGACTGGCCGAAGGGCCAGGTATCGATGATGTTCCCACATTTTGAGGACATGGCCCAACTAGTCTGCTTGTGTGCACTTGTTAGCCAAACACTTATTCCTCCTCTGGTGGGTGTCGCAGAACAACAGGTCCAGAGTGGCTACTTATTGAGGTGGAGGGGAATTATTTCTCTTGCTGACTCCGTTGAAGGGCACTCCCATGGGTTTCCACTATATTAACAGTTTGGCCAAGTGTCCAACCGTAGGGATGGTTTCGTCCATGGATGAACCTCCCCTGATATCCCCTACCTCTGCGATTCCACATCCAGGCTTCTCATACTGGAAACTATGGTTCATAACTGTACCCTTCATCAAGGGGTGATTCAATGAGATGGATGATGTTAATAGAACCAAATACTGTCTCTTCATCCATTCATAGGTCTACCTAGTCGGTTGTCCCAGATGGTGCCATTCGGTGGTTCAGTGCCTGTGACAACAAATCCGAGGGCATATAATATGCAAGGGTCAGTAATAACATGGGCCCTGTTGTGGAATGCTACTATTGCAATTGTTTCATCATTCTTTGATTACACCCAGATTACTGGTTCATGGAAGATTGTGAGGCTGATGCTGTCAGCTGTGCGGTGTCTGGGGCTGTTGGCAACAACACTGGCTTCCATAGTTGAGGTCATAGTATGCCATGTGCTCAGTTGATAGTCTTCTGTGTCATCCAGTTATCGAATTTCGTCCCCTGCTTACTGGTGAATTTCTGCCACCCCTCCTCTTTGTCAGAGTCGGTGGTAGAGATACATGCCACATGTGATGGGGGTGGTTCCAGATTGACCTGTCTGGAGTCTACCATCCTCTGCATAAGGTCATTGAAAATAAAGCATGCTTAGATATTGTTCCCAAACATTCGATTCTAGGATATGTAATCTGGCCTGTCATCGTGGCCTACTTCTTCAGGTTTCCTTGGCTCCGAGAGGAGGAGCAAGTTACAATACATGGCAGCAATGATGTAGCCATGGAATTGATCATCTCAGAACGAGTATACTTTTTGTATTCATTTATTAAACTGGTTCCTCTTCGGTCCCCTCGGAACGTCCTGTTTAGGTAGAGGTGGCCACTAATATCCATGGTTCCATTGACGATTTGATGGAGGCCTGAGCAGTGGAGCGGGCACAAGGGCTGTCTTGAGTGTGACAGCATGCATTTCAACTCCAGGGAACTTTTTGTAGGAACCTGCGATGCTATTCGGGATTTCAAATTACTCTGCTGTAGGGAGTCCTAAATTCAATGGGCAATGTACGAGAGTTGGAAGAAGCCAATGGGGCACACCATTTGTATGAGTGGTGTTCACAGCTCATCTCAATGACTATAAATGCATATGGATAACATCTCATCATGAGGCATTGGCCTGTTTAGGGAATAGGTCAGACCTTGCCATCTGGAGATAAAATTTGAGACCCTCTCTTTCTACCTATGCTTGTAGTTTATGAGGTCGTTGACCATTATATTATGCAATTTTGAGCTGAAGTGGAACAAGAACTACTACTAAAGGTCCTCCCAGCACATTATTGACTAGGCTGGTAGACTTGTATACCAGACAAAGGCAGATCCTTGCATGGTTTGTACAAATCATCTGATTTTTACTACTTCTTGTTGTTCCAGAGTTCCCATCATAGGGTTGCAATAAGATGTGTAGTGCGTGAAATGCTGTTCCGGATCGCCTCACCCATTGAAAATAGAGAATACAGGGATCCCAAAATTGGGTGGAGATGGTGGTTTGGTAACCCAATTTGGGTATGGTTTCCGCTCTGGCTGTATCAGAGCGTGTCGACCTTCCAACGCTTCCAATAGAGCTGTTAGTGCCTCGATGGTGTTGGTGAGACCTTGGTTTACATCTTGCTGGGCCCGGTCCTGGGCAGAAGTAGCATAAGGCATTACCTGAGGATCCAAATTGGCCAGCTCCAGGGGTGCGTGTTCCGTCTGTGGAACCTTCGGAGGGTTTAGGTGTGCTCGATCCGGTTGCTTCCTGAGTGGAGGGAATTCTTGGTATTAATATGAATCTACTTTTAGGTAGTTGGACAGGATTGGTGCATCATTGGATGGGATCCCTGACCGTGTTTTGTTTTCCAGGGAAAACCTTATTCATTGAGGTGCACTTGTTGGAGTGCATGATGTGGCTCCTCTTAGGACACACCTTCAATAAGGCGGTTCCTCTAGAGTTTATCGGCGTTAAGCCACATCAATTCATTCATCTCCTCTTCCTGTCGAGCGAATATCTCTTCAAGTGTGAGTGGATCATCTTTCTCAAGAGAATGAGGTAGGTTGAAGGTAACAAGTACATTATTCTTATCCTTATAGGAAGCTCGTTGGGTAGGCGGTGGAGGGTTGGCTAGAAGGACAACCATATTTAGGGCGGCCCTTTGGTTCTGGGTGTACACACATGGGTGTTCGTTGTGAGTCACTACCTGACCGAACGATCGTCTCTCGGTCCATCCTAATTTGCAGCATCTTGAGTGTCATACATGGGATTAACCTCTATGATGTTGATAGATGCATATCATGGGCCAGAGAATATTTCATCTTCTAAAAAGAAGAGGATCTACTGCTTCTTTTTTTGGCCTTCCCTTCCATGACTTGGGATTACCTTCAGACATCTTGACGAATGGTGACGCGAAGAGTTCTTTGATGTGACTTTACGGTGCGCCTTCCTCTCGGAGGGGATTCCAATTCAAATGACGAGATAGGTTGGGGACCTCCTCTTCTGACATTCCTCCCTAGATGAGAGAATAATGAATCTCGTGGTGGAGGTTGTTGTTGAGGGGGTAATAATTCCCAAAGCCCTGAGGGATAGGGTTGGATTCATTCTTTGGACATTGATTCTCCTCCTATTTTTATTTGTCTTAAGAGGGAATTTGTTGTTAAAAATGCCCAGAGCCCTGCAGGCTGGGGTTGACACTAGATTGCGGTTGTGGATGTTGCTATTGCTACCTGCATAATCTTTCATGCACCCATTCGGGGGTGAAATGGGTTTGGTCCATAGTTCTTTTGTGAATCAAAACCTTTGGGGGAGGTAGGAAAATATAGATGATTGTCCTTTATAATGCAAGTGTTATGTTGTATGCTCTTGGTGGCCTGATTCAGGAGTTCATGAATAGCTTGGTCCCATTGGGCCTGACGCTTCTTGGACTTACTCAAGGCCTGACTCTATTGGGTGTGTTGCCTTTCCTGAACAGGGAGACCACTCAATTTCTATCTTGATGTGATGAAATTGTAAGAAATCATGCCAAATGGGTTATTCTAGGCGGGGAGCAGAGTGAAATGCAGAGCTTTGTGTTTCCCCTATCCCCTGATATGGACTTCTGTTGGATCATCATAGATGAGGCGACACAGCTGGTGCAGCACACGGAGGCAGGCTATCTCAATGTTTCCATTATGCCTCTCGAGTAATTGTTTTCGTGCCAACAGAAATTCATATAGGTCAATGTGACGCATGAGGTCTCTTATTGTCTTGACATGGTCAATATACTCGTCGTAAGGCAGGAAGCATGATTTCAGTTGGCATAGGGGTTTCCATATATTATGGTGGATCTTGTGCAAGCATTCATCCGACAACTATCTGTCCATGTCAAACTGAGAGCTAGCCGTGTGCCAAATCATAATTGGTATATCATCCATGGCCAGTCATTTCCTCAGGTGAAGCATATCGGCATACACCTCCACTAGTAATTCCTCTACCTGGTCAACCCAACTGAGGCTCTCACTGATAGTGTGGTCAAAGGTAGTGGGAACGGTAGGTTTTGAATTGTCTTGTGGGTGATTTCAAGGTGGTTTAGGGGATGAACGCGGCCCTGGACCATCTCCTGATTGAATAAGGAAGTCGTTTGTGACTTGATGGGAATCTGACATGCTTCATATTATCCTTCTGAGTGCCTTGATGTATGAGGGTTTTTCTGTGATTGATTTGGCAGGGGGAGGGCCTTCCTGTCGATATGATATGTCATTGTGGGGAGGAACTCTACAATGGTCTCCGTAATGGTGAGGACTACCATTACTGCTTGATGCTTCACTACATAGTGTAATTTTTCAGTGCACACACTAGGGAGGTCCTCCAAAGAGTGTCACAACAAGGGGAGAACCTTCAGGCTGTGTAGCGTTGTTACAAAGAGGGCCTTCACAACAACTACCATCATGGTGAGGATTACCATCATGGCTTGACGTTCGATGTGCATCCTAGGGATGACCTTCAGGACAGACTACTATAAGGGGAGGACCTTCTTGTTGCTTTGGGACAATGTGGGGAGGTCCTTCTCAATGGCGGTAGTGGTGGAGAGGACTACCATCATTGCTGCGAAAATGGTGTGGACTACGATTATAGCTACCGTAGGGAGAATATCTACAGGATAAACCATGGGGAGGGCCTACGGGATGTACCGCAACAAGGGGAGGGCCTTCTCGTTGCTTGACGTCTCTACGGGGAGGACCTCCGTTATTAGGGTGGCGAGGACTACCACCATGATCTGATGCCCGGCTTCACGGAGTTTTGTTGCTACGTAACCCCTGTGGAGGACCTTCATGTCAGGCCACAACAAGGCGAGGGCCTTATTTTCATTATGAGATGTCATTGCGTGGAGTGCCTCCACAGTTGCGACTATGATAGTGAGGACAACTATCATAATCTATGGTTCCACTGCATGGAGAGTTCTTGCAGTGTGTACCCCTGGGAGGACATTTAGGGTGGGCCACAACAAGTGGAGGACCTTCTTGCTGCTCGATCTTCCGGCCACGTGGACGGTTCTCCTAACTCGCATCAAAAGAGGATCCCACATGATCGATCGTTATGTTCCTGCAGAGGAGGCCCCTACAGGTGCTGTAGGGAGGACCTTCAGAGCTACTTGAAGTGACATTGCGGGGAGGACATTCTCAACTGCTACATCAACTCCCATAATATGGTAATGGGTGATCAGGGTTCTATGCCTATGATGTGTGCTTAGCAGCCCTGAGAACACATGCTTCCAGCGGCGTAGAGTCATGAACCCGCTATTTATTTTCCTGCTTCCTTCGGAACATTCGGGGTGCTTTCTTGTGAGCAATGGGGATCGTCTGCTGTTGAAAATGGCCTTTACCTTTGGTTCATTGTCTGATTGGGTCTTTTGATGTTTTCAGGATATGCCGATGAACATCTTGACTTTTAGCAGGGATCTATGCCTGATCTGGGGCATCCACCATGATGGTGGGGTGTCCCCCAGTTGGAACGAGTGAAGCCTCTCGATACGGTTGCCCTTGCGTCGTAGAATATGTCTGGTGACCCTCTTGGGAAGAATTAGGGATGCATATCTGCTCCAAGGGGGCTATCTCGTCTCTTATATGAGTCGCCTCAATTTGGGAGATGGGCTCACGGGCACGAAGCCTTTCTGTTGCTGCTGATGCAATTACATTCTAGCAAGTATGCATGATATGATTTGGGATCGATACTTGCTCCCCCATCGTTGCCATGATATGTAGAGAGACATATTTAGCTGGAACAGATATGAAGGCCCATTCCAGTATCAGAGTATGAATATCCTCCACTAGTCCTCCAGATGTTAGTCGATACATAAAATTATCCTGTGTTGGGGTAGGTTAACGAATCTGCCCCTATGCCGGGATACTCCGATTTATCTCTCTGTTTGCCACCACATCAGGGTGGAGGAATTTACATGCGTTCGTAGGGATCTGGACCGAAATTTGTTGGTTTCCAAGTGTATTGAGTCAGTAGCCTTTATTGGTTGGGAGGCGTGCCCGCCTATTAATTGGTGCCACATCAGGGTGGCGGGTTTTGCTGATCGCCACCATGTCCGAATGACGGTCGTCAGAAGCATCTGCTAGGAGCTGGTACTGCATGTGTCAGGGTTCCACTACATCAAGATGGTGGGCTTCATGACCCTGGGCAAGGAGAGGTGCCTTCTGGGTACGTGTCATTGTTCATGAGTGACGGGCCTAATAGAGCTCGGTGGGGATGCTCGCCGGCTCGTATGATTCCAGCATGTCAGGATGGCGGGCTCGGGAGGAGCGAAAAACTGTAGGATCCTGTTCATGGTATGTCTCTGTGACTAGGTAGTGGAGCTCCTCCTTAGGGATCACAATGATGACCAGTCACTGGTTGTACATTTTCCGCCTTCGTCGGGTGGTCCGAGGGGCCGGAGCTCCGGGAGAGTGGGCCTGAATCCTTAGGGAGACATCCTATTCGTCGTGAATATGTTGACTCACGACATGAACACGGTGATGCATTCTGGAAATGGTCTGGGAGTGGAGCCCCCATTAGGCTGGGATGAAGTCTTTAGCGTCGAACTCATCCACCTCCCAAAGATAAGGGAGGTACATACTGTCACATTCCGGGGACAGACTCCCGAAATGGTTTGGGACGACAATAGGGGCCGTCTGGATCTGCATCTATGGCTGCTATTGGGCAGGTGACTAGTGTTTTCTGGAAACTTGGAGAGCGTGCATGGCCGCCTCCACCATTGGGAGAGTACCGTTCAGATGGTACTCTCAAATCAATGCGTTTAAGACCCAATGTTGAAGATGCTAGGCGGGTGACGGGGTCCTCCGTAGGTGAGGATGTTTGGTCCTTGCGTTCATGGAAGCCCACACCTGTGAGTTCATTTACGATTCCATTGGATCGAAGGGAGTTCTGAAGGTACCTGTAAAGCTTTTTAACAAATACAAATAGAAAACCCGTCAAAGAAGCATCTCATGACCCCATGCATCATTAATTACCTTTCCTGGCCCTTATTGTGAGTAAAAAGGGGGCACATGGTGGGATTGGGTTAAATCCATCATGCATGGTTAAATATTCAGGTTGGGTTCACCATTTCTAGTTTCGCTCCCAGTGCGGTGCACGACCGAAGTCGTGTGGAATAGACGTGCGCTACCCGACGGTTGATTAGAGAATGTTGAGCTCTACTTAATAACTCATATCGGGTGTGGCATTTGTGCCTCGAAAAACCCAACAGTTCCATATCCCACAATTCATGGACCTTATTTCCAATGGCAGTCATTCGCTGAATTGTTTGGATAAAAATTCTTATGAAATCAAAATGTTCGAGAGGATGGGAATTCGGGCTCATCACACCCTTTTGAGAGAAATTATTTCTTGTTCAGGGACTCTCTTATAGATTTAGGACATATTAATATGTTCGCGAACCTTTGGTTTATACCCAAACATAGTATCCACAAATTTAACCCTGGTGGGAAATGGTCAACTAGATGTCAGGGTTTGGAATCATTTATCCCTGAGGTTTACCAACACTTGTTTGATTAATGACCCCGTGAAGTCGGGACTCATTGAGGAAGTGCTGGTATTTGCATGGTGAACCGATGTGAAGATAGTAGGATCCACGGGCTGTTGGGATTGAACCTTAGAGAAGCTTCCTACGTACCCTATCTAGGAGACAAGGATCAAAGTCCACGTAGTTCACATTGGTATGGGGCTTACGCTTTGAGGTGGCCCAAGGTGTGGATGATGGGCTTGAACCTCAGGCATATTTCCTACGTACCCTGCCATAGAGACAATGATCAATGTTCATGTAGTTTGTAACTAGTCTACCATCGTTGTGCAGGTACCACGACCATCATAGAACTCTAAGAAAATGTGAGTCATGCTCAGTTTGAGAAACAAGAGGACTCAACAGACTTGGATAACCTCGCACTTTTCTCCCATCCAAGGGAAGGGGAGAAAAATGACGAGTGGAGGAAAAGGTCGGTACCGCTGGACTCTCCTTCCCCCTGATGTTCGAGGAATGTAGAAGTTGTATAGTTGAGAAATGAACCCTCCAGGTTGAAAGGAGTGTCGTCATTAGCTTCCGGTGAGGATGGTGTAGGGATTACTCTAGAAGGGATTCTCAATGGTGACAGAGCCCACCAGGAGAGGGACTTGGCCCCAAAGAAGGATGGAGCATCACCCTTCCCCACTAAGTCCCTCCATGGTCGTATTGGTGGGGATGTACGGAGGTACATGGGTAAGACATCATTATGACGGGTATATCGACCCCTCTCGGTGGATAGGAGAAGTGCCTAACCTCCGAAGAGTGCAGTCCCTCATCCTGGTGAGTAGATACAGAAAGGGGGATCTCAGGCTCATACCCCGCATTACCGTGGGAATGTGAACCCAGGCATGCTTCAGTAATCTGCCCAAGGGAAGGGGAAACCCCTTCACCTTCACTTACTGTGGGAATGTGAACTAAATAGGTATCGCTGATACGCCCAAAGGATAATCATATTGGTCTGGTGGCTCTGGTGGAGGCCTAAACTCCGGGCCGATGAATGGGAAAATGAAGAGGTTGTGAAGGATCAGGTCGGATTGGAATTGGAATGATTTTATCTAGCTCGAGGAATGGGAACTCTGAAGTTTTTGGCAGGCCAAATGAGTGTTTGAGGGGTGGCGCCCATCACGTAGATAGGTGCTACATGGCTAGAGAGGCCATCCGCGAACTAGGAGGTTTCACAGACAAAGAGTTCGTCTGTGAACTAGGAGGGTTTGCAGACAGATTGGACTCCTGCCAACTAGGAGGGTTCGCGGCTTCATGTTCTACTTGTATACAAGGTTGGTACTTTGAAGGGTCCTCACGTGCAGCGGCAGCCAAGGGCGGCGTCAGTTGTAGATTCATTTTTCATGGCTTCGCCCACGTAAGAGGGTGCTATGTGGTGTGACGGATCAGAAAAGGGGCATAAACTCCCCGTTCCACGGGAAGTGCATCCACATAGGGGCTATTGTTCACGGTCATCTATTTTTATGTTATTTTAGGTTAACATTTCACAAATTACTATGATTTTTTGGTTATTTATTAGCTCGTTCCTAGGTTCATACCTGCTCTGGTTCACAAACTGGAACTTCTGAAACTCTAAACCTTCCTTCGAAATCCTTCCACCAGAATCTGATTGATCTCATCTTCGCTCCCTTTTTTTCTATTCCCATCAATATCCTTTTATAGAGTGGGGAAAAGGATGTATATATTTTCATTCGGCACCTTTTGTAGAGGCCCAAGGATGAAAACATGGTTCACGAATGAATCGGTCAGTCCACAACTCGCGGGGCATTAAAAACTCCTCCTCCACGAACCAAACTCATGGAGTGCTTCACGGCCACGGAGGGTTCCGCCGTCATTTCTTGAATGACAGTGGAGGTGGTTCAGGCTAGTTGACGTGGCTCGTAGCTGGGGTAGTCCGTAATGGTGAACCGGGTTGGCACATGTCCTTCCTCGCAACCGTGGAGGATCCCTACCTCCATCTCGCAAACAGGGTTGGTTCGCAGAGGGGAGTAGTTCGCTGAACCAGCCGCGTAACACTTGGTCCGGTTCGTGGACCGGTTCGTCCTTTTCCAATTATCAGTATTGTCCACATTTTCCCAATCCATTGGTGGTAAATTGGGTAGAATCTCCTTTGTGTAAAAGGGGATCATCATTCTCCTTTGTTGATTTTTTAGTACCCTAAAATTATATTATTATTCTTTGATTACATAACAACAAAAAATTCTAAATATAATAGTATGTTTTTAATGAAATGTATTCGAACTACTATTACACACAACTCTTTCTAATTGATATGAACACATTATTTCTGTGTATGGAGTACTACTGCCTCACAAAAAGTTGATTGTTCAATTTTCCCCATCAACCTCTCATATTGGCCATTATGATGGAACTATATTTTTTTATGATATATAATGTATTTATATTTTCTCTATGCTTATGATTTTTTAAATCATACCTCTATGATTTACATTATTTGTAAATACAATAATTTCATTAGAGGAAGTGTTGACTTACGACCTCCTCAATGTGATATGACTCGTTCATACAAAAAATGGAACATATAAAGGATGGAATTCATGAACTTATGTAATGAATATATAATATGACATTAAAATGGAATTATAATATATCTATGTATCATATAGTTTTCATTCCATTTATATGATGAAAAAGAAAGAAGTGTTCATGTGTACGGACGACTTACCATCTCAAAAAATGGTGAATTTTCATTATTATCTACAAATGTCATGGAATATTGTAAAAATATATTAATGTAAAATCATGAATACTATTCTGGAGATAAGGGAGGTTTGACCACAAGGAAAAATTTTAATTATATCATGTTCATCTCAAACTCAATTAACAAATATCGACAAAATGTCCAATTTGAACAAAAATATTAATGTAATTTTTATGACATTATGATAACTATTATAAAATGATTAATAAAATTGAAATTTTTTCTAGAGAAAGTATATAATGATGAATTTTTATTATCTTGGAATATGAAGAATGAATAAGACAAGTTGAAAAAAAGTTAAGGGATCCTCCACCCTTCTCTTTTAGTAAAAGACTTAATCTTTTGTTATGTCTTTTAATGTCTAATTTACCATGATGGGGTTTGTTATTATATATCATTATTTATATCAATTTTATGTCCAAATAATAAGAGGCCACTTTCCTTCACATCAATTCATATTATGTTTTTTATGTGACATTGTTGTGCTGTCGATTTTTCGTAAGCAATCATCTTAAACAAAATTTTGATATTTGGGATAAACATACACTTCAAGATTATGTTGTGCTATGATTTTTTGAGAAATAAATTCTGTTATCATATGATTTAGTTATACATTATTTATGTTTACTTATAGTGAATACACATAATCTTTCATTTTTTTTAAAAAAATTATCTTTGAAATGGACTTCATATCAATCTCCTTTAATTAGAGGCATATCTTGATATTGTGCACATTTAATATATAATAACGTTTATATACAACCATTTTTTCATTTTATATCCATAATGTGTATATTCATATGTTATTTAATGCTTCATTAGATGTTATTATTTAATTATTTTTAATCATTTGTTTTCCCAAGTGGAAAGGGTTTCATTTCGTAATACATCATTTTAAATGTTTAAATGATTTATTCTTCTAAATCATTATCATTAATTTAAATTTTTCAAATGGTTTTAAGGATTTATTTATATGGACATATATTTTTTGAAATTCTATCACTCAAATTTAATTTAAAATTTTCAAAGTGTTATGGGACACATTGATTCAATAATACACTTTTTAAATGATTTAAAAGGTTTTTGAAATGGATTGAATATTTCAATATCTAGAATTGTTTTATTGTGTTTTGAAAGTGATATGTTGACAATATCAATATTTTATGAGTCATGATTATGTAATTGTACTTGGACATTTGATAGGGGGTTTCATGATAAACCAAAAATGGGTGGTTTTACAATAAACAAATGTTGGGTGAGCTCAATATTTCTCTTCAATGCATTGGGTTATGTCACGGAGGTAAACGTTAACGTTTCCCCTGAAATATTAAAATAATATAGTGTGATAAGTTTTGCAAACATAATTCCATGTGTACCTGTGAATGATAAACTGTAATTATATAATTAATGCCATAAGTAACCATTATGAAATATGATTTCTATGTGTTCTTCATAAATCTTATGATTTCATGAGGTATGTTAAAGAGATTATGTTTTATGAGTTAAAAATATGATTTCATTGATTTTCATGTATTGATTGAATACTATCTTCTTTCAATATATTATATCCCTTTACAAATCCATTTATTCTCATCCAATATTTTTGAATTTTTTTCACATGGTATAAGGAATGCTAAGAGAAATGAATAATTCAAGAAGAATTCTTTCAAAAAATGAAATCTTGTATTATTTTAAATAGTGTTATTGTTGTAAAAAAATTAAATATTGTATAAGTGTCTACATTTTAATATTTGAGATTTAATGTAATAGTTATGAACTAATTATCTAGATCACTAATCCTAAAAAGATCCCCAATGTGAATTTTTTAATTAACTCAAGATTTTTTAATGTTTAAGGATGTGGCCTTATAGATGGTATCAGTGGTTGGTTTCAAAATCCTTAAAGGGTAGGGTGTTATCTCAGTGTATATAGAGGATCTCATATACTAGGAGGGTTATTATCTAATGAAATGAATTGAATGGTTATTGTAAAATGTGTTTTTTGGATAAAAACATGAACAAACGACATATAGGGAGGTTGATATATTAGATAAATATAAATTATTTTATTTTATATTTACACAATATAGGATTATTTTTTAATAATAATAATTTGCTTCATGTTAAAATGTTGTTTATTTTCATCATATTAACGATCATTTGTCAAGATGGAAGGATAGGGATCTTTCAAAACCTTCTTATCCTGACCTGATGATTTGATCATAATCATTATGGAAAACACATGTTAGAATGATTTTGAATACTTCTTGAGTATTCGAATCAATTATATGAAATTGTTTCTGTTACCCAACACTTACTCATTTCTAGAACAATTTTATTAGCCATGGTATCTTTTAAAAATGAATTTAAGATATCAAATATTCCATGTCTATAGAAATGTTAAATTATAGAAGTGGTGAGATCATTTAATTTTTGAAATTATGAAAACATACTGATAGAGAAAGGGAACACCCATAAAATCAATATATCTAGATTCAAGGAAAGATTTATTTTCTTATCCATGATGAATTAATTATATTTGGATTTATATTTTTAAATGAAGAGGATATTTGATATGAAGTAATAATGTGTTAATAAATAAGGTGAAAATTCATAGTTAATATATTATGAAGAGTTCATAATTAGTAAGAACTCTACATATAATGGATTCTAGAATTATGGTAGTTTGTTGGATTATAAAATGTTAAAATGTAGTAATGATATTTTAATGATGGAATTACATTGGAAGACTTTTTCTAATATGTTTAAACTTGATGTTTGATATGTGAAAATTCTATTCAAGGATGATTTATCTTTTCTAGTATGGACATAATGGATAACAATAGGGGTTCATATGATATTTTGTTTTGAGGAAATTAATGGTTATTAGATTTTAGGATTCAAAATGAAAGGTATTAGATAACCGTTGGGGATAAATAAGGTAACAGTAGTATTAGAGAAAATTATCATATTTTTTGGAATATTATAAGAATGATGTTGTTTTTTGAATAAGGATACCTCGTAGGATAGGTGAAAACTCATCGCATTCAGAAATGTCATAGGAATCAAACCCACAACTGATGGTCGACAAGGCGCATCACCTACCACTGGTCAAAATGGAGTCCATTATTAGTATCACATATTAGTTTTAGTTAAATGATTTTATGAGTAATGAATATGATGATTATTGATGTCATGTTTTATCAAATGGATATCCTTATTGTAGTAAAATGATTTGTGGATTGAGCGATAAATGTTATTTTTGAGGACTCCCTTTCTTTTGGGAACACTATATGACTATGAAAAATCCAATATTGTTGGGTTTTATTGGAGGAATAATGGTTTAATTTTAATTTGGAAGAATATATGTTCTTATTAGGGATATATGGGTATTTGAGATATTTATGGAATTTATTATGATATCATAGTGAATATGTGACTTGGTTAATTACTTTTAAGTATGAGACATCAATAGTATCTGATGTTATTTATAGATAAATTTTATAATTTATCATGGAAGACCATTTGATTAAATACTTCAATATTTTGTGTTTCAACTAGCCTTGGATTATTTAAAAGAGTTTTGAGCAAAACTATGTATTGAATGGTCTTAGTTGAACTTTAGGGATTGTTTCATCAATTTTGGAGATTAAGAATAGAATTTTATTTTATAAAGGATTATATTTTTTATAGATTATCTAATCTCATATTATCCCTTATGTTATTGGTTAATGACTAAAGGAAAGGTACATATATACTTCATATTTTTTGGATTATGTGTTTTCTAGAAGTTTATTCTCAAAATTTAGGAGCAACCATGTCATCTTGAATACTCCTCATTTGGAGAAAACATGATTTTGTGGTACATATATATTAAAGGATGAAACTCTACATAAAATTTAATTATATTTATTTATCTTATTAGTCAATCGAAAAAATAAATTATGAAACATTATGAAAAGGAACATAAAATATCATTATCAGTATACTTTTACTTTGGGGAATAAACGATCATTTAACCAATCACAACATTATTACATTCTTAGGGTTTATTGTCTCTTGGACTGGTTTTCTATCACTATCAATAAGAACATTATTTTAATTTTCTCTTCATAACCATGTTTTAAAACATGTAACCGTAGTATGGGTTATCTAAGGTGACATTTTTACTTCATATTCATTCCTTTAAAGTGATATTTTTATTGACTATTTTTCCAATGTTGGACATTCAATAAAGCTTCCAATCCCAATTTTAAAATTGTGAGGATGAAATTTCCAAAAGGGGGAAGGATGTAACAACCCATTTATTTATAGAATAAGACATTTTTCATTTATATTAATATATATGTAAAAGATATTATTATTACATTAAATGTAATTATTTTTTCTAATAGCATAGTCTAAAGAAAAAATAGGTTTTGTTGAAATATTACGTTTCACACAACATTAGTTTTTACCGGAAAATAATATAATAATAATATAATTTTAAATGGTAGTTAATGAATTTCAATTATACTGGAGGGAATGAACAAAAATTAATAAAATATAACTATACATGTTTTTAAATGTCTTTATATTTACCCAATAAATTTTATATTCTTAAAATAAGAATGAACCTAATTTTAAGTAATAAATATTCTAATATTTTAAAAGGTTTTTATAGCCTTTTCATGGAAAACCCAGTTAAAATATTATTTTAGAAACATTAATATGTTATATTTGAAAAAATAAACTTTTTCTATAAAATTGGGACATCAAAATTTTCTTTTGATAAATTTATGCTAATTTTTTGATAATGTTAATTTTTTTAATAAATAAAAAAAATTGCTCATTAAAATACAAACCTTTTTTTCATCTAATTTACTTATGTAGTTAGCTTTCACATTTAATTTATATTAATGATTAATTTTATTATATTGTTATCATTTATTCCAAAATTATTTATTGGAACTAAATTCATATTTAAATTGGACAAAAACACATTTAAATATTTTGATAGTTATTTCTTCTTTAAAACGAACATTTGTTTTTGACAATGAAAATTAATTTTAAAATAATTACTCAAACATCTATGTTTTAAATATGAAAACATTGATTATTTATTTGGAATAATTAGGTTCAAATTATGTAAATAGGTACACAATATTTCTAGACATTATGAAAAGCAACTTTAGATATTATTTAACCTAACTTGGTTAAAATTTAAATGTAGTAAATATGGGTAAAATATAGTTTTATAATTATATCAAACTATCCTAACACATGTAATAATTTTATTAGAGATGATATTTTCAACCCTAGGCATTCTTGTTTTATTTTTGGACACCCTGGATCTACCTGGATATGATAATGACATTTTATAATAATTAATTTAATGTATAGAAAAATATTATATAGACATTTCATTTTTACTAAAATATTTTTTATATCCGGTTATATAATTAATATCTTCATATATAAATAATCATTGAAATTTTAAAATTATCTCCAATATTAAGTTATTTTATTTATATTGTTTAGACATATAATATATAAATAAATTTATGACACAACTGTAGTGTAATGATTAACTTATTAATGAATTATTTAAAAGAATGAAATTATAAATATAAAAAAATAAATCTAGAACTTATTATTCCCTAAATGAAGTCTATTGATCTGTATGAGTTGATATATTTTAGTTAATGATGTTTTTTGAAAAATTAATGTTCTTATGAATTTTTAAAAAGGCATGATATGAATAGTATAAACATTGGCATAAATTAGTTCTTAAAAAAACTATTTAATAAATCATTTAATTTTCCTAAAAATAAAATATTATGAAAAATGACATAGATAATGTTGAAAATTAAATTAATGAACTAATTGAGGTTATATTGGCATTTTATAGTATTTATTATACATATATTATGAATATACAAGAAGACATGGTAAGAGTTAAATTAAATTACTAATTCTTAATGGTAAATGATAAGGTTATGTATGTTACACTATCTTGTCTAAAACCTATTGGATGATTATTTTTGACCAAAATACATCATATATATGAAATAAATTACATTTTTACCTTTTCAAACCCCAAATAAATTTATAATTTAATAATACATGAAAACATTCCTAAAGTGCCCCATCTCCCTCTTATAAAAGGGCATCACCCATATTCATTTTATCAAAAATATAATTCCCCTTCCCACATCAAGTTTTTTTTTCAAATTATCTCCAAACATCCCTCACATAGTCCAATTATACTTACCTCCGACGTATTGAAATTTAAGACTTCCAATAGGCTCAAATCCAAGGGAGTTACATGTTTTAAGATGTTTTGTCTTCTCAAAAGCTCCATTCCATTATTTCAAATCTTCACTCTCTATTATATTATTATTATTTGATTATATAAAAACAACAATATCATAAATATACTAGGATTTTTAAGAGGTGTATTTGACTACACTTACAGACACCTTTATCTGAGGAATATAAAAATATTGATTCGTTGTACGATGAACTATGGCCTCTCGAAACGACGATTGATCAATTTTCCCCTACCATAACTCATGGTGGAAATTATTTTGTTAATATATTTATATATGATATATATTATATTTATATTTCATTATTATTCTTAATTATTAAAACATAACTTTATGATTTCCATAATGTGTAAATACGTTGAATTCATTTGAGGAAGTACAGACTACCATCCCCACAAAGTGATACGACTCTATAGTCCCATACATAGATCATACAAATAATGGTATTAATGAAAATATGTAATGTATATAAAATAATATATTATACTAGAATTATAATATACCCATATATCATTTTATTTTTCATTCCTTTAAATGAGAAAAACAAATTAATGTAGTGTTCATGGGTACATAGAGCTTACTATCACCATGAACAGTGAATTTCATTTATTATCTCCAAATGTTATGGAATATTATAAATATAAATATAAATATAAATATTAGATATAGATTATATTTAAATCATGAATACTATTCTTGATATAATGGAATTTTGACCATATGTACAATTTTTAATTTTATCATGTTCATTTTTGAGTTATGTACAGAATATCAACTAAACGACCGATATAAACATAATTAATAATGTATTCATTCTTAATTGATGAAAATTAATATTAAATTAATAATTAAAATGAAAAAGGTTCTGAAGAAATTTGAAATTTACCTACGTTTATTACATAGGAATATAACAATTGAATGAAATAAGTTAGACTCAAGGTAAGGGAACCGTTCACCCACATATTTTAGTCGAAGACTTATTTTATTATATGTCATTTAATTTTATTTTCTAATGTTGGTGTATGTTCTTATATATCATTATTTCTATTAATTTTATTTTCAAATGTTGAGAGACCATTTTCCCTTTAATCAAATCAATTTTTGAATTTTTATGTGGCGTCGATCGGCTATCGAATTTTTATATGGGGACTTCATAATCTATTCTCCATTACTTGGGATAGAAATATAATTATTTATTATGAAGTTATAAGATTATGTGATAAAGAACATTTGATATCTTATATTGTATTTATAATTTAAATATGTTTACTTATAGTGAATATAGATAATAATTTTTTATTTACAAAATGATATTTGTAAGGGAAATCATCTCATTCTAATTTCATTGAGGCATATCATGATATTGTGCACCATTAATATCATATAATTTTTATATACAACCCTTTTGACATTTTATATCATGAATTTATATATTATTACAATATTTAATGTTTTGTTTGAGGTTTTTCTTTAATTATTTTAATTCATGTATTTTATCAAGTGGCAAGGGTCTCTTTAACTAAAACATCATTTAAAATGTTTTAATTATTTTTTATTTTAATCATTCTCATTAAAGTACGTTTTTTAAAAATTGTTTTATCGATTTATTTATATAGACACATATGTTTTAGAATTATAAATCTCAATTTATTTATAAAATTTTCAATGTGTAAGGGACATATTGAATTAAAAATAGCATTATAAAATGTTTTAAATGGTTTTGGAAATGAATTGAATATTTTAATATCTTGAATTGATTTTTTGTGTTTTATAAGTGAAATGTTGATAACATCAACAATTGATGTGTTATAATCATGTAATGTTACATGGAAATTGGACATGTGGTTTTGTGATTAAATGAATACAATTTGATTTAGGATAAACCAATGGTGGGTGAGCCTGATATGTCTCTCTAGTTCATTGGGAAACATGACAGAGGACGATAATGAAGTTTCTCCTAAGGGATTTAGGAAATATAATTAGATAAGTATTCCAAACATAACTCCTTAATTAGCTGTGATAGCTACAATGAAATTATTTTATATATTTCATGAGTTACCATTATTATTAATTATTTCATTGTGTTATTCATAAATATTATGATTTCATGGATCATGTTATTGATATTTTGTTTTATGAATGAAAAAGTGTAATTTCTATGATATTCATGACTTGTTGGACTAATGTTTTCCTTCCATATTATATATCCCTTATTGAGCTATTTATCTGCATCCCATGTTTTTTATGTCTCTTCACAGTATAAAAGTATGTTTAAAAGAATATAAAAATACAAGATTGTTTATATCAAGAAATGAATTCATGTTTTAGTTTAAGGAGATATATTGTTATGAATCATTTAGATAGTGTAGAAGTATATAAATTGAAATATTTGTGATGTTATAAAATAGTTATGGCCTAGTTATCATAAACACTAATCCTGAAAAACAAACAAAATATTTATTATTAAATTTACACAATATTATGTAATGGTTACATCTTAGGCCTTATACAAAAATCCCCATAGATAATAATAGATTTATAGATTTTTGTTTTCCAACATTCTCCTGACCATGTTCTTTATCCCCGTTTATAAGAACACGATAGTCCAATATCCCTTATATTTCCATGTTTTAACTATCAATTAATTTTTATATATTTATATACCTATTTATGTGTTTCTATTAACATCCTCCATGTTTCCATCATTCCTTTTGTAAAGGATGTTTTAGTGATCATTTTTATGAATCATGTTTCTGTTACTGTAAAAAAAAATCAGAACCATTGATAACCAAAATAAATTTACAGGCGAAAATTCATATTAAGGGGGTATAATGTAACACCTCGTGTTTTTATGAAATATAGTTTATAATTAATATAATATTTTTGGTACTTTCCATTTCATGAAACACAACATATATAGTATGTTTTATGATATAAACAAGTTATTCTCTCATTTTACATTACACTAAGATTATATTTTAGTATAAGATACCCCATTATGTATTTTCCAAACATGGAACACCTTATTGGATTTTGTTATACACAACAAAAACTTGGCTTGTGATACATGAGTTATTGAGTTTGTACGATTGAAAATTTTTATATAATTAATTAAAAAAATATATTTTTAACATAGCTAATAAACAAATAATATGAATAGTAATAAAAAAATTTAAATTCTAATTAAAATAAATTTATTTAAATAAAACATATTGATTTCACATAATCCATGAGTCCTCACTTTTGGTATAAATACCACCACATAATCCCATTGGTGCCAACTAAAAAGTGTTTTCCAAAAACGAGGTAACACTATTTCATAAGATCTCTTCCTTTATTTTCCTTATTGACTACCTCAATTATTTATATTCCATTAATTAAAAATAATATTAGTATCATTAATATACATATATATGGTTTTGACAATTGTTTTACATTCACATACTCAAACATTCATCTAATGGGTAACTAACATACCATTATTATGTATGGTGAACTACCTCCTCACAAAATGATGTTGTTAATTATACCATATGTCACGACCCCCTCCCAACAATGTGTACCCCTCCTGTGCCAACAATGTGAGAAGTGAGATAATGACCCCCGAGTACCGCCTCCAGTAGGACCCAGGTTGGCGACTAGCACCGAGGGTATATTAAACATACAAATGGGAGGCGTTACCCTCCAATCACCTCCAACTCAGAACTGAAATATAAAATACATCCATGTACATATATGAAATCTCAGGAAAATGTACTACAACTAAAAGGGGAAACTAAAAGTACCCAAAAGAAAGTAAAACGGCAGTGACCACAAGCCCGAACATCTCCTCCTCCAACCACAAGCTAGTAGTAACCAACTTGATCTCCAACCTGCTCCAAGTGACCTGAAAAAAAGTTTATATATACATAGGGTGAGTATAATAGTATACTCAGTAGGATCCTCCCCAATCTTCTCGTGAAAAACTAAAGAAATCATGCTAAATCCTAGTGACCAACAAGTGAAACTAACTCATCCCCTAAATAGGTATACTAAGTTCCCAACCTCACCATTGCTACTCTCACCAAGTAACAGATACAATAATATAGAATATAATAAAGAATATCAAGGGTACCCCACTACTACTTCGCCATTGGTTTTCCGCTTTTCCCCAATGACATATGTCCGATGAATCTCTCTCCAATGGCTTGCCCGTAGACACCTGGGCTAAGCTCCACAATCTGCACCTCGTGCACCACAAAGGCTTGCTATCCGACACCTGGGTGAAGCACCACACCATCCTCCCATCCAAAAGTAACCAGGTATGTTCTGGGAGCCACCACAGCCCACATAACGTGTATCATACATTGGGTATTATACCTCAAGCCATTATATCCCATACACCGAGTTGGGATCCTCAAGACATCGCAACCTATACACGTTACACATATTGAAGTCCATAGGATACTATATACAGAATATATGTGTGTGAAATAACCACAATCCATTACAGCCCTATACACCCATATATGAGGAAACTAACTGTTGTGCATATTGACACATGTATCTACCAAGAGAAGAGAGCAGGACCAAAGGGGGTAGTCATCCATTCGACCTCCCATCAGAATGTTGGGGAAAACACCCCCACAGGCCTCAGAATCCCTGGGGTGTCAGTTGCCCTTACCGACAGGGTGGAGTAGAGTATAGAAACACAAAAAGTACAGAATATATATGTAACTCACATCCACACTATGGGCATTACCTAGTCTTAGATACAGCTGCAGATAATGTCTCTCAGAGTCCAGGATGATACTTCTAAAACTAGGTATCCTATAAGCCCAAAATCATTTGAAGAGCTTTATTAGATTACTCCGTTCTCATTTTATCAGTTCCACTGTAAATTAATTAATTCTTCAAACATTAATTAAGAATGAACAATTCGACATTAAACTGAATTGGCATCAACTGCTTCTTTAAAGATTCACATCGCCTTTTAAATTATAGTATCTCCATCCCCGTGGATTTTCACCATTTAATCAAACATTCATTACAAAATTAGTTTTCCATATTCCCAGGCATTCTAGAAAAGCATCCCATACTTCTAAATAGAAAGGAGGCTCAACGTGGTGAGTAGATATACTACCCGTCGTGTCTTTTCCGCCTATAGAAAGAGCATTTACCCATTCTCCCTCGAGTGGATAAACACGGAAAGCACATGGAATACACCACGTGTCTTCACCTCCTTTGGAAGAATGGTAAACAAGACTAGCTTCCTTGAGAAGTGGGGAAAAGCAACGAAGATAAACATTCAAAGAATCCATAAGCATCCAGCAACCACATCCATCCCATTCCATCACCCCTGGTGTCCTCCCCGACACCCACATGCATAAGCTGAGGCATCTCGCCACTCTAGGCGTCATCTTCTTCCACAACCATAAGGCCTCCATGCCTCCACATATCACAACAGCCATATAGGCTCACATCACAGCACCAACAGCAGGAAAACAACAATCACAACCATGGGCTCTTGACCCTTTAACAAACAAGAGGGAAACTCAGAACCCTTTTAGAAATTCCCACACAATCTTGTTCTTTAATCCATATTGAATTAGTAGATTTGTTATGTGTAGGTTCCAATTATGTGATACCTAATTAGTAAGCTATCACAATTAAATAAGCATGCTTACTTCCCTAATTTTATTATCCTCAAATTAGAAAAACTACAACAACGGAAATAAGCTGATTAATTTACATGCCTCTTTTTCTTTAGACAATTAATTAACAATTAATTCCGACTTTATGTTCATTATCAATATCTATCATGAACGAACCAAAAATCAAAGAAATCATAGATATCACTGTATTTAGAAAAACATGAGGCAAACAATTATCATGGTATAAAGAAACAACATGTGATCAACAAATTCTTTTAATCCGGTTCATGTATTTAATTAGGTCAATTTCATTGTTATCTAAAGCACTAAATCATGCTAATTCTACGATTCCACATATACAATTAGAGAAGACATGAATCCCCTACCTTAAGGAGTTCGTGACGGCCTTTATCAACACAATGGGTCACAATCCTCCTCTCACAACAACTTATTGGGAAGATTGACCGACACAGTTCGGTTACATCCAAAATAGAGCAGAACCAATCCTAGGATTAAAGATTGATTGTGAAACTCCTACGAGATTGATTGAAAGGTTCTACCGTCTCTTAGATGAGAAAAGAGAGAGAGAACAAGGGAGAATGTTATCTCGTCCCTTTTTTTAAGTTTTAATGGGGCGAAGGTTTATGATCTGGTTAATTCTCCATTAAAAACGGATCGGATTAACCCACGCGGTTTGACCATGTAAATAATTGCCGGCCTTAGGAATAATTAATATACGATTTATGGTATTTGAAACGGACATAAGAGCCATTAAAATAAGGTTTTAAATGTATTTTACGTAAAAGGAAATGTCAAAAGGGGAAAAACTGTAGGAATCTGGAAACACTGTTCACCCACTATTACTGTACATGAAACCGATCTGTCTGACCGATCTGTGAAATCGATCTGTGAAACTGATCTGTCAGACCGATCTATGAAACCAATATTTCAGACGGATCTGTGAAACTGATCTGTCAGACTGATCTGTGAAACCGATCTGTCAGACCGATCTGTGAAACCGATCTGTCAGACCGATATGTCAGAACGATATTTGAAACTGATCTGTGAAACCGATCTATCAGACCAATCTGTCAGACCGCTTTGTGAAACAGATCTATGAAACCGATCAGTGAAACCAATCTGTCAAACCGATCTGTGAAACCGATCTGTCAGACCGATCTATGAAACCGATCTGTGAAACTAATCTGTGAAACTGATCTGTCAGACCGATCTGTGAAACCGATCTGTTAGACCGATCTATGATGGTGATCTCTCAGACCGATCTGTCATACTGATTTGTGAGACTGATCTGTGAGACCGATCTGTCACTGTTCATAAAACTACAAACACTGTTCACAGAACTGGAAATTTGGAAAAGTGTTGGGGAAAGATAGCTTGGCCACCTGGAACACCTCCAACACCACATTTTCACAAAGTAATGGACCAGAGAGGAAGGGGCCATTACATTATATACCTCTCAAAACATTCTCATCCTCTAGAATTAAAAACCAACCCAGAAGAATAGAGGGGTCTGAACAACCACCCCATAAGATACCTCTCAGGGACAAACCACCATGAGTTGTTCGAGAGCTGGAGCAAAACTATGACATCTGAGAGTATGGAAACAAACAATCCATATCCAAAAAAATCAATCATAACATCACATCAATGTACATAAATAAAACATGAATGGTCTAACCATAAAAGAAAAATCATTACATGAAAGGAGTTAAACATTAAACAACTCTGGGTACTGAGCACGTATCTGTGACTCACGCTCCCATGTACTCTCCTCCATGCCACCGTGTCGCCACAAGACACGAACTAAGTGGATAGAACACCCACACAAAACCTTCTCCTTGCAGTCATGGATCTCCACAGGTTGCTCCTCGAAGGTTGCATCATCATCAATATCGATCTCTCCCTAATCGATAATATGAGATTCATCATGAAAATAACGAAGGAGCTGTGATACATGGAAAACATCATGTATCCGACTCATCTGAGGGGGGAGTGCTACTCGATATGCCACAGCTCCAACATGAGCAAACACCTCGAAAGGACCAACAAACCAGGGAGAGAGCTTACTTCCACGACCAAACCTTCGCGGCCCATGACGGGGAGTGACCTTCAGAAACACATGATCCCCAACATTAAACTCTACGGGTCTCCTAGTTTGATCAGTATATGAATTCTGATGATCCTGTGTTGTCTCCATGCTCTCACGAGTCACCTGAACCATCTCTATTTTATTCTGAACTAGTTCTGGTCTGAGAATTGCTGACTCTCCGACCCCAGTCCAGCACAACGGAGAACGGCATGGCCAGCCATACAGGGATTCAAACGGCGCCATACTGATGGTAGAGAGAAAACTATTATTGTAAGCGAAATCTACCAATGTAAAGTGCCTCATCCATGAAGCTCCAAAATTAAGAACACAAGAGCACACCATGTCTTTAAGATTCTGGATGGTTCACTCTGTCTGACCATCTGTTTGAGGATGAAAAGAAGTTCTAAGGCACAGTTGAGAGCCAAAAGCATGCTGGAGACCTCTCCACACCCTGGAGGTAAAATGAGGATCTAGATCAGAAATTATAATCGTAGGTACTCCATGAAGTCTCACAACCTCCTCTAGATACTGCCTTGACAAAACTTCCACTGAGCTCGACTCCTTGATCGCTATGAAGTGGGACGAATTTTTTAAAAGATCCACTACCACCCATATAGAATCATGTCCTCCCGGAGCTCGAGGTAAACTTGTAACAAAGTCCATTGAGATGTCCTCCCACTTCCACTGAGGAATCTCTAATTGCTGGAGAAGACCACCAGGAACACGGTGTTCGACCATAACCTTATGGAATACTAAAAATCGAGACACACACCCTGCAACCGTACGCTTCAGCCCAGGCCACCAAAACAGACTCCTTATGGATCGGTACCTCTTCATCACACCAGGATGTACTGCCAACGGTGAACTATGGAACTCTCGGATAACTGTCTCTCTCATCGCCTAGGAAACAAAAATCCCTCCATGATCCAACACTCGGTGTTGTTCATCCTCTGAGAAACCATCAGGGGCCTCACCACAAACAACTATGTCTCTCCAAACATCCACCTCTAGATAACCCAACCAAGACTCTTCCACCTTCTGCATCAGGGATGACTACACCGTCATCTGGAAAAGACAACCTCAACCCCCAACTTCTCCAATATCAAGATGCGAAGCTAATAGCTCTTCCATCACTCTCCAGGAATCACTAGATTCACGCACAACATCATTACGTGACTTTCGGCTTAGTGTGTCAGCTACAACATTCCCTTTTCCAGGTGTATATGATATTTCAATGTTGTATTCCTTCAAGAACAACATCCACCAATGCTTCATCATGTTCAAGTCATGTTGGGAGAAAACATACCTCAAATTCTTATGATCGGTGAAAAACACCAAGTGCTCACCAATGAGGTAATGTCTCCACAACTTCATAGAAAACTCCACAGCATCCAACACAAGATCATGGGTGGAATAGTTGCATTCATGGGGACGCAACTACTGAGATCCATAAGAAACAATTGACCTCTGCGGCATGAGAACACAACCTAGCCCCAAATGTGATGAATCAAATAAAACATCAAACTGAACTCCCTCCACTGGAAGACAAAGGACTGGAGCACTTACCAACTTCTCCTTTAAATACTCGAAAGCTACCTGACCCTGATCAGTCCATATGAACGCTTGATCCTTCCTGGTCAAAGATATCAGAGGAGTCGCAACTCGGGAGAAACTGGCTACAAACCTCCTATAATAGCCTGTGATACCACAGAAACTTCGCACCTCTAACACGGTCTTGGGGGCTCCCCAAGGCACCACTACTTCTATCATCGACGGATCCATAGCTAATCCCTGTTGGGACACAACATTCCCCATGAAAAGATCTTCTCAATCCCGAAACTCACACTTGGAAAACTTCCCAAACAACTGATGTTGGCAAAGAACTCCCAAAACGGCTCATAGATTCTCTGCATTCTTTTCTTCAGATGTGGAGTACACAAGGATGTCATCGATGAAAACCAAAACAAAATTGTGCAGTAATTCACAGAACAAAGCATTCATCAACCCCATGAAAATTGCTGGAGAATTCGTCATGCCGAATGGCATTACAACAAACTTATAATGCCCATGAAGACAACAAAAAGCAGTCGTCGAGATATCATCATCCTTTACATGCATATGATGATTTACCGAATGCAAGTAAATCGTTGAGAACAAACATTCACCCTTCAGTTGATCGAATAGGTCATCAATCTACGGGAGAGGATAGCGGTTCATTAATGTCACATTGTTTAATTGACGATAATTTACACACAAACGCAAACTGTCATCAGCCATATTCACTAACAAAAATGGCACTCCCCACGGTGACACAATTGGCCTAACAAAACCACACTACAACAGACCATCAAGATGAATACGTAGCTCTTGTATCTCATAAGGGGGCATCCTATACAGAAACATAGAGATAGGAGACGCTCCTGGCTGTAGCACAATCCCAAACTCGATCTCTCGTCGAGGGGGTAAGGATACAACCTCTTCTGGAAAGACGTCAGGGTACTCCTCTATGACCCTAGGAAACGCGAACTGTTGAACCTCTAAAGAACTCAGCATCATCCCAGCCATCATGGATTATAAGGATGGAACTCGTCTATGACTCATCCGAGGATCTCTCTCACCAACAAACACAACATTCTCTCCATCTGCATCAAATAAAACGACCTTCTTCCTGTAGCAATCCATAATAGCCTGCACCGAATACTACCAATCCATGCCGAGTATGACATCATATGGTTGTATTCATAAGCATAGAAAATCTCCCAATGAGTGGTGTTTCCCCAACACTAGCTCACAGTCTCTACATATATCAAACAAGTCGGTTCGACCTCCAACTGGCGTAGTCAACTCCAAGGGCACTGGAAGCCTATCTACCTCAATTCCCAAATCATGGACAAGGGTAGGTGATATGAAGGAGTGTGTTGCTCCTGAATCAAACAAGGAATACACCAATGTTTAAAACAAGCAAAGGGTACCTCGAACGGCATCTGGCTCACCGGGGGCTGGCAACGCTAGAGCATGAAGCTGACCACGACCTCCTCTATGGCCTCTCTGACCCTAATGACGACCACCACCACAGTCGTGCTTTGCTCTCTGAGGACGAGGAGCGTCATGGGGGTGTCCTCTGCCAGCTCCATCTACCCTCGGGGGATCTAAAGCTGGTGAAACCTGCTGTTGTTGCCTTAGCTGGAACTGCCTCAACGGAGGAACCTTGATCAGAGCACCTGGTGCACGATGACTGCTCTGAAAAGTCGGGGACTCCTGCTGCTGATGACTACCACCACCACAAGAAAAAAAGTGCCTAATCCCTTGGAATAGTCCTAAGAGTTGCTGACTCCATAGAAACGAGATGGGAAGGGCTGGGACCTACCCCTAGGTGAACGAAAACTCTTCTTCCATGAAAAACGGGATCCCCGAACCACAGATTTTCTTCGTGTGGAATCATGATGATTCCCCTATCGTGACGATCCAGTCCTAGCCAAAGTCCTCTCAACAACCTCTGCCTTCACCTGTACCTCAAGACACGTCTTTAGCATAAATGGGGGGACCTAGCGCTGGATCTATGGATGCAAAGCCTTCTCGAAATGCCTCGCCCTGGCCTCCTCATCTGGTGACATGTCTGAAGCATATCGTAGAATGTTCCTGAAACGGATTCCAAAATCTCAAACACTAGAGCTCCCCTGTCGAAGGGTAAGAAGCTCATGGAGACTGGACGCCTTCACAGTCGAAGAAAGAAGCATGACTCTAAACCTGTCTCGAAACCCCTCCCATGAGATCGCTGACTCCTCACGATACCTGAGGGACAAGAACCACCACTGCTTCGCTGCTCCACGCCACATCGTCACAACCAAGGTCACCCAGTGTTCCTTCTGAGCACGAATCGAACTGAGGCTCATCTCGACCTCCTCCAACCAGTCTTATGTGACTGCATCTGAAACGGATCCCTCATACTTCTATAGAATTAGGCACTGAAACTCTCAGAGTGTCTTCCTCCATGTGTCCTCATCGTCAACCTCTACCCGGCGACAATCTGCTAGAACAGCCTGCTGGGCATCTTCTGTGCAAACCTGACGAGGACGTCAACCTGGAGCCATACCTGTAAAAATAACAAATTTTAGATCTCCTAAGCTTGGAATATAGAAGAATCAACATTAATTAATTAATTTTTTTGTTTTATTAATTTTAGGTTACCTATCCCAAGGACTACACATTCAAACACAGGCGCAAAGAATAATGATGCATGATCCTTTCCTTGGTCTCTACCATGCAACCAGTATCACATTGTTTAGTATCCATCATAAACTTAAAGGTTCATGCAACATACCATAGGGGGCCCTAAAATCCTATGTCTCTGCCGGTATCTAGTTTTTACCCCACTTGCTAAACATGAATGACAACGTTGCCCTACCAACTCATGCATCCTCACCTGTGCCTAACTCCATACTCTATTATATCCCTCAAACAAACTTATGATACCACACTGTCATGACCCCCTCCCCAAAAAGTGTACCCCTCTTGGGCCATCAATGTGAGAAGAGAGATAATGGCCCCCGAGTCCCCCCTCCAGTAGGCCCCGAGTTGGCGACTAGCACCGAGGGTATAGTAAACATACAAATGGGAGGCATTACCCTCTAAGAGAACACATGCATAAGAGAGAGATAGAATAGACTCCAATCAAATCCAACTCAGAACTGAAATATAAAAGAAATACAAGTACATATATGAAATGTCTTGAAAAACTACTACAACTGAAAGGGGAAACTAAAAGTACCCAAAAGAAAGTAAAACAGTAGCGACAACAAGCCCGAACAACTCCACCTCTAATCACAAGCTAGTAGTAACCAGCTTAATCTCCAAACTGCTCCATGTGACCTGAAAAATAGTTTATATATACATAGGGTGAGTTTAACAGTATACTCAGTAAGATCATTCCCATGCCTCTCATGAAAAAGTAAAGAAAGCATGCTAAAGCCTAGCGAACAACAAGTGAAACTAACTCGTCACCTAAACAGGTATACTATGTTCCCAACCTCACCATGGCTATTCTCACCAATTAACGTATACCAGAATATAGAATATAGTAATGAATATCATGGGTACCCCGCTACTATTTCCCCACTGGTTTGCCACTTTGCCCAAATGACTTACATCTTGTGAATCTCTCTCCAAAGGCTTGCCCGCAGACACCTGGGCTAAGCACCACAATCTGCACCTCGTGCACCACAAAGGCCTTCCCGCAGACACCTAGGTGAAGCACCACACCATCCATTCTACCAGAAGTAAACAGGTATGTTCCGGGAGCCACCACAGCCCACATAACGTGTATTATACATCAGGTATTATACCTCAAGCCATTATAGCACATACACCGTGTAAGGATCCTCAAGCCATCACAGCCTATAAACGTCACACCTATAGTAGTCCATAGAATACTATATTTAGAATATATGTGTGTGAAATAACCACAAGCCATTACATCCCTCTACACACATATATATGGAAACTATCTGTTGTTCCTATTGGCACATGTATCTACCAAGAGAAGAGAGAGTGGCCAAAGGGGGTAGTTAGCCATTCGACGTCCCATCAGAATGTTGGGGAAAACACCGCCCCAGGGCTCAGAATCACCGGGGTGTCAGTTTCCCTTACCGATAGGGTGGAGTAGCGTATAGAAACAAAAAAAGTACAGAATATATATGTAACTCACATCCACACTATGGGCATTACCTAGTCCTAGATACAACTGCAGCTAGCGTCTCTTAGACTCCAGGCTGCTACTTCTAATACTAGGTATCCTATAAGCACACAAACATTTGAAGAGCTTTATTAGATTACTCCGTTCTCATTTTATCAGTTACACTATACATTAATTAATTCTTTAAACATTAATTAAGCATGAACAATTCCACATTAAACTAAATTGGCATCACATTCAAAATCAACTGCTCCTTGTAAGATTCATATAACCATTTAAATTCTACTATCTCCATCCCCATGGATTTTCACCATTTATTCAAATATACATTACAGAATTACTTTTCCATATTCCCAGTCATTCTAGAAAAGCATACTATGCTTCTAAAGACAAAGGAGGCTCAACACGGTGAGTAGATATACTACCCGTGGAGTCTTTGCCGCCTATAGAATGATCATGGAAACATTCTCCCTCGATAGGCTAAACACGGAAAGCACGTGGCATACACAGCAAGTCTTCGCCTCCTTTGGAAGTTGGGTAAGCAAGACCAGCTGACTTGAGCAGTGGGGAAAAGAAAAAAAGATAGACATTCAAAGAATCCACAAGCATCCTGCAACCACATCCCTCCCATTCCATCACCCCTGGTGTCCTCCCCGACACCCACATGCATAAACTGATGCATCTCGCCACTCTAGGCATCATCTGCTGCCACAACCACAAGGCCTCCATGCCTCCACATATCACAATAGCCATCCAGGCTCACATCACATCACATGCAGGAAGAAAACAACAATCATAACCATGTGCTCTTGTCCCTTTAACAAACAAGAGGGTAACTCAGAACCCTTTTAGAAATTCCCACACAATATTGTTCTTTATTACATATTGAATTAGCAGATTTGTTATGCATAGGTTCCAATTAAGGGATACCTAATCAGTAAGCTATCACAATTAAATAACCATGCTTACTTACCTAATTTGATTATCCTCAAATCAGAACAACTACAACAATGGCAATAACAAGATTAATTTACATGCCTCTTTATCATTAGAAAATTAATTAACAATTAATTCTAGATTTACGTTCATTATAAATTTATATCATGAACAAACAACAAATAAAAGAAATCATATATATCACTCTATCTAGAAAAACATGAGGCAAACCATTATCACGGTATAAAGAAACAACATGCGGTCGACCAATTCTTTTAATTCGGTTCAAGTATTTAATTAGGTCAATTTCATTGTGATCCAAAGGACTAAATCATGATAATTATACCATTGCACATATACAATTAGGGAATCGATGAATAGCTTACCTTGAAGAGTTCTCGAAATCCTTTATCCACACAATGGGTCACAATCCTCCTCCCACGACAACTTATTGGGAACATTGACTGACACAGTTCGGTTGCATCCAAAACAGAGCAGAACCAATCCTAGGAGTAAATATTGATTGTGCAACTACTACGAGAATGATTGAACGGTTCCAGAGTCTCTTAGTTGAGAACAAAGGGAGAGAACAAGGTAGAATGATATCTCATCCCTTTTTTTAAGATTTAATGGGGTGACAGTTTAAGATCCGGTTAATTCTCCATTAAAAACCGATCGCATTAACCCACGTAGTTTGACCAATTATATACATCCCGGCCTTAGGAATAATTAATATAGGATTTATTGAATTTTTAAACAGCCTTAAGATCCATTAAAATAAGGCATTAAATGTATTTTACGTCGAAGGAAACGTCAAAAGGGGCAAAACTGCATGAATCTGGAACACTGTTCACCCACTGTTACTGTACATGAAACCGATCTGTGAAACCGATTTTTCAGACATATTTGTGAAACCAATCTGTGAAACTGATCTGTCAGAGAGATATGTGAAACCGATCTGTCAGACCGATCTGTGAAACGAATCTGTCAGACCGATCTGTGAAACGGATCTGTCAGAACGATCTGTGAAACCGATCTGTCGGACCGATCTGTGAGACCGATCTGTCAGACCGATCTGTGAATCCAATCTATCAGACCGATCTATAAATCCAATCTATGAAACCAATCTGTTAGACTAATCTGTCAGACCGATCTGTTAAACCGATCTGTGACACCGATCTGTGAAACCGATTTGTCAGACCGATATGTGAAACCGATCTGTCAGACCGATCTGTGAAACCGATCTGTGAAACCGATCTGTGAAACCGATATGTCAGACCGATCTGTGAAACCGATCTGTCAGACCGATCTGTGAAACTGATCTCTCAGACCGATCTGTCAGACTGATTTGTGAGACTGATCTATGAGAACGATCTGTCAGACAGATCTATGAGAACGATCGGGCACTGTTCAATAAATTGGAAACACTGTTCACAGAACTGGGAATTTGGCAAAGTGTTGGGGATAAGTCACCATGACCTCTCCAACACCACATTTTGACAATGTAATGGACCAGTGAGGTCGGGGCCATTACAACGTACCACTTATTATGGTATGTATTTATGATGGAAAAAATATTTTTGTATGATAAATATTGTATTTATGAATTATTTAATCTCATTTAATTATCATATAACCCATAAATTCATGATTTCCATTTTCTGTAAATATTGTAATTTCATTTAGGGATGTGTGGACTACTGTCTCCTCAATTCGTCATCATACGTTCACAAAATAAATTTAATGTATTAATGAAGGTTTTAGTAAACATATATGATATATATAAAGTAAAAAAATTCTATTTTATTTATAATATATATATATATACATACATATATGATATTTACTTACATTCATTCGATAATACAATCAAAAGACGAAGCATCGTTTATATGTACATACGACCTACTATCTCCATGAATGATGTATTCAATTTCATATTTATATCTATTATAAATTATTTTAAATAAATATAAAATGAATATAAATGATATATATATACATATCATGTTTCTTATTCTTGAAAGAATTATATAATTATGAGGTCAAATAATTTTAGACATACACAAAAAAGAAAGCGAATATTACCCAAAGAAAAACATAAAATGGAGTTGTTAATAGATGGGAAATTAAAATTAATAATACAAAAATATTTGGTATTATATGTAAGAATAAATATCATTAAAATATTTATAAATATATTATATTTATTTTACCGGAGGTTTTTATGTGTTCGAAGAGTGTCAAGACCTATCATAACCGAATATCAACTCAGTTTTTTTTCATTGTGAGATTAATTCTTTATTCCCGACTCAATTCATTTTTGTATTGTGTAAAACATAAATTAAATATTATATGATTACTATAATTAATCCTTTTTATTTATATATACATTTTTTTATTTTCTTTCAAGTAGTTTTTGTTTCAAAAGTTACTGACATTAGTAATGCAATTTTGACCCAATTTTCCTTCATTGACACACTTGCCTTCTTATGAACATATATTTATCTATAGGTATATATAATTCCTTTTAAATGTTATATATTAAATCAACTTATTTTCAATATATGTTACTATCCATGTAATGTTATTCTATCCATTTCAATGTGATTTATTGTTACAGAATTTGTAATAGTTTATAGCATCAATCTCATTTATTATCGATATTTTTTCATATTATGCTCTTATTGATGAAATATTATGATCCATTACTCAAGAAAGATAATGCGTATTCAAAAAATATTTTTATTAATGTTATATATATGTAATGGTTTCATTTTATCACTAATTTTTTACCTTATATGATAGATAATTTGTTTTTAATAATGTTCAGCATTACCACTCTATTCAATTGGAAATATGTGTTCCATCATATCAATGTTTTCTAAAATCTTATGATAAACATTCTTATATTATAAATTTATAATTAAAATAAATATTTAATCACAATATTTATTTCAATCAAATGTTTTTGTAAAGACGAATCTTTTTGAAATTTTTCAGCTGATTCACATTTCAAAACATTTATAATTAAAATAAAATGTTAAGCATGCAATTATTTACCCATAGTCATGGCCATTATTCCCATGAATACTATTTTACATGATATCACTATTATTTATTTATCAATTTTTTTTCTTATTATTATTAAAACATCCAGTTTTAGACAGGATATCAAATATTTTTATAAAAAATATTTTATGTTTAAAATGTGTTATAAATGATATTTAGAAAACATTTTATATGTTTTAAAAAGTTTTTTTTAAAGAATGATATTTAAAGGATTTTTTATGATTCTTTGTTTTTTTTAATATAATTTAAATAAAAATTTCCTTAAAAATGTTTTCAATATTCTGCTATAATTTTTCAAGGGAAATGTTTTTCCAAATGATTTCATGACTTTATATATGTGTTCAAAGTAATTTAAAATAAAATTTATTTAAAAATATTTTTTATATTATATCATAATATTTCAAATGAAATTTTTGAAGAAATTATTTTATGGATTTATTATATTTTTTAAAATAATTTATCAATGAAAACTTTTTTTAAAAGAAATAATGTTTTAAAATAATTTATTAAAGAAGAAATCATATTTTCATCAATATATGCTTTTAAAAAAATCCATCAAAATTATATTCCATATAAGATGACATCCACTAGTGTTAATTTTGACATTTTTGAGAAGTGATCTAAAGAATCTATAACATCTAATTCTATGAATGGTTTTAGTTTTTATGGAAATAAGTAAATAAAAACCATTTAGATTTTATGGGATATATTTTCATGAAACTTATCCGAATTCAATGAATTTTATGATTACAAAATAGTATTCTTTTCATTGGATATTTTATGAGGAATTTATTATTAAATCTGTCTTTTTCCATATGTTGTGATATAATAATGTGTTTATAACACTCATTTTACAACATGGGTTAGGATATGGTGTTTAAAAAACCTATCTCTTTTAACCGGACCAGAAATGAGGTGTGTTTTATTATCATTTGGATAATGTATTTTATTGTGTCCCACATAGTCATATTTGTCACTATGAATATGGAATATGGGGAAACCCAACCCACTATTTAAATATGGGGTATCTTGATCTAGTATGGGAGGATGGGGAAATCCAATCCACTTTTTTAATATGGGAAAACAAAAAAATGTACTATGCATGGATTCAGACTGGTGATGGTGGTGTTCCACAAAATTTAGGTGTAGTCCCCATGAACTGAAATGAAAATTTATAGTTACATGTATACACTTTTATGAAATAATTTTATATGTTTATCATTATGCTGCAATTCCATATCTAAATTCATATATTATGATCTTATTTCTGTTATGATAAATATATTATGAACTGCATGTCATTATTCCATGATTCTTGTTCATGATCTTTCATATGTTGGGTATGATCTTTAAATGTTATTCTCATGATCTCATACAAATATATCCATGAAATTATTATTTATTTCCATTATTTACCAATATTACGAATTTGACATCATCCCTTTATTATGTTTTATTTCCCCATGTTATAAAGAAATTTTTAAGAAGGTTTTATAAGGTGTATATATTTTTGGAAAACATTTATGATCATTCACTAAGATATATGAATTTTTTCCATGTTTCCAAAGGCACTATAATAATATGGTGTTTTGGAGTCTTTCTTTGTAATGTTTAATGTATTCCAAAAATTTATTTAATGTATATATATAGTAATATTTTGATGTTACTATTTTAATTTTATTGAATGTTTAGTTAAAATTTAGAAACTATTATGATAAATCGTTATTTTAATACCTAGTTATATATCTAAGGATATCTCTAGATATGTCTCGTAAAATAAGTCTAAGGATATTGAAAAGTAAAAGATGTTTTCTTGGAAATTAGTGAAAAAATAGAGAATGTTATTTCCTAAAAATAAATCAATGTCTACATTATAAATGTATGTTTTCTTATAGAATAGATGTGCCTACTACTGAAAACTATAACACGGTGGGTTAGGACTGAATTGAGTGTATCCTAGTACATGAAAACATGCCTTACTGCACACCAGGATTGACACTCAAAAGAGATATGCTTTGTGATTTCAAAAACACTTCACTAACTATATTAAAGAATTTATAATAATGATGTCTATGGATAACTGAGGATAAACATAAGGTTTCATGGATTAAAAAATGTTTTATAATTTAATAAATTTATAAGTTTTTTTAATGTCTTAATAACAATTGTAATATGAAATTTCCATAAGTGGAAGATGATATTTCCATAAACCACAAAAATCCATAACAAACTCTCAAATAATATCTTATAATGTTTGGATAATACATTCCAACTATCAATCCACCTATAGATGACATTCAATGATCATAGTCAAATGAGTTCAATGGGATTATTAGATGGATCAATGAAATAGAGATGATAATTGTGGCCTTGGTAAAAAAAAATTGATGTTGATATTTTTTTCAGTTTCACCACTTCCGAAATGTATATATTTTCTATGTCATCGATCATATTAGACTCTTGAATTGGGATAAAATAAGTTCACTGGGTGAGTTAATCGATAATCACCCAAATATCATCATGATTATGGAATTTATAATACAACCTAGTGATTATGTCATGGGAAATCAATTCCAATTTCAATAATTTTATAGGAAAAAACATCAAAATTCATACTATTTTTTGATATTTATCAATTATATGTTGGAAATTGAGACATTTTATAACAAAATGATCCTGTTTTTTTTATACCTAAAGATTAAAAAATTTAGTTCATCTCCATATCATATTTTTAATTCATTAGTGAACCACCCATTTTAAAAGTTGATATGTATGAATAATCATTTTTTGAAATTATGTATGAAGTATGATTCTATTAAAAAAGAAAAACATGATTTTTTAATATTCTATCCAATCTAAAATGGTCTCCGTACAATTTCTTTTGAGTTTATGGAATGGTATTCATGGTGTCATTGTTTATCCTCCTTAAAAAATCTCACTCAATCACAAATGAGAGTAATGGTGTAAAGTCCTTGAAATTGTGTGGATGTTTTTTTGTAAATACATGGGATCTTTATATGTTAGGGAAAATTTACGGCGCTTGATTCTGAGGCTCGGTGTGCCCGGAAGCATTTCTGACATTTTTTTTCTGATACCTTCAGTAAACATACAAGCAAGATTTCATATCTTTTGAACCGGTGTTCAGAACCGAAATATGAGGGCATAGTTGAACTCGCAGCACCTGTATTCTCTTAAGAAGATTTTCACCTCGACGACAGATGGTTGGGAATAAAAGTTATTTTTCGGGTTTTTATGTTTTGAAATAAATATAAATAATGTAGTACCATTATTTTAATTCATGGTTCTTAAAACCTCCAAGAGGAGGTCAGAGGTTGGGCCACCACCCCATAACCTCCCGTGATTGGTTGTGGTGGTGGGGCCCACCCAAGGTCTAAACACCTCTTAACAATTAAAGTGGTGGGGACAATCCTTGGATGAAACCCCTTGAACTTTCCATTTATGGTGCCAACAACACCCTTGGATCCTTTTGAACTCACTTAATTAATTTGAGGCCTACACACATGAATTAATTATGTGGAGCCCCCAATTAATTAATTACACCCATTTTGAATATTTTCAAACAAATTAATTAGATTACAAACTATTATATTTTATGGCATATTTACTTTGGTTCTTGGAGGAGAGGAGGTGCTCTTAGAGATAAAACACCATGGACGATTGAACTTTCCAATGAAGGATGCTTTATCCATCAGTGACAGCCACCTTCTTCCTTCTTCAACTTGAATAATGGAGGAAGCACCATCCTTGAAGAATTCCAGCGATGCTATCCTTAGGTTTTTCTTTCCTGACAATATCGAATCGACATTCTATTTCTGTGACTTCATTAACGATCATCGATACGATGTAGGGGTTCTATGTTTGAAATTGGTCCCATTCATCATCGTTTAAATGTTTTTTTATGTTTTTCTAATTGATATCACCAAAACGGGAAGGGAGTGGGCCGAACCATCAAAGCATGACCCTCCCCCTTTGTTTTTCATATCTTATTGATGATGGTGGCATAGAAATGGAGGATGGTGTTGGGCATGCTGTGAAGGAAACCAGTAGCGCATGGCTACCGAGTCGCCAAAGGGTGAGTTTCCGTTGCGCCACGTGGATGAAACATGCCATGGCCCCAGGCCGTAGCGGTGCACACGGGTGGCTTCCAGGCCACCAAAGGGGCATGATGTCGTCACACCATGCAGCGGAAGAAGCTGATGCCAGGGTGGGCTGCGACCGAGGAGCAGAGGCGGCTGACATCGCGCTGGGCCACCAGCAGTGCAGAAGCGGCAGCCCGCTCAGCTAGCTGGCAGAAGCAGGACCCAAAGGGTCCCACGTGTCGCGGACCAGCGCCACATGGCTCCAGATTGTTTCACACACGAATTACTATGGTGTTCAGTATTTCCAGGTTGTGTGGACTCCCCCTGGATGCGGCTGAGGCGGACCCCATGTTGGTCGCCGGACCGGACCCAGCATGGGTCGGGCCGCCCAGTGAGGGATGAGCCACCATGTGCGGGTCGGGCAGCCCCCATGAGTTGGGCCGACGCCACAGGCCAGGTCGGACCCACGGACTCGGTCAGACCCTAGTCCAGACCCATTGACCAGATTTCACCTTTTCACCCATATCGAGTGCTATGTGTGTCCGATTGATGAACTGCCTATGGCGATAGAAACCGTGGAGAGAGATGGTTCTTTTGGCATACCCTACATAAGGTTTGGACATAGTAGGGGTATGTTCGGGTTGGATTGAACCTAAATCCAACCAGAGACCTGTAACAGAAATGCCAATAACTCACGGACTGAGCATCCGATTGACACGCCTTCTATTGCGTTGACACACCTATGATGAGGCAGACCATTGAGATAATTCTAAATGGGATTTTTTTGGAAGATGGAGAATCTACCTATAGCTCATGGAGTGGATCCACCTTGAGACGAGCGAGCAGAGAATGAAGACCTAGTAGTTGGATGAGACCTGATGACTTCTGAACGAATCGACTCCAAGTGTTACGGCTAGCCCAATGGGAGGCATCTCTATGTGATCACGGAATACCTACAGTGTATAGTGCCTCTGTGTGACGCGGAAGACCCACAACACTCGACAAGAGTACTACCTAAGTAGGCTATTAGGGAGAGAGCCTCTGTGTGAGGGCAGTAGATGCACAATGGGGAGCACCTCTGGGTGAGCAGAGCAAAACTACGGTAATCAACACGAATAGTTCCACATCACTTCATGATATAGGGAATTTCCACTATGTGACGTGACAGACCGACAATACTCTATAGAGGAGGAGTACTCCCCCATCTGAGGTTTTGACAGTTTGACAGGGTATGTTACTTGATACTACACATAAATTAAAATCTTGGTTTGAGCTGAGTCAGTAAATTTTGTCTTTTCTTCATGATTTAGATGGGTTACTAGATAACTTTGGTATATGTAGGTACATATACCTATGTAATTGTTATCCATTGATTTTTTAATTTGTGGTTTATCCTTGTTGGATTTTGTGAGACCATGAGGGTATCAGGGTCCCTACTGAGTATATTTATACTCACCCCTGCATGGGCTATGCCCGCACCTCACTGTGTTGGTTGCAGATGACAGCCGGTGTTGACTGAGGCAGAGGGTAGCAGGACAGAACGATACCCAGAGGTGGACCCTACAACGAATCGGTACACGGAGGAGACTGACAGAATAGAGTGCTGAAGAGGCCATCACTACCTACCCTTCAGGTAGGAACCCTAGAGGAAAACCCAGTAGCTAATTTACATTTCATTATTGGTACTTAAATTCAATTATAATTGTACTTTCTTATTGGGGTTGAATTTCTAGCCGCTTTTACTTTCCATCACTTCTTTTGTATGTAGTTTTACATAGTGTTTTTCTTCTAGTTGTGTATTCAGTTGTGTTTGGTTAATGTTATAAAGGAAACACTTTCCCAGTTTAGGGATTTACACCTTTGGTGCTAGTTTCCAGCCCCTGGCCTATGGAAGGTGGGCTTATGGTAGTCACAATACGGGCCCTAGGTGATGGGTCGTGAGAAATTGTTATCATATGTGTCTGTTCAACCGCAAAACTTATAACACCGATCAATCTTATCTGTGAAGAAATAGTGTTAAGGGTAATAAGTGTGGTTTTCAATTCCGTGAGTCTCGTGATGGAGTGGGCAGCCAACGTATCCATTCACCAGGACCCAGACTTCGGATTTCCGACTCCGGGCATTAAACACTGATTGCGTGCATGTTTCTTAAAATTTTCTTTATGCCTTCTCAACCAGGTCATCTCACCAGGTATAATCTTTTGACTGTATCACATCTATTTCATTCAGGATGCCTCCCCGTGGACGACCAGTTAGAGCCTTGAGAGTTGTACTCTTAGACGTCCCACCGAGCGATTATTCCTCGGTGTAGGGCCCCTTTCCAGGGGAGGCAATAGCAGTACTACTTATCATTGGGCCACTGATTCCACCAGCCCTATGCGGCTGAGGATTGGGTGGAGGCATTGGTGAGAGTCTTCAAGCTAGTAGGGAAACTCGTAGACTTCATGGTGATCCATTCCGCGAGTCTCCTTCAGGTAACAATAGGTGGATGGTGGAGCCTGATGCTCCAGGTGCATGATGAGGCGACGCTACATTGGGAAAATTTCGTGAGCCTCTTTCGGGTAGACACCTGATGGATTTTCTGTAGGTGGGGAGCACATCATCCTCTTCAGAGTATGTACTGTAATATCTGTTGCACTTCAGGAGGAGGAGTTGAGGGATTTCCACACATCCTCTCTAGCAGTACATTCAGGAGTTTTGATGATGTACCAGGACCATTGACGACATTACTGGGGGCCTGGTATGAAGTAGTCTATAGCAGAGTTTGTTTCTTGATGCCTCACTTGTCAGTAATTGAAGGTAGAGCACAATGTACCAGCTGGATTGGTATACACCCTATAGGTCCTAGAGTGTAAGTGAGAAGGGATATCCATGGACTTCGTGATCGGTCATCCAAGTATATCCAGGGGTCATGACTAGATTTGGGTGATTTTTGATCGACTGACCAAGTCGGCCCACTTTCTACCAATTAGAGAGCATGGCTCAGTAGATAGCTTGGGATTCCTCTATGTGCAGATGATTGTGCGGCTACATGGAGCACCTTCATCTAATGTCTTCAATCGTGACACACAGTTTACTTCCTGTAACTGCCCGTGATTTTATAAAAAAAATATTCTTTTTAATTTCATTAATGTCTTGTGTTTTACGCTACACCAAAACGAGAGTTCTCAACACGCATCCTTGACTTGCCTTGTATTACACGCAATCACGACCTTCCTCGATAGCGTGTGTAGTACGCAATACCGAGTTTCACTAAACGATAATATGCTATTAAAATATTATTAAAACTATCCGTTATGAATAGTAATAACGACCTTTTAAAATTTTGGAAATTTTAGCTCTCAAAATGGACTTCATTTTTGGATTTGAAGTATCGAATTTAGCCTAAGGTGAAATTTTGGTACTTTTCGGATAACTTTAATATTCTGATGAATAGTGAAAATTACAAAATTATAATTAAAAAAACTTTTTTAATCAAAATAATTAATAGTGATAAATTATTAATTTGATTGGTTTTAAAGAATATTTAGAATATATTCTTACAATTTTATACAATGTTGGTCAATTGATGTAATTTCACATTTTAACCAGTCATAAACAAGTGTCAATCTTTTGATAGTTATTATCTCTTAAGAACACGCTATTTGTTTTGACGATGGGAATTAATTTTTAAATTAATTAATGCAACGCATATGTTTTGAATTTGATAAAATAGACATCATTTTTGAAATCATAATATCAAATATAGCTTAGATCTAATTTTTGGTATTTTTCTAGAAACTTTCATTTTTTGATGAATAGTGAAACCACTAAGTGGTTGTTAAAAAAGCCGAATTTTTCATAAAAGATAATTTTACCGCATCTGTGAGTGAAATTTCGAAAATCAGAGTGACACGGTTAATATCAAGGACTAAAATTTGGTTCAATGAGATGAAAATAATTTTTGGTGAATAGTAACTTTTTAATTTTTTTTACCACGGTTAAAAGTAAATAGGGTAATTAAGGGTGAAAATAATATTATTATTATCCTAAAACATGTAATAATTCTATTGGAAAAGTGTAAATCGACCAAAAACAACTTTAGGAATACAATATGTCCATTTAGGCCCACTTGGATTAGATTAAGACATTTATTATTAATTTATTTAAAGAAGGGTTAAAATTGTTAAAATCGAAGTTGAATAAGTAAATCATTTTTAATATGGGGTTATACATAATATAAATTCGACTATAAATATTCATTAAAAAGCTAAAACGATTTCCTACATAATAGTAATTTATTTGTAATTTTTAGACATTATATAATCTAATTTATTTAGGGCACAACGATGATGTAATAATTATCTTATTAATGAAATATTGACATAATTGATGTTATAAATACCCAAATAAATATAATATGAGAATTTTGATGAACTAAAAAAATTTTCAATGTTAACATGACATGTTAGGATTGATTTGATTAACTTTTGTCGAAGTAATCATTCTTTTATGAGTTTCAAAAAAATGAACTATTGAATACTGTCAAAATTGCCATAAAATAGTTTTTAAAAAAAATATTATATTATTAATTGTTATTTTATGCCTAAAAATCTATGTCTCGACCAAATTACATAGGTAAGGTTATATATATAAATAAAACACAACTTGGGGGTCGATTGGATGTATATGGTAAGTTTATTAACTATGTAATATAAAAATACAAAGTGACATGGTAAATGTCAATCTAATTAACTAAGAGTTAAAACAAAATGATAAGGATAATATAATGACCTAAACTTGTCTAAATTCTATTGGATGAAATTATTTCGACCCATACCCACCTTAGCTTCGAAATAACTCAATTTGGAGCTATTTAAAACCGATCATGACTTTATAATAAAATAATATTTTTAGTTATTCCAAAGGTGCCCCTCTCCTCCCTTATAAAAGGGCATCTCCTCCCCCTCTTCCTCACACCACTTTCAGCCTTCATGCTCGTCCAACCCCTGCCAATTTCTTATATCCACTTACCAAGAAACATCCTCGAGGTTTGTGTCTTCTTCAAAGACCTATTTTAGTGCCCTAAAAGGATGTCTCAAAGAAGCACTTCAAAGAAGAGGTAATGTCCGTTACCGATTCTTTCATCTTTATTTCTTCTTCCACTTATTTTCTTTTGTTGTATCATTATGAAGTAATAACATAAGTATCACTAATATACTGATATGTTATTATAAGTATGAAACAACCCTATTTCACCATCTATCCATCCTACGGAAAAAAGAAATCACCATGTGTGCGTACGTACGGAATACCGTCTCCACCTCGTGGTGTAATCTATCTTCCACCACCACATTACTTGGATGGGTATAATGGTGTAAATAATAACTATATATGATTATTTTAAAGTGATATTGATTTGAAAATAGTATACATACACTACAATACAATTCAACGATCATGAGAACGATATCATCGCTCGTGCATACGTACGGACTACCGTCTCCACGACGTGATGCGATTCATTCTCCATGTAAACCATTCATGAATGAATATAAAGTATATATAATAAGTAGTCATGAAATATATGTCTTAATAATACTACTGGATTTATGTATATATATATGTATGTCGTCTACTTAATTCCATTCAACTCAATAAGGAAACGAAAACAGCGTTCATGCGTACGTACGACCTACCGTCTCCATGAACGTTGTATTTCTTTCCATTTAATAATATAATATATATGTGTATATTATGAATATATATTATATTTAAATCATGTATTATATTTGGGAATAAATTAATCATGATCTAAGTAATCATATGAATAATTACAAGTTAAAACACGAACGACAAATGAGACGATTTTACCCAAAATGCTACTTTAACATGAATTTACAAAATAACGGGTAATATAAAGACATAAGTAAACCATATATGATATAATAACAATGAATATGATTCTGTAAAAAGTCAATGTCATTATTTAAATCATTATATAGGTGGTTTAGACACTTACGAAGAAAATCGGACCGAGGTAAGGGAAATATCACAATCTCATTTTTATCTGAGATTGTTTATACTTTGGCATTTACTGGGGTGTATTTTATCATCAACATCCATTTTTCCTCAATATGTAATATTTATATCCTTATACAATAGTTTATATCCAATTTTACTCTTCGGTGAGTTTTTACTAAAGGATATGAAATGAATCTTTTGTCGTTTTTTGTACGAGGTACTTTTTGACTTTTCCGACAAAAGTACGAGAAGAATGTTTTTTAACTTATACAGAATGAATAGATTTTTAATACATTATTTCCATGAAGCTTACTTTATAATTTTTCAAGTTTATTTTTAATCAACTTCTTTTAGTTTAAAATTTTATGACATGTTAAGAAAGGAAAAATGTTTTTGAAGTAGAAAGGATATTTTCCTCAAGAATGGAGTTCAAGTGTTTTATCAAAATTATTTTCCATCTAAGATAAAATAGGGTTCTGTTTCTATCCCTATTATTACATTGATTTGATAATGTTGTTAAGGAATTATTTTTATGAATTCCTTTATCTTATATGAAATTTATTATGATGTCATGATGTTTAAGAATCTCATTTTTATTACATGGGTTATGCAATGATGTATGATTTATGATTTTGTGGCACACATAAGAATGGTATCATTATGAGATGGGTGGGACCTATATATCCCTCCAATTAATTGGGTAATGATTTTATATCTCATGAGATAGACATGTCTGGAATGGTAGGTTATACCGGTTCAGTGAAACAGGACTAAAACGAGGGTGACTCGGTTCAGAAATGGACTTTGTCCACTAAGATAGTCTTGGCAATCAGTCTTGAATAATAAGATATGATTCTCTAGGATTATGTGTGTTTTCCAAAATGTCTCATGTTTTACGTTATGATTATTGGGATTTCATTTCACTAATATTATTTATCCAATGTTATGAAATTATGCTCTCTTTTGCAGGTTAATATTTCCAAAATGTTATGTTCTCATAAAAATGATGTGATTGATATTTCTTTTGTTTACCCTTACTGAGAATTTGAGATCACCCATTTATATTTTCTTTTCCCCACGATATAAAGAAGTTTTTTAGGTAAAGAAAGAAGATCTTTATGGGATATGTTGAAGATCTTTCACCATGATTAGAAGATTATATTCCGAGTTTCCAAAGACAATAAACTATTACAGTCCTTGTGTGTGTGTTTTTGTTATGTACTAAGTATTCCGTAAAAGTAATGTAATGTCCATGTACGTCAAGCTTCGGGAATCTACAGTTGGTATCAGAGGAAATGTTTAGTCATGCATTGGAAACTAGAATGCGAAAACATTATTATGATCCCTAGAGATATTTCTAAGGTATGTTTAGGTATGTCCCTATGGATAAGTATACGTATAGGATATAGTCCTAGAACTATGGTAACAATATTAGATTAAACCAATGATGTTAGATATTGAATTTACTTCCCATTTATTATTATTTTTGCCTCTCACACTTTTCTTTTTGGGTTTTAGAAAATGGATGGAAACAAGATGATTCACGATAATGGAGGATATGATGGAAAATGGAATGATATTATTCATGAGAAACCAAATGAAATTTCATTTGGAAGTCCAAACATCATTATTATGCCGAATCAGCAATCTCATAATATGATCAATAAAGTAAAATTTGTTAAGTTTCCTGACTCGGCTAATAAGAGAAAGATGAAGTTTCATGATGATCATAGAGGAAAGAAAGTTCAATTTCCCCTATGAAAATAATGTTGGAAGAGGCATCATGGAGAATGTTTCAAATGAATTGGAAGATGCTTTGGGTGTGTAAAAGAAGGACAAAAAGCCAGTAAGTGAAAAGGAAAAGGTTCAATTAACACTAGGGATGAGGATAATGGTATTGCTATGACATAAACAATGGTTAAATATTTTAAATGTGGAATGTACGGGCATTATGAAAACCAATGCCCTAAGGGAAAGTCTCATGAAGAGAATCAGTATGGTTGTATGGGCAGTATTTATTTTGATGATGATGAAGAGACTACAAATGATATGTGAGATGAATGAATTATTGAAGCTCGGTCAATGGTTTATGAATGTAGTGGAATGATTACATGTTTATCATGTGTAATGTTGTATAAGTAATCTCATGGTACTATGGAATAAAGAGACAAATAAGGATTGTTACACTGTTGCCTTTACTTGAGTTTTGAAAGTGTATGATTAATGGTACCAATATCCATCAAAGGTTATTCAGATATTTTTGGAATGTAGATGATTTGCGTATAATAAAGGGATAAGGAGAAAATTAAATGTCTGAGAGTATTCATGAGCTCATGACTGATATAAGGAGAAGGTTATATCATGGTTTGAGTATATAGAATTTTTGGATTTTGGTATGTGGAAAGAGTTAACTTTTGACTACATTCATGTTTTCACTAAGGTTTAATGGGTATTCATTCTTCAAGAGAATACATGATTAAGGTATTCACATGTTTGTAATTTGACCAACAAGATATATCTTATGATATATGGGGGATAAATGATGGCATTCACGTGATCATTTTCTTTATACTATGAGCTTGGACCGAATTATTATAGATAAGCCTAAAGATTGGAATACATTATGTTTGACATAAGTTAGTATTTTTTAAGGATAAAACTTTTTTGATATTGTTGATGGGATGTTATATTAATATAGCTTTAGAAAAAGGACAACCTGCTGGATGGGCGACGGCCCATCTCGTCGGACAAGGCTGTGGGAATCAAACCCACAACCGAAGTGCCACTGGCCTTTATCTCCTACCACTGGCCTACATGAAGTCCATGTTTAGTAGAAACTGGTTTTATTTTATTAAGCGGTATGATATATGAAGTATAAGTTCATTTTTGGAACCATATACGATTAATCTAACTATAAGATGGACTTATAACTTTAGCTAACCTTTTGTTTGAAAGAGATGGAATGACCAATCATTCTATCACATGATCTGCTAACACATCAGGAATAAAAATTTCAACTTCATTTATTTAAGGGATGAAGTGGAAATTGTTCAATTCACGAACAACAGTCAGATTGTACCAAAAATCATGCAAGTATTTATTTTAATTCATCAACTTTAAGGAAATGATCTTGAAAACCAAAAATGTTGACCTAGTTCCCTTATATCAAATGAATAACATGGTACCTTAGATCATCACAAATCAATACCTTTGTGATTGTTGGCTTCTTCATAGCCATTTTCTCTACCAATCTCCATCAGAACATGATGGTTAGATTTTTCTTCCATATCTATATTTTCACCTACGTCCTCCTACATGGAAACCCAGTGATGAGTTAATTCGGGTAACCGTTACATTTCATACAATAGTTTTTAAATCCATGTTATGGTATTCCTTTTTACGATGTGGGTTTCTATTAAACAAACTTTAAAGTAGTAAACCATTTATAACCCCGACGAATTTCGAGGGCGAAATTCATTTAAAGGGGGGTAAAATGTAACAACCCGAGATTTGATAAAAAAATATTCTTTTTAATTTCATTAATGTCTTGTGTCGTACACTACACCAAAAAGAGCTTTCTCAACACGCATCCTTGACTTGTATTGCATTAGACTCAATCGCGACCTTCCTCGATAGCATGTGTAGTACGCGATACCGAGTTTCACTAAAAAACAAAATGCTATTAAAATATTATTAAAACAAGCCGTTATGAATATTAATAACCACCTTTTAAAATTTTAGAAATTTTATCTCTCAAAATGGACTTCATTTTTGGATTCTGAGTATCGAATTTAGCCTAAGGTGAAATTTTGGTACTTTTCGGATAACTTTCATATTCTGATGAATTGTGAAAATTACTAAATTATAATTAAAAACAACTTTTTTAATCGAAATAATTAATAGTGATAAATTATTAATTTGAGTGGTTTTAAAGTATATTTAGAATATATTTTTACAATTTAATACTATGTTGGTTATTGGATGTAATTTCACATTTAAAACAGTCATAAACAAGTGTCAATCTTTTGATAGTTATTATCTCTTAAGAACACGCTATTTGTTTTGACGACGGGAATTAATTTTTAAATTAATTAATGAAACTGATATGTTTTGAATTTGATAAAATAGACATAATTTTAGAATTCATAATATCAAATATAGCTTAGATCTGATATTTGTTATTTTTCTAGAAACATTCATTTTTTTTGATGAATAGTGAAACCACTAAGTGGTAGTTAAAAAAACTAAATTTTTCATAAAACATAATTTTACCACTTCTGTGTGTGGAATTTTGAAAATCTGAGAGACATTTTTAATATAAAGGACTAAAATGTGGTTCAATGAGATGAAAATAATTTTTGGTGAATAGTAACTTTTTACTTTTTTCCCCACGGTTAAAAGTAAATAGGGTAATTAAGGGTAAAAATGATATTATTATTACCCTAACACATGTCCTAATTCTAATGGAAAAGTGTAATTCGACCAACAACAACCTTAGGAATAAAATATGACCATTTAGGACCACTTGGATTAGATTAGGACATTTATTATTAATTTATTTAAAGAAGGGTTAAAATAGTTAAAATCAAAGTTTAATAAGTAAATCATTTTTAATATGGGGTTATACATACCATAAATTCGACTATAAATATTCATTAGAAATCTAAAAAGATTTAATACATAATGGTATTTTATTTCTAATTTTTAGACATTAAATAATTTAATTTATTTATGACACAACAATGATGCAGTAATTATCTTAGTAACGAAATATTGACATAATTGATGTTATAAATACCCACATAAATATAATTTGAGAATTTTATGAACTAAACTAATTTTATAGGTTAATATGACATTTTAGTATTTATTTAATTAACTTTTTTAGAAGTAATCATTCGGTTATGAGTTTCAAAAAAATCAACTATAGAATAGTGTCAAAATTGATAGAAAATAGTTTTTAAAACAAATATTATATTATTAATTGTTATTTTATTCCTAAAATTCTATGTTTCGGACAAATGACATAGATAAGGTTATATATAATAATAAAACACAACTTGGGGGGTCTCTTGGATGTATATGGTATGTTTATTAACTATATAATTTGAAAATACAAAGTGACATGGTAAATGTCAATCTCATTTAACTAAGAGTTATAACTAAATGATAAGGATACTATAATGACCTAAACTTCTCTAAATTATATTGGATGAAATTATTTTGACCCATCCCAAACTTATCTTCGAAATAACTCAATTTGTAGCTATTTAAATCTGAACTTGACTTTATAATAAAATAATATTTTTTGTTATTCCAAAGGTGACCATGTCCTCCCTTATAAAATGGCATCTCCTCCCCCTCTTCATCACACCACTTGGAGCCTCCAAGATCGGCCAAACCCTGACAATCTATTCTCTCCACTTCCCTAGAAATATTCTAGAGGTTCTGGTCTTCTTCAAAGACCTATTTTAGTGCCCTAAAAAGAGGTCTCAAAGAAGCACTTCAAAGAAGAGGTAATGTCTGTTACCAATTCTTTTATCTTTATTTATTCTTCCACTTCTTCTTCTTTAGTTTTTTAATTATAAAGTAATAACATCAGTATCACTAATATACTGATATGTTATTATAAGTACGAAACAACCCTATTTTACCATCTATCCATCCTACGAAAATAAGAAATCATCGCGCGTGCGTACGTACGGAATACCGTCTCCACGCCGTGGTGTAATATATTTTCCACTACCACCTTACTTGGATGGGTATACTGGTGTAAATAATAACTATATATGATTATTGTAAAGTTATATTTATTCTTAAATAGTATACATACACTACAATACAATTCAACGATCATGAGAACGATATCATCGCTCGTGCGTACGTACGGACTACCGTCTCCACGACGCGATGAGATTCATTCTCCACGTTAAGCATTCATGAATGATTATAAGGTATATATAATAACTATTCATGAAATATATGACATAATAATACTACATTATTTATGTATATATATATATATGTATTTCGTCTACTTAATTCCATTCAACTCAATAAGGAAACGAAAACAGCGTTCATGCGTACGTACGACCTACCGTCTCCATGAATGGTGTATTTCATTCCATTTACTAATCTATTATATATATGTATATTCAGAATATATATTATATATAAATCTTGTTTTATATTCTGGAATTAATTAATCATGATCTATGTAATCATATGAATAATTACACGTTAAAACACGAACGACAAATGAGACGATTTTACCCAAAACACTACTGTAACATGAATTTAGATAAGAACGGGTAATATAAAGTCATAAGTAAACCATATATGATATAATGAAAATGAATATGATTCTGTAATAAGTCAATGACATTATTTAAATCATTATACAGGAGGTTCAGACACTTACGAAGAAAATCGGACCTAAGGTAAGGGAAATATCACAATCTCATTTTTATCTGAGATTGTTTATAATTTTGCATTTATTGGGGTGTATTTTATCATCCACATCCATTTTTCCTAAATATATAATATTTTTATCCTTCTACAATGTTTTATATCTAATTTTACCCTTTGGTGAGTTTTTAGTAAAGGATATGAAAGGAATCTTTTGTCGTTTTTCGTACGAGGTACTTTTTGACTTTTCTGACAAAAGTACGAGAAGAATGTTTTTCTAACTTATACGGCATGAATGGATTTTTATTACATTATTTCCAAGAAGCTTCCTTTACAAGTTTTCAGGTTTATTTTTAATACACTTCTTTTAGTTTAAAATTGTATGACATGTTATGAAAGGAAAAATGTTTTTGAAGTAGAAAGGATATTTTCCTCAAGAATGGAGTTCAAGTGTTTTATCAAAATTATTTTCCATCTAATATAAAATAGGGTTCTGTTTCTATCCCTATTATTACATTGATTTGATAATGTTGTGATGGAATTATTATTATGAATTCCTTTATCTTATAAGAATTGTTTTATGATGTCATGATGTTTAAGAATCCCATTTTTATTACATGGGTTATGCAATGATGTATGATTTATGATTTTTTGGCACACATAAGAATGGTATCATTATGATATGGGTGGGACCTATATCCCCCTCCAATGCATTGGGTAAAGATTTTATATCTCATGAGATAGACATGGATGGAATGGTAGGTTATAACGGTTCAGTGAAACAGGACTGAAACGAGGGTGACTCTGTTCAGAAATGGACTTTGTCCACTAAGATAGTCTTGGCAATCAGTCTTGACTAATAAGATATGATTCTCTATGATTATGTGTGTATGCCACAAAGTTTCATGTTTTATGTTATGATTATTGGGATTTCATTTCACTACTATGATTTATCCCATGTTATGAAATTATGCTCTCTTTTGCAGGTTTTGATTTCCAAATAGTTATGTTCTTATGAAAATGATGTGATTGATATTTTTTTTTACCCTTACTGGGCATTTGAGCTCAACCTTTTATGTTTTCATTTCCCCAGGATATTAAGAAGGATTTTAGGTAAAAAATAAGATGATCTTTATGGGAGATGTTGAAGATCTTTCACCATGATTAGAAGATTATATTCTGAGTTTCCAAAGACACTAAACTATTACGGTCCTTATGTGTGTGTTTTTGTTATGTACTAAGTATTCCGAAAAAGTAATGTAATGTCCGTGTATGTCAAGCTTCGGGTATCTGCACATCATGACTATGGAAGTGGTTGCTGGAGGCCTTCGGGATGCAGCTTCATCTGAGCATCTCCCTCCATACCCAGACAAACGGTCAGACTAAGCGGACTATTCAGATCCTCGAGGGCATGATACGTGCTTGTGTCCTCAAATTTGGTCACAGCTGGGAGGATCAATACCTTTTGTGGAGTTTTCAAACAACAACAGATATCACTCCACCATATGGATTGCACTTTTCGAGCCATTGTATGGAAAACCAAGCAGATCACCCTTGTGCTGGAAAGATCTTGGGAAGTCACCACTGTTGGGACAAGAGATGGTATGAGCTACCATAGAGAAGGTGCAGATCATCCAGGTGGAGATGAAGACTGGAAAAAGTAGGCATAATTCATTGATGATAGCTGACAAAGACCTCTGGAGTTCGAGGTTCGTGACCACGTCTTTCGAGAGGTCTCACCTCGATGAGGATTGCAGAGATTTGGTCGAGGAAAAATGATATCTCTGAGATTCATAGGACCATTCCATGTTCTCATTAGAGTAGATGAGGTGTCTTACCACATAGATTATCTAACTCGGTTTCACCATGTACACGACGTCTTCCACGTATCTTATTTGAGGAGATATGTGCACGAACATTCTCACATATTCTACCATAGCGATATGGTAATCAATGACATTCCATCTTTTACAGAGGTCCCAGTGGATATTGAGGATAGACAAGAGTGTGTCCTACTTGGATGGTCGATACCTCTGGTGTGAGTTCCCTGGCACCACATGAACCTCCAGGAGAGAAAATGGGAGCATGAGGCACAGATGCATGCTCAGTTCCATCATTGGTTCACATAGTTTGAGTTGTAGCTTACGAGTAAGTAAAGCCCTATGTTGGGGAGAATGTAAAGGCCCGAAAATTCCATAAAATTCTTTTTCATAAATACATGGTATTTTTACGTGTCTGCGAATTGTTATTGCGCTTTATTACTAGGCTTGGTGTGCATGGAACCATTTTCTGATGTTTCTTTCAGGTACGTATAGTAAACATACAAGTGAGATTTTATAACATTTGAACAAGTGCTAGAAACTGATATCCGAGGGCACCTTTCAACTCACAACACCGATATTCTCTTAAGAAGACTTTCAACTCGATGACAGATGGTCATAAATAAATGATAGTTTTGCGGTTTTTATGTATTAAATTAAATAGAAATAAATTAGTGACTTTATTTTTATTCTTGGTGGTTAAAAACTTCTAGAAGAGGTTAGAGGTGGTGGTCACCACACCATAACCTCCCATTAGTGGTTATGGTGGAGGGGCCCACCCGAGGTCTAAACACATCTTAACAACTAAAGTGGAATGGGCAACCCAAAGATGAAACCCCGTGATATCCCCATTTATGGTACCACAACCACCCTTGGATCCTTTTTAACACCCTTAATTAATTTTATGCCTACACAAAAGAATTAATTATGTGATTCCCCCAATTAATTGATTACTCTTTTTTTGAATATTTTTCCAACAAATTAATAGGATTACAAACTATTATTTTGGTCTGCATATTAACTTTGGGTCTTGGAAGAGAGGAGGTGATCTTGGAGATAGAACTCCAAGGAGATAAGAACTCTCCAACGATGGAAAGTTTCTTCCTTCTTCAACCGGAATAAAGGAGGGAGCACCGTCCTTGAAGAACGCCGATGACACAATCCTCGGCTTCATCTTTCCCATAAATATCGAATCGACATTCACTTTCCGTGACATCATCAATGATCATCGACACGAGGTAGGGTATTTTTGTTTGAAATAATTCCCATTCTTCATCGTTCAATGCTTGGTTTACATTTTTATGATTGATATCACCATAACGTGGAGGGCCCGAGCTGAACCAACATGGCCCAACCCTCTCCCTTCATTTTCTCATTACTGGTTGTCGACGGTGCTAGATAAATGATGGACGTCGTCCAGCCAGCCGCAAAGGGAACAGGTGGCATAGGGCCACATATTTTCTGAAAGGTCATGGAGCTATTGCACCGCGTGGAAGAAACATGCCACGACACCACGCTGCAATGGTGCACACGGGCAGCCACCAGGGTGCCAGAGGGTTGTGACGTCGTCGCACCGCACAGAGGATGAAGTCGTGGCCAGGGTGGTCTGTGATGAAGGAGAAGAGGCAGCCAACATTTGGAGGGGACACCAGTTGTGTGGAAGTAGCTGGACGCTCGGCCCGCTTGGTGGAGCGGGACCCAGCGGGTCCCACGTGTCATGGACTTGGTCCACCTAGCGCCAGTTTGGTTCCCACCCGAACAACTATGCCATTCGGGATTTCCATGGGGCGCGTAGACTCCCCCCAGACATAGCTAAGGTGGAACCCCATGGGCCGCCGAGCCAAACCCAGTGCGGGATGGGCCACCCCCGGGGGCCAGGTCAGACCCACGGATCGTGTCGGACCAGTGTCCGGACCGGATGACCCAATTTATCCGTTTCGCATATATCTTGCGCTACGGGTGTCTGATTGATGAATCTCCTGCGGCGATGGAAATCTTGGAGAGAGAATATTCTTTTGGAATACCCCAATAAAGATTTTTATTCAGTTGGGGTGTGGTCGTGTTGGATTTTACCCAAATCCAACCGAGCACCCATAATAGAAATACCAATAACTCACAAATTGGGCGTCCTATTGACGTGCCTTCTGTAGCTTGGAGACCCCTATGACGAGGCGGATATATGAGATAACTATACATGTAATTTCATGTATGATGGAGAATCATACTATAGCATGTGGAGAAGATCCTCCAAGAGATGAGTGAGCAGATCACAGATACCTAGTAGCCTGATGAGACCTGACGACTGCTCACTGATTCGACTCGGAGTGTTACTACATGCCCAGTGGGAAGCGGTTCTGTGTGAGAATGGTAGACCTATAGTGGGGAGTGACTTTGTGTTATGCGGAAAACCCATGGTACTCGACAAAAGGAGTAGGTTAGGAGGATACTATAGACATCTATTCTGTGTGAGCACGGCAGACCCATAGTGTGGAGAGCCTCTATGTGAGCGCTGCAGACCAACGGTACTCGACAAGAGGAGTGCCACGGCAGTCCAGGAGTGTGGGAAGATCCTCTGTGTGATGAATCATACCAAAAATTCCCTATAATGGAGGAGTACTCCAATAGCTGAGGTTTGAACAGTTTGACTGGGAATTTCCCTAGATACTTCCACTGGAATAAAATCCGGGTTTGAGCTGAGTGATTAACTTTTGTGTTTTCCTCATGATTGAGGTGGGTTATTAGATAACTTAGGTATATGTATGGGCATAAAAATAAGTAATGGGTATCCATTGATTTCATATATTTTGGTTTATTTTTGAGGGATTTTGTGATACCTTGAGGGTCTCGGGGTCCCAACTGAATATCGTTACACTCACCCTGAAGGGATATTCCTACACCTCATTGTATTGGTTGCAGACGACAGACAATGCTAAATGAGGCGGAGAGTGGGCAGACTAGATGGTACATGGAGGTGGACCCTAATATGAATTAGTACATGGAGGATACTGACAGACATGATTGCTGAGAAGGCCATCTGTACCTACCATTAATGTAGGAACCGTAGAGTAAGACCCAATAACTGCTTTACTTTTCAGCAGTTTTACTTTCATTTAGTTGTACTTGTACTTTTCTGTTGGGCTTGTATTTCCGACCCCTTTTACTTTCCAGAACTTCTTTCGTATATCTTTTAACATGGTGTTTTTTTTCTAGTTGTGTACTCTATTGTGTTTTATTAATGTTATAAATACAATATCTTCCCAGTTTAGTGATTTTTGCCTTTGGTGATAGTCTCCATCCCCTGGCCTATGGAAGGCGGGCTTGGGTTAGTCACGATACGGGCCCTAGGGGATGGGTTATGAAAAATGGGATTGAAAACAACATTTATATTATGTTACCCATAATCCAACATAGTGAAACGATGTACTATAATAATATACCTCTTTTAAAAAGTCTCTTTTATCAACTTGTTATTTTATTTCTATGAATCAACCAATATATTTTATATTCCTACTATACAAATACAAAAAAAGTTGAACTTGTGGATATATTCAATCCAGTATCATTACCAAAGATTTATATACCTTCACAAAATGTTGGGTTTCATATTTTTAATGTTCATAAAAATTCTATACTTTCCTCTAAAATGGTAGTGGAAACATTTTTTTTATAAATCAAACAACATAGATAATTATGGATAGGCATCAGATAATTGATTACATTAGTTTTCAACTAAAAAAATCTATAAGTGATGAAATGGTTTCCATATGTGATAAAATAACCTAGTACAGATCTAGAAACATCATTATATACCACATTGTAATATTCTAGCTCTAAAAAGATGTGTATAGGTTTCAAATTGGTCAAGGCATAATATATAAAAAACTGTTTTTGATAATCCACATTCCCTTTGACTATAATACCTTATCTTGTAAAAATAGTCATAAAAGATGTTATCCTGAAATATTCTCGGAAAAAGAAATCATAATATCCTTTAAATCCTAGAAATATTCGTATCGTAATGTTGTTCTGGGGAGTTTTTGATGAAATAAGTACTTTTATCTTTTTATGATTGACAAATACTTCTCTTTCAAACATTATATTCCCATGGAGATGTACCTCTTGTATCCAAATGTTTTTTATAATGAATTTACCATATAGTTAGTAATATTTTATTTTAACAAATGATATATTTATGTTTTTATCATTGTATTCTATAGTTTCAGAGTATATCAATATGTCATTAAAAATAAAATGGAAAATGATTTGAGGTTCTTTTAAAAGAGATAATTAATTTAATTCAGTAATATGTAATGCACATTTTTATGTCCAAATAGAATTACTAAATATTCAATGTTTCCATAATGAATTTAAATGTATTTTTTTGTAATATCATCATTTATAACTCAGAGATGGTGCTACCCATATCATAGATTAATTTCGAAGAACCATTTATGTCCCATTAATTAATAAAATATTCGTTGATTCAAGGATATGTGTTCCAATTTTTAATTATACCATTATATTGTTTATGGTAGTCCACAAATAAATTAATTGAATCATCTAATATCTTTTTTAATATGGGAAATATATGTTGATGAAGATTTTATTAGTCTAATGAATCCATTTTTGTAGTTATTCTGGCTTGAAATATAAATCCTTCAATTAAATTGGTCCAATTAAATTTGACTAAAGGTAAATAGAATGTGTTATAGAAACTATATATGTTAAAAAATGTCAATTTCTTAATTATGTGGTAACCTAGAGAAACAAAGTTGAGATAAATTAGGGAATCACTCTACTGTATATGGTGGCATTATAACTCTAACAAATTTATCACTAAAAGGAGAGAATACAATGTTTCATTAACATTCACTAAAGTAAATTATATTTTACAATGTTCATTATAATATTATTTGAATAATTTAATAGCACCATAGAGGGATGTATCGCTTTCTTATTGGTCAAATCAGTTTATATATGTTTTTAATTACAGAATAAAATTTATTTCAAGAGAAAATCAAATATAACTATTTCCATGACTATAAACACCAATGCAATGTTCTCCTTATATAATGTAAAAAAATGTTGGAATTTTGAATCCCATACATTCTCATTTCCAAATATGTGTCTTGATGCTCAATAAATGACACAAATTTTGCATGTGTTTCACTAATTGATTAATCAAATGAGATTAAAAAAATCGTGGGAAGCAATAATATAATAAAATAGTCGCATTATATTGGATTTGAGAAGAAAGGATTCACTCATCATTGAGGGGTCTTATTAATAAAATATGATAATAATCTCACCTTTATAAAATATTAGGTAATCCATAGAAATGTAGTACATATTTTATTTTTTCAGTGGTGTCTATCAGAGAAATGTTGATTTGAAATAATCATCCTTATTCTCTCAACTCTATGGGAAATAACTATTTTTATAATAACACCATATATGAGAATGATATGTACAATATTGATTCATACCATGTACACATGTTTTCATCATGGGTATTGTGTAATAAAGCATGAGAAGTCCATTATAGATTTACGGGTGATTGTCTATAAGAAGTGATTTCCGCTACCTTTTTTAATGTAAAAAACATCCATATTGAATAAACAATTTTTTATATTTCAATTTGGTGGAAAAGATACTTGGTCTAAATTTTTTTTATAAAGTTTCCTAAAATCCATGTATTGGGTTTGTGTCCACCACTTTTTCAAATAGAGGAATTCCAATCATGTATGTTAAAAAAAGATATTATGTTTTTAACATTTATATATATCCATTTTATGAAACATCATCCTACTTACCATGTTTATATAGTCACCGGTCATGAACATAACCACCTTAAAATGAATGTATGGTCATAAACATTCATTATTTATAAACACCTTTAGGTGTGTGATAACTTCCACCTCTATAATAAAATGAACTATGTTCATAAATTAATATTTTTTATTCAATAATTTTTGTATTTCCTTTCACGTGACTAATTAAATATATTATTTTATTTTACATTGAAGGAATTATAATATAAATGATTTTGGAATAATTCTACATATCCCATCCATGAAATTACTTTTTTGAGCTTTTCATGTATAACTAATTCCTTTAATTAACATATATGATGCTCCATCATGGGAACTATAATATTCAACATTTTATCATCTATTTTTATAAGTAAATATGAAAATTATTGTTCTTATTAAGTCATGTTTCTTCATGCTTATGTCTTAAATCGCCATAAAAATGATAGAATTCTATTTCTAAAAATTAATGGTAGGATCAATTTTTCATGGTTCCTCAATTTGAGTCCATTTTTCTATAACTTAATGCTTCACAATGCTACACAAGACGTTCTTAATTCACATGTTATTTATTTTTAACAACATTATCCACTAATTCCTATTTCTATGATCTTATTCTTCTTATGGGTGTCATTTTTATCTAACCATAGTAACCTTATCCAATGTCTTATAATGAGTTTCTATAATCATTTTTTAAGAGTATATTACATCTTTATAACCAAATTAGTAGAAAAATTACTACACTACATGGAATTTAAAATAATGCATGAATGTGGTGATCATAGTATTATTCCTCTTTAATAACATATTATAAAATATGCTCATCAGTGAAACCCATGATTATGATTTGATGGAATTCCTTGAGGTTTTTATTGAACCTTTTTCATATGTAATTAACATTGGTACTGAGATTTTCCTTATAAATAGGTCAGATTATAATTTTTAGTACACATTTCATGTCTTGGGACATATTAATTCTTTATATAATTCCATTATATAGACTTTAAAAAAATAAAACCATTTAAAACATCCCAACCAATCCCATTAGATTATAATGTTTCAAAATGACAATGATTTGGTTAAAATCTCTTAGGAACCAGTGATTGATAATAAATTTCATGTTATTTTCATATTCATGAATGAACATTTCTTTATAAATAGACAATATTTAATAAGACTATAATAAATAAGACAAATATAACACATGATACAAAAAAAGAAGAATTTATAAAAGTATTAATGATTTATGATACAATATAAATTTAAAAAAAATAATGTAGATGTTCAAAATCTCATGAAAATTAAAATACAAACAAAATAATACACAAGGAAAAAAACTCAAGGTTCAATATTGGAAACATGTCAGACTCTAAGACTAAATTGTCACCCATAGATCCAACTCGAGTCATTCATGTCTAAAAAAATACAAAGAACAACATTTAAAATAATAACCTTCATTTATTCTGTTTAATGGTAAACAATATTTATATAAAAACCATCGTACATATATAAGGAGTGTGTATAAAACCTAGTTGAAAAACCTGGAGTCTTTCCCCAAATTCTACTAAAAAAATTTACCTCATTTTTTAATTAAAATATAAAATGTTAATAAATAAAATAAAATAACTCTAAAATTTATTATTCAAAATTTTTTGAATCTATTTACACCAAATCACATCCTTGGAATGAACAAACACTAACATTAAAAACACCCCTACTTAAATAAATTCATAATTTACCCAATTTAAATTACCATATTATGAGTGGTATCTATCACTCTGGTCGCATTCCATTACTCAATCATGTAATAAATATTACATATTATTGGAATCAATACTATGTTTAACCAACATGGCCCTTTATATATGCATAAGAAAACAACAACCAATTTTAGTAGATGTTATCATATTAAAATTATTAATTTTAAAAAATCAATGTCATTTAATAATTTAGTTGAAACCATATAGTCACCTAGAAAAATAATATATATTATGAAATACCAAGAAAAAATAATTCTAATAGGGATCTAAAAATATTTTTTCAACCAATAGTATAATTATTATTTTTAAAGAAAATTTACCTCCAAACCATTAGAGACTGAATGAAAAGTATATATGACACTAATTTATTATTCATTCAACATAAAGAATCACATCCATAGTTAATTGATCTTTAATACCCATTTACATTTTTAAGGGAATATAGAGAAGTTTTATAAGAAAATTACCTAAACCATTGATCTAGGCATTTAATCCATACTATAGATTTTTTTTCTTAGAGAAAACATGACAATATATTTCAATTAGGATGAATTATATTCTTACCATTGATCTCCGTGATTAAATACTCTCTTATTCATTTAAGATAATAGTATAATTTACTATAAATGTGGGGTTTGGAGGATTATTCATATTATAAATACAATTTTAGGAATAAATTAATCTCATTCCTCTATTTGGACACATTTTTTGGAAACAAATTCTCCAACCACATTGATCAAAACTGCATAGAAATTTACCATGTCACACTATTTCAATAAGGGTTGGTCAATCAATTAAAGAGTCATTTATATACCTACGATAACCCTATATCTCTTGAATGGTTACTAAGATAATTCCAAACTATTTTTTAAAACTATGTTCAATTTTTATGCCTCATAAAAAACTCTCAAAACGTCCATAAAAAATCATGAAGCTCTTAAAAATTATCCCAAACAATTTGTTCCTTCAAAATACATAATGAAATTTGAAATACCAATAAATAGGGATATTACAGGGCTAATGTTAAATAATTTATATATTTGAAGGATTCATCAATATTACCCCATTTGTAATAACATGACTCAATATGGATAATTTTTGTACAAATGATTCAAAACCACTAAAATTGGAATAAATATTATTCTTTATGAAGGACATAAACAGAATCCTCAAATAATATTTCAGATATTCCTTTCTATAGTAATATATTAGGATTTAACCTATAAATACAACCACAATACAATAAACGTAATTTCTATAGAAGTTGTTCATTTGGTCTATCACGATAGTTGTGAATTAGTAGTTCCAAATAGAAGCACTAAAAATTCACAGTGACCATACCTCATATATGAACATTCCTTTGGTATTTACTCTCTTTTGAACCACAACTGTTGATCTGCAAATTTATTGTCAATGTTTGGAAAATATTGAGCTCCTCTCATTTTATTAAAAAAATAATCAATATAGTTGATATAAACATTTTCTTGAACATTATCTTATTTAGTTGATGATAATCAATGAAGAGACACATTTACCCGTTTTCATCATAAAATATATAATATGATCACCCTATAGATAAGAACACTTCAATATGTTTTCCTTATCAAAAAATTTCCGTTAGTTTCTTTCTAAAACATGTAACTCTATTGGGGCCATTGTATAAAGATAAATTAAAATATTCATACACAAGGTATATATCTATTAAAAAAACATCACAATTCAGTGGAATTATAGTGAAATATTTTTGAAATAAATTATCATATTACTAATCAATGGGCATGAACTACCCTAAAATGATATTATTTAAATTCAATTATTACTGAATAATGGTCTTATTAATGTAATGCACTCATAAAAAATATATGAAATATTATGGGTATATTGGTCCATTATATGTTCTAAAAAATTTAAAAGGCAGTTACACATCACAACTATTAATAATACAGTCATTGTATAGCTACCTTTAATAATAGTATATTTAGGATTTTGATAAAGTTAAATTGAGATAAACAAAGGAACTAATGGACTCAACTAGAAGGATCATTGCAGTACAACCTATTTGAGGTATGAAACCCTTTCTTATGACTTTTTAATTTTTTAATGATCTTGGGTAATGTTTTGGAGAGTTTAAAATAGATTTCAGAAGGTTTGGATACTTTTATTGGGGTTCATGGTTTGATATTGGTTAGTATAAACCATGAAACAAACCCAAATTATCATGCAACATGAGGCAGTGGGCTTCACACAGTTAGAAATCAATTTTCCTAATCATGTAACAAAATAATGGGAGACACCCTTTGGATAGTATCAGTACCATGGTTAGTGCATGGTTGCTCTAACCATGCACGCAAAATGTAAACTACATTTTTAGTGGGATTTATAAAACAATTCACATGGGAATTAAACTAAAACACCCCAATCATCCTTCCACTCAAACCTAAAACTGATATCCTTTTAAAAAGGGTTAAAGGGACCTTACAACTCATATTAGAAGAAAATTGAATGGGTTTTTTTGGTTCATTGAAGAATATTATCCTATATTATGTCTCCTATCATGGTTAAATCTTATTTTTACATAGATCAATATCATCCTATCTATACATTTTATAGATATAAATAGATTGAATATATATCAATTGTTATGTTTACAAAAATTATTAGATATGATAATGTTAAAGTTATGAAAAGATATATAAGGCGATTTTGTGGGGTTTTCAACATGATTTTTATAGTGGTTGGTCATTGGTCAATTTTATTGAAACCCAATATTAGGTGGATTCCCTCTAGACTCAAATTTTCTAGAATTACAAGAATTGATTTCGAAATAAATGAATTTTCTTGAAAATTAATTTACATTTGATGTAAAAATCTTTTATGAAACTCATCATGTGGTGATTTTTGGATTATGGTGGAAATGGGTTATTGTAATAAAAAGGATATTATTGATTGATTTTAAAATAATGATTTTAAAATCAATATATTTGTTGGATTATAAAAAATAGGTTTGGAAAGATGTTTTGCAATAAAATATTATTTTATTGGAATTTATGTTGAATTTTTTTCTCGGATTTTAATGTGCTTATGTGATTTTTTTCTATGGAAATGGTTGGGTAGTATGGCTTGGCATTTCCTTTTTTATATGAGTTTGAAAATATTGATTTACTTGTAGTTGTGGTTTTGGTTAATGATATTGGATTATTTGTTGTATTATGTGGAATAATCGTTGGTTGGATGGATGGATAGTGGGAATGAAGGACCATCGTCTTGGATTGGAATCCGATAATGAAGTTCCACTATAAAAAGGTGACGTGATAGGACATTATATTCCATCGTCATTGATCACAAAGATAATTCAGTTCATTTGTGCACATTTGTGTGTTATGAATGTGAACACACAAGATGACTTGGGTTATTATGATTTGAATTTTGAAATAGTTAATGATGTGTTTGGTTTCATTATATGATATTGTGATGTTTTGGGTAAAATGGAGGGGGAAGATATTTTTTGGCTTGTTGGAAACTATTTCCTAATTTCTTGTTTTTATAAAAATTGTGATAAATAGTTTTATAGTAGTGGCCTATGTCACAATGAAATTTTGGAAAACATACTGAGTATTATTAGACACCAATTTCTATAGAACATTATGTATTTTTCAGATGGCGAATTATGAGAAATAGTTAATAGTAATGAATTTCAGTTCCTTAGTTGTTCACCATGAGGCTTTTGGGGAATTGTGGTACTGGTAACATAGGTCTTGTGCTAGAGATATAATGTTGTGTCACAAATTCTATAGTTTTTTATCAATCCTTCCAATTGGAACTCACATTCTAGATTATTTTGGATTGGTTTTCTTGGTTTTTTCTATTTGTTGAATTGTAAAACATTGTTGACATGAATCTGAAACTTTTTGTTAGATATGGCTTCTCTACTTGGTTTTATTTACTATAAGTTCAAATATCTCCTATGTTTTTCATGAATCCCTCATCATTTATATCCATCCTTTGGTACCTTTTGAACATCGCATAATGCTAATTATAATTCTGTATCTTTCCCAAGACAATGATATGGGGCAATAAATTAAATGTTGTATCAGTTTCTTCATTCATATACATTCGTGTTTTCTCATTTCATTTGCGTTGATTGTTTATCATAGAGTTGACATTCATTGTAGGTTTATTATGTGATTTGGGAAATTATCATGGTGTAGGATTGTAATTATATAAAATTTTTAGAATAAAATGATAGAGATAACCCTTTTATGCTGAAAATCATGTCACTAGGGAGTTTGATACACATGTTTTTTTGAGAAACATATAGAAGCATGATTTCATTATCATCTTTATAACCATTGTGATGAGTAAAACATTCAAGGTAGAAATTATATACCACATGGATTGCATATTTCATTTGGAATAATTATTTATGTGGTTTTATGAATGTTTTGATTTTTTAAAATTATGAATATTGAATTTGAATGTTCAATTTTGAGAAGAAAATGATTCCTGTTTTTAAAAAATGGTTTGATTTTCAAAACATTGAAGATTTTTTATATATGGGAGAATATTAATAAATAATAATTTTAAAAGTATGGTTTTGATAAAAAAGACTGATTTAATTTTAAATTGTAAATCTTTTAGTTACTATGGAGTGAGACATATAGTTATTCATATATTTATAAAAATGGAACTGGGTAAACATTGTAGAGAAAAACTAGATGTGTTGTGAAAAATATGGTTTCACTTGAGCCTGATGTTTAAAAGTATCTGGTGCATAGCATAATTTTATCTTTGCACGCTATGGATTGTGGGAATAGATGTGATGAGCCTAGGCATGTGGATAACTCTGTTTAGTTTCAAATGAAGATTGCACACATTTTTTTTGCGGATAATTCATAGCTAGAAAGGGCATAGGAATGGTTGAAAATGATATATAAGATATTATATTTTGTTTGGGACATGAGTAGGGTAAAATGTGTTGTTAGTAATGGACATCTATTAATATCTTCTGTTTCACTAGAGGGAGATGGTGGTTCAGTCTAGAACAGCCCAACGTAGACATTGTTGGGTATTGAGTATTTGTTTAATAAACAATTCTACCCTCATAAATTGAAAAATCTGAGATGAACAAATTTCGTTAGATTGAGTGAGGGGAAGCTATCCGTTATGGAATATAAAGCTATGTTAATGATATTAGTCTATTTTTCACACAAGGTGGTAGCTAGTTGTTCTTTGAAGGCATAAATCATTAAATTTGGCATGATACATGTAATTAAATTGAAAATTATAGTGAAATGTACAAATGATTGTACAAAAATGGTGAATTGATATCTTGTGTATGAATGATGGTTATTTGGGCTATAGGTAAGGGAAGCAAGTTGGTACCCATGGGGAATAGTGGGAACTATATCATAGGGATTAAAGAGAAAGGAGAGAATTATTTAAATGTAGGGAGTGTGGTTCAGATTCCAACTATAGTATCCCAGAATCATCCTATGATGCCTTAGAATGAGGTATGCTGTTATTAGTGTGGGTCTATTTTCCAAATGAAGGGGGATTATATTGAACATCCTTCAGTGTTTTGTAATTGTTTTCATAGTGAGAATAGTTTCTATTTTTTAAGTATTCTTGAGGAGGGTGCTTTTGTAATTCTATAGGGGTTGTAGAAACCATACGCCTCAATCAGAATGGGAAATTAGTACACCCCTCGTCACCATAGATGAGTCATTCATGGTGATTCTATGAAAACAAAGTCTTCTTGGCTGATTATGTTTCAACAGAAATATCAAGAGCAGAGTGTGGTAGGAATGTAAGTGTTTTGACCAAATAAGGATTTGTTGGATGATCGATTATGACCATACACCATGTGATATACTGTTTTTCATGAATTCTAACCTTCTTAATGATCCGTTTGATATGGGTGAAACTGATTCATCTGTTTCCTATCATGTTGATTATTTTCATGGTTTATGTGAGAAAATGATGCATTCTATTTTAAAACATCAAACTAATATGGGTGAAAGAATGTGTTGAGATTCCTATGTAGATCATGTTGTATTGTTTTTGATGTTGTAGAATTTATGTGGAACCACTCGGTTCTTGATATGGATGAATATGATATAATCCCAGGTATGGATTGGATAGCCATGTCTAAGGCCCATATTGAATATTATAGGAGAAAACTGTCTTTAATGAGAAGGGATGGCATCGAGAATCTCTTTAGATGATTGAATAATGAATATGTGAGTGCATCATGATTTTTTCAATGAACAATTTGGAGGATAACAAATCAGTTAACATCATCATAATTGAAATCAATGGAATAGGTATGGAGAATTAGTTTTTCCAATTTAGTTGATCATTTTCTGGATGTATTTCCTGAAAAATATTCATTGTTTCAACCTTTGTGAGTAGTTTAATTTATGATTCATCAACATCTTGGGAATAGTACTATCCAAAATCCTTCTTACAAAATGGAACCTACAAAATTTAGGTTATGGAAAGTGTAATTAGAAGACATGGAAAACAATGATTTCATCCAGACATGAATGTCACTATGGGAAATAGCATTTTTGATTGTTCAAAAGAAATATTGAACTCTTCCCCTATGTGTGGATTATCACTACCATAATTGAGATACGATGAATACCTAATATCAAATTTAGTGCATTGATGATCTGTTCAATTAGTTTATGGAAGCCGAGTGGTTATCAATGATTGAATTACATTATGTATATAATCTGTTCTTTCTGAGGAAGGTGGATATCCAAAGAACAACATTTAAAAGTAGATATGTCCATTATCAGTATGTGGTCATACCCATTATAACTAAGATTTCACCAGAGGTGTTCATGTCCTTGATTAATCTAATATTTCTGAGATATCTAGATTATTTCATGCTGGTATTCTTGAATGATATGTTAGTGTATTCTGGGGTAATTATTGAACAAGAGAAACACCTAGCTGTAGTATTGGTGATCTTGAGAGATCACTAATTGTATGAAAATTTTATAATGTGTGATTTTTTTATCAAAGTGATTTGTTTTCATGGTTATGTTATTTATGATAGGTGTGTTTCACTAAATATCGAGAAGATAGATGCTCTTATTTCATAGTAACCACCAAATAATGTCGTTGGGATTTAGAGTTTCCTTATTATATATAGTTAATACTGATTATTTTTTCACAAAATCTCAGTATTATCCTTGCTAAAGACAACTTTTATGAGAAAGAATTTTCCATTTCAATGGAATGAGAACAACTAGAAATTAATTGAAGATCATAAGGATCATCTTACATCAACAAAGATCATAGTGTTACTAGAACCATGGAAAGAATATGTGGTGTACTGCAATGCATCACCATCAGGTTTGGGGTGTCTTCTCATGTAATGGGGTAAATTAGTTATATTTCACACCTTACAGTTGATTTTTCTTGAGAAGAACTATACAACACATGATTTGGAGTTAGTGGGAGTGGATCAATATTTGAAAACATGGAGTTACTATATCATTGATGTGAGATTTATAGTGTACAATGATCATTATAGCATGAATAATTACTTCTGATGGAGATATTTTAATATTAGGTAATGGAAAATGATGGAGAATAATTTAATGTATAACTTTGAATTGATGTAAAAACTAGGAAAATGGATTTTAGTAGTATTTGCATCATGTTTTATGTCATCTTCTCATGTGGGGAAACAATCTTTATATCATCGGCAGTTGATGATGATTACAGAATACATGAGGTTGTAATGTGAATAACAAGGTGATGTAGAACAATTCATTCAATTCTAATTGTTTCTTGATTTTTTTGTATTTAATGAGTAGAACATGGATAATTTTAATTGTGTTGAGATGAGGTCGAAAATCAATAGTGGTTATACCATTGGGGGATAGAAGTTGGATGATCCTCTAGTGTTGTGATTTCAGAATAGGATTATTATATCAATGGATTGAGACATGGAACATCTCAGTTCATATCATTAATCTTGATGGTTTGTCCATTTGGGAATTCATAAAATGTATAGTCATAAAAATTGACATTTTTTTATGTTTAAGAAAAAGAATGTGGATAAATTTGAATCCAGATTCTTGATTTTTCATCATGTCAAGGAAATTATTTTTCACCCTATACGTGTGATTTAGTCATTTCATATTTCACTATATAAATGGTAAAAAAATTTCATATATTTTATTAAGGGTCTCTATGTAATGGTTAAGAAAAAAGATACCATATGGGTTATTATGAATCGTCTCACAATGTTAGATCATTTAATCTAGATTCATGAATCCCATATAGTGGATGATATTTCCAAAATCTATATCATGGAGGTGGTAATGAGGCATGGTGTACCAATTTCAATTGTATCATATAGAGAACAATGTTTTAAATCTTGTTTTTGTAAATCCATTAAAAAATCCATTAGGACTTAGTGGATGAGGAGTAGAGTGTATCATCCACACACTAATGGTCAATTTGAGTGAGTGATATAAATTTTATAAGATATGTCACACTATTGGGTAATGGATTTCAATGGAACATGGGAGGGCCGCTTTCCATTACTGGTGATATCCTATAATAATCATCATCTGAACTCTATACATATGGCCATATTGGATGAATTTTATGGGCATACAAGACATTCCATACAATATTGGGTGGAAATAGGAGAGATTTATTTGGTCGGATCATTCCCAGTCCAAGAGGAAATATAAGATGATTAAGTGGATCAATAAGATATTGGAGACAAATCATAGTGATAAGAAATGATATATGGACCAATGTCGACATCTTTTGTCATTAGATGTGGGTAATCATGTTTTTTATAGAATATCATTAAGGTTAGGACATCATGAGTTTTAAAATAAATGAAATACATATGTGAGGAATATTTTTATTATGAGATACTTTTCCATGCTATAAATATCACATATATATTGGATTTTCCCCCATGGTTTTGGGTGGTGCACAATGTCTTTTATGTGTTGCAATTAAAATTGTATCTTCTTCATTATGACCTTATGATTCACTGGAATCATATTAAGTTAGATCCAAATTCTTCTTTGCTGCATGTGTGAGTGAGGATTATGGATATAAAATAGTATTTATTTTTTTGGTAAAAGCATTAATATAGTTCTAGTTTTGTGAATCATTGTCAGATTCAGGTGGAGACATGGTAGCTAGAAAAAGATATGGGTGAGTAATAGTCAAGGGTATTTTGGTAAAGTAAAGGTTTTTTACATTCTGGGGAAGAAAATTCCAATGGTGGGGAGGATGTAGTCCCACCGATTTGGGGTATATACATTTCTTATGCTATTTTTTGGGCGGTTTATGTTTGTGTGATTTTAGAAGGGTATTCGGAAGGTTAGGAATATTTTCTCAGGGTGCATGGTTTGAGCATGGTTAGTGTAAGCCTTGATACAAACCCAGGTTATCGTGAATCATGAAGCAATTATAATCAACTTGTTATCACACTATTATCCAAATCGTGCAGGTAAACTATGTGGAACACAAATTTTATTGTATTTGTATAATGGATAGTACACAAGTTTTCTAACTATGGGTGATATCCATGTGTAGAAATAATAATGTAAATTTTAAAAATTGGTCTGTTGGGATTTAACCTAAATTAGTTAGAAATCCTTCCACTAAAAACTCACTCAGGATTTCCTCCTATAATATTTTATAGGGGTTCTCCAAATCATATTGGAAGACAATTGAAGGGTTTTATTTTTTCTTTAATGAAAATTTTCCTTGGTTAAGTCTCCACTATTTGTTTCTTATTTGTTCTACATAGATCTACTTTTATATCTCTCTTGGTTTTTTTGATCTGCATCTATCGCATATAAATATGGTGTTTTTTCAAAAAAAGGTGATATTTGTACTTATTAATGTTTGGAAAATATCCTTAAGGTTATTTTGTAGAGTATTCACATGAATTTTTGGTGGGGTTGATCATTGTTTGATTTCCCTAAATCCCCAAGGTAGGTAGGTTCTCTGTGAAATATGTTTTTCTATAACTAGAATAATTTGTTTAAATTAAATGGATTTTATTGATCTCAATTATTGTTTTTATGTTATAATCTTGGTTGAATACCACATTGTGGTTATTTGGGTATATTGGGGAAATGGTTTATTGTATTCAAAGGTTCTTGGTTGATTAAATTTAAAATATTGATTATAAAATTTGTGAATTTGTTGACTTATGGAAAATGGTTTGTGATTTTTGATTTTCATTAAAAAAAATTATTTTTCTAATTGTTTTCTAGAATATTTTTTGGGAATTATTGATGTTCATACATGATATTTTGGTATGAAAATGGTTGGGTAGTATTAATTGGCATATGACTGAGGAAATGAATTGGATATTATAAACATACTTGTTCTTCTGGTTATAGTACTTTCAATTGGATTATTTTTTGGCTTATATGGAATACTCCTGGGTTGGATTGATGGATATTGGGTTTGATGGTCTTCCATCAAGGATTAGAATACCAATATAAAAAGGGGATACAGATGGACGTGACATTAATCCACAAATGAACACCATGATAAGTGTATGGTTTGTTGACATGAGTGTGTTATGTGTGTGACCATGGATGACAAATTGGGTAATATAAATATGTGTTTGGGAAATGTTAAAATATTTTTTGGGTTTCATTCTTGGGTATTGTGTTGTTTTGGGTATAATTATGTGTCAATAGATTGTTTGGATTGTTGGAAACTATTATCCTTATTCCATGGTTTTTGAAACATTGATTTATGAAAATTTTGCAAACTGGTTTTATCTTAGTGATGTGTGTAGGTAATTTATTTTAGGAAAACATTATAATTATTATTATTGTGTCCCTTATTTGGTACATTCGTGATTCAGAATATTTTTTATTCTATCACATTGGTAAAGGTAAATAATATCAGTTCCATAGTTTTTCATCATGATGCTTGGGTTGTCTTATGTAGTTGGGAGCATGGAGCATGGTGTGGAGATATGATGTTGTGACATAAATTATTTGTGTTATTCTATAGTCATTCATTTTTTACTCTATTCAGGCATTTTTTAGTTTTTTAAATTAGACTATTTGATTTTATAAATTGTAAAACATGGTTGACATGCATCATGTAGTTGTAGTTTGATATGGCTCATTTGTCTAGTTGTGTTTATTATATTGGAAAATCATTCCGAATTTTGTCATAAATCTATTATCATTTATTGATAGACTTTTGTTGATTTGGAATGTAAACTATGGCAGATTATAATTCCACATCCTTCTCACAATAATGAAAGTGGGTGGAAAATTACAATCGTATCCTATGAATGACTTATATTAGATTTTTTGAGGTATCAAATATAACCACCAGTATTATGAATACACTTTATTTCCCAATTTAATATATAAAAGAAGACAAAAAATTTATCATATAAGATCAGTAATCCTAGTGTATTTTTTTAAATAGGTAAATACCAAATCAACATCAGATTTTGATATAACATATTTATTGAAAACATCCTTAACAAGGTCCTAAAATTCCATCATATATCAGAAACAACACATGATAACATGGGGTCACAAATAAGATAGTAGTGATCTGTAATGACTAATAAGGTGTTAAAAATCATAGAATAAGGATATTAATTACATGTGAGATAAAATGTATTTAAAATTAATATAAAATTGGTGACCATCATAATATTCATCAATGAATCATGATATAACATCATTGCATAATAGCAACACAGGAATGTGGAGACAAAATTAAACCAGACATCATAAACTTTATTAAAGGCTAACATCCACAATTTAATAAAATTATAAAAAATACCCACAATGGATTAGGTTTACTCCCTTATCCCATTCATGAAGTCTTATGAAACTAAAACATTACCCAATTTGTTGGAGCAGTATCCAAGCACACCCATCATAACATGAAAATGATATTTTGGGCCACTTAAATCATTCAACATAAGAACATATTATATTAAATTATAATGTCATGATTATTCAGTTTTAGTTAAATATAAAAAATCCCTAAATCATTTAATTTTGTGTATGTTTAGTTGAAAAACCATGAGTGGAAATTGTAACAGGTATTCAAACAAAAAAAATTTGGCACGAAAAATCATTGGATAATTTCAATAGCATTGATGGGGAAATTAATGGTTCATGGGATATATTATTGATAGTGAAATGGGTATCTAATTGGGTTTAAATAACAAGGGATGTAATATCGGTATGGTAGAATATATCCAATATTTTAAAAAATTGAAATAAAGGCATAACAATAAGGAGGTTATTGAATAAATATGAGAAATATAGGATATTACATTTAGAGGGTTCTTTTAAAAGCATGATAAAGGATTTTTAAGGGCTTGGCGACATGTTGGGAGGGTTATATATAAATAATAAAAACGCATTTTCATTTTAAATGTGTTTTTATTGAATTATAAATCGATTTTTGATAAATTTATACATCAATAAAGTGGGGTATTAATTATTAATTTTAAATCCTTGGTTTTTGAGCCAATATCATAATGTAATCAAAACATCAATCTTTCCCATTGGATTCTAATTACTTACACCAAATTAGGTATGTTTCTTATATTTTACAAGTTTAACAACCTATATCATTATATTAATATACTTATTGATGTGTATGTGAGTGATATTTTTAAATAATTTATTTAAAGTCCATATAATGAAATATATATAATAGATGATTCATTAATGCTTTATAAAATTAATCAATATATTTTATAAGCATGTCATATTTAACTGTAAATATCTATTTGATCACGGATTAATGATTTGGAAAATATTTCATCACTTTTATGTCATTATGATTTTACAACACATACTGCACAATTATACCGTATTTTATTTTTACCCAAATATTTATTTGTCTTAGAAAATTATGAAAAATTCATCATTAGATAATTTTTAAATTATGATGACATAAATAATATTTATTGGAATATAATAATTATATCAATATGGAAAATTAATCATTTAAATCAAAATCCCTATTTAATGATTAATAATTATATTTTGACAATAATTCATTTTTGAACTGTAAAAAAATTATTATTTATTCTTGAAAAAAATGTAATATAATATATATTTAATAAATATTATTTAAAAATATATTTAAAAATATAATTAATTTAAACGAATCATGAATTTTTCATGATGAATATTTTGGATGAAAATGTATATTTCCCAATATTTTAATTTGTGTTTAATCTCCTCATAATCTAATTATTATCAGAAATATTATTTATTCAATATAATGTAATAATAATGGATTGGTATAATTTTTATTTTTTGAAAAAAAATTTATAGAAATAAATAATATTAATTTCAATATACATATAACAATATTACACCATTAAATTCCTTGTGGTTAAGGTCTGTTTTAGTGTGATGTTTTTACGGTGGGTTGATGTACATGGTTTTGGCCCCGATATCGATAATCTTGAAAATCTCTTGAAATTAGTTTTACTAATGCTTTAGTTTTTGAATCTTGTTATGGTGTATGTAAATGAAAAATACAAGTATTACTATCTACCTAGAAATATCTGATAAATTGGATTCATAGTTTATGATCATGCAAGATGAGGCCATTACTTCTTTCATCTATATCAAGTAGACATTATCATAATAATTAATATATACCTATCATATAACCACTGTATAATTTCTATATTAACAATATTTATGATTCCTATCTTTTTTTTTGAAATTTGATAGGATATAACATATAATTGAAAAATATAACCAATGTAGTGAAATTGTTTTCCAAAAACTCATTACATAATAGGGAATATGATTTTTTAAGGAATAAAATTTATAAAAGATTGTTAAATTATATAGAGAATCGGCGAGACTTAATAGACTAAAAAAATAGTGATTTAGTAAAACCATTTATAGGATAATTTCAAGGCCATCATGATGAAAACTGAAACCATATTTATCGATCCATCCCAAAAAAAATTAAGCATCACAAACCATACACTTAAGGCATTCATGGGTGCAACGAAGGGGTGTTTATATAACACCTAAAAAATTAATTTTTATATTTTATTTCCATAAAATAATTCATATATTATTTACTTTTTAACATTAAATTTTAAATGATTAAATAAGCAGTTTGACAAAAATGTGATACATATTGGATGACATTAAAATTGTACGTTTTTTGTAAACATATAGTTCCAATGAAGATAAATTATGTTGATGAATTTTATAAATTTTTAAGAGAATTATATTTAATTAAAATATTATATTGAAATTATATTTCTTAAACATAAATGATAATATAATTTTTCAAATTAAAATTAGATTGTTCTAAGTGTCATAAAAATAATATTGTAAAAAAACCCAATTTTTTTTCAATATATTGGTATTTTGATTGAAAAATTTAAATTATCATATTTAATTATTTATTATTATAAAATAAATAATTTTTTCATATAAAATTTAAAAATTTTCCAATGATGTTTTTTTCATTATTTTTTGAATGTTTTGAATTCCTGGGTACAAATAAATAAGGGTACTAATATACATACATATTATTATATCATAATGTCTCAAAAGTGATATAATATATTAGAAAAAAGGTATAAATGAACAAATATAATTTTTTAATTTAAAATAATTAGTTGTTTAAGAAATTTTCTTAATTTTATAAACCGTTAATGTATCCTACAAAACTAATATTTATTTCAAATTTTTTAAATGAATTATTTATAAACATAACTCACTTCAACGTCACCATGGATATTATATTAAATAGATGAATTCTTAAACATGTAAAATAATGAAAATAAATCATATTTTCCAGAAAATATGGGATAAACATTTGTAAGGTTTTTAGTTTTTATTTCATTTTTATATGGAGTTGAAAACCTATGTTTGGAAATTGATAATGAATTATCCTATGTCATAAAAAATACACCCCCAAAGAAAATTTTATTCATCTTCGTTAAAAATCACTATAGAATGAATATAATCTTTCCTTCCCTATCTATATACCTTATGAGGTTTCCTAAAGCTATTATGAATCTGGAATAAAGAGTTTTTAAGCACCGTCTCATTGTAAGGATCCTCTAGTTCTCCTTTTTCTTTATGGGCCTTCATTATATTATGACATTAATTTACAATTATTTAGATTAGATTAATTTCTAAAATATTTCTATTATTATAAATAGCATTTCCTAGTGATTACACACCTCATTCCCTCTCACCAATCCCATTTATGAACCCCTAAGTACCATCATCAATCCACTAAAATTATACAATCAATTTCCAGGCCAAACAATTACACATTAGAGATTCAAACCCATTTACATTCAGTGATATTAATATATAGAATCCTGTTAATAATTTATGTTAGAATTCCTGTTATTTATCACACAATACATAATTATGAGATTAATCATGAAGAAATAAATCCATAGATTATATGATCTTTGTGGAAAACTTATGCACTTACATGATATTAATGTGATCGGTGATACCAAAAATACATTTCCGTCAAATGAATTAGTTAATATTATTAACATATGATATTCCATTAATGGTCTATATGACGTTATCATAAGAAAACTATATAATTTTTTCTTATTGGTAATACTTGACATATGTTTATGATGTAATCTGTTATGTTGTGGTCACATTCCCATGTTTACATTATGTTATCACATTATATCTTCCCTCGTTATTCAATATTATGATTCTCACCCATCTTATGTTACCCTGATATTCATCTTGGATCACACATACTTATTTACAATATGATATTATATATTTATTCTCTTATCATGGTAAATAGGTCATTCCATTATTATATAAATCCCTAGAATATTCCATGAAATTGTAGATGAATAATTCAAATTTATGAGAATATAGTAGAAGTTTTCAATAATATAATTATATTACTATTTGTATTTTTTATGACAGGTATACTATTAATAAAATACACATGGCATTAAGATTATATGTGGTTTAATTATCACTATCTTTATGTAGTAAATCATTAAATAAGTTTCATTAAAAAATTGGTAGTTATAGTATCTATCAGAAAAAGGTATATATTTATTTTGTATTGGGATTAAAAAACACTATTAAAAATCTTTATGGATATGTATAAACATTTTAAATCCTCGGTAAATTCTTCTTAAGAATAGAGTAAGTGTTTTTAATGAAAATACATCACTGTCTATATACTACAAGTGTATGTGGCTCTAGCACAGATGTGCATAGGTGTAATAACCCTGAAAAGGGTGCATTATGATATTCTCGATCATTACCAGGTGCATAACAATGGGTCTGTCTACCAACCTAGTTTAACACACCTAGGGGGATATTACCTTCTAAATATATAATATCTTAATTAACATTTTTTATTGGAACCAGAATTCCAATGTAGTGTTATGTTAGTAAATAGAAAATTGAACAATTATATTTAACTTGTGAAATTCATCGGTCAAATGATATATATATTTAATTTTTTTTATCATTTTACATTACATTGTATCCCATTTGTTTGTAATAGTTTAAAAATACTCTTTCTGAATTTTTCCAATATTCTATTTAATGTGTCTAAATTGGTGGGAGCCAACCATGAACCAATATTATGGGAAATGAGACGACTTCCAAATGTAATGCCTGACATGATGGGAGTATAAATAAATAAATGCCTTAAAATAAATTCTCAATTTTACAATAATTTTTTTTAGAAACCATAATCAGTGGATATGATTGAATTCCCCTAAGAAACATATTGATAGATTGAATTCCATTATATAGTTAATTACACTAACATTTTGTTGATGTATTTATCCCAAATCATGTTGTAGTGGACAAGATCTGGTAGAATTATCTTCCCCCACATTCAATTCTATAAGAAGGAGCGCGTCATGCTGGTTATTTATCGTATTGATGGAGAAACCAATAAATTGTTATCATTTGTAAAAAAATAAAATGATATAGGATGTTATTGAAGTGATGGAGTGTATGAAATTATGGGATATGTTCATTGAAAAATATTTTACTCAGACACTCTAACTAATAATGTGTAGGAATATACTAAGCCTCCCAAAAAAAGGATGAAAATTTAAATTGTGAATATGATCAGATCATTACAAGACATACACAATATTCTTCTGGCATTTTCATTTCATGTGAAATTATATTTATTCACTTTTTTGAGGTCTTAAATCGTAATATAAAAATGGGTTGGTCATTTGATGATTTTAAACTTATAGAAAATTATATTATTTTAACTCAATGTCAAAATATGAATTAGTATATCTCACGGGTCTCTTAGTACTGTAGATAATAAGTGTAGAATATATATTAATTTTTGTATTGTGATGGAATAACTAATGAGGTAAGTAATGAACATCATCCCACATGTAAAATTTATGGGAAGAAGCATGATAAAAATTACCTCAATGGTATGGCGTAAATCACTAGGTTTATAAAGGAAGGGAACATAAATACTGATTGTCGAAGGGAGAAACCCAATAATGTGATTGATGAATGGAATTCCACATTCAAACCCGATGACATTGTACAATGTTTCAACTATAAACAACAAGGACACTATGTGAATAAATTCAATAATACAAGGGGTTTGGATGAAAATTGGTGATTACATCCTCCAATGACAAGAGGGAAATGGAGAATGTATGTCATCACAAATGCAATGGTGGATCCCAAAAATAAATTTGCGATAGATATAATAGTTTTTCATTAAAATATATGAAGATGAAATTTGTTTCTAGTTAAATAAATTATTTTATATCTCTCATATTTAATATAACTATAAAAACACCATATTAAAATTTTAATTAATGATAATAGTGAAAATATAAAATTCGATAATTATTGAATCCCTAAAATATAAAAATTCCAATATCCAAATTTATAGGATTAATTAACTAAAAAAATTATACTCCTTTGGTTGTATTTGATGATATTATGGGTATGGATTTATTTCCCTATATTAAGAAACTATACATTTTAATGATAAAGAAATCACCCATCGTAATGAAATTCTATAACAGATTCTATACAACTTAATGGGGGAAGATGATTATTTTTTGGTAACAACATCTTATCCATGGAAATTATTACATTATGAGATAACACATATAGCTTAGATAATTCAGACTAAATATAAGACCTCCCTTGATAACATACCCATTGTAATGGAATTCACATATGTGTTTCAAGGTGAATTTTTTGGTCTCCCTCCAACCAGTTTGTATGATTTATCTATCGAGATCAAACCCACATATTTGAAAATATCTATCACTCTATATAAAATAGATGTTGTTGAACATTAATACATGAAGAAAAAATTACAGGATAATATATACAAATGTTTTGTACACATATATTCTTTCTATTTGAATGAATCAGTCCTTTTGATAAGAAGAAGGATAGGTCGATTAACTTATGCATCAATTATCATGAGCGCAAAAAGATAAAGATAAAGAAAACATTTCCACTACCACATATTGATGTCATGTTTAATCATCTATGTGTTGCAAAATAATCCACAAATGTGGGTCTTCATTCAGTATATTATTATATTATGGTATAGACGGAGTATATCAACAATAATATGTTTTATACAATTTTTGGTATCAATACGTCCACAATGATTCTATATAGACTCTCTAATGACCTAGAAATCTTAATTGATTCAATAAATAGAATCTTTATATTCTTCCTTGAATTTGTTATGGTAGTCTTTATAGAATATGTATTTATTTACTCTAAATTCCTAGAGGAATAGGAGGATAATATGAATATATTATTAAATTCCATGTGGATGGAAAATTTATATGGAATGTAAATTAAATTATCTTTTTTGATACATATTGAAACCTTCCTAGGGATTTATATCACCACAAATATGATATCCTTAGATCCTTCAAAAAGAGGCAATTGAAAGTAAGGCATGTTTAAACAATAATGATGGAACTGCATAGTTTCCATGGATTATATGGACACTATAATAAATTTAAGAGAAAAATATAATTATTTCCAATCCTACTAACTAAGATAATATGGAACAGTGTTAATTATGACTAGGTAGATGATTGTGAAGAAACCAATAAAGTGATAATGAAAGGTATAATTACAACACTTGAGCTCAAATTAACCACCAGTGGGGAATGATTTTTGATCAACAAAAATGCATCCAAAATGTTATTGGGTTGTGTAATCATTAAAAATGAAAAAAAAGAAGACTATTCCTCCCACAAATTATTGATCAATGAGAATAACTATCATATTCCTGTCCTAGAATTGGATACAGTGACTTTTTCATTGAATATTTTACTACATTATCTATATGGGGAGAAGTGTGAAATATATATAGCCCAGAAAATAATCATGTATATTTTTAAAAAAAATTATGATTTATATGAACCAATAGAGGTTATTAGATCTGTTCAAGGATTATGATTTTTCAACCCATTACCATCTGGGTAATGGAATCAAAATTGTAGGTGCCCTAAGTAGAAAGGAATCCACAATACTATTCATGAAGAGGATTGAAACGAGTACAATTTTTTTGGATATTCAATGGATATAAATTGTAATAATAAAATGATATTTATAATGAATTTCTAAGATAACTTCTCAAGAATCAATTATTTTGAGGGTCATGGGGGCCCAGATATATGATGTGTTGCTACTAATGTTGGTAGTTAATATTTTAGAGTTTAGACATTACAAAATATGTAATAATAATAATTATATGACCTAGATATGTGTCCCTTTAAGAATAAAACATAATAGGGTACTTATGGATGATGTGAATAGCTGATCCTTAACTCTTCATCAGGTAAGAAAAATGATGTATGTGTATTTTAATAAGAATACTAATGGGGCAACATTATGATGAAATTATATATTTTTTTCCATGATTCAAGGTATTCCAAAAATTTGAGGAAGAATGATATAATTCTATGAGCATGGATAAAACATTTCTTATACTATTATTTTAATGTGAAAATATAACTGTGGATTTTTTCATAAGACTCCCTAAGAGACCTAAAGGTAATAAATTTACCAATGTAGTAGTTAATCACCTTCCAAATACATTTAATTTGAATAATAATAAGGATGTATTATCAATAGACCTACTTTCAACGATATACATATGGTATGTGGTAATAATTCATGGTTTTACACTCATTATTTTATTTGGTTGAGATCTAATTCTTACCATTATATTCTAGAGAACCCATCACTAAGAATTGGATATGAAGCTGTCCTTCTGCACTGCTAATCACCCTCAATAGATGGCCAGTCTAAAAGGACTATTAAAAATCTAGAGGATATGATTATGTCTTGTTTGATGGAATTACTATTATTTTGGGATCAATACCTTACAATAGTAGATTTCTCATATCATTATTGGATGTTGTGGACATACCCATAGGGTTTTACTAACGGGTTTCAAAACTGTTGTTATAGCCTTATACATCTCAATGGTTTGGCCTAATGATTAGGAATAGTTATGCATATGATCCTTATCCTAATGGATTCAAAAAATCAATGTGAATGTTATTATATTTTTGAATATTTTTTATAAAATTTTTGGCATAGCTCTTCCAATTTAAACAGCATGAGCCCCATCCCTCCCCCCATTTACTTCTATTCGTGATCCCTAGATGCACTATGAATTAAACTATCTTCCCAACATAATACATGATAGTATATCATATATTATTAATTTCATTTAATTATTATTAAATATCAAATTTATGGATTTGACCTCACTTTTTTATTCTATCATCTATCTATTTGAGTTTTATTTTTAGTGTAAAACACAAAAAAAGAAACTTTTTTCCGGAATATATTTTTTTATCCTGATTAGTATGTTTTTTTTTCTATTTCTTATATTCAATTTTGATCTGTGTGAGTTAGTATATGAATTTTTCTTTTGGTTTGAGTTTGTTCTATTTATTTTAGGGTTGGCTCAATATTATTTATCCTTTACCATATTGGTTATAATTAGTTTTGTCCAATCTCTCTATTTGAATTTTAAATTCACCTAGATACATCATTATTACATTTATAACATAATATTGCAGCATGAAATCCAAAAATTAATTATTATAGATTAAATAATATGTATATAAATCTAATATTACATCACAATAATATAATATTACATTTTTAGCAAGGATCACAAATCTATTTTGATAGTTAAACACATTATGAACTACAAAATAATATACATTTCTAATTTTATTTTTCAGTTAATATATAATTTATTAAATTTATGATTTATACATTTCTATGATGTTCAAAAAACATTGAGCTTCACTTTATATAGGTGTGGATACTCATTATAATTGTTATTGAAGGAATGGAATATCATTTTATTATATTAAAAACACTTTATAACATATCAGAAATTGACTGAATTATTATATATATTGATAATAAATGTTGGTTTTCATATATTCTAATTTTAAAATCCTAGTTTAATAAAATTTAGATGTCATATAACTCATCTAAATTCATATTTATTGAATCATAACTTGTATAATTGATATAAAAAGAAAAAATTATATTTCAATCATGGATGCATGGAATAGAATTCATTTTATTAGAATTTTATATTTTGAATATAAATTCAAGATACATGTTCATTCATTTATAGAATTATAAATAATTAATTAATTGAAGAATCATACATAAGATTATATTACTCATACAAAAAATTAAATAATATTTATACACTATACTCAAATGAAACATCAATGTATAATATACACATTTAAATCAGTAAAACGTAGATGACATATTAAGTCAAATTGGCTTATTTGAAGGAACATAATTAATTGTAAATTTAGTCTTATGAGTAATACACATCTCCAATCTCATTCAGATTTTATCCATTATCATTTTCATTTATTATTTGTTTTATAAAACCAACCCATTCAACAAAACATGAAATAAAATTTTCTGATCTAATCTAATCCAAAAAAATCACCATGAGTAGAACAAAGTTGTATCAAATTAAAGTCATCCAAATCAAAAAAAAAATATATACATGATTTGAAAAAAATAAAATAAAATTGATTTGAACCATACAAAATATACCCAATTTTATCAAAATATACCACCTTGAATTAAATAATCAAATTTTAAAACAATATGAAATCGACCCAAACCATATTCACATGATCTAAATATACAAAACCCACACTGAATCAAACTAGAACAAATAAATAATTACTAAAATATTCTTAATTGAAAATAATTGATTTTAAATAAACATAATTTAATCAAATTAACCAAAATAATACTAAACTGAATCAAATAAACATGAACCCGACCAAAATTTAAAGTGATAGTCACTAAGGCACCTATTTTAAGGTCCTTTATGCCACATATTATTTATTACTCCATTAAATATAATTTAAATAACACACCTATGTATTTATATTTCAAATTACAGATTTTAAAAATTAAATCATTTAACCACAATGTATTTGTATCATTATTCAATTCAAGGCAATCTATATCATTATAAAATATATAATTAATTAATTTCAAAATGGTTTAATTGCACAATTTGGATAGAGCACACATATATCAGTAAATATAGAAACATGTATTATACTATACCGGTAATATTGATGAAATTCTTATATTACAATTGAATCAATTCCCTCTTCATGGAAAATATCTTTATCTCATTGTAGGAATTTCCATGTGTTTTGATTATTTACATCATACCTAGACCCCTTTCTCAGGCGAAGAACAACTAAAAAACTAATCATATAATTTATTTTACTAAAAAATTATATTAAATTAAATTAAATTCATATTAATTCACCTAGTGACTATAATATATAGAATATGGTTACCTAGACATAGTAATCTTTTATACATGAATTTATTGGATAAGAATAATATCATTTCAATAGTGAAAAGAAAAATAGAATAAAATAAAAAAATAAAGTAATAAATACAATTATTTTAATTATTATTTATAGATATTTCTCATTAATTTATTTGAATTCAATATAATGGGTTTATATATATATATATATATATATATATTTGTATATATTATGATTCTCATATGGAAAAATGTATCAATAACATTTTCATAACATGTGAACAACTCAAATTTCCAAAAAAATATTTTCAATTAAACTTAAATATTATTTAATTTTATATAAAACATATTCAATAATACATTTTTTATAAAAGTAAATTATGTTTGATATATGAAATAGATCATATCTCAAGATATTTTAAAACATTATGTATATATATTTTAATTTTTTTTCATAACACGTCAAATAGTGGTCAAATAAACTTCCTATGTCATAATTGTGTTGCAAGACCTTGGATGAGTCATGAAAAATTTATCTACTATATAACAATATATAGTTTTCAAAAAACTAATAATTTTTGTATCTTTATTGGGAGAAAATTCAATCACATAATATTTTTGATATTAATGAGAGGATTGGATAAGAGAATTTATTAGATGATTATATTAAATTTTTTGATTCTATAAGAAGGAATTGATGTTATCCCAATAGGAATAAAATATGTGATCAAATAATTCATGTAATTAAAATGGTGATTTTGATTGTGTTAAAAAATATAAAAATGCTTCCACGACAATAATATATAGAAAATATTTTAAAATGAAAAGGATTGAATTTTTAATCTGACTGTTTCATGAGAACTCCATCTATGGGATTTCTAATAATACTATAAATTTTATTATATTATTTTTGAATGCAATACATAAATATAATTCACCGATTCCATCAAAACATAACATTACATGGATGTTAATTGAGGAAAATGATTTTTTTAAAAAAATATTCATCTTATACCAAATTATTACAGCTTATTCATGGATAAATCAACTTATTTAAATGATGAATTAAAATGTAGAACATCTCGATGAAATTGAAATGATTGTGGGAAAACATCATGTGTTCTACGAAGAGTAGTGTGGATCATTCCATTGATTCTCAAACTCCACAATAATTTCATGTGAGATTAAATATTAATAAAATTAAATTTCATGGTTTTGAGATAAACAAATATTATGATGATTTGGTTCATCCTGCATAAGTATTTTCATTGATGAGATTTCATTCTCGAAATCCTAATTTTTTAGATAATAAGTTTAATTTGGAGATTAATCTTTCAATTTATGGGTTTAATCAATTTGGTAATATTATTTCATGACATTGAACATGGATATTTTCCATACACATTTATAACCTTCTTATATTTATGTTTATGAGAAAACCATTAACATTCATGGGTATACTCATATCATGAAATTATAATCGAAAAACTAATATAGATTTAAAAAATAAACCTTATGTTACAGAGTTGAAATATATTTGAAATGTGGGTATACACACATAAAATGCATTTTTAAAAATATATATTGTAGATGTTTGGTGTGCTTATGTTGGAGAATAATGATTTTTTCATAATAAATGATTTCTAGAAGTAGCATGAAGGGAATACTAAAATGTCATGTTTTTATGAAGAATACATGATCTAAATGTCCAAAATAACAACACAGTTTTAATTTAATGGTACATCGACAAATATTGTCTATGTATAATCAATACACAAATTATAATTTATGATTTAATAATTTCATGGAGACTGAAAATCCATCTCAAGTTATGTCTACAATTGATGTGGTTAATGAATTGAAATATATTTTTTCATTCAGGAAGGTTCAGATGAAATCTAGAAAATGGTAGAATGTTTCCACGTAATCTTGTTACTATTCGAAGAAGAAAATTATATTTATTGAGTTACCTTATTCGTTAACCAATTTTATATATAATTTAAATGCTATGATGTTCTTTGAAAAAAATATATGTGAAATTTTTATTTTGATTAATAATTATGTAAATATAATGAAAAAAATAATATTTACAATATTGGCATGACATGGTGTATTGGGAAATCAGAACCAAATTGCATATTGTGTGTATCAATGAACATATATAGAATGTTTCATTCGATTATTATGTGATGTTACATGGAAAAAATTAATTTATTGATGTACTAGTTACTATAAATGTTCATAATATATATTCCAGAAACTTATCCAAACGAGCCAACAGAAGTGAGTTGAATCTGAAATCATTAACAACTCATGATTATCACATCCTTCTGCATGATTTTATTTCAAAAAATATATATTGTCTTCTATATAATAATTTAATGGTGTCTGTTAGTTGACTATTGCATTTTTATATTCATATTTGTGCAAGGAATGTTTTCAATTATTTCTTTAAAAAATGTTCTCATAAGCACCATTAATTATCTGTGAGTTATATAAAATATATTTTCCATTATTTTACAAAACTGTGATATATATAAATATCCATATTAAAACCAAAATAATTATTGGATAACCTATTTTTTTAAATTTTATTTTTAAAATTAAAATAAATACATACACAATGAATAATTATGTATATACCAATAACCATCTCAAATGTTCAATTGTGAAAGTTTTCGTCAATCATGAATGTATTTATCTCTCTTCAATTTATTTTTTTGAACTGAATATTACATGGAATATACCAATCAAAAATGAAGAAGAATAATATGAACAATTTATACATATTTTTCAATCACATCACAAAACATGTCTCATTCTAGGATAATATACATTGATCACATTAAGCCTTTAAGTGTGGGAGATGAAAAAAAAATTTAACATTTATTTGTTCAATTTCTACATAAATTAAGAAAAATGAAAATGTATATGTTATCTCATCTAATGTAATTTTATATAACTATTAAAATATTTATATTTTTTTATAGGGGACATAAAAAATTAAAAATATAAAGCATCGTTCTTTATTTTGTAGAATGATAGATATGTCACATAGTAGCGTTTTCTGATTTCATGAAATGGAAATAAAATATAACACTCTAATAAATTATTAAAATGAAAATTAAAATTAGTTACATATTAATTTATATTTTGTTTATTGAGTTTTCATGTTCACAATATCATCTAGGAAATAAAATAGTTTTCTTTTCGTGCTAATATTTTTTTAGGGAATGAGTATAAATTTTGATAAATATGTGCATATTTATTATCACTAAATGAGTAATGAACATGAAACATGACATGATAGTTGCATGGTAACTACAACCAAAAACTATTATTTTAGTGAATCATATTGTAGAATATTATTAGATAATGTATCTTATTATGCAGTCTTTGAGAAAATAAAAATATTGGTTTACTACACTGAAGGTTGAGTCATTATGAATAAATGAAAGTGGTCTGGTTTGATGAAAAGGAATAAAACATATATTGATGATTGTGGATTTTGAGTTATAAACATTGCTCGCACTTTTATTATTCATGAACCAGATTTATTGGCATCAATATAGAAATACGATTATTATGTGAAATATAATCTTCAACTCAAATTTTGTGTCATTATTGAATTAATAAAAATACATATTTTTTATGATGGTGATAATGTAATTAACACCATCCTTGAACCCATTTTCTATAAAATATTTATTACATACGTTGATTCTAATATTTCAATAATCAAAATTTACTTTGGCATGATGTTTTGATGGGAAATATATATAATCATTCATTTGTGTTCTAGGTTCTTTTCATTTAGATCAAATTGGGTTTTTAATGTTGGTACTATAATAATTTTTTACTAATTATTAGAAATATTTTGTATCTAAAAATACCATAATGTTCTCTTTCAGTATTAATAAGTTTTATTTTTCATTGAGTCTTATTCTCAAATATTATTTAAAACAATATTTGATCCTACTAAACAAAAAAACAGAAAAAAATAAATTAGAAAAAATAATTAAACCAATTGAATATGACATATTGAACTAATAAATATGAAAATAAATATCCATGAAAATAATGACTTAACAAAAAAAATGAAAAAATGACCTAACACAACATTTGACCAAAATGTTGTTGGAAAAATAAAAACATACAGAAGAAATAATAAATTAATGAAAATGGACCTAATATTAATAAAAACTGAAAAATGACATAATCAATAGAACAAAATAAATTAAATGACCTAAAAATTTTATTGTGGAAAACTAGACAAAAAAAACTATATCATACACATGTAAACCATGATAATTACAACATATTGATTTTTATATGATATTTATTTTATGATTTTATATTCATCCCAAAAAATATAAATTATTTTTATTATATACAGACATATCCTTATTTTGGTTTCACATTTGTTACTCCTTAATTTGGTCATGTATCATCTTCTTTCTTGTTTTCATTACAGTATAGTCAGGTATTTCTAATTAATAGAAAATTTGTTTTCAAATTTATGAAATAAAAAACACTAAAGAGGTATGAAGAAAAATTATTACCAGTAATATTCATTGGCTGAGAAAGATGGGTGTCCCTTCGTTGGTGCATGATGTGAGTATTTTATTACAACTATATATATCATCAAAAAATTATTTCATGTGATCAATTATTTGAAATAATTTATCTGGATTCACCACCTAGGTGAAAATTATTTTATAGAAAGCCTAATGGTTCTTGTTATCATGTGTGTGATACTAGATGGTTTGGTGGTACATGAGTTATTCTCACTACTCGATGTACCAGATCACACCTTGTCCCTCCCCATGGAATAACATCTACCCACCCTCTGATCCAATAGTAACTTTTATTAAAACATAAGATATTTAGGTCACCTATATGTTCAACACCATTTGAATATTATAATCCTTTCATACCTTTCACTTATCTAACTATGGATACTACTCCTCTTCCATATTTTACATTTACAAAAATCATCAATTTCTTCTTCATTAACTTCTACTTAATTCTACATGAGCTTCTACATTCTTTCCCATTCAACTTTAACTATGACTCATTCTAAACATTAGATGCATACATTGGGTCTCACAATATTTGTACCGGTTGATCCTCCTTCAAGGAATATGGATATAATGAAACCCACTGATAAAAATACATCATATATATTTATAAAACCCTAGAAAAAAATTAAATAATTTTTTTCATTATAAATTGTATTGATATAATGTTTTTTCATTAATAGATGTACCCTATGATAGGGAATAAGAATAGATTATTGCTTGTTTTGTAGAACCACTACATAATAATTTTGGTTGAGTACAATTATGATAACAAAATTATATTAAAAATAGGTTCACAATGTCATACTTTTATTGAGACTCTTGAAAAATACACAAAAATCATTCTCATTAGGCCACTGTCCTGGAAACACCTCCCAAATGATGTAAAGGATAAAGATTGGCATAAACTATGGATATGTAAATTCATTGGATGTAATGTTTTCTTATTATATTATTTATATGAATTCATATTTTTTTTAAAACATAGCTACAATTTTGTCGATAATGAGGCTATGAAAAAATCATGACTCTTTAAATTAGGTGAATTCTATTTTGAGTATAAGAATGTGTAGTATTGTGGCTGCTGTGATAGTGTTGGTATAGATTTAGAGGCCATTCCTATCATGAATTACATTATTGTATAATATTATCGGGAAATTATTTCTCATTGGATGAGTAACATGTTAAATGAAATAATAAAATTTTAATTTTTTTAATGAATGTTACCATGAATTACAAAAATTAATTTTTTGAATTGTTGTAAAATATGACTAGGTAGATTCATTATGAAATAAAAAAATTGGGATTATTCAAAATTCATCAGAACTTTGGGGCGGACTATGATATCATAAAAGAAGAGGAAGAAGGATTGTCACTCATTTATAATGTTTTATTATGAAATCCATATTATTCTATTAACATCATATACAATTCCATTTATAATTTGAATATTTATATTATAATGTATTATTTAGTATATTATTCAATGTATTAGGTGTGTAATGAAATTTTAAGACTAGTATTGTTGTTTTGGTGAGAATGTCATGAAATTATACAACACTGTTCATTTTATTAAATTTTTTTTCTATTATAAGTGAATATGATCATTACAGTTGAGTGAATAATCATATATATATTTGGATCATGTTAATTTTTATTCAGCTCTAAAACCCATGTGACATATATATAGAATTAATTCTGTCATATGAAGAACATACAATGAATGGAAGCATTGAAATAATATGATAGGTGAGAATAAGAATTTATTATAAGGGATATATGATTGGTATTAATATTATTATGAATTCATACACTAATGTGATTTTCTTCAAAAAATAAAATCACTAAATTAATTTTTTTTAATTGAATAAATTTTTGTCTTAAATATAATTTCATAATAATTTTCAATTGATGAACATTAAATTTATATAATGGAATCATACAATAAATAGATTTTTTGTTTTTCCTTTTATCATTGTTCTGTGAGATAATCTCAAATGTGATATCTATTTTAGATATTCTTTATCACATATATACATCCCATATTAATCTATTGAATCTAAATTAATTCACCTTGCATGAGAAATAAATTTTTGGTACTAGTGACATATTAGATCATCAACAACAATAGTTTACTTTTTTATTTTATGGATCCCAAAATTTGAATCTAAAATATTTACAATTTAAATATATAGATATTAAATTTTGATAAAAATTACATTGATTTTATTTAATAATTATCTAATCAAAATTGGATTAGGTATTCCAATTACATAATGATTTCATGAAAATAGAATATATTTGGAAGTATCCAAGTAAATTTCATATTTAAATTATATAAATATTGATTATCAAATTTAATCCAAACAAATCTCACGATATTTATAATTATAATGTTTCACATATACAGAAATGTCATAAGTGGAAATTAGTGGAATTCAGATGAATAGAGGTGAATGTCCTATATTTCTGAAAATATTACTTACAGGGTACCTCAAATTCTTACTATGTTGCATTAAATTCAATTTTATGTATCATTTGACAAGATATTATAATAAAAAACACATTGTTCAATTTTTATTCATATTTCAGATAGATCATTGTGATTCAATGATTTTAATGTTTTTCATCTTGTCATCAGGTATTACAAATGTATTATATTCTGTCTGACACTTATAATGTTGAGCAATTAAAAATGTAATATTTCACCTATAATGTAGGAATTTGGGAGTTAAAAAGTTTTATGTGTGATGTTAAAATTGTAATGCACTACCCTGATGTAATTTGAAATATAATTTCTTATGATATTTCAGGGAAAGAAATTTTTTCAACCTCAAACCAAAATATTATAAAATTCTTTGAATAACTCAATGAATTTATCAAATCAACTACAACCTTCAACCATCAGACTATAAACCCAATATTCCATAGCCCTTATGTTTAATCATGTAGGATTGGTTTATAACCTTTTTCCATCAACTATCACTATTCTATTTTCATTACATGGGTTATGGGTTATACAATATTATTCATAACAATGTTCATACATTCAAATAAATACAAGATAACATAGTCTAATCGAATAAATAAAAAAAAGATTATTTCCAAAAAAAGGATATTAATTAACAAATTATTATATTATAACAATTATTTTTTGACAATTTATTTATTTTACAACAATATTATCAATAAGATATAAATACCAATGCTCACAGGAATAAATAGATAAAAAGATATGTGTAATTAAATTTATTCCACAATTGTTTTACACTAAATTCCCCATGATAACAATTTTTAATATATATATATAATGATCAAAAATTGAATCTCATTCCTCATCAATTTTTCTTATAAAAGATATAATAAATTGTTGATATAAAACACACACACACAAACACATAAATATATATATAAACATCAATTCATTGAAATCTAGCAGATATCTCAATTTTATATAGGTATTATGATGTGTTTTTATATATCAATTAATTGATTATTAATTTATTAAATCATCAATAATTCCATAATATTTAAATTTTGAGTATTTTTAATCATGACTATAATTTTGAGGAGAAAATAGAAAATATTTTAATTGAGGAATAAAATGTCACAATACAATAAAATAAAAGTTTGGCGCATTACACCGAATTTTTGTGGAATATGGTGGACAACATACAAGAAAAAAAATGAAGATCCATGAAAAATATAGCTTCTATAGAAGGAATATGACCTTAAGGGAAAAAATTAAGATCTTCGAAAAAATGAAGCTTCTATTTAGTACCCATGGTATTTCATGGACTTGTAACATTATTCAATTTATTCATGGGAAATTATTCTATTTAAAACAACTCATTTAGTATAAATAGTTCAATATCCATTAGAATCATGACCAAACATCACATGAAAAGAATAATAAATAAAATAAAATAATATTGGTGTTTGCGATGGGACCACCTAACTCATTCACGAAGTCATTCACTTTTGAATTCCCAACCCAATGGCTCTTCCGAGACTCACCGAACACATCCACGCTCAACCAATAATCATTGAAAAATACAATCCACTAACTCAATCCCAATATTAAAAAAATATGAAATACCATATTCATAATTTATTTCAATATTAAATTCTTATTATTTATAATGTTTAAAAATCACGTGGAACTCCTAACACAATGGAACCATAACCATCCATACTTGAAGAGTCCATGACACAACCCTAAACTTACCCTAGGAAAAATTCCCAACATATGATACTCAGTATTATGAAAATTTATTTAAATTTAGTTAACACCCTAAGATGATTTATTTTTTAATATATCTCCCTTGAATCAACATGCAATGGTGTGCAGACAACATTATAGATTCTCCTCTTAATTGGATTGATGAAATCCCTGTAATACTCTATCAATATCACCATAATATTAAGAACAATAATTAAAACCCTAATAAGAGAGAATAATTCTGAATTAAGAAGGAGTAATATGAATAATGGATGTCACGGGAGGGATATAATTATAATTATTCATTATAAATATCCATTAAAACGGGCCCAATACAAGGGTGTTTAAGTATGGATAATTGAGAAGAGGGGGTTATACAATAAACCTAAATCATCAGAGAAGGTTTAATCCCTATATTAAAATAATGATGGAAATTTTTTACAATTTATCCTATATAGAAAATAATATAGGATAGCTCATGGTGAAAATAGGTTATTTGGTTCCCTTGGGTATTACTAGACCCAATGACTAGCTAGTAGTGTCTCACCATCATTCCAGTGGTGAGGAAAATTAAATTCAAGATATCAGACACCCAATTCACCCTTCAAAAATAAATCTCTGATCTTTATCACCATATAATATTAATAATACATTTTAATCCATCTCTTATATATTTTTAACTTCTTATAATATAATTTTGAATCGCAATTCAAATCTTTTCCCATCAACAATCAAAAATATAAACATCCTATAGAGTTTTCACATCCATATAGAGATAGGATTTTAAATACATCCAACCATAACATTTCTCATCCTTGTGATGTCTCTTCAACCATTTAATAAATAATCCTAACCAACTCCTATCACAATTTCATGGTCAATTCACAGTGTTCTACTCGCGAATACAGAATGATATCTTATTGCACTGCTCAAAACACATGGCACATTATCCATCAAAATATTTTCCACCACTATATATCATTACAAAAACATCAATATGACATTCAATACAACCTTTATATCCTATTAAAATACTATTTCTGGAAACAACTCATAATCAAACTAATGGTTACTCCAAACATAATCTTTAACTCAAAACATCATATGTGGAAGCTTGATTCTACCAACCATCAAAAGACTTACTGAAATAGATTCCCAATAGTCAATTAATCATATTGATATGGTTACAAAATAATTTAACCCAAGCACACATAATACTCCGATTGAAAGAAATGGTACTATTATTTTTATATGTGTCCATAAGAATCATATGGGAATCACGAATTCATGAAACAATACCAAATATGAATGATTTAAAAAAATTCTTTGAAAAATCCCAAAAAATATCATCTTTAAAAGTACATACTTAATGATTTTTCTATCCACTAAATGCACTATAATGTTAAAATGAAAAATGGAAATCCTATTGATGAAATTTCCAAAAAAAAACTATTATCTCCTACAACTGATACATTATGCATTAAATTTACCATGATTCCATAAATCATTGAAGCCTCATGTGATTATCCAAAAATGCATGTTAAAGTATTGACCTAGATTTGGATGTTCGTAGCTGGTTGAATCATCAACCATAATAACTATCCATTTAGGTGTTCCATGTACATTAAAGAACTAATTATCTAAATCAAACATGGTTCATTTATAAATCATCTTAAGACCAATTCTAATGAACATTCTCCTTCAAAATTTTTTATATTTGGATTCATTGTCTTGTGTCTCCATAGAACTATTATATTCTAATTTCACTCACACACTTACATTCCGGTGTCATTATGAAAATCCATTGATAATTAAATCTCATAAAATACCCATATAACAACTGTTCATATGCCTATAACTATTATGATGATCCCTTTTATGTTTGTACATCTATCATATCACAACTGAATCAAATTCCCGACCACAATGGAAAACACTCCATAATTTACAAACAATAATAATTGTACATGGTTTTCATTCTAATAACTAAGAATCATTAAAACATAATAATTTCCAATCTATTTCTGACTCACCAAAAATTCATCCAGCACTTTTACATAATTTTATTCTTAATGTGGACATTCCTTAAAATAATTAATGGTTCACTCCCCTTCTTATGGAAGTCCCTATATGACAACATGATTGAAATGTCAAAGGGTTTCACCATTATATATGTATTCTTTTCCAAATAAACACTCTTCTAATATCATCCTTAAACACTAAACCTATATGATAGTAACACCCCAACCCTAGTTACCCATACTTGGTGCATTATCACATTAAATCGGCATGATCACAAGTGTTCAAATCCAGAAATATTGATCAATTTAGTAGCCTTGGATATTCAACATACAAACCGAATTTTTACATTAAATTATGAAATGAAAAAAACTACATTGTGTCTCCTATGAAAATATTCATATCCTGTAGACTATCCCTGTAGGGCAGTCAAAATATATTTTTTCGCATCCTAGGAAAAATAAAACATAGAATGCGGTGAGATCGGGTTCTTAGTAAGGATAACAATATATAAGAAACCATCATAAATAATCATAAACATTTAAGGAAATGTATAAGACTAAATCAAAATTATTTTAAACATAAACTTCAGCATAATATGGAAATGATAAATCAAATAATGTCATTTACATATTCATATAGATATTATACTAGTTGAATAATCCCATGTAATATCCATTGCCAATTTCATAATAATGGAATGCACAATGACAGACACCATAAACACATATTCAAGGCCACATGCCAAGACTAAAAATAAATCTTTTTCAAGGCCATGTGCTAGGAAACTAGTTTGTCTCATGAGTTCTAATGATACATCAAGGAGTAATAGTAGGCTCCACCTGTCACATACAATGTCCAATGTTTTTCTCGTATGAAAAGGATGAAACATAACATAAACATTCATATTTATACTACCATAAGAAATGTTATTATATTAACCATAAACCATGAATGGTATAATAATTACCCATACATAGTCAAAAATATCACAAAACCTTCAATAAAATATGGAATATTGTATTAATATAAATCAACTTCAAACATGTGAAAAATTCATCAATGGACGTTCACATAGATGAAATCAGAACTATTTGAGTGAAATATCTCTTTATATTTTGAAATCATTTAAGAGTAATGTAATTATAAAAGAGAAAATTTCTTTTTAATATATTTTTATAATATTTTAAGGGAACCATTAATGGTTTTATAAAGGTAGAAAATAGTAATAACTTCTTAATATGTTAAAATTATTCTTACCTTCACTTGTCGAAAAGGTCATAAATTACCTTGTTTTGAAAATGACAACAGATTAATTTAATAACATTTTATAGAGATTAAACAATCATATAAATTTCATTAAATGATATTCTAGGAAATATTAAAAATGTTTTGAAATACATTTTTACGAAACACAGATGTGGATGATGAAGAATTCCAAGAAGATACTTTTGTAAAAACAACCTCGGATAATAATGTTATTCAAAAATTAACCCTTACATTGAACTTTTCTTTGTTTAATGGTTTGATAACCTCATGTATAATAGTTAAATAATTTTTATTAATTATACAAGAATGGTATACATAAATATTATATTATATATTATCTTCTAATATATTTTTGATATTAATATTTCAGTAGTATCACTTTTTCCGGTGTTAACTCATTTGTTTTCATTTGTATAATTTGTTGCGTAAGCCTTGAGTATTCATGAACATGATGTATATGATTCATATCCTGAATTATATTATGTTCTAATACATTAATTTTAATAATAAAATTATAATTATTAATCAATTTTTATGATGGGGAATGAATCCTATCAGATTTGTAGAGATTGTAATCCGTATGAACGCATGGGTGACAAAACCATTATATTGATGGTGAAATCATAAGTAACTGGATGGTATATAATATTCAATGAATAATTAAAATCATATTTTTTTATTTACATCAATTATATTCATTAAAATACCCATCCAAATAATTAAGTGTTTAATAACAACCTACACCAAGAAGTGGAGACAGTAATCCGTACGTACACAAGTATGGTTGCTTTTTCCTTCATAGGATGGAAAGACTAATAAATATGGTTGTACCATATTTATAACAACATAACCATATGTTAATTTTTCAATAGTTATTATTTTGTTATGTAAACTACAAAGAAATAGGAATTGAAATAATAAAAGAACATTGAAAGACGTTATGAAATTATTAACCCTTATTTGGGTGCTTCATTTTGATTTGATCAAAAGGGATCTTTAGGTTGGCGTTCATATCAATGTATGGTCTCTGGGTTGAATTAGGGATTATTTTGAAGGTATTTCAGTAGTTTTTGGATGAGGCAATTTGATTTTTAGGTGAAATTTTGAGAGAAGGGGATGCACCCATTAATAAGAGAGGTGAGGGTCACTATAGGAAAAGCATGAAATATTTATTTATTATACAATAATGTTCAATTTATAAGTAATCAAAACGAATTTATTTTGAGGCTAAGTTATGACTCGGATGAAAACCACTCAACCAATAGGATTTATACTAGATTAGGTCACCATAATAACCTAATCTTCTACATATAACTATTAGTTAAAAACTTTAACTTTTATAAGCCTTCTTGTATTTTTATATATCATGGTTAATAAACATAATATAAAATGTCTTGATAATCCAAACTGGTTCATTAATGAAATATATATATCATTTTGTTAGTCCTTTGTCTGATCCATATATTTTTAGAAAGATAATATCTTTTAATAATAATGCATTTGATTTTTATGACAATTTTAACACTATTTAGTATTTTTTTTAAGTAAACAAAACATGATAAATTAGAATCAAATACATTAAATAAATCTTATCATGTCATATTAATCAATATATTTTTTATGTATCATAATCCTCAATTTAAATTTATTATCATATTTATAATAGTAATAATATTAATATTTCATTAATAATGTAATTACCGGATCATCATTTTGTCTTAAAAAACTTTACATATTAATTGTCTAAAAAATAAAAATAAAAACCATTATGTAGGAAATCTATTTATCTTTATAGTGAATATTTATAGTATAATTTACCATATGTATATTCCTATATTTAATTTTTTTATTTTTTAAAATTTAAATTTAACTATTTTAACTCTTCTATAAATAAAAATATAATATTTGACCTTATACAATACATTTGTATCAAAAGGGATAAAATTTTATTCCTAAGGTATATTTTTTTCTAAATAACCTTATCCAATAGAATTAGTACATGTGATAGTGTAATTATAATATCATTTTTACCTTTAATAACCCACCTTACTTTTAACCATGGGAAATAAATTCAAAAAGTGAATGTTCAACAAAATTTATTTTAATACTATTAAACCACATTTTACATGTTAATGTCAACCATGTCACTCATATTTTTGACATGCAATTCATAGTTTTGGTAAAATTACATTTTATGAAAATTTGTTAACGTTCTTTGAAGGGGGGGAAGATGCTAAAAAATTCAATAAACTTTTATACATATAATCTTATTATAAAATGACTCAAATGAATTACATTGAAATAATGGTATTATGTATATATTTTGACAAAAATATATTTAAATAAAATAATTATGTATTTATATAAAAATTATGTTTTAAACAAGAACGTAATGTTTTCACTATTCATCAAAAATTAAAGGTTTTCAGAAAAATACCATAAATTCACCCTATGATAATTTTGATATTCAGAATCCAAAAAATAATCCCATTTTGAAAAATAAAATTTATAAAATTTTAAAATGTGGGTATTACTATTCATAATGGCTAGTTTGATTGGACGTGGTGTGCTAGATCTCGAAGTTGTGTACAACGCAAATTACTTATTATTCAAAATGAAATGTATTGTGGAAGCTTTGGGTGTCACACTAATTATATTTATCAATGACCAACCTCAATTAGTTCATTCCACAATTCCCAATTCAAATCTGATGTGACATATACCATGCTGGTACATTATATTTCTTATAATGCCATTATGAAACCGGGCCTTCTAATATTCATAATCTACATTAGTGATATTATAGCACTTGAATACACTTTGATTAAAATTTAAAAAGAGTAGAATATAACCAGAATTCACTACCTCAATCTCATATTAAATCACTGGGTGTATGTTATTATACCACATATTATCCAAACATGAATAATTTTCCCATGAATTTTATATCATTAACGAATGACCCTGTAACACCCTAAGAGGGGGGGGGGGGGGCTGAATCAAGGTGTCAACATTTTCTTTTTAAAGTTGTTGATCTTGTTACCATGTGATTAAGAACATGTTAAATATATCAAAATAATTAAAGTTTGAAATTGACACTATACTTTTTCCTGGTTCACCATAAAGGGCTTCGTACAAGGGGAATATGCCGAAAATGTTTTGGTCGTACCAAAATCTACATAATCGTCACAAGTTTATGGATTACCAGTTTTGATCACAGTAACTCTATTCCTGGAATACCTCCTTTACAAAGGTTCAGGAACACTCACTACATATCCAAGATCTCTTCTTTCTTATACTCTTAGCTAACCATCATTGGAGAAGTCAGACAGAGTTCATCGATTTGAATGACTCATCAATAGATTTTCATTGAATTCTTTGTCTCTGTTCAGCATGAGACAATACATGCATCAAAGTCATAAAAAGATTCACATGAAAACAAAGAACCACTGAACCAGATATTTAGAATGTGCAAATAGGTTACCCTGATTATTTCGCGCAACACATACCCTTTGCGGTAATGATTTAACTTTTGCTCGCAATACTTGATTTTTGTGGGTAATGTATTTTGCGCACCAACCCCATTTACACACTACCTTCACTATTACATGCATACTCAACTTTTATGTGTATCCTCATATTTTATGGGTGTATTATATTTTTTAGGAAACATCAAATATTATGTGGACCCATCTACTTTTTCATGCACCTTCTACTTTTACGTGCAACATCAATTTTCACATGCAATGTCTGCATTTCCTTGAATCCTAAACTATTCCATGAAACACCCTTCATGTGAAACTTTTCACACATAAGAACCCATAGCATCTCTAAGACTTCATCTGTGCCGAATGAGAGGGGGTCAGATTATATTTATAGGCAAAAACGTCTCCTACGTGAAATCCCTCCTTGAACACATAAATAACTTCGAGCGTGAAAAACTTATCATCAACTCACCAATGTTTTTCACACAATACTCCAATATTCCGCACAATTCATGCCTTCAACAATTTTTGAGCTTCTAATATTGAAACATCTCCTGTCTGAAAAACACCAATCCTATATTTCCCTCACAATGCCAATATTTCTCACACCTCTCCAATATTTTGCGATATGCTCAAATGTTTGGCGCAACATGTTATTTTTGCGCGCATCTCCTTTTTCTAAAAACCCATGTCCTCATTTTCTGAATTTCAGGCCTATAAAATTTCGAAAATAGTGGGAAATGATGCCACTTTCCATAATTTTGTTTCCCTAAACTATATAATCACATTACTGGAAATCATTTTGAACATCCAATAAGGATTGAAGACAAAAAAACTATACTCCTATTCATGAAAAGAACAGACATGGTTCCAAAAAATAAAACAATTCTAAACTGCATAAACAATAACCATGTTCCGTATACATGACAGTATTTTCATTTGAGAATCTCCTAGTAACACTATTTCAAAATAGGTATATTTCAACTATGCCATGTTCTATCACATGATCAACCATCCCCAGAAGCAACATGAAAACAATCATAATCATCAACCCATTAAGTGACGATTCCATAAGGTGCATCTAAATTTAATGGGCCATACACTCCACCAATACCACCCATGAAAACATAGCCATTATACTAAATCAACTAAAGGCATCCACATTCCTTCCCTAAAGACACTCAATGGGTATCCACATCCTATGGAAACCCATGAAATATAAAAATCCCATCACACAAACCAACCCCACCGAAATCATCATCACTATTGAATCTCTATGAAAAATCCATATACTAATTGGAAACCTCGTGCATCGATTTAAAAAATGATCAAAAAACCATAATCACCACCTAAAAAATAATAATAACAAATGTTAACAAATATTATGAGTTATCATCACATAAATAAAAAAATACTAATAACATTATAAAATAAAATTGAAAAATGATATTAAAAAACCTTAACATATTATAAATGGTTATTTGAAATAAAAAATTTTATAAATAATGGGATTATAAATTACATTGAAAAAAATGAAAATGGTTGATGTGTTCTAATAAATAAAAACCACATTGACAACGGTGAAATGAGTTCATATGGAAAATCATTGTAATTTTTTTTCAATATACACCTTTTTAAATAATGTCAATGTTGGGGTAAAGAGACAATATATAAATCATTAAAAGAATATCTCCATTGTCAATAAAAAAATTCCATTTAAAAAATACTTAAAAAAATTCAATATGTAGAGATAAATATGTCCATAAAATAATATAATTAATATTATCATTTAGGGGACTGATACTATCCCAAGAAGAATATATATGATTAGTTCCATTAATGATAATTATTTTGGATGAATTATGAACCAAAGGGATGGAAAATTTTCAAAATACATACAAACTGTGACTAAATAGAGTAAGATAATATATATATTGAGATTAAAAAGATATTAAATATATATTTTCATATATAAGAATTTATTTATAAAAAATATATATTTCAAAATGGAATTGTTATGAAACCTTTCCAACTATGTTAAATTATTTATTCAAAAATAATAAAAAATAATAAATTTTTATATCTTTGATGATCTATTGAATAATATTAAAGACATAATATCTGAAAATCATGATGTTGTATATATGAAACATAAATAACTAAAGTTTTAATTATATCATATCCTAATGAATGAAAATATATATTGGAAAATCCATTATTTTTTAAAAACTATTATTTGAATGAAGATAATATTTATAATGTATTAAGTGTAAAAATTACATTGGAATACAGTGAAAAATTTTATATAATGTCTTTAAATGAAACATAATTTGTATGGTGGGAATATTTATTGATATTACAATATTTATAAATGATCATAAATCATTGTAAATAAATCTAGACAATGAAACCCCATATAATTTTAGTAAATAACGAGTAATAATAATATGATTAAGAGATCTGTAAATAAACATTCATATAAAATTATTTAAACATTAATAAAGATAAATGAATTAATTGGGTTAGTATATTCACAAAAAAAAATCCAGTTATAATATGTATCATTATTTAGTGAATGGAAATTGGGATGAAAAACTCATACTCGTACCTCTAAAATACATGAATATGATTAAACTAACTTCATAATAAATATGAATATATTAGTAAGATTTTCAATTAATATATTCAAATTTATTAATATTTTTTGTCTTATATTATAATCATTAATTACAAATATAGTAGATTTTTGTTGTCAATTTTAATCATTACATGTTTGAAATTTTGAATTCTTTTACACATGATTCATAAAAGAAATTATAATCCACATTAATTTATAATAATATTATCAATAAAAATTATTTATGGTATTGTAGTAATAAAATTCAAATGATTTATTCATTACCAAGTTAATTATATATAATTTATTGTAATGGTTCGAGATAATGGAATACATTAATAACATGTTTCCAAAAATTTTCTAATAACAACATGTTTATTTATAAATTATATCAATTTTAGTTTCAATGTTATATATTAATATTAATGAAATAAATTAAACATGATTATTATAAATCTCCATTATCATAATGTTTATACTTTTTCTTGACAAAAATTATTATGTTGGCATAACATCATCCATGTGCATGGTCGAGTGAATCAAATAAGATCATGTTATATAAATGAATGAGTTATAGTATAATATAATATAATTTCATATCATTTTTCTAGTATCTTATTGATGGAAATATTACATCATAAAATTGTATTATGATATTTATAACTATTTTACATGAAATGTTTATTGAAATATATATTGAGGAACAAGACACATTTATGAATTCACTTATTTGCAAAATGGGTTCTTTATAATGAAGGATGCATGCCTCATTATTGGAAAACAAGGAAAATCATATCAAATAATTCATTAGAATATTATAATATGGGTGAGATTAATGATATATGTGATGAAAATTATTATTTTAAGAGTGTTATATGATGATTCAATTCATATGTGAGTTTTAAGTGGAATTTCTTCAAATATTCATTCATTTATTTATATGGTTTTCATTTAAAAATTAATAGTAGGTAAAAAGTGTAAATTAATGTATTTGGATCATTCAATCAATAATCTTAAAATTTTCATTATATATTTTCAGGATACTTTATGAATTTCCAATTCATTTTAACCTTTTTACCTCATTTTACCTATAGCATGCTCAGTCTTCTTTACATCGATAACTAATTTTTATTCCTAAAAATTAAAATGACCTTATTTTCTAAAAGGGTAAACACTATTTCAAATAGTAAATCATTATTATTAGATTCAATTTATAAACGTGACAAGAGTAAATTTTAATATAATTTTGCATAACATGGGAAATTATTTTTTGATAAAAATGATTTTTGAGAATAAAAATGTTTTCATTATTAAAATATTACATTTAATAATCACTAGAATAATGTTAATTTATTTAATTATGTATATCATCAATATGATAGAATAAAAAAATTATTTAGTAATATTAAAATTAATTTTCATTGATATAATGAGTAACCAAAATAAAAACAATTCATTGAAAAATAGTACTTTTTATCATTGATTAATTCTATATTTATTTATATCTAATCAATGAATGAAAAATTATTCAATTATATATATATATTACATTTCATTAGGTTTTATACTTTAAATAAGGTGAATTTATCTTTTCAATTATAAAAATATAATAAATAATAAAAATAATATCAAAATAAATTAATGTGTTATCAATGAATAACTAAACTACAATTCCTTATCGGTTCCAAATTTTTTATTGAATGTTATTAATTTATTTTAATACTAATTCACTTAATTTTATCAATATATTTTATTAATACAGTTCATTAATATTATTAAATTTTTAATAAAATATGTTATTTATAAAAACCTTTTCATTATAATAATTAGTAATTTCACAAATGTAATATTATCAGTAGTTATATTAGAATGTAATTTATTTAGAATAAATAGTTATTTACCTGAATAATTAATTTTTTACATTTAAAAAATTATTAATATTAACTACATAACTCTAATTCCAAATTGATGACATATTTAATGGTATTATACACAATGACTCTATTCCCTATTATTGTCATAAAACAACACCATTACACCCATTACATCCTATAAATTCATACTATTCTATCTTCTGAATCTAATATTATCATTTTAATAGTATTCATTATTGAATTTTACAAAATTATTTCTCATTTCATGTTTTTTATTATTTTATGTTTAGATATAGTTATGATGGTTATTAAAGATATATATTCTCTAGAGTATCTTCTAGTTGTTAATTTTTTATTAATTCTTATTTTTGTTCCTACTATAACTGTTTGAATTTTAAGGGTTTTAATCATTCATGATATAGAATATATTTTCCATTAAATTTTATTATAAATATCCATTATGAGTGAGTGAATATTTGTTATTTTGTTTAAAATCCTATATGACATAATTTATACTCAATTTCAAATATATTAATGAAATAGAAAATCATTTTTTTATTCATATAGATATAGTTTTAGGAAAAATATTCATAAATCCGGGTGTGTCATATTCATCATAGATCAACAAGGTTGATGAGGGAATCCCACTCCCCATTAACAGACTAGTTTATGAACCCTTATTTGGAGTCATGTTCCATCATATATAACAACCAACATGTAATGGGAAATTCATTATCCCTAGAATATTCTATCATCCCTATCTCAAAGCAGCAAGGATCCAAATTTTTAGAATTTGTCTCTATGTTAATGACTTTCTGTACTTTCAATTTATAATGATGTGGAATAAAGGTTACCCCATGTTGGGTATTCCATAAACCACCAATGGTAGTAATCAAAGTATAATTTATCTGCGAGTGGAAGGCCTTTGGGAATATATAATATAATGAAAACATATAAAGTTCCCTCCATCCACTTAGAAGACTACACCTCCATCATATTAGGTTATTTTTCAACCCCCACATCCTTAACTTGGGAACATATCAATTATCACCGTATCAACTACTTGTATCTAATTTAGGAAGTGTTGGCTCTAAACATAAGATCCAATGAAAGGGCCATGGGTGCGGTTAATCAAAATATTAGAGTAGAATGGTGGTCATGATTTTGTTATGAGACTTTTTCATGTTTCTTTTACATATTTTCAATGATATATTAGTATTGAACCTTGGAATTCCATCCTAATTCATTCCATGATGATATGATAACATTTTTGAACATGAATACTTGCGTATCATAACATTTAATTTATTTTTACAGGGTTCCCTAATGTGTTCTTTTATGAATTCTGACAAAAAATTTAGTATTTACCATCATATGGTGTTTCTTTTTTATATTCGTTATATATGAGACTTCTTATTATTGCATTCACTAGAATTGGCTATAAAATCGTAAAAGATCCTCATCCTAACATATGACATCCCAATAAAATCAATTTATTTAAATATGGTCTCTAATGGCCAGGTAATATGATAATTACTCATAAATACTTGGGAAATCATCTATAATCATTCTACTCAGAAGTGACTTTTGGGATGAAATTAAATTTAGAAAGAAGTCTCAAATCCTTAATGGTTTGATGTTATTCAATTTTATTTTCCTAATACGATATATGCCAGTTATTAATGGATGAGGCCATAATTATTGAATATGGACCTCACTATTGAGCGTATATATATATAAATATATATCTAGTCTTTTCCACTCTATCATCAATCCCCATAAAAATGAAATGGAACAAAAATATATGTCATGGACAACAAATTTATAAGTGTAATGATATTTCTAGTCGCTATTATGTAACACTAGTCCCATAAGGTTGTTAACCATCCGCTATAATTGTTAGGCCACCATTACTAATGTACATAGTCTGATGATGTTATGATAATCATAGACGAAATTTTTTTATGAACTAGGTAATATTGTATTTAATCTATCGATGAGGGTATTAGGGGAGATCAATGGATTTTTTATTCAATTTACAATCTTTATAATATATTTTATCATATTTTGTCGAATATATTCATAGGTACCCCATTATAACATAGTTGGGACTCTATTTATAGACGTTGAGTTTAGAAAATCTATTCAACGGATTAATAACGTGTGCATAAATTTATAAATTTTATATCAATTTACATGAAGTAATCCTTCATAGAATAATTAATTTCCCCTTCCAGTTGTTCATTAAACAATACTAAGTCTTTACTCAAATATACCTTAGTGGATTATGGGTAATGTAACACATAAAAATTATGTATGACTAATGGATCATATAATTCATTTTATATATCGCATAGTTTGATCTCAACATCCCCATGTTAGATATGAAATATTTTTTTGGGAACATATTGGATTAATAATCTAGGATAAAATCTATACTCTTTTAATCATATGTTTGAGAAAACTATATGAACTCTTATATTAGCACTACAATTAATTATTTTTTAAAATTAAAAATAATCGACCAAATATTCTCACATAAAATTGGACTTTATCCAATTATCTAGGCATATGATCCCAATATTAATTTTAGCCTTCTATCTGGTCTATTTTTTATTAGAGGAAGATCGAGGAGTAGTGATGAGTTTGTCTATTTTATGTGTACTAAATAATGAGTGGATCAACCCTGGAGTGGACAAATATTCATCCACAAATCTCTACAAAATTATTGAAAAATCCATATTTCGATATGTTATCTCTAGAAATATTTTTACACTCAATAAACTAAACATTTATATGTTTATCATATAGACATTGAACATGAACATCAATGACCATATTATTTCAAAAAAATTAATGTAATTAAAATTCAAAATACTCTTCATGGTATAATTGAATAAAATACTTGAGATGTATGAGATGTGACATTAAATGACTAATATAAGCTTATTCAACATCTCGTATCATCATTTCGTAGGGTGTGGTGTAATCAAAATCATGAAAAATCATCATTGGATGGGTCATTATTTTATTGAAATATGAAAAATCAATACTATTATTCAATTAAAAAAATATCACCAATCAATGTTTTACAAATTTTTAAAAAATTTGATGAAAAATTCATAAAATTTTATAAAAAATATATCTAACACATGTTGATTTTCTAAGGTCAAATTACCTTGACTCTTCTCTCATCCTACACAGCCTTGATCATTTAAACAAGTGAGGATGTCAAAATAATTTTGGAGTTCCAATGTTAATACATACATTAAATATATTCTAAGGCTATAGGGAATGAGTTTTTTTGTACTTACCTTTAATACTACATATGAATTGAGAGAAAAATAATGATAATGTATTTTTTTCACTCAGTTATTAAGTTTTAAATAATGTGAATAAATTCCCTTGTAATTATAAATGTTGAGGCATATCCCATTCCCATGTTATAATATGAATCATGTGTACCCCATTCCAAAATATTAGAGTGGATGGTGGGAATCAATACCTTCTTACCCACCCTATGCATGTTGTCCGCCATTATTGAAACATTCATTCCAAACTAACATTTCCCTTATTATTTTATCCATCTTTTTCTAATCTAATACAATTTTTTTAGGGGGGGATTTGTTAGAGATCGCTTTTTTAAGGCATTTTTATTAAATGTTTGGGTAGAATCCCATTAAATTAAATAAATAATAGATTCCATAATGATTTATATCGTAGAAAATTAATCTAATTGTAATGAAAAAATCAATGATTTTTGTAATAAATGAATCGTCCAAGATGTTTATGACAAATAATATCATAAAAAATTGAATTTAATCAATGATTACATAACCTAAAGAAACCAAAATGAGATTTTATGAATGTTACAAAAAAATTATATTTAATTAAGATAAATTATAAAAATATCAATGTATTGTAATTACATAGTTGTTAGTGATTAGTTTTACATCACGTTTTGTTCTATATTTTCATCACTACATTCAATTAAATAATACCTCTATATTTGATACAAACAGTCTCAATCAATCATTAATTACTTTATATAATTTTCAAAATCTAGTTGGATTTATTACAATCACCTTCATCATAATTCAATAATTTCAAGAATAATAAGTTTCTGCATGTTTTATTTTTAAAGATCTATTGAAGTCCAAGGATATTGGGGGGGGGGGGGTAGTTCTCTAGTTCTTTTGTTCATTCGTAAGAGGATTCTATCTCTATGGATAGAAATAATTATCTGTAGGTAGGTTGTACACAATTCGTCACTGACCATGTAATTAGACATAACTATGTATTTATAATGCTAGTCTAGTGTTTGTAATTATACATAGTCCTTAATCCAATCCATTATTCACAATTGGACCCAATGGAAATAATAATATAAATATTATACTTATTTTCATGACATTCACAACAACAAAAGATAATAAATATGAAATTTTAATTAATCAAATTGTTCATTATTATATAATATTTAATATATGATTTCCAGTAAGTCCATTATAAACATTCTACAGTCATCATTAAAATTTATTGGTAAATTAATAATATGAATTTATTTAATAAATAAATATCACTTCATTTTTTTTATAAATTTAATAAATATTTCATTCTTTAAATATTATTAATAAATATTTAATATTAATTAGTTCATGTATTTAATTTTATGAATAAATCATAAATAAATCATAGTGATCAAACTATACCAAATATTTTTCTAACTTGTTAAATGTAAATAGAATTTAATTAACATATATTATACATTAAAATTGTTTCTCGTCATGCCTCTTTGATAGTTTTATTATGAGGATCATTTTAAATCCCATGGTTAGAACTAAGAGACACACCAAGGAAGCCATAATGAAAAAATATAATGTTACAACAATAGGATATATCATATGAATGCCCATTGTGAAATATAATTATTTTTTATTATATATATAATAATGAAAATTGAATACTGGTGTCATAAACATATATGCTTTATGTCACAATATTTGACCTTAAAAAAATTTGAATTATCATAGAACACTGTAAAAATGGATTTATTTATTCAATTCTATTCTCATCATAGGGTTTGATAAATTTTGTTTTTTTAAATAAAATAAGTAAAAAATCTTATCTCACATTATTAATTAATGAAATATAACACGTGATTTACACCAAATTTTCTATATCACTAAGATCATATGTTATCAAAACATTCAAAAAATGTCAAAGTACATGAAAAATTGAATAAATTAATAAAAATATTAATTTAAATGTATCAATAAAAACACATGTAGATTATAATATCAATATAAAGCCATAAATATATATTTTCATTCGTTTTCTTGTGTTCTAATAATTTCTAACACTTGAAATTACCAAGGGAGTATACCATGTGAAAGTTCCTCAAAACCCTATGAGTATCCACCCCTGATAGTATGTTTCATTTTAATTGAATCAAATGATATTATATGGCTATAATTATTAATTTTACAATATTATCACGGAGGTTTTAGGTTCACATCATAGTAAGTACAACCATGGACATTCAGTGTGACTAATAAAAATAAGACAATATTATATAAAATTTTACAAAATATAACCACTGTGATATGATGATAATTTTATGAATTTCCAAAATAATTATTACATTTAATCATATAGTATATAGATTTTTTATAGTTCCCAAAATCCAAAAGGACCTCACATTCACTATAGCCAACTAATATGAACCATCAGTCTACTAGCTCTGATATGATACACATTATTTTGTATTGATAAAGAATTATTTGATGGGCCCCTACAAACTCATCCATGGAATCTATACTCACCAAAACATCAAATATATATGAAAAATACCTAAATAGTATATTCTTTTGTATTATTTTATTTTTCTATTCTTGTGACCATATATATTCTAAAAGTGGAACCACTATTGTATAATTATAATAATAATAAATCATATATTCATTTCAACTAGTTATTTAATCAAGATATATAAATTTCTTCACCTCATAATTGATTATTTCAATATATCATAATCTTCATTATAATCGAGATCCGCTATCAAAATAAAAAAACTATATTTTCTAAACTATTCAAGAAGAAAATAATATATTAAGATAATATATATATCTAAAATGTTTTTTAGATCATTCTAATCTGATGGAAGGTTACAATCATTATTTCCAAAAATGATAAGCTTGTCATTTCCTCCACAAAACCATAAAATTTCCCTATAATACCAAAAATGCATAAGGATATCCTTAATAATTGGGAATTATTTTTCATCTAGATCATCATTATATATACCTACTATGATCAATGAAAAGAAGACCTAAATAGTAGTATAAAATATGATATACTTCATTGACTGATGAATATTACATTTTCCTATATTTTATTCTACAAATAATTGTTTATAATCACACCATAATGTTATTGAATAGGTAATTGTTACATTTTTAGGTTTTAGTGTTATTTTGAGCATAAATGTGAAAAATGACTAATTCTAGAATTTTGACAGATTTTTTCGTCAAGGGTATTTTGGTCATTTACTTAAAAATATAATTCTAAATATTCTGATTCAAATTTTTTTATAATAATTATTTTACTTCCATCATTTTTTTCATCTGGACCAGGAGATGATTCGTCCATCTAGAGGGTTTGAAAATTCATTGAAGTTGGACATTTTTTTCAGGCGGACAGAGTGGACACCACCAATGTAACGGAACCCAAACCCGGCGTACACAAAACCAAATGAGGTTTTTCTACCTGGTATTGAACGAGGACATATATTAAAGACCTTAAATGATATTTTTGGATGTTGGGATGTCATTAAGGCATAAATAAAATGACATACTTTTGGAGGACCCATCCTGGAAGCTTCATCCAGAAACATAAACTGATAATTAAGAATTCATAACTCCTTCATCCGGATTCCATATTATCTGAAATTTTGAGGAGAGACGGCCAAGATATTTATGAACAACATTTACTAAGGGTATAATGCATGAAGTGGTCATTAATGGGCTCTAAAATGCGCAATCTTTAGGGGGTCGAATTCTGTCTATAAAAAAGGCACTCACCTCTTTCCCAAAGCATCCCATTCTCCATCAATTCTTTCAAGGAACCAAGGAATAGATCTCCACTGAGGGAGGCCAACCATAAATATTCCCCCTATTTTTTTAATTTACTTCATTACATTATTTTTCGTTTTTAATTGTAATTTATATTTCTAATAAATTCATGCTTTGTTTTTATATTTGTGTCCACCGATTCACCCTCTTTTCTTCCTCTTATATTAGCACTATGAACAATAATACTCATGATCATGTGTTACTAATCCGAGGAATATACTGAGGGAGTAATCAGGTTCTTTAACCGATGAACATGTTCTTAATATTCTGTGAGTTAATTCTAAGGATAATTTATAGCGGGTGTAATCCTCAGTGTGGTTGTCTAAAGATTAACTTATTAATCTACAACCATTTTCCCTCGATTGAGGAGTTTGATGGAGGGTGTGCTGGATGATCGCTAAGTAGAATTTTCATTCATCACCAGTGTAGAATAAGGGGTGCACACATACGATGGAATGTTTGCACAAAGAATATTTGAAACTGGCCAATGAAGGTGCTCACTGAAAATTCTCTTAGGAGAACTTTTTTTCTTCCATAATTCCTCTCTGTTTAACATTGCACTGTAATTTATAATTGAATGTTAGTTTCCTATTATTATTTTTTATTTCAATTAATTTATTAAATTCTATTTATTTTATAAAATATTAACCAACAAAAATAATTAGATTATGTGAACTAGAAAAAGAGATTGAATAGACTTCAATGCTCCTGAAGTGAGATGACCCTGGTTATCCACTGTGTTGCATTAAGAAAATTAATTTGCTTTTTCAACGACCTATGATAGGCATGTGTCAAAATTTGGAATTGTTTCCGGGGAGGTAGTTCCTCAAAACGTTTTTTTAAATATCTTTTATGTTATTTTTATTTTCATTATGAAAAATTATTAAAAAAATTTCATTTTTCCTTGATATATAAAAATTTAAATTTTTATGCATGGAATGATTACTCGCAGGTGAAATATCAAGAACCAAAAATTGATAATTGTGATCTAAATGACAAGGTTAAAAGGATTAGTAATAATCATGATGATTTGGGGAGGAAAATGGAATGGGCATTTGATTATGTTCATGCAAGGATGGAGCTACCTGACCCTAAGCCGGAGCAAGAACATGAGATAGTGGTGGAAGAAATTTTTACCACTCATCATTGAAGAACCAGAGAAGGTAAATGCCGGGGTACCTGAAGACTCATTCATCCTCACTCAATTAATTCTACCCAAGATAGATGAAAAGGAGGATGACTTTCCTGCAGAGAAAAATGTGGGAGATCAATAAGAATTGGATAAATTCTAAAATGAATGGGAGGAGTTGCTTGATCTACCCAAGCCCTGCAAAGATGAATATCCAGCACCACTGAATGATTACCCCACCCAATTGGTGGAATTTGATGTCATGATGGAGGAGTTTGACAACCTCCATCCATCCTGTGATGATCAACTACAAGAGGATCATTCCATCGAAGAAGAGATTCAAGTTAAACCAACTCAGGGAGATAAGACATTCTTGCACTCAAATTATTTTAATTTTTTGGAAATTAATTTGAGTATAATTCTCAATTGTTATGAATTTTCCGAATAAGATGACTCTTATTATGCCCTAGAGGATGAAGAGACAAAAGAAGATGCACCTGTTGAGGAACATCTAGAGCTCCCAGGAGACGTTGAAAATTTACTAAAGGGATCACAAGAAGAGAAAGTAAATGTTTCACAAGTAGAAACAAATAATGAGGAGGTTCCATACTTCATCCGTCCCACACCATGCATTCTATACCAAATTATGAAGTGGGAGGATCTAGTATACATTGCATATGGAGTCATCCTCAACAAGAACAAATAACTGAAATCTGGGAAGATCCTAATTTGGTGGTTTAAATCAAAGAAGATTCATCCACCGACAGATTATGGATAAAAGCAGGTACTTCCCTCTGGAGGCAGTAAAAGATTCCACTTCTACCTTGGGATATCATATGAAGATTTATCCTTTACATTCATTATAGTAATTTAATTTTAAACATTAGGAATTTAGATTTCAAATTAGGTATTAAGAAATAGTCTATCATGTTTCCCCTATCGCTTTTCATTTCGATAATAAATGAAATGATCCTTGGGAATAATTGAGTAATTTTTCTTGTATTGGATCATGAAGACAGAAGGATGCCCTAAGATTTAGAGGATGAAGACTGAATCAATATTTCAAAAGGGAGTTAATTTTTTACGATTATCATTTAAACTGCTTTCATTTTTTGGGTGCAAAATATATTTTGAGCTTTAATGAATATTTTTATAACTTTTCACACATCATTTTATGTTGAAATATTTGAAATGATTTTTGAAATAATTGATTTTAAATGATTGTTGATGTGAAAAAAATTTTCTTGAATTGTATTGTCAATCATTTTTATGAGTTTGACTGAATTTAGAAATCCATGACCATGAAAAGCTGACTCAAAATATTTTTCTAATCATGTGAGGTATTCTAAACCACTTTTACACATTCTTCAAAATACCCAAACTTTCTTGAGGGAAACATGAATTTTGTGTGAGAACCAGAATTTGTGAATAATTCTCTTTCGAATATTTTTATTTCATGGAATGTATTAGAAATTATTGAGTCATATCTTTGGATAGTGACATTTTATCATGAGACCCATCTTTACATTTATACTTTGTAAGCCATTAGATGTCATGAATTCCCTTATTTGTTTAATCCACATTACAAACGAATTTTTCCTTACCTACCCACAATTTTAGTATTTTGGCATGAGTATATCAGGTTTGAGTGTGGGGTAAGTGCCTTTTGTGTGTGTTCATTGGTATGTGTATCATTTATGGGTAGTTTGAAGTCTGTGTCAATATTTCGGTCATTGGAAAATAAGAGAATTGGGAATGTGTCGTTATTTCATTATGCTTTATTTGTTTCATCCATTTCTACATCAAAAAAAGAAATAAAATGTAGATGGGCTTGAATTACTCATTTTACATTATTTTATGACTCATTTCACTCACAAAATTCAAGGTAATTAATTATCATTCATTTATTGTATTAAATTTTCAGCTCATCCTCCATGAAAAAAAGAAAATAAAGTTGTTCCTTTCTGAAGCTTTGAAAAAAGGATAACTGAGATGATATAATTTATTATAATCACTTTTTGTCTCATGTACCATGTAATATAATCGGGTGGTGATGTTTTTCTCATTTTCAAGTGGGAATTAAGAGAGTAAGTTTCTGTGTTTTCCATTGATTTAATCATGCATTGTACTTAAAAGTACAACCTCCTCTTTCTAGCCTGAAATGTTTTCAATCATTTTCTGGCCAACCCCAAGCCACAAAATCATTTGAAATGTTAATTAAATCCATCATGATTAAATTCTTTTTCATGTTTAACACTGTGGAGAAATGATAATTTTCACAAACCTATGGTGATACATGTGATTTTCAAGTATGAGTATAACTCTAGATTCAATTTATCTTGAGTGAAGAGTGTCATAATATTCAATGTGAGGTATGTTGTGATTGGGCCATGGATTGATTTATGAGGTTTAAAATTTTTAATAATTGAAATTAAAATGATATATGCTTCTTATTTATATATGATACATGATGGAATTCTATTTTGGACAAAATCATTGATATTTTCTCATTTATGATTGTTGTGTGGATTTTGATTTGGATGTAATAAGATTGACCAGGAGTGTAATGTTTAAGTGTGGGGGAGTGATGAAGATTATATTTTAATATATTTTATATAGTAAATCATTGTTCATAATCCCAAAATAGTTTTATTTATTGGGTAATTGTCACGTTATTAGGTTTTAGTGTTATTTTGAGCATAAATGTGAAAAATGACTAATTCTAGATTTTTGATATTTTTTTACATCAAGGGTATTTTGGTCATTTACTGAAAAATATAATTCTAAATCTTATGATTAAATATTTTTATAATAATTATTTTATTTCCTTCATTTTGGTCTTCTGGACTAGGGGATGATTCGGCCATATAGAGGGTTTGAAAATTCATTGAAGTTTGACATTTTTTTCGGGCGGACAGCGTGGACACCACCAATGTAACGGAACCCAAACATGGCCTACACACATAAAAATGAGGTGTTTCCACCTGATATAGAACACAGATATCTAGGACCAACCTTAAATGAAATTTGGGGATGCTTGGAAGTCATTAAGGTGGATTTGAAATGACATACTTTAGGAGGAACCATCCTGGAAGCTTCATCCATTAACCAAAACCTAGAATTAAAAATTCATAACTCCTTCATCATGTTTCAAAATTATCTGACATTTGGAGGAGATATGGCCATGATAGTTATGATAGAAATTCATTAAGGTAGTAATGGGTGAAGTGGTCATTTATGGGGACTAAAACAAGCAATTTTCAAGGGTCAAATTCTACCTATAAAAGGAGGCTCTTACCTCCTTCCCAAAGCATCCCATTATACATCCATTCTTTCAAGGAACCAAGGAGGAGATCCCCACCAAGGTAGGACGACAGAAAAAATTCCACCTTTATTTTTAATTTATTTCTTTTTTTTTTATATTTACTTTCATTTGTAAAATTGATTTCTAATAAATTCGAGCATTGTTGTTTTTTTTGTGTCCACCGATTCACCCTCTTTTCATCCTCTCATATTATCATTGTGAACTATAATACTCATGATCATGAGTATATAATCCAAGAAATATCCCAACAGATTAATCAAGTTCCTGAATCCAAGAATTTTTTTTTAATATTCGTTGAGTTAATTCAAAGGTTAATTTATAGTTGGTGTAATCCTCACCGTGGTTGTCTAAATATTAACTTCTTAATCTGCAACCATTTTGCCTCGATTGAGGAGGTGGATGGAGGGTGTGCTTGGCGATCTCTAAGTACAATTTTCATTCATAACCGGTGTAGAATAAGGTGTGCACACATATGATGGAGTGTGTACACTAAGAATATTTGAAACTGGCCAATGAAGGTGCTCCCTGAAAATTATCTTGGGAGAAATTCCTTTTATCCATAATTCCATTCTGTTTAGCATTGCATGGTAATTTATAATTGAATGTTAGTTTCATATTATTATTTTTTATTTAAATTTATTTATTATATTCCATTTATTTTATAAAATATAAATCAGCAAAATGAATTGTATTAGGTGAGCTGGAATAAGTGATTGAACAGACTTCAATGCTCCTCATGTGAGACGACCCTAGTCAGCCACAGTGCTGCATTAGGAGAATAAAGTTTCTTTTTCCACACCCTATGGCAGGTGTGCCTCAAAACTGACGCTGTTGCCGGGTAGGCCGGCCAAAAATCATCCCCATTTATTTTTAATTTATTTTTAGTTTTCAATTGTAATTTAGATTTCTAATAAATTCATGCATTGTTTTTATTTTTGTGTCCACCGATTCACCAACTTTTCATCCTCTCATCTTACCATTGTGAAATATAATACTCATGATCATGAATAACTAATCAGAGGAATATCCCGAGGGTGTAATCTGGTTCTTGAACCCAAGACCATGTTTTTAATATTCTTTGAGTTAATTCAATGGATAATTTATAGTGGGTGTAATCCTCACTGTGGTTGTCTAAAGATTAACTTCTTAATCTACAACCAGTTTCCCTCGATTGAGGAGGTGGATGGAGGGTGTGCATTGCAATAGATAAGTTGGCTTTTCATTCATAACTGGTGTAGAATAAGTTGTGAACATATACTATAGAGTTTGTTCTCTAAGAATATTTGAAATTGGCCAATGAAGGTGCTCCCAGAAAATTCTCTCAGGGGAACTTCCTTTCTTCCATAATTACATTCTGTTTAGCATTACATGGGAATTTATAATTTATTGTTAGTTTTCTATTATTATTTTTTATTTCAATTAATTTAATAAATTCCATTTATTTTATAAAATATGAAACAACAAAAAATAATTAGATTAGGTGAACTTGAATAAGTGATTGAATAGACCACAATTCTCTCCAACTGAGACAACCCTGGTCAGCCACTGTGCTACATTATGAAATTACATTTTCTTTTGCAACGCCCGACGACAGGCATGCGTCAAAACTAATTCTTGATATTGAACCTGTGAGATGACCCTAGTCAGCCACTATGATACATTAGGAAAATTAATTTTCTTTTTCCATGCCCTACGACAGGTGTGCGTCAAAACTAATTTTCAATGCCCATTCCATTTTCCACCCCAAATCATCATGATTATTACTAATTCTTTCAACACGGTCATTTAGATCATGATAATCAATTTTTGGTTCTTGATAATTCACCTGTGAGTAATATTTCCATGAATAAAAATTAGGATTTGAATACATCATGGAAAAAAGAAAAAAATTAAAATATTTTTCTTAATGAAAATAAAATAAAATAACAGATTTACAAAAAAAACATTTTGAGGAACTGCCTCCCTGGAAACGGTGCCAGTTTTGACGCCCGCCTATTCTAGGGAGTGGAAAAAACAAATTTAATTTCCAAATTCAGCACAGTGGCTGACTAGGGTCTTCACACTTTAGTAGCATTGAAGTCTGTTCAATCACTTATTCTAGATCAACTAATCTAATTTTTTTGTTGTTTTATTTTTTATAAAATAAATGTAATTTAATAAATTAATTGAAATAAAATATAATAATAGGAAACTAACATTCAATTATACATTACCATGAAATGCTAAACAGAATGGAAGTGTGGATGAAAGGATGTTCACCCGAGAGAATTTTCAGTGAGCACCTTTATTTGCCAGTTTCAAATATTCATAGTGTACACACTCCATCGTATGTGTGAACACCTAATTCTACCCGGTTAAGAATGAATAGTCCAGTTAGCGATCACCAAGAACACCCACCATCCACCTCCTCAATCGAGGGAAAATGGTTGTAGATTAAGAAGTTAATCATTAGACAACCACAACGAGGATTACACCCACTATAAATTATCCTTAAAATTAACTCAAAGAATATTAAAAACATGATCTTGTGTTCACGATCCTTATTACTCCCTTGGGATATTTCTCAGATTAGTTACTCATGATCATGAGTATTATAGTTCACAATGGTAAGATGAGATGAAGAAAAGAGGGTGAATCGGTGGTAACAAATATAAAAAAAATGCATGAATTTATTATAAATCTAAATTACAATTGAAAACTAAAACTAAAGAAAAGAAATAAATTAAAAATAAAGGGGGATTATTTACGGCCGGCCACCCCAGGAATTACGCCAGTTTTGACGCACGTCTTTCATAGTGTGTGTTAGAGGCAAATTTAGATTCCTAATGCAGCACAGTGGCTGACCAGGTTTGTCTCACTTGAGGAGCATTGAATTATGTTCAATAACTTATTCTAGTTCACCTAATCTAATTATTTTTGTTGTTTTATATTTAATAAAATAAATGTAATATAATAAATTAATTTAAATAAAAATTAATAATAGGAAACTAACATTCAGTAATAAATTACCAATCAATGACAAATAGAATGGAATTATGGAACAAAGGAAGTTGTCCCGGGAGAATTTTCAGGGAGTACATTCATTGGTAATTTAAAATATTCTTAGTGTACACACTCCATAATATGTGTGCACACCTTATTCTACAACGTTTATAAATTAAAATACTACTTAAAGATCAGCAAGAACACCCTCCATTCACCTCCTCAATCGAGGGAAACTGGTTGTAGATTAAGAAGTTAATCTTTAGACAACCACAGTGAGGATTACACCCACTATAAATTATCATTAGAATTAACTCATAAAATATTAAAAACAAGGTATTTTGTTCAAGAAACTGATTAATCCCTCCAGATATTCCTCGAATTAGTTACTCATTATCATGAGTATTATAGTTCACAGTGGTAAAATGAGAGGATGAAAAAAGGGTGAATCGGTGGACACAAAAATAAAAATATTGCATGATTTTATTAAAAATATAAATTACAAATGAAAACTAAAAAAAATAAATAAATTAAAAATAAAGGTTGAATATTTGTGGTCGGCCTCCCTCGGTGGAGGTCACCTACTTGGTTCCTTGAAGGAATGGATGGATAATGTGATGCTTTTGGAAGTAGGTGAGGGCCTCCTTTTATAGGCAGAATTTGACCCCTAAAAGTTTGTGCATTTTAGGGCCCATAAATCACTGCTTCACGTTTTTCAGACTTAGTTAATATTGTTCAAAAATATCTTGTATGTCTCTCTTCCAAATTGTTGATAATTGGGAAACTTGATGAAGTAGTTATGAATTTTTAATTCTCAGTTTCGGTTTCTGGACGAAGCTTCCTGGATGGTTCCTCCAAAAGAATGTCATTTCATTTCCACCTTAATGTCTTCCATACATCACCAAATTTTTTTTAAGGTCGCTAATATATGTCCTCATTCCATCCTAGGTGGAAACACCTCATTTGGATGTGTTAGGCCCTGTTTGGGTTCTGTTACAATGGTGGTTACCACGCTGTCCGCCCGAAAAAAAATTTCTAACTTCAATGAATTTTAAAACCCTCTAGATGGCTGAATCAGCTCCGGGTACAGAAGAAAAAAATGAAGGAAATAAAATAATGATTTTAAAAAAATTTTAATCATAAGATTTTGAATTAAATTTTTCAGTCAATGACCAAAATCACCTCGACTTAAAAATCTGTCAAAAATACAGAATTAGTCATTTTTCTCATTTATGCTGAAAATAACACTAAAACCTAACAATGTGACAATTAAACATTCAACAACACTATGGTGGGATTATAAAAAATTATTTACACTATTAAATATAGGAAAATTTAAGCTTCATCACTCCCCCAAACATAAACATTGCACTACTGGGCAATCATTTTACATCCAAATCAAAATACACACAACAATCAAAAAGTAGAAAATATCAATTATTTTATCCAAAATAGAATACATCATGTCTCATATATGAATAACAAGACTCTATCATTTTCATTTAAATTATTAAAATTTGATCAACCGCATAAATCAATCCATGGCCCAATCACAACATACCTCACATTGAATTTTATGTCACACTTCACTCAAGAGAAATTGAATCTAGAGTTATAATCATACTTGAAAATCGCATGTATCACTATAGGTTTGTGAAAATTCTCATTTATCCACGGTGTGAAACATGATAATGAATTTAATCATGAGGGATTTAATTAATGGTTCAAATGATTTTGTGTCTTAGGGTTCGTAGGAAAATGATTGAATACATTTCAGGCTAGAAAGAGGAGGTTGGGCTTTTAAGTACAATGCATGATTAAATCAAGGGAAAACGTAGAAACTTCCTCTCTCAATTACCACATGAAAATGGGAAAAAAACACCACCCCCTTTTATGACATGGTACATGAGCCTAGAAGTGATTATAATGAATGATATCATGTCAGTTCTCCTTTTTTTTTTTCAAAGCTCCAGAAAGGCACAACTTTAATTTTTTTCTTTTTTTTCATGGAGGATGAGCTGAAAATTGAATTCAATGAATGAATGACAATTAATTCCCTTGATTTTTGGGAGGTAAATGTGTCATCAAAGAATTTACAATGAGTAATTCAAGCCCATCACCAATTTTTTCAATTTCTTTTTTTGAAGGAGAAATAGATGAAACAAATAAAGAACAATGAAATGACGACACATGAGAAATTATCTTGTTGTACAATGCCCAAAATATTGACACACACTTCACACTACCCATTAATGATACACATCCCAATTAATGAAAACGAAAGTCCCTTCACCCACACTCAAACTTGAAATACCCATGAAAAAATACTAAAAGTGTAGATAGGTAAGGAAAAATTCACTTGTAATGTGGCTTAAACTAGAACACAATTCACGGAATCTAAGGGCTTACGAAGTATAAATGTAAATGCGGGTCTCAATATAAAATGTGGAAAGCCAAAGTGATTCTTCAATCATTTCAAATACATTCCATGAAATCCAAAGCTTCGAAAGAGAATTATTCACAAATTCTGGTTCTCATCCATAATTCATGTTTCCCTTAAGAAAGTGTGGGTATTTGGAAGAATATGTATAGGTGGTTTAGAATACCTCACAGGATTGGAAAAATATTTTAAGTCAGTGTTTCATGGTAATGGATTTCAAAAATCAGTCAAACTCTTACAAATGATTGACAATCCAATTCAAGAAAAATGTTTTCAAATCAACAAACATTTAAAATAAATTAATTAAAAAACATTTCAACTCTTTCTAAATCAATTGATGTGTGAAAAGTGATAAGAATATTAATTTAATCTCAAAATATATTTTGGACCAAAAAAATGACAGGATTTTAAATTATAATCGTAAAAAAGTTAACTCCCTTTTTAAATATTTATTCGGTCATCTTCCTTAATTATTAGGGCTTCCTTCTACCTTCATGATCCTACACAAGAAAAATTACTCAATTAATCACAAGGATCATTTCATTTGAGATCAAAATGAAAAGAGATGGGGGGACACATGCTAGACTATTTCTTAATACAGAATGTGAAATCTAAATATCTAATATTGAAAATTTAATTACTATAATGAAAGTAATGGATAAATCTTGGTATAACCCCCCATGTGGGCCCTGGAATCTTTTACTGACTCTATAGGGGAGTACCAACATTTATCCATAATCTGTCGGTGGATGAAGCTTCTTTGATTTAAACCACCACATGTGGCTCTTCCCAGTTTTCAGTTCATTGTTCTTGTTGTGGAGGACTCCATAGACAAAGTATACCAGATTCGCCCCCTACACAATTTGGTATAGCTTTCATTGCGGGGGTAGGATGAATTATGGAACCTCCTACTTATTTGTTTCTACATGTGAACATTTACATTCTCTTATTGTTCTCCCTGTAGTAAATGTTTAACGTCTCCCAGGAGCTCCAGATGTTCCTCAACAGGCACATCTTCTTTTGTCTATTCATCCTCCAGGGCATAATATGAGTCATATGATTCTGAAAATTCAATACATTTGGGAGTTATACTGAAATTAATTTCAACAAAATTAAATGAATATGAGTTCAAGAATGTATCATCTCCATGATTTGGTTCAACTTGAATCTCTTCTTCGATGGAAAGTTCCTCATGGAGTGGATCATCACAGTATGGATGTAGGTTGTCAGACACCTCCATCCTGACATCAAATTCCACCAATTGGGTGGGTCTTCTTTCAGTGGTGATGGATCTTCTTCTTTTCAAGGCTTGGGGAGATCAATAAACCCCTCACATTCTTTCCAGAATTTATCTGAATCTTGTTGATCTCCCACATTTGGCTTAGTATGAAAGTCATCCTACTTTTCAACTATCTCGGGTATAATTGGTTTAGTGAGGATGAACGAGTCTTTAGGTACCCCTAAATTTACCTCCTCTGGTTCTTCAATGATGAATGGTAAAATTTATTCCACCACTATCTCAGGTTCTTCCTTCGGCTCATGGTCGGGTTGCTCCATCCTTGCTTGAACATAATCCAATTCCCATTCCATTTTCCTCCAAAAATCATAATGATTATTACTAATCCTCTCAACCAAGTCATTTATATCACGATAATCAATTTATGGTACTTGATATTGCACGTGAGAGTAATCTTTCTATGCCTAAAAATTTGAATATTAATACACCATGGAAAAAAGAAATTTTTTGAAAAGATTTTTCTTAATGAAAATAAAATAAAATAAAAAATGTGAATTTTTAAAAAGTTATCGAAATAACTACCTAGATACCTAGAAACGGTGCTTGTTTTGACGCATACCTGTAGTAGGGTGTGGAAAAAGAAAATTTATTTTCCTAATGCAGCACAGTGGCTGACCAGGGTCATATCACTTAAGTAACATTGAATTCTGTTCAATCACTTATTTTAGTTCACCTAATCTAATTATTTTTTTGTTTTATATTTTATAAAATAAATAGAATTTAATAATTTAATTTAAATAAAAATTAATAATAGGAAACTAACATTCAATTATAAATTACCATGTAATGCTAAACCAAATGGAATTATGGAAGAAAGGATGTTCTCCCGAGAGAATTTTTAGGGAGCACCTTCATTGGCCAGTTTCAAATATTCTTAGTGTATAACCTCCATCATATGTGTGCACTCCTTATTATAAACCGGTTATGAATGAAAGGTCTACATAGAAATTGCCAATCACACCCTCCATCCACCTCCACAATCGAGGGAAAATGGTTGTAGATTAAGAAGATAATCTTTAGACAACCATAGTGAGGATTACACCCACTATAAATTATCCTTGGAATTAACTCAAAGAATATTAAAAACATGGTCTTGGGTTGAAGAACATGATTAATCTCTCTGGATATTCCTCAGATTAGTTACTCATGATCATGATTATTATAGTTCACAATGGTAAGATGAGCGGAAGAAAAGAGGGTGAATCAGTGGACACAAAAATAAAATCAATGCATTAATTTCTTAAAAATCTAAATTACAATTGAAAACTAAAAATAAATAAAATAAATAAATTAAAAATAAAGCGGAAATATTTGTGGCCGGCCTCCCTTGGTTGAGATCTCCTCCTTGGTGCATTGATGGAATGAATGGAGAATGGGATGCTTTAGGACGGAGGTGAGGGCCTCCTTTTATAGGCAGTATTCCTCCCCCAAATGATTGCACGTTTTAGATGCCATAAATTACCTCTTCACGCATTCCACACTTAATTAATGTTGTTCATAAATATCTTGGCCGTTTATCCTCCAAATTTCAGATAATTTGTAAACCGGATGAAGGAGTTATGATTTTTTAATTATCGGTTTCTGTTTCGGGATTAAACATCCAGGATGGTTCATCCAAAATTATTTCGTTTCATTCCGCATTAATGCCACAAAACTTCCCCAAATTTCATTTCAGTTCGTTCCTATATGTCCTCGTTCCATCCCAGGTAGAAACCCCTCATTTGGATGTGTGTAGGCCGCGTTTGGTTTCCATTACATTGGTGGTGTCCATGTTGCCCGCCCTAAAAAAATGTCCAACTTCAATGAATTTTCAAACCCTCTATATTGCTGAATAAGCTCCTAGTCCAGAAGAAAAAAATGACGGAAATAAAATAAGGATTATAAAACAAATTATTCAAAAGATTTGGAATTATATTTTTCATAAAATGACCAAAATACGCCTGACATGAAAATCTTTCAAAATTCCAGAATTAGTCATTTTTCACATTTATGCTCAATATAACACTAAAACCTAAAAACATGACAATTAACCCTTAAATAACACTATGGTGGGATAATAAACAATGATTTATAGTATAAAATATTTGAAAATGTAAGCATCATCATTGAACCTATAAAAGATGTGTATGAGATCATAATTAATCTATTTATTTCTGTTTTTATAATATATTTTAAAAAAAAGACGCATTACATGTTTGTCATTAATAAATACCATGTTATACTATTTCATACTTAATATAATTAATATTGGGTAAATATATTCAAATCGACATAATATAATAATACTCTAGGATGCATAAAAAATAATCAGGATCCCTAGAATGTAGTATACATTGACTAAATCTTTAATGGGAAAACACTTGTTAAACCATTCATTAAATTATTATAATACTTTTATTACATATTTAATTAGTAACATAACAGCAATATATAATATTATGATAAAATCTATATTCCCAATAATTTTTTTAAACACATGGCTAACCATTATTCTTAATGAAACAACAACCTTTTATATCTTCACTAAATGAATGTTTCAATACATAGATATTTTATTGAATACATAAATAGGTCATTAAAACATAAAAATAATGTCTCAATTACATGGAATTACGAACCTTTCTGGTAATGTCTTATATAAATCATCATAAAGACCACATTAAAAAATGTTTGTTTGATATCCATTTTTCAAATATAATTGTCATGGTTTGCAATTGAATCATGCTATATTATGATGGATTTAAACATAGAAACCAAAGAAAAAGTTTTTCTTTGAAGGAATGAAATAATACTATTTTTACCCTTTATCCACAATTTTCACTTTATGAGTATTCACTTTACCTTCTATGTCCAATTTTATATAGAATACACATTTTCCCCATATATGTTTAACATCTATTGAAGGATCCACTAATACCCAAACTTGGAATTGATACATGGAATTAATCTCAAAATATATAGATCATCTATATCTTATAGATTATATGATCTTTATAACATCCTAATTGAAAATATGATCATCATTTTCAATGTGCAATCAGTCACCATAATTAGGTAATTTAAATTCATATCTGTCAAGATCTCGAAACTATTTGGATGCTCTTACCCAATAATGATGTTTTAGGAATAATATATTAGAGGATGACTTATAAAATATATTCCATTAATAATTGTTTTGTATCTCAAGTATCAAATTCTTCAAATTAAATTTATCTCTATTTATAATTCATTATAATGTGTTCCCTCTCAAAAAATTACTCATCTTATTATGGTCAAAATATTTTTTGAGAGACTATAAAAATAGTATCCATTTGTTTCGTTAGGATAACCATTAATGAAAAAAAAATTTATTTGGATTTCAAGTTTCTTTCTTGAGTGATCTGTATTAAATTCGTTGAATACAAATATATATGTATGTGAATAAATTTTTTATTTACACACTATAAATTGAAGAAAATTCAATCTACAAATTTTTCGAACTCATTGTAATATTTATATTGTATTATTTAATGAATGTATTCAAAAGGATTATAGAAACATTGAATGATTAATCATTGGTTGAGTGTTTTAGGACATGATTAAATTTATTATTTTAATTTTTAATCAAACTGTATCAATGGAACTAGGGTTAATGCCACATAAAAGGTGTATGAATAAAAATAAAAATTAAAATAAATGAACATTGTAAGAAAATAATGAATCATGTTGTGAGGTGATGTGAAACTAATGTGTGATAAATACTAAGAAAAGAAGAACCAATTGTAAAAAACATAAAGAGAATATATAGATCAGAAATAAAAGAAGAATCATTAGAGAATAATTCTCTCTTCATCAAAAAATATTAATTTTTATAGTTATTAAAATATTTTATTTTGCAAAAAAAATCAGTAGTTAAATTTTTGTAGTGGAAATAATATTTTTCAGTTCATCATATTTCATATTCATTATTTTATTTTTATTTGATTAATTTTCAACATAATTAAATGAAAGAGTTATCTGGTTGAAACCATATTCAATCCGTAAATTTCTTGATGAATTTTAATGTTGGATGATAATTGAATCCATCCAGTCAACTAGTTCTACAATTTATATAATTTTTTGGAGACATCTATCAATATTTTAATTGTAATTTGACATTCCATTGTGAAATAATAAATTGAAAAATAAAAAATTTTAAATTTATAAAAATTATAAAATATTATCTCATTGACATTTTGGTGTAAAATATTTATTATTTGCATCAATTTAACTATTGATTCATATTTTTTGATTGTTTATCACACATCCTTTTCATATCACATCACCACATTTTTCATTAATTTTTTTGTTCCTTTTCTTTTAATTTGTTATGATTATAGCATCCTGAATGGATAGAAACTACTTCCAGTGCTCTAGTTTATGTAAAAAAATAAAATAAATAAAACGATCATGTCCAATGAAACATAAATGTTTTTTTCATTTTAACTAATCGATACATGTATTAAGTGTCTCAGAGATTTATCAAAATAACTAAATACAAATTAAGTAATTAAAAAATTATAAAAAAATTGGTTGATTTCCATGAATGCGTAAAATTATAATAAATTTCTACAGAAATTGAATCTTTTTTATAGTTTCAATTAATAAATAATATTTTTTCTTTTGATAATTATCCCAAAGTTTTTCTTTAATCTTTTTACTCTTCAATCATAGCTACGAAATTTTTTAAAATTCATTTAATTGATAGTCAGTTACCTTAGAAACATAGTATTTTTGTCAATAATATTTTTAGGTGATGTGAGGTTTATTTTAGTGAGGAATGGGGTAAGATATATTATTATTTAGTATAATGTACCAAATATAATAACCTTTAATGTTCTACTAAAAATTATTTATAATGGATTAAATGAGGATGGGTGTCATGTTTTTGATATACTCAAAATTGTTTTTTAGTGTATAATAATGATAATGATTATTGGAAAATTTTAAATGATTTATGTATAAATGATATATATAAATTTTCATTCATAAAATATTTTAATGAGAACATGTTGGAAGTACTTGATCAATGATGTTAATTTTTTTTAAAAATACCAATGTTGATGTTTTTTAATTCATGAATATAATAATGAACATAAAATATATTTTAGTTAAAATTTATATATAGAATTTCTCATTTATGTTCTCTAATGATCAAATTATTCGTGTTACTAAAACTAAAATTCATGATTTGGAAAATGGGTTTTGTCAAGCTATTCACGAACATGAATTTTTAGGGATTCATATAATTTATCTTGTTCAGTTAAAAAAAACCATCCCTCTTAGTCAAAGAAATGTTGAGTATAAAAAACTGTTTGCGGAGTTATTTATTAATGACGCTAAAATAAATATTTTTTACATATATTATATCTATAAAAAACCATTAAATACAAAATGGAAAAAAGAGGTTAACAATGTTGATAATGGTGCTTGGATAAATGAGGAAGGGGTCTTAGAATGGGATAGAATCGAACATAAAAAATTCCGATCCAAAATTTATGAGCATTATCCTATAAATGAATTGAAAAAACTAATTATTTATTTCTTAGGTTTAATAGGATTTTTATGTAATATTTTACAAAAAAAAATCCATTAATGTTTTGGGATAACGTTGGATGTAACTTCTTGAACTCTTCCACTTCAATGAAATTTTAATTCTGTTGAATCATTCATGAAATTCCACATGAATTGTGAGAGAAATTTATTTTCCAAATATAATTTCAAAAAATCATTCCTTGACATGGGTATCTTCTAGGGCTATGTAGTTTATGAGACGGAACAATGTTTCTCCCATAGAAAGTTTAGAGTCAATTTATTAGTTTTTTCACCAAATAATGAATAGTAGTCACAAATATGTTGTTTCCTACAAAGGAAACCACACCCACATAGATTCCATGGGAGAAAAACCATAACATAAAACCCAAGAATTTAGGGGAGAAAATAAATAAATTTATATTATTTTCTATTATTTATAACATTTAATCCATGTTTTATCATTTTGGAACTCTATGGTATTCTTGATTTCCTAATGTTGTTGTCATTGAGTGTTCTGTGTTATTTTTGTGACTATATAGTTAAACTATATAAATATGTTGGTAATTGAAAATTATATTTACTCTAGTAAAACATGTTGTTTTATATTGTGTTGTTTACATTTCATGATTTGATTCTTGAAAATCAGTCGAATATTTATTCATGATAGTGGATTTGTAATATAAAAAAATTTCATGCTATTATGACTATTTAATTAAAAATAATCATTATATTTATATAAATTAATGAATCAAAAAAATAATTTTTTTTTCAAAAGTGAGGAATTAAGTTAATTACTAGGGGAATTATGTTATTTTAGACCTTCCTACAAACATTATGATTTAGATACCCCTTTTTTTCATTAAAAATTACTATTTATCGGTAATGTTTTATAGATGTAATTTAACCTTTGATATTTTATGTCTAATAGTTTATATGATTAATAACAATTATATAATTTACTGTAGAAACTATATCATCTCATATACTAAACATTAATTATGTTCTAATGTGGATTATTTAGTGTTTTTTTAAAATGATAAATAATCATTTTAACCATTCACATTATTTTCATCATCACTCCTTTGATTTAAAACTGATTTTTCTATATTTGACATTAATGATGAATATCATGATTGAATCAAACTATTTTATCAGAATAATAAAATTAGACAAAAATAAAAAAGGATAATATTGTTGATATTCGAATCTTTATTTTTTTTTTACTTTTTAATGTTTTCTTCATGAAAACAAGTTTCATTTCAGGATATGGTTATTATTAAAAATACTATTATGTTTAAAATATATATACATCAATATAAATCTTAAAAAATAATGTCATTCTATTAATGTGTAGAAAATATATAATTCCATAACATTTTATGCACATAATTGAATACCAATTTTTAAATAATTTAAAATATTATTTATCACCATTTAATTATTTTTGTGGGAAATGTTTTTGATACTGGTTGACTATGGATTATGAGATAAAATAAGATCATTAAATGATGTTGTCTTATTATTTTTAAAATTTTATATAGCTTTCAATGTAAAAATTCCTGTACAAAATTGAAAACATATTGTTCATTAATAAAAGAACATTCTACATGATTAGAGACTGTTAAATTATTGAAAAATTCTCAAATGCATAATACTATTTGTAATATTTATTTTGAACATGAAAATGTTTTTCACAACGAAATTATAATCTATTTTCAACTAAACTATTGATATTCATTCTATATTTTATAATTTATAAATGTGTTTAATGTGGAGTTTTATTCATGGGGGTGGGATTCATTTAGGTTAAAAACAAAATTTCATTGATAAATCATCAATAGAACATCACAAAGATTCAATACATCCTTATTTTCAAGATTTATTTTATATTTTTATTGTTGGAATCCTCTCTTGAAATTGAACATTGTTTTACCACATTAGAGGGTTATTTTCCTTATTCTACTCTAGTTTAAATCAATAGGAAAATTTTCACTGAACTCATGAAAATACATACTTTCATAGATATTTTAGATTTACTTTTTACATTTTAAATTAAATTAAATACCTTGTTGGGAGTTCAAATATTAATTTAATTTGAATGATCTATGAAAAATACCCCAAGTCTGTGGATGATATATTTTTATTTAATCTAAAAATTTTAGATAATTAAATTAGGATAACATGTAATTATTAATTCTACTCATCCATTAAATATTGTCTAATTATTTTTTTCCTAATATTTGTTTATGTTGACCACGTAAAAGAAGGGAAATTTTCATGAACATTTAAATTAAATGTAATGTTGGTTTAAACATATTCCATGATTAATTTTTAATTAAACTTTCTAAGATTAGAAACCATGAACATCCAAGGCAATAAATCATGAGAGTGAAATAATTTTATTTGTCAGACATTATAGGTTTCATGGAATGAAATAATTTTGAAATTATTTTCAATGTTGTAGTATTTATCTTGTAGTTATTAGATAAATTGGATTATAGTAAAAAAATTTAATAGATTTTGAAATAACATGAAATGATCTATGTTTGATGGAATTTTATGTGGTCATTATTTTCTATAGTTTACACGTGTATTTTCATTATAATCAGATAAAATTTTGTTGAAAATCGTTCATATATTGAGTGAATATTTGAGTTAATTAAATATGGAAATAAAAAATAAATTCATTATTACATAGTGTGATTTTTAAAAAAAATTATAATCCTATGAATTTTTTAATAACTATTTAACGTTAATTTATTCTTAATGTACTTATATTCAAACTTTTCTATATTTTAATGGATTTTTATTTTCATAATTTTCATTTATTGAATTTCTTTTGTCATTGAAATTTACTCTATGAAAAAAGTGTTATTTTATGACGATAACATGATGAAATGATCATTATAAGATAGAAGGTAATTTATTTATGAAAATTTAATTTCAAATGTAATTTATTGAAATGGTAGAATTACAATTGTGAATTTATTTGAGTAATAATTGTATTAATTATAATATGATATAGTTTATAGTAAATGATAAAATTGATAATTCATTTTGGAAATGAAGTACTAATTATTTAGTTTTGAGAGTTATATAATAATAATATTATATGATAAATGGAAATTTAGGATGGCATGTATTTAAGAGGTGGACCAATCATTAGGGGTTGAGATTGAACCGTTGGATCTCATTTATCCAATTATGGTCATTGGATTGATCAATTTATGAGAAATAATGTGGGGCGACATCTTCCAATCTAGATTAATTATTAAAGAGTCGACATGAGATGGCACATAGGTTTATTTACTTACATCATCTCTGGGTATAGAATCTAAGAGTTGGGTATAGTCATGAATATATATATTCAAAGGGATATGTTCTTGTTCAAGTTAAGTAGGTGACATGTGGCTCTGGTATCTCACCCATGCCATCTCATATTAATGATTCATGATGTCACATGTCTATGATTAAATTGTTTTTTGTGAGATAAGTCATTGAAGATATATGTCTGTGTATAATTAGTTTTATTTAGAGGATAAATACATGGTCCTATCCATATGGTGAATTATAATGAAGTACATGGAAATAATTTATTTATATGAAAATTATTTCAATCTACTACATATTTCTGGTTAGATTGTGATTAAACTTTTCATGACTTTTGATGAGGATTGGATTTTGATTTATTGTTTCATATGATCTATGGTGGGTGTTTTAGATGCCCAATTATTTTCTAAAATTAAAATCCATATGATACTTATTTTTTTATACATATAAGTACTATTGATCAATTCATTTTATTCTAAACCACATTCATATGAGTTTTTCAATGAATATCACTTAACACGAATGAGGTTAAATTCTATAATTAAATAATTGGATAATATTATTTGGTAATGTAAATAAGTTATTTAATGATATGTGTAAAGCTTTGTTAATATTAATTGATGTGTGGGAGTGATACTATTGGATTATAGGATGGTGTTTAGTTCTTATATAGGGGATTCCTGAGATATTGAAGATGTTGTGGCTGTGTCAATGGAATATGGGGGAATTTATGTGTCTCCGGCATAGTTTTTGACATGCACATTTATTGAGGTGGTGTGAAAGAATACTATAAATGAGAATGTAAATAAAATGGGTATTGAAGTTCATATGCCTATAATTTTACTTTTTCTATCATTATTCATCACCTGTATAATGAAACGATTTGCTCAACATAATTCAAAAAATATCTTGGTATAATATATGAGTTCAATAAAGAATAGATAGGTGTTGTTTGAATTATTAACATGATCAATTTTATTTTCATTTATATAAGTTATTATTGGAATTAATAATTTTATAATGAGATTAATATTTCAATCTAAAATATTTCATTCTTTAAAAATAATAATTTTAATCAATAATTATACTTTGTTTTTCTGGTGAATTATATTATAAACACTCACCAAGACCAGTAATTTAATGATTTTTATGATGACTGAACGAATACTGTTTTCCTTATTTTAGAACTATCATATAATAAATGTGATTATTTTAGAGTTATAATGGGGATATAATCAAGATATTTTTCTTCCAAATTTATTACAAACAATATTTAATGAATGAAATTAAATTTAAAATTATTTTATATACATCGTTTTCCATTATATTATTAATTATGCATGATTATCTATTTTCCAAACCCATAAAAAAACTATTTAACACTAGTGAATCACCACAACCTTCCATTGAATTCAACACCTCACTCATATAAATTACTATTAAATTATTACTGTTTCATTATTTAGGAATAGGATATGACCGTAGAACACTCTCCTAACTTCCCTTTAGTTAAACCCTACACCAATATTCTAGATTATGTAGAAAAATAATGTATTTATATTAATTAAGAAATCCATATTCATCAAAATTTATCTAGTCTTCTTAATTAAAAATAATTATTCTTTAATATACAACACATCATAAACCCCTTATGTTTTTCAAAAATTGGTCAGTCATCAGAATAAATTATTATAATCAATGGTTTCTATAATTAAATGATATTTGAGATTTGATTTCTAACATTAGGATGTTCTAATTTTATTCATTCAAATAAATTTTATTTGGTTCATTAATTTCATCCTTTTCATGTAAATATATTTCTGGATAAACAATGGGATTTACCATGACTCTTTTATTATTTAGGAACTTTTGATTCATAATTAAGGTAATTTTTTTCATTAAAAATACGTAGAAAAAGAAATTTATAATACTGGTTGAACCTCTATTCAATCATTTTCACTATATTATTATTATTTATTGGATGTGTTAATTATGGTTCCTTGTAATTTTAATTTTTTTCTTTTCCAAATAGAGTGTCTTGTTTTCATGTCTTAAAATTATATGATTGTATTTTTCTAGAGGTAAAGAGTAGTTTGGATATTTATTTGGATAGAAATTTTTGTGATTTAAAATCCTCTTAAATTATCAATTAAAAATAAATTTAAAACCAGAAACCAACTTTTAAATTTAAATAATCTTCTAAAAAGAGGAATGATTTATTCCATAGAGTCTATGGGGAAGTTATATCTTGAAAACTAGTGCATGGTGGAATTATTATTATATCAATAATAAGTATTATTTTCTTACACATAGTCAATATAATTGTATGTTTGATTATAAAAAAATGAAATGTGTGGTGGTATTTGATGTGCCTTATAATTGTTATTTGTTTTCAATATTATTTCAGTAAATTAATTTTTGGAAAATTTTTCTTATGTTGGATAGTTTATTAATGTGGGTTAATTTTATGATAAATATAATGTTCAGTGAATTTATTAAGGAAAATAATTGATTTTTTTTATTTAAAATATCTAATTTTATCAAGTATAATTTGTAATCATTTATGAACAATTATTTTGATTTAATTTATGAAATTATCATTGAAATTATATTTAGGAATTGATTTTGTGTTTTTATTATTTTGAAAAGTAATTCATTCAAAATTCCTTGTCATTATTTTAATCATTATTTAGTATACTATTCCTTTTTTATTCCTTCTTAAATTATAGAATTTAATATAATAATTTTTTTCTCGATGTAATGAAATTTACAATGGAATTTTTTATATTCACTATATATTGAAGTTTTTGTATTGAAGCGTGATGCATAAATGTAGATGTAATATTTCATATGGATGTCTTGATATTTTTTTAGATATGTGAGGGTACACCTAGTTAAATAAATTTCATTTAATGTCCAAATTAAAGGACCTCTCTAAGATTTGGAGGTACAAAATGTACCCCAACACATTAGATGATCATTGTAAATGTAATGAAGTGTTGCATAAAGGTAGATAAGTACTGGAGAAGCTTGGCATACCCAATGAATCTAAATGAGTGCATTTTCATTGGTCTTAACATGACCTATATATAATATAATGTACACTTATATAACCTTAAAATCTAAATCCGACAATACTCATGATCACTTCTACCTTTAGAGAGACTACATTTACAAAAAAAAATTAATATTTATTTAAAATATTGAATTTCAAAAATACGATAATAGTTTCCAGAAAAAAATTAAACCAATAAATTTCAATATTTGTTAATGAATAAAAAGAAAAATTAGAAAATTTAATGTTCAAAATAAATATATTGAATTCTAAATGAATTAGTTTTCCAAAAACAGAAAAAAAAATCCCATAAAAAATTTAATTTTAATGAAAATTCCCAGAAAAGTAACAAAATTAATGTTATTAAATATATAAAATATAAATACAAAAAATTTGAAACATTTAAACTAAAATAAACTGATTTCCTTTAAACTATATAATGAACAATATTTTCCTCACAATGTTATCCAACATCCATAAAGTTTCAATTACATGCATGATTTAACAAAAGAAGCTTATAATTCACTAAAATGATGTGGAGATTATGTATATGATTAAAGACACATCAATTGAAACATTATATTTTTAATAATACTGTGAATTTTTTACAACTTTTAGTATATCTGTATGACTATGAAATTTATTAAAACATTTAATTTAATAAAAATAATATTTTTTAATTTACATTAAAATGTTAATATTATTTATTATAGTTTAAAAACATATCAGTGTTACATTATAAATAAAGTAATAGTTTTCACAAAAAAGTTAAAAATATATACATTTAATATATTGAAATTATTTTTTAACACATCATTAAATTCTGTTAGAACAACAATATTTCAAATTAATATTAATTGGTAGTAAATTATTTAATAGGGACTAATGTTTCCATAAATAATGATTCTTTTTCCTTAGGTAAAAACTAGTTACCATGATAAAAAACAAAAAAATGTTTTTAATAATTCAAGGGATAAATTTGATTGAATAATGCTAAAAAAGATTATAATTTTCCAGATGAATTATATAGACCTTATCTATCCATTTAATCAATTATAGATTATTTTTTGTTCAAATTTATGAATATTTTATATTCTCCCATTATATTATTTTTAAATTTTTATAGAAATTTCATCCTCATCTCTTGTAAATAAGGGCCGTAGCCACCCCTTCTAGGAACACAGAAAAAATTAGTTCCCCTGTTAAAAACATCAATTTTTTCATGCCATTGAATCCTCCTTCACACAATTTGGGATCTAGTAATAAAATAATATCCTAGTCCATCCGTTTCCATGTGATATTTCATGTAAATCTAAAATTTCCAAATGTGAGTATCCATATTTATGTATCACCATTTATTACTATTTTTATTTTCTAATTATAATTTAAAAATCCATTTGTAATTAAATAATTGTTTGTTATATTATTACTATTATTATACTCATTGAATAATAATTAATCACCTTCTCCGATTTTTACTTATGAAAATCATAAACGACATTCAATTCTGTGTTTGCGGACTGTGATCCCCACAATGTTTCTTGTTTGGTTTTAATTAACTACCTTACATGTTTGAGTATAATGTTTAATATAAATAGTATGTCTTTTATTTATTACATAAATTGAATTATGAATTGACAAAATATAATATACATTTCTCTAATTATATGGAATAAAAATAATCAACCATTCATATATGGGGACGAAAACCCCCATGGAATGAATGATTTATATTTTTCTTTTCATCATCTGAATTGATAAAATGTCATGAGAATGGTGTTAATGAATGAATATGATTTTTTATATCATTATGGTTCTGGTATGAAATATTCAAGAACTGATTAATGATAAGAACAACATGAAATAATCATAAATTCAATCCTTTAATGCAAGCATACTAAGAGGAATCAATTTTATTTATGTTATGTAATATTTTCATATCCAATAACGCTTCACATAATCCCTTTTTAATTATAATATATGAAATTGGTAATCAACAAAAATGTCATTATTCTACTAGTTTAATGATATTGATAAAATAATCACCACATTATCATCACATTCATGGTATTTTTCCTATTTGGGGTTAGTATGAAAACTTATTTGAACAATATTATGAAATTATTCCTGTATGTAGCACCACAACATTTAATGATATTTTTTCTTCTATTAAATTTCATTGCATCGATATCTTGAGATTCATAAAAACTAGATTCTAAAATAACCACAATATATTGTATCATTATGTCTTATTGGTTAAAATGATGGAGTATATATGAATAAATTTTTTTAAAAAATATTTATTAATGTTTTGGATAACGAAAATATAGTGATAAATAAGTATTCAAATTTCAGTAATGTCTTAATACGATAAAAAAATAAAATTTTCCTCAAAAAAATTTGAGAACATATAATATAAATAATTTCATCAATTTTATAATGTTTATTTGAGCAAACTAACATCAATTATTGAATCAAAATTACCAAATTATCATAAAAAAATATTTCTTATTTTTATAAAATGATTGTTTTTTTGAAAAAAATTGAAAAACTGGGATGTTTATTGAAAATTTTATTTTTAATTCATCGATATAAAAATATTAATTTTGTAAATGTAAAATTTTTTAATTTATATAATTAGAAATAAAAATAATTTTATTATAAATATTTTCATTTCATTTTGTTATATAAAACACTTTCTACCAAAAAAACATTTCTGTGGAAAACTGTTTTAAGCAGTGTCTTATAAGAATGAATTAAATTAATTTGAACCACATATATGAATTTAATCATGTAAAATTGATTATATATATTTAATAATGTGGATTTAATTTGGTTTATATGTACCCTATTTTATCATTATGAATAGTAAAATTCGTAAATATTGGTCACCATGGTGAAGATAAAATACGGAAAATATCATAAAAACCATGATATATGGTCTGAATAGCTTCTAAAAACATAAATTTATATCACTGTATGGAAAATATTATTTTATATACATCAATAATTAAAATTTATTGCATTTTAGTTTCATTTTACATGAAAATTAACTCTTATACTATTTTATGTAATGTTAATTCAAAAAATTATAGTCTCTTGACATTAATATTAATAATATTTTTACCAAAGAATAAATAGAGGCTATTTTTGATATAAAATTTTAATTTAAATATGAATTAATTAATTTTTTTGTAATTTTATTTTTATTTCTTATTTATGGACATATCAAATTAAATTCTAACACAACACAGATAAAATTAATATGAAAGTATTATAAAAACTTATATAAATGATTTTAATAAAACTAATAGTAATATTAAATGGGTGGGATGTAGTCCCCATTATTTTTATATATGTATAAAATATATTAGTTTTGTTTAAAATTTTTATATTCTAATTAAATTACAATATTGATTTCATCATTTTCAATTTAACTTAATAGTGTTAAAATTACATTAATGATATTTTATGAAAAATAATAATTTATTAAAATGATTAAAAATTAAAAAAATAACCAATGGAAAAAATAAAAATTATATGTTCTATCATTTAATTAATTGGCCACTTAAGATCTTGGTTTTTACAATTATAATATATTATGATTGAAAATATTGTTACCGTAGTTAATGATAAAAATGGTTACTAAAAGGGTCAAACTGATATATATAGTTAAAATTGACAAAAAACCTATATAATTACTATTAGGTTATTATATTTTGATCATAATGTCTTTATTTCAAATATATTTATTTTTTTAAGAAGTATACTTTAGAAATAATTCAATTATATTTAAATTAGTTTTATAATTACCAAATGTATCTTTTCCACCCCTTATAGAAGGAGAACCCTTATGCCTTTTCCGTACACCACCATGAGCTATATATCTCAAGAATGGGATATCCAATTATCATATAAACATTCATATATATAAATTATAGGTTCTATTATACTATAATGACCATTCCAAGGGACCTAAATAAGGGATCTAAATATAGTTGACCGAAAAAGAGGTAAACATGTTACTCAAACTCATTCCCATTATTTATACTTCTACCTCCACATAATATTTATTATTCATCGTGAAATAAAAAAATTGGTATAATAAATGTAATAAAATTTAATTGTGGTGATTAAATCACAATTATACAATCTTCCCTCCATCAAATGGGAATTGAAATTATTTCTCATGTGTATGTGTGGACAACTGCCTTCATATAATGATAAAATTCATTTTACATCACCATATATACGGAATGGTTATTATGATGGGTTAAATATTTTTATAATTTATCTATGATATATTCATACTTATATAATTATAATTTCATTTATTTATTCTTACCTTATCATCCATTCTAAAATGAAAACATTAATCATGAAAATCTGTGGACTACCACCTCTACGAACCAATGTGATTTATTTTACATTTACTCTTCACATGGATTGTAATAAAGAAAAAAATAATAAATATATATTATATATATGATATTATAATGAATACATAATGTTATATTTTTTTTTACCAATATTTATATTTGAATATATAAATGATAGTATGGTGTTATTCATACTTATGGCCTAATGTCTCCAATAATTCTGTAATTCTATTTTTCTAATGTTTTTATGGATGAATCTGAAGATATATAAATATAAATATTTATATATAAATGACATTTATATAAATATTAAAATAATATATATTATTTAACCATGATTATTGTACAATGATGGGACTGCCGAACTAAAACATTCATGTGAAATGAATCAGTTATCACCTAGGGAAGTGATTTTATTAATAAAAATTATAATAAATGGGTAATAAGATTTTATATGTGAATAAAAAATAGAATTATATAAATATTAGAAAATTTCTATAATAATAAATATTTTTTATACAATATGTTTAAAAGCATAATATTAAGGGAAGACTTTTCGGAAGTGATCAACATCTTGATCCAATTTTAATAACGATCGTTTATGATTGTATTTCCATTAAAAAAATTAGATTAAAATAATTTGTAAAATCCCTTCTATTATTTGTATCTAATTTTTTATATATATATCACATTCTATCCATTAATTTTCCACATTTTAGGTACTCAAAGGAGAGAAGGAATATTTTTATAGAAAATGTCCTATGTTTTATTGTCCATTCAACGATGTGTTTATTATATGTCCATGATTTATTTAAAATGTTTTCAGTAATGTTATTATTATTATTATTATCGAAGGATGGTTCCAATTAAATTTTAAATATTTTTTAATTTCTATACAAATTATTCAAATTAATATTTCTTTAATTTTATAATTAATTACTTTTGAATTTATATAGAAATTTTTAATGTAATATTGGTTTTGAAATACAAAAAATGAATTGAATTTTAGACTGTCATGATCGTTCAATTTATAGAAACATTCTTTACAATTTAATATGGTCATATTTAATGAAATATTTTTCTTTAATATTATAAATAGTATATTTCAATACATGAATTGCCTTTTTCTATAAATAATTTCCATATCTATTATGTGAATTTTTATTTATAATGATATCCTTTTATGTATGTTATGATTTTATGGGGATATTATCCAATGATACCATCATTTTTTCTCTATATAGTTATTGATTATGATGATGATATTTTTACAAAACCCATTTATTTTTTGTGTATTATTTTGTGACGTATTGAAGAGATGTTGATGATTTTTTTTTCTATTCATGAGTTATGGTATATCATTAAAATAAATGTTTTATGAACTTGTAACACACAAATATATGGTTTTAACTAATGAATGTGTGGGAATAAAATTAAACGAACCTCTAATTCATTGGATAATGTTTTATATATCAGGAAATAGTTATGGTATGTGAGTTGATATAGATTATATACTGTGACAAATAGTTAGGGATATTGTATCTACTATGAGAAAGTCGTTGTGATGCCTTATCCTTCATGACATGAGAATCATCTGTCAATTCAGTATATAATATAATTTGAAATCCTTATTACCTAACCTCAAAATATAAAATTGTTTATATACATATTATGAAACATGATTCTCATGATTATTTTATTATGATCTGATATTATGTTTGATTATTGATTTATGATGATTCATCACTCAAATGAATCATGTCTTTTGAAATAACAATGTTATATGACATGAATATTTTATATGGTCTATGAAGGACATGGTATTATCCTTATAAGTTATTTTCATTATATTATACTTTTGTTATTATCTTATTATATTATTTCATCATAATTTGGTATCTCCCATGTTAACCATTATTGGTCATATCATATAACTCATTCTTATGTTTCCTTTTCCCAGGTTATGAAGAAACTTTTTGTGTAGGGTATGGAATGGAGGGTAAAAATTTTACATAACATTATTATATATTATGAGTAATGTGTCCAAACCATTTTTTAATATATATAGTCTCAATATATAATCAACCATTATGGTTATTGTGTGGAGTGTAGTGATATATATCAAATGGTCATATAAAAAGATGTAATATTTAAGAATTAGAATGTTTTTTCACCATCAATTATATCAGAGTGGGGTTTTGTTAATCATTAGAAATTAGATACTGAAATCCTTTTTCAAAACTCTAGTTATATGAGAATTTAAATGATGACATCATAAATTGTTTGTAATGACCACATGTATCCTAGTTTATGACTACAGTTTCATAGATTGAGAAGAAGGAGTCATAATTTATATATTTTTTGAATGATATTTCAGGATTTTTTTTATAGATCACTCTGATTTTTATAGCATAATTAATACAATTTTCGTTTTTGGATTTAGATAATGATTGAAATCAGAATAAATGATATTAATAAAAATGATATGGAAAATGTATTTATGGTACCCTTGAAAACCAATATGCTATGGTAGCGGAAATAGAGAATATATTTTCAATGATAATGCATGTGTCTTTGACAATGAATCATACTGAACTTCCAAAAAATAAATAGAGGGAACAACATAAAATTTTGTATGTGATGAAGAATAATAAACATTATTTTAGTGGTTCTTCTAATATTCTATTGGTTGATCATTGGATCAGCACAATGTAGAAAATATTTTATATTATCTAGTTCTGGGAACATTAAAAATTTAACATGGAAACTTTTCATTCAGATGTAAAAGTAGATCAATAGTGGAATATTATAAATAATATTAGAAAAGATGAATAAATTTTATCTATGTAATCCTATAATTTAAATTAAAAAATTTCCATAATTTATTCCCTCATATTCTATGTACAAAAAATGTGGAATGAATTGGTTGATCATAAATTGAAGAATGATGAATCCATTTATACACATGAGGAAAATTTAATAATACAAGAATGTTATGCTTCTGGATTAATCATCAAACCCTATATAATAATTTACTAATTCTTTGGAGTCTTAAAACTATGTATAATAAATTCATTATCTATAATCAACTTTAGAAGATATGAATAAATTGAATTATGTGAACTCATGGTAGAAATGTAAGTTATATACTCCAACCAATCAAAAGGTCATAATAATAATAGTGTGTTAGGTCTCATAAAAAATATAATTAATAACATGGTGAGAAAAATTTTTTCCCATCTACATTCCTGAAATATGTTAAGAAACAAAAAAGGAAATTACATAAATTGTATTTGGAGGACTATCAAATGATGAAACTTCTTCCAAAATACACATGAATGTATAAAGGTGATGAATAGGATAGTCAATGTAATAGGTAAAACATACATCAAATAATGACCCAGCCAAACTAAAATGTTCACATTTAATATGCAATGGATATTACACTATCCAGTGCATGAATATTAAGGATTATGAGGATGATTAGCATTAAAACATTTTAAGACCAAATAAAAAGGTGAATCACATATGATCAGAACTCCTAGGTGTTTTATTAGAATAAAATTGTGGAAAGAAAATGTCTCATCCACATAATAATGGTTAATCTCTTATTTGATTTGGATCCACAAACTCTTTTATTTCAATTCTCTTTCCAAAATGAATCTAATTGAAACCATGATTTTTATATGTTGAGTTAGTGGTCAAAACACTTAACGATGTGAGGATTTCAACTAATGAAAATATATTCACTTTAGTTGGTGTTTGTGTGAATATGATTCCCCAATAATATTATAAATCTTCTGTTAGGATAGTATGGGACTGAGTATGATATACTCTATAATACCAATCGTATGATCTAAATAAGAATGATATTCTCAGATACAAGAGGGGGGGGGTGAATTGTACATTTTAAAAATTCACTTAGGAAATATTGAGTATGGTTATGTATAACAAGGTTAACAAGATAATTCACAAGACATCTATATATTCTAATGACTTTCTAGATTCTAGAAAAGTAATTCCAAAAATGAAACTTAACAAAAGTTACAAAGATTAAGATTCTACCTCAAAGCATAATGAATCTTACTATATCAAAGTACAAGGACGAGGAAGTATAAGAAAGTATACATTACTCAAAAATACAAAATGTAGCAGAAAAACATATAACAGAAACAAGTAACATGTAATAATTCACATAACCCAATGATAAGGGTATCCCACAAACTTGGATAAGGGGCCCTTGATTTATACTTTCATGAATGTTTGTCTTACCCACACAAGGGTAATCCCTCGTTACGAAGATCAGAGTCTGTATTTCTGTCCCCACAAGCCCTCAACTATGAGGTAGAGACACCTCTATCTTCTTAAACAAGGAAGCCCCAAACTTCAAGGTGTTGGAAGCACTAGCTTCTTATCCCGAGAAGCCCTCAATTTTACACAACAACAATTTAACTCACACAAAGAAAATCAGCACAAGGCAAAGTTTGAAAAAGGTGTTCAATCATTCTGCACGAAGCTTGAGAGTTGATAGAGCCTCTCTCTCTCTCGAATTCACTTTAACAATATATATGCACCAATGTCAAAGATGTTGTCATGTGATGTCGCTTCTTTTCAAATGAGATCCTATTTATAGGTGAAGCTTTAACGGTCAGATCCTTCTTCCAACCATCATATTCATCCTTGAATTTCGGAGGGACTTTTACAAGTGTCACTCAAACAATGGTTAGTTAATAATTGAAAGCACGACATCATTTTTTAATGAAACAAGTGTATGCATAAAAAAACTGATATCCGTAATGGTGTAGAAAATGACAATTTTGGAATGGAAAAAGTTAAAGTTAGGAATGGAAGTAAGAAAAATTCGGAGTCTATAAACTAAAGAATATTTGGATTCTGTTTTTTAAGAATTCAGAACTTGAATTCTGTAGAAATTTGGAGTCAAAATGTCAAGGGAATTTGAAGTCCGATTTCACTAGAGTTCGGATCCAGAATTTACAATGTTCGGAGTCTATGTTCATGATAATTCAAAGTCAAAACTCATCAGAGTTTGGAGTCTCTATTGAGAGAACACAAAGTCATAACATATAGAAGTTTGTAATCATAATTCAGATTAGAACTTTATGAGATTTCATATTCAGTAATCATAGTGAATCTTCATGAGAGTTCATGTCCAAAATTCGGAGTGAAACTTCTTGATAGTTCGTATCTAGAATTTGGAGTGGAACTTCATGAGAGTTCGTATCCAGAATTTGTAGTGGAACATCATTAGAGTTCATATCCATAATCTGGATCCTAAAACAGAATGCTTCATGTCTATGTGTTATACAATTCCAATGATTTAGATATGAATCCAATTTTTATACTTAAGAAAAATATTGATATGAATAATGAAAAACAAGGTAGTGGTATATTTCCTTTGGGAAGGAAATTTTATTTATGAATGTAAAATAGAGGTAAAATGAAATTTCCCTTAAGAAAAGGTGTTTGGGATTTTCAAAACAAGAGTAATGATAAATTCATAATGAAACCTTGATGACTTATCAATCACTCCCGTGAATGAAGGAATGGAAAAATTCATAAGACAAACTTTTTTGACTCAACAATCTCCCCATTTTTGGAAAGCAAAAACATCTTTACGAAAAAGAATGTAAAAGTTTAGAATAAATTTCTAGACTTGTAATTATATCTTATCTCCCTTTGTTTATAATCAATGGTGAATAAAACTAACTCCCAGTTCGGCTTTGAAACTTTATGGATCGTATTATAGATTTCTGGATTGAGAGATTTAATTTTAATGAAGAATTCATAATGAGAACTCCCCTTTACTTAAGGATAGTTATTTTTAATGTATAAATTTTTCTTCTCCCTTTTAGATTTTTCCTTCTCCCTTTTCAGTTCATTTTTCTTCTCCCCCTTTGTTATTTTTAAAAAGAATTTTAGGGGATGGAAAAAAACTGAAAAGTACCCAAAACATTAGTAAGAATACCAGAATAAAGAATTCCATTATGATTGGAAATATTAGTACAATGAAATAAAAACAACAAAAGATCAGAATGGTCTATTTGTCTTCTTTTTCCTTAGGTATTATCTTCATCAGAAGGTTTTTGAGTTTCATTATATCTTTTATGTCCTCCTCATGTTTTTTTCTAAGGCATTAATCCTGCCATCCTGAGCCTTCAGAGCCATAGCCTGAGCCTTAAGAACATCATCATGCTTACTGTGTCACAACTCTATGATGATGGAAACAATTTTATCTTTATAAAAGGTTGGATTTGTTGTAAAAATTTAAAATGATGGAAATATAATAATAAGAGGCCAACTTACAAGATGGAATTTGATCCATGTTAGTGATGTGCAGAACTCTTGTTACATGGGGGTGGTAGATGAAAATAAGTTATGGCATAAAAATCTTGGGCATATGTGTTAGAGAAATACGTTAATGTTATCAAAGAGAGATATTGTCTAAGATATGCTTGATTTTTTCAGAAGATGAAATTGTTGTTTCACTATTTGTTAGAAAGGAAAGATTACAAACTCTATTCACAAGAGAGTTGAAATTACTAAAAAAATACCCCTAGAACTTATACACTCTGACATCATTGGACCAATCAGAAATCAATATAAAAATGGAGATATGATCATCATTACTTTCATTTAATTCTTTAATCTCATCACTTATTTTATGGTCCTGAGACATTGGTCAGATGTTCTAAAAAAGATTATGAGTTGTAGGTGGAAAAAAGGGAAGGAATTTGATTATTTATTGAAGATTTTTAGAACTGTTAATGGTAAGGATTATAATAATGAAGAGTTTGAATGTTACCCTAAGAAACATGGAATTTGGAATGAGTTTAGTTCACCATGCACACCTCAACAAAATGGGTTTTCTGAAAGAATTAATCAATGATTGGTAAAAATGGGTAGAAATATGTTAAATTAACATATTATTTCACATTATTATAGTAGGAAATCCATGTTCACTCAAGTGTTAATTTAGTACCAGTGTTTCTATAGGAAAAACTCAGATATGAATGCCTACGAAATGTTCTATGGGAAAAATCCATGTCTGAAACACATAAGAGTTTTTGGGAGTCCATGCATTATAATGAAGAAAGGTGTAAACCACTGATAGTTTGAGAAAAGGGGAGAAGATGTAATTTTTATGGGATAATATTCATAAAGAAGATCATATATATGTCTCAAAAAATAAATAGGAAGAATTATCGATTATTCTAATGTAAAATTTGTTGAAAATGTTTTGAAATAAAAACATTCAGATGTTGATGCAGAGGATGAGCATGATGGAGAAGATTTTGTAAAGGATTATGATAATGTTGTAGACTAAGTTAATCCTACTCATGAAGAGGAATATGACTCAAAAATATCTAGTGATGAGGATGAACATTGAACAACATATCCTATGGTGATGAAATAAGTGGAGGCTCATAACATTGTTAGAGATCAACATCAAAGGGTTCAAAAAAAAAGAAAAATGAATGCTATAACACATACTTATCATTATAATAAATTCTTAACAAATTATGAACGCAATGAATTTTAGCATCAATAATGGGTCCATTCTATGAGTTAAGAGACTGATCAAATAGAGAAGAATGATACATGGGAATTTTTACCTAAGCCAGTCAATACGAATAATACTGGTACAAAGTGAGTTTTCCAGAATAAGGTGAATGAAAAAGGTAATGTAATAAGAAACAAAGAAATATTGGCTTGCTAAGGTTATTCACAAATTGAAGGTGTTGATTTTGTTGAAACCTGTGCTCTGGTTGAAAGATTAGAAACAATCTGATTCATTCTTTCTACTACTACACAATAGGGTTACAAAATCTTACAAATGGATGAAAAATTTTCATTCTTGAATGGTTACATTGACAAGGATGTTTACAATGATCATCCTTTTGGATTTGTTTTTGGAAAGAATTAATGTTATTTGAGCAAGTTGAAGAAGGATTTTTATGGGATAAAAAAGGCTCCAAGGGCATTGTATTATAAATTAGATACTTTCTTCAGAAAGATGAATTTTAAGAAAGGTATAGTTGACTGCAATCATTATAATAAAGAGTGTCAGAAGTTTTCATTGATCATTATGGTTTATTTTTGTGATATTATCATTGATGGGAATGATGAAAGATCTTGTGAATGATTTTTTGAGGACATGACGTAGTTATTTGAGATTTCCAATTTGGGAGAAATGAAATAATTTCTTCGGCTAAAAATTTCACAGAAGAAGAATGACATATTTCTGTCTCAAGAAAATTATACTAAGGAACTTTTAAAGAAATTTGGCATAGAAAATTTGAGACTAGTGTCTACACCATTTTCAGTTGGAACAAAGTTGTCTAATAATGGAGAAAAGAAGGATGTTAATCCAAAATTGTTTTGAAAGCTGATTGGAAGTCTGTAGTATTTAACAGCCTCAAGATCCAAAGTCGTTTATCGTGTCACATTATGTGCAATAATTCAGAGCGCTCCTAAATAATCACATTTTATTGATGGAAAAATAATTCTCAGGAATATAAAAGGCACGAAAATTATTGGAATCATGTATGATGGCATAGGAAATATTGATATATTAGTGTATTCAGATGCTGATATTGCAGGAAGTGTTGCTGATCGAAGATCGAAATATGGTGTAGTTTTCATTATGGGGAAAAGTTCTGTTTTTTTGGCATACCATGAAATATAATTATTTAATACTTATCATATCTGATAATGAGTATGTTGCTACTACTCAAGCTGCAACTCAACTAATGTTGATGAAGACTTAGTTAGAAGAACCCTTTATTGAAGTAATGATACAATTGCTATTGGGTTTGATAATAAGAGTAAAATTAATCATACAAGGAATATGGTACAATAATCTCTTTCAAAAAACATTGACATAAAGTAACACATCATCAAAGAGCATCTGGTGACGAATTAATTGAAGATGGTGTATCTTCCTACATCAGAACAAGTTATAGTTATATTGACCAATCCATTACCGATGGAACCATTTACTAAATTGAGGTTGAATATGGTTGTCCAACCTCATTCTAATCAAGTTTTAGGTATGTATATTTGTCCCCTATCTTATCATAACATCGGATAGTGTTGTAAAGAGGGATAATTAATTCAAAAATATACACTTATAGAAGCATTCATAAAGGGGGAGTAGTGGGTATGCTGTGAGTACGTCCTGTATGTGTGCGAACTATTCTAACTATTTATTGGAGTGGTTGTATGAATGATTTTTTTGTATTCCATGAAAATTAAAGAAGCAAATAATAATGAGGTAGAATCTTGGAATATGTTCAAAAAAAGGATGATGAGATATGATCATGAAAATTCATTATCACTATCATTAGAGAGCATGGTTATCATAGTTAGTAATTCTAGATTCCTAGAATGAGTTTGCTCATGTAGGCTTAGAATTGTTGATAATAAATCCATTGCTTGAGGCTATAATGTTCATTGATTTTGAATCTTGGTAGATATCAAAATCCAAAGGGAATGATTGTTGGTTCCATGTTGGATAGATAAGAAATTAAGAAGAGTATTTTGTATCAATGTGTTGTCATTTTTTGTCAAAGAAGATAAATATATTCACTTTGTATAGGATATGAAAATAAAAAGATGCTTTTATGATTCTTGATTCACAAATATCATAAATTAGGAGAACTTTTGAAGCATGCTTTTCGAAATAATGTTTGAGAAATGACGCTTCCAATCATATTCAATTTTTATTGGAAGGAAAGATGTTAGTAAAAGACAATGAATGTAATAGTACTTTCCATCGAAGCTCTGACAATGCTAAATCTATTAGATCAGAGGGTATATATTATGATAGCAGAGTTTGTGATGAATGTTGATGAATGGATGATCTAGAGGTGGCACATTAGAATGTTTTAAGGTGGCGCTGTTTTTTAGTGATTTCCAAGTATTCAGGGATCAAAATCGAGAGATGTAGAAAGGTTTTTTTGTAAAAGTATGTTGCACACAAGCATGAATATGTCATAGAATTTTTCTAGAAGGCATTATTCGAGGCAAGAGCTTCAAAAAATGAAAAACGGCATGGAGTTCCCAATAAATTTGTTAGGGTTTGTGAAATACAAGACTAAACACAAGTCTGGTTTTGCACACAATGTGGATTGTGGTTTAGCATTTTGGGAACAAGTGGTGTTTGAAGATAAGTATGATGAAATATGGAAATGTTATGGACTACATGAAAAATTGGGCAAATTTCATGAAGAAGATGTTATGGGAAAGATTGGGTTAGTGCGTAATATGGAAAGTGATGTGGAATTTTGTGCACAATTTTGTATTGTGATTAGAATGTCAAAAAATGACCAAGGAAAGAGGTGCATGAAAAATTGGAGATGTTCGTGCTATGTGTGTGAAAAATAAGATATGTGCATGAAAAAATTGGTTTTGTAAAAAATGTGTGTTTTATGTTTTACTTGTAAGAGAGGATTCATGTATAGAATGATGAATATTGTAAAAGGAGTCAGGAGGGTGAAAAATCATGGTGGTGCATGGGAATAAAGGTGGGTGCGAGTAATATAAAGAAGTGAGAGAAAAGTTGACACACATTAAGATGTTTTACATGTAGGGTAAAAAATTCTGATAAATATGAACTTACCCCCTCTAATTTGTTAAGTCTCTACACATAGAAAAATCTTAAACATTGATGCATGGAAAAATTTAGGTATTGATTAGTGCGCAAATTGAAGAAGTGCTACACAAAAAAGGATGTATTTCATGAAAAAGGGATGTTCTGTGTGAAAAATAAGATTTGTGAGAAATGATTATCAACTCCTAATTTTTTTTTCGCACATGGATTTTAATTTTACGTGCATTCCACCTAGAATGAAACTCTAAAAAATTTGGGGTCTTCTCACATTGTTGGTTGTGCGTATGATATTTCTTATCGGCATCGGTGTTAGTAAGTGAAGTTTTTTACCACAAAGAGGACACATGTTCAATTTTAAAGAAGCACTGAAATAGACTAATTTTCAATTTGTGCAAATAGGCTTCACACACACATGGGGATTTTTATCCAGGTGTTAAACGTGTGTAAGGGGATATCCTACACATTGTATTCCACATCAAAAGATTGTTTTCTAGTGGATTGTGTGGTAATGGAGTTTTTCTGTACCATACCAAGGATGTAGCTACTATTGTTGAGTGGTGAACCTGGTAAATAGTGGGTTCTTGTGGTTGTGTGTGTTTAGCAGGTAAGTAACTCTTTAAAAAGAGGTGAAGTTTGTTTAAAAACTTGGAAACATAAAATGAAAAAGATATCATGGATTTACCCCTCCCCTCTTAGTGATACTTGGATCCTTACTAGAAATTTCTTTTGGTATCTGAGGGAAGGTTCCCTTCATTTGTTCTTGGATAACGATTTGAAGAGAAGTTGTGATGGAGAATCTGAATTGTGTGAACTGTAAAGGGACTCCGATATTTGATGGAAAGAATTATCATATCTTGAATGATAGTGTGATGTCTTATCTTATGTCTCTTGGATATGATGTTCTTGAAACTACAACAGATGGATTTCCTCTTATTGATGATAAGGTTCCTCATACACCTTTTGATAAAGGGAATCATTAGAAATATGGAAGAGATAGAAATTCATTACTCCCATCTCTTTTTAGTGTGAGGATTTGAGAGTGAAAGATGTTTCTACTACTGAAGGAATATGGGATAAGCATAAGAACAATTATGAATGAAATACAAAATTGATGAAGGCAGAACAAAAAATATGATAGCTGAAGTACGAATACTTGAAAATGATAGATTTTGAATCTGTTAGAGACTTCTTTACAATGGTAAGTGATATTGTCATACACTAATATGTCTGGATGAAAAATTAAAAAATTCTACAGTTGTTGAAAAAATATTGTGAATTCTACTTGAAAAATTCGATGCTAACGTTTCATCACTTGAATTTAGAGACCGTTAAACATTATCCCTTGATAATTTACATAGCACTCTTATAACAAATTAAATGTGAAGGGAGAAGTTTATAAATTGCAATAAAAAATATGATATAGAAATGACTTTCAATGCTACAAAGAATGATAATTCATAGATAATACATAATGAAGAAGAAGTTGGTGAATCTGACTCTGAAAATGAGGTATGTCAAAATTTTGATGAAATTTTATCCTTGTATTTTTAAAATGATAAAAGAGGCATAGGGAAATAAAAAGGGAAACTCACTTTGAAATGATATAAATGTGGAGATATTGGCCACATTGCGGCCATCTTCCCTCAATAATAAAGGGATGAAGATAATAATAAAGAATATGGAAGAATAAGAAGATCAAGGTAGAAACTGGGAGGAAAATATAACTATTCTAGAAGAAGTATGAATATCATTATTTTAAAATAAAAAAGGAATATGCTTTTTGCCAAAATATAATGAATATGGTGAGAGAAATACTGAATTTGATAAATTTGTTACTGAGAAAGACAGAGAGAGTACCTTTTTACTATATTGAATAATTATGATTAAGATATCATTAGTATATAATATGGATATGAAATTCAACTTGATAAGTATCTCAAAGAAGAGCATAAGGAAGGTATGAGAAAGATTAGAAGGCTTGAAATGGGAAACTGAAAACATTAAATTGAAAACATTGCATCAAAAGACCATATACGTTTTGTTGACAAGAAATAAAAATATGAAAATGATGTTTATTGTCTTAAAAGTTCTCTTGAGATAGAAAACAATCGTAATTATCATCTGGAGGTAATGTTAATAGCAAAAGTAGATTAGTTGTAACTTTTTCAATATAAACATTCTAAACCTAAGTGAATGAAAACATGGTTCAAAAATTATATTATAGAAGTTGATGATTGATCTACTGAAAATGATTCTAATGAGGATTAAAAAAAGTTTCCTTCAAAAGTGGAAAGGAAAGATGGAATGGATATTGATAAAAGAAATTTTGTAAAGGCTAAGTATGTGGTCAAAGTACAAAATACATAAAAATCAGAATAATTTAAAAATATTGAGTCCAGAAAGATGTCTAACACTTTTGGTTATTGAAAGAATGAATAGATATTTGATATAAAGAATAATGTTACATTTGAAAATATGACGGTCCATGATTAGCTGAATTCTGATAAGAATATTGTTTTGAAGCATATTCCGAACACTATTAAGTATGTATGTTTCTGAGGAAAATATTCATTCTATGGATATTTCTGGTAATGTGGTGTATTTTGACACATTGAGAATATGTGTTGGTTTAACCAAAAATATTACAACCATTCTACATGTCTTAAAAGACAAGGAATGGGGGGATTTCAATCCATTAAAAAGAGAATATCTCTAAATAAATTTCATTAGATATTTTATAAAGTTTGTGTGAATGTTGAGAATAACTTCAACCCACTACAAACTGTTTGTGAAGATGTGATCAACCTAAACCTAATGCTAAGGGATTCCTTGGTGTGTTAAAAGATCAACAAAAGTTTTTTGTAATCCTCAAAAGCCTAAAATTTTAAAATCTAAAAGTGACAGATCATAAATGTCCGAAAAGAAAGAGTTAATGGTTTTCTGGCCATAACACATTTACTTGGCTTGGAAATTCGAAGAATCGAAATAGAAAGTGGAATAAAAGGATGAAAAAAATTAGGTTGTCGAAACTACATTGAATGATACTATAGGGAAACTTCAATGGATTCTTGATAGTCGGTGTTCCTCTCATTTGATAGGACACAATAAGATACTAAAGAATCTGAAAGACTTTAATGATAAAACAATGAAATTTGGAATTGATGATTACTTAAGGATCAAAGTTGATGGATCATCTGTCATTGGAAAAGAAATGATGACATCCAAGAAAAAACTTCATGTTAATGGTTTGAAACATAATCATCTTCGTGTTTCACAACTCTGTGATGAGGGAGACAAAGTTTTCTTTAAAAATGATGGATTTGTTGTAAAAAGAGAAAATGATGGAAATATACTTACAAGAATCGAACATACAAAAGGTAAAGAGTTCCAATTTAGTGATGTGCATAACTCTTATTACATGGGTGTAGTGGATGAAAATAAGTCATGGTATAAAAGGCTGGGACATATAATTCAGAAAAATATGTGTATGTTGATAAAGAGATATTATGTCTGAGATATGCATGATTTATCAATAAGAATAGATTGTTGTTTCACTATTTGTGAGAAAGGGAGTATTACAATCTCTATTCATAAGAGAGATTAAATTCTCTCAAAAAGACCCTTGGAACATATATATTTTGATATATGTTGACATGTGATAAATAAATCTACAAATCGAGATATGTACTTCATTACATTCATTGATCACTTTAATCTCATTACTAGGTTTATGTACCTGAGACTTAAGTCAGATGCTCTAAAAAGGATTAAGAGTTTCCAGAGGAAAGAGAGAATGAATGTGAGTATTCAGTAAAGATGTTGAGATCTGTTAATATTGGAGTGTGTAAGTGTGAAGAGATTTATAGTTTCCTCGATAATCATGGAATTTGGAAAGAGTTCAGTTCACCATACTCACCACAACATAATAGGGTTGTTGAAAGAAATAATCATTGTTTGGTGGAAATGGGTAGAACTATGTTTCTTTAACATAGTCTTTCTCATTATTATTGAAGGAAATCCATGAGAATTGCTATGTATATTTATAACAGATGTTTCGATAGTCCAAACATAGTTATGACTCAATATGAAATGTTGTATGGAAAATATCAATGTCTGAAACACATAATTATATTTAGGAGTCCATGAATTAGAAATAAGGACGGTGTAAACGATGGAATTTTTTTGAAAAGAGGAGATTATGGAATTGTTCAGCACAATGCTTCATATGGAATAGGATATAGATATCCCAATAGTGAAATAGGTAGAATTATAGATTCTTTAGATGTATAATTTGTTGAAAATGATATGAATGAAAACTTTTCAGATGCTGATGCATAAGTTGAGTAGGATAAAAAATATTTTATAAATGATTATGATAATGCCGAATACTATTTTAATCCTACAAAAGAATAATAATATAACTCATAAATCTTGAGTGATGAGTATTATGTTCGAACACATCATCCTAAGATGAGAAAACAAGTTGAGGCTCAGAACATTGTTGGAGATCGACATTAGAGGGTTCACACAAAAATAACAATGAATTGTATAACACATACTTCTCTTTATTCGAATGTAGATCCAAATTATGTAAATGAAGAATTTAAGTATCCATAATGGGTCTATGATATGACTGAAGAGATTGATCATGTAGGGAATAATGATACTTGGGGACTTATACCTAAACTAGACAACAAGAATATTACTGGTACAATGTTTGTTTTGTGAAACAAGATAAATGAAGAATGTAAAGTAATAAGAAAAAAAGAAATATTGATTTGAAAAGAGTATTCACAATTTAAAATTATTTATTTTGATGAAACCTTTTATATGATGGCATGATTAGAATCAATTAGAATCTTTCTTGTTTTAACTGCACAATGAGGTTACAAAATCATTCAAATGGATGTAAAATCTGCAATCATGAATGGTGACCTTGACGGGGATGTTTAAATTGACCATCCATGTGGATTTTCTATTGTAACAGATGAAAGTTAAGTGTATAGGTTAATGGAGGATTTGTATGGGATAAAATAGGCTTTGAGGGCATGGTATTCAAAATTAGATACTTGATTGAGGAAGATGAATTCTATGAAAGGTAGAGTTGACTGAAATATTTACATCAAAGAGTGTCAAGATTTTTCACTGATCGTTATGGTTTATGTCGATGGAATTATCTCTGCTGTGAATGAAGAAATATCATGTGAATGATTTACTGAGGAGATAATGAAGTTATTTGATATGTCCATACTGGGATAAATGAAATACCTTTTGTTAGTTGGCATACCATGAAATAGAATTCATTAAATCATCGCACAGTTAACGTTGAGTATGTTGTGTCCTCTCAAGCTGCAAGTCATCTAATGTGGATGAAGAATCAGAAGGATGATCTACTTGTTGATGTAAATATACCCTTGCACTTTGGTTGTGATAAATAGAGTGTAATCATTCTTTCAAGGAATCTAGTACAACATTCTCTATAAAAACACATTCAAAAACTATACCAAATCTTCAAAAATCAAATGGAGAAGAATTAATTGATGATGGAGTATGTTCTTACATCGGAACAAGATGCTGACATATTGATAAAACCATTACCAAAGGGACCATTTTCTAAATTGAGTTTTAATATGGGTGTCCAACCTCTTTCTCATCAAGGTTGAGGTACGTGTATCTATCCCCTAACTCCTCTTACCATTGGATAGTGTTTTCATGGGGGAAATTGTTTAATAAATCTATTCTTATGGAATAATTCATAAAGGGGGAGTGGGGGGTATTCTTTGAGTCTAGCATATATGTGTGTGAACAATTCTAACTGTCTGTTGTAGTGGATGTATGAAACATAGTTTTTGTTTTCCAAGAAAATTGATGCAGTGAATAATGATGAGGTAGAAGCATGGAATATGTTCAGAAGAAGGTTATGGAGATATTATAATGAAATTCCATATTCACTATTTTTATACATCATGGTTTTGATTGTCAATAATTCTAGTTTCCTATAATGAGTTAGCTCACATATTCCTAGAATTGTGGAAATGAAATACATTTTCTATGGTTAAAATGTTCAGTGATTTATGAATTTTGGTTGGCAACAAAACCCATAGGGGGAGGTTGTGGGGACCAAGTTGAATAGATAAGGAATGAAGAAGAGTTTTTTGTTTCAGAGTGTTGTCTTTTGTTGACAGAGAAGATAAATCAATTCACATTATAAAGAACATGAAAATCAGACGATTCTTTATTGATATGTATTTCACAAATATCATAAGATTGTAGAACTTGTGATCCATGCCTTATGATATAAAGGGGGATAAACGATGCTATCAGTCATATTTAATTTGGATTGGAAAGAATGATTCTAGTAGAAGATAAGGAATGTTATAGTACATTCCATTGAATCTCTGACGATGCTAATGCTGTTTAATCAAAACATAACAATAACTAAATTGGATTTTGTGATGAAATCAATAGAATGGATGATCTGGAGGTGGCATAAAAGAACATTTTAAGGTGGTACTGTTTTCCAGTGTTTTTCCATATTTTAAGGCATGAATATAGGGAGATGAAGATAAGATTTTTTTGAAAAGTATGTTCTGCCCAAGTTTAAATATGTATTAGAATTTTTCCATAAGGCATGATTCGAGGATAGAACATCTAAAAATGGAAAAGGGATGGAGTACGCATTGAAATTCGGTAGACTGCATGAAAAACTAGACTGCATACAAGATATGATTTACGTGTAATTTGAAAGGTTGTTTAGAATTTTGGGCGCATGTGGTGTTTGGATATAAAAAAAGAAGAAATATGGAAATGTCATGGACTGCCTAAAAAATATGGAATGGTACATGGAAAAAGCGGTTTTGGGATGGATTGGGTTTGCACGCAATATGGATTGTAGATGACAATTTGGTGCGGGATTGGTCTATTGAGATTAGGTTGTCGAAAATTGGAAAAGGAATGTGTTACGATAAATAATGGAGAAGTTCATGCAAAGTGTACAGAACATCAGACTAGTGCACGTAAAAATAGGTTTTTTGAGAAATGCGGAATTGATGTGTTACTCGCAATAGATGTTTCATGTTTAGAATGATTAAAAAAGGAAAATGAACGAGCTGTGTGAAAAATATAGGTGGTGCGTGGAAAAAAATGAAGGTGCATATAATATAAATAAGTGAGAGACAGTTATACATATAGGAAGTATTTTTATGTTCAGGGTCGAAAATGCCTATAAATATAAGGTTACCACCACTCATTTGTTACTACTCTACACATAGAAAAATCATGAGCTCTAACTCAAGGAAAGAATTGAGGTATTGAGTAGTGCATGAATAATAGAAGTTTTTTGAAAAATAAGAAGTGTTGTGTGAAAAAGGGATGTTCTGCTTAAAAAATAATAATTGCATGAAAAGATTTTTTACGCAAAAAGGTATTTTTTCAAGCAAGTTTTGTTTTTTACACACAATCCACCAGTAAAGATGCACAAAAAATTTGGGTTCTTCTCACTTATTCGGTTGTGGTAATATAGTTCTTGTCATCATCTGTGTTTCAAAGTGAAGATTTTTACTTTAAAGAATACACTTGGTCAATTCTAAAGAAGTACTGAAATATTGTAATTCCTTAATAGTTCTAAGAGGGTGCACACACACATTAGAATTTTTTTCCATCTATTACACGTGTGTAAGGGTATATCCTACTCATTTTATTACACATCAAAGGATTGTTTTCTAGTGGATTTTTTGGTACAATATTGTTCATGTACCATATAAAGTACATAGCTACTCTTGTTGAGTGGTGAACCTTGTAAATATTGTGTTCTTGGGGTTGTGTGTGTTTAGCAGGGAAGAAACTATTTAACAGTAGGTGAAGATTGTTTACAAAAGTTGAAAAAGAAAAAGAAAAAGTTATCACTGATTCTCCCCTCTCCCACCTAGTGATAGTTGGATCCTGACTTGGAACATCAATAACCTCTCGGTTTCAAGGTTCTGTCATGTTGGAACAAGCCACCATTGAATAACACAATGAAAATCAAGCGATGGATGTTTTGGACCTTGTTCATTTGACTTGTGCCCTCCATATTAGCATCATAACTAGTGTGGACATCTCATTAAATTATGGATAAACCCCGTTTAAATCCCCCCACAATGACCACCTAAAAATTCAATAATGAGTAGAATAATTGTTGGAATTTCGAGAATTAATTGACAACCCCATCCTCATTAACCATCAGAGGTACCACAGTCGCTATCAGGAAGAGATTCCCCATTAGAGTGAGTTTTTTATCATTCATTGATCATGAATCATCACCTCCCATGATTCTGTCTCCATCAGTGGAAGATGGTGTGTCACATATCTAGAGGATACTTTCTTTGTGAAGCCATGTGAAAACTCCACCCTGAGGCTCACTTAAATAGAGAGATAAATTGAGAGTAATGTACCGAGAAATTAATGAGGTTAATTTAATTAATGATCCAAAAAATTACCCAATGTTGTAGTTACAGATAAAGGACATTCAATACATTAATTGGCTTGACAAGTCTCTGATCCCCACCACCATCGCTCATCCACCAGATAAAGGATATAAATTAACTTGTTGAAATATTTTAGGATTTTTTCTATAAAGTCCAAAATTTCCTATATTTCTCATGAGCTAATGGGGATTTAGTTGAGCTTTCTTAAGTGAATCATAGAAATATGGATTCAACGGTTCCCTCAGATTTATAATCCGATCGCCATTTCAAAAGATAGAAAACATCACTCGAGCGTTTACTAAACTTATCTTAATTTTTTTTAATAAATTATAAACTTCCACCCTCGACCCTTGTCGGTTGAGGTTTTGCTCCACCTAAGGGAAAAATGTACCAATGAATCCAAAATTACTATCATATTTTCAATATGGTGTATGTTTAATACGTAATAGAATTTAAGAATAAAATAATTGTTACTTAATTATATTTTTAAAAACAAAAAATAACATCAACTATTGGCTCATGCCAACCAATGTTAGTGTATTCCTAAAAAAATTATACACTCAGGAGTTCATCAATGGTATCATATTTTTAATTAGAGTCATCAATAATGATTTATTAGAATTTGAAAAATAAAATATTTTTAGTTAATTATTTTATTTACGATTATTCCATATTCTGGTGCCAACAAGCATGTACCCAAGTGGTACTAGCTTTTGTTTGGCATCCAAATGATCCAGGATCAAATCCAAGTAGGGAAAACATTATAGGGTAATATTTCAGTACTGTATCATTGTACTATAAAAATACCTTAGTAGTGGCAAAACTATAGTAGAAATGGAACTGTAGCGGCATAGGCACTATAGTAGGTACTGAAGTGGCCACATTATTATTGCAGGCATTGTAGAGGCGTATGTACTACAGCAGTACTGGTCCCCAAGGAGTCCATCAGGCCAAAAAAGGGATTTCAAGACTTGTATTTTTGCTAGTTGGCCTTGGGCCTTTGCAATATGTAATGGGTCTCCCTCTTCCCATTCATAGACAAGACTTTTCATTAAATATTAAATTGAGCCATCATCCCCAACCATTTCAAAAAATATATGCCATAATTGGGTTTTGTCACTAGAGGCTTGATCCAACTAAACATCAGTCTCCCCTATAGTAAACTTTCATATTTAAACAATGGTTCCCTCATATTTCTGATTTCAACACCCATTTTTGATTTATTCCACTTTTTTCCGAAAATAACTAACATGCTCTATTTTAAATTTATCAACTTTAGATTGATAATTTTGGGCACTCAAGGCCACAGAATTACACACTGTCAGATTTTGTGGTCTCAAAATAATACCATATAATTAAATAATGTTTATATGTATATTTTGGTTATTTCATTCTCTCCTCCAAAGGGATTTATATACCCAAAATCCAAAAAAATCCAACTAAATAAATGAGGATACTGAGAATGAATTTCAGCCTCCTATCCCATATTCTCTCCGAGAAGATCCCAAGCTCTCACCGAACTAGCACCAGAGTAATCCACTACCCAGTAATTACTCACTCTTTTCGATCCTCTATCTCTACCCGAATCACTGTAAAGTCATCACATCATCAATTCCAACTCTCCATAGTCGATAATGTGTGATGTATCATGAATTCATCTCCTTGGCTATGAAACATGGAAATCATTATGCACCTGATGCATTTTTGGGGGAATAATTATATTGTACGCCACATCTCTCATAGTTCTATGAAACCGAACAGTCCTGAAGAACATCAGAGATTGCATGCCACCCCAGCCAAATCATTACAATCCCTGTCGGGGTGAGATTTGTAGGAAGACCTGGTATCCCCCCAAAATCTCAAGGGGTATCCATCTCATGTTGGGATAAAGGATGTATTGGCCCTCTATAGTGTTCATCTTTGGCCACTAGTACTGACGATGAAGGTCATCATACATTGTAACCACGCTATAATGCAACTCTAAATGGTGATGTCTAGATCTCCCTCAAAACCTCATTTGGTAGTATAACCGGTACCATAGTGTGTACTATGAAAAGGATGAAATACTCCACATCATTTTAAAATCCATTAAGATCTTTTCCTAAGGATATCTGGGCATATCGGGCCTCACAGTCCATGATCCAAAGTTGTGCCTCCCTAACTCATGGATTGTGTTGGAAAGAGATAGTTATAGGTTGTAGGAAAGCTACTTTATCACTGTCCATTAAGGGTTTCTGTATCGTGGTTAACTAAATTTCAGTCTCCCTAAGATGTCTTAAACTATACATCCTACTGAGTGCATCTTAAAAAATGACCCCCTTTTATTCTATCAGCTCCTCTAGCTATGTGGGATCCCTCCAATTTGTAGTTGTAGATATCGGTGTCGTTGCAGGTTAGAAGCAAATGCATATATTCCCCTCCCTTAGGGGAGGTAATTCTGGATATATCTTTTGAAAAGATGTTCTTTCACTCAACCACTACTTTTAGAAACTCAAAACACAAAAATCCAGCTGCTAATAGTGTAAGTATGGATGACCCAATGTTGATCAGAGGCACCCTCCTATTCTTGACATTATCTCATGCTTTTGTGGTTCCCTTTTCCAGCAACCAAGGAAAACCCGTTGCAAATGTTGTAGATATTGAACATAAATTTTCAAAAAATACTCAATATAAATATGAACTATGGATGTCCAGTACATACCCAAAGTAACTTCTTAATGCCTCGATGCTACCACCAAGAGGTTAAAACTGAAACTATCACCTCAATGATCAGATCACACTGTTAGCATAAGTTTGATTATCGAGTCCCAAACACAAGGAAAAGTTAATGGTTTAACCAAAAACCCTATGTCTTGATCAAAATTTTTTGATAGGAATGAATGATTAGTAAATATTTCTTTTAATGCTAAATCTAGTAGTAGACACATATCATGCATTGAATCATCCTAGATTCCATGGGTCACCCTCCTAGACCACAAGCAACTACTTCATTCCTCCAATCTCAAACTGATGGAGCCTTGTTCGAGCCACATTGGGGTGGTTGTTATAACATGTCAAATGTACATCACCTCAATATAGCCTCTTATATTCTCTTACATTTCTACTTCCATGCATATTCATCTATCCCTCAACACATCTCTATTGGATGTCTAAGCCCAAACGCACTGATCATAATGTATTCAACTAGTACCTAGAATGGATGGTATGCATCGATGTATACTCAGTTACTAACAAATCACTCTATCTAAACTATATAAGTTCTTAGGATCAAAAAACCTCAAAGCTCTTTTTTTTGGAAGGATAGCCCCTTTCTCTGAGGATGATTCTCAATCTCGGCCCACGAACTACACACCCCATCGTACAATAGGGGTAATCTATACCCAGCCATCACCCGGCTGATCCATGTAGAATAATAACTATATGGAACACCTTCTAATATATTTTTTACCTCGTTAGATGGAAAATATATCACCCCCACAAGCTCTTCCTTAGACGCATGTGAGTTAGGCTACCCTCAAAACCTGACGGGTATCAATCACTGAAACTCATCTAAGGAACTAATACTATAAGTGTCTTCTACCTATAGAACCATTCATCACTGCTGATCAATAGGAAATTATATCATTGAGACACTTCCTGAAGGTACCTATCTCAGGAAACAATCCTTTTACTGAAGCCTCATCACACAGTGGACGTTCATCATTGTCATGTATTGCAATCTTGGCTGGTTGTCTGTGTGGAGTAAACTTGAATCAGAATCAATATGATCCACAATCAATATTTTATACATGGTGAGATGACACAAAAGGGATGAAAAGAAAAACATTTCCAAAACTCACTCAATTATTTTTTTCGTGCCCCGAGTCAGAAATCAGAATTAAGGGTCCTGGAGTATAGATATGCCCGCAGCTATACTAACACTAGACTCCCTGAAGTTAAAAACCACACTTAGAACACATAACATTATTGAGGTATTGGAATGATTAGATTCTTAGTTCTTCAGCAGAACTGAATCCTCTAATAATAAATTTTCCTTACATGTCCCTCGATCCCTACGTCGTGAATACCCCTTACCCACATTCCATCATCCAGGAGTTGGAGACATGCACGAGAAATGAATTATAAAATAATATATAGGCATAGCCTCGAAAAAATTATACACAAAAGCACGGTACATAATGAAAAAGTAAAACACAATAGAAGAGTAAGGTACAACCACAAATTGTGACCACAAATAAGTGTAATAATATGTATTGAACATAAATGGGTCGAAATACATTCTCAACTGAAAAGATACTACTATAACAGAAAATAGAAAATATATCCTGAGATTGTCTACCTAGGGTCCTACATGAAGTGTAGGTACATATTTTCTCCACAACTCTCTTTGTCAACTGTCACCGTCATCCACCGTCAGGTCCTATCTCACCAATTCTCAGTCAAAGATGCATGACACCTACACAAGACACAACAAGAAGTGGTCAATGCCCCCTGCATGGCTGAGTATAACAATAGCTAGAAGGGACCCCAAGAATCTGAAAGGTCACTCACAATTCATAAATAAAAATGACCAGAATGATCTCCATCACAATGCATACAACAAAATACATAAAAAACCATGTACAACAGAGTAGGGAATTATAGATGATTAGCTGTAATGCTATATCATCTTACTCTATCAAGAGGAACTGCTACTAGCCCACATAGGATTGATATTTACGGACCACCACAATACTCACATAGGATCAATAGGTACTAACCCCTGCAATACCCACATAGAATCACTGGGTTTTGATTCACACAGAATCGTTGGGTGCCAATTCACTAAGAATCACTGACTATTGATTCACACAGAATCACTAGGTGCCGATTCATACAGAATCGTTGAGTGCTAATTCACACTGAATCTCTGGATGCAGATTCATAAAGAATTTTTGGGTGGTGATTCACACAAAATCCTTGGGTGCTTATTGACATAGAATAATTGGGTACTAATTCACACAGAATAGGCCAGTGCTGATTCACAGAGAATCTCTCTTCATTCTTCACATCTCATCCAGACACAAGATTCCAAATAAACGTATGCTTGTCTCTGGGGAAAACCACTCCTCAATCCATCGGTCCTTTTTTGTCCAGTATTAAGATCCACATAGAAGTATCCTGATGAACTTCCACATCATAAACATTACTACACAAGAGACATCACAAAAAATAGATGCATGATCTGTATGTTATTGGAATTTTAGTTCCGAGGGCCTTGTTATATTCGAAGTCAATCCAACCCATCCATAGAACAAAGGTTTCCAAAATTATTGAAAAATATCTTAAAAGGGAATTCTCTCTCAAAGGATCCTAGCACCGTAGTTGGTTCGTCAAACAGATGTCAGGTTCTCAAGGTATGGTCATTTAAGCGTAACTGGGCCCAAATTTGTCTGGGTTCAGTTAGAGCCGAACGACCTGAACAAACCCAAACTGGACCAGCCCGCCTAGTGGGTGTATCCCGCAAGGTGACTCGGCCCAGTACAATGGTTCCAATGGCCTGCCGGGTGGCTTTCAGCTCCCTGAACGGCTCAAGAAGAGTCATTAGGCTCTACAATTAGTAGTTACATATGGTGTCGCCATGTGGTCCACAGGACATGTGAGGAGCCTCATGTCGAAAGTCCTTTAATGCGGAACATGGCAACATTCATCCTTGCCAACAAGGCCAGCTCGTTGTCGATCGCCCCTTCAGGTTCGTCGCAGTGCCTAGTAGAATCACCCTCTTCTGTGGCCAGAAAGCGCCAACATCCACCTTGGCTACCGACATCGGTCGCTGGTGCCGCACTAGAGAATCCTTAATAGTGCCCTGGGTGAGAACTAGTGGTCCGTTCTTCCTTTTAAAGACACCAACAATACTCTTGGGATGTCACTGTAATTACACACTAATTTATTTCAAGGTTCTATCAAGACGGAACAAGACTCCTCCAGAAAACGCAATGAAATTACAGAGGTAGAGGGTTGGGTCCTTATTTGTTTGGCCCCCCTCATCCATGTTATCATTACAAAAATGGTTGTAATGAATACATCACATAAAAATGATAAACCCTATTTAAAACCACTGGCAATGACCACCAACATATTCATGAATGTTGAGAATAATTTTGGGAATATCTTGAATTAATTGACAATCACTACCTCATGAATCCTAAGAGGTGTCATGGTCACTAGTAGAAGGATAATCCTTATCGGATTGAGGTCATCTATTTTCATTGATCCTAGTTCTTCACCACCCAAGATTCGATCATCTGACAGTGGAATACGTCACGCCACTTCACCGGATTTTTTTTCTTGGTGAAGTCATGTCTAAAAATCACCCCAAGCCTCACTTAAATATAGAGGGAAATGATGAGTAAGGAACTGAGAATTATTGAGGTTTATTAAATAAATTAAACTCTTAATTATTTTATGGTGTAGTTAGAAATAATGGAGAGTCAACTCATTAATTGGCATGACAAGTTACCAGTCCCCACCACTACTACTAATCCGCTGGGGAAAAGAAATAAAATAACATGTTATGTAATTTTATTAAATTTTCGGTAAAGTCCAAAAATTTATCTTTTTCTCCCTACCCACTGGGGGTGATGAGAAGATTCCCTTAAAAGAATACTGGTGCTATGGACACATTGGGGCCCTCAGTTTTTTAATCTGGGCTCCTGTTCAAAAATTAGAAAATGCCTCCAGCGTGATTACGGAATTTACCATAAAAAATGTTCAAAAAATTATTAATATTCACCCCAACCTATGACAACCTGTTTTAGGCTCCACCAAATCGAAATACATCCCCATAAATCAAATCGTACTCTCAGATTTTCAATCTGAGTTATGGTTTAGATTTTAGTTATTTTAACAATAAAATAATTGTTACTTAATTATTTCATTTATAGCCATAAACTAACATCCATAGTGGGAATGAACCATCCAATGATAGGGTTTTCAAAATGAAATCAGACCCTCATGAGTTCTGTAGTGGTCTCATATTTTTAATCTAAGTCACCGTTCGTGATTAATATGTATCTGAAAAATAAAATTATTTTTAAAGTTAATTTATTTACGATGAATCCATTTTCAGGTTCTCTCACTAGAGGCTTCCAATGACTAAACTTTCATTTCTCCAAAGGTAAACCTGAGATACAAAATGTAACAGTTACATTGTATTTCGGATTCGAGAAACCACTTATATTTTATTTCACTATTTTAGGAAAACCACTCACACACACTATTTTCATCTTACAAAAATTCGACAGATCATTAAGGGAAATCAAAAAACAGAATTACATCCCATCAGATTTCATGGTCTTTAAATAGTTCCATATATTTCAAAAAATTATATAGTTATTATGGGGAATAACATAAATTTCATTTATTTCCATTACTTGATCATTGGGCCGCAATGGCTACTCATTGGTGATAACTATTGTGTTTCATCCTCTTTACCCTCATATTTTCTTCTATTATTGTTCTATAGGTTACCTGTGGTGGTGCTTATTAAACAAAGTCATGCTTTTCAATATTTTATAATAATAATTTGATACATTAAAGGTTAACACGGGGTTCCCATGTGCATTTTTGTTTTCCAGTTCTTTCTTTTTCATCTAATCGTGCACAGTGAATTCAAAAAATGATTGTTTAGGAAATGTATCCTTTATCCCAACATTTATATCTGATAATTTTGGGAATTTCACGGTTTTTCCCATTGTGTGGATAGTAGGATTCAGAATAATATGATTATTAATGGTATACTTAATTTTGGGATGATATTAGGAGTCAACATAATAATTCAATAATTAGAAGATATAGAATTGGTAGATATGAGAATGATGTCATGTCTTTTATTGCATAGAATTATGTTGTTGGTGATGGTGTGCATGATTTTTTACGATACTAATAATATAAATTTTTAGAATTCCATATTATGTTCTGGTTGATATGTATTATGACACTTATTGTTTTCGTAAGTGATCACATCGTGCATAAAATGATAAGAATTTATATTTGGATAGTAAATATAATTACCATGAAAATATGATTTTATTGATATTGATAATTCAAAATAAATATGTAATTTTTGGAAAACACTTATATAAATTTCTGAATATGGGATCGGTTATTATGTTTGGTTTGTTTGTTGTGTTTCCTTATTTGTTTTGGGTTATTGTGTGATGATTTGGGTGACCAAATTGGCTATGCGAGGTTCATAACTATGATGTGGTTTGGTTGGTTGGAATGGATGAGATGTGGGATGTCCTGTGATGTATTTCATAGTAGTTTTGATGTGAGGTTGTATTGAATAAAGCTAATGATTTGTTGGGGTAAAGTGGGGATGTCAAACATTTTCTCCATCCACCAATGGCTGAACCCTAATCCTCAATTGTGGTCCCTAGGAATAACACCCGCCTATAGGGAAGGGGAAATATCCTTCTTCTACCACGAACTATAATTTTCAACGTGTAGACTCATATACATCCTTCATCTCCTTCATTCAAATCATATATATTTAATATTATCCAAGTTTTTATGTAATTATGATGTTCTCAAAATTGGTTTCTTGTTCATCAAATGGTTTTCATTTCCCAGGCATAGTTCAACGAATCTTCGTCCTCACTATATATGATGTTGGTTGCTTGATTCCCTCACTATAGTATATCAATTTTACCATTTTAACAAATATTTCAACAAAACATGGGATTGTTAGCATCATTTGATGGTGGGACTTTTCAACACTAATCAGATCCTCCTAACGATTGGAATTTAACAAGATATAACACACGATTGGTATAATAAAGGATGATTGGTAAGATTGTTTAGATTTAATTTACTGTTTTAGCCATTTTACTTTCATCTCAATAAGAATTCATCTACATTTGTGGTCTGGATACATATTATAGGCCTCTTGTTCCCATTATAAAAACCTATTATTCTCCACCTTCTTCACAATGAAATTGGAATATTAATATTTTTTGATTAGCATACTACCATGATGAAAAACATTATTTAAGAGAAATTATAAATTTATATGGGTATTTTGAGACATATTCCTATTTTTATTTGGATCATAGTTTTTGTTTATATGATACATCAATAACCTTTAAAATTTGTATATAATCATTTTAATTTATCAAAATTCTCTGAACATGGTCACTTCTCTCATTCCTATCATCGAGATACTCATGGACCAGATGGTATGGTTTCCCAAGAGATAATCGGGATGGAGCTGTCCACTATTCGCATTGGCACAGGCTAGATTTAGGGGTTTTTGGGGTCCAGGTTCCTTATATTATTGATGTAGTCATGGATGAAAATCCTATTGTTTTATAAGATAACAATACTGTCCCACAAGACCATCTGAGAATGGATGGATAAACTGTACCTACAACTTCATCAATATTGGCCTTTGTGGATATTATTAAAAATTCACCAAATATTTCATATTATGGAATATTAGATGTGTAATCTAGTATTAATGTGTGGAATGGTAGAAGTGAGGGACTCCAAGACATTATATTGAGTCTCTTATCTCTCTTATGATTATACATGTTGACATTGGACCATCATTGGGTAAATATGAATGCCTCAATTCGCAAAAAGGCTAGCTAGATTCAATGAAAATATCTCATCATTTCCTAAAGCATATGAATCATATAAATGTTCTTGATAATATTTTGTTAGATGAGGATAACAATGGGTGACTGAATTAAAAAAACAAAATGTAAAAGACAAATCATTCTGTAGGCGACGTAAATGAACAAGATATGGCATGGATCCATCCAGAGGTTTTTTTACTTATTTATAAAGCTAATAAGAGTGATTGAAATTATTTTATAAAATCCTAAGCTTTTGAAAATGAATTCTCTATTTATGATAATAGTGACAAATGGTGGAAAATGTTATTTAATATATGTAATAATGGTAAAATGTGTAATTTTTTTTCTTTTTTATCTAATCCCATGGGGACAAGATCTTTAGAAAAATTGAAGATATTTAAGTATATTGTTCATGAGGAACCATAGCCTAGAAATTCTCTAATAGAACACTGAAATATCGATATTAAAGAGGGTCTATGAAATATTTTTATGATACATATCAACTTCTTGATGTCATTGTGAGGTTTGAGGAAGTAGATAATATATACCATATGGCCCTAATTTTTTTGATAATGAAGTTGAGTTTTTATTTTCCAATTGTAGTGGACGCCCATGAATCATTTTCAGATTACATTTAAGATCTATTAATGTAATCCATAGAAGAAAAGACATTTCAGACCAATAAATTCAATTTCGTAGCGTATGATGTTGAAAATATGTTAAAATGTTGTATATGATTTAATAATATTGAAGGAAAAATGTGTTTATCAATAATAAAAATCTCACCTTAGTTCATGGGTTCAATGACAATAAGATTAGCCTGGATAAATTCTATAAGACATGTGAAAAGATGGATTATGATAATTAAACGAATATATGGTCAAGATATGGAACACTCCATCAAATGGATGTTGAAAATCATTCATGACTCGAACATGTTAAAACTATTCTAGACGATTTGATAATGACATATGGTATTTAACATTTGATGTTCATACAATTGTCGATTGTAGTTGAAGATCAACCCTTGAAAATGGTTGTTTAAATTGTTAAAATTAATATGCGGTGTGTTTGGGATGTGTAGTTATTATATGTATCAATTTTTATGGGGGAAGTTGTTTGGATCAGATATATGTTGTTGATGTGATGACTTTCCCTAGGAAACGAGGTGTGGAGATGATGGTGGGTGTGTAGTTTTTTGGTTGTGGATGTGTGATGTGGTTATGTTAATTTCAAATATATCTGTGGAATAAATTTTGATATTTAATGAAATCAATAAATTGAATGTGTTGATAAATGAATACGAATGGGAATAGAATTATTATGTTTTAAAAGGGATAAATGTATTGAACATAGCAATGAGTTTTGTAAATTGGAATCATGTGCCTTAATAAATAAATGATATTACAAATTGTTATACCAGTGAATTAGTGAAACCTATAACCAAATGTGGATGTGTGTGTCATTTATGTGTTGTGAAATTGTGTTTTATATGTCATGGTGGATGTTGTTGTAATAGATGCGGTGTGTTATGGTGGTAATGATGTGGTGTGTGTTCGTGAAGCTTTTGTAAAGCCTTATTTTTTGTATATGGTGGTATTTATTAATTATCAATATTTATGTTATTCATTTACGTTCCCCGCCTAAGTTAGGTAATCATACAAATGTACAATGGTTCTTGGTTTCATGTTTTTTCTCCAAAAAAACATTGTGGTCATATATATATATATATATATATATATATATATTGTTGGCTATATCTTCTTCCATAATCATTCTTTAGTAGTGAAGGCCTAGGTGTTTTGGGGACATAAGTGATGTGCTGAGTAAATTATGTTATGTAAATGCTAATGTTTCTTTGGGTGAGACATGGTTTGGTGGTGCCTACTATTATCACTTGATGTTAGACCATATGAGGATGGGGTAGGTTGGCATGCATCCCAACCCACATCAATGATTTCCACAGATTCATCGATCATGATGCAATGAGATACTAATTTTATGATTTTTGGAGTGGTTTGGAAGATTAAATATTTACGAGAACATAGGCCACTCGACATTGGGATTGATAGGGGAAAATTAGTTGGGAATCAACAACAATGAATCTTTTTTATTAAATAATAAATGTTATATTACTATATTGGATGTGTGATTTTGTGAGAAGGTCATGTGTGGTTCGGAAGGATGTGTTGTACTATACATGTGTGATTAAGATTTCTTGTTCTTCCACTGGCACAATAACATCCAATTTTTCACATGTGCACTTGAGATGTTGGGTATGACCCTACTCAGTATACTTTTATACAAAACATACATATATAAACAAATTTTTAGGTTTCCACAATGAATTTTGAATGTGGTTTGCACAATAAAATCATGGGATTTGGATTTGATGTTATGTCACTTCTAAAGGACTTGTCTTTTATTATTTACTTTGGAGACATTCATATGTATAAGGTAACATTCCCATGCATTGTGGGATGGTTTTCTATTTTTTGTTTATATATTTATACTAGAGTTTTGTTGTGATTTTTTATGTTATAACTGAATCATAAATATTTATAGAGGTTAATTCCTCCCATATGTGAGATATTTATACCATTAGTGTATTTCACCAACACGGGGCCATTTATAGTTGGGACTTGGGTTTTATTATATCTCTTCCCTCATAACATTATTCTTGGAGTAAGGGGTTATGATTTATTAGTATTTGATATTTTGGTGGAGAAATATGTATGTGTTTGGAGTTAGGAACTATGATAATTAAATGCATTGGTAGTGATACAATGTTAGTTCCTCTTAGAGCATGACATAGTCTAGGGAGACTAGAAATATCAAATGATTTTCAAGCCCACTGTGATCTTGTGCATGGACAATAAGCATATTGAATGACCATGTGAGGTGGTTCCTTTTCTATGGTAGAGACCTATGATAAGTACATGAATAATTATTTATTATGTTGATGTTTGAATTGGGTTATTATGGGAATCTAAAGTGAATAAAATTTTTATATTAATTTTAGTATTCGATTTAGTAGCATGATAGATCTAATATATGACATTTTTTATTAGAGATATTTATTTATTTATTTTTACTGTTATTATAAATAGGTATTATTAATTCATTTTTTTCATTTTTTTTATTTAATAACTTTTTAATAATTTTTTTTATTTATTTATATTATTTTAATAATCTTAATATAAATTCATCATGAATTTAATATATATCCATATTTTTTCCATAAATAATTTTTATTTTAAAAACATCTCCATTTTTTCAGTATTTTTAAAATTAATTCATTTTTCATTATTCAATTTCACATATTTTTTCCATGCATGCATTTAATATAATCTAATCATTAATAGTGTAAGAAGTATAATTGTAAATAAATATATTGATAAATGTATATTTACTACATTTATAAAATTGAATACATAAAATAATATATAAATTAATATTATTTTAAAAATGTATTTATATATTTATAAGTTAACAATTATATTTAAATAATTAAATAATTATAATAAATATCTATATATTATAAATATATTAACTGTTTTTATATTTATATTTTTAAATATATATATATATATACTCAAGACTGTAGAAACCATGGTGTATATTTTCAAGAAAATTTATTATAAAAAGGATAGTTGAAGAAAGAAAGATTGTGATTACAATGCTAATGAAACATCACAAACGTTTACCTCACAACTATATTTTAATTCTTCCACCCCTTAGATAGGATCCAACCCAAGCCCATGTATTTTTTTCCTCATTACCATAGTTTGGGATCCTACTAGTTTCCATCATGTTGATCCATATCCAATGATATCTCTTCCTCATCATGTGATTGGATAATTATATCATTCTCACCAAATACATTATTTCTCTTAGAGATATCTAAAATTTCATGTAGTGAGATTATTTTCTTAATGAAACCATAGGATAATGGCTCCCCTTCCATAGCGTTAATAGGTGATTATAACCCTATTGTCGTAGTGTATTTGAAAACACTTGTACTAGCATGGTCAGTTAGAAGCCCATGATATCTCACATGGACAAATATTGGTTTAGATCCAAGATATTTTTCATGTGATATAATAAAATGAAGTGTAGATACCTTAATTTCATGTTTTTTACCATTGTATTATGATCCATGTATGATGTGAATTTGCAAGGCCATTAGAGGACTTTGTGTGTAATATTTAGTTGGGCCACATGCACACTCACCATCAAGAACCCTTGAGGATCCTATGTAGGTTGACTAGTTTATAAAATAATTTCCACATTCTTTCATACCATGATAGACCTTGTGGAAACGAGATACATTTATTAAAACTATTGAGAAGATAATTCATGAGCATATTATTTTTGGATATCTTCATTTATTCCTTCATCAACCACATTTTAATTGGAATTATTTGACCATTCCAAACCTCTTATCATTAAACAAACAATTAAGGGTTATATAATTAAATTAACAACATTTATAGAAGAAATACAGGGTTGTTAAACACTATTATCATCATCACCCATTGTTGTTATTTCAGCCCTCTCATGTGGAAGAACGTCAACTTGGTTTTTCCCAATTATCTTGGATAACAGCTTTAAAATCGGTACCTTCACGCATGGTAAATTACCCTTTAGAACATAGACATGGATTCACACAACCCAAATAGAATAATTAAGATTATTTTTATTCATTCCGACTAAAAAAACATTACAATTTTTCATGAAGTAGTAGATATTTAATGCCCTTTGAAAATATCCCAACGAATGTCCTATTATTTTTCACATAAAACAAAAATATGGAAAAATTTCATAACCAATTTCCAGTTTCAAATAATCATATCCAAATGATTAAACAACTCTATCCATAAAGGTCTGACTGATACCCACATAAACAAGTACCCATAAAAATTATCCATATCACAGCTTCTCAATTTCATTGTCAATCGTGATGGGAAGTCCAAAATAATAAGTAATATCGAAAAAGATATTTGAATACCACTATAGTGACTATTAATTTTCTTACATTACTATAATATAATTTTAATGATAAAAAACATAATATAATTACACAATCAGATTCCAATTTTTTATTTCATGGAAAAAATAGAACCATACATAACATTAACATTGTTAAATATATACACTTATTTAATTATTTATTCTATATCTTGATATTGTCCATTGAATACTTTTTAGTTTAAGTAGTCACCTGAGTATAAACATCAAAAATGTGTGATCTAAAAGCCTAGTATGAGAATAGATATTATAATGAAACAATATATCATGGGATAAGCATAATAATTAAATAATCATCATAATTGTGAGAGTAATCATTAGAAAAAGGCATAGAATGTTTAAATGTATAATAATGAAACATTATGTCATAGTGTTTAACTAAAACACATATTTTTAACAAATATTGAATCATGGTCATGTATATTTCCATTTAACAAATGAATATCAAATAATTAGACAATTTATTGGAGTCTTGTATATTTTTCGGCACACCCATCACATCATAACATTTATATCGAGCTATATATTATTGGGTGCACCCGATACATGATAACATTTACATTATCATGCATGCCACATAGATCATTTGAAAATCTGGAACATAAATAACCCTTGGAAATGAATATTTTTAATTTAATAAATTCTAAAATCATAATCATTTTTTTCCAAAATTAATGAAGAAATAAACTACTTGATATAATAATTATCAACCTTGGGTGAAGAAGACAAAATCATTATTAGTAAAAGGTTAATTCTTTTGAATGAAGTGTTCTTTTATAAAAAAGTTTGCATACCATTAACACAAGTAGAAAACAAGTTAATTTGATAAAAGGTAAGATAATGATGATGATTTTTTTATGGAATATCCTTAATTAAAATTGAATGAAGGGGGTAGATTGCAATGAAAAAATTTTGTGTTCTAATATTCCCCTTCCATTGAATCTGAATTCTTCCTTCACTTTAACATCCTGTATAATCATATTAAATTCATTAATAAACAATTAAAGAACATTTTATATATTAATTTTATTCCTTATTAATTTATTATGTTTTTAATGGCCCTTTGGTTTATTAAATAGAATAAATTCATTGTTTAAGAGTGTTCGTTTTCTATGTAATAATGATCAGTTCTATTGTATACATGAATGGATTTTCTTGTAAAATGTGGATAATTGGAAAAATTTGTTATTATCTGTCATTATTGTTCTTCTAGGAATTTAAATGATCTTATAATGAATTTTTTATATACCATTAGGATAGATCACTTTATAAAATATTATGATTATTGTTTTTGGATAATTTGGATGTTTTTCCATCACAAAATGTTTTTTGGTTTTATAATTTTTTATTTTGTACATAAGAAAGATCCAAATAATAAGTAGTGTTGTAAGAGAAAAATTAAAATTAATTTTTCACCACTAAATGGTTTTATCAATAAAGTAAAAAGAATTAATTGAAAATGATATTTCATCTCCCACAACATCAATAAATTGACACAACATGGATAATGATTTCATTTTTTGAATAAAAATCAGAGAGAGAGTTAAGTTTAATGATGATTCATCCATTGAAATTACATAATACATTTATATCATAATTAATGTATTTATCAATCCATTAAGGTAATATAATGTAAGGATAAGAGAATAAAATAAATGAAAGAGAAAGGAAATGAAAAGAAAAAGAGAGAAATTACCTATTGAATTATCCTCTTTATATCATCCACAAGTTACATATTCCTTGTATTATGATGATACCAAGAGCTCCTATATGTGGTGGAGGTTCTAGGGAATAATGATGCAATTAAATTGAATATCTATTGATGTATGAGGTGTAAAGATAGGTTGGGGTAATGGGTGGTATGTATAGTAGGGGGGTTCCCATTATTTAAATCATTAGTTTATAATTGTTCTCAATGTAGGAAATAGTTATAATTTTAGATACTAAAAACATTAATAATATCATATTAATTATAACTCAGGGTTCTTACATCATCATAACATCATCCATGACTCTAAAATTCCTGTATTCATCTTATTTTTATAATTATCATATTTTACAATTCTTAAAAAATTTATGTGCTTTAGAAAAATCCAAAAAAATCACTTTAACCATTAATAGACATGTAGAATTAAAAAATGGACACAATTTTATGATTTTTTTTTTTAAAACTGAGTAATTGAATTTTTAATTAAAATCATTATTTATATAGAAAATATCAATTTTAAAATTATAATTGATTTTATAACACTTTGAAAAATTATATAAGGTCGCATAAAATTATCATTAAAACATTATTCATCAATATATTAAATTTTTTATAAATTTTGTGAAATCATATTTTTATTACAATTATTAAATTTGTCATACACTTTTAATTAAATGTTTCTATGTCTCAAAAATCTTAACACCTAAATAATAATAATTAGAATATTTACATACTTATTCTTTAATATAATTATATCATCCTTTAACTTATAAGATTTCGAAAGTTTATTTATTCATTCATAGGTGAGGTAACTATTCATGTAACCATTTTACGTTTCATAAGGGCTCTATTACTATTCCTAATGTCAAGAAACTATTTCATCGGTATAGGTTCTTTATGTTCTAGAAACACTTCTAATCTCATTAATTAATTATTAATAAGTTTTTTCTTATGGTATCTATGTTATTTTACGTGGAATACACTATATTAAATTACTATATGAAGGGATAAATTACTTTTATTAATGTTCGTGTTAAAATATTCCCCCCCACTTTTAAATAATCCCCCTAAAAAAATCACTTTATATATGGAGATGAGTATAATTCTCCTTCATCACATCATCTGGTTCTTAGGTGGCTTCTTGAAACTTGTGTTCCCTGTACAATAATTTGAAAATGTGGGTTCAATTATTTCATTGTAACATACTTATAATGTATATAATATTTACAGGTTTCTCCATAAAAAAGAGACCATCTTCTCATTCCACCATCTATGAGTTTAGTACATGTGAGGGATCCAATATGTAATTCCACTATAGTGAAACGTGAAACATGTTAGGAACTGGAGCCATATTCAATGGATGTGCAAGCCGATAGACCATGACTCTAAAGTGTTCAAGGATATCAGAGGGCCCAATGCAACTTGGGATTTGATTACCTATCATTCAAAACTGAATGAAACTCGTCTATAGTGATATCTGTTGAAACAATTTATATCCTACATCAAAATCCAAGTCTTATCGATTGTCGCCATCATAGATATTTGGCCGACTCGGAGATGTTTTGATATGTTTTTGGATGGGTATATCATTCGCTTCAATATATAATACAAGGTCATGTCCAAATAGCTTTCATTTCCAAACATATTTTGAATAGGTTGGAGATAAACATTGTTTTGAATAAACATATACAAATTGTTCCATAATAATATTCGTGTGGAAGCTAATATTGTATGATTACATGACAAATTTTGTATGATGATCTCATCCACCTTTGAATTCTAATGAGTTGGATCATAATATATCTTCAAATTTATTGGTGAACACGAGATCATGATAAGAGAAAATTGAGAATGGTACCCCATATAGTCTTACCACATTCATAACATATATCTCTTCATGTTGTTCAAGCGAGAGATCTTGTAGAATAGTGATAAAGTTGGAATTTTTTCTGATTCATTTCATCATAACATATATTCCATTATTTCAATTAGATTTCTTCAAGAGACCATTAAAAAATTCCAGAGATACTATCTCCATTTTTCACATGGATATAAGAAATGGCTTCATCATCCCATTGGAATTCATTAATTATACATTAACTTGCAGACATATCTAGCATCTTGAGAAATTGTCATCAATCTCCTTCATCATATAATTCCAATAAAAGTGTTCTTAGAGATCACAAAACATCTTGGTACTCATATGGTGGATAGAGAATGATGAGTCATGAGCATTATCCAATATAAACTTATATATCCCATGTGATGAAGGCACATAAAGCCTAGTTCAAAACTATATAACACTATAAGATCTTATATATTATTCTTGTATATTCCATTCCATTACTAAATTAACCTTATTTTTTAACTTATGGTCATCCATGTGTGCCACTTTAATCTTCTCATGAATAAATGGTATAGAGATTTTTTTGTGAAAGTTACAATTTATTCCCTTCCCTTATAATTTTATAGTCCATCCATTTTTATATCAATGAGGATTGGTTTTTTCTCAATCAATAACAAGGATAGAGTTTTATATTCTTTTCATTTTAGATCCTCAACTAATATCTCTACCATTCGAGGATGATAGCGAATTTAAAAATAGTAGTCATTGATTGGATCAAAAAAATTACATTAACATATATTGTCCCCTATTTTTAATATATACTTTATGCTCTGTAGATCATTATTTATGTCCAACTTCTCACAATAGAGGTAGTGATGCCAGGTTTTCAATACAAAATCACAGCTTCTAGATTTATATAATGCTTCTGGAAGATCTAATCTTGTATCTTCAAATACCATGAATCATTGGATATCACAGTATTATTTTTCATGAGTACACAACCAAATAATTTCATTGAAGAATCTATATATGTAACAAAATGTTATCCACTCTTGGTTAATGTGAGTTTAGTTGTAGTTATCAGCCTTCTCTTTAGGTCCTGGAATATTTCCTCACATTCATCTATCTAGAAATACTTCACACAATTCCTTGATAACGACGTCAAATAGATATATAATCATGAAATGTTTTCAGAAAAATGTCGACAGTACCCCGCTAAGATAAGGAAATTGTTGATTTCTAATAAACTAGAAGTTATAGATAATTATTCAATTTCCTTTATTAATGGTTGATATAAATTCCACCACATGTGATCGTATATCCTAATAATGTGATTTTTTGATCCAAATGTCACACATTGGGGAAATTCCATAAAACTTAACCTTCTTTATGTAATCAATAAAATACTTATATTTTATTCATATTTCTCATTTATCATGGATTATATGCCAATATCATTGATAAACACTAGCAAAAATTTGTAAATGTAATGTATAATTACTTTATTCATCAAATCCATGAGGATTTAAATCGAATAAGTAAGTCTAAAGGAAATAACTAGAAACATGTAGTGTCTATACATTGTATAGATGGAAATCTACAAAATATCTATTTTCTTCATCATAAGATAATGATAACATGAATGATCATCAACCATTGAATATTATTGATCTCACTCAATTGATCTAACAAGTCATTAATACTTGGAAGATGATACATGTACTTTATAGTGACCATTTTGAGTTCTAAATTAATGATACACATACACATTAAACCAACCTACATTTGGAAAAAGATAACTAGCGCACCCCATGGTGAATCACTAGGGCATATGAAATCTTTGTCAAATTTCTGTTTCATTTTATTCATTAACTCCACTAGTTCGATAAGATCCATTTATTGGGACACGTTGAGATATGAGTAGCTTTGGGTATAAGTTCTATTTAGAACAATACTTCAATGTACAAGGGATGTTTCGGTAACTCGTTGGGTAATAAATCACTTTATTCAATCACAATGGGAATTTCATCAAGGTTTACACACTCCTTTGACTCAGACAGTTGATTGAAGTATGCTTCTTCATAGGGAATCAACAACCACACCTATGAAGTATTTTCAAAAGGTGATTAATGATCATATTTGCAATAGATGTTTAGCATGGGATGGTTTAGAATATAAAAATATATTTCTTTTTCCAAAAAAATTATATTTTAGATATATAATAATAACCAATCCATTTCAATTATAGCATTTAATTCCACCATGGGATGTGTCCTGAGATTCCATTAAAGAACCATCCAACATACTAAAAAAGTAGAAGAGTACAACACATCGGTTTCAATGATTTTCCCCACTTCTTGTTATTATAGATATCTCTCCATCAGGGATTCACAGCTTTGATTCAATAGTTTTATATGACATTAATGAGATAATAGAATGGGTAGAACAAGAATAAAATAATAATTTTTTCATTCTATATTTAATCATAAATGTATATTGTATGACATCTTATTCATTCTCCATGTCATCTTTAGTGAAGGAATAAGCTTTCCCTTTCCCCTTTGGATTTAGTGGATGATGACATTGATTAAACTCGATGAGTCGAGGTTTAGTGCACTAGCATGAATATTTCCCTTACTCCCAACATCAATAACATTGGGATATGAGTGGTGATCTCCTTTCCTAAACCACATAATTATACCTTCTCATGTCATTTTGACATTCATGTGATAAGGGGCCTTCACTCCCACATTTTATGAATTTCCCAATCCATTTGAGGTAGTTCTCATTATGCTCCTTCCGACATTTTTTAACATGTTGATGGTGTAGTTATATTTCCACCATTCTCATTTGGTAATGTGTCTTAGAACAATATATTTACTTTCATATCACCATTGATGTGAGAACATTCTCCAAAATCCTAATCCACATAGAGAACACATCGATAAAAAACTTCATAAGTCACAATGTCTTGAATATAAAATATATTTTTTAATTTGTTCTTTAAAACACTAAATAATCGACCAATTTTGATAACATTGTAAATAAAAAATCATGAAACATACTTTGCATTACCTGTAAATTTTTTGTTTCATTTGAAGTATCCATTTCTCCAGCTATTTACTTCATCTCTAAGAATTATCTCTCGATATTTTTATGAATAGTTAAAGGGAAATTCTTCTTATGAAACACTATTGTAATGTCTTCCCACTCCATCTCTTTTACTTCATCCATCGGCATGGGGTTCTTAATAAAATCCCAGTACTTTTTGACCTTTCAATCTAGATACTAAACAAAAAGAGTGAAATTATCTATATCAAAACAGTTCATTATAAAAAATATATTCTTCATGGAGTTGACCTACTGATCTAAAACTAGTGGATCTGTAGAACCACTAATCTTTGGTGGTTTTTTCCACATTAAACAACCAATACCCAGCTGCTCCCACTTAAGTGGAGGACACAATTCTAGATTATTCAAGTTATTATTCCTAACCTGGGACAATAGGGTAAAAATAACATTGATCTTTTTATCTCCACCTCCCAAAGCATTGGGAATGTCACTCGGGAAATTGATGCATTCTACCTCACACGGGTTGTTCCCCTACTTTCTGCTACCTCACACCTTTTTCTAAATTTCAAAAAAATTCAACAAAACATAAGAAAAAAATTCAGGAATACATATTTTAATCCTTTTTGAAATTGACACTAATATTATATTTTATGGGATATATATATGATTAACCATTATTATTGTGTGCTAATGTATAATTAGTCACATAATAAAGGTTTTAAATATGTTTTAATAATCCTAATTCCTATATTAACTAAACCCTACATATGATACCAACTATAGAGACCATGTTTTTTCTTACATTAATATTACATAATTTTAATGATAAAAAACATAAAATAATTACACAACTGGGATCCAATGATTTAGTGTCTGGGTAAAATGAGGACCTTATAAAACATTTACAAAATAAAACATATATTAATTTAATTTCATATTCACGTACTTCTTATTGTCCCCTGAATACACCATAGTAAAAGTAGTCACTTGAGGATATGAATATAAATGTGGTAAGATAATATCCCAATAAGACAATAAGTAAGAACATAAAAAAATTTAATATGGGGAGTGAATAATCATAACATCATCATTTTAATTAATATTGAATGTTTTATATATAATTTCATGGAATGTGTCAATGAATAAAAATGAAACATCAGGTCTTTGTTGTCAAATACCCCACAAGTTATTGAGAAATATAGCATAAGGTCCATGCATATATCTCTTTACCTCGTGATATTCAACAAATTACAAAATGAATTGTAGTAATAGTAATTCTGGGAACACCCATAATGCAATTACATTAATATTGTGATATTTAATTTCATGTTCAACAATTATATCATTACATTTACATTATTTTTGATGCATAAAGAAAATATGTCCATCTTGGACATAAATAACCCATGAAGTCAAATGGTTTTATTTTCAAAAATCATTATTTCATAATATTTGGTAACCCAAATGAATGATGGAATTCCATTCTTGATATAATAATCATCAACCATGGGTGAAGAAGAAACAATCTTGAGATGTAAAAGGTGTTCACTTTTGAAAGAAGTATTTTTATGGATAATTGTTTTATGAAATAAACTCATGTAAAATCATGTATATCAAAAAATATGTATGATAATGATTAATAAATAATTTTTTTGGAATATATATACTAAAAATGGGTGGAATGAGGGAAACCCCAATTAAATAGAGTTAGTATTGAGAATCCCCCTTTACCTTTTTTCTGAATGATTATATCACATTAATGACTAGTATACTCACATTAGATTCATTAAGTAAAAAATATAAATCATTTTAAACATGATTTTAATTAATTTATCTTTTATTATGTTCATTTATGGGCCTTGGTAGATGTCATAGAGTTTAGATTCATTTTCCAGGAGTGTTTGTTTTTGTTGTTTTAATGATCAGTTCACTTCTATACATGAATGGAATTTTACATAAAATGATGATTAATTTATATATTTGTAATTATATTTCATTAATTATATAATAGGAGATAAAATAATCTTATAATGTATTTTTATATATATCATTATTATTAATCCATATATAATAGTAAATGATTAAAATTTTAGTTAATTTGTGTGGGTTTTCAATCAAAATGAACATATTTTGTTTTATTATTTAGTATTATGTACATAATTTAGTTCCAATACATAAAATTGTCTGTAACATAAAATTTTAAATAATTTTTATACATTTTAAATTTTACAATATATTTTATGAAATGAAATAAATTTAATGCAAATCACCCATGATGTTGTTAAATTGACACATCACAGTTGATGACATCATTTTCCTAATAAAAGAGGGAGGTGAAGTTTATTGAAGTATCATCCATTCAAAAGGATGAATAGTAGTATATAAATAAAAATGTAGTTATCATGACATTTCTATATGATATGAAATTTATAATTGAATAAATGAAATGAAATAGAAAAGAAATTTGACAAAATAGAGTAAGAATTACTTCTTGAATTCACTTCTTCAGTTCATCTACAAGGAATCTATGGTTGTGCTTTTGATAAGACGAAGAGGTCCTATATGTGGTGGAGGATCTAGGGAAGAGTTTTGTATTGTATTTGGACAATTCTTAAAGATTTATATGTGTGAGGAGAAGAGGGATTGAGGAGGGGTATTTATAGTTTATGAGAGAGGGGGTCTCATTATTTTAATAATTAGATTATTAGTCAATTCAAGACAAGAAATAGTTCTTGTTCATGAGAAATAAAATAATAATTAGATCATGTTAATTAGAACCAATGGTTTTCACATCTGCATAACATCATCCATGACTCCATAATTTATGTATTTTTCATATTTTGTAAATTATAGTATTAAACTATTCACAAGAAATTCATGTCTTTTATAAAAATTCCAAAATACCACCATGACTATTTATTGATGTTTAGAATTCAAAAATAAACTCAATTTTATAAATAAAATTCTTAATATGAGTAATTTAATTATTAATTATAATCAACATTTACATGGAAAATACAAATTTTAAAATTATAATTGATTTTATAACACATTGAAAATTACTTAATGTATCATTAAATTATCATAATACCACAATACATGACAATATTTATTTATATATACATTACCAGAAAGTATATTTTCTTTAAATTTGTTAAATTAATCATAAAATATTAATTTAATATTTATGACTTACAAAAATGTCAACACATATTTAATAATTTTTAAAATATTTACTTACCTATTCTATGATATAATTATATCTTTTTTTCATTTATAATAGTCCTAAAATTTATTTATAATTTCATGGGTGAGGTATATATTCAATTGTTTGGTTTACAATTCCGAAGTTCAGGACAATATTTCATCAGTATAGGTTTTTAATCTTCTAGAAACACTTCTTATCTCCTAAATTAATCATTCATATTGTTTTATTATTAACTTTATTTGATTTTATGTGCTTTATATTATATGGAATTACTATTAGAAGGAATAAATTACTTTGATAAATGTCATGTTCATTACAGCTACAAGATCCAATTGAGATGAATGATCTTGACTGAAACCTATGTTATGAAGTTCATTACATAAAACAAATTTAATTTGATGTTACACTCATATATGCTCAGTTGTCCTGGCTTCCATAAAACCATTATAAAGCTCCATGCTCGATGTTTCAACACATAGATTCAGAAACAATATTTGATAAAATTCCCTTCCCATTATATAATTATACATAATGATATAAATATATAAAAATTATTTTTAAAAATTATATTTATATAATTATAAATATATAATTATATATTAAAATAATTATTAAATTAAAATAATTATATGTTAATAATGAATATTTTTAAAATATTTATAGTTATATGTATTTTTATATATATAATTATATAAATAATTATAATGATTTATATTTATTTTTAATTATAAAAAAATTATTTTAATAATGAAAACATTTACTATATATATATGTATATTTATATATATTTATTAAATATATATATATATTTATACATTAATATAAATACATTTACAATAATAAAAAAATTATTTAAAGTATATTTATAAATATAAATATTTTTCAAAATATAATTATTTATATATTTTTTTATATGGTTATTTACTAAACTTATAAAAATATATATTTATTATTATAAAGAAATAAATATTATTTTAAAAACAATATTTGTATGTTAATATATTAAAAAAGAATAAATTTATAATAATTCTTTTTAAATATTTAATTTATTTAATTTATTTTTTAAAAATAAAAAATTATATCTATATTTAAAATGATACAATTAAATTTATAATCATATAAAAATATTAATAAAAATATTTAAACAAATATTAATTTATTATCATAATTATAAGTCCTTTATTAGTGAATTTTTTTTGTGTTGGTAAAAATCCCATTTATCCACGCTTCTTTAGGGATCATAAATATGATTTATTCAGTTATAAAAAATCTATATTTTTTCCAATTCTTATAAATTTATTGTTGATAAAAAATCCTCTTTAAGATTTCTTTTTTGGAAGTATTAATAAAACTCTACCCAATATATTTAAAATAACCCTAACAGAGTCAATTTCTATTGCACATCTTAATACCTCAAAAAATTAAACTATTTACATCTCACTCCATCTACTTTTTAGAGGGAAAATCATGCCTTGAATATAATGTATGCTAATATTTTCCCTACTTATCTAATTCCTTGCTTGATCAGGTTCTATGGTGTGTGTTAGTGTGATTTTTTATTGGCTCTGTTCTCCCTTGGGTTCTATGAATTGCGTCTTTATCATTAAATTTTTATTGATTTTATAGGCATGGATGATCAAAACCTCTCTATTTTTTGTTCAATGATCCCATTATAATTTGTTTGGGTTCATTCGTAGGGAATTTTTGTCATGGAATCATATATTGTTCTTGTTTTTTCTATTATGGTAAAATGAGTTTTTCTATTATAGAACCATTATATATAGAACATGTTTCCTTCTATATTTAATGAATATATTTACACTTAGTAGAATGTAAACTCTCATCACGCATATGATTTTGTTGGAGTTTCAAAATATCAAAACTGTTCACTGTAAAAAAATTACAACTATAATTGTTGTAAATTTTATTGGATACGTTAAATGAATATTATGAATAATATGTTAAGGATACAAGAAAAATCTAATTAAGAAAATATTTTAGTTTATTTAATCCAATGAATTTTTAAAAAACATAGTTTCATCTGATCATTTCATATGATAATGGATAGTCAATTTTTTATTTTGGTGTTTGGATTTTATATTAAAGATAACAAAATTTATAATTGATCATTATTTGGTTCTTAATATTTTTTTAATTCATTAGTTAATATTATTATTTGTATATTTTTTAAGACAACATAATTTTTTTCATCAAATGTATAATGTATTGTGTTAAATTTGTTTGTGAAATTCTGAAAATTTTATTTATGAGAATGATTTAATGAATTATATTCAATGATAAATAAATTTCATTTTAAAGAGTGATATTGTGATTTATTTTAAAAAAGATAGTAAATTTAAAATGATAACATGTTTTGGAGTTATTTCTTTATCCATGTTGATAATATTTGTGTTCTTGATGAAATTATTTAATATATTTTTTTGTTTATTGAATAATGATTTAAAAAATTATTTCTAAATGATATCTTGAGAAATAATCATAACGTGAGTACAGTAGATTCATTATTTAGAAGTAGGGATAAAATCCCCACCCAATGTACGGTTTATTCAATGTTTATATGGATGGTTTAAAATAATAACCTTCCCATAAGGTTGGTAGATTCTATGTCGATGTTAAATTTATAGAGTATGTTTTCAATTGGGATAATTATATATTTTATATAGGAATTTGTTCAATTGAAATCACTATATTTTCGTTGAATTGTAATTATATTTCTAATTGAAAATATAGTGATTGATTGTTATGGGATGAAGGGATGCTCATGAGTAATCCAAAACATCCACAATCTTTTTTAATCATAAGAGAATTACCCCATTACACTAACAAAGACTATGAATTTGAAAACTATGCTTCATTATAACAATTCACATTCATTAACTTTGAAAACCAATTCAAAAAAACATAACATTAACCCATTCCACATCATTTATTAATTTAACAAATTTTGATTAAAATTCCCAATACATTAGTGAATTAATTCAATGAAATGGAATGTATTTCAAAAATTAAAAAAATCCAACCACCTCCTATAAAATTTAATTTTTCATCATGAAAAAAATTAATAAATTTATTTTTTATTTAAATCTATACAATGAAATTCAATATCAAATAGAATAACCCACCATAAAAAATTGGCATATGAATAAATATAAAATCCTTCCAATTTGTTCACTCCCATCTATCATGGTTCAAGAAACTTCTCAGGAATTACAAAAAAAAATTCATTGGAGTTTTACCACTAATAAAATTATATCTTTATAATAAATTCATTTTCATTTTTATGGAGTAGTTAAAGGATTACATAAAATGTTGAAACTACATAAACTATCTCAGCAAGATTTTCTGTAAGATAATATTCTTGAGCATTCTCATGGTCACAAAAATCAATGATTATATTATATTGATCAGACAGCTACATCTGCTTTTTTCAGATTTAGGCATGAAAAAAATAATTATTGCCTACTGTTTCGTTAACTCCATGCTCAAGAACATTTATATTTAAGGAGACTATTTTCATCCTCATCATCTTAATATCATGAATAGTAATTAATGCATTTTGATTCATTAGACTCACCGCATTATTTTTGGTATATGAACCAATGTTTCTTGAACTACTCTATGTAGCAGTAATCCCATACCGTGTAACTAAGAACATTATGGATGAATTCATAAGATAAATCCAACCACTATTGTAGTAATTATTTTAATAAATTAAATTATCACATTCCATAAAATCATACAGATATTATTTTAAACAATCAAATGTTGGTTTCCCATTTTATAATTTTCTATAAATTTGTCTATTTGTTTTGAATATCATACGTGTAATTGATTAATTTCTTTAAAAAAACAAATATTTTATGTAGCTAATATGATGGATATTAAAAAATTGATACACTCTAATCATATATAAATGATTATAATTATTTAGTTATACATCCCATCAGGTCTATAATAAATCTGTCATACAACCTTTCTCAAATAATATTTTAGTGTTTAATTTTTTTTTATTCAAGAAAAATAAGACCTAAAGAGTTGGAAGGACATTTCATTTTGACCTGAAATATATTAAAGCTATAAATGTCTGACTAATAATAGGTTAAAATTGAATATGAATAACTATTGGAATGATAATATTATTTATAGATCATTTGATATGAATAAATATGTAATTGATAATGGAGATCAAGTGGATGAAAGAATGATGTTAATTGATGATGACTTTTTTTAATGTCCAATATTAATTGAGACATTAAATAAATATGATAAGAGATTATTTTTTATCAGTTATACTAAATAAAAAACATTACATACTTTATTGAAGTTATATAATTTGAATGTTGATAGTAGATGGAGTGACACTAGTTTTACAAAACTAATTGGCCTAGAGAATGTTATGATACCAAAATAAATCAAACCTCTTTATCGAACATATCCGTCTATATAATGTTACGTTCAATGGGAATAATCTCTAATAAAATACATGCACTTAAAAATGATTTGATATTTTTTCGCAAGGTCCATGATTCACTAATAAATTTTTCTATGTGGGGAGAAGAGAAAAACAATATATATTAATCATGTCCTCCAAAAATGTAATGGTAACTTCCAATAAATATATGGTTTAGAATCCAATATATATGTTAGGAAACCATGAGAAAATCATCATGGAATAAAGATTCATGTCTTAATGATGGGAGACTACATCATCCATGTTAATCTCCTCAGTGGAAGAAAATTTTTATGAGTATCTTTTATTTGGAAATGAGATGAAAAGTATACTTATTATTATATATATAAATGGAATGAACCCTTTAGGTATATATGTTTACACTTTGTACATGGCTAACCATGTTCGTAAATTATAACATTATTCAATGGATATTCATGATTCAACAAATCATTATGTTGTATTTCCATATATGAGGACCAATTAACCATGTAATGATATTTATGTCAATTTCAATCCAATGATATATGACATGAAATTGATGAGAAATACATCTGTTACAATGTATGATTCACATATATGTAACGACATCACATTGAGGGCCGTGTTTTACTGATGATAAATGATTTTAATTATTTTGAAAATTCACAAGGAAAATATATTAAAATAATACTGGGATGTCCCATTTATGATGAATCCAATCAATGAATTTGTTTAAACAATCTTTCACGTATGTTTTTAGGACATCAAAGATTCATACCTTGATAACAATAATACCGATCCAAGATGGATACACTTTATGAGAATACTAAACAATTTGCAATGCCATCTAAACTAATGGATGATCAACTATTCCATACAGCATGATATATTGACTCTCTTATTGTTAAATATTTTTTTTAAAAACCATATGAAATATTTTTTAATAGAGAGAATAGTTTTCAATAAATTTTCGTTTCAAAATTTTTTTATCTCATACATTTTTTTGATTTTATGTATGTAGATAAAATTTAGTTTATATTTTTATTGTTACATTTAAAAATGATTCCTTTAAAACATGATATGTCTTGGTGATTATGATGGACCTGATTGAAATGTGGAAATGGTATGATTTGGCACTAGTGAAGTGTAAAGGGTCAAATTGCATTTGTTTGGTTGCATACACACTATCCAAACATGAAAATTAAAATGTTTCAAGTTCATTAAATATGTAATGATTCCAGAGAGGTATTCATAATAATTCAACAATGTTATTAAAATCACTAATTTTAATTCATATAGAATAAAATTACAGTAATAACATGTTTTTAATATTGTATTTGATTCTCATTTCTTTACGTTTTATTAGTCCCAAAAATTTAAGACATATATTAATCTCATTCTTCTACTTTTTAAAATATATATGCAGTAAAATTATAGACCCAGATATGTTTATAAACATAAATAAGGATATTGAAATATTATTATTTGATTTATAGATGATCCTCACACCAACATTCTATGATAAAATTTTATAACATATGGTTCACATGGTTAGAGAGTCTCAACTTTGTGGTCATATCCATAACATATGGATACACCCCCATTGAATGGTATATGTTGATTATGAAATTGTTAGTAAATAATAGAAGTCATATATAAGGTCATATAATAGAATGATATATTCTTGATGATGTTATTGAATTATTTAAAAATTACTTATCAGAGGTAGATAGAATCAGTCTTCTATAATATCTTCACAACAGACACCTTATGGAAAAAAGGGATTTATGAAAATTTTATTTTTTACAATTACCATCCAAGAGTGGGAAAAATCACACCTTTATATTTTACATAATCATGATGACGTATATTAATACATTTAATCACCCAATGAAATACTTATAGATTTCAATATATCAATGGATGAATCATAGATATCAAATACACATAATAATATATTTATATGATGTTTTAAAGATCCCATTTATAAGGTGTTATCTGAAATTATAAATTCAACAGTCAAACGAATTCAATGGAAAAAATGTGGAACAAATGAGGATTTTATATATTAGACTAGTTTTTTAATCAATGATTCTATGTTATATGTAAAACAACATGATGATTACAGTATCATGAAAAAATAGTGGAGTTACACATTTGGAAGATGAAATTCACAAATATGGTTCCAAGGATTGAAATAAAATTTCTTTGAGTATGTCATATTTTCGTATTATATAACTAATATAATATGTGTGTTAAACAACATTTCTATTGATGATTTTCCATTTCAAATGGGTGGAAAATAGGACTGTAGTTAATGTTCATTAAATTATATTCCTAAAGCTAAATTTTATTATTGGAAGGTAAAAGTATAATAATTTCATAATAGAATCACAATAAATGAATTTATTTTATGTCATAGATCCTGCAAATAAGAATTGTTTTTATTATCCTATTGGTGAGTAAAACAACTATTAGGTCTGATGAAAATTCAATCATGAATGGACTTTTCATTATGATATCATAATTTGTTCATGAAGATCCATGTATATATAGTGTCTTGTAAGATATTTGGGACCAAAATGATGGGATTGAGATTTTGGATTGAGAATCCCAATCCATTTATCATTGAAATAAATAAGGACAATACAAGGATAAGGTAAAATTGTTTTCAATATACTATTATTTTCATCATAATATTATTTGTTCTCCATTGTTATAATATAATCTAAATCTCACTTTTGAATACACAAGAACATATTGTATTCAATTTGTGATTCTGTAACCATTTAGAATGAATAGTTCTCAATATCTACCAAAATTTCTAAATTATTATGGAATAAACAATATGTTTATGGAAAATAGGAATGTTCTAGAATCATTATGTTAACTATAACTATCAAGGAAATTAATAAGGGTATAATGTTTTATGTTGGATGTAATCAAAACGGAAAACTAGTTGACCCTAACAGGTCACTGGTCATTAGTTATTTTGGGGTCACAATGATGATGAATGTGCTAGTTGATATAGACTCATGGGGAAATGGACAACATGTAACAAAGGAAACTCTTTTTAGAAGAAATAATGTTAATTTTATGATAACCTTTATTTATTCAACTGATATATTTTATTATTTGTTTTATTTAATAAACATTATTCCCTAAATATTTCATTAATTTTAGATTATTTTGGTAATAAATATTTCTTAATGGCCGCTATGAAATTCCATAGAGGATTACAAAAACTTTTTATCAGACATCAATAGAGGTATCCTAAGGGGAAATAATTGACCCCCCAACAAGATACATATGAGAAAATTATAAAATAAGAAACACAGAATTAATTTATCATTCATCATAATGTGAAATCATTATTGGTTCACTATTATTGATAATATATAATTTGGAATAACTTATTTTATCATATTTGATTCCAAATTGTTAATTTATGAAATAATAGAGTGCAAAAAATAAAGTACATGCATCAAAACCAATGTACTCCTATCACAAAAAATGTATAAGGAACACATCAATAGACATGAAATTTGAATATATTTTAAATCAGAAATAAATTTTTTATTTGATATGAAACAACATATGAATCTTTTTTTATATGAATATTGATGAATTAAAATCAAAATCCACTTTAATCTATGTCAGGTGCTATTGAAAAAGGATATCATAAATATAAAGTGAAACAAGTTGACAAAAACACAAAATATTATTGAAACATTTATAATATGACAAAATAGTTATTCATTATACATTATAAAAATATTACAAAAAAAATTATTTTGTGTAATTTTTTTTATATAGTTTAGACATAATAATAGGTAGTTAACATACAACATGAATAACTATTTTCAATTTTTTGAAGTGGAATGAATAATATGGTTTCATTAGAGGAGTGAGTTTTGGAGTATCTCCTAGAATATATTTCGAGAATAAAAATCCTTCATATGAGAAATATAATATTATGATAGTATTTCAGTCTCAAATATATGATATTCTTTATAATATTGTTTGGCCTAGTTTGGTAGACCATAATATGAGAAATTATGAAGGAAAATTGGAAGTGGAAAAAATATAATAACATGAACTACATGAACCTACCTACACAATGTCTATTCATTCTCCTAAACTACATACCTAATATACAATAATCAATTTTTTATTAATCTTTCTCTTATATGTGAATCAAATAACTATTTATAACATTATATTAAAAAAAATTGCAGGGTAATGGTATAAGTGATTTCTATCTATCAACACCCACACACCTCTCTATTGTGAGGGGTATAGTGTAAAGTATTTCAAGAGGGATGACACATAATAAAATAGTCCCCAATTATTACATATTAGTGTTTATTGAGTAATCACAACAACCAACCACTGATTATCCTTTTCCAATTTATGATATATATATTACAATGGTCAATAATGCAATTGTAACATTTATAGTGTGGCTATATAATATTATAATGATAAATGATATATTTGTTTAAAAACATTATGATATTTAAATCATTTAAAATTTTATGATGAAATGACTGAATTTTGGTTTGGTGTTATAGAGGGATAATGCAACAAGGAAAATGAAGGTCGGATCAAGGGAATTTAGTGAATCAACCATGAAATAAAAATTAAATTTTGGAAATGCCATTTTCCTAAAAATTCCCCTATAATACTACTTCTCATTACAAATTCATATATAAACTATATTTATAGTTAAAAATATTTTATAAATTCCATATAATGAATAAACATTTGGATCTTTTATTAAAAATGTAGTTCTCCTCGATATTAGAAATGATAATATCAAATTTTAATATCTATGATGCTTGGATGTAAATACATACGTAAGGTTCATTTTCCAAATACATTTGTCCAATAAATGATATAATAAGGTCATTAAACTTAATTTCTATTCATATTTTATTAATTAAATTATATTCCAAAAAAATTAATTGAAAAAATGTGAAGCATTATTTTGATTCATTATTCCCCATATAATTTCTATGTAATATATATTTGGGAGAAGAAATAATTTGATAAGAAATAATATGATCTAAATAATTCATTTTATAAATTAATATTTTACAATAAACACTTTTTTATACATAAAAAGCAGTATTAAAACATTAAAATCTAATAACATAATATATATTTTGTTTCATTTACAATATTTTTTTTGAACCACTTGATACAGATCGAATCAATTCGAATAAACGAATTTTTTTTATCAAAGGCATGTATATCCATCAAAACAATGACACATGATGTGTATTGTGAATTTTTAATGCATTGTAATGATCATTATAAAGAGAATTATAGAATATATGTTTTAGCATTTGTTGTTATGATTTTTCAATGATATAGAGATCGCTAAATATAGTCTTGATCAGGATATGAAGTCGATGAATTAATATAAGAACCATGTTGATTACATAAAATATAATTATAATAGGGTATACATAGAAATATTTATCAATTCAACCATATTTAAAAATAATTTAAATATTTGTTCAATGTTTTTTCTGTATATGAAGCATGATAATAGACACAATTGTGGATATTATTTTTGAAAATTTATAAATGATATAATAAACCCTCAATGGAATAATTTATGAAGGTAATTAAAATTTCATTAGAAATATTTATTATTCAGTTGTTTATCTATATATTATCTATACTACTAAGGTTATAAATATCAATCATATTCATGAGGAATGCTAAAATTTTCTAGATATGAGTGCACCACGTACATAGTTGTAGAATCCTTAGAAATATCATAATGAGGTGATGACATGCTATGTTTCTGATCTATTGTGATCAATTACTTTAGAAATGTATTACTGGTGTGAAGAATTGAATCCATTTTCACATATATTAGTTTTTATCATTTTCATAAGGATAATTATAGAGGTGGAAATAAATTTTTTTAAAATGAATCAATAGAATACATAATGTTAGAATGTATATAGACATCATGATGTGGTGACTTCATACTAATTATTTATTTAATTATCTCAAAATTTTATCCGATTTATTGTGAATTTACATACCATTTTTATCTAATACATATATTGATAAAATTACACCTCATTTCAAAAAATATTGCACATGTTCAAAAATTCAAAAATGAGTTTGGATGGATTTAAAAAATTCACTAAAAGGATCCATATTTCATTTATTATATATAGGAATTGACATCAATCCAATTATAAACATTATTTTTTTAGTATGACTCGATGTACAGTTTTTCAATACAAAAGTTTCCTTTAAAGAAAATCAAATAGTAAAAACTAATTAAATAATATGGGATTATTTTATACCATTAAGAAAAACATAAATAAATAATTTTTTATGTCATGGAATTAGATGCTTTTAAATATAACACCCAATATGTTTTTATGACATGGAGTACATGTTTTCATTAAAAAAGTGTCATTTTAATTTTAAACATTTATGAAATATTAAAAAATGTGAAAAATATATCAGATTGTTTTAAAACAAATTGCAATGATAGATTATTCATTTTTTCACATGTATGAATTGACCATACATTAATCACAGACATAATGTGGTCGATTTGGCTTGGAGAATTTTTGTCCAAAAAAATGTGCGATTTTAGAATAAAAAACATTTCAAAATAGGAAAAACTATGAAAATGGGCTCATATTTTTAGACTATTAGAAAATAATATATAATTCATTTTTTAAATGTTTTAATTGATGACACATCTATCTAAGTAACATTCTGACAAATATTACCCACATTGTTTTATTTGAGTTTAAAATTATCATTTTAGAAAAAATGATGAGTGACACACTGAAACCAAAAAAAACATTTGGATTATTTTATTTATTTAGGAAGAAAAATCCTCAATAATTTCTTACATGTCAAAATCAACCATATCCGTATATGATACATTTTGTAACATGTATGACTAGAATTGTGTAGTTTCCATTTAAAACTATAATTCTATTAATGAAATTTCTTCATATTTATGATTCATTTATTTATTTATAGTGTTACTAAAAAAGAGTTGATTTCCTGTAATGACCCACCTAATCCCATTGGCTTGAGAGTACAACAAGTCATTACTAGGCCTTAAACGACATCCCAAAGATGCCAAATTCTACCAATAAATGCCGATGGGTTTCAAGTACAAGTGGGGGATGATTTACCAAATTAAGAAATAATCCAATAAACCAACCAAACAACATTCACTATATGATGCATGAACAAAAGAAAGACAGCTATACAATTTCATTTATGTGAAACCACATCAAAGTTCCCAACAACAGAAGACCAAACCAAATATTAAAGTACACTGCGGATGAAAAACTCAAGAGTCTCAAAATTCACCAAAACTCCATGCTCCACAAGATCCAAGATCTAATATCCCCGAATAGAACCAATCATCATGATGTAGTACTAAAAACAAATGAATCATTACCTTTGCCCCTTCCTAGAAAGTAGCATCTGGAAAAGCTCCAAATTTCCAAACCAAGAGTGAGTATAAAACTTATTAGGTTTCTCTAATGACATCCCTACTCACTCCACTATGATATAAGAGTTAGAAACATTTATATAAAAACATTTTATATAAAATGTTTTCTCAAAAGAAATTTATAATTAAATATAAACATGTTTTCCAAAACATCTTATAAAAAAATAATTCCAATGCAAAAGAAACCAATTTTCCAAATAGTAATTGTTCTATGAAAATAACTAAATAATCTTTAGAACCATTTTACGAACATCTATTTTTGGCATACCCAACCATTTCCCACCCCATGGAACCAACAATGTATACCTTTTTATAACAGATCCGTACTCATGAGTTGTTCCTCATCGGTCTACCAAGTCTCCACATTGTAATTGTTTCCCATGTTCCATTACACCTTTGGCACTGATTATAATGTCATATTTCAACCATGCCTCATACATAGAGTTACCATGTTCCATTACACCTTTGACACCGAGCACAAGTTCTTATTTCAACCAAGTCTCATAAAAAAAGTTACCATTTTCCATTACACCTTTGGCACTGAGAACAAATGCATACTTCAACCACGCCTCATACATATAGTTACCAAGTTCTATTACACCATTAGCACTAAGCAGAAGGTCATATTTCAACCATGCCTCCTACATATAGTTACCACGTGCCACTAATCCTTTGGCACCGAGAACAATGACATATTTCAACCAAGCCTCATACATGAAACATGAACACACACCACATATTCCCATAATTCATGCCAAAAAACGCATTCAATAAAAACACCTTTTTATTGAAAACTATTTCCATCGAAACCATTTCAATTCCAAAAAATTTAAATTCCAAACCATTTCAATTAAACACTCTTTTTATTGAAAACCAATTCCATCAAAACCTTTTCAAATAAAAACCATTTCAATTCCAAACCATTTCAATAAAACTCCCATTTTATTTAAAATACATTTTTTATCAAACCATTTACAAGTTCAGCAAATCCATAATTTAAATCAACATTTTAAATTCAAGAAGCCAAATCACTTTCACAACAATTCACCAATATTTTATACTTTCACTAAAACCATAAATCATAACTAAAGAAGATTTATTCTATGATATTCACAATAAATTACTTTTGAATAACCAAATTTGAATCTAAGCCAATAAATTCTAACAACAGGAGTCAAGAGAGAAGCCTTCTATTTTTAGGGTTTTGACGAAAACAACAACAAAAAAGAACACACAAGAAAACTGGGTTTCTTCTTCAAAAGCCTACCTGAGATCTCTTCTACTATTAAAGCCACGTCCAAATCTCATCATATTTGGAATCCAAATACACATATGTACCCATAATGGGTGTAGATATAAGAAAATGAGAGAAGGGGATACATTGATCTAAGTAGATCTATGAAACTGAACAAGAACGATGATGAACAATCACATACCTCAAGAACCCATCTTTGATTTGCCAAGAGTAGACATTGGATCACCTCTGGAATGATGGGAGAACCGACTTTGCACATAGGAAAAGAAATCCTGATTTTGGCCACATAGGAGGAAAAAAAGTGCCACAAAGAAACAAAAATGAGTGACATCCAACTTTATATGATCTCATTCAAGTGGTCACGCAGTTTTCTCACACGGTAAGACATACTGGAGCCTAACCTTGCGTTATCCACTGCCTCGGAAGACCCTCCACGCATGGTTTGGCAAACGATTAGACAAACTGTGCACCGCCCAGGTGGAATCTACTGCATCCAAGAACATCAACACACTTTTTTTCCGCATGGTACAGAGAAACTGTGCGCCATCCGTGCATCTTCCCCTTTTCCTTAAAACATCATTCAATGTTCTCTCGACTCTCCCTTTCATCACCATTAACATTAAAACCTTGAATAGAATCAAGTAATGGGTATATACTGGAAAATGGGGGTACTAAATTCCCCCAACCATTTGGTCTTTCTGTCCCTGGAAAGTTGAAAACCATCATCCATCTGAAAGTGTTCTAACCACTGCTCAATCGTGTCCTTTCCATATCCCCCAGTCTCTTCCTAAATCTGCCCATGTTTCAATAAAACCCACAATAGGCTGATGATTTTTCCATGAAAGACTTTCTCTTTCCTATCCCCAATATGTATCGGGATATGTATCAATGAAGCATCCAACTCTAGGTCAATGTGATCTCATTTGATCACATGGTCAGGATCAGGCTAATATGTTTTCAACTGAGGTACATGGAACACATTATGTACCAAACTGAATCATGGTGGTAATTCCTACAGATGTTCTAGCTCTCTAACCCATTCTAATATCTCAAAAGTGCCAATTTATCTAGGAGATAACTTTCCCAGCTTCCTGAAACGTCGATGTCTAATCCTTGTAGAGATACTCATGAAGACAACATCTCCCACAACAAATGACAATGGTCTTTGATAGTGATCTGCATAAAATTTCTGATGACTCTGAGCTATCTCTATACTTTTTCTAATCAACTAGATCTTCTCTGTTGTTTCTGGGAAAAGGCTTTGTCTGACTATTGATGTTTCACTCGTTTCCACCCATCATAGTGGAGAATGACAAGGATGTCTATACAATTATTCAAACGAAACCATGTGTATCGTGGCTTGATACATGTTAATGTATGAGAAATACACTAAGGATATATGCTCCTCCAATGATCCAGTGGAATACATTACATAACCCAGCAACATGTCTTCCAATGTTTGTATCATGTGCTCGGATTGCCCATACTTCTGAGGATGATACGACGTGCTCATAGTCAACCATGTTCCATGGTCTTGTTGTAGTGATTTCTGGAAATGAGATGTGAACCGTAGATCTATATCTGAGACTACAGACTCTAGTACATTATTCCACATTCCCACCACTCAGATATAAATTTTTTAATGATCCTTCACCGTATGAGTTCCATGAATTTGGATGAAATGGGACGACTTGGTTATAAGATCCACTATCACCCAAATGGAATCATGTTTCCTGACCGTTTTAAGAAGAATTGTAACAAAAACCATTGTGACATGATCCCAATTCCACACATGGATGGATAAAGATTGTAACATACCAACTGGTCCCTAATGGTCTGCTTTAACCTGCAGACAAGTTAAGCACTGCGAGGCAAACTCAGCCACCATCATTTTCGTACTCCTTCACCAAAATTGTGCCTTCAACGCCTTATACGTCCTCAGTGTACCTTCATGTACAACCCATCTTGAACGGTGGTAATAATGAAGTATTTTTTCCTAAAAAACAATAGGTACAACCATCTAACCTATGAAACACAAAACTGAACCCCCATCATGTTTCTTGCCCTCAATGCTCTCCCCACCATTGTGTTTTGAACAAACAACCAACCATTCTGAATCATATGTTTGTTCTTCATTGATCATTTTTACTAGATCAGGAACATGATTAGTAGAAAATAACTACAAAATCACCTCTGTATTTACATTCCAAATCCATGTCCGCTAAGACAAACATCAATTGCCATTCATATGAATATTTTTCCACCAACTGAGCATATGAATTTCTACTCAATGAATCCACCAATGAATTTCCTTTCCTCGATGTGTACATAAAGTCAATGTCAATAATTTGGAGATACCCCATCCAAAACATTTTACTTATATTCAAATATCACTATAAGGAGATGTGTTTTATGATTTTGTGATCCGTAAACACAATAAATTTCTCACCAAAGGGATATTGCCTCCATGTTTTCAAATCATGGAAAACTACAGCTTACTCCATATCATGTGTTGGGTATTTCTTCTCATGCACCATCAACTACCTTGAACCCTAAGCAACAACATACTATACTTGCATGAGAACACATCCCAACCCTAATCCCAAATCATCACAAAACAGCACATACCCCTATCCTGATTCTTGTAAAATTAGAATATGTGTTGATGTAAGATGAACATTTAGTTCCTAGAAAGACTTCTGACATTCTTCTATCCATAAGAATGGATCATTTTACATTGTGAGAGCTTCAATTTTTGAAGCTAGTCATGAGAAATCACGCAAAGATAATCAGTAGTAACCAGGTAAACCAAGAAAACATCGTTTATAGAACACATTATTCGGTAGCATCAATGATATAATGTATTCTTTATTTTCAGGATTAACATAAATGTGTTTCTCAGAAATAACGTGGCCAAAGAAATGTACTTCTTGTATCCAAAAATAACTCTTTGATAATCTTATATAAATGTGATGATCTCTCATGATTTGTATCATTTTTTATTGGTGCACCTCATGATCAACCATTGTCTTTTAATAGGCCAAAATTTTGTCCACAAACACCATATGAAAAGAATCTAGATATTGTTGCAATCATTGATTCATCAATTCCATGAAAATTGTTGGTGCATTCATTAGAACAAATGGAATAACTACATATTCATAAAGGTCATATCTACTTCTAAAAGATTTTTTATTAATATCATCCTTCCTCACCCACAATTGATGATATTCCGATGTCAGGTCGATCATGGAGAACTACTAGGCTACCGTTAACTAGTCAAAAAATGCATCAATTCGTGGATGTGGATATCCATTTTTTTATCGTAACATTGATAAGTCTATGATATTAAATATAGAGCCTCAAAGTTCAATCAACTTTTTCCACAAAAACAACGATGATTCCCACAGATATGTGCTAGGGTAGATAAACCTTTTTTTCTATATCTTCCAACTAAAATTTAAATTCCCAAAATTTAGTAAGTGCCATCTGTTTAGACAGATGTGGGAAAGTATTTTTTCAAGGAAGGAGATAAATCTGAAACTCCACTTCTCCTATGGGAGGCAACCCAATGAATTATTTTGGAAAAAATCAATGAAGAGTACCACCCATGCGGGAAGAACACTCTTCTGAACACCCTCTACTGATTCCAATGATAACAACGCCAAATGATACAATAACGTGCGCACTTCTAGTGCCAAAAAACCTGTTGGACCCTTCCTTTCATGCCTCTATCCTCTAAATAGAGGTTTAACGCCATCATGTGTCCTAAAATAAACTCTTCGTTCATTATAGTCGATGTGGTCCACAAACACCACCAGCTAATCCATTCTGAGGATTAAATCATACCCATATATCTCAAGCACTAAAAAATGCCACATTAGCTCAACCTCACCAACAATGATAACAAATTCTCTAAACAAGAGGGCTCGACACTCTATTCATCCTAGAAGTGTTTGTGTATTCAAAAGATAAGGAATAATTTGTACCCTTAAACCCATTAACTCAACCACATGTGCAACAACAAAAGAGTGTGAAGCAACCATATTCCCCATAGGTACCACCATGCTTCCTGCACCCAAAGCTTCAAACAGACCGCGCATAGCTACCAATGCCTGATTCACTATCTCGGTGTAATCACTGATACACAGCACTACTATTTTTTAAAACGGATCTCTTGCCTTAACCTCACTTCTATTATCCGTGCCTTCAATGAATTGCTACCCACTACTTCGGTTGAAAACCTCACTAAGCTCATAAACAAAGATTCATACTTCATTTCAGAGATATGCTCTTCCTTTACACTGATGAAATCTATTGTATGCTGTTTTCTAAACGTACGTGGGTAGAAATTTTTAATAAAAAAAATCCTCAAAGCCTTCTGACGTCACAACGTGGTTGATTCATTTTTGGACTACCAAATTCCACCATTTCAGAGTAAGATCCTCTAGCTTATAAGGTGGTAGCTTTACTTTCATCTCTACAAGCGTCCAGAAGAATTCGAAATTTCTGTTCATTCCGTACAACCACTCCTTTTCCCTTTCCGGTTCTGAATTGCCCCTGAAGATGGAAGGATCCTTGTTTTGAAACCGGGCCTCATAATCAACATACATTGGTTCTTCCACTCTTTTCACACTTCAAGGAACCAGGGAATTTTTCACTATGCTCAGGTCTAACTATTGGTTCACCTGGGGCTCAGGTGAAACTCGTTCCTATCGGCCCCTTCATGTTGGTCTCTACGACGCTTACCCTGTTCCTTTTTCTAAACCAATAACAACCTCTACCAATATCAGTCTCTAGCAATTGATGGCTTAACATTTAAAATTCAATCACATCAACTGTCACAAAATTATTTTCCAAAATATCCTTTTTTAATGTTCAAAAATTTTTTAAAACATTTAACAAGCATTTTTGAAAATCAACCGATTTCAAAATACACCAAATATCATGTTTTTGAAATATTTCACTTAAATCAATTTCTGCATTTTTCATAAAAAAATTCACCCCTTGTAGAAAATGATAAACTATTCATCAAAATGAGATATGAAATCCTAGTGGGAAGTCATTCCTCTACAATTCATGTCATGCTCATCTCATTGGCTAAACCCATGACAATGAGATTTTTATCCTTCTAAAAATGTATCCAAATCACTTATGTACCCAACAACCGGGTAACTTCATGTTAAGCATAAACGGGATAAATATGTTATTTTACTCTATACATTCAAGTTCCGACAATCCTACTCTTGTCTATGATTTCGTCCCAAGGAATAGACAAGATGGAAGTTCAATTCCATGGCTAAGAACATCGATGACTACATGTTTTGTAGGGACCGAACAAGATGATACAATTTGTAATAACCCACCAGTTCTCATTGGATGTAGATTACAATGAGTCAGTATTAGGCCTTAAGCGACATCCCCATGATGCCAATGGATGGAAATAAATTCCAAAGGATTTCAATTACAATTGGGGGACGTTTTAACCTTTTAAGAAAAAACCAATAAACCAACCAAACAACACTCACTATATGATTCCTGAACAAAATAAATATTGCTAATCAATTTTATTTATGTCAAACAACATAAAAGTTCACAACTAAAAAAGACCAAACCAAATATCAAAGTACATAGCAGGTGAAAAACTCAAGACTCTCAAAAGACACCAAACTCCGTCCTCCATAATCTTCAAGCTCCACTATCACCGAAAATCCCCTATCATCATGAGGTAGTAATAGAAATACCAGAAGGGTACCATTTGCCCCTATCCTAGAAAATAGAATCTGTAAAAGCACCAAAGTGACAATGTAGGGGTGAGTATAAAACTCAGTAGGATTCCCCAATGAATTCCCTACTCATGACAATATGATAGAAGTGTTAGCAACATTTATATAAAAACAGTTTATAAAAAACCTTTTCTAAATATTAGTTTATAATTAAATATAAAATTATTTCCCAAATCAACTTATAAAAAAAAGAATTCCAATGAAAAAGAAACCAATTTTCAAGAGAGTTATTTCTCCAGAAAATTAACTAAAGAATCTTTAGATCAATTTTACAAACATCCCTTTTTGGCATACTCAACCATTTCCCAACACATGGAACCAACCATGCATGCTTCGTTATGACAGTTCAATAGTCATGAGTTGTTCCTCATCGGTCTACCAAGTCTCCACATGTTAATTGTTTCCCATGTTCCATTACACCTTTGGCACCGAGTACAAGGTCATATTTCAACCATTCCTCATACATAGAGTTACCATGTTTCATTACACCTTTGGCAGCGAGCACAAGGTCTTATTTCAACCAAGCCTCATACATACTATTACCATGTGCCATTTCACATTTTTAACTGAGCACAAGGTCATAGTTCAACCCATCTTCATAAATATAGTAACCATGTGCCATTGTACCATTGGCACCGAGCACAAGGTCATATATCAACCAAGCCTCGTACATATAGTTACCATGTTCCATTACACTTTCAGCACTGATCACAAGGTTGTATTTCAACCAAGCCTTATACATGGAGCATAGACACAAACCAAACATTCCCAAAAATCATGCAAAACCACCATTTCAATAAAAACAACTTTTTATTGAAATCCATTTCCATTGAAACCATTTCAATGCCAAACCATTCCAATTCCAAATCATTTCAATTAAACACTATTTTTATTGATAACCAATTCCATCAAAACCTTTTCAAAGCCAAACCATTTCAATTCTAAACCATTTCAAATAAAACTCAATTTCTATTGAAAATCCATTTTTCATCAAACAATTAACAATTTCAGAAAATCCATAATTTAAAATCAACATTTTAAATTCATGAAGCCAAATCACTTGCACAACAATTCACCAATATTTCATAATTTCACTAAAACCATAAATCATCAGTAAAGAAGATTTATTCTATGCTATTCAAAATAAATTCCTTCAAATAACCCAATTTGAAACTAATCCAATCAATTCTAACAATATGATTCTAGAGCGAAGCCCTCTATGTTTATGGTTTTGTCAAAAACAACAACGAACGAAGAACACACAAGAAAACCAGGTTGATTCTTCAAAAAGCCACATAAGATCTCATCTACAAGAAAGACCAAGACCAAATATCATTATATTTGGAATACACACAAATAGATATACCCATAAAGGGCGTAGATCTATGAAACCGAGATAAGAGGAGAAACAGATCTATGTAGATCAAAGAAACCGAACCAGAAGGATGAAGAACCATCACCTACCTCATGAATATGACTTCTATTCACCAAGAGAACCCTGTGGATCAACTCAGGAATGATGGGTGAACACTATTTGATATTAGGAGAAGAATAATCCTGAGTTAGGGCCACTTAAGTGAAAAATGATCCACATAGAGGCAAAAACGAATGATATCCACCTTTATAGGATCTCATTTAAGTGGCTGCATAGTTTGCTCGCACGGTTAGAGAAAACATTTTCTAATTGTGCGTTAGCCACTACCTTTGTAAACCCTCTACACATGGTTATAAAAACTGTGTGTCACCTGTGTAGATGATTCGACATCCAAGACCAACTACGCAAAGTTTTGTCTCATGGTTTAAACAAACTGAGTGTCGTCCGTGCGATATCCCCTTTAGCTCAAAACATCATCCAAAGTTCTCCCAACTCTCTCATTCATCACCCATAACATTAAAACCATGCAAAACATCAAGAAATGGTTATATACCAGAAACCTGGGGTATTACATTTCATATATTGGTGGAGCATTTTTCTCGATTATTGGTGACATTTTCAAATATATTCATTATCATGAGATATTATACCTTGAGAGTGTGACTGATAAAACAGAAATAAAAAAATAGATCATGAATTTTAATATATTTCATGAAAAGGTGGATTTTGGCTACTTATTTAAAATTTTCACCATTTTATCTAATATTTTTCAGTTAATTACCATATCATTTTTATTTAATAGTTTTTTATTTATTTCAGATATTTGGGAAGTCGTATTTTATTAAAATATCTGTAGCAACAAAAAAAATAGTGAACATGTTGCATTTTGGTCGGGTGTTTCATGCAGTAGGTGGTTTCATCTTGTATCCAAATGGAACACGTTATCTATTTTTTGGATTGATTCAAATAGTTTAAATAAAGACACAAATCACTTACTCAAGAATCATCACCTCAATCTAATACATAGTGTGGTTGGTAGGACTCGAATTGAAATTTTCTTGTGTATAATTTAAATTTTACTTCAAAATAAACATAATATACAAAAACATTGAGAAAACAAATTCATATTATTTTGATAAATTATGAAAATGATCTATATGTCATTTTTTGATGGGTAAAAAACAACCAAAACTCAATCATATAAATTGTGTACTCAATATAACTGAAAATGATCATTATCAGTTTAACATTGACATATTAGTTTAAAATGTGTTTCACTAAATAAAAATTATGAAAATGGTATCTTCATTTTTTATTAAATTAAGTCAATGATTTATAATTCATTTATTAAATGTTGGAAGTAGTCTCACATACATCTGATACATTATGTGGGTAGTATTACTCATTGTGTGTTCTTATAGTCTAAATTGAAATTTTGATAGAAATGACATGTGACATAGTCAATACTATTAAAAAACATTGTGATTTTTTTATACATTTGGAATATAACACATAAGTAAATTTTTAATTTTAATATTTAGAGGCACCTCAATCCTAGGGATGGTGCAACCCGTATAATTCCAATAAAATCATTTTATTTAAAATTGACAATAGTTTTAGTAAAAAAAGACATGTCATATACTCAAAATTGAGAAAATTAATTCATATTGTTTTGATGTTTTATAACAACAGTAATTATGATATTTTACTAATGTAAGAGTTATCTTCCCTATTGTACAACACACAGTGTGCCTTATCTTACACAATTTTTCGGTTATTAGTAGAAAATTTTCATTTTAGTTAAAATAACTTGTCACTCAATGAAAACCAACTAAAAATTCATTTAATATATTGAGAATTTAGTAAAACAACCCATATATCATTTTTGGCATGTACGAATTAGTCTCACATAAAACCGACTTCTTATGTGACCAGTATAACTTAATAAAAATGATTCCTGTTTAAAATAAAATTTTAATAAAAAATTAAGTTGGAATACTCAAATCGAAAAAATTACATTCATATTGTTTAGAGATATTAAGAAATAAAAAATACATAATTCATTTTTTATGTGGAATTAACATAACCACAATCTGATGGTCAGTGTTACTGGTATGACTCAATGTGTGTCTTTTTATTTAAAATTGTCATTAATTTTATCAAAAAGACAAGTGAAATATGCAAAAATAAAAAAAACATTGTTGTTGTTTTTTTATATTAAAAAAATGATCCATATGTCATTTTTCAAATGTAGAAATCATCCTGAACATATTTCCAGTGACAGTGTTCTTGACATAACTCAGTGGTCACGTTATTAGTTTTAAAATTGACATTTTTTTCCAAAAGTGTTTCACAAATTGAAAACCGGGGAAATGTAATTGGAATGTCTTTGCAATTTAGGGAAAATATACTCATAACACATTATTTATGTTTTGGACTAATTATCACATCAAAAAGACACAAAATGTGAACGGTATGACCCTAAGTACATGTTTATAGTTTAGAATGACATTTTAGTAAATATGGTAACTGACATAATAAAAAATGATTCGGCAGATTTATCTCATTTTGATAATTTTGAATAGTGATCCATTAACCATTTTTTATATTTATTTATCTATATTACAACAATATGATGTAGGTTGTTAACAATATGAATCCAAGTAAACATTTTTAATCAAAATTTATATTAATATTAACAAAAAGGACAGGTTACATACTAAATATTGAGAAAATGCATATTTTTTTTTGATAATTTAGTAAAATTATCCATAGGTAATTTTTTACTTTTATAAATCAGTCTCCCTGATATCAGATACAATTTGGTCCTACCTGGACTAATAGCGTTTGTTGTGAGTCTAAAATTCACATTTGGATTCAAAAAGTGTATGAATAACTAAAAAATGATAATAACTTCTTTTACATTCCTGGTAATTTCATAAAATAAGTCATACATAATTTTTATGGTTAGGAATATGTGTCTTTTCAAACTGAATAATAATGTTACCGGTATGACTCATTGTAGATATTTCTAGATTAAAATTATATTTTAGTAAAAACATTAGTTCCATATTGAAAACTAAGAACATTCAATTAGATTGTTTTGATACATTATGTAAACCATCCAAAAGTCATTTTTTTAATTCATACATATTGTTTTAATATTCCACATCTAAATATGATGCATTATTTAATTATTATGACTACAACTGAATATTTTAATTTAAAATTTATGTTAATTTTACTAACAAGTACATGTGACATACAAAAGTCCAAGAAAAACATTCTTATTTCGTTGATTCATTTTTTAAAATGATACATATGTCATCTATGATTTATAGTAATTATCTTCTCCTCAATCAAATTCATGATGTTGATGGTATGAATCAAGTAGTATTTATTAGTTTAAAATTTATATTTCCGGTCAAAACATGTTTTCATCACTAAAAACTTTCATAAGACAATATATTTTGTGGATAATTTTGGGAATCTATTTAACTGTCAATTGTGACATATATGAATCTGTCTCATTTCAAATCAGTACATGATATGATAGATAAGACTATAAGTGAGTGACTCAAAATTAAAATGACATTTTAGTAAGAAACATAATTGAAAAACTCCAAATTTGTAAAATGGGTTTAGAATATTTTGATACTTTATGAAACTAATCAATAATTCATTTTTTATTTAAATAAATTGAACATATTTCAATCTGACACATGATGAGGTCATTATGACTGAAATATGTGTTTTCAATATATAAGTTTCATTATTGTTTAAAACATACATCACATCTAGGAAACCAATAAAATTATATGATATTGTTTTATTATCATTTTATATCCTATAACTTTAGTAATTTCTTAATCATTTTATATAATAATTGTATAGTGAATTTTATAGAGATAATTCATGAGACGAATAAGAAATATTGCAACGTGAATTAATCAACTACAACTCATTAAGATATACAATGTTTGTTGTAAAAATAAATGCATATGTTTTAGACTAAAATTTTTGCATACTATTTGATTTATTCTTTTGTAGTATTGATAACATAAGAATTTATTACTTATACAAGTGAATTCATTTTCTCGACCTGGGGTTGTTTTTTTGGATTTGGAATTACTAGGGGTCATGGGAAAAATAAAAATGGAAATTTATGTTTTTTAATGACTATGATAATTTTTACTTACTCATGTAATTTTAAATTACAAATATTTAAATTTCGGTGATATTTCTTTTCTTGTATTTGTGAGGTAAATTTTATTTCTTTTCAATTATATATTTAAAACTTGTATTTAGTGATTTTTTATCTTTATTCTGCTACAAATTTAATATGACCTTGTAATATAACCCATTATCATAAATACTAGATGCACTGATCAAGTACTCCTTTATCAGAGCTAAAAATAACAAATAAAAGAACCCTTTATAAGTTCTTTGTTAGAACTGATAGAGGAGATTATTAATATGATTTAAAAAATCATTGTTAAGATAGATTTTTAAGTAGTTTTTATAGATCTAAGTAAAAGTTAAATTATAAATTAATTAATAGCACTAATAATATCATAGGTCTTGAAATCATAATTTTTTAATCAACCCCTTTTTGCATTGATATTGGCCAATTTTTGTGCTATTAAAGGAATGGTTTATTGTATTATTTTCAGTAATGGTTTTTGAACATTATCCATGAGTGGCTCAGGATGTTGATGTTCAATATGATAATCTAGTTGAGATTTAGAGGGTATAATTAAATGAGTAGGATGAGGTTTATCATTTATCCATTCATTACATTCAATGAAAGAGTTTGGGGATGTATGTGGGGAATATCTCTGATCTAAAGGTAGGGCATTGGATGGAAGAGATTATGATCAATATCAATAAAATTTAATCATTCTCTATGTTTGACCTTCTTTGAATGTTTGTCGGTTGTGGTGTGCTAACTGTCAGTGTTCGATATTGTTTCATGGTGACTGTGAGGAAGAAAAAAGTTTGTGTCCTGACATTCCAAGAGTTTTTTGAATGGAGTTACTTCAATTGATGATGAGTGTATCCAAATGTTATGTTCATATAACCCTTCATAAGGGTATCCTAGTTGTGTTGGAGTTTGGTATAATGTTGATATACATCCTACACAACGTTCCAAATGATATTCATTATGGTGAGTCCAAAGTAAATATTCAAGAGAGGGATTTTGATTACATTATCTGGTTTGCTGTTACATTATTTACAAATCCCTACATATCAGGAAGAGAAAATATATAGGTGTTATCGAGAAGATTATTTTTTAAGGGGTAGGGCCCTTTGATATTAATAATAAGGGACTCTTATGTTGTAAATATTCATTTAATTTTAAATGATTGTTCTCATTGTTAGATTTCCCATCAATGTTGAACCTACCTTGAAAGATATTTCATCATACTTATAGGAAATATTTCATTTGAGAAGATATCAAGTGTTTAGAATTTTCTCTCTTTAAATATTGGGGAAATGGTAACAACATCGTTCAATTCTTTATTTTTAATGGAGGCAAGTATCAATTGGGTGTTCATGACCCTTTTTCGATAGAAACTGCAGTTTCCTCTTGGGTAATTATGACAATAGAGACTAACAACTCCTATTCAGTAACCAAGAGAAGTAAGAGTAGGTAAAGGTAATCTTCATTATGGATCCCATTCATAGAGACCTAGTCAATAGCTTGGATTTCAAGGATGATATTAGTGATTAATGATAGGTAAATGTGGTAAAATTCATACATTAGTGTTGGTTATTCTAGTAGAACCTATTGTTTTTCATGGTATGATAAATCTATCATCTACTATGGTTTGTGATTTAATTGAATAAGGATCCACTCATTCATTTATTTCTCTTTTGGTCAATATTTTGGTATTGAATGGGTAGTGATTTCAAGTGCATATAGTGTTATCTACACTAGTTAGAGGTCAAACCATTCTGTTAGAAGTGTGTCAATGATGTAGACTGGTGATGAGGTTAGACCAATCATTGGGAGACCTCTCCCAATTATAGATACACCCATAATATTTTATCTGGGAAATGGATTGGTTTTACTCCTTATTGTCATTCATTGACAACTTCAAGAGAAGATTTTTGTTTTTTGATGTTCATGGTCAGTGATTATTTTTCATTGGCGAGTTATGTTATCTTATGGTGCTGTGAAAGTAGTACCTACTTTGTCCCAATTGGTAGTGATGAATGTGGAATATTATAGGAATGGATTTCCCTAGTTAATGTTAAAGAACATAGATCTTTTCCCAGATGAGTTTGTGTTTCTAACCCCATGATGTGATTTCATGTTTGGAATATAGTTTCAACTGGGTATGTATCTGATTTTTATATCTCCCTATCAAATAGATCCTATAATCTATCTTGAGTTAAGACTACTGGTGAGTGATCTTATTTAGAGGGGATTTTGTTATCTAGTGTGTCTCTTAGGTGTTCTCTAGTGTTAATCTCTATCAATGTGGACGATAATATGAGGTTTTGATATATGGGAACGTTGAGTTCATGACCATTTCAATATGTCTTATTTAGACTCAAGTACTGTTCTTTGGGCTCATGAAAACCGTGTTACATGAATTCATGAAATGATTCATCTTAATATTCATTGATTATATGTTATGGCTCAATCATAGTTACCCATATTTGGTGCATTAATACATAACATTGGCATGATCACAAGTTGTCAATTCTATAAAACCAATTTGTTTTGTATCCTTGGATGTACTGGATACATACATAAGTATTACATAAATCATGAAATGGAAAAAACAACCACATTGTGTCCCATTTGAACACACTTATATCTCTTAGCCTATTACTTCAGGTTATTCGTAATATTCTTCTTCAAATCCTAGGATACATAAAACATTGATAGGGCTGAGATGAGATGCTTAGTGAGGATAAATATATATTGGAGGTAACCATAAATAAGAATAATCATTTAAGGAAATGTATAAGACTAAAACCCAATCCTTTTAAACATAGAATTCAGCATATTATGGAAAAGATAAATCAAATAATTCCATTTACTTATTCACATGGATATTATACTATTCAAATAATAAAATTTAATATCAATAGCTAATTTCATAATGATTGAATTCATAATGATGGAAATCATAACCACTTAGTTAGGGCCTCATTCCAAGATAAAAAATAATATTTTTTTCAATACCTTGTTCCAAGACACTTGTTTCTCTCATGAGACATAATGATACATCGAGGAGTTATATCTAGCCCCACCAATCACTTACTATTTCCAATAAATTTCTCATATCAAAAGATTGAAACATTATCTAAACATTTACTATAGAACTACCATACAAAATGTTAATGATTTAACCGAAAATCATGAAGGGTATAAAAATAGAACATCCACTGTCAAGAATAACATTTTCATTGTAGTATGTAAGGTTTTATCAACCTCAATATAAAAATAAAGGATACTAACATAGATGAAAATAACCTGTATAACAATTTGAGAGAAATATAAAATTATTCTTGAATAAATTTAAAAGTATCACTATTCATCAAGAAGCTGTTAAAATATATTTTTGAATCAATGTGTCCCATACAACATTGAAATAATTAAAAGTAAATTTAATTGTAAATCATTAACTTCCATCTAAATAAATCCTTAACAAAAATTTTAAAATAATGAAATTAATGATAATGATTTAGAAGAATTAATGGCTAAAAAATTTAAAATGTTATTTCAGTTAGAGTTCCAAACCAAATGAGAGACTCTTGAATAAAAATAATTGAGGTGTTAAAAAGATTATAATATCAGGATAACAATTGGATTCATGATCTACAATGTCAATCTACCATATTTACACAGTATAAAAGTGAATTGGTTCATAACAACAAAAAGTACACAACGGAATGTAAATTGAGATGAAATCCCTTATAATGATTGTATACTTAGTTTTAAGATAAAGAAATGACATAATTATGTTTTAATAATATAAATACACTCAATATGAATTGATATTTAGTTTAAATAAATCAGAGGTCATTCAAATATATTCTTGTGAAAACAACAACAATGGATTGGATGATTAACTCAATGAATGGAAATTGTGTTTAGATTACTATTATCAAGTTCATATCGATGTGTTTAGAATTTATTAATGTAATTATTATGTGAATCCAAATTATATTCCAAAAAATGGAGTGAGAATAACTACATAAATTTAGAAATAGTGATATCACACAAAATCATTGGGTAAAATAATCAATGATGTTCGGGTAAAACCAAATGAGTAGACATCAATAATAGAAATTCCATTACCGATTTGGTATCATAAGAAACGAACACCCCATGAGAGATGGATCATAAAATTAAGATGTAAATACCCAAAAATTAAATTATATTACACAAATAATACAATCATGGGAAATACATACACCACATGAAATTAAATAGTTATAATATAGCATGAATTTCAGAGGAAGAAAAAGATAGATGAAAACACATTACATTGTAACTTTCTTTAGTAGAGGGTAGGTTTAACTACATTAAAATGGTTAAATCATGGTTACTGAATTATACAAGAACAAAATTAATTAATATGATATCATATATGATATTCTAATATTGCATTGTTAATAATATTTATGTAGTATCATTGATTTGGTTGTTAACTAATTCATTTTCATTAATATGTTTTGTTATCTAAGTAATTAATTTTATGGGGAGGATTTATTTTATTCATATTAATATTTATATTATGTTCTTATGAATTATTTGTATAAATCAAATGCATATTATTCTTTAATGGTTACGATGGGGAACAAAATCTCATCGCGTCGTGGATATAGTTAGTGGTATGTACGCACGAGCGACAATATAATTTTATTAGTGGTGAAATAGAAATTAATTGGATGGTGTATTATATATAAATAATCATTATCATGTTATATTAATTATTTAAATCAATGATATAGATTATTATACACATCCAAATTTTGAAGTGTTGAATAACGAACTACACCATGATGTGGAGACGGTTAGACGTACGTACGCACATATGGTGACTTTGACATTAAAAGGATAAAATGAATAATGAATATGGTTGTAACATATTTATAATAACTTCAAATTATATTTATGATACTAGATTTATTATTTTATTATGGAAACAACAATGAGGGAGGAAGTGAAAGAAAAAAACAACTATGAATGAGGTGATTAAATTATTACCTCTTCTTCTGGTTCATCCTTTTGATATGACAAAAAGGGATACATAGGATGGATTTTTTATCAAAATAAGTTCTCTAAGATCAAATGAGGAATGTTGGGAAGATATTTGAATATGATTAGGCCATGAAAAATAGCATTGGAGGTTTGATATTGAGAGAAGGGGAAGTGCACTTTTTTAAGAGAGGTGAGGGTCACTTTAGAAAAATAAAAAAATATTAATTTACTATACAAACATATTACATTTATAATGGCTAAAAAATGATTTATTTCGTGGATAAGGCAGTTATGGGATGTAAATATCTCAAAAAATAGGTTTTATAATGGTTTATGTAACAATATTATCCTTATTGTTTATATTTAACTCTTAGTTAAATAGATTAACTTTTACTATGTAATCTTGTATTATTATAATATATGGTTAATAAACATACTATAAAAGGAAAATAGAACACAAAGTGGTTCATTAATGACATATATATCTTTATATTATTCCTTTGAAATAACCTTATAATTTTATAAATGTTATAACATTTAATATTATAGTAATTTTTTAAAGAACTCATTTAGGTCAATGTTGACACTATTTTGTATTTGGTTTTTATGATAGTAAAAAACATGATTGCATTGAAAAAAATAGATTAAATCAACACTTACCTGTCATATTATCCTATATAATCTGTTTAATGCATCAAAAGGATCAATTTACATCTATTTGGATTTTTAAAATATCATTTATTTTATTCATTCCTTAATTAGGTAATTAGAGAATCATCATTGTGTTAAAAATAAATTTAACTATTTAATGTCTTAAAAAAATAAATAAAATACCATTATATAAGAAATATTTTTAGAATTATAATTAATATTTATAGTTGAATTTATCTTTTGAATAACCCAATATTAAAAAAGTTTTAATTATTAAATTTTGAATTTAACACATTGAACTCCTCTTTAAAATAATAATAATAAATTTCTTAATCATATCAATGTGGATAAAAAGGATCACCTTTTTTCAAAAAGATGATTTTGGTCGAAATACAGTTATCCAATAGGATTATGACATTTTATAGGGAAACAATAATATCATATTTACCTATAATTACCCTATTTACTTTTAACCATGGTAAATAATATTGAAAAGATACTATTCAAAAAAAGAAATTTTCATCATATTGGACCACATATTACTTACTGATGTCAATCGCATCTCTCAAATTTCTGAAATTAAATTCATAAAATATTTAAAATTACGTTTTATGAAAAATCACAAATGTCTCTACAAGTTGGGTAAAAGACGTTAAAAAGTTCAATAAAATTATATACACCTAATTTTATTATAAAATGACTCTAATGTATTATATTGAACTTATATTGGTATTATGTATCTTTTTTACTTAAAATAAATTTAAATAGATTAAATAATTACTTAAATAAAAAAGTAGGTTTTAAATAATAACACATTGTTTTTTAGTATTCATTCAAAATAAAAGGTTTTCAGAAAAATACAAAAAAATCATCAAAATCTAATTTTGATATTAAAAAATAAAAAATGTGGTCTATTTTACCAATTTCTAAACATATAATTTGTATTTAATATATTTTAAAAATATTTCGGTTGTTAAAACCAGAAATCAGGTTTTTCAGGATTAAAAACTTTCAAAAGATTGATATGTGTTTATTTCTAATTTAAATGAAAAATTACATCCAATGAAATAAATTACAATATATGATAAAAATATAATATAATTATACATGAAAACAATTTATATCTACAGTTTAACACTATAAATTATATTGATTAAAAAATTTGTTTTCAATTAAAATTTATTATTTTTCACAATTTATCAAAATATGAAAGTCATCAAAAAAGCACCAAAGATTTATCAAAACTATATTTTCATATCATGCATCAAAATAAAAGTTCATTTTTAAATTGAATATATAAAAGGGTCAAATATTTGATTTAAAAACTATTCTCCATTAAAATGTGGTAAAATTGCATTTTTTTTAAAAATATTTCATTTAAATAAATAATTAAATTTTTTCATGTATTATTTCTAAAAATAAATAATATGGATGTTAAAATTTAATAGATTATATAAAATTCAAAATTTAGTTAATAATATTTATAACTTTTTTTTGAACGTCTTGTTTGGTAAGTTGTGGTGGGATCGATATCGGTCATGCGTGCAACACAAGCATTTGAATAACATTGAAGAAAATAACTTACTATGAAATCTTGTGGTGTTACATTATTCCACCCATATTTGAAATTGTGTCCTTGAAATTTTAAAATTGGGCTGGGGAACTTCATTGAATGTCCCACATCAGAAAAAGTGTTAATAAAACTATCACTTTAAATGAATAAAACAAAATTAAATAGGTCGCCTGAGAGAAACAGTAGTAGGATTCCTTGTAGGAAAACATGTATATGGAAGATAAACTTTGTATCATGTACTGATGAAGAGTGATAGAAAACATGATCAGGATAATGTTAACAATAACAAAACCACAAAAATGTGATTGGTTTAAAAATAAATAGTTTCCCAGTAGGAAAAGTAAACAGAAAACATTTTTTATGTCTAATTCAGAAAGTTAAGAAATTTATTTACGATATTGACTAAAAACATTAAGAGATATACATAGAATTTATGTAGAGTTTCATACGTTAATAAATTTCATCCACTAACACATCTTTTCTCTAATTTATGAATATTCAAGATGACATGATCCCACCAGATGCACTAGAATTAACTTTTAGAGAATCACACATTCCATAGTGGATGAAATATATATTACCTTTGTGTTTAGATATTTTACAAAACCAAATGGTATGTACAAGATCATATGATCTCTAAAATGGATAATCCTTTTATAGAATGATATAAAAATATTAATTTCTAAAATTAAAAATCAATACCCAAAGTTCATTAAAGACTATTCAATAAACAATTTTCTTTAAAATCTATCAATATAATCCAAACTATGATTGAAAACAAATACTCATAATAATTTAATCTCATAGTATTTCATAGTATATCATAACATTTATTTCCAAATAAAATCATCTATTATTATTATCTCATTAAAAAGTGTAATTAACCAAATCACAAATTTTATAGGACAAGTTAATCATTTCCATTGATAACCTGAATCACTACAAAAAAACATAGATTCTTTCAAAATAAAACAACCAACCACTACTCCTCAAATGAAATCCCTTAGTATTATATTTTCCTTAAGCATATAGTGTTCCGAGAAGAATAAATGTCTTCCAAAATGAATTTTATCACTTCATCACCAAATAAGTTTTCAATACTGAGGATATTCATTTGATAAATAAAAAGAAACCAAATTCACTTATAAGATATCAATAAAACTCTATGACTAAAAATAATTAGTATCACTAACTAGGTACATCCCATAGTCCTATGGTAGGTGATAAATCACATTCTCCTGTTGATTGTGGGTTCAATTACTATAGATTTTTCTGAAACGAAGGGATGTCACACAGTGTGCATGATTCCCTTTTTCTAAAATACATTTTATAACATTCCCAAAATGAGATAAATTCATCAAAAATAAAATAACATAATTTATCCTGAAATTTTATCTCATACATCACATTTTCATCCGAAAAATTAATATCATGTAATGTCTTAAATTTCAAAGATCAAATAAACCCAAATGGTTCTTTATAACTATATCCAAGAAAGAATAGATACTTTTTTCTCAAATAGAATTTTCCTATAACAAACTGTAGGTTTACACAGATGAGTGAAATGTTTTCCAAATTAATCCCAACAAAAAAGTGAATTAATACATTTAAACATTTCTCCATACATTTATTTACACATAGTATATTCCATTACCTAGTGTCCATCCTATAAAATAGGGCATTGACTCGGGTAATTTTGTGGTCCCCAATATTTATTTAAATAAACTCTAAATTAATTCTTATTATCATTTTTATTTCCTTATATAGTACTCATTATTTTCCCACAAAAAATATTTACATTATGTAATTCTTTTCCACACATAAAGAATTTTTTTTTTCCATTGAGTCACTTTCTTGGGTGTCTCCTTCCACATTTACATCATGATGGAAGTTGAGCTTTCTTTTCTCCATGATCTCCACTTCTGGAGATCCTATCATTATACTCAATTATCTTCTTTTTTAATTTTAGGATGTGGGTAATTTATATATCTTTAGCATATTATTTGAAACCTTTATTTATAAGAACATGGTATCTTTTACACCTATCAACATTACATTTAGTTTCTCATCTCCAACATCATTCCCACCATTTATATCTTTTTCATTGTTACTATGACTTTCTTGGAATCCAATAATTGACTAAAACCAGAAAGCAGAGTGTGACTAAAAATAGTAATAAAATCATTAAATAATATCATGGAACCTAATTTTTAATCTAAAACACATTAGGATAATCCAAGGTTATTTATTCTCATATCATATTAAAATCCTTCAAATCATTTTTTCATGAAAATGTGAATTATGATAACCATATCCCCTAGGAGTGTCATAACCATGGGTGCAGCATGGCCCATTGTCATGCACCAGTTCCCGTTTGAGTCTATATCAAAGAGATAATTTTGAGTTTTACCCTTAGGTACATCTATTATAGAGCTGTCTTTACCAGCTCATATCCAGATAGGGATGTATTTCTTGGAAAACCCACACAAAATTTACCTGACCAAAATATTTGGATGTTCTTCAATACTAATTCTCAAATTATATCTTATGGTAGTGTTCTCTAATCAGAGTTCTACTAAATATAGATTCCATGGTTTGTAGTATAACTTCTATGATACCAACTGTAACATCCCAACCCTAGTTACCTTGATTTGGGGAATTATTAGACAACATTATCATGATCCTAAGGGATCGTGTATTGAATGACTTATTAGTTTAGTATTATTGGATGTACTAGATACATACATATGTTTTACATTACAACATGAATTAGAAAAACAACAACGTTGAATCCCCACTAAATACACTCATATCCCATATCCTATTCCAATAGGTCAATCATTATATACATCTTTAAATCCTGTGAAAAATAATACATAGAATAAGGTGAGCTCATATGCTCAGTAAGGATAATAATATAGTATTGACTATCATAAATAATAATAAACATTTAAGGCAATGTATAAAGAAAAAAACTAAGCCTTTTAGACATTAAATTCATCATAATATGGAATAGATAAATCAAACAATTCCATTTTCATATTCACATGGATATTCTACAAGTTGAATAATCACATGTAATATCAATAGCTACTTTCATAATGATGGAATGCATAATGTTGAACAACATAAACACATAGTCAATGTCTCGTGCCTATAATTCATATAAGATTTTGACATTTCCTTGAACGAAGACACTAGTTTGTCTCAAGATCCATATCGATAAATCAGGGAGCTATAATGGGCTCTACCCAGCACTTACTAAGTCCAATGCATTGCTCATTAAAAATGTTGAATCATAATCTAAACATTCGTATGAAAACTAGAATATGAATGTTAATATATTAACCACAAACATGAATGGTGTTAAAATTGCACATCCATAGTCAAACATTACTCATCAAATACAATATGTAAGATTGTATCAACCACAATCAATAATAGTTATGTATATTGACATAGATGAATATAATTAGTAAAACTACTTGAAGGAAATATCCCCTTTTTAATGAAAACATTTAAAAGTGTAACTATTTATCAAAAAGCTATTAAAAATAGATTTTTGAATAAATGTTTCTTATACCACATTGAAACATTTAAAATTGAATTTTTATTTTAAAACATTTATTTTAATATAATGAAATAATTTTTACCATTTATAAAACATTGACATTAATGAGAATGATTTAGAAGAGTAACTCATTAAATCATTTAATATGATATTTCATATAGAGTTCCAAACAAAAATGTGAGATGATTGAATAAGAATAATTGAATTTTTTAAAACATTATAATATCTTTAGAATAAAGGGATTCATGATATACTATTTCAAATTTCAGTATGTACACCATATAAATTTGAATTACTGCATAAGAATTATGAGGTGTTTATAGAATGTAAATTAAGATGAAATCCCTTATAAAGATTGTATACTTAGGTTAAGGATAATTTAATGGCATAATTTTGTGTGAAAAATATAAATACACTCATTATTTTTGGTTATTTAGTGTTAATAAATAAGTGTAAATTCACATATATTCTTGTAAAAACAACAACAATTACTTGGATAATTAACTCAATGGTTTAAAATTAATTTACGATTACTCTTATCAAGTTCATATATAAGACTTAAGAATTTATCAATGGAGAGAATATGTGTATGATAAGTATATCAAAGAAAATGGGGAGAGGAAATTACAATATAAATAAATAAATAGTTATTTCACACTTAATCATTGTGTAAAATAATCAATGAAGTTGGCATAATACCCAATGACAAGAAATCAAAATTAGAAATTTCCATATATATTTTGTAATATAAGAAACATATATCCCATGAAATAATGATCATATGATGATGATTTAAATACCCATAAATAAATTTATATTACATAAAGAATATAATCATGTGATTTTCATACACCAAACAAAAGGAAATAGTGGAAATATATCTTGAATCTCACCTTTATGAAAAGTGAGATGAAAACTCCCTACCTTGTACTTTTCCATTGTAGAGGTAAAGTTAACATCCTGTATAATGGTGAAATCATTGTAATTAAATTATAAATGAACCACATAAATAAATATGATATCATATATTATCTTCTTAATATTTTATTATTTATGATATATCAGAAGTGTCATTGTTTTGGGTGTTTACAGATTTATTTTATTTTATGTGTTTTTCTATGTAAGTCATGTTTGTTATGGATAAGATGTATTTGATTAATATATATAATGAAGTTATGTTCTTAAAAATTATTATTAATCATCAAATGAAAGTTATTGTTTAATGGTTATTATGGGGAAATAAATATCATCATGTTGTAGAGACGGTAAGCCATACATACGCACAAGTGAAAATATCATTCTATTAGTGGTGAAATAGAATATAATTGGGTGATATATAATATATACATAATAATTAACATGTTATATTTATTATTTACATCACTTATAGAGTTAATTATTCCCATTCAATAATTAAATGTTAAATAACAAACTACACCACGATGTGGATACGGTAAGCCGTATGTACACACGTATAATGACATTGTCATTAATAGAATGGATAGAAAAATGAATATAATGGAAAAATATATATTTAAAATCATAGTATGTATAACACACATTATTTTTTATTTTTTTGTGGAAACAAAAGTGAAATAGGAAGTGAAAAAATAAAATAACTTTGAATGATGTGAAAAAATTATTACATATTCTTTTGGTTCTTCCTTTTCATTTGATCAAAATGGACTCTTAGGATGGAATTCTGATCAAAATAATTCATCAAGATTCAATTGAGGTTAATTGGAAAGAAATTTTAGTAGGTTTTGTCTAAGCCAAATGGATTTTTCTGTGTGATTTTGAGAGAAGGGGATGTACCCATTTATAAGAGAGGTGAGGGTCACTTTAGGAAAAGCCAGAAAAATTCATTTTTTAAACAATCATATTAAGATTATTATAGTTCTAAAAAAGATTTATTTCTATGATATGGTGGTTATTGGTCTAAGAAAGCTTTAACAATATGATTTTTACATTTTTAGGTCACCATATTATCCTTATTATTTAGATTTTAGTATTAGTTAAATAGTATACCTTTTACCTTGTATTCTTGTATTATTACAAAAAATTGTAAATAAACATACTATAAATTTCAATGAGAACCCCAATTGGTTCATTAATGAAATATATATCATTATATGAGTAATTTTACAGAACTATAGATGTTTAAATAATTTACAATATTTAATTATATAGTATTTGTTTTAAAAACTCATTTAAATCAATTTTGACACTAATTAGTATTTGGTTTTGATGAAAGTCTATAAAACGAGATTACATATAAAAAATTAAATCAATCCTAAAATGTCGTATCAACCTATAAAATTTGTTTAATTCATCAAAAGTATCAATTTACATTTATTTAGATATCCATAATGTCAATTATTTTAATAATACATTAATAAGGTAATTACTACACCATCATAGCGTCATAAATAAATTTAATCATTTCATGATTAAAATTTATAAAAAAAGAAATTATATAGGAAATTATATTTTATTTCTAATTAATATTTATAGTTGAATATATCGTATTTATAACCCTATATTAAAAATGGATTAGTTATTAAACATTGAATGTAACAATTTTAACTCTTCAAAAAATAAAATAATAATAAATGGCCTAATATACTCTAACAGGATCAAAAGGATCATATATTATTTCTAAGGTTGATATTGGTCTAAATAAACTAATCCAATAGAATTAGGACATATGTTGAAGTAATTAAAATATTATTTTTACCTTTGATGTCAACCTCATCTCTCACATTTCTGAAATTCATTACACAAAAGATTTCAAAATTCATTTTTTTTCAAATTTTCATATGTGACAAGAATGTGGGATAAAGACGTTAAAATAGTTCAATAAAATTTTATACATATTAGTTTATTATAAAACGACTACGATGAAATAAATTGACCTTATATTTTTATTATGTATCTATTTTGATGTAAAATAAATTTAAATATCATACAAATTTATTTTAATAAAAAGTATCTTTTAAACAATAACGTAGTGTTTTCACTATTCAAAAAAATGGAAGGTTTTTAGAAAAATAAAAAAAATATCCCAAAGATAATTTTGATATTCAAAATTCAAAAACATGATATCTATTTTACCCCATTCATAACATAGATTTTGTATTAATTAATTTAAAAAAAATACTCCCATTGTCAAAACTAGAAAGTGGAATTTTTGGAAGAAAAAACTATCAAAAGATAGATTTCTATTTATCTCCAATTTAAATGTAAAATTACATCCAGTGACCAAAAATAGATAAATTATAAAAGTATAATATAATTATACTTCAATACAATTGAAATTTATATTTTAACACTATAATGTTTTTTATTAAAAAAGTTGTTTTTTAAAATTTAGTATTTTTAACTATTTATCAAAATATAAAAGTTATTAGAAAAGCACCAAAAATTAATCCCAACTGAATTTTTATTTCCCGATTCTAAATAAAAAGTTTATTTTGTCAGCTATAATATATAATAGTGTCAAATAATGGATTTTAATAGGGTTCCCCTTTAAAATGCGTTAAATTTTCATTTTTTGAAAAAACATATATTAAATGAAATATTGCTTTTTTTCTTATATTAATTCAATGAAACACAAAATATTTATGTTAAAATTATATGGATTATAAAAAATTAAAAATGAAATTAATACTATTCATAATGATTTTTTGAAAAGTTAGTTTGGTAAGTTTTGATTTGCTCGAACTCGGTGTTGCATGTAGCAAAAGCTATTGAATTACATTAACAAAAATAACTTACTATGAAATCTTGGGGTGTTACATTCTTCCCCACTTTTGGAAATTGCATACTCTAAATTATAAAATAGGACTTTGGAACTTCATTTAATGTCCCACATAAAAAGAGAGTTAATTAATATATCACAGTAAATGAAAGAAAGAGATGTAAAAAAGTCACCCGTGATAACCCGTAGATGGATTCCATTATGGAAAATATGGATATGGAATATTAAATAAGTGTCATGTTCTGATTGAGATTTATAGAAAAAATGATTTGGAGAAATTTAACAACAATAAAACCACAATCTTGTGATGGGTTAAATGGTCATTATTTTCCCAATAGAAAAAGTAAATGGACAACGTTTTTTGGTTTAAGTTCAAATTCCTAATTTTGGGGAATTTATTTATGAGATTAACTAATATCATAAAGAGATATTGTAATGTATATGATTATCCATAATTTATTCTTAAAAATAAAGGGAATTATTTCGAGACGAGGCTCTGAGATGTCGTGTAGTTCCGAGGCCCAGTGAGCCCAGAACAAATGTTTGAATTTAATTTAATAAATAAATTACGCGGGCGAGAAGTTTTCTTGAAAAAGTGGGATATCTCCCAAACCGGTGCTCAGATAAAAAATATGGGGGCACCATTGCGTTCAAAATAGCGATTTTACCTTAGGTGAGGCCTAGCATCAGCCGGTTGAGGTTGGTGGTGAAATCCAGTTTTTTAACGTAAGAGTAAAAAAATATTTAAATAAAAATATTTTATTCTGCAGTGAAATCCTTTAAATCTGCTACAACAAATATCCCTTTATCCTTTTTAAATAATGTCTAGGGCGGGGGTCTAGGGTTAAAAACCTCACAACCCTGAAACCCTTGGACGCTCTGCAGGCTCTGGAGAAAACCTCCCAATGCTGTAATGACGTTCTAGATGATTTTCACCGGTGACGATGACGCGGTGACCAAATCTTCTCCAACAAACACCGTGGGATCCTGGTAGATGTTTAAATTGTTATTTCTTCACTGTTATTGATTTCTACGATGAACACGGGCTAATCCAGGTCAGATTACCATGCGGATCATTCATTGTGGTGGATGGGCTATTTGCTGGAATCATGGGGATTTGATTCTTTGAATTAATTTGGTTTTCGTTCAACCAACTAATGGTGATGAACCAAGATTGACGCAAACATTGATCGATGTTTGTCCCTCTCGATTGTTGTGTTTTTCTCTCCCTGTTCCTACGTGTTCTTCGTGTACATTTTAGGAGTTCTTGGAGGAAATCGATCATTGTGCATTCGTTTGTTTGCGCAGTGATCTGAATTTAATGATCCAACATCGAGAGGACCTAGCGGAGGTGTGAAGGTGATGGAAGCGGACTAATCGATGTGGTTTGGAAATTCCTGTTTGTTGGGTGTCTCGTGCAAGAGGATCGGGACATGATATCAAGGCTGATTAGAAGCCCGAAACCGATGGAATCAGTTTCTTATGGGCGGGATGACCCCAAATCCAGAGTTTCAGTATGATCTGACGGTTGGATCAAGAACCTGAGATTTGGCCAAGGCGCACGATGGAAGAGAACAATTCTGGAAAAATCCTAACTACACTACATGTAGTATGGGATACACGGAGCGTGTTCATCTGCGGATTACCTGGTGTGCACTCTGGCAGTACATTAAAATGGGTTGGTTACATGGCCAAGGACATAATGTGTATACCCCTCCCCAACCAGACCTGACCAGATACACTGGATACCCCTTGTACTGGTACATGGTTATGCAGGTGACATGGATGTAGACTATGTACGGGCACATGGATAGCGTAAATGGAATGAGACCCTTTTTCTCAGACACGGCGTTTGATTCTTCTAAATGATATTTAGTTACATTTATACGACGAGTCAAATGACATGGGCCGTTTACCCGAGAAGTACTCGGATTCAAGGAACACGTCGTGTGATTATTAAATACGCCATGTAGTCTTATTTTACACAGCATGGACAGATGACGTGAGCCGTTTATATGGGATGTACCCAGAGTCAAGGAACACGGCGTGTGATTATTCTACATTCCATGTAGTCCATTTTTATATAGCTTGGACCGATGACACATGATGTTTACAAATGCAGTACCCGAAGCCAAGGAACAAAGCGTGTAACCATACTACACGTCGTCTATCCTGTTTCACATGGCTTGAGCCAGCTTCCTTCTGTGACTTGGACTAGTTTCCTTAGGGTTCTTCTCCTTAGTCTTTCTCCAGAAGGATTTCAGTATAATTTCCTACCAACATGTGTATGATCCCTTTATAAGTACTTCCTTAATAGAGTTGTTGGAATCCCTTCTCTGAGACAAAATCCAGATCCTTTATTCATTCCTGGAACCCTAGGTAGAGTTCATTATATCGACATGACAATCTTTACCCGAGCGTTGATCCTCTGCATAGCTGATTAGCTGAGACATTGTTGTGTGAATCACCCCATGGTTATTAGTTGTGATCCTCCTCTAAGCATAATGTTTGCATGTACTTGTGGAGTGTGTTATCCCATAATAAGTACTTTTTATCTCTCTCCCTGCAGACCTAGGAGTGTGTAATCCCAGTTTCATGCTTAGTGGAATCTTCTAGCTGGATCCAAATGGTGGTATTTCTCGATAGTCGATCGTGAATGAGTATATCTGGATATTCTTGTTATATGTTCGGTAGACATATACTGCGTGGAACTGACTGTAACTTTCTTTTGTGGTATTCTTCCCTTTTGGTATTTCTTTTGTGGTTTCGGGGTGTCCTACTAGGAATTGATATACTCACCCTTACACGGGCTTTTCCCGCATGTGTCACGTCTTGTGCAGACAAGCAGGCCTTTAACAGGATTCTAGGCAGACCAGGACTGCGCGGTACTCAATTAGATCAGACATGCTGAGGTGTGTTCCTATGTCTACAGACTGTTGTCCCATCACCTTTCTTTATAGGTTGGACTTTGTGACGAACTCTATTTTTGTGGGCTTTTAATTTTCGCCTAGGGTTTTACTTTATTGTACTTTACTTTCCTATTGTACTCTGTTGGTTGGGTTTTAGTGTATGCATACATATTTTCCCTTTAGTAGATTTTACTTTTTAGCTTTGTGGGTTGGGATATGTGTGTGCATTCGTACATTTTTATAAGAAATGACTCCCATGTTAGTATCCTGCCCACTTAGTGCTAGTCACTAGCCCCTGGACTATTGGAGGCGAGATTGGGGAGTTGCGGCTCGGGTCCCACTAGGATGGGTCATGACAGAGTGGTATCAAAGGTTGTCTGTTCTACGTTAAGACCGAGAGTCTGTGAGTTGGTATGGGGCAATAGTGTTAAGTGTTTGAGTTCAGCTTTTAGGCAAGGGAGCCCAATGTGGTTGCAAGCGGCCGAAGTATCTATACACCATGACTCTGATAACATTCATTTCGACTCAGAACATGATAACACTAGTTGCAGGAACAAATAATGGTACATACATCATATAGGAATTGGTTATGGTTTCCATGTCCTTCCCGAGTCACCTCTCCAAATATACTCACTGACTGAGATACATCTTGTTTCATACCAAGATGCCTCTGTGACGCGCACCCTCTAGGATCCACCATCTCGATCATGAGAATGATCCCCTCAATGATGATGCTCGATACAGGGACAGGATCCTCACGTTTTACCATCGGGTGGTGTGCCAGTTATTCCGCCACCTGTGGAAGAGTGTTTTGTGCCTGTTGTACCAGTGGAAGAGGAGCGCAGGATGAGTGCACTCCACGAGTTTTAGAGACAAAGACCCATTAGGTTTTGAGGCATGACTGACCCTCAAGAAGCAGAGGACTGGCTTGAGGTAGTGACCAGAGTCTTCCATTTGGTCAGGATTACAGTAGACCAGATGGTCATACTGGCAGTGAGTTTTTTTCAGGGCTCGGCAGGGTGATGGTTGAGTTTGGTTATCCAGACTCACGATGAGGTGATTCTTGTATGGTCCGAGTTTGAGCAACTCTTTAGAGAGAAGTTTTCACAGGTTGTCGTGAGAGCAGTATGTATACAGGAGCTTCTTCAGCTCTAGCAGGGAACCATGGCATTGGCTGACGATTCATTGAGGTTTATTGACCTTGCACGGTACTCCATGGATATGGTCAGAGATTAGTTTTTTAGAGCACGGACTTTTGAACGGGGCTTGAAAAGAGATATCCGAGCTAGCATCATCCCTATGAGAATTCCTACTTATGAATGGGGTCCATGAGTAGGATTTAGTGGTTGAGAGCTTCTTGGAAGATCAGAGACACCCGGAAGGTGTCAGTAGTGAGCGAGCTGTGCAGAGACCCACACAGTTGGGAGCCGAAGTCAGGGAACCAGGCATGAGAGACGTTTTGAGAGGAGATCCCAGACAGTGGATCTGCTCTATAGGGTTCACAAGATGTATCCAGTCATCGTCAAGAGAGGCGATGATACTCATGTGATGGAAGTGGACATCTCGCTTGAGATTATTTAACCCGTCGTACTACTAACATGGGAGTAGTGGATGGACCATCGCGGTAGAGGCAACGTGTGGAGAAGACAGATCCACGGGGCGGCGGATGCGGTAGAGGAGCTGGGAGTGCAGTTGGAGGTGGTCGGCGTATTGACCATTTACCACCACCACCCCCAACAGGTCCACCCTATTCTCACAAAGCTGTTGGACAGAGGTAGGGACAACTGCAAGCAGCTGAGGCATGTGACCCAGGTACTCCCGGAATGATTAGAGGTAAAATTTGTGTCTTATCTACTTTGGCATCCGTACTGATAGACACATGTGCTAGTCATTACTTTATGACTGCTTATCCTATTTGAGACCTTGAGATTCCAGTTGAGCCGTTGACTCAGCCCTTACGGTTAGAAACACTGACTGGAGAAGATACATAGATCACACACCTTTGCGGACAGTGTGACCTGACCCATGGAGGTGAGAGTTTCGGTTGGAACCCCTTAGTGGTAGCGTCGAGGCCTTATGTTGTCATTCTCTGTATGGACTGGATATCCATTTTTCATGCCCAGATTGACTGTTTTAGGAGAAGGGTACGGTGTGCCCGTAGTGATGGAACAAGGTTATCTTTTGTCAGTGAAAGAGAGACCCAATTAGAACAGGATGGACTCGTGCATAAGAAGGTGGAACAAAAATCCTATTAGTTGGATAGCCTAGCCCTTTGCACAGTAGATATTACAAATTTCTAGTTTCCTGCCGTAGTGGATGAGTATGAGGATGTCCTTCCAGAGGATGTCCCCAGACTACCTCCCCGTCAGGAGATATATTTATCCATTGATTTGCAACCTGGGATGACACCGATATCAGCATTAGCATATCGGATGGCTCCTATAGAGATTCATGAGATGATGGTGCAACTGGAAGACTTGCAGAAGAAGGGTATTGTGAGACCCAGCATTTCACCCTAGGCGGCCCCGATGATGTTTTCCAAGAAAGCAGACGGGAGAATGAGGCTATGTGTGGATTACCGGTTCTTGAATCAGGTGACCGTGAAGAACCGGTATCCACTACCGAGGATCGATGGCATGTTTGACCAGTTGAGAGGGGCACAATGGTTCTCAAAGGTTGATCTACGATCAGGGTATCATCAGCTGTGAGTACGGGGTGAGGATATACCAAAGACGGCTTTCAGATGTCGCTACGGTCACTATGAGTACATGCTGATGCATTTCGGCGTGACGAACGCCCTGGTAGTGTTCAGGGGACTCATGAACTATATCTTTCAGCCATATCTAGACCGGTTCGTAGTGGTATTAATCTATGATATCCTTGTTTACTCTAGGTCCAAGGAGGAGAACATGAGACACCTAAGAATGGTTCTGGACACACTCCGACAGCACTGGTTGTATAGGTAACTCTCAAAGTGTCAGTTCTGGATAAAGGAGGTCCACTTTTTTGACACATTATCTCATCAGGAAATCCATTTCGTAATTACTGGATGAGGCGATGAGGAATTTATCCTCCTTATAGTTATCCTTCATGGATAGAGATGATGTAGCTTACATTTAATCTTTGGTTGTTACCCCTCCACTCATACATCACGTCTGGGAAGCACAACATGAGGATGATAGATGTGAGACTCTACATGCTCAAATATCCATAGGTGATGCTGCAGATGGATATTCAGAAGTTGGGGAGAAAGTTGTTCTTTTCAGAGGGAGTTCAGTTGTACCAGTGACGTCACTGTAACACCCGAGACTTTTATGTTATATAAATCATCAAAGGGATCTTTTTCTACACAACACTTGCTTGGCTTTCTTTACACGCAATTGCGACCTTCCTCGATAGCTTGCGTCGTACGCAATACCGAGTTTCACTAAACAACAATATGCTATTAAAACTAGCCGTTATGAATAGTAATAACCACTTTTTGAAAATTTATAAACATTATTTTTCAAAATGGACTTCATTTTTGGACTCAGAATATCGAAATTAGCCTAGGGTGAAATTTTGGTATTTTTCTGAAAACTTTCAATTTTTGATGAATAGTGAAACCACTAAGTGGTAGGTTAAAAACTGAATTTTGCATAAAACTTAATTTTACCGCTTCTGTGAATGGAATTTCAAAAATCCGAGAGACACGGTTAATATCAAGGACTAAAATGTGGTTCAATGTGATGAAAATAATTTTTTGGTGAATAGTAACTTTTTACTATTTTTACCGCGGTTAATAGTAAATAGGGTAACTAAGGGTAAATATGATATTAATATTACCCTAACACATGTCCTAATTCTATTGGACAAGTGTAATTCGACCAAAAACAAACTTAGGAATAAAATATGACCATTTAGGCCCACTTGGATTAGAATAGGACATTTGTTATTAATTTATTTAAAGAAGGGTTAAAATAGTTAAAATCAAAGTTTAATAAGTAAATAATTTTTAATATAGGGTTATACATAAGATAAATTCGATTGTAAATATTCATTAGAAAGCTAATAAGATTTCATACATGATGGTATTTTATTTGTAATTTTTAGACATCAAATAATTTAATTTATTTATGACACAAAGATGATGCAGTAATTATCTTATTAATGAAATATTGACAAAATTTATAATATAAATACCAAACTAAATGTAATTTGAGACTTTTTATGAATTACACTAATTTTCTAGGTTACTATGATATATTATTGTTGATTTAATCAACTTGGTTCGAACATATAATTCTGTTATGACTTTCACAAAAATCATATATCAAATAGTGTCAAAATTGACACAAAATAGTTTTTAAATCAAATATTATATTATTAATTGTTATTTTATTCTTAAAAATCTAAGGTTCGGCCAAATGACTTAGATAAGGATATATATATTAATAATAAACAATTTGAGGTTCGTTTGGCATGTTATAGTAAGTGTATTAACCATATAGTGAAAGAAAACAAAAAGACACGGTAAAAGTTAAATTAATTAACTTAGTGTTAAATCTAATTGATAAGGTTAAAATAATACCCTAAACTTGTCTAAATCCTATTGGTTGATAGGATTTCGACCCATCCCCACTTTATCTTCGAAATAAGACCCTTTGGAACCATTATAAATCGATTTTGACTTTAATATAAAATAATATTTTGAGATATTCCTAAGGTGCCCCTCTCCTCCCTTATAAAAGGGCACCTCCTCCCCCTTCCTCCTCACACCAATTTGAGCATTCAAGCTCGGCCAAACCCTGCCATTTTCACCTCTCCACTTCCCTAGAAACATTCTAGAGGTTCTGGTCTTCCTCAAAGACCAATTTTAGTGCCCTAAGAGGAGGTCTCAAAGAGGCGCTTCAAAGAAGAGGTAATTACCGTTACCAATTCTTTCATCTTTATTTCTTCTTCCACTTCTTCTTATTAGGTTGTTTCATTATGAAGTAATAACATCAGTATCACTCATATACTTATATGTTATTATAAGTATGAAACAACCCTATTTCACCATCTATCCATCCTACGGAAAAAGAAATCACCGCGCGTGCGTACGTACGGAATACCGTCTCCACGCCGTGGTGTAATCTATTTTCCGCCACCACCTTAATTGGATGGGTATAATGGTGTAATGAGTAACTATATATGATTATTATAAAGTGATATTGATACATAAATAGTATACAAACACTTCAACACAATTCCATGACCATGGGAACGATATCATCGCTCGTGCGTACGTACGGACTACCGTCTCCACGACGCGATGAGATTCATTCTCAATGATTATCCATTCATGAATGATTATAAAGTATATATAATAAGTACTAATGAAATATATGACATAATAATGATACTGGATTTATGTATATTTATATTTATGTCATCTAATTCCGTTCAATTCAATAAGGAAACGGAAACAGCGTTCATGCGTACGTACGGACTACCGTCTCCATGAACGGTGTATTTCATTCCATTATCAATATATTATATATATATATGTATATTATGAATATATATTATATATAAATCATGTTTTACATTCTGGATATAAGTAATCATGATCCAAGTAATCATATTAACAATTACAAGTTAAAAAGACGAACGACAAATAAGACGATTTTACCCAAAATGCTACTTTAACATGAATTTACAAATGACCGGGTAATATAAAGCCATAAGAGAACCATATATGATATCATAACAATGAATATGATTCTGTAATAAGTCAATAACATTATGTAAATCATTATACAGGAGGTTCGAACACGTACAAAGCAAGTCGGACCTAAGGTAAGGGATAAATTTTCAATCTCATTTTTATCCGAGATTGCTTATACTTAAGTATTTACTGGGGTTACGTTTAACATCCATGACCATGTTTTCTAAAAATGTTTTTATAAAATGTTTACCATTCTTCCATGAATTTTTAAAGTCATTTTTACCCTTTATTGACTTTTTACCACATTGTATGAATGGAATCTTTCCTTTGGTTACCATATAAGGTACTTTTTGACTTTTCCGAAAAAAGTACGAGGAGAATGTTATTTTTAACTTATACGGCGTGAAAGGATTTTTACGGTTTCATAACACCTCATTTTAAAGAAGCTTCCTCTACAAGATTTCATGATTATTTTCAACAAAACCCTTATCTTTTAAAATTGCATGGAATTTTGTGAAAAGAAAATGATTTTAAAGAAGAAAGGATATTTTCCTCAAGAATTCATTTCCAGTGTTTTTTCTCAAAACTATTTTCCATCTAAGATGACATTATTTGATATGTATGTTTCAAGTAAAATGTCTCTATGATTTAAATGGTTTCAATATTCTTATGATTGAATGATATCAATTGTTTATGGATTATGATGGCATGATGTTTAAGATTCCCATTTTTATTACATGGGTTATGCAATGATGTATGATTTATGATTTTGTGGCACACATAAGAATGGTATCATTATGAGATGGGTGGGACCAATATCTCCCTCCAATGCATTGGGTAATGATTTTATATCTCATGAGATAGACATGGCTGAAATGGTAGGTTATACCGGTTCAGTGAAACAGGACTGAAACGAGGGTTACTCGATTCAGAAAGGGACTTTGTCCACTAAGATAGTCTTGGCAATGAGTCTTGACTAACAAGAAATGATTTTCTATGATTATGTGTGTATGCCACAAAGTTTCATGTTTTAAGTTATGATTATTGGGATTACATTTCACTTCTATGATTTATCCCATGTTATGATATTATGAGCTCTTTTGCAGGTTAAGATTTCCAAAAGCTATGTTCTTATATGATATGATTGATATTTCTTTTGTTTACCCTTACTGAGCATTTGAGCTCACCCTTTTATGTTTTCTTTTACCCAGGTCAGGAAGATGGATATTAAGTAGAATATGCTAAAAGGGACCCTATATATGATGAAATAAATGGGAGACACTGTAGAAGATTTATGAACCAGTTGTTTATGTTTCCCAGTTTCTAAAGACACTATACCTATACGGTCCTTTGTGGTTTTGTCATATGTTGTAATAAGTGTGCTTCAATTTTGAAGTATTAACAATGTATGTAAAGTGTGGGTCGTTATAGTTGGTATCAGAGGAAAGGTATAGTCAACCTTTGGAAACTAGGATGTGAAAGCCTTAGTAAGAACCCTAAGGATAAGTCTAAGCATAGAACACAATTGTAGAAATGGCCATCAATAACCTAGGATAAGACCATAAGCATGAAAATTTTATTCTTGAATTATGTGGTTTCCTATTATAATTAGTGTTGCTCACACTATTCTTCTTGGTTTTAGTCAATGGCTGGAAGCCGAAGGAACCGTGTTAATGCGGAATGTGATGGGCAATGCAATGATTGTCCCCCTGAGCAACCAAACGATATGGGAGCTAGAATGCAAAATCTTGTAGCCATACTCACACAACTTTCTCAAGATATGAATCATGCAGGATTTCCAAACGAACAAAGAAGGGAGAAACATTCTGTTGAATCCTTCATGAGGCAGCGTCCACCATCTTTCAGCGGGTCTACTGATCCATTAGTTGCTGAACAATGGATTAGTACTACTGAAAAGATATTTTCAGTTCTTCAATGTTCTGAGCATGATAAAGTCATCCTAGCAGTGTATCGTTTGGAAGGAGATGCGGATCAATGGTGGAATCATGTTAATAATACAAGGCAAAGGGATGAAATTGAGTCTATGGAATGGGACGAGTTCAAGAACTTATTTTTCAATAAGTACTTCCCTCGTATTCTCCGAACAAAGATGGAGAAAGAGTTCCTTGAACTGAAGCAAAGGGATGATGAATCTGTTGGTACCTATGAAGCAAATTTTACAAGACTTGCAAGGTACGCTTCTGGTATTATTATCCAACCTGAGAGTAAGATCGATCGATTCTTTAGTGGCTTAAAACCAAGTCTTCGAAGGGCGTTAGCCATAAGGGACTTCAATAGCTACGAGGAAATCGTTCGATGTGCTCTCAAAGTAGAGATGGAGATTGGAGTAACCCATCAGTCACATGGGTTTGATAAGAAGAGGAAGATGGAATTCAAAGAAAAATCTAAAGAGCACACGGAAAAGAAGATGAACTTTCCCTTATGCTCAAAGTGTGGAAAGAAACATGGAGGGAGTTGTCTTAAAGGGACAAGTAAATGTTTTAAATGTGGAAAAGAAGGTCATCGGGCATTTGAATGCCGTGATAATGGGAAGAAGATGTCTAATGATGCAAACAAAGGAAGGGATACACAGAATGAACCTGCTACACTTCAATGTTTCAAGTGCAAGGAGATGGGGCATTATGCCAATCAATGCCCAAATCCAAGGGTTGATGATGATGGTCGACGTCAACAAACTCTTAAGGCTAAAGACAAAGGAAAGTCACATGCAATTTCTATCAGCGAGGTGGAGTACGATAACGGTGTGGTGAAAGGTACACTTACCATCCACTCTAAAGTAGCAAATGTTTTATTTGATTCTGGATCCACCCACTCTTTTATTTCTGAAAAATTTTCTAAGGGTATCACCTTATTACCTCAACAATTAGATGTTGAGTTAGCCGTGACAACATCTAATGGCACATCAATCGCATCAAAAGTTTATAATTCTTCTCCGATCGAAGTTTGTGGGAAAGTGCTTCCTGCAAATCTTGTGATCCTTCCTTTAGTGGAATTTGATGTGATTCTTGGCATGGATTGGCTTTCTCTACATGGAGCTCAAATCAATTTCCAAAGAAGGGAAGTCACATTTCATATTCCAGATCAACCTACGATCATCTATCAATGCAAGGATGAACATAACCTTCCAGTGGAAATTTCTTCCATCTTATGGGTATTGATTCCACTAAATGAAGGTTATTTATCTCAAATGGTTGGTGAGAAACTCACGATTATGAATATGCCCATTGTACGTGAGTTTGATGATGTCTTTCCGGAGGAATTTCCGGGTCTTCCACCAAATCGTGAAGTTGAGTTTTCAATAGAACTCGTACCGGGGGCTTTGCCTATTTCAAAGACACCTTATAGAATGGCCCCAATTGAGTTGCAGGAATTGAAGAAGCAACTCCAAGAGAATCTTGATAAGGGATTCATACGCCCTAGTGCGTCACCTTGGGGAGCACCTGTTCTATTTGTTAAGAAGAAAGATGGATCAATGAGACTCTGCATTGATTATCGAGAACTTAACAAGATCACTATCAAGAACAAATATCCTCTCCCACGCATTGATGACTTATTTGACCAACTACGCGGAGCTCAATACTTTTCCAAGATTGATCTTCGTTCAGGGTATCATCAATTAAGGGTCAAAAGGGAGGATATACCAAAGACGGCTTTCCGTACAAGGTATGGACACTATGAATTTATAGTGATGCCATTTGGTCTTACTAATGCCCCTGCTATCTTCATGGATCTAATGAATAGAGTCTTTAGAGACTATCTTGATCAATTTGTGGTAGTCTTTATAGACGATATTCTTGTCTATTCAAAGAGCAAGGAAGAGCATGAAGATCACTTGAGAATTATATTGAAGACCCTGAGAAAGGAGAAGCTTTATGCCAAATTTACCAAGTGTGAATTTTGGCTTCAAAAAGTTGCATTTTTGGGTCACATAATCTCAAAAGAGGGGATATCTGTGGATCCAGCAAAAACAGAGGTTATCAAAAGATGGTCAAGACCAACAACAGTAACTGAGATCCGAAGTTTTCTTGGTTTGGCTGGATATTATCGACGTTTTGTAAACGATTTTTCACGATTATCTAATCCACTCACCAAGTTGACTCGGAAAGGAGTTAAGTTTGTCTGGACAGAGGAATGTGAAGAGAATTTCAAGGAGTTGAAAAGAAGGTTATCCAGTGCACCTGTGCTCACACTGCCTTGTAGTGGAGAAATGTTTGTGATCTACAGTGATGCATCCAAGAAGGGATTGGGGTGTGTTCTTATGAAAAATGATATGGTGATAGCTTATGCCTCACGACAGTTGAAAATCCATGAGCAAAATTACCCAACACATGATTTGGAGTTGGTTGCGGTAATCTTTTCATTAAAGATTTGGAGGCATTACCTTTATGGTGAAAGGTGTGATATTTATACTGATCATAAAAGTTTAAAGTATATTTTCACACAAAAGGAGTTGAATATGCGCCAAAGAAGATGGTTGGAGCTGATTAAGGATTATGACTGCTCAATCCATTACCACCCTGGGAAAGCAAACAAGGTGGCAGATGCATTAAGTCGACAAGACCATGCTAGTTTATCCATGATGAGGATCACAAAAGATCCAATATTTATGGATTTACAAAGGATGGATCTTGGAATTATAATGGAAGGGGAAAAATCTTATCATTCTCAAATGAATGTTCAACCATCTATACATGTGAAGATTAAAGAGGCACAGAAAGAAGATGTCGAGTTACAAAAGAAGGTGAGAAATGTTCCTGAATTCAACCTTGATTGTGATGGGATAATAAAGTTCAGGAATCGGGTTTGCGTTCCTTCCATCCCCGAATTAAAGAAAGAGCTGCTGGATGAGGCTCATAGTTCTTCATTCTCTATTCATCCTGGAAGCACGAAGATGTATAGGGACCTGAAAGAGTACTTCTGGTGGGATGGCATGAAAAGAGATGTTGCTGAATATGTCTCTCGATGCTTGGTTTGTCAACAAGTTAAAGCTGAGAGATAGAAGTCTAAGGGGATGTTACAACCATTACCCATACCCGAATGGAAATGGGAAAACATCACTATGGACTTTGTCACAGGACTTCCTAAAACATCCAAAGGCAATAATGCTATCTGGGTCATAGTTGATCGTCTTACAAAGTCTGCACACTTCATTGCTATTAGAGAGGATTTCTCTCTAGATCAGCTTGCCAGGATATATGTAAAGGAAGTGGTAAGATTGCATGGAGTACCACTTTCTATTATATCTGATCGGGATCCGAGATTTACCTCGAAGTTCTGGCGAAGTCTTCAGCATACTCTGGATACAGAGTTGAGTTTCAGCACTGCTTATCATCCCCAGACAGACGGTCAGTCTGAGAGAACAATTCAAACCCTAGAAGATATGTTGAGAGCTTTCTCTATGGATTTCAAAGGAGGTTGGGATCAACACCTACCTTTGGTGGAATTTTCTTATAATAATAGCTCTCACTCCAGTATTCAGATGGCTCCTTATGAAGCTCTCTATGGAAAGAAATGCAGGACTCCAACTTGCTGGGATGAAGTTGGGGAAAGAAAGCTATTAGGACCTGATCTCGTTGATGAAATGGCAGAAAAGGTCAGATCTATTCAACAACACATAAGAGCAGCTCAGAGTCGACAGAAAAGTTATGCCGACAACCGAAGAAAAGACCTAGAGTTTGAAGTGGGTGATAAAGTGTTCTTACGAATATCTCCCTGGAAAAGGGTTATGAGATTTGGAAAGAAGGGGAAGTTGAGCCCTAGATATATCGGTCCTTTTGAAATACTGGATCGTGTTGGGAAGGTAGCTTACCGATTGGCGCTTCCACCGAATCTCTCTCAAGTTCACGATGTGTTCCACGTATCTCTCCTGAGAAAGTACATACCAGATCCTTCACATGTGCTCAGCTCAGAAGTTGTACCGCTGGAGCAAGATCTTTCTTATGAAGAACAGCCGATAGAGATTCTGGATCGTAGCGAAAAAGTCCTACGAAACAAGACCACTCGCTTGGTGAAAGTTTTATGGAGAAACCACCAACTTGAAGAAGCTACATGGGAGCTTGAGGATATGATGAGGGAGAAGTATCCTCATCTGTTTGTTGCAAAGTGACGAATTTCGAGGGCGAAATTCTTTTTAAGGGGGGTAGAATTTAACAACCGAGACTTTTATGTTATATAAATCATCAAAGGGATCTTTTTCTACACAACACTTGCTTGACTTTCTTTACACGCAATCGCGACCTTCCTCGATAGCTTGCGTCGTACGCAATACCGAGTTTCACTAAACAACAATATGCTATTAAAACTAGCCGTTATGAATAGTAATAACCACTTTTTGAAAATTTATAAACTTTATTTTTCAAAATGGACTTCATTTTTGGACTCAGAATATCGAAATTAGCCTAGGGTGAAATTTTGGTATTTTTCTGAAAACTTTCAATTTTTGATGAATAGTGAAACCACTAAGTGGTAGGTTAAAAACTGAATTTTGCATAAAACTTAATTTTACCGCTTCTGTGAATGGAATTTCAAAAATCCGAGAGACACGGTTAATATCAAGGACTAAAATGTGGTTCAATGAGATGAAAATAATTTTTTGGTGAATAGTAACTTTTTACTATTTTTACCGCGGTTAATAGTAAATATGGTAACTAAGGGTAAATATGATATTAATATTACCCTAACACATGTCCTAATTCTATTGGACAAGTGTAATTCGACCAAAAACAAACTTAGGAATAAAATATGACCATTTAGGCCCACTTGGATTAGAATAGGACATTTATTATAATTTATTTAAAGAAGGGTTAAAATAGTTAAAATCAAAGTTTAATAAGTAAATCATTTTTAATATAGGGTTATACATAAGATAAATTCGATTGTAAATATTCATTAGAAAGCTAAAAAGATTTCCTACATGATGGTATTTTATTTGTAATTTTTAGACATCAAATAATTTAATTTATTTATGACACAAAGATGATGCAGTAATTATCTTATTAATGAAATATTGACAAAATTGATAATATAAATACCAAAATAAATGTAATTTGAGACTTTTTATGAATTACACTAATTTTCTAGGTTACTATGATATATTATTGTTGATTTAATCAACTTGGTTCGAACATATAATTCTGTTATGACTTTCACAAAAATCATATATCAAATAGTGTCAAAATTGACACAAAATAGTTTTTAAATCAAATATTATATTATTAATTGTTATTTTATTCCTAAAAATCTAAGGTTCGGCCAAATGACTTAGATAAGGATATATATATTAATAATAAACAATTTGAGGTTCGTTTGGCATGTTATAGTAAGTGTATTAACCATATAGTGAAAGAAAACAAAAAGACACGGTAAAAGTTAAATTAATTAACTTAGAGTTAAATCTAATTGATAAGGTTAAAATAATACCCTAAACTTGTCTAAATCCTATTGGTTGATAGGATTGCGACCCATCCCCACTTTATCTTCGAAATAAGACCCTTTGGAACCATTATAAACCGATTTTGACTTTAATATAAAATAATATTTTGAGATATTCCTAAGGTGCCCCTCTCCTCCCTTATAAAAGGGCACCTCCTCCCCCTTCCTCCTCACACCAATTTGAGCATTAAAGCTCGGCCAACCCCTGCCATTTTCACCTCTCCACTTCCCTAGAAACATTCTAGAGGTTCTGGTCTTCCTCAAAGACCAATTTTAGTGCCCTAAGAGGAGGTCTCAAAGAGGCGCTTCAAATAAGAGGTAATTACCGTTACCAATTCTTTCATCTTTATTTCTTCTTCCACTTCTTCTTATTAGGTTGTTTCATTATGAAGTAATAACATCAGTATCACTCATATACTGATATGTTATTATAAGTATGAAACAACCCTATTTCACCATCTATCCATCCTACGGAAAAAGAAATCACCGCGCGTGCGTACGTACGGAATACCGTCTCCACGCCGTGGTGTAATCTATTTTCCGCCACCACCTTAATTGGATGGTTATAATGGTGTAATGAGTAACTATATATGATTATTATAAAGTGATATTGATACATAAATAGTATACAAACACTTCAACACAATTCCATGACCATGGGAACGATATCATCGCTCGTGCGTACGTACGGACTACCGTCTCCACGACGCGATGAGATTCATTCTCAATGATTATCCATTCATGAATGATTATAAAGTATATATAATAAGTACTAATGAAATATATGACATAATAATGATACTGGATTTATTTATATTTATATGTATGTCATCTAATTCCATTCAATTCAATAAGGAAACGGAAACAGCGTTCATGCGTACGTACGGACTACCGTCTCCATGAACGGTGTATTTCATTCCATTATCAATATATTATATATATATGTATATTATGAATATATATTATATATAAATCCTGTTTTACATTCTGGATATAAGTAATCATGATCCAAGTAATCATATTAACAATTACAAGTTAAAAAGACGAACGACAAATAAGACGATTTTACCCAAGATGCTACTTTAACATGAATTTACAAAAGACCGGGTAATATAAAGCCATAAGAGAACCATATATGATATCATAACAATGAATATGATTCTGTAATAAGTCAATAACATTATGTAAATCATTATACAGGAGGTTCGGACACGTACAAAGCAAGTCGGACCTAAGGTAAGGGATAAATTTTCAATCTCATTTTTATCCGAGATTGCTTATACTTAAGTATTTACTGGGGTTACGTTTAACATCCATGACCATGTTTTCTAAAAATGTTTTTATAAAATGTTTACCATTCTTCCATGAATGTTTAAAGTCATTTTTACCCTTTATTGACTTTTTACCACATTGTATGAATGGAATCTTTCCTTTGGTTACCATATAAGGTACTTTTTGACTTTTCCGAAAAAAGTACGGGGAGAATGTTATTTTTAACTTATACGGCGTGAAAGGATTTTTACGGTTTCATAACACCTCATTTTAAAGAAGCTTCCTCTACAAGATTTCATGATTATTTTCAACAAAACCCTTATCTTTTAAAATTGCATGGAATTTTGGGAAAAGAAAATGATTTTAAAGAAGAAAGGATATTTTCCTCAAGAATTCATTTCGAGTGTTTTTCTCAAAACTATTTTCCATCTAAGATGACATTATTTGATATGTATGTTTCAAGTAAAATGTCTCTATGATTTAAATGGTTTCAATATTCTTATGATTGAATGATATCAATTGTTTATGGATTATGATGGCATGATGTTTAAGATTCCCATTTTTATTACATGGGTTATGCAATGATGTATGATTTATGATTTTGTGGCACACATAAGAATGGTATCATTATGAGATGGGTGGGACCTATATCTCCCTCCAATGCATTGGGTAAAGATTTTATATCTCATGAGATAGACATGGCTGAAATGGTAGGTTATACCGGTTCAGTGAAACAGGACTGAAACGAGGGTTACTCGATTCAGAAAGGGACTTTGTCCACTAAGATAGTCTTGGCAATGAGTCTTGACTAACAAGAAATGATTTTCTATGATTATGTGTGTATCCACAAAGTTTCATGTTTTAAGTTATGATTATTGGGATTACATTTCACTTCTATGATTTATCCCATGTTATGATATTATGAGCTCTTTTGCAGGTTAAGATTTCCAAAAGCTATGTTCTTATATGATATGATTGATATTTCTTTTGTTTACCCTTAATGAGCATTTGAGCTCACCCTTTTATGTTTTCTTTTCCCCAGGAGATAAAGAAATGTTTTAGGTATTAAAAAAAAAGAAGATCTTTATGGGAGATGTTGAAGATCTTTCACCACGATTAGAAGATTACGTTCCGAGTTTCCAAAGACACTAAACTATTACGATCCTTGTGTGTTTGTATTTTTGTTATGTACTAAGTATTCCGCAAATGTAATGTAATGTCCATGTACGTCAGGATACGGGTCTCTACAGTCACAGGAGGAGGTTCTGAGGGAGTTACATACAACTTTTTTGGCATTTCGTCCAGGTGTGGAAAAGATGTACCAGGACCTCTGATGTCAGTCCTGGTGTCCTAGAATGAAGAGGAGTGTGGAAGAGTTTGTTTCTCACTGCCTTACTTGTTAGTAAGTAAAGGTGGAGCACTAGGTGCCAGCAGGTTTGAATCATCCCCTTGAGTTGTCAGAGTGGAAGTGGGATGGGATATCCATGGACTTCATGATGGGTTTACCATGTACAACAAGGGGACACGATTCAATCTGGTTGATCGTTGATCAGCTCACCAAGTCGGCCCCCTTCTTAGCCATATGGGAGAAGTGTTCTGTAGAGAGCTTGGGATGCCTTTACATGCATGTGATAGTTCAAATACATGGAGTTCCATCCACAATCATCTCATATCGTGATGCTTATTTCACATCTTGGTTGTGGAAGGAATTGCAGGAAGATTTTGGGACTCATTTATACTTGAGCACAGTGTTTCATCCTCAGACTAATAGTCATACGGAGTTGACCATCCAGGTTCTAGTGGATATGCTACGAGCTTGCATACCTGACTTCGGTCATTGCTAGGAGGATCACCTACCACAGATGGAAATTTCTTATAACAACTGTTATCATTACACTATTGGTATGGCTCCATTTGAGGCTCTGTACGGGCGACCTTGTAGGTCACCACTTTGCTGGACTGACCTAGGAGAGTCAGCACTCATGGGTCCAGATATGGTGAGAGCTACTACAGAGAAGGTGTAGGTCATCTAGGAGTGGATGATGACTACACAGAGTCAGAAAAAGTCTTATGTCAACTGGAGGTAGAGGCCCTTGGAGTTTGAGGAGGGAGACCATGTGTTCCTTCAGGTCTCACCTCGATGGGGTTTGCCGAGATTTGGCCGAGGCGGAAAGCTATCTCCATGGTTCATCTCCCCTTTTCAGATTCTGAGTAGAGTTTTCAAGGTGGCGTATCTCTTGGCTCTACCTCCTCATATTGATAGGGTAGAAAGCGTCTCCCATGAGTCGGAGCTATAGAGGTACATGCATGATGCATCGCATGTCATCGACTAGGGCGAGCTGGACATCGATGATGGAGCGACCTTTGCTGAGTACCCAATAGAGATCAAGGATCCAAAGCTGAAGATCCTTCGTGGGTGAGCTATTCCATTGGTGTGTGTCCGGTGGTAGCACGAAAACTTACATGGGATCACATGGGAATGGGAGGCTCATATTCGTGTGCAGTACCCACATCTTTTTTTGTATACTTTTTTTGGCTTTATGGGGATGTAAGAGCCCAAAAGTGGTAGTGATATAATGTCTCGGATTTTCCATAAATTATTATTTAAAATAAATGAAATTATTTCAAGACTATTCTATGAGACGATGTGCAGTTCTGAGGGCCGGTGAGCCCAGAACTAATGTTTGAATTTAATTTAATAAATAAATTACACGCGAGTGTGGTTTTCATGAAAAAGTGGGATATCACCCGAACGGGTGTTCAAATTATAAATCTGAGGGCAGCGTTACATTCAGAAAAATGATTTTACCTTAGGCTATGCCTAACATCGTTCAATGCTGGTCGGTGGTGAAATCCATATTTTGGACATAAGAGATATAAAATATGTAATTAAAAATATTTTATTCTACAGTGAAATATTTTAAATCTTCTGCAACGAATATCTATTTATCCTTTTTAAATAAAGGCTAGAGAAGGGGTCTAGGGTTACAATACTCATAACCTTGAAACCCTTGGTATCTCTGGAGGCTCTTGAGAAAACCTCCCAATGCGGCGATGACGTTCCAGACGATTTTTGCCAGCGATGACAATGCGGTGACCGACGAATGCTGTAGAATTCAGGTAGGATGTTTAAATATTGATTTTTTCCTGGTTCTTGATTTCTACAATGAATGCAAGCTAATCCGCGAACATATTATCTTGTGGATCAATCACTTTGTGGGATGGTCTTTTTGCGGGAATCATGGGGCTTTGATTCTTGAAATTAATTGGGTTTTATTTAAACCATCTAACGGTGATGAAACAAAATCAACACGAAAATCGATCGAGGTTCATCCTTATCGATTGTTTTATTTTTCTCTCCCGGTTCCTACGTGTTCTTCATGTACTTTATACATGTTCTTAGAGGAAATTGATCATGTAACATTCTTTTTTTTGTGCAATGATCCGAAATCAAATATCCAACATCGAGGAAACCTTGCATAGGCGCGACATCGACCGACAAATCGATGTGGTTCTGAAATTCCCGTTCTTCGAGCGTTTCGTGAAGGCAGATCGGGACACAATATCAATTCCGATCGGAAGCCCGAATACGACAGAATCGGTTTCATAGGGGCGGGATGACCCCAAATCCGGTTTTTCATGATGATCTGACGGTTTGATAAAAAACTAGTGATTTGGCTGAGGCACGCAGAGGAAGACAACAATTCTGGAAAAATCACTACTACACGGCGTGTAATAAGGGCAACACAGTGTGTGTTATTCCGCAAATTAACTGTCGTGCTATCTGTGACTATATAGACACGGGTTGGGTACACGGCCAAGGACACGACGTGTATACCCCTCCACGACCAGACCCGACCAAATACACGAGATACCATGTGTACTGGTACACAGGCAGGCGACACGAACGAAGACCATGTACGGGCACATCGCTAGCATACACGGAATGAGCCCCAGGAGCTCGAACATAGCGTGTGATTCTTCTACACACCATGTAGTTATTTTTATAGGAAGAGTATAATGACACGGGCCATTTACACGGAAGTACACAGAGTAAAGGAACACTGTGTGTGATTATTCTACATGCCATATAGTGCAGTTTTACACAGCTTGGATAGATGACACGGGCCGTTTACACGAGAACAACCCAGAGTCAAGGAACACAACATGTTATTATTCTACAGACCGTGTAGTCCAGTTTTACACAGCTTGGACAGATGACATGGGCCGTTTACACGGGCAGTACCCAAAGTCATGGAACAAGTCATATAACCATACTATACACCATGTAACCCGTTTCACATGTCTTGAGCCAGTTGCCTTCTGTTAAATGGACTTGTTTCGTTAGGGTTCGTCCCCTTAGTCTTTCTCCTGGTGGTTTTTTGTAACATTTCCTACCTACAAGAGTATGTTCCCGTCAGCAGGACTTCCTGAATAGAGTTGTTGGAATCCCATCTGTGAGACAATAGTCGGATCCTCTATTCATTCCTGGAACCCTTGGTAGTGTTCTCGGTATTGACGTGACCAAATTTTCACGGGTTCCGATCCTCTTCTTAGAAGATTAGGTCAGACTGAGTTGTCGGAATAAACCCATGGCTATTGGTTGTTATCCTCATCTGAGCATCATGTTCCCAAGTACATGTGGATTGTGTTTTCCGGAAATGAGTACTTCAAATCACTCTCTCATCAGACCTAGGAGTGTGTTCTCCTGGTTTCATGCTTAGTGGAATCTTCGAGCTGGATCCTAGTGGTGGTATTTTGCGGTAGTCGAACGTTTATGAGTATATCTGGATATTCTTGTTAAATATTAGGTAGACATATACTGTGTGGAGCAGATAATAGCTTTATTTTGTGGTATTCATCCCATTTTGTATTACCTTTGTGGTTTTTGGGTGTCGTACTGGGTATTGTTATACTCACACCTTCACGGGCTTGGCCCGCACGTTTCGTGTCTAGTGTAGACAAGCGAGCCTTTCACAGGATTCTAGTTGGACTAGGACTGGGCGGTACTCAGTGAGATCAGAAAGGCTGAGGTGTGTTCCTTTGGCTACAGACTGCAGTCCTAGTAACTTTTTTACAGGTTGGACTTTGTTTCAGACTCTCTTTTGGTGGGATTGTACTATTGGCCCCAGGTTATACTTTCTTGTACTTTAATTTCCTATCGTACTCTATTGGTTGGGGTTTAGTGTATGAATGCATCTTATCTTTTAAGTATTGTCTACTTTTCATCTTTTTGGACTTGGAGATGTGTGTCCTTGCATACAATATTATAGGCAATGCCTCCCATGTTAGTAGCATGCCTACTTGGTGCTAGTCACCAGCCCTTGGCCTATTGGAGGTGGGCATGGGGAGTTGTGGCTTGGGCCCCACTATGACGGGCCGTGATAGATATAGATACTTAATAATTATACATTCATTGTTTAAAAAATTTCTCTCACTAACTCATCTTTTCTCCAAACTATGAGAATTGAAGATGACTTGGTCACACTGGATCCCCTCGAATCAACTTCTAGAGAATCACATAATGAAAAAATGATGAACTATATATATCCCTTGCATATAGAGACTAACCAAAACAAAACTGTTAGTACTAGATCATATGATCCCTGAAATGGATAATCATTTATAAAATGAAATGTTATTCTTAATTTCTAAAAGTAAACAAACAATTCCAAAAGATCAATAAAGATAATTCAATAAACACATGTCCATAAAATGCATAAATATAATAAAAACTAATATTGAAACCCAATAATAAGAAGAATTTAATAACATAGTATTTCATAGAAAATCGTACCATTTATCTCCAAATAACACAAACTACTCTAAAAGTCACATACAGAAGTGTAATTAAAAAAATCACATATTCTCTATGATAGGTTAATGATTTCCATTAATAACCTGAATCTCTATAAATTAGAGATTTTTCCAAAAACAATCCCACCATTACTCCTCAAATAAAATCTCATTGAATTCTATTTAACATGGGAAAATAGTTTTCCCAATAGAGTAAACGTCATCCAAAATAATATTTATCACTTAATCACCAAATAATTTTCATATATTAAGGATATTCATTTTATAAAACATAATATCATAAATCAGCATATTATTGATCAATAAAATCATTTAACTAATAAAATTTCACACTAACTAGCGACTATATGTAGTCCAACGATAGGAAAAAAATCCAATACACATTGGTTGTGGGTTCGATTCCCGCAAATTTGTCTCACATGATGGGTTGTCAGACGGTCTGCATGTTTTCCTTTTACAAAAACTATATTTTATAAAATTCGCAAAATGAGATAAATTCCTCAATATGAGCATAATATAATTTAACAACAAATTTTATCACATACCACACATTTTGATCCCTGAAATTAATAACCTGTAATTTCCTAAAATTCAAGGATCATATAGACCCAAATAATTATTTATAACTATATCCAAAAATGAAAGGATAATTATTCCTAAAATATGGCACGACCTGTCCTCGGGGCCCGTGTCGTGACTACCCCAAGTCCGCCTTCAATAGGCCAGGGGCTGGAGACTAGTACCAAAGGTGTAAATCCTGATAATAGGGGAAGGCATTGCCTTTTATAAAGTAAAAAAAATCACAACAGAGTACGCAAGTTAAGTAAGCAGTAAGTAAAATTAGGTACATTGTAAGTGCTAAAAAGTAAGTGGGCCAGTATACAAACCCAACTGAAAGTACAGTACAACTGAAATGAATGTACAACAACAGAATGTAAAACAACAACACCGAGTCATCCTCCAGAAATCCTACCTGAAGGGTGGGTACAAATAGTCTCCTCAGCTCCTCGGGTCCAGTTGTTCGCTCCGTGTATGTCCAACCAAGTGGTCCACCTATGAATACTGTCCATCCCCACAATCCTCAACCTCGATCAGTGATGTTCGTCATCTGCATCCAACACTATGTAGTGCGGGCATAGCCTGTGTAGGGGTGAGTATACGATACTCCGTAGGGAACCAAAGACCCACGAAGGTCTCTCCGAAACCATGAAGGATAAACCACAAACGAAAGATACAATCACAAAGTATCAAACAACTCTACATAGTTATATGCCCATACATATACATAAGTCATCAGTTATATTTTGTCTCCAACTCTCGAGCACAAGCACCATCCAGTCCACACGTGAAAACACATCCCATTCCACACAGGAAAGAAAGACAATCACATTAATTATAATTATTGAAATCAAGACTCCTCTTACACAGGTATACAAATTTCGTATAGAGATAGAGATGATCAGATGAAGCCACAGATTAATCTATGCTATTAGACCCACATAGGATACCAGAAAAGCTAAGATGTCGGACCCACAAAGGATATAAGACCAGCTACTATTCCGGACCCACTTAGGATGCAAGTACATATTTCATTGTGTTGGACCCACATAAGATACAAGAACAGTAGTCATCGCTGCTGAAAGAACGGATGATCCATGTACAGGCATCGTCGTTGTCGAACCCACGGAGGATCCAAGTATAGTCATCCTCGCTGCGGAACCCACGGAGGATCCATGTACATTCATCCTTGCAGCTGAACCCACGGAGTATCCAAGTATAGTTTTCTTCACTACCGAACCCACGAAGGATCTATGTAAAATAATCCTCAGTGGCGAACCCATGGAGGATCCATGTACAACCATCATTTTCCTAGTCGCAACCATATTTAACGTCCTCGCACATAGCAAGCTCGATTCATGTAACAAACCAATCTTTTTGAGTAGTATATTAACTTGCTCTTATTGATTTAATAAGATGTTAATGGTTAATGCAGAAAGAGGATTCAATGGCTTCATCAAGTAGACTCGAACCATATGAAGCCCACTTATCAGAGCTTGGGAAGGAGGTAGCATCTGTGGGCTTCGCTTTGGACCAATCCCAAGCCGAACTCCATCGTGTCATGCTTGAACGGAAACGCCTGCGGGAGAAGTTCAAGTTAGTAGAGATTACTACTAGGGCAATGTTATCTTAGCCTCCCTCAGATTCTCTCACCATAGCACACCTTACACTTAGGTGTTATGCCAGTGTTATAAGGGGCTATGTGACGAGACCCTAGCTTCCTTGTGTAATCCTTTCGGGTGAATGAATTGAGATTTCTTCCTTTAGTGATGTTTGTGAAATTTCAAATGTCCAGATAATTTTAGAATGTATTTTTAATGAATTTTGAAAAAAATGGATATTTTAAAATATTTATGAAAACCCTAAATAACTAATGATGTGTAATGATTTTCAAAAAATTGTCTTCTACAAAAGTGTTCAGTAAAGAATTTGGAGTCTAATAAGATTTACTTAATTTCTGATGAATAGTAAATTATGAAGAGTGATTTTATGCTTAGGATTAGTAATGGGACCAAATGGATTAGTAATTTCACTCAAAGAAAGTTTTAATATAATTTAGACACCTAGATTAAGTAATGTGATTCAATAAAATGGCTAAATAACGGTTTCATAAATTATTAGTCAAGTATTAGTTTTTTTCGATGAATAGTGTTTTTTAATTAAAAATTTAATTAAAAATAATTAGAAAATTATTTTTATAAAAAGGACTTTATTTTTGAACTCAGAGCATTGATATTATGTTAAGGTAATTTTTGGAGATTTTTCTGAAAAAAATGAATTTTTGTTGAATAGTGTTTTTAATTAAAAAATTAATTAAAAATATTTAGGAAATTATTTTTATAAAATGGATTTCATTTTTGAAATCAAATCATTGATATTTGGTTAAGGTGAAATTTTGGGATTATTCTGAGAAAGTTGAATTTTCGATGAATAGTGAAATTATAGTTTTTAAGTTACGAGTGTTTAATGACATCATTAAATGATGTATTAAGTATATATTCAATATGGTCGAATTATGAATAGTATGATAAGGTATGAGGTGTCCCAAGTGGCCAGTACCAGGGGAAAATACCATGGGCAAGCCCATGGTTTTTCCAAAACCACTAGTGAGGTGTCCCTTGGCCATTAATGCCATGTCCCTTCACTTTCCCTATAAATACCCACCCTTTACTCCTTTAGTTTTCACTCCCAACTCTCCCCCAACGATGTTCTGGTCTCATTACCTCCCAAGGATTCCTCCCAAGGTGCCCCCAATCACTCATGGTCCAAAACATTGAGTTTCAAAAGTCACGTTTTAAGGTAAGGGATCTGACCCCTCTCTTTCTTTTAATGTAATCTCTTTTATGTCATTCCATTTATGCTCCATGTTCTTATGTGAGAGGATGTTATTTTATATTCCTCTTACATCTCATTTCATTTTTATATGATGAGAGATCCCCTCTTACTCTCGTCATTTCGTTTTATGAATGTTTATGTGACGCCGTTAGGCTGCCGAATTTTTACGTGATTATTTCACCCTTCTAATTTTTCAAGTTCGATTTTCTTGTCAAATATTTCAAGTTCCTTTTTATTATGTTGGGGTATGATATCTATATCTATCATACTTATCTCTTATGATCATATGATGAGAGACCCTATTTGATCTTTTCAATTCATTTTTGTTGAAGTTTAAGTGACGCCGTTGGGCTGCCGAATTTTCATAAGAGAAATCAAATTTTTGTCTTCCTTCCATGTTTTTCATTTAAAATGGTATTTCCTTGAAATTGAATCACCATGTCCATATATACTTCTTATTATGTCCCTCTATTGTTTTATGGGTCAATTATGATTGTTCGACCCATGTCCCCTCTCTTTTCAAAGTGTTCTAAAACCGTGTAACATAGCCGTTATCTGCAGAATTTTCGTCTCAAAATGCCTCTCTTTTCTCAAAATTATTTTATGTTATAATGTGAATACTCAAAGCTCCTATTTCTAAAGGGGTATTCACATATATATAAAAATGTTCTATTTTAAATTCTGGGATTTACATACATGATACCTGCTTTCCCTTTCTGTGGGTTTAAACTAACGTAAAGATCATGTTTTTAAAGAAGTTTTTAAAACGTTATGATTATGAAATGAAACCCATTTATTTTATGCTATATGGGTTATTTATGAAATTTTTGATGATGATATATGTGGCTCACATGATAATAAAGGCAAATTTAAGTGTGCGCCCTGATAGCGCTCCAATGCATTGGGTAAAGACTTAATCTCTAGAGATGACCATTTTAACGACGCCTTGGTGAATAACCTTGGTAATTTTTATCGACACCTTGGGGATGGACCTTGGTGAAATGAAACGATTGTCAATATTAAATGTTGCAGCCACATCTTCAAGTTATGAAAAATGTTATTTTTATTATGATGTATCTCATGATTTATTTCTCATGCTTTAATGTTCTTTTCATGTCCTTAGTGAAGTATCTCAAGTTCACATGTAAAATGTTTCTCTTGTTTCCCTTACTGGGCCTTCTGCTCACCCTTTCTTTTGATGTATGTCCCCAGGTTATGAGATGCAGCAATGAACCTAGGATGAACTAAAGTAGAAGCCTTTCAAGTGTTTAAGAAGAATTCTTTATGTTGTTTTTATGTATTATGTTCCTGGTTTCCAAGACACTAAACCTTAAAGATCCTCAGTTTTGTGTAATGGAATGAAAGTTTATGTTATAAAAAGATGGGATGCTATAGTTGGTATCAAAGGATGGATTAGTTATTTGTGGAAATTAGGATATAAAAACTTTAGTAAGAACCCTATAGAAAAGTTTAAATATAGGAAAACTTCCAGATATTTTGGTAAGTATTGAGTAAGTGGTTTATCAAACAAATACATCCCTGTCTGGATACGAGCAGGTAGAGGTGGCTTTGGCACAAATGTACATAGGGGTAAAACCCGAAAACACCGCTTTGAGCTAGACTTGAACGGGAAATGGTGCACGATAACGGGCCTTGCTGCACTCTTGGTTACGAAACTCCTGGGGGATATGTTTGGTTAATCACAAGCTTTTTATGAATCATTATGAAGGAATAATAGAAAAGTGTAATTGTCTAAGCATGAAGCCTTAGTTAAAAGATTCATAAATGAAATAAGTTTCTTACTAAGGTTTTATTCTTTTAGAAGATGGCGGGCAATAGGAGGAACAGTGCCGATGGTGACCGCAATGCACCATGTGCTGACGGCCCTCCGATGGAAGCCGGAATGGAAACATTCATGCGAATGATGAACCAACTGACTCAAGTTATGAGTAATAACTTGAATCAAGCTGAGAGGCCGACCTCACCATGAAGGTAACAACACTCTGTTGAGTCCTTCATGCGTTAACGACCGCCAACATTCAGTGGATCTACTGACCCATTGGTTGCGGAACAATGGATAAGCTCCATTGAAAAGATCTTTTCTGTACTTCATTGTTCGGAACAAGAAAAAGTCACCCTTGTTGTTTACCGCCTAGAGGGAGAAGCTGATCAGTGGTGGTCACTGATCAAAAACACACAGCCACGAGGAGATATAGAAGCTATGGAGTGGGAAGAATTTTGGGGAATTTTCCTTAACAAGTATTTCCCTCGTTCCATGAGAATGAGAATGGAGAAAGAGTTTCTCGAGCTGAAGCAGAAGGAGAACGAATCTGTCGGAAGCTACGAGATGAACATCACAAGGCTTTCCTGTTATACCTCAAGCTTGGTCATGGACCATAATGGGAAGGATGATCGATTCTTTGGTGGACTACGAACTCATCTACGGAAGAATCTAGCCAACATGGACTACGATAGCTATGAAGAAATAGTTCGATGTGCAATGAAAGATGAGCTGGAGTTTGGTGAGACACAGTGGTCTCATAAACCAAATGAAAGGAAGAGATCATTGGAGCCCAGTTTAGGGAAGTATTTTGATCAGGGAAGAGGTGGAAAGCAAATGCAACATACCACATGCAATAAATGTGGGAAGAATCATCTTGGGAACACCTTGAATGGAAGTGGAAAGTGCTACAAATGTGGAAGAAGTGGCCATATTGCTCGGAATTGTCATAGTGAGGTGAGGCCTCAGCTTCCCAACACTAACGACAGAGGAAAGATGGTTCTGGCCCTACCCGATGTCACATGATTCAAGTCTGGACAGCTTGGGCACTTTGCTAATCAATGTCCAAATCCGAGGGCGGTGGAGGGGAATCACCATCAACCTCAGCAGAGGCCATGGGAGAAAGGTCGTGCTTTCGCTATCACAACAGCTGAAGTTGAAGTCCCGAACGATGTTGTAGCAGGTACTCTTGTCGTCCTCTCAAAACTAGCAAGTACTTTATTTGATTCTGGTTCTACGCATTCCTTTATTTCCTCCAAGTTTGCAAGGAATATAGAATCAATCCCCGAACTACTAGAGGTAGAGTTGTCTGTCAAGACTCCAAGTGGAATTATCCTTGCATCAACAGTATTTAGAGGCTCTAGTGTTTAATTTGGTGAGCACAATCTTGTCGCAAATCTATTAGTCATTCCCATGATGGAATTTGACATTATACTAGGGATGTACTGGATCTCAAAGTATAATGCTATGATCAAATGCAGAAGTAAGGAAATCTCAGTAGTCTTGAATGAACGACCTACAGTTATCTTCCGAGGAGAGATATCCCGAACTGATCCCTATCGAGAAGCACCTCCTATATCTTTCTTTATGGAGTTAATCGGTGATGATGAAGAAGTAAAATAGAGCATACAAATAGAAGATGTTCTGATTGTTCATGAATACATGGATGTATTTCCTGAGGAGTTACCTGGACCTCCCCCAGAAAGAGAGGTAGAGTTCTCCATTGAACTCGTACATGGGTCTCAACCGATATCAAAGACTCCATATAGAATGGAAAATGTGGAGCTAGAATAGTTAAAGAAACAACTCCAAGACTTGTTGGAGAAGGGGTTTATCCGACCGAGTGTGTCTCCTTGGGGTGCACCAGTTCTCTTTGTCAAGAAGAAGGATGGATCAATGCGGCTATGAATTGATTATAGAGAACTGAATGTGGTCACAGTGAAGAACAGATATCCTCTTCCATGAATTGATGATTTATTTGACCAACTTTGTGGGGCTGAATTTTTCTCTAAGATTGACCTTCGATCTGGTTATCATCAACTGAGGGTGAAGAAGGAAGATATTATAAAGACTGTCTTCCGATCAAGATATGGGCATTATGAGTTTACTGTTATGCCCTTCGGCTTGACTAATGCTCCGGCTATTTTCTTTTATTTGATGAATATAGTCTTTAAGGACTACCTTGATAACATTGTGGTAGTTTTTATTGATGATATTTTGATATATTCGAAAAGTCGTGAGGAGCATGAAGATCATCTAAGGGTTATATTGAAAACTCTGTGGAAGGAGAGGCTCTTTGGGAAGTTCAGCAAGTGTGAGTTCTGGTTACAATAGGTGGCTTTCTTGGGGCACATCATAACCAATGAAGGAATCTCGGTTGACCCTTCAAAGACAATGGTTGTGGAGGAGTGGCCTCAACCCACAATAGTAACTATGATTCGTAGTTTCCTTGGTTTAGTGGGATATTATAGGAGGTTTGTGAAAAACCTTTCACGGCTTTCTAATCCACTAACCATGTTGACTCGAAAAGGGGTTATGTTCATCTGGACAAAGGAATGCGAGGAAATTTTCCAAGAGCTGAAGAAGAGATTGGTTACTGCATCTGTGTTAACACTACCCTCTATCGCAGAAGGATTCTTTATTTTTAGCGATGCATCTCTGAAAGGGCTTGGGTGAATCCTCATGCAAAATGAAAAGGTAATTGCTTATGATTCTCGACAGTTGAAGATTCAGGAGTAGAATTATCATGCGCATGATCTAGAGCTGGCGGTAGTTGTTTTTGCTCTAACGATATGGAGGCACTATCTTTATGGTGGGAAATGTGATATATACACTGACCACCAAAGTCTAAAGTATATTTTCACACAGATATAATTGAACATGAGACAAAGGAGATGGTTGGAGCTTATTAAAGACTATGATTGTTCAATACATTATCACACTGGAAGAGCAAACAATTTCACGGATGCATTAAGCAGGAAAGATCCTGCTGTTCTGGCAACAATGAGGATCTTAGGAGATCCCTTGATTAATGATCTAGTAAAACTGGAAATGGGAATTATAAGGAAAGGGACATCATCAACCCTATCCCAAATTATTTCTCAACCTTCATTACTAGAGAAGATCAAGAAGGCTCAAAAAGAAGATCCTTTGCTGCAGGAGAAGTTGGAGGCTGTAAAAGATGGGAAGTTCCCTGATTTCAATATTGATCAAGAAGGTGTATTGAAATTTCGTACAAGACTCTGTGTCCCATCTATTCCGGAGATAAAGAAAGAACTGATGGATGAAGCACATAGCTCTACTTTCTCTATACATTCGGGAAGCACTATGATGTATAGAGTCCTTCGTGATCATTATTGGTGGGATAACATGAAGAGGGAGATTGCTGATTACACTATAAGATGCCTGGTGTGTCGGCAAGTAAAGGCAGAAAGACAACTTCCTAAGGGGGTATTACAACCACTACCCATACTAGTATGGAAGTGGGATAATATCACTATGGACTTTGTAACTAGTCTCCCGAAAACATCCAAAGGAAACAATGCGATATGGGTTATTGTGGACCTTCTCACCAAGACAACCCATTTTATCTCTATTCGGGAAGATTTCTCTCTGGATCAGCTTGCCAAGATATACGTGAAGGAAGTGTTAAGGCTACATGGGGTACCACTATCCATCGTATCTGATCGTGACCCAAGATTCACATCAAAATTATGGAGAAGTATTCAACATGATTTGAATACTGAATTGAATTTTAGTACGGCCTATCATCCTCAAACTGATGGCGAATCTGAAAGGACTATTCAGACACTCGAAGAAATGTTGAGATTATGCTCAATGGAATTTAAAGGTGGATGGGATCAACACCCCCCATTAGTGGAGTTCTCCTATAACAACATCTTCCATTCGAGTATTCAGATGGAACCCTATGAAGCTCTGTATGGAAAGTGGTGTATAACTCATACTTGTTGGGATGAAACTGGTGAGAGGAAGCTTCTTGGGCCTGATCTTGTGCAAGAGATGACGGAACATGTTCATGCCATCCAACAACACATAAAGGCTGCTCAGAGTCGGCAGAAGAGCTATGCTGACAATCATCGATGGGACATGGAGTTTGGTGTTGGTGACAAAGTCTTCCTTCGAATTTCTCCATGGAAGAGAGTCATGCAGTTTGGGAATAAAGGGAAGCTCAGCCCTAGGTACATTGGCCCCTATGAAATCCTTGATCGCATAGGAGTAGTGGCCTATCGTCTAGCCCTTCCACCGAACCGAGCTCAAGTTCATGATGTCTTCCATGTATCTCTCTTGAGGAAGTACATACCCGACCCTTCGAATGTACTGAACCCAGAGGTGGTACAACTGGAACATGACCTCTCTTATGAGGAGTAGCCAGTGGAGATCTTGGACCGTAGAGACAAGGTTCTACGAAACAAGACTACCCACCTTGTGAAAGTGTTGTGGATGAATCAAAAGTATGAAGAAGTGACTTGGGAGCCTGCGGAAACGATGATGCAAAATTACCCTCACCTTTTCGACTATGCCTCAAGATTAAATTTCATGGACGAAATTTCTTAAGGGGGGAAGAATGTAACGACCCAATCTTTTTGAGTAGTATATTAACTTACTCTTATTGATTTAATAAGATGTTAATGGTTAATGCAGAAAGAGGAGTCGATGGCTTCATCCAGTAGACTCGAACCTTATGAAGCCCACTTATCAGAGCTTGGGAAGGAGGTAGCATCTGTGGGCTTTGCTTTGGACCAAGCCCAAGCTGAACTCCAGCGTGTCAAGCTTGAACGGAAACTCCTGTGGGAGAAGTTCAAGTTAGTAGAGATTACTACTAGGGCAATGTTATCTGAGCCTCCCTCAGATTCTCTCACCATAGCACACCTTACACTTAGGTCTAATGTCGGTGTTATAAGGGGCTATGTGACGAGACCCTAGCTTCCTTGTGTAATCCTTTCGGGTGAATGAATTGAGATTTCTTACTTTAGTGATGTTTGTGAAATTTCAAATGTCCAGATAATTTTAGAATGTATTTTTGATGAATTTTGAAAAAAATGGATATTTTAAAATATTTATGAAAACTCTAAATAACTAATGATGTGTAATGATTTTCAAAAAATGGTCTTCTACAAAAGTGTTCAGTAAGGAATTTGGAGTCTAATAAGATTTACTTAATTTTTGATGAATAGTAAATTATGAATATCTATTTTACGCTTAGGATTAGTAATGGGACCAAATGGATTAATAATTTCACTCAAAGAAAGTTTTAATAAAATTTAGACACATAGATTAAGTAATGTGATTCAATAAAATGGGTAAATAACGGTTTCATAAATTATTATTCAAGTATTAGTTTTTTTCGATGAATAGTGTTTTTTAATTAAAAATTTAATTAAAAATAATTAGAAAATTATTTTTATAAAAATGACTTTATTTTTGAACTCAGAGCATCGATATTATGTTAAGGTAATTTTTGGGGATTTTTCTGAAAAAAATGAATTTTCGGTGAATAGTGTTTTTAATTAAAAAATTAATTAAAAATATTTAGAAAATTATTTTTATAAAATGGATTTCATTTTTGAAATCAAATCATTGATATTTGGTTAAGGTGAAATTTTGGGATTATTCTGAGAAAGTTGAATTTTCGATGAACAGTGAAATTATAGTTTTTAAGTTACGGGTGTTTAATGACATCATTAAATGATGTATTAAGTATATATTCAATATGGTAGACTTATGAATAGTAAGATAAGGTATTATGTGTCCCAAGTGGCCAATACCATGGGAAAATACCATGGGAAAGCCCATGGTTTTGCCAAAACCACTAGTGAGGTGTCCCTTGGCCATTAATGCCTTGTCCCTTCACTTTTTCTATAAATACCCACCCTTTCCTCCGTTAGTTTTCACTCCGAACTCTCCCCCAACGAATTTCTGGTCTCATTACCTCCAAAGGAGTCCTCCCAAGGTGACCCCAAGCCCACAAGGTCCAAAACATTGAGTTTCAAGAGTCACGTTTTAAGGTAAGGGATTTGACCCCTCTCTTTCTTTTAATGTAATCTCTTTTATGTCATTCCTTTTATGCTCCATGTTATTATGTGAAAGGATGTTATTTTATATTCCTCTTACTTCCCCATTCATTTTTATATGATGAGAGATCCCCTCTTACTCTCATCATTTCGTTTTATGAATGTTTAAGTGACGCCGTTAGGCTGCCGAATTTTTAAGTGATTATTTTACCCTTCTCATTTTTCATGTTCGATTTTCATGTCAAATATTTCAAGTTCCTTTTTATTATCTAGGGGTATGATATCTATATCTATCATAATGATATATTATGATCATATGATGAGAGACCCTATTTGATCTGTTCAATTCATTTTTGTTGAAGTTTATGTGACGCCGTTAGGCTGCAGAATTTTCATAAGAGAAATCAAATTTTTGTCTTCCTTCCATGTTTTTCATTTCAAATGGTATGTCCTTGAAATTGCATCACCATGTCCATATATACTTATTCTTCTGTCCCTATACTTTTTTATGGGTCAATTATAATTGTTCGACCCATGTCCCCTCTCTTTTGAATGTTTTCTAAAACCGTGTAACATAGCCGTTATGCTGCAGAATTTTCGTCTCAAAATGCCTCTCTTTTCTCAAAATTATTTTATGTTATAAAGTGAATACTCAATTCTCCTATTTCTACATGGGTATTCACATATATATAAAAATGCTTTATTTTAAATTCTGGGATTTACATACATGATACCCACTTTCCCTTTCCGTGGGTTTAAAGTAACGTAAAGATCATGTCTTTAAAGCAGTTTTTAAAACGTTATGATTATGAAATGAAACCCAATTATTTTATGCTATATGGGTTATTTATGAAATTTTTGATGATGATATATGTGTATCACATGTTAATAAATGAAAATTTATGTGTGCGCCCTGATAGCGCTCCAATGCATTGGGTAAAGACTTAATCCCTAGAGATGACCATTTTAACGACGCCTTGGTGAATAACCTTGGTAATTTGAACGACACCTTGGGGATGGACCTTGGTGAAACGAAACGATTGTCAATATTAAATGTTGCAGCCACATCTTCAAGTTATGAAAAATTTTATTTTTATTATGATGTATATCATGATTTATTTCTCATGCCTTAAAGTTCTTTTCATGTCCTTAGTTAAGTTTCTCAAGTTCACATGTAAAATGTTTCTCTTGTTTCCCTTACTGGGCCTTCTGCTCACCCTTTCTTTTGATGTATGTCCCCAGGTTATGAGATGCAGTAATGAACCTAGGATGAACTAAAGGATAATCCTTTCAAGTGTTTAAGAAGAATGCTTTATGTTGTTTTTATGTATTATGTTCCTGGTTTCCAAGACACTAAACCTTAAAGATCCTCCGTTTTGTGTAATGGAATGAAAGTTTATGTTATAAAAATATGGGATGTTATAATTCCGGTAGAGTTAGCTCCATGATCCATGTGGTTCAATACATATACTATTATAAAGTCTAAAGTTGATGTATCCTGAAGTTCCATCTCGTCAGAAGAAACCCTACGCGACCAACAGTGCGTCAATCGGATACCCGGTCTGAGAGTTATTAGCTTTTCTGTTCTAGGGGCCCGGTTGGTTTTACGCTAAAACCAACCCAACCGTACTCCAACTATGTCCAAACCTCATATTGAGTAAGCCAAAATAACTATCTCAACAAAATTATTACAACTCAATTGACGAAACGTCAATCGGACATCAAGTCCTTAAGATATAAGCATTTCCACTCCAAGGGCCCAGTTGGTTACGGGTTCGAACCAACCCGGCTATACAAAAACATTGACGAAACCAAGATTGTAATATAACAAAAAGACCATATCGATCCAAGTATTCCTACGCAAGTGACTCTAGGTCGATCGGAGGTCCATAGCTCACATTGTGGGAAAAAGACCGAAAACTGTCCAAAGTGGGGGGTCTCGGCCTGGACCGACCCTGCCCAATCCCCCCTGGGTTGGCCCGACCCGAGTCGACCAAACCCGGGTCTGGGTTTGGCCTGGGAGGGCGCAGCACGGCCCAGCTATGCATGGCCTGGCCCGTCCGGGGGGTGCGCTTGCTCGGCCCGCGAGCCGAGTGGGGGTGCGGCCCCACATTCAGTGGACGCAGTGCCATGGTGGTGCTGCAGGCTCCCCTGGATCCCGCACGGCCTTGAGATCTGCCCTTGCCGTTGTGGCTTCAACAGTGTTAGGATTCTCTTGACGGTGTGCCGGGGCGCCGTCGGGGGCTTCCGGAGGCCACTAGATTTATTCCGGTGGTCCGATTTTTCTCCCGTCTTCTCCTACGGTCGTATTGGGACCCAGGATCCACTGCGAAGGTTCTGAATTGATGTTTCGGTCCCATTTTGTCAACGCCAATCACCCTACGCATCAATAAAAAATTATCAGTGGTTCTGGGCTTCTTAGTTAATCCATACCCACCGTTTTAGAGGTTTAATTTTTCACCCAAAAGTTAAATGCCATGCGGAGGGTATAAATCATATAATGAAATATACAAAATCCCCTACCTCAACAATTGAAGATGTACATCAGTGTTGCAGTAGACGATGTCATGGGGAAAGGGTTCGTAGGTTTCATCAGAGTGCACCGAGGAGGAAGCAGCGTCTCCTCTATTGTCTCGGAGAAGAGGATTGGTGGCACGTCATTGTTCATTGAGGAACCGACATTCTTCATAATACTTCCTTGGAGGCCGGTGTTCTTCCAAAACCTCAAGAGTTCCCTCAATCCTTCCAACACAATGAAAGCTCTCCCCCATTATTAAAATAATATGTTCCTCCTATTATTTTATTATACAGGCAAAGTAACTCTCCCAAAATTAATTCACCCCATTTAACAAAATGTGTTGACAATCAATTAATGAAGGGAGAGGGGAGGTCCCAATTTATTAGATGTGTTGGAAATTAAATAAAAAGGGGGAAAAGATGAAGGATCCACATTAAATTATGTTTTGAGATAATTTAATGGATTGAGGTGGAGAGATTGTCATTTAATGTGGGGGTTTTGTAATGTAATGAGGGGTTTTTAATGAGTTAGAGAAAATTAAATGGTTGGGGATATTGTTGGCCCCACCTCTCTAACATCCACACTTGGTTAGTTTGGTGGTTTTAGGCCCCACCCTTAACTACCCATTGGAGGGAATAACCTACTTATAAAATAAAAATTGTTCTGACAATTTTTATTTACTTCATAAATAAAACCCGAATAATTAACATCTCCTCCAGCACGAACACAACTATGCTAAGGATCCCATTATGCAATTACTAGTGTTGTGAATTCATCGGTTCCCTTAGATATAAATTCCAAGCACCGGTTCAAAAGATAGAAAAAAACGCTTGTTCGTTCACTAAAAGTACCTGAGCTAATCTTCGGAAATTGATTCTGGGCACACCTGGCCTTAGAATCAAATGCCGTCAGAATCCACAGACTCTTAAAATTCCAATTTATTTTAAAAAAAATTCCTTGATTTTTCAAGGTCCTTACATTACACCCACCTTAGGAGTTTACCTCCGCGTAAAGATATATCATAAACTAGGGAAAAAATGAGGGTACTGAGCACGCATCTTAGCCTCTCGCTCCCATGTGCTCTCCTGAAGGTTCTCGTGCTGCCAATGAATGCGCACAAGAGAGATCAAACACCCTTGTAGGACCCACTTTTGATGATACTCGATATCAACCTGAACCTCCACAAATTTCTCCCCATCATCGATGTCCAGCTCCCCATGGTCGATGATATACATCAGCTCATGCACATATCTCCTCTGCTGAGATGTGTGGAATACGTCATGCACCCGGTGCAGTTGAGATGGAAGGCAAAAGTGGTAAGCAACCCCACCTACTCTGCTGAGGACCTTAAAAGGCCCAATGGAGTCTGGAGATAACTTACCGCCTTGGCCAAATCATTGAAATCCATGTCGTGTTGAGACCCATAAGAAAACATGGTCGCAATCTTCAAACTCCAGTGGTCTCCGCCTCCTATCGTCATATGAATTTTTTCTTATCTCTACAATCTTCTTCCCCTACTATATGATCTACACCTTCTCTGTCTTAGCCATAACCATCTCTAGTTCTATGAGTGTTGAATCCCCACATTTCATTCCTTAATAGAGGTGATTTTCATGGTCGGTCGTATAGTACCTCGTATGGTTCCATCCCGATAGTGGAGTGGTAGCTGTTGTTGTACGCAAACTCCACCAAGGATGGGTGATCCTCCCAGCTATGGCCAAAGACAAGGACACATGCATAGAGAATTTCCAAGAGTGTATAAATGGTCCTCTCTTTCTATCCATCCCTTTGTGGGTGAAAGGCAGCGCTCAGTCGTAGCTGTGTCACAAACGCCTCCTGTAATCCCTTCCTAATCTGGGACGTAAAGCGACTGTCTCGATCAAAGATGACAAAATATGGCACACCCTGATGCCGGCAGATCCCCTAAATGTAGAGGCGTCACATGCTCTCTACTGATCCCTTCTCTCAAATCGGTATGAAGTGGGCCGACTTGGTAAGTCGGTCTAAGATCACCCAGATAGAGACTATTTCCTCTGGATGTATGTGGAAGCCACATCACGAAATCCATTGATTTTCCATCCCACTTCCATTCTGGGATCTCTCTGTACCAGTTCTGTGGGTTCCTGGAGCTCCACCTTCACTTGCTGAAAAGTGGGGCATCGTGAAACAAACACTACTACAATGTTCCCCTTCCCAATAGTATTGACAATATGAAGTCATAGTATCCGTGAAACTCAAGTCAACGACATCGTCTCAGGTCCTAGTCCTTCTTTGAGAAGACACACCTGAGACTTTCGAGATTAGAGTAGACAATAAACCGTTCACTCAACGAACCATGACTGTGACTGGCCATTGTAAAGTACTCGAATACACCCTTGTTCACATACTTCCTACAAGAGCTTATAATATTTATCCTTTGACAAAAAGAGAAATCTGATCTCATCCCCTAGATGAAACATGTTATTTTCCTAATACAGTAAATCCTGCATGAATGGTATTATTTCATGCCATGAATGGCGTCTTAAGGCCTCGACGCTACTAACAAGTGATCCAACAGTTACTCTGGCCTCCAAGGGTCAAGTCACACTGTCAGCAGCAGTGTGTGGTCACTAAGAGACCTCTAGAAGGAATCTAAAATGTGAGGGTAAGTCAATGGTTTTTTAACCGAAACCTCTCAGTATCGACCACATGAAAAGGACCGGGAAGCATACGTCACAAGAACAAGTGTCTTTTATTACTGCAGCTCAAAGTACAAAGACAAAAAGCACCCACAAACAATGACATTAACAAAGTTAGAAGAAACATGAACAAAAGCCCCCATTCCTAGAGCTTGTCTTACTCTAGCCTGTCTGTTCTCGGAGCTCTATGGTTGTAGGCCTCAGATGCCTGAATCTGAGCTCTCCCTTGTCCATTTGTCCCTTGCAGTCGATGTGGTCCTCCTAGTGGTGGTAGTGGTATGGCCTCGAAACGTCGTCCACCACCTACATCTTGTCCAACCCATCTGCCATGTCCGCCTTCTCCCGACGGACAACCACGGTCGAACCTCTACCTAGGAGGTCCCTATACCACCATCTGATAATCTGCTGGGCGGGTAGGGATGTCTTGAGCCACATGACCCTTCCCGCCACATGCATAGAATTGTCTAATCCTTATATGGCTGGCTATGTGTCGTGTTCCCCACACAGCCGAACCTATATCCTAAGTTTTCCCACCTGACGGTATGGTCCATTTGGACCCCTCCGTCTTTGGTCTACTTCCAGCTGCAGAAGACTCTGATACGTGTCGTCCTATAGAGGTTCTCATCACCAATGACTGCTCAGTGAGGAATCTCTCTACTAGGAGGGCTCTCTGCAGCACCCCCTCTTGCGTTGGGATGTTGAGGGAGATCATTGAAACCCTTATCTCATGTCTGAGTCCCTAATGAAAGGTCTAGGCCCGGAAGATTGGGTCTCATACCATGTTCGTGGAGTAGCGCGAGAGGTCGGTAAACCTCACCGAGTACTGGGCTAATTTCAGGTTGCCCTGCCGCGGCTGTAGTATCTCTTGGATGTGCACTGTACAAATGGTGGCTAGAACAAACTCTGAGCGGAAGAGGATCTCGAAGTAAATCCAAAGAAGAGATGCCTCATCATGCACCTAAAGCATCAAACTCGATCATCTATCTATTAATTCATGTAGGAGACTCATGGAAAGGATAACCATAAGGTCTGCTGGTGTACCTACCAATATGAAGACTCTGACGATAGCCTCCGGCTAATCCTCAGATTCCTGAGGATCTGTCTCTCCACAGAACCTGGGCGTCCTCTGTCGATGAAATTCGTGCAACGCACTCAAGTGGTGTGAACTCTCTGCTGTTGAGGCTGGTGGTGTCGGTGGCCCAGTGAGTAGTGGTACCGCCGGTGCCACCACTGTAATGGGGACCTTCAACGAAGCCCCATCGCTCGATGGGCTGCCATCCCGTGTATAATTAGGAACCCTAGCTGGCTGCCTTCGTGGGACCATCCTCAAATGAAACAGGTGTACCACGGTCAAAAAATATACCTGGTGAGCTGACTCAAAGTAATCATTATGAATTATTTGAAAGGAAACACACACATAATCAGTGTTTTCGTTCACTAAGTCGAAAATTAGAGGTCAGGGTCCTAGTGAAGGAATACGTCAGCCGCCGCACCAACACTAGACTCCCTGGACTAAAAACCACACTCAAAACTCATAACACTATTTCTTCACAGAAAGGAATGATCAGAGTCCTATGATACCAATTTTTCACGACCCATCCTCGGGGCCCCTATCATGACCTCCCCAAGCCCACCTTCAATAGGCTAGGGGTTGGAAACTAGCACCAAATGTTTAAATTCCGATAAAGGGGGAAGGCATTTCCTTTATTAAAGTAAACAATATCACAGCAGAGTAACCGTGTGAATAAATCAGTACGTAAAACTGTGTACAAGGTAAGTGCAGAAAAGTAAATGGACTAGTATACAAACCCCACTGAAAGTACAATACATCTGAAAGGAAAGTCAAATAGTAGTAAGTTAAATTGAAACACCGAGTCGTCCTCTGGAAATCCCAACTGAAGGGTGGGTACATAATGTCTTCTCAGCTCCTCGGGTCCGGCTGTCAGCTCCGTGAACGTCCCACCAAGTGTTCCACCTCTGAGTACCATCCAGCTCCACAAGCCTCCACCTCAATTAGTGTTGTCCTTCGTCTGCATCCAACACAATGTAGTGTGGGCATAGCCTGGACAGGGGTGAGTATACGATACTCAGTAGGGACCTCGAGACCACCGATGGTCTCTCAGAGTCCACGAAGGATAAACCAAAATGGAAAGATACAATCACGAGGTATCAAACAACTCTACATATGTATATGCCCATAAATATACCTAAGTCATCAGTTACAGTTTGTATCCAACTCTTGAGCCCAAGCACAATCCAGTCATCACAGGAAAACACAACCCAATCTGCACATGAAAGCAAGAAAATCACGTCGATGATAATTATTGAAATGAAGACTCAGCTCACACGGTTATACAACTTTCGTATAGCGATAGAGATGATAAGATGAATCCATTGATTCATCTAAGCTGTTAGACCCACATTGGATACAAGACCAGCTAAGCTGTCAGACCCACAAAGGATACATGACCAGCTACTCTGTCGGCCCCACATAGGATACATGTTCAATGGTCATACAGCTAGACCCACATAGGATACAAGAACAGTAGTCATCGCTGTCGAACCCACGGAGGATCCAAGTACAGTTGCCCTCGCTACTGAACCCATGGAGGATCCAAGTACAGTCATCCTTGCGGCCGAACCCATGGAAGATTCAAGTACAGTCGTTCTCTCTGCCGAACCCATGGAGGATCCATGTACAGTCATCCTCACTGCCGAACCCACAGAGGATCCAAGTACTGTCATCACTGTGGCAGTCGCAACCAGCTCTAGGGTCCCCACACATAGCATGCTCAATTCTGGGAGGGTCCGCTCCTCGAGCCAAGGGGTTCGATACATCAACTGTCATGAATTCCAGAGTTGATGTATCCTGAAGTTCTATCTCATCAAAAGAAACCCAACGTGACAGATGATGTGTCAATTGGACGCGGGGTCTGAGAGTTATTGGCTTTTCCTTTCCAGGGGCCCGGTTGGTTTTTAAGCTAAAACCAACCCGAAAGTACTCCAACTATGTCCAAACCTCAAGTGGAGTAATCCAAAAGAACCGTCTCAACAAATTTATTCCAACGCAATTAACGACACATCAATCAGACGTTCAGCCCTTAAGATATAAGCGTTTCCGCTCAAATGGCCCTGTTGGTTTCAGGTTCGAAACAACCTAGACAAACACAAACTATGTCGAAACCATTAGTGTAAAATTCCAAATTGACCATCTTGATCCAAAGATTAATACAAAACAAATGGTGCATCGATCGGTGTTCTGTAGCTCATGTTATGGGAAAAACAATGAAAATGGTCCGAAGTGGGGGGTGTGGGCCCGATCGGGCCCAATCCCCCCTAGGTCAGCCCGAACATGGTCGACCCGACCCTGCTAGCTCAGCCTGTTCTACGCGACCCGCCCTAGCTCATCCGGGGGGTGCACGAGCTTGGCCAGCGAGCCGAGCGGGGGCCATGGCCGCTGCTTTCCGCAGACGTGGGGCTAGGGTGGCGTCGCGGGATCCGCCCTCGCCACCGCGGCTTCATCCACTGTGGGATTCTACTGGTGGCACACTACGATGTCGCGACCTCTAGGTGGCTGGCCGGGGCAGGTCATCTCCCTCGTCAGCCATCACCACTGCGCCAGCGGCCTGTGATGTCGGGGGCTTCCGCAGGCCGCCAGAGTCATTCCGGTGGTCCGATATTTCTCCCTTCTGCGCATGCGATCATCTCGAGACCCAGGCTCCACTGTGATGGTTACGAATTTCTGTTTCAGCCTCGTTTAATCAATTAAAATTACCCCGCATGTCAAGAAAAAATTAGCGGTGGGTCTGGGCTTGTTCGTTAACCCACACCCAATGCGTTACAGGTTTAATTTTTCACCTAACAGTTTAACGCCATGAAGAGGGAATAAATCACATAATGAAATATATAAAATCCCCTTCCTCAACAATTGAAGATGTTGGTCGAAATCACGGTAGAATGTGTCATGGGGAAACGTTTTGTAGGTGTTTTCGGAGTGCGTCGAGGAGGAAGCGTTGTCTCCTATCATGTCGCGAAGAAGAGGTTTGGTGGTGTTTTGTTGTTCATCGAGGAACCAGCATTCTTCGTCATTCTTCATCGGAGGACGTCATTCTTCCAAAACCTCAAGAGATCCCTCGATCCTTCCCATACAATGAAACCTCTCCCCCAAAATAAAATAACATGTTCTTCCTATTATTTTATTATACACGCAAAGTAACTCTCCCAAAATTAATTGACCACATTAAAAAATATGTGTTGAAATTCAATTAAGGATGGGAGAGGGAAGGTCCCCATTTATTTAATGTGTTGGAAATTAAATAAAAAGGGGGAAAATAGGAAGGATCCCCATTAAATTATGTGTTGACATAATTTAAGAGATTGAGGTGGAGAGATTGGAATTTAATGGAGAGGGGTTTCCAATATAATGAGGGGTTTTTAATGAGTTAGAGGAAATTAAATGGTTGGGGATCATATGGGCCCCACCTCTCTCACATCCACACTTGAGTAGTTAGGTGGTTGTGGGCCCAACCCTTAACTACCCATTGGAGGGAATAACCTCCTTTTAAAATAAAAATTGTTCTGAAAATTTTTATTTACTTCACAAATAAACCACCAACAATTAATTTCTCCTCCAGCGTGAATGCAAATACAGTAAGGACCCCGTTAAGAAATTACCAGCATTGCGAGTTCATCCGTGCCCTCATATTTAAATTCTAAGCACCAGTTCAAAATATATAAAAACCCGGTTCTTCATTCACTAAATGTACCCGAGATAAACTTCAGAAATTGATTCCAGGCACACCGGGCCTCAAAATAAATCGTCGTCAGAAGACACAGACACGTAACATTCCAAAGTATTTGGAAAAAAATAACTCCTTGAGATTTCAGGGTATTTTAAAAATATATTTTTCACATAAAAAACCACTGGGATACACATACAAGAGAATATTCTTCTAATGTTATCCATTCCACAATGTTCATTAACACATTTAAACATATTTTATCAATTTATTTCCACATAGGTTCTTACATCACCTAGTGGTTATCCAATATAATAGGGCATTGAATTATGTAGTGCCCTGGTCCACTACATTTATAGAAAATTACTGTAAATGTATTATTAATATAATCTTTATCTTAATCCCTAAAAATATTCAAATTACCTCGCAAATTATTTACTTTGTATCATTCTTTCCCACACATAAATAATTTCATTATGTCATTAAGATAGTTTCCTAGGTGTCTCCTTCCTCTTTTAAAACATGACAGAAATTGAGTTTTAATATATCCATAGTCTCCACTGCTGTAGCACTCATCATTCTCAGCCCATTTATTCGTTGTTGTGCTTGGGATTTGGTTAATTTATATATTTTGGATCATATTTTTGGAAACATGATTCAGTCTGAACATGATATTTATTATTCCTATTAATTTTCCATTTATTTTCTCATATCCACCATCATTCACACTTTTTAAATAATGTTCATTTTTACTGTGATTTATTTGGAATCCAGCCATTGACTAAAACTAGAATGAATAGTGTGAGTAACAATAGTAATAAAATCATCTAGATAATACCATGAAACCTTATTTTTAATCTAAAACACCTTAGGATTAACTAAGGTTATTTATTCTCCACATATATTAAAATACATTATTTTTTTAGTAATTAAAATGTGAATAATCCTATGCATATCTCTAGAGATTTTCGTAACCAATAAAACAACAAGGCTTATTATTGTGCAGCAGTTCTTGTTAGAGTCTAGATCAATGTGGATTTTTTTAGGTTTTACCCCTAGGTATATATGTGCCCAAGCCGCCTCTATATGCTTATATCTAGACACAGATGTATTGCATTGGAACCCGACTTAATATTTACATTAAAATATTTTTTGGATGTTCATCTACACTAATTTTCAATGTATATTTTAGTGTAGTGTTTTCTATGAAGATTTTTCCTAAATCCGGATTCCATGGTTTTTAATAAAATAATTCTGATACAAACTATAACTCCTCGACCCTAGTTATACAGATTCAGTGCCTTATTAAATAAAATTAGCATGATCAAAAGATATCATGTCTCAAAAGAACGATTTGTTTAGTATCCTTGCAGTACTAGATACATAAAAAAGTTTTACATTACATCATGATCTGGGAAAACAACAACATTTTGTCCCCATTGATCATACTCATATCTTAATGCCTATTCCGGATATTTAATTTTAATATAATTATTCACATACTAGTAAAAATAAAACATAGAAAGGGGTGATCTCAGATTCATAGAAAGGAAAACAATATAGTGGAGACTATCATAAATAAGCATAAATATTTATGTCGATGTATAAAACTAAAACACAAGACTTTTAAAAGTAAAAATCAGCAAAATATGGAAAAGGTAAATAAAAAATTTTTATTTACATATTCCAATGGATATTCTACTAGTCAAATAATCACATGAAATATCAATAGCTACGTTCACAATGATGGAATGAATAATGTTTGAAATCATAACCACATAGTAAAGGCCTCATGCCTAGACTACAAATAATATTTTATCAGGGCCTTGTACCAAGAATATAGTTAGTATCAAGAGATATACTGATACATCAAATAGATAAAGTGGGCTCCACCCATAAATTACTATGTCCAATGCTTTCCTCATATGAAAATTTTGAAACCAAATCTAAACATTCATATTAAAACTAGCATATGAAATCACAATATTTGGACCACAAACCATGAATGGAAAAAAATATCACATCAAAAGTTAAACATAACACATTCAATACAATATGGAATATTGTATTAACATTAATCAAGAATAATGAAGGATACTAACATTGATGATAATAATCAATAAAAATATTTGAGAGAAATATCCCATTTTTCTTGAATAATATTAAAAGTCAAACTATTTATCTAGAGGATGTTAAAAATAGATTTTTTTTAATAAATGTGATCCATACCACATTGAAATTTTTCACAAATATTTAAATTTTAAATCATTCATTTCCATATATATAAATTATTAACACCAATTTTAAAAAATGTTGATTAATGAGAATGGTTTATATGAATAAATCTTAAAAACTTTTAAAATGATATTTTATATAGAGTTCCTAACCAAATAAAAGACACTTGAATAAAAATAATCGAGGTAATAAAAACATTCTAATATATTGAAAATAAAGGTATCCAAGATATACTATGTCAATGTATAGTATGTATACCATATAAAATTGGATTGGAAAATAACAACATTGAGGTCTCAATAGAATTTAAATTGAGATAAAATCTCATATAAAGACCATATCTTTATTTTAAGGATAAATCAATGAAATAATTATGTGTGAAAAATATATATACACACAATATGATTAGATATTCTGTGTAAATTTATCAGAGTGCATTCACTCATATTCTTGTAAAAACAACACCAATGGCTTGGATGTTTAACTCAATAAATGAAAATTTAGATAAGATTACTCTTATCAAGTTCATATCAATGACTTGAGTAATTATCAATGGATAGATTATGTGTATCAAAAGTATATCCCCGAAATTATTATTGGAAATTAGTACAAAAAAATAAAAAGTGATTTCTCACCTAATCTTGGATTAAACTAATCAATGATGTTTACGTAAAACCTAATGAGTGGGAATCAAAATTAGAAATTCCCTTATCGATTTTGTAATATATGAAACAAAAAAACCCATGAAAGAAGGATCATACAATGATGATGTAAATACACATATAATAATGTTTATTACACAAATAAAACAATCATGGGTTGTTCATACACCACACAAAAAGAAATTGTGGTAATATATCAAGAATCTCAATAGAATAAAAAGTGATATGAAAACCCTTAGCGTGTATATTTCATTAGAAGAGGGTTGAATAAACTTATATATAATTGTGAAATAATTTTTATTAAATTATTAATGAACCATATACATAAATATGTTATCTTATATGATCTTCAAAATTTTCTTTATTAATAATATTTCAGCAGTATCATTATTTTGGCTGTTAACTAATTCATCTTCCTTTATATGTTTTGTTATGTAAGTCATGTATTATATGGATATGAAGTATTAGAATAAAATACAAAATTATATGATGTTATTAAGCATTATTTGTAATTTTAAAATGAAAATTATTTTTGAATGGTTACGACGGGGAATGAAATCTCATCGTGGCATGGAGACGGTAAGGCGTACGTACGTAGGAGCGGCAATAGCATTTTATTAGTGGTTAAATTTCATGTATTTGGATTTATATTATAAATAAATAATAATTAACATTTTATATTTATTATTTATATCATTTATAATCATTATTATACCCATCCAAATAATGAAGTTATGAATAAAAAACTACCCCACGACGTGGATACATAAAGCCATACGGAAACTTGTATGTTGACATTGTTATTCGTAGGATGGATAGAATATTGAATATGTTTGTAAAATAATTTTAATAAAATCATATTATTTAGAATGTTCTAGATTTAAGATTTTTTATGGAAACAACAATGAAAGTGGAAGTGTAAAAAGAGAAGAACTTTGAAAGAGGTGATGGAATTATTATCTCTTCTTCAAGTGATTTCTTTTGATTTGATCAAAGTGATACATTGAATTGAATTATAATCAAATTAAGGCCTATATATTCAAATTAATGTAGTTTTAAAGATAATTGATCAGGGTTTTTCTAATAGAAATGGCGTTGGAGGTTTGATTTTCATTGAAGGGGAAGTACCCTTTTATTAGAGAGGTATGGGTCACTGTATGAAAAGCATGAAATATAAATTTATTATACACTTATATTCGGTTTATAGTGTGTCAAAAAGGATTTATTTATAAAATAAATTTGTTTGGATAAAAAAACACTCATCCAATAGTTTTTAGATAGGCTTAGGTAACCATATAATCATTATTGTTTTTAACTCATAGTTTAATAGTTTAACTTTCAACTTGTATTCTAATATTATTATAATAAATGGTAAATAAACATGATATAAAATACCAAGAGAAAACAAAGTGTCTCATTAGTATAATATATATCATTATATGAGTCTATTGGAAGGAAATTAGTGTTTTAGGAATATAATATCATTTAATAATTTAGTTTTTTTTAAAACTCATTTTATTCAAGTATGACACTATTTAGTATTTGGTTTTTTTGAAAGTAAAAGAAACATGATGGAATTGAAAAAAATAAATTGAATCAATCCAATCATAATATTGTATCCTATTAAATTAGTTTAATGCTTCAAAATTATCTAATTAGATTTATTAGGATACTTATAATATCAATTATTTATTTCATTCATTAATAATGTAATTATTGCATCATCATTGTGTCATAAAAAATTTAATTATTTGTTGTCTAAAAACTATAAATTAAGTAAAATTATGTCGGAAATATTTTTATCCTTCTAAATAATATTTATTTTCTATTTTATTTTATAAATAATCTTATATTAAAATTGGTTTAGTTATTATATTTCAAATTTAACACTTTTAAGTCATCATTAAATTAAATAATAATAAATGTCCTAAACTAATCCAAGTGGATAAAAAGAATCATATTTTTTACAATGGTTTATTTTTGTAAAAATAATGTTATCAAATAAAATTAGGACATGTGTTAGGGTAATTATTATATCATTTTTACCATTAACTGCCCTATTTACTTTTAAAAGTGGTAAATAAAATTCCAAAGTTACTATAAAAAAACAATTCTCATCATATTGAACGAAATTTTACATAGCTATATCAACCATGTCACATGGATTTCATAAAATCAATTCAATTATGTGGTAAAATTACATTATATGTAAATTTGAAAATACTCCTAGAAGGTGGGGAAATGATGATTAAAGGTTCAATAAAATATTATACACCTAATTTTATTATAAAATTAACCCAATTAATTACATTGAACATATATTGGTAGTATTTATTTATTTTGTCTTGAAATAAATTTAAGTAAAAAATATAATTATAAAAAAAATTAGGTTTTAAATAATAACACAGTTTTTTCACTATTCATTAAAAATTGAAACTTTTCAAAAAAAATACCAGAAAATTTCCCAAAGATTTTTTTGATATTAAAAATTCCTAAATTATATCTATTTGAAAAAAAAAATTAATAATATTAGTTTTTTTAATTAATTTTAAAAAATATTCCAAATTTCAAAACCAGAAAGAATTTTTTTGAGAAGTAAAAACTAATATAAAATGATATCTGTTTATGTGAAATTTAATGTAAAATAACTTCCTATGGAAGAAATTAGATTAAATGAAAAAAATATAATCTATTAATACTACAAAACTATTAAAATTTATAATTTAAAATTCTAAATTATTTTGATTAAAAAATAAGTTTCTAGTTAAAAATAAATATTTATTACTATTTATCATAATTTGAATGTTATCAGAAAACCAACAAAAATATATAAACACGAAATTTTTATGTCCAGAATCTAAAAAAAATATTATTTTCTGAAATTGAATAAATTAAAGTGTCAAATATTTAATTTCAAAGGGTTTTCCATTAAAAGGATGAAAATATTCATTTTTTGGAAAATACATCTTTAATCTGAAAAAAATAATTTTTTCACATATTATGGTTAAATAACATATAATATGGATGTTAAAATTATATAGAGTGTATAAAAATCAAAATTAATTTAACACTATTAATATATGGTTTTTGAACAGCTTGTTTGATAATTTTTGGTGCTCTTGAACTCAATGTTGCATGTAGCTCAAGCTATTGAATTATATTAAAAAAATAACAATGTATGAAATAGTGGGGTGTTACATTATATATTGATCAACTCATGTTCATTATAAGAGATTTTTTAGAACCTCATAGGCATTTCCCATGTTCTCGACACCACCAACTGTATGGAAGTTTGTCCAAGTGTGTGTTACAGATAGGTTGGGTATGCATCCTCAAGAATTTTGTGTCTCATTAGGGCATGGAAGTGGACTCTAAAAATGTCAAGGAATTTTTTTATTAGGTAGAACCTAGGAATGTGGCATGGGTTCTAATTTTTCCTTTTATTGAAGGTCATCATTATAGGGTTGTGTCGAATTTCTATCTATTTGAAACCCCACATTCTGTATTGAATAGTAAGGACTAGGGATCTGTACGAAGGAATTAGTGTTAGATAGTTTTCATTTTCCTAGTGAAGAATCTGGTCAGTGCTTCAGTTTCCTGAGAAGGCTATGTTATAAATGGTTTTCTATTAAATTTATCGTCTTTTCATGGGATTCATAATATGGAAGCAGAGGTTAGTGATGTCTTAGTGGTATTGGTTGTTATATCCCCATGATCAAAATTATTCCACGCATGATATTGAGTTGTAAGCAGTTGTTTATATGCTAATGTGGGGGTAGTATTCCATTTTTAGTGACTATGTAATAGTTTTTACAAACCACAATGGCCTGAAATATGGTTTCTATCTGTGTGATTTGTATCAATTCTTAGAGAGGTGTGTTGAGTTTTTATAAAATTTTTATTTGTAGATGTCCTAAACCTAATTAAAGGGGAATGTTTTTGTTGATACCTTGAGATTGATGTCTTTAGGAGATGTGGTAATGGAGTAAGTCGCCATTTGGAAATGGATGACTGAGCTTTTAGTGATGTGTCTGTAATTTTTATTTTTAAATGAATATGATTCAAATTATTAGTTAACTGCAGAGTTACCGTTGATTTGATAGGTGGATGAGTCTTAATCAAGAGACTCATGTGTTGTGGTGATGTGTGATCATGTTAGCCGTGATGATTCTCTAAATGGGTGGTTTTGTAGTAATATAGACTTGGTGTTGTTATAGGGATGGTTTTTTGTTCACATAGTAGGGAAATATGGATGTTCTTAATATTATTATAGCTCAACCACAACAGTGTATCATAGTGTTAAAAAAATTTATCATCAATTTTTTTATAAAACATTAGAATTTGGTAATGAAGCATTTAGTTGAGGATTTTATATAGTGGTATATGGATTGTCAGTATGAGAAAAAGGAGCACTATGTTTTTGGAACATTTTTTAGTCCTTGGATGTTATCGGGTGGGAATGGGAATACATTTAGATTAATTTTTATAATGAACTCCTGCTAGATCCTGGTGGTTGTGGTTCATTTTGGATTATAATAGAATTCCTAACAAATTCATCAAATTTTCTTGTGATCTGTGGGTCAGAGGACCTGGTCATCGTCTGGAAGTAGTATGAGGATGATTTGTTCAACATTTATAGGGTAATAATGATGATAATATATGACAGTTGTCCAAATTTTATCCCTAGAGTCTATAGGTTAATTTACTATGATTTTGGCTACTATTTGTTCCATACCACAACATTTCACCCTCAGAAAAATGACTATATAGAGTATACCATCACGTCACTAAAAAAAATATTTGAATCTTGTTTCTTGGACTTTGGAAGATCATGGGTATGAGAGATTCATTTTTTTGAATTCCCCTACAACAACTGATATCGCTCATCCATTTTAATGGATTTTATGTCAATGTATGTATATTTGATTGATTATGCATTATTCTATATACAGGATTGGTAGTCAGTAGTTCATATTATTGATTTGGTGTTGATCATAATTTAGAAGATCAAATTGGTTTAATAGGGGATGAAGGTATAAATTAACCATCTGAAGGCCTATTGTTTTCATATGAAGAGGCAAATATGGGATGAGGTTGAGAACCATATTTTAACATCCAGGATAAATTTTGAATATGAAATTTTCATATATATTAATATTTTTTAATTAAATATCAATTTTACTTTAAATGGGTTTCTATGTTAGATAGCATACCTGATACGCAAGAAAGGGTTTCTTTGAAATCTTCTGTTGCACACTAATAATATAATATTATTATTTTAAATTGAAGTTAACTCCTAGATGATGTATTTGAATGAATGAATAAAACTAACTAAAATATTATTATACATGTTTGTCAAATTTATTTACATTTATCCAATAAAAGTTGGAGGCTTAAAATGTGAATGAATCTAATTTTAAGCATAATTTACATTAAAAGACAAATTTACCGCCTTTTAATGGTGAACCCTCAATAAATATAATTTTCTTCACTTTAATACATTTTATTTGACCAAATAAAATCATTCTTTAGAATGGGGACAACAAAATTTACTTTTTGTAAATTTTTGGAATTTTCCTGATAATATTCATTTTCTAATGAATAGTGAAAAGTATTGTATTTTAATTCGAAACTGGGATTTATTATAATTTATTTATATGTTTTGATTATCTTTTTCATTTTATTTAATGTGTAATTAGAATATACTTTTACCATTTCATCGAATTTTTTCCATTGAAATTAATTTCACTTTGAAATCGGACATAAACAAGTATCTATCTTTTGATATTTATTGTTTAATAAAAATATGATATTTGTTTTGATAACGGGAATTAATTTTAAAATTAATTAATTCCACTTATATGTTTTGAATTTTTAAAAATAGGAATCATTTTTGAATTCGGAATATGAAATATATCTTAGGCTGAAGTTGTGATATTTTTCTGAAAAACATCAATTTTTGATGAATAGTGAAACCACTTAGTGGAAGTTAAAAACATTTACATTTTAATTTAATGAAATTTTACCACATCTATAAATTTAATTTCAAAAAGATGATATAAATGGTTGTTATAAAGAAGAAAAATTTGGTTTACTAAAATGAAAATATTTTTTTTGTGAATAGTAGCTTTTGACTTTTATTTACCGCGGTTAAAGGTAAATGTGTTAATTCAAAGAAAAAAGAATATTATAATAATTCAAAATTACCTTAACACTTGTTCAAAACTTATTGGTTGAGTCATTATCGACCATGATATTTTTTGGGTTGATTTTGGGACCCCATTAAGCCACATGGGTGTGATAATGACAATTTAGATTAAATAATTTAATGTAAAGACAAAATTGACATTAACAAAAATATTTTATTAATTAATTATTCTATGGTGTAATATAAGTCATATTTCAGACTATAAAAATTCATTGGAAATATAATAATATTTCCTACATCATGTAATTTTTTTATAATTTTTATACAACAAGTAAATTAATTATTTTTGACATAATAATGATGTAGTATTTACCACATTTATAAATCATTTAAATAAGTATGATTATAATGATTAAAATAGTATCCAAAACATGTTAAATTCTGATTGGATGATTTTATTTCTACCATTAGTCATCTTATCATTATATTTAATGATTTTTAGACCATTAGAAACCGAATATAATTATATAATAAAATAATAGTTTCACACATTCCTAAAGAGCCCCTCCACCCCCTTATAAAAGGAGACAATTTCTATCCAATTACTCACATCTCTCAAGCCTTTTGGCTATTCCAAAATCTACATAATTAAGCTCCCTACATCGCACTACTCCCCCTAGAATCCTTAACTTAGGTATAAGTCACTCCATGATGTCCTTTTGGTTCAAACCAAAGGAAGTTACCCAAATTAAAGGTAATTATTTCTCTTAAATTGTTATCTTTTATTTTACTTATCCATCCCCTAAACTCATTTTATATGTTTATTTTGTAACATCATTATCATAAAAAATATATAAGGATGTTTTTATTATATGGATTCGAGCTACACTTACACACACCTCCATCTAATGGTTGAAGAACATAATGTTTCTATGGATGGAAAACTAACGCCTCACAAAATGATGATTGTTCAAATATCTCCAACCACCTATCATTGTGGCCATTATGATGGAACATTATTTATATATGATATATATTATGTTTATTTTTTCTTTATTCTTCTGTATTTTCTCATTAAATCATTCCTTTATGGTTTCCATAGTGGGTAAATGCGATAATCTCATTTGAGAAAGTGCAGACTACCGCCTATCAATGTTATTAGATTCGTTAATGATCTTATGTGGGATGTATTAAGGATAAAGTTAATGATATTATATATTATATAATACTGAAATTATAATGTAGCTATGTATCATTATGTTTATTTCCAATAAAATAATAAATATAAATGAAAGTAGTGTTCATGCGTACGTACATCTTACCATCTCCATGAACGGTGCATTTCATTTATTACCTCTAAATATTATGTACGATTATAAATACATGTATATACTGGATATATATGATATATATGATATAAAAATCATGAATATAATTCCTGATATAATGAACCATTGATCACATGAACAACATGTGATTATAAGAAGTCCATTTTGACTCCAATACCAAATATCGACAAAATGGACATTATTAACTTAAATGATTATATAATGTTTATAACATAATAATAAGTGATATAAAAAGAATAATAAACATTAAAACGATTCTTAAGAAATTATAACAGAACTTTAGTTTATTATTCAGGAGATTAAAGAACGGTCGAGTCAAGTCGGACACGAGGTAAGGGATCTGACCTCTCTCTTTCTTTTCAAGTACTCTCTTTTATGTCATTTCTTCTATGATCAATGTTCAAATGTTGAAGGATGTTCTTTTATATTTACCATAATTTAATTTGTATTTTCATATAATTAGAGACCACCTCTTACTCTCATCAACTCGTTTTAAGAATTTTTAAGTGGCGTCGTTAGGCTGGCGAATTTTTCTAAGCGATTTATTATCTCACTTTTAATTCTGTGAGATTTCCATTGTTCGCCAATTATTTATTGTATGTGGAGTATTGTGAACTGAATTTTTATATATATTATCATTAATAACATTATATTCATTGTATTATGAGATTCATTTGGTGGTTATTAAATTTGGGTCATACTACTCGATTGATTACAACATGGTAAGGGGTTTTCATCTAAATTTTTATCCCCGTGAGATTAATGCTATATTTTCCACTACTTCCTTTTGTGTAGTGTATTTACTGCCCATTATTGTACTATTTGTGTAATATATGTTCACTTATGATTATTTACATCTCCATTGTATTATCCATCTTTCATGGGGCATATGTTTAGTATGTTACCAAATTTGTAAGGGAACCATTCACCCTCTTCTTTTTAAAAGACTTCTTTTTGTTATGTCTTTTAATTAAATTTTTATTATGTTTCGATATGTTATTATATATCCTTATTGATGTAAAATCTATTTACAAGTGATGAGTTACCATTTTTTGTCTCATAAAATAATTTTTTGAATTTTAATGTGATGTCGTTTGGCTGTCGAATATTTAAGGGAACTTCTTAACCCAATTATAATTCATTGGGTTAAACCTGTACTTCTTGGATATGTTGTCCTATGAATTTGTGTGAATGGTCTCTGATTGTTTTACACTATATATCCACATATATTTGGTGGATTTATATTTTTTACACATAATTATGTGATTTATTTATCCTTGATATAAGGATACCATCTATATATGGGATTTCATCTCAATTTTCATTTGCACTGAGACTTCATTGTTGATATGCACCAATTCACTCTTATATGGTGTATATAATTTCCTTTGACATATTATATCATGAATCTCGTTATTCTCATGATATTATAAAGTTTTTATTAAATATTATTCCTTAATTATTTTTATTCAAGTGTCTTCCATTTTTTTAGAAAAACTCTTTTACTAAAATATCATTTTAAATGTTTTAATGATTAATTCTTCTAAATATTTCTCATTAGTGTCCATGTTTTAAAAATATATTTTAGGATTTATTTATATGTAAATTAATGTTTTCAAATGATAATTCATTTAAAATCTTCAATGTGGTATGGAACACTTTTATTCAAAAATCTATTTTTAAATGGTTTATGAAAATGGATTGATTATTTCAATATCTTGAAATTACATCTTCTGAGTGAAAATTAAATGTTATTAATTTTATATTTGAAATATTTTATGAGTTATAATGGTACTTGGAGATTTTAAAAGCGGTTAAATGATAATCCATATGACGAGTGGTGTCGTGAATACCAAGACGAGTGGTTATATTATATCCTCCAATGTTTTGGGAATAGAAGTCGGCCATATGGCTATTGCATTTACTAATATGTGTGGAAGTCGACCATATAGTTATTCCATTTAAGTATGTTTATTTACCAACATACATTTATAAGTTATTTTTTCTTTTTATGTGTTTTATGGTAATATTTTTGTTATAAAAGGGTATGTAATGATCTTTTATTCAGTGAAGAGTATTTACAACTTCATAAAGGTAAAAAGTATTACTTATGTTAATGTATTCATGGTTGACTTGTTGTTTTGAAAAACTAACAGTTTTACTTCTTTGTGTATTCATTACTGAGCTTTTTATGCTCATCCCATGTTTTTGAAATATTTTTCACAGGACATAATGTGGAATAGAGTCAAGGATGGGATCAAGGAAAATTCATGTTGTCTTAAAAATGGAACTAGAAATGACTCTATTTTTCAAGAGTTCATGTTTTGTAAGAAAAATGTCTACTGTGTAGAAGTGTCTACATTGTAATATTTTTAAATGTAATTGTTATGGACTAACTCTCTAAAACGCTAAAACTGAAAATATCCTCAATTTGAATTATTCATTTAATTCTAGATTATGTAATGTGTTAAGGTCAGGTCCTTACAGTAGGTATCAAGTTTCGGTTTAGACAACTTGAGAGGTTAGGGTGTTATCTAAGCATAAGTAACATAACCATAATGTTTAGCATATTAGAAAGAGTCTTAGTTATTTTAAATGTGTTTATGATAAAAAGAATAAGTGTTTACCCTCCTCATATGATATTATGTCATGATTTTATTGATATACTCACACTGACCTTTTTGGTTTAAGTAAATGGCTGGATCTAGCAAACACCAAAGTAACCGTGGATGTGAAGAAAACAGTGATAGTTTTCTGAATGAGAAACTGAATGAAATGAGAGATGCAATGAGAACTCTTTTGGTTATTCTCAACCAACTATCTGGAGTCATGATTGAAAACATTAAACATGGTGATTCTTATAAGGCATCATATATTTTAGAAACAAATCAATATGTAATTTCAGGTAATAATCATAAAGGTAAGCATGTTCAAAAACCTATATGTCAAGGATGTGGAATGAAACACCTAGGAAAATTCTTCAAAGGGACGAGAATATGCCATTGTTGTGGGAATGAATTTCATAAAGAAATAATATTCCATGGAATAAGAAAGCATCTATTTGACTCTATGAAAGGGAAAGAAGTTATTTCTGAGGGATCAATTGAATTTTGTAAATGTGGTGTGCATGGTCATTATACAAACAGGTGTCCTACGATGATGTTTCAGGAATGGGATCACCAGAATCATACAAATATTTTTTTACCAATACCTAATGCCATTTCGATTGTGGATTAAGAAATTGACAATGACCAATGAAACCTATGGATTATTTATTAACATATGTTTTGATATTATTAAATCTTAGAATATGATTCATGATTCTGTTTGTAGGAATGACGTATTTCAGGATAAGTTGAAAAGGAATGGGTAATAGATCATTAGTAATGTTGAATGTGTAATAAGACAACATATAAGGGGTTCAAGAGGTATGGTTGATTTTAGGATGGGTAAATGCTTATAAGTATTAAGGATCTTTTGATTATGTGAATTGCATAAGAAGACTTTTTATAGTAAGTGTTACCCTAATTTTTGATATATGAAATTTTTATTCAAGGAATAATTTTCTTTTTTTCGATATATTTATAAAGAACCATTTCGGTTTATATGATACTTGAATTTGAGGAAATTATAGGTTAATTCATTTTTGGGATGAAAAATAAAAGTTTTTAGAAAACCTTCATGGTTAAAATATTCTATGGTTATTTTTGATTAATTTATCTATTTTTTGGAAGTATTATAAAATTATGTAGTTTTTGAAAAGAGATAACACACAGACCATATGAAAACCAGTCATGCTAGATGAAGCTATGGTAATCGAACCCACAACCAAAGTACGACTGGTATTTATCACCTACCACTAGACTACGTGAAGTCCCTTGTTAGTTTGACTAATTCATTTTAGTTAGATTATTTTATGAATCCATAATATGTTTATTTTGGGTAATATATGGAAATTTATAACCTATTATGGAGAATATTTGATTAGGTTAATTGCTTTTCAATATTAGATTTTAAGAGTAACTGATGTTATTAGGAGATAAATGCTAAGATTTATCGTGGAAGACTATATGATTAAATACTTCAGAGATTTTGGTTTCAATCATACTTTATATTTCTTTGAAAAATATTAAGGAAAACTTTTTATTGAATGGTCTTTGTTGAACTTTGGGTTTTGTTAGGCAAATTTTGGAGATTAAGAGTAGTTTTTCATTATGTAAAAGTTTATCCTTTTATGGGATTATCCGATCTTATACTAAACAATTTAGTTAATATCTAAAGACAATGGAAATTTATATTTTATATTTTGTGGATTATTTGATTCTCTGAATGTTGATTATAGAAATTTTAATGTAAAAAAAGTCATCCTCAATAGTCATCGTTTGGTGAAAATATGAGTTTGTGTTAGAAATCTAGTAAAAGATAAATTTATTTTTAAAAGTAACAATATTTACTTAGGTTTTTAGTTAAGCTCATAACTAAATTCCTCAATGAAAAGTAACTTAAAATAAAAACCTTGTATATTTCCTTTTCCTACTTGGGAATCAAAGACTGTTTAACCCATCACATGTTTGTGAATTTATGATGGTAAACTTTCTCATAAACATGTTATCTATCACTCTCCATCAGAAACTGGTGGTTTTTTCTCCTCTATATCCATGTTTTCATGGAATCATAGTATTTTTTTTCTAGGGTAACATTTTTACTTCTCTTTCTTTATTTTAAAGTGATAGTTTTATTGACTCTCTTTTCGATATGGGGATTTCAATGAAGTTCTCGAGCCCAATTTTTAAATTGTGAGGACGCAATTCCCAAAAGGGTGGAATTATGTAACATCTCAGATAAATGAAGAATATGAAATTTTCATATTTATTAAAATTTATGAATTAAATATCAATTTTACATTAAATGGGTTGACATGTTTGATAGAGTACATGATACGCAACAATGGGTTTCTTTGAAATAATATGATGGACACTAATAATATAGTATTATTATTTTAAATGGTAGTTAACTACTAGTTGTTTTTTTGGAGGGAATGAATAAAACTAACTAAAATATGATTATAAATGTTTTTAAAATGTATTTACATTTATCCAATAAATGTTAGAAGCTTTAAATGTGAATGAATCTTATTTTAAGCATAATTTACATTAAAAGGCCGCTTTAGGCCTTTTAATGGTGAACCCTACCTAAATCTAATTTTTGTCACTTTATTACATTATAATTGTCCAAATAAAATATTTTTTTATAATGGGGTAATAAAAATATACTTTCTGATTTTATTTTTCATTTTTCTGATAAGGTTCATTTTCTAATGAATTGTGAAAAATATTGTATTTTAATTCAAAATTGTGTTTTAATCTAATTTATTTATATTGTTAGATTATCTTTTTAATTGGTTTTAAAGTGTAATTAGAATATATTTTTACTATTTAATCCAATTTTCTTCATTGGAATTAATTTCAATTTGAAATCGGACATAAACAAGTATCAATATTTTGATAGTTATTGTTTCATAAAAACAAGCTATTTGTTTTGATAACGGGAATTAATTTTAAAATTAAATAATTCCACTTCTATGTTTTTAATTTGGAAAAATAGAAGAATTTTTTTAATTCAGAATATCAAATATATCTTAGGCTGGATTTTTTGTATTGTTTTTGAAAAAATTCAATTTTTTATCAATAGTGATACCACTTAGTGCTAGTTAAAAAACCGGCTTTTTCATTTAAATGAAAATTTACCACTTCTATGAATGAATTTCAAAAATCCAACATACATGGTTGTTATCAAGAATTAAAATGTGGTTCATTAAGAAGAAAATAATTTATTGTGAATATTAACTTTTGACTTTTATTTACCGTGGCTAAAGTTAAATAGGTAAATTCTAGGTAAAAAAGGATATTATAATATATCAAAATTACCTTAACACTTTTCCAAACCTTATTTTTTGAGTATTTAACTACCATGGAATATTTGGGTTGATTTTGGGACCCAATTAAGCCACTTGGGTGTGATAATGATAGTTTATATTAATTAATTTAATGTAATGTCCAAATTGACATTAACAAAAAGCTTTTAGTGATTAATTTATCTATGCTGTTATATAAGTCATATTTTCGTTTGTAAATATTAATTGGAAATATAAAAGGATTTCTTACATCATGGTATTTTTTTTTATAATTTATAGAAAAAAAATAAATGAAATTATTTATGACATAACAATGAGGCCGTATTTACAGCATTAATAAATCATTTAAATAAGTAAAATTATAATGATTAATATAATATACAAACATGTAAAATTCTTATTGGATGATTTTATTTCGACCATGATCCATAATATATTCATAATTAAGTATTTTTAGACCATTATAAACTGGATATAATTACATAATAAAATAATAGTTTCACACTTTCCTGAAGAGCCCCTCCCCCCTTATAAAAGGAGAACACTTCTACAAAATCCTCACACCTCTCAAGCCATTTGACTCATCCAAACTCAGCCCTATTAAGATACATACATCCCTATACTCCCACTATAAACCTTACCTTAGGCATAAGGAACTTCAAGATGTCCTTTTGGTTCAAACCAAATGAAGTTACCCAAATTAAAGGTAACATTTTCTCCTGAATTTGTTTCTATTATTTTACTTCTCCAACCACTAAACTCTTTTTATTCCTTTATTTTGCAACAAGATAAATATCCTAAATATAATAGGAAGTTGTTATCAGAAGTATTCAAGCTACAATTAAAAACACATCCATCTAATGGATGATGAACATAATGTTTCTGTGGATGGAAAGCTAATGCCTTACGAAACGATGATTGTTCAAATATCTCAAACTGCCTCTCATGGTGGCCATCATGATGTCCCTTTATTTATATATGATATATATTATGTTTATTTATTATTTTTTCTTCTGTATTTTATATTTATATCCCGCATTTATGGTTTCCATAGTGGGTAAATACAATAATCTCATTTGAGGAAGTGCGGACTACCGCCCCCTCAAAGTGATTTGATTCATTAATGCCTTATGTGGGATGCATAAAGGATGGAGTTAATGATATTATATATGATATAATACTATAATTATACTATACCTATGTATCATTATGATTTATTTTCATTAAATTATGGAATATAAATGAAAGTAGTGTTCATGCGTACGTACGGCTTGCCGTCTCCATGAACGGTGCGTTTCATTTCATACATCTAAATGTTATGTACTATTATAAATACATGTATATCCTGGATATATATGATATATATGATATAATAATCATGAATATCATTTTGGATATAATGAACCACTGACCACATGAACAACATGTGATTATAAGAAGTCCATATTTGCCTCCAGTACCAAATATCGACAAAGTTTACGTTATTAACTTAAATGATTACATGATATTTATAACATGGTAATAAGTGATATAAAATAAATATTAACTTGAACAAGTTTCTTAAGGAATTTTAAATTAACTTTAGTTTATTATTCATGAGATTAACGAATGATCAAGTCAAGTTGAACACGAAGTAAGGGATCTGACCTCACTCTTTCTTTTCATGTACTCTCTTTTATGTCATTTATTTTATGATCCATGTTCTTGTGTTGGAAGATGTTATTTTATATTCACTATACTATAATTTGTATTTTAATATTATTAGGGACCCCCTATTACTCTCATCAATTCATTTTAATAATTTTTATGTGGCACTGTTAGGCTGCCGAATTATTGTAATGGATTTCTTATCTCACTTTTAATTATGTGAGATTTCCATTGTTCACAACATATTTATTGCATCTGGTGTATTGTACACTACCTATTTAAATATATTATCATGACTATCATTATATTCGTGAAATTATGTGATTTATTTAGTGGTTATTAACATTTGTTCATATGACTCGATTGATTACAATGTGGTAAGGGGTTTTCATCTCACTTTTTATCCCCATGAGATTCATGTTATATTTGCCACTACTTCCTTTTTTGTGGTGAATTTTCTGGCCATGATTGTACTATTTCTATTGTATAATTTCATTTATGATAATTTAAATCTTCATTGTATGATCCTTCTTTCATGTGGCATATGTTTTGTAAGATAACAAATCGGTAAGGGAACCATTCACCCTGCTCTTTTTAGAAGACTTCTTTTTTGTTATGTATTTTAATTTACATCTTATTATGATTGGATAAGTTATTATATATCATTATTGATGTAAACTATTTTTCCAAGTGATTAGATACCCTTTTTTCTCATAAACTCATTTTTTGAATTTTAACGTGACGTCGTTAGGCTGTCAGATTTTTAAGGGAACTTTTTAACCCAATTTTGATTCATTGGGTTCAACTTGTAATTCATGAATATGGTGTCATATTAATAAGTGTGAATGGACTCTGATTGTTTTACACTTAATATCAAATTATATTCGGTGTATTAATATTTTTTCCACATTATTATGTGATTTATTTATCCTTAATTTCGGGATACCATCTTTATAAGGGATTTCATCTCAATTTACATTTCCACTGAGAATTCATTGTTGTTATGAACTAATTAACTCTTATATGGTGTATATACTGTCCTTTTACATATTATATCATGAATCCATTTATTCTCATGATATTATAAAGTTATTATTAAGTATTATTCTTCAATTATTTATTTTCAAACGTCTCCATTTTTGTTAGAAAAACACTTTAACAAAAATATAATTTTAAATGCCTTAATGATTTATTCTTATAAATTCTTATCCGTAATGTCTATGTTTTCAAAATGTATTTTAGGATTTATTTATATGCACATTAATGTTTTCAAATGATAATTCATTTAAAAGAATCAAAGTGGTATGGGACACTTTGATTCAATAATATCTCTTTTAATGTTTTATGAAAATAGATTGATTATTTCAATATCATGAAATTACATATTATAATTGAAAATGAAATGTTATTAGTGAAATGTTTATATTAGGAATATTTTATGTTTTAAAATGGTACATGGAAATTTGATGGGTGGTTACGTGATAACCCATATGATGGGTGGAGCCATGAATATCGGGACGAGTGGTTATGTTATAACCTCTAATGCATTGGGCATGGAAGTCGACCATATGGCTATTCAATTTAGTGATATGTGTGGAAGTTGACTGCATGGTTATTCCATTAAAGTATGTTTATGTCCAAACTTACCTTTATAAGTTATGTGTTCTTTATATGGGTTTTATGGTAATATTTTGTTTACAAAAGGGTAAGTAATGATATTTTATACAGTAAAGAGTATTTAATACATCATAAAGGTGAAAAGTATTACTTATGTTAAAGTATTCATGGTTAAATTGTTGTTTTGAAAAACTAACAGTTTTACTTCTTTGTGTATTCCTTAATGAGCTTTTTATGCTCATCCCATGTTTTTGAAATGTTTTCCATAGCACATAATGTGGAATAGGGTCATGGGTTCGATCATGAAAAATTCATGTTATCATAAACATGCAAATTGAAATGAATTTTTTTCTAGAGATCATGTTTTGTAAAAAAATGGATACTGGTTAGAGGTGTCTACTTTGTAATATTTTTAAATGTATTAGTTATGGCCTTAATCTCTAAAACTCTAAACCTGAAAATATCCTCAATGTGAATTATTCATTTAATTCAAGATTATGTAATGATTTATGTTCGGGTCATTATACATATATTTCTAAGAGTCTTTTCTTAAGAAGGGTCATAGAATCATGGTTGGCTGAGTAATATTTCCCCCTAGTTTTTTGGGCCCTATGAGGTGTTGGGGTGTGTTAGAGAGGTATCATAGAATTTTGAATTTCCCCCATTTCTTGATAATGAAATCTTCCATTTCTCTCAATATCATATGTTTCTTCATTAAGAATCACACATCATTGATTAGGAAGATTTGGGTATCAAGTGCGACATTACATTCGTGGAGTAACCAGTAGAGATCACAGATCATCAATATAGGGTTCTCTGTTGATGAATTATTCCATTAGGTTTTTAATTGTCGTGGAATAGTGGATTAAATGAGAGTACATTTGAGTGAGAGACATAGATGTGTTCCATGAATCTTTTATTATTTATTCATTACTCTATTATATTTATCTTATGATGTGATATCTGTATCATATAGTGATATAAGATGTTTGGTTTTCCTGTTTATGTTATGTGGGAAAAGTATTTCATTATGATAGGAAGGGAAGACATAATTCCTAATTGATACATGTTATACAATGAAATTATTAAAACCATGTGGTATTGTTAATGAAAAAATAGGATAATTTCTTATTATGGATGTTACAATTACTAAACATATGTACTTGTGGGATTTATTGTCTGTTGAATATGGTATATATTGGTCTATGTTATGTGTCTTTTAATATGGATGTGTAGGAATGTGTTGGTATGTAAATGGTAGGTAATTATGTGGTGTTGGGATCAGTGATAGGTGGTTGTGTGGTTGTGTGGGGTTTTTTTGGGTGTTTGATTTGGTTTTTTGGTCATGTGGAATTATATAGACATGAAAAAACCCGAAGAGTAATCTCATAGTGTATTTTTTGGGACCCTTTATTTTATTTAGGTTTATATTTGATTAACTGGGAAGAGAATCGTTTGAAAGGTATCTAATGTAACATCATTTACCTTTACATACCATTAATTATCTATGATTGTGTGTTAGTAATATTTTTTGAGGAGGATGAAGGTGATTCTTATGGAGTTGGACCTGAATCTATACAGATGTGATAATTTACAATGTAAAAAGAGTTATTTTCAATTTAAATTGGTGGTTTATGGATTTTATGTGGACGAGGTTAATATTGTTAAAAGGGTTCACATTTTAAAATAATGATTTATAATATTATTTCATTCTAGGACATGGGGTATTTTTTATAGTGGAATTCGATTTATATCATCATATGGTTTTATGGATTGTTATATATTGAGCTTGTGCAATTTATAAAACATGTTTGTAATTTACAATAAAAAGCATGATCTATATATCATGATTATAAGTCTTTTTGGATGATTATGTTATAATTCAACCATACTACTTATATGGAACTGAACATAATCATCAAATATTTGTGTGAATTTACACTACAATTCAATATCTTCCTTTTCCCAATGTCCATTAAGGATTATAGTTTTAGGTGATTGGGATAAAGTCATACAATGTAATCCAATAAATTTTAAGTGGACACATATACTCATTATCTATTTTTCCACCAAAAGAGATAATTTTAAAAGAAATTATGTTTTCTTTCCTTGAAATATCATTTAAAGTGTGATTTTGGCCATATACATGGACACACTCTTCAATAGAACCATGTTTAAAAATTTTTAAAGACATGGGATGAGAAAAAAACATAGCATGGTTTATAAAAATAAATATTGATATCGTTTTTCCAAAAATACTTATAAAAAAATTCCTTTTTCCAAAATATAATTCCTTCCAAATATAAACATTATCTTTCCCTATGAATCACATTTTTCATCCCGAATAACTCAAAAAACAATTTCATAACAGAACATAAAATAAAAAATGATAATGATCCAAGAAAACATTACATAAAGTTATAACATTTACCAATTAAACATATTCTCTTTATGTTACCTTATAAAATCACATGTTTCATGTAAAACATATATAAATCATAAATAAATCATAAAAAGTACTCATATAATAATTTTTAATTCATTACTTATTATTAGGTAGATATTTAAATAACATAGGGAGTAACCATCACAGTAAAAGTTTGAATAACCATTGTAGTATTTCCAATAATCCCTTTGGTGAATCCTCATCAGTTAAATCTACCTCTTAAAATAATATATTAGAGATATATAATCAGATTACTCATCCTTAATTTTTAATGGAACTGATCATATAAAAAACAATACCAAAGAACCATAATATAACGAAAAGCCATGAATAATCCATAAAAAATTCTTTAGGAAAATAAACATTCTATTTTGAAATCAGATTACATTTTAAAAATATACATAATTCAAAATGATAACATTTCATTTTAAAATAACCATATAAAAAATTAATGTAAGATTACTTTTTTTCATAAATATATTGCTAAATTCCTCTTATTTTATATATTTTAAAAAAAATTCACCATTATGTTTTCTATAATATTTATAAGAGGAACATAAATGGATAATTTTTTTAAAAAAAATCCATTACATTATACATTAAAAAGTTTCCTTTTTGAAAAATAATGAGAAATGTTTGAAAATTTAATTATAAAAATTGTTGGCCATATAAATACATTCATATAACTCATTTAAAAAAATGGACATGAAAGATATATATTACGAAAAATCCTTCCTCAAAACATTTAAAATGAGGGTTTTTAGTTAAAGTGTCTCTTGTCTTTTAGTATAACATGTCACATACAGTATTTGTTATAGTAAATAATAAATATAAAAAAATTAATTTCTATTGAAAATTTTTTATGTTTATAATTATTTTATTTCACTTATTTCAATGTTACATAAAATTAATTAATCGATTAATCTCACATTGGTAATTTTGATGATATTAGGTACGGATGTCCAAAATAGCTTTGGTAAGTCAATAATAGTAAATGAGGTAATCATTTCATTTTCTACTAAATAGTATTCATGAAATAATAATAATTTTTTAACATAAATTTCACTTTTAAATCAACATATTAAATATGGTTATGAAAAATGAACAATGTTATAATCATGGATATTGTATTCCAGAAGTATACATAAGAATGGTTTTCTTTTTTCAATAATCATTATGTAAATAATTCAAGTATAATTCTATCATAAAAAAATGATAAAAATATCATATATATATATATATATTTCATTGAATATACAATTATATATCACCCAATTGCAGTGGAAAATAAAAATGAATCACATCATTAATAGAGGTTTTAGTCCACAAATACGCACAAATGGTGTTATCAATGTTAAATTCAATGAATGGTAGAACATAAATGGTATATTATAATTTAATAATTATAAATAATTCATTAATGATATATATATATATATACATTAATTCCATAATTACAACTAACATTGATAGAATGTTAAATAAAATGAATTATTTGGTTTGTTATATGTTATATCTCCATAGTCACGAATGATGATTTTTCTCCATTTTGATGGAAGTGACGATGGATACATGTCTTTACCCAAAAAATATAAAATATATGTATATTTTTTATAATAAATTTACATTTTACCATTTTCGAATATGGTTTTATTGATTTTTTGTAATAAATAAAACTGAAATTCTTGATTTGAAATCATATATATTTGTCAACCAACCTCATTTTCTTAACAACTTATGACCCCTAATATTTGTGTCTTGAAAAAAATATGAAATATATAATAAGGGAAGGTATACTTTTAAATTATTTTAAAATATATTGTAAAAAAAATAGGATTTTAAATGTAAATATTGTAGATGAATAGGATCCATTTTATAAAATATGTGAGGGAGACTCTTGAAATTTATCACAATATTAAATTTTTATAAATTCATTTATAATTAAAAAGAATAAAAATATAGTTATTTTGATTATAAGATTATTATGGGTATAAAAAATATTATATTATAATATTTAGATAGGTTCAGGCCACATTCATACTTCTCTCAATTATTTTTATCCCTTATTTAACCCCTTTAACTATTATGGTGACGACATTGATTTTCACTCTTAAAGGTCAATATTATTAATATAAAATTTTAAGACCAATAAATAGATAATGGTTGATATTTAAAACAATATACTGATAAATTATCCATGATTAATATTTTTATGTATTTTATATTATTTTATAATATATTATCTATTTTAAAATATCATGAATATCACTTTTTAGATTTTTCATTACTTTGACTTTCAAAAAATCAATTAACTAAGATAACCTCGATTATTTTAAATATATCATTAAAATAAAATATTTAAAAATTATTTAAATAATCTCATATTATATTTATTTTAAAAATGTTAATATCGAATATTTTATTTTTTTCATTAATTAAATATTTACTAAAATAGTTCCATGAATACATTTAAGGTAATTATTTATTCACTTAAAATTATGAATAAATTACCACATTATAGATAAATATTTTATATTTAAAAAAAATATTTATAATTGAACGTATTTTCTAGATAAAATCCTATTTATTATATTATACGTATTTAAAAAAAGAGTGTGACATGTATTATTTGTCTGTAAATAAAATATTATTAATGTCATAATCAAATCCAAGTGTTCATAGTGGTTAATATAACCGAAACATGAATTATTATAGATGAATATCACTAAAAAAATAAAATTTGGTCAATTATTACGGTTATTTTACACCCCTTGTAATTTTATGTTTACCCTTAATTACATAATTTACCCATTACCGTTGCTATAAAATTATTATAATTACAATTGATATTTTCAAATAAGTAATGAAAAAAATATAAAAAAAAATTATATCATGGTTTCAAATTTGGAATCATTTTCTAAAAATTAAAAACACAAATATAGAGTTATCAACTTATAAATTAAACAGAATAAACTGAAGGAAACAAGTTTTTGGAAACATTGTCATTTTTATACATAAAATGTTTTTATACTAAATTCAAGTATAAAATCTATTTGAAATACATAATTGGTATACTTGTAATCAAAAAACTAAACATAAAAAATAATTTTAAATATAAATTTAATTTTTAAAAAATTTAAATGAAAATTCTATTTTTAATAAAATTAATATTTTTCACTATTTATTGGAAAATAAATATTTTTAGAAAATTATAAAAATTTTATTGTATGATAATTTTGATATGTTGATTTTTTTAAAAATATTTACTTCATTAAATAAAAACATAAAAAATTTCCAAAAAATAATTATATCGTTCCCTCACAAAAACCATAAAATTTATTCATGATGAATATAATTTTAATGAATAAAATTAAATTACTAAAATTATGTTCATAATTTATTTGTTAATTAATTAAAACAAAAATTCTTAAAAAAATATATCATAAATTTAAAAATCAATAATACGTCAAATGAAAAAATATTACATTAAATTTCCAAAAATCAATGGTAATGAAAATATTTTAACATAGATATGTCAAAAAAATTACTATCCATAAATTTATTAAGAAATATTACTTGTTTTGATTGAATCCCAAAAAATTATACGAAATTTATCGCACAGACTTACAACATAATTAAATATATATCTTCAAAAAACACAAATTATGAGCATAAAATGTATATACCCAATTCATGTATTGTCCAATATATGGTAATAATTTCAATAAATCATAAAGAAAAAAATACATAATTCAACCATTATTCATAAAAAAAATATCACAGTATTTGGATTACATTATATTGGTAATACACCATTTAATTATAATGATATTCTTCAAAATAACATTATTCAATTAATCACCAAATCATCCTTCCATCATAGGGTTCTCTACAATATAATACATACATCCCAAAAATCCATCTATTATTCTTCCATTACAGTGTTTAACTAAATAGAAAATTCATACTAATCGAGGGTTCTTTTAGGCTAGTGGGAGGAACTGCACCCTTTTCTCCCATCATGTTTTGGTTCAAACATTGCAACCCTGATGAATGTTATGGGTTGTCACAAGGTCGGTGGACTATTGTTTTCCAAAATAGAAAAATTCTTGTATAATTCCCATAAGTATGATGAATATCATCAAAAATATGTTCATCTGTATAGATAATATTTTAACCTCAACAGTTATCTGATACCTTTAATTTTTTATCCCAAAATTTAATAATACTTATTTACAATATAAATAAATGTCTCAATAAAAATGATTAGTTAATAGACAATTTCATAAATAGAATTCATAAATTTGTTTTTTAATACATTGAATTTATTTTTAACCATAAAATTATAAACCCATAATGGCAACCATAATTATTGATATAACATCACATGAAATTATCATAATCTCTAAAGATATCAGAACACAACTCTAATACAAACTATAATGATATAGTGTTAAACATAACATATTATATATACTTTAGACAAGAATTATCTTTCATTCATTCCCAATGAACTTTTATGTATAGTTTTTTACAGGGTTTATATAAAATCATACAATATAATCATATACATTACAAGGGGACACTTATAATCTATATATATTCAGCTTTAGAAAAAGAAATATTTTTAGGGGTATTTTGCAATGGGAACTAATCGCAAATAGTCTTTTCTGATGGGATCCAGTTGAAATTGAGTTGTAGCTAAAATTAATATGGGAAATACATTTTTTGCAACAACCTATTGCAAAACAAACATTTGTTATGGGGGGGCCTCCCCTCATAAAATTCATTACTAAGTATTTGTTTTAGATTATCTACAATGGGAATCAGTCCCCATCTCAAATTATTATTTGTGAAGGTTGTTCAATCCTATCACAAAAATTCTAAATAATAGATAATGTAATATTTTAAGATTATTTAAAAAATATAAAATAATAAAAAATAAATAAAATAATCCCACTATTATAATAAATTTAGAAATTTAAAAATATATATTTAATAAAAAACTCACATTAATATAAATAATATTAGGCAAAAAAAGAGAATATTTGAATTAATAATAATAAAAAATTTGTTCAATAAAATATTTATCATAATAAATTTGTAAGAAACATACATATATAACTGTGAAGGGGGTAATATAGATGTGGTGGGGGGAACTCTATCCCTATACCCTGAACTAACATTACATGTACATCATTATCAATTTCTATTGTTTCTCTTTTACTAAATGCTCCACATACTTCCACTACTAATGATGTTAATGAAACTATCCATTCCATTTATGTGTGGTCTCTATAAACTCATCTTGAGATTTTATCTTCTCCCCAAACACTACAATTGGCGATGAAAACACACTATGATCTCCCCTTGAGATGGAGGATGACAATGTTGCAGTGCCATAATAAATGATAGGATTCAATCAAGAGTTTATACAAACTACTCATCCATTCTCAAAGTAGTATTTAGTCTCTTGCATCCCTTTGGAATCATCAAATCGTTGTTCACTAGTGGAAATACCCCCAGTCATGGTCTAACTCCCATCATGTTTTTTGAGACGTCATGACCTTAAATAACTCCTCCAATTGTAATTTGACAATATTAAAATAGTAAATATATTATTTTATATAAATTTTGATACTCAAAAATAATGAAATGCTAACCAGAATATGATGTTTTTGACCACTAATAATATCTCTAGTGACATAGTTAGTGTATATCTTCTTCTAGACATAAAACATTATAATATTATGTTTCTCAACTAACTATATTAATCATAAAAGAAATAGTTTACAATTTCATAAATATAATTTATTGTATAAAATTACATACCAGATGTCTTTGATGAGTACTGAATGTATAAATACCTACTCAATGGATGGAATCTCTTTTCATCTAGTTATGTCTACCTAATGATTATCTCTTTTATAAACAATCTTCCATCTAATACGAACACAAACCATCCCAGCCTAGTGAGGAGATTTTATTGTGTTGATGGTTGTAATAAGAATGAAAAAAAACTACTACTGTATGTTTCTTCATGGACCTATTTCTTATATAATGAAAACATTACGACAATGTTCATTCATGTATGCCTCTCAATCCTTATGGATAGATTTCTTGATGCTATCATCGATTGGTTACCATTAACAATACAAATTATTAATAATATTACGTTAATAATTAAATAAAATAAATGAATCTATAATATATTTAATCTCCATCCCGTGATCAAATATTCAATGTAGAACATCAATTTAAATATGATCCCACATCACCCATGATCTATAAAATCAGAATAACACTCATTTTTTCAAATAATAATATGTGAAAAACTATTGGTTAACATAAATAATAATAAAAAAATTGGAACAAAAATAATGTAATGAAAATTAATGATTTAAAAAATTAAATAATATAAAAAACTAAACATACCTATCCTTGAGGGGATCAAAATCATGATATGGGTTTCACTCGGGAATAGGGTCGAGAAATAGAAATCCCGGAAGACCACGACCCCTACGAGTTTATGCACCAACTCCAATAAGATAGTCTAATGACGTACCATCAGGCACATCACAAGGGAGTATAGGATCCTTTAGGATACAAAAAATCATCTTAGGTCTCATACGCATTCAGAATCACAAAATAATGTTTTTATGAAATAATTGAATATAAATATTATTTATTTATTTATTTTGACTATAAAAAACATGCTAAAATGTCATTATTCATCTCTATTCAAACATTCATATAAAAAAGTTTCAATATCTTCATCTTCATAGTTAGTATCATCAATTTTCCAAAAATTATCCTTTTCATCACTTGATATTTCAAATTCATTTGTTACATCATTAACATCATCATAATACTCAAATATTAACTATGGTGTTTCATTATTGATATTCATGTATCTTCATCAAAATGATTTATTAAAGACATCTCATTAATATTTTTAATTCGATCAACATAAATAGAACAACATTCACTTTGAAACAACTGATTTTCATAGTATTTTATGTTTAGAATTATCCATTAATAAATTACCCCTCTTGATGAGGCATTATATTTTTAATAATAAATTTAATTGTGATGACCATCTAAAAAATAGGATAATTTAATTTAAGAAGTATTTTATATTTAATGTTTAGGATTACATGGAATGGATGAACATACAATCTTATATTAGTATTAAACCAATGGATTATAAAAATAATTACATAATTATATCTCACAAAAAATAGTTCAACTATTTCATCCAAAATTAGAAAAAAGTAAACATCACTTTCTCTGATGATATCCTCCAACGAAAACATCCCTATTAATTGTATTTTTATGCTCCATATTCACATGTATGAAATTAAAAAACATTCTCCACTTATAAATTATAATATTTTGATATTTTGGATGGTGGGTTACTAAATGAACACAATTTATTATTTATTTTGACCTATTTTGATACATGTTAAATTGAAAAAAAATCAATTTAACAAATTGTAAATAGAGATCATAAGTAGAAGACTTAAAAAATAATCATTTGATACTATTAGGAAGTATTGGCGTGCTAGAATTTTTTTGTGGTAGTTACTGTATTTTAATAAACCATTTCTTGATATGATCATAATATAATCCAAAATAAAATGATAATAATTCACTTTTAGAAACAAATTATAGAATATTTTATAATACAACTCAATGTACAAAAAATCATGTAATAATAGTTTATTTGATCATAGGTATGAGTCATATGATGTTAATCATTTTAAATCCATCAATTATGATATCCACAATATCCATGTTCTGGCTAATACAATATTGATAATTTAATGTACAGTTAATCTTTATCATTTTCCTCATAATAGACTATTATATTATTCAGTGAATTATATTCATGTTGGAATTAAAATAAATTTCATCTTTTAAATACGGTTATGAAAATTTACCATTCAATTAATGATTTTTTACATATTTTTTCATCATTTTTTTGCATGAATCACTTATATTGGTATATCTATCAGGACTATACTACCCCTTCACATTTTTTTCCTGTAGAAAATGTAATATCATATGTTTCACTGAATCATGGAATGTCGGTAGAACAAAATCACAATTTCATAAAATCAAAACAACATATTATTAACATCTATTATGTGCATCATAGTATGTTTCTTTCTAAATGTCTAAAAAATATATGATACCTTCATTAGTGCATCCAAAATAAATGAAATCAAGTATCATTTAAATCAATTCGATAGAAATCATTTAATTAGTACATGATAATAATGATTTTTAATATGCTAATATAACTATTTCAAACACGTCTGGCCAAAATGGAAACATAACCATCCAGTAGCCTCAAATCTATAATCCATGGACAAAATATAAATTTTTATTCATAAATTTCATTATCTACTTTTATTTTCACAAACATCCATGATATATAATTTTTGAAAAACTCATGTTCTGATTTCTGAAAAATATGGGAAATATCTAATAATTCATTTATATAATCATTGGTCATACTAGGTGTTTCCAAAACTATATAAAATATATTACCAAAATAGTTCATCCCAATATGAATGAAATCCAACATGTGATGGAAAATAAAATCATAACACTATGGGATATCGAATAATTACTTGGTTTAATCCAATTATGATCTTTTCTGAGGCCATCCATTTTTTATCTGTTTATAGGTGATCCAAAGGTAATGGGAGCTAATGAAGAGGTAATGGATTTTAAAATCAATGCCAGAGATTATTTTTGGAGGCCGATCTCTTAAAATTGCACATTTTATTAAAAGATTTGTATTCATTATAAGAGGTTGATTAATAGGAATAAATCAATTATGAATTTAGAAAAACAATGTTTTCTCTTTTGAATAAGTATAAATGGTTTAATGTCACCCATATGGTATGAAGATGATTTTGGACAGTGTGTTCTTTATCCAGATAACATGCCATATAATGGGAATTCAATGAATTTATATATTAATACATATTTGATGGAGAAATATAGCATCTCAAAAACATCATATATACTGAAATCATTACTCCTTAATAATTTTAACTTATCAATCAATGGATTAAAAAATCATTATTATTTTTGGTGTTTCTTGGAAATAATAATGTTAAAATCATATATGATTCAGTCATCAACATCTAATCAGGTTAGTCATTCAATGTTATAATTATGGGACAACATTAATATTGATAATCATATGATTCAAATCGATGGTAACCATAAGATGAATTACTTAATAACACATTACTGGTATGTAATGAAAAAGGATTTAAATTGTCAAAATGATCTCATGAGTCACCATCACCTAGATGATTTATGATTTTACTTGTAAAAATATTTGATTTTTTCCATGATATAAATTAAGTGGTGCTCTTAGACATAAATAAATTCTACAATATCCGTGTGTGTGGGAAATACCTCAACTACATAATAGTAACCAATCCATATTTCCTGTGTGGTTCCATATTGTACCTAGATTTTCAACATACATGATAAATAACTAAAGAATCATTTTCAAAATGATATAAGATGAGATAATTTTAATATTGATGAATTTTCATATAATGAAGACCTAAATTAAAAACCAGCCTCTTTCTCTAATAGAAATGGTTAAGAAAAACCATTTCTTCGTGAAATTGTAACTTAACCAATGAATGAATTTTATAAAAATATCTATTTAAATTAGAAAATATGATTTAATCCCCCTAAATTATTTGACAACCTTTAATTTTATTAAAGTGAGACCATGATATAATGAATAATTAATAGAATTCAGAAACACATCAAATTGAGACTTTTCTATCTCATGAGTTAATCAATTATCATTTTGAATTTATATAATTTTAAAATATAGATCAGAAAATCATTAAAAATGATTGAAATTGTGGTTGATTTGAAACCATGTTATTATAATCATCTTCAAAAATATGTTCACTAAGTTAATATAACAAAATATGCTTTCATAAAACAAACAACCAATAGATTACCCCATGTTTTAAAATGTCTCAAATAATGTCAGATCACATTTTGTATGGGGAATCATATTTGTCGCATATGAAAAAAATTGTGTAGATAATACAGATGATAAAAATTATTCAACACCCTCAATATATATATGATTTTTACCAAATTAGTATGGATTCTTCTTATGATTTATACAATCATGATTTGGTAATAAAAAAATTTCTAATACTTTATTCCACATTTTTAATACAATAGAAAATAAAAATAATTCTTTTACATTATCTAATAATATGAAGATGATATCTAAAAATATTTCTATTAAAAAAATTTAAAATTAATTCTAAATATTATAAAAAAAATATAGTTTCCACTAAATATTTATAATTCAAAAAATGACTACTATTATTTTCTAATTTCCACTAAATTTATTAAATCATTTTTAAATATTATTATGGTATATGGAAGGCTATATTATGGGTCTTTGGGGATCATGGAGTGTATTGGATAAAGGAAACAATATAGTGGATTAATTAAAGTGCCCCTACATATAAAGATTACCCATGACTGTCTCTCTTCCGAATATTATGAACATATGTTCTGAGAAATTCATTCAATCTACAGTCTCCATTGTCCCCTCCACCCCTTAATTCTCTCATGTGAAGAATAAAGAGAATAAGTTGTAGGTGGACACAAAGAAATAATTTTAGCAAAATAATTCATTCACTATATTTATCCCTTTATCCCCACTTCTATATGCTTCCTTCACTCCACTTAGGTGAAATTCTGTTACTAATTATGTTTAATTGTTGTCATTTTTAATTATGTTTTATTAATTGTAGTTAATTATTGTTAATTGTGTTTAATTATGGATTTTTTTATAAAAAAACAATCATTTATATTAGTTTTTAATAATTATCACTAATTATCACTACTTTTTACCAAATACATCTCATTGTCAGTATTTTTTACCAATTAATCTCAATTTGACAGAATTTCATTACAAAATATCAATCATTGACAATATTTTTTTACTAAATAATGTTAATTCCAAATTTTTTATTATTTAACAATCATTATATGTATTTTTTATTAGATAATTGTCATTACTGAAATATTTTATTGAATAAATCTTGTTGATAGTTTTTTAATGATTTACCATTCATTAATATTAGTTTTTAATAAATTTTTATCATTATTAGTTTTTTAACAAAATACCACCCATTGATAGTATTTTCATTCTAATTAATGCTCACATATTGTATATTACAAATTAACACTCATTGATGGAATTTTTTAAAAAATACCAGTCATTAATGGTAATATATTACAAATTACCACTAATTCACCATGTTTTTTATTTATTACTACTCATTTCTAGAATTATTTTATTAATTACAGATCATTCCCTATAATTTTAACGAATTAAAAATAATTTCTACTAATATTTATTAATTATTACTCATAAGAAGTAATTATTAATAATTACAACACATTACTAGTAATTTTTAAAAATTATCATTTACTTCTGTGTATTTTTTACTAATTAATTCTCATATCAGCAAATAGAACTAATTAACAATAGTTTATACTGATTTTAAATATTTCTAAATACTTTTATATGCCTTAATTTACCATTATAGTACTGACTTTTTGTATTGGAAAATCTTGGATGATGTCTAGAGTGGGCCATGTGATGTTTGGTTGTTGAATACTAGAAGATGAGTAAATAAATGATGTGTAAATCATACCAACCATGAAATTGTGGTTCATGAATTGTGAATGTAAGTTCAGATGGTGATACATGATTTTTTTATTTTTGGGGTTAAATAATTAAAAGGTGACACGTTTTTATTTGAAATAAAACCCCACAGATTACCTGACATGAAATGGGATTACACATCATGTAAATCTCCAATGCGGTGGAGTTATAAATCTATAGAGTTCTCATGTTTTTCCTCAACCCAGGTTGATCACTTTGTGACGACACCCAAAAAGTAATTTGTGGGGGGGGGGGTTCTGAGCATTATATGAGGAGGATAGATGTAGGGGTACCACCATTATTTTCTAGGGGCAGTCTGTATCATCCATGATGTGATTGTAAATGGTCAATTAGTGAATTTTTTGGGGGTGGTGATAGACTAGATGTGTTTGGGAGAGATATGTTGGTGTAGGTGTTTTGGGTGAGATGAGATGTGATAGTTCTTATGAAGATACATAGGGTTGGGGTATCTAATGATAGTTAGTGGGAACATAAATTAAGTATTACATGTTCCTGATTCCCTAATACTGTATTTATATTAGTGGTTGTGTTATGGGCTAGGTGTTTTTGGGAAAGGTATGATATGGTCATACTTGTGGGGCAGTGAGACTTGGTGTATCCGAACGAGGTGTGTTGTGATTGTTTATGAGGGAGATGTGGTATATAAAACATATGGGAGAACCAGGATGTTTTACATTGGGGTGTCAGATTTGTATATGTATGATAAACAGGTGTGAGTAACCCTTCTCAAGGTGATTCATTCTATATTATATTACACATATTTTGTTTTTTGGTTGTCATGCCTTATTGAGGATTGGATGAATAGTTGACAAGTGCATGTATTTTTTGTTCTTCAATCTTCTCACAGGTTCATTAGTACTATAATTTCACATGTTCATGAGAGACATTGAATTTCTTATTAAATATAATTATACTCTCACACTACGTATATACAATTTTTTTCAACTTTCCATGATGTTTTCATGGTTTGTGCTTAACATTACTAGCTTGAACCATTGGACAAATGATGCATTGTTTGCTTAGCATTGTTGCCTTATATTCCTTTTAGATATCTTTATCTGTAATATTTTTATTTATACATTTCTATGGTATGGTTTTAGATGTATCTTATATTATATAATGTAGATTATTTTCATCTATTCATCTTATAACCTAATCCTATTTATACTATTGAGGGAAATTTATCTCATTCAAGATATTTTTATACCCAAGGTACTAGTATCCAACCTGGGGCCTGGTGAATGTGGAACTCTAGAAGTCATTATATCGCTCCCCTCGTTGTGTTATTTTTTAAAGAAGGGGTCATGACCATCCCCCTCATTGTTGATTGTTTTTTATTATTACTGTTTATTACCTCTAATTTATACTATTTATCACCTATTTTCACTAATTTTAACTAATTAATGGTTATTTTAGATAATTTTTAATAATTCATACACATTATCGATAAATTTTAATAATTAATTTTCATTATCAATATTTTTGTTCTAATTTCTACTAATATTAGTATTTTTTACCAATTAACACTCATGTTTGTCTTATTATAAAAAATACTAATTTACAAATATTTTTAAAGAACAACCCTAATTTCTGTAAATTTTTAATAATTATCTATTATTAGCATTAATTTTTAATCATTACCAATCATTAAAGCTATTTTTTACTAATTAATGATCATTAATGTGAATTTTTACTAATTTATTCTAATTTCCTCTAATTTTAGGAAATTAACAATCAATTAAAATATTTTTTTATAATTCCCTCTCACTAACACTACTTTTTAATTATTACTCCTCATTTCTACTATTTAATAATAATTTATGATCATTACGTGCATTTTTTAATAATTACCACAAATTTTTGATATTTTTTAATAATTAATGTTCATTTCTAGGAATTATAACAAATTAAAATTCATTTCATCTAATATTATGTAAAAACTACTCATTTCTACTAATTTTTAATAATTAAAAGTAATTAAATTATATTTTTAATAGTAAACACTCGTGTTTAATAATTTTAACTACATAATTCCCATTTCTGCTAAATTTTTTACAACTTCCTCTCATTATTATAATATTTGTATAAGTAAAACACATTAATAGGAAATTTTTAGTAATTAATACACATTTTTTAACATTAAATTAGTCCTACTCATTTTCACTGTGTTTTACAAATTATAGAATATTTCTGCTATTTTTTACTAAATGACAATCATTTTCAATAATTATTACTAATTACTACTCATTTTGAACCATTTTATGAATTACCAATACATTTTACTAATTTCTGATTGTTTCATATAAATAAAATTAATTTTTAACAATTAAATCAATATTTTATTGATTACCCAAAACTTTACTGATAACAACTAATCTGTAATGATCACTAAAATCTTTTTCTAATATTTTTTTAAAATTTTAATATTTATGATGAATTTTAAAATATTAGTTTAAATTTCTTTTGAAAATAAATTATTATTAATTTTTAGAAACTAATATAAATTAATATTAATTATTACTATGATTTATAAATTGTAACTAGGTTTTTTAATTAGTAGTGTATATTTATCACTTATATGTAATTATTATTAATCAAAAATAATTTTTGATAATTTAAAAAAATTACTATAAACAATAATTAATTGAATATAATTAAAAATAATTAGTTCTATTTTGAATTAAATATTACTTATTAAAAACAATTATTGTTAAATAATATTAATTTAATATTATTAATGTTAGTTACTGTAAATTACTACTACTTAATTATACTAATATATATTATAAGATAAGACATATATATTACATTATAAAAAATTAAATACATTTCATATGGTGTTGTTATCAGATGAAAATATGAAAATTCTTTACCTATAACAAATTAAACATTAAAATGATGAAATAAAGTGGATATTAGAGAAGAGTTTATATGATGAATGAATGGAAAAAATTAGTTGCAGGTATATATAGTTTAGATTAGTAATAACAAAGATATTTACGACATGATTCGCTTCATAATTTTTATGTAATACAAATTATTTTATATGGTTACTAAAAATGAATTTTTGGTGGGTTATTAATTCTTATCAGAAATAACATCAAAGAAAAATATTATTAGCAATGAAGGTAAATACTCATCATAAATAACTTTTCTTGTGATTTGTTGTGCATGCAGACCAATGGTACATTCAACAGAAATATTTTCCAATGGCATATAATTATTAAAATATAATATTTATGACAGAAATAAAATATCATTACAAAAAGTCCCATGGTAACATCAATTTTTGATGGCTGATGGGAGCCTATCCAAAATATGATCTCAGAAAAACTTTATTCTGGTACTTATTTTCCCCCAAATTAAACACTTGAAAAATAAAGTCTTTTTTCTTTTCAAGGAATATCATTAAGATTTTGAACATGACCAAATCCTTGTCCATGCTGTTCTTTAAAAACCTATCCAAAATATTGTAATAAAATTTTATTTACAAAAAAATCATATTAAATAGTTTCCATTTTCAAAAATAAATGTAGGGCTCAAAATTAAAATTTTCATACATCATAAATAACCCTTTTCTACAAAATTCATTATATAAAACATGTCATTACTGAATATATAATAAAAACTAATGATGATTCAATAAAAATTTACATAGATTTATAAGAATGAACCATGAAATATAATCCATTTATCATACATTATGATATTACATGTTTCCTATAAAATTATTAATAATCCTACGTAATTGAAAAATGTAACTCATAGAATCAATTAAATATCATTCAAGCATAGTTTTTATCTATCAAGGCTACATAGGGGGTCACCATCTATGTTACTTTTGGAATAACTATTATAGTATATTACCATTATCTCTTTGGATAATTCACTTTAGTTTACTCTTTCTCTTTACCCAATGAAATGTAGATATATTGTGGAATCACATACCCTCTATTTATATTGGATTTCATTCACCTCCTAATAAAATACCAATAACTATAATATTACCATAACATAGAAAGATTCCATAAAAACAAACTTGATGATGAGAAACTTATATTTTTAAATCACATTTTATTTTACTATGTTAGGCCATTAATGTAATGAACCTGATCCCGGTATCCTAAAGATAGTGACTTAATATTTTACCAAGGCATAGATAAAATATTCAAATACCAATGGACTAAAATACATATTATATTTGGAAGCTAGATACAAACAAGATATAGATTTTACAATGGGAATATAAAATTAAATATAATACATAACTATGTTAAATGCCTAGAATTCTCTAAAACCCATTACAAGAATTTATCATCATATCCTATGGAATGGAAAAAAATAAGGGTGATCAAAAATTCTTATTAAGGGTTCTATACAGTGGAATCATTCGTAACTAAGTAAAAAATAATAATCTTGAAAATGAAAAAGAGTAAAACACATTCAAACTAATATATAACTTGAGAATAAATTGGGTGGAAGAAAAGATGATCAATAATTCTATTTAAATAAACACATGATCTTGAACTATTATAATGATAATTTTATGTAATTAAATAATCACCTGGATAAAAAAAATTAAGATTCAATGAATAATGATTGACATTTAAACTATCAAGATAAATATTCAATATAGTTACTAACAAAACCAATACTTATGACAGTTTATGTCGAATGGTAGAATCATATCAGATTTGGACAACATATTCATATCATGGTCCATATTGATGCATCATGGGGCTATATAAATTCCTGGTCACACCCATCACTGCTTGTCCAAATCAACAATCATGAATTGGATATTCAATTAAAATAATTAACAATATGTGTCACAAATTGAGATTCAATTAACTAACAATTTTTTTATTTATATGTATATAATGTCAATGGGTGTTGTTTGGTAGTTTATAGAGTAATTTTTCGTGTTTTTGGGACATTTCTATAGCCTCACAATTTTGTAAAAACATGAAACACCTAAAATAAATTGTTTATAATGAACCAAGGGCTAAAGGGAAGGCACCGGACAAAGGAATTGTTTTCCAAAATAGTGTGGAAGCCTAGATCAAATCATAAACCATGAGATATTAGCTCTTGGTACAAATATCACATGGCTTGGAAATTCTACAATCCAACCATGCAAGGTTCAACACTTCAGGTAGTATCTTGTGCACAATTTAAGAACTAGTAGCACAAATGGCGAATCTATGCTGGTTTATGGTTTTAATGCATTTTGTTTTTCAAAAACCAATCCTATTTCGTTATTTTCACTTTCAAAGGATGTATGACCTCCCATCATTGCATTGGAATCAATCTAAAGGATTGTATTTGGGTTTTGAACCCAGATTTTCATGGTATGTCTTCGTTCTTTATAGGTCTACATGATTTTTCTTATATATTCTACCTAACATTATTGGTTCTCAAATCTGCATATATTATGGATATATTTATGATATTTGATTCAAAATATTATTTCATTTTTATTTTTTGTTTATAGGGGTGATATGTAAGATGGGTTTTTGGATATTAAATTGGAATTCATGGACATTGTCATGTTTTTTAATACATTCTTCTAATTATTCAGTTAGGTTTACTCAATCTGGAATAATATATTAAAAAAATAAAAGATAAAAATTATTTTATTTTATTGGTTATAACTATTGAATATCTTTTAAAATCATGGTAGAACCCACATTATTTATGGTTTGTGTGTTTTATTTGTAATTGAAGAATATTGTGAAATTGGTTTCTCAATATGAATTGATATCTTGATTTTAAAAAACATATTTAAAAAAATTTATAGTCAATTTTTTTAATATGGTTTTATTGATCTGTTTTCGCCAAAAATAAGGTTTTAGTGATATTTATAGAATTTGATTATGAAAATTTTGTTTCACAAATATTCATTTTATAGAGATGGTTTTTTTCAATTGAGTTTTAACATAAATTTTATGTTTTTTTGTCTGAATTTATGAGGAATAAGGTCATGGATTACCTCTATAATTAGTGGGATGGATAAGGATAATTGATCTCCCTAGTCAAACAGTTCATTATGTGATGTCTTGGAAAAAGGATGACTCACCTATCGCATGTATATAGATGTCCCGGAAACATTCATGGTTAGTTGTTTGCATGCGTGGAATGGATTAGTTTATGAAAAATGGAACTTGTGAATTGGTTTAAAATAATTTATTTGATTCATTCTCTGAGATGATTTTTTTTTTCAAACCATTTGATATCACAATTGTTCATATTTAGATATAATCTATTTTGTTTTTTTGTTTAAAATATTTAATGTAAATGTGGTAACATGTTCAATCCTAGTGACATGACTAACGAATTAATTGGGTGAAAATATATGGAGATTCATTACTCATCCCTATATTGGAACCTTAGTTCTTTTTCATATTTTTTTATTTGGATATAGGAAAAGGAAGTGTACCACAATTATCATGTGGTGTGTCAAGATAGTTGGCAAGGAGTTGGATATAGAGCATGGAGTATGTGCCTTTGGAGTATTCAATCTTGATTATTTTATCTTTAGATTTGTACATTGATATTTCAGTCTTCTTCTATTATACTTGAGTTTAGTTTTATTTTAAAATGAATGCTTTCATTGACATTTCTTACATTGGTATCATGCATTATTTAGTGGCTAATTTTGTTATGGAATGTTTGTTTTCATATATTACTTATAAAAGAGAATCATCACCATTGTTTATTAAATAACATCAATATTTATTTCTAGCTTTTTTCATCTTTGGGATATCACATAAGGACATGTTAAATTTATCATCATTCTAAAGTAAGTGATGAGGGGAGATATGTAACATTTTTTATTAGTTTGGTCCCTTCAAAATTTCTTATAGAGTAATAGATAATTGTATTATTTGGTCTTTGACATGGTATTTATTTTTATTCTTGGAGTTTAAATTCATTTTAGATTATTCCTTCGATGGGAATCATAGAATAGAGTGGGATTTCTATGACACAAAATATTGATCATAAATAGTATTTTCTAATCATTTTATGTTGATCTTCATTTTACCGAGTAGTTGGCTACATTAGTGTTTTGGAGAAACTTATAGGAAGGGAAATCTCATTTTTATGATTTTATCCAACGAAATGAGAATTAAAAGCATTATAGAAATGACATCCCGTTCAGAGGGAATATTTCATATTGAGTAATCATATATTATTAGGTGTAATGTATTTATTTTCCAAAAATGATAATGTTGTTTTCAATAGTATTATTTTCAAAATGAATATGGTTTTAATTTTCTAAAAATGAATTGATTTTCAAAGACAATAGATATTTATTGAAAATTGTTCAACATGGAAAATATTAATTATGAAATAATTATTGTGATAGAGAGTTTTAGTATAATTTAAAATATTATGACTTTATATAATAGAGATTAAGACTAATGGCATTTATTGTGATTCTAGAGAATGGAACCTAGTAGGCACTGTAGAAACCAATGGGAGGAAGCTACTGAGAATGTGGTTACACTTGATCTATTGGATAACTCATTACTAGTTCAAAATATAGTCTATGATTTTAATACTCTGGTTAATGGTAATAAAATGATTAATCCAATTCATGTGGATCATTCAATCTAGTTTCAGAAGCCAAATATTCCAATATTTTGCGTGATATAGTACTAAAAATACAGAGGTGTTGTTGAATATTATGAGTCATATATTCAATTTTATTGGCACACTAGAATAGTTGAACGTCAATATGGCCTTGAGTAGGCTAAAATATCATTCATGATTGTGGTCGGATTTATGTTATTAGGATAAATTATACAACTTCCATTCATGAAAGGATTTCAAATAATTTTTCATCAATTAATTATATCCCTATACTTTTAGAATTTATCGAATAGAAGACATATTATTAATTAAGAATGAAAATATTTATTTCTGGGAGTATGAAACTAAATTCCAGAATTTATTTCACTTTCAACACAAAGTTGTTGATTGTGCATCCTTGACGGCACACATATTTGATTCTGGTCTAAGTAAGGTGATTCCCATGACGGTTTTCTTGCGACGTATTGCTGATTATAAATAGATAGTCAATAGAGTAATGGTAGATGAATGGTAAAAATAATGATCTTTTGAAGGATTAAGCATTTTTATAACCTTTAGAAATTTTGGGAACATTAACTCTATTAGAATGAGGAGGAGGTACATATATTTCCATGGTAGAAAACACCATCGAGAGCATGCAACAATTACAACAAGATGGGTAACATTCAACTCTATTGTTGTAGTGGTCTAATGTCCAGAGTTTGGGTCATTTTCAGGTGTTATAGGAATCATATCCCGAAATGGGATGAGTGCCGCATAATCAATCTCATCAGTTGAATAGTGGTAACCTTGGTGATTCCATGGATTCCATGACTCCTATGATAGTGAAATCTCAACAAGGAAACATGTAAAACGTATAAAAATGATGAAATTATAGGTAGATAAATATTTTATTGTGTATTTTTAGATTATACCATCTATAGTGAGAGGTATGATTATTTTTCATTATACCCTAATGCATGATTTTTGTATTCATGTGAATCTAATTCCATTATTTCTTATCTGGTTGTTTATTTTCTACATTTTAAAGTTTAGAATTTGTATACTATGATAAAACATCAAACTATGATGGGAAAAAGATAATATCAATCCTTTATGTGTAATTAATGGTAAATAACTATTATTGGAGATAAGTTGAATGGGATTTATCTATGATTTATATAGATGTATTTGATAAAATATTTTTTATGGATAGGTTGGAAACATACTATGGTCACATCAACTATTATACAAGAATATTCATTTTAAAAATGGAAGATGTTGTCAAATATCTCATTCGAAGAGAAAAGAATGTAAAGGACTTTGTAGAGAGCTTATTAGCACCAGATGTTGGAACGATATCTTAACAGATTGCAGTGTAATATTTGGAATCAATGGACAACATTCAGAAGAACTAGTTTCTAGTAGTGGTGGTTCAGTTTGAAAATGTGTTTCCAAAACAAAATATCAAGGTTCCACGAATGAGATATATAGAGTTTATGATTATTATAATTCTGGAGACAATTTTTATGTTCATTACTTTTTATTGAATAAAACCAATATAATTAAGGTAATTGGATATGTATATAGAAGAGCTAGAATGAAAAGGGTTTATTCCACCAAGAACATCATTGTGGGCATCACTGATGTAGTTTTTTTAAATTTGTATTGAACTCTTCGACTATGTATGGATTATTATAATCATGACCAAGTCAAAAAATGGAATCAATATACACATCATTGCATTAATGATATATTTGATCATTTCAGAGGATCTATATTGTTATCTATGATGGACATGCGATGAGGATATCATCAATTGTGAGTTTAGAAGAATGATATTCTTAATATCGATTTTATAAGTATATATATCAATTATGTGTATATTATAATGTATTTTGGCCATATGAATGAACTAGTTGTCCTTATTGAATCGATGATTCATATATTTCAATGATATTTGGATTCATTTGTGGATTTGAATGTGGATGAAATATTAGTGTATTCAATGACTAGATCTAAGCATGACCAATACATACACATAGTGTTAAGAATCTTGAAATATCATTATTTATATTCCAGACAATCCAACTGTAATTTTTTGGATACAATAGTAATGTTTTCTTGGCCATGTAATTTATAAAAAAGGTGTCTATCTTGATCTATAAATGACATAGGTCATTATCTCATAGAAACTACCAAATAATGTCTTCATGATATAGATTTTACATGGTCTACCTAGTTATTACTAAAGATTTGTTCATGAATTCACATGACTAGATTCTCTAATGATATCTTTGAAAAAGACCAATTTTCTATTAAAATGTGTTGAGAAAATCCATAATTATTTTTTTGAGAGAAATGTTTTCATTACAATAGCACCAAGCGTACTTTTTTCAAAATCAGGAAAAGGATGCATGGTGTAAATTAATTATTCAATATCTTGGTTGGGATGCGGTTTCATTCAATTAGATCATTTTTTTGGTTAAGGATCAAGAAACTTATGATTTCATTTGAAAAAGTAACCATCACATGATTTTGAGTTATCTATCATAACAAAATATTTGAAAACATTGTGTCATTATATCATTGTTGAGAAATTTACCATGTTCAGAAATAATAAAATATTGAAACATATTTTTTTCACAACGGCATTTTAATTTTATGAAAACATAGGTGTGGGGTATCTTTAAATGTTTGACATTGACCTGATTTATATATCATGTAGTTAAAATTGTGTTATAGATACATTATAAAAAATGTTATATGATCATTTGGAAAATGAGTCTTTAGACTATTGACAGTAGATGCCAATGATTACATACTAGAACATGGGATTTAAAGACAGAGTTCATGTTGTGGTTTTTATTCTAGTTTCCTCGATTATTTATTTTTTAATGATTGTTAAATATAGATAGGCATTTGATTCCGAATGTGAGGTGATGAGTTCAAAACTCAATTGAGGGAGACAATTGAGGGATGGATGCTGGATGATAGTAAAATTTTGTGGCTATGAAATAATATGGTAATACCTACATCTTTTCAGGTCTAAATTCTATATTAATACCACCATTCATGAAGGGTTGGTCATCCTAGAATGAAAAATATTTATAAGGCATTGAAATCATATCTATGGTTCTATAATATGAAATGGTTAGTGGATGAGATTCTTTTGATATTATTAACATGTTTGAGAGTTAAGGAAGAGAATTTGAAACATTTAGGTTCGTTTAAATACCTATCCAAATCTAAATGTGGTATTGGATAGCTATGGAATTTTTAACGTGGATCCCAAGAAATGGTTGGAAACATTATTCAATAAGGGTGATAGTTAATCGGCTCACAGGGTCGAATAATTTAATTCATATTCATGAATCTCATATGTTGGAGGACATATAAAAACTCTACATCCGAGAAGTGGTATTGATCCATGGAAAAAATATTTTTTAAATTTTAAAAGATATCATTGGATTATATATCATTTTTGAGAATCCATAAAAAAATCTGTTTTGACTCAGTTGAATATGAGTATTGTATATCATCCACAGATAGCTAGAAAATCCAAAAAGATGATAAAACATAGAATGACATGTTGTGAGATTGTTTTATGGATTTGTGTGGCTTTTTAGAAGAGCACAAGTCAATATTGGAGTCCTTATATAGCAATAATTATTAGGAATAAATAAAAATGGGTTCGTTTGAATCATTGTTTGGGAATCCTTTTTGTTCTCCAAATTGTTGGTTCAAAACATGTGAGACATCACTAGTTAGGAAAATCGTTGTTCAAGAGACAATTGTGATGAATTATTTGATCATGATATTGATAGAGATATCTCAGAGTAGTCAGAAATCATATGTGGAACATCACTGACAGTTTTTTTCGTTAGTGTTGAGTAATCATGTGTCTGTAATGATCTCTCCAAGGCATGGACATCATGATTTAGGGAATATGGGAATGTTATATCCTCGATTCATATTCCAATTTTAGATACTAGAATGGGTTTGAGACGTTAAATTTTATTTTTAAATTCCACTATGGTTCCATGTGTAAAAATATATGTTCCACATCCCTCTTTTGAAAAAGTATTCACCTGATACAAACAATTTTATTCAATGGGATCATGTTGAACAGGAGATGGATGCTTCATTGGAACATATCCTTGTGTAAATTATGTATATTAAAGAGATTGTAGATCATGGAAAAAACATTATAATAGTGAGGTTTTTCTGGGGACATGATCAACTTTTGAAATTGGCATGGGAATGTGAAAATGAAATAAAAGATCAATGGTAGGAACACCTTCTTGAAAATTATGTTTTTCTACATTCTAGGAATATAAATTACAATGATGGGGAGAATAAATTCCCACCACATTCAAGTATGTAAACCATTTTTATGATTTTTAGGTATATAAATTTATTATTGATGTTTAGGAGAGTTTGGATAACTTTAGGCGTTTTTTTGTTTTTTCTATAGGTGTTATGTTGGTGCTGGTTAGAGAAAAGCTTCACACACCTACATGAAACCATGCACAATTAAGGGATAAAGGGATTTTACATAGGTAGCACATAGTTTTACCAAACTACGTGGAAGCCTAGAAGAAAGCATGAAACATGAGATAGTGGGACTAGACTCCTCTAGAACATAGTTTGGAAACTATGCAATCAAACTGTGTGAGGTTCAATCATTGAGGTAGTAGCAGGTGCATGGTTTGTGAGTGGTATTCCATATCGTGTGACTAACCAATAACATTTAAAAATCTTGATCTCTAAAAGTGGATATATGTAATTTTAATGTTTTAATGCATCATTCCCCCCCAATATCCCTTACTGGGTATAGTACCATCTTAATGGTTGTACATCCTACCCCCATAATTTTAGAAGCAACTCAAAGGCTTCTCTTTGTGATTTGAAGTACGATTATCATGGTTAAGGTTCATTCATTCGAGTTCATATTTTGTTTTCCTAGATGTGATTCTCTATCATTATTTGTTAATATAAATATGTTAATTATTGATATATATATGATATTGGATTTTAAATATGAATATAATTGTCTTTTTTTATCTGGTACAAGATGTAAGATGTTGTTTTGGAGATCCGACCTCGTTTCATTGATGTTTCATGATTTTTATCATTTTTCCCAAATTCACGAGGTAGGTGGGCTCATACTTGAGTAATATATTTTTAACATAATGGATCAGTTTTAAAATTTATTCTCATTGGATTGGGATATGAATGTTTTTTCAAAAAATGGCACAACCCTCTTTAGTAATAGTTTGTGAGTTTTTTTGCAGAATTGTGGAATTGTTTAATTTTTTTAAGGTAATGTTCTTTGATTTGATGAATTTAACATATGGCTTTTAAAATAATTATATTATATATTTCATTAATATTTTTTAATATATATCATTTCGATAAATTTACTTTTTATTGAAATGTATTGAATTGGTTTTTGAAATAGTAGTATCAGTATAATATAGTTTTATTGAGATGTTTGTTTTGGAAATTGTTTTGGGAATAATGGTTCTGTGTTATCATGTGAATATAAGATTTATAAGGGTATGGTGTATCTCCCATAATTTTTAGAAAGGATACGATTTATGGTTCACCCCCATCAAATGTATCATTATGATGCACCTTAGTGAAAGGATGACTCACACTTCATGAGTAAAGGGAGGTCCATGTTGAATGAGTGGGTGATTGTGTAGAGATGTGTAATGGAATACATTATGCCAAATAAATAATTTCGAATGGTTTTACAAAAAAAAATTTATTCCATTCCTTGATAAAATTTCATATGTTGGAAAACGGTTTGATATGAAATTTTTTTATATTATGATATAAAGTGTTTTAGAATTTTTTCTATTCAGACTCTTTTATATAAATGTACTAACATGTTATATCCTAGTAGCTTGATAAGGGAAGTCATTGGGGAAAATATTCTGAGTTTAATCACTCACACCAACTTTAGTACATTTTTTATTTACCATATTTTGTTTATCAAGGCATGGGAAAAGATAAAGTATTAATGTTATAATATTCTTCTTCATGATACATGTCATGGTGTTGGAGTTGGAGAATGGAGGTGGTATCTTTGGAGTCTCCTTTTTTGATAATTTAATCATATGATGTGTACATTGATTATATATACTTATACCATGGTTATTGGTTCTAGTTTTATTTTAATTTCAATGGTTTCATTGAGTAATCATTCATTGATATCATGGTACATGTAGTGCATAGTTAAGTAACTTTATTTTTAGGTATTTGTATTACTCTGGAATGAAAAAACATTATTCAATTGTATTAAAGAAAATCAACATTTATTTATAATATTTAGTGTATTTGGGATATTATTTGTGGTCGTGTAATGTGTCGCTACCTTCTATAGTTAATGAGTAGGGAATTGATGTTACAGTAGGCCTTATTATATATCCATACAGAGTAAAGAATACATATTTATCAATATTTCATGAGTTAATCAAGTATGATTGAATGTTAACAACTTTTGTAATAGAGGAATAAATTTTAGGAAATAATAATATCTATAAACCAAAAATAGGGATATTTAATAAAATTTAAATTTAAAATGAAAAATTATTAGAATGATGTGATTTGTTTTAAGAGAAGGATAATAATCCAAAAATAATAAAAGATTTCATATTTACCCTCCCCACTTGGTAACTTTCCAATAAAATCCTCTTAGATGAAATGATTAAAATTTTATTCAAAAAATACCATGATAAATAAATTATTCATGATGTTTCAATTAAAAAGTAAATATTATACCCCACATTAAATATAATTGGTGTATAATAACAAATTAGTTTAATAGAGTGAAAATCTAGATTAAATCCATTACGTTACAGTCCCATTCAGTTAAATACCATTTAAACTATTTTATAATGTATATAATCCTATTATTAACTTTAATCATATTTATAATATTATTTATTATATCAAATATGATCATTTAATATAATATTATCACCCATTGTTTAGTAATCATTTCTTACTTTCATTGTTTCGGTTGATAATTTCATTATTTTTATTGAAAAAAAAGACTTTGTGTATTTCGATTCTCTTACATTAATTAAGATTTCCTAATATATATAAGGTAAAACATTATTAATATATCATATATATTATGTATATAAATATATATATTGATTAATCCAAAAAATATTGGTCAGAAGAAATTAAATACATCATTCTTTGAAACTGTATGTCGTACGTATACATGAACAATGCATCCATTTTTTTGTCATATTGATAGAAAAAGATGTAATATATATATATATCATTAAATAATTAATTTTTTTGTCATAAATATTACATATTTTTATTAAATAAATTTGTAACAGATTATATATAATGTATGAACAAGTCAAATCACATCAAGAGGTGGTAGTCAACCATACACAGGAATTACCATATTATCAAAAAAGGAAAATAATGAAGGTATGAGATATATAATAATTAAATATACACAAATAAATAAAATTATATATATGATATATAAACAATGTATCCATCATTTTTCAGGTCCTTGAAAGGTTGTAATGGATGAATGAATGATATTGATTAGTATTGTGGTAGTCCTCCATACACAATAACGATGATTGTGAATATAATTTCATGGATGATTGTGTTGTTTTTGGTTAGTAAACATGACATATATAATTATATGTATATTTATGAATACAAGGTTTTTATATAATCATGATATAAGAAACAATTTTTTATATACAGAAGGAAATAAAATAAAAAAACTTAATATATCATGTTTTTCAAGTATCCTATTTAGGTTTTAAATAAATCCTTAATAAGATATAAATCATCCAAATATAAGAATTATAGGATGATTAAAGGGTATATTTAACGTTAATTGGGAATGGGTTTTCTTGGCATAATGTTTTTGGATGGTTGAATAAGTGAGGAGAGTGAGTTCCATTTTATTGTGGGGGAGGAGTCACATTCTTGTAAATACAAAAAATTAATCATTATTGGGAGGTCTCTTTTACCTACTTTTACACCAATAATTATCCATTTTCTATCTAAGAGGTTAAATTGTCGATCTATGTCTATAAAATATGTTTTGGATATTTTTTGTGTCATTGTTTCACCTAATACTCTATGGTTAACAATAAAGTAAACATTATTTTACCTTCATTAATGTAATTAATTTTAACTTAACTCACTAATCACTATGGTTAAATATTTAATGGAATCCATTAGAAATTATATATTATCATGATTCCAAATATGGATGTCATTTTTATAAATTCATATAGAAATGTAATGTAATTAATTTAAAATTAATCCAACAAACATGTCATCAAAATATGTTTATAAATAGAAAATGATCAAAAGTTTACTAAATTTTATATCCAAATACTATATAAATTTTTTTAATGAAATAAATTGTCTTAATAGAATAATTACACACCGATTATGAATTTAAATCTAATTAAAAATTATAATTTATAAATATATATATAATTAGATGGCGGGGTAGTTTGCAATTAAAAATAAGTGTTTTTTATTATTCATAAAAAATGATACTTTTTAGTAAAATATAAAAAATCTATCCAAATATAATATTGAATTAATTATTTAAAAATAAGATTATATTTTCAAATAATAATAATAAAATTATCTAAATTTTGTTCTAAAACAAAATTCCGTTGGTGCATTAAAATATTTTCATTAAAAAAGTATTCCCATTATATTCAATTTAGTTTATATATTAAATATTTATTATTTTGTAACCAAAGAATTAATCTATATATTATCATATGTTATTTAATCATACAAATAAAAATCTACTTGAGGGAAACATAAAAATTTTCAATCTAAATAATATTTTTGATAATATTTGGTTAAACACAATATTTCGTGCAGTGCAAGCCATCGAAGAAGGTAATTATTTCATGAAATGAAAGATAACACATTATTATATTCATTTAATGATTATAATAAAATTAATCATATTCAATATATAAAACATTATAATACCATTTGGGTTTTATACATAAAAATTTAAATATATTATTTTAAAATAAAATTTTAAACTGATAAAATATTATTAAAAAAAATTAATGTGTAAAGATTGAAAGAAAAATTTCTCATGTCGAATAAGTTAAAAAAACACTAATTTTTTACTATTGGGAAAATTTATTATAGGGTAAATATAAAAATTGTTTTAAATGTATATCCCTTATATAAATACATAAAAATATTCTTTTCTAAAAAAATGTGATAAATTTGAAAATTCCCTTTTAAAAATGATCATTTATATATAAATATATTGATAATATTTATTCAGAAACAAGTACATGAAAGATAAATTTTTATAAAATAATTAATTAAAACATTTAAAAAGATGGTTTCTAGTTAAAGTGTCCCTTACCATGAGAATGACTCACTACATATATTTTTTATCTCCCTGAATAATAAAAATAGGTTAGTTTATTATTATTGGGAAACATTGTCATTTTTTTTCTTTTCATATTCCTAATTTTTATGTTATATAAAATTATTCAATCAAAGATGTTTAAATCAAAACTTTTGTCTATATTCGGTAACTATGTTCAAAATGGGTTTAGCTAGTCTTACATGGTAAAAGTAGTCACCAGTCCATCATCTACATAATTATAATCATGATATGATTATCATTTTTATAAATCATTTATAATTTTAAATCAAACCATTTAATATACTTATGAAAAATTAATTATGATATAATGATTGAGATGGTAGGTCATACGTATACATGAGTAACATTTTAATTTATCAAAGATAATTAATGAAATAATATAAGTATCATAATATATTTCTAGAATATTATTAAAATACTATATATCATGTTATTTTACATAACATTGTTTTATATATCATCCATGTGATGTGTTGATGAAAAACAAATCACACCACTTCATGGGCGTGGTAGTCAACATGTATGCATGAATGAGAATATAATTTTTATATGCATGATATAATAAGAATCTAAATAAAATATGTTATTTTAATAATTCTAAATATTTCATTAATATCTTATATAAACACTAATTACAGCATTATAACTAGTCTTGAGTGATTGTGATGTCAGTTCTCATATAGCCTCGAAGTGATTTTGTAGATGGGGGATCTCACATAATAAAAAAAGTATTTTTCAATATTCAAAAAATGTCTTCTTCGATTAGAGATAGTGAATGAAATAAATTAATGGATTCGCGAGGCGGTAATCCAATATACACACGAATGATGAATTGTGTTCAAAATTGATGGATGCAGAGAAAGATGTAGGTCATTAAATTTGAATAATAAAATATATGTATATATTGGATAATATATTTATAATTTTATAATGATTTAATAAGTCTTTATGTTTTTTTAATAACAAATAAAATTAATGTATTTGATTAAAAAGTTAGCATCTTCTTTGGACAAACTATTTTTTATTAAAACCATAAGACTACTAAGGTTGCTATTATGTATAATGTAAGGACTATAGAATTATTGTATGGATTCATGAAATTTAATTGTGTTAATCCTGGATGAACTAAATAGGGTTATATGTTTGATGATAAGAGATGAAGAAGTTTCTTTTATATGAGAATGGAGAGGCAATATTTGTATTTTTCAAAATATTAGATTAATATAAATTAATTTTCAATTAATAATGGATAAAAAGTGATTTATTAAATATGTAATATTATTATGGTTTTCAATTTTAGAATAAAGTACAATTTATATAATTTTATATCATATTATTGCTCATATAATTTTATTTTCAGCATTATTAAATGCCTTGAATTCCTAATAAGAAATCATTGATTTTTACCATTTAAAGGTTAATATTTTTATAATAAAATGAAAAAATGTGAATAAATTAATCATGTTTAGTTTTTTAACCATTATTATTTTCACTCATAATAAATAATGATTTTTTTAAATTTTATATCACTTAATAGAATATTATTTATTTTAAAATGTCATTTATGTCAATTTTGACAATATTTATTAAATTAACTTTTACAATTTAACAATACAATGAGATAACAACAACCTAAATATTTTAATACATCATTAACAAGTAAATTCCATCAATAAAATTATTTTACTACATTAATTATTTTTTTCTATGTATTTTAATACATTTGATATCATTTGTTTTATTTCATCATTAACTAAATATTTATTGCATCAGTCTTGTGAATGAATTTAATGTATTTATTTATTAAAAAACCTAAAACAAAAACATTAATTTTAGAAACATCTATCATATATCAAAACAATATTTATAGTCAAACATATCATATGAAAACCCTATATTAATAATTTTATAATTTTAAAGACCAAAAGTTTGTCATTATTGATTATTCTTTAAATAAAATATTTTAAAGTTCATAATATAATACATGTGTCCATAAATTTTCAAATAACCACATATTGAAAAATTTTGGATGAATATTACTCATAAAATAAAATCATATAATCTATTTGGTATATATAGTAGTCTTTATCATTTTATATTTACCCATAATTGCATGATTTATTTTTCACCGTGGAAACACCATTACTACTGTTTCTATCAATATTGTCCAATAATAAATGTAACCACCTTAATAATAATATACCACATAATAAAAAATATGGATTCATTCATAAAAATTTCAAAATGTATCCTTTGAATTATATAATTTAATATGATACTGGAAACTTCCAGCGAAAAATAATTTATCAAAATATTCCATTTTTTTATCATAAAATGTATTTATAATAAATTCAAATGTAAAATCCATTATGAAAACCATAATGATTATATTATAAATATAATGTAAGAATTCAAAATTTAAAACCAATCTAATATAAAAATCTAATTTTTAAACAAATGAAAATAAAATTCAATATTCAATACAAAATGGTATCTTCATTATTAATTTTAAAAAAATTGCATAAAATTATCAAAATATCACCATATGATAATATTAATATTTTTTTAAAAAATATACTTATCTAATTAAAAATATTATAAACAATCAAAAAAATTCTTATCTGGTTCTCTAACAAAAGATATATAAAATATAACAGAATAAAGAAAATTTGAAGAATTAAATGAATTTAATAAAATTATTTTTTTAATTTTATAATAATGAAATATTTAATTATTTATTATTAAGAAAATTTTCTATATAATTTTCTAGTTAATTCAATTAATTTCTTCTAATTTGATGTCATGGTTAATACCATTAAATTATTACTATATTAAGTTTATCATTTAAGTTCGGTGTTTTGTAACTTGTATGCAATAAAACAAGGTCATTACTTTTAAAAAAGAAAAAACCTGACACCCCTGACACATGATTTAATTATATTAACCCTAGGTGATACTAGGAGACCATGTACTCTTCATTACCTTTCCTAGATCCCTAGGTACTTGTGGTTTACTATTGGTGATCGGTGGTGAGTTTCTTCTTCTTTACCATCATCCTTTCCTCCATTATCTATCTAGATGTTCATTATGGTGGTGGTTTTTGGATTGTGGTGTGTTTTGGTATGTTTTTTTATAACCCCTTTCTATTAAGGTTCAATCATGGTATTTGTGTGCATTTGTGGATTCCAATTTTTTCATCTTCACACAATATCGTGTAATGAACTTGGAAAAGGTAATTTGAGGTAGGTGATCCTCATTATATTTCTTTATATGTGATGTGTTGGGGAATTTAATTTTTTAAAAATTTACTGGATAATATAGGTTTGATGGGATAAAGAAATAATTAGAATAACTGAATTGAGTATGTATAGTAAACTACATGTGTTTTACGAATTTGATATATGTTGATCGTATTGTGAATGCATCATTCCAATACATAAAATAACAACTATTGAGATCTATTCCTATGATATAGATTAAATATTTTGATACAAATAGAAATTTTTTTGTGATCACTCCTTGAATAAAAGGATAAGAATCTATATTTGAATAATAAATTGGTTTCCCATGGAAGCATGGATTCTATGATAATACCCATGCTATATAATTAAGTAATGAGAAAAAATTATTTAAATATAATATGGAAACTAGGATGTATTTTTATCATGCGAGGTTTATTTTTTTTAGTCATTTCTGTTTTCAGTTCATAGAGGTGACCAACAAGGCGATGTGATGTGTGTGATTATGATGTAATGTCGTTGGTTGGCATGGAAGCAATGTGTTCTATTATATTGTGTAGTGTGCAATGAATTTAATATGAGGTTGTGGTGAATATATGGGATTATGTGTTGTGGTGTTTTATAGTCGTTATATTAGGATATTATGTTGTGATTTATGGATGTGATATGGGAATGTTTGTTTGTGGTGGTGTGTTGGATTTGGTGATATGATGTGGAGACTATGGTTGATTATTGGTGTTGGGTAGTGGTTTCTTGAGATGGATTGGTTATTATATGGCATGGTTTTTTAGGATTCATATACATCTATTTAATAACTTTTAATGGAAAAATAATGGATTAAAATGAATGGTTTGATATATAAATAATAAAGGGTTGGGAATTATTATGTGTAAAATGGATTAAATGAATTTAATAAAATAATGATCCATTTGAATGTGAATGAAGTGTATTTTAAAATGAATAATAGTGAAAATTATAATATCTTGGAACTGTAGAAACTTTTAATTGAATGTGGGATTCTTTGTGGAAATGTTTGGTTGTATGCTGTGTTTCATGTAGTGGTGGAAACCTTTTTTATTGTTGTTGTGTGGTCTGGTGGTAGTGATGTGGGGAGTTCTGGTGCAGTTGTTGTGAACCCATTGGTGGGGTATTTAGTTGTATCTATATAACATTATGTTGGGTTTTATTTATTTATTTTCCTTCACTATGTCGAATAATAATAATAATTTTCAGAGGATCGAGGATCTGGGTGTTTTCACCAATATCTATGATGATGGTGATAAAAATGGATAGCTACACCCTCATCCCTAATATTCATTTAGTAGTGATGGCCCAGATGGTTTCAGGTGTGATGTGATTTGATTAGGATATAATAAGATGTTATGGATATGATGTATTTGGGTCAGACATGTGGGGGTGATTCCCGATGTGAGAAACAAATGCTAGACATTTATTTGGTGGGCTTGGAAGGAATTCCTCTTGATCTACTACATAGATATCCCATGTATCATTTCTGTGATGTGATGTGATGATGTGTTGATGATATCTGATGTGATGTGGTAAGAATTTAAGGTATGAGAGAAGATTATGTTTTACGTTGGATTATGAGAGTATAAAATTATAGGGAAAGCCGTAGTAGTGTACCTTAATTATTAGGTTCTCAATGTTATACTAATATTTTGGATGCATGATTTTATAATCTATCCTTGATGAGGATATGATTCATTCGTTTTCCAGAATATGTTTTTATGAGAAACCTTTTTTATTCATGGGTGAATTAGCATTCTCTTTTCACATGTTAACATTAAACCATTGTTATGGACTTCCTATGTATACTTGTATTTTCACTATATGTATATAAACATTTTTTAGGTTTCTAGTAGGACACAAGGGACAGATCTTGACATTACTATCATGGCATATTGAGATATTATTTAAAAACTACTCTATGGATTTTAAATTATATTTATAATGGATACTTATATAATTATCGGTTATAATGCTCATGCATTGTGGGATGGAATCTGGTTTACCATTATATACTGGTTATAGATTTATTTAGTATTTATTTATCATATCACATGATCTTGTTTATTTATATAGTGTAATTACTCCAATGGGTGAGATTTTTATACCCTCAATGCATATATTCATCTCTTGGCCTTCAAGAGGTGGTACCCATGGGGAATTATCTATATTCTTTCACTGTGATATCCATAGAAGTCGGGGGTCATGATGATATAGATATCTCATGATATAATATGTAGAGTGATATCAAAATTATAAACATTAAAAATACCTTTTTTGTTATAATAGGTTGATAATAATATTAGGGTCTTCTTATATCATTTGATTAAACATCCCTATTAATTAGGAATCATAAATATTATAGTAGAAATTGTTTTCCAAGAGAATATATATTAATCCATTCACAAATATATGATCATATGTTGGTTTGAAATATGATTTCTATATTTCAATTTTTAATATAGAGTCTATTTGGGTACGGTTACTCTATTCCCCTAATCACCTAAAAATAATAATATTCATATTTACACAAACCTATACATTGTATGAAATATTATAATGACTAGATGTATCCTCCAATTATTTGATATCAACTATTATAGAGGTTATTTATTTATCATAGTAAAATACCATGGTAGAATGATTTGATAGAACAAAGTTCTAGCTCTATATCTACAAATCTAGATTAGTGGGTTACTATAAACAATACTATTCCTTCTAAAAAAAATATTTGTTAGTATTGATAAAAGAGTTTTTGAATTATTACCATAGTATGGGAGCTTACTAATGTTTATTGTCCTTATTGGACAATATTTTAGGGCACTGTTTTTTCATAATTACAAAAACTCCCGACATTTGTTGAATTTTTAATTCTTCACCTCCATTTCATTGATAAAAAATTTCATTGCATCTCAATAATCATGATCTTGATATCCAATCCTTCCATATGTGAAACACAATCTTGTTTCGTCAAGACATTCCTATTGGTTATTTTCCCTCATTTTTTTTGTAGGATGTTTGTTATTATTTATTTCATTCTCTTCATAACATGATCCTCTCTAAAACTTTATCCTTAACATCTATGATTTCATTTGATGTTTTTAAAGACACATGTTGTTAGTCATAAATTGAGATATTTGGTTATGAAAAACAAAAATTCTTTCAATACCCTATTATATCATTTTTCTATCATTTATAAATTTATTACGTTGTCCATCATGCCAATTTATAACATAATTTTTCCTAGACCCACCCTTTTATAAAACCATAATTGTAAATACAGACTGATCAATAACTACATCTAAAGTCAAATATCATAAATAACAATAAAATATTTTATATCAATATGTATCAGTTTATAAATATTTAATTATAGAATTTATTAATTATTTTTCATTATTGATAAATGGTTTTTCAGCCTATGTATCATTTTATTGGGTTCTCTCAAACATTATAACCTAATCCTCTTTTTTATTCCTAAAATAAGTTTTTTACACATTATACTAAGGTGAATGTAAATTAACCAATGCATATCTGACATGATTTTCATGTCAGGTGTGACATTCTCATCATTCAATTGTGTAAATATTGAGTTAATTCTTAACCAATAATTTTCTGAGTGATTTCCCCTAGATACATATTTTCTACAACTATATCAACTTCTTTATTTATATATAAGGTCATAATTGCTTGGGGAATAAAAGAATCTCTATTTAAAAAAACATCATGATGTTATCCTATAATTATACGTATAAATTATAATTTTATTTGGGTTTATGAAAAATATTATATTATTTATATTAACAAAATATGTAATCTAATCTTAAGAAATTATGAAAGACTGGTCAGATCCCAATAGAGGAACCCTGTAAAAGAACTCATGGATGGGTGTTGAAAAAAATTATTTTAAAACTTCATTTTAAAAATGATAGTAGTTTCTATCATTATATAATATCATTTCCATAATCTATAAAATAAATCTCAAAAATAACAAAAAAATAACATGAATGAAATGTTTTGTGTTCTTGGGTACAAGATACATATAAATTTTTTTTACAAAACTTTGTATCATTTCTCTATAATATATCCATACTAAAATACATTCTGGATTTAATGAAATCATAATAAATGGGTGATAAAACATTTAATGTATGTGAAAAATAATCAAAAAATCAACAAGACATATATAATAAGAATTTTAAACAGCCTGATAAATGAGAAATGTCATATTAATAGAATTTGGGATAAATATATTTTTCCTTAAATAATAATAGTGGGTCATACAATAAGAAATGGGAAAATAAATACCCCGATATGAGAGTGTTGAAACAAGGTACAATAATCAGTATTCATGATTTATTACAAAGAAAAATAATATAAGTATATAAAATTTTCATATTTTGAGAAACCCCATTAATTATCACTATTCCTCTTGTGAATAAACTAATGTATTCGAAAAATTTATATATTTGAAAAAATTGAATCCTGACCACATTTTTTGGATTGTGAAATTTAACTATGTCTACCTTGTATGTGGTTAAAAAAAAATTGACTATTTCCACCTTGAAAATTGTGAACAAATCAATGTATAACCGACTTGAATGATTTGAAAAAATTCATGTATGTTCGTGTTGTATGTTGTGAAAATATTCAAACATGTACACCCATTATGTTTGTGAAATTATCTATGTATTTCCATGCTTCAACAACATTTGAGATATAAATCATCACCAAATTCATTAAAGGTTTTTAATAAACCCAATTTATTTTACGATGAACTCGTAAGGGGCATCGAATGAACGATCCCCTCCACATGGGTTTCCATAGCAGTCTTCTCCCTTCCTCTATACTCCCTCCACCCATATCCTCATTTATATCGGCACAATCAGGGGTTTGGTTGTGTGTGATGTCATGGGATGACTTCTCTATGGTTTTATGGACTAGAAACGCCCCGCTATCACTATCACCAATGTTCATCATTCAAACTCCTCGGAAAATTTAGATTCATATATTTGGATCCCACATCCAAGAAGACCTCACTGACTTCTCTGATGATGTTACACAATTTTCATCTAGTCTAGGTTAAGAATGGGTTTTTTCCTCTCCCATGATAGTATGAGGTCACTTGTGGCATCCTCTAGAATACTCTGCACTTACGACATCATCTTCTCATATTTTAACTTTTGGAAGCTTGTTAGGTTCGCATTATACATGGTTATTATGTTTCTAAGGCTATGCAGGGTAGAAATATGCTTTCAACTAGTGTGGTTTAGTGTTTTCATTGTTCTCATGTTTTATTCCATAGAAATTTGGTTATGTTTTCTGTTTCAGTTCAATCCCCCCAATGACAGTTTCCCACCGTTAACACAGGTGGGACGAAGGTGCATTGGGGTCACAAATTTCATTCTATCTAGATGATATATTTTGTGTTAACTATGGATCGAAAAAGGTGGGTGGAATGACATTAAGTGCAAGGCTTCACAGTGTGTGCATTTTGGTGGGCATGGTCTTTTATAGGGTTCCATAACTTGCATGTTTATGGTTTTTCCTATTTTTTTCTATATAGTTCCTATTTTTTTGGGGGGGGGGGTCTACACAGGTGTGTGGACCTAGGCCCGACCCTCTTATGGTTCCCATTTTATTTTTGGTTGTTACCAACCAAAAAGGTTACACTATTGAATTATTAAAAAACGATGTGTTATACTAATCCATTTAATGAATTTATCAATCACGTACATTCATTAGTATTTATTAGAACCAATTCATCATAGGGATTAATCTTACACAAACCATCCCATGGATATATTTCATACAATCCATATCTGACATTTTTTCATCTCAATCATTTATGAGGCCATATTAGTCTCAAAATGCATTAGATATTTATCCACCCAAAGCCATATTATTGTTTTTTTGAACCAAAAATATGTTAGAAGTATAATATATAAACATGTATTTTGAAAATAATTTATTCCAAAATAATAACATGGGAAACCCATTTAATGAATCTGTATATTCTATCATTTCCAAATGGAAATACCCATATTTTTCTGCGTAATCTATATGGTTTCAAAAATTTTAATTACCCTAGATGAGTATTTTATGAATTTATTTAGAGTTTGATTAATTAAATATAATTATAATGAAAATAAATCATTTATAGATAAAGAAAAAACTGTTTAATAATCATAGAATATTTGTCTAAGAAAATAATTTTTCTTTGGCATAAAAGATAAAGATACAGTCACATTTAAAATTCATTTTTTGGAATGGTCAGTTTTGAGAGTTTTTAAATAATGTGTCTTAAAAATATAATTTTTGAATAATATTCAAATAATGAAACCCGGAAAAGAAAAATGGGTTTCAAAAATGATAAGTAAAAATAATTTTAAACCATTAATGTTTTAAAAAAATTCAATAATTTCGAATAAAAAATTAGATAATATTCTTCAATATGTGAATTTGAAAAATTTGAAAATTTTAATTTTATGAAATAATCATAAAAAATATATCCAAAAAAATAAAATAATGGTTCATGTAACGCCCCAACCCCAGCTACCCAGAGTCGGTGCATTACTTCGTAACATTGGCATGATGACAAAAGATCAAGTCTCGAAAGACCGATTAGTTTAGTAGCCTTGGAAACACTACATACATTCGTAAACGTTACATTACATCATAAAGTGAAAAACTACAATAACAAAGTCTCCATAGTCCACACTCATATCCTCTTCTGACTATCCCTGCAGGTCATTCATAAAATACTTCTTCACATCCTGGAAAATATTAAAACATTGAAAGGGGTGAGCTCAGATGCTCAGTAAGGATAACAATATTGCGGAAGCTTTCATAAATAAACATAAACATTTAAGGCAATGTATAACTAAAACAAAAGACTTTTAAACTTGAACATCAACATAATATGGCAAAAATAAAATGAGATAATTCCATTTACTTCTTCACATGGATATTCTACTGGTCGAATAATCACATGCAATATCAATAACCACTTTCATAATGAGGGAATGTATAATGCCGGACATTCTGAAACATTTTGTCAAGGCCTCGGCCAAGACGTCTAAAATGATTAAGGCCTCGGCCAAAACCATAAATCAAATTGGGAAAGGGCCTCGGCCAATTCCACGTCTAGTTGTCTCATGAGACCTACCGATGCATCGAGGAGCTATATCGGGCTCCACCCGTCACTTATTAAGTCCAATACATTCCTCATATGAATAGGTTTAAACATATCATAAACCATAACATAATCGTATCACATAAAACATGTATAAAGGAAACATAACATTTCCACATTTCAATCACAAGATATCAATACAACACATTGATAAAAATGCTTTAAAAACCATTTTCAATACCAAAATAGAAGAAAGTTAAAACTTTGTATTTATTTTTCATTAAAAAAATGATGGCTTGTAGAGGAAGCCGAAACTCAAATAATGGTCATGGCGGCGGAGAAGTCGTTGTCGCCGCATAAGTACGGAAAGATAAACATTCCCTTTTGTCGTTTAGCAAAACGCTTCGTATAAAAAGATTCCTTTTGAATAAACGTAAAAGTCAAAGGGGTTTATACACCGTATAAAAGAAAATTGTGTATAAAACCGAATATGCCTCAATGAAAGGAGATTGAGACGAAGTCCTTAAAAGATCATTTTTAAAATAAAATAGATATGCTATGTGTATTCACTATAGGTACACATAATGAACGTAAAAATACAAAATAGGACATAATAATATCATGACATAATTTTGAAAGTAAGAGATTAACCCAAAGAATAGAAATTGGGTTAAGAAGTTCCCTTACCTCTTGTCTGACTTGACTCAACCGTTCTTTAACCTCCTGAATAATAAAATAGAGTTAATATATACCTTATTAAGAACCATTTTCAATTTCATTATCCTTATTATATCACTTATTACAATGATATGAACATTATGTAATTATTTAAGTTAATAACGGTCGTTTTGTCGATCTTTGGAACTTGAGTCAACAATAAGCTTCTTATAATTACAAGTTGTTTATGTGGTGAAATATCCATTATATCCAGAATTATATTAATGATTTAGATGTCATATATATCTTGTATATCCAGTATATACATTCATTTATAATATTATGTAACATTTAGAGGTAAGAAATGAAATGCACCGTTCATGGAGACGGTAAGCCGTACGTACGCATGAACGCTACTTTCATTTCAATTTCATATTTAATGGAACTAAATCATAATGATATAAATGTATAATATAATTCCAGTATAATATAGTGTATAATACCATTTACTCCATCCTTTATACATCCCACATATGGCATTAACGATTCAAATCACTTTGAGGGGGCGGTAGTCCGCACTTCCTAAAATGAAATTATCGCGTTTTACCCATAATGGAAATCATAAAGTAAGCCATAAATGAGAAATAAAGAAGCATAAGTAAAACATAAACACATTATATATCATATATAAATATAGTGACATCTTAATGGCCACCTTTGAAGGTGTTATATGAGTGTTGAACAATCATCGTTTCGTGAGGCAGAAATTCGCCATCCACAGAAACCGTATGTTCTTTAACCATTAGATGTAGGTGTGTGTAAGTTTAGCTCGAAATAATTCTTATAACAACATACTAGTATATTGAGGATACTGGTGTTGTTACAAAAGAATTGAATAAAAAGAGTTTAGGGGGTTGGAGAAGAAAAATAAAACAAAACAACATTAGAAAAGACATTACCTCAAAATCAGGTAACTCTTTTTGATTTGAGCCAAAGGCTTCCTTGGGAAGAGTTCTGCACAAAGTGATGCTTCTATGAGTAAGGGAGGAATGTTGGGAGAGTATTTGGTCAGAGGTTGGCCGAGCCAAATGGCTTGAAGGTATGAATAAGGTGGGAGTGGTGGGGGCCTTTTATAAGTGGAGAGGAGGGGCACTTTTGGAAAGATTGAAATGTTACATTATTTCACAATGCTTTTCGGATTCTAAAGGTCCCACACTTATATAATTCGAGGATAAGGTGATAAGGTTTCGAAATATCTTCATCCAATAGGCTTTGGACAAGTGTAAGCCTTGGATTTTTCATTATCTTCTCATTTTATTTAAATCGTTAAATAATGAGGTCATCGCCACATCATAATTGTGTCATAAATAATTTAATTTATTTAATGTCTAAAAATTTTAAAACAAATACTATGATGTAGGAAATATTTTTATCTTTCTAATGAATATTTATAATCAAAATTTGGACTTGTGTAACCCCACGTAAAAATTGTTTTAGTAAAACATTTTATGTTTGTGTCATTTTTTACTTTAACATTAAATAAAAGGTATTTATGTCATTTTCTAACTAAAGTGGCTCCATGGGGTCCCCAAGTTGACCCATGGGTTGTCTTGGTCGGCCATGACTCATCCAATAGGAGTAGGACAAGTGTCATGCTCATCTCATATTATAAAAAAATTATTTGTATCTTAAACTACACTAATTACCTCTAATCGCGATTAAGAACTTAAAAGTTACTATTCACCAAAAAATTATTTTAATCTCATTGAACCACATTTTACTTCTTAATGACAACCATGTATGTCGGATTTTTGAAAATAAAATCATAGAAGTGGTAATATTTCATTTAAACGAAAAATCAGTTATTTAACTACCACTTAGTGGTTTCACTATTCATCAAAAATTGAAGTTTTTCAGAACAAGGCCAAAATTTCACCCTAAGCTATAATTGATATTACGAATTCAAAAATGGTGTCTATTTTACAAAATTCCAAACATATTAGTTGCATTAATTAATTTTATAATTAATTCCCGCTGTTACAACAAATAGCGTGTTTTTAAGAAACAATTTATATCAAAATATTGGCAATTGTTTATGTCCAATTTCAATGTCAAATTAATTCTAATGACCACCATTGGATAAAATGATAAAAATATATTCTAATTATACTCTAAAACCACTCAATAGTATAATTTATCACTATTAATTATTTTTATTAAAAAAGTTGTTTTAAGTATTTTTCACTATTCATAATAATTTGGAAGTTCTCGGAAAATTACAAAAAATTCAACATAGGCTAATTTCAATATTAGGAATACAAAAATGAAGTCCATTTTGAAATATAAAATTTCTATAAATTTAAAAGGTGGTTATTACTATTCATAACGGCTACTTTGATTAGTCGCGGTGTTTTAGAACTCGAACATGCGTACAATGCAAGCTATTGCATTATTGAAAGAGAGGCGTATCGTGGAAGCTCGGGGTGTTACAGTTCATAAAGGAAATTTTAATTTTATGATGAAATATTTTATTTTTGAAGGATGTGAACAATTATAACATTTTAAATATCATTATTAAAACCCCAAAACATTAAAATTATAAAATAAAATCATATTTTAAAGTAGATAAGGGGATATAAATGTTACATGAGTTTACACGTAATGTCGATTCCAAATATAAATGAGAAAATTGTTGAGAATATTAAATATGATCTTGTATGGGAAACCATCATTAAATATAGTATGCATTATTCTCTGTAGTGATTTACTTTTTATTGGGAATAAATTAAATATAAGGGAATATCTAAATCAATAGTTTCATTTCCCTAGACGTAATTTCAAAATACCCTCTAAAAAATATTTAGGCGGTTGATTTAAATCATTGAATAAAATAATTTTATGAAGACTCATTATAACTCAATGTGGGTTGTTGGGTTAATAAATACAGTTAAAACATTTATGGAAATTGAATTGGAAACCATTTAATGAAAGATAATGATTTTTATGTTCAACACATATGAATTACATTAATATGTTAAAATACATTAATTTTTATCAATCATGCCATATCAATGTTATCATTGTGCATAATAATATAAATGACTAATGGAATTATAGTTTAGGAAAAGAGATTCTTAGCTTGTATTCTTGTTAATAAAACATTTTATAACCTCATGTATAACAAACACAAAAATATTAGCCAATTAATATATATAAATATATATATAGTTTTATAAACTTTAAATATAATATTTTAAAAATATAATTGGTGGTTTTGTTTTGTTTTCATTATTAGATGATAAAAACATAAATTGATTTCATCCTATTAGTTTTGTATTATTGTTATTAATTAAATTAACTAAAAAAATTGCATATTCCAATATCTTCCAAGATATAAGAATAATGGTTTTCAAATTATTTATTATATTCAATTAAAAATTTGTGAATGATAAACATATGGTTTTTGAAAAGTGAAATTATAATGTACTAGTTGTGTCATCATTAACAATTATATGTGGTATGTTAATAATGATTTTAAGTAAAAATAAAAATATATCAAAATTAATTTAAATTATAATATAAATTATTACTAAATAAAATTGAAATTATATAATATTTTTTAACCAATCATTATTCAAATATTATAACATATTTTATATCGGTGGTAAAACAGACCCAAATGAGAGTGTGTTTTAATTAATTAATAAATAAGGAAATGTATTTATATAATAAAAAATTATATATGATGAAACAAATTCATAAATATAACATAAATAAACTAAATTTATTCTTATAACCATTAATGTATAGTGGTGACGAAAATGTAAATTTTTCATTTGTTGAGGAGGTAGTCCGCACATATATATGATTGACATTTATATTTATCAATAAATGAGACGGAATGAAGATATATGAATAATTTTTAAATAAATATAATAAAATTGTCATATTAAACAGTTTAATTCCTCAAATATATCCTTATTAATAGTAATTAATTGATGTGATAAACTACATATCTTTATGGTGGAGGTTGTTCGTATGTACACACGATTCATAATTTTTTTGTTATTTTAGATGATTGATGGGATTGAATAATGTTTTATAAAATCATATAATTAAATTAATATAAATTATTAATATTTGTGTTATTATGTTTGGGAATATAGAATTGTTATAGATGATTAATACTAAGAATAAATCTGTTTGGAGTAAAAATGCTCTTGTTGAGTAATTAATGCATCTATTGGAAATATCCATGGAAATAGAGACACATGAATATCTAATTGAAACCAAAGACATTTTAATATGAGAGAGGATTATATAAGTATAATATTCTTTGTGATTTATTATTAATTTATAATTAATAAGTTTATCATAATGTGGTGTATGTGTTCTATTTTAATTTTTTATGAATAATGAACATCTGTTAATACCTAATATATTTCATTTAAATAATAAAAATATTAAAGAATAAATGGATATGAATGTGAAAAATAATTGATTTCATATAGAAAATAATTTTCTAAATACTTTAAAAACTGTTTCCACACTTGTTTTAAACATTATACAATCGCACTAGCATTAGATGTTTTTTTTCATTTTACTATTTTGGTTTTTACATGTGTAATTAGTTTTTCACGAGGTAGTTAAAATTTTATTTAAAACAAAAGGTAAATTTTTTAATGAATTTATATTTTTCAAACCTAAATTTAAACCCAATATATTATAATTCTTTTTAACATCGATATAAAATTATCTATTTAATTAATCTATTTAATATATAGAAAATATATATTAGAAAAAATTATTATCTTCACACATAATTGTAATTAAAATTATATAACATTAATTTCCAAATATTGGTTGACAAATATTTTTATACATATTCAAATATCATATCATAGTATTTATATACAATAAATGATTTTAATTTAATGGATAGAAATACATGAAAATAATAAAAATAATTTATTAATATTAATAGTCAAACTTTTATGGGTAAAATGATATTGTGTATATCACGTAATTTTAAAGTGTTTATATTATATATGAAATGATATTTTTGATTTAATTTATACAAATGATGAAAACTAATAATAAATATATGTGATTAAAAATATTATTTATAGTAAAACAATAATTAATATCCAAAAAGGTTAAAATGGGATTTAAAAATTCTATAATGTGTTTTAAAATAATTGATTTTACTTTATAAATAATTCATATAAAAATAAAATTTTTAATAACTTTTATATCATTATAAAATTAATATATTTATTAAATTTGATGCTTTTAAAAAAATCATTATTTTTTACTATTTACCTAAAAATAATAATTTTATCAAAAGCTAAGAAATTTAACATTGTTAAATATTGACATATGGAATTTAAATAAATTAATTTCTTTAAAATTAAATATATCATTTTTAAACATTATTATTTATCTAAAAAATCAATATAAAAAAATAAAAATGTTTTTTTTGATAAAAAACTTATTATGATTTTATGTGTTCTTATTCATATTTTATTATTCATTTTCAAAATTGATAGAATATTTTTTATTTTTATAGGTTTTACTACACTTAACTTTTCTTAACAATAAATACGTCATTTCTTGATATGGTTATACGGTGCATGTGAAGCATGTTATAAATCAGATAAATTAATTTTAAAATACAGATATATTCTAGTCTCTCGGGGTTTTAAACTAAGGGAATCTAGTGAAATGTTGTTATTACATTAATTTTAAAATGTGATCAAGATATGTAATGAGATAATATATCATTGGTTGTCTATAAAATAAACTTTTTAGGTAAATAAGAGTCCTGCTCCATCTAAAATTGATTCAAGAATCATGGATGTTTTAATACATCAGACTAAATTGTATAATGTGCACTATGGGAATTATTATTGCATTTCTAAGACAATGATAGATTTTTTGGTTATTGGGGAAAGTAATCTAAGACCCAGAGTTTGGGTAGATAGACTATTAATATGAATGGGTACATGATTCTTATAAAACCTTTAATTTTAAAATCTATGTATAAGATATGAGATATGTGCATTGAAATTAAATGTGTATAGTATATGTGGAGTGATTTTCAGGTAATATTTGAATATAAGATTCACATTACTCTAGGGTACTTTTAATTGATTTCATATGATGTGGATGACACTATATAATTCATATATGTATAAATATTTTTTTCTATTGATGTTAGTGATTGTTGAAGGAGTTCTATCAAGGAAAACATACACTATGGGTGGTCGATATATAACATTTGTGATTAGGTGTAAAGGGTAAATCATTAATATGGATATGTAATGACCTATCCAAGTGGGGATCATTCCGTGACTCCATTATCTCACCTCTAATTAGATAGAGGCTTGTGACAAGTTCTGAGTAGGAATATCAGTAACATGAGAGGCCTTGGAATAATTTGGATGTACACGCATGCATATCACTATTATCAAAAAATGATTAAATGTAAAACATTTTATAAACCATGCATGTATACATCTAAATCCCAGAACCAAGGTATAAAAATAATAAAAATTAAACCATTCCAAATAAAAACCCAACACAAATAGTCTGATGGAATGTAAAAAATTAGAGTAAATATTGGGACTATTTTGAAGATAATATAAGTAACACACCCCGATCAATCTATATCAGTAAACACTACATGTTCTCGGTCCATCTACAACTCCAAAAAAAGGATGATCCTCTTTAAAAGACGTGACATATTGAGGAAAATCCCATGAATTTGGGATTATTATATTTCCATATATTACTCTAAGAATACAATAATAATAAAACTACAAGAATAATAGTCATCTCTGCTCAGGTATGTGTCAACAACTCATATAACAACAATATCTTGATATACACAAAAATATGGACATTCTAATGTGGCATCACAACCATAGTGATATTCTAGGGAATCATCCTGAGTATTCCACTTAAAACTCATCCAGGAGAACACAATCAATGTCTCATATAACACTGATGGTGTCTGTATAATATATAGTACTCATCATATCATTCTATAATAAATATACAATGACTGTATGAAGAGAATGATACACATATGAGGATCACACCAATGTATATGGGGTATACCAAAAACATAATTTGGAATAACCTACTATGTTTAGGAATAGTTCTTGTGTGGTCTAATTAATTATGCTACCAAGAAATCCACATAGTTTAATACCATAGTATGGAATATCTCTCAGGACCTCCTTGAAGGATTCCAAAAACAATATCCTTGTAGTCCAGCTGAAGGGATCCATATTTGATGTGTACAACACTATTCTTTTCTAACCATCAAGGAATGTATATATGTAACAAAGCCTAATGAAACTTTTCTAATATATAGATGAAAAGGGATTCATGAAAACATTCAAGGGGTTCATAATTTATACCAACAATATACAGATTTTCCAATTAACATAGTGTTCTTCCCATGTAAATGACCCATGTATGTGTTTGTGTACCAGTTCGCAGTGTTCTCATATGGGTTTAATTATATATGTGTCCTAGTACATGGCTCTACCCTAGTTCATATGGTCTGGCCATGCCTATGTTGATGTATAAAGAATTAATTTTAACGTGTGCTTATGTTCATTCTTTTGTTTCCTATAACGTATACGCCTAGCATTCTAGGTCAAGTCACATAATGTGTTACTCTGTCACATGTCTTGTGATATTGAACATCACTTGGAAACTTGAGTCGGCAAAATTGGGATCCAACATGGTCCCTTTTCGTAAATGACATTTGAGTTCTGTTGGAATTTTTTGAAAATACATATCATGATTCCACGTATCCTCTCTCTCCTCGAACCATCAATCTAGTGATGAAAATTCCATGAAAATTAATATAAATGTCCAAAGGGTTCATTCCATCATCGAAAATCATGTTCCATCCCTTTAATTCCATTCCAAAATTAAAATTATTCCTCACTAATCATCAAATTCCAGGAACACAAAATTGAGTATAAAAAATAAGTTTGATCCACTTTTTTTTACATTATATCTCGATCCCATCATTGATTTGTGCCCAAATTTCTGTTATTAAACCATTGCTCTATAAAAAGGGTGCAAAACGTTTGTTTTGTAGAATTATTAAATCCATGGGCTATGGGACATTCCCCGATAAATGAAGAAATTTATATGAAATAAATAATAAAAAACATGATGTAAAAACCATATACAATGTTCTTATTGGCCTCAACTCATTTCTGTTAGAATGAAAAATGAAGAGATAAACAAATAAACATAGAGAATTTCCCCAAATTTCTAGATAAATCTTACCCATTCCCGAAATATACATGATCAACAAATATATTGAATAGTTGATTGATTCATTTCAATAATAGAAATAAAAAGTGGGGTTATATACAATAAAAATGAAAATCATACCTCAATTTGGATCACTTACTAATGAAGAACTTAATTGTGTCATTGTCGTTCGTGAGATCATTGAATACTATTGTACATTGATCATAAAACCAGTATGTCAGTGTCGTTTTCCAAATGAATTCCCCCAAAATTTATTTGGATATATATTTATGATTGTTAACCCATATAATATAACATAACAATATATTTAATTGAGAGGTTAGTTCATTGTGCCAAATAATTAAAATTATTTTATTATTTCAATCTTTTGATGACCATGATGTTTTGTTCCAAAACAAATACCTACATTGATAAATTTTATGTCACACATAAGGTAAAATAAAGGATTTGAAAAAAAGGTTCCATTTTATTTATGATCTGAGTTTTAATTTAGATGTTTTTCCACTTTTATTGGAAAATTAAATGCAAATGATATTTAATAAATTTAATATATTTTAATCATTTATTCTGTGAAGACCGGGCCTTATAGTAACATGTCGTGTTAGTTACATTATTGGAAAATAATCCATAAGATATACAAAAATAAAAAATCTAAAAATATTAGTTATTAAATTATCCCCACCTTGGGGATTCACATCAAGAAAATCCATAACAAGTGGATATACAAAAAATATGTGGGTACTAATAATGCATGTGATCCTCTTCCTCCTAAGATATATTTTAAATATTCTAATGATACCACCATATACGAACTGAAGGAATCACTAAACCATGAAGGCAATATACACCTAAATGTCCTTGATATCTATCAGGTACTCTTCAATGGTATCTCCATCTTTGTTGTCAAGCTCATCCTAGTTGATAGTGTTGGATAGATCATGCACATACCTAACAATTAATGAAACATGGATGATGTTATATATCAATTCTTCCTACAATGGTGGAGATATGTGGTATAAAAGCACACCAATTATATGTAGTATCTGGAAAGGGATAATGAATCTTGAAGATAGCTTATTTCTCCAACTAAATCATCATTATCAACATTTGATATAAAATCCATATGAACACATAGTCTCCCTCCACTAACTATAAAGGCCTTCATCACCTATATTCATAGAACTTCAGACATCACTTAATAGTACCCATATTCTCTCCAATGATCTCCTCCTTGTCTATAGTGGATCACTACAAATATGAGGCATAATTGTGGACTATCCTGGGTGAATCCAATAATGTGGTGACCAGAAAGGCCACCTAAACAGGTCCTTGAATTGTGCCATATTGATGTTGTAAGGATATATATTTTTATAGAAAACTACACCAATTGAAGGTGATACAAAAAAATATCTATAGTCTTACATGAGATCTTGCAACATTTCATCCAGAACATGAATGGTGTTCTCAGTCTCGATGTTAGGCTCGGGGTGAACATCCATGAAAAAACATATTTGAGTCCTTAATGTATCCCAAAATACCTTACATAACCAAGATGTGAACCGAGAATCATTGTATTAAATTTTTATTAAGGGTTCATCATAGAGTTTGACTATATCCTACACCCAGAGGCATCACATGATATCTAAGGAACACTGTGCTCTGATGGATTTGATGTGGGTCCAAAAGGTAAGTTGGTCTATGATAACAAATATTTCATCATTTATATGGGATTTATGTGGTAATAACATCATTAATTCCATGGTTATCACATCTTAGTTCCACTATAACACATCAGGGTGTTGAGATAATCATTCTAGAAAATTATCCTCATCTTTCACTTCCTAACACGTAAAGCAGATATGAAAATTCTATGTTAAGCCACAGACACCAATGCTAACATCCTACATCAGGGTACATATTTTCCACAATTGTATGTACATCAGAATGTGATTTATATAACCATCTAAAAATATCGTCACACACTTTTTATAGTAAAATTGTACATCCCCTGGAAAGATGTTCATTCTCTACACCATCATAAAACCCATCATGAACATGTCTAGTTGATATCTGAGTGTGTAGGGTATCACATATTGTATCCACATGTTGTACATCCCTGACAAAAAATTAAATAGTATAGGTGACAACAATTTTTTAGAGGTAATATTCTCCATACCAATCCACAATGGATGTCTATAACGAGTCCAAATACACTAACCCCACGTTCATAAACTGTGAGTAAATATATCCTACTAAGGTAATATCCTAAAACATTCCCATTCAAATATGTATATAGATTCAGGAATTAATAATCCTAGAGGTACTTTATTCTTCACCTCCATCTCATGTTTATGACATTTTGATAGAAAATATAGTTTATACTCCTACATTCAGAATATTTGATAAACCAATCCTCCATTAGGTAGTGTCAGTAAATGCTTAGAGTGAAGGTTACTAATTCTAACTCAAGATTGTGGGTATCATGGTTCTTCCAAGGTGGTATCCAATGAATTTAATCATATGAAATCACTAACTATATATGAAATTGATTAAAACCAAGCCTAGTACTAGATGCATTGTAGAACACTACATACTTGACACCCTATTCTGGAAATCTCATGATGGGGGTGCTCATCAATCTCTGCATTAACTTCTAGAAAGACACTTGAATCCCCTCTATCCACATTAATGACTTCCAATTTTCCATCAATGATCACATTAATTTTATATCCTTGGGAAATAAATTATGAATCTATGATAATATCCTTCAATCAAAATGAATCATTGCACCTCAGTCACGCTATTTAGTGGCAATAAAACTAACACTACATCTATATTCATTGGGTAAACTACACACTATCTAAAAATATAAGTGTCCCATAATGGGGACCCCTAGAATCCATGAAACAAAAATTAGAGAAAATATTAAGAATTTGATTCTCTTTGTGTACATATAGTTTTATCCTCAATTATCATGCATGCTTCTCTCCAGACCATGAGTACACACGGATATCATCAACGAATACCACCAAAAACGTTTCTACGACGAGATGAATGATATAGTACATGACTCCAATGCAATCTAATTTGGAATAATTCATGACAAATAAGAACACAAATTAATTATAGTTATCATAGAAACAACTTGATTCAATATTCGGTATATCCTCATCCCATACTCACAACTGGTGATAGCCTGATTTAAGGTCAATCTTCGAGAACCATTACGCACCACTCAACTTATCTATGTTGTCATTGATCCGAAATTGTTGACATGTTTTATTCAAGTTCATCTGGATTAGAAAATAGTAATCAATACCTAAACACAATAACCCATCGACCTTATTTGAAAATATTAGTGGGTTTCCTAGGTTAATACATGGAATTTAAACAAACACTTCCTTTATAACTCTTCCAACTTCACCTTCAGCTCATTAATCTCTGTGGGAGCCAAAAAATAAGTTGGCATAGATGAAGAGACCATCCCTATGTGTAAATAAATTTATAATTATATCTCTTGGTAGGAATGTAAACATGTAACATCATTAGGAATGTTTTCCTCATATTACACTAAAACTATATGGAACTGGAAACTCATAACTTCAAATGCACCAAGGGTCAGGCCAAGAAGCTGATGGGTAATCAACTTCACCTCCCTACACATGAGTCCATATTTCATAACACTGGATTTATTTTATCCCACAAAAGAAAACATAACCCCATCATTGTAGTCACACCATATACTCTACATGAAACAGTCTATCTGGACATGAACGTTATATAGCTAGTCCACACCTTGGATTATTTAATAAGGCCTCATTACTAATATAAACACATTCCAATATAAAATCTCAACTCTATGATTTTGGTCACATTATCATCACAGGTATGTGAATTATGAGTCATCTCTGGTGGCAGTTTCATAGCCTAAGGGTCGAGCTATGGGATCAACTAAAATAACATAGTGTCAAATATGATAAGTAAAAAAAGAATTTAATGAATAGGACCTTAGACAATAAATAATATATCTAGGGCTGGATTCACTAATGAAACCTTGTATCACCCCAAGATCCTCTACATCATAAGTCTCGACCACCTACAGTTGTCCCCAGCCATGTTATGGCTCCCGGAGCATGGTGTAAACCCAATGGTATTGGTTCTTGTAACAAGTCGAAACATATTCCATCTCCAACTACTCTCCCAACTCCTCTTCCATGACTTCCACCCTGCATACCTATCCACTACTACTAATGATTCAGCCCTGAAAACCCCTCCAATATCTCCGAGATATCGATACAACATGTTTCATAATCTCATTCATGATGTACCATTCCATCACATAACCATTACCACCTCTTTATAGATTGAATAGACACATCTTGAGATCCCTGAACTGCAAATCCTATGTCCTACGAATTCCTACAAATTTTAATCACACACTCAGGTCCCTGATACTGATGTTGTCTCCCTAATTCATAAGTATTTGTTCATGTCTTCCAACTATTGGAAACTACTGTATATTATTTTTCATTTATGAAACAATCAATAATTAAAATATCTCTCTAACACACCAACATATAATGAAAATTAATATATGTATAATACCATATTATATGTCTCTATTAAGTCCTTACTAAATTTTATTGGAACATACGAACTTATCAAAAACCATATATATTGAGTATATTGAGAGGATGTTAAACCTAGATGAATCTTCATCCATTATCAAACTTCCATTCTAGATTTGTATAAGATCTAGGATTTATACATACCTTAGAGTAGCTGGAGAGGAATCCTCTATCCAAATTCACTCAGACTCTAATAATGATAGAGTGATCATTTTATAATATTAGTTCACCAAAACCCAATCATTGTCCTATAGAACTATAAATTATGCTTGCTTCTAGAACCAACATATGAAATTTTGGTGTCCAAACAAGGAAAAAAAATGCACTATAACCTCATGATATTTATTGTCCTCCAATAGGTCATCCTTCTTTCAAAACCTAGGGGGTCACTATCATTGAAAGTCATGAAGTGTTTTTATCATGAACACCATATTTTATCTTACTATTGGTATCATATCCTGCTCTATATGTGTAACGCCCCGACCCCTGTTACCCAGAGTCGGTGTATTAATTACATAACATTGGCATGATCACAAGAAAGATCAAATCTCGAAAGACCGATTGGTTTAGTAGCCTTGGAAACACTAGATATATTCATAAGTTTTGAATTACATCATAAAATGTAAAACTACTACAACAACATAATGATTCCACAGTCCACACTATAATCCCCTCATAACATCCCTGCAGGTCATTCATAATTTACTTCTTCACTTCCTGGGAAAAATAAAACATAGAAAAGGGGTGAGCTCAAATGCCCAGTAAGGATAACAATATAGCGGAACATTCAAAAATAAGCATAAACATTTAAGGCAATGAATTACTAAAACAAAAGCCTTTTAAACTTGAACTTCAACATAGTATGGAAAAAATAAAATGAAATAATGCCATTTACTTATTCACATGGATATTTTACTAATCGAATAATCACATGCAAAAATCAATAACCACTTTCATAATGTTAGAATGCATAATTATGAACTTTAATTTCTTTGTCAAGGCCTCATCCCAAGATCTTGGGGCTAACTGTAACCGGAACCCAACCCGGAGTTCCTCTAATAACCAGACACCAACCCGGAGTGCCTCTAATAACCAGACACCAACCCGGAGTCCTTCCAATAACTGGAGACCAAACCAGAGGGCTTACTTTTACCAGTCCCTAACCTGGAGGGCTTACTTTTACCAGTCCCCAACCTGGAGGGCTTACTTTAACCAGTCCCCAACCTAGAACATTCCTGTCCAACACATTCATATGAAGTAAAGGTTGAAATATAACATAAACATTCTTATTGGAACTAGAATACGAAATGTCAATACTTTACTCATAAACCATGAATGATATATAAATGGCACATCCACAGTCAATCATATCACAAAACTTTATTACAATATGGAAGTTTTGTATCATAATAAATCAACTTCAAATAAGCGTAAAATCCGTCAAAGGATGTTGGCATAGATGAAATCAAAACACTTTTTAGAGAGAATTTTCTTTCTATTTTTGAAACCATTTAAGAGCCATATAAAATAAATCATTTTCTTTGAAATGTTCTTATAAGATTGTAAGGGAAGCTTTGACGATTTTATAATGGCGGAAAATAACCGCACCTGCCGTATAAGTTAAAAAAACATTCTTATCTTAATTCTGTCGAAATGGTTAAAAAGCACCTTGTTTGGAAAACGACGGAAAGATTCCCTTATAAACCTATTATAAAAATTCAAACAAGGGTAGAAATGACTTTAACCCATATTATTTTAAATATTAGAAATTTTTTGAAATACATTTTGAAGAAACATGGACGTGGATGATAACAAGGTCCCAGTAGATAATTATGTATAAACAATCTCGGATAATGAAGAGATTGCGAAATAAATCCTTACCTTGTACTTTTCCTTGGTTGGGGTAGGTTAAACTCCTGTATAATGGTGAAATAACTTTTATTAAATTATACAATAATCATATACATTAATATGATATCATATATGATCTTTTAATATTGATTTGATAATAATATCTTAGTATTATCGTTGTTTCGGGTGTTAACTTACTTGTTTTCTTTTATATGTTTTGTTACGTAAGACATGTTTATAAAGGATAGGTTTTATATTATTCATATCCAGAATGATATCAAGTCTTTAAACATAATTTTTTTAAATCATCAAATGATAATTATACTTGAATGGATACGATGGGGAATGAATCTCATCGTGTTCGTAGAGAGGGTAGTCCGTATGTACGCACGAGCGACAATATCATTCTTTTGATATTAAAATAATATATAAATGGTTGTTATATCATATATACAGAATCATTATCATGTTTTATTTATTATTTACATGAGTTACATATCATTATTATACCCATCCAAATAATAATATATTGAATAACAATTACACCACGACGTGGAGATGGTAAGCCGTACGTACGCACGTATGGTGACATGTTATTCAAAGGGTGGATAGAATACATAATATGGTTGTACCATATTTATAATAACATCACAGTATATATATGATACTGAATTTATTATTTTAGAATGGTAACAACAAAGGAAGAAGAAGTGGAAGAAGAAATGAACTTGGAAAAGGGTGGTGAAATCATTACCTCTTCTTCGGGTTCTTCCTTTTGATTTGATCAAAAGGGCTCCATAGGTTGGCTTTCTGATCAAACTAAGGCCTCTAGGTTGTAGTGAGGGATTTTGGGAGAGTATTTGGGCAGAGTTTGGATGAACCAAAGGCTTTTAGGGTGTGAAGAAATGAGAAGGAGGAGTGCCCTTTTATTAGAGGGGTGAGGTGCACCTTTGGAAAAGCTATAAATATTAATTTATAATAAATTCATATTCGGTTTATAATGGCTCCAAAGTTGACTATTAAAAGGTTAAGGTGTGGATCGGTCGAAAAACACTCAACCAATAGGATTTAGACAGGTTTGGGTACTTATATTAACCTTATCTTTAAGTATTAACTCTAAGTTAATTAGTTTCACTTTTACAATGTCTCTTTGTATTTTTATATAATATGGTTAATAAACTTACTATATACATCCAAGAGACCCCAAAGTGGTCCATTAATGATGAACCTATCATTATATAAGTCGCTTGGCCGAACCTTAGATTTTTAGGGATTTAATATCAATTAATAATATAATATTTGTTTTAAGAACTCTTTTATGTCAATTTTGACACTATTCAATAGTTGATTTTTGTGAAACTCATAAAAGATTGATTACTTCGAATAAAGTCAATTAAATCAATCCTAATATATAATATTATCCTATAAAATTAGTTTAATTAATTAAAAGTTTCATATTATATTTATTTGGGTATTTATAATATCAATTATTTTAATTTTTCACTATTATATTAATTGATGCATCATCATTGTGTCATAAATAAAATAAATTATTTAATGTCGAAAAATTATAAATAAAATTTCATTATGTAGGAAATCTTTTTAGTTTTCTAATGAATATTTATAATCTAAAATCCAACATATATAACCCTATGTAACAATTGTTTTTCTAAACGATATATGCTTGTGTCATTTTTGTATTCATTTTAACTTAATTAAAATAAAGTGTCATTATCACTTACAAGTGGATCCATGGGGTCCCAAAATAGACCCAAAGATTCCCATGGTCGACCATGTATCAACCAATAGGTTTAAGACACGTTTTAGGGTAATTTAGTATTATTATAATATTATTTTTTGACCCTTACTTACCGGATTTACCCTTAACCATGGTAAATAAAATATTTACCGCAGTAATTATTCAAAATGTCTAAAAATAAAAGTTACCTATTTACACAATTTTAAAATCCTGATTCCAAATATGGAATCCATTTTCCTAAATTCAAAACACAGAAGTGGCAGAAATTAATTTAAAATTAATTCCCGCTGTCAAAACAAAAAGCGTGTTTTTAAGAGATAATAACTATCAAAAGATTGACACTTGTTTATGTTCGGTTTAATTGTAAAATTATGTCCAATGACCAACATTATATTAAATGGTAAAAATATATTATAAATATACTTTAAAACTACTAAAATTCATAATTTATCACTATTAATTATTTTGATTAAAAAAGTTGTTTTTGATTAAAATTTAGTAATTTTCACTATTCATCAAAATATGAAAGTTATCCGAAAAGTACCAAAATTTCACCTTAGGCTAAATTAGATATTCCGAATCAAAAAATGAAGTCCATTTTGAAATATAAAATATATATAATTTTAAAAAATAGGTATTACTATTCATAACGGCTACTTTGGTTGGTTTTGGTGTGTCAGAACTCGAAGTTGCATACAACACACGCTACTTTATTATTCAAAGGAAAGCGTACCGTGGAAGCTTGGAATGTTTCATTTTAAATTTTTTTGATGTCCCCATTTAGTCAAAAAGTTTAAAATATTGAATTTAAAAAGGTTTCACTATTAAAAGTTGATAAAAGTGCAATACTGAAAATGAATCTGTTCTTGTATTATGTCTAAGAAACTCATAATATGGATTCTAAAATTATAAGGATTATATAAAGTTTAAAATTTAGTTAATACTATTCATAACCTCTTTTGAACGGCTTGTTTGGTAATTCATGGTGTGCTTGAACTCGGTGTTGCGTGTAGTGCAAGTTATTGTATTATTTTAAAGAAATAACACACTATGAAATCTTGGGATGTTACATTCTCCCCTCCATCAATAAATTGCGTCCTCGCAATTTGAAATTGTTCTTCAAAAATAAAAGGTTGAAAATAAAAAATATCTTTGTGGGAAAACCCTCATCGGAAATTGGGTTACTAAAATTTAGTCTTAATATGAGGAAATGAGAAATGAAAGGGTCACCACAAAATTATGATCTCGATTAGGAGAACATTGGTGGCAATTAGAGACATATAATTGGAGGAAAAACGTAAATATTTATAGGTAGTGATTGAGGTCATCAATCACAAACAAGTACAAAATTGAGGTCCTTAAACTCATCAATCTATGATGATTTGAAATACCAGCGGTTCAACAAAATATAGGGTATTAGGATAACACATTTTTGACGTTTCAAAATATCTTAGTTGAAATCCCACATTGAAAAATGAATTAATGAGGCCTCTATTTAAAATAAAGAGTGGAAAGTATGAAGATTACCGAAAATAACACATACTAGGTTTCCATGTAGGAAAATATGGATATGGAAGTGAAATCTAACCATCAATTATCTGATGGAGAGTGGTAGAGAACATGGCTATGAAAAGGCCAACAATCCCAAAGCCATAAATTAGTGATGATTTGTGGTACCATCTAGGACAACATTTTTGTTCTATGTTCCTTTTCTTAATGTTGAGGAATTTATTTATGAGATTGGATATGATCATAAGGAGATATACTTACTTTATAATTAGAGTTTTTTCCATTAATAAATTTCTACAACAAACTCATCTTTCACTCGTAAAAAAAAATTCTCTTTATACTATTCGTACAGGGTTCCAAAATAAACGAATTTATAATTCATCTAACAGATCTTTTAAAAAAAAACTACATTATTTAATCCAGGACATCTCTTGGTCCAGTGGTAGGTGATACACCCTTGTCGCCCTTCGGTTGCGGGTTCAAGTCTCGCAGCCTTGCCGGATGCGACGGGTTGCCGCCCGACCTCCGGGTTGTCCTTTTATGGAAATCCAAAATTAATCTCAAACTAGAATTTATCCAAAATATTTCTGACCAAACTCCCAGTCCAACATTTATAAGGAAGTTAATCATAATGTAGATCCTTTTACCACGTAATATCATATGAATACCATCATCATGTATTCTTTTAATACACTGAAACATCCTGAATTACCATATTCCTTATTGATTACATTCATGCTCCCTTATTCCATATAGAATGCTGGATATAACTCATCAATCCAAAAATGTTTTAAACCCCAACAATAATGGAATATACAGATTATTAATCAGTTCCAAGGTAGTCAAGAATATCCAATATAATTTATCCAAAACAATCATGTATTATTCCAAAATCACTAACTCGGAATCAGAACTATATTATGGTTTATCATTCTCTCAACCGTATATTTTCCAAAAATTTATCCTACTGTTGAGTCACCTTTCTTTTTTCCACACAATCTCAAGTCCTTAATGAAATAATACTGCAGTACAATCCTTATATACTCCATAATTATTATAACAAGTACATTGTTGATACAACACTCAATTGACATAATCATCATAAGAACTCTAATCATTCCTCTTCATCTGTGGTAGTATCATAACTTGATTATTATCCAATAACATCATTTGCGGCATATTCTGATGACTGGGACATAGGTTCGCATAGTGTCCAAACTCCTTACAAGTGAAGCATTGTACATTTGAAACCATTTTCTTACCCTTGCAGTCACGTAATTTGTGCCCTTTTCCTCTACACTTATAACAAACTCTCATTCTTTTCAGGCAAGTTCCAGGGTGTTTCTTTCCACAGTTACCACATATGGAAAAATTCTTCTTTTCCCTCTTCCCTTTATCCATCTTTCTCTCTTCCATCCTTTTCTTCTCTTGCTTCCCTTCAAAGCCATAGGACTCAGTAAACTCTTTACTTATCTTATCAACACATGATATTATTTATTCATATGATGATAATACATGGGAGACTATTTCTCTTGTAAATTCTGGATTAAGACCATAAAATATATGATCCTTCTTTCTCTTTGTATCTTGTGAATTTCTAGAGTTCTCATTCCTTCTACTGGGCGCCATTTCTAAACAATGGAATACACTAGATCAGTTTATGAATCAAAATACATAATCCCATACTTATAAAACACTTAACATAAATTGAAATATTTATGGATATAATCCATAATCATAAAAATGTCTCCTTTGAGGATGTATATACACATAAACCCTTCATAATGATTTGTAAAGAAAAATGAGAGTTATCCTAAGCATATCCCCCGGGAGTGTCATAACCAATAGTGCAGCAAGGCCCGTTGTCGTGCACTAGTTCCCGTTCGAGTCTAGATCAAAGCGGTGTTTTCGGGTTTTACCACTAGGTACATCTGTGCCAGAGCCGCCTATAACTGCTCGTATCCAGACAGGGATGTATTTCTCGGAAAACTCACAAAATCTCTACAATACCAAAATTCTAGGAAGTTCTTCTATACTAATCCTCAAAGTTCATCTTAGGTCTACGTGCTCTAATCAGAGTTTATCTAAATCTAGCTTCCAAGGTTTGTACTAAACTTCCTCTGATACCAACTTTAACGCCCCAACCCCAGTTACCCAGAGTCGGTGCATTAATTACATAACATTGGAATGATCACAAGAAAGATAAAATCTCGAAAGACCGATTGGTTTAGTAGCCTTGGAAACACTAGATATATTCAGAAGTTTTACATTACATCATAAAATGTAAAACTACTACAACAACATAATGATTCCACAGTCCACACTATAATCCCCTCATAACATCCCTGCAGGTCATTCATAATTTACTTCTTCACTTCCTGGGAAAAATAAAACATAGAAAAGGGGTGAGCTCAAATGCCTATTTAGGATAACAATATAGCAGAACATTCAAAAATAAGCATAAACATTTAAGGCAATGAATTACTAAAACAAAAGCCTTTTAAACTTGAATGTCAACATAGTATGGCAAAAGTAAAATGAAATAATGCCATTTACTTATTCACATGGATATTCTACTAATCGAATAACCACATGCAAAAATCAATAACCACTTTCATAATGTTGGAATGCATAATGCTAAACTTTAATTTCTTTGTCAAGGCCTCATCCCATGATCTTGGGGATAACTGTAACCGGAACCCAACCCGTAGTGCCTCTAATAACTAGACACCAACCCGGAGTGCCTCTAATAACCGGACACCAACCCGGAGTCCTTCTAACAACCGGAGAACAAACCGGAGGGCTTACTTTTACTAGTCCCTAACCTGGAGGGCTTACTTTTACCAGTCCCCAACCTGGAGGGCTTACTTTAACCAGTCCCCAACCTGGAACATACTTGTCCAACACATTCATATGAAGTAAAGGTTGAAATATAACATAAACATTCTTATTGGAACTAGCATACGAAATGTCAATACTTTACTCATAAACCATGAATGCTATATAAATGGCACATCCATAGTCAAACATGTCACAAAACATTATTACAATATGGAAGTTTTGTATCATAATAAATCAACTTCAAATAAGCATAAAATCCGTCAAAGGATGTTGGAATAGATGAAATCAAAACACTTTTTAGAGAAATAACTTTTTCTATTTTTGAAACCATTTAAGAGCCATATAAAATAAAAAATTTTCTTGAAAATGTTCTTATAAGCTTGTAATGGAAGCTTTGACAATTTTATAACGGCGGAAAATAACCGCACCCGCCGTATAAGTTAAAAAAACATTCTTATCTTAATTCTGTCGAAAAGGTTAAAAAGCACCTTGTTTGGAAAACGACCGAAAGATTCCCTTATAAACCTCTTATAAAAAGTCAAACAAGGGTAGAAATGACTTTAACCCATATTATTTTAAATATTAGAAATGTTTTGAAATACATTTTGAAGAAACATGGACGTGGATGATAACAAGGTCCCAGTAGATAATTATGTATAAACAATCTCGGATAATGAAGAGATTGCGAAATAAATCTTTACCTTGTACTTTTTCTTGGTTGGCGTAGGTTAACCTCCTGTATAATGGTGAAATAATTGTTATTAAATTATACAATAATCATATACATTAATATGATATCATATATGATCTTTTAATATTGATTTGATAATAATATCTTAGTATTATCGTTGTTTCGGGTGTTAACTTACTTGTTTTCTTTTATATGTTTTGTTACGTAGGTCATATTTGTAAAGGATAGGTTTTATATTATTCATATCCAGAATGATATCAAGTCTTTAAACATCATTTTTTTAAATCATCAAATGATAATTATACTTGAATGGATACGATGGGGAATTAATCTCATCGCGTTCGTAGAGACGGTAGTCCGTACGTACGCACGAGCGACAATATCATTCTTTTGATATTAAAATAATATATAAATGGTTGTTATATCATATATACCGAATAATTATCATGTTTTATTTATTATTTACATGAGTTACATATCATTATTATACCCATCCAAATAATAATATATTGAATAACAATTACACCACAACGTGGAGATGGTAAGCCGTACGTACGCATGTATGGTGACATGTTATTCAAAGGGTGGATAGAATACTTAATATGGTTGTACCATATTTATAATAACATCACAGTATATATATGATACTGAATTTATTATTTTAGAATGGTAACAACAAAAGAAGAAGAAGTGGAAGAAGAAATGAACTTGGAAAAGTGTGGTGAAATCATTACCTCTTCTTCGGTTTCTTCCTTTTGATTTGATCAAAAGGGCTCCTTAGGTTGGCTTTCTGATCAATCTAAGGCCTCTAGGTTGTAGTGAGGGATTTTGGGAGAGTATTTGGGTAGAGTTTGGCCGAACCAAAGGCTTTGAATGTGTGAAGAAATGAGAAGGAGGAGTGCCCTTTTATAAGAGGGGTGAGGGGCACCTTTGGAAAGGCTAGAAATATTAATTTATAATAAATTCATATTCGGTTTATAATGGCTCCAAACTTGACTATTCAAAGGTTAAAGTGGGGATAGGTAGAAAACCACTCAACCAATAGTATTTAGACAGGTTTGGGTACTTATATTAACCTTATCATTAAGTATTAACTCTAAGTTAATTAGTTTCACTTTTACAATGTCTCTTTGTATTTTTATATAATATTGTTAATAAACGTACTATATACATCCACGAGACCCCCAAGTGGTCCATTAATGATGCAACTATCATGAGTTAAGTCTCTTGGCCGAACCTTAGATTTTTAGGAATTTAATATCAATTAATAATATAATATTTGTTTTAAGAACTCTTTTATGTCAATTTTGACACTATTCAATAGTTGATTTTTGTGAAACTCATAAAAGATTGAATACTTAGAATAAAGCCAATTAAATCAATCCTAATATATCATATTATCCTAGAAAATTAGTTTAATTCATTAAAAGTTTCATATTATATTTATTTGGGTATTTATAATATCAATTATTTTAATTTTTCACTATTATAGTAATTACTGCATCATCATTGTGTCATAAATAAAATAACTTATTTAATGTCTAAAAATTATAAATAAAATATCATTATGTAGGAATATTTTTATCTTTCTAATTAATATTTATAATCTAAAATCCAACATATATAACCCTATCTAACAATTGTTTTGCTAAAAGATACATGCTTGTGTCATTTTTGTATTCATTTTAACTTAATTAAAATAAAGTTTCATTATCACTTACAAGTGGAACCATGGGGTCCCAAAATAGACCCAAAGATTCCCATGGTCGACCATGTATCAACCAATAGGGTTAAGACACGTTTTAGGGTGATTTAGTATTATTATAATATTATTTTTTAACCCTTATTTACCCGATTTACCCTTAACCATGGTAAATAAAATATTTACCGCAGTAATTATTCAAAATGTCTAAAAATTAATGTTTCCTATTTACACAATTTTAACATCCTGATTCCAAATATGGAATCCATTTTCCTAAATTAAAAACACAGAAGTGGCATAAAATAATTTAAAATTAATTCCCGCTGTCAAAACAAAAAGCGTGTTTTTAAGAGATAATAACTATCAAAAGATTGACACTTGTTTATGTACGGTTTAATTGTAAAATTATGTCTAATGACCAAAATTATATTAAATGGTAAAAATATATTCTAAATATACTTTAAAACTACTAAAATTCATAATTTATCACTATTAATTATTTTGATTAAAAAAGTTGTTTTTGATTAAAATTTAGTAATTTTCACTATTCATCAAAATATGAAAGTTATCCGAAAAGTACCATAATTTCACCTTAGGCTAAATTAGATATTCCGAATCCAAAAATGAAGTCCATTTTGAAATATAAAATATATATAATTTTAAAAATTAGATATTACAATTCATAACGGCTAGTTTGATTGGTTGTGGTGTGTTAGAACTCGAAGTTGCGTACAACACACGCTACTGTATTATTCAAAGGAAAGCATACCGTGGAAGCTTGGGATGTTTCATTTTAAATTTTTTTGATGTCCCCATTTAGTCAGAAAGTTTAAATTATTGTATTTAAAAAGGTTTCACTATTAAAAGTTGATAAAAGTGCAATACTGAAAATGAATCTGTTCTTGTATTGTGTCTAAGAAACTCATAATATGGATTCTAAAATTATAAGGATTATATAAAGTTTAAAATTTAGTTAATACTATTCATAACCTCTTTTGAACGGCTTTTTTGGTAATTCATGGTGTGCTTGAACTCGGTGTTGCGTGTAGTGCAAGTTATTGTATTATTTTAAAGAAATAACACACTATGAAATCTTGGGGTGTTACAATATATGCTGGCATAATTTGTGAACCTTCTTGAGGTAACACCATTATAATTTGTCTAAGTATTGATTATTCATCATAGATTTGATAAGTCTCATTATCGTAATATTTAATCCTAGTTGGTATATGAGAAAAACACATAATAAAATAGATTGTACCATAATCAATGAGTTTATACGAATATATCACCCATGATGAACATGTAAACCACAAGCCAATCATATATGCAGCATGTACCACTGTTTTCCCCAACAATAAGTATTATATGGTATTATATTGAAAGTTTGGTGATAAATGTCTACATTTATGGGTACAGAGACATCCACATTAACACTGAATTTCTTTTCCAAAAAGCCAATATGAAGGCAGTAAAAACTATTTAGTCAAACCATTCTCACAGACTCTGATCATATGCTAGAACCAACTGCTCTGATATCAAATTTTCATGACCCGTACTAATGGGTCTCATTCCACGATTCCACATGCTCTCCTCCAATAGGATAGGTGATGGATACTAGATTTAGGTATGCATATCACTAACATAGGTGGGCATATCCAAATGTACTTGAACACACATAGACACATTGGGATCCAATACAATTCAAGGGTGAAATTTAAAAAAACTAATAAACCATGCTTGAATACTTCTAAATTAAAAAACCACGAAATAAAAACATGTATCATAATGTAAACAGATCAAATTAAAATACCCTCAAAAAGTGTATGAAAACAAGTCCAACCCGAATGTAATGATGGGGGATTCTATCAAGATAACTTCCAGATCACACATTGATTTTTACATATCACATAGAAAACTCTATTCTTAGTCCAGCTAGGACGCCATAAAATTGTTGATAATCTTCACATGTCATGACTTTTGATGTTAAAGACCGTGCATTGGTGTGTATAACAACAACCAGTAGAAACAGAAAACAAAAATGTCATAATAAATTGAAAAATTTTAACTCTATATTGTCATATTTGTATATGAAATATAATAAGAATACTCATATATACACAACAAAGACACATAGACACATGTGAAAAAACATCCATAATTCTAGTCTATGATATTTCTCATAAATTCCACATAACACTCATATAGGATAACACAGATTATGAGTCAAGTAGCACTGTTGGAGTCTATATGAGATATATTAACAATATAAATTTTCTAAAAGATAGATGCATGGAAATATAATGTGAAAACTAAATAGTTGAGGATCAATCCCAAGTCTATGGGGTATACTAACAACTTAATCTGAAATAACATGCTAGGTATTGCATTGGTGCTCGCGTTGTTTTGGACATGACAATAATAAGAACAACACTTAGGTAATGAAGATAATATAGGATCACAATTCAGGACTCAGAGAAGGATTCCATCAACATTATCTAAGATTTTCTTCTAAAGGGATCACATTCCTCTATGTATGATATGATTCATGATTAACCCTTATTGAATGGATAAATTGGATGTACCCAAACAAAACATGTTCACGATACAAATTAAAATGGATTCTTTCCAACATTGAAATAGTAAATTAAATTTACTAGATTTACAAGGAGTGTACCATTAACAATGTTTTCTACCCATGTAAACATCCCAGATATAGTTATATGTAAATTTACATGGTGTTTCCAAGCTAATTTACATTTGATTATGTCTTTGTACATGACTATGCCCATGTATGTCTTGTCTGACCAGGTTAATCTCAAATTACACAGCGTGTCCATGATCATGTACTTATTCTTATATATGAGTATCATATTAGATACATTCCATGATTTCAATGTCATGTCACATGTTTTTTGACTAATTCACGTACATTGTGATATTTAACAACACATTGAAACCTAAGCCTCTACTATAGAGGATCGACAAAGTGAGTGTTTCGGAAATACACGCTATATGTATCCGGATTTTCCAATGACCTAGATATGGATTATGCATCTCCTCTCACTCTAATGCCTATTAATAAGATGATTCATCTCATAGTTAAATAAAGAAACATTAAAAAATATTGCATGAAATCATTGATCATTGTGTTCATTCACATTGATAAAGTTCTAAAAATTTTCTATATGTGTCATCAACCATTGCATGCTAGGAACACGGAATTAGGTCTCCAAAATCTATCTCATCCACATCATATTCTATCACAACTTGATTGCATCATCAATTCAAGATGTGAACTAAGATAATTAACCATTGTTCCATGAAATGGTTTTGCAATGTTCGATTTACTTGTATTAGGTGATCCATGGGGCAAGGTATTTTCCAGTGATGAATGAATAATGGAGGATAAAATCATAGTAACAAACATGTTGAATGAACCGTAGCCAATGTACATATTTTCCTCGATTCATTTACATTAGAACAAAGAATAATGAAATTAAAAAACAATCAAAATTCTATTCCTTCAATTATAGGATAAATATAACCCATAGCAATAATAAACATGTTTATAGAATCTATTATTTAGTTCATTGATTGACAATCATCACATGAATCATTAAATTAGTGCTAATAGTAAGCTTGTATATATATTGATTAACTATATTTTATTTAAAATTACTATGAATAATATCATTCGAATTTCCTTACTAATATGGAAAATCATATTAATGATCTTGGTGTGTAAAATAATATCATGTAATCAGATAATATGGTATTTTTAAATCAATGTCACAGGTGGTGGAATTTCCTATGGTTTTGATAGAATTTAATAATTTATTTCTTAAGGGGGTTTTTTATTTAAAAAATAATCATGATAAAATTTTTAAAATATATTTTTATCCATATACATAGACTATCTATATTTATTAAAATCTAATGGTTTTTATAGGACTCCACAATTTGTTCTTTCAAAATTATTTTTTTATGTTGTAGGGATTCACGTATCTGACATGGTATCTATAAGGATATTATGTTATTTTTTCCATGATGTATAGTTGTTGATTAGGGTTTTTTATTGACTATAAACTATTTAATCATGAAAAAGAAGGGAAAAAATTTCTTTTTAAATATTATTAATTATTTTTTGGATTTTTTATTTGAACTTATATTGTAATAATTAGAAGTTCAATAGTTATCATATTTTCATATGAATATCAGGGAGGAGAAAATGGTTATTCTATGTTAATATAATCATTATAATACATATCATTGCCTTTTGGAGGCACAAAACCACACCAATGTAATTTTTGTGGTTAACTCATTTAATGATTTATCCCAATGTTTCTTAATTTATTATTATGATCATGGATGATTACATGGAATATTCATAAGTAGTGGATGATCATACATAAAATTTATTTATTGTTTTGGGACTTGTTCATGATCATTATATATATAGAGTGATAACAATGACATTAATATCTCCACTATAAGTTCATTTTATATTAAATGTTGTTTATCAACATTGTATCTCTATGAATAAATCAATTATTAGTATATTATTATCTAGTGATGTACCATTTAATAAAATAATGATTTATTATTTTATTAATTTAGTAACTTACTATAGGTGTGTTGTGAATTTTTTTTAATGAAAACATGAATATAATTTTTTTTCATGAAATATTGTTCATTTTATTATAAAAAGAAATGATAGACCTCTTTTTTAAACCAAATTTAAAATATTAATTGAACAGAAATTCCTTATTTTCATGATGAATGGCTTATTTTGGATAATTTCTTGGAATCTCTTAATCATGGAATAAACTAGATGTTGATAAAAGATCAATAAATCACATAAAATATGTTAAAAATACAATATAATCAATATTCTAATAATTTTACCTACGACATTGAGATCAAAACTATTATGTTTTTGATTTGGATGTGGATACATTACTTAAATGGTGAGAAATTTTTGATTTACTTATAAGAAAAAATTTCCATTATATATTGTAAAAGGGTCAGTTGGTCCAATGATAATAATTTATTGTAGTATAATTTCAATGTTATTATTTTATGATTTCAAATATACAATGAAAATTTAATTCATTAACTATTTTTATTTAGAAAAAACATAACTGGTGATATTTAATATAAAGAAATTTTTGAATTAAATATTACTGAGTACTCCAATATATTGAATTTTTACATATATGATGTTTCAAGAGGGAGAATTTTGAAATTGAAAATAAGTAAAAGAATATAAATTAGGGGATCCTAAGTTAGAATCATATAGAAAATAGATAGCTAATAGTAATGGTATTCAAGGTTTGTTGTATTTTGAAGAACATTATTAATTTTTACATAAAATATTATATACTCCATAGGACATGTGATATGTGGCCTTTTGTGAGTTCTATAATAAACATTTTGTTGTGAAATATAGAATTTTAATGACATATCATTATTTGATGATGATGTTTTTGTTTACCGGAAAGACAAATTGTGTTGTTGTATCAATATATAATAGTCTTGTATAATATAAGTTGATTGATTAACGATTTATTCTATAATGTTTTTTTGATACCTATGAATATTATAAAGTGTAATGTGGAAGACCATTATATATATTTTATTAATGGATCACCTAATGAAATAAGTTGAAATGATGTGATATTGTTTTTATGTATTACTAAACAAAATTATCTCATTTTTTACCTACCAAATAGTTTAATTTATTAGACACATTAGAAAAAATAATTTTATGAGGTAGTTATTCCTTATGTATTTATAAATATGATCATTTTAGACCATGAAAGGCATATTACATCATAGAATTTTGGGGTATTGTAGCATGAAATTTTTATCTAATTGTTTCTTACTACTACATTTAACCATTAATATGGTGATCAAAATATGAAGATAATTTTGAAATTATCTGAATGGTTTTGACCTTTTATTTTGAATCTTAGAAGATATGGTCTTCTATATCGTTAATTGGTTGAATTTATCCTAATTATCATTATCACCAATATATTAGTGTTAAAATATTCATGTTATTATAAATTCATCCTTATCATAATCATTTATATTTTATTGTTAATTCTGTGGTTATTATTTCATGAAATTCGGTACTTTATTTAATAGGATGTGGGTAAATGATTTAGTAGTAAATTATGATTATGTAGGATAATTATAATTTATATATATATAAATGGATAAAATCATTTGTAGAGGTAAAATTTAATAAAAAATTTACATTAAATATTTTGATGGAATATGAAATTTAATGGTACAATTGATATTAATTCCATAAAATATAGCAATATTTTCTTGGGTTTTCAAAATTATTTTGGGAGTATTTCCTATAAAAATTAGCATGATCAAGTGATCGTGGAACAAGTTAAGATAAGGTTAGTGAATTTTATGAAAAAAACGATCTATGTATTGTGCCATGTAATTTTTTATATAAATTTATATAGGTGTATATATAAATAACATGTCATCATAGATTATATTTTATTGTGGTAGGATATTTATTGAATTTCATGTCAAAAATTGAAATAAGGAAACATTACATGGTTTGTGTAGCTACATTGTTTTTTCTAATAAAACATATTTTAAATTTTAGAACTCCATCCAATATATATTGTTTATTCATAATACTTCAATACAACCAAGAATAATTCTTTAGGAGTAATGGTGTGATATTGTGAGAGATTATGGAAATCCATTGATTTATTAATGGGAAATTAAATCTAATATCATGTGATTATTAACTGACATTCATCATCAATTTTCATTTAGTGTCATGGAGATGTTTTCATACTTATTTTTATTGGATTAATGTGCGTATATATGATTATTTTTGTTTCTATAATAGATATATATTTTATTAGTTATGAAATGATATTAGAATTTTCTTGGTAGATTTATTAATAATTAATATGGTAAGGGAATATAATCTTTCTTTTTATTTTATTTTTGATTGTCTTTATATTTTTTTTGATAGGGTGATTGGTTATCACAATAAGTAAAATTAATTGATAAACTAATTTATTTTTTTTGGACACTGGTAATTGTATTGGTTTATGAATTAATGGATTTACATTTTTATTTCATGGGTAATTATAGGGTTTTATAAGTTGGATATAAAATAAAAATTTACAAATTTTTATGATTTTAATTAGGTATGTTTATGTGGAAATGATCCTTTATGATAATTCATTCATTAGTTGTAGTAATCATTCTCTATAATGAAAATTATTGAGAAAACTGTATTTGATGATGTTATAAAGTTGTAATCAAGTTGTAGTAAGATGGTGTTAAAATTTCTAGTCAAATGAGTAATACATTTTTATAATGGATGATATGTGGTATATTAGTGGTGATATATTATATATTTATGTGTTTTGGTTTTGGATTAAAGAATTATATTTCTTTATTATATTTGAATTTAATTTAAATAGAAGATTATATTTTATTTTATTTTTTCATTAAATGTAGTTTACTTATATATTGAGGTCTTGTTTTTTGTTAATAAAATTATTTAATAAATTAATTGGGTTATAATATGTCAATATTTTTTAATGTAATTATAATAACTAATTAATGGATTGTGATGTGTTAATAGATGTATTTGTTGTTGTACAACTTTTATGTGGTGAGGATTTTAGTATTCCTATATATATGTATGGGTTTGGGATGTTGAATTTATATTAGTGATGATATTTTAAATGTTATAGATTTATCACTATATAATTTTTGTTGTGGTGGATTAATGGTTCATTTTATGGTGATAGATAGTTGGTATAGTATTATATCATTCTTTAATGGTATAGATGGTATGAGATGGTAAATGGTGTACCAATTGGGGTGTATTGAAAGTGGATGTATATATATGGTGGTGGATAACTTTTGGCTTTGGTTTAATTATCTTTATATTTTTTGAATTTATGTATCCAAGTTATTTATATTTTTATAATGTTTTATTCTATGTTATATTATACCTATTAACATGTAACATGAGTGGTTAGTAATGGATCATGGTGGGTATACATGAATAATTTATCCATTATTGACTATAGATATTATGTCGTACAGGAATCTATCAATAGTCGTTCTAGATGATGTTAAATTGGGCATGAGTTAATCTAACTGAACTCTATATATTTATGTATTGGATTTTCGATTTCATGGATATTGAGTTCGTATGATTAATGTTTTGATATTACATTGAAGGTGTTGAATTCAATTTTTCATATTAATTATTCATATTTGGATGGATGTGGACAATTTTTACTTAATCTAATGGAAATTTCTCTATCATATGTCAATAATATCCTTAGATATTGGTTATAACTCAAATCATATTAGAAAATGTATACTGGTTCACCCTTGATCCTATTTTCAACATAAGAGGATCCCTCCGTAGGATTGTAGATGATACAATAATATTAGTGATAATGTAATACATTAGATTTTAGATTTGGAATCAGGGGGAGTTTTGGCTCTATAATGTAGTCATATTAGAAGAATCTAGTATATTAATGAAACTAGTGAATTTTTCTCATTGAGAAAGGTCTCATGTGAATCTGATTAAAAATATTTATTAGTTAAGAATAATTAATTCATGGATGACGTATAATTTATAGGTATTTAGAAGGGTTTTTTTATTAAGTTTAGAGTGTCATAATAATGTGATTGTGTGTATTTGGAATTGAATATATATATATATATATATCTGTATGTGTGTGTGTGTATTATTAAACATAAGGTATTGGAAAAAGGACCATAAAATATTTTCATTAGTTAAGATTAACATCCTTGGTAGGTATACTACCTTAGATTCCAAATAGTTATCTCAATGAGAATACGGTAGAGGATGAACATTTTTCCATATGAATCTGAGTGGATATTACAATGTTTGAATTATATAGAAGGTACATTAGGTTGTTCTTGTGAAAACTGGGTCCCGGTGATAGCACAACCACCTCGCCTTAACATGACTATCGGGTCTTGGCCCACAGGTACCACCAGTTGCCCCGCAGACCTGTGTTCCCCACCATGGGGCCCACCCATGTGCCCAAACGGGTCATCTGAAAAATGATAGTCCCCATAGGCCAACACTTGTCATTTCTAGTGTGCTTTGTCCTCCCTCACACACATATTGGGAAACATCCCAGAAGGTCACCCATCTTGATCACTACTCCAGCCCAAGCACACTTAACTGTGGAGTTTTAATCAGTTAGGCTCCCGAAAAAGAAGGTGGACCTTGTTGACATGAGTTATATCATTTATCCATTTAACACTTTATCATTTGATGATGTTACATTCACCCCCCCTTTAGAGCACAACACCCTCATTGTGGGCCCAACATCTCAACCCAGGCAGTGCACCACACTTAAGGTTTGGTTCCTCCTCTGATACCAAATGTGACAACTGGGTCCCAGTGAGAGAACAACCACCCTGCCTTAACATGGATGTCGGATCCTAGCCCACCACGTACCACCTGATGCCCCACAGACACGTGTTCCCCACCATGGGGCCCACCCGCATGCCCGAACAGGTCATCTAAATAATGATAGTCCCCACAGGACAACCCTGGTCCTTTACAGTGTGCTTCTTCCTAACTCACACACACCCTGGGAAACATCCCAAAAGGTCACAAATCATGATCACTACTCCAGGCCACGCATGCTTAACTGTGGAGATCTAATCAAACAAGCTCATGAAAAGGAAGGTTCACCTTGTTGACATGAGTCATATCATTTATCCATTTAACCTTTTATTATTTTGGGATGTTACAGTTCCAGATTTAGAGACTATAATTTTATTTGAAAATAATTTTTAAAAAAGATAAACTAAGTTGATATTGGATGCATACATAGCATTTCATAATATTCAATTAGTGGAGTATCAATTTATTCCATTGATATATGATTATGTGGCGATGCTGATATGGATATTCATGGACTCTTTTTGAAAACAATAATTTAATTTCCTTAGTGATGCATTATTAATATTTTTTCCTTGAAGAGTTTTTGACAATTACATTTATGTTTGAGGGTACTCAAAATAGATCTTGGTGAGGGTTGATTTGGAATGAATATCACATCAGTCTTGTGAAAACATGTTCATCAACATTATACACCATATCCATGATAATCAAGAGTGTATATCTCTCATTATTTAGGATTTGATGGTTCTGTGATATGATACTATCATTGAAGAATGGTAATTCAAAAAAATTGTATAAATAATATATCACGGAGGATAGCATGAACTTGATCATAGTATGTTATTGGATATGTCAACCTAACCTCTATAGTATACACCTTGTAATTTTCATAAATAGAAAAATCAAAAAAAATTTATACCAGTAATAACTGGTGGGCATGAAATAGGGTATCCTTATAATATTCAACTTAATCATGGATATGGTATTGATCAGATATAGATGGATATAAAATAAAAATTATAGTAGAGATAGATATAGAAAACCTAATTTTATATGTAAAGCCTTAAATTCTTTCCCTAATATTTGAAGACTTTTTTTACCTTCTCTATTAATTTCATGAGTTGATCCATGGTTGGGTAAGGCCTTGTGATTGTTTTAGAATATTTTGGTAGTTTTGGATAAAATTTGGTTTATCACGAGCCATACCAAGACCATGGTGGAAGCAGTGGTGGTCCATATTATGATCACATGTGATGTATGAATGGATAAATGGCTATTAAAAAGAATGACCAGTGTTACAATTCTTCTGGAATAATCTTGTGGTCTCTAATTAGAGTGACCTCACCACTCCCATGGTAGAAGAGTTGGTGAGGTAAAATGGTTGGGTTTTAGTAAAATTTTATCATATAAATCGTGGTTGTGATGGTGTGTTTGAATCTTCCATGGAATGATAGAGGCCATGTTAAAGGTCATGTTGTTAGTGGGTTTTTAAATGAATATAATCACTACCATCTTCCCCAGATCATGATCATTAATGTCATTAGGAAAATTCATGAAACAAAAAATGACGGGTTTAAAATTCAATATTAATCATTTTTTATGCATATTAGTCAATTTTAATTACTTCATTTATCATTCATCAATCCAACATAATTCAATATTAAGCATAGATTAACCTCAAGTAACCTTTCTTGTGTAGAGCTTAGTTCCATGAAAAACCCCATTCATCTCGACCCTGCTTTCTTGATCATTCTAGAAGAGTAAACAAATTTATGTTGGAGGGTTTTCTTGTTGATTTTTAGTCATAGGTTATCCGAAACCCTTATTTATTTGACATTACAAAAGTGATTAATTTCTCCTTCCCTCATTCTAATTTAATGACTAGTGTTTTCGTGTTCAACATTGGGTAAGTATTGGTACAATCCTTGTCCTGATACCTACTTGTGTCCCATTATAATACTATTTTGATTAAATATTGGAATCATTTATAGGATTCACTTACTGTGAAATATATATTTGATTATTGTGTAAACATTGTTGGGGATATGATACCCTTGAAGAGGCTTGATGTTTATGTTGACTCAATGGAGGTAGGATATTTCATGAAATATTTATCTCATGTATATTTTTGTTAGCATGATATGTCATTGTGTGATTATATGTGGTATTTCATTCTCAATTTTGATTCCATGTGCGTACATGTGTAATCATGAGTCAATTTTTGATTTTCAAACACATATATTTGTGTGTGGGTATACTTTGAGACCCATGTTTGAGTTTGATCATATGACTGTGTTTGGAGACCAATATGCATTATTATGGAGATATTCTAGATATATCTGGTTGATATTATGAATCAATTTCAATGTGAATTATTTTTTATAGTTAATGTTTTTTTATTCGTTGTATATTACCCAAGTAACATTTGGAACCATTATGGATCTGTGTACCTAGAAGGGGAGCGTGTTTAGATTCTATATGTGATATGGGGAAAAGACCATGTTAGACCACAATTCATGATTTCCTTGGGTAGTCTATGTTATAGACATGATATTTTACTATGATTTTACCTGAGAGGTGATATTTCAGCATAATAATGTTCAATGTCTTGACCCTGAACATGTTGTACGGAACGATGTCCTTTAGGTATATCCTAAGGTGGTGTTGAGACATTATGGCCATATGGCATGATCCTTCAAAGAAACATGAAATGAAAACCATGTTTCCTAGCTGCGGGGTCATCATTATTGTGGGTTCTATAGAGTACATATGCTTAACATGTGGCCAACCCATGTTTACGACTTCAATTGTGACTATTTTTCTGGTATATAGTCAAATTCTATTCTATTTAGGGTTTCTGGAATCATAGATGTAACATGATTTCTTAGTACATGATTTTATTTATTGGATTGTTGAATTATTTATAATCATAGAATACACACATATTCCCATTCACTAAGGCTATATACACATTGGTGGTGTCCCAATATGTTCATACTCCCACCTAATATGGGAATATTATTGTGTGTATAGAATTCATGATTAGGGATATTGTAATGGGGATGGGATCAGTGATAGAGATCTAGGAGATGAAACATGATGATTGGTGGTGGTACTAGGATAGACTCTGGTGATATCAATGATTTTTCTTTACTTGTCCTTCTTTATCACACACTTTTTTGGCCTATATCTTTTGGGGTCTTTTTTTTTATTATATATTAATTGAGATACGATCCCTGACAATATTTAATATGGTTTATTTTTTCCAATTTTCTTTTTATGTGATAATATTTTTTCCTAAAATTATTGATATTGGTAGTATTGTCTTCCCACTGATTGTATTTATTCCCTCATTGATATTTAGAAACCTCTAGAATATGGAATGGCATGCATGAGGTCATGTGGTACTCTATCTCAGACCCTGTGATTTTGACCTGGGTGTTTCAAAGTCATTGTAGAATATGTCTCCATTTTTCATTATTCATGAATAATTTATTAGGCAATGTAATAAATATTTGTTCTATATAGGACTCAATAATGGGAGTTACCTATATATTGATATAACTCATGTGTAACGGAAATATATGTTACAATGTTTTGGACTAATATTAGTGTTGTATATTTACCATTTCAATTAGATCATGGGAAGGTAATTGAATTTGATATTGAACTCATGCATGTGGTGCATCTTATATCAATTCCCCTATATTGCATGAAATCGATTTAGTCAATGTTAACTAAAGTAAAACATGAGGATTTATAAATGATAGGTTTTATTAGATAGACAGCATCTCTCTAGGATGCTCTTTTTTTTACATATGGAAGTAAGATGGTGTTATATAGTTGTGTGTGGAATATAGGAAACCAAACTAGGTGGACATGAATAATCAATACTAATTTTCCATGGATCAATAAAATTTTCTACCAATTATGGGGATCATGGTGGTCCTCCATGATTTCCTTACATTCATGAAAATAAGAACCCTAATCCAAAGAGGGGAATATTCCTAAAATAATTACAATGTATATGAAGACTGTATCAGTTTCCTATATTTCCATTTGGTGTGATAGAGGTGAAACACTATTCATTTAAATCATCAATCCATATAAGGACTTTATCATTGTGGTTTTTATTGATGTTATCATTATATTCTAATGAAACATTAAAAATTCAACCAACGAGCCATGAGATTTTATATAGTACATTTCAAAAAATTATATTTATGTCACACTTTTTATGTGTCCCTTTTTTATTTAATAGTATTATTTCCTCGTGCATGTAATATCTTACGTGAGATTTTTTGCACTCCTGATGAAGGTTGAGTCAGTGTTTTCCATGGACTTCCCTATTAATATGTTTGAGATCAATAGTTTCCATGGATTATATGGGTCCTCCATGAGGATCATTCAAGACTTCTCTTAGGTTTTTATCATATATAATATGGATTTTAATAAAGGGAGTGAGGTTATAGTGGGTATATGTTGGGGAATAATCCATCCTAGTGAAGAATCGAATAATTATGATAGCCCCGATTCTTGTTGGTTCTAGGAATTGTGGATGTTTGTAATGGTGGGTGATAAATAAATATATTTTATAATATTTTGTTTACCAAAACAATAATAGAGGATCTCAAACATCAAATTTTTAAATACTTAATTTATATTGGATGAAATAAATACATAATATAAGGTTGTGTTCTTCGATGTAGATGTTAACCATCTGAAAAGTCCTTTTTGTTTTTCCTTTATTTCATTGTGAGTTTTTATGTATAGAATCCCTCTAGTTGTTGTATAAAAATTTTTATTTGATCTCATATAACATCCAACCAATTTCCATGTGCTATCATGATGAATTTATTTCCTTTAATTATTTGAGTATACTACTTTCCATTCAATATTTAAGGTATATCTCTTACATTTATCATTCTTGATATAGGGATTGAGGTAAAGTGGAGTTGGAAGAGAATTCGGTATTCACGTGGATTCTCTATTTTAAATTCCACACAAAAAAAATATATGAAACAATCTATAAATTGACCAATAGTATATGTTTAAATAATTATTTAATTTCATGTCAAATTTGAAATAAAATTATGACATTTAATAAACCTCATACCACATGAAATTAATAATAATAATAATAATATTACAATTATTATTGTGTTGTGTGTGAGAACTTTTGAAAATAAATTATTACCTAATCCGATTATTGAAAATTAATATTCACCAAACTTGGTTTTCGTCCTTTCAAAAAACTCTATCACTTATTAAAAATATGAATAAATGTTTGAAATTAATGTTTAAATAATCAATAAATATTTATGATTGATAAAATGTGTATAAAATTTCAATTAATCTTGAGAATAATATCTATTCAACTAATGAAATTCAAATAAAATTTATTCAGGATCATCAGAGGCAGATAGACTATGACCCTGTGTGATTCTATATCATTGTAATTAGGCATGATTTCCAATAGTCCATGGTTAATATCTCTAAAAGGGTCATGGAATCCAATACAAAGAACATAACTTCACAATAATAAAATCCCCATATGAACATTCAATGTTTAATATAATACTATTGTAACAATATATCCTCTTGAAGGTTGCACAAATGTGTCTCCAACCTATATTCTTAATACAAAAATTTAACAATCTAAAATAAACACATCCTTCCATTATTTACCTAGAATTTAGGGTGATGGTTCAATTCCAATAAAAGGGTCCAGATATTAGCATCCATAAATATGTAAGGGGAAATCCTTCATTAACTTATCCATCAACAAAAAGTCAATTGATAGGAACTTTACATAACATACCTCTCTATAAACATATAATATCCTAGTTATCTTAAAAAATATTTGTGTGTTAGTCATGACATGCATTAATGATAATCATAAAGCCTATGTATCATTTCAAAGACTCAGAGATAAGAGTATCCAATGACACCAATATAAGAAAAATTCATACTAGATGTTCTGTTCTCATAATCACAAGTCATAGATATTACTATGTGTGAACATAATGATATGAAGCATCACCTACATATTATTACTCACACTAGATAGTGTATGTGCTATGTGTTCCATCATAGTAGGTTATCCAACCACATGAAATAATTTAAGAATATCATCATTGATGTTAAGGGTTATCATTATAACATGGATTTATTATGGAATTATCAATGTGATCTATACTCTATAAATTTATTACATTATATTCATGAACAAAAATATAAAAATTTCAATAAATTTTTTTATTAGTATTCAATTCATATAATATAAATGTAATCAAAGTACAAATAATTTTTCCAAGGACACCAAATCCAACAAACTACCACTAGGACTAGAACTAACTACCTATAACAGTCATTCCAATAGACCTAAAATTATAATTATGATTCGGAATACTTAAGGATTTAGTCATGGAGTACCATTTTAATATTTAAAAATAATACTCACTATAACATCACTTCTTTGAGAAAAATTACATAAGAGGTGAGAATTCTGAAGTATGTTCTTTTTCAACTAGTGTGACCTTGTTTATTTTAAAAGATCCACTGATATGGTATAATCACAGTATAATGTGGTAAGATATCTACATCAAGGTACAAAATCAAGAACATGGATGAATTTACCTATCCATTATTCTTCTTTCTCTACATCATAATTTAAAATATTTAAAAATCTATTATTGAATTTGTAACCACACACTTCTTTGATCCCTTTAATCCCATAACATCTCTATTTAAAGTGATGATGTATCCCAATTGCGACATTATTTCATCTTGATTATTTAGGAAACTATAATATGCATATCAACAAATTACATGTTCCCCATATCCTACATAAATTAGAAACATATTAAAAATATACCTCAAATACTTAAGGATGATATAGAATTTAATACAATAGAGGTCAACTGTGTTGTCATGATATATTCTTACCACAATTAATGCATTGGAGAAATCTATGCTTGAACCAAGTTGAACATACCTGAAAAACCCAATATTTAATACGTATATAGTCTATTCCATTCCATTTCAATCATCATCTGTTAGAGGACTTATTTTCCTTCAGTAATAAATGTCAATTGATATTGGAAATAATCCACTCCTAGATTGTTATATACTTAATATCTTCATTTTCATTTTTGTGCATATACATTGACATGGGATGAGAGACCATATTGATTTTTCTGGATGGAACATGATCCCAATAATATATGTTGAATTTTCCATGTCCTTTATAGAGAAATATTTATTAATCTGTGCCATAACATATATGCACGACTAGTATTTCATTAAAAAATAGTAATATGTCATCAATATAAACTATAATGAGAATTATTACACTACCAATAAACCATTCATATACATAATCTCAGACTCATTATTGATGAATCCAAATTCCTTTATGGAATAAAAAAAATAAATGATTTATGGACATGATGATTAATTTAACACATAAACCTATCATTTCAATTTAAATATTGTGTTGGCATCCTCTAGAGTGACAAATCCTTTTGGTTGTTTCATGTATAAATATTCATTATGGTTCCCATTAAGGAAGGATATTTTGATATCCGTTTTCCAAATAACATAATCAATGTAATATATAATCTAAATTATAATTCTAATGGATTTGTTTAATTCAAACGATGAAAATTTATCATTGTAGTCAATTCCTAGATGTTATAAAAACTTATTTGTATCTATTCATGCCTTATTGGTACTGTTTTTCACACCCATGTTCAGAATCATCATAAGTACCCACTTACAACCAACATACATTACATACAGTAGAGGATCCAAAAAAGTTTATAAGTTAGTTGGAATCAATGTGAAAATCATGTTTTCATTCCACTTAGATATATATATTAATATTACATAGAAATTTTTGTTATATGTCCATTATTATCAACTAATAATGATTCACCATCCTCAATTAATAAAAATGAATATTAAAATTATTCTCAATCCTCTATTGTACCTGTATGCAGCACCCATTTCTCTAGATAATCTTCATATTCTAGCGGGATTTGTGGAATATATTCATGTTCCAACAATTATGTACATTGAAATACAGCATCATCAAATCTATCTTAAACACACTATTTATTTTTTAAACGTGACCCCATTCAAAGAATATTTTCATGTCATTCCACTATTACTTTTTTTTGAAGGTACATAAAGATAATATTCTTTTTTTCATTTGGGTACCCTATAATGGCACAACTTTTTTCTTGGGGTGGATGTTTGATACCTGATGTTGTCTTAACAAACTCATCACAACCCCTACACTAGTAGTATAAAGACACCACTTTCCTTACACAACTATTACATTATTTTGATCTTAAATAATATATTATGTTACAAAAACAAGATCCAAATGTTTACTGTATTAGGATAATTCATACTATACTTGAATTGAACATAATAAAACATAATTATTTCATTAAATCCTCCATCATTATCCTTAAAATCTGATGTTCCCCTTATTACAAGTAATCACCTAGGGATATACACCAAAATCAAGTTGTGAGAAAAAAGATAATAATAGGCTATATAAGTAAAATGAATAAATATAACATTGGATAGAATAATAATAATTATATTAACATAATCATATGATTATAATAAAAATCATTTGTGGAAGCATTAGGTAAAGGTCTGTAATGTGGCGATGTATTAAAATCAAACATCATTTCATAGTAATTAGTTACCCCACATAGTTGTGAACAAAGATCTTATCATGTTAATGTATAAAATATTTGTATAATCACAACATCATCATTAGGAAATAAATATAATCATGATAACACATATTTCATATTTTCTCATGAGATACATCACATTACCCAATGCATTGGATATCCATATAATTATTGGAGCACCTATCACATCATAAAATCTATATAATTGAGCATTCCCTATTAAATGTATATTAATCAAAGACATAAAGTAAACCATGTAATGGAATGTTTTTAATAAGTATATCATCAATCATAAATAAAATTGGGGGTTCCCAATGAAAATGAAACCCATTTTTAGTATAACATCAATAATTCTATAGTGAAGAAGAAACAACTCAAGAGGAGTGAAACTGGGTTTTGGAAAGAGGAGTTATTTCTTAAAATATTTTCAACTGTAGTAAATTTAAATCACAAACATTTATATCAAAGAAAATAAATGTTATCGACAAAAAAATTTTATTCTATGAATACTAAAAGAATATTAAAATTGAAATTATTCATGAATGAGTAATAACCCAAAAAAAGATGGTTTTGAAAATCCACTTAACCTATATTGGAAATCATTATTAACAATAATATCATCTATAATAAAATTAGATTCGTTATTTAAAAATATAAAAACATCTAATACATTTATAATATTTCTTATAATTATTTATGTTCATTTATGTCCATTTTTTTGTGTTATAGAGTTTAATTTTATTATACTGGGAGTGTTCATTTTTATGGTTTTCAGGACTGATTCAAATTTATAATTGTGTAGAAGTTCCTTTTAATTGAGAATAATTCTCCATTATTGAAATTATATGTTAATAATGAACATTAAGAATTTAAGAAGTACTTTTGTATTTTTTATATGTTATGATGATTATTCATTGGATAAAAAGTTGATCAATATGTTTTAATTTATTTTAGGGATTTTTTTGACAATCACGAACTTCTATCACGTTATTTAATATAATTCTTATATATTGGTTACTATACATGATTAGAGTTATAATGTGAACATTAAAATATTATTTAACAATTATAATGGTTTTATGACCAGCAATAAATGAAGTAATTGAAATTGAAACCTTGTCATCCATGAAGGCGGTGAATCGACACATAACTTGTAACACCCCAGGTAAATAAAGAATATGACATTTTCATATTTATCCATATTTGTGAATAAAATATTAATATTACTTTAAATGGGACGCTATGCTCGATGGCGTACCCAAAACGCAACAACGAGTTTCTTGGAAATCTTACGTTGCACTCTAATAATAAAATAATATTATTTTAAATGGTAGTTAACATGTAGCCATTGTATTGGCGGGAATGGATAGAAATAACTAAAATATTATTATATGTTTTTTTATATGTTTTTACATTTATCCAATAAATGTTAAAGTCTTAAAATACAGAAAGAATTCAATTTTAGGCATATATGCCCTAGTTTTCACTAAAGGTTCATTTATCGCCTTTTGATGGAGAACCGTCATTAAATATAGTTTTGTTCACTATTATAAATTCTATTGGACCAAATTATACTCTTCTTAAGAATTGGGACATCAAAATTTATTTTGTGTAAATTTTTTGTATCTTTCTGATAAAGTTCATTTTTTAATGAATAGTGTAAAATGTTGTATTTTAATTCAAAACCTATTTTTAATCTAATTTATTTATATGATTACATTATCATTTGAATTGGGTTTAAAGTGAAATTAGAATATATTTTTACCATTAAATCCAATAGTGGTCTTTGGAATTAATTTCACTTTGAAATCAGACTTAAACTAGTGTCAATCTTTTAATACTTATTGTTTCATAAAAACACGCTATTTTCTCTGACAGTGGGAATTAATTATTAAATTAATTTATGTGACTTATTTGTTTCGAATTTTTTAAAATAGAATTCATTTTTGAATTCAAAATATCAAATATTTATTAGGGTGAATTTTTTGGATTTTTCTGAAAAACTTCAATTTTTGATGAGTAGTGAAAACACTAAGTGGTACTTATAAAAACTGATTTTTCCATTTAAATGAAATTTTTCCATCTTTGTGTTTTGAATTTCAAAAATCCGACATACATGGTTGTAATTAAGAGGTAAAATGTGGTTCAATGCGATAAAAATAATTTTTTGATGAATAGTAACTTATTATGTTTTTAATCGCGATTAGAGGTAATTAGTGTAGTTTATGGTAAGATTAATGTTTTAATAAACTGAAATGACCTAGACACATGTCCTACCATCATAGTATGTGTCATGGCCGACCAAGAAAATCCATGGGTCAACTTGGGGACCCCATGGAGCCACTTTGGTTGGAAACTGACATAAATATCTTTTTTATTTAATGTTAAAGTAAAAATGACACAAACATCAGATGTTTTAATAAAACAATTTTTACATGGGGTTATACAAGTCATATTTTTTCCTATAAATAGTCATTGGAAAGATAAAAAGATTAACTACATCATAGTAGTTTTTTCATAATTTTTAGACATTACATAAATTAAATTATATATGACATCATGATGATTCAGCGATGACCTCATTATTTAACGATTTAAATAAAATAGAATGATAATGTAATATCTAAGACCTAAACATGTCCAAAACCTATTGGATGAGTGGAAATAGAACCCTTATCACCTTATCATTGAAATACATCAATGTGGGACCTTTAAAATTCTAAACTCTTTTGAAAATAAAGTTACATTTTATACCATTCTAAGTGTGCCCCTCCTCTCCTCTTATATAAGGCCCCCACCACTACCTCCTTAACTACACTCCCAATTCCTTTGGATCGGCAAACCCCTGCCCATTTGGTATCTCCACATCCCTCTCTAACTCCTCGAATCCTCAATTTGGGAATAATCCTTCCCAAGGATGCCTTTGAGCTCAAACCAAAGAGAGTTACCCGATTTTAAGGTAATGTCTTCATTTGTGTCCTTTCATTTTATTTTTCTTCTCCAACCCCCTAAACTCTTTTTATTAATTTAATTTCTAACAAATCAAGTATCTTAAATATACTAGTATGTTGTTATAAGAAGTATTCGAGCTACACATACACACTCCTACATCTAATGGTTAAAGAACATACTGTTTCCGTGGATGGCGAATTTCTGCCTCCCAAAACGATGATTGTTCAACATTTTTATAAAACCATCAATGGTGGCAATTAAGATGACACTATATATATATGATATATAATATGTTAATTTTTTACTTACTCTTCTGTATATTTCATTTATTGTATACCTTTATGGTTTCCATTTTGGGTAAACGGGATATCTTCATTTAAGGAAGTGCGGACTACCGCCCCCTCAAAGTGATTTGATTCGTTAATACCATATGTGGTACGTATAAAGGATATATTTAATGATATTATATATGATATCATAACGGAATTAAAATACTATTATGTATCATTATGTTTTAATTCCATTAAATTTGAAATAGAAATGGAAGTAGCGTTCATGCGTACATACGGCTTACCGTCTCCATGAACGGTACATTTCATTTCTTATCTCAAAATGATATGTAATATTATAAGTACATATATATAATGGATATATATGTAATATATTACATCTAAATTATGGTTATAATTCTGTAATTATAACATATATATATCTCTCTCATTTTGTTTTAATTCCATTAATATGACAAAAAATGAAAGTAGCGTTCATGCGTAGGTACAGCCTACCGTCTCCATGAACGGTGCTTTTTGTTTTTCTTATCTCTAAATGATATGGAATAGTATAAAATGAATATTTAATGGATATATATGATATTTTAATCATTAATACTATTCTGGAAATTATTTACTTATAACTACATGTGCAATTTTTTTTCAAACAAGTCCATTTTTGACTCTTGTACCAAACATCGGCAAAAATGTCTGATATGAACTAACATTATTAAAGAATTATTATAACATTATAATATGTGATAAAAACTGATTAATAATCTCTAAATGAGGTACTTAGGCAATTATTAATTTACCATAGTTTATTATTCAGGAATACAAAGAAACGAACAAGACAAGTTGGACTTGAGGTAAGGGATCCTACTCCTCTCTTTCTTTTTAAGTACACTCTTTTATGTCTTTCCTTTTAAATATCATCTTTCATGTTATTGGGGTGTTATTTTATGTTAATATTACTTTATTTTTTATGTTCATTTGATGAGAGACCTTATTCTCTCTCATCAATCCATTTTGGAAGTTTTTGAGTGGCGCCGTTAGGCTGCCGAATTTTCGTAAGAGATCTAACCTCTCTCTTTTTTTTAAGTACTCTCCTTTATGTCACTTCTTTTAAGATCCTCTTTGTTATGTTTGGGGTGTTATTTTATATTAATCTTTCTATAAACTTTATGTAAATATGATGAGATACCCTATTTGATCTCATCAATCCATTTTTGTATGATTTATGTGGCGCCGTTAGGCTGCCGAGTTTTTGTAAGGGATTTTTCATTTCACATTTATTCCCGTGAGATTTATGCTACATTTGCCACAATTTCTTTTTAGTGGTGTATGTAATGCCCATTATTTTACTCATTGTGTAATATAATTTCATTTATGAGTATTTACATCAATTTTTTATTGTCCCTTTTTCATGGGGTGTATGTTTCGAAAGATACCCATGTCGTTAAGGGAACCTTTCACCCTCCTCTTTTTAAAAGACTTCGTTTTTTGTTTCTTTTAATTCACATACTATTATGTTGGGATATGTTCTTTTATATCCTTATTTATGTAAATTATATTTCCAAGTGATGACATGCCCTTTTTATCTCTCATCAACTCATTTTTCATAATTTTGAAGTGATGCCGTTAGGCTGTCGAATTTTACCAAGGGAACTTTTTAACCCAATTTCGATTTCTTTGGGTTCAACATGTAGCTATTGAATATGTCATCCTTTGAAAATGTGTGAATGACCTTTTATTTTTTTACACTTAATATCCACTTATATTGGGTGTATTTATATTTGTCACACATAATTTTGAGATTGATTTATCCTTAATTTAAAGATACCTTCTTTACAAGGGATTTCATCACATTTGACATTTCTATTGAGACTTAATTGTTGTTATGCACCAATTCACTCTTATATGGTGTATATACTGTCCTTTGAAATATTATATCATGAACCCATTTATTCACATGATATTATAATGTTCTGACTAAATGTTATTCCTCAATTATTGTATTCAAGTGTCTCTAATTTTAGTAAAACCCCTTTAACCAAAATATCGCTTTAAATGATTTAATTATTTGTTCTTATTAATATACATCTTTTCAAAATGGTTTTAAGGTTTTATTTATATGTATATTAATGGTTTAAAATTTTAAAAGCTTCAAGGTGGTATGGGACACTTTGATTCAAAAATCTCTTTATTAAATGTTTTAAATGGTTTTGGAAATGGTTTCTTTTTGAATGACATCATTATTTAAATATACTAAAATGTTATATTGTGATTGAAATGTGGAAATGTTATGTTTCCTTTATGAATTTTTTATGTGATACGTTTATATTATGGTTCTTGGGAATTGTTATGAAAACGGGTGGTTCCGTGATAAACTAAGGGCGGGTGAGCCCGATATAGCTCTCCAATGCATTGGGTAATGCAAAGGAGTGAAACGTCAAGGTTTCTCTGAAGAGATTTATGGATTATATTGTGGTGGTTATTCCAAACATAACCAAGAGGTTTACTCCCTTCATATGAATGCTATGATTGCCTCAAGTTACCTTTTATGTCATATGATTTCTATGATTTATTCATGATTTGATGAGGTATGTTAAAGTGCCTATGTTTTATAGGTAAAGTATGATTTCATTCTTATATACATATGAACTCATGTTTCTTTTCCATAATTTTATAACCCTTATTGAGCTTTTTATGCTCATCCCATGTTTTTGAAATGCTTTTCATAGGTCAAGGGAAAGGTACATGATGTGATGATAGTGTCAAGGATGTGTCAAGAAAGAATCCATGATTCATTTTAAATATGTTTCTGTTGATGGGAAGAATGAATATTGTCTTTTATATAACCACATTGTTTAAATGTGGAATGTAATGCATGTTTCATGATCTAATTCTCTAAAACTCTTAACTTGACAAGATCCTCAATGTGTAATCTTTTAATAACTCAAGATTAAGTAAGTTTTAAGGCTGGGGCCTTATAGTTGGTATCAAAGGTCGTTTTAGATAACTTTAGAGGTTAGGGTATTCTTTAAGCATAAGTTGCATTACCATAATGGTTAGGATTTCAGAAAGAGTCCTAGTTTTAGAAAAAGTGAATGAGTAAATATATCTTAGTGTTTATCTTCCTCATTAGTACATGATGGTTTTTTTGATATACTCACACTGAACTTTTTGGTTTTAGTAAATGGCTAGATCTAGCAGGCTCCAAAGTAACAGTGGATGTGAAGATACTATGAGAGTTTTTTGATCAAGCAACTGAATGATATGGGAGCTGCAATGACAACTCTTGTGATTATCCTCAACCAACTATCTGGAGTCATGATTGACCACCTAAACCTTGGTGATTTCTCTAAGGCATCATATATGCGAGAAACAAATCCCTACGGAAGTACTGGTATTAATCATATAGGTAAGTGTGTTCAAAAACCTATGTGTCAATGATGGGGAATGAAACACCTAAGAAAATGTTTCAAAGGGACAGAAACATGCTATAGATGTGGAAATGAAGGTCAAAAAGCAAGAACCTTCCATGGAAAAGGGAAGCATCCAGTAGACTCGAGGAAAGTGAAAGAAGTTCTTTCTAAGGGATCAATTGAATTTTTTAAATTTGGTGTGCATGGTCATTATTCAAACACATTTCCTATGAAGAAGTTTCATGAATGGGATCACCAAGAGCATACAAATGTTCATTTACCAATACCTAATTCCATTCCGATTTAGGATGAAGAAACTGAAAATGACCAATCAAAGGTATGTATTATTTCATGACTATTGTTTTCCTATTTTTGAATATTAGGATATGATTCATGATTTTGTTTGTAGGAAAGAGGTATTTTTGAATAAGTTGTAAAGGAATGGTTAATGGATCATGAAGAATGTTGAATGAGTAAGATGTCAACATATAATGGTTTCAAGAGTTATGGTGAAATTATTAAGAGTATTAAGTCTCTTTTGATGATGGGGTTACATTACAATACTTCTTATATTATGTGTAACCCTGATGTTTAATATATGAAAATTTTATTCAATGAATAGTTATCTGTTCTTATAAAGAACCATTTGGGTTTATATGATCCTTAATTTTGAGGTAATTATGGGTTACTATATGTTTTTATTGAAGTGAAAGTCATGAGATAATATTGGGGTTAAATTATGTAATGGTTATTTTTGATGATTTTATCCCTTTTTGGGGAATGATTAGAGAATTAGATATTTTTGGAAAAAGGAAAACACGCAGACCATGTGACTACCCGTCGCGTCGGACAAAGCTGCGGGAATCGAACCCACATCCAAAGTGCGACTGGTATTTATCCCCTACCACTGGACTATGTGAAGTACCTGGTTAGTTTGACTAATTCTTTTTAGTTATATGATTTTATGAATTAAGAGTAAGTTGATTTTGGGTTATTTATTAAAATGATTAACCTATCATGGAGGATATGTGATTAGGTTAATTACTTTTCAATACGAGACTTTAGGAGCAACTGATGTTGTTTGGAGATAAATGTTACGATTTAACTTGGAAGACTATGTGACTAAATCCTTCAAATATTTCTGTTTCAATCTTATATTGGTTTACATTGAAGAATTTTATGGAAAAATGTTTTATCAGATGGTCCTCGTTGAACCTTCGGTTTTGTTGGACAAATTTTGCAGATTAAGCATAGAATTTTTTTAAAGGGTTATCCTTTTTTGGATTATCTGACCTTGTACTAACCTTTTTGGTTTTGGTTTTGGTTAAAGCCTAAAGACATGGGAAGTATATTGTTCTCTTTGGTGGATTAGGTGATTCTTGAGAAGTTGATTATAGTACTCTTAATGCGAACAAGTCTCCCTAAATACTCATCTTTTGGAAAAAAATATGAGTTTGATTAAGGAATCTAGTAAAAGTTGAATGTCAACATGATAAGTGATTATTTTTCCGTATGAATAAATTCCTCAATAAAAATTAATTAAAATCAAAAATGTTTTCTATTAACTTTTCCTACTGGGGAATCGAATACCGTTTAACCCATCACAAGTTTGTGATTTTCTTATGGTTAACTTTCTCCTAGACATATTTACTATCACTCTCCCTCAAGAACATGACCCTTGGATTTTTCTTCCATGTCCATGTTTTTCTACATGGAATACTAGTATGGGTTAACTCAGGTGACCTCTATACTTATCTTCTGTTATTTTAAAGTGATTGTTTTACTGACTCTTGTTCCGTTGTGGGATTCTCAAGGATGTTTCCAAGCTCAATTTTTAAAATTGCGAGGACGCAATTCCCAAAAGGGGGGAAGGATGTAACAAACCAGGTAAATAAAGAATATGAAATTTTCATATTAATCCATATTTTTGAATAAAATATTAATATGACTTTAAAGGGGACACTATGCTCGATGGCGAACCCAACACGCAACAGCGAGTTTCTTGGGAATCTTACGTTGCACTCTAATAATAAAATAATATTATTTTAAATGTTAGTTAACATGTAGCCATTGTATTGACGGGAATGGATAGAAATAAATAAAATATTATTATATATGTTTTTAAATGTTTTTACATTTATCCAATAAAAGATAAAGGCTTACAATACGGAAAGAATTCAATTTTAGGAGTATATGCCCTAGTTTTCACTAAAGGTTCACTTATCGCCTTTTGATGGCGTACCGTCATTAAATATAGTTTTTTTCAGACTTATACATTCTATTGGAACAAATAAAACTCTCCTTACGAATTGGGACATCACAATTTACTTTGTGTAAATTTTTGGTATATTTCCGATAAAGTTCATATTTTTTAATGAATAGTGTAAAATGTTGTATTTTAATTCAAAACCTCTTTTTAATCTAATTTATTTATATGATTAGATTATATTTTTAATTGTTTTTAAAGTGAAATTAGAATATATATTTACCATTTAATCCAGTAGTGGTCGTTGGAATTAATTTCACCCTGAAATCAGACTTAAACTAATGTCAATCTTTTGATGCTTATTGTTTCATAAAAACACGCTATTTTCTCTGACAGCGGGAATTAATTATTAAATTAATTAATGTGACTTATATGTTATGAGTTTTTTAAAATATACTTCATTTTTGAATTTGGAATATCAAATATAGCTTAGGGTAAATTTTTGGGATTTTTCTGAAAAACATTAATTTTTGATGAATAGTGAAACCACTAAGTGGTAATTATAAAAACTGATTTTTCCGTTTAAATGAAAATTTTCTATATTTTTATTTTGAATTTCAAAAATAGGACATACATGGTTGTCATTAAGAAGTAAAATGTGGTTCAATGGGATAAAAATAATATTTTGGTAAATAGTAACTTATAATGTTTTTACTCACGATTATAGGTAATTATTGTAGGTTATGGTAAGAATAATGTTTTAATAAAATGAAATGACCTAGAAACAGGTCCTACCCTCATTGGATGTGTCATGTCAGACCAAGACAATCCATGGGTCAACTTGGGGACCCCATGGAGCCACTTTGGTTGGAAAATGACATAAATATCTTTTTATTTAATTGTAAAGTAAAAATGACACAAACATGAAATGTTTTACAAAAAAAAATTTACATGGGGTTATAAAAGTAATATTTCTTAAAATAAAGTTTCATTAGAGAGATAATAAGTTTCCTACATCATATTATTTTTTTATAATTTTTAGACATTAAATAAATTAAATTATTTATGACATCATGATGATGTAGCGATGACCTCATTATTTAACGATTAAAATAAAATGGAATGATAATGTAATATCTAAGACCAACACATCTAAAAAACCTATTGGATGAGTGGATTTAGTACCTTTATCACCTTATCATCGAAATAAATAAATGTGGGACCTTTAAAATCCCAAACGCTTTTGAATATAATGTTACATTTTATACCTTTCCGAGAGTGCCCCTCCTCTCCTCTTATAAAAGGCCCCCACCTCTACCTCCTCACCCACACTCCCAAAGCCTTTTCCTCGGCCAACCCCTTACCATTGGGTCTCTACACATCCCTATATAACTCCTTGAAGCCTCACTTTGGGCAGAATCCTTCCCAAGGAAGCCTTTGAGCTCAAACCAAAGGGAGTTACCCGATTTTAAGGTAATGTCTTCACTTGTGTGCTTTTGTTTTATTTTGCTTCTCCAACCCCATAACCTCTTTTTATTAATTTATTTTGTAACAAATCCAGTATCTTCAATATACTATGATGTTGTTATAAGAAGGATTCGTGCTACACTTATAGACACCTACTTCTAATGGTTAAAGAACATACTGTTTCCGTGGATGACGAATTTCAGCCTCCCGAAACAATGATTGTTCAACATTCGTCTAACACCTTCAAAGGTGGCCATTAAGATGACACTATATTTATATATGATATCTAATATGATTATGTTTTACTCAAGCTTTTGTATTTTTCATTTATGGCATACCTTTATGGTTTCCATTATGGGTAAACGCGATATCTTCATTTAAGGTAGTACGAACTACCTCCCCCTCAAAGTGATTTGATTCGTTAATACCATATGTGGTATGTATAAAGGATATATATAATGATATTATATATGATACCATACTGGAATTAAAATACTATTATGTATCATTATGTTTTAATTCCATTAAATATGAAATATAAATGGAAGTAACGTTCTTGCGTACGTACGGCTTACCGTCTCTATGAACGGTACATTTCATTTTTATCTCAAAATGTTATGTAATATTATAAGTACATATATATAATTTATATATATGTAATATTTTACATCAAAATTATGGATATCATTCTGGAATTATAACATATATATATCTCTCTCAATTATGGATATCATTATGGAATTATAACATATATATATCTCTCTCATTTTGTTTTAATTCCATTAATATGACAAAAAATGAAAGTAGCATTCATGCGTACGTACGGCCTACCGTCTCCATGAACGGTGCATTTCGTTTTTTATCTCCAAATGATATGGAATAGTATAAAATGAATATTTACTGAATATATATGATATTTTAATCATTAATACTATTATGGAAATTATTTACTTATAACTACATGGGAAATCTTTTTTCAAAAAAGTCCATTTTTGACTCATTTACCAAACATCAACAAAAACGTCTGATATAAACTAACATTATTAAAACATTATTATAACATTATAATATGTGATATGAAATGTATAATAATATATAAAGGAGTTACTTAGGCAATTATTAATTTACCAAAGTTTATTATTTAGGAATATAATGAAACGAACAAGACAAGTTGGACTTGAGGTAAGGGATCCTACTTCTCTCATTCTTTTTAAGTACACTCTTTTATGTCTTTCCTTTTAAACCTCATATTTCTTATTATTGGTATGTTCTTTTATGTTAATATTACTGTAATGTTTATGGTTCATTTTATGAGAGACCCTATTCTCTCCCATTAATCCATTTTGGATGTTTTGAGTGGCACCGTTAGGCTGCCGAATTTTCGTAAGAGATCTAACCTATCTCTTTCTTTTTATGTACTCTCCTTTATGTCACTTAATTTAAGATCCTATTTTTTATGCTGGGGGATGTCCTTTTATATTATTCTTTCTATAAAATTTATGTTAATATGTTGAGATACCCTATTTGATCTCATCAATCCATTTTTGTAAGTTTTATGTGGTGCCGTTAGGCTGCCGAGTTTTCGTAAGGGATTTTTCATCTCACTTTTATTCCAATGAGATTTATACTAAATTTGCCACAATTTCCTTTGAGTGGTGTATTTAATTCAAATTATTTTACTCATTGTGTAATATAATTTCATTTATGAGTATTTACATCAATTTTGTATTGTCCTTTTTTCACGGGCTGTATGTTTCGAAAGATACCCATGTCATTAAGGGAACCTTTCACCCTCCTCTTTTTAAAAGACATCTTTTGTTATGTCTTTTAATTCACATATTATTATGTTGGGATATGTTATTTTATATCCTTATTGATGTAAATTTTATATCCAAGTGATGATATCCCCTTTTTATCTCCCATCAACTCATTTTCATTATTTTGAATTGATGCCATTAGGCTGTCGAATTTTACCAGGGGAACTTTTTAACCCAATTTAGATTTCTTTGGGTTCAGCATGTAGTTATGGAATATGTCATCCTTTGAAAATTTGTGAATGAACTTTTATTGTTTTACACATAATATACACTTATATTTTGTGTATTTATATTCGTCACACATAATTTTGAGATTGATTTATCCTTAATTTAAGGATACCTTCTTTATAAGGGATTTCATCACATTGGACATTTCTATTGAGACATCATTGTTGTTATGCACCAATTCACTCTTATATGGTGTATATACTGTCCTTTGGAATATTATATCATGAATCCATTTATTCTCATGATATTATGAAGTTCTGACTAAATGTTATTCCTCAAATATCGTATTCAAGTGTCTCTAATTTTGGTAAAACCCCATTAGCCAAAATATAACTTTAAATGTTTTAATTATTGGTTCTTATTAATATCCATATTTTCAAAATGGTTTTAAGGAGTTATTTATATTGATATTAGTTGTTTAAAATTTTAAAAGCTTTAAGGTGGTATGAGACACTTTGATTCAAAAATCTCTTTATTAAAGGATTTAAATGGTTTTGGAAATGGTTTCTTTTTGAATGGATTCATTATTTCAATATACTAAAATGTTATATTGTGATTGAAATGTGGAAATTTTATGTTTCCTTTATGCATGTTTTATGTGATACGTTTATGTTATGGTTCTTGGGCATTATTATGAAAATGGGTGGTTCCTTGATAAACTAATGGCGGGTGAGCCCGATATAGCTCTTCAATGCATTGGGTAACATGAAGGAGTGAAATGTTAAGGTTTCTCCGAAGAGATTTAGGGAATATACTGTGGTGGGTATTCCAAACGTAAATAGGAGGGTCACTCCCTATGTAAGAATGTTGTGAATGCCTCAAGTTACCTTTGATGTCTTATGATTTCTATGATTTATACATGATTTGATGAGGTATGTTACAGTGCCTATGTTTTATGGGTAAAGTATGATTTCATTCTTATGTATATATGAACACATGTTTCCTTTCCATATTTTTATAACCCTTACTGAGATTTTTATGCTCATCCCATGTTTTTGAAATGTTTTTCATAGGTCAAGGAAAGGTACATTATGCGATGATATTGTCAAGGATGTGTCAAGAAAGAATCCATGTTTTATTTTAAATATGTTTCCGTTGATGGAAAGAATGAATACTGTCTTTTATGTAAACACTTTGTCTAAATGTGGAATGTAATGAATGTTTCATGATCTAATTCTCTAAAACTCTAATCCTGAAAAGATCCTCAATGTGTAATCTTGTAATAACTCAAGATTAAGTAAGGTTTAAGGCTGGGGACTTATATCACTAATGATGTTCTCGTTTATAAAATAAAAGGATAGAAGACATTTAATGATTAATATTATATGAAAAATACCATATTACAATATATATATAAATATATAAGATTTTTGAGAAATCATACTAATTTGGATAATGTTATTTGGGGAGGGGAAATGAAAAATAATGAAATTAAAAAAGAAGGATTGAGAATTTAATCCATTTGATTTAGTATTCTTGAGAAGCTCTTAAATGAAAATGTATTTAGTATTTTTATGAGAACATAAACCCTTAGATATATGGAAAAGACATCATCAAGTAATTGGGTAGAATTTAAAAGAGATACTAGGCATTGATGGTGTGAGGGAACAATTTGGTGAGTATTGGTATTTATATGGGAGGAGATGAGTTTGTTTTGATAATTTAATTCATTTTTTTATTATTTTTCCCCAAGAATATCAATATATATGATTTTTAAGACTAAATATAGTAAAAGGATCAACATAGTTCGATCCGATGGGTGATTACCCTATCCGTAAATCATTCATGACCGAATAATTCATGTATTTAGCTTCTATTATAAATTATTATATTTTACATTTCATCTACAATTCAACTATTTTAGAAAAATCCCAAATATTCACCTAGAACATTAATTTTTTTTGACTATTTCAAAAATAGAATCCATTTTATGGAAATAATTTTCTAAATATGAGAAAAGTTATTTTTAATTAAAACAATAATTTACTCAATAAAATTAATAATTTAATATTATAAACAACTTTATGACACTTTGAATATTTAATTATGGTATTATAAAATAATGTTAAAATTAAAATAAGAAAAATACATAATGTATTTATTCAATGTCAAAAAATTCATTAGAATCAATATATTAATTATAAAAATTTAAATAATTATTGTCATTCCACAAAAATACGTGCACTTAATTTATCATTTATAGAACATTTATTTATATGTAATATGATATAATTTTATCATATTTTAATTTATAATATTCAAAACATGTATTTATAATTTTATTGTTAAGGTTACTATTCTAATGGTATGGTTACTATTCCTAATGGTTATATTAGTATTCCTACAGTCAGGTTAATATTCTCTCAATATAGGTTCTTCAATTTCAATAAATACAACTAGCTTATTTATTCATTTTGTATAATTGTTTTTTATTGAGATATTAATGTTATGTATGTGTTTTGTTCAAAATAATATGATTATAATAAGGGAATCAACAGAGATAAAATTTTGGGTTTGTATATACTCCCCCACCCTTTCTAACTTTTCCCATAATTTTTTTTTAAATAATAAGGTGAAAACATTTGGGGGTAATTATCCTTCGTTTCTTCATCTAGTTACCATATCATATCATAATATATTTTATTTTGCCACAACAATTTGATCGGGTCATTTTACTTATTTTATGTGATTATGTCTCTATGGTCCAATATCTTCAAGGGATTCTATTCATTTTATAGGTTGTTCTCTAGTTTTACCAGCTTCGGATTTAGTACATATGAGGGGTTAGTATTGTAATTACTAAGGATTATTACATGAAACACATCATGAACTTTGGACATAATTTCAAGAAGTTCATGGTAATCGGCCACTTATTTGATGTGGTCATGGATCTGAAAGTTTATAATTTAACTATTGTTAATCATCACACTCTTTCAAAACTGCTTGAATCTCTTCCATGATAACATTTTATGGAAGAATTTGTATCCAATATCAAACTCAAAGATGCTGTGATGGTTGTCAACATAGTTCATTTCCAGGCACTATGTGGATTTTACCTATGGTTCGGTGACATGAACCATGTTGGTCATCTCCTGCACAAGATTAGGTCCATTTTTCTTTTGATCACCTACTTCATTTTAATAGGTTGGAGTTATATATAAATTTCCATATACATCAACATCTAAAGCCATCTAAATACTAATTTGAAAATTTTTGTTGTATAGGAATTCAACCAATGGGGGATGTTGATCCCATCCACATTTTAATTCAATTTAGGGGGACCTAAGAAAGTCGTCATGGATCTGAATAGTTCTTTTAGATTGGACATCGATTTGTGGGTTATAGGTCATGCTGAAATTGAACATAGTACTCGAGGAATTTTGAAGACTTCTCTTGTGTTTAGATTTGATCAATGGATCCTGGTCAAAGGAAATCAAAATTGGAACCCATGTAGCCTCACCAATTCATATACATATTTCATGGAATATGTCTCAAATGGTAAATAATTCTAAATAAAGATAAATTGTTCAATCCTAGTGAGTCAATCTACTGCAACCCATATCATAGTTTTTACAAAGTTTCTCTTCACGAGACAATCCACAATGTCCATAGTGACACCATTCAATTTACACATGGTTATAGGGAATTGTTTCATCATCCATTTGGACTAAAATTTAACTACATTAACATGTTAACATACCAATAACCTTGAGATATACTCAGTAATTTAATTCTTCATGTTATCCGACTGGAATATTTCTAAAAGATCAATGTGAATTTTAGAACATCCAGGATGGATTAAAAAGGCTATCTATGTACATTATTCATTAGCTCATTATTTATTTTACGTGATTAATTTACATGAATCCTAATTAAAAACTAGATCACACAATCATTAACTGTGAGGAACTAATGTTTATTTCCTTCCCTTACTTCATTTATAGTCTTTTGTAACTCAATATCATCCATTTCGGGCTCCATGATCTCCTCTTAGATAGATGGTTTAGATATAATTTTGGAATGATTAGATGTATTCTCTACCATTCTGATTTGCAAATCCATCCATTCTGTATCGGAAAAAATATAGACTTTTTAAATCAACATCATGGATATAGTGGAATATTCTTTTTTTTACTAATAACATCATCTACCTTGTTCACCATTCCCAAATAGAAGTGAATAGAGGAATATTTCTCCTTGATTATCTCTAACTATATTTTTTGACACAAGTTCATATCATTTTTGGGTAATATATAATTTAACATTTTATTAGTGGTATATATGTCTTAGTTCTCACTATAGAGTATGTGTAACAAAATTCTCAAGGAGGATATCACATCTTCTTACTCAATATCAATTGTTGGTTAATTCTGACCATGGATCTTTAATTGTTATGAGGCTTGGTCTATCAAATTATCATTATTCATGAGTACACAACCAAATCATTTCATTGAATGATCACAATATATATCAAAAAACATTATCCTCACATTAGTCGTGTGAGTACATGTGTAGTAATTAACCTTTTTATCTCCTTAAATCATTATTCCAATTCTTCCATCTAGACATACATTACCCTATTACATTTTAACATAGTATGTGGGCTTCGTAATCCTTTTAAATTTCCCTCAAAACATTGTTAGTAACCTACTAATCACTGGAAACTATGTTTTTCATTACAAATGTTGGATATGTCATACCTCAATTGATTTTATTTATTAATGTTTGAAAACAATCCCTCGCATCTGACCATGTGTCCCAAGAATGAAACATGTTACATAAAAAACACATTATAACAATGTCATTCAAAATATATGACATTAATTTCTCTAGAAAAATACATTTATGTTTTTTATGTTACCAATTGAAAATGGATTATATTAGAATATCCATGATAATCACTATAAAAAAATTATCAGGGAAGTGCCTAATGACTCTATTCCTCAAATCCATGATGATGGAAGGTTCATTAGTATGATTGAAGAACATAAAGAGAAACTCATAGTGATAATATACTGTACATAATGTTGTCTTATGAATTTTTTCCTTATTCCCGACCAGTTGATGATATCGGGAATGCAGATCCACTTTTGAGAAGTGTTATGATCCTTATAGTTTGTCAAACAAGACATAATTCCTTATACGAGTCATCTTTTTATTTATTGTTTTTAATTAGATCTTATAAATTGATACAAATTCAGATTATTCCATCAGATATCATTAAAAAGTTCAATGTCTCATCCTATGGGGATTCACTAGTGTGTGTGAACACTTTTTACAAATGTTGTTTTGCGTTTTTCTTCAACTGCCCCTATTTGATAAAGGGCGCCATATAGGTTCATTTTTACATAAGGGTAGCCTTGGGTATGAGTTCCCTTTAAAAATGTACTTAATAACATGGGGGATGTCTAGGTAACACTTTGAAAAATGAATCAATATAATCCCCCACAACTTGTATTTCTTCTAGGTTAATAGATTATATTAACTCGATCATTTGAGCTATGCATGCTTCATCAAATGGCATCAAAATCCTCTCCATATTTTGATTTTTCAAAAGTGATTCATGATCTTACATGAATTTATAGGGGGTCATGGGATGGTTTAGAATATGAAAGGATATTTTCCTTTCCAAATATTTGTTGTGTTATCTATATAAAAATATCAAATCCATTCAAGTGTTGAATTAAATTCCACCAAGGTAATTAGTGAGAGATTCATTGGAAGAATATTCCCATATATACCCACTAGATAAGATTCCATCACATGGTTTGTAATTTCCTAATCAATAAGTGTTTTTTATGGATTTATCTTCTTAATATATTTTGGGATACGAATCAATAGTTATAAAAACATTTAGGATATAAAGGAATGCATAGAAATAAAATCGAATAACAATTTTAGCATTATTTAGTGAATGGTAAGTGTACCTTTTATGATTTTATTATATTCTGGTACATTATCATTATTTATGTAATAAGAATCACCTTTATCCTTATGATTTGGTGACAATATACACTGATTACCCTCATGGAGTCGATGTTTAATGCTTTAACAAGAATAGTTCTCATGCTCACTATAATTCAAGCATTGAACCAAGTGTGGTGCAATCCTTTCCTCAATAATATTTTCCAATTTCTCTATTTATCTCTGACATTCATGATCTTGGTGTCCTTATATCCCATAAGTGAATCATTTTTCAATCACTTTGAAAAAATTCTCACAATGATTCTTCTAACATTATAGACATGTTAGTGGTTGATTATTCATTCCATAAATTTCATTACATCCTCCATCATGATGCACTATATTTTGATTCATATATCCTTAGTCATAGGACCACTATCTAAACTCCAACTTCATTTTGAGATCACTTCATTCAACTTATTCATAACTCCCAATCTCACAGATAGATAAATATTTTTGACTATTTTGTTAGAAACCACTAAATAAACTATCTATTATTTTATCATTACTAATAAAAAAACATGAGGCATACCATGCCAGAATTGTTAAATGTTATCAATAAAATGAAAAACATTCACCTTCCATTTTCATCAGCGTTTTGAATTCTCTCATCATATTTGAATGAAGAGTATGAGCATAAAACATGTTATGAAATATTATATTAAATTACTCCAACTCCATATCTTCATTTTCATCCTACTAATTGGTGTTCTAAACCAACCCCCACCAATGATCATCCTCTGCATCCAAAATGAATATTTCTAGATTTACCCTCCCATTTTGAATTAATTTGATCACATAAAAGATATTTTTGATTATGTTAACCCACATTTTTACAACATGTGAATTTGAAGTTCCACAATATGTCAGTGCTTTTTTATTGATTAAAATATTTGACAGCTTATTCCTCCCTCTTAGGTGAGTGTATATGTTCTATATTATTTAGGTTATTGTTCATTTAATGAAACAGTAGGTTAATCATCTCTATTAAAGTTTGAAATCTAACTAAAATGAAATATTATATATCATTAAGTCAATCAATAAATTGTCCCACAAACGAGTTATTTGAATGTTTTCTCTTAGATCCCACAATATTATTATATAAAAAAGGTTTAAACAAAACACAAGGCATAAAGTCATGAATAAATAATTTATCTCTCTGTGAAATTAACAATAATTTAATATCTTATTGGATCACTATGTTTGGAAATTTTATAAAAAATATTCATGGATGATTAAATATACTTCATAAAATATTAAGTGTTTTAACTGATTTTTTCTAATCCTAATTCCCAGATTTACTAAACCATGCTCTAATACCCATAAAAAACCTACTTTTCATACATATCAATTAAATAATTTTTGAGACAAAAAATATAATATCATTAGAAAACTAGGAACCAAAGTATTAGAGTAATTTTAAAATTATGATCATACATTATTTTAAGATTAAAACGACAAAAATTTATTTAAATCCTTATTTATTATACATGAAATCTCATATTCTCCTTATTATAGGTAATCACTTGGGGATATACTCCAAAGAAATGAGTGATCTAAAAGCCTAGTGTGTTGATAAATGGGCAACAAGAATTAATATAACAAGGGTGAGAATAATCATCAATATAATAACATAATACTTAGATCATCCTTATATTCATGAGAGTTAGTATTAGGTAAATGGGAAATGCCTAAATATTAAACATCATGTAGTAGTAGTAGTCAAATACCACACCTAGTTTTGAAAAATGGTAGTATCATGTTCACCCATAATATATTTTTATAATATTAAAAACATCATTGTAAATAAATCTAGAATCATGTTTATACATATCACACATTATCTCATGTGATAAATCACACTACCCAATGAATTTGAATGTTCTATAATTCTAGAATCTCCCTTAAAATCATAACATTTTCATAATAATTACAGCCTCAAAGAACATATATAAATCAAATTCATGAACTGACCCATTTAAATTAAATTGTTTCAAAATTATTTCCACAATCTTAAATAATCATGAGGTTCTTAAATGAAAATGAAAAAAACCAATTTGGTATAAGATTTGTCATTTTTGAGTGAAGACAAAACTACTCAAGAGGATTCAAAATGAGTTTTGGAAAAAAGTGTTCTTTTGGAAAATCATTTTACTTATCATTAAATCATAATGGAAAAATTTACATCCAAGAAAAAAATGTAAAAAATATATAAACTAAATTTTAATATTTATAGAATAATTGAACTCAAATTTTTCACGAAATATGAATAACCCAATGTAAATTAGTTAGGTTCGATAATCACCTTACAGAATAACTCGATGATTTTATAATTTCAATATCATATATTATAAAATTATATTAATTAGTTAATAATTACAGAACCTCTTATGCATTTATTTATTTAATAAAATTAATTCATGTTCATTTATGGCCATTTTAATGAGTTATAATGATCAATTTCATCATTCAATTACTGTTAATTTTCTTGGTTTTCATGATCAGTTAACTTGTTTCCACATTTAGAAGTGAATGTAAATTGAGAATAACTCTAAATAATTGATATTTTATGTTATTAATTATATTAAATATGTTAAAATGGTCTCATTCATATTTTTACTATATGTTATTAGGATGGTTCATTATAAAAAACATTTATGAAAATGTTTTATTTCATTTTGTATATTTTTACAACCATCATGATCATGTGTCATTTAATTTAATATAATGCTTATATATTTGTTCTAGTACCTAATTGAAGTAAAAATATGTATATTAAGATCTTATTTAACCTTGAAAATGGTTTTATGAATATCCTTGAAAGAGGTAGTGGAAAAAGAAAACTCTTCCTCCATGAAGGTGGTCAAACAACTCATCATGGATGAGGTTTATAATTTTAGAATAAAAGATGGGGATAAGATATTTAATTATGGATTCTATCTTATAATAGAAATATTATAACATATATATTATTATTGGTGATATCATCCTACTTTGGATAACATATTTTGAGGAGAGGATTAGAAAAGGAAACAAATTAAAAGGGAAGGATTGAGGATTTTACCTTTTAGATGTTTTATCCCTAAGAACCAAATTAAGGAACATATATTTTTTACTTTATTTTGGACATCAGCCCTTGGTCATGGGAATGTGTATTGGGGATGTAATTTTTAATAATTTAGACATGATTCAAGTAGTTTAAGGTATGAGGAGAAGGGGTGGTGAGGGTTAGTAGTTAAAGGATAGGAGATGTGTGTTTTTTAATTATTTTATTATTTTTCTATTATTTTGACTGAAGACTATCTATATTATTGATTATTTAGACTATATATAGTAAATGTTTCAGGAACGTTTGAATATATTTGTGATTAACTCATCCATACATCATTAGAGACTCAAAATTTCATGTATTTAGCTCATAGAGTAAATTAGTCTATTTTATTATTCACAAAAAATTTAACTATGTTATAAAAGTACAATAAAAATTATAGTAACAATTTTTTGATATGTTTATTTGAAAATATGAATACATTATATAAATATAAATTTAAAAAATATTATAAATTTATTTTATAATTAAAATCATCATTTATTCAAAGAAAAATCAATTTTACAATTATAACTAACATTACGGTACAATGAAAAATTATTTGTAGTCTCATAAAATTAATATATAATTAATATGTAAAAAATATATTAATTAATTTATCTATGTTAATTAAATACTTTTCATTTAAAATATTATATAAGTTATAAAATTGTATGTAAATATTTAAATTTCACAAAAATTTCAAATAATTAAATTATCATATTTAAAAAAATTAAATACAATATTATATAATTATGTAATATATTAATTTATCAGATTATTAAGTATTATTTATGATATCATATATGAGGATACAATTATAATGGTTCGATTTCTATTGTTAATGGTTGAGTTACTATTACAATGGTAAAGTTATAATTCCATTGGTAGGTGTTCTTTAATTTATATATATATGAATTATTTAAATTTTCAATCATGAGAATAATGATCTTATTGGTCACTCTATGTGATTTCTGTGGTTAATTCCAAATAAAATAATTTTATGGGAGTAAATTTCATTCATAATATTTTGGGTTATATTATGTAAGGAAGAAAACATGAGTTTTTTCCATTCCATAAATAGGATGGTAAAATACCTACCATATTAGTTGGAACATGGTGGAGTATTTCCACTGGTATTTTTAATTTTTAATCCTAATGTGATAAAATAAAAAATTCTTGACTCAACATTGATATGAAGATGTCTAAAAAGATATGGTCCTTCATTTCACATACACTATTCTACTTATGTATATAAGGACGAGTAAGATGAGATGAGATCCAAAACTCCCATAAGTATTGAATGAAGTACAAATATGGATATTATCCACTATAGTCTGATTGTATTTTCATAATTTTGTTCATGAAGTGGTTATAAACTTTATTATACTATTCCTAGAAGTTATCTAAAAAATATACTTATTCCACATTAAGTAGATATATGCATATCTAAAAAAATCATCAGAAGTTTTTTTGACGTATGAGTACCCACACCTTCCCACAAATAAGAAATTTCCACACACTTCTTTATGAACTAATTCAAGAATATATTTGGACATTATACCTTTCCACAAAATGGGGCTCTAGTCATTGTACCTTTTAAACATGCATTAAATATACCATGTAGTTTTCATTTAAAAAAATATATAAATCCATATTGTTTTAACAAAGTCATTCACTTTTCCTTTACATGACATAACTGGTGATTCCAATTGTTTTTTAGTATGAATCTTCTTTTTTAATTTCATTATGAATTGATATTAATTGGCCAATGTAATCTTATGCATAATGTAACAGCCCGAGATTTTATGAAAAATATTCTTTTTTATTTCACTAATGTATTGTGTTGTACGCTACACCAAAAGGAGCTTGAACAACACGCATCCTTGACTTGCCTTGCATTACACGCAATCGCGACCTTCCTCGATAGCGTGTGTAGTACGCAATACCGAGTTTCACTAAACAACGATATGCTATTAAAATATTATTATAACAAGCCGTTATGAAAAGTAATAAACACCTTTTAAAATTTTAGAAATTTTAGCTCTCAAAATGGACTTCATTTTTGGATTCAGATTATAGAATTTAGCCTAAGGTGAAATTTTGGTACTTTTCGGATAACTTTCATATTATGATGAATAGTGAAAATTACTAAATTATAATTAAAAAAAACTTTTTTAATCAAAATAATTAATAGTGATAAATTATTAATTTGAGTTGTTTTAAAGTATATTTAGAATATATTTTTACAATTTAATACAATGTTGGTCATTGGTTGTAATTTCACATTTAAACCAAACATAATCAAGTGTCAATCTTTTGATAGATATTGTTTCTTAAAAACACGCTATTTGTTTTAACAGTGGGATTTAATTATAAAATTAATTAATGCAACTTCTATGTTATGAATTTGGTAAAATAGACTTCATTTTTGAATTCGGAATATGAAATATAGCTTAGGATGAAATTTTGGCATTGTTCTGAAAAACATCAATTTTTGATGAATAGTGAAACTACTAAGTTGTAGTTAAAAAAACTGAATTTTTCATAAAACATAATTTTACCGCTTCTGTGAATGGAATTTCAAAAATCCGAGAGACACGTTTGATGTCAGTAAGTAAAATGTGGTTCAATGAGATGAAAATAATTTTTGGTGAATAGTAACTTTTTACTTTTATTTACCACGATTAAAAGTAAATAGGGTAATTAAGGGTAAAAATGATATTAATATTACCCTAACACATGTCCTAATTCTATTGGAAAAGTTTATCTCGACCAAAAACAACCTTAAGTGTAAAATATTATCATTTAGGCCCACATGGATTAGATTAGGACATTTATTATTATTTAATTCAAAGAAGAGTTAAAAGAGTTAAAATCAATGTTTATTTACTAAAACATTTTTAAATTAGGGTTTTACATAAGCTAAATTCGATTGTAAATATTAATTAGAAAGATAAAAAGATTTCCTACATAATGGTATTTTATTTGTAATTTTTAGACATTAAATAATTTAATTTATTTATGACACAATGATGATGCCACAATTATCTTATTAATGAAATATTGACATAATTGATGTTATAAACACCAAAATAAATGTAATTTGAGACTTTTTATGAATTCCAATACTTTTCTAGGTTACTATGATATATTAGTGTTGATTTAATCAACTTGGTTCGAACATATAATTCTGTTATGACTTTCACAAAAATCATATATCAGATAGTGTCAAAATTTACACAAAATAGTTTTTAAATCAAATATTATATTATTAATTGTTATTTTATTCCTAAAATATAAGGATCGGCCAAATGACTTATATAAGGATATAAATATTAATAATAAACAATTTGGGGTTCGTTTGGCATGTTATAGTAAGTGTATTAACCATATAGTGAAAGAAAACAAAAAGACACGGTAAAAGTTAAATTATTTAACTTAGAGTAAAATCTAATTGATAAGGTTACAATAATACCCTAAACTTGTCTAAATCCTATTGGATGATAGGATTTCTACCCATACCCACTTTAGCTTCGAAATAAGACCCTTTGGAACCATTATAAACCGATTTTGACTTTAATATAAAATAATATTTTGAGATATTCCTAAGGTGCCCCTCTCCTCCCTTATAAAAGGGTACCTCCTCCCCCTCCTCCTCACACCAATTTGAGAACTCATGCTCGTCCAACCCCTGCCAAAATACCTTCTCCACTTCCCTAGAATAATCCTAGAGGTCCTGGTCTTCTTCAAAGACCAATCTTAGTTCCCTAAAAGGAGGATTCAAAGAGGCGTTTCAATGAAGGGGTAATATCCATTACCGATCTTTTCAATTTCTTTCTTCTTCAACTTCTTCTTCTTTAGTTGTTTCATGATAAAGTAATAACATCAGTATTTCTTATATACTGATATGTTATTATAAATATGAAACAACTCTAATTCACCTTCTATCCATCCTACTGAAAAATGAAATCACCGCGCGTGCGTACGTACGGAATACCGTCTCCACGCCGTGGTGTAATATATTTTCCGTCACCACCATAATTGGATTGGTATAATGGTGTAATGAGTAACTATATATGATTATTATAAAGTAATATTGATACTGAAATAGTATACATACACTTCAACACAATTCCACGACTATGTGAACGATATCATCGCTCGTGCGTACGTACGGACTACCGTCTCCACGACGCGATGACATTAATTCTCCATGTTAACCATTTAAGAATGATTAAAAAGTATATATACGAAATAATAATGAAATATATGACATTATAAAGCTACTGGATTTATGTATATATATATATGTATGTCATCTACTTACTTCCATTCAAGACAATAAGGAAAGGAAAACAGCGTTCATGCGTACGTACGGACTACCGTCTCCATGAACGGTGTTTTTCATTTCATTTATCTATCTATTATATATATATATATACTGAATATATATGATATATAAATCATATTTTATATTCTGGAAGTAAGTAAATCGTGATATAAGTAATAATAATTTCAAGAAAAACAAGTCAAAACACCTACGCTAAATGAAACGATTTTACCCAAAACGCTTCTTTAACATGGAATTTACAAAAGAACGGGTAATATAATGTCATAAGTGAACCATATATGATATCATAACAATGAATATGATTCTTTAATAAGTCAATGTTATTATTTAAATCATTATACAGGAGGTTCGGACACATACGAAGCAAATCAATCCTAATGTAAGGGAAATATCACAATCTCATTTTTATCCGAGATTGTTTATTCGTAAGTATTTACTCGGGTGTATTTTATCATCCACATCCATGTTTTATCAATATGTAATATTATTTCCATCCACCTACAATTTTTTAAATCCATTTTTACCCTTCGGTGAGTTTTTAGTAATATGTATGAAAGGAATCTTTTGTCGTTTTTCGTACGAGGTACTTTTTGACTTTTCCGACAAAAGTACGAAGAATGTTTTTTTTAGCTTATACGGCATGAATGGTTTTTTAAGAAACTTACATTACAAGTTTTCAAGTTTATTTTTAATCAACTTCTTTTAGTTTATAATTGTATGACATGTTAAGAAAGGAAAAGTGTTTTTGAAGTAGAAAGGATATTTTCCTCAAGAATGGAGTTCAAATGTTTTATCAAAATTATTTTCCATCTAAGATAATAAAGGGTTTTGTTTTTTTATCCCTATTATTACATGGATTTGATTATGTTATATTTTTATGAATTCCTTTATCTTATATGAATAGTTTTATGATGTCATGTTGTTTAAGAATCCCATTTTTATTACATGGGTTATGCTATGATGTATGGTTTATTATTTTTCTGGCACACATAAGAATGATTTCATTATGAGATGGATGGGACCTATATCTCCCTCCAATGCATTGGGTAATGATTTTATATATCATGAGATAGACAGGGCTGGAATGGTAGGTTATACCGGTTCAGTGAAACAGGACTAAAATGAGGGTTACTCGATTCAGAAAGGGACTTTGTCCACTAAGATAGTCTTGGAAATGAGACTTGACTAACAAGAACTTATTATCTATGATTATGTGTGAATGCCACAAAGTTTCATGTTTTATGTTATGATTATTGTGATTAAATTTCACTTCCATGATTTACCCCATGTTATGAAATTATGATCTCTTTTGCAGGTTAAGATTTCCAAAAGTTATGTGCTTATGTATATGATGTGATTGATATTTCTTTTGTTTACCCTTACTGATCATTTGAGCTCACCCTTTTATGTTTTCTTTTCCCCAGGATATAAAGAAAGGTTTTAGGTAAAAAAAAGGAATATCTTTATGGGAGATTTTGAAGATCTTTCACCACAATTAGAATATTATATTCCGAGTTTCCAAAGACACTAAACTATTACGATCCTTGTGTGTGTGTTTTTTGTTATGTACTAAGTATTCCGCAAAAGTAATGTAAAGTCTATGTACGTCAGGCTTCGGGTCTCTACAGTTGGTATCAGAGGAAAGGTTTAGTCAACCTTTGGAAACTAGGATGCGAAAACGTTAGTGATATCCCTAGAGATATTTCTACGGTATGACTAGGGATGTCCCTAAGGTTAAGTATACGTATAGGTTATAGTAATAGAACTACGCTAATCATCATAGAATTAAACCTAAGATGTTAGATATTTAAGGTACTCCCTCTTTATTATGTTGTTTTCCCTAGCATGATTTTTGCCTCTCACACTATTCATTTTGGGTTTTAGAAAATGGCTGGAAACAAGATGATTCACGATAAATGGAGGATATTATGGACAATGGAATGATATTCATCCTAATAAACCAAATGAAATGGGATTTGGAAGTCCAAAGATCATTATTATGCCGAATCAACAATCTCATAATATGATCAATAATGTAAAATTTGGTAAGTTTCCTGACTCGGTTAATAAGAGAAAGATGGAGTTTCATGATGATCATAGAGGAAAGAAAGTTCAATTTCCCCTATGTAAATCATGTGGGAAGAGGAATCAAGGAGAATGTCTCAAAGGAACTGGAAGATGCTTTGGGTGTGGAAAAGAAGGACACAAAGCCAGTAAGTGCAAAGGAAAAGGTTCAGTTAACACCAGGGATGAAGATAATGGTATTGCTCTGACATCAACAATGGTTAAATGTTTTAAATGTGGAATGTACGGGCATTATGAAAACCAATGCCCTAAGGGAAAGTCTAATGAAGAGAATCAGTATGGTCGTATGGGTAGTACTTATGTTGATGATGATGAAGAGACTACAAATGATATGTGAGATGAAAGAATTGTTGAAGCTCGGTCAATGGTTTAAGAATGTAGTGGAATGATGACATGTTTATCATGTGTAATGTTGTATAAGTAATCTCATGGTACTATGGAATAAAGAGACATCTAAGGATTATTACACTGTTGTCCTTCCTTGAGTTTTGAAAGTGTATGATTAATGGTACAAGTATCCATGAAAGGTTATTCAGATATTTTTGGAATGTAGATGATATGTGCATAATGAAGGGATAAGGAGAAAATGAAATGTTTGACAGTATTCATGAGCTCATGATTGATATAAGGACTAAGTGATATCATGGTTTGAGTATATAGAATTTTGAGGATTTTAGTATGTGAAAAGTGTTAACTTTTAACTGCATTCAAGTTTTCACAATGGTTCAACGGGTATTCAAGAGAATACATTATAAAGGCCTTTGAATGTTTGGAATGTGACCAACAAAACATATCTTATGATATATGGGGATCAACGATGGTGTTAAATCTATGGTAATCGTTTTCACTATGTTATGAGAGTGGACTGGAGTATTATGGATAAGCCTAAAGATTGAAATGGATTATGTTGGACATAAGTGAGTATTGTTTAAGGATAGAAGTTTTTTTTTCGATATTATTGATGGGATGTTATAGTAATGTATTTTTAGAAAAAGGACAACCTGCAGGACGGGCGACAACCCATCGCGTCGGACAAGGCTATGGGAATCGAACCCACAACCGAAATGCGACTGGCCTTTATCGCCTACCACTGGACTACAGGAAGTCCCTGTTTATTAGAAACTAGTATTATTATATTAAGCAGTATGATATATGAAGTATAATGTCCATTTTAGGAACCATATATGATTAATCTTACTATAGATCGACTTATGTATATAATTTTTGCTAACCTTTTGTTTGAGACAGATGGAATGACTTGTCATTCTATCACATGATCTGCTAACACTTCACGAATAACAAATTCAACTTCATTTATTTAAGAGATGAAGTGGAAATTGTTAAAGGAACGAACAATAGTGAGATTGTACCAAAATAAAGTAAGTATTTATTCTAATTCAAATTCTTTAACTTTAGGGAAATGATCTTGAAAACCAAAAATGTTGTCATAGTGATCTTATACCTGATTAATCAGATGGTACCTTAGATCGTCACAAATTTATGGATTTGTGATTACTGGATTTTCTATAGCCATGTTTTCTACCACTCTCCATCAGAACATGATGGTTAGATTTCTCTTCCATATCCATAATTTCACCTATGTGGAAACCCAGTGATTAGTTTATTTGGGTAATCGTTACATTTCATACATTAGTTTTTAAAGCCAAGTTTTGGTATTCCTTTTTACGATGTGGGATTCTATTAAAGAAACTTTCGAATAGTAAACCATTTATAACCCCGGCGAATTTCGAGGGAGAAATTCATTTTAAGGGGGGTAGAATGTAACAGCCCGAGATTTTATGAAAAATATTCTTTTTTATTTCACTAATGTCTTGTGTTGCACGCTACACCAAAAGGAGCTTGCACAACACGCTTCCTTGACTTTCCTTGCATTACACGCAATCGCGACCTTCCTCGATAGCGTGTGTAGTACGCAATACCGAGTTTCACTAAACAACGATATCATATTAAAATATTATTATAACTAGCCGTTATGAATAGTAATAACCACCTTTTAAAATATTAGAAATTTTTGCTCTCAAAATGGACTTCATTTTTGGATTCAGAGTATCTAATTTATCCTAAGTTGAAATTTTGGTACTTTTCGGATAACTTTCATATTCTGATGAATAGTCAAAATTACTAAATTATAATTAAAAACTACTTTTTTAATCAAAATAATTAATAGTGATAAATTATTAATTTGAGTTGTTTTAAAGTATATTTAGAATATATTTTTACAATTTAATACAATGTTGGTCATTGGTTGTAATTTCACATTTAAACCAGACATAATCAAGTGTCAATCTTTTGATAGATATTGTTTCTTAAAAACACGCTATTTGTTTTAATAGCGGGATTTAATTATAAAATTAATTAATGGAACTTCTATGTTATGAATTTGGTAAAATAGACTTCATTTTTGAATTCGGAATATGAAATATAGCTTAGGATAAAATTTTGGCATTGTTCTGAAAAACATCAATTTTTGATGAATAGTGAAACTACTAAGTGGTAGTTAAAAAAACTGAATTTTTCATAAAACATAATTTTACCGCTTCTGTGAATGGAATTTCAAAAATCCGAGAGACACGGTTGATGTCAGTAAGTAAAATGTGGTTCAATGAGATGAAAATAATTTTTGGTGAATAGTAACTTTTTACTTTTATTTACCACGGTTAAAAGTAAATAGGGTAATTAAGGGTAAGAATGATATTAATATTACTCTAACACATGTCCTAATTCTATTGGACAAGTTTATCTCGACCAAAAACAACCTTAAGTGTAAAATATTATCATTTAGGCCCACTTGGATTAGATTAGGACATTTATTATTATTTAATTCAAAGAATAGTTAAAAGAGTTAAAATCAAAGTTTATTTACTAAAAAATTTTTAAATTAGGGATTTACGTAAGATAAATAAGATTATAAATATTCATTAGAAAGATAAAAATATTGCCTACATAAGGGTATTTTATTTATAATTTTTAGACATTAAATAATTTAATTTATTTATGACACAATGATGATGCCGCAATTATCTTATTAATGAAATATTGACATAATTGACGTTATAAACACTAAAATAAATGTAATTTGAGACTTTTTATGAAGTACAATAATTTTCTAGGTTACTATGATATATTAGTGTTGATTTAATCAACTTGGTTCGAACATATAATTCTGTTATGACTTTCACAAAAATCATATATCAAATAGTGTCAAAATTGACACAAAATAGTTTTTAAATAACATATTATATTATTAATTGTTATTTTATTCCTAAAAATCTAAGGTTCAGCCAAATGACTTAGATAAGGATATAAATATTAATAATAAACAATTTGGGGTTCTTTTGGCATGTTATAGTAAGTGTATTAACCATATAGTGAAAGAAAACAAAAAGACACGGTAAAAGTTAAATTATTTAACTTAGAGTTAAATCTAATTGATAAGGTTACAATAATACCCTAAACATGTCTAAATCCTATTGGATGATAGGATTTCGACCCATCCCCACATTAGCTTCGAAATAAGACCCTTTGGAACCATTATAAACCGATTTTGACTTTAATATAAAATAATATTTTGAGATATTCCTAAGGTGCCCCTCTCCTCCCTTATAAAAGGGTACCTCCTCCCCCTCCTCCTCACACCAATTTGAGAACTCAAGCTCGGCCATCCCCTGCCAAAATCCCTTCTCCACTTCCCTAGAATAATCCTAGAGGTCCTGGTCTTCTTTAAAGGCCAATCTTAGTTCCCTAATTGGAGGATTCAAAGAGGCGTTTCAAAGAAGAGGTAATATCCATTACCGATCTTTTCAATTTCTTTCTTCTTCAACTTCTTCTTCTTTAGTTGTTTCATGATAAAGTAATAACATCAGTATTTATTATATACTGATATGTTATTATAAATATGAAACAACTCTAATTCACCTTCTATCCATCCTACGGAAAAATGAAATCACCGCGCGTGCGTACGTACGGAATACCGTCTCCACGCCGTGGTGTAATATATTTTCCGTCACCACCTTAATTGGATTGGTATAATGGTGTATTGAGTAACTATATATGATTATTATAAAGTGATATTGATACTGAAATAGTATACATACACTTCAACATAATTCCACGACTATGGGAATGATATCATCGCTCGTGCGTACGTACGGACTACCGTCTCCACGACGCGATGAGATTCATTCTCCATGTTAACCATTTAAGAATGATTAAAAAGTATATATAAGAAATAATAATGAAATATATGACATTATAAAGCTACTTGATTTATGTATATATATATGTATGTCATCTACTTACTTCCATTCAAGACAATAAGGAAAGGAAAACAGCGTTCATGCGTACGTACGGACTACCGTCTCCATGAACGGTGTTTTTCATTTCATTTATCTATCTATTATATATATATATATACTGAATATATATGATGTATAAATCATATTTTATATTCTGGAATTATGTAAATCATGATATAAGTAATAATAATGTCAATAAAAACAAGTCAAAACACCTACGATAAATGAAACGATTTTACCCAAAACGCTTCTTTAACATGGAATTTACAAAAGAACGGGTAATATAATGTCATAAGTGAACCATATATGATATCATAACAATGAATATGATTCTGTAATAAGTCAAGGACATTATTTAAATCATTATACAGTAGGTTCGGACACATACGAAGCAAATCGGACCTAAGGTAAGGGAAATATCACAATCTCATTTTTATCCGAGATTGTTTATTCGTAAGTATTTAATGGGGTGTATTTTATCATCCACATCCATGTTTCATCAATATGTAATATTATTTCCATCCACCTACAATTGTTTAAATCCATTTTTACCATTCGTTGAGTTTTTAGTAATATGTATGAAAGGAATCTTTTGTCGTTTTTCGTACGAGGTACTTTTTGACTTTTCCGACAAAAGTATGAAGAATGTTTTTTTAGCTTATACGGCATGAATGGTTTTTTAAGAAACTTACATTACATGTTTTCAAGTTTATTTTTAATCAACTTCTTTTAGTTTATAATTGTACGACATGTTAAGAAAGGAAAAGTGTTTTTGAAGTAGAAAGGATATTTTCCTTAAGAATGGAGTTCAAATGTTTTATCAAAATTATTTTCCATCTAAGATAATAAAGGGTTATGTTTTTTTATCCCTATTATTACATGGATTTGATTATGTTATATTTTTATGAATTCCTTTATCTTATATGAATTTTTTTATGATGTCATGTTGTTTAAGAATCCCATTTTTATTACATGGGTTATGCTATGATGTATGGTTTATGATTTTTGTGGCACACATAAGAATGGTTTCATTATGAGATGGGTGGGACCTATATCTCCCTCTAATGCATTGGGTAAAGATTTTATATCTCATGAGATAGACAGGGCTGGAATGGTAGGTTATACCGGTTCAGTGAAACAGGACTGAAATGAGGGTTACTCGATTCAGAAAGGGACTTTGTCCACTAAGATAGTCTTGGAAATGAGTCTTGACTGACAAGAAATGATTATCTATGATTATGTGTGAATGCCACAAAGTTTCATGTTTTATGTTATGATTATTGTGATTACATTTCACTGCCATGATTTACCCCATGTTATGAAATTATGATCTCTTTTGCAGGTTAAGATTTCCAAAAGTTATGTGCTTATGTATATGATGTGATTGATATTTCATGTGTTTACCCTTAATGAGCATTTGAGCTCACCCTTTTATGTTTTCTTTTCCCCAGGATATAAAGAAAGGTTTTAGGTTAAAAAAAGGAAGAACTTTATGGGAGATTTTGAAGATCTTTCACCATGATTAGAAGATTATATTCCGAGTTTCCAAAGACACTAAACTATTACGATCCTTGTGTGTGTGTTTTTTGTTATGTACTAAGTATTCCGCAAAAGTAATGTAAAGTCTATGTACGTCAGGCTTCGGGTCTCTACACATAAATAACATTATTTAAATAGGATATTCTATAAAAAATTTATACATTTATAAAAGAAGAAAATTTTATTCCAAAATTTGAAAATAAGTCCATATGAATCAAATATGGAGACAGAAATACTGCTTCTGGTAATTGGTGTATCATACAAAAAACCTTTCAAAACCATGTTCATTCTAGTTGGCAGTGTGAGGAGGTAGTCCTAGATAGATATAAGAGTAATTTTATATTTGGCGGTTGCACTTAAATATACCTCCCCATAGTAATTTTTTCATCATATTGGTTATTGTATTTATATACATATGGTAGAACCAAAAGCATTATATAATACCCTGTTATTTGAAATAGAAAAATTAAACTAGACAATAAACTCACATAAATCCTCCCCTTGCATCATTGGATGGCGAAAATTTTCATCCAATTGACCTTCTTGGGACATGTGAAATTGAAAACATCCCATTACAGTGATTTCCCATTGATCCTATTCTTCATAGTGGGGAATTAAGAGGCTTTAGACATAGAGATATTCCCTTTGCCTTTCATTTTGTTCACCATAAGGACAAAAGTATTTTTCAACATAATATTCATTTCTATTGTGTGAAGAAGAGTAGTGATATCTTTTAGAGACTTCTAAATGTTATTCAAATTAATAATATCATCTAAGTAAGATAATCATTGAGGGTGTGATATAAGAAGGATATCATTGCCTCTTTATTCTAGTATTTTATAAACTAGAACCTCTAGGTTATCAATATAGAAAATTACCATTATTATTTGAGTTCCAATTAGGGAACCATATCATTGATTTCACTTTAATTATTCATTGGAAATATTCATAAAATTTTTATCACTGATGTTGGAAAATAAAATGATGTTCTCGATCATGATATATGAATCTCAGTTTTCTTCATACTTTATCAATTCATTAGATATAAAATAACCCATCAAAAACTGAATATATTTAGGATCACTAAAATGTTTTTTGGTAGTGAAGGATAACTTCATCACTCATATCCTTTGTAGAAGGGCCAGACATTGTATAACGACCCATACTTTACATACATTGTTAATACATCAAAATTGAAGCACACTTATTACAACATATGACAAAACCACAAAGGACCGTATAGGTATAGTGTCTTTAGAAACTGGGAAACATAAACAACTGGTTCATAAATCTTCTACAGTGTCTCCCATTTATTTCATCTTATCTAGGGTCCCTTTTAGCATATTCTACTTAATATCCATCTTCCTGATCTGGGGAAAAGAAAACATAAAAGGGTGAGCTCAAATGCTCAGCAAGGGCAAATAAAGGAAATAAAAATCATATCATATCTTTTTGAAAATCAAAACCTCCAAAAGAGATCATAATAGCTTAACATTAACTAAATCATAGAAGTGAAAATGAGATCCCCATAATCATAACATAAAACTTGAAACTTTGTGGCATGCACACATAATCATGGAAAATCATTTCTTGTTAGTCATGACTCATTTCCAAGACTATCTTAGTGGACAAAGTCCCTTTCTGAACCGAGTTCACTCCTCGTTTCAGTCCTGTATCACTGAACCGAAATAACCTTCCGTTCCAGCCATGTCTATCTCATGAGATATAAAATCTTTACCCAATGCATTGGAGGGAGATATAGGTCCCACCCATCTTATAATGAATCCTTTCTTATGTGTGCCACATAATCATAAATCATACACAATCACATAACACATGTAACAGAAATGGGATCCTTGAAACACCATGACATCATAAATCAATTCATATAAGATAAAGGAATTCATAAAAATAATTCCATCACAACATGATCAAATAAATGTAATAATAGGGATAAAAACAGAACCCTTTATTATCTTAGATGGAAAATAATTTTGATAAAACACTTGAACTCCATTCTTGAGGAAAATATCCTTTCTTCTTCAAAAAACATTTTTCCTTTCATAACATGTCATACAACTTTAAAATAAAAGAAGTTGATTAAAAATGAACTTGAAAACTTGTAAAGGAAGCTTCTTGGAAATAATGTTTTAAAAATCCATTCTGGTCGTATAAGTTAAAAAAACATTCTTCGTACTTTTGTCGGAAAAGTCAAAAAGTACATCGTACGAAAAACGACAAAAGATTCCTTTCATTTCTTTTACTAAAAACTCACCGAAGGGTAAAAATGGGTTTAAACAATTGTAGGTGGATGGAAATAATATTACATATTTATGAAAGATGGATGTGGATGATAAAATACACCCCATTAAATACTTACAAATAAACAATCTCGGATAAAAATCAGATTGTGATATTTCCCTTACCTTAGGTCCGATTTGCTTTGTATGTGCCCGAAGCTCCTGTATAATGGTTTAAATAATGTTATTGACTTATTCCAGAATCATACATATTGATATGATATCATATATATGGTCATATTATTAGCTTCTTGTTAGTAATATTTCATTGTTACTTGTTACTCGGGTCTTTATTGCCTTTTGCTCTTATGCGTGTTTTGCCGAATAAATTCTTATTCTTCTTTTAAGGTTATAGATACCTTATATCCAGAATGGTATTAGTGTAACATATATCATATTTATTCATTCAATTCATTTATATAATTATTATGTAATGATGATCATGTAGAACGAGTCACATCACATCGTGGAGACGGTATTCCCTACGTACGCACGAGTGATGATATCATTCCTTTGATCGTGGAATTGTATTGGAGTATATATATATATATTATTTCAGTATCAATATTACTTTATAATAATCATAAATAGTTACTCATTACACCATTATACCCATCCTTGTAAAGTGATGGTGGAAAATAGATTACACCACGGCGTGGAGACGGTATTCCGTACGTACGCACGCACGGTGATTTCATTTTTCTGTAGGATGGATAGAAGGTGAATTAGGGTTGATTCATATTTATATTAACATATCAGAATTAAAGTAATACTGATGTTATTACTTTATCATGAAACAACAAAAGAAGAAGAAGTTGAAGAAGAAAGAAATTGAAAAGATCGGTAACGGATATTACCTCTTCTTTAGAACGCCTCTTTGAATCCTCCACTTAGAGAACTAAGATTGGTCTTTGAAGAATACCAGGACCTCTAGGATTATTCTAGGGAAGTGGAGAGGAGGAAATGGCAGGGGTTGGCCGAGCTTGAGTGCTCAATTTGGTGTGAGAAGGAGGGGGAGGAGGTGCCCTTTTATAAGGGAGGAGAGGGGCACCTTAGGAATATCTCAAAATATTATTTTATATTAAATTCAAAATCGGTTTATAATGGTTCCAAAGGGTCTTATTTCGAAGCTAAAGTGGGTAAGGGTCGAAATCCTATCAACCAATAATATTTAGACATGTTTAGGGTATTATTTTAACCTTATCAATTAGATTTAACTCTAAGTTAAATAATTAAACTTTTACCATGTCTTTTTGTTTTCTTTCACTATATGGTTAATACACATACTATAACATGCCAAACGAACCCCAAATTGTTTATTATTAATAAATATATCCGTATCTAAGCCATTTGGCCGAACCTTAGATTTTTAGGATTAAAATAACAATTAATAATATAATATTTGATTTAAAAACTATTTTGTGTCAATTTTGACACTATTTGATATATGAATTTTGTGAAAGTCATAACAGAATTATATGTTCGAACCAAGTTGATTAAATCAAAACTAATATATCATAGTTACCTAGAAAATTAGTGGAATTCATAAAAAGTCTTAAATTACATTTAGTTTGGTATTTATATTATCAATTCTGTCAATATTTCATTAATAAGATAATTACTGCATCATCTTTGTGTCATAAATAAATTAAATTATTTATGTCTAAAAACTACAAATAAAATACCATCATGTAGGAAATCCTTTTAGCTTTCTAGTGAATATTTACAATAGAATTTATCTTATGTATAACCCCATATTAAAAATGATTTACTTATTAAACATTGATTTTAACTATTTTAACTCTTCTTTAAATAAATTAATAATAAATGTCCTAATCTAATCCAACTGGGCCTAAATGGTCATATTTTATTCCTAAGTTTGTTTTTGGTCGAATTAAACTTGTCCAATAGAATTAGGACATGTGTTAGGGTAATTGTAATATCATATTTACCCTTAGTTACCCTATTTACTATTAACCGCGGTAAAAAAAAGTAAAAAGTTACTATTCACCAAAAAATTATTTTTATCTCATTGAACCCCATTTTACTTACTGATATCAACCGTGTCTGTCGGATTTTTGAAATTCCATTCACAGAAGCGGTAAAATTAAGTTTTATGCAAAAATTCAGTTTTTAACCTACCACTTAGTGGTTTCACTATTCATCAAAAATTGAAAGTTTTCAGAAAAATACCAAAATTTCACCCTAGGCTAATTTCGGTATTCCGAATCCAAAAATGAAGTCCATTTTAAAAAATAAAATTTATAAAATTTCAAAAAGTGGTTATTACTATTCATAACGACTAGTTTTAGTAGCATATCGTTGTTTAGTGAAACTCGGTATTGCGTACGACGCAAGCTATCGAGGAAGGTTGCGATTGCATGTAAAGTAAGCCAAGCTAGTATGTAGTGAAAGATTACTTTGATGATATATAAAAAACAAAATATTACTCATAAAAATCTCGAGTGTTACATTCTACCCCCCTTAAAAAGAATTTCTCCCTCGAAATTCGTCACTTTGTAACAAACAGATGAGGATACTTCTCCCTCATCATATCCTCAAGCTCCCATGTAGCTTCTTCAAGTTGGTGGTTCCTCCATAAAACATTCACCAATTGAGTGGTCTTATTTCGTAGGACTTTTTCGCTACGATCCAGAATCTCTATCTGCTATTCTTCATAAGAAAGATCTTGCTCCAGCAGTACAACTTCTGAGCTGAGTACATGTGAAGGATCTGGTATGTACTTTCTCAGGAGAGATACATGGAACACATTGTGAACTTGAGAGAGATTCGGTGGAAGCGCCAATCGGTAAGCTACCTTCCCAACACGATCCAGTATTTCAAAAGGGCCGATATATCTAGGGCTCAACTTCCCCTTCTTTCCAAATCTCATCACCCTCTTCCAGGGAGATATTCGTAAGAACACTTTATCACCCACTTCAAACTCTAGGTCTTTTCTTCGGTTGTCGGCATAACTATTCTATCGACTCTGAGCTGCTCTTATGTGTTGTTGAATAGATATAACCTTTTCTGCCATTTCATCAACGAGATCAGGTCCTAATAGCTTTCTTTCCCCAACTTCATCCCAGCAAGTTGGAGTCCTGCATTTCTTTCCATAGAGAGCTTCATAAGGAGCCATCTGAATACTGGAGTGAAAGCTATTATTATAAGATAATTCCACCAAAGGTAGGTGTTGATCCCAACCTCCTTTGAAATCCATAGAGCAAGCTCTCAACATATCTTCTAGGGTTTGAATTGTTCTCTCAGACTGACCGTCTGTCTAGGGATGATAAGCAGTGCTGAAACTCAACTCTGTATCCAGAGTATTCTGAAGACTTCGCCAGAACGTCGAGGTAAATCTCGGATCCCGATCAGATATAATAGAAAGTGGTACTCCATGAAATCTTACCACTTCCTTTACATATATCCTGGCAAGCTGATGTAGAGAGAAATACTCTCAAATAGAAATGAAGTGTGAAGACTTTGTAAGACGATAAACTATGACCGAAATAGCATTATTGCCTTTGGATGTTTTAGGAAGTCCTGTGACAAAGTCCATAATTATGTTTTCCCATTTCCATTCGGGTATGGGTAATGGTTGTAACATCCCCTTAGACTTCTGTCTCTCAGCTTTAACTTGTTGACAAACCAAGCATCGAGAGACATATTCAGCAACATCTCTTTTCATGCCATCCCACCAGAAGTACTCTTTTAGGTTCCTATACATCTTCGTGCTTCCAGGATGAATAGAGAATGAAGAACTATGAGCCTCATCCAGCAGCTCCTTCCTTAATTCGGGGATGGGAGGAACAGAAACCCGATTCCTGAACATTATTATCCCATCACAATCAAGGTTGAATTCAGGAACATTTCTCACCATCTTTTGTAACTCGACATCTTCTTTCTGTTCCTCCTTAATCTTCGCATGTATTGATGGTTGAACATTCATTTGAGAAAGATAATATTTTTCCCCTTCCGTTATAATTCCAAGATCCATCCTTTGTAAATCCATAAATATTGGATCCTTTGTGATCCTCATCATGGATAAACTAGCATGGTCTTGTCGACTTAATGCATCTGCCACATTGTATGCTTTCCCAGGGTGGTAATGGATTGAGCAGTCATAATCCTTAATCAGCTCCAACCATCTTCTATGACGCATATTCAGCTCCTTTTGTGTGAAAATATACTTTAAACTTTTATGTTCAGTATAAATATCACACCTTTCACCATAAAGTTAATGCCTCCAAATCTTTAATGAAAAGATTACCGCAGCCAACTCTAAATCATGAGTTGGGTAATTTTGCTCATGGATTTTCAACTGTCGTGAGGCATAAGCTATCACCATATAATTTTGCATACGAACACACCCCAATCCCTTCTTGGATGCATCACTGTAGATCACAGACCTTTCTCCACTACAAGGCAGTGTGAGCACATGTGCACTGGATAACCTTCTTTTCAACTCCTTGAAATTCTCTTCACATTCCTCTATCCAGACAAACTTAACTCCTTTCCGAGTCAACTTGGTGAGTGGATTAGATAATCGTGAAAAATCTTTTACAAAACGTCGATAATATCCAGCCAAACCAAGAAAACATCGGATCTCAGTTACTGTTGTTGGTCTTGACCATCTTTCAATAACCTCTGTTTCTGCTGGATCCACAGATATCCCCTCTTTTGAGATTATGTGACCCAAAAATGCAACTTTTTTAAGCCAAAATTCACACTTGGTAAATTTGGCATAAAGCTTCTCCTTTCTCAGGGTCTTCAATATAATTCTCAAGTGATCTTCATGCTCTTCCTTTCTCTTTGAATAGACAAGAATATCGTCTATAAAGACTACCAGAAATTGATCAAGATAGTTTCTAAAGACTCTATTCATTAGATCCATGAAGATAGCAGGGGCATTAGTAAGACCAAATGGCATCACTATAAATTCATAGTGTCCATACATTGTACGGAAAGTCGTCGTTGGTATATCCTCCCTTTTGACCCTTAATTGATGATACCCTGAACGAAGATCAATCATGGAAAAGTATTGAGCTCCGCGTAGTTGGTCAAATAAGTCATCAATGCGTGGGAGAGGATATTTGTTCTTGATAGTGATCTTGTTAAGTACTCGATAATCAATGCAGAGTCTCATTGATCCATCTTTCTTCTTAAAAAATTGAACAGGTGCTCCCCAAGGTGACGCACTAGGGCGTATGAATCCCTTATCAAGATTCTCTTGGAGTTTCTTCTTCAATTCCTGCAACTCAATTGGAGCCATTCTATAAGGTGTCTTTGAAATTGGCAAAGCGCCCGGTACGAGTTCTATTGAAAACTCAACTTCACGATTTGGTGGAAGACCCGGTAATTCCTCCGGAAATACATCATCAAACTCCCGTACAATGGGCATATTCTTAATCGTGAGTTTCTCACCAACCATTTGAGATAAATAACCTTCATTTAGTGGAATCAATACCCATAAGATGGAAGAAATTTCCACTAGAAGGTTATGTTCATCCTTGCATTGATAGACGATCGTAGATTGATCTGGAATATGAAATGTGACTTTTCTTATTTGGCAATTGATATGAGCTCCATGTAGAGAAATCCAATCCATGACATGAATCACATAAAATTCCACAAAAGGAAGTATCACAAGATTTGCGGGAAGCACTTTCCCACAAACTTCGATCGGAGAAGAATTATAAACTTTTGATGTGACTGCTGTGCCATTAGGTGTTGTCACAGATAACTCAACATCTAATTGTTGAGGTAGTACGGTGATACCCTTAGAATGGTTTTCAGAAATAAAAGAGTGGGTGGATCGAGAATCAAATAAAACATTTGCTACTTCAGAGTGGATGGTAAGTGTACCTTTCACCACTTCGTTATCGTACTCCATATCGCTGATAGAAATTGCATGTGACTTTCCTTTGTCTTTAGCCTTAAGATTTTGTTGAAGTCGACCATCATCATCAACCCTTGGATTTGGGAATTGATTGGCATAATGCCCCATCTCCTTGCACTTGAAACATTGAGGTGTAGTAGGTTCATTCTGTGTATCCCTTCCTTTGTTTGCATCATTAGACATCTTCTTCCCATTACCACGGCATTCAAATGCCCGATGACCTTCCTTTACACATTTAAAACATTTACTTGTCCCTTTAAGAAAACTCCCTCAATGTTTCTTTCCACACTTTGAGCATAAGGAAAAGCTCATCTTCTTTTCTGTGTGCTCTTTAGATTTTTCTTTGAATTCCATCTTCCTCTTCTTATCAAACCCATGTGACTGATGGGTTATTCCAATCTCCATCTCGACTTTGAGAGCACATCGAACGATTTCCTCGTAGCTTTTGAAGTCCCTTATGGCTAACGCCCTTCGAAGACTTGGTTTTAAGCCACTAAAGAATCGATCGATCTTACTGTCAGGTTGGATAATAATACCAGAAGCGTACCTTGAAAGTCTTGTAAAATTTGCTTCATAGGTACCAACAGATTCATCATCCCTTTGCTTCAGTTCAAGGAACTCTTTCTCCATATTTGTTCGGAGAATACGAGGGAAGTACTTATTGAAAAATAATTTCTTGAACTCGTCCCATTCCATAGACTCAATTTCATCCCTTTGCCTCGTATTCTTAATAAGATTCCACCATTGATCAGCATCTCCTTCCAAACGATACACTGCTAGGATGACTTTATCATGTTCAAAACATTGAAGAACTGAAAATATCATTTCAGTAGTACTAATCCATTGTTCAGAAACTAATGGATCAGTAGACCCACTGAAAGAAGGTGGACGCTGCCTCATGAAGGATTCAACAGAATGTTGCTCCTTCCTTTGCTCGTTTGGAAATCCTGCATGATTCATAGCTTGAGAAAGTTGTGTGAGCATGGATACAATATTTTGCATTCCAGCTCCCATATCGTTTGGTTTCTCAGGGGGACAATCATTGCATTGCCCATCGCATTCCGCATTAACACGGTTCCTTCGGGTTCCAGCCATTGACTAAAACCAAGAAGAATAGTGTGAGCAACACTAATTATAACAGGAAAACCACATAATTCAAGAATAAAATTTTCATGCTTAAGGTCTTATCCTAGGTTATTCAAGGCCATTTATAAAACACTAAGATTGTGTTCTATGCTTAGACTTATCCTTAGGGTTCTTACTAAGGATTTCACATCCTAGCTTCCAAAGATTGACTATACCTTTCCTCTGATACCAACTATAACGACCCATACTTTACATACATTGTTAATACTTCAAAATTGAAGCACACTTATTACAACATATGACAAAACCACAAAGGACCGTATAGGTATAGTGTCTTTAGAAACTGGGAAACATAAACAACTGGTTCATAAATCTTCTACAGTGTCTCCCATTTATTTCATCATATCTAGGGTCCCTTTTAGCATATTCTACTTAATATCCATCTTCCTGACCTGGGGAAAAGAAAACATAAAAGGGTGAGCTCAAATGCTCAGCAAGGGCAAATAAAGGAAATAAAAATCATATCATATCTTTTTGAAAATCAAAAGCTGCAAAAGTGATCATAATATCTTAACATGAAATAAATCATAGAAGTGAAAATGAGATCCCTATAATCATAACATAAAACTTGAAACTTTGTGGCATGCACACATAATCATGGAAAATCATTTCTTGTTAGTCATGACTCATTTCCAAGACTATCTTAGTGGACAAAGTCCCTTTCTGAACCGAGTTCACTCCTCGTTTCAGTCCTGTATCACTGAACCGAAATAACCTTCCGTTCCAGCCATGTCTATCTCATGAGATATAAAATCTTTACTCAATGCATTGGAGGGAGATATATGTCCCACCCATCTTATAATGAATCCTTTCTTATGTGTGCCACATAATCATAAATCATACATCATCGCATAACACATGTAACAAAAATGGGATTCTTGAAACATAATGACATCATAAATCAATTCATATAAGATAAAGGAATTCATAAAAATAATTCCATCACAACATGATCAAATAAATGTAATAATAGGGATAAAAACAGAACCCTTTATTATCTTAGATGGAAAATAATTTTGATAAAACACTTGAACTCCATTCTTGAGGAAAATATCCTTTCTTCTTCAAAAAACATTTTTCCTTTCATAACATGTCATACAACTTTAAAATAAAAGAAGTTGATTAAATATAAACTTTAAAACTTGTAAAGGAAGCTTCTTGGAAATAATGTTTTAAAAATACATTCTTGCCGTATAAGTTAAAAAAACATTCTTCGTACTTTTGTCGGAAAAGTCAAAAAGTACCTCGTACGAAAAACGACAAAAGATTCCTTTCATTTCTTTTAATAAAAACTCACCGAAGGGTAAAAATGGGTTTAAACAATTTTAGGTTGATGGAAATAATATTACATATTTATGAAACATGGATGTGGATGATAAAATACACCCCAGTAAATACTTACAAATAAACAATCTCTGATAAAAATGAGATTGTGATATTTCCCCTACCATAGGTCCGATTTGCTTTGTACGTGTTTGAAGATCCTGTATAATTGTTTAAATAATGTTATTGACTTATTCCAGAATCATAAATATTGATATGATATCATATATGGTCATATTCTTAGCTTCTTGTTAGTAATATTTCATTGTTACTTGTTACTCGGATCTTTATTGCCTTTTGCTCTTATGCGTGTTTTGCCGAATAAATTCTTATTCTTCTTTTAAGGTTATAGATACCTTATATCCAGAATAGTATTAGTGTAACATATATCATATTTATTCATTCAATTCATTTATATAATTATTATGTAATGATGATCATGTAGAACGAGTCACTTCACATCGTGGAGAAGGTATTCCGTACGTACGCACGAGTGATGATATCATTCCTATGATCGTGGAATTGTATTGGAGTATATATATATATATTATTTCAGTATCAATATTACTGTATAATAATCATAAATAGTTACTCATTACACCATTATACCCATCCTTGTAAAGTGATGGTGGAAAATAGATTACACCACGGCGTGGAGACGGTATTCCGTACGTACGCACGCGCGGTGATTTCATTTTTCCGTAGGATGGATAGAAGGTGAAGTAGGTTTGTTTCATATTTATAATAACATATCAGTATGTAAGTAATACTGATGTTATTAATTTATCATGAAACAACTAATGAAGAAGAAGTTGAAGAAGAAAGAAATTGAAAAGATCGGTAACAGATATTATCTCTTCTTTAGAACGCCTCTTTGAATCCTCCACTTAGGGAACTAAGATTGGTCTTTGAAGAAGACCAGAACCTCTATGATTATTCTAGGGAAGTGGAGAGGAGAAAATGGCAGGGTTTGGCCGAGCTTGAGTGCTCAATTTGGTGTGAGAAGGAGGGGGAGGAGGTGCCCTTTTATAAGGGAGGAGAGGGGCACCTTAGGAATATCTCAAAATATTATTTTATATTAAAGTCAAAATCGGTTTATAATGGTTCCAAAGGGTCTTATATCGAAGCTAAAGTGGAGAAGGGTCGAAATCCTATCAACCAATAAGATTTAGACAAGTTTAGGGTATTATTTTAACCTTATCAATTAGATTTAACTCTAAGTTAAATTATTTAACTTTTACCATGTCTTTTTGTTTTCTTTCACTATATGGTTAATACAATTACTATAACATGCCAAACGAACCCCAAATTGTTTATTATTAATATATATATCCTTATCTAAGTCATTTGGCCGAACATTAGATTTTTACGAATAAAATAACAATTAATAATATAATATTTGATTTAAAAACTATTTTGTGTCAGTTTTGACACTATTTGATATATGATTTTTGTGAAAGTATAAACAGAATTATATGTTCGAACAAAGTTGGTTAAATCAACACTAATATATCACAGTAACCTAGAAAATTAGTTGAATTCATAAAAAGTCTTAAATTACATTTATTTTTGTATTTATATTATCAATTCTGTCAATATTTCATTAATAAGATAATTACTGCATCATCTTTGTGTCATAAATAAATTAAATTATTTGATGTCTAAAAATTACAAATAAAATACCATCATGTAGGAAATATTTTTATCTTTCTAATGAATATTTACAATTTAATTTATCTTATGTATAACCCCATATTAAAAATGATTTACTTATTAAACTTTGATTTTAACTATTATAACCCTTCTTTAAATAAATTAATAATAAATGTCCTAATCTAATCCAAGTGGGCCTAAATGGTCATATTTTATTCCTAAGTTTGTTTTTGGTCGAATTAAACTTGTCCAATAGAATTAGGACATGTGTTAGGGTAATAGTAATATCATATTTACCCTTAGTTACCCTATTTACTATTAACCGCGGTAAAAAAAAGTAAAAAGTTATTATTCACCAAAAAATTATTTTTATCTCATTGAACAACATTTTAATTACTGATATCAAACGTGTCTATCGGATTTTTGAAATTACATTCACAGAAGCGGTAAAATTATGTTTTATGCAAAAATTCAGTTTTTAACCTACCACTTAGTGGTTTCACTATTCTTCAAAAATTGATAGTTTTCAGAAAAATACCAAAATTTCACCCTAGGCTAATTTCGGTATTCCGAATCCAAAAATGAAGTCCGTTTTAAAAAATAAAATTTATAAAATTTCAAAAAGTGGTTATTACTATTCATAACGGCTAGTTTTAATAGCATATCGTTGTTTAGTGAAACTCGGTATTACATACGACGCAAGCTATCCAGGAAGGTCGCGATTGCGTGTAAAGTAAGCCAAGCTAGTATGTAGTGAAAGATTCCTTTGATGATATATAAAAAACAAAATATTACTCATAAAAATCTCGGGCGTTACACATTGATAATTCTATTACATACTATTTGTGTTCATGGCGCAGAACAACCCAAATGTGTTTAGACCACTTTTGTACATTACCGCGAAAGAGGATACAACTTTATATAATAATGATTATAGGGATAGTGTGGATTCAGATATTAAAATTGTAATCTTCAATTAAATAGTTCATTAGTAGTACTATTTTCGTTATTACAAATTCTATGAGAAATAATAAGTTAATTTGTTTTTGTTAAATATCCCACAATTTTATGATGTCTCAATATCCCTCACCATTTAACCTAAAATGAGTAGTTTCTAGGACATTTAACTGGAAAATATCTATATACACCTTCACATAACCAAAATTAGGGATGTTGAATCTACAATAATGGATTTAGGAAGGTATGTATTTTCTAACAGTGGGAATGAAGCTCCTTGATTTGTTGAGTGGACTGCTTTATCATGAAATCATGACATGGATTTCAAAAATACAATCATCCAAGATACATCAAGTATATGGATGGAAACTTATCTTGACGTATGATTGTTAAGTGAACCTATAACCTTCATATGATCTCCACATTAAAAGTATGTGTCCCAATGAGGGTCGGTAAGTCAGGTAGATTCAAGGATTTCATTTACAATCCTGTAATGGATGGAAAAGTATGAATTAGTATTTAATTTAGGTATTTTAGATGATTATGCATAAAATTTATGTTGTTTTATAATTTAAATATATTTTTAATATTAATATGATTTTCCATAATTAATTTACATTATTGGATTAAATATTTACATTTAATACATTTAATTAAATTACAATCTCTACATATTAATTCATTAATTTATGTGACCACGATCTTGCCTCAATAAAATAAATAATTACACTAAAAAAATTAATAAATAATTAATGGACATATTCATGATCTCTATGTAATAGTTGATATAATGAGAATAAATAAAATAAACATATGACCTAGGATAAATAACATATTTAGTTAGACATAGAATGAGTTATATAATTTCCCATATACACCTACCTAACACATGGGTTGGAATTATTATGGTTTCTCCTTGAGCTTCTTGCATGTTCGTTGGGTAAACTAATTAATTAAGCATATTTATATTTCAAATGCTGCTGAGGGAAATAAAAGTATTGGTTAAAGGGGGATTACATAAATATCATTTTACATTAAGGTTTTATATAATAATGTAGTTAGGGATTAACGCAAGAACATCATATTTAATTTAATAATAAATAATTCAAAACACATGTACTAAATTTAATTTAAAAATATAACACATATAGAGATATAGGTAATGCTCTTGAATTGCCGTATATGAAAGATATATAAAAAAGTATATTTGTAACATTCATTTACTATCAGTTATTTATTTATTTAAATAAACATGGTTATATTAATTAGTTAATTAATTAATTAATTCCCATTCATCTCAATGACCATATGGAACAAATTTTAGATAAAAATCAAAAAAGAAATTAATGGAATATAAATATGAGGGCAAATAGTTTCACATTTATTATTATAAATTAATTTCGTATTTAAAATTCTTTAAAACCATTGAAAATATTTCAAACAATGAATGTTCTAATACAAGAAATAATGTATTAATGATGAAATTTTCCATTTCATGTTTTTAATACTACAAAAAATTAAAAGAAACATTGAAACATACAATATATCTACATTCTATATACAAATATTTTATTGTACCTGGATTACACACATGGAAATTCATCATATCAACTCCATCAGAATACCTAACATGTACACTCTGGATACACAATGTGTATCCACTATACATGTGATCAATTCTTTTTCCTAGGTCTAATATGTGTCTCAGTTGAATCTCATGGAATATACGGTCTAGATACATGCCAAATTGTCTAACTGTCTCATTCCTGTACTACTATCCAAGTGGCATGGCTTGTTCTCAAGCAAGAGACTTATTGACATGTTCTACCAGCTACACATCATTAACCTCTAATATTATTTTTTCACACAATCCACTGTTTATATAAAATATAAAAACTGAATAAATATTGGTTATGTACATTACATACATATCTTGAATATCCATAATTATCTAGGTTTTCAGTCTCTTGTGGTCAGACCATATATAGTGACCACACCGATTATGTGACAAAGGATGCTAGCTCATGAATAGTGCATGGTTTGTATATCATATAAATTATATGTTATTTGATATATCGTGTTCCAGGTTGGATGGTCAACTTTTGATGTAAACACATGTAATAAATGTGTTTCATTCTATATATTTCATGGAAGGGACATGTGTTATGTACTTGGGTGTAAGGTAAGTACTCTTACAAAATCCCATGTAACACTATCTTACCAGCTAACAATTTGGCAGTTCTGGATAGCATCTCTAGTCATTAGTTACGTATTCATAGACCTTTATAAATATTAAATATTTTTTGAACATGATAAATATGTTAATACCATGTCAATTTAAAACATATTAAAGAAAATATGTAATGAAATTAAAAATTCAACCATAGTTTCGTATGTATCAATAATAAAATAAATAATTCTAAATTCAACCATATGTTGGTATGTACCAATTCCTTTTATCATTGTTTAAAACTATTTAGTATTTGGGTGAAAGAGTAATGTAATTATTATCTTGTGTTATTTTTTTAGTCACTCATCCTTCAACATTAGATGAATCGGTCTTCTGTTTCATGTTTTTGAGAGAGAGAGGGAAGGAATAGATGAGATAAATTTTTTTCTACACAACAATTATAAATTTCTGATTGGACAAACAATAAAATTGAAAAAACCATATATTTATAGAGATAAATTTTATGTTAAATTAAATATTTAATTTCATAGTGATCAGTGAATAGTATTATAAATATCAATAAATCTAATTCCATTAATATTAATATCATTATTATATTGTGGTGTCCATCATGCAACACAGTAATATATATTAATTAACTGTATTGTTAATTAATATTTACTATTAGAAATAAAAAATTTCCTTTCAAAATCTTCTTATTATTAGTTGGACACTCGAATAAAAATTTAAATCAAAATATTTCTTCCATCATTAAGTATTTCGTATTGATAAAATGTGAATAAAATTCCCCATCGATATTCATAATAAATTTTATTCAATTAATTAAATTCTCAAATAAATTAAATGAGATCAATGAAATCACATAGTGTGTAACCCTATTAGATTATTTCTAATTTTTATTAGGCGGTCATACCTATAGAAAATTATTTATATCTACAAACAATTATAGGAACCTATTAAAAATAACATAATTTCATAGTGACATCAACCACATACAATCATGCGTTTTGTAATATAAATCCTTTCCTATAATTTCATATAAGTTAGGTTTAATATAAATGTAACTAACATAAATTATGGATTCATATTTCTTTGAATATATGAAATAATAAAATTGTTACTCTATGGACATGAAATTTAGGTAATTTGTAATATTACAATCAATGGTATGAGATATCAGCATCCAAAAATTTCGTAGGGATAACTACTTCCACATATTATCAATTAAGGGAATGACTATTGTGAGACACCCAATATAAACTAACACACCAAAAATATATTTCATCAGATTATCATTAGAAAAGAAACTTTCATGAGTTATGACATGCATTAACGATAAAAAATAATGTCTATGAACCATTACATGCATTCACACATATAAGAATATAAAATGACACCAAACTATTAGGAATTCCAACAAATGGGTCTATTCCTATAATCTCCCTTATTGGTGACTACATTGTGAAAACATCATGAGAATAAACCTCATACACCTATGAATACATAGATATGAAATCCGACGTATTATAAGTCTCATCATAGTTCGTTATTGAACTATAGAACAATATATATGAAAATCATCATTGAAATTCATGTTTCTGGTCAGGGTGGGCATCCTATATTTCTTTATCAGTGTGACCTGTACTATATTACATTATCATATTATATCCATAATTAATAATTACTTTTGAATAATAATTTTGTTTAAATATTTCATACATCAAATGTACATGTAGTAAAAATAAAAAGTGTTGGTCCTAAGACAATAAATTCAATATTTCAAACATTTATAGAGCATGGGAATATATATTAATTATATGTTAATTCCATAAGTGTTGGTTTGGGGGATGTGTTAATGTAGAGGGACCTTGTAGTAACATATGGTTCACATCTTCTTCATCCCCATTAACTGAACTACACAACAGATGACAGGATGTTGGTAGTTGCAGTCTATTCTCAAAAATGTGAACTATATCATCAAATATAGATTTGTTATTTACATGTACCACAATATAATTTAAAATATCATCTCTCAGTGGGATATGATGTTTAGGTAGAGGTATTGGGTTGAGTATCTGTAGGCATTTGACTTTGATATGACATTTTTTATGATAAAATTTATTGTCTTTGCATATTCACGAAGTATGAAATAATCGAAAATATACGATCATGCTGAGAAACATTCATAGGTAGAAAGGATTTTAATGAATTTGATGGATAAATAGATTGTTGATGTACTAGATTATCATGTATTTATGATGTATGATCCTTTTATTTTCAGTAAATCATTAGAGGGACTTGTGAAAGCAATTAAAGAGTTAGACCCCACATGTGTGTTGATGTTGGGATAGTTTTTGGGGGATGATCCATTTCAAATTTTTCACTTACATGATACTAAAATGATCTATGTTGATGAGAGGATAGAGGTCTCCTATTCAAATGTGGCCATATTTGATACATTTTTTGCACATCAATTATGACCTATTAATGTGTTTTTATGAGGACATGTTATTAGAATATAATTTTATTAATTAAATAATGATTTTAATTGAAATTGTAATATTATGGGAAAATCGTTATAATTATGTTTTTATATGCATTAATTAATATTATGTATTGTTCTTGGATTTTTGCAAAAAAAAATTGAGATCATAATTTTATTTTAAGTTGTATTTTGTTTCCTTCATCTTAATTAATTTATAAGTAACTAGAATATATTGAAAATTTTTATGTTGTTTTAATTTTAATTGGTATCTAGGAAAAAAATTATTTTATTTTATTCTATTTGTTTCATTTACAAAAGGATTTGAATAAAAAAATTTCATCATTATGTTTAAATTTTTTATTCGTGGGAGTTATTTTATTAATTTTTTCTTAAATTGATTTAATTTATTTGAAATATCAATTGGAATTGTTTATTTATATTTTATTTTATTTATATAATAATAATTATTTTACATATTAGAATTAATTAATTTTTAATAATTCATATTTCCATTATTTATATAGGGGAATCATATAAAATATTAAAATGGAAATTGAATATTAATGAGTGTAGTGGTAAGATCAATTGGTCATCAAAGTTATTTGGAAATATTTCTAACTAACTGTATAGATAATTTTATCGATTGTTCCTTAAACCTAAAATAGTCCACATTGTAAAGGATTTAATCATTAGTTAAAAAATATATCCCATTTAATGTTTTACTATGTGTGAAATATTTTTTCATCCACTGCATGAAGATTCATTTCTCAGGTCATGTGATTTGGGAAACAAATAACATAATAAATTTTTCATTCTACAAATCAATCAACTATATAAATATAGGAAGTGTTTTTTGTGTAGAATTTTTTGGAGAAAAAGAAAATAACAAATGAGAGAATATTCTCCTCACACACGAACCTTTTTATGAATCCAATAAATCGTGAGGTCATTTCTAGACTGTAATTAAGAGACTTGACCATGAATAAAAGGGAATGTGATTTTGACTCCAATCCAAAAAGATATCCAAATAAAATAAAATGCCACATTTGGATTAATAATTGATGAGAAATTAAAATGTGGTGAATGTATTGAATGTGTAATCTTTCGATGAATGTAGAATATCATATATGTTTTGAACAAGGATTGAGAGCACGATCACGAGGTTTGATAAATTGACGGATTAAGGTCATGTTCTTTCGATTGGAGATAAATAATTATCATCTATGTTATTGATCTGATATGAGGTTTGTATGTGATAGAACATATATATTAGATGATTTTTTATGTTTAACTAGGATTAATTAATAAGGAATAAGGGTTATAAAAACATGATTGTTTAATCTGGTTTATGATTTAGAGGTTTTCAACTAGCCAGGATTCTGGTTGATGGATAACTCATCACACCAATATGGATACTGGCCTCGACTGCCTACTCCCAAGCACAACTATGTGGATAACATGATTCTGAAAATAGTACATGGATTGTGGTTTAACTGATATGGGATCATTATGTTGACACTGAATTTCCTTCTACTTTATGAGTTGTTGAATAAGATTCAATCGATGAACCCATGAATGATGATACTAATATCAACGAGGGATAAAACATAGTATGTCATATTATATTTTTGGATAAATGAGATGATTTTTAATAATAAAATTGTGATTTATTCTTATTGAAGGTTGATTTTTATTATTTTATTTCTTTTTTATGTTGTTGAGTTTCTCAGTTCATCCAAAACATTATTTGAGAGATTGGTTTTGAATGAAATTTTAAAGGGATTTGTACAAGAAAATGATCGATGGAATTAAATATAGTGCTCACATTGGAGAAAATATTCAATTTTCATTCACTAAATCCTTTCCTTATATAGATTAGGAATCAAAAACCAATAAATTTGATAGTTATCAAAAAAGAGATGGAAAAAAAATTCTAATCTTGGAATACATTTCTTGTGTGAACAGATGAACGTGATCCATGTGTCACCGAAGAAGTTGACAAAACAAGGTCAATAATTAACTAGGTCTATGATACACCATATGAAGAATAAGAAATTAGGTCGTATTATATGTTTCCTTTTATGAAGCACGAAATTGAGTTGGGATGTATCAAGTTGATAATGTCCCTAAATCCATGGAGAGACAAATGACCCTGATCTTGGAATTGATGGAGGAGGTTATACCGGGGAAGCAAGAATCAAGGTTATCATTAAATATGAGAATATTCCTAATATTTCAGATGAATATCTTTTTTAAATTTATGATGATCATTATTTAGTTAAATCCATTCTCATGGGTCACTAAGAATGAGAATTTATGTTCTATGACACTCAACTGTGAGGTTTCTGAACTGAAGCTGACATCGTGTATGAGTAATATCTCATAAGGGTGACCTTGCTTATAGGTAACATAAAAAATGTAATTTTTAATAGGGTACATATATGGAAATCCCATAAGGGTAACGTCAATCTAATATCCAATATATAAGTGTAACACCAACTAGTTCATCAGAATCACTTAAACATATATAAATGTTTCCAAAAATCTTGATGCTTAGGTATCAAACTAAATATCATGCCAATGTTCACTATATTTAATGAAAAAACTAAAAACTTGTGGTATTATAAATATTCGTTTAATTAGTTTAGTCTCTACCATGTTTCGGTGACAAAATGCCATGAAAATTTCCCCATAGATAGTAAATTAGAGAAAATCAATCTAGGTAATGCATGCGGTATGTGGCCTATATTTAAAGAATGAAAATAAAAATGATTTATGGGAGATAAAAAAAATTGGGAATAGGCATTCAAGAAGATATATGGAAGGATTAGATGATCAAGAGATCTTCCTTGGGAGATGGAACTTCTTCTAAAGGATTTGAGTAGTGATGTATTTTTTCATTCATCTAAAATGACTAGTAAATAATTTTAGTGGATATACCATGTATTTAAAATAGATATACATTTCATAGAATTAAAATATTATTCCATATTATAAATTTTCTTTTTAGTTATGATCATAAAATAATTGATTATTTTTTTATGATCACATTTTCTGGAAATTCAATTTAATTCTATTATTTACATTATGTAGTGGACACATAACTAGTTAGAGTGTGTTTTTTATTAAGTGTATTTTTTTTAACTGAATATCATTTTGAATTTGTGGTTTAATTTAATTTTTTAAACATCTATGTTATTGATTTAGAATTGTTATCATAATAGATGATCGATCTTGCCTTAGTGTTTGGAAATCATTGAGTGCTATTACAAACTCTTATTGAATGGAGTTTGATATTCGTGATCATAGTTGTCAACTTAGACTACAGAAACACAAAAAAATTAATGGTTAGATATTTATATCTTTTTTGAGGTAGTTTATGGAAGGATAATATTTTAAAGAAATAATGAAAGGTTGAATAAGTAGAACGACATGGGAATGACATTGTTTTATTTCTGATTTTTCCCACTTATCACACACTATAAATTTTTTTCAAATGTTTTCATTGATCACAATCAATTCTTCGTACTCAATTATTTAATTCATGTCTTTGTGAGATTTTAAGATAACTATATTTCATTATAAAACTCCATTTAAAATTTATAGAAATAATTTTAACAAATTGTGATAGTGGAAGTCTGTAAGTGATTTATTTTAAGAGACAACATCGGGTGATGCTTTACTATAGAATATAGGGGAAACATGACATATGATTTCGGTATCCATGCAAATACCAGAACATCAATTTATTTAATTTCAATGGAGTCTACTGTGTAATTTTCTAAAAAATTAATAATATTACCTCATACTCTTAATTTAAAAAATTTAATTAAATTAAAAAAATAAAAGAATAAAAATTATATAGATATAAGAATGGAACATAGAAATTATATAATTATAAAAATAATTTTTTAGGACCATTGAAATAGAAATATATAATAAAAAAAGTTATTTTATATTTATAATTATAGAAAAACACAGAACATGAAAAAAAGAATCACCATAATAAAATTTCATCATAAAGGAATACATTTCAAACATAAAAAAAGTGTTGAGAAAATAAAACTAAGAGAGATATATTTTACAGACATAAAACACAAATAAAAATTCTATGATATCTTGTAACAGCATTGGGATTTGAAATTATATTAGGTGTTATCCTTCATTTTCCAAAATCCCATTGTATAAAAGGAGAGGATTCCCACAAGCATTGTCATGATATCTATATGGTTTCTATAAAATTGAAACATCAAGAAGTTATTGAGGATAACATTAATATAAGGTCTTTCCCTTTTGTCTATATTGATTAGATAATGAGTGGTTCTTATACTCTTATGCTATTATAATAGGGGGTCCCCATTAGTTGAAAAATTGTATAGAATTTTTATTACTATCTTCTAGTATTTGAAACCATAAGAAATTCATATTTTAAATAATAATGATTCAATAATATATAATACATGAATATTTGGAGATGTTTAATAAGATGTGTTTATGTTTTATTCATCAAAATATTTATGATGAACATTTAATCCAGATTTTATGAGTGATTAGTCATAAGGGATATATGTATAATGGTTATTTCTACTAGAGGAGCATGAATTGAAAATTCACCCATTGTATCTAGAAATAAAATTTCTAAAATAACAAAAATTTAAAAATATATTCCTACTAGGGGTATAATACCTATCAACACTAACATATATTTTTTTTCTCCTAGGACAAAAAGGGGACAAAAAGAGATTAAATTAAGTGTATTAACAAAAATGGTGACACAACTGTCATCTAACTATGTCCCTCTATAATCTCAACATGAAATATTCTTCCCATCCAGATGCACCATGTAATTTAATCAATTTCATATCATTTTAATGTTCCATATCTTCAATTGGATGAAACACCAAAATCTAATAATTTTAGCATTTTCAAAAATGATACTCTAGTGACCCAAATAATCAATTTCTTGGTTAGAATAGTCAAAAAATTCCTTTTTAATTAAATCACAATTTCAATCAAGGATATAATATTAAAAAAATAATTTGTTCACAAATGATAAGAAAAATAGATATTTATATCCATAAATAAATAATAAATACTATAGTTATATTCATGATAAATTTGGTAACCTATCTTGTGCGAAATATGCACTATGTTTGAAGAAAGAAAACAATGAATGTAAAATAATCAATGAATTGTTCCACATATATAGAAGATAGTTAAAAACATGAAATAAATTCCTTAAAAACAATAGCTGTTGTTGAAGAATATGGTAACATAAATGGGTAAACTCAACACTAAAATAAGTTGTCTGAAAAAGAAAATAAGTGGAAATTTTATGTCACATGGCATAGTGAATCAAAGAATAAAGATAATGGTAGTTACAAAATATTGATAAGTGGAACTAAAATTCAAAAATACATTGATAAACATTACGAAAAATAATCTAAAATGGGAAGTCCCTAATTTTATTTAAATGAAAACCTACATGAAGATGTCACAAAATAGATTATTGAAATAGTTAATGAGAAAAACAATTTTGTTCCAAAACATATTTTTTTAGACCTTCTGAATAAAAAATTAAATTTAAATGAATAAATAAATCTTGAAATTTCATTGATATATTTTAGAAATATTATAGGCCCATACAAACTAAATAATAACATTTATTTGAATTGAAAATTTACAAGGATATAATGACATATCCTTTGGTATTTCACATATCATAAACCATGTATAAATTATTATGGAAAAATAAGTAATTGAAATATTTTAGAAAGTCTAGGTTAACATCCATTTGAAAAATGATTGGTAATATATCTCCAGATATGATAAATTTCATAAAAAAATTTTTACTCAAAAATATTATTTCGAGGGAGGTTAGAAATTTATCATTGGGGGGAATGTGTTGTCTCGGATTTAATATTATATTTATATTAAATGAAAATATCTAGATACATTTTTTATCACTTGTATCAATGGATAACATGAATTTCAAGATACTATATTTTATTTAGGATATTCTATAAATGTAATGACGTATTATGTATTTATATATGTTTAGGTTGGAATGACTAATAATATGGTATTTCCATCTAGTTATATTATAGATTTTTAGCCATAAGAGATGTATTCATAGATTTTGGACTATTAAGGGTAAATAACTAATTTTTTCCAACTAACAATTATGTTCTATATACGGAGGATGGAATAGTTTTCACAAATGCAACATAGATATTATAAATACCATTTTTAGAACTACTATTGAAAGTATTAATGTTCATAAAGAGGCCATGTTGTTCAATTTTGGTGGTAATATGGTTAATTTTATCTTATTTTTAATCAATGAAATAATTTTTAGAAATTAATCTGAAAAAATAATATGATTGATTTTATTCACAAAATCTTCTAATTTCATTCAAAATAATCAACCACGTAATTATTTGTGAAATGAAATTTAATGAAATGAGGAACATATTTGGAATTTAAAATATCGAAAGATGTTATAATGGACTTAAAACTAAACCTCCTTTTTGAAAAAGTCAAATATTTTTTTGAATTTCTAAACATGATAATGATGAAATATCATTTAAAAATGACAATTCAATTATTGTGGAATTATATTAATTCATTGAAAAAATATTACCTCTAATGAATAATAATTTTTTGGATTAAATGATCTGAAAAATGTAGAAACAAAATAAAAAATTTCATTACATGAAAATTGTATTGTTAGATTGTATTTATTTTTTTGAACTTCATGTAATTCCTCTAAAATAAACATATAAATGTTCCATGAATTTTTGAAAAAATGATAATGTTTGTGAATGTTAATATGATATGTCTTTTGAGGTGAAAAATATTTAACATTTTTGAATAACTACACAACTATATTAAAATTTTGTAATTATAGCATCTTATTGGAATATATAGTGGATGAAAGATACATTAATGAGTATATAAAACCAATTTTCTATAAAAAATTCATTCCACCCACACATGACCATAAATACTAAACTAATATTTTGAAGTATTTATAAATTTAAGATAATAAAAAAACCTATAATAATTTATGTGGGTTATCCAATGAACAGGAGAACTAAATTTCAGAGGCCATAATGAATAATTGGAATGACATAGGCTGGTCTTTTGATGACTTTCCTTGGATTTTTTCTTCAATGTGTATGAAAAAGATTCTTCAAGACAATACTTCCCAAACTACAATAATATTCTGGAGAAGATTGAATACTACCCTAATTAATTTGGATTAGAATAGGTCACTACATTATTGGGTTTTAGAATAATGAACCAATTTGTAATAGTTAAGGTTTACGAACAGTTTAGATTATTTTTAAAAAGTGAGTGTTTACAATTTTGATGAATGTATTTTGAGAATTAGTTTCAGATATGTGTCCCGATATGTGAATGTTGTTCATTGATTATATGGAATTGAACATAATGATTAGGAAGTTCCATTTTTCTTTTCTTTTTCTTGAAATAATCTTGAAATGATTAGCTCTTCAATCAAATTATTACATACTAAATAATTTCTTAGGAATCTATTGAATCCTAAATTCTGTAGAGGTCATGGATAAAAAAACATTTAATATCCATTTTAGTACATATTCTTATAGTTAGAAGACATTTGGACTATGTATTAAACCTACCACAATCAAATGATTCATTCTTTTAATTTATTTTAAAATTCATATAAAAAATAAATGGGTCTTTATGCATGATTTTATAGATTAGGTATTATATTTATTATTCTATTACATATGTTTACGGGATATTTTTACATTTTATATTTAAATGAACTGTATTTTTACTATGTGAAATTACATTTTTTTGTTAATAGTGTAACTGTGATAGATCATAATGTGTCAATAAATGAAATTAGAGTTTCTATGTCAAAGGATGAAATTATAACTTCACTTTAATTTCCAATTAATATGAAAGATATTTCATCATATTATAGATATGAAATATTATAAAAGAAATTTAATAATGATTGTAGCCAATAAAATATCCTTTTATAAGAACAATACAAAAATATGTTATTATCCATTTCATTCCATTGATAAGTATATATGCTCTATTTTTTGGTCTAAAGTTGTGTTGGTCACTGACTATTATAATATTTGATATCTCATGATGAAGCATGAATTAAATCCATGGTTGGTTTGAAAGATCTTACTACCTCTAGAATTATATATATATCCTAGATAGGAATGGAATTGAGAACACTATTATAGATAATTTGATTAGGATACCTTCTAGGTTATGTCTAAAATATTTTTCATTTGAACCCATTAGATAATTTCCCCTCAGTGGATGTTATATTATTCCTCTATGGATAAGAGACCATGGTATTTAAACATATTTAATTTATTATCTACTGATATTACATATCATTGGATTTATAAATAGTGGCTGGGAAAATTGTTTTTTTCTCAATGGAATAGGTCATGGATGATTTTTACATATAATATATGATACTTTATTAAATTATAAGAGATGGATCAAGAATTTTGATATTTATTTAGTGCTAAATTTCAGCCATAATTTGAGATGTGGATGTCACATTTTTCCACATATAATAGCTAAAATAAATTTTGATTCATAATTATTTTGTCTTACGAGCTGCAATGAATCTGATTACTAATATAGGACTTGTAAGGTTCTTATATTCTACGGAATAATTTATCCAATACATGGGATTTGACAAAAATAATTTTTCTTTTTTGATGCCTTTTATATTTGTGAAATAGATTCCTTGGGCCCTTTTCCAAATTTATCTGGATATTCATACATCTTATTTGTTATTTATAATGTATCATAGCAGAATAATTATATAAGAAATAGGACTCGTGAATCTACAGTTGTGTCTTGATTTATCAAGAGGATTATTTTTTATAGAATTGTGTTTCCAAGGTCCATTCTTATTGACCAAGTAAATTATTTTTTAATATTACCATAGATGTATTATTTGATGAAATATTATGCTCGTCATAAATTGAAAAAAAAACTATAATCATTAATCAAATGGGATGTATGATATGTAAAATGGAGAGATCAATAAAATTATTGATAATAAATATAACTCGATAAAGAAATAATGAAGATTATGGATTGATGATTCATTTTGGGAATATATGATAACAAACATAACTCTTGTAGTGATTTATAAATAGAAGATTGTTTTTTAATATGAAATAATTTTACCATAACATTTGATATTATTATATTCATGGCTATTATGTCAAGAGATTTGGAATTTTTTAAGAAGGAAGAGTTAAGATGTTTTTTTCCTGGAGTTATAAAAAATAAAAAACAATACATAGGAAGATGAATTGATTTTTATTTTGAAAAAAGATTCGTCCAAAACATTTTATTTTGAATAATGAATTCTATATTAGAGATAATTGTTTTTAAACAAAAATAATATTTATAACGTTCCATGTAAATTTATTTCCAAATGGAGTGGTCCTTTAACCTTAACTCATGTTTTCCCTTTTGATATTGTATAGATTGGAGATCGAGGGAGGGATGAACCTTTCACTATAAAGTGTAATTGGTTTAAATTATTTAAATAAGAGATCATGGATACTATGGTGGAGGATATAATTTTATTAAAATATGAATTCCAATATCTTTTCTTGATTACATTTTCCCTTCATATATGTATTTTAAAATATGTGTGGGAGAGAAAGTGAAAAATTTTATTGTTAAGATCTAAATTTTGTTTTTTTAATAGAATAATAAGAGCTTAATAATATAATTTTATATTATTAGTAATTTCCTTTTGGGTTTTCTCAACTTCATAATCATATTAATGTATAAACTGTTGAATCATAACTAATAGGGTGACTATTAAAATGTAGTTTTTTTTCTTGTTTTCAAGTGGTCGGTTGGTTGAATATGTGGCATGAACCATATTTGGTATCAAATACACCTCGAAGAGGATATAAATAGAAAAAATTAAATAAAAACTCACTAATCACTACCTCTAGTTATTATTTTCTTGATCATTATAGTTTTGGAACGTCATTGTTATTTTTTCTTTTTGTATGAGGACTAATATTTTATCGAGGTTTTACATAAAGAATTAAATTGTGTTTACACATGTTTTTCTTTAAGGAGAAAAATTAATCTTCTTTTTCTAAGAGAGTACTTATTTTTTATTATTTATTTTTTCATTAAAACCATTTAATCCCATAAGATCCTCCATGTTTATGGCTGGATTCTATAGTTTCATGATTGGGAATTTAAATGTATGATATGGTTCTTGGAATCCTTATTAGTCAATGTATTATATTGAGCTATCTATATTATTTGTGACTCTTAAAATTGTTGCTGCATCTCTATAATGAAATATTCTGTAACATATATTTCTATACATATTATTCTAAAGTAGGGGAATGAAGGGACTTTTTGTGCATATGATGTTTTTAATGAAATTTACTTAGAAAATGTATATTATGATCATTCAGGTTAGACATCAAATTGGATTTCCCTATGGTGAATTTCCATATCATTTTGACTTAATCTTCATTAATTTTATCCAATTTTAACATTCACTAATGGGGGAAATCAGGGTTTTATTTTTTGGGAATGGGTTATCATTGATTTGAACAATAATTTACTGTTAACCTATCAAAAATCCATTAAATTTAATTAGAATTTTGATTTATTAAGAATCCACTATTATTTTTTTAATTGGGGGAAATTTTTTATGACATTTAGAGATGTGATTCCACATTGAATAAATTATTCATTATTACCTTATGGATTTGATTGGGTAAATAAATTTTCAAGATCTATTAAAATATATATTTTTTGGTAAATTTTTTAGAAAAATATATTACATAATTATTTTCGATAAACTTCTTTTTTTGAATTTAGCTAGTACGATATGCATCAAAATCGATTATGGATAGAAAATATTTATCCAGGTTGTATCCTTGTTCTCTTTCTCTAAATTATTAATTCATTATATTTTTGATGATTTATAAACTCCCCCAAAAAATATATTTCACTTTATTTTAAAATTTGTCTATTTATGATGTCTTATTAAATTATGTGAGTCTATTATCTCGGAGATAAATAAAATATTTTACTTTCAGTTTGATTCAAATTAATATTTTTAAAATTTATCATCAAATTTCTATTTCTATTTTTTTAAACCGTAATCAATTATAAACATGATAAAACTCATCTTTAGTGGAAATTAACATTTTTAAGCTTTAGAGAATCCCCAAAGAAAAATATTTTTAAAAATGAATTTATTGTGGTATTTCAGTTGGTTGTTTGGAGATAATATTTATTATACAATATTTGTTTAGTTGATTTCATGAGGACCTGAAATGTCATACTTCATGAAAAGTTTATATGGTCTTATTTGATGTATTATTTTCACATCAATTATGTTGTATTAATGTGTTTTTATAGGGAAATGTTATTACATTATATAATTATTAATAATATAATGATTTTTTTAAATGGTAATTTTATTACTTAATATTTGTATATCAGAACTTATGCACATTAACTGATTATGGGTTCTATGATGGTCAATTCCCATAAATTTATAATATCATCATTTAATTTGATGATATTCATTACTTTCATCATCATTTTTTATTTTGAAGATTCATGAATTTTGATATTACCATCCATTTTAGTTTAATGTTTTCGTGTATGTAAGATATACTATTATTTTATTTTATTCCATGACATTAATTTATTAATTGAATTAACTAATTATTTTCAAACATTATATTTATTATTATTATTTTTGAGAATTATTATAGATATCATTAATTTTAAATTACATTGGATATAATTTATTTGAAATATTTATTTACACTACATAATTAATTTTTTTCATTATAATCATAATTTTATGAATTAGTATTAATTAATTTTATTTAATTATAGTTTTTATTAAGTATTAGGTTGTATATAATATATGTAAATGAGAATATCCTATGCATTTGTGTAGTGGGACCATCAATTCATCATAAAATGAATTTGGTAAAGTCACATATATATCGCAAGTTTATTTCAATCAACCATTCCATGAGGAATGAATCAAACACACAAAGGAAGAAGTTACTGTTTGATAAATAAACAAGGAAATGGAAATTCTTGTCCATGACAATAAGAATTTTTCATCAAATATATGAGTAATGATCTACGATGTCATTTGTTTTGGAAAATCAACCATGTATGGAATCGACCATTCCCCATGTTAATCAACCGTATAAATGTTTCAAGAGTTTATTTGGGAAAAAATAAAAAATGAAATAAGGGACCATGCTTTCACACACATATACGGTTATGCACATTAAATTGTCCATGAAGTCAATTCGTTCCAAAAACAATGAGTTTCGACCAAGAATGAAACGTTCATGTATTTCTATGCCCCACCAAATAGACAACTAAAGGATATTTTTGGGTGAGTTTTGATTCATAAATGATGATTCATTCAAATGTGATTTAGCGATTTAATGTGGAATCATCATATGGAAGAAAAAGGTCATCTAATGTTGTAATTGGGAGAGAGATCATGAAAAAGAGGTTTTAAATTTTGAAGGATCCATGGCATGTTGGTTTGATTGGAGATCACTGATACACACCAGCATTATTGTTTTTATATGAGGTTCATTTATATTATATCATTCAATTTGGATGATGTTTGAAGGTAAATAGAGTTTAATTGAAGAGGAATAAGGATTGGTCAATCTCAATTAGTGAGAATTGATTAATTGGTAGAGTTTTTCAACATTGTAGGATACAGGATGAAGGAAATCTTGCTGCACTAATTTTTATTCGTACATCAATCTTCTGATATCATGGTTAATGTTGATCATACCATGATTCTAAAAATAAAGCACAGATATGGGTTCAAGTAATGAAGATACTTCAACATGATTTTTAATGTGATTCCCAATTTTTATGTATTGAATGGGAACAAATTGATGAAACCAATACCAAATGACTCTATAATCAAAGAATTATAAAACTTTGATTGACATTATAGATTTGTGGTAATCTAATATAAGTTTTAATATACCCACTATGAATTTTTATTGTTTATTGGAATTTATTTTCTCAATTTATTTATTTTATATATAGGGGGACTTAGATCATCCCAAACACTAGTTTTGATATTTGTTTTGAATTCATATTGGGTGGTTGATAATTTTCACAATCGTTTCTGTCCAGATCTGATCTCAAAGGGGTCAAATATGGTGTTGAAATTAATGCAACATATCATGATACATTTTCAGAATAATTCATAGACCCAAATCTCGAATCAAACACCAATGAATCCAAAAAATATATAAAAATTGAATTGGGAAATCAAAACCAAGGAAGGATTTTTTTGACTGTACTCATATGAATCAATGAACTAAATCCTGGTGTCATTTGATAAGATGACTAAACCAGGTTGTTGATGATCTTGATCAAGGTCCCACTAGATGAATTTGATGAACTAACGACAAAGTCCACACTTCTATTTTCAATGCTCAAAATTGTGGTGCAGTCAATATAGTATTTAATGTAACAAAATCCAGGGAGAACCCGATTAACCATATCTGAAAATCATTAGAAGAGTTGAAAACAGGGAAGCTATAATCATGGTCGATTGGATGGATGATTCACATCCAAAAGGGCTATTTATTTATTCCAATTCATGTTTTGAGATTAAATATAATGAATTGGATTTATTAAATTAGTTTATTCCATTTGGTGTTTTTAATTTTCATCCCAAGGCGTATGGGATCATGAATTGAAATTTGTACATCAATTTTTCTGAATTCTATCAATATTAAATTTAAATGTTTCTTAGGTGTATCCCATATGAATTTTTATTCCTTATTTTACAAAGGCTTGTAATAAGGTCCATTTAAAATTTTAGATCCAACAGCCCATGTTTCTTAAGGTGTGTATATTCATTCAGCTTCTATTCACTAATTTCACCACTGCTCCAATAATGTCATGCAACATGTCCCATGAAACTCCCCTCTATTTTTTAGAAAACAGAATAATAGATCTAGGTTTTCCATATAGTAGTCATCCCATTCCCACATCTGACACTCCCTGTCATTTCTCTATTGTGTTTTATGTGCCTTGAATCACACCAATTGTTTCTATTTCAATGTGTGCTTAATGTATAGTTCTACGGTTTCTATGAATGTGAGGATCTAATTCAACTTCATATAGATCAATGAAGAGATATTGCGATTCTATCCACCATCACTCCCCATTAACATGGAAACTCAAACACTTAATACTTCATTTCATATAAGGAAGATATTTAGTGGAGAATCATCATTGTTTTGCATTCGAGATGAAAATTCTATTAGATGTTTTATTTCTTGAAACATTTTGAATCATAACCAATCATCGGTAAATGTGTTTTGGCTTTGTAGAAACTACTATTCTTTTGAAATGTATTATGGTGTACCCTTCTTGGGTGTGATTGTGAGTCCATCAAGGAGAGAATTAGGTTGGATATATATCATAGGGTTGAAAATGACCACATAGTTCAGAAATACAAGCCTTTTAAGAATGTTATTTGGTACTTCACTGTTCTGTTTTTGAGTCTGTAATAGTATTTCTTATTTCCATAATTTTTAATAAATCTATTACCTAGTTGGTGTTCCCTTTAAGAACATAAGTCCCATTGGGTCCGATGAAAATTATATCTTAATTCAATTTACATTTCTACAATTGATATTTATGTTGTTCTAGTAACCCTTTTCACTAATAATCATGATCTCTTTGTTTTCATTCAATTTATTAATTAACCATATCACATTTCTATCTATCATATTTGATAGTGGGTCTTGGGAATTTTTGGGATTATGTGTATATAACCAACATGATGTATCAGAGGCTGCTGTAACATCAGTTTTGGGTTATACTAAATATCATATTGATATATTTGATGGTGAAAAACTATTTAATCTTTAGAGAACCATAATGAAATCCTTATTAGACCATGATTACCAAATATATGGGCATTCTTGTTCTAAGAAGAAAATAACCACAAATTCCCATGATGTGTGTGTTTCCATTTCTAGCATTGATGTCCTTAAGGAAAACCATGGGAGACCCCATAGTCTATTAATTTTTTCATTAGGATATAATGTGATAATAGATGTTTTATATGCATCCTCTACTGATTGGATATGGTTTATACGTGAATCTGTTTATATGACTATGTATCATGCTATTATATTGTATTAAAAATGAGATTTTATAAATTCAAAATTCTCCATGGAATAGAATTCAAGATACACATTAATGAATTTAATAAAATCATCTATGATCTAGCCAACCCATATATTAAATTGGATGATGATGAAATGATATTTATATTTTTAACATTCATATATGATTCCTTTATTTATATTATATACTATATGTTGTATAGAAAACCCACACATACCATTGAATTTGTAAAATATATGTTATCCTCTTAAGACAACCAATGAAAGTGTATTGTTGCGACAAATTATGGGGATTAAATGTTACGGATTGATATTAATATAATAATTACAGTGAATTTATAAGAAAAAGTCAGTCTAGGTGTTAGAGAATTGATAGGGTCGTGTTTATAGTGAAAAGAACATATTATAAAAAAATTATAATATGTATCCAAAGTAAAAAAACATGGAATTATTAATAGGAACTTCCATAATATGAAAACTAACTATATAGATAGTATTAATAACCATTACCTATTAGTTGAGTAGGACTTTGACATTATCTTTCTGTGAAATGTTTTTGATGTATCCATCTCTTATTAATGGAACTTTGATTCAAAGTTTTCATTCCACATGTGTCTTATGTAAGAGTTATTTACTGATTAATGCAAAATAAAATATTGTGTGTTATTTCATGGGAATAATAGGAGCTCCCACATTATGGGAATAGTCTCTAAATAAATAGACCTTCATGAAATTACAGTCAACTCACTTGAGGAAGATAGGTGGGAACTTGAAATAAAAATGAAGCATAATCTCTCTAGGAATCCGTGACCAGAATGGGTATAAATTCATGATAGGTTTTGGAAGTGTTTCAGTTCCTCTAGGATCCCTCACATTTAAAAAAGTAACCCGTATAAATGTCCTTTATTTATTAGATGCATATTTCAATAAATTTCAATTGAACGAATCCTCTAGTTTATAATTTGGTTCGACCACATTGTAGATTAGGATATTAGGGAACTTTAGATTCGTGGTTCTAAGTGGACTCAAAAATAGACCCTTTTTAGTAATTTTTCTCTTTGCATCCACTATTCGGTCTGGATGGTGTATATGGGACGTACAAAAGATTAAGCAGTAGTAGGTTAGTGTATAAGGTTAAAGAACCCATGGAATTTGTATGAAATGAATTTTTTGTTTCCTTCTAGGGTTACCTCCAATGGTTGCAGATTATACTTAATGACATTTATTGATGATTTATCTTCAAATTTGTGGTTTTAATTACTAAATAATGTGTCAGATACCTTTCATACAGTTATAAAATATAATGTTAGGGTTGAGAGTGAGCGTAATAAGAAACATAAAGAATTTTGGACTCATATTAGTTTATAATATCAATCCACATAATGTATTGATTTCTGGGAATCTGTGGGAATATATTAACACATAACTATTGTGAAATTCCCGTAGTAGAATGTAATAGAAGAGAAAACAATTAGGAATATTCTTGAGAGGTTGAGGTGTATTCCCCCCACTCAAAATTCCATGGGTCTTATTGTGTTGAGGATGCCACTATTGTAGTGTATCTCATCAACCATTTAACATATTATCCAAATTAATTTCTGTCACATAATGATATTTGGAATGATATACCGTAATGACCTGCCAATTATAATTGGCTTGATAGCTCAACGAGTCGTTACTAGGCCTTAACTGACGTCCCCAAGGCTCCAAAGGCTGGCAATAAATGCCGAAGGGTTTCAAAACAAATAGGGGACGATTAACCCTTTGAATGAAAACAACAAACAAAAACGAAAACTAAACAAGTATCTCCCAAGAACCACTATATGTTGCATGATTTAAAAACAAGATAGTTCATCCATTTATTCGATTTTAAACCAACCAAAGTGCAACAACAGAAACCAAAACTAAAACAGAGTAAACAACAGAATGATAACTGACAAGAATCAAAGTCAAATAAGACTCCAAGGCTGCAAAAGCTCCATGCTCCTACTATACCAATAGCTTAATAAATCACTAATTTGTTCTATACACGTGTGCCAGCTTTCCCTTGCCAACATCCTGGTAAATGACATATGGAAAATCACCAACGTGCCAAAGCAGGGGTTGAGAAATGAAACTCAGTAGGTTTTCCCCGATGACTTCCCAACCCATACCTCTAGGATAAAACATGTTAGCAAATTTATACGAAACTATTTATATAAAATATTTCCAAAATAGTTCACAATTTTACAAGTTTCATATCAACTACATTTTTTCAACAAAACCATTCTTCCAACAAAAAACCATCTTTTCCAAGAAAAGAAAGAAAACCATGTTCCCAAATCAATACCCCATTTTCACATTGGCAATAACATTTCATTCCACATAATCAAATCATCCCTAATGCATGCATCGTTATGATAGTTCCATGCTCATGAGCGGTCTCTCATAGATCTACCAAGTTGTCACAAGTTATTATTACCCATATGCCATTACAATTTTTGGACCGAGCACAATGTTATATTTCAACCAAGCCTCGTAAATGCAATATGAACACACACACAAAGTATTCCAAAAAATTACAACATTTCAACCATGCCAAAACGATTTCAATAAAACAAGCCTTTTATTGAAATCATTTTTCCCACCAACCATTTTCTAAATCCATCAAAGCTATATTTTAAAATCAACACACTAAAATCAAGGTACCCAATCACTTTTCACAAACCATTCTTTCAATTTCCTCAATTCCATAAAACCCATAAATCATCACTAAAGAAGATTTATAACACGCTTTGTACCACAATTTCACAATAAAATCCAAGATTTTAGATCAATTTGAACTAAGCCATCATGTTCTAGGAAAGTGGAATTGAGAGTGAATCCACCTACCTCAACAATTTTGGCGAAACCAACCAATAGTTGTAGAACACTCAAGAACACTGGGTCAAAACTCCAAGAATCCTGCTTAGATTTCTCCTCCTAACACAACCAAGACCAAATCTTGTCATATTTGGAATCCACACCCTTAGATATTCCCATAACGGGCGTAGATATAAGAAAACGATAGAATAGGATAAGTAGAACTAAGTAGATCTAAGAAACTGTCAATAATGGTAACATACCTTAAGGATCCGGCTTCGATTCATCAAGAGAACCCTTCGAATCGCCTCCGGAACACCTTGAGGAAGACCTCTAACCTTCAAGAGAGAGTAATCCTGAGTTAGGGCCACATAAGAGGTTAAAATGAAGCACTTAATGGCAAAACTAGTTAGATACACAATTTTAGGGCCTAACTTTTAGTGACCGTATGGTGTGCGCACAGTTTGGGCAAGCTGTGAGCAGACCATGTGTTAGCTTCTACCTTGTCCATCCTCCACGCACGACCTCATCACACGGTTTGCCAAAACTGTGCACACACTATGCTCTCTCCTCCGTCCATGAGACCATAACCTGCACGACTTCTGCAAGGTTTGGAAAATCGTGCGTAGCCTGTGCATCCCCACATCTTTCCGTTTTTAGCTTTTAATGTCTCCCAAACTTCTTCTCAACATCTCCCATGTACATTATGAACCTAAAAAGCATAAAACAAGGATTAATTTTCAAAAACTATGGGTAATACATTCTCCCCACCATTGTAATTTCCGTCCTCAGAATGTAGAAATCCATCGCTTTCTTAAAAGAGTTCTGGCCTATGCTCTTTCATATCTTTCTCGTGTTCCCATGTCTCCTCTTGAATCTGACCATGCTGCCATAAAACCCTCACTAGACCGATGCTTTTTCCATGCAAGACTTCATCCTGCCTATCCAAAATCCGCACCGGGATATGTACCAATGAAGATCTGTCTCTAGGTCAACGTGATCCCATCTGATCACATATTAAGGATCAGGCTGATACTTCTTCAACTGAGATACCTGGAACACATTATACACTGCACTGAACCGTGGTGGTAATTTCAACCAATATTCCACATCGCCAACACGTTCCAGTATCTCAAAAGGGCCTATATACCGGGGAGATAATTTTCCCTAGTTTCCAAAATGATGATGTCCAAGCCTTGGAGAGATACTTAAGAAGACATGAACACTCACTACAAATGGCAAGGGTCTTCGACGATGATCCTCATAAGATTTCTATCAACTTTGTGCCATGTAAATCCTCTTTTGTATCAACTAAATCTTCTCGGTTGTTTCCTGGACAAGGCTCCGCCCAAATAGTGGAGTTTCACCCGTTTCCAGCCAACATAGTGGAGAATAACACTGACTCCCATACAATGCTTTAAATGGAACCATGCGTATTGATGCTTGATAGATTTTAATGTATAAGAACTCCACTAAGGGTATATGATCCTCCCATGAGCCACCAAAATCCATTACAAAAACCCGCAACATGTCTTCCAACATTTGAATCATCTACTCGGATTGACCATCCGTCTGAATACGCTGTGCTCATAGTCAACTGAGTCCCAAGGGCCTGTTGTAAGGATTTCCAGAAACGTGATGTGATCTTCAGATCACTATCTGACACAATTAAAACAGTTACACCATGTATCTTTACCCCTTCCCAGATATAGATTTTTGAAATATCTTCCACTGTATGAGTTTCACGAATAGGGATGAAATGGGCCGCCTTGGTCAGACGATCCACTATCACCCAAATGGAATCGTGTTTCCAGACTGTTCATGGAATACCAATAAGAAAATCCATTGCAATTATATCCTCTTTCCAAACTGGAATAGGTACGAACTATAACATACCATCTAGTCTATGATGCTCTGCTTTAACTTGCTGACAAGTTAAGCATCGTGAGACGAACTCAGCCACCATCCTTTTCATGCTGCTCCACCAAAACTGCATCTTCAATGCCTTGAACATCTTTTGTGTACACAGATGTATATCCCATCTGCAATAACCTTTCATGTTTTTTGGAATCATAAAAAAATTTATACGTAGGAGGATTCTCACCATTCACATATGTTCAATGGGGTCAACACACATTATATCCACTTTCCATTTAAATTTCTTCATTTTTTGATTACGTTATTATAATAACCTATTTGTGAACGTTTTTGATATGTTTAATTTCAATAAATTGATTAATAAAAATAATCACATTTATATCCATCATACGTGACAATTTCTCTTGGTAATTATGGGGTTTATGTGTATCACTCCAATAAGAGGTAAATAGAAAATAAAATGTGCAAGGGGGAAAATATTGAGTTGGAGGAAGTTGAGATCATGGTTCACCATAGAAGTGTAATTTCTAAACATTGGCACCCTAGTTTGAACTAAGCATGCATATGGGATTTATTGTGAAAGGGTGACCTTGTAATTGGGTAATATCAAATAAGGGTTAATATATGTAAACTCATTATGTACAACTCTCACAAGGGATAAATCTACTCTATATCATGTGTGTGAATATATTATTCTACCTTCACCCACGTAGGGGTCTTGGTTCCACTTGGAGACAAGTAAAGGTACCTAGTATGTTCAATGGATGTTTACCAAATAGATGTTCATGCCTTGGTTCAATGTAACTAAATAATTACCTGATTTAATGTGTTCAAATCACAAGTACATATAATATTTTATATTAATTCACATGATTATGAAAAAATACGATGATAATTTCAACATGGAATGTAAATAAAAATGGATCAAGCTAATTCAGTGCATTAGGTATTTGATCAATTTTACGAGAATGAAAATAATAATTATTTCATGGAGATAAAAAAGTGAAAGAATAGGCATTTGTCACCACATAGATTGGGAGAGCAGTATCAAGAGTACTGCATGAAGATCCACTACTTATTTCAATGGTGGTCATTAGAATTAATTTCACTTTGAAATTACACTTAAACTAGTGTCAATATTTTGATACTTATTGTTTTATAAAAACATGTTATTTTCTCTGACACCGGGAATTAATTATTAAATTAATTAATGTAACTTATATTTTTTGAATTTTTTAAAATAGACATCATTTTTTAATTCAGAATATCAAATATATCTTAGGGTGAAGTTTTGGTATTTTTCTGAAAAACATCAATTGTTGATGAATAGTGAAACCACTAAGTGGTACATAAAAAACTGATTTTTCGATTAAATGAAATTGCACCACCTCTGTGTTATTAATTTCAAAAATCTGACATACATGGCTGTCATTATGATATAAAATGTGGTTCAATGGGATAAAAATAATTTCTGTGAATAGTAACTTTTAAGTTTTTAATCGTGATTAGACGTAATTAGTGTAATTAAAGGTAAGAATAATGTTTTAATAAATTTAAATGACCTAGAAACATGTCCTAACCTTATTGGATGTGTCATTTCAGCCCAATACAACCCATGGGTAGATTTTTGGGACCCCATAGATCCACTTGGGTAAGATAAAGATATTAATTCCTTTTATTTAAAGTAAAAGTAAAAATGACACAAAATGAGTTGTTTTACTGAACCAATTTTTAAATGGGGTTATACAGGTCATATTATTTACTATAAATATTCATTAGAAATATAAAAAGTTTTCATACATCATAGTATTTTTTTAAAATTTTTACATATTAAATAAATTAAATTATTTATGACATCATCATGATGCAGGGATTACCTCATTATTTAACGATTTAAATAAAATAAAAAGATAATGTAAAATCTAAGACCTAAACTTGTTAAAGACCTATTGGATGAGTATATTTCGAACCCTTATCACCTTATCCTCAATATAAATCAATGTGGGTCCTTTAAAATCTGAAACTCATTTGAATATAATGTTACATTTTGTAACTTTCCAAGAGTGCCCCTCCTCTCCTCTTAAAAAAGGCCCCCACCTCTACCTCCTTACACACACTTCTAAAGTGATTGGATCGGCCAAACCCTGCCCATTTTGTTTCTCCACATCCCTATATAACTCTTAGAAGCCTCACATTGGGCAGAAGTCTTCCCAAGGAAGCCTTTGAGCTCAAACCAAAGGGAGTTACCCGATTTTAAGGTAATGTCTTCACTTGAGTCCTTTTTTTTATTTTGCTTCTCGAACCCCCTAAACACTATTTATTCATTTCATTTGTAACAACTCCAGTATATTAAATATACTTGGATGTTATTATATGATGGATTCGAGCTATAGTTATACACACCTACATCTAATGGTTAAAGAACATACTGTTTCCGTGGATGACGAATTTCTGCCTCACGAAAGGATGATTGTTCAATATTCTTCTAACACATTCAAAGGTGGCCATTATGATGTCACTATATTTATATATGGTATATAATATGTTTATTTTTTCCTTAAGACTCTGTATTTTTCATTTATGGCATACCTTTATGACTTCCATTATGGGTATACGCGATATCGTCATTTTAGGAAGTGCGGACTACCACCCCCTCAAAGTGATTTGATTCATTAATACCATATGTGGTACTTATAAAGGATATATTTAATGAAATTATATATTATACCATAATGGAATTAAAATACTATTATGTATCATTATGTTTTAATTCCATTAAATATGAAATAGAAATGGAAGTAGCGTTCAGGCGTACGTATGACTTACCGTCTCCATGAATGGTGCATTTCATTTATTACCTCTAAATGTTATGTAATATTATAAATGCATGCATATACTTGATATATATGATATATATGATATCTACATCATGAATACAATTCTGGATATAATGGATATTTTACCACATGAACAACTTTTAATTATAAAAAGTTTAGTTTTGACTCAAGTACCAATGATCGTTAAAACAACCATTATTAACTTAAATAATAACATAGTGTTCATGACATGGTAATAAGTGATATAAAATGAATATTGAACATGAAAAAGGTTCTTAAGTAGTTATAAATAAACTCATGTTTATTATTCAGGAGATTAAAGAACGATCGAGTCACGTCGGACCCGAGGTAAGGGACTTCATCTTAATCTCCATTCATTGAGGCATATTTTGTTTTATACAAAACGTTCGTTTATAAGGTGTATAAACCCCTTTGACTTTTTCATTTATCCAAAAGGAATCTTTTTTATACAAAGTGTTTTACTAAACGACAAGAGGGAATGTTTTTTTAGTACGTACGAGGCCACAACGACTTCTCCGCCGCCGTGACCATTTTTTGAGTTTCGGATTCCTCTACAAGCCATACATTCTTTTTAAAAGAAAAATAAATATCATGTTTTACTTTTCTTTTATTTTGGTTTTGAAAATGGTTTTCCTAATGTTTTTATATCAATGTGTTTTATTTATATCTTGTGATTGAATGGTGGAAATGTTATGATTCTTTTATGCATGTTTTATGTGATAAAATTGTGTTGTGGTTCTTTGGCATTATTATGAAGACGGGTGGTTCCGTGATAAACTAAGGGTGGGTGAGCCCGATATAGCTCCTCAATGAATTGGGTAACGTGAAGGAGTTAAACATTAAGGTTTCTCCGAAGATATTTAGGGAATATACTGTAATGGGTATTCCAAACGTAACCAAGAAGGTTACTCCCTACGTAAGAATTTTATGAATGCCTCAAGTTACCTTTATGTCTTATGATTTCTATTATTTATTCATGATTTGATGGGGTATGTTTAAGTGATTATTTTTTATGAGTTGAGTATGATTTCATTGATTCATATATGTACTTGTACTCATGTTTCCTTTCCATATTTTTAGATCCCTTGCTGAGTTTTTTATGCTCATCCCATGTTTTTTGAAATGTTTTTCACAGGTCAAGGGAAAGGTACATGATGTGATGATAATGTCAATTAAGTGTCAAGAACGAATCCATGTTTTATTTTAAATATGTTTCCATTGATGGGAAAAATGAGTACTATCTTTTATGTAACCACTTTGTTTAAATGTGGAATGTAATGCTTGTTTTATGATCTAATTCTCTACAACTCTAAACCTGAAAAGATCCTCAAGGTGTATTCTTGAAATATCTCAAGATTAAGTAAGGTATACGGTTGGGGCCTTATAGCTGGTATCATAGGTCGGTTTAGATAACTTTCGGAGTTATAATTTTATTAAATGATTATCCAAAAATATTTTTTTATGGTAAGATTGAAATGATAGAGCATTTGATGATTACTATGTTGCTTCATCTAAGACATGTTTGTTCATAATGGTTTTTGACAGAGGAAACATGGATGCAGTGATAGGAAGGCATACAGAAGGAAATGACCTTCCGAATCAGCATCATGTAATGGTCGAAATTGGAACTGAACAGTCTGTTGTAGTAATGGTGCAGTTGACTCAAGCGATAAATGGTGGCAGTTTCCATGCACGAGATCAGCCAGATCAACCACAGAGGAACATTTCAGTGGTGTAACATTTTAATGAGGCAACATCCACCATAATTAAGAGGATCATCTGACCCTGTGCTAGCTGAAGGGTGGACTAAATCACTGGAGAAGATTATTTATGTCATTGGGTGTTCAGATAATCAAATGGTTATTCTTGCTATTTACCGTTTAGAGGGGAAACAAATCAGTGGTGGTCGATGGTTAAAAATATCAGGGACGCTAATGAGATTGGTGGCCTCGACTGGGATGAATTCAAATGTATGTCTCTTGATAAGTATTTTCCTAAGGCTATTTACATAGGATGAAAAAATACTCCTAGAATTAAGGCAAGAGGAAGACTCAGTGGCTGCCTATGAAGAAAGGTTCACTCAATTGGCAAGGTATGATCCAAATTTTGTCTGAGACATTGATAGTAAAATCAATGTTTTTACTCAGGATTAAAGTCAAAATATCAAAGGGAATTGGCTTCTCGTGAGTTAAAAAGTTTTAAAAAGCATGTTCGATGTGCTGAGAAGGTGAAAATGGATTTTGTCGATGATCAGGAGTTCTATAACAACAAGCAGAAGAAGAGACTGAGCAGGGAGGATAATGTAAAGAATTATTCAAAAAGGTATGATGGTAATAAAACTAAGTTTCCAGTTTTTGATAAATGTGGTAAAAGGCATGCTGGGGAATGTATTCTGAATTCTGGAAAGTGCTACCGATGTGGTAAGATGGGACATAAGGCTCATGATTTCACTGAAAAAGATTAAGGTGATGGTAAGACCACATTTTATTTACAGTTAGTGAAATGTTTTAAGTGCAATGAGATGGGTCCCAATGCAAATGAGTGTCCGAAAAATAGCATGAGTGATGGGAATACCATCTTAGGAAATGACTCCTAAACTTGAAGTAAAAACTCTTAGGGGAAATGTTGAGGTAAAAATAATTTATAAGAATCTTCCTATCCTTATCCATGGAAGGAACCTACTTGCAAACCTTATTGTTTTACCTCTTGTAGTGTTTGATGTTATCCTGGATATGGATTGGCTCTGTATTTACCATGCTAAGATTGACTGTAGAGCTGAAGAATTTTGTTTTCAGAATGAATTTCATTTTGTGTAGAAGAATGAACCCTTACTGCTAATAACATATCAAGAGGTTGAGAAACATGTAAAAGATGGAAATGAATGTTGCCTTGCACATATTGTTGAAAAAAAGGAACTATTCAGATTAATGATGTGCCAGTGGTAAATGAATATCCTGATGTTTTTCCTGATGAGTTGCATGGAATAATACCTGATCGGGACGATGAGTTTACTATATACTTAGTTCCTGATGCTAATCCAATTTCAAAACCCCCTTATCGAATGTCTGAAATCGAACTTTTAGAGTTGAAGGAGAAATTACAAGATTTATTAGAGAAAGGTTTCATTCGACCTAGCACATCACCATGGGGTGCTCCTGTTTTATTTGTTAAAAATAAATATGGTTCAATGAGACTATTCATTGATTATAGAGACTTGAATAACATCACTGTTAAGAACAAATATCCTTTTCCCCATATTGATGATTTTTTTGATCAGCTCCATGGAGCTTAGTATTTTTCAATGATTGACCTAAGATCGGGGTACCATCAGTTGAAGGTAAAGGAAGAAGATATTCCGAATTCCATGTTTTGTACAATATAACGCCATTATGAATTTGTAGTAATGCCTTTTGGGCTAACCAATGCACCTGCTGTATTCATGGACATAATGAATATAATTTTCCATGAGTTCTTGGATAAGTTTTTGGTGGTTTTCATTGATGATATTTTGGTGTTTTCTAAAAGTAAAGTGGAGCATGAAAGACATTTATGTGTTATTTTGAAAACCTTAAAATAAAAGAAATTGTATGGGAAATTCAGAAAGTGTGAGTTTTGGTTGCAACAAATTTCGTTCCTTGGTCACATTGTTTTTAATGATAGGATAACTATTGATCCAGAAAAAACAAAGGTTATTGAAGAATTGCCAAGTCCCAAAAATGTAACTGAGATTCGTAGCTTCCTTGGTTCAGCAGGCTATTACCAAATGTTTGTTAGAAATTTTTCACGATTATCTAGTCCAATGACTAAGATAACTCGGAAGGGTGTTATGTTTATCTGGACAGAAGAATGTGATGATTGTTTTCAGGAACTGAAAAGAAGATTGGTGAATGCTCCAGTTATGGCACTACCTTCTAGGAATGGTGAGTTTGTTATCTACAGTGATTCTTCATTGAAAGGACTTGGTTTATTTCTAATGAAGAATGATCAGGTACTTTCTTATGCTTTACTTCAGTTGAAAAAACATGAGGTAAATTACCCTTCACATGATTTGGAATTAGCTGCTATTGTTTTCACATTAAAAATTTGGAGGCATTATTTGTACGGAGTAAAGTGTGAAGTATATACCGATAAAAAATATTAATGTATATATTCACTCAGAAAGAATTGAACATGAGACAGAGGAGATGGCTAGAATTAATCAAGTATTATGATTGTATAATTCATTACCATACGGGAAAAGCAAATAAAGTGGATGATGCTTTGAGTCGAAAAAGTTATGATTCATTAACAATGTTCCATTTGGAACATGATCCTTTGGTTAAAGGTTTGATGAACTTTGGCATTGATGTTTTTGGTGCAGGATGTTCTTCTGTTTTGTTTCAGGTATCAGTGATATCATATCAATCAGACAGAATCAAGCAAGCACAGAAGCAAGATAGTGCGTTGCAAAAAAAGGTAGATCTGGTTCAGAAGGGTAAGTTTCCTGAATTCCACATTGATAATGATTGTGTTTTGAGATTTTTTAAGAGGATGTGTGTGCCTTGTGATTCACAGTTGAAGAGAGTGTTGTTATGTGAAGCTCATAGTTCTCCGTTTTCAGTTCATCCTGGCAGTACTAAGATGTACAGAGATCTGCGGAAGTATTACTGGTGGGAAGGGATGAAAAGAGATATTGCTGATTTTACTATGAAGTGTTTGACAAGTCAGCAGGTTAAAGCAGATCGGCAGTTACCGAAAGAGATGCTCCAGCCTTTACCAGTGCCAGAGTGGAAATGGGAAAATATAACCATCCACTTCGTTGTGGGATTTCCGAAGACACCTCGAGATAATAATGCAATCTGGGTTATTGTTGATCGCTTGACTAAATCTGCTCATTTCCTTGCTATACGAGATACATTTTCCCTAGATCAACTTTCCTGTTTGTATCTTAAAGAGATAGTCAGGTTACATGGAGTTCCTCTATCCATTGTATCTGACAATGATCTCATGTTCACTTCTATCTTTTGGAAAGGCCTTCAAGAGTTGTTGGGTACTGAATTAAATTTTAGTACAGCTTTTCATCCTCAGTCAGAAGGACAGTCAGAATAAACGATCTAGAGTTTGGAGGATATGCTACATGATTTTTTGATGGATTATTAGGGAAGTTGGGACCAACATCTCTCTTTGGTTGAATTTTCATATAATAACAATTTTCATTCAAAAATAATGATGGCTCCGTTTGAAGGATTATATGGGAAGCGGTGTTGAACTCCAGCTTTTTGGGATGATGTTGGTAAAAGGATGTTGATGGGACCAGAATTGGTGGACGAGTAGGCAGAAAAAGTTCAGTTGATATAGAAATACATGACAACGGCTCAGAGTAGGCAGAAGCGTTATGGGGACAACAAGAGGAAGGATCTAACTTTTGAGGTAGGTGATCATGTTTTTCTCAAAGTATCACCATTGAAAAGTGTGATGCAATTTGGTAAGAAAGGAAAGCCGAGTCCAAGGTTCATTGGACCATATGAAATTCTGGAGAGAGTTGGATCAGTTGCTTATCGAGTGGCTTTACATCCAAGTTTATCTCTGGTACATAATGTTTTTCATGTTTCGATGTTGAGAAAGAATGTTCCATATCCATCTGATGTTTTGAGTCCAGAGATAGTTCAGTTGGAAGAGAATCTATCTTATGAGGAAAAATCTGTCGAGATTCTTGACCACATAGAGCAAGTGTTGCGGAATAAGGTTATTCACCAGGTAATGGTTTTTTGGAAAAACCAGATGGTTGAAGAGGTTACATGGGAATCTGAAAATTCTATGAGGGATAAATACCCCACTTATTCATTAAGTAAATAAATTGTGGGGATACAATTTTCGAAAGGGGGGAAGGATTTAACATCCCAAGTAAGTAATGAATAATATATAATTTTATCTATGCCTATTAATGAATTAGATAGTGTTTTAGAGACTTAAAATAAGAATAAATCCAATCTTAAGCATGGAATACACTAATATTTTTAAAAGATTGTTTTACTGCCTTTCGTTGGAAAACAATTTTTAAATCTATCTTTTGACAATTTTATAAGCTATATATGTCCAAATAAACTTATTCTCTATTATCGGGACATTGAAATTTACTTTGGATAAATTTCTGGTATTTTTCTCATAATGTTCTTTTTTTAAAAATAGTGAAAATGTTGTATTTTAATTCAAAACCTATTTTTAATCTAATTTGTCTATATGATTATATTTATTTTTAATTGGTTTTAAAATGAAATTAGAATATATTTTTACCTTTTAATCGAATGGTGGTCATTGGAATTAATTTCACTTTGAAATTGGACTTAAACTAGTGTCAATCTTTTGATAATTATTGTTTCATAAAAACACTCTATTTGCTCTGACAGCTGGAATTAGTTATTAAATTAATTAATGTAACTTATATGTTTTTAATTTTGTAAAATAGACATCATTTTTGAATTCAGAATATCAAATATATCTTTGGGTGAAGTTTTTGTATTTTTCTGAAATACTTAAATTTTTGATGAATAGTGAAACAACTATGTGGTAATTAAAAAACTGATTTTTCGATTAAATGAAATTTTACCACCTCTATGTTTTGAATTTAAAAAATCTGACAGACATGGTTTTCATTAAGAAATAAAATGTGGTTCAATGGGATTAAAATAATGTTTTGGTGAAGAGTAACTTTTATGTTTTTAATCGCGATTAGAGGTAATTAGTGTAATTTAAGGTAAGAATAATGATTAAATAAAATGAAATGACCTAGACACATGTCCTATCCATATTTGATGTTTCATGTCCGACCAATACAACCCATGGGTCTATTTGTGGGACCCCATGGAGCCACTTAGGTAAGATAAAGACATTAATTCCATTTATTTAAAGTAAATGTAAAAATGACACAAACATGAGTTGTTTTACTAAACCGATTTTTAAAAGGGTTTATACATGTAATATTTTTGACTATAAATATTCATTAAAAATCTAAAAATATTTCCTACATCATATTATTTTATTATAATTTTTAGACTCTAAATAAATTAAATTATTTATGACATCATGATGATGTAGTGATTACCTCATTATTTAACAATTTATATAAAATAAAAATATAATGTAACATCTAAGACCTACATTTGTCGAAGACCTATTGGATTTGTATATTTGGAACCCATATCACCTTATCCTCAAAATACATCAATCTGGGACCTTTAAAATCCAAAACTAATTTGAATATAAAGTATCATTTTGTAAAATTCCATGAGTGCCCCGCCTCTCCTCTTATAAAAGGCCCCACCTCTACCTATACGTACCCACACATCCAAAGCATTTGGATCTTCCCAACCCTACCCATTTTGTATCTACACATCCCTCTATAACTTTTACAAGTCTCACATTGGGCAGAAGTCTTCCCAACGAAGCCTTTGAGCTCAAACCAAAGGGAGTTACCTGATTATAAGGTAATGTATTCACTTGAGTCCTTTTGTTTTATTTTGCTTCTCTAACCCCCTAAACACCTTTTATTCATTTATTTTGTAACAAATCCAATATCTTAAAAAATACAATGATGTTGTTATAAGATGGATTCAAGCTACAATTACACACACCTACATCTAATGGTTAATGAACATACTGTTTCCATGGATAGCGAATTTCTGCCTCACGAAACGATGATTGTTCAATATTATTATAACACATTGAAAGGTGGACATTAAGATGTCACTATATTTATATATAATATATAATATGTTTATTTTTTCCTTAAGCTTCTGTATTTTTCATTTATGGAATACCTTTATATCTTCCATTATGGGTATAAATGATATCTTCATTTTAGGAAGTGCGGACTACCGCCCCCTCAAAGTGATTTGATTCCTTAATACCATATGTGGTACATATAAAAGATATATTTAATGATATTATATATGATACCATACTGGAATTAAAATACTATTATGTATCGTTATGTTTTAATTCCATTAAATATGAAATAGAAATGGAAGTAGCGTTCATGTGTACGTACGGCTTACCGTCTCCATTAATGGTGCATTTCATTTCTTACCTCTAAATGTTATGTAATATTATAAATGAATTCATATACTGGATATATATTATATATATGATATCTAAATCATGAATACAATTCTGGATATAATGGATATTTTACAACATGAACAACATGTAATTGTAAAAGTTTATTTTTGACTCAAGTACCGATGATTCTTAAAATGACCATTATTAACTTCAATAAAAACATAGTGTTCATGACATGGTAACAAGTTATATAAAAGGAATAATGAACTTGAAAAATGTTCTTATGCAAGTATAAATTAACTCAAGTTTATTATTCAGGAGATTAAAGAACGATCTAGTCAAGTCAGACCCGAGGTAAGGGACTTCTGTCACAATCTCCATTCATTGAGGCATATTTTGTTTTATACAAAACCTTCTTTTATACAGTGTATAAACTCCTTTTTCTTTTACATTTATCCAAAAGGAATATTTTTAATACGAATAGTTTTACTAAATGACAGAAGGGAATGTTTTTTTCGTACATATGTGGCAACAACGACTTCTCTACCGTCGTGACCATTATTTGAGTTTCGGATTCTTCTTCAAGCCATACCTTCTTTTTAAAAGAAAAATAAATATCATCTTTTACTTTTCTTTTATTTCGGTATTGAAAATGGTTTTCATAATGTTTTTATATCAATTTTTTGTATTGATATGTTGTGATTGAAAGGAGGAAATGTTATGTTTCTTTTATGCATGTTGTATGTGATACGATTATGTTGTGGTTCTTGGGAATTATTATGAAGATGGGTGGTTCCGTGATAAACTAAAGGCGGTTGAGCCCGATATAGCTCCCCAATGCATTGGGTATTGCAAAGGAGTTAAAGGATATAGTTTCTCCGAAGAGATTTAGGGAATATACTGTGATGGGAATTCCAAATGTAACCAAGAGTGTTACTCCCTACATAAGAATGTTATGAATTCCTCATGTTTCCTTTATGTCTTATGATTTCTATGATTTATTCACGATTTAATGAGGTATGTTAAAGTGCTTATGTTTTATGAGTAGAGTATGATTTCATTGATTCTTATGTAAACATGTATTCATGTTTCCTTTCCATATTTTTAGATCCCTTACTGAGCTTTTTATGCTCATCCCACATTTTTGAAATGTTTGTCACAGGTCAAGGGAAAGGTACATGATGAGATGATAATATCAAGGAAGTGTCAAGAAAGATTCCATGTTTTATTTTTAATTTGTTTTCCTTGATGGGAAAAATGAGTACTATCTTTTATGTAACCACTTTGTTTAAATTTGGAATGTGATGCATGTTTTATGATCTAATTCTCTAAAACACTAAACCAGAAAAGATCCCCAAGGTGTATTCATGAGATATCTCAAGATTAAGTAAGGTATAAGGATGGGGCCATATAACCATTACCAAAAACATTCTAGTCCTATGAATACATTTTAGTGATATAATGACACTATTTACATGTGATTTATTAAGTATATGATATGTATTTTTATCTTTGCATGGTACCAATGTGAGAGGTGGACACATCATGGATTGTTTTCCCTTGAAGAGGATAATGGTCTAACATTAAATATCACTTGTTGATATGATCAGTCTAGATAACATAGTATGAGGCCCGATTGTGGACTGACATATGGGCATGATGACCTTGTGTGATTAGATCTGGGAGGAGACATTGGGAAATTATGGTCATCAACGGTCTAACTAAGGATTCCTTATTGGTATATAATGTCCTTATGGATTGAACATAGCTATCATTAGGACCTGATGGTCATGTATTGTATTCCATGAGAGATATGACACATGAAAAACTCAATTTTTTACATTGACTTGTTTCCCATGTGGATGTTGTGAACTACAGGTTTGTACCGTGTTGTAGATAATAGTTCATTACAATTATTTACAATACCATTCCAAAATGTATCTAAAGGAGGTAAAATCAATGTTTTGTGGTGTCTTGGTTTTCAAACAACTCCTCAATCCCTTCTTGTATTTTCATTATATTACATTTATTAATTATCATGGAATACAATCCTATGCATGTGAAATAATGTTATTCATGTAATGGTGGTTTCAAACTAGGTTTATATTCACACCACTCATGGGTAACTGGATATGTGTGAATAAGTCATTATGTGGGATATATAAATGGTCCTAGTGATAGGGATCAAGGATTATGACTATAGCGATCATGGGTTTGTACTTAGACAGACTCACAAGTGATGTTTCAATGTTTTATTTATATAATTTCCATACTCGTACTAATGTTTGAGCTTCCACATTATGAGTCCATGGTTTATTATTCAGTATTACATGAGATATATTTCATACCATATGCTATATAAATGTTTGTTTATTTATCTATATAGTGTTATTTTATAATTTTTACATTTACCAATGGATAATGATGGTATAGTCTACCCAATAAGTCCATTAAGGCCCTCTCTAGTTTTTGAAAAACTATTTTTTATACAAAGGCTTAGATGAGTCCTTGTTGAACTCTATCTCAAACATGGTGATTCATGCTAGGGATTTAAATGGTAGATGTTGATGAGAAGGGAGGGGTCAATGTGGTTTTATGTAAAATAAGATTTATTTAGAAAGATCCCACATTTTTTTCTATATAGTGAATAACTTTTTTATCAATATTGATTAGGTAGAGGGAAAATGTTAACACTATAGTGGATTAATTAACATTTGGGTTGTCTACTATAGTATGAAATAATCCATGATTTGTTTATGTTTTCAGTGTTGTTGAGATTTTGTTAAGTGGCGAATACATGAATTGGTGTCTGGACAGTCTTCACATGAAAACAAAAAATGTAATATTTTGAATTAATTGGTTATATTTTTTATGATCAATTATTTATTTCAACAAAAAGTGATTTATTTTTTATATATGAGTTGTTATTTTTAGGTGTCAATCAAGTAATGAAATTTGATTAATGCATAATGGTGTATTTAAATTCAATTAATTATGTCATAGAATTATAAATAATGTATTTATACAATTAATTCACATGTAACATTTATAATAATGGTTTAAATGTGTTTGATAATTTTATTCGTTAAGGATTTTTTATTAATTCCATTATTATTGGGGAACATGTTTGGAATATATTTATATTAGTGTACACGTATCACAATAATGATTTCTTGTCATATAGTACCTTCTAAAACTTTATAGTAGAGGTTTTATATTGAGGATTTTTTATTAAATGGATTATACCACTACTGTTACTTTATATAAATATTTAATTTTATTTATAATGAATTACAAAAGAGGAATGATGTTGTCTATTGATTACCGATGATTTAATTGAGTGGTCATTAAAATTGAAAAAAATTCACTATGGTTTGTATATTTTTTGATTTTTTTTAAAAAGTAGTTGATTATTATTGATAACATGATGTTTTTATATAATTAAATGATATTAAAGTTGAGTATATTCAAATTAATATTTTCTTATTTTCATTATAATTATTTTGGGTACATATTCATTTTTTTAGAGTATCCAATGAACCCATAATTTTTGTGTGATAAATTTATTATATTATTAAGCCACATAAAAAATATAGTACGGTGTATTTTATCATTGATAGGTTAGGATACATGATAATTTGAAGGTGTCCATTTATTATTTTCTTCTCTTTTTAGATATCGTTCCTTATCATTTTTTAAAACAATATTTTAATGAACATGTTTTGACCGTCTAAATATCATGTCTGTAGAAAAAATCATTCATAATTAAAGGTCATGGAAGTTATATATTGAAGATAATATACAGTGATATTGGGGATATATTTATAATTAGCTCAGTTGACAAGTGAATGCCCTTAGATAATCCCTTCATGAAATAATTTTAGAAACACGGAGTTGTGAGTTGATCAGAATTAGTACATTATAAATATATCAATTATTTTATATGAAGAGTTTCAATACAATATCAAAAATTATTAAATCCCATGGGGTTATGTTTTAATATCCTTCTATTTGAAGTAATTATATTACATATTTGGGGACATATTTCATACTATAGAGTTTTGTGTGTTTATATATTGTATATATTGACAATATACACATGGATGGATTGATGAATAAATTATATGTAGAATAGTTTAAAAGAAATAAATTTAGATTATATAATTAATGATCACTCCATAAATGGTAATAATTAATTAATCATGATATTTCACTCAATTTTAATTTTAACTAAATAAATAAATCCCCCTTAATTTTTTAATTGTAGGTATAATATAAAATAATTTTTGGTCCAAATATTTTGAAGGATAATGAATATATGGCTGAAAATATAAATTCTAGAGGTATTATTATAATTCAGGCGGTTGTTTAAATAATTTTGGTAAAAATTACAACAGAGAAAGTAACCCATGTTCTTGAAAATATACTTACATTTTTTACCTTTGATACATTTCATGCACTGTGTCTGATCATTTTTATAGTGGTTCCCCCACATAGTTCAACCATGTTCTCTATTCATAAAACCTATATTCTATCCTACATATCACCTACCCCCATGGAATACCATATATAGAATCCAGTAGGATTATACCCTCTCCATAGCCTCCTTAGTCCATTACCTCACATTTGTCAGCTCATTCTTCCTAGAAATGATCCACTATATATTTTTTATCTTCTGTATGACCTACCAATCTAACCCCTCCATCACACCTAATCCAGATCCCACCACGACACAATTTTTGAATACTTTTTCATCAGTGGAAGACAACACCATGTTCACTTTATCTGATCTTATTCTCTACTATTTTGTAGAAAGACCCACCAAATACCACATAGAATGATTATGTACTATCAAATCCAGTCTCACCCCATAGATATCAAATCATTATTTTATTCATCACCCCTTTTCGATGCTCAGTCATAGGATATTATTGATTATCGTCGTTTAGATTCCACCTATTTTTCATATCACTAGCTAGATGATCAAGGAGAATCTTTGATTAATGAATCGTAGGTAGATAATAGAATATTCAGTTTGGTTCTAGTCCCCTATTCTCATGTTGTTCCTTAGGAAACTCCCTCATCTCAATTTATCACAACACTAAGTGTTTGGTTAGTGGTAATGGATTCCCAAACCTAATGTGTACTTCATGATTTGGTAAATCGATGTATCCTCCATTATAGTGTTCTTAAGTAATGGGTTGTACGAATCCCACCATAAATCTCCAATAGGACCCCCCACACCTCTACAGGGTTCTTATATTTATATTTGATCCCTAGCATGAGATAAATTTATTTTTTTAAAATGATGGAAGTTATATATGGATAACCCCAGACCCCACCCCCTTTAAGTGAAAAATAAATAAAAAACTAGTAGTCATGAAAAATTCTTTTGAGTCCATTATTTTAATAACCAACCCTAAAAAATTAAAAAATAATTCCTTATAAAAGAGTTAATTATCTTATATTATTGAATATCTATAAGGTTTAGAGTTTTAGAATTTATTTTCATCCACTAAGTATCATTTGTTTTCTAAAATACAAAAATTTTATGTTCCAAATAATATAATTTTCATGAAATATCATCACAATTTTAATGTTGAAAAAATCATTTTCCTTACTTATCTTTAAAAACATTTGAAAAAAATTTAAATAAATTAGATAATAACTAAATCCATTTTAATGAATATTTATAAATAATGAACAAAAGAAACTCATTTATTCATGAATGTTTGATAAACATTTTTTTTCGTATTAAAATTTTGGCTCAAAATAACCATTTTATTACATAAGAAATCTGGTTTAATACCAAAATATTTTTATTAAATCAATTATAAGAAATTTTAAATATAAAATACATCTCATAAATGTTTATTTATAATCATTATAGGCTCATAACTTTTTTATAATGATATATATTTCACCCATAATAAGTATAATAAAGATACCTTTAATTATATGCACAATACCTTGCCTTATGATATAATAATAATTTAATTAAGACCCATAAAAAATGTAGATAAATCATGTAACTAACATTAAACATAATTCTCATGTCAGTCACAAAAATTTATTAACTCGCATAATAAATACATATAATCACTTAGGAGAAACCTACAACCAGGTACCTTCATCTATTTACCTAATACATTGCAAAGCAATATCCAGATCACCCATCGTCATGTAATATATCGAGATCAAATATCATATTAAACAATGCCCAATTACTATAAAAACTCATAGGACATGAAATATTATATAATCCTGAAAATTATAGTTGTTATCTTAAAAAAATGTGAATATTGAAATATATAATCTATTTAAAACCCTTTTTTAAAGTACATAGAATAAATGGATGGAAGTTTATTCAAGGAAGAAATCATGGAATATTATAACATAATATTAAAATACCATCACATTTATTATTGTGGGAAACACCATTGACACTATATCTGTTAAAATACCACATTCTTTTATCACATTAATAAAAACCTGTATAAAATATATAGAAATATTTTTTGGGAATATCATTTAATGAACATAAAAAAATGAAATAAAAAATTAAATATATTTTATTTATCTTAATATAAATAAAATTATAAAATAATTTTATAAACATGTAATTGGAAGAGATGTATTTATAAAATAACTCCATAAAAAATTTAAAACATGGTTTTGAATGTAGTGAATCACTTAAAAAGTGTATAACATATTGCATATATTGTTTATCTTCTATATAATAATAATTTAGAAAATTTTTTATTTCATAAGAACATTTTTTTGGGTTAATTAGAATTCATAAATAATTTATTCTATTTATTTTAATTACATATTTTATTACTTAATTGGTTAAGCCCCCGTCGAGTGTTTTAACAATGTATGGTTAAAATTTTCAAAACTACCTGGGTATGATGACAATGGTCAACGAGTTAAATATACCATATTTAATAGAATAATAATAAATAAAAATTAATCATTTATATTCAACTATTTTATTTATAAAATAATTCATGAATGCGGTTATAAAATATAAATATTTTTACAAATAAAGAGACAACACGATGTAAGTACGCATAAGAAACATTACCATTTCTAAATGATCATTATAGAAACATTTTTAGTATTATTTTATATTTATATAATGTTATTATTGAATAACTATCATATAAAATATTAAATGAAATGTATATATGTTATACATGTGATTTAATGATGAAATATCAATTACATAGCTTCGTAGAGGTGGTAATCCACACATTGGTATGAACGATGTTATCATTTCTCAGTAGATGGAATGGTCTGAAAACTGACATATTATTTTTTTTGAATGATAATAATTTCATTAATATCATAAAATAAAATAAAACTACATCATTATAATCAATGAAAGTAAGTGATCAAAAATAAATTATATCAGGTTGTGAGATGGAGTCCACCATAGTGACAAAAAATTATTTAATTTTCCATTTAATGGGAGACAAGAATGATATTTCTAATTAAACTCACATAACATTATGTAATTATATTTAAGATAATTGTTTTAATTTTTCATCATGGTTGAAGAATATCATAATGATGTAGAAGAAAAAATAAAATGAAAACACTCAGTTAAGATCTATATCTCTTCTTCATATAATCTTCTAAGGTTTATACAAAAATCCAATCTAGGATACTATATTTATCAATCTAGGACTTATTGATCATTGGTAGTTTTGTTATAAAGGTATTTTTTTCTATTTACTAATCCAAAAGGCTCTAGATGTGTATAGAGAAGAAGATATCAGCCATCAATTTATATTTTTTGGGAGAGGATACACATGGAATTTATAAATGGATTATAATATATTAATTTCTAGTAAAGGAAAATTTGTTCAAAAAATGGATAAATTATGAATATAAGATGAGATATTGTATATATATAAATAAAATATGATTTTTAGTTGTTTTTAGGTAATTTTATCCATTACCAGTTTAGATTAAAACCATGTAAAATCACATTTAATCTTTCTAAAGTTAATTTTTTTTACAATTTCTAATATTCATTTGGAAAAGAAATTATGTTAAAAATATTAAATATTTTTAATTTATATGATTATAAATATGAAATAAATATTATAAAAATCAATTAATATAAGTGGAATAATTTTATTAAAAATTGAACCTGTAAAACACTATAAAATTGTTTTCAGAAATTTTATTTCTTAAGTATAAATATGTATTTATATGAAATTCAAGTATAATATTGATTATAATGAATTTTATTATACTATTATTCAATAAAATGAAATAGATAAATATTATAACTAATAAAAAATAGAATAATTGTCTGTAAATAATGAAAAATAAAATGTAGTTTTCAATGAAAATATTACTTTTCATTATTCAATAAAAAATAATTATTTTTATAATATTCTCAAATATTATTCCTAAGATAATTTTGGAAAAAGAATTCAAAATTGATGTTTATTTTATGAAATTTAAAGTTAATATTATAGAGATCACGCTTTTATATTAAAACATATAATGCATGAAAATACAATTTGGTGATAAATAATGTTTCTTCTCCTTTGTGTGAAGAATTACCAAATATTAAAATATATATATATATAATATAACCGATAAATATTAAAAAGAAAATAAATTTATTTAGAAATAATACTTTCTATTTTATCATATTCTTCCCGCTTTTTTAAACAACATCGCCAAAATTTTATTAATTACATAAAATAGTGGGGATATTTTTCTAATATAGAATTTTATGATTACCGTGTCACTTCATCAATTATATAAATTTTCCAAAAAAGAATAACATTTAAATATGTTTATTCAACATTACATATCTATTATAGTTTTGAATCTATTCTATAAATTTAATATATAAATTTTTTCCTCCAATTATTTGTATAGCCCATCTACCTACTCTGAGTCATCCTGATGTTCTATTGAATAATATTTAAATTATCAATAATTTCTTAAAAAAATTCAATTTTCGTGAACATTTTTTCAATAAATTTATCTCATCAAAATGGATTTATAAATTAGTTCTACAAAATTCATAAAACTATTATATATGTTTACTGGAATGGATTAATTTAAAATAAAATAATTTTCCAAAGTCTGATGTTGATCCCAACAACCCGAAAAATCTATTTTACATTCTCAATGAATATCCTCCATTTTTTTAATCACTACCTCTAGCAGTCTATCATATTAGTGATGTTAGGTTCTAATGAAATTTATTTCAATTTTTAATGACTTATGATGACTTTTACATAAATTAGAGGAGATATAGGGATCATGATCAGATATAATAGAAAGTCAAATCAATTCATCCTAATAATATCATTGAGATATAAGGATAAAATCTTTTCCAAAGACATGGTATAATGAATTGGAATTAAACGTATATTCTTATTTAAATTAGAAATATTAACTGAAATTAAATTATTACCTTGAAATGTATTTTGTAATACGACCTAAAAAGTCCATAGATAAATTTTCTATTTACACTTCAGCAGTAGGAATGAATTAGGATCTACATTTATAAATAATCATTCTGCTTTAATCTATTTACAAGTTAAACATTAAATAATTAAATTTGAAATACAAATCATCATTCATTCCCACAAATCGAATTTCTAAAGTTGTCTATACATTTTTTCCTACCCTGATGAATATAAAATGGAGATCAATGAGCTTTACTCAAGAGTTCATTTTTCAAAATGGGTAACATGAAAAATATAACCCATTTTTCTATCTCAAAAAAATTTATCTTCAATATTATAATATGGTAACATACATTTCTTACCCAATTCTACATTTTCCTATAAAACATTACCTCCATTCTAAGAATTCACAATCTTTTTAGACAATTATATTTGCATTAATACCTGAAACAAAATAATTGGAAATTTTGTATCGATAATTTATAATTTAACATTCATAAATTAATTAAGAATATTTTCATTTAAAAAAATGACATGGTTAATGTAGAATTTTCATTCCGACTTGAATCATCAGTGACTCTTTATGATTTAACTATATAGTATGTAATTTTCATGTCATGATATTATAAAAATTATATCTATCTCCTTGGTATCATGTAAAAATATTTTTGGGTGACATTATACTTCAAAAATTTATTATCAGTGTATATTTTATTCATTACTCTATATAATTGATGTCTCAATATATTTTATAAAAAAACATAACCAATACTTAATGGACATATATATTATAATTTTTCTTGTGAGTTTTAATTAATTTGTAATATAAGAAATTACCTATTCACTCTGTATTAAAACAAAACCAATTCCAACCAATTATGAATAATTATTGATAATAATGTCATCATTTTTGGATTTTGATGGGAAAAACTGGATCACTCACCAATAATATTTTAAATTTCTAGAAACATTCATGAAATTAGAGTATCCAAATGATCCTAAATTGATGTGGTGTTCGTATAGTTATTGTGATAGATAACAAAGAAAAAATTTCTCAAAACCAACGATAATAACATGTTAATCCATGAAAACTACATAACTCAATAATATTATTATGTCTGATTCATTGTGCACCAACATTAGTTTCATTGTGATCTTGTTTTATTAAATAATTATTTATAAACGTTAATATAATAAAATTTTATTTAAAAAAATTATAATAAATTTTAAATATAAATTATTTATCATCATCGTTTTTATTATAATATATAGATGTTTGTAATGATACTCTTAATTTTTTTTAATAAAACAAAATATCATCAATAAAAAAACAAAAAAATTATCCAAATATTCATAAAAAAATCCATATATTCCATGAATATAGATAGATAAGTGGTTAACCCAAAGAAGGTAACAAAAAACTGAAAATACCAATACCTAATACAAATTTCCTTCTTAGAGAAGACATCCTCATACACCTTATGTTGATGGTGTCCTTAATTGACATCATCCTTCCAAAAATATTGAGCTCCCAAAATCTGTATCAAAGAAGTCATCAACATAAGGTAACATATATATTCTTAAATATAATTTTATTCAATGATATATAATAAATTCAAATCCCCATTGAACCATATTTATTTTAAATAAATAAAACCTGACCACAACAAATTGATTTACTGGAATGAATGAAACCCATAGTAATAAAATCATGTACATGCCTTTTTATTTCAAGTGCTTCTATTTGATAAATTTGATATTTATTTTTCAATATCATCTTTTAATTAAGAACTATTTTAATATTAAATTCAACTTTTGAAGCAGGTAAAATTCTAGGAAGCACATCATTAAAAAAATGATATTATTTTACAATTAACACATCATTAATTTAAATAGATCCCTCATTTTCCAAAATATTGTGAGGATTTTATTCTTATCTATATATTATTAGTTTCCCACATTCTTGATATGCTTTCAATGATATGAATTGATTAATAAATACAAACTGAAACTCATATCATAAAATTACATTATTGGTTTCATAAACTATCATGGTATGATAAAATAAAATCAAACCCATAACTAGAATAACATCAAATTTTATTAATGGTCTAGAAAAAAAGTTTTGTAGATAAAACCCTTCAGTATATAATTACATTAATATATATTTAAATTTTAATTTCCATCATACTACACCATTTTTTTTAATAAATTTAAAAAAGTTATTTCATGAGGGGAATATTTAATTTTCCTAACATATTTACCTGAATTAAAATATTGTGTAGACCTAAAATCAAACAAGACATTATCATAATAATATATGATAATAAATATGACAATTATTACTTCAGTAGATATACTAATATCTACAAAATCAGTTTTCAACTACTAACATCAACTTTTTATAAATAATATTTCTTATTCCTATCAGTCATTCAAATCATCTAACATGCATCCATGAAATTTCCTACATAATAACTTTTAAAAAAAAATACTATCTACTTATCAAAAATGGGAATAAAACAAAAAAAACATTTTATTTACATTAAATACATATATTACCAAACATACATCATTTGAATAAATACCACGATTTCTAAATGTATCCCCCATGGTTCCTTTTACCAAATCTACCACAAACTGGAATCATTAATTACATACCTTCATATTTTATTGAGGTATTCATACCATTTTTCAATCACCTAGAATGCATTATATTCTTGTTTTTATTGGATGTACGATCCTTAGAAAACACTATTTGATTTTACTTATCATAATTATTATGATTTTAATTACATTTAAATTTAAATTATTCTAAATCCTTTTAATATAATTACATTAAAGCTTACTAAAAAAATTAAATTTTCTATCATGATCTCGAATACAATTTGTTTAATACCTTTCTATTTTTTTGAAGTAATGTTAATACATGGCCATTGAATAATAACAGATATTCCTCAATCCCAATAATTTATTTTCCATACTATGTGGAATAACTTTATGAAAATATTTCTCATGGAATATATTGTTAAATGTATCTTATGTTATGGTGTCAATCACTTAAATATGTCAATATTATTAACCCTTATACTGCATTGATTTGATTCACATTCCAATTTATAAATTTAAAGAATGACATAAATAAACTGAATTATACATGACTTTGAAAATTCATTCTATTTTTCTAAAATATTTCGTATTTTCCTCAATGTCAGAAGATATACTAATTGTTGGAAATTGTTATCCCATAAAATGCTACACAATCGACATATTCTCCTGTGGTAGATCTGGTTTCTATCTAGCATAGATACCAAAAAGATATATATCGTAAATATTATCTTCCCAAAAAATTATATTAATAGAACAATAAACTAGATGGATTTCTTTTCCAGAAACACTGAACTTTAATCAAAGTATGATATATTATAAAAATTATGATTTAAATGTGATAAATATATTTAATTTTATTGTTTAATTATGAGGAACCTGATTTTTACATATTTATATTTAATTGTAATAATAGATATTAATTTATTGATAAATTATAAGGAAATTATCAATCAGTTTTTAGTGACGTCCTCTTATGCTTCCAAAATGCATTTTCCGTCAAAAAAACTTTTCCTTCATTTTTTATGTGGAAATTATAATTATTTTAAACCACCTTAAGAAATTTATTTTACAAGACTAAAATATTTTTTGATATCATTATATCAAAATTTACCTCGGGTTACAATTTTGTATTTTTTTGAAATAACTGATTTTTTGTTAATAGTGAAAAATATTGGCATTTCAAATACTATCATATATTTTCATTAAGTAATGTAATTTAAAATTACAATTATATTTTTAATTTTTAAATAATATTTAATATTATCTATTTGGCCTAATAAATTGTATTTCAATTTTAAATATTCATTATATTGATATAAGTTTATTTTCATGAATATAAATTCATTTTTTAATAAAATCTAGTTTTGGTTGTGTTTTAAGCATTTATAGTGAAATATATTTATTCCACACACATATATTTGGGATATTAAAAAAAGGATACCATATTTTTAATTATAAAGGTCAAATTTTGTAAATATGTCTCTTTTATTAATGGTCTTTATGAATTGTAATGGTGGTAAGTAAATTCTTTATCGATAAGGGTAAATGAGTAAAACATGGTTAAGAATAAAAAATTATGTTTCAAAATCTGTGAAAACAATCCCTTACGTTAATTTTATGGGACATAATTTACCATATATATTCCAAATACAAATATATGCCATTTTGGTTCTGTTTTACCATCTAAATGACATTATATTAATTCAAGTAATGAAAAGTCCAAAATGTCACTCTATTAAACAAAAAAATATTTTAAACATTTACATTGGGATAAAAATATGTTATAAATGACTATATAATATAATTTTTATCAATATTAATTAATTTTTCATTTTAATTAAATGCATAATTATTTTAAAATCATACATGACACTGAAAGAGTGCATTTGAATGTATTATATTACCCAATGAAAATGCCTTTAAAAACAGTAAATAAATTTGGATTGATTAATTTTGGTGTTGGAATTATTTAATATAAATAATATTTTAAAATTAACGTTTAAATATTTTTTCGTATATTTCATCTGTTATCTTGATGATTTTAATGTCAAATTAAATGAATACTGTCTAAAATAAAATTAATGATATTTTATGAAAAATTAATATTTTAATAAATTATTTAAAAATCCTAAAAACCCATTAAAGAGGAAATTTAGGATGATAAATGCATAATCATTTAATATCATTGAATTTTATGATCCAAATATTAACTTATACGCCCATGAAAATTGATTTACCGGATACCAAGATTGAGGTCAAAATGAGTTTATCGGTGTTTGATCTTAAAATATAATTGTGTAAATTAAATAGAATATAGTATACACATCATTTATGGTTTTAGATTTACCATATTCTTATCATATATTTATATTAATAATTTTGAATCCTTTTTCTTCCAATAATGTGATTTAATAAGATTTTAAAACAATGAAAAAATACAACTGTTCTTCTCACCTCAATTAAAAAATGAAATCCCAATCCTCACTTTTTATACCACATAGATCTCCCTAGATAAGAAAAAAATATCATCTTATGTTATTATCTTCTCTCAACACGAACGATAGGTTTTGGTATTCTTAAAACAAAATTCCAATGGTGTATCAGAATGGACCTAAAGGAATTCCCCCAGAGAAGAGGTAATCGTCTTTACCAACTCTTTCAAGATTATTTATTATTATACTTCATATTAATCCATCTCAATAATTTTAAAATAATAAATATAAAATTAGAAATATAACTATTATCATACAACCATTTACACATATTTCCATCCCATGGATAGTGAATACAACAGTCATGCGTATAAATGATGTATTCTCCATGTAGTAGTGTAATTAAATATTCATAAAAATTTTACTAGGATGGTTATAAAGATTAAACTAATTATTATAAATTTGATATATAATATAATTATTAAATTATAAATATATGATATAATGTAACTTCTTACCTTTCCTTATGATGTAAAATAATAACATCATTCACGAGTACACATGGATCATCATCACTATGAAATGATTGAGTTTTTTAATTTAATCATTACATGAATGATAATAATGATATATTTAATTAATATATATGAAATAAATGAAATAATAACTGTTATATAAAGGTTATTTATTATTTTCCTTTAATTAGATCTATCCATTTAAAACTAAAATCAAAATTCGTGTGTACGTAAAACCTAATATCTATATGAACAACATAATTAATTTTTCTATCAACACATTTAAAGAATTATTATAAAAACATATATAATGATTAAATATTATATTTATAACATTAATTTAGTTATTTATATGATGAAAATATAAACTATTCATAATAACATGGACATTCATGATGAATCATTCCTGAGAAAACTACGTAGTCAACACTAAAAACACTGATAATAATGAAATAATATTAACAAAAAGGTGAAAATGTGATATTATAGGATCATATATAATATTATAAATATTAATATTCCTATTATATAAATTAATAGTATTTTTAAAACAATTATACATTGATGTTATATAATGATCTAAAAAGTGAAATCAAGAGGTGATGAGTTTCTTGACTCAATATTAATTAAATAGGTCATACTTCTACTTTATTGAATATATTATTCCATGGTTATGTGTGAAATCATATCTGAAATTAATCTTTTATATTTTAAATAATTGTGGGGATATACTTTTTTCACACTTAATCTCTTAATTGACTAACAATCAGTTTAATGACATGACCATTATACGTTATTTTTTTCCCAATTTCAAATCTATTAAGATATATTTGGTATTATGAACCTATATAAATTTATATGGTTAAAATATTTCTAAATTAATTATTTTAACATTAATTTATATTCATGAAATATGATTAATGATTAAATTAATTTTTAATCATTCATTGGGTTATAATTTAAAAGGTACCAATGATGTGATAACTTTTTAAACAATCTAATTTTCTAGGATTGCTTATATTTTTCATTGAATGAATATTATAATATATCCTCCATTGAAAAGATATATTTTTAATTAATATATATATTATATATATTAGGTGTTTTTTCAAAAATTTCTTTTATTTGGAACTCGAATAAAAAAATAAATGTTTAAAACTAAAACATATCTTATTTCTCTATTTGATCAGGTATATTATTCATCCATAACCATATTTTTAAAAATTATTATAAAAAAGTCATTATTTTTCACTCAAATGTTTTATTAATAAAATTCTATGTTATCATTTTCTTTTTAAAATATTCATTGTAATATTTATATGATTATATAAAATTATTATATACAACACTCTTTATAAATAGTCAAAAGGAATGATTTTTTAATATATATGATATTAAGAGATTATCTCAGCATGATAAACATTTTACAATATTTATATTATTCTATATGATTTGATTTGTTTTTTAATATAAAAATTTATAAGGAAAAATAGTTTAATATTATATTAAATTTTATATTATTCATCAATGTACACGAATTTATTATAATAACTATATTATCAAAAAATTTATATTCATATTTTATATCATATTAGTTATTTTCTAATTAAATTTATCTTGAAGAATTGCCTTTTTTATTATCTTCTTTTACTCGACATCAAATTTCTCTTCAATATACATAATGGTTATAAATATATATTTTTATTTATTAAATGATATAGTATTCTACATAATGAATTTTACAAACAATGTTATTATTGAATGGTTATATAATGAAATAATATAATCTTTACTCAATATAGATATTTATTTATAGAACATTATATATTGGGAAAAAATTTACAATCAATTATATAGGAAATGTAATTTATTTAGTAAGTGATGTGTGAGGCTCATTATAGCCACATAATGAATTTGTTGTTATCGTGAAACAAACTTGATTGGTTTTAGGTGAATGAGTTACCAATTTACCTATTATTCATCAAAATGATGCCTTGATGGTATGTTTAAATGTACAAAATTATTCATTCCATCAATATGAAACCAATCATTAATTATGTGTGGGTTTCTGTATAGTTATGATATCTAAGGATATGTTTACAGGGGATGTTGTTTTTATATGATATTATTTGAACATCATTTATTCTTTTCATATCATTAGTTGTTTTCATGTTATAAATTAAATGGAATATATTTTCAATTATTTACCCTTCAATATTGTTTATTCCATAATTACCTATTAAAATATCCTTATAAAGTATCCCATATAGAGAATTCAAGTGCACTATTATTTCATTTCCATTCCCAATGATATGATGAAATAATCTTTAAATGAGTTCAAGGATGAAGATTTTTTACATTGATTGTTAATTTATATTTTATTACAAATATAACATGAGAAGCATGTTTAAATCTTGTTCATTAAGACTAATCAAAAATTTGATCTGTTGAGACAGAGTTAGTTGTATCTAGGGAAATTATAAAAATATAACCACTAAATGTGGATTAAATAAATTGGGGTATTAAAATTTTGGGTTTCAGCCTGTTTTTTAGAAACCATGAGAACTAGATTTATTTATTCTTAAATCAGGGAACATAAACATTTGATTAACATTGAGGATATATCTAATTACATGATTATATCATAAATATTTTCTATGGATATGGTGTTTTCCTAATTATATATCCATTACTACATACTATAAGTGGACATGGTTTTATTATTGGTTATTATAGCGTTATTAACGATGAAATGAGTTGGTCTAATATAAATCAGTCATCATTCAATGAATGGTTAGTCTATCCTTACTATAATCCTAGTTTAACACTCTTAGGGGATATGATTTGACTAATAAACCGTTGAATTAGGAACCATTATGATTTATTTCAATAGATAATGGTCATAAATGACCTAGGGTAAACCTATGTTTCCTTCGATTGAATAATTCCATCAGGACATAGAAATATAAATAATTGTTTTTCAAGATTATGTTGATTTCAGCAATGTTTTTTATTATTAATATTATATTTTTTGTTTAAATTAATTGATTAAAATATCGATAACATTGTAAATGTTTAATTCTATTGAAAATGGAATGATTTTCTTCATGGGTAGCCAAAAACATTCGAAACTATATTGATAAGAATTGAAATTTCTCCTAGTCAATTATCTCATATAATTATTAACAATCACAACCTAATTAATTTTTCTTTCATATCATATTATATAATTATATAGATTCAGTGAATTTCATTTGAGAAAACATATGGGAAAAATTGAATTCAACATATTACATTTAAATAATGTTAAAACATTCAATTAGGGAAATGTATTAATGTGATATGGGTATGTTTAACTTATAGATATAGAGGTCATCAGGAAAAATGAATCCCAATTAAATGCTTATAAGACGAATTATTTGGATAAGGTCCATGAATATTGTGTTAGTAATGTATTAAAATGTTACATTATATATATATTAAGATAAATAGTCTATATGTGTCATATAACAGGTCAGAATTATTTTACTACTTACCCTTAAAAAAGTGTGAATATATTAATATTGATGACATTTGTGATATGATTCAAATTATAAATTATAAAAAGCAATAACTCAATAATAGATATATAAAACGCTGTTATATGTATATGATGGATGTTTAATTATATATGTTCCTATATATTGATAATTATGACGTATTGATATTCATTAATGGTTTTCTGACATCCAAATATTATTATAAAAATAATAATTTTTTTCTATTTAATGGAAGGGTTAGAAAATATGAATTACCATAGATTGTCACAGAAGGAATTGTAAACCTTAATAGTTAATGTAATCATTGATGTCTATGTAATTATGGGTTATTATAATTTCATAAAATATGTTTTATCATGTAGATATCATGAAATTTAAACGATATTTGGTGACAAAGAGATTAAATTTATTTTTAGTGAATATTATATTCTAGGATGACATTTTATTAGAGGTGTGAATATTTTGTAATCATATGGAATCTTATATGTTTTAATAGTGTTCTTTGGTGATTTATTTTATTTTAGGAATTGATTAGTATATTTTAGAGAATATCTGATTAAGCTATTCACATGTTCTATATATGATATATTGAGTACATTAGGGTACATGGGGATAAAAATTTGATCAAATCATTTGGATTTTTGGGGATTGAAATTGGTCAAACATGTTTTATAGGAATATTCAGCTTATTTATTTATAAAAAGGATTATGTTGACAATTTTGTGTTATTGTCCATGTTTTAAAGGTGAATTTATTATATTTATCTATATTAGATAAAATTTGAAACCCATTTTCTTTTTTATGTATTTAGATAAAGGAATAATTAATTTTCCTCCTTTTATATTTGTTACGACCCAAAAAATTTAATTTTATTTCACCATTTATGAAAAATTTCTCTTGAATATTCACTTGAAAGAATAAGAGATGATGTGAAAATTCAGTGAAGAACCCCAAAAGGGTGAAATTTTGGTTATTAATTGAATGAAATCAATTGATTTCATTTTATCATGTTCTATATCATATCATAAAAATAATATTTATAACATTATAAAAAGGATCTTGAGATAAATTTATTATCCCTATCTCAACATTCCTAATGAATTCTAATCCTTTTCACCCAAACTGATCTATAATTTTATTGTTGTTAATTTTATCATGATCATGTTCTCTATAAATCTATTTTATTCCTTTGTTGTTATTTTTCTCCTCCATTACTATTTTTAACTTTGTATCAATGTTCATCTTATTTTGGAATCCAATTTTGTGTAATTTCATGTAATATTTATCCTTTCAACTTATAATTTTTAAAATATTATTTCTCTTCACTATATATGATGTGGGCATAAAATAAATTTATTTTTACATATTGATCCTTCGACGACAAATATAAAATTACAATAAACAATTTATTAATGCGGGAGAATTTATCAATTTTAAAATTAATAATATAATAATAATGAGCTCAATATCATTCTTAACAAATAACACCAATATTTAAGGGAAACATGATATAACAAAAAATATTATTATTTAAATGTGACCTTGACAATGAATTGGTGATTATGAATATGAGTAAATAGATTAAAAATATATATTTATAATGTTTATAATTAATAAAAATGAATTTATTATTTTTTAGGAAATAAACCCATAGTTTTTAGTGAAGTCATTTTTTGTTTGAAAAATGCATAATTCATAAAAAACGATTTCTAATTTTGTAAAAGGAACATATAAATAATTTTTTATACCTATTTAATTTTTTTTCATAATATGAACATATTTTTTAAAATTCAAAAATAAAAATTAACACATGATGAAATTTTGGGATACATCTAAAATACATGTATTTTCAGTTAATGGTGAACAATACAAAATTTCAAATATTCTCAATTATTTTATTTAAATAAATTAATTTAAAATTCATTCAATATATCCTTATTTTTTAAAAGTGAAATATTATAAATTATATATAATTAATTCAATTTTAATTAGTAAAATTCAGGACATTTTGCAAGATAATTTGTATTATTAAAATAGATAATTTCTAAAAATTATTTCTCATTCTGTTATACTTATTTTTATTAAAAATTATTTCTTACATTGATTGATATTGAATATTGATAAATGGAGACCATATTTTATATCCATAAGTTCAATTTTAATAAATATTACATTTTTATTTATATTTCCTTATGAATAACAACCATCATAAATATTTTTCACCTTGTAATGTTTATAATGGGTAACCTAATGTTAAACATTGAGATAAGGTTTCAAAAACTTCTGAAAACATATCTACATTTTATTTTTTTATTAAGGGAGACCATAAAAATACTAAATTTGAATATATGAAATTATGATTCTATATTCCCTTGAAAAATATATATTTTTATTTTAATTCAAGAATACTCCACATTGTCTCCCTAATACATTGAAATTTTTTTATGTTCATATAGGGATATAAATATTCCATTAATGAATAAAAAATATTTTTATGAATATTAATTTATTTTATTTTTTAAATTTATTTTATTTTTTATTAGTTGTATAATTAACTTAAATGCTTATACAACACAGACATAGTGTTTGTGAAAGAGTTAGAAAAATCATAGTAAAAAACTATATAACATATAGAATAATACTTTTTGGATAAATTATGATGACACGATAATTTCATGGTTAATAATAATTGATTTTTGATGGTTAAAGGGTATATATTAGAATTAATTTGTAATCAATATGTCAATGATATCAAATAAAATAAATAGTGTCAAAAATGAAATTAATAATATTTTACAAAAATCCCATTTTATTAAATTACTTGAAATCATAAAAAACATGAATTTAAGAAATTAATATGATAAATGGTATAAAATTTCATCAATGGGCCATTTGTTATCTAATTTTCACTATATTTGTAAAATTGTAACCCTTATTTATTGAAAATGATATTATCGTGATTAATATCAAAATTAGTTTATCGGGTGTTAATATAAATTGATAAGGGTAAAAATGAACTAAAAACATTCTTAAACCTCATTTTATTACATTAAACCTATAACATTTTAATTTGAATCCTTTGGGATCCATTTGTCCCTTGAAATTGTCTAAATAATATTTTCAAAATTTAGATATTTATAAGTGTTCTGCTCAACTCATATTTAAAAGGACACCCCTTTCACATCTTCTTTTCACAACATATAGAAACCTAGATCAATGAAACCCTAACAAATTATCTTCTAAATTATAATAAAAATTAATTGTCACTCATTATATATTAAAATATATTTCTAATAATATATATGAAGGGATTTAAAGTAATTCTGTCGAAGTAGTAGTAATCCCCTTAACTAACTCATTCATGTTTATTTATTATTATAATTCACATATATTTGTTTCACGTGTACTAAAATAAAAAACATAGAATCATAAATATAAACATGATTAATTATTATTAATGAAAATCATTTGATACAACTTTTCTATCATATAAAAAAAACATTACATGTCTGTATATACATTTTAACCACTCCACATCAGTTTGTAATTCATTTTTGTTCTCAAATTTTTATATAGATTGTTATAAATATAAAACTAATTATTATATATTATATTTGTGAAATTATTAATACTCTTGAAATATAAAATATAACTTTTCTTTTTTAACATTACATTCATTGGAAGACAACGATGTCTCTTATTCGTATATGTGGACAACCACCTATATGAAATTATGAGACACATTTTTCATTTACAAATTACATTGATGGTATTAAGGATTTATTTAATTAATATATATTTTATATGTGACATAATAATGATTTGGTAAATGTAAATTATTATTAACCTTTATTTCTATAAATTTGTTGAAACGTGAAAATAATGTTCATGTTGATGAACAACATAATGTCTTCCTGAACAATTTTATTCATTTCCATATCTTTACTATTCATCCATGAATATAAAAATTAATATAATGTATAAAAATTTTATTTTTAACAATAATTTAATTACTTATATGATGAAACTACAAACTATTCATATTAATGGAAATATCCATGATGAAACAGACATGTAAATCTAAAAAGTGTACACCTAAAAAATGAGAATAATGAAATATTATTGAATGTTGTTGGATAATAGGATATATTTATATCATATATGATATTATAAATATTAACATAGATATTTAATAAATAATTTAAAAATTAAAACCATTATATTAGAGGATAAAATAGGACCACAATGTCATAGTGTGATCTAAGGGGGTTTTTTTTCTCAATTTCCACTCAATGAGTTGTCCTTCAACTCATTAACAATGTCATATCATGGTTATGTGTGTAATTACCAATGAATTTATTATTTTTTATTCATATTTTTTATATCTATTTATATTTTTAAAAAATTATCCCTTTATTGTTTAATTCTCACTTCATTGATATGATATTTTAAGGATCTTGTCCAAAAAAAACACCATTAAGTCAACTTGGTATTATAAGCTTATTTAATTTATATGGCGTAAATTAGGATAGTTTTATGTATTTAACATTAATTTATATTTTTTTATGTTTGATAAGTTATAAAATTTTATTTTAAACCTTGATGACTTAAAATTTTAAAATACAACAATGTTTTAAGAATTTAATTTATAGTTTCATTTCCCTAGGAATGATGATATCTTTCATTAAAGGAATCATATAATCAAACCATTAGATACTTCATATTTTTTATTATCATTTATATTTTTAAATATTTTCTTTTTCATTTACAAAAATTCTCTCCATGGTTCTTAATCCAAGAAAATAAATTTTAAAAATATAAAGTCATCATATTTCTATTTCTTATAAGGTAATTTTTTATTCCATGTCAACATTTTTAAAAATTGTTTTAAAAAATTACATTTATTTAATTAAATAATTTATTAATAAAATTACATGTTATCCATGATTTTTTTTCATGTTATGAATGGAATTATTATAATATTTTATAAAAGAATCATTTTCACATTTGATTGAAAAATGTAAATGGGAATGTTTCTTTTTAAGGTGTAAAAACATGGAATATTTTTCCACCATTGTAAGCATTTTATGATATTTTTCATCTTTTATAAGATTAATTTATTTAATATAAAAATATTTAATGAAGTATGATTTAAATTTTTTCATTCCATTTTCTTTATTTCACTAAAATAAACTACTTTCCAAAAAACATATAATTACGATGAATTAGTAGTCATATTTTATCAATTATTAGTGTTTTGGTCATTATATTTCTTTTTTAAAATTCACATTGTTATGATAAAATTTAAGTATTAATCACATTTATATTTAATATACATAATATTTGTATCATGAATACCCAAATATCCAATATAGAAGAACATTTCTTCATTTGGTGTTTTAAAATGAAAGACATTTTTCCTCATAAAAAACTAATATCCCTTATTCTCTACTCAATTTTAATTTTTATTAAAATGTAATATTGTTTTTGAAATATATTTATCCTTCAATATATGAGGAAAGGATTACCCTTAATATAAGAAGGTTGGGCTTATTATATCCCCTCAATGAATTTTTATGTCTCATGATTCAAACTATTTTGGGTATTTGGTAAAGAACATACCCATTTTTATAATATATCACTACACGAGAATTGGATGGTATGTTTAAGTCATTTGATATTTCACATTCTATTATTTTGAAGTCATTTATTGATGATCAAATTATTATTTTAATAATTTTGATATACGCGGATATGTTTAATGTTTATATGATTTTTTATATAGAATTATTTGATAATCATTTATTCCTTAGATATTATTATTTCAGCGAAATTTATTAATTAAATATAAATTTTTGGTTATTTACCTTTCAAGAGGATTATTACTTATTTACTCATGATAACATCCTTTTTACATAACTATTATTGACTGTTTGATCACACCATTATTTTTTCCCCAATATATGAACGATTATTTTTATGAGTTCAATGATGAATTAATTTTATATTCTATATGTTTTATACTTTATTACCACTATATAATAATAATCAAGTATGACTATAGTTACTAAATCCACAAAACTAATAGATGCATTGATATTATATCACTTTTATCTAGTGATAAATTAATAATGTAGACATTGAAATGTATGTTAATGTGGTTGGGGTGTTACCTAGTTCAACTAAACTATCTATATAAAAAACCATTCATTTCTAATTTAAAAAATTATTGCTTATTATTTTGGAAGGATATTATCCACTTGGTGCCTTCGTACATCATCATTGTAATATACCATCACCTCTCATTGTCAATATTTGATGCGGAGGTTTTACATGGCCTTAAGAGAAGTTCCTATGGTGCCAAATCATGGAAAAAAATGTCAAGGTGTTCAAGGATAATTGTAGAACGAATTTCCCTATTAATTAAATACTTCCAACAAACCTTTCCAAAACCACCAAATAACTACATAATTATTGTCATTCTATATAACGTGGGCATCAAATAAAGTTATTTTTACATATTAAACCATTGCTGAATAATATAAAATTTCAAGACAAAATTTATTTTTGGGGTATTATCTAACTCTTTTAAAATATATTATAAAATAATAATGAGCGCAATTGCTTTTTTATCACACAACACAATGATTTATGTGAAATATGATACATCATAGAAATAGTATTATTTAAATGTGACCTTGCCAATGAATTAGTGACTATTAATATGTGTTACTATATTAAAATATATATTGATAATTTTCATACTCAAAGAAAAATGAATTTATTTATTATTAAGAAATAAACACTATATTTTTAATGAAGTAATTTTCTGTTTCAAAAATATATTATTCTTAAAAAAAATCTTATTTTTTGAAATGATATTATAATTAATTTTTTATAACTATATAATTTTCTTCATAATATGAACATATTTTTTAAAATTCTTATTTAAAAATTAATATCGGGTGAAATTTTGGGACACATTCATAATGCTTGTTTTTTTTGTTAGTGGAGAAAGATAAAAATTTTCATATATTATAATTTATTTTTATTATAAAATGTAATTTTCAAATCCAAATATATTACAATATTTTTTTGGTGTGAAATATTTTTAATTTTACACAATTAATTCTATTTTAATTAGCAATATTCATGCCTTTTTATAAGTTTATATTTATAATTAAAAAAATGTCTACAAAATATTTTTCATTTTTTTACCCTTTTATATTAAAATATATTTTTACCACTTATTGAGATTGAATCCCAAAAAAAGGATTCCATATTTGAAATCTATAAGTTCAATTTTATTAAATATTCCCATTTTATTTATTGATCATTATGAACAATAAACATCGTAAATATTTCTCACCTCGTTATGGTCATGATGGGAAAAGTAATGTTAAAATGTTTAGATAAGGTCTCATGATCCTCCCAAAACCTAAGCGAATTATTTTTTTTGATAATAGGCAATAAAAATACTAAATTTTAGTATATGGAATTATGATTACAATTTCCATTAAAAAAGATATTTTATTATTATAATTAATGAAAATTTCAAATTTTCTCGTTCTTACATTTAGATTTATTATATGTTTAAATAGGGATAATAAAATTTAATTAATGAATAAAAAATAATATTTTTAACAATATTAATTTTTTTTATTTTAATTTATTTTTAATTTTTACTAGTATTAAAATTACTTTAAAATATTATAAACCATGACATAGTGTTTGTGAGAACACCAAAAAAATCATAGTAAATGACCTTAAAAAATATAGAATAATACTTTTTTGATGAATTATGATTCCACATGAATTTCATTGTTAATAATAATTAGTACTTAATAGATAAATATTTATTTTATAATTTATTTGTTATCATTAATTAATTGAAGTCAAATTAAATAAATTGTGTCAAAATGTATTAAATAAAATATTATGAAATAATTCATTTTATCATATTATATAAAATCCTAAAAAACACTAAATTAAGAAATTAATAAGATAAATGGTATAAAATTTCTTCAATGGGCCATTTATTATCAAATTTTCATAGTATATGTAAATTTATAACCATTATTTTCTGAAAATATTTTTCTCGTGATTAATATCAAAACATGTTTATTGGGGAGGGTGAAGATGAACTAAAAATATTCTTAGACCTATTTTTATTACTTTTAACCTATAAAATAATAATATGATTCATTTGGGATCAATTTTTTCCTGAATGCGACTTAATAATATTTTAAAACATTGAATACTTATAAGTGTTCCTCTCAACTCATTTTTAAAAGGCCACGATATTCATCTCTTCTTTACACAACATAAAGAAAACTAGATCAATAAAAACCAACCCAATTAAAAAAAATATACAGATGAATTCTTAGTCCTTATTTTAATAAAATAAAATTCCAAGGGAATTTAATATGAAATTTAATGTTAGTCAATTGGGGATGTGGTAATCATCATTCATAAATCATTCTAGTTTATTTCTTATTATAATTCATATATATATATTGCATATGTACTAAAATAAAAAACATACCCTCATAAATATACATATGTTTCATTATTATTATAGAAAATCATTTTAATAACTTTTATATCCTCTTTATGGAAAAAAACATTACTTCTGTGTATATATTGTTTACCATCTCCACATGAGGGTGTAATTATTTTTCTTCATCACAATTTTACATGGATGGTTTCAAATATTGAACGAATGATTATATATTATATTTATGATATTGTTAATAATATTGAAATATAATATATAATTTATCATTTTAACATTACATTCATTGGAAAATGACATCATTTCTTGTTTTTATATGTAGACTACGACCTCTATGAAATTATTGTTTCTGACGCTTTTTTCGGGGTGCGCAGCTGTTACCCCACATTCCCACATTCTAAAGGCAGGTGGAATTTACTCCTTATTCACGGATATTTTCTCCTTGATTGAAATCAGGAGGATGGGATGTCGGTTCATCCTTCCGTGGATTCCTCCTCCGAACTCGTCACCTAGTCCGGGTCCCCCTCATATATTTAATACATTGTTCGTGAATATCATTCATGGTTCCATATCATTGTGGACGCCGGTAAATTACCCTACATTCATTAAGACATTCCATGGGGTCTTGACATGGTAGAAACCTTTGGTCGGAGTCGATGACAACATCAGGCATGTCGGGGCATCTCTGGGTTCGTGGAGATTGGGGAACCTATATTCTTCCTCATAAGAGGGTATCTCAAGGGTGTAAAACCCGAGGAATCCCACGTCGAATGCGGGGAATCATATTCCATAGGCATGTCCCTGAGGTTTTCCTCAGATTCCCATGTTTAACAGGGGGTATATTGCAATATTATCGTGTTGCGGAGACGGTTACATCAAAGGCGTGTCATCCGAGGATTTACTGAGGCAACTCGTGTTTATCACAAGGTAGGCCGCGATTTTAACGTCTTGTGGAGACGGAATTATAGTGATCAGAACGTCCCATAGAGACGTATCAGATTGGTATATACCCAGTGGGGGAATACTTGGAAGATAGATGGATCAGGACGCCCAATGAAAATGGATACGATGTGGTGCGCTCAAAGGAGGGGAGATGTCACACCGTAATGGTTGATCTGAACACCACTAAGGGAGGATCAGGGGTAGTGCGCCCTAGGATGGGGGACAACGTGGACTACCATTGGCTAGGATTGAAACTCTTCTAGGTTTCCTATGTACCTTGTGTAGAGGACAGGTATCAACACCCACGTAGTTTGAAGGGCTGATGAATCATTGTGTACACAGAGGACAATGACCAGGGGACATGCTGGGGCTTATGCGTGGATAGCGGCCCATGTGCCGTTAGGAGTAGCAAGGAGGTGGATGGCATGACCTCTTTGGGATTTGGCGGGCTGCTGAGAATCAGGATGGGTGATGGATGGATGAATGAAGTGGATGGGGAATGAAATTGGATCATTGCATGGGTGAGAGTGAAGTTGGGATTGAGCCTCGAAGAGACCTCCTACGTATCCCCGTGGTAGGGAATCAAAGTCCGCGCTGTTCTGGATGATGCTAGTGAACCAACGTGAAGAAGTACCCTAGCCCGATGGTGTTGGTCTTGAACCTCGTGAGGTTTCCAACGTACCTTGCCTTGACATGGATCAAATTCATCGTAGTTCAGGTGAAAATGGTGGATGTCGATGAGCCGATGTGAAGAAAGGACCTTGGTCTGATGGGTGGGGGGCTTGAACCATAGGGAGGCTTCTTACGTACCATTCCTTGACATGGATCAAAGACCATGTAGTTCAGGTTGGATGTCGGAAGACCGAAATGAAGGAAGACCAGAGGTCTAGGTGGTGGTGGGATAAAACCTCGTGGAGGCTTCCTACATACCATTCCATAGCACGGATCAAAGACCATATAGTTCAGGTTGGACGCCGGAAGACCGATGTGAAGAAGGACCAGGGGTCGAGGTGGTGGTGGGCTTGAACCTCGTGGAGGCTTCCTACGTACCATGCCTTAGAATAGATCAAATCCCACATAGTTCAGGATGGATGCCGGAAGACTGACGTGAAGGAGGACTAGGGGTCCCGGTGATAGTGGGATTGAACCTCGTGGTGGATTCCTATGTACCCTGCCTTTTCATGGATCAAAGGCCATGTAGTTTAGGTTGGGTGTCGGAAGACTGACGTGAAAAAGGACCTGGGGTCCAGGTGGTGTTGGGCTTGAACATCGTGGAGAATTCCTACATACCATGCCTTAGCATAAATCCAAGACCACGTATTCCAGGTTGGATGCTGGAAGACCGACGTGAAGGAGGACCAGGGGTCCAGGTGGTTGGGGGCTTGAACCTCGTGGAGGTTTCTTACATACCATACCTTATCACGGATCAAAGACCACGTAGTTCAGTTTGGACGCCGGAAGACCGATGTGATAGAGGACCAGGGGTCTAGGTGGTGGTGGGATTGAACCGCGTGGAGGCTTCCTACGTACCATACCATAGCACGGATCAAAGACCACGTAGTTCAGGTGTGCAGTTTTGTCAGTGAACTAATATGAAGGTGAACCCGGGGGGTCCACTGGTGGTGGGAATAAACCTCGTGGAGGCTTCCTATGTACCATGACATGACATAGATCAATGTCCCCGTAGTTCGCTTGAGGTGGGGGTCAGGGTCAGTGCTTACTCTAAGATCATGTGAGTCATTATCGGTGTGAGAAACAAGAGCTTGTAGGGACCTGACGATCACGTTGTGAAGGGTACGTCCATGGGAAACGAGGACGGGCTTAGGCGTTAGGTGGCCCATGGTGCTGGGACTTACTCCAGGATGGAGGCCCAAGGAAATGTATGATTATTGATTCGGTATTGAGCCTTGAAAAGGCTTCCTACGTATTCCCATGGAAGGGAATCAAGGAATATGTATTTCTTCTGATGATGGATTACCGTTGATTGGGGGTTTCAATGGCTTACCGCTGGATTGGGTCATAACGTTTTACTGCTGGATAAGGATGTGAATGAATTACCGCTAAATGGCGTCGCAATGACTTGCTACTGGATGAGGATGTCAACAGCCTGCCGCTGGATTTGGTCACAACAGATTACCGTTGCATAGGATCACAACGACTTACCGCTGATTGGGATCACAACAGTAGATGGGGCTTACGCGAGGAAGCTTCCCGGTTGCCGCTATGTAGCGAAAATTGTTAATGGGGCTTACGCAAGGAAGCTACCCAGGTGCCACTAAGGAATGGAAAAGGTGAATGGGACATATGCTAGGAAGCTACCCAGGTTCTTCTATGGAGCGGAAATGTTGAATGGGTCTTACACAAGGAAGTTGCCCTGGTGCCGCTAAGGAGTGGAAAAGGTCAATGGGGCTTACGCTAGGAAGCATCCCAGGTGATACTATGGATCAGAAATGGTGAATGGGCCTTACACAAGGAAGCTGCCCGGGTGCCTCTATGGAGCGGAAATGGTGAATGGGGATTATGCAAGGAAGCTGCCCGGGAGCTGCTAAGGTGCGACAAAGGTGAATGGGGATTACGATAGGAAGCTGCCTGGGTACTTCTATGGATCGGCAATGGTGAATGGGGCTTACGCAAGGAAGCTGCTCAGGTGTCGCTATGGAGAAGCAACGGTGAATGGGGCTTATGTTAGGAAGCTGCCCGGGTGCCGCTATGGAGCGGCAATGGTGAATGGGGATTACGCTAGGAAGCTGCTCGTGTGCCACTATGGAGTGGTACTGGTGAATAGAGCTTACGCTAGAAAAATTCCTGGGTGCCGCTATGGAGCGACACTGGTGAATGGGGATTACGCTATGAAGCTTCTCGGGTGCCGCTATGGAGCGACAATGGCGAATAGGGCTTACGCTTGGAAACTGTCTGGGTTTTTCTTAGGAGCGACAATGGTGAATTGGGCTTACGCTAGGAAGTTGCTCGGGTGACACTATGGAGTGGGAATGGAGAATGGGGCATACACAAGGAATCCTCCTGGTTTCCACTATAGAGCGGTACTTGTGAATGGGGATTACGCTAGGAAGCTTCCTGTAATGTCTTCCTCGTGTATGGCAATGAGGGCATCCCGACCCACTGGTGAATTGGGTCCCTCACATGTGCACTAGTGCACAGGAGGGATAATGCCAAGGGGCGTTGGAATCATGCCACTATATTCATTGCATTAAGAGTCTTACACATGGAGCATATGGCACTCTTGTTTAGTGCAAGAGGCATCCTATGAATGGCACATAGGGTGTGCTACAGTTTATAGTCATGCAAAAAGGACTGTTGGCATCTCATTCTAGGAGCAGAAGGAAACTATTATTTGGAGAAAGAGGCATCATATGTTTGGAACATAAGAATTACTATAGTTTAAAGTCATGTAGATAGGACTACCAGCATCTCATGCTAGGAGCATGAGGCATCTCTTGTATTTAGAAAGAGGAATCATACGATTTGAACATAGGGAGAGCTACAGTTTTGATTAATGTATGTAGAATTATTGGAATCTCAGGCTTGGAGCATAAGTCATATATCATATAGGAAAAGAGGCATCCTATAATTTTTTAGATAGGGAGTACTACAGTTTATAGTCATGAAGATATGACTATTGGTATCTCATGCTTGGAGCATGAGGCATCTCTTGATTGGAGCTAGAGGAATCCTATGTTTGGAACATAGGGTGTACTACAGTTTATAGTCTTGTAGATAGGACTATTGGAATCTCATGCTTGCATCAGAAGGCATCTCTTATTTGGAGCAAGAGGCATCCTATGTTTGTAACATTGGGTGTACTATAGTATATTGTCTTTTAGATAGAACTATTAGGAATAAGGTGCCTGGGAATGGATGTTGTTGGGACTGACGTGAGGGCGGCCCTTTCTGGTTCAATCTGGCATAGAAGCCAAGTGATGGGGTTAGGAAGAGTTTCCTGAGGAATGGTTCGACTAAAGGTACCTGGGGAATTGATGATGAGGATATCAACTCATAGCATGTGAAAGGGATCGAGATGAATATGTTGACTCAAGGTGTTTCACGGTGTTCGGAGGAGTCTCTCAAATCATGGTATTCCATAGGTGGAAGGTGGGTGCACATAAGGGAGCAATGGAAAATCCCGACATCCTAGCTCGAAAAGTTCGCAGTGCGACTCTCCATTTTTCATGGGGTTCTGTGATAGTAGAGAAGGGACAAGCCCAGAGGGTCGGGACCGTAGCCCGGAACTGACCTCGAGCGGGGGTGCGAGGGTGCATCCCCCTAGGTATGGACTGGTGTGCATGAAGGTAGGAGCCTTATAATGGATTGGTCTTCGCAAAGTAGCTTCGCGGAGCAAAGGGGATCAGGGAGCATGCAATCTCAAGAAGCAAAGTGATCTCATGGAGGAAAGATATCTTACGGAGCATGGAACTCTTGCGAAGCAAGGGCGGATCGTGAAGAAAAGTCTCACAGAGCAGAGGGATCTCGTGGAGCATGGGCCTCTTGCAGAGCAATGATGTCTCACGGAGGAATGTCTCGCGGAGCAGACAGATCTTGCGAAGCATGGGCCTCTTGAGGATCAAGGGAGGCTCGCAGAGTACTCCCGGAGTAGCATCGTGGAGCATTGGCTCACATAGAACGGACTCACAGAGCATTGGCATGCGGAGCAGCAATACAAAGGATGATCCTCGTGGTGCATGGCCTCACATAGCCACAAAACGGAGCTCCATGGACAGGGAGATCGGCCGCCCAAGGGGTGAAGTGGCCATGGCTATCCGTCAGGGGAAGGGGTACGAGCTGGGTATTTATAGGCAGGGGCACTGTGAAGTAGATCTCACGCGATGCGAAGGGGACTTCGGTGCTTCGCAGCTGGTCACGAACGTCAACCAAGTTCGCAGAGAGTTACCACCTCCTCTGCTTCGCGGTGGGTCTTCACAGAGTGTCATGAACGTCAGACTGGTTTGCAGAGCCTATCACCTCATTACATCGCGGCGGTGCTACGCGATCACGGAGGCGGATTCACAAATGGGCTTCATGAACCAGTTTTCCAGCCCAACTTCAAATGTTCATAACTCTTAACTCGTATCTCCGTTCGGGCCCTACGACCTACCAAATCCAAGCTTGCGAAATGGACTATGATCTTGGTTTGTGTATGGAAGCATCTGGAAAATTTTGGGAACGATTTTTCCAGGGTCAACAATGATGAGACAAATTTTTCATAACACTTAACATGGATGGAAAATAATAATTATTTAATAAATATATATGTTATATCTGACATAATAATGATTTTTAAAAGTATGTTATTTTTTAACTTTATTTATTTCAATCTGTCAAAAGTGAAATTTGGGATCAAACACACAAACAACCTACCTTCAGTATGAACAATTTTATTCATTTTTATATCATGAAAATTCCAGAATGACTATAAAAATTAATATCATGATTAAATATTATATCATAAACACTACATTAATTTTTTATATGACAAAAATACTAAATATTCACAGAATTAAAAAAATCCACGATGAAATAGACATTGAAATCTAAGAAGTGTTTACCTGATGAACTGATAATAATGAAATATTGTTGATGGATATTGGATAAAAATATATATGTGGTCTATATGTGATATTATAAATATAAACAAGTCTCCATTAAAATTTAATAAAAAAAAATTAAAACCATTAGATTGGAGGAAAAAATAGGATCAACATAGTCCAAGTGCGAGGTAAGGGGTTTCATATCTCAATTTCCACTCAGTGGGTTATACTTCTACTTCATTGACTATGTTATGTCATGGTTATTTTTAAAGGACCTTTGACTATATATTTTTATTCATATTTATTTATGCCGAATTATATTTGTCACAAATAATCCCTTTTTAGTTTAATTCTCACTTCACAGATATGATCTATTAAGGGATTTTGTTCAATTGTAGTCAATTGAGTCATACATGGTATTATACGCCTATTTACATTTATATCATGTATATAAGAAAAATTATATGTATTCAACAAGAATTTATATTTTTTGAAGGGTAATAAATGTTTAAATTCAATTTTACACGTTTATAGTATTAATATTTAAAATTCAAAATGACTGTAAGAATTTGACATACAATTTCATTTCTATATGAAGGATTATATTTTTCAGTAATGGAATCCTTTAATCAACCTATCAAATCCTTCATCTATTTTATTATCTTATAGATATTTAATTTGTTACGTTTTTTATCTAAACATTCTCTCACTCGATATTAAATAAAAAATAATAATTTTTAAAATATAAACTGATTTTATTTATCTTATTGATATGTTATATTTTTATTTCATTTCAATATTTTTAAAAATTATTCTAAAGAAATTATATTAATTTAAATAAATTATTTATTAATCCCTTTTCATATTATCCATAATTTTTTAATTTTTTTGGAAGAAATCATTATGTTTTAAAAAAATTTCATTTTCATATTTGATTAGAAAAAGTCACTATGATTGTTTCTTTTTATGGTATACAAACATATCATATTTTCAAACCACTATATGATATTTTTCATCTTGAATAGTTTTTTAATTTTTTTTTAATATAAAATTATTAAATAAAAACAAATTCTATATTTTCTCTTCCATTTTCATTATTTTACTAAATCAAATGACTTTCCAAAAAAATAATATTTTATATGTATTAGTAGTCAACTTTTATACTTTGATAGTTTTGTGGACATTATACTACACTTGAAATATTAACATTATTATGTTAATATTTATGTATAAATGACATTTCTATTTAATAAACATAGTCTATGTATCATGAATATGTAAATTTCTAATATAGTAGAACATTTCAATATTTGGTATTTTAAAATGAAAGTCAGTTTTTTACTCTTGAAAAACTAATTTCCATAATTTTTTTCTCAATATGAATACATTTTAATAAGAAATATTGTTTATGAAATATGTTTATCATTAAATATATGATAAATTTATTACACTTCGTAATGGAATAATGGTCATATTAAATCTCATCGATAAATCAGTGGGTCTCATGATTCAAAGTAGTTGGCTATTTGATGAAGAACATACCCATTTATATAATATTTCATTTATAAAGGCCCAGATGGTATGTTTAAGACATATGAAGTTTTTCATCCCATTATTTTGAATTCATTTATTCATGTTAATATGATTTTTTAATAGTTATGATATCCCTGGATATGTTTAGTGAAAATGCGATTATATATATAGAATTACTTGATAATCATATATTCATTACATATTATTATTTCAGCTCAATTTTGAATGAATACTCAGTTAGAGGAATCCCTCTAACCCTTAATTAAAATAACAAAAAAGTATATAATGTGAGGAATGAGAGTACAAACATATGGATCACCCACATCCAAATATATGTCCCAAACATAAAATAACAACTACTTATCATTATAATAATAATCCACACTACATCCATAATATGTGGAATACTCCGTGGTAGATGAATCCCTTTTTAGAGTTCGTATCATATTTCATCAATAACATGGCACACATCATTTAGAGCTCCAGTTTCTACACATATAGATTATCCTTATTTGATTACTTTCTCCAAAGGATCTTATTTAGATCAGGGGCATCCCCATTTTCATTACATAATGAGGACTTGGTGGATACCGTCTTCGGTAAGTATGATTATCCCATTCATGGTATCCTCTTTTTTGGTTCAGTCACAATGCCTTTATATTCAGACAACTTATTTTGACCCCCTTGACCAATATCACTGTAACATGATCTTGCAACCCCTCTATAATTCTCCTTGTAACTGTCAGAGAAATTCCCCCATTTACCAATGAGATTAACCGGGATGAGGTTTTAGAATCCAACTTATTTCCTCACCAAGAAAACATCTAAAGATGTCAATGAAACTTTTATAATCATCTGAGAGAGACTATTGTGATCAATAATAGAATGGAATTGAGGGTTCACCTCATTGCAATGGTACTCAAGAGTCCACATCCTTGAGACATCCATTGTAGCCTTTTCTGGATTTATGGTACCAATTTGGAGATTCAAGGCTTCATGCACTTGAAGATAAACCATTATAGTTGAGGATCCTCCTGTTCGAGGCTCGTGAACTTGTTACTTGAGAGGACATATCCACCATGTACATAAGCCACTCCTCCTTCTACTTTGATTAGACTACCAGATACTATCTGCACTTAACCAACAGGATGGTCCAGCAGTGGGATATTTTTAACACAAAACCAATATTTTATCCACTCAAATACTTGATTCTTTGATTGATTGAGTGACTCTCACACCACTTTCATTGCACAATCAAGCATACTCACCTCTATGAAAACAAATTTCCACACATCCCTCTCTATGCATGTACCAAACATTACCTCACCGAGATTGGGGATCCCCTCATGATCATCCTTGTTCCATTAAAATTACAAGTCCACAACACTCTCAAAGACCAATCATTCCTCCATTATCATTCCCCCACTAAATAACAGCTACATCATAATTGGTTATGCCTAGAATTGGATCCATTAAAGTGGTCAAACCACCATCACAGCTTCTCCTTTCAACTACCTGGGAACTACCGCGCACCCTCCCATTGTGCAAAACCATATACAGATGACCAAATTGAGAGAAGGACACACAATAATGAATCCATGTCCCAATGATGTCACCTTATCTCTAGCATAACTCCTTCTTGTCTATGATCCAGACATAGTCCACCAGTGGCCATGAGGTATAAACCTCCATGAAAATCTTTGGACAAATATGGTGACAGATGGTCGTAGTTCAGCGATCCAAACATAAGTATTGGTCGATCATATTTCCTATTCTATATAAAATTGAGGGATTATAAAATGAGAGAGGTTATCCATGGAGGAATACACACATTTCAATCTCCACGATATCAAGTTTCATGTTAAAATCAAATCACCAAAAAAACATAAAGAAGGTAGAACCATTGCATCTTCAAGGAGCTCGAGACCAAGCCGTATTCAAGTCCACATCAGTAAAAAAATTATTGGTATATGCCTCTGATCAAGATGACCAACTATTGAGCGCCTGTAGCACCCATGTATACGAGACAAACCACATGAACTCCTCATATGATAGAAATTCATGACGAAACCGTGCAACTTGGGATATCTTGCATAAATTTGTGGTGCTATTGATCTCAACTGGTAGAAGGAGTATCTTGGGAACCTCCTGAAATAGATCTAGAATCTTCGGGGAGAGATGGATCCTTGGGGAAGGATGAAGAAATCCATGATGAGGGCTATCCATATCATGTTGTTGCGGAACTACCCCCTCAGATTGGTAGGGGAGAAAAGCTCATCTGTATCAGATCTAGAGAATCATCATGATTGCCACCGGGAGATGACTACTTGGAGTCCAAAAAAGGTAAATATGCTAAATTTATTAATGAAATATAATTGTTTTTGGTTATTTACCTTCCATGATTATTATTCATTATTTACTCATGATAACATAAATTTGACGTAACTATTTCTAAAAATATGATCTCACCCTTATTATTTTATCTTCCCCAATATATGAAGAAGGAGTATTTTTATGAGTTCAAGGAAGAATAATGTTCATATTCAATATGTTTTTATACTTCATTAACAATGTAAAATTAGAATCATGTATGAATATAGGTATTTAATACCACTAAACTATTTGATGCATTGAGATGTGATCACATTTATGTAATTCTAATGTATTACTGAAACCACAGAATCTATGATAATGGGGTTGGGGTGTTACCTAGGTCAACTAAACTAACTCTATAAAATACTATCATTTCTAATTTTAGAAATTATATGTTATTAATTTAGAAGGATATTTTCCTCTGGGTGCCTTCATATATAAGCATTGTAACATACCAGCCCTACTCGTTGGCATGAGTTTAGGAAGAGGTGCTACTCAGCCTTTGGAGACGTTCCCATGCTGTCAAAGCCTGAAAAAAATATTGATGGATTAATGTAGAATAGCATAATGATGATCCATTTTAATTAAATATGCCCAAAAAACATGCCAATACCCCAAATAAATACATAATTATGGTAAAAAATGTTTCAAAATTCATCAAAAACAAAACAACAATACATCCAAACCACAATAATCCATGATCAGGGTACCAAGTTAAGGACTAAACAACAAAACCCAAAGAAAAAATTTTCAAACTCCATAGGAACATTCCATGATCTATTATCCCAACACAATAATACTTCCAAGAATCATTATGAAACACAAAATAAAATTCGATTCAATACCTTTACTTGTGTCATGGGAACAACATTTGTTAAAGAATAAATTTTACAATGATGGGGTTGAGTCAAAATACTCATTATGTTTTTTCCAAAATAACATCCCTATACACCACCCTAGGTGAAAACAATTAACAAGATTTATTTAAAAGATTTAATTTTAATCAATGAAATAGGGAAATAATTTCAACCAAGCCAAAGAGAACCATACAAAATTATATCACCATGATTATTACAATACTAATGTATGAAACCAAAAACGTAATTAAACATTTCCCAATATATACTGGCATAATTAAATTCATATTTTATGAAAAAACACCAAAAACAACTCATGTCCACAAACCCACCACAAGAGCTCAGTGTTAGATGATGGTTGAAATTCACATATATGACACATCCCCATTTTTATTGTGGTACACCATGAGCAGTTGATGGTGGTGCATCACAACCATGATGCATCCCATCCAACTATTATTTAACCACATAAGCAAAAATCTATTCCATTCATAATTCAAAAATCAAATCAAGAAGAAAATTCCCTACAAAACCCTGAAACACAACATGTGCCCATCTAAACCAATAATTAAGCCATTAAAATTTCAACTATAATCAAAACCACCTTTCAATAAAATCAATCATTTAAAATAAATTTCATTATGATAAATCCATGCCTAACCAAATTTCAATTACACTATATTTTTTGGAAATAATTTTTTGAAAACATTTTCCACAAATCATCCAAGTAAATTATATTAAAAATTTTCTTTCATAAAATCCCACCACATGCACATTTTACTATTATAAACTATTTTACATGAAATCCAAAAAATATAACAATCTTTATTCCAAAAAATATTATATCATAAATAAAAAATTATATTTCATGAAAATTTTATAAATTTGAAAATAAATCATTCTAGTTCTAGAAAAATAGAGATGACAGTGAATATACCTAAGATAGTGTTCAGAAAAAACCAACTAATGCACACCCACAACAAAATTAATGGTGAAACATATTCAAAGATTCCATTGATATCAATTCCTAACATGATAAAACACAACACTCAAAATATTAGGTAATAGAAAAACTAGATCTACATGATACCAATTTAGATCATGAAAACCAAGATAGAGGGACAAATATATATATAGAAAATGAAGAAGAAACCATGTGAGAAGACATACCATAGAAGAACTAAATTCAATGTAATTTGAATAACCCCTGATTAAATATAAAAAATAATTGAATATTCCTCCTTAATCTTGAAAAAAAAATATTGAGTGTGGCATGTATGAGATATTAATGGAGTGATTTAGGAAAAATAATATGTAACCCCATATATTAAAAAGCCTTCTTTTATGGTCGTACATGATTAGCTCACATTGTTAGACATTTTGTGTGCTATCCTAGATAAAGATACTATCCCAAAGTGTTCCCAACATTGTTTCCATATGGAATTATTAAAATCATGTTCAAACTGCTTGAAATCCCACAACCTCATCTTCAACGGATACTTGGTCTTGTTACATGGTTTACTCTAACTGTGCTCAAACCATTCACTCCTAAAAAGCATCCAAACCATCCTAAATCATTCCAAAATCCACATACATTACCCTACCACATTAAATACATAAAAATACTTAAAAAGGATTGCATACCTCAAATAGTATGTGCTGCATTATCCCCGCCATTGGAAATTCCGTCATTAGAATAAATATAAACATTACATCGTGGAAAGTGTTCAGGACATTATTTGGTCATCTATTTCTCCTATTATCATGTCTTATCTTATATCTGACCATCATTCCAAAAGACTAAAACTAGATTAATTATTTTACCAGGAATGGAATTATCATTCTTATCCACAATCCACGCTGCCTTGTGCAGCTACAAAGCATCAAACTCTAGCTCAACATGATCCCAACGAAACAAATTGTCAGGATCTTGTTGATACATTTTCAAATGATACACATGAAACACATTGTGCACTTCAGTAAACCATTTTTTAAACTACAATCGATATTAGACCAATATAATCCACACATGTATCACAAAATGGACAATATAAAACATTGAAAACATTCACTTCTTTCCGAAATGACGATGTTCCAACCTCAGATAGAATATCAAGAACAGAAGATTACCCACCATGAATGATAAAAACCTTCAATGATGGTAAAAAATTTATTTTTATGGCTCTGATACATCACTATACTCATTGTAATCATTATAATGGTATTAATTTTTTAATGGGAAAGGATTGTCCCAACCATCAATTTTTCTCTTGTTTCCATCCAACAATGAGAAGAACATCAAGGATGCGCATAAAATGATTCAAATGAAAACATATGTATGGTGGTCTTCTAGCTATTGTAGTACGAGAACTACACTAATAGCATCTCCTATTCCCATGAGAACCAAAATTCTCTACACAAGCCCATGAAATGCATTCAAATCATTGTATCATCCTCTCAGATTTCACCAATGTTTATGGATGATATTGTGTTCTCATCATCAACTCCGTACAAAGGGATAATTGAATGGATTTCTAGAAATTAGATGTGAACAATTTGTCTTTATCTAATAAAAATAAAATTCATATCCCATGCCTCTATACTATATACGAGATATGGATTTTCTATATATCATATTCTATTTGAGGTTCCTGAATTGGTAAGAAATGGACTTACTATGTGTGTCAATCCACAATCTCTCATATATCATCATGAAAAATAACCATTCATGGGAGACAATAAACAAAATACATTTCTATGTTCTCCAACATCCATGAATGGAGAGGTATTGACTTTATCATGCCTTATGGTCACTAAAGATATACCATTACTTTCTATGAATTCAAGCATCTTGGAACAGGCATGGATACAACTCTTTTCCAATCATCCCACCAAAAAAATATGCTAATGAAATTTACAATTTATGAATCCTAGTATGAATTTCCAATATAGAATGTTGATAATCACTGAGATGTTTTCCCTGAAAATCTAATTGTATAACCATTTGATTCTAAAAATAAAAACACTTAACTCAAACACAATTTCAATCGCATAATGGTCTCACTACTGTAGAGTTTCGACATCATAACCACACAAAATTAATCTGACATATTCTTATATTTAACCATATGAACAATTTTATGATACAATAAGACTAAAATGATAACTTTTACGTCCCCCCATTATTTACATTCCAACATTATTTTGGCAAAAAGAGACATTTAATTCCACCGATCTGACAAAAATTCCCCACTAGAGATTATTATTTTCTATATAATGCATCCACAATCAAATTTCCCTTTTCTGGTGTGTACATTAAGTCATTGGAAAACCTCTTGAGAATATCCATCAATATAATTTTTCTAAAAATCAAATATCTCAATGATAAAATTTTCTTAATTCTCTTATGATAGGTATATTTCATGAATTTTTCACCAAATAGATAATGACACCATATTTCCAATGAATGAAAGACTACTGACAACTCCAAATCATGTGTCGGGTAGTTCTTCTCATGAAACCTAAAAATTAGTAAGCCATACAGAAGTACATGATTCAATTGCATGAGAATACACCCCAAACCTGATCATAATGCATCACAATACACTATTCACTATTTCTATTTTTTCGTAAAACTATGATCACTGTAGATGTATGATGATCCTAAATATATTCAAAATATTATCTGACACTATTCATTCCATTAAACTAGAATATTCATTCTTTTCAAATCTATCATCAACAAGATTAATCATGAGACGTTGTCAAAAAAGTGTCTATAATACACAACATGACTAGGGAATCTATGTATCTTGAAATCATTATTTAGAGGTTTATAAGATATAATAGCCTCTATCTTTTCTAGATCTATGGAAACACATCTCTCAAAAATCAAATTGACTAGGAAACCAAACTATTGTATCCAAAATTCACACATCGATAGTTTTCCGTACATCTAAAGATGTTTCATGAACCCACACACTACATTTAAATGTTTCTCATGATCCACCATAATCCTTGAATGCCCTATTATATCATCCTTGAATACCAATAAGAAGGAATCTATATGTCTTTGAAATATTAAATTCATCAATTCTATGAACACTTCCATTGTATTCATAAGACCAATGGTTATAACCACATACTTATATTGGACATGTCTATTTTTTAATGGGATTTTGGGAATATCCTCCATCCACACCCATAACTAATGATGTCCATATCACAAGTAAATTTTGGAGAACCACTGAGTTCCCTTCAATTGATGATAAATTTCATCAAGGGATGGATGTTTATATTGATTATTTATTGTAGCACCGATAAAAGTATGATAATCTATGCACATATGAAGTATTACTTATTAATTTTTAACAAAAAAAATATGTACTACCCACATAGATGTTCTAGTCTAGATAAACCCATTGTTTATAGCTCCTCTCACAACACATTCAATTTTCTCAATTATTCTAGTTCCATTTGGAAGAACAGATGTAGGATATAATTGGCCATTGGAATTAGATCAATCATAAACTCTAATTCTATCCAAGGTGGAAATTATATGAATTATTCATGAAATACATCCATAAACTGATTTTCCACTACAAGAAATCTAGATATCCCATCCTCTTCCATTGATGCGTCATAAAATACTGGTAATTGATATGATATTGTCAAACTGTTGGTTCCAAAAATCCCATTTCAAAATAGTTTAAATTTTCATATCCTTTATATAGTTTCCTTATGCCATCACCACTATTTAAAATAAAGAATCAAGATTAACAGTTGATGTGTGAATTAAAAAATGTCAGCCAATCCATACATAGGATTATACAATATGCATCCAAATCAATCACTATAAGTACCACATCAACTCAAACCCATCCAAAACTATAAAATATAATCAAAAAAAGAAGGATATATAGTCTCTTTGTCCCGGTGGTGGTTTATGTTATAAACTAGAAGGCATTATTTTTATACATAATCCCACCAAATTAACCACATGTGAATCAATGGGATAATGGGATGAAATCATATCCAACAACACGTGCATAATGGTTGAATTGAAAATTATCATACCTCGCACCATGGATGATCCTAACTATTCATCCACCAAAAAAATCAAGGATCTAATTAGGTTATTTCATGCCACACTCTCCTCTTTATTACACTGCAAAATCATCCCGTGGTGTTTAGTGACGGTTTTCCTAGAATCATCAAGACTAACTCGACTCTAATGATGAGGGGGTACTGTTCCACCTAGCCCATCGAAGAATAGGTTTTAAATGACCAATGAGGAGTGTCATAGACACTTGACCTCAGATGATTATGACAGAAACACTATACATGCCACATATTTTTTCAATTTTAACATGCTTAATGTTATGTCCTATAATCTATCTTGACATGGCCTATAAAACCACAGTGAATACATCATTCCTTTATATGTGTCTTTAGAGGATTATTCCCTGATCCTTCTATAAGATTTTATCCATAATCCCACATGGGAAATAAGTGACTCTCGTCCACTTGATCTATAAAATAGATATCCCACTAATCTCCATGGTTCCCAACAATCTTCATTGATCTGTAACTCACATGGTATCAATTTTTTCTATTGATTCTCTATATATAATTTCTATATAATCACATATGTATTGCAATGAATTTCATTCCCCATTCCAACTTCAAATATATATTCTTTTAAGGATGCACTAGTTTCCACCTCATGGGAAAACTACACTAAGGTCATAAACATAGATGCATATTCAATCACAGACATGTTTTCAAGATTCAATCTAAAGAAATCCATTATGTACTTAATGAAAACATATGAGTTTAGAATTATTTATTAAAAATTACTCAAAACCATCCCATGTCATACATTAGTTTTTTCTATCCTGGACCATCAACTCTCACCAATGACGTGAAAGATATTCCAACATGTACATTGCTAACATCACAATTAACACTTTTTAATTTTTAATGAAATCAAATACCTAATTCTTCATATTAACCCATACATCTACCCTTTCGAGTTCTAAATCACCCCGAAAAATGGGTGGGTTCGGCTTTTGGAACTGAAACATGTGATCCACATTCCATTGATCAGTACACATATTACCACATTCCAACACATGGAAATATTGCACTATACTCTACACTAGATGTTTTTTCACTTGGGGCTCTAGTGCAACAAATATTTCTATAGAATCCTCCAGTTGGTCTCTACGACGTCTACCTATTTCCACTTCTATCAACACATGAATCAACATAAGGCTCACTCCATAGAAACTGAAGGCTTAAAATTTAAAATCAAATTACATTCCATTTAGTAAAACCATTCCTTCATATATATTTTTTCGATGTTCAACTATTTCTAGAAAACTCTAATTTTTTTAAAATTGAACCATTTTAATAATAAAACTACAATTTTCTTTCAAAATTAAACATTCAAAAATATTTACAAGATTTATTAAAAATAAAAACATCATTAACACAAAATTAATAATTATACCAAAGGAAGTATGCAATCCCAGTGGTATTCCATTTCTACCATGAATGTACTGATCTTTTTATTATCTTCATGCATGAAAATCAGATCGCTCTCGTATAAGAATCTATAAAACAATTATGTACCCAACTCCCTGGTAACTTGAGGTTTAACATAAAATGATTTTCTACATCGATTTATGTTAATAATTTCACATTATGACAATACAACGCCTTTATGTTGTCCCAAAAAATGTACTAGTCCAAGAACAAATGACAACCGCAAACCAATAGTCATTTTCAAACAACAAAACAAACTTTCTTGTCAACGACAAAACAAAATAATACCACATGTAACATCTGGACCCTCTTCATTGGATTGAGTTGAGACAAAGAAGATAATCTTCCTTAGATGATGTTCCCAAGGCCCCAAATTTTAGGAATAAATGATACATGCCACATGGATAATTGTTGATTAATTTTTCCACTTCAATTAATAACACACATCCAAATGTTCCATTAAAAAAATGATACATGTCATGAATGTTTCAAAATTATACTAAACTCGAAGACCAATACATCCAAACCAATATAATCTATAATCCGAGTACCATGCGTCATAATAATGGAAAAACCCAAATACGTATGGATCCAAATCCACATCTCCACACCAACCTCTATGCTCAATGGAGCACAATACCACCATGCATCATGATGAACCGCTAAACAAAATGAGATTCATTACATTTAACTTTTTCCTAGGGTATAATATCTAGAACAACACCATAGTGTAAAGAATGTGTTGGTTTATAATACTAATTAGTTTTTTCACCAAATACCATCCCTATACATGACACTAGGATAAAAATGGACATCATGATTTATATGAAACAATTCATATAAAAACATTGAACAATGCAATAATTTTCAACAACTGATACTAACCCTTACCAAACCATTTTAACCAAATTACCAAAAAAAAGGATGCTGAAAAAACACTATTAAAATTTCATGGTTTCAATCATAAAACTACAATTTTTATAAACCTACCACATGATCATGGTGTTCATTGATGCTGGAACTTCTCATCAATTTCCAATCCCCCTTTTCATAGTGGTACTTCAGATCCACTTGATGTTGGCACACCATAGCCTTGATCAATTCCATTATAATCTTTCATAAACCCATAATAAAGAAACCATTACAATCACTAATCTAAACTCATGTCAACCAGTACAAGCCCAAAGAAACCATGAAATACAAGATGTGAAAATCAAAACCACTAATTATGGAAACACAATTCCAATGACAATCAAAAACATCAAATCAATAAAATAAATTATTTATTGATAATATCATTAGGATCCATCCATTTTGAACCCAATTTCAAAAAACACCTTTTTAAAAAAAAAAATCACAAACAATTTTCTATATATCAATGATTCCAATGATTTTATAATTTTCATGTTAAAATACCATGATAAAAAAATTTCAAAAATATACTTCATTTTTTCAAAATCCTCACATTACCATGAAATGGATTCCAAGAAAGATACACACGTAATTTAATTAATTAATTCCACAAAAAAATTAGTTTTAAATTAAATCCTGCATGTTCTACCAAAAACGAGATGAGAGTGAATCCACCTACCTCAAGGGTTGGGAAAAATTGAATGATTCATAACTGTAACACAAATATGGTTGAAAAGTCTACAAAATCACTATTGATATCACTTCCTAACATATAAAACCCAAATATAATTGACTTAGGCTAAAAATAACTATATCTACATGCAATTGTTATAGATCTAGAAAACCCAGAGATAGGGGGAACTAGATCAATGGGTAACCCAAAATCAACCAATATTGGAGACATACCAAGGAATAAAAACATTCATAAATCATTGAAAATACTGAGTAACCTCATATATCAAAATCTCATTTTTAAAACATATTCATGTTTATCTTTTAGTTTTAGAAAATCCATCCACAATATGTGAAACTACATCTTTCCCAAAGGGTTGCCACATGGTTTCCTCACATTGTTAGACAAACAGTGTGCCAATTGTATGAAATCCAACTACCTCATGTTGCACGGTTAGCTAGCTTTGTATATTTTTTTAAAATAACCATTCTATAAATGAGCACACACATAGAAGTGTCCAAACCTTCCCATATCCCTTAGTGCACATTTTGTTTTAGCTTTTTAGATATTTAGGTCATCACCATTACATTTTTAAATATAACATCACAAATTGTATAATTCCACTCAATATTCTTTTTTTATTCACTAAAAAATCATTAATGAAATAAAAAAATTTAATTTCATGGAATATATTTCAAATTTTCTTTTTGACCTCATCCTTTTCCCAACAAATCCATATATCCTTTTAAAATACATTAAAATTTTGGTATTAGAAAAAAATTCTCATTATATGAAATATAAAAATATTGATAAAATAAACTTATTAGTTACTAAACTATAACTAGTAATTTTACATTCTAAAAATAAAATTTTATCTCAATGTAACCATTTTCATAACCAATAAATCAAATTTACTTCTCTAATTTTTTTTGTAAATATTTTAATAAAAAAAATAAATGAAAAAATAAATATCATGTAGGTTTAATTAAAACAAAAAAACAAATGAATATTTTTTTCACAGTGTAATACTTTTTACCCTTAATAAGTAAAAAATACAATCCTCTAAAATTGATAAAAGTTTCACTATTTATGAAATAATTGGATTTTCATAAAAATACACAAAATCATAGATAAATCACATACATATCATGTGACATTATTTTCTCTTAAATAATATAAATTAAAAAAAATTCATGTAAAATTCAAATAATCACATCAGAAAAAATTATAACTAGTTAACTTTGACCCTTTAACCAATACGTTGGAGTGTTATACCAGTCTCACCCATTATCAAGAGATTTATCTATATCACCAATTATAATAAATAATTACCTATAACCTTATTATAATAATAAAACATTATATAGTTCATACTCATTAAAAACATTTTTAACCCATATGAACAATATTTAAGTATATTAAAATATCCATTTAGTTTAAAACCCATTTTAGAAACACCGAAATGAAGGGTTATGGGGTTATTGTTATTAAGAAATAAAGAGACCTCGTAAATGACTCCATGATTAATATAAAATTTATAGAATCTGGAAAAACAGATTTTTATTGATACCTTAAAATATAAAATTCCATTTTCCATTTTTTTTAAAATGATCAGTATTAAATATATAAAAATAATAATTTTGAAAAAAAATTGAAAAAAATTAAAATAGATATAAAATATTATTTATAATTTAATTTATTTTCAATTAAATATATCAATAATTTTTTATAAGAATATGGACTAGCATGCAAAATAGTTAAAAATAATTGTATATGACATTTGGGATGAAGATTTTAAGGTGAAGTTTCCCTTACATAGGGTTAGAGATGTCACGTACATATTTTATCTACATTATAATAAGATTTTTTAAATTATTTAATTTATTAGGAACATTTTATAGAGTTAATAAATTAGAATTAAACCATTTATTTTATATATTTTATTGAAATATTTAATTACATAATCAGTTAAGTCCACTATTGGGGTTTTGAGATTGTTTGATTTATCATTAAAAAAAATTTGGTATGTTTAACAAGGTAAAATTATTAATAATTAAATAATATAATGTATAATAATAATGAAAAAATTATCATGTTTTTAAATGAGTTAAAATTTTTAAACCAAACATGAAATATGTTTATAAGAAATTAACTGTGTTATAATCATAGAGACTATAAGTTATTCATACACAAGAGTAATATTTCCATTATTAAATGATATTGATGGAATTAATATAAGTATTATTTAATATTACTGTAATTATTAATATATCATAAATATAATTTTATCTCCTCAAACAAAATTATATATAACATCAATGTGATTTGGGGATGAAAAAAATTACATCGCATCATGGAGGTGTAAATCCACAAGTTCACACAAACAATGTTATAATTTGATAATAAATTAAAAGGTATGAAAATAAATTATATATTATCTATTAAATGATAAATATGTATTAAATTACACGCAAAACCTTAATATAATCATTATATTCCTCCTTGAGTTGTGGTGATTAAAAAAAGTATATCGATTTGCAAGGAGGAATTCCATTATAGATACCAACAATTGTTTCATTTCGAATTTCATGGAAGAGGAGATGGATATAGGTTATGTACATAAAATAATAAAATATCATTATATAGATGAAACTATTGTTTTTATTTCAATGTGTTTGAGTAATATTTGAATGAGGTAGAATAATAAATAAAATGAAAATGCTTGATTGGAACTATAACTCTTATCTGGACAACCTCACAATGTTTATACTTACATCATTCCATGGATATATTTAATAATAAAATAGGAACTCTGGGGAATGATGTGGGTGTTTGGGAAGTTATTTGGGTATTTATTGTATGTACCAGTAGTATTATTATGTGGTACCCATTTCTAAGTGGGAAATATGACACAATAGAAATATTACAAAAACAATATAATATACTAATATAATACTCATGAAAACTTTCTCCCAAAATAGACCATATCTGAATATGGGATGATATGGTATCCCATTACATCCAAGAAATATGACTTAGATATTTTGATATTTAACATTAACCACTAATAGTTTTTTTAACCCCATATATAGCTATTTGAACCATCACCATGGTAATGGGATTTTATTAATTATGACCAAAATATATATGTCAATTATTTCCAAATATTAATAATATTGATTCCAATTATGGAAAAAATTAAATAAAAATTAATTTATTAACGTTTTTTATTTTATTTAAACATTTCACGCATAAAATGTTATGGAATTTTGTTGAGAAAAATATCATTTTATTAATATAAACATATTTTTTTCACAAATTCAACTCGAATTTTGATTACACTAATATTTATTGAATTATTAATAATTAAAATAAAATAATAAAAATTTAAATCTAATAAAAATTGAATATTACATTTTAGGAACATGAAAAGAACGAATATTTTTCAAAATAAATTATTCTTGTTTAAATTCATTAAAAAATCCATATTTTTGTAAAATTCTCAAATAAATAACCAATGATTATTTTAAAATGATGAATTCATAAACTAATTTATCTTTTTAAAATTATAATTAAATAATTTTTAAATAATTAATTTAAATAAAACCAGATAATGCATGAAACATTAATTTGGATAGAAATCATGATATTCCATTTTAACTAAAAAATTAACATATAATTTTATAATGAATTTAAATCAACCAAATCTAATTAAAATTTTTAATAAGGAATAAAATTTATTAAATTTTAATATAATATAGTTTTTTACATAAATCCCCCTTTTTATGTTGTGTCCTTGAAATATGATTCAACGCTTAATTGTAGTGATATTTTCTATTTATAGAATATTATGATTCTCATTTTGATTATTTTGTCGTACGGTTCATATAAAAACATAAAACAAATAAATATCTTTATTTTAAAAATATTTCTATCTGTTGTCTTGAATATGTAGTGGTCATTTCTAATAATAAATTTTTTCAATGAACTAAATTATTTCATGTCTTGAAACTTGTCATGCATTTTAACAATGATTTAGCAATGAATCATTGAAATAATCATATACATGAGATAAAATCAATGGAAATGTTGTTTTAAAAAACATTATATAATATTCTCAACAATTTATTATTAAAATGAGGTTCCTACCAACTTATTTCGATCAATTCATCCCTACAAGATGTGGTCTGACAAAACATCACATATAAATAATCAAAATGCGTCATCAATATACTAAAATGGGAAATTGTTTTGAAATAATCCTCAATAAAAATTAAATGTTTATCCCAAAAACATTGATAATCCCCTGAACAATATCAAATAATATCATCAAATTTCCAAATAATTCACTTTGAAATTCAATTATATTGAGATTAAAAGAGTTATTGAAATTTAATTCAAATCACAATGACTTCTGAATTGTTTTCTATAAATTAGTGGTGATTATATGGTCATGATCAAATACAATAAAGAGGAACACCTTGTATCATGAATATCTCTTGAAGATATTGCTGAGAATTATGATATAACCATATAATATCTCAAATAAGAATGAAATTTGTATATTTAATTAAATTATCAACAATAACCAAAATCACAATGTTACCCTCACACATCTTTTTAAACCCTATAAATAAATTCAAATATATATTTTAGCATTTTTTATTTTAAATAAGAAAATTATGAATCATCATATTTGTAAATATTCAATCAACAATATCATAGATAAATGGAAAACATTTCATATAAAATTTAATGATGTATTTATTAACTTCTTCCAACAAAACATGTACCAATAGGTCTATATATTATTTTTTCGTGCTACGATGAACTGAAAATGGGATGTTATAGTCATCACCCAGTTGTTATTTATTCCATTTGCAACATATAAAAAATGTAACAATTTTTTAATATTCAAAAAAAACATTATCAATATTAAATTTATGAAAGTTACGTTTATTAATGTACAAACCAAAATATTGAATCAGGAATAAATCATATAAATCATTCTCTACTTTTACATTACTGACCTAATATGGATACCTAATGAGAAAGAAAGGGAATAATGGGTTTCTGTAGCTTATTTGGAGCCTAGAACCTGTCTTTCGGAAACAAATTCCTATTTTATATTTTATGTTAGTTGTGAATGGTAGGTTGTATGGTTTGTTTAAACTGTGCAGTGTTGGACAAGGAGCTCTATGAGGGCACACAATTTTTCCTAACCAAGAGAGTGTTGGGGAACCACCATACAAGAATATATAAAATTTTAATAGTTCCATTTCACAAGGTTGGAAAAATGCTTCCCTAACCAGACAACCTATATATGATCTATGCACTTTCATATAATTTCCCATTCATTTTTTTGCATGGATTTGAAAATCATGTCCCCACAATGATGGTAGCGTAATTTTGGGTTAAAAATAAATTATTCCCTTATATTTTGTTTTATGGGAAAACCATATTTTATTTAGGTTTTCTTGTAGATATAAAACATTAATACTCTATCATTAAGCATAATGCTTTGGTATTCAAGGAATTGAGATCCACCATCTGTAGAGAGTATGGATAGATTATTGTTTATCTTACTGGATCTATATTGTTATATTCTCTATTAATTATTGAGAATACATTGTTCTTCATTATATCAAGGAAAATTTTTGGAATCTATATCATATTTCCCAATTATATTTCTTTTAATAATTCTTTTGATCTAATCCAATCCAAGATGAACTAAAGGCTGATACTTGTTGAGGAGAGTCATACAAGCCGGAGTTATGTGGTCTGTAATAGCTCTTTTAATTTTCATCATTGATGAAATTTCCATGTTATGACAATGATTTCATCAGGAATCATATATTGAATTAATATGACCATATTACAATAATTTGGGAAATATACCATGTTACTTTCTATATATGTAATTTTTTATTAGTGGATTCATCATCAAATTCAACCATCCCATTTTGGGTGGCCTGCCAAAATTGGGTTTTTGGTGAATTAAAAATTTTGATCCACTATTTGTATGTTATTTATCATGTCCATCATAAAAGTCAGATTTCATCAATTAAATGACTATTGAATTGATCAATTGATAGTTCCATATATCCAATTAGATTTGACATGTCTATAGTTAGTGACTCAATTGAACATGATTAATGAATTTAAATGGAATTTTAAAGTATGATGCATCTAATAACATGGACATCTAAAATGGAATAGACTTTTGGATTATTGTTGTAGCACCTGATTATACAGAATTTAATATTGAAGATTAATATAATGAATTTTCTAAGAATCATATTTTTTGACTTATATTTTATATTGTACCTTTGGCCATACCATAATAATGAATGGAAAGGATAAAAAATTTGTCTATTTAAATAGAATGAACTTCATTAAATGAATTTGACTTAAATTTTTTTTAAAAATGTTTTTATTTCATGATAATCATGTAACTTGTATGAATTTATGGAATGAACCTTACGACATACTTAGTGGATAGTGTAACATATGCCCTAAATAAATAAATAAATTAATTCTAAGGTTCTTAATAATAAATAGAGACTTTAAAACCCATCCTTCACACCTGTCAAGCTCCAAGCCTTCTCTAAACACTTCCCAAACACCTTCCCTAGCCCCTCCCCCACATCCAAGTGCTTCTGGACTCATCAAAAAACCAATCCTTGCTTCCTTAAGAAGGATCTGAAGTGGAGGATTTAAGAGGTAATTTGTCTCCCTCTTCTCCTTTAATTTCCTGTCATGTTTAAGTTAATTTCATAACCTCTCCACACCTATATTCATAAAAATGGTATTTTAACTCCATTATTTTATATATACTATAATATTTTTATTCTAATTGGATATTATATCATCCATCCCCCTTTCCCTCTTCCTTTTATTTTTTGAATGAGAATGTTGTTCGTGATGTGTTAATTTATCACCTTCAAGAACGAAAAACATTATTCCTCCATTTCTTCCTTCATATCTGGTATTTAAAACATTTTTTGGTTGATCCAGAATTTTTTTTATGTATTATGTCCTATTTACTGTTCTGTAACTGACTTATGAAGATATTACCAATTGATAAATGAAAACAACTTCATTGTGATCGAAAAAACTCCCAAATTAACCCAAACAATATTTTTTTAATTATTATCTAATGATTCATCCAAATGGATATAATATAATTCCTTATAAGATAATTATAACTCATTTAATATCATTAATTAAATTTAATATCATTTATGGATGTTTACCCATGCTCTACCCGAACATCAATTTATGAATACATGTGAACCACCCAAGAAAAACCATAAAAACGAACATCCCCAAACAATGATTTTAAACTCTATAAGTCATCCAAATGAACATGAAATGACACAATGAAACCATAATAAACCATATTAATGTATAAAATGTTCTGGAATTTCTGATTAATTAATATAATGTCATTATACATGACATTAAAGAGAAGGAAGCACTCAGATACTGGGTTTGGGTAAATTCTGAAACCCAACATTCGCCTTTCGGGTTCTACCTCTTTCAGTCAATTTTTTATATGGTCACTCCATAAATAAATTTTTTTCATCATTGTCTTTCCATTTCTAGGGTATAAATTTTTTCTAATTATGTTTATGTCAATCCAAATTTTTTCCAAAAGAACTCTTCTTTTAAGAACTAAACTTTTACCTCATATTCATGGTTGGTGGTTCTTGAATCAAGTATGTTGTTCCCACTTTCTTTTGGGAACCCAAAGCTTATTAATGTATTATTATGACATGAAACCCATTATTTAACATTGGTTATTTATGTTCAATTTTGATATATGTTTTATGTGTCAAGCATGATAATGATAATGATATGATGTGATGGGTGCACCTGAGATTATATAGCCCAATATGAATGTTTTAATGTGACGAGTGTGCCCGGAATTATACAATGCTCCAATACATTGGGTAAAGTGATGAATCTCATGAGTAAATATAAAATTATGTTTGAACAAGATTCTATCTTGGTTCAAAAGTATGTGTGGTAGTTACCAACAATGATATGATGTTTCATTTTTATGCATTTCCTCATTTCACGTCTTTTATTTATAATACTCTCATGTTCGTGAGCTTTTTCCAATGTTATGATTATGATCACCCCATGATATATTGTTCTTATCTATCCCAGTACTGGGCTTCGAGCTGACCCCTTTTGATTTATATCCTCAGGTGGCTACAAGTACTAAGGAGAGGACAGGTGCTAAAAAGAAGCTAGAAAAGAAGAAATTAAATAAATGGTTATGCATGATGTTGTATTTTATATGTATGGTCCTAGTTTTCCCAAGATGTTAATCCTTTGGATCCTCTATTTGTAATACAATTATGTTTTTTATCTTTAAAGAGATGTAATATTAACGTAAGAAATGGTCGGGTGTCTATATTTTGTATCAGAGGTAAGGATTAGTAAATTTTGGAATTCAGATTAGTGAACCTAGAAAAAACCTATAGTATGAGATTAAGTAAAAATATATACAGAAGTGTATTTAGGGATCCCATATGTTATGATTTTAGAATAAAATTTTTATATTAATAATTTATGTATTCATGAATTTATTACTTACAATTTGTTCTAACCTTTTATATTTTAGAAAAATGTTGGATCCAAGAGAAATCAGGCCAACAAATCATGTGAGGGCCAATGCAATGATTGCCTGAATGACATCCCCAATGATTTAGGTGGTTTAGTTCAAAACTTCATGGTGATTCTTACCCAATTATCGCAGGTTATGAACAATAATCATAATAATGGGTACTTCCTCCATCACAAAAGAGGGAGAAGCTGGAAATCAAATGTTTTATGCGGCAATGACCACTAACATTTAGTAGATCATTTGATCCACTAGTTTCGCAACAATGGGTCAACAACATCGAGATGATTTTTTCTCTTCTTCACTATTCTGAGATGAAGAAGGTAAACATAGTCGTTTCTCATCTAGATGGAAAAGCCAATAAATGGTGGGCTTTGATTAAGAACACTAAGCCAAGGGATGAAATTGATGAGATAGAATGGGAAGACATTAAGATAATGGTTCTTAATATGTATTTCCCATTAACTCTTCACAGAAATATAGAGAGAGAATTTGAAGATCTCAAACAAAAAAGAAGGAGAATCTGTCACAAACGACAAATATAATTTCACAAGGCATGCAAGATACGCTTCGGGTTTTGTTATCAACAATGATAGAAAAATTGATAGATTCTTTAGTGGATAAAAAATGCACCTTTTAAAGGCTCTTGAAATTCGAGTCTTTGGGAGTTATGAAGAAGTTGGTCGGTATGCTCTCAAATTAGAGACGGAGTTTAGAGAATGGTCGCATGGATATAGTGATAAGAAAAGAAAGATGGAGTTTCAAGATGGTGGATCAAATGACAATGGTGGGATGAAAATTCAATGACCCACATGCCAAAAATGTGGGATGTTGCGCCATGGGAACTGCCTCAAAGGGATGAGGAAATGCTTCAGGTGTGCGAATGAAGGACAACATTTTCATGAGTGTCTAAAAGACACAAAAAGGAAGGAGAACGTAGCCGATTAAAGCATAAAAACACTCATTGTTCAATGCTACATCTTTAGGGTTCTAGGGAACTATGCAAACCAGTGCACTAAACCTCGAGCTCTCAAGTGTAATTAGCATCAGAAGCCACCAAATGCAAAGGAACAAGGGAAGGTTATGCCATCACTACTGTGGAGGTGTATAATGATAATGAAGTCGTACAAGGTACACTTCCTATTCACTAAAGAATGATAAAAGTATTATTTGATTCTGATTCTACGCATTCCTTTATATCTTGAAAGATTGCTTGAAATATAGAATTGAAGCCATGAAACCATGAAGTAGAGATAACATTAAAAACACCAAGGGGTGCAATCGTTGCAACCCAAGTGTTTGACTCTTCTCCCTTTGGCGTATGTGGGAAGGATTTTCTGGAAAATCTCATAGTACATCCTTTGGTGGAATTTGATGCTATAATGGGAATTGATTGGATCTCATTATATAGTGAACATATCAACTATCAGGAAAAGGAAATATCTTTTCATATTCTGAACCATACCATTCTCCTCTACATATTTAAGGAAGATCATTAATCTCCTTTGAAAAATCTTTTAATGGTGTGGGTGTTGATTCCCTATGAAGATTCATTCCTCTCCAAAATGGTTGAGTCAAACAAAAGTGCCAACCTTGGGGAAATTCCCATTGTGAGGGAATACAACAATCTCTTTCCTGAATAGTTACCCGAAATTCCCCCAGATTGTGAGGTAGAGTTCTCAATTGAACTCATGCCCGGTGCTACTCCAATTGTGAAGTGTCCCTAAAGTTTGGCTCCAATCGAACTAGAGTAGTTAAAGAAGAAGCTACAAGAGCATCATGAAAAATGGTTCATATGCCCTAGTAATCACCTTGGGGTGCACCAGTGCTCTTTGTGAAGAAAAAGGATGGAACAATGCGGCAGTGTATCAATTATCAGGAAATCAACAAGATCACCAAAACGAACATGTATCCTCTCACAAGGATTGATGACTTGTTCGATCACTTAAGAGGATCTCAATACTTTTCAAAGGTGGATCTTCATTCTAGATATCATCAGGTAAAGGTGAAGAAGGAAGATATTCAGAAGACATCCTTCCGTACAAGGTATGGACACTATGAGTTTTTGGTGATTCCATCCAGACTTACTAATTCCCCTAAAATATTCATGGATTTGATGAATTGAGACTTTATACATTACCTTGACAAATATTTGGTAGTGTTTATCAATTATATTCTCATTTAATTCAAGATAAAGGGGGAACATAAAGAACAACTAAGACATGTGTTGGAGACATTAAGAAAGGAGAAGTTATATGCCAAGTTTAGCAAGTGTGACTTTTGGATTAAGCAAGTCACGTTCTGGGGACATGTGATCCCAAGTGAGGGAATTTTTGTGGATCCTTCAAAGGAAAAAGATGATTAGGGAATGGCATGAGCCCTCTATTATCACATACATCCATAGTTTTCTTGGATTAGTTTGGCACTACTGACGTTTTGTGAGAAACTTCTCACAATTTTCAAGACCATTAACTATGTTGACAAGGAAAGGGGTGAAGTATAACTGGTTGAAAGAATGCGAGGGAAAATTCATCAAGCTAAATTGAATGATGATCATTTCACATGTACTCACACTACCGAAAAGTGGAGAATGTTTTGTGATATACTATGATGCTTCAATGAAATGCTTGGGTTTTGTACTCAAGCAAATTGATAACATGATATCTTACGCCTCATTATAGTTAATGATCCATGAGAAGAAATACCTGACACCAGATCTAGTTCTAGTAGCTGTGATTTTTGTGTTGAAAATCTGGTGGCACTACCTTTATTGTGAGAAGTGTGACATATACACCATCCACAAGAGCCTAAAGTATATATTCACACAGAAGGATCTCAACATGAATCAATGGGGATGGTTAGAGATTATAAAGTATTACAATTTCTCTATTCATAATCATCCTAGAAAGGCGAACAAGGTAGTTTATGCTCTAAGAGGAAAATAACCTGCTACTCTATCCATGTTGCGGATTAAGAAATACCATATCTTCATGGATATGTAAAGAATATATTTGGAATTCATAAGGGTATGGGATACATCCTACCATGCCCAAGTGATTGTGCAACCATCCATCCAGGAGAAGATTAAGGAAGAACAAAGAGATGATGTGGAGATACAAAATAGGGTGAATGTAGTAATGGAATGAAAGTTGAAAGATTTCCATATCGATGATGATGGTGTGATTCGGTTTGGAATGTGGATTCATGTGCCTTCATCACCCGGGATAAAGAATGAGCTCTTGGATAATGCACATATCTCAACTTTCTCTATCCATCATGGGAGTACCAAGATGTACCGTGATCTTTGAGAACACTTCTGGTGGAATAACCTGAAGAAGGTTATTGCGGAATATATATCAAGGTGTTTGGTATGTCAGCAAGTTAAAGATGAGTGACCAAAGTCCAAAGGTATGATCCATCCATTGCCTATACCCATGTGGAAATAATAAATGTTACTATGGACTTTCGCACGGGTCTCCCAAAGACATCAATGGGAAATAAATCTATATGAGTTGTGGTTGATCAACTCACTAAGACAACCCACTTTATCACTATTCTGGAAGACCTCTCTCTTGAACAACATGAAAAGTTATATGTGAAGAAAGTGGTGAGACTGCACAGTGTTCCACTCTCAATTTTCATTGACAGAGATCCAAGGTTCACAGCAATGTTCTAGGGGAGCCTTCAAAATTCTTTGAGTACTGAATTAAATTTCAGCACAGCCTATCACCCCTAAACCGATGGCCAGTATGAAGGGACTATTCAGACGCTTGAAGATATGCAAAGAGCCTGCTCTCTTGAATTTAATGGTGGTGGGGACCAACATCTCCCATTGTTAGAGTTCCCATACAACAATAGCATCCACTCGAGTATTCAGATGGCTCCATATGAATCTCTTTATTGAAAGTGATGTAGAACTCCAACCTATTGGGAAGAAGTTGGAGAAAGAAAGCTAATTGGACCTGATCTTGTTCAGTAGATGACAGAGAAGGTTCATGTCACCCAGAAACACATCAAAGATGCTCAAAGTCATCAAAAGAGCAATGCTGACAACTGTCAAAGGGACTCGGAGTTCAACGTTGGAGATAACGTCTTCCTTTAAATATCTCCATGGAAGAGTGTCATGTGATTCAGGAAGAAAGGGAAGTGGAGCCCATGGTATAATGGCCCCTTTGAAATCCTTGACTACATAGGATTCGGGGCCTATCGTCTTGAACTTACACCAAATAAGGCTCATGTTCATGATGTGTTTCATGTATCACTAATGAGGAAGTATATACCAGACCCCTCACATTACTAAACTCAAAGGTGGTGCAGCTGGAAGATGATCTCTCCTATGAGTAGCAGCCTGTAAAGATTCTGGATCGGAGAAATAAGGTTCTATGCAACAAGACAATCCATATTTTCAAAGTGTTATGGAGGAACCATAAGATTGAAGAAGAATCATAGGAACCAGAAGAGGAAATGAAGGATAAACACCCTCACCTGATTGGGTAAAGTGAAATTTCAGGGGTGAAATTTCTTAAGGGGGGAAGAATATAGTGACCCAATGTTTTTCAATGGAAATTATGTTCTTATATTTATGTCATAAAATCACATGAAAACAAAACATATTGAATTACTAAGTGATAATTGACCTTTAAACATAATTTTGTCACTTATATGTTTGGAAATTTAAAAATATGACAAACACGGTTGTACACAAGATGATTTTTTGAAGTGTAATGAAAAAAAAATATTCGGTGAATAGTAATGTTCCCTTAGGAATAATAACACACCCTTATGAATAGTAATAAGACCCTTATGAATATTAAATATTTGAACATAAGATTAACCTTACCCATGAATAATTAAAATAAATTTATACATCTTAGAATGTGACAATTTGATCTTAGTAAACGTTTTGTAATTTTGTATGTCATAAGTAATTTATTATAACTTATTAATTAATCTAAATGAAAATGTATTTTATTAAAATGTATTCACTATTAATCAAATCAATGTCTTATAGTTTGTAGACAATTTTATAAGACCCTATGTAATTTTTGAAAACACTATAAAATCAGTTTTAATTTTAAAAACTGTTTTTCTTAAGTAAATTATGATTTAATTTAAATATTAAATTAATAATATTTATAAACATATATTTGAAAAATGAACTTCATTTTCAGATTCAACACATTGGAAAATGGTATGGTTAAATTTTTAAGATATTTCTGAAATACATGAATTTTTTATGAATAGTAGAATCTGATAATTCACTATAAATGCTAAATAATAAATTAATTGAGTAATCCATGATGTTATACTGATGTAATACCACATGGTTCGGGATCACATGATAAAATTACTCTTCTTGGTCATTCAAAACTCACTATTCTTTGTCCTAGGGGAATTTAATAAACAAATGAATTTTAAATTAAGGAAACCTCTCTCCCCTCCACTATAAAAGCCAACCTTCACACCCTCATTTCCTCACACCTCTCAAGCTCCAAGACTTCTCAAAACACAACCCAAACACCTTCCCTAGACCCTCCCCCACGTCCAGGTGCATCTGGTCTCAACAAAATACCAATACTGTCTTCTTTAATGAGGATCTCTTGAGGATGATTTAAGAGGTAATTTCTCTCCCCCTTCTCCTATAATTTCCTTTCAAGTTCAAGTTAATTTCATGATATCTCCCAACCTATCTTCTTAAAAATGGTATTGTAACTCTAGTACTATACATATTCTGTAATTTTTTGATTCTAATGGGATATTACATCATCAAACCCCTTTCCCTGTTCCTTTTATTTTATTATTGAAAATGTTGATCGTGAGGTGTTAATTTATCACCTTTAAGAACGAAATACTTTCTTCTTCAATTTCTACATTAAGATCTGATCATGAAACCATTTTTAATGTTGAACTAGAATATTTTATATGTATTATATCATATTTAAAGTTCTATAACTGACTTATGAACATATTACTATGTGATAAATTAAAACAAATTCATTATGATAAAAAAACCGGACAAATTAACCCAAACAATCTTCATTTAATTCTTTTATAATGATTCATCCACGTGGATCTAATATAAATCATTATCAAATAATTAATACTCTTTTAATATCATTAATTAAATTTAATAACTTTTCTGTATGTCTACCCATGTTCTACCTGAACTTCAATATATGAATACAAGTGAACCACCTAAGAAAAACCATAAAAGCGAACACCCTCGAATAATGTTTTTAAACTCTATAAGTCATCAAAAGGAACATAAAATGACATAATGAAACTATAATGAACACTATTAATGTATAAAAGGTTATTTAATTTCTAATTAAATAATATAGTGTCATTATACAAGACATTAAAGAGATGTAATCATTCAGATAAAAGGTATGTGGAAATTCTCAAACCCAACATTCATCCTTAAGGTTCTACCAATTTCATTCCATTTTTGATATGGTCACTCCCTAAAGATAATTTTTTCATCATTTTATTTCCTTTTATGGGATATAAATTTTTTTAATGAATTTTATGTCAACCCTTATGTTTTCTAAAAGAACTCTTCTTTTATGAACTCTACTTTTACCTCACATTCATGGTTGATGTTTCTTGTATCAAGTATGGTGTTCCCTCTTTCTATTGGGAACCCAAATCCTATGAATGTATTCTTATGAGATGAAACCCATAACATACCATGGGTTTTTTATGTTCAATTTTGATATATGTTCTATGTGGTAAATCATTATAATGATAATTTTATGATGTGACTGGTGTGCCTGGAATTATATAGCACAATATGAATGTTTGAATGTGATGGGTGCACCCAGAATTATACAGCACTCCAATGCATTGGGTAAAGTGATGAATCTAATTATTAAATGTGAAATGATGTGTGAAAAAATTCTATCTTGGTAAACAATTATGTGAGTTAGTTAACCACAATGACATGATGTTTCATTTTTAGGCATAGCCACATTTCAAGTATTTTATTTATGCTCATCTCATGTTCATGATATTTTTCTAATGTTATGATTATGCTCACCCATGATATATTGTTCTTATATATCCTCTTACTGGGCTTCTAGATCACTTATTTTGATTTATATCCTTAGGTGGCTACATGTACTAAGGAGAGGACAAGTTCCAATAAGAATCTATAGAAGAAGAAATTAAATAAATGATTATACTGGATGTTTAGTTGTCATGTATGGTCATAGTTTTACGAAGACACTGAAAATTTGGATCCTCTATGTGTAATACTATTATGATTTTTATCTTTAAAATTATGTAATAGTAAATTAAGAAAATTCTTGGTCACTATACAAGAAATTATCAAACGATGTTCAGTATCCAAGGCCTTCTATTGAATTTTCTATAAAATTGATGTCAAATAGATATCATGACCCGAAATAATCAATAGGGTACTCCATGAAGATTTAAATCGTAATTTATATATAGTATTGCTAGATGTTCTAGTGGTAAATCATCTCTTATAGAAATAAAATGTGTCGACTTGGTAATACAATAAACAATGAAACATATTGAATCATTTCTTCTTGGAGTCATTGGTAGGCCCAAGAAAAAGGGCATTGTAATATCATCTCATTTCCACTCAGGTATAGGTAGAAGTTGAATGAATCCCCTAGGATGTTTTCTTCTAGAATTAACTTTTTGACAAACCATAGATCTTGATAAATAATCATAAATCGCTATTTTCATGTTGTCACACAAAAAATGTTCCTTCAATTCACTAATCATATTACAGATAACAGGGTGTATTGAGAAATTGGAGATGTGAGAATCATCCAAAAATTACCTTTTTAGATCAGGAATTTCCGAAACACAAATACTCTTCCCAAATTTCAAAATTTCATCTTCATATATGAAGTTAATAAATATCCCATTATTCACAATGTTAATTTTCTTTTTAAAATCCTCATCATTAGTCTGAGAATGTTTTATCCATTCTAGTAATGTTGGAATAACAAACATTTGAAAAAGTATTGAAGTTTCACCTTCCAGGATTATTCCAATTTCCATCTTCTATCGATCCATGAACATAGGATCCCATTAAACAACATTGTTTTTAAAAACTCCATGATCCTTTATAATCAAATCATCTACCACCTTATTTTCCTTCACTAGGTTGTAGTGTATAGTGCTTCATAATCATTGAGTTGTTCATGACATCATCTTTACCTCATGTTTAGCTATTTCTGTTGAAAAATATACTAAAAACACTTATAATCGATATTTATCTCATATTTTTTACCATAGAGATAGTGCATCTATCTTCAATGAAAATATTATATCTACTAACTCAATATCATAGGAGGGATAGTTTTGTTCATCAATTTTTATCTACTCTGATACATAGGAAATAACTCTATCATTCTGCATGAGTACATAACCAAGTCCTTTTATTGATGCATCACTATTAATAACTAACACATCATTCCCCAATTTTTGAGTCATTATAGGATAATTAACTAATATTCTCTTCAGTTCTTAAAAATACTCTTCACACTCTTTTTTAACAAACATATTTAACCCCTTTATGTGTGATCTTGGTTAATGGATCTTCCAATCAGGAATAATTCTAGACGAAATGCCAATAATAACATGCTAAACCCATAAAACTATATACCTCAGTTATACTCATCGGTTCTGGCCATTCTTGGATTTCCATGGTCTTTGAAGGATCAATTGAGAATCCATCTTTAGAGACATTATTGCTAAAAAAATCTATTGAATCTAGAATTCACACTTGATAAAAATCCTATAAAATTTATTTCTTCTATGGTTTTTAATAATTTTTCACAATTTATTTTCATGATCTTCATATTTTTTTAGTATACAAAGATATCATCAAAACATATTACTAAAAGTCTTCATGATATTCCTTTAAAACTCCATTCATTAGAACCCTGAAAACAGAGGGAGAAATAGTCAGTCCAAAAGGAATTATTGAATACTTGTAATGCTCATACCTGGTATGAAATGATAACTTCATAATTTCAACCTTTTTCACACAAAATTGATGATATCCAAATCGAAGATCATTCTATGAAAAATATTTTGCTCCATGAAATTTATCTGATTAAATAATCTATGTGAGGTATGGGATAATTTTTCTTTATTTGTATATAATTTATCTCCATGATGTGAATGCACAACCATATATATCCATCTATCCTCACTAATAAAATAATAGGAGCCCCCCATGGTGAAGAAATAGGGTGAATAAATCCTTAATTACTCAACTCCTATAGTTATTTCTTTAGATCCACTAATTCCATAGTGGACATTCAATAAAGAGTCTATGATATTGGCCTTGAACAAGGAATTAAAACAATGGAAAATTCATTTTCTCATCTAGAGGATGTCATTGTAAATCTAATGGAATCACATCAACATATTCTTGAACAATTGATACGTCCTCTATTCGAAAATTTATTTTCCCACTTGTCATTTTTTACTTTCATCCTCCCCAATAATTGAATTTAGTATATATACATGGGTTTAATTTAGAAAAGAATCATATAGTGATGATTCTTCTCAAATGATATGGTACTTTTTATCATCTTCAAAAATTGTAAACTCCTTCATCATACCATAAATTTTCACATCATGCTCTGAAAACAAATTTGTACTAAATATTATATCAAATTAAATAATGGGTATGACAATGATATCAACCGATAAATAAAGTTTATATTCCCAAATGGGATCTGATTCAGTAATCATTGTTACAATGATACATCCCTTATGAGTATTTACTAACAAATACTTTGTTAAATCAAATTGTAAATATCTAATTTTAATAGAAAACTGGGAATGTATGAAACAATACCATTATAAAGAATCATGTAATGACATGGATAAATTTGTGGAATCCATTAAACTACCTGCCACCACATCCTGCAGAACTTCATCCTTAGCAGTAGTAATCGCATAATCCTAGAATTTCTCCCTTGTCCTTCTCTGAGGTATGTTTTCTTTATAGATTAGGACATTAATTAACAAAATTTTTTATTTATCTATTGTTTTAGCATTCAACATTTATATCCTCTTTTATCCATTTGATATCATGAGATTGGTGGCCTTTTTCGCCACACTTGTATTAGACTCGCATTCCCTTTAGGAAAGTACTAGGGTATTTCATCCCACATTTACTGAAGGATAGTAATTCAAATTTTCCATTCTTCCCCATATTTCCATTTCCATAGTGTTCAACCCATATATTCTTCTATTTCTAATCATTAATGTTTTAATACATAGATAATTTCTTTTTTGTTTTGATGGAACATGAGAAAATATATTCCTTTGATGAGAAGGATTGTGAGACTAATGCTTGATGGAAAAACAGTTTTAACCCTTCAATGAATCAATCAATTTTACTCCTTGGGATACATATATAATCTAGTGTATTCTTTTCTAACAATGTAATGGAACCCTTATACTTTGTGACATTCCCATCTACCAATTGACATAAACTAAGAAATTTTCTTTTCATATATTCTCTATGGTCATGAGGAATGTATTTATCTATGAAAATCTCTTCAAACTCCCTCCATTTAATATCTGATACTTCTTCATCGTCCATTGTGTGTTGAATTAATGACCACCATTGATCTGAAACTCATGTGAGGTGATAAACTACTTGGACCTCATTTTCCCTTTATCTACTCCCCAAAGAATGAAATATTTTCTCAAAATAACTTTTCCATTGCTCATATTCAAATGAATTTGTTGTCCCATTTAATGTTTGTGGTTGTTTCCTCATGAATAGGTATAACATTTATCCTCTACATTGTGGATCATGGTGCTCATACGGGTATGGTTATTATTCATAACCTGAGTGAGTTGTCCGAGTATGGTGAGAAGCATATCACCACCAGTTTCATTACTAGCTCCAATATAATTATTATCTTTAGCAGGACAGAAATCCATACATGGATTATATGCATTGATACGGTTTCCATTCCTTCCACTAGGCTTTTTTTCTAAAAAATGGCATATAGTATATTAGTTTATGAATCACAATACATAATTCCAAACTTGTAAAACACTTAACACGAATTAAACAATTTATGGAAATAATCAATAAATAAAAAATGATTTTTTATGAGGAATAAACTCATAAATACTTCTAAATGGTTTTTATGAAAAATGTAAATTATCTTAAGCATATCCCCTGAGTGTTTCATAACCAAGAGTGAAAAAATGAATGTTTTCATATACCAGGATATTGTGGGTCTAGCCCAAGACTCCTTGTCGGAGTTTTCACTCCTAGGTACATCTGTGCTATAGCCTCCTCTACCTGATTGTATCCAAATAGGGATATATTTTTTTTAAATACCCAAAATCTCTACATTACTAAAATTCTGGAAATTTATTCTATAATAATCCATAAAGTCAATCATATATTATTGTTCCATAGTCAAATTTTTTCTTAGGATAGATTCCAAGGTTTTTAATAAACATCCATTTATATCAGTTGTATTGTCGCGACCCCGGTTACCTAGAATCGGTGTATTATTTCATAACATTTGCATGATCAAAAGGGATCAAAATCCTCATAGATCGATTAGTATAGTAGCCTTGGATGTACTAGATACGTAAATATGGTTTACATTACATCATTGAATACAAAAACATCAACATTTTTTCTCCTTTGAACACACTTATATTCATTATCCTATTCCTATATTTTAACAATAAAATAATTTTTCATATCCCAATAAAAAATAGTACACGGAATGGGGTGAGCAGAAATGATCAGTACGAATGAAAACATAGTGGAAACATTCATAAATAAGCATAAACATTTAATGCAATGTATAATACGAAAAAAATCCTTTTTAAACATAAAATTTATCATTATATGTAAACTGTTAATAATAGTAATACCATTTACTTATTCACATAGATATTCATCTAGTCGAACAATCACATGTAAAGTAAATAGATAATTTCGTAATGATAGAGTGCATAATGTCGGACATCATAACCACATAGTGAAGGCCTCGTTCCAAGACTAAGAAAAAGATATTGTCAGGGCCATGATCCAAGACACTATTTTGTCTCATGATACCTACCGATACATCGAGGAGATATAGCAGGCTCCACTCATCACTTACTATGTCCAATGCATTCCTCATATGAAAATGTTGAAACATAACATAAACATTCTTATTAAAACTAGGATAGGAAATGTCATTAATTTTACCATAAACCATGAATGGTAGAAATATATCTCACACATAGTCAAACAAATCAAAAAACCTTAAATACAATATTGTAGATTTTATGAAAATAAATCAACATCAAAAAAGTTTAAATTACGACAATGGATGTCGACATAGATGAAGTCAAAACTATTTGATAGAAATATCACTTTTTATTTTGATATTATTTAAAAGAAATTTAATTTTTAAAGAAAAATATTATTTTCAAAATATTTTTATAATCATGAAAGGGATGCTTCGATGGAGTTATAATGGAGCCGGATAACCACACCCACCGTATAAGTAAAAAACATTCTTTTCTTAATTCTGTTAAAAACGTCATAAATGTAATTTTTTTGGAAAACGATGTAAAGATTACTTTATATAAATTTATAAAAATTAAAACAAGTGTATAAAATAAATTTCACCCATAATGGTTTAAATAGTAGTTTTTATTAAATACATTTTTAAGAAACACAGATGTGGATGATAAAGAAGTCTTAGTTGATACATACATATAAACAACCTTGGATAAATAATGAGATAGAAAAGTTAACCCCTACCTTACACTTTTTCTTGATAAAGGGTACTATAACTTCTAAATAATAGATAATTTATTTTATTAAATTATACAACAACTACAAACATAATTATGATATCATATGTGATCTTCTAATATTTCTTTGTTTATAATATTATAGTAATATAATTGTTTCTGGTGTTCACTAATTTTTTTCCTTTATATGTTTTGTTATCTAAGTCATGTATGTTATGGATAATATGTATGTTATTCATATCTATAATTATATTAAATTATTAAAAAGAATTTGTAATCACACAAATAAAATTATTCTTGAATGATTACGACGAGGAATGATTCTCATCGTGTTTGTGGAGACTGTAATCCATACGTATGAATGAGGTACAATATCATTATTGTGATGGTGAAATCGTATGTAATTTGATTGTATAACATATGAAAAAAATTATTAACATGTTATGTATTTTATTTACATCAATTATACACATTATTATACCCATCCAAATAATGATGTGTTTGGATAACAAACTACACCACGACCTGGAGACGGTATGCTGTACGTACACAAGTATATTGACTTGCCATTCATAGGATAGAAAGAATACTGAATATGGTTGTACCTTATTTATAAAAACATCACAATATGTATAACATATTGGAGTTATTATTTTGTTATGTAAAAAACAAATAATGTGGATGTGGAAGAACAAGAGAACTTTGAAAAAGATGGTGAAATTATTACCTCTTCTACGGGTGATTCCTTACGAGTTGATCAAAAGGGATTATTATGTTGTCATTATGATAAATGTAAGGACTCTAGGATGAATTGATGATAGTTGGTAGGATATTATAGGAGGATTTGGCGAAGCCAAATGGCATTGGATGTGTTATTTTCAGAGAAGGGGATGTACCCTTTTATAAGAAATGTGAGGGTTACATTATGAAAAGTTTAAATTATTATTTTATTACCCAATAATATTAGGTTTATAATGGATCTAAAATTATTTATTTCTAGGATAAGGTAGATATGGGTTTAAATAATATCAACCAAATGGTTTTAAAAAGGATTAGGTCACCATATTAACCTTGTCTTTTAGATTTAACTCTTAGTTAAATAGTTTTTGTTTTACCATGTATCCTTGTATTATTATAATTAATTGTTAATAAAAAGACTATAAAAATACATGGAACCAAAAAAATTTCACTAATAATATATCTAACCATATCTATGTCCTTTGTTTGATCTTCATATTTTAAGAATATCATATCAATTAATAATATAGTATTCATTTTAAAAACTCATTTATGACAATTTTTACACTATTTCGTATTTTTTTGATAGTAATAACTACTTATCATTTCGAAATAAATATATTTAATCCACCCTAACATGATATGTTAACCTAGATAATTATAGGAATTCATCAGATGTTCAATTTCCATTTACTTGTATTTTTATAATATCAATAATTTTATTCATTCATTTATAATGTAATAACTGCATCAATATTGTATCATAAATAAATATAATTAATTAATCTATAAAAATTATTAATAAAATACCATTATGTAGGAAATAATTTTATCTTTATAATGAAAAATTATAGTTGAATTTATCTTATGTATAACCATAAATTAAAAAACAATTAGTAATTAAACATTGAAATTAACACTTTTAACTCTTCTCGAAATAAAATAATAATAAACATCCAAATATAATCCAAGTTGATTAAAAGGATTATATATTATGATATGGTTGATTTTGGTCTAAAAACATCTATCCAAAAAATTTATGAGATGCATTATAGTAATTATAATATCATTTTTACATTTAATTACCATATTTTATTTTAATCATGGTAAATAAAAGTCAAAAATTACTCTTCTGCAAAAATTAATTCCTTATTTTTCAACAAAATTTTGCTTAATGAGGTTAACCTTCTATCTCGGATTTTTCAAATTCAATTCAATGAATTAGTAAAACTACATTTCATGCAAATTTTCAAATTTTCCTAGAAGGTGGGTAAAAGAGAGTAAATGGTTCAATTAAATTATATATATCTTATATTATTATTAAATGACTCCAATTAATTACATTGAACATATATAGTTATTATGTGTCTACATTTAACTAATATAAATTTAAATAAAATAAATAATTTTTTAAATAAGAACTCGGTTTTAAACAATATCGCAGTGTTTTTCACAATTAATCAAAAGTTGAAAGTTTGTAGAAAAATAACAATAATTCACCCGAATCTAATTTTGATAATCAAAATACAAAAAAGATATCTATTTTGAAAAAAAATTTAAAATTTTAAAAAGGTGGAGTTACTATTCATAAAAACTAGTTTGATTGGTTGTTGTTTGTTAAAACTCCATGTTGCGTTCAACATAAGTAATTGCATTAATCAAAGGGAACCGTATCATGAATGCTTGGGGTGTTACTAAAAATGAAAATGAAAAGTGAAACATTAATGGTTAAAATTAGATGTTTTCATGTCCTTATCCCTCCTTGTCATGTTTATGAAAATTCATGTAGTGAATCTAGTGATTAAATATAAAATTAAAGGAACTGTTTTTGATAAATGATCTGTTATGGGATGGATGAACATTTATCTATATGATCCATAATAACATATACTTTATAAATAACATATACCTGACATACTAAATGGGTAGTTAGGGTATCAAGTATTGGGTAGTGACTAACCTTATGATTACCTTCTACTAGTGTTTTTTTGTTTCTACTTATAATAATTTTATTGAAGAATGTGTTTTGAATTGGTAGACTAGTGTCACAATTATTTCCTTTTTTCATGTTCTAGGAGGGTGTTGAGGAACATACTCTAGACATGGTTGGCCCTAATCCACTAGTCCTACCTCCAAGAGTGCCACTTTAAGAACCAAATAGTGTACCAGATCCAAAAATTGAAAACTAATTTCGTGGTTGTTGATTATGTATGACGTAGCACATGCATTGTGCTCCACCTCCTAAACCTATGATGGAAGAACTGACCCATGAGTTCAATTTTTAGCGTCCACCCACATTCTTGGATTATGGAGGTCCATGGGATGTAAAATCATGGTTACAGGCCACCCTATCTATCGTTGCGGTTATAAAGATGCCTCAAAAGTGTTGGGTTATAATTTTTTCATACAATATATGTGATTCGACCCACATATTTGTTATGTAATTACCTAAAGTCTATCCCATCAAGGAATGTTATGAGATGTCTTTTATACTATTTTCTATGATTAGATGTTTCCTCATATTCTAGAAGATATTAGATCATGAGATTTTGTGCATCTCGATAAGAGTTCTATGTCAGTTATAGAGTATTCAGTGCATTTCACTGAGTTATTGTACTTTGCATCACATCTTGCCAGTGAGGAATTTACACAAAATAAACACTTTGATGATGGGATTTTGTACTCCGTATAAATATAGGTGAATGTCTTTATCCTTCCAAAATTATCTAATAAAGTCAATGAGGCTATTATCAGTGAGGAAAACCTGAGGGATGGTGATAGTACCAGATATATAAGACTAGTTCCGAAAAAGGCCAATAGTTTTCTTGTAGAAGTAAATGATCGATAGTAGTTTCTTGTCAGGGAATTAGAGGCCAGAGTACCTGTATTATTAGCTATGTGGCATGTCACTCTTGTAAATTATAGGGGTATCTTAAGCCTAATTTTGATAGAGACCCATTGTAGTGTCATGAATTATGTCATATGTGGGCTCATCAGAATTTATATGAGGCCTTATCATCAAATTCATGTAGAATAGGTTCCACACCATCTCAACCTATAATAGTAGGTTCTTATACATCACATAATGTTGGGAGGTGGAGTAGCACCAGCAATGATGGCTAAGGGGGTGGTTGTGGCCTTGGTATCTAGACTTTTGAACACCAGTAGTGCTAGCAGAGTAGTGTTGATAGTTATAATCACGTAATTACACATAGATGTGGATCATCTCAATTTCATGCTTTAAAGTTGATACCCAAATATTAGAGTGTGAAACCATCAATAATATGATTTACTATTGTAGAATCCCCCACTATAGTATCTACATTATTTTATATTGGTAATTCTCACAATTTTATCTCCTTATCTATCAAGGAAAGCCTTGGGATAGATAACTGGTATTAATGTGGTGTAATGACCCTAAATATTCCATTGGGAGTATAGTTAGAAGGAATAATACAATTTAGGGACTAACCCATGAGGTATGCAGTTATCAATTTTTGTGGGACCACTTTTTTCTTGAAATGATATTCTTCGACATCATTATTAGGATGGAATGGTTGGTTTCATACTATACATTCGTGTACTATTTTCATTTAAGGGTATTCCTTATATCACCAAAGGGAAGAATATATCTACACAATGGTGAGTTTTATATCCATACTAGTAGATATGTAGTAGATCATCTTGGGATGGGTAGAGTGACCACCAATATATGTATTCACTTAATATAGGATTAGGGTTCAATTAGTGTGAATTTCCATCAGTTGTAGATCTTTTCTGTGACATTTATTAGAAAATATTATTGGATGACCTAAAATATGATAAGAATATTTTAAATTAAGCTCATCTAGAAGTATCTTCAAGGTCAAATTCTCCATAATTAATGGAACCTACAGAGTTCCAAGAGCTCAAGATGCAGTTTAAGGATCCAGAAGAGAATGGTTTTTTATAGCCAAATACTTTTTCATTCGGCTCTCCCATTACATTATCAATTAAGGTGGATGATACCCTTCATCTATGCATGGAATCTAGAAGGTGGAACCGGCTTACGGTCAGGAACTGGTATCCACTCCCTCATACATATATGATTTTTCTAACCAAATCTATGGATATAGTGTATTTTCTAATGTCAATGTGAGTTCATGATAACATTTGGTGTGATTGAGGACATCTGACATATTTCATATAACTTTATTTAGTAGGTACAGTATGTATGAGTGCCTTGTTATATGTTTTTATCTTTTGAAAAGGTTTCCCGATTTCCTGACTCTAATTAATATTGCGTTATACCCCAATTGGAATTGTTTTTTTTGGATTATTAATGTAAAACATATTAGTGCACTCTCACAATCATAGATACGATGATAATCATGTTGTCATCATTACTAGTACATTACAAGAGAACAATATTTTTTGAATGATTGGTATGTGCCATGTATGAATAATAATATTCAGTTATTTATCTATATTATCTCTTAATATGGAGTCTCTGTTGACACAAAGAAGGTTACTATTGTGGTTTCTTAGGATCATTCCCAGAAATGTTTTCGTATAAAATGTATCTTATGGCTGGATGGATATTATAGCCATTTCATATATGACATCGCACACCGTTAGTCACCTCTTAGTCATATTCCAAATAGGTTTCTTAAGTTCCCATGTTAGGATAAGTGCAAGAAATAATTTTATGATTTGAATGTAATACATCACTATGTAGCCATTTTGATTCTTCTATAATTTAAAAAAGGCTACATTGTTTTTTGTGATTCAATAGTCATCATCCTAGGAGTAGTTATGATGAATGAGGGAAGATCCATTTTTATGGATATCAAAAGTGGAGTCCTCATGAGAGAATCCATAAAAAGAATGACCTTGAGATAGTGAAAACCATTCTTTTTTTTTCTGGAGACACTATTTGATGTGTTGGAACATTGAGGCCTAAGAATAAAACAATAGGATCAGAAATTTAATTTCACATAATTAATTGAACCTCAGAATGAAAATATTGGTTTAATATATATTGTAATATTATTTAAAACATTCTAATATGTTGGTAAAGGAAAATTTTGATGCAGATGCACTAGGATGAGAAAAATTAGGCACATGTCATATGGGGAGCCAGGTATGAATGAAATTTTTTTACCCTATTTTAGGAGATACATTTAGAGTTTCATGATATTAATGAAATGTTCAATCTATTATATTTGGTAGTTATATCATTACTTAATCAGAAGGTGATGAGGAAGAAATTTTACCCCCAGAAGGCTTGGTTCTCCATGAGAGTATTTAAGGAGATAACCCACCACCAGATTGGTCTATGGATAGTGGTGACATCCTTCATATTAAAGGAAATTTCTAGGTTATGATAAATCTGATATAGGTGTTGATGTATTATTAGTATACATATCAATTTTTTGTTCATCCTAGAATCTAAATGATGTTGTGAGATATGAGACTCTAGTATTTGTGGTCATTGATGAATCATTAGATAGAAATAATTTGAACTAGGTGCTCTTCATGGTACCACATAAACACAGAGAACCACTGAACAACATGATTTTTGACGCCTCTTCCAATCCTAAAATGGAAATCATATGAAATTGTTGTCAATTTCATATTTGAAATACCTAGGTAACTTAGATTTGGTGGTGGTATAAGGGTTTTCATAAAACGTTCGACGAAAGTTCCCCTCAACAATAATATTCATGAAATATTATTATTTGATGAGATGGAAAGATTATATTTCTGTGAGATTAAATGACTACATGGATCACATTGTACTATCATTAAAAATATTGATTATTGTTTAAAATCATGATTCTGGAAGATGTTGTGGAAATATATGTATACATAAGTGCCTCTTCTAATAACCATTCACCCATAGATCGATGGATTTTCATAATCAATGATACATGTAATTGAAAAAATTCATGATTATGTGTCTATTATTGAAGTGTTTTATAAGAGAATCATATCTCTCCTATTGAGTTCTCATATAATAACAGCTTTCATGTGATGATTTAGGTGGATCCTTTGGATCGTTTTTTGGTAAGTGGTGTCATTAATCCCTGTACTGTATAGAGGTACATTAGGTAGCCCAACCTAGTTTTTATCTCATTCTGGATACATCATAGTAGTTTCAGGTGATTAGAGAGTGAATGTCTACTTCTCAATATAGAAAACAATCTTTCACTGATAATCACTATTTCCCTTTAATGATTGAGGTTGAAGATAATTTTTTCATATGGTTATCACCAAGGATAGGAAATAAATAGATAAAAAATAAGGGAAGTTGTATCGATGCATTTTCAGGCCATTTTAGACCATTCAACAAGTTTGGAAAGTAACCTATTAGTTGCTACTACCTCATAGGTATTGTTTAATGAAACACATCATTCACTTTTCACGTCTTATTTTTTACCATGTTGACATGTCTAATACTTTTGATTATGAGGAATATGAGAAGTATCTCAATGATTCCTATGAAGAGTATCATATATGCATCATATAATTGTGATCAAAGGCTATGTAAAGCTGGTTTGCCCCACTGGTACGGGTTCAATGGTAACACAGTTGGGTACAGGATGAGACTTGGGAGCGGAAGGCAGACGCATGTGTCCAGTGGCTAGGGTTTTTCTTAAATTGGTATTTCCACCCTTGGAATGATAACATAGGGATGAGTTACTTTATGGTAGGAATACTTTCATAACATAGTTTCTAACATAGATATGTATCCATTCATTTTTGTTAAAATGATAATTAATTAACACAATGTCAATTAAAAATGTTTTATTAAAGGTATCGGTGGTGTCTAGGGAATGTTCAGATATAGGAACCTAGCTTTTTTGGAGAAAATTTCATGTCTCATGGATAGATTAAACAATGTGAGGCATCCCACATGGTTTGTGTAAATATTTTGGGTTTGGAAATTTATATGTAGGGGGAACATGATTTCACCTGACCATGAAAGGTTGTTCCGCATGGTCAGGCGATAATATCCTCAATTTTAATGTGGAAATTTTCATGGTTGGTGCATGTTTTACCTAAATGTGAGGCCAAACAATGTGTTATTCCCCTTGTTATAGCTATTTGTTCATGATTTTTAAATTGATTGGAAAACAGTGCTACCAAACTATGTGTTGTCTAATTTTTGTTGAATATTTTATTTTTTCTTTCTTGTTATGTTTTACATCAATCCCCTTTTCATTTGTGTTATGTAGTGGATAACCAACCTTCCTCTTCTATTTTGAATCATAATTCTAGACAATTATTTGAATTGAGATCCAAAATCCATGTAGAGTATGAATTAATTTATGTACTTCATTGATTAATTATTCTAATATAATAAAATACATGTTGAACAAATTGATGATATTTGATGAGGAGGTTCATATGATCCAGGGGTAGGTGGTATTTAACTCATATTCCAATTTCAATCATTATGAAAATTAATGTGTCGTTGCACCGATTTCATCATGCACCATTCCTAGAATTTATACATCTTATTTAAATTATTTAACACAATATTCCACAAAAATTTCCATATATTTGAATTTTTATATTGGGTTTCATCAACAAATTAATGCATACCATGTAGTATTGTATTCCATAATTTATATTTTGGTGGTTTTCCACTTTGGAGCAATCTCTTGTATGTGCTGGAGCATGAACACTTAATGTTATGATTCCTTGTATTAAATGAATATTTAATTTTTTTAATATATAATACCATGGTTCCATTTACACTTGACTTGTATAAGGTAAGTGAATCAATTGATATAGATTCATGAATTAAATTAGAAATGGAATGTGTGTTGTATTTAATGACTTGGGATTAATAATTGGAATTAATATTGGTTTCATTTCATTGAAATTCATTTCACTTCATGAAAAGTGACATATAAACCTAATGAATTAACAATGACATTGGTGTTTGACCTAAATTGTTGAATGTACAATTTTATTTTCCATGATAATGGAAGGAAAGTCTTGAATGACTTATTATTTAAATTTAATGGCATGTATTTAATGTATTTGACATAAATTATTTAAATAAATGGTTTCATGTCACAATATGTTACTAACTTTTATTAACGAATGGAATGAACCTTCTAACATACTAAATTGATAGAGTATTTTATGGAAGAAAAACCGAAATATATTAAATCTATGGTTTCTAATAATAAATACGGATCACGGAATAATTACTTATTAGAATTTCCTAACTATATTTAGATTTGGATTCCTGAGGGATTTTCATGTGCAATTAATGAAACCATTTGGATTCAAGGACGCTGGTTTTAATTGCTAGACTTACTATGGAACATTAGCCTTATTTATCAGTGGATTCCCCATATGACACGCAACGAGACCCTCCACTATTACATGTTACCTTGGATATACTCCCTACATCAATCATGATTTCTATGGACATTTGGTGCCTTGGATATTAACATGTGCCTATCCATAGCTTATCGCATTATACATTGGATGTATTCCACGGACACAGATAGATCATACTAATATTAAATTCCTTGAACAATGCTCCATATATTGAACTCTTACCCTTATCAAGGCCAAAGTTACTAGGCAATTGTCAACCCTTGCGGTCTAGGTTTCCTTGGTGATTACCTTAGAAAGTATTTTATAATATAATCATTACGGTTTAATTTTGATGACATAGAACCAATACCATTACAATCATAATGTGATGCCAGCTACGAATAAGCAACACATGACCAATTTATGAAAATGATAACATAATTAATTAAATGAACTAGTTACATGTTCTGACATCAGTCGTGTGATGAAAAACATAATTGAATATCAATATTACTATACAAATTTAATTTATATATATTCATGCATGCATTATTTTTGATTATATTAGATGGATATGTCATAATGGACACCGTTGGTGGTATCCTACTATGATTTATCTAACACTCTATCTGGGACCTGATATACTTGAGAAGTCTATAATGATGCATGTGATGGAAAAGGGAAGCTGGTAGAATTGAACACTTGATTGCTTGTAGTATTTTGATAGAGCAAGTACTAGATGATGGTGCATGGTCATGGGATGAATAGGATAGTTTATTATTCCAAGTTTTTTAATTTTGTATATAATTCTTGTCTACTATTTTTTGTCTTTCATTTAAATTTATAGATACATGAAACATCACCCTTATCTTTTGATTATTTATATCATTTCTCTAATTTTTTGATATAACTATCTATTTCTGTCATGATGATTACTATTACATCAATTTGACTATTTATTCCTAATTTTATTATTCTAATTTGTTTTTTTGTTCTCTGGTAATGTGGGAAGAGTCTCCCTATTGACCCACATTAGACCCTTGGAGAAAGGTAGTATCCTATTGTATTCGGAGAGATGAGTTATTCACTTGAGTCCAAGTGGTCCACTGGGCAAGAGGAAACTCTTAAGTGGAATTCGGTTCTTGGATGTCACAGTTAACCAATTCAACCTTTTATAGTAATATATTATCCACCTTCTAAGTATTATTATACTATTAGATAGCGATTATTCTAATGACACAAAAATAAATTTAGAGAGAGTTCTTAAAAGAAAAAATATTCAAATACATCTTTTATAAAATCATTATCCAATGTGTCGTGTTCAAAAAATTAAATGCTTTTTGTAACCTTATATTTCCAACTCAAAGAATCATCTACAATATATTCTTTACATGGATTATAAATAATTGTTTAGTAATAATATTTTATGAATTTACTCCATCTCATATCTCTCATGATCAATTATTTTTAAGTGAATATGTAATTTTAAAATTTATTATCAATTTATATTTTGTACACTACTCAATAAAAATAATGTCTCTAAACTTATATATATAAAACTAAAGTTTCCAGTTCAAGGTCATGTTTAGGATAATTTTTCATATGATGTTTTAATTGAGATGAATTTTAAGATGTTACCAAACCATTTTTTATTAAAACAGACACAAATCCCCTCAATGATGTATCATTGTAGATAACAAAGTTAACATTTCTAGATGGGATGCCCAAAACTGGAGAATCCACTTATATTCTATTCAATTCATGGAAATAGTAATAAAATTATTATTTTTATATGAAGCTAAATACTCATCCTGATAACATGGTTATTGGGTTATATAACTATTTTTTTTCAAAAGATCTGAAATATCCTATAAATCCATAAAAACTAAGAATCTTATTAACAATTATATGTCATTCTATTCATCAACTAGTTGATTATGATCAATAATTATTTCATCATTATTTAATATATGTTCAATTAATGAAATATGTTGTAACCAAAAAACAAAATTACTAAATACATTATATAACTTCATTTCATTCAATGTTTTACAACAATAATTACATATTTATCATTAACCTAAAACCATTTAGAATAAGCTAAACTATTATCTATAAAAAAATAAAACAATATATAAATATTCCAAAAAAACTCTATTAATAATATCTATAAATGTAGATATAAATTTCATCAACTTAATGTTAATTAACATACTATTATAATTCCCATACCTAATACAAAATGATGTTTCTAAGATTTTGTCAAACATTACCTTTGGCCGATGGTAACCAGACCTGAGATCAAACATAGAAAAATATTGTTCTCTATAATGTTGACTAAACAAGCAAAATATATGAGGTGAAATATATTTATTCTTAATAATAATGTTATTAAATAATCTATAATCAAATAAAAACATCATGGAACCATATTTATTTTTATAAAATAAAACTTCAGAACCACATGGTGATGTTCGGGGATGAATGAAATCATTATCATGAAATTCTTAAAACTAACATTACAATTTAAAAAGTTATACATGATATATATGAATATTTGGTTTTTGATATTGTCTTAACAACATGAAGTAAGTTAATACAAATATCAACTTCCAAATATTATATAATACTAAGAATATTTTCATGGAAAAAGTATATATAATCTATTACAATTGGAAGGAAATTAAATTAATACCTCCCTTATTTTCAACAATATGTGAATGATAACATTAATTTATGTATTTTAGGAGTTTATTGGATTTATAATATGCTATAAATGGTAAAAATTGATTTATATATAAATATGGAATCTCATTTCATAAAATCACTTCTTCTAGCTCTATAATCTATCTTAACATGATAAATTGGAAACCAATCCATGACTTGAATAACATAATATTATAAAATGAGAAAGACCACAAAAATTGAACCCAAAATCCTTCCACATATGATAATAAGATGTTATTTGTATGTTTATGTATCATTAATACCATACCAATGTATTTTTACAAAAAGTAAAGAATTCGTATATTGAGGTGACATTTACCTTTTACATTTATGCTTATAAAAAATAAATGTATATTTATACCTCAAAGAAAATAATACATTTAAATAATTTAAATAATAATTTACATACATATTATAACATCATTAAATGGAAAAATGTTTTTCCATGTAGATTTAGAGGATTTCACAACACACTTCTGTGTATAGTATCATTACATCTAATCATTCATTGTATTTTTTCAGAAAAATCCATATAATTAACCATCTCATTATATTTAAAACAACATAATTTATACCTACTAGAATTGGTTTTAATGACACTATGAATTTTTCACCAGAATAATGATTAATATGCCCAATCATACCACATAGAAATGACTACCCATATTACTTAATACATTCCCCAATAATCATTTTTACTACAACAATCCCAAATAACCCTAAGAAAGTATTTCTCATGTAAAATATTTTTAAATGTATCTCATTCCATGGATTCTATATCATGAATATATATAGTATTCTTAAAAATGGTTCTATATTGATTTCTTTGTCCATGAAAATAATAAATACATTGAGTGACATTTTGGATATCCAAAAACCATTCACATTAAATACATTTTTCTAGGTCTTTAATATATCTCTCAACTAACATTTAGTAATAAGATCCACTGAATAATAGTGGGTGAAATCTCATAAAATGATTCACAATGATAATATAACTTCGTGAATGATATAATTTTCATGTATCATGGATAGAACCATCATTTATCGCCTACATCGACTAATCCATCAATGAAACATAATACCATTTTTAAATTCCAACTATTATTGGTTTTTTATTTTAAAGTATATTGTCTTATATGTGCATTCATACATCATCATACATGTTTTCTTTTATGGAAATCTGTTCTGAATAGATATAGATTACATACTGAATCATGGTAAATTTTAGAATAAATATCATAATAATAATAATTTATAATATTTTAATGGTATTTAATTATTTTATCATAACCAAAAATGCGTATAATATTTTCCTCTAATAGAATTTTGATGACACAACCTCATTCAATTAGTAAAATTAATTATTTAGAAAAAAATTACTATTATATAATTCTTAGACATCTATTAGATCTGTAGTTTTTAGATAATTAAGTCATCTCCCTTGTAGAAAATAAATGGTCTTCATACAGTGGATACTTTCACAGAGTATCTATTTTTTCCATTGTACAAAACATTTATGGTATAGAAACGATTATTTTATTGAAATATAAACATAATTTTCACCATGGAATTTCTATATTCTATAATAATACATAAACCCCTATAAAAAGAATTTTAAAACATGGGTTGTGTACAAAAATATCATTAAAGGAAAGTTTGAAAAGAAAGAAAGAATGCAACCCTTTATTTCTTGGATACTCATTAAATTTTTTTCTTTTTTCACAATAAACATTGATTTTAAAAGTACCATTTAACCACCAATTAAATAATATATATTTTCCAATTATGTTTATAAAAAATATCATAATAAATATGAAAATAAAATTTAATACCATAGATTTTTCATTAAAATCATGAAAAATCAGTGGAAACATTTTCCAAGTGTTATACGTTTCACCATCAAGAAGTTGCGTAAATATATGTTTAAACATAATAAAAATATCATACATTGTAAAATAATAAGATATAAATAATAACCATTCTGAATAATAGATAAATAATGTAACTAATTTGAGAAAACATTTTAATATATCTATTACAATCACTCTTACAAATGTAAAATCCTACACCTTAAATTCTTATAATCATTAAAGAGAACCCTATGACCGGATAACTCCACCCATTTACCAAATGAATTGGAGATATATATCCCGATCACATGTTTTCATGGGATATATTTGTGACACGCATCATCATAAATAATTCCAAATAATTATATAATATTCATAACACTAAAAATTTTATATTCACATAAAAATATTATTTTCACCCATTAGATAAACATTCTAGAATATTGAAATATATATTACATTTAAAAACGTCCTTGAAAATACCTAAGAAAAAATTAAAGTAGTATTTTTATATAAATAATACATTGAATATTATAATGGGATTATAAAATTAAAAAATTTCAATAGTGGTGTGAAAAAATGTTGACACCATATATGTTAAAATATAATATACTTTTTCCCTTTTTCTGTTAAAACCTTCCGTATAAAATAAGTAAAAATATTATTTATTAAAAATAAATTAGAAAAAAATATAAATTATATTTTCTAATTAACTTATATCAATATAAATAAATCCAAATTTATTTATGAATAAGATCCTTGATGAAAATGATTTATAATATTAATCTGTAAAACATTTAAAATAATGTTTTATGGTAATGCATACATTACATGGAGTTTGAATTGTCATGCACTTTTTTAATCTCTTATATAATAATCAAATGTTTAACATCTAATAAAATCATATCAATATTAATCCCTTAAAATGTAATGATTCATTATATTTATTTTTTATTACATGTGTTATTACATAATCAGTTAAGTCCACATTGCATGTTTTAAGTATGTTTAGTTCATAATTTCATAATGACTATGGGATTTTTAGAATGGCCAATAAGATTATTATCCAATAATTTATGGTATAAAAATAATTAAATTATTATTATTTATATAAATAAATTATTTTTTTAAATTCAACCATGAAATAGGGTACTGAGAAATGAACAAAATTATAATTAAGGAGATTGTTGGTCATATGTAAACATGAGTAACATTTACTGATTTCAAAAATCATGATTGAAAAAAAGTATGAATAATTTTAATTTTTAAAAAAAAATTATAATATAATATATATCATATTATCTATTTAAATAGACACACACATATATATATATATACACAATCCCTGACATGTGGTGATGAGACACAAGTTAAATTGGTTCTTGGATTTGGTAATACATACATACACCTGAAAGACATTATAATTATTGAATGGAAGTAAAGGTAAAAAAAGATGAAATTTTATATTTATATGATTATAATTATGTTATTAATTTCATTTGAATGCATTAATTATATAATTATAGTAAAATATTGGAGATATTCATGGAAAGTGAATTACTTTAGTTCATAAGGTTTTTTCATCCAAACAAATAAATAATGGTTTCATTTCCCACTAAATGGAACTATAGATGAATATAGATTTTTAAATTGTAAAAATAAAATATCATTATTTTTATTATACCTATGTTATAATATAATTTTATTTTAAAAATATTTTAAGGAGTTATAGGAATAAACAGAAAATGAATTCTTATTTATGAACTACTAATATTCTACAGAAAACCACATTATGATTTTACAAAAAGCCTTACGGGGATTGTTTTATAACCAAAAAATGGGTTCTTTTACATTTAGATGGATTTTAGGTAGCTATTTTAATAGGATAAACCAAAAGGATTGTGATTTGTAGATATAAGAGGAGATTTGGTATCCTTTTATACATGGGGGAGAGGACACACATGTAATTTTTTAAAAAATAAAAATATATTAATATCTAACTCAAGAAATTTCCAAGTAAAAATACCACATAAAAGTGTTCGGTAATATAAGATTTAAATGTGTCAAAAATTTTATTTATAAAAACAATTTGGTCTTTTTAGAACTTATTTCACTATTTTAACCCCTGTTGAGTCTATTTTATCCTTTAAAGTGATAACTGAATTTTTTTTTATAATAATTATGAGAATCAATTTACATAAAAATATGACATAATATTAATTATTATAATTACAAATAGAGAAAAAATATTATAAAAATAAATTTATAGAAATGGGAGACTTTAATTTTAAAATAAACTCATACAAATGAGATAAAAATCAGTTTCTTAGAAAATTTCATTTTTATGTATAATAATGGTTTGAACCCAATTCAAATATAATATTTGTTACAAAACAATTATTTGAATATTTTTAATAAATGAATATAAAATTAAATTTTTACAGTTTTAAATTTTTAAATTTAATTTTATTATAATATAAATTAATATAAGGTTTCCAATAAAAATAAATAATTTTTAGTATTTATTAAAAATAAATTTTTTATTGATTTTTATAAGGTCCGTTCTATTTTAGTTTTTAAATTATGGACATAAAAATGATTATATTTATCTCAATTTATAATAAAAAAATTTTGTAGTTGATATTTTAAATAAAACCATATAATGTATAAAAACCCAATCTTGTTAGAAATATTGCCTTTTTCCTATTGACTGTAAAATTTCATAATATTAATATAAATAATACAAATATATTAAATAAAAATAATTAATTTTATAAAGGAATTATATTGATTTAATGTAAAATTTCACAAGATGTAGCACATAAGCCGTTTAAATGTCAAATCCATCTAAAAAATTGATCAACCGTCCGGGTAAGCAAGTTTTCACAAACTCCACTACCATTTGAATGACCATATCGAGATATTTTAGATAATAAATGAAAAATTTCACCTCGTAAGATCCAATTATATGTTTATTTGTATCCAATGTACATATGTGGTGTATAGAAAGTGTAAGGTTGGGGATAGATAAATTCTATAGGTTGATCATATAAAACATAACCCATTCCAACATTTGTGGTGAATTGGAGAGGTAATTAATAATATTTAGGTTATATATGACAATAAAATATTTATATTAAACCCCTATAATTCAATTAAGTACCTTAAGAAATTTTTCCCTCCAGTAATGCCCTCAATTTCGGATTTTATAGTGATAAATACACCCAGTTAAATAACAAACATTGAAATTGTATGATATAGAGTCACCGTAAAAATTAATTTTCTTCCCTCCATAGAATTTTTAGCTACCCAATATTTTTATCTCACACTGGACATGATCACGTTTAGATCTTTATCCTCTAATTATTTCACTTTTAGGGGATGATGATCACTCTTAGTGGCCAGTTTTCTCTAAATGACATATTTACAAAGAGTATTTACTTATTGAAGATATATTGTCATGGGGTGGACCAATTCAAAAGCAACCCTAGGATTTAATGAGTAAAAAACATAAATAACCTTAATAGTTATATTTTCATTGATATTTAATCAATGCTAAAAAATACCTGGTTTCTATGAACTAGAAAATGATATTCTGTATAGGAAAAAAAATTAAATATTTATGTTGTTATGAATCCTTTAATTCCCACTCAAAAAATCTAAATTCACATCCAAAATATATTTAGACACTAAAAAATTACACAGGAAATATTCTAAATATACTAGTTGAATAAAGGAAATCATAACTCAATGTTTTTCATCTATATAAGTTAAATTCCTTTATAGTAATATTATCTCAATCATGAATAATGTAACTTTTATCCGTGATTTTAATATTTGTGTCCCGATGGCCAAAAAACAATTTTACAACATCCTTTTATTATTGGGGTCATCTGGCCACGTGGGTAACCCTAGATAGGACATGATTTTTCCTTCGACATAAATTAACAAACCTCTATAAATGAATTGATTAATTATTTCATTTAATCCCAACCATAATCTATGGAGATATTTAAATCCATCATAAACTCAAATATGGATATGACCCTAATACAAGGTGGATTTATATGTAATATTTTTTATATTCTATAGAAATAATCAATGAGGACCTGACTAGAGTTAATCTTCAGTAATTCCAAGTACGACATTTTCATATATCCACGAACCTTGTCATCCTTACAAAAGTTAAGCATCCCCAGATTATGGATATGTTCTTACCAGTGAGCTTATAAAACATCACATTCATTTTTTTAAAAATATCATAAATGATGTGATCTATAAACTACTCCAATAGATACTATCAAATTAAAACATGGTTTTCTAAAAAAATATAAGTATACAAGCTATTATTTCCCTCATGTAAGAGATAATATATGAAATCATCAAAAAGATATTTTTATTAAATATAATATTAATGGTAGGAATTTTCAAGAAAAATGATACAATACAATGGAGTTTCATTATCAATTTTTCAAACATATGGGGTTTTAAAGTGATTATGTGATATTTTATTTTCAATTTCTCCCCTTCACTCGATTTTATATTTATATTAATGGAATGAAATTCGATGTATTTTATTCTAATTGAAGCATTTAAAAAGACAACCTATATCTTCCTCCTTATTTTTCATGACACTATACTCTCTGAGCATGAACATGGATAATTTGGTTTCTTTGGGAAAGATCATACATTAAAATGGATATTATTTTACAATTTGGATATAAAACATTTTTCTATGTATGTTAAACTATATTTTTTATAAATTGATGTCATATATCTAAAATAATACTCAAAACAAAACATTGTTAGTATGAAATAGAGTGTAAAAATGTTTATCCCAACACAAATGCAATGTGTATATTTACATAACATGTTCTCCTAGATGAGCCACTTCCATACATTATATTGTAAGGATTTTCCAAGATACATTTTTATGGATTATCTTAGACCCACTCTCTCTTTTAGAATGCATATGATTAGTGATTTTGACAACCTTTTCCCTGGGATATTAGGTAGAATCACAAAACTGAATATAATGATTCTACCATTTGGTGGTTTTATCACACTCATCTATTTTTAGTTGAAATCCATTACGATTAATGTAATTTCTTCTATAAAAATTTTTCAAGTGAAATTTTGTTTGATAGATTATTATATTAATTTATTATATGGGTCTCTCATAAGGAATGTAAATACAACTGGGATAGTCTCAAGTGTATTTCTAGACCCACTGTTAAAGGTGGGCTCTTTTTCAGAAATGAAGAAGAATTCATAAAGTAATTAAGTCCATGATTGTATTGGATTTCCTGATGGAAAACTCTTTATGAGTTAATTTTAGGAGTAATAAATTTGGTCTTACGCTACATGATTTATGAATCTACCCGAAATTATCATCTATACAATAGTGGATCCCTCATGGACCACTCAATCTTCTCCATTAGAACTATCACTCAGTGATAAGGCATAATTGTTTTTTTAGAATGAATGATGGGTTGAGAGACCTTTTTCTCTTATTTCCCAACTCGGGACTACAATTAAAAATCATCCATGGTCTCTAAATATTTCACATATTACATTATCTAATTTGAGAATAATTTTTTATATTGGAAACCTTATTATAAATAATTATGATGATTATTGTTATTTTCATATAGCTTGATCAAGTCTCTTTAGTGTAAATTTTTACAACAGGCTTATGAATATATTGAATTATAAATATTTTATGTTTTCTATAAACTAGGATTTAGATATTCTATCTAAGATGAATTTCTAATGTGATATCATTATTTTTATAATCTTACTAACATTGAGTATTAACGTAAGTGAATTCAATGTAAATCTGAATACAACTATTGTAGTAGACACCATAAAAATATTACGAATCATGTTATCCTTTATAAAGAATGGGATACATTTTTCTATTATCTTAAATAAATATGATTTTAATCACTCATTATTTTAATTCATTAAAAACATTTTTAACACCATTATTTGTAGGTGCTCCAAGGAATAAATAATGTGAAAGTTGACACATGGTTTTAACTATAACTGGTTTTTGGTCAATATGGGAATCAAGAAATGAAATAAGATTCAATAAAATTATTTGAAATCAATATTTAATTAAAATTAAGGTTCAATTAAGGATATTCTATATTTCTACATGTTGAACAATTCCATGAAATTGACCTAATTCTTCGATAGCAACATTCACCCTGCTATAAGAAGCATTCATTCACGATGCTGTATTTTTTAGACACTTCAAATATCCAAATTTATGATGAATATAAATTAATCATGTTAAAATAGAATTATTTTATTTTTATGTATCATTCATGTTGATATTGGCATGTTCATGTAGGATTTTAGACCATCTATGATGAATTTATTATATCCTTACTGAAGCTAAACTTCTACTTCATGGCCTCAACAATTTTCATGATTGAAGTATCTATCTCAAACATGAAAAATTTGATTCCAATTGGATTTTCCACTTCTTGAAGGAACTCTAGGTCTTCTACATAAAATATTATATCAATATAAAAAATTTAAAAACATCTTCAAATTGTTCTGACACACCTAGAGTGAATTCAACAATGTGATAGATTCAATAGCTAAAATTGGGTATGTGGCTCATCCACTTATAATTGTTTTTCCCTTGTATCCTCACACCATGATTGAAAGATTCTTGTTGGTAAAGTCACCAATAACCTTAACCATTTTTCCCACCTTGATTACAACATTATTATTGTTTCTATTAAGAAAAATATTATCTTTCTGTCATAATTAATCATTTAACCGAATATTATGACTCCATTTTAATTTATTGTTTACTAATTTTTTAGGTTTGATTTTGATTAAATTGGTTATTAAGAATTTTTTTACAACTAAACAGGTATCGTGGAGAATTATTTGAAAATAAAATAAAAAATTAAATGATGGAAATAAAAAAATAGTTTCACTTTGTTCTCATGTGACAATAAATGTGGGAAACCATGATAATATTGAATAACAATATCACATCAAAATCCATGTTTTACACGATGAGATTTTGGAACCATTAAATTTATATGATAGTCAGTTACATGTTTTACAAACAACACATAACTAATGTAACACCCGACTAAAAATAAAAACAACTTATTAAGTATACATGCATAATATAATATTTATTATATAAAGAGATAATTATTGATTAAAATAGTTATATAATATCAATTTATTACTATATATATTGTATAAAAACGGAATAATTTTAAAGTAATATTTGAAATAATGTAGATTATTTTGATATAATAAATTAAATTTATCATAGAAAAATGTTTATTATAATATTAGATATTTATATTTATTATCTAATATGTCCACATTAAATAATTTAAAATTTTATATGTTATAATTTTAATGATACTCCAGGTTTAAACATGCCAATTATTAATAAATGGAGTTATTTTATATATAAATTCATTTAAAAACATAATTAATAATTTATAGAATTATAATATTATATATTTAAAATCAATTTTTAAATTCAATATATAAATAATAGAGAAAGGTTTATTTTGGTTTTTTTTCTGAAATAATTATTCTTTCATTGAACAGAATAAAAACATATTTTTTTAAAAAATATTAGTTTTTATGAATATATAATGAATAAATAGTAAACATGAAACATATAAAAAAATTTCCATAAAATTAATATTATAAGTGAAATTATATTTCTCAAAAATATATTATAAATTTTAAAAAAATATATTTAATAGTCTATGTAATATTTTCCAAATAATTAATGTCATTTTTTATTTTTATTTATTAAAATATTAATATTTTCAAGAATATATTTTTCATGATATAAAATCCATAAAAATGTTTTTTTATAAAAAAAACAAATATATTGAAAATATAAAATTTATATTTATATCAAACATAAAAATTTTAATCATAAAAATATTTGTTTTTAAAAAAATGGATTATAAAAGATACAATAACAAATATTAAAAATAATTCTTCGTACCTGTAGAAATATTATCTGATAAATTGGATTTCATATTATAATTCATTATTTTTAAATTATATAGTATGTTCAATTTTATTTGGAGTCCAAAAAATTGTTTACATAGTTTCATATTTTTAATTATGGTAAATCACAAAATTGTAAAAGTAGAGAACTTATAAACAAGTTTAAATCATGTCTAAAAAGTAATGGTATTGGGATTATCAACATTATATCACTTCCCACTAAAATATATTCCATTTTTTAGTCTTCTTTTCATGTAAAATATGTTTTCTATTTATATTAAGTTGAAATATTTTCACATATTCCCTTACCACAACTTATAAAAGGGGATATTCACCACCCCTTTAAAAGAAACACAATATTTTTTCCCTATTCAACTAAAAAAAATATTTTCTATAAATATAATAATATTTCACATACATTATTTTCTATTCACAATAATTTATCCTAATCCCTAGATTTTCATAAATTTCTCTACGGGGAAACTCATGTCCTCAACGTGAGTTCTAATATTTCACCAACATAATTTATTTTTAATTGAAATATCGCTAATATTATATTATCATTACTCTTTAATTTCATCATTAATTTTTCATACTAAATTTTATTTTTATATTTTAATAACTATAAACTAATATTCTCATTTTTTATTATGTAAAATGAAATTGTTATTTCTGTATGTACATAATAATGCATCCATAAAGTACCATATATCGTTTTCTATATTGATTTCTTTTTATATATTAAAAAATATACAAATATTATAAACCAAGTATCTAAAAAATATCATTATATTTATATAATAATGATATTTTTCAAAATATATAACTTTCATTACCATTATAATTATTTAGTTGGGGTATTTTCATTTTTTGGTTGGTCAAACAAACTACTTCAACAATGATATTAAGTAGAATGATGGAAAACTATGGGAACATAATTCCTAATAATATATTATTGAAACTATTATAAAATTATTGATTTAGTATTTGACTAGTAAAATTAATATATAACTCAAAAATTAAAATACCATCGTTCATTTGATAATAAATATAAAAACATGATTTTATATAATTTTGTATTCATGAATCATGACAATAAAATCCATAGAATGATATTTTAAAAATATAAATTATCATGAAATATAAATTTTGTTACATTTTATGATATAGTAAGGATATAAATTGGGATATTTAGAATGTAATAGTTCTCTATTGTGAACATGATAAAAATGTCCAAGATAACTCACAACGAATACTAAATATTTATTATAAATTAATAATATACATGTAGAAATAAAATATAAATATTGATAAATAAATGTTATAGATTTGAATGTTGTTCTAAAATAGTTGAATAATATTAGTTTTTTGTATAATATATTATTTTTCATTATGTAAAGTCATGGATTACAATAACGGTTTGTTATCTTAAAATTTCACCTCTCGAGATATGTATAATATTATACACCATGATATCTTTGGAATAGTGTTTCTAATACTCCGTTAATATTTTGTAACAACATTGTATCTTTATTCATGGAATTAAAATTTTAGTTTTAAATAATATATTTCAATGGGGATTTACTAAATCTTTTATAGGGTTTTAATGGGGTTATTGATCTCAAATTAAATTTGTTTATATATACATCTTATTAAGATACATGAGACCCTACTGTAACAGGTAAACACTATATCCAAAACTATCACATGATACACACTATAAATATCATTAATATATAAATATATTTACATGTTTAATTAATGAATAAAATATTTTTTTTAACAAAAATCATCATCTAGGAAATTTCCATTATGATATGATCTTAAGGATATTTTTTGTAATTTTTTTTAAAATTATTTTATGTGAAGAGTGTGATATACTGATTTCAGTAAAACAAAAATACTTCTCCATTATTATTCTATGATTTTTTAAATACATTCAATATAAGAAATTACTTTTACAATTTACATTTTACATGTTAAAATATTTATTATATTTTACAAACACATTATTGGTATTTTAGAAGATAAGTAATATTATTCTCCAAAAACATTAATCATCTTATATATTTTACATATTAAAATAATTTTCAAATATTTCTAAAAATAAAACCAAAAAAGTTATTTAGAATTTAAAATTAGTAGGAACAAATTATATAATAAGGATCAAAAAATCATTGAAGGTTACGTTATATAAGGTAAAAACTGTATACAACTGTTATAACTAATAGAGAGAATGTAATAATTAAGCTGGTAAAGGGATATATAAAAGATAAAATCACATCAATAATTATGTGATAATTATTTTCACTGAACATATCTCTCAAATAATCCATTATATCACATTAATGGATTCATTTGACATGTTTAAAATTTTTCATCTTTATATTAAATTGAAATATTTATAATAATGTCATTCTCACTATATATACTTGGGGTCTCTCACCAAACAATCAATAAACACCCATATGATTATGATCCACTTAAAAATAATTGATTTTAACATCCAAATTTTTCTTATTTAACTCAAATAAAATTATCATTAACATTAGTGTGTATACGGAATTCATTACCTTTGAGACTTCTATAGAAAATTCATGTCTCTGATGGTATTATTTTCAACTAATTAGATTTTCTAATTAGTTATATTCAATAAATTTTGTTAATTTCATTATAATATAAAAAATTATTATTATTTATATTCTTTTATACTAATATTTAAGGGTATTATCATTTTTTATTTAAATAACTCATCAATTAAAAAATTGTATCCTTTCTTAGTGCATTGTGTCGACTACCTATTCATTGACATTACTGGTTTCATTTTCTATCACCATCATAAAAAATCATATATTATTATACTTTAAAATGATAAATTTTATTTATATGATATCATTAAGTTTATGGTATGAAAATTTAGAGACCCAATTATTGATTTTATTAACAAATGATCATCATTATTTTAATCGATTAAAATAAGTGTTCTAAGAGGACAATAATTTATTTTAATAGTGTAACATTTTCAAAATCCATGTATTATTATTATAATCCATAAAATTATGATATATAACAATAATCTGTAATAAATAAGATCATTATGATTCTATGATAACGATATTACAAAAAAATTACCTATAAATCATTCATTAAATCGTGGTATGTTCATGTTTTATTCAGTTTAACCACCCACTTAATCAATAGTTTGAATTTATACCATGAATGGCATTAGGATGATAATTAATGGTAAAATATGATATAAATGTTAAAAAAATATTATTTGGGTTTCTATATATATTATATCAATATATATTTAATTAATTATAGAAACACCATCTCTTTATAAAAAATCTCTAAAGCATTCTTATTATCAAGTTTACATTTTAGGATTGGGTATATAACCATTATGTGGGGATTTTGATTCATAATGAATTATTATAAATCATAATTAAATGTATAATTAATAATATAGAAAATTTAACATTATAATAAGAATGAATATTAATTGATTCATTGGGATACTAGATATAACAATCAATACTATAAACACTGAGGAGGAAAACCAAAGGAATTCATGTTGAAAAAAAAATATATTTTTGAAAATTATTTATTAAATATTATATTATTATGTTTCTTGAAAATTTTATTATTGTATATATTTTTATGATACAATATTTGATAGAATTTATATAGAATTATGGACTACTGGTAAGTGGTTTCTATCTAAAATTTCTCTGTTTGTGACTATTTTTTTATTATTCACGTAACTCTTTTTTCAGTTTATATAATTACAATATCATATTTTCCTTCATGAAATAAATTTATTAATGAAATATTAAAATTATTTTCAACAAATTTTTTTAATATGTCATGATTGAATTTCTAACCAAGCCAAAGGTGAGGTTTATATTCTCAATCATCAATAAATATGTCTTATTCTATAGTCATTGACTAGTTTATTTTCATTGGGGAATAAAATTATATGAAATATATTTTAACATATTTATGATGAAAATATATGGATTTAAATTTTTTTATTGTTATCCCTCTCTCATAATATTTTAATTTAATATTTACAAAAACCATTGAAAAACATATTAATTTCCATATTGGAAATATTATTCTATATTTTCGTAAAGTAATAGATTATAGAATTTCCAAGAAATTACATCCCAAAATGGATAATGGAATGTGGAAGTGAATTTTTCATAAATAAACCATAGGTTAAACACCACTAAAATGGTTGGTTGTGTGCTGAATCAATCATAAATTTGATTCATGATGAGTGGGCCTAATCCTATGCAAGTAAAGAGACACCCCCATGGGATATGCTTTGGAATATCCACACACTCACAAAGAACCATGAAGAAATATTTTCCCTAAACATTAATTCACCCCATTAAATGAGATAGTATTGAACCAATATATAATCCTCAATGGATAACCCAAAAAATTGATGGTACCCATTATCCTCTAGTTTTCTGATATAGGTATTACATGTTTCATTCATGAATCCCTATAACATACTTTTTTTAAAGAGAAGTAATCATAGTCATATACATAATTATATTTGATGAGGATGTATATTAAGTCAATATTTCTAAATATATATATCCATGTTATATTCAGAAATAATTTCATCAATGATTGGTATGAATGGTCCTGATGACTCTTATAGTGAATGAATTTTTCTTAATCAGGTGATGGGCAGGGCTTAGTATTATAGAGCCCTTATTGTAACAAATGGTCTCATGAGAGAAATAATATTTTTTTTGTACTTCCTTCTCAATAATAGTATTAGTGTCTATAATAAGGTATATGAACCCAATTTATGTCAAACATTTTTCACATCATCTGTTTAAGATCACCAATTTTAGTTATTAGTTTCTTTAATTTTTTAAAAAGATATAGTTATCCCTTAGATTTAGTTTATTTTTTCTTAATGTTATTCATTTATAAATTCCATATAACATATTCCATATTTTAGACATCATGTGATGTTTTCCATGAACTTCTTCGTAGAGTAAACCTATGATTCTCACATAGACAAAAAATGTCAAGTATGAGTAATCAAGTTTTCATCAAAAAATAAGAAGATGTAGGATGGATTTCTATGTGCCAAAATACTACTCCATACTAATTGATAAGTGGAATGAATCTCCCATATTGGATTAGGTAGTAGATTTCCCAAATCGGTGAGGAATAGGTTTTGACACATTAAATTCAATTTTTGAGTTTACTCCGAGAAGAAATGGTGTAATTATAGTCTCAAGAAATGTAGATATCTTCAAGAACATCTATTTTCGGGTCACAAACCCTAAACAGACATACAGATAAATATTTATGGAACATGGAAGATGGATAAATATCACCAAGGGACCTACGTGGAGGACCTACACCGTTTACCTATGTGGAGAACCTATGTGATGGACCTACACAGAAATGGATTTTTATAGCCCTACGTAGAAGACCTACGTGGAGGACCTATGAAGACAATATCCCTTTGACCAGGTCCCCTCCATGACTATAAATAGGACCCTTGGGCTCCCCATTTATATGACTAAAAAATAGTTGGACGACATCCCAAAGCCCCCAATGAATATCTATTTCACAAAGATCCCCCATATTTTCTCACGCAGATATCTAAAACATCATAGAAGAGATAATTAAAAGGATAAAATTGGTTCAAAGTGCCATCAAGGTCTAGAATATATGGTGCTACACAGAGCACCTACACTGAACACCTGCGTGGTGCACCAGGCCAACACCCTTCTTTGGAGTATTTACGCATGGGTAGTTACGTGGATAACCAATGGGAGGCACCTCGGTGTAGAACCTATGCTGAGAAACTCTGCAAAACAGCATGGCGGAGGCACTTTCATGACCCAACTTGTCCATACCGTGGGGCCTACCCCCAGACACCCCTACTAAGGATTACTTCCTAGCTACGATCCCTGCCCTTTGTGTCATCACATTCACTTCTGTCATTGACCGCCATTAAAAATAGAGAGTCACATCAAAAAATTATCAGATCTGGTGGATGACATTTTACATTGCGCCATTTACGTGGCCCAGCTTCCAACCTTGTAATACATTGGTTTGGGATAATCTTCCACAGTCATTAAAGTGCCTTGAGTCAACTTACTCCTCCTAGGTCATTTCACATTTTACCATTTGAATTCTTCATATGGATTTATCAAGTACAATATGTCGATACACTACTTAATAATGTCTTATAACATCATCACCTTACCCCAATTCCAGGTTAAACCACAAATGGGCATCCATCCTGGTGTTAGCCCACAATTTTCAATATTTATTCCTTCCATATGGTCCCATGTACAATGTGAAGAGGATATAGGGGAGGCATGTCACCTCACCATCTTTCCGGGTCTCCTCACCCACTTCTATAAGTGGAGGATGAAATATTAGAAAATGTGAGTGCCTTCTTTGATTCATTGATATCATTTTGTTTCTTACACCGATTATGAATCACAAGGGCTTAGTGATATTTCATCGTTAAAACATGTTCACAAACACCCATGGTATAATGAACTATACGGACTCTGATTTCTGTTCAAACCAAGATATATAGGAAGCCTTTTTCAGGGCCAGAGCTCACTAGAAATCCGCTCCAGGAATCCAACCATAATTCCTATAATCTGGGCATCCTTTTTAAGAATAAGCCCACAAATAAACCTCAAATCATTAAGGCATCCTTTTCATAAAGTAAGCACAATATCATTTCTCTCAAAATACTTTACTCTCCAATGAGAATTATTGAACTACATGATGTTTTTTCCTATTCTATATGAGATATGTAGGAAGCCTTCTTGAGGTTCATGGAAAACAATTCAAATAAACCATGCTCCCCTTGTGCTATATTCCCAATAGGGTCTATTTGTACATGGAATCCAATAATATTCCATGTTCCTTAGGCTAGTTCAACATAAGTCCCACACTATGTTTTGACCAAGAACCTTTCACTTAGAGGTCCATATCACATGACCTTAAAAGTATGATGTGTCCAATTAAGTGTCACCAAACTATGATGGTTCTAATTTATTTCTCAAGGATACATAGATATCCCATTTTATAGGAATGATCCCAATATCAAAACCAACCATCGTCTACCAGGATGAAAATAAATCCCAGATATCCCCACATAGTGGCCTAAAAACCAGTATCATCACAACGATGATTAAAATAATATCTACTCAGTATATTAGATGTTACCATTCCTGAAAAACCTCTAGTACTTAAAAGTATTTCCATTAATAAAGAACCTAGAATTCATACTGATGATTATAAATTTTGCACATGTCAATAAGTGATTGTATATTCTATGGGATTATTATGATTTACATTGTGAATTAATATGGATTCATGATAATATCTTAAATTTACAAAGAGTGTTCCAGAGTAGACAAAAATTCCCCCCAAAATGATGTGATGAGTCTGAAGTCCCATAATATATATCAATGGCTATTTTTACGTATCATAAAGATAAAACATAATGAACACCTACTTTTGTAATGCAGGTCCCCTTTGGATAAAGAATTGTTGGAATTTTCTTGTTCCATAAATAAATCTAATGGATACTGCCTATAAATAGTGATTCATAATACTAGAAACCATGTTTCAAAGAACTACAAAACACATATTTATCTTCTGTAATATTCAATTTAATAAAACCCATTATTGAGTATCTTATCTCATGAATATTCATGATATGTTCCATAATAAATCTCAAGGAGGAATATGTGTAATTTTTTGGGATATGATGTAATGTATAATAATTTTGTAGAAATGTATTCATGTTATATCATTTTTTTTCAGTTTTTACGTATGTATAAATATATTATTAGATGTCTACTATGTGGTTTTATCTGTTAAGAACACCTGAATTCTACAACAATATTGTAATGTTACCTCTGTCCACAGGTTTCTAGAGGATTTGATATAATAATTATTAAACACCGTGGCATATTTGATATTTATTTATTACCCCCTAATGGATTTATATATCATATTCATATAATTCATGGGTATTTAATATTAATATCATGTTTTTTGTAAAATGTACATTGATTAAAAATATTCACAATTTTTGAGGGTTTTTATGAGGTAATATCACTTCATTTTCTTATAAAGATACTTCATATAATTCTTTCTTCAATGATTGGTTTCATCCTTATAAATATTTTATTCTATGCTTAATTATCTTCTACTATTTTGAATATTACCTTTTAGGTGAAGTATTTTTCCTTGATGGGTTTCTTCCTAAAAATTATTTCATTTTTGATAATGATTAACATCCAAATTATGATAGTTCTCTAACATGACCATTTTTTCCTTCCAGACAATGTTCACAAAAATATTTACAAATCTAATTATGAGTTATCTCCTGGGATGTTCATAGTTTCATTCTAAACTTTTAAAATTATGTTTGACACTATTATTACTATGTCAGTTTTCAATATTTATATTTCAAAAAATTAAAAATTGTATCTATCCATTAATAATAAAATATTACTTTCCAACATACATATATTATGATAAACATTATTTCATATAAATTATCTATTATTAATGTTTATATTTTAATACAATGGGTTTTATGAATATTTGAATTCTCAATTTTCAAATCATTGTGTATGTTTTCAAGAATCTATTATAAACTATTATTTTTAAAAGAAATTTTTTTCCAGAAAATTTACCTCACATTTTCGAATCCATTTTTTCATTTTCTATGATGAATTATTGAATAATATTTTTAAAAGTTATTATTTTCTAAATTGATATCACAATTTTCTACTTGAGGACTCTATTAGTATAGTTTATTTTTAAATTAATGTTTTTTCAAATTATTGCAACATCCCATTTTATGTAACAATTTTATATTTTTCAATTTATCATTATTTATTGATTCATTTAAAAGTATAGTTTTTAAAAAATAATTCACTTCAATATTTCTAAAAGGAATTTTATATATTACATTAACATTATATTATAAACCTACAATAAAATAATTTTCTAAAATTTCTATTATTATTTTACTACCATTTATTACTATAACATTAAAAGAATTATTTCCATGGAAATTATTGTTGATGAATGAAATTCAAAATATACTAATTAAATACTCTTTTAGAGTGATTTAATTTTGGGTATCATATGATTAAATTTGTAAGGAAAGTTTTTTTGATACCTTATATAAATATTTTGAAACACAGTATTCATTCAATTTTTTCTTTACATTTCTATACATGAAACACATTTTATATATTGATATTTCATCATATTAAGAACTATTGATAAGTTATAGATCTTAAATATATAGTTTTTTTTTATTATGTGATGGTTATTATTTAAATAACCCTCCAAATTCATTGTGTAAATACATATATCACATTATATAATGACAAATATGATTTGACACATGATACACCATGGTAAATAGGTGAGTGAAGACATGCTGACCATGGAAAACAAGTTAGTGAAGCCTAATCCACCCTGGAAAATAGTTGAATATAGATTGATATACAAAGGGAAAATGATTGGACAATGTTGATCATCCAATGAAAATGGGCGAGTGAAGAACTATTAAAAAAATTAAAACAAGTTATGAACCTTGATACCCTATATTTGATTATAATTCTATTGTTTGTTATATATTATTTTGTTTTGAAACATACTCTTGTTATGATTTCTCTTGTACCATGATCAATTTTGTATCTAGGCATATTTCCCAAATATGGTGTTCATTGATCTTGGTAATACACTCATACAAATATAATTATCATTATATCAATTATAGTGATCAATATTTATCTCTTATTCTTCCCTTGGGGATCATACAAGCTAACTCATTTCTTAATTTTCTATCCCTATATTAATAAAATGGATATTACATGTTATATATTTTAAAGGGGGATTAGAGTTTAGTGATTACGAAAAAATATTGACAAGTGTTTCTAAATATGTTTTTTATTGAGAAAATCTTCCAAGACAATAATCATTTGGTACTCTAATTGTTTTGGACTATATGTGAGATAGAATGATTTTTCCTGGAATATAATGAAATAATTGTGTGTATCTATATTGGGTCACATTATTTAGTATCATATGAGAGTTTTTTTATTTAGGGGGTTCAATTTAGAAAACATTATTTACAATAATATAAGTAAATATAATGGACAAGTATATCTATAAGACAATATCATAATGTTTTGATAAATTATATACACTGGGGCCATTCTGTGAACAATATCTATTTGTAGATACTATAGGTGGATGTAGGATCTATAAATAAATCAACCTACTGGTAATGACCCAAAAAATGGTGTGTCTGTTATTCACACAATAATTATATAGTGAACAAAAAATAGGACTATCTACCGAATTATAATGAAACTACAAGGGGATATGATTTGGTTAATTCTTATTCCCTTTTTATATCATTAAAATTGATTTGAATATAATCTTGTTAAAGAAACTAATAAGGAATGAAAATAGATCACTTATATTAAAACATTGAAATAGAAAAGTCAATATACATATAAATTAATATTTTATTTTATAGATAAATGGAATGGTGGACCATTAGTTGATATCATTCAATAATTTCAAATTAAGAATATTATATGATATTTCAGGAAAATTAAGGGATAGTTATTTTTTTGGGATTAGGATAATGGGTTTAATAGAACATTAAATGAAGTTAATTCTATTGATATAAATTTTTTATAATGATTAAATATATGTTTCAGTAGATAATACAACATATTATTAATTTATCACATCCATATCAATATTTTTACGGATTTTACCGATATCCATTTTTTTACTTATTTGATATAGAAACAAAAAAATGAAGATGAGAATGGTATTTATCTCAAAACTACAATGTTATATAAATGAATAAGGGAGAATTCTTATATTTTTTAGAATATTACTATATTATTTTGGAGATGTAAAAGTTGAGTATACTAGTCATAAATAATATTGTGAGGTTTATATCTAAAAATAAATTGATTCTACATACTCCTAGGCAATTTCATTACTGATTGATATTTATCAATGATATTAGGTTACATTCTAAAAGTTACGATGATTAGAAGAAATATATAATTATTTTTATCTATCAGTTGTTATTTAATGTTCTGGAATCTTGAATTAAATGGTTTTAGTGGCCTTGAAAAATTTAATTAATGGTTATGTTATATTTTTGGGAAAACTATTTATGGACACATGATTGAGGTGTAGATTACTATTTCATTTAATATATGTTTGTTATTGAGGTATTAAAGGGTTAACTTATTTTCATAGTACTTTGTTAGATAGTATTTATAATGTTGTAATTGAATATTTAATAAATAAAAAATTGTTCCAGGGAATTGTTTTAATATTTATCTCAATTTTGGTTTATGATACATATTAATATGTTTGTCAATTTGAGATCATGTGATTCATACATTTGAATATTAGTGATATATATAATTATTAATGAAATATAAAATTTCAAAGTGGTTTAATATCTTAGATATTCCAATTTTTTTGGGAAATGTGTTTTATGAAGAATATATGTTTGGGGTATATAAATAATTTGGTATATGATTGTCTGAATAAATAATGTTTTTTATGGAAAGATGTGTAACTTTATATATACTAAGATAGTAAACTACATGTTATATAAAATTTTATATATCTAATGATTAATATTTTAGGTATAACATCACCTATATTAATTTGTGAGTAGTAATTATATTTTGTGAGGATGATTTTTTTAAGGATGTATACTATAATGACCTGAGATTTTAGACCTTTTAAATAAGTATCATCTTCATTAGAATCTGTCACACGCAACACCAAACAAACATTACTACTGACAAAAATTATCCATGACATATTAAAATTACATTAAGTATATAATAATTAGTTAATAATCATATAATAGTCCATTAAAATAATTAATTATTAATATTGTTTTGTTGATTAACATTTTAAAATAAGGAATACATTTGAATAACCATGTTTGAAATTGTGATTCCTTTTTTATTAAAATATTAAATAGATTCCTATTAAATTTTAATTATAATATGTAATATTTATATTTATAACCAAATATTACATCATTAAATTATTAAAAACATATAAAAATTTATAATGAATACTCTATACGTTTAAAAAGAACCATTTTTAATAATAGTGGGATTCTTTATATATAATTATTATAAAGTTAAATATACTTTTTAATTAATTTAATTTAATATAGTAAACATACCTTTTTAAATTAAATATATCAAATTTAAACTGAGGTTATTATATTGAATTTTTTTAAAATAATTATTATTTAGGAGAATAATAAAAACACATTTCTTACTGAAATTGTGGTATTTATGCATATATCCTGAAGTGTGAAATAAAAAAATATATAAAAATCTTCATTATCTAATATCTATTTGGGAGTAAAATTAATCATTTTCAAAGATGATTATAAATTTTAAAAACTCTTATTTGACAACATATGCTATATTATCTAATAAAATACATTGGTCTTGTCTTTTATATTTATTAAATTTTATTTTTATTAATTTTGTATGATAATTTATTATAGGAGAAATAATTTTTAATTTCATATAATAAAAAATTTATGTTTCTAAAATTGAAGTTATTGATTATTTTATCAGGAACATAAATATTTTGTTTACAATGATGTTTGTTTAGAAATATTTGTTCTTTTAAAAGTTGCACCTGCTAATTTTGAAATTAATTTGTCTTACACATAAAAATTTTATCAGAAAAAATATTTTTGATAATTAGAATAATTTGGTAAAAATTATATATTATGTTCAATTTATATATGGAGATAAATTTATTTACTTTTGTAAATACAAGTTATTATGGTAAAACCGAAACTGGTAAAAGTTAATATTCTAAAACATCAAATTTAATGAATAATTATTTTTAAATTAATGATAGAGGAAGTATTGACCTTATTAATGTAACCATGTTTTAATTTTCTATTTTGGAGTAATTATGAGATGTGAAACATGTGCTTGTATTATATTATGATGAAATTCTTACAAAAATGTAATTCTCAACTCTTTTAAAAGAGGACTCTCAGTACCACATCAATACCACACCAAAATTTAGATTTATACATAAAAATATTAATTATTTCCTTACCCTGTCATCTTAATTATTTTCCATTAGCTCCTATTTCGATGGATTTTGCCTATGTAATCGATTTCTACAGAGATCCGAAGGGAAAATAAAAGTCCTTAATTGGAATAATATTTTCTCTCATTTTCAATTATTTTCTATATTACTTTTCCGAATACAATTTTTTCCATAAAAAATAATTATACTAATAAATTATTCATAATAGATGTTATTATTATTTTGGAAAACTATTAACCACCATTATCCTTTTATATTAAGTTAAATGCAAGCATCATTACTTCATGGGTCCAAAACCACTTCTACAAAGTAAAGTATCTCATTTTCCTTCGTTGTTGATTCTTAATTATTATTTTCCACTCATATCTTCTTAAAAAATTGAAATTATATAAATAATATCATTATTCTTATATAATAACTTATATTTATGAAAATTAAATACTTTGATAATCATAATCCTCAATTAATTATTGAATATACATGTTTTGGTCTATCTAACCACCTAAATTATCGAAAATGTAAAATAATATCATCGATGATTATGATAACATAATATTTGATGATATATTATATGTATATATATAATTTCATAGTTATTTATTTTTTTATATTTGTATGATTAACATTAAATTTATTATTTATTGTATGATGGGTATTTCACTCTATCATAGATCGATTCTCCTAGCTTGGAGTGATGATTCAGGAATAAATCATGGTCTAGCAGTGAAAATAGATTGATAAATATCTATATATGGTGCGATGTTGAATGTAATTTTCAATTACATAGTGAGTGGTTTCTATAGGGACACAATGACATCAATTGGGGGAAACAAGTCGCGACTATATGGAATTTTAGGTAGATTTGATTCTATTATTATGGATGATGCATCACTAAAGAACATAGTGGGAAATAGTATTTCTGACGTTAGGATATTTCGGCATCATTGAGCATCGTGGGTTGGTTTGATTCAGTTTATAGCGATATTGTAGCACTTACATGAATTTTTTGAATTTTCTATTTCCGATTATAGGGATGTCGCATTGTTGAAACACTTGTTTGGCAGATCTTGTTCTGTTCCTAAGGACTTCATAGCAAAGGATGGTAATACCCCTATAGGGAGTGTGGATTCATTAACTATATTTTGTATCTCCACTATAATATACACGGAATTTCCAAGCATGATGTTTCATAGATTGGCAAACATTAACATGTTATATATGATAGTAAGGAAATTTTGGAGAACCTATAAATGTTTTAGAATTCCATCATACAAGGATTACCATACCAAGGTGTTTAAAATCATTGTAGATGGATGGTTTATTTTCATACCACTTAGTGGGGTGGGGATTTACTGATTTGAGTTGTTTCATGATGTTTAGAGGATTTTTCCACATTATCTTCACCATAATGGATTTAATGCTATTGGAATGGGTTTTATGCTCAGTCTCTCTCAATCCATGAATCCTATATCATTAATATTGGGATAAAACCATCATTCATAGAGAGGTATATAATTCCTCTATCAATTTATAGCTCAATACATGTGTCCTTAAGTTATTATTGAGGAATCCAATGATACTACATTATACTGTGTTTTTAACAGGTCTTTTGAAAAATCATGATAATGAAATAGATATGGTTCTATATGAACATCATAATTGGTTTTTAATTGGTTTTTATATGGTGTCAAACTTCAATGATAAATTCATTCATTCTATTAATATGCATGAACTCGTATTAAGAGTATAAAATTAAAATGATCCGATGTTATGCAGCGAATGAAGGATGTTTTGTCAGGATTTCTTGACTTTAAATCCTTCCATGATCTATGAATTTTTTGATTATAATTATCATGAAGAAAAAAATTGTTTCAAAAAGTTAACAAATACTATTTGTTTTGATGGACAGATACCAAGTGTCGTTAATTCTCAATATAAGGCCCCAACCTTAATCCTTACGTAATCTTGAGTTTTCACAAGATTACACGTTGAGGATCTTTTCAGGTTTAGAGTTTTAGAGAATTAGATCATGAAACTTGCATTACATTCCACATTTAAACAAAGTGGTTACATAAAAGACAGTATTCATTCTTCCCATCAACGGAAACATATTGAAAATAAAACATGGATTCTTTCTTGACACATCCTTGACACTATCATCACATCATGTACCTTTCCCTTCACCTGTGAAAAACATTTCAAAAACTTGGGATGAGCATAAAAAGCTCAGTAAGGGTTATAAAAAATATGGAAAGGAAACATGAGTTCATATATACCTAAAAATGAAATCATACTTTACCCATAAAACAAAGGCACTTTAACTTACCTCATCAAACCATGAATAAATCATAGAAATCATAAGACATAAAGGTAACTTGAGGCATTCATAACATTCTTACATAGGGAGTAACCCTCTTGGTTACGTTTGAAATACCCATCACAGTATATTCCCTAAATCTCTTCGGAGAAACCATAACGTTTCACTCCTTCGCGTTACCCAATGCATTGGAGAGATATATCGGGCTCACCCGCCCTTAGTTTATCACGGAACCAACCGTTTTCATAACAATTCCCAAGAACCATAACATAAATGTATCACATAAAACATGAATAAAGGAAACATAACATTTCCACATTTCAATCACAATATAACATTTTAGTATATTGAAATAATGAATCCGTTCAAAACGAAACCATTTCCAAAACCATTTAAAACATTTAAAAAAGAGATTTTTGAATCAAAGTGTCCCATACCACCTTGAAGCTTAAAATTTTAAACCATTAATATCCATATAAATAAATCCTTAAAACCATTTTGAAAACATGGATATTAATAAGAACAAATAATTAAAACATTTAAAGTGATATTTTGGTTAAAGGGGTTTTCCCAAAATTAGAGACACTTGAATACAATAATTGAGGAATAACATTTAGTCAGAACATTATAATATCATTAGTATAAATGGATTCATGATATAATACTCCAAAGGACAGTATATACACCATATAAGAGTGAATTGGTGCATAACAACAATGAACTCTCAATAGAAATGTCAAATGTGATGAAATACATTATAAAGAAGGTATCCTTAAATTAAGGACAAATCAATCTCAAAAATATGTGTGACAAATATAAATACGCCCAATATAAGTGGATATTAAGTTTAAAACAATAAAAGGTCATTCACACATATTCAATGGATGACATATTCAATGACTACATGTTGAACCCAAAGAAATCTAAATTGTGTTAAAAAGTTCCCTTGACAGCCTAAAGGTATCACATCAAAATGAGTTGATGAGATATAAAAACGTGTATCTCATCACTTGGACATAAAATTTACATCAATAAGGATATATGAGAACATATCCCAACATAACAGTATTTAAATTAAAAGACCCAACAAAAGAAGTCTTTTAAAAAAGAGGAGGGTGAAAGGTTCCCTTACCGACTTGGGTATCTTTCAAAACATACACCCTATGAATGAAGGACAATAGATCATTGATGTAAATACTCATAAATGAAATTATATTACACAAAGTGTAGAATAATGGGAAGTACATACACCACTCAATGGAATTTTTGGCAAATGTAGCATAAATCTCATGGGAATAAAAGTGAGATGAAAAATCCCTTACAAAAACTCGGCAGCCTAACGGCGCCACATAAAACTTCCGAATATGGATTGATGAGATCAAATTGGGTATCTCATCACATTACAATAAAATTTACAACAAGAGTAATATAAAAGAACATCCCCCAACATTACAAAGAGGAGCTTAAAAGAAGTGACATAAAGGAGAGTACTTAAGAAAGAGAGAGGTTAGATCTCTTACGAAAGTTCGGCAGCCTAACGACGCCACTCAAAACTTCCAAAATGGATTGATGAGAGAGAATAGGGTCTCTAATAACATGAACATAAAAATTTCAGTAAGTGTAATATAAAATATCATCCGAATAACAGGAAAGATGAGCTTTAAAAGGAATGACATAAAAGTGTGTACTGAAAAAGAAAGAGAGGAGTAGGATCCCTTACCTCGGGTCCGACTTGACCCGATCGTTCTTTAATCTCCTGAATAATAAACTTGAGTTAATTTATACTTCCTTAAGAACCTTTTTCAAGTTCATTATTCCTTTTATATCACTTATTACCATGTCATAAATATTATGTAATCATTTAAGTTAATAATATTTGTTTTGCCGATATTTGGTTCGTAAGTCGAAAGTGGACTTCTTACAATTACATGTTCTTCATGTGGCCAAATGTTTATTTTATCCAGAATTGTATTCATGATGTAGATATCATATATTTCATATATGTCCAGTACAAGAATGCATTTAAAACATTACATAATCATTTAGAGGTAAGAAATGAAATGCACCGTTCATGGAGACGGTAAGCCGTACGTACGCATGAACGCTACTTTCATTTCTATTTCGTATTTTATAGAATGGAATAATAATTATATAAAGGTATATTATAATTCCATTATAACATCATATATAATATCATAGTTCCATCCTTTATACGTCCCACATACGGTATTTAACGAATCAAATCACTTTGAGGGGGCTGTAGTCCGCACTTCCTTAAATGAAGATATCGTGTTTACCCATAATGGAAACCATAAAGGTATTCCCGAAATGAAAAAAAAGAAGCTTAAGGAAAGAATTAACATAATATAAATCATATATAAAAATAGTGACATCATAATGTCCACCTTTGAAGGTGTTAAATGAGTATTGAACAATCATCGTTTCGGGAGACAGAATTTCGCCGTCCACGGAAACCGTATGTTCTTTAACCATTTGATGTAGTTGTGTGAGAGTGTAGCTAGAATAAATCTTATAACAAAATCCTAGTATATTTAAGATACTGGTGTTGTTACAAAAGAAGTAAATAAAAAGATTTTAGGGGGTTGGAGAAGCAAAATAAAAGAAATGAACAAGAGAGAATGAATTACCTTTAAAAGTGTAACTCCTTTTTATTTGAGCATAAAGGCTTCCTTTGAAAGGATTCTTCCCAAAGGTAATTCTCTAGGATGAGGATAGGGATGTGGAGAGAGTAATTGGGCAGGGTTTGGCCGAGCCAATGGCTTTAGGAGTGTGTTAAATGAGGTAGAGGTGGGGGCCTTTTATAAGAGGAGAGGAGGGGAACTTTTGGAAAGTAAGAAATATTACTTTATTTGAAAATGTGTTTCAGTTTTAAAAGGTCCCACGTTGATATAATTCGTGGATAAGGAGATAAGGGTTCTAAATCCACCAATCCAATAAGTTTTGGACATGTGTAGGTCATAGAGTTTACATTATCTTCTCATTTTATTTAAATCCTCAGATAATGATGTCATCGCTGCATCAATATGATATCATAAATAATTTAATTTATTTAATGTCTAAAAATTATAAAAAAATTACTATGATGTATGAAATCTTTTTATATTTCCGATTAATATTTATAATAAAAAATCTGACTTGTATAACCCCACTTAAAAATTGTTTTAGTAAAACATATCATGTTTGTGTCACTTTTACATTAAATAAAAAGTTATTTATGTCATTTCCCAAACAAAGTCGCTCCATGGGGTCCCCAAGTTGACCCATGGCTTTTCATGGTCGGCCATTACACATCCAATGAGGTTATAACATGTGTCAAGTTCATTTCATATTATTAAACCATTATTTTTACCTTAAACTACAATAATTACCTATAATCGCGATTAAAAACTTAATGAGTTACTATTCACAAAAAAATTATTTTTATCCCATTGAACCACATTTTACTTCTTAATGAAAACCATGTATGTCGGATTTTTGAAATTCAAATCACAAAGATGGTAAAATTTCATTTAAACGGAAAAATCAGTTTTTATAAGTACCACTTAGTGGTGTCACTATTCATCAAAAATTGAATTTTTTCAGAAAAATCCAAAAAATTCACCCTAAGCTATATTTGATATTCCAAATTCAAAACTGAAGTCTATTTTACAAAATTCAAAACATATAAGTCACATTAATTAATTTAATAATTAATTCTCGTTGTCAGAGCAAATAGCGTGTTTTTATGAAACAATAAATATCAAAAGATTGACACTGGTTTAAGTCTGATTTCAAAGTGAAATTAATTCCAACGTCCACTATTGTATTTAATGGTAAAAATATATTATAATTTCACTTTAAAACCAATTCAAAAGATAATATAATCATATAAATAAATTAGATTAAAAAGAGGTTTTGAATTAAAATACAACATTTTACACTATTCATTAAAAAATGAACTTTATCGGAAAGATACCAAAAATTTACACAACGTAAATTTTGATGTCCCGATTCATAATAAGAGTTTTATTTGGTCCAAAATAATGTTTAAGAGTGAACAAAACTATATTTAATGATGGTTCAACATCAAAAGGTGATTAGTGAACCTTTAGTGAAAACTAGGGCATATACGCCTAAAATTGAATTCTTTCCGTATTTTAAGCCTCTATCATTTATTGGATAAATTTAAAAACATTTAAAAACATATATAATCATATTTTAGTTATTTATATCCATTCTCGTCAATACAAAGGATACATGTTAACTACCATGTAAAATAATATTATTTTATTATTATAGTGCAACGTAAGTTTCCCAAGAAACTCGTTGTTGGGTGTTGGGTACGCCATCGAGCATAGCATCCCCTTTAAAGTCATTTCAAAATTTTATCCACAAGTATGGATAAATAAAAAATATAATATTCTTTACTTACCTGGGGTGTTACACTCAATTTCCAGATGGATGTGAGATGTCGGTTTCTACAATTGTTATAGTCTGGGGTTCCATAAAAATTGGTAACAATGTGGTGATAGTGGGGGATGATTCGTATCAGTGTGAAGATTCATGTATTGAATGTGGAAAACTTGTTTTCAAAAAAATAAGGCTTCCAAGTCATGGGTGTCCTTTTTTAAATATTGGGATGTGGTTGAGGAAGTCATGGAACAAGATACTGGTGACACTAAAATGAACATGACATCACCTACATCATAGTGTGTGATGGAATGTTTTCCCATGGATATGGTTAAGGGTTACAAGAAGGTGATCATTACCCAAAATAACACTGGAGTGATGGAACAAGATTATTCTTTTGTTGATTCTGAAGTTTTGGAGAAATGTGAAGTGGTTATTCAAGATGATATGGACATGATTTGAGTTAAGAACTTGCATAGACATCCTCTGATAAGAAAAGGTATTACTATGGAAAACATTCATTTGATTAATGCAGGGAGTATCACTTCCTCAAATCATGGTTATTAACTTCTACTTAGAGGCATAGTTGGATTACAAATTTATTAGTTGGAAGGGTCCTGGAATTATGATTATACCTATTAGTGGGGCCCTTATAGAAAATATAATAGTCAAGGATATTCTCATGATGATTAGACTGGTACACAAGGGTGTGGTATAATGTCCCCCAAGTCTTTTTCCAAACATCACACACTAGAGTAGAACAATATCATGGATAGTTACTCTATAATCAATAATCAAAATAAGACACAGTCTGATTTGGAAAATGCTAATGATGTAGATGACTCTGACTATGACCATGTTGGTGACCCTAATTCGTTTGATCTGTACTTATTTTCCCTTTATAAAGGGAATGATTTATTATTTGTACACATCCACTACATTGTTAAATTTACCGTTTTCTAATAAATTTTATTGTTATGTGTTGGAATTCCATCTTGTTGATAGGCTAATTTCAATTAGTTCTTATTCAATTTTCCATTTGAGAAAATACCTTAAAAATGATTATTTCCAATTTTCTCTACAATAAATGTTACTATTTCATTTGATGAAAATAACTAAAAAATGATTATTTCCTATTTTTTCTACTATAAAATTGAATAAAACAATTATATAATGAAATTATAACCTTATGAACTATTTTTGAAAAATGAATTATAATACCTCTTTTGAAATGGGAATGATGTAATATGATATTGTATAACTAGTAAAACACTAAAAATTATAAAACTATTTCTTAATGATTTAGATAAAACAAAACTGATATTGAAAATAGATAATAACTAACTATTATAAATGTACTGATTACTTATAAAAAATTATATAGAAAGTATATATATAACAATAATTTTATAAAATATGTGATAACATTACTTTTTATGTAAGATATTCAATCACATTATTTGGATTAATTAATTAAGGTAAGTGTTTCATATATAAAAATTTCAATACTAGAGACATATTTCATATTATAGACCATGATTTTATTATAATGGTGTATCAAAAACTAATATAATTTTATTTATTGTGATCGACTAATTACTCATGGTATTCAATTTTCTTTAGAAATCGTATTCTTCAAGGGGGTTTGACTTGAATGTTTTTATGTGTATAAGGTGTTATTTATCACAAGTTCAATTAATTGATATTTACTTCTTATTGTGAAACATGGAGTATTATATATGGATTCGTTACTTTATAATTATATTCTTATACGTTACTCATGGAATTCCTCAGTTTTTCATATCCATATCATGTTCCTTATTTAAAGACATTGATTCAAATGAAGGAGATTTTGTAATGTTATTTGTTAACTAAACTCTTATAGTTGAGTAATAATGTTTGTTCATGACATTATTTCATACAAATTCATTTGACACAATATAATATTTTATTTCACGGTAATTTATATTCATGTAATGAAAAAAGTAAATTTTATGTCATTAATTTTACCTTGAAGGATTTGTACCCCTAACGTATGCCATTATTGAGAATAATTCACATCAACTTGATATTTTTTCCTTTTAATGTACATATCTTCCCATACAACCATTTATTACCTTTATATTTGAAAAAATTATAATGTGTTATCTCATGTGACATTTTTATTTTACAACCCCTATTTTGAAAATGATTTTTTTCAACTCTTTTTTTGATCTGTATTTTCAATAATATTATTACAAAATATGAAAACTGTTTTCCATCCTTTCGAAATAAAATGATATATCTTTAACACTATATTTATATTGATTAAATTTATGTAATTTCAATTTTATATTAGTATGGTTTCAATTTCAAGTGTTTTTGAAACTTTCACTTCTCCTTTTTTAAACCATAATAATTTTATTCTGAGATCTATTGTTATTAATTATTTTAAAAAGTAAAAAATATCAAGCAATTTTCACTACAACATTTTAAAATAATTATTTCATTTCCATGCCTATATTATTTATGATTATTATTAAAAGTATATTTGCCTATATAAATTTCACTTCATCCTCTGTAATAATTTTTTTTTCATTTTCATGTATTATTTGTTTTATATTATTTTAAAAAGTAATAGTTTCCAAAATATGTTCAAAAAAATATTTTATACCCGTATATCTTTATTAAATTGATTATAAATTTTGTTATCCTTTCACTTCAGTTTTTTTAAAACATATTTTTTTCAAAGATCTATTTTTAAATAATATTTTTAAATGTAATTGTTTTCAAGTTAATTTCACTTTTCCATTTTGAAATAATTACATCATTTCATTGGCTTAAATAATGATGATTATTTTTAAAATTATATGTTTCTATGAAAATTTTACTTCAACATATACAAACCATTGTGCTATTTTCATGTATTCATTATTAATTAATATTTTTTAAATTATTAGTTTTTTAAATATGTTTAAATAAATATTTTAAAACCATTATATCAATTTCAAAAAACAATACTTTCTAAAATGAGAAAATAATAATAGATAATTGATATTACTAAAATTTAATAAAAATTAAAATAACGTGGAAGATAAATCATTTTATTTCTAATAGATAGAAAATCATTTTTTATGGATATATTATTTTAAAAATATATTTTATAATTCCACCAACATTTTATTTTTTATTTTCATTGTGTTCACAAAAAAGGATCTATGTATTATAATGTAGTTGACCTTGTTCATTTGAGATCACTTGGTGTGAATGGTAGGTCCAAGAAGCCGCCAATGGTGACGTATGTTTTCTGGATACTACCCAAATCCACAGGGCTCAAAATAGACGTTGATGGGGCAGCCATGGGTGCTCCAGGCACTACTGAATATGGTGTTGTTTTTAAAACATCCCAAGGGTTTGTGAAAGGATTATTATTCCATTTTATTGGAAATGGCCTTGAAATTGAATCTGATATCTTGTCCATGATCAAAGCAATCAAACATGCTATACATTTTCACTAGCAACAATTATTACTAGAGTCTGACCCGTATATTATTGTTCAAATTCATAGGTATCTTTCCCAAAATGTACCACAGAAGATCCTACCATCATGGATTTAATGTCTCCGGCTGGTGTATGTGATTTCTTTTGAAGTTATGCATGTTTATCGTGAGGAAAATCGGGTTACTGATGCTCTTTATAAGAGAGAATTTTTGGAGGTCAATACCAGTTAGTCATTTGTCCTGAATGACTTTTATATTGTTCATGTCTATTCTAACCTTAGTGGTGAGGTCTACTCTCACTTTTTTTGAAATGCTTCATTACTCTGTTTTATTGTATCTTTTTTATTATCTTTAATATATTTTCCTACGAGCTGGTATTTCCTGTCTCTTTGATTTTTGGGTACAATCAGTTTATTTAGATCTATATTAGATTATACGAATCAATTTTAACATGTTATTTTCCAATACTCATTTAGGTTGACTCAATTTTTTGTATCAACCATTTACATTATCAATGTCAACTCTTGTGATACCTTTTGTTGATGTTGTGAATCTCATTTTCCATTCAATTTGTTCTTTATGACGTTAGTAATAAACCCATTGTTCACTTGTTTTTTCATGATATTTTGAGTGATTCCTATCTTATGGATCATAGATTTGTGTTTTCAAAAAATTTAATAGGTTTTCCCTATATATCCCTCAAATACATTTGAAAATTATTTATAACTTTGTAAATAATGGGAAAGGATTTCATAGGCTCGATATACTCTATGAAATATGTGAATAAAGCATGATCCACCACGAGAAATAGGTGACTGAATCCTTATACACCAAAGGATACATGTGAATAATAGCTGATCATTCATGGTAAATGGGTTCGTAATACCAGGTTTACAAGAGAAAATAGATTAGTAAAATCAATTTCGCTATGAAAAATGGCTGGGATTCCATATCCACTATATTATTTTATATATACTCATGTTTCAATCATATTCTTATATTTTTAAAAATACTTATATTATGACTACTCATGCAATTTTTTCAATTTTTTATCTGGGAATATTTTTCTAATGATATGTACATGGATAAGGATTATGATCCAATGATAAATTAATTATATTTTTCCCATTTGTTATCATCATTGGTTATCAAATATATTGTTATTACTCGTAATCAATGATAAACCATTTTGTATTTTCATTCCCCTAGGATATAAATATAGGTATTACATGTGTTATATTTAGAAGGGGTTTATATTAGAGAGTTTTTAAAGATATGTTGATGGCTGTTATTAAATACTCATCCCATGTTCATGTTCATATGTGACAACATATGATTTTTTGGTTTGTGTTCTTATTTGTGATATTAAATGATTATTCATGTCAAATAATTAAATAGATAAACTTAATTTAACATTGGCCACCTCAAAATATAGGAATAAATGTGAATTATATTACACTAATCATGTGGTCTAAATTTTACATCAAATTAAATATTGAAAATTTAATTCTAAATTCCCAAATGGGGATTTCTAAAAGTAGAAAAATTAAATGTGTACTTTGGTAAATATATATAAAAGAAAAAAAAATTATGATATATAAGTTCAGAACAACAGATGGATAAATATTAAAATATAAAAAAACTATTATAAATGATAAATCCTAAAAGCATCAATAGATATGTAAGATTAAACTATGACTCAAAATGGAAATATAATATTAAACAAATGATATTTCAAACTAAATAAAATCAATGTTAGAAAAAAAATGTACTCCATGATCTATAAATTCAATTGTTATTTTAAATAATTTCTATATAGATTATCGCATAATATTATTTTTCATTGAATATGAATAAATTAAATAATATACATCAAATCTATGTAATTCCAAAAAATTAAAAATTGCATTTATCCCATATATACAATCTTGATCCACCATGATACATTTTGGAATAAACTCTCAAAACTCATCTGTATTTGCGATTATTACATTGAATTAGTGGAATTCACCAACTATATTGGTAGAATTATTACAATGAATCATGAATTAAATTTGATTTTTAGTATCATTTCATAAGAAAAAATCATATTTAATCTATTTCAATGAATTCATGCTTTAAATTTATGTAATAACATAGTCAATGATTTTGATAATAATTATTATAGAAAGTGAATTAGAAGAATTATATAGCTTTCTACATTGATAAATTCATCTAATCAATAAATAACATGTCGACTTTTTCACTTTAATAACTAGGCCTTCTTACTAATTTTATAAATTTTGTTTATTTATATTATTTTAGATATTTATGTTCTTAATTGATATTATATTATGTATTTTCTTAATATATATTTTATCTTCCATCATTTATTCTTTTGTAATTATTTTTTGCTCTATTTTCTATAATTCTCTTTAATTATCTATGTGGTTCAACCTCTTTATGAATATCTATCTCCTCGATGAAGGAGTTATAAAATATGTATTTGATCCTTGAGGAATCATTGGATCTCCATATTAATTCTCTATAAATTATACAATGTTATTATTATTCATAATAATTGGTAGTAATGACATATTTATTGGTGTAGGATGTTGTCATAATTATTGTGGGATTCACTCAATATATTCTATCACAGTATATTCTCCCCCTTTCCTAATATAAATAATTAGTATATGGAGTTGTTTCTTCAGAAGATTTAAAAAATATATAATGGAGATAGATACTTTTGTAATGGGAATTATTGATTGAAGATATCATAAACCTTATTTTTTTGGAGAAGATGGAATTTAATATGCATGAGTTGTTTCTCATGTTGGTTAATACTAATATTATTAATTAGAGGATGGAGTACATAGAGAAATATTTAATTAAATACTAAAATAAATCTAAAAATCTAATTAGTGTATGGATGGAGCGAATAATATCCCAAGGATCATTCTTATTTCTTTCTACCATACATGTTATTACATTCATTCGATTATATTCTAGATTTCACAACATAAATAAAAACCCATTCTTTTAGTAATTTTTTTAAAATTATTGGAATATTGAAAATATAAAGTGATAAATATAGATAGTGAGTGATAAAATGAATCCTTGAAAGATGAAACAGATCAATTTTTATATAGCATAATATATATTAAAATTTTATTTTCACATACCAAGTACCATATCTGTTATAAAGTTAGTTTTATTTTTAATGAATTGTGTTTATCAACTTTTTATTCATTCACACATTTCAAATATGTTCATTTATTTAAGAAAAGAATAAAAATTTGTTTTGATTATTTCTATCCAAAAGATGAAACAATTTTGCTATTTTCGAGACATGTGGAGTCTATAATTGAAACAGAAAAGTGTTGTATTTTTGGGATAATCATATATATTAAATAAGACCATTAAATCATAATTATACAATCCTTTTATATATAACTAAGTAGTATGAAAAATAAATTTTAAAATTTCTTCTACTAGTTGTAAATGGACCTAAAGAGGAACATACATTCCATAATAATTTTTTTGAATACATCGAAGATGTTGAAGTTGAATACAAATGAATTTTAACTTTAAATTTATGTATTCATATAATAGGAAATATATGAATTAATTATATTGTTAACTTGTTATATAAAAGAAAGTGAACAAAATTTTGGACCACCTTATATTTTATTTTATAATATTAAATGGGGATGTTTATTAGCCACATTTTGTTTTTTAAATTCATTACTCATACTACACCTATAAGATAGTGAAGAAGACCAATATCTATTCATTGAGGAGATTATTATAAAAATAAATTAAGAAGATTAATAAGTGGACTGGCATAATGATAATATAATGCAGTATTTTTTTGATAGAGAAAATGATGATTTAAATTATTTTGGATATAATTTCATTCCTTTAATAAATTATTATGAAATTAAATTCACTCAACATAAACATCATACTAATATCCCTAATATTAAAACATTTTATGAAACACATATAGAATATGCCAAAAAAAATATTCAAATTCCATCGATGTACTAGGGAAATAACATAAAAATTACTTTCCACCACTCCCATAACTTGAGTTACATATCAATATAAAGGGTGTTGATCCATATCACTCAATTTTATAGAATCTATAAAACCCATTAATTTATTTTAAAACACTATAAGAATAAAAATGAGGTTATTTACATCACAACCATCATATTAGAGATAAAAACCAATACTATTGATCTTATGGTTGTGAAAACCAAATACCTTCTGGTAGTTCAATCAATGTCATTTTCCCATTATCATTCATTTGAATTTTCCATCAAATATTTTGATCATGATTTTTTGTCTATCTTTTGTAGGTTTCAGATACAATCAATTAGGAGTATAATTCATTAACTATATTTAGAATAGAAAAATGGTTTTTTCTTCAACCAATAAATTTTAATATCTAAATTATTACCTTTTTCATTTAGTTAATGGATATTGATATTTATAGGTAAGTATATTTCAACCTATTTTAAGAAGGTTTTATTGTTTATTTTATATTTTTTATATTTATTTCGTGTTTTTCAGTATTTAGAAAATTTCTTCTTTATTGAAGACTCAGTTATATTTCCCACTCTTGAATTTATTCTGAAATTTTTTTCTATATTTGTATGAAATTGTTTTTCAATGACTGTTGAATGTTAATTTATGCAAGACTATTAGAAATAAAAAACACATCCATGAAGGGACCAAATTGTGAAAAACCTGATTAAAAATAGTTTCCTTTTTCACATTATTTGATTCAAATGGTCGAAGAGCCTAAACATTGTTATAGATAATAAGATATGGATTCTTATGATTTGAAAACATGAACTTTTTTGTGAAGGTCCAGTCATGGAGTTTCCATCCATGAAGTTCTATTAACAATTGTTCGGTAAAAAAGATCCCATTTGTAATACCTCATGCTTCCACGATACGTTTCTCTTTGAATAATGTAATAGATTGAGTTGTATGAATCATATAGTTCTAGCACACCATGACTAATAAGACTAGCTGTTATGAATACTATTACCCAATTTTTTAAATTTTATAAATTTTATTTTTCAATTGGACTTCATTTTTGTATTTAGAATATCAAAATTATCTTAGGGTTAATATTTTGTATTTTTCCTAAAAACATTCAATATTTTATGAATAGTTAAAAACACGATGTCATTATTTAAAACCATATTTTTAATAAAATAATTATTTATTTAATTTTATTTAATTATGCGTCTAAATAGATACATAATACTTATATATGTTCACTATAATTCATTGGAGTCATTTTATAATAATAGTATATGTATAAAATTTTATTAAACATTTTAACATCTTTTACCCACATTCTAGGAAATTTTTTTATTTTCAGAAAATAATATTTGACCTCTTCTGTGAATTGAATATGAAAAATATGAGAGACATAGTTGATATAAGTAAAATGTGTTTCAATAGGATGAAAATAATATTTGGTGAATAGTAACATTTGAATTTTATTTACCACAATTAATATAAATAGCATAATTAAATGTAAAAATGATATTATAATTCCCTTAACACATTTCCTAATTCAAATGGATATGTGTTTTATGACCAAAATAAACCATAGGAATAAAATATGATCATATTCGATCCACTTGGAAATGATTATGACATTTGTTATTTTTTTATTTAATGAAGAGTTAAAAGAGTTATATTCAACATTTCATAACAAAAAAATTATTATTATAGATTTATACATAAGATGGATTATACTGTAAATAATCATTATAAAGATATATAGAGTTCTTATATAATAGTATTTTATTTAAAAAAATTATATTAAATAATTAAATTTTTTTATGGCACAATGATGATACCGTAATTACCTTATTAATGAATGATTAAAATAAATGATATTAAAAACATCCAAATAAATTTAAATTGTGACTTTTTAATAATTCCAATTATTTAATTTGTTAATATAACATCTTATGATTGATTAAATAAATTATATTTATGTCAAAAAGTTGTTATTACTTTCAAAAAACAAAATACCAAAAAGCATCAAAATTGACATAAATGCGTTTTTAAAACAAATACAATATTATTAATTGATATAATATTTATAAAATATATGTTTATCCCAAAGAACATATATATGGTTATGTATACAAATAATGAACCACTTTGGGTTCTCTATTATTTTTATTGTATGATTATTGACTATTTATTATAATAATACCGGAATACATGGTAAAACTTGAACTATTTAACTAAGAGTTAAATATAGAAGATAAGATTAATATGGTGACCTAATCCAATATAACACCCATTTTATGAGATTATTTTAACCCATACACAGATTATACGTTAAATAAATCTTTTTGTGTGATTATAAAAAAAATATGATTTTATAATAAATTAATATTTCAAGATTTCCCTAATGTGTCCCTCACCTCTCATATTAATGAGTACATCCCCTTCTTTCAAAATCACACATACAAATTCATTTTTCTCTGCCAAAACCTACTCAAATATCTTACCAACTACCCTCAATACACTATATATTCCTTTCATTGGTCATAAATCCAACCTAAGGAGCACTTTTGATCTAATAAAAAGGAAGCACCTAAATAAGAGGTAGTAATTTCATCACCTCTTTCAATGTTCTTTTCATCTTTAAATTCCTCATTCATTGTTTTTTCCATACCTAAATAATAAATATAGTACCTTATACATACTATTATGTGTTTATAAATATGTTACAACCATATTCATTATTCAATCCATCTTATGAATCACTGTGTCAACATATGTGCATACGTATGACTTACCATCTTCACGTCGTGGTGTAGATTGTTATTCTACATTTAATTATTTTTATGGGTATAATAATGATTATAATTGATGTAAAAAATAATTATAAAATTTTAATTATTCTTTATATTTAATATACTATACAATTACATTCTATTTCACCATCAATAAAATGATATTGTTGCACATGAATACGTACAAATTACTATTCTCCAGGAACGCGATGAGATTCATTCCCAATAGTAGATATTAAAGATTAATTTTCATTTTCTGAATAAACATAATTTTTATGAACTTAATATCATTATATAATTGTATCAAATACACCTTTTCCATAAAAAACATGACTTACATAGAAAAACATGTAAAGGAAAACTAATCTGTTAACACCCGAAACAATGATAATGCTGAAATATTATAAATTAAAAAATATTATAAAGATAATATATAATATTATATTTGATTATTTGATTATATTATAATTTAATAAAAAATATTTTTCAATTACATAGGAGTTTAATGTACCATCGTCTATAAAGAATTAAAAGATAATGGGTTTTCATCTATCTTTTTATTTCCATGAGATTCTTTCTATATTTTCCTCTATTTTTGTTTGTGTGGTGTATGAACATCCCATGGTAGTATTCTATGCGTAATATAATTTAATATATGGGCATTTATAGGATAATTTTTTGAGCCTTCTTTCATGGGCTGAATGTTTCAAAAGTTTCAAAATCGGTAAGGGAATTTGTAATTTCAATTGACACTCATTGTGTATTATGAAAACATCATTGATTAGTTTACTCCAATATTATGTGTGAAATAACTATATATATATATATATATATTAATTTACACTCTGTGTTGTGTGGATATAACTCTGATACACATAATCACTACATTGATAAATTTTGTAGTCGTAGATATGATCTTGATAAGAGTAATCCTAACTCTATTTCCATTCAATTTTCTGAACATCAAAGTCATTGGGGTTTTTTACCAGCATATGTATGAATTTCATCTAATTTATTTTCACTAGAAATCCAATAATATTGAGTTTATACATATTTTTCACACATAACTATGTCATTGATTTATCATTAACCTAAATATATAGTCTTTATAAGGGATTTCATCTCAATTTACATTCCATTGAGAATACATTATTGTTATTCTTCAATTCATATTTATATTGTCTATGTGCTGTACATTGACATGATATATCCTGAATCCCTTTATTCTCACGATATAATAATGATTTTATTATGTCATTTAATTAATTAATGCATCTTCCATTTGTTTATAGTCATTAACTAAAATACCATTGTTAATGTTTTAAAGATTTATTATTCTAAAACATCCTCACAAATGTCCATGTTGTTAAATCAATGTAATGGGATTAATTATATGTACATGAATGTTTTAAAATTAAAATTCCCTTTAAGTGTTTAAAAGTGGTATCAGACACTTTGATTCAAAAATAAAATTTTAAAAGATTCTTGAAAAATTTTGAGACTTTTAAATGTTTTCATGAAAAATGGGATATTTCTCTGAAATATTTTTACTCATTATTTTCATCTATGTCAATATCTGTAATTATTTTTTATCATGTTTTTCTATTAAAATATATTATTTCATATTGTATTGAATGTGTTATGTAAGACTGTGGGTGTGTTATTTTAATAAAAATCATGGCTTATTGTTAATGTATTAACATTTCGTATTCTAGTTTTATTATTAATGTTTATGTTATTTTTCAACCTTTTCATATGAGGAATTCATTAGAAATAGTAATTGATGGGTGGATCTCACTATAGCTCCCCCATGAATCTGTAGGTATAATTTTACAATCTAGTGTCTTGGAACATGTATTTGACAAAAAATTAATTGTAGTCTTGGAACGAGGCCTTGACTATGTTGTTATGATGTCCAACATTATGCATTTCATCACTATAAAATTAGCTATTTATATAACAAGTGATTATTCAACTAGTATAAAATCTATATGAATATGTAAATGGAATTATTTGATTTATCATTTCATATTATTCTGAATTTATATTTTAAATTGAATTTGTTTTATTCTAAAAAATTACCTTAAATGTACATGATTATTTGTGATTCTTGCCACTATATTCTTTTCCCTACTGAGCATCTGAGCTCACCCCTTTCTTATTTTTCATTTTCCCATGATGTTAAAAACTATATTATGATTAACCTATAGTGATATTCCAAGTCATAGGAGTGTGTTCAAAAGGGACAAAATATTTTTTAATTCATGATTTAATGTTAAAAAAATATGCATGTATGGAGTACTTCCATGGATATTAAACTTATCGGTCATTTGAGACATGATGTCATGTGATCATTACAATTTTATGCAATAATGAAATGACTCTAGAAAAATAGTGTTGGGGTGTTATAGTTGGAATAAGAATATGTTTAGTACAAACCTTGAAATCTAGATCTATAAAAATACTTATTAGAAAACACTATCATAAGATAAACATTGAGGATTAGTATATAAGAACATCCAAAAAATTGTGGAAATTTAATTATTTTGTGTTTTTTACAAACAATAATCCTTATATGGATACGACCAGGTAGAGGTGGCTCTAGCACAGATGTACCTAGCGGTAAAACCCGATAACACCGCATTAAGCTAGACTCGAATGGGAATTGATCCACGACAACGAGACTTGCTGCACTCTTGGTTACGAAACACCCAGGGGATATGCTTATTATAATTCTCATATTCATTACAAACCAATTTGAAGGATTTTAATATAATATGATAATAAATAACATTAGTTAATCTTAAGGAATTTTATATTAAAAATAAGGTTTCATGATATTCTTTAAATAAATTTATGACTATTTTTACTCACACAATGATTTCTAGTTTTAGTTAACGGATAGATTCTGAGGAAGACGAAGAAACATTGAACATGATGTACAAGGTGGTCACAATGTTGAAAATGAGAAAATAAATGGAATTTTTATAGGAATAAAAGGTTTTTGTGTTCATGCCAATGTAGTTTTCCAAAAATAAAGTCAACAATATATACATTAAAAAACTCCAAAACTCAACAAATAAGAGAATGGCGGTAATTGATACAAGTTCCAATAGTGGACACTGTGGAGAAAAGAATGCTCAATTTCTATCATGAATGAAATGTGGAAAGAGACACCCAGGAATGTGTCTCAATATAACAATGAAATGATTTATGTGTGGGAAATAAGAAAATAAGGTGAAGAATAACTGGGGGGAAATGAGGAGAACTATGTTATAAAACAAACATGATAATAAGAATTCATTTAAAATCATTTTCAATAAATATAAGGGATCAGGGAATTACCCAAGTCAATGCCCTATTCTATAGGAAAACCACTATGTCAAGGAAGAATCTATGTGGAAATAAATGGATGGGGAGATGTTTAAAAGTATTATTTCATTGTTTGATGGAATTACTTTGGATAACATTTCCCTTGTATGTGTTAACCTATAGTTTGGTAGGTGAAAATTCAATTTGAGGATGAATTATCATTTCTTTTGTGGAAATAGTTATAAGAACCATTTGGGTTTATGTGATACTTGAATTTTAGGCAATTATATTTATTAATATTGGTATGAAAATGGGACGTTTGAGATAACATTTTCGATAAAATTATGTTATGGTTATTTTGAAGAATTTATCCCATTTTGGGAATGTTATAAAATAATTTCGGAAAAATGAAAACATGCATACCTTGTGACAACCCGTTGCATTGGAAAAAGATACGGGAATCGAACCCACAACCAATGTGCGACTGGGATTTATCTCCTACCACAGGTCAATGTGATGTCCCGGGTTAGTGTGACATATTTTTTTATTTAAATGATTTTATTGATGAATAATAAGTTTATATGGGATCTTATTTTTTATTAAATCGACATCCTTAGTATTAGAAAATGACATGGGGATTATGTGATAAATGATATTTTGGAAAACGTTCTCCCTGTTGGGAACACTATATGCCTAAAGAAAATAGAATACTATGGGACTTCATTTGATGATTAATGGTGGATTTTTGGAAAAATACCTTTTTTTTAGGTATTTATGTTATTAATGGAATAGATTAACCTATAAAAGAGACTTTGGGATTTGGTTAACTTCACATCTGTGTGAGACAATAAGTGTAGTTTATGTTATTCAAAGATAAATTTTAATATTTAATATGAAAGACTATGTGATTAAATTATTCAAGGTTTTGGGTTTCAATGATAGCTAAGATTATATTGAATGATTTTAAATAAAATTGTTTATTGAATGGACATTATTGAGTATTATGTATTGTTTGTTTATTTTGGAAATTAAGATTAGTATTTTTTCTATAAAATATTTTCCATTTTGGGGATTATCTAATCTTGTACTAAAAATTTTATTTTTTTACACTCTATATACATGGGAAATATATATTTTATCCTTTGTGGATTATGTGATTCTCTAAAATAATATTCTTGAACATCAGGTGTGACCAAGTTATCTAGAATACTCAGACATTAGAAAAAGGTGAGTTAGTGGTAGAAATTTATTAGTGGATTTCAAACTACATAAAAAGTAAGTATATATCATTATGTTCTTAGTCATTATCATATATAATTCCCCCAAATTAATGAATTGGATCTCAAAACAAAAAAAATGTTGTCTGTTTACAATTCTTATTGGGAATCTAATGACCCTTTAACCCATCACATGTATGTGGTTTTCTTGTTGTTAGCTTTATCTAAATCATTTTTTCTACAACTCACCATCAAAACATTACGCATAGTTTATCTTCTATATCCATGTTTTCTTACATGGTATCCTAGTATGGGTAACCTCAGGTGAAATTTCTTCTTATCATTCTTTCATATAATGTGAAAGTTTTAGTGTCTTTTTTTTCTATGTGGTGCATTCACTGAAATTCTCAATCCCAATATTAAAATTGTGAGGATACAATTTCCAAAAAGGGAAGAAAATGTAACACCCCAAGCATCCATGGCACGTTTCTCTTTTAATAATGAAATAACTTGTGTTGTATGCAACTTCATGTTCTAGCACACCACATCCCATCAAACCATCCATTATGAATAGTTATACCGACTTTTTCATATTTTAAAAATTTTATTTTTCAAAATGGACTTCATTTTTTGATTTAGAATATAAAAATTAGCTAATAGTGAATTTTTTTTATTGTTTTAAAAACATTCAATTATTAATGACTAGTGACAACCACTATGTTATAGTTCAAAACCTAAATTTTGTTAAAATAATTATTTATTTTATTTAAATTTATTATAGTACTAAATAGATGCATAATACTAATATAAGTTCAATGTAATTCATTGGAGTCATTATATAAAATAAATATATGTATAAATTTTTATAGACCAATTTATCGTCTTTTACCCATATTCTAGATACATTTGAAAATTTTAATAAATGGTAATTTCACAACTCATATTAATGAATATAAAAAATTCAAGAGGCATGGTTGAAATCAGTAAGTAAAATGTGGTACAATAGGATGAAAATAATTTTTGGTGAATAGTCACTTTTGAATTTTATTACCAATGATTAAAATTATACAGGGTAATTAAAGATAAAAATGTTATTATAAAAACCCTAACAGAATTCATAATTCTATTGGATAACTGTTTTTCAACCAAAATCTACCTTAGGAATAAAATATGATCCTCTTTCGTCAACTAGGATTAAATTAGATCATTTATTATTATTTTATTTAATGAATAGTTGAAAGTGTTTAATTCAAATATTCCTAACACACACAGTTTTAATATATGGTTATGCATAAGATACATTAGACTATAAATATTCATTAGAAATATAGAAATATTTCCTAAATAATTTTATTTTATTTATAAACTTTAGAAATTAAATAATTAAATTTATTTACGAAACAACGATGATGCATTAAATACATTATTAATGAAATATTAAAATAATATATATTATAAAAATCCAGATAAATGTAAATTGATACTCTTTATGCATTCCAATTATTTTCTAGGGTAATATTACATTTTAGTATTGAATAAATAAATTTTTGTCGAAGGGATAATGTTTTTATGACATTCAAAAAATCAAAATAACGAATAGTGTAAAAATAGATATTAATGATTTTTTAAATAAAATACTATATTATTAATTGATATAATATTTCTAAAAATATAAGGATCTCCCAATGGATAATGATAATGTTAGGTAGGTAATTAATTAACTACATGGGTTTCTAATGGATTTTTAATGTATATTTCTTAACCAATTATTAAAATAATACAAGAATACAAGGTAAGAGTAAAACAATTTAACTAAGAGCTAAATCTAAACAATAAGGTTAATATGGTGACCTAAACCTATCTAAAACAAGTTGGAAGATATTTTTTCGACACAACCCCACATTATACTTGATAATATTTTTCTTGATCCATTATAAAACAAATATGATTGTATAATTAATTAGTATTTCAAACATTTCCAAAAGTGACCCTCACCACTGTTATAAAAGGGTACTTACCCATTTATCAAAATTACTCATCAAAATAAATTTTTATCACCCAGACCCTACTCAAATATCATCCTAACATTCCTCAGATTATCCTAGAGGCCTTACATTGATCATAAAGTTGGCCTATGGATCCCTATTAATCAAATCAAAAGGAAGAACTAGAAAAATAGCTAATAATTTCATCACATGTTTCAACGTTTTTTTCTTCTTCCACATTCTCATTAATGGTTGTTATCATAAACAAATAATAACTACATTAACTTATACATATTGTGATGTTATTATAAAAATGTTATAAGCATATTAATTATTCCATACATCCTATGAATGAAAAATCCAGCATACGTGCGTACGTACGACTTACCGTCTCCACATCATGTTGTAGTTTGTTGTTCAACACATCATTGATTTGATAGTTATAACAATGAGTTTAATTGATGTAAAAAATAAATTTTAAATTTTAAATTATGTATATGTAATATACAATACAATTACATTCTATTTCACAATCAATATAATGATATTGTCAAACGTGTGTATGTACATATTACTATCTCCACGAACGCGATGAGATTCACTCCCAAGAGTAGACATTAAAGAGTAATTTTCATTTTATGAATAAAAATAATTTTTAGGAACTTAATATCATTCTAGATATGAATCAAATACAATCTATCCAAAAAAATGACTTACATAGCAAAACATGTAACAGAATACGAATGAGTTAACACCAAAAATAATGATACTTATGAAAAATTATTATCAAAATAATATTTGAATATCATATATAATATCATGTATATGGTTCATGAATAATTTAATAATAATGATTTAATTATTATATAGGAGATTAATGTACAATTGACTAAGGAAAAATACAATGTAAGGGGTTTTAATCTCACATTTTATTACCATGGGATTCATGTTATATTTTCCACTATTTACTTTAGTGTGGTGTATATACATACCATGATAGTATTATATGTGTAACAAAATTAAATTCATGGGTATTTAAATATTCATTTTAATATCCTTCGTTAATGGTTTTTATGTTTTGTATGTTACCAAATCAGTAAGGGAATTTCTAAATTCGATTTCCACTCATTGGTTTTTAAAAAACATCATTGATTAATTTACTCCTAGATTATGTGTGAAATCACAATTTATTTATTTATGTTGTAATTTCCACTCCCCTTTGTGTGGATTAAATTTTGATACACATAATCACTAAATTGATAATTTCTCAAGTCATCGATAGGAACTTGATATAAGAAATCTTATCTATATTTTCATTCATTGAGTTAAACATACATGTCCTTTCTGTTGTTTTTAGAAGAATTTATGTGAATGTCCTATAATTTTTATACACTAAATATCAAATAATATTGAGCCTATTTATATTTTTAACACATAATTATGTCACTAATTTATCATTAACATAAGGATACCATAATTATAAGGTATTTCATCTCAATTTAAATTCTAATGAGACTTCTTTGTTTTTATGTTTCAATTCACTTTTATATGGTCAATATTCTGTAATTTGATATATTATATAATGAATCCTTTTATTATCGTGATATTAAGAAAATTATATCTTTTGTTTATTTATGCATCTCTCATTTGGGTAGGAACTCTAACTAAATTAATATTTTAATTGTTTTAAATATTTATTCTTCTAAATATTTCTCATTAATGCACATGTTTTCAAAAAATTGTTATGGATTTATTTATATGGACTTGAATATTTTAAAATTAAAATTCCTTTTAGCTATTTAAAAGTGGTATGGGAAACATTGATTAAAAAACTATTTTTAACAGCTTCTTGATAAATATTGAGACATTAAAATATTTTCAGGAATAATGGGATATTTATGTCCAATAATTTCACTGATTATTTTCATCTATGTCAATATACATCATTATTCTATATAGAATTTTTTTATTATAAAAATTTCCTCAATATTTTATTGAATTATTTTTGTTTAACTTTGGGGTTCTCTTTTTAAAGAATTAATGTTTTATAGTAAAATTATTAACATTCCATTTGATAGTTTTAATAAAACTACTTATGTTATGTTTAAACCTTTTCATAAGAGAGATACATTAGACATAGTAAGGGATGGGTGGAGCCGGAAATAGCACCTCGATACATGGGTAGGTATCATGATAAAAACAAATGTCTTGGAATAATTCCTTGATAAATAAATATTTGAAATTTTGGCTCAAGGCCTTTTGTATGTTGTTATGATGCCTAACATTATGCATTCCATAATTATGAAATTAGCTATTTATATTACATGTGATTATTCAACTAGTAAAATATCCATGTGAATATGTAAATTTCATTATTTGATTTATCTGTTCCATGTTTTTCTGAATATTATTTATAAAAGGCATTTGTTTTATTCTTATACATTTCCTATAATGTTAATGATTATTTATGAAATTTTCCTCTATATATTTATTTCTAATGAGCATATGAGCTCTCCTTTTTTTATGTTTTCTTTTTCACATGTTGTAAAAAGATTATTATGACAAAACTCTATAGATAGGCCAATGGATATGATTGTTTTCAAAGGGTACAAATTGTAGTTTTTTAATTTCATGGTGTAATGTAAAAACATATGTAGGTATCTAGTACTTCCAAAGCTACTAAACTAATCAGTCTTTTGAGAAATGATATATTGTGATCATTCCAATATTACGTAACAATGAACTGACTCTAGCTAACTATGATTAGGGTATCACACCATTCATGATGGTCGAGTCATAAAGGTCTAGATTGAAAATGTCTCATCCATGACAGTCTAGTTCACAAAGTACCATTCATGGGGCTCTATTCGTGACCAGTTAGAGTCTTAATGGTATCCTACACACATCAAAATTCATACTCACAGATCACATCCAATCATGAATCCCATAAATATTTTTGAATAACTATGATCATCAAGAAAATCAAACCCCATAAGTACCCCCTCATGTATTCGTTACAAAGGGGGGATAGATCCCCAAATGCAACATCATACTCTCAATTAGAGATGCTATCGAGCTACATAAATTTAGAAAATCATTATGTCAATGCATTACAAAACCTACTCCTTTTATCATGATATACTCCACCCAAAGTAGAGATAAAATTAAATAATTCAAAATCCCTTCATGGATGGATAAGTCCATATGAGGCACTGGAGGCCTCATGTTGCATTCCGCCTTCACGATTCTCCCTCCACGGAATAAAGTCTTCATATTGAGGTTGGGGAACTATTTTCATAAGTTGTTCTCCTTTTTGAGACCCCCAAGGTCCAAAAAGACCAATGTACATGATACCCTAATCTCATAAAATCCACATACCTCAAGAGGCCAAAATACATCACAATGATCCTACATTTAATCCACATAGTCTATACCAAGGTTATTGTACCCCCACACAGATGGTCGAGATTAGTATTTGGATGTAGTCCCAGTCCTCTGGCTAGGTACCTTCACTACCATCACTAACCCCCATGGAAAAAGTATATTCATGACCTGATCTTTTTGGGTCATGTCAATGCCTTTTCTGCTGCGCCCAATATGGCCCCCACAACCACCCCATTTAATACCATGATTAAAGAAAATCCTCTATACTCATTGAAATAACTTCAGTTGGCATGATCTTTTTTGTCCCATTCATGTTTCATGAGTTGAGATTCTCATACTAGATTCCCTTTTTACATTGATTCAAAATACTCTTGAAGAAACACTTAAAACCCGATCACATAACTCCAATACATGGATGATCCAGAAAGGGCCTCTCTTGTGTATGTCCCACACCATCCACTCTCAGGAATATTTTTTTCCATTAGTTATAGCTACATGATGTTAATCTAATGTATTCCCTATAAGTAAAAATATAGGATGCCTCCTGTGACAAACATTACGGGAATTAATTATCAAGCTTAAGATGCCTAATCATGAGATGGCCGCCCTAGTCATCACTACATAACAACAAAATAAAATATACCGTATGGGTTGAGAATATGAAGACTACTTTAAAAAACATGAGATGATATATGTGTCATGAATAAAAAGCCTCATGTATAAATTATGCATTGACATACAAATTGCCACACTACTACAAAACTGACCTTTAACAATGTTGGCCTTTATTAGAGGTAAAAAACACTTTTAAAGGGTACATTTTATCCGTCCTAAAAAATCTATCATAAATGTTACCCTTTATCATTATTTTTGAGTACTGAGAACAGTCCATAATAAAATTAAGTAACTAAAAAATAATATTAAAAATGAGAGAATTAAAAAAATGATTAACAATTTAGTTTATTAAATAATTATTGGTAAAAATGAATTAATTTAATATACATATATATAAATTATATACATTAATAAATAGTATATATATATATATATATTTAATATTAATAAAATTTAACAATTAAACCAATAAAAATTAAAAATGGGGAAATTAAAAAAATATAAAACATTTTATTAATTAAATAATTGTTGATAAAAATTAGTAAATTTAATTATACATAAATATAGATTGTAAACATTAATAAATAGTATATATATTAAATATTGATATATAAAATGAATAAATTTTAATAATGATACAAAAAATTTAAAAATGTAAAAATTATAGTATTAGTAAAACATTTTTTAATGAATGAAATATTAAAAAAATGAATATGATTAATATATATATTTGTATACTAAGTTGTAATAAATAATATATATTAAATATAAATATAGACATTGTAATATTTTAAATTATATTTTAATGTATTATTTATTTTCAATGGATTTATACATTATTATTGATTAATACATTTAATATAAATATATGTATATATATATCAATGTATATAATATTTCCTAAAATATGATTTATATAATACAAAATATTTAGACATTCATTAAATAAGTCATATATTTATTGAAAATGGTATTTAATTAAAAATAAAATTTAATTACAAAACTGACAAATTTCATCGAGATAACGAAATAATTTAAATTCACATACACAAATATTTATACAATTGATGAAATATTATATTAAAACACATACACATAATATTAATGTAATTTTTCAAATTTAAATATTAATTTTATAAATTGATTACAACATGATACATTAAATATATTATGTTTTTAATTGGTAAAAAAATTTAATATTATTAGTGTTTTGTATTATTTATTCAATATTAATATATATTTTTTATTTTTGAAATAAATATTTCTGTATTATTTATTTATATATTCTTTTAATTTGTCTTAGTTTTTTTAAATCTTGTCATCATTACTTAAAAATGAATTCATATTTTATAAATACTATATATCATTTTAATAAAACATATCCATTTTTTAATATTTTCAAAGAGTATTAATTTTTAATTATCAGTTGTAAACATTTTTAGGATTCATTCAATTAAAATTATATATTCAATAATTATGATAAAAATAAATTTATAAAAAAAATATATATCTATATATAGGAAACTTATATTTATATATTTATGTGTGTTTTCTATATTTATAAAAAATTTTATTTGAAATATTAAATAATAAATTATTATTTATAAAAAATTATATAATTATAATTAAATAATAATATTTATTTAAATAATTATATTATTATAATAAATTGATTTAAATAATGAATATTTTAAAAATATTTATGTCTATATTAATATTTTTATTTGTATTTCTATTTATATTTATTTATTAAAAATATTTATATAAATAATTCTATGAATATATATAATGATATAAATATTTAAATATTTATTTTCTAAAATGTATATATATATATATATTTATGAATAATTAATTAATTATTTAAATAATTATAAAATTGAAAAAAATATATATTTAAATAAATAATATATTTAATATATTTATATTTATATTTCTATATTTCTATTATATATATATATTAAATAAAAAAATATAGATGTTGAGGGCTTACACAAGTGGTAAAGGGTCCCCATAATCCTGCATCAGACCTGTGTACAAATCTGGGTGGGAGAGAATTTCAACGGGCCTACGATGACGTTGTAGCATGGTGGAAACAAAGGTTGTGACACATACAAAATGCAGGAAAATGGTGAAGCATCCCTGATGAAAGCATGAAACTGCACTGGGTCTTCAGACCAATTTGATGGCCATGGGGCTATATAATGGGCTTAATGCCTATTAGGCCATTAGGCCAAGTTCTAAATAAATTAGTCTTGATGAGTGGGTTATCCCTTGGGGGACTATGGCCGATCTTTCTAGCTTGTGTGTGTGGTGTGTGTGTCTTTAATATAATTATACCCCAAGGACCAAATATGTATTCATATATAATCATATAAATTGATTTATAATTGTAAAATTATAATAAATAAATTTAAATACGTAATAAATCTACTATATATATATATATTATTATATAAATATATAAAATGATATAAATATATTTAAAATTATAAATATATAATTTTAAATATAATTAATTATATATTATATATTTATTTATTTATTTACAAATGTATTTTTAATATATTTTACAAATTTTGTCTCTATAATTATAAATTAAACAATAAAATTATTTTAAATGTATTTATATAAAAATAATAAAATAATAATATATTAAAATAATTTTAATATTTTTATAAATAATTACATAATTGTATAAACATATTTTCAATTTTTTATTTGTAGGTATAATTATAAACCCTTTATCAATGCTAATGTTTTAACGATAATAAATATTACATTAATCAGAAGTAATGTGTTGTTGAAAAATATAATTCTTATCAGTGATTATTAATTAAGAACTAATAAATGGTATCATTATTAGGTCTTTTTTTGGCATTCTAATAATGGACACTCTCGTCTATTTAAAATAACTGTAACCACAACTTATTTGACACAATTCTCATGATTTTTCTGAATACCCTTTCTATCAGCATTACGACTCTTTGTTCTCTCTGATAAATAAATGCTATAATCCATGATATGTTATTTTCTCCACCTTTTTATTCATTGATTTCTTTTTTTGGTTCTTTCAGTTTGTGCTATTGTGTTGTTCTCAACCATGATGAAATATACTTCTCTTCTCTCATAACTCTAGTTGTGATTTGTCTATCTCATTCTTTATCATTATTTCCATTTTTTCGCTACAATCACTCATTTATTTTTTCTCTACCAATACTACCATTTTCCCCATCACCAATGTCATCATAAACATCCAATATTTATATGTCCTCTTCCACTACTTCCTTGTGGTAGTTCCCTATGGGTTTTAACCACAAAACAATTTTTTCACAACAACAATGTATGTTTTATTTGATGAATGTTTATCTGACTTTTTGGTTTTGTTGGATTATTATTTGATGAAAAGGTGTTATATATAATGATGATTTACATATAAATTATTGTAGAAGGTATTTTTAATATGTTATATATTTCATTAAATTAGTATTTATTTATCTTTAAGGAAACAAAAGTATATAGTATTTTCTTGAATGATTATTCTATCAATTTCATATTTGAGTAATATTTAATTAATTAATGTGTTTCCTTTAAATCTTCAAAAAATTTGTCATAAAAATTAATGCATGTTTAATTTACAAAATGAGCCATTGGATGATTAAAAAATTATGTATTCTCACATTTTTAACTACTGTTTTGAATATATAATGTTTAATGTTGTTTTAATATAAAGTGTTGATAATATATATTTGAAAGATCATCTAGAAAGTTTTTTGATTGTACTTATTGTATAATTTTAGTATACTCAAATTTAGTTTATAATTTAGCTTCAATAACATAATATTGATATAATATTTTTTATGATGTCTTTAATTTATTTAACATTATATTGTTTAATATTTAATTAATATTCATCTTGTAATATTTCAACCTATCCTTAAACAAGTACTATAAATATTTCATATACAACATCATAACTCCTTTATGTTACATTGTACTTTATATGTAGAAATATAGTAAAATAATATTCAACATTATACAATTATATTAATGGATACAAAGATTTCAATTTATTTGGAATATAATTTCGAAAATATATAATTTTATCCCAATATAATAATTTCCATATTATATATCACTTCATATTTAATATGGGAAGTGAAATTTTCAATATAAATATGATTTATTAAATAGTAGGTTTGAGGATAATATCATTATTATGGTGTGATCATAGTTATATAGACTGGTTTATGAGCTAATGTGAGGGTCTTTCTAGATAGTAGTCTTTTTGGTTAGCACACTGCTTGTCTGACCGTGCAAACTAATCATGTGCATGGTAAAATTCAGATCCTAAAAAAGAGGATCCCACATGTTATTACCTATAACCTACTAATTTTTTTCCTTCATATTACAAACTACATATTCATCTTCCTTTATCATAATATAACCTATCCCATTCAATTTGGAGTAAATCCAATGGCTAATCATGGAGTTTCGAGCCCATGTACTTGAAGAATGTGATTGTTCTTCATCGTTCTTGGTCTCTTTCGAAGATCTACGTAGATCTACATGTCCCCTCTTCTTGGTTTCTCTGATCCAAACATGTTATAGGAATATCTATTAGTGTGTATTACAAAAATGTTGAGATTTTTTCTTGATCATTCTTGGATAAGTGATCTGTGGTAGTTCTATGATGAATTGACTTGGTTTTATTGATATTTCATTATTCATTATCATGTTTCTTTAAAACCATTGAGGTGGGTGGACTCCATCTCATCTCCTCCTACTATAATTAATTTCCTTAATTTGAAATTCAATAATTTTTCTATGTTTGATTGTGAAATATTTCTTTTCACATGGAATAAATCCCTTTAGTGATGTTCTATCATTTTTGGTAGATTTGTAAAATATTGATAAATTATGGTGAAATTTTTTTTCTTTCATGAATTTAAAATGGTGGTTTAAAATGGTTGATTTTATGTAAATTTAAAATGGTGTGGTTTGATATGTGTTTTCAATAAGAATACATTTTATTGAAATGAGTATTCAATGTAATTGTTTTAATTAATAACAATTTAAAAAAAAGTTGATTTTTTAAAAATGAATGTTTTTACATGTTGTGTGGGAAGATGTTGTGTGCGTGTTCATGTTTTATATTTTGGTCTTGGATGAAATATTGACTTGTAAATGGTGTCAAAGGGTTAATGTAACATGGTATACAATAACCTTTTATTTACATGGTATATCAATGACGAACCACTCATCAGTATGAAACTATCAGTGTGTTGCAAGCATGGTTGGTTGGGTGAATGTGGGGAATGGATTTGGTATGAAAAAGAAATATTGGAAAATGGATTTTAAGTATTTTTTAGTTATTTTTATAGAAAAAGAACTTGCTGGAAAATTTGAATTCAATTCATCTTGTATCCTTTTGGTTAAAAATGTTTTTGGAAACCTATTTAAATTAAGTTACAAACTATTTTTGTGAAATTGGATTATATATATAATTTATATAATTTCTTATAACTATTCTATCCTAGTATGTAGTGTAGGAAAGTGATTAAGGGAATCCTATTAAATATTATACTCACACATACATTGGTACATTTATGGTTTTTAAGATGCAATCTTCCTGGATAGGGTTAAAAGTAATGTATTGTGTTTTTTTAACACCACTTTAGGATACATGGGATATTTGGATATCTAGGATCCTGAATCTTGTGAACCATGTATTCTTGTTGCATTTTGAGTTTCATTTGTTATATATCCAATATCTACCATTTTTTAATTAGTTATTCTGTTTTTTAACACATTGATGTGGTTTTGAGATATATTAAGTTGTTGTGTTTCATTTTGTTTGTTCTTTCATCATTTAGTGAGATATTTTGTTAAAGGTTTTATTATGAATGGGTAAATCATCCCAAAAAAAATTTTCAATCCCTTTAGAATTTATTACCATCCTTTCATATCATGGGGAATCCACTTAAGGCCAAGTATTTACTTGTTGTACACTCAATACATTGAGAATTAATGGGTCATTGCAACAATGAATTGGCCTTTTGATGAGACCAAGATCCCATGGATGTGGGGGTGGGTCTAGGGAATTGATTCAGGACGAATATGGACAATCCATGATTCTTGAGATGTGTAAGAAAATGAGGTTGTGATGGGTGGTAATTATAAATGATGGGAGATGGGTTTTTTCAATATTATAATCATTAATTTATTATTTCTCCACAAGACATTAAATAGTGTCTAGTCTAAGAATAAATATAATAACATGGTCATGTGATTCCGATCCAATGGTTCTTAAATCAGATTTGCATTATCAATGAGTTTATAATTCGTGTATTTAGAATTTATAATAAATTATCAAATTTTACTATTCACAAATAAAATCGTGTAATTTAGAAAACCCTCAAAATTCATCCTATCCATTTTTGAACATGTAGATTCAAAAAATGAAAAATATTTTATGACAAAAATATTCTTAAAAGGTGTAATTTATTTTTTAATTAATATTATAATTTACATGAAAATCAAAAATTTTAAAATTAAAACTGCTTTTCTAGCACATTGAAAAGTTAAATTAAGATCTCATATAATTATAATATAATCATATGACATAAAAATAATAGTTTAAGAATAAAATTTATGAACATATTTTTTAATTTAAATTATTATATTAATCATTAAATATTTATAACATTCCAAAATATCAACAGTATAATTTAATTATATCACATTGTAACATGTAGAACGACTAAATTTTATTTATTCTATCACTTGTCAGGTTTTTATTCACTTGGATGATTTAATATTCAGAAAGTGTTATATTACTATTCATAAGGTTAGAATTACTATTCATTAGAGTATGTTACTATTAACCAAAAATTATGTTTTCCCTTGAAGACTACAAAAATCTTAGTAATTGAAAATGTGTATTTCAGATTTTTGAAATTCAAATCAAAGAGTTTGAAAAATTAAATTAAAAGGTCAGATAGAATATAGTAGTACATTTAAGCATGATGTGTAATTGTGTTTCCTAATGATATTTTTTGAGATTATTCAATATATTATAATTAAAATAAGGAAAATATATTGAATAATATTTGATTAGTAACATTCTTCCCCCATTTTAAATTTCACCTCATAATTTAATTTTAAATAAATATGTGATGGTACTTCCCCATCATCGCCTCCTCTAGTTCCCTTGTTTCTTCTTCATACTTATGGTTCCATAACAACATTTGGAAATAGTGGGTGGTGAAGTTCCAATGAACCGTCCCACTTCAATCCAGAATAATTACTAGTTTCTCCTCATAAGAGATATCATCTTCCCCCTATACCACCTTAATGTCCAATACATGTGAGGTATTTGGTATGTACTTCCTCAAGAGTGATACATTAAAGACATCATGTACTTGATCCATATTTGGTAGACGTGCAAGACGAAAGGACATGGTTCCTACATGATCCAGATATCAATGAGTCCAACGTACCATTGGCTTTGATACCCTTTCATTCCAAAACAAAAAAAATCACTTCCATAGAGATATTCAGTGGAACACATTATCACTGACGTCGAACTCCAAGTTCGGTAAATGTTTTTCTTCATATCTCTTTTTTTAATATTTTAATATATGATATGTTGAAGATCACATGAACACTCTCTTTCATCTCTTACAAAAGATCATGTACAAGTAGCTTTTATCTCCAACATCATTCAAATTGGTGTTATTTGTACATTACTTTAAATATAGAGCTTCATATGGATCCTTCTAAATACAAGTGTGGAATCTATTTTTGTATAATAGGTCAACCAATGGATGATGATGATTCTGTCCCCCTTTGAGTTTTATTGAGTAGTATCTAATCATATCTTCGAGCGTACGAATAGTCCTTTCAGATTGGCCATCAATTTGTGGATGATAAGATGTGATAAAATTAAATGCAATACTCAATACATGTTGAAGACTACTCTAAAAATTATATCTCAACCTAGGATCATGATCAGAGAGAAAAAATAGTGGAATCCATGAATTCTCACCACATTCTTCACATATATCCTTTAATTTTTATCAAGTGAGATTTCATACTAAATATAGATAATGTGGGTATTCTTGGATATAACATCCACCACAACCCATATCACATTATTTACATTGGTTGTCTTAAGGAAACCCCTGAAAAAGTCCATAGTGACATTCTCCCATTTCCATATGGGTATATGCAATGGTTTCTGACATGTGACTATCGTGGGGTGTGGAAAAACAAATATAAACTAATTTAAAATTTATTATTGTGGGTTACCTAGGTTGTATATAGAGAGGTGTTCTCAATAATAATGTATTTTATTCAAAATAAGTGAAATAAGTTATGTTGTTTTGGAAATTGTTTGATTTGGAAAATACAAGAAAGAAACTAAATAATTTAAAGTAATTAAGTGAAATATTTAAAATCAATTTACAAATGATGTGTTTTAAATCAGTTATATGGAATGTTGATCAGTTTAGGGTCGGTTTTCCAATTGTAATTCTACCATAGTTAATTTTACCCAATTCTCTTCTACTAAATCGTTCAGTGTGAGAAACAACAATTATTTCTTCTCACTCCCTTGGTCAATTAAAAATGTGAGAATATAACATACTAAAATCATATTTCGTTATACAGTCCTTAAATATTGTAATAGATTTTTAGAAAATACCTCCATTTATCTTAGGAAATTCTCAATCGGTTCTTGTTTATCTGATGTAATCAAGAACATTCACTACTCATCACAATCGTATTGTTGACCACCGAGTACTTAACCACTAAGTCCTGGTCTATTCCATCTTTTATAATCCATAACCTAGTGGTGGGATATATTGATCATTAACAAAATATAAATGAACAAAAGAATCAAAAATTAGATACACCCATACATGATAATAAAAACTGTTATAAGAAATTGATACTGATTCATATAATATAAAAGAAGATTTTAAAAAAATAATAGAAGGAACTCATGAAATTCAACATGAAAACCTACTCTTCCATAATCACACATAATTTTACCCCACCATAGTAATGGTAATTGTGAATAAGGGTAAATAAGAACACATTACAATACTAATAAGTGTAAAACAATGAAAATAAAAGAACAGAAATTTGATCCTCCAGAATCTGTCCTCCAGAAGATCACCTCTGTTCTGCCCACCAGCTGACGGAAACACACTAAGGTCCCTTATTAAAGAATGTTGGAAATGAAGTTGGGTATCGACCCTAAAACTTGTAGAGTGATTGTACAGTTTTAATGAATCATATGGTAGAATCAATTACCATTAATTTTATGCCTGCCAACAAATTTTTCACCCACTCCACTTGGACGAGCCCAAAATATGTTTTGATGAGCTTCATATTTTATAAAATTTATTTTGAATGGTCCTTTTGAAGTCCTCTGTCGACAATAGCTGGAATCAACTCATTCTAAGGTCAGGTGAATGAGATATTGTTGATTTAATGTGGTGGGGTGTATTCTGTGAACCAGACTAACATCTCTAACTGATTGATTTTTCTGTACAATTGGGTATCGAATTGGGTCATGGTCTAGAAGAAAAATGTGAATCCCAAGAGAATATTAATCCTAAAAAAGGATTCCCTTCAATTATAAAATTATTATAACAGTTATGCAGGAAAAACAGAAGCTATATAAAACTGTCAATTTTACAGAATCACCCCATTTTTATATTTATGCCTAAAATACACAAAAAACAAATAAATGATGAAAATACACTCAAATTGAATAATTGAGAGGGATTAAATAATTGAAAACAAATTAATAATATTGAAAATATTATCTCTATCAATTCCCCCACACTTATCACTTGGACTTCTGGACAAGTCATGAATCAAAATAAAATCAAAGTAAATTCAAAACACATATCCATGAGAACCACAAATTTGAAAACTAGAAGAAAAATATATCATGCCTCATCCAAATATATTATTTCATATTTTTAATTCAAGATCATTCAATATATTTAACTTCATTTATCTTCCCATGCACACAAAATACTTACCTAACTTTCATTATCTCTCATCACACAAATTTTCAATTTTTTAGAAATGTCTTTCTCATCCAAACTCATACGAGGGTCACCATAGGCTTGATAAATTTATACATATCCACCAGATGTGAGTCAAGGACATATGTTTATCATGAGTAATTTTCAAGGTTGTTCTATGGATTTTGGTTGGTAGGATTTAGATGTGAAAATTCATAGGCTGAATGAAGAGGGCTTGGCTCTTTTTGAAAAAAAATTGCATTACTCTAATTTTCACACAAGTATGGTCTCATATTCACTCCCCTTAGTAGAAAATAAGCGCATTCTTCATGGAATATCAAAGAATGTTCACAAAGTACATCATTTTAACAGAAAATATTTCAATATTCTCGAATATATTATTTCTTGAATGCTCCAGAAAAGGCACAACATTCATTTTTACATTAAATGCTCTAGAAATGCACAACTTCTCTCATTTTGAAAGCTCTAGAAAAGGCACAATTTTCAGTAGATTAATTTTCTTCTGTAGAAATAATATCTCTTCAGCATTTTATTTTCCACCCAATGTTTCATAGAATGAGTTAGCACAACACATGACATCTTTCCCACTCTTATGTTCAAATATATCATGCAATTTCACATCTAGAGTAGGTCGTATAGGGAAAATTGGCTTGTAATGTGGCTAACATTATAGAATGTTCATGGATTCTATGGGATAAAAGGATTAAATTTACATGGTAGTCCATAATAGAAGGGATTATTTTGAAAAGGGGGATTTCAAACAAGAGAAATGACTTTATCATTTAAAACACATGTACCGCAAACACCCATGTTTCGAAAGGAATAAATCAAATACTGGTTAAAACATGCATGGTTTGGTTCTCTAAAGAATTGATGTGAATGTAAATAATATTAAAATAATTGGTTCAGAAGCCTCATGGGAATGTGATTTCAAAAATAAAGTCAGTGATATGTGGCATGGGGTTTAAAAATAGAGTATTTTTCATGAAATTCCCAATGAATTGAATTTGAAACAATGTCATATTGATCATTCATTTAATCTTAGATTCATGGAATAAATTATTTCTCCCATGGACATGGGTTTAAAAAAAATTCAATGATAATCATTTCAGCACAATATTTTCAAAAACACAAAAAAAAATTTAAAATAAACAGACAAAATTGGAAACACACACATGTTTTTTTGAAAACCAAATAGGAAAAAAACAACAGAAAATAATCCTAAACTACAAAGTTTCCCTCCCCCACACTAAAATGATACAGCATCCGCAATGCATTCAAATGGATTTAAAATATAAGAATATTTGATATTGAATCCCAATAACTAGGAAAAAATAAAGGAGAGGTAGGACCTGATGATGTTTATTGATAAATAGGTGGGAGGAGTGTGATCTCCTTTATTGGCTCAGATGGCATGGTCCAAAGGAATTTCACAATCTATGCCCATTAATAGTGAATGGATCCTTCACTCCATCCTTCAAAATCTTCATAGCACCAAAAGGATATACATGAGTAACAATAAATGGACCTTCCCACCTAGAACGAAGTTTACCTGGAATCAGCATTAACCTTGAATTGAATAAAAACACATTTTCTCGAGGATGAAAGTCTATTGGTTGGATCAGTTTTTCATGATCCAGTCTTGTTCTCTCGTTGAAAATCCTAGAATTTTTAAATTCGTCCCTTCTAATTTCTTCCAAATCATATAACTGCAATCTTCTCTCATTCAAAGCCCTTTCAAGATCTAGATTCATCTTCCTCACAACCGAGTATGCCTTGTGCTCCAATTCCACAGGTAGGTGACAACTTTTCCAATAAATCAACATAGAGGGACTCATTCCAATTGGGGTTTTTTTAGGATATACGGTAAGCCCATAATGTGTCTTCCAACCTTTCTCTGTATTCCTTCCTATTTGTATTACCAATCTTTTCCAAACATCATTTGATTTCACTATTAGAAAATTCAGCTTTCCCATTAGTCTGTGTATAATAGGGAGTTGATGTTTTATGATGTACCCCATACTTTTTAAAAAAACCTATATTATACAATTACAAAAGTGAGTCCCTTGATCACTAATGATGGCTCTGGGAACTCCAAACCTACAAAATATGTTAGCCCTAAATAAATCACAAACAACTTTAGCATCGTCAATCTAGGTGGCTTTTTCATCCATCCATTAAAAAAAATAATCAACGGAAAGCAGAATATAAGAATTTCCTAATGAAATTAGCAAAGGTACCATAACATCTATCCCCCGAACATTAAATATTTCTAAAAAATTAAGTGTATTTTGGGGCATTTCTTGTCTCTCTGAAATATTTCCTATAAAAAGTCATTTTTCACACTGTTTACAAAATTCAAGAGAATCTTTGAAAGGTGTTGGCCAATAAAGTCCAGATTCTAAAACATTACATGATGTCATTTCAGTTCCAATGATTCTTGAAAAAGTTATTTTTTTACCAAACATAAAGATAGAATCAATTTCATTTTTAGGAAAAAATCTTATTATCATTTGGTCCTTGAAAATATTCTATATAAATGGATCATCCCAGATGTAATATCTAGATTCATATTTCAATTTGTGAATTTGGTGAGAATTTAAATGAGAGGGTACCTGAGATATTACCAGATAGTTGACCATGTCATCATACCAAGGTACTTCTCCTTTAATCATGTATAACTTCTCTCCTGGAAGGCGATCATTTAGTGGTTTAATGCCTGGAATTTCATCTTCAGCAGTGTTAGGCAGTCTACATAAGTACTCAGCCACTTGGTTCTCAGATCCCTTATTATCTTTGATTTCTATGTTGAACTCCTGTAGTAATATCATCCATCTCACAAGCCTTGGTTTTTTTTCAGCTTTCCGCATCATGTACCTAAGAGTTACATGATCAAAAAACACAATGAATTTATTTTCAAGAAGATATGATCTAAATATATCTAAAGAAAGAACAACTAAAATAAACTCTTTTTAAATTATTGTGTAGTTGAATTGGTCCACATCTATGGTTTTCATGGAATATGAAATGACTTGTCGCCTGACCTCAATTCTCTGAGAAAGGATTGCTCCAACATCTTGATTTGAATCATCACAATGTAGCATAAATGTATCTTCCAAATTGGGTATATACATTCTTGGTGGTGTAATCAATATCCTTTTCAACTCATCGTATGATTCCCAACATGATCCATTTAAATCAAAATTATAATATTTTAAATTTAATCTATAGAGAGGTAGAGAAAACAACATAAAATCTTTGATAAACCTCCTGTAGAATCCTGTATGTCCTAATTATAATATAACATGTTTCACACAAGTTGTGTAAGGAAAAGAATTTATCACTTCAATTTTTGATTTATCAACTTCAATTAATTTCTGTGAAATGACATGCCTAAGGAAAATTCCTCTCTCAACCATAAAATGAAACTTCTCAAAATTCAAAACAATGTTCTTTTTAATGCATGTTTCTAGAAAATTTCTCATATTTTTCAAACAATGTTCAAACGAATTTCCAAAATCTATGAAATCATCAATGAAAACCTCCAAGAAATCGTCATTATGATTAGAAAATATAGTTACCATGAACCTCTAAAATGTACCTAGATCATTACACAATCCAAATGATATCCTTTTGTATGGAAAAGTACTAAAAGGACAAGTAATGATAGTCTTATCTTGATCCTCGGGAGTAATGGGTACTTGAAAATTACATAAAATTACATCCAAAAAGGATTTATTATTTTTACCTGCAAACCTCTATAGCATCGGGTCAATGAAAGGGATAAGGAAATGATATTTTCGATGGACCTAATTCAACTTTCTAAAATCTACGCATACTCTCCAGCTATTCTGAATAATCACAGAGATTAATTCATTATTTTCATTCCTTACAATGGTTAGGCTAGTTTCCATTAGTACTACAAGGATGAGGATAACCCACTGTGAATCTGATATGGGAAAGATGATCCCAGCTTCTAAAACTTTTAAATATCTTTTTTCACAACCTCTATCAGGGTGGGGTTCATCAACCTTTGGGGTTGAATGAAGGGTTTAGAATCTCCCTCATGAAAAATTCTATGTGAGAATTGTTTTGGGATTATTACATGGATATCACCTAAACTCCACCCTATAGCTTGGAAATTCTCTCTCAAAAGCTCAATCAATTATTTTTCTTGAGTTTCAGATCTATGATAGAAATTATTACTGGTAATTTATCTCCCTCCATAAGGTCAACATATTTTAAATCATTGGGGAGGGGTTTTAATTATACATTAGGTTGATGATCAAGGGATAAAACTAAATTGAGGTTCCCCATAACCAATGGATTGACATCCTGGACACAAGAAATAATATAATCTTCATCACCATTTAACAAATATTCCAAGAAATCAAATTTTAACTCTTCTTCAAACATGAAATCAGAATCTCCATGACTTTGGGAATCCATATGTTCAATGACATCTTCAATAGATAAATTCTCTCATAATGATAAGAATTCATGAAACATACCTTATTCATCAAGTGGTTATGTACCATATTCACGGGGGAGTGAGGAGAGTGAATGATCATCTTATGGGTGCCTCCTAGATTCAGAAATATTAAAGTGGATAGTGTTTTCTCCAAACTCCTTGGTAAGTGTACCTTAATAGACATTCATGATGTTTTTGGGCATTTTGAAGAAAGGTAATCCCAAAATGAGGGGTGAGTGTGATAGTATCCTATCATCTTCCATATTAAATACATAGAAGTCATCATGGAATAAACGATCTTTGACTTTTACCAGGACATCCTCTAGAACATGTGCTGGGAAAACTGTGGATCTATTTTCATGCTGGACCACCACTCTTGTGGGCTTCAAGTCTTCCATCTGCAAATAAGTATATACCGAGTGAGGAAATACATTTATTTATGCACCTAAATCACGCAAATCATTTGATAAATTTAATGAACCAATGGTTCATGGAATAGAAAACGTCTCTGGATCTTGAAATTTGGTTGGCAATTGTGGTGTGATAAGGGTTCAGACTCCTCTTCACAAATTGAACCTCTCATTCCCATGAAGTATTCTCTTGTTAGAGAATATATCCTTAAAAAATTTATCATACTTTGGAATTTTTTTTAGTTCTTCAAGCATAGGTATGTTGATTTCAACTTTCTAAAAGGTGTCCAGGATTTCTTTTTTGCTATGTTTCTTCTTAAAACATCTTTGATTCAATCATAATTGATGGAAATTATGGTGGTATATATTTCATCTCCCATTATTTCCTTTAAATGTTGTTTCTTGTTTCTTCTTCCTTGTCCTATCCTTATCACACACCTCTTTCTTATCTTCTTCCCGATGCTTTTTTATAGAATTCTCAACATTTTTAACTTCATTGTCACCCAGATCAAGTTTTCTTATTTCAGGTTCAATGGTGGATGGTGGTTGGAGTTATCTTCCACTTATTTTAGTTATAATACAAACATTATGTTTTGGGTTTTGGATTGTTTGATAAGAGATTTCACCTGGATTTTTGGTCAGAATGTCCATGAGACTTTCAAACTTGTTGGAAAATCCTTAACACTATCTCTCAGTCCTTTAATGTTAGATTTTTTTGTTTTGAATTGGAGGTTGTGCACTGGTGGATGGCATCTCATAGGATCATTTGAATGTGGGTGGTTTTTGGTATGAAGGATGGTTATAAGACTGCTTTTGATGAAATGGTGTTGGGTTCAAGAATTGATTCTGGAATGGTGGTTGGTTTTGAAACTGGTTTTGGTATGGGGGTCAACCATGATTCTACTGATTTCCAAACCCATATTAGACTTGGTTAGAATCTCTCCATCATTGATTTTATTGAAACTATATTGGGTAAAAAGTTTCGTCACATGTTTCCATTCCCTGTATTTATGAACATTAGCTAGTGAAATAATCAGGTGATGAGCATAAACCACATACCATAGTTGGTGGTTGTTGGTCACTAACTTGCATCAAGTCCATCTGTCTCACTAAACTAGTAAGATCTTCAATCCAAGTTTCTAATAAGGGTGATGTATGAGAAGTGTGTACCTCATGAATACCTCTTGTTCTAATACCTCTCGTTCCAAACTGCTGTGTGTTCTAGGAAATCTTCTCAATCATGCCCTTGGCTTCTTCTGGTGACTTGTCAATATATGCACCTCCAGATGATGCATCAAGAAGTTTTAATTCATCGTCCAGTAGTCCTTGATAGAAGAAGACAAGAAAGTGATGTTCCTCGATGGCTTGATGAAGAGAGCTAGAACATAGCATTATAAATCTCTCACAGTACACATAAAGGGATTCTCAAGATGATTGTTGTGTGGGATAGACTTCCTTCCGAATGATTGTGCTTCTAGAGGTAGGGATGAATCTTTGCAAAAAAACATATTACTAGGTCAATCCAGTCATGTATGTCTCCTGGTTGTAGGCCTTAAAACCATTATTCAGCAACTCCTTCCAATGAAAAACGAAAGTTCCTTCTACTTTACATGTTCCTTAGTAGTTCCATTAGGTCTGAATGTTGAGAAAACAAGTGTGAACTCATTAATATCTTTTTTTGGAACATCAACATTCAAACCATGAAAATTTGGAAGCAAAGGAATCATCTTAGGATTCATTTAAAAATAATTTTTTAACATTTTCATCGCAAGTTGATTGTTTTGATTAAGGAATTGTGGCGCATGGAGGTGTCTAAGTGTTTGGTTATGATTTTCAGCCATGATGACAGGATCAGAGTGAACATGAGAAGTTTTACTTGAACCTGCAAGGGGAACATCGTCAAAATCAGATTCAAAACTAAGTTTTCTAAGTCTATTCAACAAGGTTCTTTCTATTTCAGGATCTATGGGTAAAGGTTTAGTTTTTGAGGTTCATGTCATGCAATTTTTGAGATAAATTATGACAACCCTGCTTTTTAATTACAACTTAAACATGATTTATTACATAAAATTTCAATTGATACAAAAAAGAAGATCAAGAGGTTTAGTGTCTTTGGGGCCAAGTATCATTACATAAAAACTTGAAAAATGAAATACAACATCTTTATTGAAAACTTCCTTTACATTCCCACAACATTCCCCTGTACATAGCATTGCATGGGATAATCTGAGGACATGCATAAGAAAAGGGTGAGCTATAAAACCCAGTAAGGTAGTACACATGGGATAACATGAGGAGTACAATACATGTTAGACAATATGCATATAAATAGAGAATAAAAGAAACATGAACATAATGGCATGATAAAGCATGATATTCATAACATGGAAATGTGGCAAAAACACTTAACATGGATTTAGCATGAACCAAGGCTCATTGCACCTAAATAATGAGTAAACCCTCATTGCACATGAAGCATGTGTAAACCCTAGTTTCACTTGAATTAGAATGATTCAACACTCATTGCACATGATGTATCATGATACTATACTTTACCCAATGCATTGGAGCGCTATAAGGTCACACCCTTCTTAAAAATTTCATTTCATGCATAAGTGTGCCACATGGATCATAAAACATGGATTCATAAAACATAATAATTTATTCCAAGATAATGGGATGTAGAATTAATACATGAATATTTTTAATAAATATTTTAATTTTTATAATGTTGGATACCCTTGATAGAGAAATGGGCATGGTATCCACTACACTATGGCATTGGCTTAGAAAATCGGTGCGATTTCGGAAGAGTAACAGCGTGACAAAAGAATTCATGAAAATGGTTTATGAGAGAGAAAGGGGTTTCTCATAATATTTACATGTAATGGAAAGTAATGAGGTCATATAAATACATCTCCCAACAATTTTTATGGAATATATATTCATGATACAAAATTATTGCTTGAATGTACATGAAGAGAGAGAAGGTCCTTTCAGAATTTCGGCATAGTAACGGGTGTACATGGGAGGAATTTAATGAGAAATAAAGGGTCTCAGATCATTAAAACAATAATTGGCCAGTATGGGGGAGGTTAAAAATCATACCCCAACATTCATAATTTAAATTAAAAGGGAAATACAACTAAAAGAAAATTGACAAAAACAAGAAAGGAAGAAAAAAACCCATACTTTGAAGTGTGCTTCCAAAGTCTAGAGAGAGGCTTGTGAGAGGCTTCATGGGAGTTTGGGGAACCTTTTGAGGATCATAGAGAGAGTAGGGTAGAGGTTGGACGAACTCTAAGGGATTTTAATGAGGAGGATGTGGGAGCATGGGTGGGTTTATATTGGAAAAGTGATAGAATTCTTTATTATTTAGGTTTGGGACCCCATATATTAAAATAATCCAAACCACAAACCATACCATTGTTTTGGCCCATGGTTTATTGATAATTAATGAAGAAAAAAATATTTTACAAGTCCATGGTCCGAACATATTAAAATATTAGGGTTGCTTATGTGGAGGTGAGTCACACTCCCATTGAAATTAATTTAAAAAGGCAAAGTGTTGAATATGTCATGAGGGGTCCATTAATTCATTGAAAAGTAAGTCAAACAAACCCAAAATCACATTATTTTAATGATAAAACATATATTGGTCGAACATAAAGATTATGGTATTTTATTATATCACTATTGGGTCATTAGGATGTCATAAAACACATTATATACTTAAACTGTATTTAATTTTTACCCAAAAATTTGACTGTCTCAGAAAATTATGACAAATTCCCCATTGGATAATTTCGATGTCTTCATTCCAAAAATAACATTTATTTATTAAAAATAATTTTATAAATATGTGAATTTTCACTTTTTAAATAAAAACTGACATTTATCTAAAATTCAGTTGTTTTGATTGAAATGGATTTCAAACCTTAATATAACATTTTAATTGCATTCATAAAATTACAAGATCATTTATATTTAATAAAAAATTAATTTAATATTAAGATAATTATTTTATTAAAATAATAATTATTTCAAAAATCCCTTAATTTAATAAAATATATTTTATAATTAACTAATAACTAAAAACACCATTTGTACATTAAAAACTATTTAAAATGTATCAAAAATGACTAGAAATTATATTCATTGTTATATACAAAAAATAATGTACATGAACATAATACTACTTCTTTGATACATAACCCCCTAAAACAACGACATAAGACCTAAGGGTAAGGTGTGCGATGGTGACAGACTCTTAGGGAGGCTCGGATAACATCGCCCGAGTGGTAACCACTATCAACTTCCACTTTTCCCATAGACGGTCACGTTCGAGCTTGAGATAATGAATCTTAGCTTTGTCTTGATCAAGGGCGATGCCCAAGGATTCCACCTCATTTCCGAGATCCGACAAATGGGCTTCTTATGGGGAAATTCTACTGGATGAGGCCATCACTTCCATTGTCTGAGTAAAATTGGGTTCGTTAAAGCCTTATATTTATACTAATCATGTGATCACTGTTCAACGGCTATAAATTTGAAGGTAACAACTATTATCATAAAACCAAATAAGTTGACATCTTATAAAAACATTTTTCATAAAGAGACATTTAACTGGATCAAGAGGGATTTTCCATTAATGAAACTTTGGGTCGTTACAATATTCCCCCCTTAAGAAATTTCTCCATCGAAATTTTCCTTTTCCGACACTAAAATAAATGTGGGTAACTCAGATTCATCATATCCTCTGATTCCCAAGTTACTTCTTCAAACTTATGGTTTCTCCATAATACCTTGGCGAGGGGCATTGCCTAATTTCGTAGAACTTTTTCTCTACGATCTAAGATCTTCACTGGTTTCTCCTCATAAGAACGATCATCTTCCAATTGTACCACCTCAGAAGAGGGTACATGTGAAGGGTCCGGGATGTACTTCCTAAAGTGGGATACATGAAAGACATCATGCACCTTTTCCACAGTATGTGGATGTGCTAGTCGATAGGCCATAGCCCCAACACGATCAAGAATCTCGAAGGGGCAGATGTACCTTGGACTTAACGTCCCTTTATTTCCAAACTTCATGACCTTCTTCCACATAGATGTGTGTAAAAACACCATGTCTACAACATTAAACTCATGGACTCATCAAAGATTATCTACATAACTCTTCTTTCATCTCTGGGCTGCCTTGACATGATGCTGAATGGTTTTCTCCTTCTCCACCATTTCCTCGACCATTTCTGGTCCAAGCAGCATACGTTCACTGAACTCATCCCAACATGCCGGTGTTCTACATCTTTTCCCATAAAGGGATTCATATGGTGCCATTTGTATGATCGAGTGGAAACTGTTATTATAAGAGAACTCAACCAGAGGAAGAGGTTTATCCCATATTCCTTTAAAGTCCATTGAGCATGCTCTCAACATATCCTCATGTGTTTGGATAGTCCGCACAGATTTTCCATCAGTTTGAGGATGATAGGTCGTACTGAAGTTCAGTTCAGTATTCACAGCATGTTGAAGAATCTTCCAAAACATAGAGGTGAATATTAGATCTCGGTCAGACACAATAGATAGTGGTACTCTATGCAACCTTACAACATTCCTGATATATATCCCTGCTAGTTGATCTAAAGAGAAATCCTCTCAAATAGAAATGAAGTGTGTAGCCTTTGTAAGACGATCCACAACAACCCAGACTTCATTGTAGCCTTTGGATGACCGTGGAAGTCTGGTGACAAATTCCATGGTGATGTTCTCCCATTTCCATTATGGAATGGGCAATGGTTGCATTATCCCCTTCGACTTCTGCCTCTCTGCCTTTACTTGCTGACACACTAGGCACATTGATGTATATTCAGCGATCTCCTTCTTCATATTATCCCACCAAAAGTTTTCTTGGGGATCTCGATACATCTTTGTTCTCCCGGGTTGAATATAGAAATTTAAACTATGTGCATCATCCAAAATTCCCTTCATCAGCTCTGGACTTGATGGAACACATAGTATTTTCCCAAACCGCACAATTCCTTCTTAATTAACCTTAAACTCCAAGGATTTCCCCTTTTTGATAGCATCCACTTTTTCTTGAATTACCACATCATCCTATTGAGCATCCTTTAACCTTTAAAAAAGAGATGGTTGAGAAATCATTTGTGAAAGGATTGATTATGTTCCCTTCATTATGATTCCCACGTCCATCTTCATCAAGTCTAAGATGGTTGGATCCTTCTCAATTCTCATAATTGATAGAATCACTGGATCCTTTCTACTTAGGGCATCTCCCACCTTGTTCACTTTCCCAGGGTGGTAATGTATTGAATAGTCATAATCCTTGATGAGCTCTATCCATCTTCTCTGGTGTATATTATTATCATTCTGTGTGAATATATATTTAAGACTCCTGTGGTCAGTATATACCTCACATATCTCTCCATAGAGATAATGCCGTGAGATTTTCGAGGCAAAGATCACCACCACCAAATCTAGATCATGCATTGGATGGTTTCACTCATGGATTCTCAACTACCTTGAGGCATAGGATATCACTTTATCATTATGCATCTGCACAAGGACTAAGCCCTACTTTGTGGCATCACTTAATACAACAAAAATTTCCACACTTTTGGGTAAAGTGAGCACTGGTGTAGTGATAAGCCTCCTTTTCAACTCCTTGAAGAATTCTTCGCATTCATCACTCCATGAAAATGTTACTCCCTTTCATGTTAGCTTGGTAAAAGGGTTGGACCATTTTGATAAATTCCTCACAAATCATCGACAATATCCTGCTAACCCCAAGAATCTATGGATATCTGTTACCGATGTTGGCCTCGTCCATCCTTCAATTGGATCTGTTTTGGAGGGATCCACAGATATCCTATTTCTTGTGATGATATGGCCCAAAAATGAGACCTCATTCAACCAGAACTCAAACTTGCTGTACTTTTCATAGAGCTTCTCCTTGCGCAAAGTCTCTGGTATAGTTTTTAAATGCTCCTCATGATCCTCCTTCGTTTTGGTTAATATTAAAATATCATCTATAAACGACTTCCAAAAATTTGTCAAGGTAATATCTAAAGACTCTATTCATCATTTACATGAATATTTCTAGAGCATTGGTGAGTCCGAAATACATTAAAATGAATTCATAGTGCCCATATCTTGTACAAAAATCAGTCTTGGGGACATCTTCCTTCTTCACCCTTACATGATAATATCTGGACCGCAAGTCCACCTTGGAGAAGTATTGTGCTCCACGCAGCTAATCAAACAAGTCATCGATTCCTGGAAGAGGATACTTGTTCATTATCGTGATTTTTTTATGTTCACGATAATCGATGCAAAGCCGCATTGACCCATCATTCTTCATGACGAAGAGGACTGGTGCACCCCATGGTGATGCACTTGGGCGTATAAACCCTTTATCCATATTCTCCTGTAGTTGTTTCTTCAGCTCTTCAAGCTCAACAACAGCCATTCAATATGGAGTCTTAGATATTGGTAATGCCCCAGGTATAAATTCAATTTATAACTCAACATCTCTTCTTGGTGGAAGACCATGCAGTTCCTCGGGAAACACTTCCACAAATTCCATCCCAAGAGGAATTTCTTCAAGGATGGTTTCTTCTTTGGACTCAATCATCTGATCCAGATACGTGTGCTCATAGGACAGTAATATCCATGCTTGATATGATGGAGCTAAATGAGATTCATCTTCCTCCTGACACTTGTAAAGAATCGGGGGTCGATTCTCCATATGGAGTGTGATTTCCCTCTCCTAACAATTTATGTTGGCTCTATATAAGGAAAGAAAATCCATGCCAAGAATTGAATCAAATTCGACCAAAGGGAGTATGAATAGGTTCTCCAATAAATTCAATCCATAGATTATAACAGGGGAGGACTTATATTCATGGGATTCAATGAGTGCCCCATTTTCCGTATTCACCAACATCTTTACTTCCATGATTTGTGGTGGTGCTGGGATTGTTCGACAAAACTTTCGAGATATAATAGAATGCGTAGAACCTGAATCAAAAAGTATGTTATCTATTCTTGAATCAATAACTAGCGTACCTATCACCGCTTATTTTTCGGGGTTCACTTTAGTAGAAGTGATGTCAAATGCTCTTCCTTGTTTTCTTGGAGGTTGTTGGTTGCCTTCGAAAACCCATGGATTAGGGAACTGATTTTCAAAATGACATGTTTCTTTGCATTTATATCATTGAACAATGCGTTGAGGTTTTAACAGAGCGTTCCACTCTTCTTTCGCAGTTGTGGGTCCTTCTTGCCGACAGTTAACAGCTAGGTGCCCTTCTCTTCCACACCTAAAGCATTTTCTCGTCCCCTTAAGGCAATTTCCAGGGTGCTTCTTTCCGCAATTTTGGTAAGTGGGGTGCTGGAACTTCTTAGCGTCGTTGTATTTACCCATCGACCCACCATCATTGAAGTCCACCTTATACTTTTTATCCCCATGATACCCCTATGATTCTCCGATCTCCTTTTCGACCTTCAGGGAACATCTTAAAATTTCCTCATAGCTATCGAAGTCAAGGATCACTAATGCTTTCAGCAAGCTAGGATTCATCCCACCAAAGAAGCGGTCACCCTTGCATTCTGGGGTAACAACAATACTGGAAGCGTATCATGAAATCCTTGTGAAGTTTTCGTTGTACGCTCTAACTGATTCCTCATCTTTTTTCTTGAGGGAAAGGAAGTCCCTTTCCATCTTAATACAGAGGGTGCGTGGAAAATATTTATCGAAAAACATCTTCCAGGAATTCTTCCATTTCAATGCCTCGATCTCCTCCTCAGGATTAGAATTTTTGATCAACGTCCACCATTGATCAGCTTCACCCTCCATATTATAAGCCTCCAGGAGAACCTTCACTTGTTCAGAACATTGTAGGATGGAGAATATCTTTTCAATGGAGTTGATCCATTGTTCAGCGATCGTGGGATCAGATAATCCACTAAAAGTAGGAGTCCTTTGTCTCATGAAGCTCTCGATAGCGACTTGTTCTTTCTTAGGTGGGGGGGGGGGGTGGGTTGAAAGTTCTTCTTGACCCGTGTTTCTATTCAAAACTTGAGTTAGATGAGAGAGAAGCATGACAATGTTCCTGATTCCCGCTCTCTTGGGATTGGGCATCTCATTAGTACAATCAACACACTGATCTTCACAACGGTTGTAAGCTCGAGTCCACCTATTACCGGCCATTGTCTGGACTAAAAGGAAAGTTAGGGGTAATACATAAAGGGTATTCCAAAGACAAAAGTTGATGACTTATAAATAATATTTAATTTCTTTAACTCATGAGTCTATAAGCTTCAATATAGGCTTTTCATGATCTACATTCTAACATATATTCTTAGGGGAATTTTTACATTAATAAGGGTTTATAATAAGATTTTGAATTTATCAAAACATATCCCCTGGGAGTGTCGTATCCAAGAGTGCAGCAAGGCCCTTTGTCGTGCACCAGTTCCCGTTCGAGTCTAGCTCAAAGTGGTGTTTTCGGGTTTTACCCAAAGGATACATCTATGCCAGAGCCACCTCTAACTGCTCGTATCTAGACAGGGATATATTTGTTTGATGAACCAATTACTTTGTATTTACCAAAACTTAGGTATGTTTTTATTATACTTAGTCTTGTATCTAAGGCATTACTAGGGTTTTCCTAATCCCAAAAATAACTAAACATATCCTTTGATACCAACTATGACAACCCTTCTTTTTTATTACAAATTAAACATGATTTATTACATAAAACATCACTTGATACAACAAAGAAGATCGAAAGGTTTAGTGACTTTGGGGCTTAGGATCATTACATAAAATCATGAAACATGAAATATAACATCTTTATTGAAAACTTCTTTTACATGACCACTACATTCCCTTATACTTAGCATTGAATGGGATAACCTGAGGACATGCATAAGAAAAGGGTGATCTATAAAGCCCAATATGGGAGTACACATGGGATAACATATGGAGTAAAATTTATGTTAGACAATATTCATATCAATAGAGCATAAAACAAACATGAACATAAAGGCATGATAAAGCATGATAATCATAACATGGAAACATGGCAACAACACTTAACATGGATTTAGCATGAGCCAAGGCTCATTTCATATAAATCATGAGTAATCCCTCATTGCACATGAAGCACAAGTAAACCCTCATTGAACTATAATTCTCATGAGTCAACACTCATTGCACATAACGTATCATTATAATATACATTACCCAATGCATTGAGCACTATAAGGGCGCACCATTCTTAAACATTTCATTTCATGCATAAGTGTGCCACATAGATCATAAAACATGGATTCATAAAACATAATCATTTATTCCACGATAAAGGAATATGGAATTCATACATGAAACTTTATAGTAAATAAGTAAATGTGCATAAAGGTGGATACCCTTGATGGAGAAATGGGCATGGTATCCACTACACAATGGCATTGGCTTAGAAAATCGGTTCGATTTCGGCAACGTAACGGTGTGACATAAGAATTCATGAAAATGGTTGATGTGAGAGAAAAGGGTTCCTCACCATATTTACATGTCATGTAAATTAAGGAGGTCATATTGATACATGTCCCAACAATTGTGATTGAATATAAATTCATGATACAAAATTATTGCTTGAATGTAAAAGAAGAGAGAGAAGTTCCTTTCGGAATTTTAGCATAGTAACAGGTGTACATGGGAGGCATTTAATGAGAGAGAAAGGGGTCTCCCATCATTCAAACAATAAGAGGGAAGTATGGGGGATGTGTGAAACCATACCCTAAAATTAATAATTGAAATTAAAATGGCAATACAACTTAATAAAAATTGACAAAAATGAGAAAGGAAGAAAAAAACCTTTACTTGGAAGTGTTCTTCAAAAGGCTAGAGAGAGGCTTGTGAGAGGCATCTTGGGAGCTTGGGTCACCTTGGGAGGATACTAGAGAGAGTAGGGAAGAGTTTGGACGAACTCCAAGGGATTTTATTGAGGAGTAAGTGGGAGCTTGGGTGGGTTTATGTAGAAAAGGTGAGAGAATTCGTTATTATTTATGTTTGGGACCCCTTATATTAAAATAATCTAAACCAAAAACCATCCCATGGTTTTTTCCCATGGTTTAAGGAAAATGAAAGAGAAAAAAAATATTTTACATGGCCAACGTCTGAAAATATTAAAATATCAGGGTTTATAATGTTGAGGTGAGTCACACTACCATCGAAATTAATTTAAAAATGCAAAGTGTTGAATATGTCTTGCGGGGTCCATTAATTCTTTGAAAAGTAATTCAAAAAAACCCAAAATCTCATTATTTTAATGAGAAAACATATATTGTCCGAACATAAGTATTATGGTTTTTTATTACGTCACCATTGGGTCATTATGATGTCATAAAACACAATATATACTTAAATAGTATTTAATTTTTACACAAAAATTTGATTCTCTCAGAAAATTATGAAAAATTCCCCATTGGATAATTTTGACGTCATGATTCCAAAATTAACATTTATTTTATCTAAATAATTTTCTAAATAAATTAATTTTCTCTTTTAAAATAAAAACTGTCATTTATCGAAAATTCACGGGTTTTGACAGAAATGGATTTCAAACCATAATATAAAATTTTAATTGCAGTCATAAAATTATAAGATCATTTATATTTAATAAAAAAATAATTTAATAATATGATTATTATTTTATTAAAATATTATTTATTTCAAAAATCACTTAATTTAATAAAATAAATTTCTTAATTAAGTAATTACTAAAAACACCATTTGTACTTTAAAAACTATTTACAATGTATCAAATATGACTAGAAATTATATTCGTCATTATATACAAAAAATAATGTACATGAACATAGTACTATATATTTGTTACATAACCCCTTAAAACAGATGCATATGACCTAAGGCTAATGTGTGCGATGGTGACAGACTCTTGGGGTGGCTCGGAAAACATCGCTCGAGTGGTAATCACTATCAACTTCCACTTTTCCCGCAAATTGTCACGTTCGAGCTTGACATCATGAAGCTCAGCTTGGGATTGGTCAAGGGTAAAGCCCAAGGATGCCACCTCTTTTCTGAGCTCCGAAAAAGGGGCTTCGTATGGTGAAATTCTACTAGATGAGGCCATCGCTTCCATTGTGTGAGTAAAATTGGGTTCATTAAAGCCTTATATTTATACTAATCATGTGATCACTCTTCAACATCTATAATGGTAATGGTCACAAATCTTATCATAAAACCAAAGAAGTTGAAATCTTATAAAAATAAATTTCATATTGAGACATTTAGCTGGATCAAGAGTGATTTTCCTTTAATGAAACTTTTGGTCGTTACATAAATGATTAAATGAGAAAGGAAAGAAAAGAAATGTTGGTGAAACCTCCCCAGAAACAGTGCCATGTTTTGACACATTCCTATCATGGGGTGTGGAAAAAACAAATATAAACTAATTTAAAATGTATTATAGTTGGTTTGTTATGTTTTCACCAGTGAGGAGTGCTCAATAATAATGTTTTTCACATAAAATAAGAGAAAGAAGTGATGTTGTTTTGAAATTGTTTGATTTGGAAAATAAAAAAAACTGAATAAAGTAAAGTAAATAAGTTAATTTTGTAAAAAAAATTGACAAATTATTTGATTTAAATTAGTGATATGAAATGATGATCAGGTTAGGGTTTGTTTTCCAATTGTAATTCTAGCATAGTTCATTTTCCCAATTTTCTTCAACTAAATCATTAAGAGTGAGAATCCACAATAGTTTCTTCTCACTCCCTTGTTCAATAAAAAATTTGAGAATAAACCTTACTAAAAACTTAGGTTGGTATACTCTCCTTTCAATGTGTAATAGAGTTGTAGAAAATATTCCCAATTATCTTAGTGATTTTCCAATTGGGTCTTGTTTATCCCAAGATATCAAGAACATTCACAACTCAAACACGTACCGGTGATCACCGAGTACTTGAACACTATGTCCGTGTCTATTCCATCATTTATAAACCCTATCCTAGTGGAGGTATATATTGACAATTGACTAAATATAAATTAACAATAGAATCTAAAATCAGATAAAATTGTACATGATAATAAAAACTCATATGGGAAATTGAAACTGATTCACAAAAGAGAAAAGGGGATTTTAAATCATTAATAGAAGGAACATATGAAATACAACATGGAAAACCTTTCCTTCCCCAATAAAAAATAAGTTTACCCCCCCCCCCCCATGGTAAGGGTAATTTTGACTAAGGGGAAATAATAACACATTACAATACTAATAAGTGTAAAATAATGAAAAGAAAGAAAAGAAATTTGATCCTACAGAATCTGTCCTTCATAAGTTTTCCTCGTTTATGCCCAACAGCCGGTGGAAACACTATCTGTTCACTTCTTATAGAATGTTGGAAATGAATTTGTCTATAGATCTGAAAAATATGAGAGTCATTTGACATGTTTAATTAATGATATGGTTGAAAAATGACCATTACGTTTCTGGCTACCAAAAACAGTTTCACCCACTCCAGTTGGACGAGCCAACTATATGCCTTGATGAGTTTCATATTTTATAAAATTTCTTGTGAAACGTCCTTTGGATTTCCTCTGTCAACCCAAGCTTAACAAAACTCATTCTAGGGATGGTTTAATTAGATATTGTAGATTTAATGTGGTGGGGTCCATTCTACCAACGAGACTGAGTTCTCTACTTGATTGATTTTTCTGTACCATTGGGTTTGGACTTGGGTCTTGGTCTAGAAGAAAATTTGAATCCCACAAGAATATTAATCCTAAAAAAAGGATTCAATTCAATTTGACCAATATTTTAAAACTGATTACTGAAATAAAGATGCTATATAAAACTGTCAATTTTACAGAATTACCCCATTTTAACAATTAAGCCCAAAATACACCAAAAAAATAAATAATGAAAATACACTGAAATTTAATAATTGAGAAGAATTAAATCATTTAAAACATATTAATAATATTGAAAATATTAAATATATCATATTCCTAATCCCATTGGACTTCTATTAATCGACATTATCATTATGACATATCTTTCACCTTGAGATATACTCAGCAATCTCATTCATTATATTGTCCCATAAAATGAGTTCTTGGAGAAAATTTCACATATTGGTATTACAGGGATTGATAGAGGAAGGTGATCAATGTGAATTATCATCTTGAACCTTCTTTATCACATTTGATGATGGTACAAACATCCTTGTTCAAAACTGAACGACACCATCATCATCAATATTGAACTCGTGAAGATTCCCTTCCATTATTTCAATATCCATCTTTTTCATCACCACATCATCCATTTCTACCTCCTTAATAATTTCATGTATGGATGGTTAGGAAATAGTATGGGTAAGGTAATATGTATTCCCTATAGTTATGATTTCCAAATCGATCCACTACATATCCATGAAGATCTTGTCTCACTCAATCAGCAACTTGGAGAGAGTAGAAAAGCCTTTTCTGCTAAGAGCATTAGCTACCGTATTCTCCATGTCATGATAATAGTGAATAGAGAAATTATAGTCGTAGATTAGATATAAACATCTCCTTGGACTCGTATTGATCTCCATTTGTGTGAATATATACATTAGACCATTTTGATTAGTATATATGTCACACTACTAACCATAGAGGCAGTACTGTAAAATTTTTAAGGAAAAAAACATAGTTGCATTGTCCAGATCATGAATATGGTGGATCTTCTCATAGATAATAAACTATGATGAGGTTTAGTTTATCCGATAATCATTTTTCACTAGTACAGAAATGAAGACATTGATGGAATAATAACTTTATATCACAACACATTATCCACATTTCAATAATGTTAGTACAGGAGGAGTGATCATCCTTCTCATTAAATCCTAAAATATTTCCTTAGACACTTCAATCTATACATACACCACCCATTACCATATTAAAATTGATAATAGTCTTGAAACTTATGAGAAATAACTCACAATATATTGATAGTATGCTATTATTCCATGAAAATTATGGATTTAAATGACATTAGAGCGTCTGGGGAATTCATCAATTTCCATGGATTTTGAATGGTCCATAGATGTTATATCACTTCTGATCATATAACCAATGATCATGTCTTCCTACATCCAAAAGTCAGACTTTTTGAACCTGTGTGCTAAATATCCCTTCTAAATTTCCCAAACACAAGCCTTATAAGTTCTTCATGTTCTTCCTTAATCATTATGTAGATGAGAATATCATCGACAAACACTATCAAAATTTTTTTGTTGTAATTTCAAATGAACCTATTCATATAATCCATGATGATTAGTGGAAAAATATTATGCCCAATGAGCATCAACAGAAACTCATAGTGCAGAAGCCTTGTACATAAAGAATTCTTCTAAATTGCTTCTTTATTTCCCCTTTAAATAATGATATCCAAAAAAATATCCACCTTTGAGAAGTATTAAACTCCTTATAAATAATCAAAAAAGTAATTAATCCTTGTAAGAGGATAATTTTTCATTATAATTATCCTATTATATTTTTGATAATTGATACATAGCCGCATTTATCCATCTCTCTTCATTAAAAAGGGTACTAGTGGACCCCAAGGTTATGCACAATGTTATTGAACTATTTGTCCAAAAGTTCATAAAACTACTTTTTTAACAACTCCAGTTCTATATGATATATCATATATGGGAATTTTGAGATAATAAAAGATTTGGGTATGATTTAAATTGAGAAATATACCTCATGATCCATGGTTAGCCTAGGTAACCCTTTGAGAAATGCATTATTGTATACCCTCAAGTTTGGAATTTCCACTATGTTGCCACATTCCATTGACTCGGCCATTTTAGTGTTGTATGTTTCTTCATAGGGAATCAACACACACACCATAGAATAATTTATATAATGTGATTCATGATCTTCTTGAAATTTTAATAAGATAATGGGAGGGTTATAAATATTAAATGTGATTTCATTTTCCTGAAATCTGATGTGTGATTTGTGTAACAAGTGCCAATCCATCCAAATTATAGTGTCAAATTACACCATGGGATGTATTATGATATTCACTGTAATAATATTCCAAAATATGGAAATATTATATGGGCCTAACACTTCAGTTGCATTGGTTTTACCACAATGTATTTTATAGATGTTTCTAATTCAAGGATTCAGTGATTCATTCAACAGTTCTAGGAAAAAAGTGTGATATAATAGAATTTTTATTAGCAGAAGCAAATAATACTTTTTCCATTAAGGAGTGAATAATAAGTTTACCATGTAAAACTTTATTTCCATTCATTGCATCCATATTAGTGGTGGAAAAAGACTTCCCTTGTTCATCTGATTCTGGTGGATGCAAATGCAGATTACCCATAAGGACTTAGGGTTCAGTGCACTAGCATGCATAGATTCCTTTCTCCCTACTTTTTTAGCATTGGACAATGGGTTGTTATCTCTTTTAATCGATAAAATTATCCTATAGTCTCATTTATTTTCAATAGTTATGTTTATGGTGGCCTTATCTCCCCCAAATGAATCATTTCCCCACCCCATTTAGGCTATTCACAAGATGATTCTACAAACATTTTAGACATGTGAGTGGTTTAGTTTTCCTTCCAACATTCTCTTTAGATCCTCTAGCCTAAAACCCAATCATTAATTTCTTATCAACATATCCATGCGAAAATCCTCCAAACTCCATTTCCATATTGAGTTCACAATGAACAGCCTGTTTATAATTCTGAATGTCTCAAATTGAATGCAACATTAGAATGTGTGGATTTAATCCACTAAGAAATAGATTAATTTCCATATCATTATTGATATTAACACTTAAATTTAACATTAAATTCCATGTGAAATTTTATTTATATGTATTGATATATTATCCTTCCTTTTTATTGAGCCCTATGAATTCATTCACCCTCTTTGTACGAAGAGTTCATTGGATATATATGTGAAGATTCTTTGTCTTAATGTCTTCACATTCCACCTCTTCAATTTCATCCCTCGTCTTGTTGTTATTTATTATAGAATAACATTTTTAAGCCTCTCCATTTAGATTATAAATGGCCTGAGTCACCTTCCCCATCTCCAAATAGTGATGCACTAAAAGGATATTCTCCATGGAGTTTACCCACTATTCTACAACTATTAGATTAAAAGATCATCTAAACATCAGAGGATTTTGCCACATAGAACTATTGATAGCCAATTTATCCCAATTAGGTGATGGTGTTTGTACTAAATTATTCAACTTATTGTTCAACTCCCCACACAAGTTAGTAAAAAATGCAATTAATTTTTTAACACCACCTTCTAAATCCATGGGGAAGTCATTTAGGAAGTCACTACATTATCCCTCACATGAGTTTTTGTCATATTATCTTGGTACCCAAAATTTTATAATATAAAAAATATTTGAAGAAAATATAAGTCAACAATTCATGAATAAATGGTTTCATCCGTTATTAAATTAAAACTAAAATCATATATTATGATATTTGTATGTCTCTCAATTCTTCTTTTGTTTCTAAATATATTTATCCTAATACTAGGTCTTTTCCCATAGGTTCTATAATCCAATTTCACAAAGGAACTAAAATTTTCCCCTGATACAAACTATAGAGACACTAATTATATTACATTATTTTTTTAACATTTCAATGATAAAAAGAATAAAAACATTACCCAATTAGGATTGAAAGGCTTTTTTTCATTGGAAAACTAAGACCAAAAATACAATTTATAACATAATGAATACACATTTATTTTATTTATTTTTACCTTACTTCATATTGGCCCTTATGTACTATTTAGTATAGGTAGACACTTGATATTATATATAAAAAATGGGGAGCTAAAATCCATGATGAGAGTACATAATAACATGAGACAATACAAAATGGGTTGAGAATAATAATTATCATCAAAAATTTGTAATATGATCATAACTACGAGTGGATGCATTAGGAAATGACATGGATGGTCACATTGCATAAAAATGAAACCTAATATATTAGTGGATAACTACCAATAATTTTTGTGAACAATGATAATATCATTTTCAGGCATATTTCTCTTTACTAATTAGGTTACTAACAATAACCAATTCATTGGAGAAAAATATAATTCAAGCTTCACCCTTCATCATAACATTTTTATAATTCTATATAATTCTATGTGCTCCTGTCACATAATAAAATTTACATTATCTTGCATGAAATTGGAAAATATATCAATATTGAACATAAAACAACCCATGGAAAGGAATGTGTTTCACGTTAAATAACATAAATTCATAAACAATGGGTTCCCAAATTAGTGTTGGAATAACATTCTTGATATAAGAACCATCAACCTTGAGTGGGAAGTAAATTGTGTGTTTTTTGAAATATGAGTTCTCTTGGAAAACATTATTTCTGAAAGATACATCATTACAAATCATTTATATCTATGTACATGCATGATAATGATGAATATATTATTTTTAAGGAATAAATATATTGAAAATGGAGTGAAATAGAGACTATACAAAGAATGAATGTGGTGTTTTTGAATGTAAGAACTCGGTATTTTATATAAATGGCTTTGTAATATTCTTTATGTTATTATAGAGTGGCTCCTTCTGACGGCGTGCGATTCTGAGCCCCGGTGTGGCCGGAATTAAATTTTTAGTGCGTTCACACTGGGAATGCCAGAAAAATCTTATAACTCCTAAACGGTGATCTGGATCATAATAATGAGTTTATGGATGGGTTTGGAATGGGGTGTTTACCCTAGGAACAACATAAAACATGCCAGCGCGGGACGTTTGGACCCCTCACTCGAAATCGAAACTTGAAATGGATAAATTAAATAATTAATTTATTCATTTAACATCTTAACACATGTATCTCAAAAAACGTGGCTCGGATGGGGAAACCGAGGTTACCATTGAGTTCGGAATGTGCTCTTTACCCTAGGAGGTGTTTATATTTTGCGGGCACGGGCCGTCAGTGAAAATTGGCCCCAGGGGCGTTTTCGTAATTTGGATGCTCGGGTGTTATGTTTTATAACAATTGAACGTGGATTCAGAATTAGATTCTAAGACCACAGTTGAGATCGGGAGGTGGTTCTTACACTAAGGGAGACATAACCTCGACCCCGTCGAGAGTTTCAGATGCGGGTAAATTTTGAGGTTTTAACTTAATTAACATTTAATTAAGTTAATTCCTAATTTTCCTTACATATAAACTCAATCGCTCATTATTCTTCCCCCTTTTCCAACTCTCTGCCGGAAGGAACCCAAGAAACCAGGAGCACCTCTCATATTCCTCTCCTCCTCCTCCCAATGCTGTTGCGGATCCGGTCGGCGTATTGCCATGAAGCGACGGTCTAAGCCCCACCAAGTAAGAGTTTTTCCTTTTCATTTTAAATTTCAAACCCTCCCTTTGTGCTCATTTTGCATCATCTAAATTTTGTTTAATCTTTTAGAAGACCCCATGGTTGCATATTATGAATTCTTTCCTTTCCAACACACATTTTTATTTCGAATTTAGAGTCCCGAGACCTCCGCAATCACCCACCAAAGATTGCTGGTTTTTGGTGTTTATCCAGCGGTTTTGGGGTTGTCCGGCAGTTTTCCTAGGCGGCAGAGGCTAGTTCGGCCGGGTGAGTTCCGCAGAGGCATGTCGGAGCGGGCTTTGGTCAGGTGAGCGCCACAGAGGCGTGACGGCAGCTGGTTCAGCCGAGTGAGCTTAGCAAGGAGCTGCAGCAGAGCAAGGCGGCTCGGCGGTGGGGGTCCTCCCTGGCTGCGACGGCGCATGCAACGCGGACGGTGACAAGTGGTGTGAGGTTGAGGCAGTGGGCATCTTTGCTGGGTGGTGGATGACGAGGCGCTGAGGTCGCCTGTGGGAGGACCCAGAATTCCTAGGTCCTGGTTCTTGCAGGGTAGAAGTTAGGACAAAGAAAAGAAAAAAGAGAGAAATAATGAATAAAAAGAAGAGAAATAAAAATTAAATAAAAAATAATTAATATGATATAATAATAATAATATTATTATTATTATCATCAAAATGATTTAATATTAATAAATCTTTCGTGCAGTATCTGTTTGACACACCGTCAGCAATGACACACATCTTGGAATGCGATGAAAATTTTGAGATGGTTTTGGGAATTTTTAATTCCCAAAATGTGGGGCCTCAGTGGCGCGACATGTACTTTTAGTGAATGTGCATTTTTTCCGGGGGTTTTTGTTTTGGGCGGTAGGGGAAAACCCGATGTCTGGTTTAAGCACCGTCAGTGGCGTTGCGACCCTGGAGTTGAGCCGGAGTTTTCCAATGTGGTTACGATCATTGAAGCCGGAGTTGAGGCATGGGTCCCAAGGACATCTTTCGAGATGTACGCAGATTTTTATAACCTTTTCGTCGGATATCCGTTCGGGGCGTGCGACCAGTCAATTTTGAGTGTTTTTCCGAAGGAATTTTATTGGCGCAATCCCCTCACATTAATTCAGCATGCTGGTACAGGCCCCACGAGGGCTGTTTTGGGAGTTAGAGGTGATTTCCAGCTTTATCACTAGGTGTCCGTTTTGGACAGGTGCATAGTCCATCTTGTGTACTTTTTCAAGAGGATCATAACAATGCGAACTGTTCATTGTGCTTCGGGACCAGGTTGTGGGTCCCATGTAAAACCGCTCATGTGCGGGTTGACCAAATGCATCTTTTTCTTTGGATATTTGTCCTGCTTATTTGAGCAGTCATTTTGACGTGTTTTCCTGATGGGATCCCAAGGGTGCGATGCACTCGACTATTTTCAGTGCCGAGGCTCAGGACCACGTGACGTCGTTCGAGCGTAAGGCGGTGTTGACGAATTTTCCATCAGTTGTCCATTTGAGGCGAGTAGGTAGTCTATATCACGTGTTTTTCTACGAGGAATATGATGGTACTATATGTTTGGTTGTGCGGAGTCTCTTACGTGATCTTATTAAATGTGGTAATATAAAGGGAGTACTAGTGGTGGTTCTTACTGCGGTGTTTGTAGGGATCCCTAGGCATGGGATCGCACTCACTCTTGGGAGAGAAAAATAATTCTTGAAGAGTTGTAGTTGTCCGTTCTTGGGTCGATGAGGTGGAATGTTGGAGTTCTTATGTTTTCACCCTTTGTGTTGATGTTGGGTACCATGTGCACTATAGCCTTTGGGTTGGGAACATGGTATACCTTGGGAATATATGGGAATGCCTGTAGGTACATGTGGTTGCTATACCTGAGAACGTTTGTGTGCATGGTTGGGGTTGAGTTGTGGCCACACATCGTGTGGGCCCCATGTGCGTTCCATGTTCTTCTTTACGTAACTTTGACCTGCAGGGTTATGTTTCCCCCTAGTTCTGTGCTTGTTTGTTTGACCAGAAGGGTTGAGTGGTTTCCCCCTGGTTCTATTCTCGATGGTTTGGCCGGCAGAGATGGTTTGGTTACTCAGTTTCTTCAGCTGTGAGGGTTATCAGTGTAGTTCCCCTTTTACTGGACTGTGGCACCGTTTACGACTTTGTGTGCTCATACAAGGAGTTCCTCCCGTCACATTGTGTTCCCTGGCAGAGTTCTTGTGGATTCAGTATGACCAACACTTTACATGGGCACTGATCCTCTACCTAAGAGGTTGTTTCCATTAGGGCTAGCCAGGAGGTTGTAGTAGGGATGGCCAGAGCAGTACCATCCAGTAGGGATGGCCAGTGGGTTACCATCTAGTAGGGATGACCAGTACAACAGTGTTCACCGAGCAGTACCATCCAGCCGGGATGGAAAGAGTGGTTCGGGGTTTACCTCCAGCAGGGCTGGGAAGTGGTCCCTGATGCCGGTTTTAATTACAGCTAGGCTGGGAAGTGGTCCCCGATGTCGGGTTAACCTCCAGCTGGGCTAGGAAGTGGACACAGATGACAGTTCCGAGCCTCCCTCCAGTGGAGTACCCTTTTACGAGACTTGGCATTGGGACTCGTCGAAGACATTATCCAGGTCACCTCCAAGGGATTACCCTTTTACGGAACTGGGCTATGTGGAACACGTCCACTCATTTCGGTTCTCCCTTGAGTGGGAACCCATCGACTTCTAGGGATTACCCTCCAGCAGGGCTGGGCAGGGGGTCGCATGTCGACCTTGATACCTCTCGACTACGGGGCAGTGACGAGGTGTTGTTTGACATACCCCCAGAACTCTCAATTACAAGGGGAACTTTCCCCATCAAGATGCGTCCTTGTGACGCGACCTAAATCCGTGAGGGAGTGTCAGTGCCGCCCCAAGCGGATAGTGTCATGGTGCGGTGATTTGAGCGCTTTGACTTGCAGTTCGGGGTAGAGATGCGGGATGCTGGGCATCGATGGTGTTTTCTTTTGGTATTGTTGGCTACTCACATTCTTTGGCTGAGCTATGGGACGAAGATCCCCTTACGATCTCGTTTGGGATTCCTGATTGAGCATATGGATATGTATATACCTTGTTCTGGTACCCACTCCATGGTACTTGGATACTCTCCTTCCAGGAGAGGTGAAGACCTGCGGGGTACATCACATGATTCCCATGTCTAGTTTCTCTTGCTTGGATGATTCTACTCTCCTGCTATAGGTAGAGAAGTCTCGATGATAAGTTCATCTTCTCACCGTTTCCTGCTCCTTGTGTCTGGATGAGTCTATCTCTTTTCTTTTATTGGGTTGAGCTGGACTCTCTACTATACTCTTTACTGCACTCCTTCTTGTACTCCTTTACTTTCCCATGTTCAATCTACTGGTCACCCTTTGGTACCTCCTTTATTTCTCCATAGAGCCTTTGGGGTATCCTACTAAGTATTTTTATACTCACCCATGTTTGTGCTTTGCCCGCACTTGGTGTGATCTTGAGGATGACAGACATGTTGGTCGTGACTACTGTGGAGTTTAGGTGTTCGGGAGCTTGGACCGCATGCTGTGGTCGTAGTCGGGTTCTAGGTTTGGGACCCCCTCAGTTATTTTATTTTGTTTACCTATTGCCAGGTTGTGGCACTTTTCTGGTTGGGCACGTGTTTTGACCTTTTTTCTTTTTAGTTTACCTTCAGCTTGTACATTGTACTTTTAGAGGTCAATGCACATTGTTGCTTATTTAGAGAAGTTGGTACTTTGCCTTTCTTTTTTACTTTTCACTTTTTCATTGAGTGTGCTGCGTTTGTGTGTATAGTTACATAGTCAATGGCCTCCTCGAGTTGTTGTTCCTTCGGCGCTTGTTTCCAGTCCCTGTCTTAAAGAGGCGGGCCTGGGGTAGTTGCAGCTCAATCCCGGGTAGGGTCAGGCCGTGACAAAGTGGTATTAGAGGTGGTTCATTCCTTTAGGAAGTTGTTCGGATGTCCCTAAAAATGAATTGGTTGAGATTTAGGGAAACAGTGTTAATGTGTCTCAAGAGTGGCTCTCAGGCCAGTGAGTCTAGGGATGGTGCAGCGGCCGATGTATCCATTCACCATGACCCTGATAACCCGCTTGTTGACTCGGCATGCTAAGACACTTGTTTCAGGGAAAATTGGTCTGTGTATCATATATGATTGATTTTTTGACTGTTCTTCTTGAGTCAGCTCCCCATTATTGTTACTATTATATACATATATGCTCATATGACCGCGACACTCCTTGATAATATACTGGATTTCTCCGCGAAGATAGCTAGCCTGGATACATGCTTTGTTTCATGACGATGACCATGTGATCTAAGATACCTTAGTCTAGGACCCATCATGTGAGGCCCTTTTTCCTGGTTGGCCAGTAAAAACACCCCCACCTGGTGTGCAGTAGAGAAGATCGGGCTTGAGCGTAGGTCGAGCGCACTCCATGAGTTCCAGAGATAGAGACGGCTAAGGATCAGTGGTGAGCCAGACCCCTAGGAAGCAACGGTATGGCTAGAGATAGTGGTTATTCTTTTCAGGAAACTGCAGATGTCGGTAGATCTTATGGTGTAATTGGCCGCCAAATATTTCCATGAAATAGCTTCGCGTTGGTAGAGTCTGGTGACTCAGTTTCGTGACAAGTCGACACTTTCGTGGGGATTCATTCAGTAGTTGTTTAGTGAGGAGTTTTTTCCCTCCTGATTTTTCTCCATTAGGATTCAATAGCTCCTAATGTTTCAGTAGGTAGGGATGATGGTGACCAACTACATGTCTAGTTTTGCAGACATTGCACACTTTTATGCAGACATGGTCCATGACGACAACATCTGAGAGCTGATTTTGAGCATGGGCTCCGCCGAGAGATTTTAGCCGTCATATTACCCTTGTGCTTTTCCACATATTTTAGGGTTATAGAGTAGGAATTGGTGACATAGAGCTTCCGGTCATGCTCTAAAGTTGGTGGTCACAGCAGGCTTGATAGAGCCGAGACATCATCCGTACCTAACGGGCATCGACTGATAGAACCTCGACACATGTGGCTTTTCGATAACTGGTCTCAGGGGCGTGGTCGTACACCACAGTGGCACCGAAGGTCACCAGGGCATCTCAGAGAGTGTCGGTGCTATGCTTGTGATGGGTGAGGTCACTTGGCACAGGACTGCTTGACCAGGAACACAGAGAATATCGGGCAGGCAGCAAGTGCACTACCACGATAGAGGTAGCGTTGTGATCAGAGTAGTTCCTAGAGAGGTGGTGCTAGAAGAGGTGCGGAAGGAGCTGGTAGTGGGGGATGACTTTATGAAGTCTTCCAATCACCACTAGGCAGTCCATGTGGGGCTCTCGGTGGTGACAGTTGGGACCACAGACAACCGTGAGCTTTGGATATCTACGATCTTACAGAGCATGAGGTGGTAAGAGCTACTCCTTACAACTCTTCTTATTTTTGCAGTAGAATTCTTAGGATCTGTGTGTGAAATGATTCTCTCCATTCTCTTTGTTTGAGGTGTTACCAGGGTGACGCAGGGTGACATTGTTACCCTCTATCAGTAAGGTAAAAAAGCGTATGACCTTTATTTAGGATATGGTGTTGACCCCATTGCTTCTGAGTGTGTAAGAGGTTCTTGGTTGTGGGACATCTACTGTGAAATCTTGTATAACCAGATATCATTGGGTGTTTCACCATATGGATTTTCTGAAGGAGGGAATCACCAGGCCTTGTTCCAGGTGTGTGCGGTGTTTCTACTCATGGCGTGCGACATAGAGGTTCGATCGGGGAGGTGATCTACAACTTAGGTCCTTCGGACTATTTGAGAATGTGAAAAGGGATGGAGAGGTTCTCTACTCACTTTCCTTAAACCCAACGACTGGAGTGGGTGCACGACGTCTCCCATGTGAGTCACCCGAGAAGAGGTGAGCGTTCTCCTATGCACGTCATCGGCAAGGGTAGACCCCGCGTGAACAGATCATATCCTAGGGTCTGTGTGCGGTGATGCGGGACTGTGCAATAGTTCTTTAGGGTACGGGAGAGCCGAGTGTGGGCTTATTACCCCATGTTTTTCCATGGTTTTTCTTTTGAGGGACGAAAATATTGAAGTATGGAATGATATAAGTACCCGGTTTTTTCTATAAAAGACTTTGGAATATTCATGATTTTTTCCAGAGCGGCGCCTTCAGATGGAGTGCGATTCCGAGTCCCAATGTGGCCAAAATTATATTTTCAGTGCGTTCACACTGAGAATGCCAGATAAATGGGATAACTCCTAAAAAGTTATCCGAATCAGAAGTATGAGTGCACAGATTGGTCCAAAATGGGGTGTTTAACATAGTAACAACAAAAACATGTCAGTTCGGGATGTTTTGACCCCTCACTCGCTATCAGAACGTGAAACAGATAAATTAAATAATAAATTTATTCGTTTAACGGCTTAACTCAAGTATCACTTATACGGTGGCTCCGATTTGGAAACTGAGGGCACTTTTGAGTTTCTAAAGTTCCGTTTACCCTAGGATGGGTGTAAGTTTCACGAGCGCAGGTCGATAGTGAAAAATGGCCCCAGGGGCGTTTTCGTAATTTGGTGTTCGAGGTGTTATGTTTTATAACCATTGAATGGGGCCTCAGAATAACATTCTGAGACTGCTATTATGCTCAAGAGGTGGTATTCACCCTAGGGGAGGCTTACCCTCTACCCTGTCGAGAGTTTCAGATGCGGGTAAATATTGAGGTTTTAACTTAATTAAAATTTTATTAAGTTAATTCCTAATTTTACTTACTTAAACACTCAAAACATCATTCTTCCTCCCCCTTGTCCAACTCTCTGGAGAAAGTAACCCTAGAAACTAGTATAGCCTCCCATCTTCCTCTCCTCTTCCCCCCAAGGTGGTTGTGGATACGGCCGGCGGATCGCCGCGAAGCGACAGGCTAAGCCCCAAAAAGTATGAGTTTTTTCGTTTCATTTTTAATTTCAAAACCCTCCCATTGATCTCATTTTTCATCATCTAAATTATGTATAATATTTGAGCAATCCCCATGGTTTTGTAGTATGAATTCTTTCCATTCCAACGCCCATTTCGGTTTCGAATTTGGAGTCCCGAGACCTCCGCAATCGCCCACTAAAGATTGTGGGTTTTTGGTGTTTATCCGTCGGTTTTGGGGTGGTCTGGTAGTTTTCCCAGGCTGCGGAGGCCGGTTTGGTCGGGTGAGCACTGTAGAGGCTTGGTAGCAGCCAGTTCAGCTGGGTGAGCACCGTGGAGAAGCGACTGAGCGGGCTTCGATCGGGTGAGCACCGTGGTGCCGCGTTAGCGGCCGGTTCAGCCCCGTGAGCATAGTAGGGAGCTGCAGCGGAGCCGGGCGACTCAGCGGCAGGGGTCCTCTTCGGCAGCGACGGCGCATGCAGCTCGGATGGTGACAGGAGGCATGAGGTCGAGGCAGCGGGCGTCCTGCTGTGAGGAAGATGACGAGGCGCTGAGGTTGAATGTGGGAGGACCCGGAATTGATGGGTCCTACTTCTTTCGGGGTAGAAGACACCACATAGAAAAGGAAAAAGGGAGAAAGAAGGAAAAAAAATAGAAATAAGAATTAAATAAAAAATAATAATAATTTATAATAATAATAATATTATTATTATTATTATTATCGAAATGATTTAAAATTTAAAAGTTATAATAATAATAATAATAATAATATTATTATTATTATTATTATTGAAATGATTTCAAATATATAAATCATTCGTGCGGTGTCCGTTTGATGTGCCATCAGCAGTGACGCACTCCTTGGAATACGAGGAATATTTTGAGATGGTTTCAGGAATTTTTAATTCCCAAAACGAGGGGCCTCGGTTGCGCGACGCGTACTTGAAGTGAATTGGAGTTTTTCCGAGGGTTTTGTTTTGGGCGGCACAGACATACCCGATGTCCATTTTGAGCACTATCAGTGGTGTTGCTACTCTCGCGTTGAGCCGGAGCATTCCAGTGTGCTTTCAGTCATTGAAGCCAGAGTTGAGAAGTAGGACCCATGGACGTCTTATTCCGAGGGCATTTCTTGGTTTAATCCTCCCGCTTTAATTCAGCATGCTGGTACGGGCCCCGTGAGGACCGTTTTGAGAGTTAGTGTTGACTTCCATCTTTAGCACCGGGTGTCCATTTTGGACATGTGCATATTCCATTTTGTGTACTTTTTCGATAGGAGCACAGTGATGCAATCCGTTCATTGTGCTTCGTGACTGGGGTGTGGGTCCCATGTAAAACCTCTCATCAGTGGTTTGGAAAAATGCATCTTTTTCTCCAGAAATCTATTCTGCTCAAGTGAGCAGTCATTTTGACTTGTATTCTTGAGGGGATCACAATGGTGCGATGCGCCCGACTATTTTCAGGGTCGAGGCTCTGGACCATGGGACGTCGTTCGGGCGTAAGGCGGTGTTGGCCACTATTGCTTAAGATATCCATTTAAGGAAAGAAGGTAGTTTATCTCGAATGTTTTTCCATGAGAATTACAACGATATAATCTGTTTGGTTGTGCAGAGTCTCTTACGCAATATTATTAAATGTTGAAATATGAAGGGTGTACCAGTGGCGTTACTTCCTACGATGTTTGTAGGGAACCCTTGGTTTGGGATCGCATTCACTCCTGGGAGAGTGAAGTAATGCTTCAAGAGTTGTAGTTTGTTGTGGCTGGGACGATGAAGTGGTAAGTTGGAGTTTTTTTTATTTCTCCCTTCGTGTTGACGTTGGGTGCCATGTGCATGATAGCCTTTGGGATGGAAATGAGGTATACTCGGGGAGTATACGGGAACGCATGGAGTTACATGTTGTTTCTATACCTGAGAAATATTATGTGCTTTTTTGGGGTTGTGTTGGGGTCACACATCGTGTGGGCCCCATATGCATGTCGTGTTCTGCTTTACGTAACTTTGACCAGTAGGGTTGAGTTTCCCCCTGGTTCTATGCTCATTTGTTTGACCAGCAGGCTTGAGTGTTTTCCCCCTAGTTCTGTTCTCGATGGAAAGGCCGGTAGAGATGGTTTGGTTCCTCCATTTCTTCAGTTTTAAGGGGTTTCACTATCATGCCCCTTTAACCAGACTACAGAACCGTTTACGACTACATGTGGTTGTACATCGTGGGTGTTTTCCCACTTTCTGGGATGAGTTGTCTTGGTCCACTTCGACAATGAGTCGGCGGATTGGAGCCTAATCACCCTGAGAGGCCGGGGAGTTCCTCTCGTCCCTTCATGTTCCATGGTAGAGTTCTTGTGGATTCGGTGTGACCAATACTTTACACGGGCACTAATCCACTACCCAAGAGGTTGTTTCTTGCAGGGCTAGCCAGGAGGTTGTACCATCCAGCAGGGATGGATAGAGAAGTACCATCCAGTAGGGATGGCCAGTGGGTTACCATGCAGAAGGGATGGCCAGTACAGTGGTGTTAACCGAGCAGTACCATCTAGCCAGGATGGCCAAAGTGGTTCTGGGTTTACCTCCAGCGGGGCTGGTAAGTTGTCCATGACTCCGGGTTTGCCTCTATCTGGGCTACTATGTGGTCCCTGATGCCGGGATTACCTCCCACTGGGCTGGTAAGTGGTCCCCGGTGACGGTTTCAAGCCTCCCTCTAGTGGAGTACCATTTTACAGGACTGGTCATTGTGACTCATCGATGACATTAGACGGGCTACCCTCCAGTGGATTACCCTTTTACAAGAGTGGGCAGTGTGGCCCCCGTCGACTCTTACTGCGTCTCCCTTAAGTGGGAACCCGTCTACTTCCATGGATTAACCTCTAGTGGGGTTGGGAAGGGGGTCGCCTGTCGGCTTTGAGACCTCTCAACAGCAGGGCAATGATGAGGTGTGGTTTGTCGTACCCCCAGAACTCTCAAGTACGAGGGGCGCATTCCCCATAGAGATGTGTCCTTGTGATGTGACCTAAAATTGTGTGGGTGAGTCAGTGCCGCCCAAAGCTAATAGTGTCAAGTTGTGGTGATTTTGTCCCTTTGACATGGAGTTCGGGGCAGACATGCGGGATGCTGGGTATCAATGGTGTTTACTTCTGGGACTATTAGCTACTTACATTCTTGGGCTGAGCTATGGGATTAATATCCCCTTATGATCTTGTGTGGGCTTCTTGATTGAGCATATAGATACATATATACCTTGTTCCAGTAACCACTCACTGGGTCTTGGCTTCTCTCCTTCCTAGAAAGGCAATGACGCATGGGGTATTCCATGTGCTTTTTGTGTCTAGCTTATCGTGGTTGAACGAGTCTACTTTCCTGCTATAGGTAGTGAAGACTCTATGAGAAGTTTATCTTCTCAATATTTCCACCTCCTTGTTCCTGTACGAGTCTATCTCCTTTCTCTTGTTGGGTTGATCTAGACTCTCTATTATACTCTTTACTACACTCCTTATCGTAGTCCTTTACTTTCCCCTGTTCTTTCTACTGATTGCCATTTGATACCTCCTTTGTTGCTCCCTCTAGCCTTCGGGGTATCCTACTGAGTATTTTTATACTCACCCCTACATGGGCTTTTCCCGCACTTGGTGAGCCCTTGCAAACGACAGACATGTTGGTTGTGACTACAGTGGATCTTATGAGTTCGGGAGCTTAGACCGCATGCGGTGGTCGTAGTCGGGTTTGAGGTGTTGGACCCCCACAACTGTTTTCTTTTGTTTACCTATTGCCACGTTTTGGCACATTTCTTGTTGGGAACATGTTTTTCCCTTTTTCCTTTTCAGTTTACCTTCAGCTTGTACTTTGTAGTTTTATAGGTCGATGCACAATGTGTTTTATTTATAGTAGTTGTTACTTTTCTTTACTTTTTACTCTTCAATTTTGCACTGAGTGTGTTGTGTGTGTTTGTACAGGTACTTAGGCAAAGGCCTCCCCGAGTTGTTGGGCCTTCTACGCTTGTCTCCCACCCATGGCCTATGGAGGTGGGCCTGGAGTAGTTGCGGATCGAGCCCATGTAGGGTCAGGTCATGACATTGAATTCCCCTTTCCTTTTGTCCGAATTCTTTCTTCGCATTAATATAATGTATAAAATCATTAGATTCATTAATTAATACTTAAGGAAACATTGAAAAATATAAATGATTTGTTATGATTTTATTATGTTATTGTATGGACCTTTGTGTGTGTTATAGAGTTTTTTTTATTATTCGAGATTTTTTTATTCACAGTTTTCTTGAATAGTTTACATGTGAAAATGATTGGAACATCATGTAGAACGTGGAAAGACATATGTAATTGATATTAAATTTTATTAATGATCCTCAAGTAGTTTTAATGATCTTATAATGAATTTTTTATTTAACATTAAGATTAATCATTTGATAAAAAGTAATGATGATCGTTTAAGGTTAATTTGGGTGGATTTTGGATAATAACGATCATTTTTGTTTTATCATTAAGTATTATGTATATATGTTGTTTCCATACTATAAAAGTAGTTTCAAATACATATTAAAATATTTTTTCTACCATTTTATGGTTTAATTGAAATCTATGAATTCATCTATGGTAAATGATTGTTCATCACCTATGATGTTATTAAAATTCCATTTCATAGGAGATGATGTCATTTTTATGATAAAAATGATTTTCGAATGACTATAATAATCAATAAAACATTAAAATGATATAATTATAGTATATGTATTGTAATAATGTTTATAATTCTATTTTTATAAGGAGAGGTAAAGAGATAAAAATATAAGTTATTGAAATTTAAATGAAATCATAAGAATGTTAGAATATTTACCTATTGAATTCTCTTTATGAACCCATGTCATGACACATAGGATTGTTATTTTGATGAGACCAAGAGCTCATGTACATGTAGGATGGTATAGGGATGATATTTGGGTAGAATTTGATGGTGATTGAAGCATGAGAGCTGTGATAAAATAGGGTCATGGTTGGTGGTATTTATAGTAATGGGAGAGGTGTTTCTCTATATTATTATCATTAAATTCATTTTTCTCCAAAAGATAAGAAATAGTGATTATTCCATTACTAAATATAGTAAATAGATCATGTGAGATCAAACCAATGGTGTTTATGTAAAAAACATTATACATGACTGTATAATTACTAAATTTAGAATTTATCATTAATTGTCTTATTTTATTATTAACCAAAAATTGAAGTATTTTAGAAGAATCCCAAAAACACCACTTTAACCAATTTTCATCATGTGGAATCCAAAAAATGATCTCCATTTTATGAAAATAATTTTCTAAATATGAGTAATTTAATTTTTAATTAAAATGATAATTTACTTCAAATATATTAATTTTAAAATGAGAACATCATTTATAACAAATTTTAAATGTAATTATTATATCATAATACAATTATATAATCTTAAAAAATATAAATACTAGTTTATAAATGCAGTTTATTAATTTGATTAAAAAACTATTAAATTAATCATTAAATGATTTTGACTTACAGTAATACCAGAACTATAATTTAAATATATCATATTTTCACTTATAGTAAGGATTATTATTTTAAAATTATCAATGATAAGGTTCATATTCACATTTCCGATTTACTATTTATAAGGGTCATTTTAAAATTCATAAGGGTGGCATTACTATTATTAAGGGTAATTTACTATTTTTTTGAGAATTATGTTTATAATATCGAACTCCAAATATCATACTGATCAAAACGGTGTATTTTATATTTTCAAAATTCATATCACATATGTGGTAAAATTATATTTAATGGTCACATAAAATATAGATGTTCAATTATTCATGACGTGAAACTATGTTTTATAATGTGAATTTATGGGATTATACTATATGAGATAATTGTAATAAAATAATTCTATTTATAAAACATTGGATCATTATATTTTTTCTATTATATGTTCTGAGGATTCTAATGAAAAAATAAATGGTAATTATTTCCCATTTACCTACTAGTATGGGAAATTTTTACATCATTCCATTATAATTTCATCACCTAGAATGGACTTGAAGAAATAATGTAAATTAAGATACAGATTTTTCAATTTACCAATTCATGCCATCATAGTGGTTGATTTTCATAATAAATATATAAAATATAGTACAAAATGGGTGAATAGAAAAAATGATCTTAATGAATCATCCCAAAATTCCTTATTTGTATTGGGATTTGATGGGACACATGTATGGTTTTGAAACCATGTAACTCCAGATTTAGTGATTTTCAACTCCAATATTTCACATAATTTTTCTATAGTAATGCTTCCTTTTATAGACCACCTTGATCCTATAATGTATGGATAGTTTATATGTAATTTTGGAATCATTGTATGAATATCCTTTTATTATTTCCATGTCCATCCAATGCATGAATAAGAGGATAAAATCCATTTCAATCACCATAATATATATAGTTATACGATCATTTCTACACAAGAGATCCACCAATTTATTTTCATTCCCATGATCGTAGTGGATTAAACAATAATAATCCATGATTATCACTGACCACCTTAAATGGTTCACTCAATGATCATTTTGAGTGAATAAATAGAAGAGTCTTTTATGATCCGCATATGTGTCACACATTTCCCCATATAGATAATCTATCATAATATTCAGGTGAAGATCATTACAATAAATTTTGTATAATGAATTGGAGAGTTGAACACATTAATATTTAATTTTAAGGAGGTATATGATATTATATTAAAATTTTACATGACCAAAAAAGAGAAAATCTTTTTTAATCTACCATAATATATCACAAATCCATCCTATTATGGAAAATATAAGAATATTTTTACAGATTATACACTTATTTCACTCTTTATAGCTCCCATTTAATTCATCATTATAAATTAACTGTAATCGCTATTGAGTTATCATGGTTACTGGGATTGAATATCATGATAGGTTTCTCCCACATCAATGATAGCACTAATCTAGTCATTGGAAAACACAAATCTTAATCACAGTTTTTGTTCTAGTACATCCATCAATTATATTTTATTTGAAGTATCCATTATAATACATAAAAGGGTATAACATTCTCCATGAATGCAACATGATCCATATAAAAAACACATTTATTGTACTTATCATATTGCATTTCCTTTAACATGTTCTTCAGTACATCATTCAAATAATCCAGATTTCATTATTTCTTTTTTAGTATATAAGAATAAAATATATAAAAACAATATAAATATTTGTAATGTAACACCTAAATACTATATTTAAATATTCAATATTTATATATACAACATTAGTGAGTCTAAATGGAATCACTATGAACTAATAGTTACAATAACATGTATAACAATTACATTGACGTTTTATTAATTATTTACCATTACTTGATAATATCCCACCTTATGATCCACCTTCACGATGTATTTGGATCCATTTATATGATATTAAAATTCATGAATCGATTTATGAGTATACGTATTCATTTTTACGATCATGTAGAGCACACAATAATCAATTAATGGGTGGATTGATTCCTCATTTTTCTTCATGAAGATGATTATTGTATCACATAGTGAAGCACATGAAATTTTAAATAAATTATATCTATTAACCATTATTTTTTCTTTATATTAATATGTTCAATAGTGGAATTTATATAAATATTTTTTTATAATGGAAAATATTCGGTCATTACATCGATTGGGAAATAAACCTCACATATTAGAGGGAGACAATAAAATTATTTGGGAAACACATCCACATGTTCCCTAAAAATGGGAATATTATCAAGGCATAACTTTTCCTTAGGAAAACTCATTTAATATATATATGATTCCCATAATTAAATAATATTTGTACTTGTGATGAAAATTTTAAAATATATATACTATCCTCGTTATTGTTCTAAATAATTAGAGGTAGATTCAAGATGTAAAGGGTGATTTCCTACACTCAACTATTTTTGTTTTATCTATATATGTAAATCCAAAAATTACCATGAATTTCATCGAATTATGCTATAGGTAGAATAAAACTGTTCACTAGGATGTTTCAATATGAAAATAAGATAATTTGTGAAGTCATATACATGGAATTCATGAATTTCCTATTTTTTCATTTTCTTGGATACCTCCACAAGTTGGATTAACTATTTGATTATGGTTTTAGCCATTTACGTCAAAGATTATAGGATTAGGCATGAGAATATTAAAATAATTAAATTTATAAATGGGAATCTATGAACATTTAAGGGGTAACCCATAAATTAAATACATTCCATAATCAATTAAATTATATGCTTCAATCTTTTTTATCCAATATCTAATATCAATCATGAAATTTGATGATCAATTTTGTTCATATCACTATGGTTTATTAAGATAATATAAATTTACCAAAGAATATCCCCTATTAGTGTCAAGAATATTGTTTAGAAATACCTTATTTCTGTAAAAAAAAATGTTAGAATTTTTTAAATGCCCAATGGCTCCTTTTTGGGGTTATTACCCTGAAGAGCATATTTTCTAGAACCACATCAACTTTTAGGATCGAGAAAATGATTTTATTACTGGAATCCCAATTACCCTATAATTATCAATAATATAGAATTTTTTTCATATGTTTTATCTTTTCCTAAAGTCATTAATAATGTGTTGTAATACTTATCATAAAAAATATCTTACCCTTCAACTGATACCAACTATCACAACCAGTATATTTTATAAAGCTTAATTCTTGATTAATTAAATCAAGATTTTCATAATACATTCGAAAAATATTGTGAGGCCTTGTTTTTTAGGGAACATAGATACATAGAACATTAAAATGAAACATGTCATATCAATAGTATTTAAAAACCCCTTAACATTTATTTATATTCTGTCGACTACTTAATACTACTGATCATAACCTAGGTACACACATAAGAAATTGGAGTGTTATAAAGATAAATAAGAGAATAATTAAATAATAACAATATTAAAGTAAAAAAAATAGATAAAAAGAATATCATGATTACATAAAATGGGAGACATTAAAAAAATGATCATTGATGCATGATATAATATTATAACTTAAATGAAACATAGGAATCAGACAACAATATAAAACATGACATCATAAGAATAAAAAAATGTTATATTTTATGACAGAATAACATAGTTTGCATCTGATATTATCCAATGAACCATATAAGAAATATAAATAGATACAAACATTACCAAATTCATTGGGGGCTTTATAATTCTATGCCCACTCATCACATTTGTATTACATACATGAATTTTTTGGCAAATAGATCATACAACATAATAGATAATTTCATCACTTTTGATATTGTTATAATAGAGGGTGGGTAATATAAATAGAATTCCATAATCAATTAAGGATATAAATGACTAGGTGAATTAAATTAGGTGTTAGTTAGGGTTTTCATTCACTACACAAATGAATGGCATGAAAAATCACAAGATAATATCAAAATCAAAATTAGTGTACATAATGATTCATGTAAGTGTTTGATGATAGTGAATAGTGGTATTACATTACATTAACATCATTAGGAATGAAATTTTTTTTAAAATAAAAAGTAAAAAATTGATATTTGGAAATAAAAAGGTAAAATTACAAAAAAATAACATGATATAAAAAGGAGTATATGGTTTCTTACCATTAGGGGGAGCATCTAAAATATTGATAGACCTTCTTAAGATCTTGCGAACACATTGGGATGCATTTATAAAGGGATAGAGAGTGGAATATAGTGTAAAATGCTTTTTAGTGAATATTTGTTGAATCTTTTTTCGATATTTATTGAAAAACATATGTGTTGATACCAAAATCGAGGAAAATCAAGAATAAAGGGAATTAATTAGGGTTTCCTCATGAAGACTGCTTGTGGAGAACCCCATAGCCCAGTGGCCACTGTAGAGACCCACCTTCGGGAACTCGTTGTGGACCATGGAACAAGGATCCTCCACAAACTGATTTGACATTTTCAAGACCACTGTGAAGCAAGGATACATCAGGCACCATGAACCGATTTAATGTTTGTGATCCCTCTACAGAGCAAGGAGCGAGAATTCTCCATGAACCCCATTGACATTCGTGAATCTGCTAAAGAGAAAGAACCACCTTCATGCCAAGTGAGATCTGAATTACAGTACCTCATTCCTATAAATACTAGTATCCCCTCAAGCCCAAAGGATGGATCCTATGACCTTTCACCTTCTGAGATCCTACATCGTGAAGCAATTTCTACTCTACAGAGAATGAGATATTAAAGGTGCCTTTTAATCATGATGTGCCTTCACCTTTGTGTGAATTCTGCCCCTCTTCAAAGAGCGATGTTTTTCGCGGATCCCACAGGCCTCAACAAAGGAATGAGATCACCTAGGGGACTCAGGTCATTTCAGATAGTTTATGCTTTATGAAGTAACCTTCTTACGCATATGTCACTCATGATAAGGAGTTGTTATTGTCCATTGAGAAGCACATTTCTTGTCAATGTTATGCAACACAAGGCCCCCATGATTCGTGAGGCATTTCTTTGTCAATTCCTTTCCACTTCAGGTAGTTCCTTCCATAGGAACCTATGAACTATTCCTATTATAGGAAAAATTTCTTCATGAAGCACATCCCTTCATGAAGCCACCCAACTTCATGGAGAATCATAGCTTCACAAGGATTTTAACTATGAACACATTTTCATGGAAACTCCTTTTCCTATGTGGCCCTTCAGGTTTACATGAATAAATTTCACGGTCCATTAGGTGATGCATCCTATTGTGTTACTTTACCTCATTCTGGTTCTCATAGGCATGCTAACTGCTATTTCTTCTTCGCATATCCACACTAATGTGGACCCCTCAATGGATCATTCCATAGCACCAACATCCCCACCACCACCCCAATATTGTCGATACCTTCCTTCTATCAATGGAGGGAGGGTATCAGTTATGTGGGTCCTAGGGGTCTAGAGTGCATCCACCTCATCTGAGCTGCATGACATTAAACTTTAAAGCACCATCATCTCCAGAACATGATGATAAACTGTAGCCTCGACCCATGCATCATACGTGTGGTGCCCTATCTCAGACATTCTTTACACACACTGGTCTCTACGAGAGTGAAATCATTCCTCATAGGGAATGATATCCTCTCTATGGGAGTGTCTTTTGTCCTTGGGGAAAGGGAAACCACCTTGGTTTAAGCCCATAGATTTTCTTGTAGGAGGTAGCACCTCTACCCCTCCATTATTCCTTGGTTCCAAATCCCACTCTCTTCAGTCATTGTCACCATTGGGCCCTCCACCATGGTGTAAGTCCCAATCTCGATCACCCTGGGCTGCTAACCATGTGTAAGCCTCTGTTTCCTCTTTGGGCCACTGAATAAGTGTAATCCCCACTCCCCTTCCAATGGAAACACATTCGGCGATGTGATCTTCAGGCCATTGCTGCCTCGTTTTTCTCACACCAAGCATGAATCATGTTGGATTAGAGTAAGAATCGACCATGACATCCCCACCAGGTAGCCTAGAATGTAAGCCCCACAACCATTCAGAACTATGTGGACTTTGATCCTTTCCAAGGTAAGGTAAATATTAATACTCACTAAGGTTTAAGCCTAAAAACCATTTGTATTCTTAGAGTGTAATCCCCACAACAATCATGATCAACGTGGACTTCGATCCTTGCCAAGGAAAGGTAAGAGGGAAGCCTTTCTAAGGATCAAACCCAACACCCATTGGTCCCAACCATAATCATGTTGGTTCCCACCACTCCCGAACAATGTGGAATTTGATCCTTATGAAGGCAATGTACGTAGGAAGCCTCCCTAAGTTTCCTTCCCATCAACCATTGTTCCTGACCAACTTCATGTCGGTTCGCCGACACCCAACCTGAACTACATGGAATTTGATCCTTGTCAATACTAGGTTAGTAGGAAGCCTCCCTAAGGTAGAAGGCTAACAAAAACTTGTTCTGACCCTCTTAATGTTGGATAATCAATGTCCCGCGTGATGTTAAACTACACATCCCCTTTTTGTGTTGCACAATGATAAACTAAATCCACCAAGCTGAACAATGTGGGATTTGATCCATGCCTCAGAGATAGGTTACATTGGAAGCCTCCATGAGGTTCAACGACATACATTGATAAGATGTTGGGACCCCGTTAAGTGTTAAACCATTTTGATAACCATCCAGTGGTTAGCTATTGTGACCCCATACAACGGTAATCCTTCTTGAACCCATCCAGCAGTAAGCTGTTGTGACCCTATCCAGTGTTAAGCTATTGTGACCCCATCCAAAGTTAAGCCTTTGGGATCCCTGTCCAGTGGTAATCCATTGTACTCCCCTCAATTGGGACCCACATTTTCTGGTCTTCCCCTAGGGTGTTAGACCAAATCTCATACCACTAATCACGTGTATGTCCCAGCACATCATCGGGTTAGTACCCATCACAACCACCCCAATTTCATTCCCAAACCTGGAGGTTCCACATCCTACAGGTCCCCTTCATTCAAGTCACCTATTTAGGTGTTCTGTCACTTCATGAACTATGAGAACATTTATTCCCTTCCATGAGGATACATGGAAGTTCTCTTCTAGGATAAAGCCCAACATCACTGTAGTTCTTCAGTCGACTCCATCTCATTATCCTTCCACTTCATTTAACCATCAATGATCCATTCATATTCTTATTTGAGCCACCGCATCCTGGTGAGATCATGCCAATTCATGGCCCAACATCATTGTTTCTCCCATGGGTCACAACTATCTGATCTACTCTATTTAGTGTTCCAATCATCTTGATTCATCGCTCCTAGACATTAAACCTACGACATACCCTGGGTCAAATATGGAATGTTGAGGAAAACCTTATATACATGCCTATGGAATATAATTACCTACATTCGGCGTGGGATGTCTCAGGCTTCTGTTCCCTCATGATACCCTAAAATAAAGGGATGAAACCTAGAAGTGCAAGTGTTCCAGTGTCCAGACATGCCAATGATTTCAAACATGATGACTCCCCCGATCGAAGGTTGTTGCCCTTACCAGACCCATTGGAATGTCCAGACATAAGTAGTGGAATTAACTAGTGTCCATGAAGATATAGAATTTGGATGAATTTCACAAAAAAATTCTTAATGATATAATAGAGACCCAAAATAGGTGACATGTTCCGAGGAGGAATCCACGGAAAGAAATACCAACATTCCATCGCCTCATTTGGATCAAGGAGAAAAGTCAATGAATAAGAGACAAATGTCACCTGCCATTGGAAAGCAGGAATGTGGAGAAACATTCACAATGTCTATATCTTCCTCCAATAGACAGACACACGCTCCCCAGGAAAATCATTGGAAACATAAATGTTGAAACTGACGTTAAAGTAATATCCTCTTCATGGAGATTAGTAATGTTCGAATCATCAGTGCCTTAGCTTGTCACCAGATCCAGTTATCTGGTACTGGGTTCGGCCAAAAAAATTGCAGGCTAGGCGCGGGACTCACCAAATGTTGGGGTGTCAAAACATTAGACATCCTCATCTTTGACATTATTAGTGTGGATTAATATTACCAGCCCTGGAAGACAGAATGACATCGGGGAACTGGTCTTCAATTCCATTCAATTTAGCACTAATGGGTTAATCTCTCTTCTTTTCATGTAACAAAGACACTTCAAGAATTTGATCCCGGCTTGTCCACTGATGTAGGGGTAGGGACAATGCCAATGCAATAGTATCATGTTGATCCACCGCTTTTGAGACAATATATACATCTACAACCATCGGGTGCCCATGCCCCGTCTCCCCATCGAAATTCATTCAGCATAGGGAGATTAATAACCTTGTATGATGGTACGAGGAGGAGGGGATTAGCCCTACTCGGAATACAGCCCACTAGGATCTAGAGGCGTATGGGCCTCATCACCACTATCGTACCCTAGGGTTGCGTAGGGATCCATTTCTCCCAACTCCAATGTTCAATCGATTTGGAAGCCTCTACATGGAACAACCCAATGACTCGCTCCCCTATGTCGATGAGGTAATGGGTGTTTGGCCCAGGATGGTCATGATTCCATTTCAGGGCTGCCAATAGGGCTCCCACTAGGCCACACCATCTCTTCCATCCAGTCCCACAAGTTGAGGAGAAGGTAAGCCATGCACCTTCACCATTGGCCCCAGTCTAGTTAACCTGACAACATCGTTGGGCACATGCCAACGAAGATTCCCACCAAGGGGTATCATCCTCAACAACTAAAATGGATCAAGACACCACTAACGTCTATCATCAACCCATTATCTATTCTGAGTAGGGGGATAGGTATACCCAACACAGATCAGGGCCCCAACCACCCCATGTAATGGCTGGGTTGACTCTCTCAACTGCCAATGTAGGTAGTGTCCACTACTAGAACAGAGGCCCTCCACGAACTGCCACCATGGAGAACGGGGGTCCTCCAAGCTTCCTTGCTTGGCCTGGCGGTCTACCCCATGCTACCGTCAGTCAAAATGTTGTACCTCCCAATGATGGTGACACCCCACATGGAAGCCTCTCCTATGCTCATTATATTAGGTATGGAGTCATCCCTCTTACCACGAACCACCAGTGTGGGGACGTGGTGCATCCAATAAAACTGCAGCATGGGGGTCTCCACATGTCTGCACTACAGCTGGAGAAGGTCCTCATTGACTTGGAAATCATAGGGGTGAAGGCCCACTTCACTTCACCAGCACCACACATGGAGGTATTACCTATTTTTGGATTTTCTAATGCAAGGACCTTATTCAAACTGATGTCACTAGTGGAAACAAGATTTGAGGTCTTACCCGTGCTTCTATCAGTTCAAGCGAAGGTCCTATCCGCTCCAGTACTTACGATAAACATCATCCCAGTGTCATGTTAGATATTTGTCCCGGTGCCCCTCGCACCCTAGCATACTCTAATAGAATCCCTCTCTGCCATAACATGTGTACGGCTGAAGGTCCTCCTCGTGCTGGAAATCTACCATATCCATAAGAGCCATCCTGATGCAGGAATGTGGGTTGTTTCCACCGTAAAATGAATGCTAAGAAGATCCATACTGAGATGAAATTTTTCTTCTTCTCAGAATATGAGGGGGAATACGACTCAGTGATGGATCCCTCACTGAGATCCTCCATGTCTTGTGTCAGGTCAGGTACAAGGTGCATCAGCCTAATACTCCCAAAATGTGAGGTCCATAGGATTCCAACCACCCTCTGCAGGTATATTCAGGAGGATGAATATTAGCCAACTCTATAGGTTAGTACTTGGAAATCACCACCATCATCACCAAGAGCACTATCTAACTCGAATAGTGATCACATAGAGCTATTCTGTGGACCAATGGTGGAAAAACAACATCATGGTCCACGCTAGGAGTTGTAGTTCCTACACCCAAAACAATTGTATTCATCCCATCTTATTGTAATGTCATGGATAAGAAACTTCACTCACCGAAGGATAACCCGAGATGTGGTGGTATGTCAGCTTTCTTGCCGCATTCTCCACTAGCCAGCCTGCTATCCCCAAGGACTTCATCCGTACCACTACCAGTTCCCCAACCACCTTTAGTAGATTAGATGGGCAATGATGTTAGAAACCATGAATATGTTACTCGGAGCTTATGGGACATCCTCATAGTAGAGAACTTCCTTGATATTTTTTTCCCGTGTGTAGTGCTGAATTTTTGTGCATCTGAATCCCTCACCCAAGAGGAATTTGAGTTCTTCCACTATACCCTCTAGAAGAATCATTTCAATCATCTTCATCAGAAAGTGGCACACCCTAAGATCAAATAGAATTTCAAGTACATTGGAGAACAATGCTATCAGGTTCATTTGGCTACACCCCCTATGGACCAGTGCCATGAGTCACCAGGTCACTGTAGGGCCCTCCATCAATGGTGCATTCAGAGTTTTAGGTTAAATAATAAGATTTTCAAAGAGGGTTCTTCACATTTATAGATTAGTGGTTGTGGTAGTATGATTCCCTCATCTCCAGTCCTATCTGGTGAAAACTCGATTTTCCAAGAAACATAGAAGATATGCATCTATGAAGTATTGTATTTAACATGGATAATCTTCCAGAGGGATATTAAGAGCCATAGCTACTTATAGATGACCCACCCCCCGAGGGAGTTTCAAAATTTTTGGATCCATCGAGAAGGATTACTCATTAATAGGGGAATCTGGTGGGTTATCCCATGCCCACAAAAGCACAAGTCCTCGTCCAGAATCCCAACAAGGGAAAGGAACAACATAGAGCCGCCAAACCCTCTTCCCCATCTGGATCTGTGCAAAGGGAAGTAGATGACCCTGAAAAATCTGTGGTGTATCAGCAACTAGTTGAACAGAAGAAGTTGGTCAACGACATCCTTGTTGAACGTGTTGTGGAGTGACGGTCAGACTACAATGATCCTTGGCTGGGGCAACATGGGTTGACACAACGTCCCCTCAGTGAATTTCCTCTAGTAGACCCTGACTCTCCAGCCCATGTAGAAAGGCTTGAAGCTAGAACTTATAGTAAGAGGGTGTGGTATGTGATTTCAAATCCTTCTTATGGGCTTGACAATACTCAAGTCCCATATCCAGTTCTCCCAGATGTTTTTTAGGTCGTTCCACTAGCAGCTCCATGAGCCGTTGGGCATGCATATCGTGTTGAAGAACCTACCAATACACTGGTATTCAGAGATAACCGTGTAGACAAGATCCTCTAACGGGACGATCCAATGGTGGAACTCATCACTCACCTCGACGCTTTAGAGACACAATATGTTGAAATAACGCCTGATTGCAATCCATAGCAGGCATGGATGGATGATATGCCATCCCCCCTAGGTTTCTAGAATCCACCTTTTCCCATATAAAGGTACGAGGGACCCACCATAGCACTTGTCCCATATTATCTCATGGTGTGGCCCCATGTTTGGAACTCCAGCACAACAGGAGGCCACCATGCTCCGATGTTTTGTACAAACATTGGAAGTGCTTGTGTTTTTCTAGTGCAGCCAGCACCCCATCAGATCATTAGCCAGCTGGGAAGACCTTAATAGGAAATTTCCCTACCAGTTCAGTTCCACCACTCGGAATACAAATATCATGGACCTTATCAAGTGCAAGCAGAGGACTATTGAGCACGTCGCTGACATTGTCTCCCAGTGGAAAGGACTCACATATTTCCATGACATGTCATTGACTTAAGAGAAATTACTGACGATGTGTGTAAGGAATGTTAAGACATAAGTGGGAACCTTTATGGCCACCCAGAAATATCCCGGGGGATTCTGAGACTTCTTTAATATGGCCCATTTCATAGAGGAAGCCTTTCATTAGGCTAAGCAGCCCGGTCTGTCGCCTCTAGCAATCCCCTCAAGAATGGATGTCAGGGCCGAGCCTACCACACTGGCTCAGATAGAGGCTCCCAGGAAACTAGAGTTGTTACCAGTGGAGGCACCTCTACAGCCTCACAGAGGCCCACCACTTCAGGCACAACCATCGGCCCAGCATGGCCCACTATATAATCGGTAGGTTCCCCGACGCAATGGTCCGCCACCACCTCGGAAAGGTTATGAAATTCCACCTCCTCAACAGGCTCCTCCAGCCCCTTGTCAGGGTCATGGTCCAATGTCCCCATTTCTTAATAGGAGAAACCATACCTACTCATTCAACGAGGCACAGGTCCCCAATTACATAAATAATTCCTTGGAGTAAGGTATTGTATGTTTGCCTGAGTGGAGAAGGCTAGAGGAGGCATGCCTCACTGGTCAACCTAATTACTACCCTAAACACTGGATCCTGGGGAACACCCTCTAAAAGTGTTATGTACATAATTACCGGCACCATGACTAAGTGTATAACTACATAGTTCAGTTGGGCCTTCCTCCTTCCCATTTGGATTGTGTCCTCATGTTGCTAGGCAGCAACAACGATAGCAAAGGTGAGTGGCATATGATTTCTAGCCAATGGTCCCAGAGGTATGATGACTGGATGGATCGTAAAATAGTAACCAGTTCCCATGGTATTATCTGTGCACGCTTGAATCAAAAAGATCCCTCTGAAGTAGAAACAACTACGTCTGCATCGTCGTCTTAGCTGTTCTCCTCCCAAAAGAGAAAATATCAATGGTGTAAGGGAAAGAAAAGTCCCACTCAAATGCCATCATCATCCCGCACTCTCGGAGACTTCATGATCCCATAGAAGAAGATTCCTCCAAGAATATGTCCAATAGTGGATGACTCTTCGAGTGACATTCAAGGGTACACCTCAGTTAACACCGTAGAGTAGGTAAACCCCAACATGAATCCTGACATTAAGGAGCACCAAGAGGATCCTCCCAATTTCCCCAGCTATCTTTAGCTTTGATTGAGTCGTAGCTATATGGGCTGTCGAAGTACATCAGTCAGTACTTCTAGCCAGGCTATGCACATGACTGAATCTAGATAGTAGGACCCATCTAGTGCTTAGAATACACAACCATCTCATCTGGTGACATCAGGACCACCTTCATCGCCTTTCGTGTTATGGTATTTGGTGGAGTTTCCTCAACTACCTTTTGACCAGCCACACCCTGCTACAGGCCGCTCTCAGTCCTATGGCTCTCATCCAATAGTCTCTCTCCATGATTCAACAAGTGACCAGAGGGATATTACAAGTACCTGTCAGCCACCGACCTAGTCAGTTGGGCCCATTATACCATGAATAGTAGTGCAACCTATTGTAAGCAGATGTTCACACCAGGCATGGAAGTACAATGTTATAAAGAATCTTTACAACAGTGTAGTAAGTATCTCAATCATTGAGGCCCTTTGCTTGTAATTAGATATGCATGAGGCCATCACTGAGGCGTTAAGATTCATCCTCGAGATTGAGACAGAGGTAGCATGTAACGCCTGAACCCAGGTACCCAGAGTCGGTGCATTATTACATAAACTTAGCATGATCACAAAAGATCAAGTCTCGAAAGCCCAATTAGTTTATTAGCCTTGGAATAACTAGATACATACATAATGTTTACATTACATCATAAATTGAAAACTACTACAACATCTTGTCTCCACACTCATATCCCCTCATACTATCCCTACATGTTATTCATAAAATACTTATTCACATCCTAGAAAAAATAAATCATAGAAATTGGTGAACTTATATGCCCAGTAAGGATAAAAATATAGCAGAAACATTCATAAATAAGAATAAACAGTTAATCCAATGTATAACTAAAACAAAAGCCTTTTAAACATGAACTTTAGCATAATATGGCAGAAATAAAATGAAATAATGCTATTTACTTATTCACATGGATATTATACCAGTAGAATAATCACATGCAATATCAATAACCACTTTCATAATGACGTAATGAATAATTCCATACCATTATAACCACATAGTCAAGGCCTTGTGCGATGACTACAAATAAGAATTTGTCATGGCCTTGTGCCAAGACACTAGTATGTCTCATGAGATCTACCGATGCATCTAGGAGCTATAGCGGGCTGCACCCATAACTTACTAAGTCCAATGAATTCCTCATATGAATATTTTTAAACATGTCATAAACATTTTTATTGAAACTAGCATATGAAATGTCAATACATTATCCACAACCCATGAATTGTATTAAAACAACACATCCAAAGTTAAACATAACTCATTCAATACAATATGGAATATTGTATTGTAATAAATTAACATCAATCGAGATTAATGATGGATATTTACATAGATGAAAATAATCATCAAAACTATTTGAGAGAAAAATCCTCTTTTTCTTTAAATCGTTTAAAAGTCACACTATTTGTCAAAAATCCATTTATAAATAGATTTTTGAATCGATGTGTCCCATACCAATTTGAAACATTTAAAAAGAATATTAATTTTAAAACATTAATGTACATATAATTAAATACCTAAAACCAATTTTAAAACTTGTACATTAATGATAATGATTTAGAATAATAAACCATTAAAACATTTTAAAATGATATTTTAGTTAGAGTTCATAACCAATAGGGAGACACTTGAATACAAATAATTGAGGTAATCCAAACCTTATAATATCATTAGGATAAAGTTATTAATGATATACTATGTTAAATAACATTATATACACCATATATAAGTGAATTGGTGTATAATAACAAAGAAGCCTCGTTGGAATGTAAATTGAGATGAAATATCATATAAAGACTATATCCTTAGGTTAAGGATAAATCAATGAAATAATTATGTGTGAAAATATAAATGCACTCAATATTATTGGATATAATGTGTATATCAATCAGAGGACATTCACATATATCCCTGTAAAAACAGAACCAATTAATAGTATTTTTAAGACAACAAATGGAGATTGAGTTAAAATTACTATTATCAAGCTCATATTGATGAATTGAGAATTTATCAATATAGTGGGTATGTGTATCAAAATAATATCTACATAAAGGGGTGTGGAAATTATGAAATAATCCAATTAATTATGATTCCACACATAATCTTGGAGTATAATAATAAATGAAGTATAAGTAAAGCCAAATGAGTGGAAATTGTGATTTCAAATTCCCTTACCGATTTGGTAACTTATGAAACATACACCCATGAAATAAGGATCATACAATGATGATGTAAATATCCATAAATTAAATTATATTGCACAACGAATAAAATCATGGTCATTACACACACAACATTCAATAAATAAGTGGTGAACAATGGAAATCTCACAAAATTAAAAGTGAGATATGAAACCGCTTAATTTTTACTTTTTCCTTGGTCAAAGCTAGGTTAACATCCTTTATAATTCTGAAATAATTATTATTTAATTATAAAATAATCATATAAATTAATATTATTTCATATATAATTTTTTTTGATTGATTGATTAATAATATCTTAGTATTATCATCATTTCAGGTGTTAACATATTCATTTTCCTTTATATTTTTTGTTATGTGAGCCATATTTGTTATGGATGAGATGTATCTTATTCTTACCCAGAATGATACCATGTCTCTAAACATTATTTTTAATTATCAAATTATATTTAGTCTTGAATGGACATGATGGGGAATGAATCTCATATCGTTTATGGAGACGGTAGTCCATACGTATGCACGAGCAACAATATCATTCTTTTGAAATTAAATTATTATATAATTGGATGGTATATCATATATACTGAATAATTATAATGTAATATTTATTATTTAATTTAATTACATATCATTATCATACCCACTTAAAAAATAATGTTCTTAATAACAATTACACCATGACGTGGAGACGGAAAGTTGTACGTATGCACGTATGATGAAATGTCATTCAGAGGATAGATAGAATACTGAATATGGTTGTAATATATTTATAATAACAACACAGAATACAGAAGGTACTGGTGTTATTAATTTAGAATGGAAATAACAAAAAATGAAGAAGTTGAAGAAGAAAGAAACTTCAAAGAGGTGGGTGAAAACATTACCGCTTCTTTGGATTCTTCCTTTTGGTTTGATCATAAGAGCTCAATAGGTTGGTTTTCTGATCAAAAAATGCCTCTAGTTATATGTTATAGAAGATGAGATGATATTTTGGAAGGGGGTGGCTAAGCAAAAAGGCTTTGAAGGTGTGAATTAGTGAGTAGGGGCAGTGCCCTTTTATAAGAGGGGTGAGAGGCACCTTAGGAAAAGCATGAAATTTTATTTTATTATAAATTCATATTCGGTTTCAAATGGATATAATATGGATTATTTAAAGGTCAAGGTGTAGATAGGTCGCAAAACACTCAACCAATAGGTTTTAGACTAGTTTGGGACACTATATTAACTTTATGTTTTTTATTTAACTCTTAGTTAAATAGTTTGACATTTACCATGTCTCTTTATATTTTTATATTATATAGTTAGTAAACATACTACATACTTCGAAGAGACACCCAAGTGGTCCATTAATGATACATATATAATAATATAAGTCTTTTGGCCAAAACATAGATTTTTAGGAATAGAATATCCATTAATAATACAATATTTGCTTTAAAAACTCATTTATGACAATTTTGACACTATTTAATAATTGATTTTTATTAATGTCTTAAAAACTATATTAATTCGACCAAAATACATTTAATCAGTTATAACATGTCTTATTAACCAATAAAATTCGTGTATGTCATCAAACATTCAAATTATATTTATTTTGACATTTATAATACCAATTATTTGGTTCTTCCATTAATAAGGAAAATACTACATCATTATTATGTCATAATTAAATTTTATTATTCAATGTATGAAAATTATAAATAAAATAGAATTATTTTGTAAATATATTTATTTTTCTAATGAATATTTATATTCAAATATATGTTATATATAACCCTATTTGAAAATTGTTTTGTTAAAATACATATGCTTATGTAATTTTTGTATTTACTTTAACTTAATTAATATAATGTGTCATTATCACAAACATGTGGATCCATCGGGTCCCAAAATCAACCCAAAAATCTCATGGTCTGACATGTATCAACCAATAGGGTTAGGACACGTTTTAGGTTAATTTTATATGATTATAATAGTAATTTTTTACCCTTATTTACATGATTTACCCTTTAACCATGGTAAATAAAATATTTACCCAAGTAATTAATCAAAATATCTAAAAATAAAAGTTACCTATTTACACAATATTGACAACATGATTCTAAATATGGAATAATTTTTTTTAAATAAAACAAAAAAGTTTTAGAAAATAATATAAAAATAATTTCCGTTGTGAAAACAAAAATCTTGTTTTTAAGAAATAACAACTATAAAAAGATTTAAACTTTCTTATGTCCAGTTTAAACGTAAAATTATGTCAAATGAGAAAAATTGGTTTAAATGAAAAAAATATAATATAATTATACTTTAAAATCACTCATATTAATAATTTATCAATATTAATTATTTTGATTAAAAATGTAGTTTTTAGATAAAATTTATTAATTTTCACTATTCATAAAAATATGAAAGTTATCAAAAAAGTACCAAAAATTTACCCTAATCTAAATTAGATATTTAGAATCCAAAAATGAAGTCCATTTTGAAAGGAAAAATTTATAAAATTTCAAAAATTTGGTATTACTATTCCTAATGGCTACATTGATTGGTCGTGGTGTGTTAGAATCTCGAAGTTGCAAACAGTGCAAGCTATTGCATTATTCAAAGGGAAACTTACCGTGGATGTTTGGGGTGTTAAATTATCCTCTCCTTAAATAAATTTCGTCCTTAGAAGTTTTATAATTGGTCTTGGTAATATAATGGAACGTCCCACATCGGAAAAAGAGTCAATAAAACAATCACTTTAAAAGAAAGAAAGAGAAGTTCAAAGTTCATCCAAGATAACCCATACTAGGATTCGATGTAGGAAAACATGGATATGGATGATAAACTATGTGTCATGTTTAGATGGAGATGGATAAAAAACATGATCAGGAGAATGTTAACAAAAAGAAAACAAAAAACTTGTGATGGGACAAATGAACATTAGTCTCCCTGTAGAAAAAGTAAACGAACAACATTATTTTGTTTTATGATACCTTTCATAATGATGAGGAATTAATTTATGATATTGGCTAAGAACATAAAGAGATATACTTAATTTTTAGGTACAGTTTTATTCATTAATTAATTTCTACCACTAACTCATTTTTTTTAAATGATGAGTATTCAAGAAGACTTAGTCAAACTAGAAGAGCTAGAATAAACTTCTATATAATCACATTATCCATGAAGGATAAACTGTATATTTACCTTTTCATTATAGATTAATCAAAACAAAAAAAATTTGTATAGGATCTGATGATCCCCCAAAAGAATATTTCATTAGAGAAAGAAACAGTAATATTAAATTCTAAAATTAAACCAATAATACCTCAAATTATATAAATACCATTCAATAAACAATTTTCCTTAAAATCCTTCAATATAATCAAAACTAATATTAACACCAAAAACATAGAAGAATTTTCTTATGTAGTCTTCCATGTTAAACTATATCTCTAAATGACATCAGCTACTCTTAATGTCACGTACTTAAAAGTAATTATCCTAACCACATATTCTCTATTATAGGTTAATAATTTACATAAAGTACCCAAATCACTATAAATACACAATAAAAACATAGATAAAAATCCAATATTACTCATCAAATGAAATCCCATAGTATACTATTTTCATTGGGCATATAGTGTTCCCATCAAAGCAAACATCTTCCTAAATATCAATTAATCACTAAATCATTTTCATATACTAAGGGTATTCATTTGATAAGACAGAAGATCCCAAATCAACTTATTATTGATCAATAAAATCATTTAAATAGAAAAAATTAGTCACACTAACCAGAGACATCACGTAGTCCAGTGGTTGGGGATAAATCCTAATAGCAGTTTGGTTGTGGGTTCAATTCCCACAGCTCTATCCGAAACGATGGGTTGTCACGTGTTCTATGTGTTGTCCTTTTAGAAAAACTATATTTTATAACTTTAACAAAAGGAGATAAATTCATCAATATAACCATAACATAATTTAACCACAAATTGTTTCTCATACCTTATATTTTCAATCCAAAATATAATAACCTGTAATTCCACGAAACCCAATGATAATATAAAACCATATTGTTATTTATAACTATATCCAAAAGTGAAAAGATAAGTCTTCCTCAAATATCATTCTCTCATGGAAAACTACAGGGTTACAAATACAAGAGAGAATTATTCCAAATAGTTATTCCCAAATGATAATATAAAACCAAATGATAAAATAAAACCAAATAGTTATTTATAACTATATCCACACGAGAAAAGATATATCTTCCTCAAATATCATTCTCACAGGGAAAATAGTTGGGTTACAAACACAAGAGAAAATTATTCCAAAGTAATCCCATAAACATGGAGCACTAATGTTTTAAACATTTCTCCAACCATTTATTTCCGGATAGCTTCATCTTTGTCCAAGAAAATATCTTATAGAATAGGTAATTCACTTGGGTAATGTCCTGGTCCACAAAACATACCACAAATGACTTTAAAAGGATTCTTGGGGCCATTATTATTTTCTTCCATATTACTCTTCATTTTTTCTCAGAAATTATTCACTTTATGTCCATATTTCCTGCACGTAATGAATTTCTTAATTCCATTGTGACGCTTTCATGTGTGTCTCCTTCCACATTTCCTACATGATGAAAATTGATGATTATTTTCTCCATGGTCTCCACTGCTGGACCTCTTACCATTCATCAAATTTCTCATCTTTGTTGAGTTCGGGAGTTGGTTAATATATATGTTGTTGATCATGTTTTTGGAAAACTGATTTGGCATGACCACGATATTGTTTGTGCCAATCAACATTTCATTTTGTTTCTCATTTTCACCACCATTCCATCCTTGTATGTCATTCTCAATGTTACTGTGACTTCCTTGGAATCCAGCCATTGACTAAAACCAGAAATCATTTTGTGAGTAAAAGTAGTCATAAAATCATTTAGAGATTATCATGACACCATATTCTCAATATGAAACACCTTATGAGTAACCAAGGACATTTATTCTCATCTTATATTAAAAACATCAAATAATTTTTTTAAAGAAAATTAAAGTTATCTATCTCCTAGGAGTATCATAACCAAGAGTGCAGCAAGGCCCGTTGTTGTGCACTAGTTCCCGTTTGAGTCTAGCTCAAAGCTGTGTTTTTTGGTTTTACCTGTAGATACATCTGTGCCAGATCTGCCTCTACTTTCTCATATCTAGAGAGGGATTTATTGCTCAGAAAGCTTACAAAATCACTACAAATAAATTCTAGGAAGTTCTTCTATACTAATCCTCAAAATATATCTTACCTCAATGTGCTCTAATTAGAGTATATCTAAATCTAGCTTTCAGGGTTTGTACTAATCTTCCTCTGATACCAACAGTAACACCCTGACCCCAGTTCCCCGAAGTTGGTGCATTATTACATAACATTTTCATGATCACAAAAGATCAAGTCTCAAAAGACTGATTAGTTTAGTATCCTTGGAATCACTAGATACATCCATAAAGACTACATTACATCATAATGTTAAAACTATGACAACATCTTGTCTCCCCACTCATTTCACCTCATACAATCCCTACTGGTCATTCATAAACTACTTTTTCACATCCTGGGAAAAATAAAACATAGAAAGGGGTGAGCTCAGATGCCCATAAAGGATAAATAAATAGCATAAAATTTCATAAATAATTATAAACATTTTAGGAAATGTATAACTAAAACCAAAGCCTTATTAACATGATCTTAAATATAATATGATAGAAATAAAATGAAATAATTTCATTTACTTCATCACAAGGATACTCTACTTGTCTAATAATCAGATGAAATATCAATAACCGCTTTCATAATGATAGAATGCATAATGCCAAAAAATCCTAACCACATAGTCAAGGCCTCGTGCCAAGACTACAAATAAGATTTTGTCAAGGCCTTCTGCCAAGACACTAGTTTGTCTCATTATACCTACTGATGCATCGAGGAGCTATAGCAGGCTCCACTTGTCACTTACTAAGTCCAATTCATTACTCATATGAAAATTCTGAAACATTACAAAAACATTTTTATTGAATCTAGCATACAAAATGTAAATAATTTATACACAAACCATGAATGATATAAAAATTACACATCCACAGTCAAACAAAACTCATTCAATACAATATGGAGGATTGTATTGTAACATATTATCCTCAATCAAGAATAATGAAGGATATTGACATAGATGAAAATAATCATCAAAACTATTTGAGAGAAATATCCTCTTTTTCTTGAAATCATATAAAATTCACACTATTTTTCAAAAAGGAATTTAAAATAGATTTTTGAATCATATAGTCATATACCACTTTGAAAATTTTAAAAGGAATTTTTATTTGAAAACATTAATTTCCATATAAATAAATCCTTAAAACCATTTATAAACGATGTACATTAATGAGAACGATTTAGAGTAATAAATCTTTAAAACATTTTAAAATGGTATTTTAGTTAGAGTTCCTAACCAAAAGGGAGATACTTGAATAAAAATAATTGATGTAATAAGAACTTTATAATATCATGGGAATACATGTATTCCTAATATACTATTTCAAAGAACATCATATACACCATATAAAAGTGAATTGGTGTATAACAGCAAAGGAGCCTCAATGGAATGTAAATTCAAATGAAATCTCATATAAAGACTGTATCCATAGAATAAGGATAAATAAATGACATAATTATCTGTGAAAAATATAAATACACTCAATATGGTGGGATATTCAGTTTATATCAATCATAGGAGATTCACACATATTCGTGTCAAAACAACACCAATGAATTGGATATTTAACTCAAAAAATGGATATTAAGTTAAAATTACTCTAATCAAGTCTATATCGATGAATTGAGAATTTATTAGTGGAGTGATTATGTGTATAAAAAGTATATCCACATAATGGGGAGTGGAAATTATGACATAAACAAATGAATAGTGATTCCACACATAATCTTGGAGTAAAATAATCAATGAAGAATGTGTAAAGCTGAATGACTGGAAATTGCAATTTCAAATTCCCTTATCGATTTGGTAACATACGAAACATACACCAATGTAAGAACTATCATTAAATGATGATATAAATATCAATAAATTAAATTATATTACATAATGAATACAATCATGAGAAATACACACACCACTTGCAATAAATAAGTGGTGAACAATGGAAATCTCATGGAATTAAAAGTGAGATAAGAAACCCCTTACTTTGTACTTTTTCCTTTGTCGAGGGTAGGATAAACAAATGTATAATGGTGAAATAATTTTTATTTAATTATTAAATAATCATATACATTAATATTATTTCATATATTACCTTTTGACATTTATTTATTAATATTATCTTAGTATTATCGTTGTTTCAGGTGTTAACATATTAGTTTTCCTTTATATTATTTGTTATGTGAGCGATTCTTGTTATGGATGAGATGTATCATATTCATATCCAGTGTTATATCATTTCTATAAACATTTTTTTAATCATCAAATGAAATTTAGTGTTGAATGGATATGATGGGGAATGAATCCAATCGCGTTCGTGGAGACGGTAGTCAATACTTAAGTACGAGCGACATTATCATTCTATTGATATTAAATATTATATAATTGGATTTTATATCATATATAAAGAATCATTATAATGTTATATTTATTATTTACTCTAATTACTCATCGTTATCATACCCATCTAAATAATAATGTTTTGAATAACAATTACACCACGATGTGGATATGGTAAGTCGTACGTACGCACATATGGTGACATGTCATTTAAAGGATAGATAGAATACTGAATATGGTTGTAACATATTTATAATAACATCATAGTATATATAAGATATAGTTTATATTATTTTCAAATGTAAATAAAAATGAAAGAATAAGATGAAGAAGAAAGGAACTTGAAAAAGGCTGGTGAAAACATTACCTCTTCTTCGGGTTCTCCATTTTGATTTGTCAAAAGAGCTTCTTCAGTTCGATTTATGATCAATGTAAGGACTCTAGGATGAATTCATTGAAGTTTAGAGGATTTTTTGTTAGGTTTTGGCCGATCCAAAATCATTTTAAGGTGTGAATTAGTGAGTAGGGGGAGTGACCTTTTATAAGAGGGATGAGGGGCACCTTAGGAAAAGCTTGAAATATTATTTGATAACAAATTCATATTCGGTTTCTAATGGGTCAAAAGTAGATTTTTTTTCAGTTTAAGGTGGGGATAGGTCAAATACTACTCATCCAATATGTTTTAGACAGGTTTCGGTCACTATATTATGTTTATCTTTTTGATTTAACTCTTTGTTAAATAGTTTGACATTTACCATGTATTTTTGTATTTTTGTATTATATAGTTAATAAACATACTATATACATCCATGAGTCCCACAAGTATTCAATAAATGATACACCTATCATTATATAACTCTATTAACTGATCCTTAGAATTTTAAGAATATAATATCAATTAATAATATCATACTTGTTTTAAAAACTAATTTATGTCAATTTTGTCATTATTTAATAATTTATTTTTTTAATGTCTTAAACACTTTATTAATTTGACCCAAATTCATTTAATCAGTTCTAAAATATCATATTAACCAATAAAATTCTTTTATGTCATCAAAACTTTAAAATTATATTTATTTGATCATTTATAACACCAATTATTTGATTCTTTCATTAATAAGGAAAATACTCCATCATTATTGTGTCCTAAATAAATTTAATTTTTCAATTTATAAAAATTATAAATAAAATAAAATTCACTAGGAATTATTATTATCTTTATAATGAATATTTATAGTAAAAAATATAACATATACAACCCTATGTAAAAATTGATTTACTAAAATATATATGCTTTTGTCATTTTTGTATTTAATTTAACATAATTAATATAATGTTTCATTATCACCTAAAAGTGGCTCAATGGGGTCCCAAAATCGACAAAAATATTCCCATGGTCGGACATGTATTATCCATTAGGGTTAGCACGCGTTTTTGGGTAATTTAATATTACTATAATATTATTTTTTACCCTTATTTTCCAGATTTACCCTTTAACCATGGTAAATAAAATAATGACCGAAGTAATTATTCCAAATGTCTAAAAGTAAAAGTTACCTATTTACACAATTTGTACCTCATGATTCTAAATATGGAATTAATTTTTATAAATTCAAAACATGGAAGTGGTAGAAATTAATTTAAAATTAATTCTCGTTGAAAAAACAAAAAGCGTGTTTTTAAGAAATAATAACTATCAAAAGATTGACACTTACTTATGTCCAGTTTAAATGTGAAATTATTTAGAATGTCCAAAATTGGACTAAATGGTAAAAATATAATCTAATTATACTTTAAAATCACTCAAATTCATAATTTATCACTATTAATTATTTCGATTCAAGAAGTTGTTTTTAATTAAAATTTAGACATTTTCACTATTCATCAAAATATGAAAGTAATCAGAAAAGTACCAAAAATTTACCCTTAGATAATATCGATATTCTGAATCCATTAATGAAGTCCATTTTAAATATAAAATGTATAAAATCTAAAATAGTGGGTATTACTATTCATAATGACTACTTTGATTGGTCGTGGTGTGTTAGAATCTCGATGTTGCGTATAATACTCGCTATTAAATTATTTAAAGGGAAATGTACCGTGGAAGCTTGGGGTGTTACATAGAAGCTTCATAAGTCTTTCTTACTGAGGTGGTGGTGAATTATGAATGTCAAGCCATCATCTCATTCTTTGGAGATGATGACTGCTCTCTAATACAGTGTCACATTTTCCAAATATACACCACTGACTAGTTCAATGGCATGGAGGTTCTCCAATGTTTTGTCAATATAGGCTCTGTGATTAACATAATCTTTAATTAGATAATGCGAAAACTAGGATTGTCCAAAGATGCTCTAAGTACCTCTAACCTAAGAATACAAGGTTTTTCCAGGATGGAACGCACACTAGTCGGCATGAGCCGCTTGAATAACTTGTTCGTTTAAGAGATGGTTTTTTAAAAAAAACTAGTTTTTCTTCGATTACATGTTTATTTAATGTAATATAAAATATAGTTCATTGGTCTTCATGTTTATGATGTTATAATGTTCTAGAGTATTTATTGCATTGATAAAGTAATGGAAGTTCCTCGCTAAGATGAGAATGTTGTAATGATATAACAATATTTTTAAATATAGTTCAGTTGTTGGATGACATGCTATGATGGGACACATAGCATGAAGACCATCGGATGTGAGTACTCATAATAAAATGGGACTTCCTTTCATGATTTCCGCACTTTGTAATCTCCAAGATATGAGAATATGAGTGATTTCCAGCTAGTATGAATTCTGAATGTTTTGGTGTCATTAGATAATTCTATATCCATGAAAGTGTAATTATCCTTATACCTTACGATTATCATTTATACATGTCATGAAATACGAACATTGATTTACTGATGAAAACTGTCATGCAGATAGTTGGCAGGAAGTAGGGTACATTTGGTGTGTCATTAGTGTAATGTTATTAATGTATAAATCAAATAATGATTTGTCCCTTCCATTTATGGAAGTTGATATCTCTTCCCTTTTATTGAAATAAAACCATTGGGAGAAATTTCATAGCAATGGTTTTACGATGAGTTTATGTCAGGTAGTCAAAGAACAACGTATCAAGAATAAAAGTTGATGAAGAAATCATGAAACCAACTTGATGTGATATTCTGAAAAAGAGATTATATTAAAGAGTTAGTGTTCGTATGTGAATGTTGTTGTTTCGACTTTACGTTCTTTCTATTTGGTTCCTTGACATATTGCTAGAGAGTACTCTTGGACATTAGGAAAGCTCGACTAATTCCAATGAGAAAGAATCCTACAGGGTCAAAAACTAAGTATTATTTGTTGTCTCAGTTACATTCTATTTGAATTTAATTAACGAAATTAATATTATTCTCAAGGCCATTGAATATTTTTATTCCCATTAAAATGAACCCATAAATTAAATTAAATATATTTTTTTATGTTATTGAACATTTAATAAATAATTATTTACTTTTTTTAAGTAAATTATTTATTTAATGGAATAAATTATTTAAATATTTATTCAGGTGTACAATAAATGGAAGCAAAGTTCGAGTGAACCAACGACAGTCTAGTAGTAAAAAAATTATTTTCAATATAGTAAATAATTATTTAACTAGTTGGGACAAATTAAAGTAACGCTACTATTATTTGGTGATGCCATATTTTATTTATAAATACATTTTTCGCATGTTGGTGAACTATAAATGATGACGTGGTATTATTATTAAATTCAAGGGTTTTTTGTATGTTCATAAATTTATTTAATTTTTTCTATGCACTTAAATATCGTAACTGAAATTCCATGTTTATCAATAGGAATTTACCCCTATTGTGTCATACACCACAACACATTCCTGGTGAATTGATAATTGTTGAGCCAAATTATTTCTCTCTCGAATACTCTTATCTCCCCTCTAAATAATGAGAGATGTTCTTCAAGTCCCAAGAACAAGAAACCATGAACGATCAACACAAGACACTCGCTTCGTCGTGCTAGCACTTGTAGAACGAGCGATATCAATTGGGGGCCATCATATCATGTGTGGATCACTGCTTGAGGGATTATAGTTTGGGTCCTTACAACCACAACGAGATAATATAAAAGGTTCAATCCGTACATCAACATCATCAACAAAGAAAAATAACAAAGGCACAGGTATTATTTTTCATTATGAAATTAATTAAATTATTTATAAATATGATTTTCAAGATCTTATCTATTGGTTTCAGGCCTCATTTTTTTCCCTTTATCTAAATCTTGGATTATATTTGATGCATACTGGGGTTCATATTCGTATTGATCCCGAAATAATCACTGATCATGGTAAAAATCAAATTGGGTGCCTCCCCAACCACACTTTCGCTACGCACGGAACCATATGTTTTGAGTCCTAATTGCTAGAACCAAATTTATGATTGTCTCCCAGGAAACCGCCAATAATGCATTTGGAAGTTCATGGCTCAACCTACATGTGGTAGTTCTCTCATCACATCACCAGTGCCTCATGTACTCCCTTAATGGTCGAGTGGGTGTTCTTCCAGGTGATGCATCCCACTTTTCCTCTTGTGAATCCCTCTATGTGGATGCCAACTACTACCAAAGCAAAGACAAGAGGATTCTGGAAAATGAGGATGAGCATGACATGACTGTGATTGACTCATGGACAGATATAGATGATGCATACATCATTACAATCCACCTATTGGAGGTTGCAACCCTGGACATGCGAAAATCGGTTGTTGTTGCTTGAATTAAGGGAGATAGCATTCCTAATTCAAAGAGTTACTAGAAGATCACTTCATACTACTACAAAAAATCAAAAACAGGTGATCCCCGAGCCTCCTACTCCCATAGGGTCGCGCGATGTCTACCCCATGGTAATGGAAACACATCATACATGATTGTTCTACAGGGACAAAATTAACTATCCCAAGCCGACATGCCACTATTACATCAATATCTTCATGTGTGGCCCCTTGTTCCAAAGTTTAGATGGGATCATATCGACAGCCTTCATCGCTGTGGTTGCAGCTTCATAAGAGTTCTCGGAAGTAGTGTGCACTACCTCTAAGGTTGATACCAGCCTCCCATCGGGATCTACGAACTCAGAAGAGACTCCTCCAGGTAGGGATTCCACCTACGTAGGTGAAGAAGAGGATTTAGAAAAATTATCCCCCTGTCTTTGAGTAGGTAATCTATATCATAGTCAATGAGTTGGTATAGGTGAACCTCGGTATCGAGGCAGACCTGAGACCCACATTGATCAGTTCCGCCATTCCACTAGAGGAGAAAAAGTAGTATGTAGACTTCTTGAAACAACACTATGATGTTTCCGCATGGAGTTATTAAAAAATATTAGGACTAGAACGTTAGGTAGCCATCCACCGCCTCAGTCTCCCATCCAATCATCACGGGTTCATGTACCCTCCCAGAATGATGAACCCTTCTCATGATTCCATGGTTGAAGGAGAAGTTAATATTCTCATCAGAGACAATTTCATTAATGAGGTCAAGTTCTACAAATGGCTAGAATATTTTGTTCCTGTCAGGAAGAAGTACAAACATATTAGTGTCTGCATTGACTTTTGGGATATCAACTATCACATTCCGATGGACGATATTTTAAATCCTATGATAGAATTTTTGATTGGTGCTACAGCTAGGTTCTAAGCCCTCTCCATCATGGATGGGTACTCTAGGTATAATCATATCCTAATGGCCCTAAATAATGAGAAGTCAAGAACCCTTAGGGAGCCACAAGGTACATTTTGTTACTGAGTCATGCCTATATGGTTAAGGAATGTATGTTCCACTTACCAGTGGGGTATGTATTGAGAATTTAATCCAATCCTCGGAATGTTGGTGGAATGCGATGTAGAATATCTGGTGCTCAAATCTCATCAGTATTGGGATTATCTCAGAAACCATGAGAAACTGATTGGATTCTTCCATTACCATCACTTGATGATGAAACCATTGATTTGTGCCTTCAGTGTCACCTTTGGAAAGTCTCTCGGCCTCGTTGTCAGAAATGGGGGCATTTAGATGGACAGAGAGAAGTTCAAGGCCATTAATTAGATATCTATTTTGAGAAACATTCAGGAACATTGGGGTTACCAAGGCCACTTAGCCTACTTACAATGAATCATTGCGAATTTTTCCCTAATGTGTAACACATTTTATCAGATTATGAAGAAAGAAACACATTATGAGTGGGATGAAGAATGTCAGACTGCATTCATGGAAATCAAGAAGTATCTACTCCAGTCTTCAATTTTAATGCCACCTGTCTCCAAAAATCCGTTGGTCCATTATGTGACTACCCTGGAATAATCTATTCGCAGCATTCTAACCTAGATAAAAAACGAGGGAAAAAAGAATAGCCTCTACTACTTCAGTTGCATGCTCCTCTATACAGAGACCAGATTCTCCCCTATCGAAAAGATATGCCTTGCGCTAGTAGTCACATAACAGAATCTGTGACATTAATTGCATCATCATAATCGAATTCTGGGGCCTCGAGTATGTCCCCATAAGTACATCATGATCTATAACATTTTGACAGGCCGTCTAGCTCAGTGGGCAGTCATCCACTTACATTTCGACATTAGGTTTGTCCCAAAAAATTCTATTAAGGGGAATCATTGGTAGACTTCCTTGCTACACATCTGGCTTCGGTTGACTAGTCCTTGATTCTTGAATTCCCAGATGAGGCAATCCTCTCGGTAGACCAAGCCATGTCAAGCTAATAGATTCACTTTGAGGGTGCTTCCTAGAGTCCTAATGGTAGAAGGATCAATGATCCCATTCTCAATAGAGTATTCTTTGGTATAATCTCCATTACCATGGCATAAGCCATTATTCCGTACTCATACCTTTTGTTAGAAGGATGTACCAATAATGAGGCAGTGTATCGGGCTCTCAAAACTGGCCTCGAGTTGTCTCTCGAGATAGATGTTCCCCATTTTCATGTGAAAGGGGACTCTGAACTAGTCATCAAGCGGATCAATGGTGAATATGTCTTTAGAAAGACACACCATCCACCATTTTTTGAACACACTCTATAGCTAATATCCCATCCCCATATCATCCAGAAGGTACTCATGTCCCTTGTTCTCAAAATGGTCGAACAGACAACCTAGATGACCTAGCTGCATCACTTTCCGATCCCAATAAAGATGATATGATTATCCATGTGGCACACCAGAGAGTCATTGCTTAAATCAACCGAGATGATGACGACGACCTGCATGGTATCCACCTTACCACATGAGCCTCCATGTCAGGACCCCCAGGGCCCCTGGATTCAGTGATTGAAGTGATAGCCGACTGGAGATCCCCCATTATTGTGTATCTCCATAATGGTAATCATTGGGTAGATTGGGCCAAACATGAGAGATTCTGATGCGGTGCACTAAAGTTCACCCTCCAAGATGGTCCCAATTGTGAGAAGATCCTCAACAAGAATTGTATTGATGGGGTTATCATTTGTTTCATTCAAGAAGTGGAGATTTCACATATCGGACAGGAGGTTCATGCTGATTCTTGCAGTGTTCCTCAACCTGGGTGAAAACTTTCTCACTATATCTATAGGCTAGGGAACTTTTGGCCCACTATAATTCATGACAACATTGAGTTCTCCAAAAGGATCCATGCATGCTAGATTCACGCTAACATCATGCAATGGACGCCAGAGCTTCTCCACTCCACCAAGTACTCTTGGCCATTTATGGTTTGGGGACTCATTTCCATGGGACCATATCCACCAATGATACCTCACCAGTGCAAATTCACCCTGATTATTACAAAATTATTCTCCAATTTGGAAGAGGCACTCTCACTCATGGAGGTCAGGACGCATTCCATTGTTGACTTGGTGATCTCTGACATCATCTATCGATTAGGAGTCCCTCATGTTATCCTCACTGATAATGGTACGATCTTATAAATAGATGAGCTTTTGAAATTGTTTTCAATGTACAATATATGTTCCAACCATACCTCCTGCAAACATGCCCATGAAAATGGATAGATCTAGGCGTTCAAAAAAACACTATATGACATTAAGCAGAAAAAGGTTGGCCAGAATCAGAGGAGTTCGCCAAAAAATCTCCCCAACACCCTCTAGGATTACCATACAATGACTCGTAATTAGATTCAGCTGACCGCATATTCCTTGGAATATGGGATGGAGGTTGTGTTGTCTATTGAGATTAAATTTCTCTCGTTGCGCACAACTATCTATGATCCGCAAGCGCCAGATAATGTAGATTAAATCCATTTGGATGAGTTTTAAGCACTCAACGAGAATAGGCTTCATGCTTTGCACAATCTATAATGGCACTAGAAAAATATATCTTGGACATTCAACAAGACAGTTCGCCTCCACTCCTTCTTACAAGGAAACATGGTATTTTCCTTGAGGGTACCAATGACACCTGGCAAGAAACCACCCAATTTGGAACCCAAATGTGAAAAACCATACATTGTTCACAAGGATTAATCTAATGGATCTTACTCACTCATTATAATGGACAATGAGAATATAAATCCTTCCACCAATTCCATGTCCCACAAGATATACCTTTCCTAAGCCCCACCTTTATGATGGTCCCACACGACCATAAACTGTGTAGTCCTACACGACCCCAAACTACAAGATGGTACCGCACAACCCATAACTGCATTACAGTCCTGCATGACCTTAAACTGTACGGTCCTATAAGACCTTAAAATGTGTGTCTCCATTCACGACGTTAAACTTTATTTAATGAACTAAGTATGGTTTGATTCTTATCAACATCAGACACATAGGAACACTCAGATGCCCCTTCTTGAGTCCAGCACCTAGATTCCTCTTTGAATATCCCCTCCAAAGCATAGTTCTATTGGAAGATCATACATGGAGTTGTATATGATTCTTTGTCCCCACCCATGTACGGGTTTTGATTATTGAACCAGGTGCTCTTATTCGTCCTTCTAATCATCCCACGTCCGTATCACAAGACATTAAATTGTGTGTCTCTTCTAGAACTACATGTGGCTTGATTCCCATCCTCATGGGTTATGTAGGACCGCCTAGACATTTCATCCATATTCCTAGCCCCAAAACATCGAGACATCCCTTTTGGAAGAAAAACATGTTGTGTTTTGGGATATTTCCCTCATTCACGTCATGTTCATTATGGCCGTACTATGTATCCCTCTCCTCTAAAGATCTCTATCTCTTCAGATTCCTAGCTTTCATTGAAATTGGACGGATGTATTTATGCTCCACACACCCCATCACTTAGGTTCCCATTATCTTTCACATTCTAAGGTGCCCCTGAACGACAAGGATAGTTATCCTAAGGGATCTCTTATCATTTCAATCCAATCACATGAAGTGTTTTAGACAAGAAATCGATACAAGTCCGGCATTGTGAATACGTCCAGTGGTCAATGATCATTTTTTATTACCATTATAGGTCACATGATATAGATGTTGTTTTTATAATATGGTCAACAATTATCCTTGGTCATTGTCACCACACCCATATGTCCCAAACATAGAGTGTAGTGGTTCATTCTGCCCCACCATCACTCCAAATCCTAGTCTTCCTCGAGTAGGAGTATAATTACAGCCATCAGACCCTCATGTGATGGCGATAGTCTAGTCCTACTCCTTGTTTCTCACAAAGAGCGTTTCACATGTGGTCTTTGTAGTTATGATGGTAATTCCCACATGAGAGATAATATGGCTACAATTGGCCGGGATACCCAACCTCAGGTCCATCGACCACTTTGGGCCCATGGTCCTTGTTCTCAATTAGGATTGTGTGGTGTGATATGGACTCACATACTCATTCACATCGGGCTATTTCTCCACGCCAAAAATATCCCCTTGAGACAACCCTTCCTTCATTTATCATTCTTCCTACAAGAACAGGCCTCGTTATCATTCTCGAGCCACATCATTTGGGTTTCCATCACCTTCTATATCCAAAAGGGCTTCGGAATGGTATTGATGCTCAACCCAAGGGTCCTCCTACCAATACGGGATAATGTGATTGACGATTGTGGGTTGAAAATTGATACACTTCTTGTGTTTCGAGATTGTCAATAGTCGACACTCAATTGTTTTCCCCAAATTTGGGTCACACAAGGGTGTATTTTATTTTACAAATCTGGGATACATTGGTTTCCTATCATCATTTTCATTTTGTGGTCTTCTATAAGCATGATGATTAACCTTCTTTTGTCCCACACATATGATATTAAACAAGTCATACACCATCTGAGCCCTATGACCCTAAAATAAGATCACCTTCAACCTCACCGAAAGATGTTAAGTTTCAAGTTGGCCATGAATTTCCATTCAATGCACAACCTCAGATACCTTCACTTTTCCATCCCTGGACAAAGTTCTCAATTAGGATTGTATGGTGTGGTATTTTATTACGTCATCATTCACATTGGGTTACTCTATATTCCATACTCATCCTGGGATGAGAAACCGTTCCCCTATCTTCAACCTTACTGTCATGATGTTAAACTTCAGGGAACCCCCAAAACTACATATGGATTGATTCCCATCCTCATTGGATACATATGAATGACCAGTGATTTTTCATTTGGGTCCATACACATCTCTTAGATACCTTCTTATCATTTTGATCCCTTGGCCCACGTTCTTCCAGATGAGGGGTATACGGTGTGGTATGGGATTATGTCCCCGTTCACATCGGGATTATTACTACCACACCACACAACTCTCTCTCCTATGAGGACTTCTCTTCATTTCCCTGATCTTATCACTTTGAGTTGGCTACCCTTATGTAGGGTTCCTCAGCCCTCACTAGTGATTCACCAATTGTCCCATGAGTACTCTGGTATAAAATCTAGTGTGTCAGATTCTACTTGTACATGCTTTATCAAAATTTTCATTTTTTTCCCTTTATTTGGTCTTCCCATTAACATTCACATCTAGAGGAACCCCCAAATGGCATGGATTCAAGGCCTAAGGGATCTCCTACCATTATGGGCCAACATCCTCAAGGGATTCTGGTGAAAAATCGATACAAGCCCCACGTTGTGAATATGGTCAGTGGTTGACACTCATTTATTTTTCCCATACCAGGCCACAAGATATGGATGTTGTGTTTCAAACATATTAAACAGTTATTCACCATCATCATGACAACCCCTTCTATAGTTTAATGTTCATTACATGATTCACATTATTTTCCACCCCATCATGTCCTAATATAATTTCGACACACCTAATACAACCCCTTAGTGCACATTTTCACTTTAGGAGAATGATTTCACGGTAAGGCATAATTTGGAGCCCCTCACCGACTTCCCTTTGGCATGTGTTCTAGGTATTGCTAAAAAAACGTCTTCCACCCTTGTCTCCCACACCATTTATAACTCACTTGGGCTTAGTAATTGGATTGAGTTCTATGCCTACTTGTAAGGATTTAGCCTCTATTGTCTAATCTCTCATACCATGATCTAAGATATCTTTTAGAAATATGTATGGCTTGATTCCCATTACCATGCTATACGTAAGACCACTTAGACATCTTGTATATGTGTTCAACTCATGTTACACTAATTTATCTATACTTTTTAGCCTTCTAGTCCCCAACACTTATAGGACAACGCGGCGTGGCATGTGTGGGATTATTCCTTTATTCAAATAAGGTTTGCAATTGTCGTATCACATACTCTCCCTTTTCTTCAAGGATCTAGTACCTCTTATCTCTTACCCTATTTTATCTAACATTATTCTCCCCCATTAGCCTGAGGATTATTTCATGGAATCATGCATGTTTGGATGTGGCCCTTGTCGCCATTCACATTGGGTAAGCCTTATCATACCATGCATGTTCCATTTCGAACCTCATCTTTTGTGTATATGTCTGAGACATATGAATTTAGACTATGTTTCCTAGTCTCACATGACATTAAACTATTACGTCTATATAGAAAGTCATTAAAATGAATGGTTGGTCCCATCCCAGGACCCTAAAATGTGACATTATCATCCTAGCCGCACGATGAAAAATGGAACTGCAACGTGGTTTCCTCATTCAAGGGGACATCATGTTTTGTTTCATACACACACCATACCATTTTTAATCACATGCACACAAATTTATTCTTATGGAGATTCCTGGACATTCTATCCTAGTTCCATCTCATCAGAAACAAATAACACTCATTCATTCTAAAGGACAAACAATATCTATCAAATACTGCTTCTACTGGTGCAAGAGAGAGACCCCCACAACCTTATTATCTCTGGAACTCGTACCATACCGTTCTATTCCTAGAACTATATTTGGATTGATTATCATTTAAATGGGTTACATAGGACCACCCATACATTTTTTTGGGTCCAACCATGTTTCTTGGAAATCTCAATATCATCCATGCCCCTTAGCCTACATCCTCTAGATGGGAGGGTATGTGGTGTGGTATGATATTATGTCCTCATTCACATCAGGTTTATAAAAACCACACCACATGCCCCTTCCTACCAAGATCTCTTCATCACCCTATTATACACTCATCTTTTCGAGTAGGATGAACTTAAACTGAGCCTCTCAAACCTGTTTGGCAGTTCAGCAATGTGCCCAGGAGAACTCTGGTTTAGCACCTATGGTGTTGAATCATTCGTGGACATGTTATCGCCCATCCTCAGGATTCATGCTCCCTTTTATTTGGGTTTCCATCATCTTTCACATCCAAAGGTCCCTTGAATGGTACAAATACTCAGCCTAAGGGATCTCCTACCATCTCGGGCCAACATCCTTGAGGATCTTGAATGGAAAATTGATACATGTCCCGCATTGGGATTATGGTCAGCAGTCGACACGCATTTGTTGTTCCCATTTCATGTCACATGATATGGATGTTGTGTTTTGAACACGGTCTATAGATATCATCCATCGTCGCACAAATATCATCAAGCCCAAAATATTGGTTACATGATTAACATCATTTTTCACTCCATCATGTCCTAGTGGAACTTAGACCCTCTTGTTACTCTCCCTCAGAGTTCAATTTCATGTTCGGAGAAAAATCCATATTAATGCATCATTCATGGCTTCGTATCGATTTCCCCATTGCGGGTATTCCACTTGATGAAAATATCATGTCCGCCTTTGTTTCCCACATTGCGAATAGCTCATGTGAGCTTAGGGATTTGGTTGAGGTTTGCGCCAATTTGGAAGTGTTATGCTTCTCTTTGGAACGAGTTCTATGACAATAAACTAAGATCAATTTTCATCCATGCCGCAAGATGTTAAACAACATGACATTTCCCAGAACTATGTATGGATTAATTCACATCCTTATGGGATATGTAAGGATGCCCAAACACATTGTCTCTGGTTGCAGCCCCTAGAATCTAAAATCTTGCCCTCTCATTCCGCATCTCAGTGTGAACTCTCTTGGGGACATGTGGTGTAGTGTATACATCATTGGTCTTCATTCAGGTCAGGATTCTGCAATAGTTGTTCAATGTAAACACCCCATGTCTTTTCCCAACCAGGACTGTGTTGTTTGACCCTAAACTATGGTCTCCCTATGGGAACTATGCATTGGGTTCAGATACATTGCTGCCCTCCACCCTATCCATTAAATCAACCCCCCTCAATGGCTCATCCTATGACCATTATGCTAGATGTGTGCAACCTTCAGACCCCTGTCCTTGGAGGGGGACTTGACTACATCCTTATGATGTGTATTATTATCATTCTAAGATGCATTGTTGCAATTCCTGAAGTGTGGAATTTTTATAGAGTCATTCCATCATTCCACGTCCAATCTTCGTGAGCCCACCATTTGTATCTACATCCTCTTCCATGCCTGAAGGGACACCATTTTTGTCCTGGTCTCATGCCACATTGGCTTACCTACCATTTTGGGATAACGTCCCAAAGGACCTTGGATGATATTTTTGACATGTCTCATGTTTCAAATATAGTCTACAGTCGACCCTCATTTGTCTATCCCCATTCCAAGCTTACTCAAAAGAGATATTGTGTTTCAAACATGGTCAATTGTTATCCCATATCATCATGCCACCATCATTGTGGTCGAGATCTCATGCATCATGATTCACATATTTCCACATCCATATGTTTATGATGAATTCCAAAATACTCATCTTTACTCCTCCCAACATCATGGTTCATTATATAGGCAGTCCATCATCATTGGGACGTCATTCACCTAGTGTCCCATCACCCTTAACATGTTCCTTCATTTGTCAAGAATTTCGAATCACTAATTATTGTTTCCCACATAGAGAATGTCGCATGTGGTATTTGTTGTTCTTGTAGGATGTCTACTAGCGCAGCCATGTCAAACATGCCTTTCATCATTCTACATGACATTAAAATGCGCACTCATAACAACGTATGGCTTGATTCCCATCCTCATGGAGTGCATTGGAATGCCCAACCACTTTACCTCCAGCCTAGCCTAACTTTCACCCTTGGTCCCTTGACCTAAAGATCATTATCTATGGATATGTGGTGTGGTGTTGAATCCTTATATACACATTCGCATCGGGTTTAAAACTACCAAACCTCATACTCCCTTCCTAGGAACATATATTTCACTCTCAACCCAATCGTATGAAGTTAAACTGCAAGAGACCATATGTCCTCAGTGCATAACACTAAAAAAAATTCTACCCTGAACAATTTCAGGGTGACCCATGATAATCATGGGATGCACCAGATCCCTTTACAATGAAGTCTTGCTCAGAAGTATTTTTGATCCATGATCAGAATGATAGACCCTCCTAATGTTCCTTCATCATGGTGGAGTGATTTCAAGAGTGTTGGAATCTATCTGAAAAACAAATCACTAAAACTCTACGCATTACATTCCCTTCATTGAGAACCTCATCCTCTTTCATGTCTAAGGGAACCCCCTAACATTATGGATGCTCGGCCTATGGCTCACCTAGTATCTTGAGCCAATGTACTGGAAAAAAAATGGATGACATTTCGAGTCGGGCCCAGTGTCTCGAACATTTTCCATGGTCATCCTTCATTTGTTATACCAATTTCAGGATAATTCAATAGGATTATGTGTTTAGAACATGATCAACGGTTATTCTTCATTTTTATGTCAGCCTACAGTGATCCAAATTTTGGGTATCGTGATTCACACATTTCAATAATCTATGTTCAGATTAATTCCAACCCCCCTGACATTAAAATCCTCGTGCACTAGAGCACATTGGGGAAGCGATGATTCTACTGTTTTTAGGTCCCCACCCTCCAGTCGGGCCTCCCCCCTTTTCATTCCAAAAATATGTATTGTCTATTAAAACCCCCCGGATTCCGGATTCTTTGTTTTCACTCTTACATTTGTGTGGAATAACAAGGTTGTCATCCCTAGTTTCTCACACTGTGCCCGACCCACAAGTGCAGAGATATTGATCACAAGATGCTCCACAAATATGAAGGGAATGAAATAAACAAATACAAATAATGGAACTCATGAATACATCAGGCATAAAAAAATGATATCATGAAATTATGTTTGAGGGTTTGTAATCATTACTATAACTGAGGGTCAATTCCTCCCATGGACTGGTTAGCCATGCCAAAAGCTAGTTTCTGCAACGCCACCCTCGGCATGTTTCATACATGATTTTTTGTCACCTTTTAATCACATACTCCTCCTCATTAGAGATGGGGTGAAATTACTCATCCATGTTCTGGGCCCGCTCTACATTGGTAGGGATGATGGTCATTTCCGAAGAGGCTTTCATAATGCACTCTTAATCCACTTCCAGCTAGGCCTTCAGTCGTAATATTTGATCTGATTTCATATTGAATAAGGATGAGTGCTAATCTGCCCAGATCTATAGTTGTTGAACCACATTTTCAGCCTTCCGGTGCCTCTTGATGTTCACCGTGTTCCTCTATTTCCATCACACACCGTATAACGACCCATACTTTACATACATTGTCAATACTTCAAAATTTAAGCACACTTATTACAACATATGACAAAACCACAAAGGACCGTATAGGTATACTGTCTTTAGAAACTGGGAAACATAAACAACTGGTTCATAAATCTTCTACAGTGTCTCCCATTTATTTCATCATATCTAGGGTCCCTTTTAACATATTCTACTTAATATCCATCTTCCTGACCTGGGGAAAATAAAACATAAAAGGGTGAGCTCAAATGCTCAGCAAGGGAAAATAAAGGAAATAAAAAATCATATCATATCTTTTTGAAAATAAAAACCTGCAAAAGAGATCATACTATCTTAACATGGAATAAATCAGAGAATTGAAAATGAGATCCCCATAATCATAACATAAAACTTGAAACTTTGTGGCATGCACACATAATCATGGAAAATCATTTCTTGTTAGTCATGACTCATTGCCAAGACTATCTTAGTGGACAAAGTCCCTTTCTGAACCGAGTTCACTTCTCGTTTCAGTCCTGTATCACTGAACCGAAATAACCTTCCGTTCCAGCCATGTCTATCTCATGAGATATAAAATCTTTACCCAATGCATTGGAGGGAGATATAGGTCCCACCCATCTTATAATGAATCCTTTCTTATGTGTTCCACATAATCATAAAACAATCATCATCACATAACACATGTAACAAAAATGGGATTCCTGAAACATCATGACATCATAAATAAATTCATATAAGATAAAGGAATTCATAAAAATAATTCCATCACAACATGATCAAATCAATGTAATAATAGGGATAAAAACAGAACCCTTTATTATCTTAGATGGAAAATAATTTTGATAAAACACTTGAACTCCATTCTTGAGGAAAATATCATTTCTTCGTCAAAAACATTTTTCCTTTCATAACATGTCATACAACTTTAAAATAAAAGAAGTTGATTAAAAATAAACTTGAAAACTTGTAAAGGAAGCTTCTTGGAAATAATGTTTTAAAAATCCATTCATGCCGTATAAGTTAAAAAAAACATTCTTCGTACTTTTGTCGGAAAAGTCAAAAAGTACCTCGTACGAAAAACGACAAAAGATTCCTTTCGTATCTTTTACTAAAAACTCACCGAAGGGTAAAATTGGATATAAACTATTGTAGAAGTATGTAAATAATAGTACATATTGAGGGAACATGGATGTGGATGATAAAATACACACCGGTAATTACCAAAGTACAAACAATCTCGGATAAAAGTGAGATTGTGATATTTTCCCTTACCTTAGGTCCGATTTGCTTTGTTCGTGTCCGAAGCTCCTGTATATTGGTTTAAATAATGTTATTGACTTCTTCCAGAATCATACATATTGATATGATATCATATATGGTCATATTATTAGCTTCTTGTTAGTAATATTTCATTGTTACTTGTTACTCGGGTCTTTATAACTTTTTGTTCTTATGCGTGTTTTGTCGAATAAATTCTTATTCTTATCTTTAGGTTATAGATAATTCATTGCCAGAATGGTATTAGTGTAGTATATACCATATTCATTAATTCAATTCATTTATATAATCATTATGAAATGAAGATCATGTAGAACGAGTCGCATCACATCGTGGAGACGGTATTCCGTACGTACGCACGAGTGATGATATCGTTCCTATGATCGTGGAATTGTATTGGAGTATATATATATTATTTCAGTATCAATATTACTTCATAATAATCATATATAGTTACTCATTACACCATTATACCCATCCTTTTAAAGTGATGGTGGGCAATAGATTACACCACGGCGTGGAGACGGTATTCCGTATGTACGCACGCGCGGTGATTTCATTTTTCCGTAGGATAGATAGAAGGTGAATTAGGGTTGTTTCATATTTATAATAACATATCAGTATGTAAGTGATACTGATGTTATTACTTTATCATGAAACAACTAAAGAAGAAGAAGTTGAAGAAGAAATAAATTGAAAAGATCGGCAATGGATATTACCTCTTCTTTGGAACGCCTCTTTGAATCCTCCACTTAAGGAACTAAGATTGGTCTTTGGAGAAGACCAGGACCTATATGATTATTCTAGGGAATTGTAGGGGAGAAAATGGCAGGGGTTGGCCGAGCTTGAGTGCTCAATTTGGTGTGAGGAGGAGGGGGAGGAGGTGCCCTTTTATAAGGGAGGAGAGGGGCACCTTAGGAATATCTCAAAATATTATTTTATATTAAAGTCAAAATCGGTTTATAATGGTTCCAAAGGGTCTTATTTCGAAGCTAAAGTGGGGATGGGTCGAAATACTATCAACCAATAGGATTTAGACAAGTTTAGGGTATTATTTTAACCTTATAAATTATTTATAACTCTAAGTTAATTAATTTAACTTTTACCGTGTCTTTTTGTTTTCTTTCACTATATGGTTAATACACTTACTATAACATGCCGAACAAACCCCAAATTTTTTATTATTAATATAAATATCCTTATCTAAGTCATTTGGCCGAACCTTATATTTTTAGGAATAAATTAACAATTAATAATATAATATTTGATTTAAAAACTATTTTGTGTCAATTTTGACACTATTTGATATATGATTTTTGTGAAAGTCATAACAGAATTATATGTTCAAACCAAGTTGATTACATCAACACTAATATATCATAGTAACCTAGAAAATCAGTGGAATTCATAAAAAGTCTCAAATTACATTTATTTTGGTATTTATATTATCAATTATGTCAATATTTCATTAATATGATAATTACTGCATCATCTTTGTGTCATAAATAAATTATATTATGTGATGTCTAAAAATTAAAAATAAAATACCATCATGTAGGAAATCGTTTTAGCTTTCTAACGAATATTTACAATCGAATTTATCTTATGTATAACCCCATATTAAAAATGATTTACTTATTAAACTTTGATTTTAACTATTTTAACCCTTCTTTAAATAAATTAATAATAAATGTCCTAATCTAATCCAAGTGGGCCTAAATGGTCATATTTTATTCCTAAGTTTGTTTTTGGTAGAATTACACTTGTCCAATAGAATTAGGACATGTGTTAGGGTAATATTAATATCATATTTACCCTTAGTTACCCTATTTACTATTAACCGCGGTAAAAAAAGTAAAAAGCTACTATTCACCAAAAAATTATTTTCATTTCATTGAACCACATTTTAGTCCTTGATATTAACCGTGTCTCTCGGATTTTCGAAATTCCATTCACAGAAGCGGTAAAATTATGTTTTATGCAAAATTCAGTTTTTTAACCTACCACTTAGTGGTTTCACTATTCATCAAAAATTGAAAGTTTTCAGAAAAATACCAAAATTTCACCCTAGGCTAATTTCGATATTCTGAGTCCAAAAATGAAGTCCATTTTGAAAAATAAAATTTATAAAATTTCAAAAAGTGGTTATTACTATTCATAACGGCTAGTTTTAATACCATATTGTTGTTTAGTGAAACTCGGTATTGCGTACGACGCAAGCTATCGAGGAAGGTCGCGATTGCGTGTAAAGCAAGCCAAGCAAGTGTTGTGTAGAAAAAGATTCCTTTGATGATTTATATAAAATAAAAGTCTCGGGTGTTACATTCTACCCCCCTTAAAAAGAATTTCGCCCTCGAAATTCGTCACTTTGTAACAAACAGATGAGGATACTTCTCCCTCATCATATCCTCAAGCTCCCATGTAGCTTCTTCAAGTTGGTGGTTCCTCCATAAAACTTTCACCAAGCGAGTGGTCTTGTTTCGTAGGACTTTTTCGCTACGATCCAGAATCTCTATCGGCTGTTCTTCATAAGAAAGATCTTGCTCCAGCGGTACAACTTCTGAGCTGAGTACATGTGAAGGATCTGGTATGTACTTTCTCAGGAGAGATACGTGGAACACATCGTGAACTTGAGAGAGATTCGGTGGAAGCGCCAATCGGTAAGCTACCTTCCCAACACGATCCAGTATTTCGAAAGGACCGATATATCTAGGGCTCAACTTCCCCTTCTTTCCAAATCTCATAACCCTCTTCCAGGGAGATATTCGTAAGAACACTTTATCACCCACTTCAAACTCTAGATCTTTTCTTCGGTTGTCGGCATAACTTTTCTGTCGACTCTGAGATGCTCTTATGTGTTGTTGAATAGATCTAACCTTTTCTGCCATTTCATCAACGAGATCAGGTCCTAACAGCTTTCTTTCCCCAACTTCATCCCAGCAAGTTGGAGTCCTGCATTTCTTTCTATAGAGAGCTTCATAAGGAGCCATCTGAATACTAGAGTGAAAGCTATTATTATAATAAAATTCCACCAAAGGTAGGTGTTGATCCCAACCTCCTTTGAAATCCATAGAGAAAGCTCTCAACATATCTTCTAGGGTTTGAATTGTTCTCTCAGACTGACCGTCTGTTTGGGGATGATAAGCAGTGCTGAAACTCAACTCTGTATCCAGAGTATGCTGAAGACTTCGCCAGAACTTCGAGGTAAATCTAGGATCCCGATCAGATACAATAGAAAATGGCACTCCATGCAATCTTACCACTTCCTTTACATATATCCTGGCAAGCTGATCTAGAGATAAATCCTCTCTTATAGGAATGAAGTGTGCGGACTTTGTAAGACGATCAACTATGACCCAGATAGCATTATTGCCTTTGGATGTTTTAGGAAGTCCTGTGACAAAGTCCATAGTGATGTTTTCCCATTTCCATTCGGGTATGGGTAATGGTTGTAACATCCCCTTAGACTTCTGTCTCTCAGCTTTAACTTGTTGACAAACCAAGCATCAAGAGACATATTCAGCAACATCTCTTTTCATGCCATCCCACCAGAAGTACTCTTTCAGGTCCCTATACATCTTCGTGCTTCCAGGATGAATAGAGAATGATGAACTATGAGCCTCATCCAGCAGCTCCTTCTTTAATTCAGGGATGGGAGGAACACAAACCCAATTCCTGAACTTTATTATCCCATCACAATCAAGGTTGAATTCAGGAACATTTCTCACCTTCTTTTGTAACTCGACATCTTCTTTTTGTGCCTCTTTAATCTTCACATGTATAGATGGTTGAACATTCATTTGAGAAAGATAAGATTTTTCCCATTCCATTATAATTCCAAGATCCATCCTTTGTAAATACATAAATATTGGATCTTTTGTGATCCTCATCATGGATAAACTAGCATGGTCTTGTCGACTTAATGCATCTGCCACCTTGTTTGCTTTCCCAGGGTGGTAATGAATTGAGCAGTCATAATCCTTAATCAGCTCCAACCATCTTCTTTGATGCATATTCAACTCCTTTTGTGTGAAAATATACTTTAAACTTTTATGATCAGTATAAATATCACACCTTTCACCATAAAGGTAATGCCTCCAAATCTTTAATGCAAAGATTACCGCAGCCAACTCCAAATCATGTGTTGGGTAATTTTGCTCATGGATTTTCAACTGTCGTGAGGCATAATCTATCACCATATCATTTTGCATAAGAACACACCCCAATCCCTTCTTGGATGCATCACTGTAGATCACAAACCTTTCTCCACTACAAGGCAGTGTGAGCACAGGTGCACTGGATAACCTTCTTTTCAAATCCTTGAAATTCTCTTCACATTCCTCTGTCCAGACAAACTTAACTCCTTTCCGAGTCAACTTGGTGAGTGGATTTGATAATAGTGAAAAATCTTTTACAAAACATCGATAATATCCAGCCAAACCAAGAAAACTTCAGATCTCAGTTACTGTTGTTGGTCTTGACCATCTTTCGATAACCTCTCTTTTTGCTGGATCCACAGATATCCCCTCTTTTGAGATTATATGACCCAAAAATGCAACTTTTTGAAGCCAAAATTCACACTTGGTAAATTTGGCATAAAGCTTCTCCTTTCTCAGGGTCTTCAATATAATTCTCAAGTGATATTCATGCTCTTCCTTGCTCTTTGAATAGACAAGAATATCGTCTATAAAGACTACCACAAATTGATCATGATAGTCTCTAAAGACTCTATTCATTAGATCCATGAAGATAGCAGGGGCATTAGTAAGACCAAATGGCATCACTATAAATTCATAGTGTCCATACCTTGTTCGGAAATCCGTCTTTGGTATATCCTCCCTTTTGACCCTTAATTGATGATACCCTGAATGAAGATCAATCTTGGAAAAGTATTGAGCTCCGCGTAGTTGGTCAAATAAGTCATCAATGCGTGGGAGAGGATATTTGTTCTTGATAGTGATCTTGTTAAGTTCTCGATAATCAATGCAGAGTCTCATTGATCCATCTTTCTTCTTAAAAAATAGAACAGGTGCTCCCCAAGGTGACGCACTAGGGAGTATGAATCCCTTATCAAGATTCTCTTGGAGTTGCTTCTTCAATTCCTACAACTCAATTGGGGCCATTCTATAAGGTGTCTTTGAAATAGGCAAAGCACCCAGTACGAGTTCTATTGAAAACTCAACTTCACGATTTGGTGGAAGACCCGGTAATTCATCCGGAAAGACATCATCAAACTCCCATACAGTGGGCATATTCTTAATCGTGAGTTTCTCACCAACCATTTGATATAAATAACCTTCATTTAGTGGAATCAATACCCATAAAATGGAAGAAATTTCCACTGGAAGGTTATGTTCATCCTTGCATTGATAGACGATCATAGATTGATCTGGAATATGAAATGTGACTTCCCTTCTTTGGCAATTGATATGAGCTCCGTATAAAGAAATCCAATCCATGCCATGAATCAAATCAAATTCCACTATAGGAAGGATCACAAGATTTGCAGGAAGCACTTTCCCACAAACTTCGATCGGAGAAGAATTATAAACTTTTGATGCGATTGATGTGACATTAGGTGTTGTCACATCTAACTCAACATCTAATTGTTAAGGTAATATGGTGATACCCATAGAAAAGTCTTCAGAAATAAAAGAGTGGGTGGATCCAGAATCAAATAAAACATTTTCTACTTTAGAGTGGATGGTAAGTGTACCTTTCACCACTTCGTTATCGTACTCCACATCGCTGATAGAAATTTCATGTGACTTTCCTTTGTCTTTAGCCTTAAGATTTTGTTGATGTCGACCATCATCATCAACCCTTGGATTTGGGCATTGATTGGAATAATGCCCCATCTCCTTGCACTTGAAACATTGAAGTGTAGTAGGTTCATTCTGTGTATCCCTTCCTTTGTTTACGTCATTAGACATCATCTTCCCATTATCACGACATTCAAATGCCCGATGACCTTCCTTTCCACATTTAAAACATTTACTTGTCCCTTTAAGACAACTCCCTCAATGTTTCTTTCCACACTTTGAGCATAAGGAAAAGCTCATCTTCTTTTCCGTGTGCTCTTTAGATTTTTCTTTGAATTCCATCTTCCTCTTCTTATCAAACCCATGTGACTGATGGGTTACTCCAATCTCCATCTCGACTTTGAGAGCACATCGAACGATTTCCTCGTAGCTATTGAAGTCTCTTATAGCTAAAGCCCTTCGAAGACTTGGTTTTAAGCCACTAAAGAATCGATCAATCTTACTCTCAGGTTGGATAATAATACCAGAAGCGTACCTTGCAAGTCTTGTAAAATTTGCTTCATAGGTACTAACAGATTCATCATCCCTTTGCTTCAGTTCAAGGAACTCTTTCTCCATCTTTGTTCGGAGAATATGAGGGAAGTACTTATTGAAAAATAAGTTCTTGAACTCGTCCCATTCCATAGACTCAATTTCATCCCTTTGCCTCGTATTCTTAACAAGATTCTACCATTGATCAGCATCTCCTTCCAAACGATACACTACTTGGATGAATTTATCATGTTCATAACATTGAAGAACTGAAAATATCTTTTCAGTAGTACTCATCCATTGTTCAGCAACTAATGGATCAGTAGACCCGCTGAAAGAAGGTGGACGCTCCCTCATGAAGGATTCAACAGAATGTTGCTCCCTCCTTTGCTCGTTTGGAAATCCTGCATGATTCATAGCTTGAGAAAGTTTTGTGAGCATGGCTACAAGATTTTGCATTCCATCTCCCATATCGTTTGGTTGCTCAGGGGGAAAATCATTGCATTGCCCATCGCATTCCGCATTAACACGGTTCCTTCGGGTTCCAGCCATTGACTAAAACCAAGAAGAATAATGTGAGCAACACTAATTATAATAGGAAACCACATAATTCAAGAATAAAATTTTCATGCTTATGGTCTTATCCTAGGTTATTCAAGGCCATTTCTAAAACACTAAGACTGTGTTCTATGCTTAGACTTATCCTTAGGGTTCTTACTAAGGATTTCACATCCTAGTTTCCAAAGGTTGACTATACCTTTCCTCTGATACCAACTATAACGACCCATACTTTACATACATTGTTAATACTTCAAAATTTAAGCACACTTATTACAACATATGACAAAACCACAAAGGACCGTATAGGTATAGTGTCTTTAGAAACTAGGAAACATAAACAACTGGTTCATAAATCTTCTACAGTGTCTCCCATTTATTTCATCATATCTAGGGTCCCTTTTAACATATTCTACTTAATATCCATTTTCCTGACCTGGGGAAAAGAAAACATAAAAGGGTGAGCTCAAAAGCTCAGCAAGGGAAAATAAAGGAAATAAAAAATCATATCATATCTTTTTGAAAATCAAAACCTGCAAAAGAGATCATACTATCTTAACATGGAATAAATCATAGAAGTGAAAATGAGATCCCCATAATCATAACATAAAACTTGAAACTTTGTGGCATGCACACATAATCCTGGAAAATCATTTCTTGTTAGTCATGACTCATTGCCAAGACTATCTTAGTGGACAAAGTCCCTTTCTGAACCGAGTTCACTCCTCGTTTCAGTCTTGTATCACTGAACCGAAATAACCTTCCGTTCCAGCCATGTCTATCTCATGAGATATAAAATATTTACCCAATGCATTGGAGGGAGATATAGGTCCCACCCATCTTATAATGAATCCTTTTTTATGTGTGCCACATAATCATAAAACATACATCATCACATAACACATGTAACAAAAATGGGATTCTTGAAACATCATGACATCATAAATAAATTCATATAAGATAAAGGAATTCATAAAAATAATTCCATCACAACATGATCAAATCAATGTAATAATAGGGATAAAAACAGAACCCTTTATTATCTTAGATGGAAAATAATTTTGATAAAACACTTGAACTCCATTCTTGAGGAAAATATCCTTTCTTCGTCAAAAACATTTTTCCTTTCATAACATGTCATACAACTTTAAAATAAAAGAAGTTGATTAAAAATAAACTTGAAAACTTGTAAAGTAAGCTTCTTGGAAATAATGTTTTAAAAATCCATTCATGCCGTATATGTTAAAAAAACATTCTTCGTACTTTTGTCGGAAAAGTCAAAAAGTACCTCGTACGAAAAACGACAAAAGATTCATTTTGTATCTTTTACTAAAAACTCACCGAAGGGTAAAATTGGATATAAAATATTGTAGAAGGATGGAAATAATATTACATATCGAGGGAACATGGATGTGGATGATAAAATACACACCGGTAATTACCAATGTAAAAACAATCTCGGATAAAAGTGAGATTGTGATATTTTCCCTTACCTTAGGTCCGATTTGCTTTGTTCGTGTCCGAAGCTCCTGTATAATGGTTTAAATAATGTTATTGACTTATTCCAGAATCATACATAGTGATATGATATCATATATGGTCATATTATTAGCATCTTGTTAGTAATATTTCATTGTTACTTGTTACTCGGGTCTTTATAACTTTTTGTTCTTATGAGTGTTTTGTCGAATAAATTCTTATTATTATCTTTAGGTTATAGATAATTCATTTCCAGAATGGTATTAGTGTAGTATATACCATATTCATTCATTCAATTCATTTATATAATCATTATGAAATGAAGATCATGTAGAACGAGTCGCATCACATCGTGGAGATGGTATTCCGTACGTACGCACGAGTGATGATATCGTTCCTATGATCGTGGAATTGTATTGGAGTATATATATATTATTTCAGTATCAATATTACTTCATAATAATCATATATAGTTACTCATTACACCATTAAACCCATACTTGTAAAGTGATGGTGGACAATAGATTACACCACGGCGTGGAGACGGTATTCTGTACGTACGCACGCGCGGTGATTTCATTTTTCCGTAGGATGGATAGAAGGTGAATTAGGGTTGTTTAATATTTATAATAACATATCAGTATGTAATTGATACTGATGTTATTACTTTATCATGAAACAACTAAAGAAGAAGAAGTTGAAGAAGAAAGAAATTGAAAAGATCGGTAATGGATATTACCTCTTCTTTGGAACGCCTCTTTGAATCCTCCACTTAAGGAACTAAGATTGGTCTTTGGAGAAGACCAGGACCTCTAGGATTATTCTAGGGAAGTGGAGGGGAGAAAATGGCAGGGGTTGGCCGAGCTTGAGTGCTCAATTTTGTGTGAGGAGGAGGGGGAGGAGGTGCCCTTTTATAAGGGAGGAGAGGGGCACCTTAGGAATATCTCAAAATATTATTTTATATTAAAGTCAAAATCGGTTTATAATGGTTCCAAAGGGTCTTATTTAGAAGCTAAAGTGGGGATGGGTCTAAATCCTATCAACCAATATGATTTATACAAGTTTAGGGTATTATTTTAACCTTATCAATTAGATTTAACTCTAAGTTAATTAATTTAACTTTTACCATGTCTTTTTGTTTTCTTTCACTATATGGTTAATAAACATACTATAACATGCCAAACGAACCCCAAATTGTTTATTATTAATATATATATCCTTATCTATGTCATTTGGCCTATCCTTAGATTTTTAGGAATAAAATAACAATTAATAATATAATATTTGATTTAAAAACTATTTTGTGTCAATTTTGACACTATTTGATATATGATTTTTGTGAAAGTCATAACATAATTATATGTTCGAACCAAGTTGATTAAATCAACACTCATATATCATAGTAACCTAGAAAATTAGTGGAATTCATAAAAAGTCTCAAATTACATTTATTTTGGTATTTATATTATCAATTATGTCAATATTTCATTAATAAGATAATTACTGCATCATCTCTGTGTCATAAATAAATTATATTATTTGATGTCTAAAAATTACAAATAAAATACCATCATGTAGGAAATCTTTTTATCTTTCTAACGAATATTTAAAATCGAATTTATCTTATGTATAACCCCATATTAAAAATTATTTACTTATTAAACTTTGATTTTAACTATTTTAACCTTTCTTTAAATAAATTAATAATAAATGTCCTAATCTAATCCAAGTGGGCCTAAATGGTCATATTTTATTCCTAAGTTTGTTTTTGGTCGAATTACACTTGTCCAATAGAATTAGGACATGTTTTAGGGTAATATTAATATCATATTTATCCTTAGTTACCCTATTTACTATTAACCGCGGTAAAAAAAGTAAAAAGTTACTATTCACCAAAAAATTATTTTCATTTCATTGAACCACATTTTAGTCCTTGATATTAACCGTGTCTCTCGGATTTTCTAAATTCCATTCACAGAAGCGGTAAAATTATGTTTTATGCAAAATTCAGTTTTTTAACCTACCACTTAGTGGTTTCACTATTCATCAAAAATTGAAAGTTTTCAGAAAAATACCAAAATTTCACCCTAGGCTAATTTCGATATTCTGAGTCCAAAAATGAAGTCCATTTTGAAAAATAAAATTTATAAAATTTCCAAAAGTGGTTATTACTATTCATAACGGCTAGTTTTAATAGCATATTGTTGTTTAGTGAAACTCGGTATTGCGTACGACGCAAGCTATCGAGGAAGGTCGCGATTGCGTGTAAAGCAAGCCAAGCAAGTGTTGTGTAGAAAAAGATTCCTTTGATGATTTATATAAAATAAAAGTCTCGGGTGTTACACACCGTGGCCACAATCATACTCCCAAATCATCTCCCCTATAAGATCTTCGATGAGCATGTGGGGATGATATGCATCCAATCCCCCAACACACAGTTAACACAACCATGAACTAAGTCTATCCATCTCAACTAGACATTGCACATGGGGTATCATCAATGATTTGTTTGATCAGCTTCGACGATTAGTGAAAAACTCTTTTTTATCCTCTTCTTCAAAGGCCATCTCATCCTAGTCGGAACTGTTGGCAATCTCAAATGTGGTGAACGCCCCCAGGAACTCATCAGAAGGATCCATATCTGGTGTTTGATCAGGTATATAGGGGCTTGGGGAGTTTGATCCATCCTCATCATCAGATCCCTTATCAATTCTCTTAGGTTCAGCCTCGTTAATGGTCCCACCAGTTATTGGGGTTGCTAATTTTTGGTTGATTTGGATCTCTACCTCCACGATCAATGTCATTAACCTATGAAAGGTGCAACAAGAATTCCTGACCAACCTCACCATGGAATCACATACAATATGAAGTATTGTGTATACCAAGATGGGATCATATGTCATTAGCATGTTTAGTGAGTGGTAGTCATGAGTTATGCGAATGAAAATTATATAGGTCAAACTCTCGGTCTCATTCCTGGTATGTTTCTGTGGGGACCCTGAGACGTGGCCCTCTGTATATTAAAGGGAAGTATGATAACTCAGGGGTAGCCATCTTTGGTTCCCTGGCCCCTCAAGGTGCACTAATCTCTATAGAAGTCGACATGGATCACGAGGACTGTTCATCTTCATCTGGTGTAGGGAGGGAGCATTTTCTATGTATGAGGTTCCCCTGCATAGTTCAAATATTATTGAGGAATTCAAAATGTTCTGGAAACTGAACCTGAGGAAGGATCTTAGGATGTTTCCTCAGGAGCCTCTGTTAATTCCTCATTATCTATTCCTTGATAACCGAATTCACCTTCTCCAATGGGATCCCTCTACCAGCATCGTCCCACCTGGAGGACTCATCTGATTCTTCCAGTAGAGGAAATCACTCTCTCATTTCGGTAGATGATTACCTGGGGGTCATTTAATCTAATTAAACCTTCAACCAGTCTATCATTTGATACGGGGCACCCCATGAGTGGACAAAATCCCCTAATTTCGTAAGGTATCTCTCCGCCTAATCCAGGGATACTAAAAAGTAGGACCTGATACGGCCAATTCCTAGCAATTCCATCTCGAGACTTTTTAGGTGTTGCCACGTCTCAGAAGGGACAAGGAATATCTTGTTAACATCCTAGATGTCCCAAGCCTCTATGATGGTGGAATTATTCAGCATGTCTATATGGTGAAATCACTTCCCCATAGCATGGGTGGATATTCTACATAATCCTATTGATGGACTCTCCTATTGATAACTTTGTTTTTCTAGGACCACCAAGTCCACTACTATCGCTGGATCTGTTGTTGCTGCCACCCCCTCAGCTAGTACGGGCCTCACCACCATGGTATCGCTGACACATCAGGATGTCCTTACTACCTTATGACACCAGGCTCGTGGTAGGGGAGGAAATCCATCATAGTCCCAAATTGTTGGATGCTTTAGCATCTCCCTCAAGTAGGCTGCCTCCCAGCTTTGGGCATACTCTTTCATAAACCCAAAGAGGGTCGTGGGTAGAGGCATCTTATTCTGCATCTTTCCACCACCCATGTGTAAACATTATCCCAATATTTTTTTATCCCACATGAATGTTCCTCATGGAACACCCATATATAGACTTGTCTGATCAGCCGCAACATACACTGAAATTTCTTGGCAAATCGGTGTGGGGTTTATGGTTCACAGAGAGGCTCACAGTCTACTCTCACCCCTAGGACTCAAACTCGATGACCAAGAGATAGGAAATGTGATCCTCCAATCCTTGCTCATTATCATTAAAAGCACATGTTGGCAGCGGGAATAGATGAATGTTGATTTCCTCTATCACCTAGACTCAGTTCAGTACTGCTTGTATAGTAAGTTTGTCCAGAAATCACCCTGTGGCATTCAGAATGGATGGGAGGAAGTTTGATCGTGGAGGGGATATGGGGTTCAGATATTCCTAAACCCAGCTAATGTGCATTTATATCCACCCATAAAGGATGTTGAATGATCCAAATATCCTCTGTGGCCTCTTCCCATCGGTGATATGCCACAACATCTTGTACAGCTTTGAAAGCATCGGGAATCTGAGGTTCACCCACCCTCTTGTTACCATCATGGATTCCTGGATTAATGTTCTTGGAGGCACTCTAATGTTCATATCCCTCAAAGGAAAGGTCCAATAACATATGATAGCAGCGATGCATGTTGGAAGCCTAACTACCAGTTTCTGATCTCTACTAACACTGAACCCCTTGGATTTTTAATGTCTATCCCCTAGGAGCTGCCAGTACGAGTGCTCCATGCCCCATTGAGACCCCATAGGGAATGTATGAGGCCTCACAAGAAAATGAATATTTTTCAAGAAGTTTGGAAACTGTTTGAACCACTGTTTGAAGAGGATTTCCCTCACTACGTACTTTTCCTCTCATGGAAAGAGCTTCATCAGTGCCATCAACAGTGACAACCTTCGCTCAGAATCCTCCCACACACCTATAACGTGGAAGAATTTTTCTTACATCCCCCACCTAGTACTGAGACCTATGAGATCTTGTTGCACATCCCATAAACAGATTCCTACCTCCCTATGGTGCTAGTGGAAGGTATTTGTTCTCGATGACCACCTGATCAAGAACTCCAACATCAGTTTCATTGGTAGGTAAATATGAAATTGGCTATTCCAAGAAACCTCATACATTCCCACTCTCCTTAGATATTCCCCAAAAACTTCACACATGGCACCTACCCAGTAGTCCTATGCCAAGTCATCTATAATGTTTCCTCCATGGCGTAGGTCCCAGTCATCAAACAATCTGTTCCTTGGGATCATTAGGCCTACCATCAAGATCATCTTGTATAGAGGGGGGGATGTCTCCTACTGAATCTCCTTACTGTCAACATTTTATAGATGGTTGTACAGGATGTCAGCAATAACAGGTGTGAAGTCCACCCAGGCATGCCTATCAGCTGCCCTGAATCACTGGCACTACAACATTGTGATGCTAAATCACTAATATGGTACATCCCTACTTTCATCAAGGATAGAGACATCATCCCTCAACCAAAATCCATTCAATAGTTACCTATTACACAGTGGATTGTTCCTCTAGCTTTTTGAAAATATCTACACCTGTGAATTGTGGTCATAGTGGCTCTGTATTAACTCGCCTATATCCATGATACATTCCATATCGTCCCTTTGGGAAACATCTAGAAGGACCCCTTGGATGCCTCCCTACGAGGCATTCCGTTTTTTATGCCTTCTTTGGGTTTTGTTCATGATGCTCTTTCATGGAGTTAGCTCAAGGTGATTGATTGCGAAGAATATTTACAGAGTCCTGTCCCATCCTTTAGACACAATTTTCAGTGTCTACTAACACTAAGTCAAAGACATTTTGTGTTCCATAAACCAGAAGTCCTGATTCGCAATGAGAAATCACGGAGTATGCGAAGATGTTTGAATTGTGAGCATTACAAGACAAAAACATGAAAAAGAGAAAGGAAAAAAAGAATGATAGTCTCCCCTTTTTATAAGAGAGGGCCCTTAGTTCATTGTGTTGTGTCTCATCCCTGGTGAGCATTGCAGTGCGTACGATCCACAGTGAGCTTCACAACACACCAGCCTGTGTGATCCACTCCTTCATAGAATCCCCCATTGCGAGTCACCGTCATAGATGACCAAGAAATTTTGGCAGTTGACACTCAGACATTGACCCTCATTTTATCCTCTAGTCAATGTCCTAGGGGGAGGGGCATTTTTTGATTCCAAAATCAAGGAAATTATTGAACAAAGGGAAAGCATTAGGGCTGCCTTGAAAAGACTGCTTGTGGAGACCTCGTAGCCCTACGGCCGACAGAGAGCTCCCCCTTTGCAAACCCGACATGGTGAAAAGAGGCGGGATTCTCAGTTAACCAATTTGACATTCACAAAAATTCCACGAAGTAATGAGGGGGGATGCACCGTGAACCGATTTGACGTTCGTGAACCATCTGCGAAGCAAGGAGGCAGGACTCTCAGCAAACCACTATGACGTCCAAAAACCCACCGTAGAGTATGATCTATCTTAATGCTGAGTGAGCTCCTTCATGGCACCTCATACCTATAAATACAAGGATCTCCTCAAGCCCAAAGGATAGATCACCTAAACTTTCGTCTTCCTATCTCCCATATCGTGAAGCAATTACTTCTCTGCAAACACTGATATTTTTATCTGCTTTTTCATCGAGAAGAGCCTTCCCCTTTGTGTGAATTCCACCACTCATTAAAGCGTGATGCCCTTTGTGGATCCCACTGGCCTCCGTGAAGGAATGAGATCCCCATGGGGAAACAGGTCATGTAAAGATCTGGAAATTTCAAGGAATTTTTTTTCCTATATTCTTTGGAATTTTACGAGTACACATTTTTTGACGGCACCTGATTCCTAGTCCCGGTGTGCCTGGAATCATTTTCTGAAGTTTAGCTTGGGTACGTTCAGTGAACGAACGAGCAGGTTTTCCTAACATTTGAACCAGTTCTCAAAATCGAAAACCAAGGTCATCGATGAAACTGCAGCATCGGTAATTGCATAGGAACTCCTTTTTTCGGAATTGCATTTTGTCGGGTGAGGTTATTAAATAAATGGGTTAACTAAAGAATAAAATAAAATATATTGCTACACATTTTATTATTATTCTAAGTAGTTTATAACTACATATTGAAGTTGAGGTGGGACCCACTAAATCCTAAACCCTCTTGATAGGATATTAGTGAGGTGGGCCCCACATGATCCCCACATATTAAGCTTCCTCAAACCTCCCTTTATGTTGGAAAACCCCCATTAATTTTTTGTGTAACACGCCCAAACCCCCTTTTTAAATGCCGAGTCAACTCTCACATTTAATTGGATTAATAAATTCCTCTTTAATTGGTCAACACACCTTAATTAAATCGTGATTTAATTTTGAATTTCAAAAAGGGATGGCATGAGTAATAAAAATCAAAGCCTTATTTTATTATGGTTGATGTGTTGTGAAAGATGATTTGGTGATAAATTACTCTAGTCTTGAAGAACGTTCTACCTCGTTGAAGAATGCGATGAATGACGAAGAACGCCGGCCTCTGATGAAAGACGACAAAAAACGTAAGTTCCTTGGATATTGATGACGCGACGCCATGTACCGCGATGCCGATGATCCTCTTCTCCATGACGCCATGTACCATAATGCCGACGATCCTCTTCGGCAATGTCGTCTTCCGAGACATCTTTTCCCGTGGCGATCATCATTCGAAAACCTCTTCGATGTAGGGGGTTTTGGTTTAATTTAATTTTATGTGGTTTATATCCTCGACATGTTTTTTAATAGTTGGAAGTCATTTGAACCACTAACACGGTGGGTGTGGACCAACGAACAAGTATGAACCCACCAATTCTCTATTCATGATGCGCGGAACGTTGGGTGATGATGAAATGGGACCGTTGAGTGATTGTAGGTTGTTGCAGTAATCTACGGGTCCCGAGACGACCCCAGGCACAGACGGGAGAATGAACGGTAAACCGGAGCAGCTTCGGTGGCCCACAGACTTCATCGGCAGCATTCCTATGCACCGCCAGGAGGAACCGCCGAGGCTGAAGCCACGACGGCATGCGACTGGGATCCCACAAGCGTGTGGGATCCAGAGGAGGACGTGACACCCACCGTGTCTGTGGAGCGCGAAGGGTGGGGTGGACCACGTCCCCCCATGCTCGGCCGCTGGCCGAGCCAGCGTGCCACTCGGTCAGGCCGGGCTGGGTTGCACGGACCAGACCGGGCCAGGCCACGGACAACCGGGCCGGGCCACGCCCTACCGGTTCGGGTCGCCCCGGGGGTGGGGGGGGGGGGGGGTTGGGCCGGGTCGGACCGGGCCCAGGCCCCCCATTTTCGGACAACTTTAGGTCTTTTGCCCATAACATGGGCTACAGACCACCGATAAACGCAACGTCAGTTGTGTGGTATTCCCTAGATCGTGGTAGTCATTTCGGTATATTACAGTCATGGTTTTGGAGAACTTTGGGTATGGCTGGGATTGTTCGAACATGAAACCAATCGGGCCCTTAGAGAGGAAACACTTATAATATAAGCTCAAGACGTCTGATAGACGTGACTTCAACTTTGTTGGATTCGTCTTAGTGAGACGGACATTTTGGCTTACTCCGCTCAAGGTTTGGATGCAGTTGGAGTGCGGTAGGGTTGGTTTTGATATAAAATCCAACCAGGCCCCTAGAACGAAAACTCTCAGACCGGGTGTTCGATTGACGCGCCGTCTATCACATTTAGTTCCTCCTGTCGAGACGGAACATTAGGATACATCAACTCCAGACTACGTGTCAGTTGATGTATCAACACCCTTGGCTCGTGGAGCGGACCCTCTCAGAATCATGCATGTTGTGTGTGGGAACCCTAGTGCTGGCTGCGACTGCGATGACGATGAAGACTGCACTGAAATGTTCTGTGGGTTTGGCAGTGATGAAGACCGTACTAATATCCTACGTGGGTTCGACAGTGATGAAGGCTGCACAGAAATCCTCTGTGGGGTTGGCAGCGATGAAGACCGTACTTAAATCCTCCCTGGGTTTTTCGGCGATGATGTCTGCACTGAAATCCTCTGTGTGTTCGGCAGTGCTGAAGACCACACTGAAACCCTCTGTGTGTTCGACGGCGATGAAGACTGCACTAGAATCCTTTGTGGGTTCGGCAGTGACGACAACCATACTGTAATCCTCCTTGGGTTTGATGGTGAAGACTATCGTATTGGAATCAACCGTGGGTTCGACGTGAAGACTATCGTACTCGAATCCTATGTGGGTTCGACGACGAAGACAACCGTACTAGAATACTCTTTGGGTTTGGCGAAGAAGACTACATTACATGTATGCTACGTGGGTCCAACAGTATTGACCTTTTTTTAGCATCCTACATGGGTCCGACAGCTTAGCTGGTCTAGTATCTTACATGGGTCCCAGCTAGATGAATCAGTAACTAAATCTGACCATCTATTTTTGTTTTACAAATAATGTATACCTGTGTGCTTTGAGTCATGAATTTCAATCATTATCTTCGATATTATTTACTTGTGATATCCTGTGAGGATTGGTTGTGCTGTCTTGTGTGGACTATATCGAAGATGGGCTCGGATGTTGGAGACGAACTGGAATTGATGACTTAGGTATATATAAGGGAATATATCTAAGCATTGTTGGATGTCACTTCATGATTTTATCTTTCTTTTGTGGATGATACTTAGTGGATTCTAGAAGACCATCGGGGGTCTCGGGGTCCCTACTGTGTAGAGTATACTCACCCCTACAAGAACTATTCCCGCACTATGTTGTGTTGGATGTAGATGACGGATAGTGCTGATCGTGGTTGAGGCTTGTGGAGAAAGTTGGTAACTAGAGGTGGACCACTGGGTGGGACGTACACGGAGCGGACGGTTGGACACGAGAAGTTGAGGAGGCTATCTGTACCCACCCTTCAGGTGGGACATCCAGTGGACGGCTCGAATTTTCTTCTTTACTTTCAGTTGCTGTACTTTCTTTCCAGATGTACTTATCATTGAGTTTGGGTTTGTATTCTAGCCCATTTACTTTCCACACTTACTATTGTACCATGTTTTATTTATTGTATACTTATGCTTGCTTACTCTATGGTGTTTGTTTACTTTATAAAATAAATGCCTTCCTTTTTTGTCAGGATTTATGCCTTGGTGCTAGTCGCCAGCCCCTAGCCTATGAGAGGCGTGAATGGGGTAGTCACGGCACGGGTCCCGAGGACGGGTTGTGACAAATTGGTATCAGAGGAGTTCAGTTCTACAGCAAAACACATGACTCTGATCTTTCTTCTATAAACCAATAGTTTTAAGGGTATTGAGTGTGGTTACCAGTCCAGGGAGTCCATTGTTTGTATGACGGCCGACGTATCGGTACACCAGGACCATGACTTCTGATTTCCAACTCAGTGCATGAAAACATTGATTGCATGTGTGTTTCAAAAGTTTTCTTTGTGATTACTTTTTGTTTGCTCACCAGGTATATTGTTTTGACTGTGGCGTGCCTATTTCTTCTCAGTATGGTCCCATGACGGCATCCAGCTAGGGTTCCGATATTTGTGCGAGACGACAACCCACCGAGTGACGAGGCCTCGGTACATGGCCGTTTTTCAGCAAAGGCACCGGCGGTACCTCTACCTACTGAGCCTTCGATGCTACATGCCCTAGCCGCTGAGAGAGCACATCGCCTTAGTGCACTGCACGAGTTTCAGCGTCAGAGACCGCCCACGTTCCACGGGGAGATGGACCCCTAGGAAGCCGAGGATTGGATGGAGGTGGTTGTGCGAGTTTTCAGGTTTGTGGGAACACCAGCTGACCTCATGGTGATCATTGCGGAGAGTCTCATGCACGTGGTAGCAGGAAGATGGTGGAGCCTGATGCACAAGGTGCACTACGAGGCATCACTTTTTTAGATGGACTTTGAGATCCTCTTCCGCTCAGAGTTCATCCCAGCCACCCTTCGTGAGGTGCGCAATCAAGAATTACTACAGTTGCGACAAGGCAGTATGATCGTGGCCCAATACTCGACAAGGTTTACTGATCACACATGATACTCCATAGATATGGTACGGGACCTGTTCATCCTGGACAGGACCTTCGAGCCGGGACTTCAACATTCTGACGTAGGCAGGGGTGTTGGAGAGAGCCCTTCTAGTGGAGAGTTTTCTCACCGAGCAGTCACCAGTGGCGGGACCCTCCACATGACAACCCGTACAGGAGTCTTATACAGCTGGCAGTAGACAGGTGATGCAGAGGTCCAAGCAGGCCATACAATTAGATGGGCAATCTCAGGATGTAGATTTGGTTGTGTGTGGAACACAAAGGAGAGCCAGATACACGAGTAGAAGGCAATGCTTCACATGCGCCTCCACAAGGGCCAAGACCTACCGATGTTCCCTACCCTTTCATGGGGTTCCCAGTGAATGATTTGACACACGACATGGTCCATAGTGTCCCTAGTCGTCTGGCCTTGTTGAGAAGTCACATTCATGATAACAACATCTTTCAAAAGATGGGTATCTGTGGGGAGTTAGATGATCTTCTTAGGAACACTTTTTTACTCATGATCTTCAAGTTTATCACTCCTTTTTTCAAGTATTTATTTTTGGAGATTGCTGCTTCCTGTGTGTTTGATAGAGCTAAGTACCGGGAGACGCCTAGTGATGCGTTACTGGTGGTCTGGTTCAAGCTAGGCAGCCAAACCTTTTCCCTTTTTATTACTATGTTTAGCCAAGGGTGCTATTTCTATCCTCATCCCATCACCCCACCCTTGTCTCCTCCCTGACTGTACCTGAAGGCATTGATCTTGTTGTTATGAGGTGAGAGTTTTTTGGGCCTAACCACTTTTATATGCCCACATCCCAAAAGAGTACCATAATTACTGACCCTATCCGTCGCTTCACCCACCAGTTCTTTAGCACCATCATTTTCCCCCACAATGAGGATATAGGGGTCATGACCGACCATGACCTGGATCTCCCCACTTGTGTCATCTGGCATGACTACATGGACTTTCCTTGCCTTGCTGACTCTTATTTCCATGCCACGTTTAACGGTCGTCAAGGAAACCTTAATGGTGGGTTTTACACCACTGGGCTTTCCCACCACCTCACGGATTTTGAGACTTCTCTTCTCCATGACATCATAGGTTCCCCCACATGTGGATGGACTATCTGATGATTATTCTCTTGGGCTTGGTCCTGAAGCAGGGGTTGCTTATGTCCTCGCCCGAGAATCACCCCGACAACCTGCTGACTATCCTTCCCTCGCTAAAGTGCCTCAGCCTCTTTTCCCACTCCACCATCTTCTTCTAAACCCCATTTTTCTGGCCTACCTTCTTCTATTCCACCTACGAACCCTACCCACACACCCACAGTCCATCTCTCATTTTCCCTAAACCTAGCCATGATGGAGAACCACATGGTTCTTCTAGATCAACGTTAGGGATGACTAGAGAAGATGTTGGTGATTCTTCTTCAGCATCATGGTATACCACTACCCCTCACCACCTGCCTCTACCTCGGTTCCTAACACTTCATTCATAGCTACACATCCCTATACTGCATTGGCCACTGATTTAGATCTATTTCCCACTATATCCACTATTACTCCCACCACTACAACCAGTCCATGGAGTGAAGCCGAGATACCAATTCCGATTCTAGCTCTTATGGCTCATACTTCTAAGACTTCTCTTCCAAGTGCAGATTCTAGGCCTCTAGTTTCCACTACTCCTGATCCTTCTCTACCAGTTTTTTCTATACCGGATGATGCCTCTTCTAAGGCCACACCCCGACTACTTTTGGAAACATGTTTTTCATTTTATATCAATTTGTGATATTTTGTGCCTATTTATATTTTGTATGTATGATGTTTTTTCTCTCCACAAAAATCACAAGTACACTAGCATGCTATGGACTAGAATTCTTCATCACTGCTCGTTTATCTTCTCTTAGACACAAGGGAAGTATATTTTTTCCAATGTTATTTCCAGTGTTTTTGCTTCCTTTTTTTACTTGTTTCATTACTTTGGCTCGTTCATGTCCACTATTGTGTCCCCACAATCCCTTCTTCACTTTATATGGTACATGGTGGACCACATGTGATATTAAGTATGTGGGGGAATATCTCGACCACCTTAGTCGTTTCACTTATCATCATTCTCGGAGACATAATTATTGTAAGATATATTTGAAAATTTGAAGAAATTGTGGTTAATCATATTTCTAAATAATAATCTTGAAAGTTGGAAATTAATAAAATTTGTATATTTATTGTGGTTCTTAAATAGTTTTTAAATGATTTATAATATTGTTTAAATTAAAACTTGTAATCCTTGGATAATTACATCAATAAGACTAATCAATTATAATCATGTCATGAACTAATTATCTCCTTATTTGTTTTTCCCACTTCAAATAATTATTCTAAAACCTACATCACATTCATTCTAATATCCTTTTTCTTGATAGATTCTTAAAATATAAATAACTATTAGAATTTTCATGTTTTATTTTCGAACCATGATGAATTTTTTAATTAAATTAAAATGATTAAGGTATTATATAGTTTAGACCACATTATATTTAGAATGACCGTACATCTTATCTTCACAAAGCCCCTAGAGACCAGTAATATCTTTTATTGGAAGCCATATTACAAGCCTATTTCCCTTCCTACCCTAATTCTTTTATGATTTTGAATGATTATTCAATTGATCTTAATAGAAGGAATTGGAAACAAATGGCATGTTTCAGTGAATTGTCATGAAATTAACTATGGGGGTGAGCCTCTTGATCATTTGGGAACCAAGGGTCCCAAACCTTTATTCGTGGGAATTAAAAAAGTTTCCAATTTTTCTATTAAAAAGACAAAAAATAGAAAAAAAGGCACTTATAGAGGGACTATATAATCACTTGTTGGTTTGTGAACCCTACCTGCCTAACTAAAGGAGATGGTTTTGATGAGAACATTAGATGAAGATTGATGAGTATACTTTTTTACATGGAGATTAACACCTAATATCATGCACTGTTATTTAAAAATTTGTCCTTCTTTTTCAAGCCTAAGAGTTACTTTTCACATCTTTACCTAGCATCATTTATCTATAGATACATCTGATCCTTATTAAAAAGCCCTCATGATTTTTGTAAATAAATTTTCTAAAGTAGAGAACTAGATATCATGAATAACTATGGATAGACTATATATATCTTTGATTAAGCATAACATTAATTTAAAATCACTTGTTTATTGAGTATAATATTGGTGAGGTAGATCATCAAGTGGATTTATTATTTCTGAAAGGATAAAAAATGTGTTCAATGGAGAATGAAAGTAGTAAATCAATAGTATATGATTCATGATTATAATATAGTCTCTATTAATTAGATGTTGATATTTTCATGAGGGTATGAAAATGAATAATTATTGGGGAGTTTGATGCACTCGATTATTGTTTACATTTTCTCATACACTATTGTATATAAGGACATGTTTTCAGCAATTACATACAGATTTGTGGACAAATACTTCGATTTTAATGATCTTGTTCATATTCAAGAGATTTATGGCCAAATACACATATTGGGGGAGAAATGAGAAAAATTAAAAAACTACATTATGTTTACATATACACTGGTCGTTTACATTCAGTGTTAGACAAGAATTGACTAGGACAAGTACATACCCAAGTAAACATATTCTAGTACACATTGTGTTCACCCTATATGAGCTGTATATTCCCTTCAAGAAGTATTTGGCAGATGAGATGAAGTCTACAATCCCATGTGGCTGGCTGATGGGTACATGCCATGTTCAACAAACACACACCATGTATATCTTCCTAGAACTGGTTGGTGGCCGAAAAATGAGACTAAATGCGGTGTTTGGAGGCGCAACATGCCATGTATATATAACAATTAGGAGGATCCTTGTTCCAAGTCAAAGATAGAATGTTATGCACCTAACCGTAGAGAAAAAAATGTCAAAAGAGCATTGAAAAAAGAATATGGCGTGTAATTTTTCCACATGCAATGTAGTTATATTTTCTATAAATAGAGGCCTTGGACAGCAGTTCCAAAAAAGAGAGTAGGGGTGAAGAGAAAGGGTTGAAGGTATAATGGAAAGAAGTTCTACATCCATTTTACCACTATCCTTCTAATTCACTATTCCACAGTTCTACTCAAGAGTCACTCCCTCCTCAATGTTTCAAGCAATGATCAAATCAGGTATCGAGGGTTTTATGCTTACTGTTACCTCTATTTGTAACTAAATACCTAGTGTGTTGGGGTTAAGGGAGATGTAAGAATTGTAATTTAGATTAGTTGTTATGAAAGTGTTTACTCTAATAAATTCTTATTATTCTTCATAAATAACTTTATCTTATAATTGTTAATTCTAAACCAGACCATTTGTAGAATTTTCAGTGATTCAAATGAAGAATAACAATGAATGTTTTCATGGTCATTGGAAATATCTATTGAATCAAAAATGGTCTATGTGAAATAATTAACTGTGAAACAATAACTACCAGACCAAAGAGTTAGTTTCATCAGATTTAAATATATGTTTACCAGACAAAGGAAACATTGTTAAAAATTTATATCCAGAGTGTTGGGTTGTTAAGAACAACACAACGTAAAAAGAAATTTTATTTAATAATAATCTTCTCATAAATCCATAACCCCAACCCATTTTTTTCTTTATTTTCTTAAAAACCAATTTTCCAATATTTTCCATTATTTATTTATAACTTTTTTAAATACGCATAAATCCAATTATAATTTTTATCCAAACATAATAAATCAACATTAAATATAACAAACTTTATTAAAATAAAAAAATACAATGTATGTTATGCAAGACCAAAATAACTTCTTTTTCCCTATGGATCGACCCCTTACAGGTACGATACTCATTAGGGTAAAAACAATTTGGGACACCAATACCAAACCTTAGGTAAAACATCCCACCACATACCCTACAATATATATTGAATAAAAAATAAGATGATTTAAAATTTCATTGAAATCTCAAATTAGTTTATTGTTTACAAAAATTCGTCTGAATTATTCTATTTCAATAGTCCCTCAGTTTCTAGTAAATTCATTCTAGACATTTTATTTCTACAACTATTCCAACCATTAGATTAACGATGAATATAGATGTCTCATGTTCTAATGGAATTCTAAAATATGTAGGTATCATTCATGGTTAAATTTTCATGGTGGTTATTTATTGAAACACTATCTTTAATGAAGGTAAATATCAACATTCTAATGATAAATATCTATATGAAGACCTCATAATTGTTCATCATAGTGGTATCTCTCTTAATGTGGATAAATTGGTTTTATTTCCCATTTTCAACGTCATAAATGTTCCCTTTGAGATTAAATGATAAGTATCATATATCATTAGAAAATGAAAAAAATGGATCTATATTGTATGATTTCAACTAAAATAGATTGAAAGTATTAAATAGATGATCAAATAGCTATCATTAGTGATGTGGCTCACTACTCACCATATTTTCATGTCTTCGCTCCTTGCACAATGATTTCAAAATTATTATCACTTAAGTATCCCATGGACTTCATCATTTTTTGTTGCCTTGATTTCCACATTGTTGTTAGTTTCCAAGAAAATAATTATCATTAAGTAATAATTATATATTTACATGGATATGAAAAAAACATTTAAATTTACTGTTATATGATTTTTCATGTTTCACTGTGATTGAAATAGTTTTTGGGAATCTGTGTATAATTAAAAATGTGATTGAAATAATTTCTGAGAATAAATTGAATATTTAAATGATGGGAAATAAAAAATAGGAAATATGTATTCTCTCATAAGAATAAATGTATAAAAATGTGATATAATATATTTAATATAGTATATAATATTCCATGTGTAATGCCCAAATATTTTGGACTCTTTTAATTAATGTGATATTCAATAGCTCGAGTCACATGAAAGATAGAACAAATGCAACACCCAACTAAAATTAAGCACAACATAATAAATATTCATAAAAAACAATCCTTACTTGATAAAGTTATAATAATTAAATAATGAAATTAAATATTATTATATAACTAGTTTTATTAATATTTAGAAAAGGATTTGGTCTAGACATGAATTTGAAAAATGGTTTTTTATTTTACAATAATAAATTAAATTGATAATAGACAAAACGTTATTATAATGTTTAAAATTTATATTTATAAACTAATAGTTCAAAATTTTATTATTTATAAAATTATAAGAAAAATATTAATGAAACATGAATTTTAAAAAAGAAATCTGTTAATAAAATGAGTTTTTCATTATAAATTTTCATTTAAAAGATAAATTAAAAAATTTATAATTTTAATTTAATAAAATTATCCTCACTTTTAAAATTCTACATATCAATATTATCCAATTGTTAATTTTTATAATATTTTTTAAATAATTTATTATTTGGTGAGTGGTGTAAAATAATATATTTAATAAAATAATAGTTTTTATAACTATATTTTCAAATAAGTGAAACATAAAAACTTATCAAACATTATTCTTCATGAAATATATATAATGGAAAAAAATATACATTTCAAAAAACTAAAATTAATTTACAAAATCATTATTTAACAACATAAGTAATATTTTCCATAAAAGGACACTATTATTATCTTTTAATTTCATTAAATATTATTCATGTAAATTTTTTTATTTCTATATTATAAATAAACCAGAATTTTTATTTTTTATTAAAAAATTTATATAATAAAAATGAATTAAATAGATAATTTTATCCTATAAAAAAATTTATTATTGAAAACAACTTTTTCTAAAAATATGTTTTTACATGTTCCAACCACTAATGTTAAAATTAATTTTATATAATGAAAAAATATTATCCAATATTGTGGATTTATTTTTCTCAATTAGTATATAAGTATTATTTAATAAGTAGTTTTTTATTTTCAGTTTTAAGAAATTATTTACTGAGGTAAAATCTAATCATTATATTGATTAATAAAAGGTTAAATTTGAAAATTATATGAGTAAAGAACATGAAAAAATGTTTTAAACTTCTGTAAAAATTAATGTTAGAGATATTATTGACATTATCTCATTCCCTGGTAAAATAGATTTTATTTTGGAGTCTCATTAAAATATGAATCATGTTCTCCATTTATATTATGTTGAAATATTTTAAAAAATTCCATTCCAAAAAATAATTTTTTTTCATTTGACTACTCCTTAAAGACAACTCCCATTTTATACCATATTCAACAAGTACTCTATTTACAGCCCACACATACTTATTTAATTTTCAATTTATTTTATTCATAATAATTTATAATAATCCCCTAGTTTTCAAAGATACCTCTACTGTATAACTCAATTATTAAATATGAATAATTATGTTTACCTATCATCATTTATTTTCAATCATAATTTTAAAAATATAATTTTTAAATTTTTAAATAAATTTTTCATTAATTTGATATCTTATTTTTATTAGGATATTTTAATGACTAATAATTTAAGGAATTGTCCATTAATAGTATATATTCTAGAGTATATGAACTAGAATTCACTTTCTTACAATTCAGAGGATCCATTCAGTTTTGAGTTTTAGATAATTAGTGAAAACTCTTACATATTAGAACTATAAATAATAAGTGGACAATTATACCCAATATTCCTTTTTTCCACTAATAAATACATTTTAAAATAAGACAAGGACTTTTTTCATCTTAAATCTTCACAATTTTCATCATGACCTCATTCTTGTCCCTGATATTCCTAAAACCCTATGATTTTTTTGAAACATGGGTAGAGAAAAAAATATTAGTATTGAATATAATAAATAATAAAATAATTATTCATTTAAAAAAAATTAAATCCCTTATCCTAAAATCTGGCATTGTTTACATTAAAAGTGAATAATCATTTATTTCAAGAAAATGATATTTTTCTTACCTTTTAAAATTAATAAATTCCATTAAAAATAATTTGTCAAATAAAAAATCATATAATAAATTTGCGACATAATAATCATAAAATCATTAAAGAGCCCTTACAAAAAATGTTAAAATTTGTAATAACCATATGCTTAACTTCTAATACAATTCTCTAAATAATGAAATCATTTCCTAATTCAATACGGTGATATCTAGGTGCAACCAAAATAATAAAATTCCCAAACATGGTATATAATGGGGAAAATCATTCAAAACCAATTTCAATGAAAAATATCATGAACACAATTCTCTAAATAATATTATAAACACTTTTACAATGAACTTTGGGATATTAAAATACATTTTTTTTCATAAAACCCACTTTAAAAATCGATAAACTGCACTCATAATAAAAAAGAAATTTATTTAAAAAATTCCATGAAAGCAGATAATGTAAACATACAATCATTAACTAGTCACGAGGGTGGGAATTTCTACTCATTTCATTTAAGATAAAAAAAATTAATTAGATATTTGAAAAAAGTGATGAATGATGAACATTAAAAGAAGTGTTTTAAAATAATATCTATTACCATGAGTCTGACTCATCACATACATTATATATCATAATATATAAAAATGTTATATTAACTTTTTAATTTCATAATAACTTTTTCAGGTTCTTTATTCTGTTATTTTATTTAATACCATGCTATATAATATGACTAAATTAATTAGGTTCACGTCAGATTTTTTGATGATATCTTACTCATTAGTCCAAAATGAATTAGGTATGTAAAATATGGTAAATGTGGAAACTAAACCAATATAATCAGAATAATATTCACTGATTAATTATCTCTTTCATACATAAAAAAATTAGAAATAAAATAATTTAATATGGTTTTGAATTATGAACATGATACAATCATGAAGATGGTACATCGTATGTACACAGAAAGAAAAAATCATTTTCCTATGATCATTATAGAATGATAACAAATATTGTTTTAATTTTAGATAAAAATAATAATATCAAATATATCTTATTACTTCTTTAAATATAGTTTTATATATCATCCATGAGAAATGGTGATGAATAACAAATCACATTTCTTCATGGAGGTGGTAGTGTAAACGAACACACAAATGACATTATCATTTTTATATGAATGGAAATGTGCGAAAATAAATTATATATTATATTTTAAGAATGATAAATATGTCAATAATATCATATATAAAAAATTAATTCCATCATTATAACATGTCTTTAGGGATTGTGATTGAAAATGAATTACATTTGTTTTCAAGGGCGTTGTTCTCTATATACAAAATTGATTACTTATTTCCCAATTTTATGGAAGTAGAGATTGAAATTTGTAATTCAATGAAAATTTTAAAATATAAAATTATTTATTATAATTTAGATGTATTTTTATAATTTTTTAATTAGGTTTTAAGAATGTGGAATAATAAATAAAATAAAAACAAAAGATTAAAAATGATACATGTTCTTCGGATAATTTCATTAACAACTAATGTCATATAATGTTGGTTTTATACCTAAAAAAGACCCCAGATTGTAGGTATGGATTATAGTAAGGGAATTTGGAAGGTATTTGACGAAAAATGGTTTTTTTTGAATAAATAAAAAGATGAGGTTCCCTTTTATATGAGAGTGGAGGGGAAATCTTGTATTTTCATAAAATAATAAAATAATATAAATAAATTTTCAATTACAAATATCCCTATATTGAGTTATATATTATATAATATAATGATGCATCTAAACCCACTAATCTTGTAAAATTTATCTATTTTTATACTATATTTATGGCCTTATATTTTGGTTATTAGCTTTATTAACCCCTTTACCTCTTACCACATCAACAAGGATTATCACTATTTTATGATCTATAATGTTAATATAAATTGAAAAAATACCCATAAATGGATGTCGTTTTATATTTAAAATTATATGTTAACTAACCATCTAATTTTAATATTTTTATGAATTTTATATCATTTAATAATATACAATTTATGGAAAATATCGATAATCTCAATTTTAAGTACTATTCATGACATTGACTTTAATAATAACAAATAACCTAAAATTTTAACCAATTATTTTAATTTATCAATAACATGTAGAATAAAAATAAAAAAATATATTATTATATTATTTAAATCAAATTATATATATTATATTATTTTTATTACCATTTATTTTATTATTCCATTAATTATGAAATTAGTGCTTCAAAATTATGAAAACAATTAATGTAAGTTTTAATTTAATAAAAAATTAAAAAAATACCATGTTAAAGATAAATATTACAGATTTCGATATAAAATTTATACACAAAAATTTACTACTTCTTATTACATATTAAAAATAGAACATTTATTAATAATAATTGTGTGTCATGTTTGAATTTTCATTAAATAAAATACTATTAAGTTCATAATCACTTCCAAGATCCCAATCAAAATTCCTAAATAAATTTAAAAAACTAAAATAATTCAATTAAAGTAAAAAATAAAACTTTTATTCATTGATTTTTTATCAACCTGACCCAAGTTCCACAGATTTAGTGAATTAGTTTAATACATATGAATGATCACAAGAAAATCAAATCCTGAAGGACTGGTCAGAATACTGGCCCTATAAATACTAGATACAAACATAAATTTTATATTACATCATGAAATAAAATAACAACATATTATTCTTTTGGAAAACACACATATCCTTTAGACTATCATTTTAGGTAGATCATAACAGATATTATCACATCCAATAGAAAATGAATCGTAATTAAGGGGTGAGTTTAGAAGCTCAGTATAGATAAAAAATATAGGGTAAGCTATAATAAATAAAAATTAATACATAAGTAATGGTATAAATATAAAACACAATAATTTTAAAAACAATACCCAGCATAACCTAAAATGAATAAATCAATTAATTACATTAAAATATTTACATATATATTGAACTAGTCAAATAATTACATGAAATTTCAGTAACTAATTTCATAATAATGAAATGCATAATTCCATATAACATAACCATATTGCCAATACATCATGAAAAGACCATTACCATAACATAAATGCATCAGTCCAATACCATTACTATTCCATGATGGCCATTTTCTGAGACACTAGTTTGCCTCATGAGACCTATTGATTCATCAAGGTGCTATAAAGGTCCCCAACAATCATTTACTAACCCGATTGAATACCACTTATGAAAATGGGGAATCATAACATAAATATTCATATTAAAACTAGAATATGATATGAAAATACATTAACCATAAACTATGATTGATATAATCAAAGAACATACATAGTAAAATATATGATAAACCCTTCAATACAATATCGAAGACTGTATCAAAATTATTCAACCTCATATAATTATAAAATCGAACAACGGATTTTGACATAGATTAACATTAATTATTAAATTCATTAAAACTATTAAAGGGAAATATCCATTTTTAGATTGAAATCATATATATGATCGATGATTAAAATAGAAAAAATTTATTTTGAAAATAAACATATAATAATATATGGAATGTTTCAAAATGTTATTTCGTCATAATGAAGGAAAATATTCAATTGCGCTTTAGAACATAAAAAATTACTCAAATATGACGAAAGTGATATAACATACATTGATTTAAAAATGATGAAAATATTTATTTCAAAATGTTTTTTAAAAAAGTAAAACATGGGTAATTATTACATTAAAAAATTGTATATAATGATTTGAAATTAATTTTATGGAACTTGTACAAATAAGATATATATTTACCTCTATATAAATACCTATAAAAAATCTTGAATAAAATTGAGACTGGGAAATTAACCCGTACATAAATCCTTTAACATATTAGTTTTTTAAAACAGTTTTACGAACATACAAATAGACAAAAATTGTCCTTTATAATCATTATATATCTTTATAAATATTTATGTAAAATAATATCAATAAATGTAGAAATTCGTAATTTTTTAGACATTCAAAATGTCCCATGCCACTTTGAAAAATTAAATCATAATCCCGATATATTCTAATGAAACATTAAATACCATGAAAAAATGTATTCATGATATGAAATATAAATTGTTTAATACATATACCACACATAAGAAATATGGGGTGATCATTTCTTATACCTCATGAAAATTAATAGTGAGATGAAATTTTATTACCTTAGGATAGATACTCTCCATAAATGTCCAAAACTCCGGTATAATTTTTCTAAAAAAATAATTAACTTATATAAGAATAATAATAATATTTATGATATCATAAATCATTATTGTATTAATTTATATTTCACATTTATAAATAATTATATGTTAAATAAAAAATTTGGGTAATAATCACATTGGTTATCATACACATTTTGGCATTTTATTATTGATCATATTACATAATTCATGATTTATATACTTTGATATTGTATAAAATGATTTATATATCATATATATTTATAATATAAATATATAAATATATATATATATGTGAAATGGAATACACTGTTCTTAGAGATGGTATGTTGTACGTACACAATAACGTTTTTTACATTTTCCTGCCAGTTTTTCCATTTCATGCATTTGATAATTATTCAATATATATATATATATATTCATTAATGGGTGGTAAATGTTGATAATGAGTTTCATCACCTCTTGGATATGGTAGGTTATATGTACGCAGGCGCGACAATATACTTCCATTGAGGGATAAATGTTATATAATTGGATGTTATATTAATTATAACGATTAATTATCATGTGTTATTCATTATTAAAATACATTGTACTCAAAATTATACCCATCAAAATAAATTATTTTTTAATACAAATTACACTATAGTAGGAAAATGGTATGTTGTACATACGCACACAAGGTGATATTGATTTTTAATGTATGGGTAAAAGGAGGTATAATGTTGTACGATAATTATAATAAAATCTTATCATGTATAAGATACGGGTGTTATTATTTAACTATGGAATCAATATTGATAGAGGAAGTGGAATATGTAAAGAACATTGAAAAAGGTGATAAAATAATTACCTCTTTTTCAGGTGTTGCCTTTTGATATGCAGAAAAGGACACCTTATGATCGATTTATGCACAATGTATGGCTTATAAGATATATTTTGGGAATTAAATATGCTATATTTGTAGGATATTTCAAAACTAAATGTATTTTTATGAGTGAATGAAATATAAGGAGGGGTGTCATTTTATATTAGAGGGGAGGGACACCATTAGAAGCACCAAAACTATTAATTAGATATAAAATTATTTTTAAATAAAATTGGATAAAAGGTGAAATATTTCGAATATAAGATGAAAAATGGTCTAAATCCTTTGAAAAAAGAAAATTTAGACTTTTTTTCTTTTTTATTAACCCTTATCATATTGATTTGTCATTATCAAATCTGTTTAATTTTAATTGTTCTAATAACATAATAAATATTAAATGGTTATAAAAATAAAATTATATTGTGTAAATCGGCCATGAATTGTTTTTAAATCCTTGTTCCAATTATTTATGTATTTTTAATTTTTTAATATTTTATATTTTTTAATATAATTAAATAAAATGTTATTTTAAAAATTATTATTAGGCTCAATTTTGGAGACAATTCAATTCATTGATTTGTAATAAAATTCACACAAAATATAAATTTGAAATAAATAATTCTGTATACAAATAACATGTCATATTAACATATAAAGTTATTTTATCACCTTAATTAATTCAAATTATATTGCTTTTAATATTTTTAAAATCATTTACTTGATATTTATAATAATAAAATTTATTTAGTGTCACTATAATGTTATCCATATTGGTAATTATATAACATCTAAAAAGTATAAATAAATTTATATGATGTAGGTAATTATTTTATATTTCCATATAGTTTCTATATTAAATGTTATCTTTTGTTTATCTATAGACAAAAATTAATATACTTATATAAAATGAGAGTGTATAATTTCTTCACATTTATGTATTTTAATAAAATTAATGTTATATTCAAGGGAAAGTGTCCATTAAGTGATTCCATTTATAAAAATATTTTATAAGTGTAGGGTTAAGTCATTATTTAATATTTTTTCATGTGTTAATGTAATTTTATAACATTATTTTTACATTTAATTAACTAGTTTACTCATAAATTCTATATTAAAAAATTACAAAAGGTAATATTCATATTTCCCAATAAATAAAATATTCCATTTAGAATAATTTGGATCCACTTTTTATAAATATGGAATAAGTTTTTAAAAATATATAACACTGAATTTTTAGTAATTATATTTAAATTAAGCCCTGTTTAAGAAACTTAAAATGATTTTTTTCAAAAGTAAATACAATCAAAAGATTGACATTATTTAATATCCAATTTTAATTTAAAAAACCCCAATTAACTATATTATATTATATGAAAAAAATATATTCTAAATATTTTTTATAACCATTCAAATTTTAAATTTAACAATATAAATTATTTTGATTTAAAAATCTTTTCTCGATTTATATTTTGAAATTTTAACTATTCATCAAAATATGAATGTTATGAGAAAAACAAAAAAATATAAAATCTAAATATAGTTGATCCTATAACAAATAATTACATTATGATTTAAAATTTAATATATCAAATTGTGAAAAATTGTATTTATAATGTGGGATCCCTCAAAATATCGCAAAAATGCATTTTTTTTGGAAAAATAATTATTTTGTACAAAAAATGTGAATTTGTTTTTATATTATGTCTAAGAAATATATATTATGAATGATAAAATTATTTTTAATATATAAAATTACTAATTTTATTAATAATATTAATAACCTCAGATTTAACGACTATGTTATATGTCATATTTAATAATAACATTTTATTAATATATTGTTGTTCTGTAAAACTGGGTCTGGCATGTAAATAGTTTCATCATAATAATTTAAACTCGGAATAAAAAAAGTGTTCAACATTGCATAACATCATTGATGAAATCCCCATTTACAAAAAATTTTAATGAGATTCCAACTTTAAAATTAATATTGTTATGTGTGATAGGTACAAAAAATAACACATTTAAGGGTTCCATGTAGGAAATCATAGACAGGAAGGAAAAATTATACAATCATGTTCTGATGGAGAGTTATAAAGAACATGGTAAAAAGAATGTTAACAATCACAAATGTATAAATATTCAATGATCTAAGGTACCATTATATTCATCATATAAAGTACTAGGATATAGTTTTTGGATTCAATATTCATTCCCTACAGTTGAATAACAAAATTATTTCATATTCTAAAAACCCTAGGAAGCATACTTATTCGAAATATATAATTTCGACCTTTTACTAATTCCTATAACAAACTCACCTTTATCTTAAATAGATTTAAAAAAACTATATTATATTTATCATTATCGTATATGGTTCTAAAATAAAACTTATAGAACATAAATAAATAAACCTAGGTTATTTTAACCAGGGACATCCCATATCCCAGTTGTAGGTGATAAAGAGTTATCACACATTGGTTGTGGGTTTGACTCTAGTGGCCTCATCTTGTGTAATTGGTTTTCACCCAAACTATGAGTGTTTATTTCATAAAACTATATTAATGTCAAATTCCATAAAATTTTTTGAAAAATGATTTTTCCTTAGAAAATTATATAAAATATCGCTCCTAATTAATTCCATATTTTAGGCTTATCACAAATACTTCTGTCCAAACTCACTACCAAAAAATTTATATGGATGTTCAGATGATATAAAGAAGAATTTTTTCCACATAACATACATATTAATAACTTTATCATGTATTCACTTAAAACATGTTAGTACCCTAAATTACTATAAATCATTGAAATACATTGAATATGGGATATAATCTTTTAATGAAGAAGCGTTCTTAACTTGAAAAATGATTCGATAATAAAACCATTAATCATTTAAATTGTATTCATTAATATCCAAAATAATTTATCCAAGTAAATCATATCTTTATTCCAAAATTGATATCTCAATATCAAAATCATATTAATGGTTCTATTTCCGCCAACCATATATTTTACCAAAATATAAACTGGAAACTGTGTCACTTTACTCAAAAGAATACAATATAAAAATAGTAATGAAATAGTATAGTAGTAAAATATTTATATACTATATAATCATTAAATTTATTATTGCAATTAAATATTTCTTTAATATGAATACTAATCATTACAAATTATCAATGGTATTATCATAATTTGATCATTATCTAAAAGCATCATCTACTGTATATTCCTTTGACGATTGGGAAATTGATTCAAATAGTTTCATATCTCCTTGAAGTTGAGGAATTTTACATTGGTACACTTATTGTTACCCATTCAATCATGAACTAGGTATTTTAATCCACACATATAATGAACTCTAATTCCCTTCATGCATTTACCACAGTGATTCATTCTAGAGTTATCACTAGTGGGAAAATCCTTCATTCACTTCATCCCATTATCTATCATTTTTTCTTCCTTCATATCCTTCTCTTGATTGACTTCAAATCCATTGGAATTAGATAATTATTTACTTATATTTTTAACACATGATACTATTTATATATAATATGATAATACATGCGTCATTATTTCCCTTTGAAGTGTCTTCTAAGGACCATAAAAAATAAGATATGTCTTACTCGTTGGATTGTGTGTGTTGGTGACATTCACATTCTATCTACTGGGTGCCATATCTAAATAGTGAAATACATCAGGTTAGACCTTATAATAATTTATAATCCAATAAATAGAAAAATTATTAACATAAAATGATTATTTATATGTTTCTAGTATCATAATCATAAAAAATGTTTCATTGGAGAATTAATTACTCACCAAACCATTGTAACTGTTTGAAATGAAAATGTGAATTATTCTAAGTATATCCCCTATAAGTGTCAAACTAGGTATGATTAAAGGCTTGTTGTCAAGTACTAGGTTACTCTGAGTTAAGCATGTAACACTTTTTCATATTTTATCTCCTAGGTACACCTATAGTTGAATCACAACCACTTGTAGTGTCTAGAAAGCAATGTATTTCGTGGATGACCCACAAAATCTCCACGTTATCAAAATTATAGGATTTTTTCCTATACTTATATTCACATCCTATCGTAGAATAATCATAAATAATCAATATTTTTCTCAATTTTGTTTCCAATGATTGTATTAAACTTACTCTCATACCAATTATAACAATCTGACCCAACATTTCTATAGTTATTGATTTAGTTTAAAACAATGTCATGGCCACATGTATGTCAAATTTTGAAGAACTAATTAGTTTAGTATCCTTAGAGATACAACATACACACATAAGTTTTATATTATATATTTAAATAAAAAACTACATATTATCCTATTCAAAATCACCCATCTCCCCAAGACTATACCTATAGCTCAATTATAATATACATTTCGCATCCTTGTAAAAATGAATCATTATAAATGGGTGAGCTCAGACGCTTATTAATGATGAACTATATTTAGGAAACAATCATTAATAATAATAATAATTTAAGTACGGGTATAAAAATGACACAAAATCGTTTTAAACATATTCTTCAACATAATATAGAAAAAATAAATCATGAAATTCCATTTAAATATTATCATGGGTATTCTGGTGTTGAATAGTCACAAAAAATATCAATATTTAATCTCATAATGTGGAAAAACATAACGTTGGACATGATAAACATATTACAAAGGCCTCATACTAATACCATTACATTATCATCATGGACTTGGGCCAAGACACATGTTTTTCACATTAGACACACCGATGCATCGAGGGGATATAGAAGTCCATTCCCATCACTAATTAAGAAAAATGAAATCCACTTATGAAAAGGGTAAAACATAATATAAACATTCGTATTAAACTAGAAAATGAAATATTAATTAATTAATAATAATCCATGAATGGTATAAACTCTTGACATCTATAGTCATGTATTTCAAAAACCATTCTATACAGTATGAAATAAAGATTCATAATAAGTCACTATGAAATAAGAATAAAATCTAACAAAGGGTGTTGGCATAGATAAAAATAATTTTTTTAAATTAATTATAACTCATTGAGGTAAATATAACTTTTTTAATTTTAAGTCATTTAAAAGAAACCCAATTATAACATAAATAATTTCTTTGGATTTGTACTCATGTAGCGGGGTACCGGGAACCAATAAACTGGCTTTTAAAAGTTAAAAAAATGATTAGCAGGCATGTATCGAAGGAATAAAAATGTTAAGTCTTCATAATAGTTTAAAATAGCCTCTTATTCCATATAAGTTAAAAAATTACTTATTTAAAGATGTCAAAATGGTTATAAAGTACCTTGTTTTGAAAATGATGGAAACATTCATTTCAAAAAAAAATTGTAAAAATTAAAAAATTGCTAAAAATTAGTTTGAACAATGTTTTATAATAATTTTAATTACATTTTAAAATCATGGATAAGGATGATAAGGATTTACTTTTAGATACTTTCATATAGGAAATCTAAGATAATAATGATATTTTGAAATTAACCTTTACATAAACCCTTTAAAAGATTACTTGTGGGAAAAATATGAATGAACATAAAAATAGACATAAAATTCAACATATAATCCTTTTATATCCATATAAATATTTATGTAAAATAATATCACGATCATTGAAATGGAGAAAGGATTAATTCTTCAATCATTCATATCATCCCATACGACATTGAACATTGAAATCATAATCCCAATATCCTACAATGAATCATTAAAAACCAGGATGAAAATGTAATCCTGATATTAAATATAATAGGGGTATTAAATATTCAACACACAGGAAATATGTGTTGAAATTGGATTATATCTCATCAAAATTAAACGTGAGATGGAATTCCCTTACCTTAGGCATGATACACTCTGTAAGTGTTTGAAACTCATATTTAATGTATTTAAACATATTATTAACTTATATCAAAATCAAAATAACATTTATTAAATAATATATTACTATTTTATTATGTTACATTACCTATTTAATAAAAATTTGTATTTAATGAAACCTTTGTGGTAATAATTTCCTTGTTTATCTTAAGCGGTTTTACTTGTTATTCATGATCATGTTAAATCGATTGTGATTTACTTACATACAGAATGTATAAAATGATTTATATATTATATATTCATAATATGAAAAAAAAAATATTAGATATATATATGAAATATAATATTTTGTTCATGGATATGGTAGGCCATACATCTGGATTAATGTAGTTTCTGTTGTCTTATCATATTAAATAAAATAAATTGAATGTCATAAATGTTCATAAATACGTACATATGTATATATTAATGTTGTATAATTTTTATATCATAAATTTCATACATATTCATAATATATATATTTTATAATCATTTATGGACGTTTAACATGTAAGATGAGTCTCCTCGCATCATGGAGACGGTAGGTCGTAAATACGCACGAGCAAGGATATCATTCCCATTATGATTAAATGGTAATAAATTTGATGGGATAATAATTATACATAATATTTATCATGTTATATTAATTATTTAAATACATTATACACATTATTATACCAGTCGAAATAACGTTTGATTGAATACTAAATGACACCATGATTGGGAGACAGTTAGATGTACACACAAACGCTTAGTGATATTATTATTCGTATAAAGGTTAAGTGGGGGTATAAGGTTATAAAAAAATTATGCAAAAATTTTTATTGTATGAGATACTATATAGATTACTCTTTTCTGGAATCAAAATAGAACGAGGACTTCGAATAAGAATTGATATTTGAAAGAGGTGATAAAACAATTGCCCCATTTTTCTGGTGCCTCCTTTTGATTTTCACAGAAGGACGCCATGGTTTGGATTTCTGCCAAAAAATTTGGCCTATAAGATGTATTTTGGAATGTTTAGTGGATAAATGAGTAGGATTTTGTCGAACTGAATGTCTTTAGACGAGTTAATCAATGAGAATGAAAGGTTTTATTTTATAAGAGATGATAGGGGCACCTTTGGAAACACGAAAACTATTAAATTTACATAAATTAATTTTTGAATTCAAATCAATACAATGTAGATTATTTCAAAGAAAATACAAGTATCAGTAAATATTATCTCAACAAAAAACAATTAGACATGTTTTTCATTTATTTTAAACCTTATCATTTTGATTTATCCATATCTTATCCAGTTAATTATTATTATGTAATTAACATTTTATATATTAAATGATTATAAATATATACTTATAATGATGAAATAGACCATAAATGTATATTTTATTAAATTGTGGTCATTATAATTAAATATTTTTAAATTTTAAATTTATTTATAACTTTTAAAAAATTTAAAAAAAAATTATTTTAATAAAATATCAATAGTTTCTATTTTAACACTATTCATTTCAATTATATTAAATAAAATAAAAAAATAAGATAAATTCAAAAAAATAATTTAATATACTCTTAATTTTTCATATTAACCTACAAAATTCGTGGATAACAATAATTAATTCTAATTACATTAATTTTAATATTTTTAAAATCAACTATTTTATATTTTATTAGTAGAATAATTTATCTTTTACTGTTGTGTCACACCAAAAAGTAATTCTACAATACATAAAAATTATAAATAAATTTCAATGATGAATTTTATTCTATTATATTTCCAATTATTTCATATTTTCAGTGTTATGTCTTGTTAATCCGTATATTAAAATTAATATACTTATATAAAATGGGAGTGTGAAATTTTGTCAAAGTCATTGATTTTAAAAATATTATTGTCAAATTAATTGAAAATATACCATTATGTGATTAAATTTTGAACCATATATGTTATGGGTCCAATATAATAATAAAAAAGGAACTTTATTGGTATTATTAAAATCCTATAATATTACTTTTACCTTTAATTATCCAATTATCAGTTTACTATAGTAATTATAAAATTACTAGCATTACTATTCATAATGCCAAAAATTTATCCTTTTAACATAATTTGAAGCCACTGATTCCAGAAATGTAATATATTTTCACAAATTTAAATCATTTCAGATTTAGTTATGAATATAATATTAATCCCAGTTATCAAAATTAGAAAATGGGGTTTCCCAAAGTAAAAACAATCCAAAATTTACATGTGTTTATATTTATTTTTAATGTGAAAATAATTCCAATAAACTATATAATTTTAAATTATACAAATATAATCTAATTATACATTAATAAAATTTTAATAAATAATTTAACATAATTACTTATTCTGATAAAAAAAAATTTCTATTAAAATTTAGTATTTCCACTATACATCAAAAAATAAAAGTTATCCGAAAAGAAAAAAATTAATTCTAAACTAAATTTTGACGTACCAATTATAAATAAGAAGTCTATTTTTTAATATTGAAAATATTAAATTTTCAAATATTGGATTTAAAATGGGTTCTCCATCAAGAGGAGGAAAAAATGTTTTTGTTCAAATACTTATTTTATCCAAAAAAATGAATTTATTCTTATATTATTTCTAAGAAACACATGTGATGAATGTTAAAAATATATAGAACATTAAAAATAAACAATTTGGTTATTAATATTCATAAACTCTAATTTAAATTCTTGGTTATATATCATTTTAAATAATAACATTTTATTAACATGTTGTACATTGGTATAACTGGACCATGTGTTTAACAGAAGACAACTCATTATTATGGGTATCGTAACATAACCTAGAGTTTCATAAAAACAAAACATTAAATAAAATTAATATTATTTGTAAATAAAAATATTTTATTTTATTTTTGTGTTAAAAATTTATTATTTTTACTCACATATATATCATGAAAATACATTTAACGTGTTATTTTGACATTATTGGACTTCTGTAATCATTACTCATCAATTTATATAAGAAAATTTTTATATAAGAATAAAATTATTATATAACACTATAAATAATCTTTAATAAATAATATTTATTATAAAATAATTTAAATGAAATATTTAATTCCAATTTTTTATTTTAGGATACCGAATTTTAATTTTCTAGTGCTGCAAAGGCAATATGCTAGCACTAAAAGTTATTTTGATATTTATTATGACGAAAATTATAATCATGATGTTTAAAATTATTCATGAATGAAATTAATATTATTATATACTAATTTATTCATTTTTAGTGTTCCAAAAAAATTTACATTTTTTCTATGACTTGGAGATATCATAAAACTATAGTATTTCTTAAAACATATTTTTTTACGATTTACTAAAAATACAATTTATTAAATAAATCATAAAATAATACATTAATAAATTTGGATTAAAGAATAAAAAAATAAATTTAATTTTATGAAATAAAAATATTATACATTCAATAAATTAATTTTAAAATAGGTGTTCAAAATGAAAAATATAAAATTTAGTAAAAAATTTAGATTTTCTTAAAAATTACTATTTAATATTAAAAAATGATTGTAAAAAATAAAATATAATAATTTTTCAAAACATAGATTATTATATTTTCATAATATAATATAATAAATTTTTCAATGAAACATTTTTAAAATAAAATGAATCATTGCAAAGCGTTGAAACCAAAATACATTACTTAATAAAAATTAATATTTTACACTATTCAACAGAAAATCAACCTTTTTAGAATAAATGAAAATTTACCCAATATATTATCTTGGTATTATAATTTCAAAAGTGATATAATTTTTATAAATAAAATTTATAGTAGTTGAATTAATATATTATTATATTCACTCATAAAAATAATGAAAAACCATTTTTTATGAAAACATATTCTAAATAAAACAAATAAATAAAAAATGAGTTCTTATTTCATAAGAATTAATAAATATATTTTTATTTATTAGAAAATATATATATGTGTGTGTTTAATAATTTAGTTATTACTATTCATACCCATTAGTTTAACAGATAAGTTATAAAATACATATTTAAATAATTATATTTCATTATTTGTTAAATATAAGTATGTATCATCTTGTACTTTATTGAAAATGGAATATCATTTTTAAATAATTGGATGTTACATAATCCCACATTATAATATTTCATCCTCTCAATTTGAATGCATTCTAAAAAACTAGGTGATTTTCTTTTCAAAATAGATTTGTTGAAATCCAATGTCATAAAATGATTAAAAAATCATCCTCTTGATATGAGACAAAGGAAGGTATGATGGTAATCTGGAATAACATATAATAGGTTTAAAAATATGAGAACATAATTGGGATGTGAAGACATGTATATATAATTGAAAATGAATGCCCAAGTAATGAAGAAGGTTGATAGATAACACAATCAAGAGAAATTTGTGCATCATAAATTAGGAAATCTATGATGGTTTAAAATTCCATTGATTTCTAAATAACCAATCTAAAAGTATAATTTTTGTTTCATTATCCTTTTAAAAAATTTGAGGGATTTTATTTCCATACATACTATGAATATATGGAAATAAACTAATTTAAAAATTAGTGTTTCATCTGATAATAAATATCCATCACAAAATCATCTTTGGCTCCAAATGAGGACTATTTATGATTTCTTTCATACTTGTAAGAGTATAATCATCTTCTAATGGATAAAAAATACAAAGAAATATCAGTATATTCCTCTTATATTTATACATGAATTAAAATGAATGTTTTTTTGGATAATATAAGATATTTCCCCAAAATTAGTAAACCTTATTACCAAAACAAATAATGTTATATTCAAAATTCAATAGTAATACCCAAAGTTCAACATGGATCATTAAACACATAAAAAAACCAAAATTTAAAAAGATATTATAGAATTATATTAAAACCCTAACATTATAATGATTTTACCAAATAGTCTTCAATGATTAATTTTAGCATTTATCATCAAATAATATAAATCAATATTATAGTCTCATAAAAAATGTGATTTCCATTATTTTATAATATGTAAGATATGATATCCATTTCCATAAATAAAATGAATCCCTATAAATCAACATTATGATGATATATTATTCTCTATTTTAATTACATATTTCCTTCACATAGAAAATTCCATTAAAATCTATTTACAATAATCAAATAGGGCTCCGAAAATACTGAATTTATTATGATATACCATTAATCACATAACACCAAATCAGTGTACAATCCTATCATTATAAATATGATAAATATTATGTTTCTAAAATGAGAATATAATTTATCCATAAAATTTTTAAATTAAAGAAAAAAATTCCATACTAAAAATAACATCATATAGGCTTGTGGTATGAAATGTGCCATTGTAACCATTAAATTGTGGGTATAATCCCATAAGCCTTAACTAATGGTACATGTTTTCACCCATAATGCATATTTTTATTTTCCATACACTATATTAATATAATCCTAACCTAATTATAGAAATTATAAAAAAATCTAAAAAATAACCTTAATGTATTAAACATTAAAAAATAGTTTTAACCCCAAAGGTTATCTCCTTACATTAAATTTTCATCCCAAAAAATGCAGTAAACCATAATTAATTCAATATAAAATATAATATTAAACTTACAGGTTATCCATTCCAATAAAACGTTTTTCAAAAAATGTAATGGTATTTTTAAAAAATATAATTCACATCGTACCTATGTGTAACAATTTTTTAAAACAATTAAAACATCTTCCAAATCCCTTTAGTCACATTAATATATCTTTACTTAAAACATTAAATGGAGGTGTCTATGAAAATAATTGTATAATCAAAAAAACATGTTATACCATTTTGATATCAATAACTCTTAATAAAAACTGATTTAAAAAAAAATCAATGTCTCTAAAGATGTCTAAAACATCCTCTAATACAATCTTTATGGACCCATCCTTAAGCATATTATATTCCAATTTCATTGAAATTGAATTCAAATTCTTAAAATAATGAGGATATTATAGGTTTTGGGTTTTATATAATTAGTATCACGATCTTAAATATTAATCCCATTCATTAAAAGTTCATACATATTGTCAATCACTATTTTTCTACCAAATTTTTTTTAAAACAATACATGGCTTCTTTTTATTATAAATATTAATAATTTCTATCTTGACATCATATGGGTCCCTAATAGTACTGAAAACATTAATTTTTTTAAAATCATGGGATGGTCAAAAAAATTATTATTAAGTTAAATAAAAATAAGTAGACTAATAATCTAGTGAAAAACATGAAAACCCATGAATAAAATTTTCATAAACATTCATTTTTACCCTACATTTGAATAATAATTATTTTAAAACAAATTATATTTAAGTTACATTTTGAATTTTTTTTAATTCAATAAAAATTCAAAATTCATCACAAAAAATTAATTTTTGAAAATTAGGAAATTATAATTATAGAACCTTTATAAGACCCTTATAATAAACCTAAAAAATTCTATTAACCATACAACCAACTTCAAACAATATACTATAGATATCAAAATCAATACACAATGCATTTGTCAAATACCTAGGTGTGCCCACAGATATAACATGATCCCTCATTATCATTAATTGGAAAATAACCCTTCAAAAAAATTTACAAGGACCATTTCAAGAATTTTATACATGAAAAATTAATTTAAAATCTTTTTGAATTTAATTTTTAATATTGAAATAAAAATTAAAAAAATATTTTTGTAAATTTAAAAATTGTCCACATAATAAGGAAATCATTTTCTTTTAAAACAACCATGAAATCATATATTGTAAAAAATAAAATCATTCATTATTCCTGATTAATGGAAATATTAACAATTAAAATAAGGTAAAAATCAATCCTTTAAACTTTTGTACAAATAGCTGAATAAGGAACTATAATAGAATGATTTCAAAAGGATGTTTCCTACCTTTAGTATGAATCATCACAAACATTCTTTATCTTCATGAAAAAAATGTTAAGATAATTTATACCTGATTATGATCCTTTTTAATTTTAATTAATCTATTAATTTATTTAATAACATGTTTTACATAATTACAGAATTAATTAAGTTCACATCATTTAATTTGATGATATTGGGTTCATAAGTCCAAATTGACATAAAATTGATCAATATTGTCGAAGTGTTCATTACTTTACCGTATCAATAATAATATTAATTAAATATTTATAAAATTTATATATTAATTATACATTAAAATACAATAATAAAATAAGATTATATAAAACAACCCATGTGACAATCTAAAGATCGTAGGTTGTATGTTCAAATGAGTAACATTTTTATTTTTCACAATAAATATTGAAAAAAATAAATAATATTTTATGATTAAACAATTGCCATAATATTATATATATATATATATATAAGTATATATATTTACTTATTTATGTATATTTATATACATCATCCATGTGGTGTGGTGATGAAAAATTAATCACATTGCTTCTTGGAGGTGGTAGCCCACACATACACAGGAACAATATTATCCTTTTCCATTGCATGGAAAAGTAAGAACAAAAATGATAAATTTTATTTTCATAATACTAAACATGTAATTAATGTCATATATAATGACTAATTCAATCTTTATTACTTGTTTTTTAATATGGATACAGAAAAATGAATTATATTGGTTCGGGAGTTGGTAGTCATTCATAAACACAAATGGTGAATATTTTTTCCATCTCATAAACTTTTTGATTGATATAAGTAATGAAAATAACATAATAAAACGTTATTATATAGAGTATAATGTATTGATAATTTTATCATTTTTTAAGCAGGTTTTAGGTATTTCTAATAATTAACAAAACCTAAATGATTAATTAAAACTGGTACAAATTCTTCAAACAATCATCATTGATTAGAAACAAAAGTGATTTAAAGACAATGTTATTCTAAAAATTAGAAATATATAAAATGGGGGTGGATTATAGAAAGTTATTTGGGTAGGTAAATTATGATATAAATGGGTTATTAATTTTGAATAAATTATAATATGAGGTTCTCTTCTATAAGAGAGGGGATTGGAACTCTTGTAATATCAGAAAATATTAAATTAACCTATATTATTTTTCAATTGCAATTTTGTTAAGACTGAGTTATTGAAAATATAACATATGTATTTATATAAATACACTTATCTATTAAATAGTATATATGTTTTGATACAATTCAACCATTATTTGTTGGTTTTAACCACTATTTAACCTATATAACTCTTACTGTGACCACATGAATTTTTACACATCGAGGGTCAATATAGTTAATATACTAACAAAAAATTACACTTAAATGGAAAATGGATGATATTTGAAAACTAATCATATATATTAGGATGAATTTCATAAATTCTGTAATTTTAAATCATTTAATAAAATATTGTTTAATAAAAAATATCCATAATGTTAATTTTATGAACTATTTATTACTTTGATATTAATAATATCAACATAATGAGTAGAATTATAAAAACCTATTTTATGATATCCCATAAATGATAAACTAACATATTAAATTATATGATATTATTATTTATTTAAAATTATATTATTTATATTATTTTTTATATCATTTATTTGATTTTTCCATTATTTAAATAGTTACAACATTAGTATTGTGAAATCATTTATAACATTTATATCTTTTCTATATATTTTAAATAAATTACTATAATTAATATATGTATATTCTATATCAGTATAATTTTTATAGTATATTATTTCCTCTATATAACAATGTATTAAAAATATTTCCTTTATTTAAAACAAGTGTGACATGTTTCAAATTTCATTTAATAGTACACAATAAAGGACATAGTCTCATACACATGGCACCATAATTTCATAAATAAATTTATATCATGGAAATATGTTTATTAGTATCATAAAAACCATAAATATATATCAAATATTTATTTAAATGACATCAATATCATGAAAATACATTTAATCTGTTATATTGACTATGATAGCCTTAAACAATCATTGCAAAAGAAATTGTACAATACAACTATTATATAATAATAAAATTCATTAAAAACAATATAAATATTCAATATTAAATAATTTATAATATCAATGTTCATTAAGGACTTATCTCATCCCAACAATTATTGTTTCTATACCAAATTTATCTTATCCAATACTTAACAGGCTCTGTGTGATCACTTAAAATTATTTTCATATTTATTATTGAATAAATTTCAATCTATATTTATTAATAATTATTAAAATACATTTATATTTTTTTTATCATAATATATTTTTTTGAAATTATTCTTATATTTTAATATTATTTATATGTCTTTGAGATATCATGTGATAGATTATATTTCATAAAATCTGTATGTTTTACTTTTTAGTATAAATTTTATTTATTTATAAAAAAGTAAAAAATATTATATAAGGATAAATTTGGATTGATAAAACCAAAATTAATTCTTTTTTATGAAATTTAATTCTTGTAAGTGATATAAATTAAATTTAAAATAATTGTTCCAATCAAGAAGATTTTTTTTAGAAAAAAAATTCTACAAAATACATATTTATGTTTAAAAATGGATTTTATACAAAATTTAATAACAATGTTGATTTCAATGAATCTAATTGATTTATTAATAAAATCATTGAAATATTTTTTTTATTTAATTTAAAATTAAATAAATCTTCAGAAATGAAATAGAAAAATATTGTTTTCAATAAAAATCTGTATTTATAATATTAACTAAAAAATGAATATTTTCAAAAAATCATGAAAATTTCATCATAGTATAATTTTTCAATATAATATTAAAAAGGATTTTATTTTTCTAAAATATAATTTAATATGATCTAAAAATGTATTATAATATTCACTCATAAAAAACAAAAAAACACATTATTGAAGAAAACATATTTATAATTTGTAAAATAACAAAATTGATTTTAAATTTAATAAGAATTAATAAATAAATTTTTTTTGATAAAATTCTTTATATATATATATCAATGTTCTGTTAATCCAATTCATATCAAAAAATTTAACGAATATGTTATAACCATCATATTTTAATAATTTTATTTCTTTTTAATTTTATTATTGTGTGTCTTATAATCATTACAATTGAACATTGTGTTTCCTTTTAAAAATATTTTTATGTTACACATAAAAACTACTCATATTTTGAATTAATTAATCTTAAAATGTTATTTTTTTCATTACAAATTACCACCTCAACAAAGTAACATGTATTTTTTTCTAACTTCTTTCATTTTTGTTTATTAAAATACATTAATATATAATTCACCACATTTACAAATCTGAATAATATCATTAAACTTATATAATTATAATATTTTTTCAAAATAAACCACTTTCAATATTATCATCATCTTATAAACATGGTTTGTTCAGGTTTTAGTCGATCTATCCAACTACTAGAATAATGATATTAAAAAATTTCATAGATGTTATATGAGAAAATAATTTCTAGGAATATATCATATAAACAAGAAAATAATTATTATTTTTTGGTTCTATAATAGTCACAATAATATTAAACTCATTAATTAAGATACCATCATTCATTTTCAAAAATCATTGAAACATTCTTATCAATATTTTCATCTACAATAACAATGAATAAAACATTCATAGAAAAAAATATAACATAATAAAATATAATGAAACAATAAATTCAATAAATTTAATGATTTTGTAATTATGATAATTGTGATAATAATAAAATAACATTTCTATATTATGAAACTATTTCATAATGATCATGATAACATAAAAAAATAACACAAATATATAATTACTACATAATAACCACATAAAGAATAATCATAAATAATGAATATAAAATTCGTAGATTTGAATAAAGTAGTGATATATTTTATTATGTTATTTTTTGTTTTATAATATATTTATGGGTTTTTTATATGTAAACAACCATAAACATAATATATTCATGTGTCTTAGTTATAAACTTACATTCATTCAAGTTGAAGATATATAATGGTTTTGTTATTTAGAGAATAAGGTTATAAATCATATATTACATAAAAAACTCATAAAAATGGTTTCTATATAACATTTTCCATTTATTAGAATATAAAACATTATAAAATCAATCAAGGATTTTTCTTCGATAAATATTTATCACATTCGACATTTTTCCCTTTGTTCTCTTAAACAACATATTACGCTATGGAAATCCAATTAAAACAACAAATGAGCACAAATATCATAGTAATTGAAATAAAAACAATGTAATAAACTATTGGATCCTCCATAAAATTATCCCCCAATTTTTTTTACAAATTTGTAATTTTCATCGATAAAGCATAGTCTCTTTAGATTACTTTATGAAATCATATGATTTGTGTAAATTTAAATTGATAAAATAAATCATAACTGTATCTTGTGGAGTAAATATCATATCACTATAAAATTTAATATATCTATGACAACTAAATAGTGACTAACCATAATGGTTACATTTAGAATACCCACAAAAGTATATTACCTTAACCTCTTATGATAAACCCTACATACTAACTCCATTTTATTACCTAATGCATTAGATAGCTATAATGGGTCCAATCACCTTCAGTCTATTAGGTAACTATTTATACTCATAAATAAATTCAATAATATAAAACATAATAATAAAACATAAAATTATAATAACTTAATAATAAAAATTCCCCTTTGAAATAACATTGAATTTTAACAAATCTTTGCACTCAAAAATGAAAAAATTGTATTGTAGAATGAAATTATAGACAAGGAAAAGAAAAATAAAATCAGAAAACATAAATTAATGTAATAAATATCATTATTTATGTATCCTTTAATGGATAATTATTTCTTGATTTTTTAAAAATAGTTGAGAGTGTATCTTTAAATATAGGTTTTTAAATAAAGTTTATTTCCTAGAGTCCAAATAATCACAAACAGTCACTATATTATAGAATAATAATTTTAGATAAATTATATATATATTTTATAACATTTTTAAATATTATTATTCCTTTTATATAATTTATTAAAATGTTATCTCAATTACTTAATTATTTGTGTTCACTTTATATGTTTTGTTGATATTCAGTACATGATTCTGAAATTAATTTGGTGTGATGTACATAGTAAAACTGGTAACCAGTCCATCATATCCAAAATAATTTTAAATAACTAATAATTAATATTACACATCAATTTTTCATTTAAATAAAGACATTATGATTGGTTATGATAAATGAACTATGTTATAATCATGGAGATTGTAGTTCTAACATACGCATGGGTAACATTTTCATTTTCAATGATAAATATAGTAAAAGTGTAAGCATTACGTTACATTTCCATAATTATGATAATATAATAAGTATCATATTAATAAATTATATATACCTATATATATCATAAATTTTATGTGGAGATAGTTAATAATTCCTATATCTATTCTGAATCACAATCTTCATAATGTCCTCATATTTTAATTTCAACTTATGATACTCGATACTCTAGTAAACCATCGAAAAATACTATGCCCTATGGGAATGATTTAAAAAATCGTAAATACGATGGGGAAGACATTTCTTATTAAAAGTGGTGTATTTGAAGGTTCTATAATCAATGAAAGGTTTGATGGAACAATTATTTATTAAATACACAAGATGGAATCACCCATAGTGTTGTACTAAGTTCGACAAAAGCATTATCTAATAACTTTTTAAAAATATTTATTTACATTAAAATACACATTTTATCGATTAGATAAGGGGGTTTTGATGTTTTCTTATAATAAAAAACTATTTCAATAGTAAATTCAACTTCCTGATTAGGGAAATAATAAGAAATCTCATCACTGAAGACATCAATACACTCATATACCAATGGCACATCATTAAATTGAGTAATTCCTTAGTTGTAAAAAATATGTGCAGGATAAGATTCATTTTAATATTTTAAAGCATTCTCATATTCTGTATAAGTTATCAATGGCATTAGATCATTCTTGTTCAGAAACAGAAACACTTTCTAAAATGAAATCTAATTATTTGTCTAGTCTATCATTTCATGGTAAACAAAAATCCATTACTTACCTAGAATAACATCAAACACTACTTGATTCAAAACAACATGGTTTGTAGGTAAATTGTTTCCTCTATCAATTAAAATAATATTTATATAATTTCATATATAATTAATATTTTCCAGGGGTTATTTACCTTATGTTCTAGCATCTTTTCTTGAGGTGGAAGTTCAAATTTACGAGAATATTTTCAAAATTAAATAATGTATATACCATGAATAAAAAAAGACATTGACATAATATAAATAAAAAATATTACCACTTTATTTTATATCCCAACATTTACAGAACTAGTTTCAAAGGATTTCACTACAACTTTTTATTTAGTTCTAGATGCTTCCTATTGTCAGGTTACTCATTGGATAGTCATTTACATAATAATCTAACTAATTTCATTTTAAACATTTTATTGATTTTATTTCTAATTTTTTTTACAAATATCATTATTCGTTTTAATTATGTTATGATCCTTATACCACATTTTACCACATCAGATAAAAATATTAGAATTCATAATGTATTCCTCAGTGTGTTTTTATAACAATTATCACCAACCTTAAACATAATTTTTATTCCATGATAAATTATTCCCTTTTTCATTCCAATAAGACCAGTATTTTCTATTATATTCCAAATAAAAATTGTTCATTAGAAAATTAAATTTTCACCATATCCATATATTGAAAATGTTTCTCACAATTGTTGATTTCACGGAAGCCAATTCACTCCGATATTTTTTATTTAATACTGATTAAAAAATAAATATTTTTTATGAAGATCTCATATAATATTTAGCGAGAACCGTTCCAATCAGGTTATTTTTTCTTCATAAAAATCCAATAAATAATCCTCCTTCTGCAATTCTTTGAATTTTTTTCCATTCTATTTCAAATCACCTTAAGAAAAAAAATTTCAAGAAAAATATTATTGAATTCATTCTACTCTAAGGAATCAATCTCCTCATTATCCCTGATATTATTGACCATAGACCTCCATTTATTGGATTAAACTTCAAAAAAAAATAACAAGACTCACCAATTGATTTTTGGAATACCACATGATATTTACAAACTTTTCTACAGATGTAATCAACCCACCAGCTACCACTAGTTCATGAAGATCAACTAAAAGTTGTAGTGTATTCCCTCATAAAATCTAATACTAGTAATATATTCATATGTGGTTGATTTGGTTGATATCATTCATGGATGGAATTTCAATTGATAATCAAATTAAAATGAGGAAATATAGTAACAAACTGTTTAGTTAAGATTCTAACCATCTAAGAATTCATTTTGGAAGGGGGTTCTCATCTTAATGCCTTCCAAGTATAGGTCCCTGTTTCTTTTATGGAATATCATTATGAACAGACATATATTAGAAAAATATAAATCATAATAATAAAATTATATATCATTTATACAAAACAGTAAATTAAAAATTATTAATTAACATTCAAATACAAAATATATTAACCGCTAATGTATTCTAAACTGATGTATGATGCCATCTATAATTACCTGACCATATGAATTGCATAATCACTTGTGGTAGTCAAGAAATTACTTTCTTTTACATTAACGATCATTTTAGGTTAAGATTTTTAGGGTATTAGGAAATAATTCATACATAAAATCCCTAATATGTACAAATTGGGTTCAATAAATATAGTATTCATTTATTCTAATATAAATTATTTTAAAATAAAACATGGATTCTTTTCAATGAAAAATATTTATTGCATTCAACTTGTATTCCTTTTTTACATACCCATACATTCTCTATACAAAATACATTTTAAACCATGGGATGAAAAAAACATTTTCAGTAAAGGATATAAAATTGATGCAAAATATCATTAATTCATGAATACATGAATCACTTAAAAATATTTTCACAATGTTATTATTTTCACCAATAAAATATAACATATTTACATTTCCTAGTGAAATAATAAGATTTCTGTAAAACTAAATTGAAATAATAAAACATAAAGGTAACATGTGGAATGAATTTCATAACAAACTAATATATATCACATCTATCAAAACTAAATAGGGAATTAAAATCATGGATACATTTGGAATAAGCACTACAATATATTTCCTTAATCTATTATGATAAACCCTACCTAATAACTATATATTGTTACCAAATCAATTGGAAATCTATCACAGAATCACCTACCCTCAATTTATCACATAAAAACCTATAAATTTAAAAAAAACCAATAACCATAACATTACCAGAAAACATAAAATAAGAATAAATGAAAAATAATATATCCACATTAAAATCACATTTCATTTTTACAAGGCATCACACTCAAAATTAAAAGCACCTTATTTGAAAATAATATTAGAAACATGTAATGGAAACATAAAAAAATTAAAGTGACATGAAAGAGAGAAATTATTGTCTTAATTTATATGTTTAAAAATAATTTTTTTTATTTTTTAATAATTTTTAAATGATTCACCTTAAAATAGGGTTTTAAAATAAATTCCCTTACTTAGAGTCTAACTTGTCATTGAAATCATCATCTTCATGAATAATAAAATTAGGATAATTAATATCTTTCTTGATAACCTTTTTAATGTTTATTATTCATTTTATATCACATATTATATTTTTATAAAAATTTCATTTTTATTTGAGTTCATTTCATTTGTTCTGTTGATATTTGGTGCTTGAGCCAGAAATGAATTTGGTAAGATGTTAATAGAAAATGTGGTCATATATCTATCATGTCTAGAATAATTATCTATAAATAATGATCACATTTTAACATATATTATACTTTTATATCATACCATTATGTATAGTAAAGAAAAATTAACTACATTATAATCATGGATATAGTTGTTCTACATACAGATGTGTAATGATTCAATTTTTCAATTATCATTATTGATTGAGTGTATGTATTATTTAATCTAATTATGAAAAAATGAATCACATCACTTTATGGAGGTAATTGTTCACACATACACTCAAAAAATATTATCTATATTATGTTTGTGGAAGGGTAAGAACATAAATGATATTTTATTTTTTAATAATGATAAATATCTCATTAATATCCTATATTTATATTAATTACATCATTATAACCCATCATCAGAGATGACGATGGAGAAAAAAATTTATCAGTTCATTTGCTGGTAGACCACCGTACGCTCGAACGATTTATTATTTTACCATTATATGAAATTGGGTATGTATTTATGTGATGATATAAACAAAACAAAATATTAGTATATTTAGGATACCAAAGTGATTATTTAATCATGGTTGAAGATGGTTTTTAGGAAGATGATGAAGAAATAAAATAGAAATACGTAATTAAGAATGACACCCCTTCTTCATATGATCTTCATTTATTAACATCATAAGACCTCAATGTATAGAGTTATTCCTAAATTAATTTCTCTATACTATGGTGAGGCGTTTTATTATGGTCTATGGGTATATATTGGCCAAACCAAGTACTTTTTATGGGTGAATAAATGATATGAATGCGTTACCTTTTTTATGATAGTTGAGGGGCATTCCTAGAATTCACGAAAAGATTTAATTAATATACATTAACATTATGTCCTAATTTGTTAAAAATTGTTTAATTTATAATATAGAATGAATATCGGTAGAAAAAAATCCAACCAATCAAAATTAAAAACAATAACTATTTATTTAATCTTTATATTTTTTAAACTAATTTTAAAACATCTTAATTCTTAACATGATATCATTTAATCTACACTCTACGGGTTAATATAATTACAATATAATAAAAAAATTTCCAATAAGTAAGACATTTTAAAAAAATTTATACACATCACAACCAGTGGGATGAAATTTAGATTTTAAAAATATTATATAATTTATTTAAATTTTATTTATTTTAAAATATCAATAATTTATATATTGATATAGTCCATTACTTGACTTTCATAAAATATAAAAACTGACAAATAAATTCAAACCAATATTAATAAAACATATTAAAATTTAAAATTCGTTTTAATGATTTTGGATGACACTAATATTTTAAAAATATATTTATTTTAGCATTTTAAATACTATTTATTTGATATTTCATTTAATTAAACAATTAGTGCATCATCATTTAGAATGTTTTGAATTTAATTATTTATTTCCAAAAAATTAAAAATATATTATCATGATAAATGAAAAAATTATATTTGAAAAGAATATTTATATTATAAAATATCATCTATATAACACCATATAACAAAATTTTCATTTATTGTAAACAATAGTGTAATAAAATTTAATTTTCATTCCATATAATATTATAAATGTAATACTCTCATAAATGTTATATCCAATAATTATAATTTTTTCTAGATTCTATTTTTGATTTGAATAACCCATAAAATGAAATTAAGACAAGTGTTATGGTAATTTTATAAAAATATAATATTATTTTTACACTTAATGATCTAATTTTTCCATAACCATGGAAATAAAAATTAAAAATCCCACTATACATAATCTCCAAAAATAAATAATACATATTCTATAAATTATTAACTTATGATTTAATTTAGGGAATAAATTTTTTAAAATTCAAAAACATTGAAATTTCATAATGTTGGGAAAAAATCTCTCAAGATATCATTGAAGCATTTTTTAGGTGATTGTGTTTATTGATAAGGTGGAAAATTGTGCTGTGATTATTGACAAAGAAAATAATGACTTACAAATTTGTTTACAAAGGGGATTTCATGGTGGAATGTTGAGTTCAAGAGATGTGGTCATCGATCAATGTTTGATTCAAAAACATCGACAAAGGAATGGATGATCTAGAGGCGGTACAAAAATAACAAATACAAGGTGGCGTCGTTTTCCAGTGTTTGCCAAATTTTTGGGCCTGAAAATCGTCAAATGATGAAATGTGGTTTTTGGAAAAGAGACTTGTGCGCCGTGTACAAGAAGTCTTGGAAACTTGCGCGCCATATGTTTTTCAATATCATATCATCAAAATATGGAAAAGGGATAAGTGTCGCACAAGTATTGGTGGTGTCACGCAGGTGACTTGCGCGCCGTGAAGAGACTTGCGCACCGATGCCTTGTATTCTTGATAACGTGCGCGCCTATGGTTTTTCAAGATCAGAAGATCAAAATATGGAAAAGGAAAGAGGATCGCGCATGTTTGGAAGGGGGTTGCGCAAGTTACTTGCAGGAGAAGAGACCTACGCGCCAAGACATGCACGCCAAGGAGAGACTTGCGCGCTGTCACGCATGGGTGACAGAATTCCTATAAATATTGGACCACTCCTCTTCATTCTTCACCAAAGTTCATCACTTTGACGATTCAGAGCTCCCGTCGCGTAGTTGTGGTGGTCGCACAAGTGGTGGGGTGTCGCGCAAGTGGGACTTGCGCTCCAGAGAAGGAAGTTGTGCACTACGTGTTTGTTGCGCATCTGAGGTGGTTTGGGTAGAAAAGGAAGTGTGTCGCACAAGTTTGGAGAATCTTAAGCTTGAGTCGCTCATGTGTTAAGAAATACTTGCACGCTAGTGTTTACTTGCACGCCGAGACTTTCACACCGCCATAGAGAAGGGTTCCATGTAATGTTGATTTCTGGTAGTGATTTATGGCTGCGTGGAAGCTGGGGGATTTCCCTATACCTTCAGTGAAAAGGGAAATTCATCTACGGGTGAAGGTTGAGCTTCAATAGAGAATCTACATACAGAAGAAGATTCATTCCTTCATTCAAATGAAGATACCTACAGGTCTATAAACTGTGAGTGGATTCTTTCCAAGATTAGTGACCAAAGGAAGAGAAAGAAGGTGATCCTTTCCACTTGCAGTGAGCCAGAGAGGGAGAAACAAGGAGTGACCCTTGGGAAAGCAGTGAGCTGACCCTAAACTTGTAAAGGTAGTGAGCCTTGGCTTAGAAGTGATCTATCCCAAACCTTTTAATCCACAGCTAGTGATGTTTAGTGGAATTTGTACGACCGACAATCTGTCGGCGTATGCTCTTTGAACATGTCCCTTAGCAGTGAACCAAGTAAAATTGCTTTGTCCTATTCTTGCTTTACTTTCTGTTTATATTGTGCAACAAGACAGAGAGAGAAGAGTGTTTTTCATAACAGCGAAACAAGATTATAACGGGCATTAAATTCTAAATTAGTCATACCCTGATTCATCCCCCCTCTCAGGGTGTTCAGCCTTATAGACCTAACACATAAATTAATTAAAAAATTCATATTGATGTAACAAGAAAACAAATTTTTAAAGTAAAAACATTTAAATAATCACAATGTTTGATATCCAATTTTAAGGAAGAATTTATCCAAATGTCCAAAATTTCACTAAATAATAAAATATTTTACTATTAGTAATTTAAATCCAATTAAATATATAATTTTATAGTCTAGAATATTTTTAGGAAAATTGTGTTTTCAATAAAAATGAAATATTATATCACTATTCATCGAAACATTATAATTTTCAAAAAATTATCATAAATTAAACTAAAGTAAATTTTGATATTATAAATCCAAATAATCATTTTATTTTGTCAAATGAAACATATAAAATAGAAAGAAAATTAGTTTTAAAATAAGAGTTCCATTAAGAGGCACTAAAGCTACATTTTAGAAAAATAAATTGTATTTACCATATAACTAGATATATCAGATACGCAATTGAAAAAATTGAGCTTTTAATTACTATTTATTTTACATATATTAATATATTTGAAAAAAGAATTATTCTATCATTACCTTATTTTTTACGTAAGTGGATCTCAGTAATTATGGTAATGGTATCTTGTCACACATTTTCATCCCTTAAGAAAGATTTAATATTATACACAATTATTTCATAGGAATGATGTTTCTATTTAACAAATAATATTTTGTATTATGATCGAATCAATATTTGAAATATTTAATTTTTCATTTTAAATCATTTCTTTCAAGTGGTATAAACATGAATACTATTATAGTTTCATAATGGGTTTTTTCACAAATTTAATTCATTATGATTTATTTCTTATTATAATACACGAGACCTCACATTAGAAGGAAATCATTATATCATGAACTATCATGAAATGAAAAATATATTAACTTTTATTAGTAATTATATTTAATTGTTCAATTTAGAAATTATAGAATTTTATTTAAAAAAATTGAATTAAAGATAATAAAATTAAGTTTAAATTAATTTTTTCTATTTATAAAAAAATTAGTGAATTTTATGATATACCTATTTTACTAATAATAAATATTTTATGCAATTATTAGTATTTGATTTTTTTATTTAACAATTTATATAAAAAATTATATATTTTATAACTGAAATTATTCATTTTAAAATGTTAAATTTATTTTATAACACAATTATTTTTGTGTGAGAACTAACATAATATTTTTCCCAATTATTCTAATATATAATACATTAGTAAAATTAACATATTTTATAAACCTTTTATAGAAATTAAATATGAATAATATTAATTTATAATTTATAATATGTAAGAAAATTTTATCAAATAAGAATAACTTATTGGAATAAATATTAATTTTCCTTAATTATAAAGTTATTAAAATATTAGAGTCAAAACTTTTAAAAGAATAAATTCATGGAGTGAAAGGATTTATATATGGTGAAATAATGTCTATAATTGATTTTATAGTGTGTTTCATGTACTTATATCTTTCCCATTTCATTAATTACAATTTTTTAGCCACATTAATGGTTTAACATGTGCTTCCATTATATTAAGTTAAAATATTTTAAAAAAATTAATTATCACCACTTATAGAAGGGGTCTCTTACCACTATTTTATGGGCTCTAAAAAGTTGGTTTTCTCCTTAATCATTACCCCTTTATCTTCCCCATTAATATTATTGCACTCTCATTTCTGTATGGTCACCATTAGTTAGAATAATTCCCCCATTTCCTAGGATAATTCTTAGGAATATTCAAGTCCATAACGTGATTATTATCAACTACATAGCTATTATGATTAATTATTTTAATTTAAATTTATAATAGGGAACAGTAATGGAATTATATTAGTGAAATTTAAATTTAGTAATGAAACTATATTATGGTCATTGTGATTTTTTATGAATACACCATATCCATTAAGAAAAATAAAATCTTTTGTTCGTGTATTATCCAGATTTCCACCTCTATCATGTAACATGGTTAATTTTTATCCACCACCTCACAAGTATATATCTTTGGTTTAGGATAAAGTAAAATTATTTTTATGAAATTATTAATGTTATTTTATTACAAATTTTTTATCAATGTAATGATATTATCGATAAATGGTCATCATTATTTTTTGCATGAAAAATAATTTTACCAACAGGATAATGATTTATTTTAGTTGGGTATCATTGTCATATACATTAATTATTCATTTAAATAATTCAAATTAAAACTTAACTCAAAAATAAAAAAATATCAACATTCTTCTAATATAATGATATTACAAAAAAACCATCTCAGAAATATTCAATAAATTAGGGTATGTTCTTCTTTGAGTCTGTTTAACCAACTACATGATCAATACATTTAATATATAACATGAATGACTATGAAACAATAACTACTAATATAATTTTATAATAACATGTAAATACCTATTTTTTTGTTCATGAGATAATATATCATTATCTAATCCATATATTATAGAAATACCCTATACACTTAAAAAATTAATAAAAAATGTTAATTATCATCATCATCTTCTATGATATGGTCGAAAATTTATATGATGGGAATTTAAAATATGTATATATATATTATAAAATACACCTAAGACTATAATTATTGACATAGTAATTATTATATTTATAATAATGTTTAATACAAACACTATTATTATGAAACTAGTGCAAACGATGAAAACTATAAAAAATGGGTTTGAAAAAATGATTCATATATAAAATCACTATTCATAAAGATTATTGATATATATTAATATTATTGGAATAAAGTTTTAATGGATATTTGTCTATGATAGTATATTTTAATGTATTATCATGGTATTCAAGATAAGGAGTCATGAATTTCTCTCTTAAATTTATCTTTTTGTGAAGTGTTTTGTATTATGTACCTAATTCCCTTTATGTTATGTATATAATGAAAATTTGATAATTGATATTATAAAATTACATTATTCATTATATTGGAAGATAATTTCAAATACTCCTTTTAAAATTATATAAGATTTAATTCTTTATGGAATCTAGAAGTGGGGTTTTTTTAATATCTATATACATTCATTAAGACCCATTTTACAATTTCTACCTGTTTTCTTTTTATTGATACATTTTTATGGAATAAAATTTTCCATATAACTCATTAAATTTACAATATTTAGTATATTATATTTTTATCCATATATCATATTATTTTAATTCAATATTTATCAAAATAATTGTAAAAAAATTGTTTCCATTGTGGAAAACCATTCAATGTTTTGGTAATGTAAAAAATTGTGTCAATTTTTTTAGAAAATAAATCCCTGTATAGATATTGGAAAGTGGATGTAGATGTGGATTAGTATTACATAGGGGTAATCAATAATAAAATGTTTGGTTTAGAATTGACACAATCAACACTCTATTAAATGACCAGTATTTATAGGATAATACACATCATGAGACAATCACGATGGATATAGATTGGAATATTCACATGCTCTAAATGAACCTTAATGAAGAATTACCTTAATATTTACTTGGTATCATTCCAATTCAATCCATTCAACCAAATTATTATCTTCCATGGATAACCCAAAACAATTATGGTACCCTCAACACTATATTTATTTGATAGGTGTATTACCTATTATTTTGGTAATATCCCATAAAATCAGGAACATTAAGTAATTTATTCCTAGAGAAAAAATATTATATTGTATGTGGAAGTATATTATATATTTTTTAAAATATTATATATCTATGTTTTTTTCATAAAGAGGTTCCTTATGTAACTTTATGAAATTATTTTACGATTCTTGTAGTGAATGCATTTGACTAAATCATGTATTGGGCGACGCCCAAAAATATATATCATCATGATTCGTTGATAGATCTCATGGATGAAATATTTTTGTTTTTGGGTACATATCATCCCATAATATGATTAGCATCATTGAATATGGCCTTGAAAATATGTTTAGAAATTCACTATCATGTTATTCATCAGTATATCGTCAATGATTATAGCCATCCATGTTTTAATTTATTTTAATGGATATTGACTTTAGTTACTTTTATAAGATTTTTAATTCATGTTATTCTTGTATTGTTTCCATATCACTTATTTCATGTTTATGTAATGAATGAATTTTATCAATGCTACTATTTACTATGAATTTGATCTCACTATTATATATCTTTCATTCCATAAGAATTCAAGAGGTTTACTATTTTTTATTTTTAGGGATATGATGGAAGGTAAAATTATGTTATTTGAATGTGTTCCTATGTTATATTATGTTTTAGAGTGTAATTTATATTCAATATCTACAATTACATTTCTACTTTGTTTTTTTCAACTAGAAATCATTTATTATGAACCAAAAATGTAATATAACATCCGAATTTATGTATCAAGAGTCTAGGTTATTACCTATATTATGAATATTTACTTATTTTATAAGGTTTGATTACTACATAAATAATATCTATATAATAATCATGTTAATCGTGTTGTTTAATGATCCATATCATGTTCTTAATGATGCGTTCATGGATATTTATTATGTTATCATACCAATATACATAACTTGGGCATACTTATGACCATCATTAGTAATCTCTTATTTTTTCCAATATTGATAATGTGAGATAACCCATTTCTTTAATTTTTTATTTCAATTGTTAATAATATGTCTACTACATGAGAAAATATTAGAAGTGGATTTAGAGTTGAGTGGTTTTGATGAAATGATGATATGAGTGGAAAAAGTAGTTTTCCATTTATCTAATATTTAAAGATAATTAATATTAGAATATTTGATTTTTGTTATTTTATTGTGATATGGGAATAATATTCACATAATATAATGAAATAATTGTGTTTATTTTTATTTGTCCACCATAGATAGTATCAAATTAGGTTATTGTTATTTTGGGATTTATTTTAGAAAACATTAATTAAAACCCAATGGGTTTTTATTATTGGTTAGTATATATATTGGCTACCATACATATGTTTTGGTAAAGAAGAGATAATATGGTTCCCATGAAATAAAATCAATTTATATATATAATAAATGGACTCAAGCTTTGAGGAAACATTATATATGGGTAATAAACCAAAAAATTGTTTGTTGGGTATTAAAAGAATCATCACTATGTCCATAAAAAAGATATCGAACATCTGATCCTATCTGAAACCCCATAATTATATTGCTTAGATACTTCAAATTCCAATTATATATGAATATATATTATTTTAATATCAATATGTTATAAAAGATAATATGGAATGACAATTGTTAGCATTGATTGTAACATAGAATGATCAATATAATATATATATTTATAGATATTTTCTTAATGGATAAATGGTATGTTGAAATTTGAGATCATTAGATTGAATGATTTTTTGTACTATAATATATTATGATTGTTCATGATAATTTTGGGATATTTCTTGATGTGAATTGTCTAGGAAGAATATGAGAACTATAAAAAAATAAAGAATAATCATCTAAAAGTATAATTCGATTAAATGAATTTTTCATTAGGTTTCACAACATAGGATAGAATTTTCTTATTCATATAATCATTTAATATGATTTTAATAATAATTTTTTTTCTATTTGGATGGAATAATATCCAAAATATGAATTGAAGAATGTTATTTATCTTCAAACCTCTATGAATTATAACTAAATAAGGGAGAAAAATTAAATGGTTGATAATACTAGTATATTATTATTATTAAGTAAAAGGTGAGTTTATTATTCTCGTATATTGCAGTAAGGATGATATAATTATAGAAATTAAATCTTAATAATCTTTTATATTTTTATTTTTGAGTGGAATATTCTTAAGGTTATGAAGATAATGTGAAACATCTATTGATTTTTCTTCATTATTTTTTATTAAATGGGTAGGATTTAAATATTAAACGTGGTCAACAATTTTGAGATGTCATTTTATTAAAAATTTATACATTCGGGATAACTATTGAAAAAAATATGATTGAGGTATGAATTACTCTTAGTTTTAATATAGGTTTTATTATTATATAATAAAGGATTTATTTATTTTTGAGAAAATAGTGTTTTATAGTAGTTATAGAGTTGAAATTTATTATCTAATAAATTAAATGAAATAGATGGTTTTTGGTGAGTTGTGATTGCCTATTATTTGGTATTATGATATAAATTTACTAGTTTGTGATATTATAAACTAGTGATTGATAAAAATGAGAGTTAAATATACTGTTACTTTTGAGTGGAATATATAGCTTTATAGTGGTTTTATATCCTAGAGACTCAATTTGTTTAGGAAAATTTATATAGAAAATATTTTATTGGACTAAATACATACGAGAGAATATTATTGAATGAATACTTAATGTTGTTTGTGGGAAGATATATAGCTCGATACAGCTTAAGAGAGTATAATAATTGTCATATTAGATGTTATAATAGAAATAGTGAATATTTTTAGTATACATTCACCTACATTCATTAGGGGGTATTAAAATAAAATATTCATAATACAATTTATTTAAAGGGATATAATTTAATGACATATTATTTAAGACCATTTAGATTATTTGGATCTCAAATACCATATTCCACACACAACCGTGAACAAACTTGAAACAAAACTACAAGTAACCCTGAAAAATGAAAATTACAAGAAGAATATAGTCACTAAATCATTAAAAAATAATCAATTAAAAAAATAATATTATTTTTCATCATTGATTGAAATTTTGAAACAAGGTATACATTAAAATAAACATTTAAAAAAGGTATTTCATTTTACATTAATAAATAAATTTGATCATAGTTAACAATATAAACAATTGGTAATATTTTTTTAATATTTAATATTTCAGGATTTGTTTATTTTCAATTATATATGAAATAATATTATTGACACTCGATCTATTAAAATGTATTCCTTTTTAATAGATGTTCATTTTCTATATATATTTCTATCCATTTAAATGGTATATTTGTAAATATTTTAAATTTAATTTTAAAAAATAAACATAATTTTTAAAATTAAAAATATCATAGTAAGCCAATGATTAATTTTATAGTTTTCTGAAATATTTTTTTACATAATTTAAAAAAATTCATCTTTTTTCTAATTTCATATAATTTATTATTATATCATGAAAAAACTAAGAAATTAAAATACATAAAATATTATTTATTATAAAATATTTATAATGTAGTAAAACTACATATTTAAAAAAATTATCATAAATTTATTAAACCTATGTTTAATAAAATATGTAATATTTTCTAGTAAAAGAAATTATTTTTAAATTTTCTATTAATTAAATTTTATTTTTTCAAAATTTTAATTCATATTTTTCTAATGATTGTTAATTTTTTTTAATGATGCAATTTATATCACGAAAACCCAAAACATAGGTATTTTTATACTACACATGATTTGTAAACATAAAAATAATTTTTTTTGTTGAATGGAGATTTAATGTGTTACATGCTCTAATGTAATGTTTTTTCACAGACCTAAATATTTTTTTAATGACATGTATTTCATACGTATAATTAGTAATTAAGAATTATTTAATAATATGTATTATATTTTTAAACATCAAAAAATTATTAAATTAATTAAAAACTAGTTACCATAGAAAAACCCAAAAAGGTAAAAGTGGAAATTATATGTTTAAAGAAAATAAAAAATATAAATACTTTTTTAAAAAGAATTTTTAAGTTATTATATTCCTTATCACATTAAACATTACATTATTTTCAATTTTAGATGATTTTTAAAATTTGAAACATGTTATCATTTAATATTAAGTTTAAATATTTACAAAAAATACATTCCCACAACCTATAAAAAGGCCCTCTCACCACAACATCCAAACTAATAAAAAATTTATGTTTACACAAGAAAATATTTATTATTTTATTACAATTTAAAACTATATCTGTTCCTTTATATTCGATTCATCTAAAATTATCATAATTACTATATTTTTATGGAGTCTTCCAAGAGGGAAATCAATTCATCAACATGATTACTAATTTTCCCAATCTTCTTTATTTTATAGGATACATTAAAAAAATATAATTTGGTCATTAAAATATAAATCTATTTTTAATTTTTATGATGAATTTTATTATTATATGGGAATAACTATTAACCGCCATTTTCATTTTCCATTTAGGAAAACTTAATCATCATTTGTCTGTGTGTAGACTACCACCTCCAAAAATGTAAACTATATATTTCACTCCGTGTTTAATTATTATTTATTGATATACCATCATATATAATTTAATAAATCTGTATAATATTAATAATTTCAATTTTATTTTATAATAATGATATATTTCCAGAAATATTTACTTTCATAATCGTAATTATACATTAATTTTTGTATGTTCATGTTTGGGTCGTTCAGACCACCTACTTGAACTATACTATTAAATAATGTCGTAGATGGTACATAAAATCTAATTATTCATAATATATGATATAAATAACTAAATAATAAGTTTTCTTTGGGTTTATAATTTTAAAATTACAAATAATTTCATGAATTATAATACCACAGTTATTTTGTTAAATATCACCAAAACATGTTGGTTTCCATTTTCAACTACAAGAATAATAACTAAAAAATTAAAATAATAAAATAATAAAATAATAAAATATAATGAAACATAAATTAAATTAACATTTATATTATATTAATATAGAACAATGGGAGATGAAACAATTAAAACACAAATATCTCATAATATGTTCATAACACTAAAGATAATTCAGTCCAGATTTTCAAAGTATATAATAATTAACTATTATAAATGAAAAGTATAATTATAATATTTTTAATATATGGATTCAAATAAAAATAAAGTTAGGATATATTTAATTATTATAGTAATTTTTTATATAGAATATTCATTCAATTTAGTGGGATTCATGAATTAAATAAACGGTTTCCTATATAGTATTATCACCCCTTGAGACTCATTATAATTAAACAATTAGTGCATCATCATTTAGAATGTTTTGAATTTAATTATTTATTTTCAAAAAATAAAAAATATATTATCATGATAAATGAAAAAATTATATTTGAAAAGAATATTTGTCTTATAAAATATCATCTATATAACACCATATTACAAAATTTTCATTTATTGTAAACAATAGTGTAATAAAATTTAATTTTCATTCCATATAATATTATAAATGTAATACTCTCATAAATGTTATATCCAATAATAATAATTTTATCTAGAATCTATTTTTTATTTGAATAACCCATACAATGAAATTAAGACAAGTGTTATGGTAATTTTATAAAAATATAATATTATTTTTACACTTAATTATCTATTTTTTCCTTAACCATGGAAATAAAAATTGCAAATGGCACTATACATAATCTCCAAAAATAAATAATACATATTCTATAAATTATTAACTTATGATTTAATTTAGGGAATCAATTTTTTAAAATTCAAAAACATTGAAATTTCATAATGTTGGGAGAAAATATCTCAAGACATCATTGAAGCATTTTTTAGGTGATTGTGTTTATTGAAAAGGTCGAAAACTGTGATGTGATTATTGAAAAAGAAAATAATGACATACAAATTTGTTGACAAAAGGGATTTCATGGTGGAATGTTGACTTCACGAGCTGTGGTCATCGATCAATGTTTGATTCAAGAACATTGACAAAGGAATGGATGATCTAGAGGCGGTATAAAAAGAACAGATACAAGATGTCTTGGAAACTTGTGCGCCATATGTTTTTCAAAATCAGATCATCAAAATGTGGAATACGGATAAGTGTCGCACAAGTCTTGGTGGTGTCGCGCAGGTGACTTGCGCGCCGTGAAGAGACTTGCACACCGATGCCTTGGATTCTTGATAACGTGCGCGCCTATGGTTTTTCAAGATAAAAAGATCAAAATATGGCAAAGGAAAGAGGATCGCGCAAGTTTGGAAGTGGGTTTCGCAAGTGACTTGCAGGAGAAGAGACCTACGCACCAAGACTTGCACACCAAGGAGAGAGTTGTGCGCTGTCACGTATGGGTGACCAAATTCCTATAAATACTAGACCACTCCTCTTCATTATTCACAAAAGTTCAACACTTTGAAGATTCAGAGCTCCCGTCGCGTAGGAGTGGTGGTCGCACAAGTGGTGGTGTGTCCCACAAGTGGGACTTGCGCTCTAGAGAAGGAAGTTGTGCGCCAAGTGTTTTTTGCGCGTCTGAGGTGGTTTGGTTAGCAAAGGAAGTGCGTCGCACAAGTTTGGAGAACCTTAAGCTTGAGTCGCGCATGTGTTAAGAAATACTTGAATGCCAGTGTTGACTTTTGCGCCGAGACTTGCACACTGCCATAAAGAAGGGTTCCATGTAATGTTGATTTCTGGTAGTGATTTATGGCTACATGGAAGCTGGGGGATTTCCCGGTACCTTCGGTGAAAAGGGAAATTCATCTACGGATGAAGGTTGAGCTTCAATAGAGAATCTACATACAGAAGAAGGTGCATTCCTTCATTCAAATGAAGATACCTACAGGTCTATAAACTGTGAGTGGATTCTTTCCAAGATCAGTGACCAAAAGAAGAGAAAGAAGGTGATCCTCTCCACTGGAAGTGATCCAGAGAGAGAGAAACAAGCTGTGACCCTTGGGAAAGTAGTGAGCTGACCCTATACTTGTAAGGGTAGTGAGCCTCAGATTAGAAGTGATCTAGCCCAAACCTTTTAATCCATAGCTAGTGAAGTTTAGTGGAATTTGTACGACCGAAAATCTTTCCGCGTATACTCTTTAAAAATATCCCTTAGCGGTGAACCAAGTAAAATTTCTTTGTCCTATGCTTGCTTTACTTTCTGTTTATATTGTGCAACAAGAAAGAGAGAGAAGAGTGTTTTTCATAATAGCGAAACAAGATTATAACAGGCATTAAATTCTAAATTATTCATACCCTGATTCATTCCCCCTCTCGGGGTGTTCAGCCTTATAGTCCTAACACATAAATTAATAAAAAAAATCACATTGAAGTAACATGAAAACAAATTTTTAAAGTAAAAAACATTTAAATAATCACAATGTTTTATATCCAATTTTAAGGAAGAATTTATCCAAATGTCCAAAATTGCACTAAATAATAAAATATTTTACTAATAGTAATTTAAATCCAATTAAATATATAATATTATAGTCTAAAATACTTTTAGGAAAAGGCTGTTTTCAATAAAAATGCAATATTATATCACTATTCATCGAAACATTATAATTTTCAAAAAATTATCATAAATTAAAAAAATGTAAATTTTGATATTATAAATCCAATTAATCATTTTATTTTTTCAAATGAAACCTATAAAATAAAAAAAATTATTTTTAAAATAAGAGTTCCATTAAGAGGCAATAAAGCTACATTTTAGAAAAATAAATTTTATTTACCATACAACTAGATATATCAGATACGCAATTGAAAAAATTGAGTTTTTAATTACTATTTATTTTATAGATATTAATATATTTGAAAAAGACTTATTCTGTCATTACCTTATTTTTTACGTAAGTGGATCTCAATAATTATGGTAATGGTATCTTGTCACACATTTTCACCCCTTAAGAGAGATTTAATATTATACAAAATTATTTCATTGGAAAGATGTATCTATTTAACCAATAATATTTTGTATTATGATCGACTAAACATTTGAGATATTTAATTTTTCATTTTAAATCATTTCTTTCAAGTGGTATAAACATGAATACTATTATGGTTTCATAATGGGTTTTTTCCCAAATTTAATTCATTAAGATTTATTTCTTATTATAATACATGAGACCTCACATTAGCAGGAAATCATTATATCATGAACTATCATGAAATGAAAAATATATTAACTTTTATTATTAATTATATTTAATTGTTCAATTTATAAATTATTTAATTTTATTTAAAAAATGAATTAAGGATAATAAAATTAGATTTAAATTAATTTTTTCTATTTATAAACAAATTAATGAATTTTATGATATACCTATTTTACTAATAATAAATATTTTATGCAATTATTAGTATTTGATTTTTTTATTTAACAATTTATATAAAAAAGCATATATTTTATAACTGAAATTATTCATTTTAAAATGTTAAATTTATTATATAACACAATTATTTTTGTGTGAGAACTAAGATAATATTTTTCCCAATTATTCTCATATATAATACATTAGTAAAATTAATAGATTTTATAAACCTTTATAGAAATTAAATATGAATAATATTAATTTATAATTTATAATATGTATGAAAATTTTATCAAATAAGAATAACTTATTGGAATAAATATTAATTTTCTTTAATTATAAAGTTGTTAAAACAGTAGAGTCAAAATTTGTAAAAGAATCAATTCATTGAGTGAATGGCTTTAAATATGGTGAAATAATGTCTATAATTGATTTTATAGTGTGTTTCATGTACTTATATCTTTCCCATTTCATTAATTACAATTTTTTAGCCACATTAATGGTTTAACATGTGCTTCCCTTATATTAAGTTAAAATATTTTAAAAAAATTAATTATCACCACTTATAGAAGGGGTCTCTTACCACTATTTTATGGGCTCTAAAAAGTTGGTTTTCTCCTTAATCACTACCCCTTTATCTTCCCCATTAATATTATTGCACTCTCATTTCCGTATGGTCGCCATTAGTAAGAATAATTCCCTCATTTCCTAGGATAATTCCTAGGAATATTCAAGTCAATCACATGATTATTATCAACTACATAGCTATTATGATTAATTATATTCATTTAAATTTATTATAGGGACAGTAATAGAATTATATTAGTGAAATTAAAATTTAGTAATGAAACTATATTATGGTCATTGTGATTGTTTATTAATACACCATATCCATTAAGAAAAATAAAATATTTTGTTCGTGTATTATCCAGATTACCACCTCTATGACATAACATGGTTCATTTTTATCCACCACCTTACAAGTATAGATCTTTGGTTTAGGATAAAGTAAAATTATTTTTATGAAATTATTAATGTTATTTTATTACAAATTTTTTATCAATGTAATGATATTATCGATAAATGGTCATCATTATTTTATGCATGAAAAATAATTTTACAAATAGGATAATGATTTATTTTAGTTGTTTATCATTTTTTATACATTAATTATTCATTTAAATAGTTCAAATTAAAACTAAACTCAAAAATAAAAAAATATCATCATTCTTCTAATATAATGATATTACAAAAAAACCATCTCAGAAATATTCATTAAATTAGGGTATGTTCTTCTTTGGGTCGTTTTAACCAACTACATGATCCATACATTTAATATATAACATGAATGACTATGAAACAATAACTATTAATATAATATTATAATAACATATAAATACCTATTTTTTGTTCATGAGATAATATATCATTATCTAATCCATAAATTATAGAAATACCCTATGCACTTAAAAAATTAATAAAAATGTTAATTATCATCATCATCTTCTATGATATGGTCGAAAATTTATATGATGGGAATTTAAAATATATATATATTATAAAATACACCTAAGACTATAATTATTGACATAGTAATTATTATATTTATAATAATGTTTAATACAAACACTATTATTATGAAACTAGTGAAAACGATGAAAACTATAAAAAATAGTTTCGAAAAAATGATTCATATAAAAAATCACTATTTATAAAGGTTATTGATATATATTAATATTATTGGAATAATGTTTTAACGGATATATGTCTATGATAATGTATTTTAATGTATTATCATGGTATTCAAGAGAAGCAGTCATGGATTTCTCTCTTAAATTTATCTTTTTGTGAAGTGTTTTGTATTATGTACCTACTTCCCTTTATGTTATGTATATAATGACTATTTGATAATTGATATTATAAAATTACATTATTCATTATATTTGAAGATCATTTCCAATACTCCTTTTTAAATTATATAAGATTTATTTCTTTATGGAATCTAGAAGAGGGGATTTATCAAGATCAATATACATTCATTAAGACCCATTTTACAATTTCTACCTATTTTCTTTTTTTATTGTGGATACATTTTCAGGAAATAAAATTTTCCATATAACTCATTAAATTTACAATATTTAGAATATTATATTTTTATCCATATATCATATTATTTTAATTCAATATTTATCAAAATAATTGTAAAAAAATTGTTTACATTGTGGAAAACCATTCAATGTTTTGGTAATGTAAAAAATTGTGTCAGTTTTTTTAGAAAATATATCCATGTATAGAAATTGGAAATTGGATGTAGATTTGGATTAGTATTACATAGGTTTAATCAATACTGAATGGTTTTATTTAGAATTGACCCAATCATCACTTTATTAAATGACCAGTAGTTGTAAGATAATACACATCATGAGACAATCACGATGGATATAGATTGGAATATTCACATGCTCTAAATGAACCTTAATGAAGAATTACCTTAATATTTACTTGGTATCATTCCAATTCAATCCATTAAACCAAAATATTATCTTCCATGGATAACCCAAAACAATTATGGTATCATCAACACTATATTTATTTGATAAGTGTATTACCTATTATTTTGATAATATCCCGTAAAATCAAGAACATTAAGTAATTTATTCCTAGAGAAAATATATTATATTGTATGTGGAATTATATTATATATTTTTTAAAATATTATATATCTAGGTTTTTTCAGAAAGAGGTTCCTTATGTAACTTTATGATATTATTTAACGATTCTTGTAGTGAATGCATTTGACTAAATCATGTTTTGGGCGACGCCCAAAAATATATATCATCATGATTCATTGATAGATCTCATGGATGAAATTTTTTTGTTTTTGGGTAAATATCATCCCATAATATGATTAGCATCATTGAATATGGCCTTGAAAATATGTTTAGATATTCAATATCATGTTATTCATCAGTATATCGTCAATGATTATAGCCATCCATGTTTTAATTTATTTTAATGGATATTAACATTAGTCACTTTTCTAAGATTATTAATTCATGTTATTCATGTATTGTTTCTATATCACTTATTTCATGTTTATGTAATGAATTAATTTTATCAATGCTACTATTTACTATGAATTTGATCTCACTATTATATATCTTTCATTCCATAAAAAATCAAGAGGTTTACTATTTATTATTATTAGGGATATGATGGAAGGGATAATAATGTTATTGGAATGTGTTCATATGGTATATTATGTTCTAAAGTGTAATTTATTATCAATATCTACAATTACATGTCTACTTTGTTTTTTTTTTCAACTAGAAATCATTTATTATGAAACAAAAATTTAATATAACATCCGAATTTAGGTATCAAGATTATAGGTTATTACCTATATTATGAAAAATTACTTATTTTATAAGTTTTGATTACTACATAAATAATATCTATATAATAATCATGTTAATCATGTTGTTTAAAGATCCATATCATGTTCTTTCATTGAAATACCCCCAAGTAAAATGTTTCCCATCTTTTAAGGGTATTAGATAAGTCATCACCCATTGTTGTGTTATAATGTTTATTCATAAATTTCTTTCATTCATGTTTGGTACTGTCTAACCACTGATTTTATATTATGGTACATTGTATTCCTCTATTTTCAAAATTACCTTTAATGTTTCTTTCTCAAGGGTATGTGATTTTTTTAAAATAATTCACATCCTCTTGTTGAGGGTTTATCGTATGTAAAATATTTTCATGAACAAAAATTGTTAAATTCTATATTTTTAATCCTAATTCTATGTTATCACATGACAACATATTATCCTTCTCCCATATTTATAATTATTTTTGATACACTTTTTTATAATTTACTGTTTTAGAAATTATATTTCACAATATTAAGTGGGATTACATCCATTCAATATGAAATGTTTAATCGTTCACTTCACATTTAATTTTATTAACATTAGGTCATATAAAGGATATATTGTTGATTCTTTTCTAATTTATGTTATTTATAGTTCTTCCACTTCAAATGATTCATCATTTATATCATTACTAAAGGATCCATCTCATATTATTCTTTTTAAATGTAATAGTTTTCAAATTGTTTTTACTTCCCCATTTTGATTCCATTGATTCATTATCAACGCTATATTAATGAATATATATTTTTGAAATGAATTTTTTTCAAAATTTATTCACTTCGCTATTTGTATACATATATTTTTCTTTTTAGACTATATTATTAATGATAATTTTTAAAATAAAAATTTTTCAATGTGTTTTCAATTCACGATTTTGTGACATTATTATATTTTCATTTAAATAATATTCATAATTCGATTAACAATTATATTTTTTAAAAAAACACACATTAAGTTTCAAAATTAGCATTTAAATTTGACCATAACATCTTCTTTTATTACAAATATAAAATAATTTTCTAAAAACTATACAATAATATAATAACAATTTTCTTCAGCATCCTTAAATGATTTTTGTCCTTTGAAGTTATTTTTTATAAATGATATTCAAAATTTTATTATCAAATAATCATTTTGAGTTATTTTATTTTGGTAATGATTCACCAATACTCTCATTTTAATATTTGGTGATTCACTATGAAAATGTTGTGAAACCCATTTTTTCTTCAATGAGATATTTATGATCATTTAAATGAAACTCATTTTATATAATAGGTTTTTATAATATTAAAAATGATTTATACCTAATGGAACACACACACATATATATAATTCTTAAAAGTAATTCTACATCCTTATATAGGCATCCAATGGATTGGGTAAAACATTAGATCTCATGAGAAAATGATAAACAATACATTATTCTGGACCCATAAAGTGAAATAGGTGAGTGAAGTCTAATCTAGTAATATACAATGATGAGTGAACCCTAATCCTAAAATTGAGATATCTTAGTGAATCCTGATCTCCTATTGAATTTTTTTTATTAATCCTTATCCACTAATTTTTTAATACCATTACTAATTTTTTCTTTAGTATAATATTTTGAAGAATTATTATGTTATGATACCTTATTTACTACGCTTTTTATTTTATCTAGGTATGATTTCTTAATGATGCGTTCATGGATATTTATTATGCTATCATACCGATATACATAACTTGGGCGTACTTATGACCATCATTAGTAATTTCTTATTTTTTCCAACATTGATAATGTGAGATAACCCATTTCTTTAATTTTTTTATTTCCTTTTTTAATAATATGTCTACTATATGAGAAAATATAAGAAGTGGATTTAGAGTTGGGTGGTTTTGATGAAATGATGATATGAGTGGAAAAAGTAGTTTTCAATTTATTTAATATTTTAAGATAATTAAAATTAGAATATTTTATTTTTGTTATTTTATTGTGATATGGGAATAATATTCACGTAATATAATGAAATAATTGTGTTTATTTTTATTGGTCCACCATATATAGTATCAAATTAGGTTATTGTTATTTTGGGATTTATTTTAGAAAACATTAATTAAAACCCAATGGGTTTTTATTATTGGTAAGTATATATATAGGCTTCCATACATATGTTTTGGTAAAGAAGTGATAATATGGTTCCCATGAAATAAAATCAATTTATATATATAATAAATGGACTCTAGCTTTGAGGAAACATTATATATGGGTAATAAACCAAAAAATTGTTTGTTGGGTATTAAAAGAATCATCAGTATGTGCATAAAAAAGTTATCGAACATCAGATCCTATCAAAAACCCCATAATTATATTGTTTAGCTACTTCAAATTCCAATTATATATGAATATATATTATCTTAATATCAATATGTTATAAAAGCTAATATGGAATGCCAATGGTTAGCATTGATTATAACATAGAATGATCAATCGAATATATATATTTATAGATATTTTTTTAGTGGATAAATGGTATATTGAACATTGAGATCATTAGATTGAATGATTTTTTGTACTAAAATATATTATGATTGTTCATGATAATTTTTGGATATTTCTTGATGTGAATTGTCTAGGAAGAATATGAGAACTGTAAAAAAATAAAGAATAATCATCTAAAAGTATAATTCTATTAAATGAATTTTTCATTAGGTTTCACATCATAGGATAGAATTTTCCTATTCATACAATCATTTAATATGATTTTAATAATAAATTTTTTTTTTCTATTTGGATGGAATAATATCCAAAAAATGAAGTGAATAAAGTTATTTATCTTCAAACCTCTATGAATTATAACTAAATAAGGGAGAAATATTAAATGGTTGATAATACTAGTATATTATTATTATTAGGTAAAAGGTGAGTTTATTGGTATCATATATTGTAGTAAGGATGATATAATTATAGAAATTAAATCATCATAATCTTTTATATTTTTATTTTTTAGTGGAATATTTTTAAGGTTATGAAGATAATGTGAAACATCTATTGATTTTTCTTTATTATTTTTTATTAAATGGGTAGGATTTAAATATTAAACGTGGTCAACAATTTTGAGATGTCTTTTTATTAAAAATTTATACATTTGGGATAACTATTGAAAAAATATGATTTAGGTATGAATTACTCTTAGGTTTAATATAGGTTTTTTGATTATATAATAATGTATTGATTTATTTTTGAGAAAATAGTGTTTTATAGTAGTTATAGACTTCAAATTTATTTTCTAATCAATTAAATACAATAGATGGTTTTTGGTCAGTTGTGATTTCCTATTATTTGGTATTATGATATACATTTACTAGTTTGTGATATTATAAACTAGTGATTGATACAAATGAGAGTTAAAGATACTGTTACTTTTGAGAGGAATATATAGCTTTATAATGGTTTTGTATCCTAGAGACTCAATCTGTTTAGGAAAATTTATATAGAAAATATTTTATTGGACTAAATACATACTAGAGAATATTATTGTATGAATACTTAATGTTGTTTGTGTGAAGATATATAACTCGATACATCTTAAGAGAGTATAATAATTGTCATATTAGATGTTATAATTGAAATAGTGAATATTTTTAGTATACATTCACCTACATTCATTAGGGAGTAATAAAATAAAATTTTCATAATGCAATTTATTTAAATGGATATAATTTAATGACCTATTATTTAGGACCATTTAGATTATTTGGATCTCAAATACCATATTCCACACACAACTGTGAACAAACGTAAAACAAAACTACAAGTAACCCTGAAAAATGAAAATTACTAGAAGAATTTAGTCACTAAATCATTAAAAAATAATCAATTAAAAAAATAATATTATTTTTCATCATTGATTGATATTTTTATACTAGGTATACATTAAAATAAACATTTAAAAAGGTATTAAATTTTACATAAAAAAAAAGTTTTACCATAGTTAACAATATAAACAATTGGTAATATTTTTTTAATATTTAATATTTCAGGATTCGTTTATTTTCAATTATATATGAAATAATATTATTGACACTCGATCTATTAAAATTTCTTCCCATTTTAATAGAATATAATTTTCTATATATTTCTATCCATTTAAACGGTATATTTGTAAATATTTTAAATTTAATATTAAAAAATAAACATAATTTTTTAAATTAAAAATATCATTATAAGCCAATGATTAATTTTATAGTTTTCTGAAATATTTTTTTACATAAATAATAAAAATTTATCTTTTTTCTAATTTCATAGAATTTATTATTATATCATGAAAGAACTAAGAAATTCAAATACATAAAATATTATTTATTATAAAATATTTATAATTTAGTAAAACTAAACATTTAATAAAATGATCATAAATTTATTAAACCTTTGTTTAATAAAATATGTAATATTTTCTAGAAAAAGAAATTATTTTTAACTTTTCCATTAATTAAATTTTATTTATTCAAAAATTTGATTCATATTTTTCTAATGATTGTTATTTTTTTAATGATGCAATTTATATCACGAAAACCAAAACATTGGTATTTTTATACAACACGTGATTTTTAAACATAAAAATATTTTTTTTTGTTGAATGGAGATTTAATGTTTTACATGCTCTAATGTCATTTTTTTTCACAGACCTAAATATTTTTTTAATGACTTGTATTTCATACGTATAATTAGTAATTAATAATTATTTAATAAGATGTATTATATTTTTAAACATCAAAAAGTTATTAAATTAATTAAAAACTAGTTACCATAGAAAACCCCAAAAAGGTCAAAGTGGAAATTATATGTTTAATGAAAATAAAAAATATAATTACTTTTTAAATAATAATTTTTATGTTATTATATTTCTTATCACATTAAAAATTACATTATTTTTAATTTTAGAGGATCTTTAACATTTGAAACATGTTATCACTTAATATTAAGTTAAAATATTTACAAAAATTACAATCCCACCACTTATAAAAGGGCCCTCTCACCACAACATCCAAACCACTAAAAATTTTTTGTTTACACAAGAAAATATTTACTATTTTATTACAATTTAAAACTATATCTATTCCTTTATATTATATTCATCTAAATTATCATAAATACTATATTTTTATGGAGTCTTCCAAGAGGGAAATCAATTCATCAACATGATTACTAATTTTCCCAATCTTCTTTATTTTATAGGATACATTAAAAAATATAATTTGGTCATTAAAATATAAATCTATTTTCAATTTTTATGATGAATTTTATTATTATATGGGAAAAACTATTAACCGCCATTTTCATTTTCCATTTAGGAAAACATAATCATCATTTGAGTGTGTGTAGACTAACACCTCCAAAAATGTAAACTATATAATTTTACTCCAAGTTTCATTATTATTTATTGATATTCCATCATATCTAATTTACTAAATTAGTATTATATTAATAATTTCAATTTTATTTTATAATAATGATATATTTCCAAAAATGTTTACTTTCATAATCGTAATCATACTTTAATTTTTGTATGTACATGTTTGGGTCGTTCAGACCACCTACTTGAACTATACTATTAAATAATGTCATAGATGGTACATAAAATCTAATTATTTATAATATATGATATAAATAACTAAATAATTAATTTCCTTTGGGATTATAATTTTAAAAATAAAAATAATTTCATGAATTATAATACCACAGTTATTTTGTTAAAAATCACCCAAACATGTTGGTTTCCATTTTCAACTACAAGAATAATGACTAAAAAATAAAATTATAAAATTATAGAATTATAAAATATAATGAAACATAAATTAAATTATCATTATAATATATTAATGATGAACATTGGGAGATGAAAAAATTAAAACACAAATATCTCATAATATGTTCATAACACTAAAGATAATTCAGTCCAGATTTTCAAAGTAGATAATAATTAACTATTATAAATGAAAAGTATAATTATAATATTTTTAATATATGAATTCAAATAAAAATAAAGTTATTATATATTTAATTCTTATAGTTATTTTTTATATAGAATATTCATTCAATTTAGTGGGATTCATGAATTAAATAAACGGTTTCCTATATAGTATTGTCACCCCTTGAGACTCATTTTAAATTATACACCATGATTTAATTTTAATGTTGTATCAACAAACTATTTCATATATTTTTATCATGATCCTATCATAATTAATGTTATTTAATATTTCATTTGATGTCATATCCCTTGAGTGGGTTTGACAAGAATGTTTACGAAGTTGTCAGGGATTTACTCTCTCAAATAAAAGATATTGAGAAAAATTTATTATTATGCACCATGGAATATTTTATATGGGGTCATTAAAACCAAAGGGATTTATTATATAATTTTCATGTAAATAATGCAGTTTTAAGAGCTGTATCATTTTATTTATTTAAATAGACATTGATTTAATTGATATCAAGGTTTTATGATTTTTTTGTGATCTCGACTCCTATCATTAAGTTATAATTCCTCTTCTAGAACTTATTTCATTTAAAATTGGTTTCATCTTCTATATGATGACATTAAAAGTTATATTCTATTATTTTATTAAAAATAGGAACCCTTAAATCTACGATTTTAATATTGAGGTTTTTTTTACAAATGTACTTCGTTGTTGAGAATAATTACCATACACTTGATGATAATGTATCTCAATGTCAATATTTTCACTTCCCACCAATTAATACATTTATATTTGGAAACCTAGTTTTGTTTTATCTTGTTTTGAATTCATATTTCCATTCATTTATTTTCAGAAATATGTTTTACTACTGTTTTTTTATCCTTTATTTTAATAATGTTATTTCAAAATATGAAAATGGTATTCCATAATATCAAAAATAAAATGTTTTATCATCCAATTTGAATTTATTTTTATAACATTTATTTTCAATCAATGAATTATTATTAACATTTCATTTTAAAATGTATGTGTTTTCAAAATCATTCAATTCTATTTTTTGAGACCATTATTTCTTTTCTTAGGAATCGATTAATAATGATTTTTTTAATAGCAAATGGTTTAAAAAAATCAAATTACATTTCATTTAAATAAAATCATTAAAAATGATTAATTATTGACTATTAATTTTAAAAGTGATTATTTCCAAAAAATCACTTCATCTTTTCGAAAAATCTATTTCATTTACAAGAATCCATTATTGAATAATATTTTTACAAGTAAGCATTTCAAGGTTTTTTACACCTCCATTTTAAAACCGTTATATCTTTTTAAAACAACTAATTTATAAATTTACATTTAAATGTAATGTGTTTATAATATTTTTTACATCAATTTTAATAAATTACTTATTGAAAAATCAAATCATTATCATTTTTGTAAATGCTAAAAAAAATTAAAATATTTTATGATTTCAAAAATCATATTCTTCTATATCTATAAGGGATTTATTTCCATTTAAATTTTTTATGATATCAAATTCTAAATATTATATTGAAATAACATTTTAAGGTGACATAATTTTTGGAATCATGCATCTATATACTTAATTTCAATGTTTTTGATACCATTTGAAAATGTTATAAAACCAATTTATCATTTCTTGAGTTTGTTAGGATGTGATGAATAAACACATTTTTAGCCATTATTTTTCATTATATTTTAAATGATTGATATATTATGTTACAAATTTGTATCTATTTTCATTAGTTTTTGGAATTACATGAATACCCCTCTAAATTGATTTGTAAATATTTATATATTATTCTTTAATTTAAAATGAGTTTTCATTCTCAGTATACTAAGCGATATACACGAGTTACGTCTGGTAAAATAACCAAAATAAGTGAGTGAATCCTAATACACTAATCGAAACAAGTGATTGATGTATGATAAAAAAAATAGAAGCTGGTGAGTAAATCCCGATCTTCTAAATAAAATAGGTTAGTGAATCTGGATCCACTAACAGAAATAGGTTTTGATGCCTGATCCATTATTTTATTACTTCTATTATTATTATTATGACATATTATTGTTTTTTAAAATATACTTATGATATGATTTATCATTTATTATAGTATGTTTTTATCAATGTTTTTTTCATAATATTATATTGATGGATATTTATTATGATATTATACTAATATGATTGTATTTTCCTGCATATGATCATCTTTAGTTATATATTTTGGTTCTATTACTAATCATCTAGTCTCAACCCTATATTTATTTCATTCCTTGGGATTTGAATATGGGTGTTACATTTGATATATTAAGAATGGGGTTTAGATTTTATTTGTCATGATGAAATATCGATGACATTTGTTAGAAATTTTTTTAACATAATTTTACAATGAAATAAACAACTAGTTCATTTTTTTGTTTGAATATTTGGGATATTGAATGGTAATTCATTAATGGTAATGAAATAAATGTGTATATTTTTCATAGGATTCCTCACCATTTAATAATAAATTTTATTATTATCATAATTACCTCATGTTATTCCAATTTCGAATGATGTAATATAAGAATGTGTGTTTTAGATGCAAAGATGAGGAATTTCAAATGATTGAAAAGTTCAAATCCTATTTTGGAATGTAATATAGAAGAAAATATATTTTATAACCTAAAATTACATTTTTATTGTTGGATGAATACTAAATTATAGAATAATTATATGAAATATAAATTCTGTAGGATTATATGGGTTTGAATGATTAATATATAACTCAAAAAAATGCTACGTATTATTAATTAAAATATATGTCCAACAAAATAAAATATATATAAGAAAAAATTCAATGATGTTTTACATAATTAGTGTTTTTGTTCTAAATAATTTATGACATTATACTCAAATAAAAATGATTATAAATGTACAGTAATAAATTCAATAAAATAATTCAAGTCGAAGGAGTTTAAAACAATTAGAAAACCTGATTTCTCCAATGAATGCCATCTAGATCCACCTTGATACATTTATGAAAAAATATCACTACATTGGGATATTTTTTATTATTACATTGATGTTGGGTGTTTATCAACCATATATATCATACTTATAATGAACCCTGAAAAAAGAATAAATTCAAGTATCTTTTCTAAGAGAAAATTACATTTTCATATGATTAATTGACAATGTTTTTTGGAATTGATTGAATAATAAAATAAATAAATATGATATAATCGTGTAGAATATTGAATTGGGATGAACATAATTTTTTCAATATTAGAAAATTAAATTTCTCAATACAATACTTGTGGAGTTATACCCTTGCACATTTATATTTACAAAATATATATATATATATATTTTCTACTCCCACTATATTTGTGATTTTGGACATTGATGGATATTATATTTGGGGTTTTATAAATAATTTCTATTCAAATTTGACACACGGATTTTTTTACGAGGATAATTAGGTCTTTTATACATCTTTCTCTATAATTATCTATGTTTTTCTGATACGTTGTGACTATACTCTCCTCAATGGAGGATTTCAAAATCAGGGATTTGATTATTATGGAATCTATGAATCTATTTAGTCCTTATATATAAATTCTGTAATTTTATTATTCATCTAACATTAGTCGATAAAAAATAAGGATTGTGGTAGAAACCTGTCACTATTAACTACATGTAGGATTCACTCAATCATTTATGTATCTATTTGGTCTCCCTCGATTACCTCAAATAACTTTATATTGATGGAGCTGGTTATTCCCAAGTGGTAAAAATTATATGATTGAGCTAGATACAAATATGGTGTGTATTATTTATTAAGGAGTTCAGAATAATTACATTATAGAGGAGGATGAATTTTAAATGAATGGGTTATCTATCCGTAGAGTTGTCATGACCCGTCCTAGTGGGGCCCGCACCGCGACTCCCCAAACCCAACTCTAATAGGCCATGGGATGGAGACTTGCACTGAGTAGGAATATTGCAAACATGGGAGGCATTGCCTATGTATCGGTACACATGAAAAAATCTCCAAGCCCAAAATTCTAAAATGTAAAAACCAAACGGGAAAAAATGAATGCATACAACTAAACCCAAACAATAGAGTACAATGGAATGCAACGTACTGAATGTAAATTAGGCCAGAATACAAGCCCACCAAAAACAACAGTATAAAAACTACAAAGTCCAACTTGTAAACACAAAGAAGAAATTAGATTTATTCTCAAAGTTATAGGATCACTTCGTCCTGTTGGAAACTTAGAAACATCATTCCTCTCCAGGTCCGCCCTAGATTTTTTCAAAAGGATGGTCGTCTGTACCAGACATGACATATGCTGGAAAATCACATGTAGGGGTGAGTAAAACAATACATAGTAAAAGACCCCAAAAACAATAAATCAATACACAATGAAAAGTCATAATCATCAATGAACAATATGTAAAAACAAATATCCATATATTCTCAATTACCAACCCGTAGTCTAGGGACTAGTCATGCAAAAACATACCCCCGCTAGGGATTCAGTTCAAAGATTCCATGAATCACTCATCCCGAAAAAATCTCTCCACGAGTCTGATAGCTCTGATGACGTCCATCAGAAAAGAACATTTTATTGTGAAAAGTCATGAGAGATAGATACACACATTTTGGGAGAACACACTCTTGAGAGGAGAGATCTAGATACACATATTATAATCATTTCCAAGTAATTGGTGGATACCGCAACCCATCTAGAATTTTCTTGCTAGGTAGAGGATTGGTTACCAATGGATGTTGTCACATCAATACATAACTTCACCTAGTTTCAATAATGGATAGAGGACCTCACTCCAGACCTCTCAGATTGATACATGACTCTATCTCGAAAATTCCTACAGAAGGGATTATTATCATGTAGTAGAAAATAGTACCTGAACATTAGGAGAATGATAAAAAGGGGTATTAAACAAATAAAAACCTGTCCAATATATGGTGGACAAAAAGATCAATCAATATACCGAATAGTACACGGCGTTTTGATGTTTCACACACAGTGTCCTCTGACCCTGGGTACTGCATGTGTACAATAGATCGTGTCATAAGGTTTTTCATGTAAAAAGAAACTACACGGCATGTAGAAAGGATCACATGCTATGTCAATGTATCTGGGGTCTAATCCGTGTACGCTGGCCATCTGCCCGTACATGACCTTATCACATGTACTCCAATCTTTCTAGCTGGCACACGGGGTGACCCACGTTACTGGCCTCACCGGGCCATGTGGTGGATTACATGGACATTTAATCAAATTCATGTATTTTATCCCCTATATTAAAGATGAGACCTGCTTAGTTGCATCTCTTATTCCACATAGGGTCTGCATGCTTTTTTCTGAATTTGTGTAGTCCATCCCATGTCTGCAAACTTCACATAATACACACCGATCTTCAGAAAGGTGCCAACATGCTGTTTGACTAGAGTCACAGAATGTGTGATACCTTTCAGACATACAAAACCCTATTTATCGCCTCTATTACCACAAAATGTGTTCTTCAGGATACACGCCATTTTCTTCAAAAAAATTCACAACCTATGTTCTTCATCTCCGTGCCTCGGAGCTCCATTAATCATTGATCTGGCCATCTGATCATTGAAAAAATGATGGGATGAGGTTTCTCGTTCGTCATAAATCTGATTCCGCTAGTTTTGGGACTTTGATCATCCCCGAAAATGTGTTTTGATCATCCACGCAAAGAACGGTCGAAGAACGATTATTCCTAAAGTATGTCAATTTCTCTGCCGCCATCGTTGTCGCACCTTCAATAATTTTCCACGATTTTGGATAGCCAATTTTGGATTGTTAGATTGAAAAATGGATACCCAATGATCCATTTTTTTTACCCAATGAAGAATTAAATGAACGTGAGAGAAATGAAATGGGAAAGAAATACAAAAGAAAATTGAGGAACGAACCTCTGTCGTTGTTCGTCACAACATTGATCCACTCCCTTTATTAGGATCAATCGGCATAGAATCAAAACATTAATATAACATGGATTATCTCACTAAATCTAATCCAAGTATAACCTTCTTGAAGAAGGTACAAATCCACAAATAAACCATTTCATGGGTTGACCCTATTTCATCTTCTAATCCAAGAATGGGGAAGAAGATTTGAAATAACACCCCTTCCTCAATCCAGTTGAAGAAAGATCGTTGTGTAACGTTCGTTGGCAAGGCTCGTTGTATCCGACATTTGTCATCATCATCCTCAAGTTGGTTCTCCTCTAATTCTATAAGAGTGTCTATCTCAATTTGCATGTTTATGATTTTAACCCTGCAAAAATTCCATAAGCAGTTATTTAAAAGTGGAGGAATTTAGTTGTTGGGCAAAAAAGAATCATTTAAATAAAATAAATTATTATTTTATTTTATTTCCATTAAACATCCATAAACTAACTCTCACAGATGACCCATGCCGATTTATGTTAGGCCTCACCTAAGGTAATGTAACTGCTCTAAACCCAATGGTTCCCTTGAACTTATGATCTAGGAATCCCTTTAAATGGTATTCTGCTTTTAAATGAAAATCTATCAAGTTCAATTTTTAAAATATTAATTTATTTTAAACATTTATTATTGGAACACCGAGCCTTATAATCACACAACGTTGAAATGTTTGGTCAAGAAAAAATTCCATATAATATTTTCAAAAATAATACATGGAACATCCAACACATTACATTCTCCCCACCTTGTGGATTTGTGTCTAGGAAAATCAATAAACAATGACTACTGAAAAATATGTGGGTACTAGGAATGGATCTAATCCTCCAGCTCCCACGTGCTCTCCTTAAGAATCTTGTGCTGACACCAGATGTGCCCCATGAAAATTGATCTCCCACAATGGATCATCTCCCTCTAATCCTCGATCTCCAATTGGTACTTAGTAATGGTCACTCCATCCTCAATATCTAGCTCACCCCAGTCGATGATTTGCAATGAGTCATGCATGTACCTCCTCAGTTGTGACACATGTAAGACATCATGTACCCGAAGATATTGTGGCGGTCGAGATATGTGGATTTTCCCATTGCCAATTGTGCACAGTATCTGGAATGGTCTAATGGACCTTGGAGATAGCTTACCGCCCTGACTAATTCTCCACAATCCTCATCGAGGTGAGACCCATAGAAAGATGTGGTCTCCCTCCTCAGACTCCAAATGTCTCCATCATTTGTCAGCATAATACTACTGTCGGTGGTATGCAGTCATCATCTGCTCCCAGATTATCTGCAACTTCTCGGTGGTAGCTCGAACCAACTCTGTACCAATGAGGGCTGATTCTTATGGGCCGGTCAAGCAAAGCGGTGATTGGAAAGGTGTCCCATATAAATCCTAGAATGGATCGATACTATTTATAGAGTGTTATCAGTTGTTGTACGCATACTCTACAAGTGGTAGGTGGTTCTCCCAACTACAACCAAATTTTAAGATACAGGCCCGCAACAGATCCTCCAAAACATGGATAGTACTCTCTATTGGACCATAGAACTGCGGTTGAAATGTCATTCTCAAGCATAAAAAAGCCCCAAAAGCCTCCATAATTCCATTCCACAATCTGGATTTGAAGTGGTCATCTTGATCCGAGACTATTGTTGAAGGGATTCAATGAAGATGAACTATATCCATCACATAGAGGTGTCCCAAGATCTCTACAAAACTCTTCACTCTGATAGCTAGGAATTGTGCCAACGTGGTGAGTCAGTCAACAATCACCCATAAGGAATCAAGCCCCTTGGATGTAATTGGTAATCCCGTTAAGAAGTCCATAGATATTTCATCCCACTTTCACTCTAGAATTCATAGAGGCTAAGCTAATCCTGTAGGATCCTGGTGCACAGATTTCACCTGCTGGAATGTAAGGCATCAAGAAACAAACATGGCTACTGCCTTCTTCATGCCTAACCACATAAACTACTATTGGATATACTGGTACATCATTTCTTCTACCAGATGTACCACCAAAGAGGACTTATGAATCTCCCTCATAACCTCCTCCTAACACGCCAATGGTACAATAATGTTTCATATGAAATCAAGTACATTCTCCCCACCCTGAGAATATCCATCAAGAGCATGGTCTGTGGATAACAGAGCTTTTAAAACATCATAGTCGAAATCCCCAAGATACACCTCCCAATCTTGCTCTATTTTTGTAGGGGTGACATCCATTGACTGAATTTAAGTTGTGTCCTCATTTTCCATGAAGAATAGCTACAACGTGTCTAACTGCTCTGTCACCTCACTCAACAGCAATGAGATCAACCTTTTTCTAACAGATTCTTCCACCTTGTTCCCATTCCCAGTATTGTAAATTATCTTGAAATCATAATCCTGGTGTAATTGTAGATAATTCAACTTCATTAGATATAGATCCTTTAGCGAGAGAATGTTATTGAGGATCTTGTGGTCATTGTAGACAATAAATCACAAACCCATATGGTAGTTGTGACACATCTTCAATGTGGGGAATACTGCCTCCAACTCGAGATCGTGGGTCTCATTGTCCTTCTCATGTGGCCTAAGCTAGAATGAACCGTATGAAGTCACTGCCTGTCTCTGCATTAAGGCACAACCAAGCCTGGTTCCTGATGTGTCGTAGAAAACTACGTACCTGACAACCTCCTTTTGAAATATCATGATCTCGGTGCTCATCAAATATTTCCAACCCTGCTCAAAATCCTTCTTGCGCTTCTCTATCCATATAAAGTGATTTCTCTTCTGGATCAATGATTTCATCAGTGCTAATATTTGGGTGAAATCATGATTGAATCTTCAGTAATATCCTGCCATCCCAAGGAATCTATGCACCTCCATCACACTCCGAGTTGGCTCCCACGCTAACATTACCACCACCTTTGCTGGGTCTACATCTACACCATCTGCTGAAGTGACATGTCCCAGAAAGTGGACCTCATGATTCTAAAACTAGCACTTTGAGAGCTTCCCATAAATTTGGTTCTCTCAGAGTACATCTAGAACCATCCATAGTTGTCTCATGTGCTCCTCCACTGACATCGTGTACCCAAGGATGTCTTCAATTAAGACCACTAAGAACTTATATAAATACAGTTGGATGATCGGATTCATCAGTCCAATGAACACTATAGGGGAGTTTTTCCCACTGAAAGGAATCACCATGTACTCATAGTGACTACAGCAGCATCTTAAATCTATCTTCGGTATATCCTCATCTTATACTCGTAACTGGATATAACATAATCGATGGTTAACCTTTGCAAACCATTATACCCCTCTTAGTTGATTTAAGTGGTCGTCAATTTTTTGAAGTGGATACTTGCCCTTCATCTTTACCTGATTCATGTGACGGTAATTGACGCACAACATCAAACATCAGTCTGCCTTCTTGGAAAAATTTTTGGTGCCACGCAGTATAAAACATTGGGTCTTAAGAAACCCTTTCTCTGCAAATCCTCCTACTACACCCTCATCTCCTGACGCTCTGTAGGAGCCATCCAATTTACTGATGAGGAAATAAGTGTCGTCCTTGGGTACAAGTAGATGAATAAGATGATTTCAGGGAGGGGAGGTAGTCCTAGAAAATCTTCCGAAAATACATCCTCATATTCTGCCACTACTGGTGGGAATTGGGAGCACATAACATCAACTACTTCTTTCATGGATTTATACGGGAGACCCTGCCTGTCACCGCTTTGTGGGACCGACCTCGTAGAGTCAGCACTCATGGGTCTAATGTTTGTGTGAGCTATCACCGAGAAGGTACAGATCATCCAGGAGCTGATATAGACCGCACATAGCTAGAATAAGACTTATGCTGATACACAACGAAGACCTCTGGAGTTCGAGGTGGGAGACCACATCTTTCTATAGGTATCACCTCGATGAGGGTTATAGATAATTGGTGGGGGTATCATTCTGTCTAAAAGGTTAATCAGACCATTCTAGATACTGTGAAGAGTTTTCGAGGGGGCATTTCACCTAGCACTATTTCAATAGTTTCATTGGATACATGATGTCATCCACATGTCACATCTGAGAAAGTATGTGCATGAACCATCACACATCATTGGCTGGGGTGATCTGAAAATCAAAGTTGTGGTGACCTTTTTTAGAACCTAGTTGAGATCAATGATATCATCACGAGAGGATCCTTCATGGGCAATCAATTCCATTGGTGCACATTCGGTGGTAGCACATGAATCTTTATGAGATAACGTGGGAGTGGGATGCTCAGATCCATGCCTAGTAACCTCATATTTTTTAGTCGCCTTTGTTATTTTCTTTTCGGGGATGAAATTCCCCAAGGTGGGGAGAATGTAATGTCTTAGGTTTTTCTTGTATTATTTTATTGAAATATTATAAGTTAAAATTTCTAGACCTGATCATTCGACGACGTGCGATTCGGAGACCCAGAGTTCACGGAATAAATGTTTGAAATAAATTAAAATTTTATACAGTGCACTTGACTAATTTTCCAATAAAACTAGAATATCATTTAAATGGTTGCATAGATCATAAATATAAGTGTATCGTTACATTTAGAGCAATATATTTACCTTAGGTATGGCCTAACATTGATCAATGGGGATCAACCGTGAGAGTTAGTTTTTGGATGTTCAATGTAAATAATATAAAATAATAATTTATTTTATTTAAATAATCCTTTTTTCTAGTGACCGAATCCCTACCATTTTAAATAACTGCTTATGGAATTTTTCTCGGGTTATCCTCATAAACCAGTGACTTGAGAGAGATAATCTTGGTGGTTTGGAGGAGAACCCATTGCCGAAAGACGACACTGCTTCTAGGATCTGATGAGCCTTACCAATGAATGTGATGCGATGATCATTATTCAACCAGATCGAGGGAGGTGGGTTATTTCATTTCTTCTTCCATGTTCTTGGATTAGGTGATGAACACGGTTCAAACCAGTAATAGGTTGATCTTTGGATTCATACATTCTGAGAGAGGGATTTTGTTGGATTGATCTTGTGGAAATAATCCATGTTATATTAATGTTTTTATTCTTATCTATTAGATCCTACTAATGGAAGTTGATCAACTATGTGAAGAACAACGACAGAGGTTCGTTCCTCCCATTTTATTCGGATTTCATTCCACTTTCTTTTCTTTTATGTTCTTCACATTATTTGTGGGGGGACGAACAACAGATCATTGAACATCTATTTTGCAATGAAATGATCCCATATTAGAGTTCCGAAATCATGGCGATATAGCGGCGGTGCGATGAAAATGGAGGCAGAAAAATCGACACAGTTAGGGAATAATTGTTCTTCAACCATTCATCGCAAGGATGATCAAAATGAATTTTTACGGCTGATCAGAGGCCCGAAACTGGCAGAATCAGCATCATGATGAGTGGGAGACCTCAAACATTCGGATTCATGATGATCTGACTGCCAGATCGAGGATCAGATGTGAACCGATGAGTGGCAACAAATAATGTCAGTTCTGTAATTTTCCGAAGAACATGGCGTGTATCCCAAAGAACACACTATGTGGTACTTACCGCAGAGGCTAAGGTTTATGGTGTGAGACAATTATCACATGATTAGTGACCCCATTCATATGGCATATTGAACCATCCCCGATGCTTGGCATGTATTTTGGGAAGTACATGGACACGGGATGGAATACACGACATTAGAACACGGCGTCTAGACACTACGCCTCATGCCCGAGGTGACAATGCGAGACACGACATGTATCTAGGGGATACACAGAGATGATATAGAGTACACGACCATGTACTCCACCACATGGAATGGAGAGTCAAGTAACGTAGGTCAACACGTGTGCTAGTTACATGGGTTGGCATACATGGGTTAAGTCCATGTACGGGCACATGGCCATCATACACATAGCAGACCCTAGATACATTGACATTGCGTGTGATCCTTTCTACATGCTATTTAGTTTAGTTTTACATGACAAACCTTGAGACACGGGTAATTGTATACGTGCAGTACTCGGGGTAAGAAGACACGGTATGTGACACTTCTACATGCCGTGTACTTTTCAGTTCATGGATTTATCTTCTTGTCCACCGTATCTAGGACATGTTTTATTTGGGTTGGTGCCCCTTTTTCATATTCCCCTGATGGTAATTTATTGTTTCCAACTATATGTATATGATCCCTTTAGTAGGACTTTCCGAGATAGAGTATGGTATCCCTCCAAGAGGCCCAGAGCGAGATCCTCTATCCATTCTTGACCCTAGGTGGAGTCAGGTATCGACGTGACCAGTTCCATAGGGTTCCAATCCACTACCTATAAGGTGAATTCTGGAGGAGTAATGGTATCTTCCAAGGCCTTAGTAGTGATCCTCATCTATGTATCATGATCTTTCCCACTGAGGAGTGTGTTCTCTAGGAATGAGTTTATCTTTCTCTAATAAATTTTCATTTCAGGAATTATTTCTTAGAAGGACATCATCAGAGCTATAAGACTCATGGAGTGAGTTCTCCATGACGAGTGCCTTGTGGATTCTTTGAACTCAATCCCTTGAGGGAGTATGATGTTGCCTGACTAGTCCCTAGACTACGGGTTGGAATTTGAGTGTATCTGTATTTATTTTGTTACTCTATCTATATGTTTAGTTGAAATATTTTGACGATCTGAATGTGACTTTATTATGTGTATTGATTTTTTGTTTTCAGGTTCCTCTACAAAGTATTTTTATACTCACCCTGAACGGTCTTTTCTTGCATGTGTTGTGTCTTGTGCAGATAAGCTGCATGTAGACAGATTCCAGGGTGGACTAGGATAGTACCAAGATTTCTGAGTTCCAAATAGGATGAGGTGATCCTATGACTATGAGTAGAATTCCTAATACCTCTTTGTCTTTAGAGGTTGTACATTGTAGTTTTCAAAATCTTTTTTTGGTGGGATTGTATTCTTTCCTAGTTTATATTCAGTACATTACATTATGTTGTACTCTATTGGTTGGGATTAGTTGTATGAATGGATTTTTCCCCCTAGTGGTATTTATATTTCATCATTGTTGGCATGGGGAGTCACGGTGTGGGCCCCACTTGGATGGGTCATGACTGAGTGGTTTTAGAGGTGGTCGATTCTACCTTAGAAGCCTGAGTTCGTGAGTATTGTTTTTGGAAATAGTGTTATGTGTTTTGAGCCTGGATGTTAGTCCAAAGACTCCATTGCTGGTGCAGGCAGAAGACCTATCCATACACTAGGACTCTGATACCCTTTTTTCCACTCAGTACATGATAACACAAGTTACATGGAAATAATTGAATTTTACAAGAATCATATATGAAGGGGTTGTGTTTTCCAAGTCATTTGTGTTTGCTATCCAGATATACTCGTTAACCATGGTACATCTTTTTTCGATATAGGATTCCTCCGCAATGAATACCCACAAGGATTCAGTAGCATGATCGCGAGGATGACCCCCTCTATGATGAGGCTTTGATACAAGGATATGTTCCCCTTGCATCACCACCTGGTGGTGCACATGCTATACCACAACCAGTGGAGAAGCCCGTGGTACCTAGAGTACTAACCAGCATGGAGTGCATGCTAAGCGCTCTCCATGAGTTCTAGAGATAGAGACCACTTAGGTTCTGAGGTGGGAACAACCATTAGGTGGCTATGAAATGTCATGAGGTGGTGACCAGATTCTTCCATCTCATGATGACACCAGTGGACCAGATGGTGATCCTAGGAGCGAGTCTTCTTCATGGTTTGGAAAAACAGTGGTGGAGTATGACCACACAGACACACGATGAGGAGACTCTTTCATGAACGATGTTTGAGTGACTGTTCTGTGAGGTGATCTCTTCAGTTGTAGTAAGTGAAATGGGCATCCTAGAGATTCATCTACTCCAGAAGGGCAGTTTTACAGTAGATCACTATTCATCTAGGTTCACCAAACTCACTGGGTACTCGTTGGATATTGTTATAGAGCAGTACATCAGAGCTCAGATCTACGATTGATGTCAATGATGGTACATCTGAGATACTATTGTGAATCTATGAATATCAACTTATGCTGGAGTGCTTGAGTAAGCCTTGGTGATAGATTGTTTCTAAAGAGAGCAGGGATAGTCAAAGACAGTCAGCAGCAGGAAGGCATGAATGGGGACCTCAGTAGAAGGTAGTCGATGTTAGGCACATGGATTAGGATGTGGGAGACATCATAGGGGACCCTAGACATGGGATCTATAGTCTGGGGATTTGAGGCTAGATCAAATCAGCCTAGGGAGAGTCGATGTTACTCGTGTGATGGTAGGGGACATCTCACCATTGAATGTCTGGCCTGCCGAGAAACTGACAGGGAGGTGGTTGATAGACTACCGAGGTAGAGTTAGAGAGTGGAGTAGGAATACCCACCATGAAACGGACCAGGAAGAGGGGCAAGGAGAGATACAGGTGGTGGTAGACGCTTCTATTTCTTTCCACCCCCCCCCCCATGATGTCCGCACTAGGCTTAGTGAGCTGGGGTACACAGGTGGGGACTACTGCAAGTGGATGATATGTACATCCTAGGGACTCCATGGATGATCCGATGTATGATATGTATCTTCTCTACCTTAGATTTTGTAATTATAGAAACATTTTCCTGTCACTCCTTCTTCTCCACATGTACTATTAGAAACCATGAGATTCTGGTAGAGTTGTTGACTCGATCCTAACAAACACAGTCACCTACGGGAGGATACTCGATGATCACACACCTTTTCAGATAGTTGGATCCAAATCTTGGAGGTGAGTGTTTTGATTCTAACCTCTTTGTAGTTGTGTCGAGGCCTTACGAAAACATTGTTGGTATGGTTTTGTTATCTTTGATCCATGCCCATATTGAATGTTTTAGGCGAAGAGTGCGGTGTTTCCGCAGTGATGGGAATATTTTTTCCTTTTTCGGAGAAAAGGATACCCAAGAAGCATAGAATTTTATCATTCATATGATGATGTAGCTGATCACTCATGAGTTGGATATCCTTTCCCTTTGAGATGTAGATGTTATGAGCTCCCAGTTCTCAGAAGTTGTGGTGGAATAATATGAAACGCTTCTTGAATATGTTCCAGTACAACCTCCCCACAAGGAAATCAAATTTTCCATCAACATAATCCCTAGGATAACACTAATTTCCTCATCAACATATTAGATTTCTCCTATAGTTATTCTCATGATGATGGTGCAGTTGGAGGATTTTCAAATCAAGGGTTTCGTAAGAACCTTTGTTTCACCATAAGCGGCCATAGTCCTCTTTGCCTGGAAGGCATACTAGAGTTTGAGGTTATGCATGTATTACTTGTTCCTGAATAATGTAACAGTGAAGAACAAGTTTCCACTACTAAGAATAGATGACCTCTTCGGTCATCTAAGAGGGGTATAACAGTTCTTGAATGCAGACCTTCGATCAGGTTATCACCAGTTATGAGTATGGTCTGAGGATATACTGAAGACGCCTTTCAGATACTTCTACGGTCCCTATGAGTACATGGTGATGCCTTTCGACTTGATAAATTCCCTCGTAGTGTTCATGTGACTGATGAACCAGATCTTTTTACCGTATTTAGATCGTTTGTTAGTTGTCTTTATTGATGACATCTTTGTGTACTTGGAGTTTGGAGAGGAGCACGCGAGACATTTGTGGATGGTTCTAGACGTACTCGAAGAGCACCAGTTTTCTGGGAGCTCTCGATGTTCTAGTTCTGGATTCAGGAGGTCCACTCTCTAGGACATGTCATCTCAGCTGATGGTGTAGCTTTGGACCCAGCCAAGGTGGAGGAAGTTTAGTAATGGGAGCCACGTCAGAGCATGACAGAGGTGCCGATATTCCTTAGGTTGGTAGGATATTACCAGAGATTCATTCCAAATTTCTCTCTAATATCAACGCCAATGATAGCCTTGACCATGAAGGGACTACCCTTCACATGGATTGAGAAGTCCCCATATGATTTTGTGCAGTTTAGGGAGAGTTTGACGAGCGCCCTTATCTTGAGATTACTGGAGGAGGGTGTTGGGTACGTTGTATTTTGCAACACATCGGGAATAGGGATTGGTTGTGTCCTAATGTAGATACATGCAGTGATTTCATAGGGTTCACACTATGTTAGGCCACAAGAATAGAAATATGCGGCCCAAAATCTTGTTTTGGTAGCAGTAGTCTTCATGTTGATGATGTTGTAACACTACTCTATGGGTGTTGGGTACGTTGTATTTTTCAACACATAGGGAATAGGGATTGGTTGTGTCCTAATGTAGATACATGCAGTGATTTCATAGGGTTCACACTATGTTAGGCCACAAGAATAGAAATATGCGTCCCAAAATCTTGATTTGGTAGCAGTAGTCTTCCTGTTGATGATGTTGCAACACTACTCTATGGGTGATCTTTTTATCATCTACTTTGACCACAAGATCCTCAAGTTCATTTTTTATCAAAAAGATCTAAATACGAGGTAGCATAATTTGATAGAGTTACTCCAATATTAATATTTCATGATTATCTATATTCCTAGGAAGAAGAGAAAGGTGGCAGATGCTCTTAGCAGAAGGTCATGCTCGCAGCTATTTCTTGAGGCAACAGAGAATGTAGCCACGTTGTAGCTATCCTTTGTGCATAGTGAGGACAAATAAAACCTTCAGTCGATGGTTTTCACCCCTCCACTCTTACAGTGAGTTATATAGGTGCATCTTGGGGATGTCAACATTGAGCTTTTACGTGCTTAGATGTCCGCATGACAAGCTTTTGATAGATATTCGTAAGGTGTAGAGCACATACTTCTTTCTTAAAGGACGGACTATTGTACAAATGGCATCACATGAGAGGGTCTTGAGGGAGATTCATATGTCCCTTTTGTTAATACATCCAGGAGTGTCCAAGATGTTCCTAGATCTTTGATGGCTGTTCTGGTGGTTAGGAATGAAGAATGCAGTTGCAATGTTTGTTTCTCGATGCCTTACATTCTAGCAGGTGAAGGCTGAGCACCAAGTTCTAGCAGGATTAGCTCACCCACTAGAAGTTCTGGATTATAAATGGGATGGAATATAGATGGACTTCATGATAGGCTTACCATAGATTTCAAAGGTTTATGATTCCATATAGGTGATAGTTTACCAACTCACCAAGTTGTCTCACTTCCTAGCTATTAGAGAGCAGAGTTCCGAAGAGAGATTAGGATGCCTCTACATGCAAGAGATAGTTCAGCACCATGATGTCCCTTTGAAAATCATCTTAGATTGAGATGCCCCCATCACTTCCTGGTTGTGGAAGGGATTGAAGGAGGATTTTGGGACTCCGCTATGATTGATCATGAAATTTAATCCCCAGAATGATGGTTTGACAAAAAAGACCATCAATGTTCTAAAGGATATATTGCATGCATGTATCATGGACATGTTTCATTTTAGTTATTGCATGTTTTTCTTATTCCACTAATGGTCAGGTATTGTTTCAAACTACAGGAGTATGATCCCTTCAGCAGGATTTTCCGAGATAGAGTCAGGTATCTCTCTTATAGTCTCAGAGTGAGATCCTCTATCCATTCATGACTTTAGGTAGAGTCGGGTATCGACATGACCACTTCCATAGGGTGATAATCCTCAACCTAGAAGGTTTATTCTGGATGAGTCGCGTTATCTGACAAGGCCCTATCAGTGATCTTCATCTGTGTATCGTGACTTTACCACTCTTGACTGTGTTCTCTGGCAATGGATGTGTCTATCTCTTGTGAATTTTCATTAATGACATTACTTCTCAGAAGTAAGTCATCGGAGCTATTAACCTTGTGGAGTGAGTTCTCATGGATGAGTGCTTCATGGAATATTCGAACTGAATCCCTAGTACGGTTATGTTGTGGCGTGAATTTTCCCTAGACTACGGGTTGGTATTTGAGTATATCTTGATATTTTTCATTACATAATTTGAAGATCTGGCAGGGTATTTCCTTTTTGTATTTAATTATGGGGTTTAGTGTCTTCTACTATGTATTTTTATACTCACCCCCGCACAGGCTTTGCTAGCAAGTGTCATGTCTTGAAAAGCCGAGCTCTTTTTGTGGAATGGATTTCAGGAGGCTTTTGGTACTCTGCTATGATTGAGCATGACATCTCATCCCCAGACAGATGGTCAGATGGAGAAGACCATCTAGGTTCTAAAGGATATGTTGTGGGATTGTATCTTGGACATTGGTCAATGTTGGGAGGACCACCTTTGAACTGTGGTGATTTCGTACAACAATAACATCAACTACACCATTGGCATGGCACCTTTCATGGTTTTATATGGGAGACCCTTCTGGTCACCGTTTCTCTAGACCAACCTCATAGAGTCAACACTCATGGGTCTAGAGTTGGTGTGACCTACCATTGAGAAGGTGCAGATCATCTGGGAGTGGATGTAGACAGCACAAAGCTGACAGATGTCTTATGCTGACAGACGATGGAGACATCTGGGGTTCGAGGAGGGATACCACATCTTTCTCTAGGACTCACCTCGATGAGGGTTGTAGAGATTTTGCACAGGAGGAAAGCTATGTCCATGGTTCATCAGACCTTTCCCGTTACAACATATAGTTTTCGAGGTGGATGATGCATAGTTCTACTGCCACAATTTCATCGGGTACATGATGTTTTCCACATGTCATAGCTAAGGAGGTACGTGCATGACCCATCACACATCATCGACTGGGGAGATAAGGATATAAATAATGGACTTACACTTGTTGAGTACCCAGTGGAGATCGAGGATCAGTATAAGAAGATTCTTTTTGGGCTAAGAATTCCCTTGGTGCATGTTTGGTGGCAGCATGAGAATTGTTAGATAAGAACGTGGGAGTTGGAGGCTCAGATCTTTGCCCAGTACCCACAACTTTTTCAGTATCCTTTGTTTTTGGGCTTTTTGGGGACGAAAATCCCCAAGGTGGGGAGACTATAATGTCTTATATTATCTGTGTGTTATTTTTTAATATATTATATGGAATTATTTTGAGACCAGATATTTAGACGACGTGTAATTTTGAGGTCTGTAGTGCCTGGAATTTATGTCTGAAATAAATTAGAATTCTAAATAGTGCACATGTGCGATTTTTATATTAAAGTGGATTTTCATTTAAATGTATTCCTAGATCAGAAATCTAAGGGCACCATTGCATTCAAAGAGGCGTCTTTACCTTAGACAGGGACTGAAAATGATTTTTGTGGGTCAGCTTTGAGAGTTAGGTTTTAGACGTTGAATGGAAATAAAATAAAATAGTAATTTATTTTATTTAAAAGTTTCCTTCTTCCATAGAGATATAATTCATCAATTTTTAAATACCTTCTTATGGAATGTTCGAAGGGTGAGCCTCATAACCCAACAATTGAAAAAGAGACTCTTGGAGATTTGGAGGAGGATCTGCTGGCAGATAATGACAATGCATCTTGGATCTAACGTGCCTTTCCAATGTACGTGTCCCTGAAATCATTCTTCAATCGGATCTAGGTAGGGGTGTTATTTCAATTCTTTCTTCCCTATTCATGGATTAAATTATAAACACAGGTAAACCCACGAACATGTTGATCCACAGATTCGTACGTTCTGTGGGAGGGTTTTTATTGGATTGAAATCGGGAAAATAATCCTTGTCATGTTTATTTTTTGATTTTCCTCCATTTTATCCTACAAATGGGATCATATCAACTCTGTGATGAATGACGGTGGAGATTTGTACCTCTATTTTCTTATGTATTTTTTTTCCATTTCTTTCATCTCTCATTCTTCGTTTTCATTGTGGGGCAACGAACAATGGATCATTGCACATCTATTTTGTGATGCAATGATCCCAAATTGGAAATCTGGCATCGTGGGGACCTAGCAGTGGTGCGAAGACGATGGAGGAGGATGAATCGACATGATTCAGGAATAATTATTCTCTTTCCATTTTTAATGAGGATGATCAAAACGCGTATTTGGGTCCAATCAGAGGCTTGAAACTGGCAGATTCTCCTTCATGATGATTGGGCGACCTCAACTCTTTCATTTTTTCAATGATAGGATAACCATATTAAGGATCAAAGGATCTCCAAGGCTAGGCAATGAAGAACGTCGGTTTAGGAAATTTCAAAAGAACATGGTTTATATCCCAAAAAACATGACGTGTGGTACTGGTGATGGTGACTAGGGTTTTGGGTGTCAGACAGGTATCACACAATGTGTGACCCCAGTCACATGGCATGTTAGTCACTCCTCAAAGCTCGACATGTATTCTTGGAAGTAAACAGACACAGGATGGGCTACATGGTTTCAGAACACGGCTTGTATGCCCCTATTAGAAATGGACGGGGCGACTACACGGGACATGGTGTTTATCCATGGGATACACTGACAGGAGGTGGAGTACAACGTCGTGTACTCCAAAACATGTCCTGGCGAGGCCAATAATGCTGGTCACCCCATGTCCTGGTTACAAAGGTTGACATACATAGGTTATGGTCATGATTGTGAACATGGATAGAAAATATGAAGCAAACTACAAATACATTGACATGACGTGTGATCCATTCTACACATCATGTAGTTTCGTTTGACATGACAATCCTTGCCACATGAGCCATTATAGATGGGAAATACCTAGAGTTAGAAGACACGGCGTGTGACACTTCTACATGCTATGTAATTTTTAGTAAATGGCTCGATCTCCTTGTCCACCATATCATGGAAATGTATCATTTGGGTTAGTATCCCTTTTTCCCATTCCCCTAAAGGTTATGTAATTTTTATTACTACCGTAGTATGATCCCTTCAGCAGGACGTTCTGAGATAGAGTCATGTATCCAATGGAGAGGCTCGGAGGGGGATCCTCTATCCATTCTTGACCCTAGGTGGAGTCAGGTATCACTGTGACCACCTACACAGGGTGAAAATCCTCTACCTAGAAAGTGAATTTTTGATGAGTCGTAATATCCTACAAGTCCCTTGTAGTGATCCCCATATGTGAATCATGATCTTTCCCACTCTAGAGTGTGTTCTCCTGGAATGAGTGTATCTATCACTCGTGACATTTCCAAATTGTCAATACTTCTCATACGGGTGTCATCAGTGCTATCAAACTCATGTAGTGAGTTCTCTTGGATGACTGCTTTATGGAATCTTCGAATTGAATCCCTAGAGGGGGTATGATGTTGTGTGACATGTCCCTATATTATGGGTTGAGATTTTATTATATATGGATATATTTTCTTTTACATATTTTTCAAAGTTAAATGTGCCTTTCCTATGTGTATTGATTTGTGGTTTTTTGGGTCCTCTACTGAGTATTGTTATACTCATCCCTGCATGGTAATTTCACGCATGTGTCGTGTCTTGTGAAGATGAGTTTCCTTTTGACAAAGTCCAGGGCAGACCAGGACAAGTCCAAGATTTATGAGTTCCCTACTGGCTGAGGCGATCATACAGCAATGAGAAGCAGTCCCATTACATCATTGTGTATATAGGTTGGACTTTGTATTTTTCAGACTCTCGTTTTTTAGTGGGCTTGTATTCTGGACATGTTTACATTAAGTAAACTACATTCCATCATACTCTGTTGGTTGGGTTTATTTGTATTCAAGAATTTTATTACCTAGTTGTTTTTATATTTCAAAATTTGGTTCTTAGAGTTGTGTGCATGTTTACAAGTACATTGAAAATACCTCTCTTGTTAGCAATATTCCTACTCAGTACAAGTCACCAGCCCATGGACAATTGGAGGCGGACATGGGGAGTCACGGCACGGTCCCCTCTAGGACGTGTTGAGACAGGTTTTTAATCAAATAAATTTATGTAAAGGATGAATATCATTAATAGATACTAATTTATGTATTAAAATAATTCTGAAAAACTAAATAGCGTAATCAAGAAACTGAGAGATTCGCAAGGATCATTCACATTTCTTTCTACCATATATTTTCTAAATTTCATTCATTTACATTCATGCATTTACACCACAAATATAAACCCATCAATTTTTCATTTTCTTATAAAATTTAATAATATAGAAATTATCAATTTATAATAATAGTTATTTAGAGATAAAAATGATCAGTGAATGAAGAAGTAAATCAGTTATTATAAAACCAAATAAGTATTGAAAATTTTATTTTTATGTACCTAATAACATGTGAGTTATAAATGTGGTCTTATTTCCTGGGAACCATGTTGAACGAATTTTATTCATTCACACATTATAAATGGTTTCTTTTCATTTATAAAAAATCAAATAAATAGAAAAAAATTTATACTCATCCAATGTCAAATATGAAACTGTTTTAATCTTTTCTAAATAGGATAGAGATTTAGAAGAATAAATTGTACAGAATTAAGAAACCAACCATTTTGGGATTTGACACAATAGATTTCAATAAATATGTTATCCATATTTGAGTAATTTTTTATGGGTTTTAACTTCAATATTTTGGGATTAAATTTTAAAAAATAAGAATGGAGATGGGTAGTGCACCATTGGCACCTTATTTTCCCTCACCGTGCACCCCATTACAAAAAATTGTTCAACCTCAGAATGAGGGGGATTTCCTAGTTATCACATTAAATATCAAATGTCCACACTATCATGTTGTGGAAAATTGATTAGGATTTTAAGGTTGATTTATAGTCTACAGAAAACCCTAGGTTTTCTTTAAAAGAGCATTGATGGATTATAGAGGGTATTTTTAATAAAGATTACTAAAAGAGTGAGGTGATTTTGAAAACAGTTCTATGAAAATAACATAAATAAAAGAGTTTAATATTATATTTAATAAGTTGGAGGATTAAGAATTATGATATAAAGAGATCAATTAATGTTTACTACACATCTTGGATAGTTCATTGTACTGAAATTTTCACACGGTTTTGTTTAATTCTTTTGTTGAGGGTTGTCAAGATCTTGATTCCCCTCTTGTCATTCTAAATGTTGCACAACGTTCTAATCCATGACACAACAATCATCTTGTCATGGGTTGGACATAAAGAATATATTGGATGATAACAAAGCATATTAATATATTTTTTATGTGTGAGAGAAAGGGGATCCTAGTGTTTACCAATCTGAGCAACCCATGTTTCTCACTTGATGTTTCAACCCAATCGGTGGTGAAATGCAATGTGGTTCATGTAATTAAACCCAATAAATGAACTCAGAGGACAAAAATGTTTAGATAAAACATAATTGAAATAATCCACACTCAAATTACAAAAAACCTGTAGAGTATCAAGTGTTGGAACACCCTCTCCTGTATGTGTAACTCCCTCGAAATGATTGTCCACTTTTTAGCTCACCATCGAGAGGAAGATAAGGCTCGGGTAGAACTCTTTCTTCATTGTTGATCCCCATATGAGGATAGGGTCCTCTAGAACATCAATTATGAGGAGAGAACTCCTTTGGGACTCCAAAATACCAGTTCACTTATTCTTGGTCGATCTTGCAAATGATGAGCCCAAGGTACCATTTTATCGGAAAATGGGATGGTGGTTTTGAGCACATAGAATTCTCAATACCATTTGTAATAGGTGATTCGACCTCCAGACAAATTTATCTCGATTTGGAGAAAATGGAAAAGTGGTATAACCACCTATTGGCTATCTCCAACAACTGTTTGGAATTAATGGAACACCTATAGCCTGAGAAATGGACAAATCAACACACACAACTTTTGACATCGTGAAGATTCGGTATGTCATAAATATTAGGTCGGTGGGGCTACTAGATGGCCGAATGAGTATTGTGTTCCTTCATAATAAATGTAGCACAATAAAATTAGGACCATCCAACAAAATAGAATCCCAATTGGAATCACTATCTCGTAGCAGTGTGCGGATTAATCCACTGGTGTGCTTGGATCCTACGTAGTTTGGCCCATTTTTATTGTACATTATCATTGGCCCTCCAAATCACCTCCTCCTGCAATGGAATCATCAAAATAAGAATAATTTAATTGTTTAATAGTGATGAAAAATAAATAATTCAAAAATGGAATACAAATTGTCATTATATTAATGAATTTAAATATAAAACTAGTTCAATGCAGTAGTGTAAAGGTTAAAATTACACAGTGAATCGTGGTATTATTACACCCCCACACCTAAACATTTGCACACCTGGGAAATGTCACATATTAATATAAAATAATGAATATAAATATTCCCAACATCATGAAGATTATACATTTGAGGAAATTTTAATTCATTAATGTAATGAGATCAGTGCACAAACCACACCAAGTAGTTTTTCATTTAAAAAAAGATCTCTCATAAATCTTATCACAATGAAATTCATAGATATTCAGGACACAAACATGAGAAATAAATTCAAAATTCAACCATTCCACAAACTCTTCATGTGTGTGTTTGAATACCATTCCATGATATTGTTCCCACTTCTTATCCAATTATTATATGTTATTTTAAAAATATTCATAATTAAATGAATTTTCACAGAACCTGCCCTACATCTTTGTAATAATATATGAATACCCACTCACTTAAGAATTCCTAGAAGTCAAACTGTAATCTCCCGACATAGATATCCATATATGTTGTATATTTCATCTCTCCCATCAATTTTTTTAGAACATTCATTTGAAATAAATCTCATTATCATCTCTCAACCCTTGTTTGATCTCCTCATGACACTAATAGAAATAGTTATTTCAACATCAAAGGATAAGGAGGAGGGGTTTTTGACCTTTCGAGGACTTAAATTTTTTTTGAGGGCGTACAATAGTCAGACATTAGGTACAGACTCATAGGTCAATCTGGTACAATAATGAAACAGATCAAATAAGGAACGAACATTGGAAAATATATTTTAATGATTAAAAATAGTAACCTAACATATATTTACCTTATATTATGTTAGAAATATTCACACATCGTGGTTTGGTGCAAAAATGTTTGGAGATATTAGTGACACATTTTTTCCAAATACTACATACACAAGGGGAATCAATCATCTCAAATGTTTCACAGTGAAACAACTATTTATTTCATTGACATAAAACCAATTCAATAAAAATAACTCCCTAATATTAACATCATTAAAAAAATACATTTTCACAATTATTTATGTTATATTTACTATCCCCCATTTAAGGTCAACGAATCATGAAACTTTGAAACTGTTTATGGGTTTAAAAATGAAATTACAATAAAGAAGGTAAAAAGGATAAGAAAGAATAAACAAATGGATACCCTATTGAACTCAACAAGAAATGAAAAGTTTAAATAAAATAAAGTTGATAAAAAGGAGAAGAATGAAAGAAAAAAATGATGAAAATTCCTATCTAACCTAGGAATGTACCCATGCCCCACACCTAGATTGTGTAGTGTCTTCACTATAAAAATTGATAAGGTGAGAAGGAATGATAAAACATGGTGTGTTTCATTTGTTTGTTGCTTTATGAAGATGGAGTTTTTCCATTGGGAACTCTGAAAGGGCTTCGTGGTAGTGCTTCAGTCGATGCCCATTGACATTGAAAGTTTGCTTGGTTTCTTCATTTTGAACCTGGACAACACCAAATGGGGATACATTAATAATAGTGTATGGTCCAAACTAGTGGTAATGAAGCTTTACTAGATAAAACTTCAGCCTTGAATTAAAAGGAGGACCTTCTTCCCAATGTGGAACTAATGATGAAGGATAAGAAAGTCGTGTGCTGCCTAGGTTCACTCCTTATAAATCCTGGATTTTTCATATGCATCACTTCTCATTTCCTCCATGTCCTAAAACTGCAGATTCCTTTGGTCACCGGCACTAGATTGATTATAATTGCATTGTTTGATGGACCAGTATGTCCAGTGTTCAATCTCAACAAGTACGTGACATCTCATTCCAAACACAAGACGATAATGTTACATTCCAAGGGGAGTTTTGAATGTTGTGCGGTAGGCCCATAATTAATCATCATGTCAAAGACACCAATATTCTCTATTGGTTTTGACAATTTATTCTTGAATCTGTTTTAAATCTCTATTTGAAATCTCAGATTGACCATTAGTCTATGGATGATATGCAGTAGAAACTGTATGACTTACCCCATACCGACACAAAAGTTACTACATTGTTTGGTTGTAGAAATGAGAACCCTTGGCATTGATGATGAATCTAGGTAATCCAAATGTATAAAAGATAAGGGTTCTCAAAAAATTCTACAACTACTTTAGAATCATATTTCTATGTAGCTTGTGCCTCTAGCCATTTTGACATGTAATCAACTTCAAAAAGAATGTATATGTTTCCAAAGGAATTGGGAAAATGAATCATAAAGTCAATACCCCAAAAATAAAAAATGTCATGAAAGAGTAATGTTTGTAGTGGCATTTCATTTCTTTTTGATACATTCCCCATTCTTTGAAAATGAGGACAAGATTTTAAAAAATCAAGGGCAACCTGAAAAAGTGTTATCCATAAGAAACCAGAATCAAGGACCTTGTGAGTTGTCTATTTGGGACCAAAGTTCCCCCCACAAGCAAGAGTGTGGGAATATCTAATGATAGAATGAATCTCGCTATTTGGAACACAACACCTAAGGACTTTATCACTACATGTGCTCTAGAGATAGGGGTCATCCGAAAGGTACCAATGAGACTCATGTTTTAGATGGTTGGATTGATTTATATTGAAATCAGTAGGAATGCAAGATGCTACCAAATAATTTACAATTTCGACATACCAAGGAATAACATCTTGAAATTGGTACAATTTCTCATCATGAAACATTTCATTAATGGGAATACATGTGTATGAGTCAATAACTGAGGATAGGGGAATCCTACTGATATGGTCAGCCACTATATTATCTTCTCCTTTTTATATCTAATTTCTAGATTAAATTCTTGAAGGAGGAGCATCCACTGAATGAGACGTGGCATGGATTCCGGTTTCTTAAGGAGATAACAGAGGGTTGCATGGTCTGCGAACACAATGACATTGGACTCTAAATGGTATGATCTGAATTTTTCATAGTCAAACAAAATGGCCAGGAATTTTTTTTTAGTTTTTGTGTAGTTTTCTTGGGCAGGGTCCAAAGTACGCGAGGCATACGCAATGACATGTGGAGCAAGATCGACATTTTGTGAAAAGACTACCCCAACTGCATAGTTAGAGGCATCACACATAAGCTCCAATGGTAAAACCACTAAGGTGGATGGATTACTGGGGGTGATGTGAGACTCAATTATAACTTATTAAAGGCTTCCTCACATTCATTATAAAAATAAATTATTTTTTGAAGTAATCGGTAGTGGGGAAGAGCAATTTTTTTAATGCCACAAATGAAATGATGGTAAAATCCAGCATAACATAAGAATGACTGCACATACCGTACATTTTTTTGGGAATAGTAAAGATGAAATGACATCATATTTTTATTTATCTACTTAGATTACATTCCCAAAAATGACATTCCCCAAAAAGATACATTGTCGCACCATGAACTTGAATTTCTCATAATTTAATTGAAGATTATTTTCAATACATCGACGTAGGACTGAACCAAGACTACTGAAACATTCATAAAAAGAAGATCCATAAATAGTGAAGTAATCCATGAATACTTCCACTGAATTCTCCAGGTAATCAGAAAAAATACTAATCATGCAAGTCTAGAAAGTACCCAGAGCATTGCATAGACAAAATGGATTCCTTCTATAGGAAAATGTGCCATAGGGTCAAATGAAGGTTGTCTTTTCCTCATCCTCGGGGGAAATAGGGATCTGAATGTATCCAAAATACCCATCAAAGAAACAAAAATGGAACATACATGCTAGCCTCTCTAGAATTTGGTCATGGAAAAGAAAAGGGAAATGGTCCTTCCCAGTCTGTTGGTTTAGTTGATGATATTCCATACAGACACGCCAACTATTATACACACGAGTTGGAACCAATTAATTGTTTTCATTTTTTATTACTATAATGTCGTTATTTTTAGGAACTACATGAACAGGACTAACCCATTAGCTGTCATTGATGGGGTAAATGGCTCTAACAACCAATAATTTTATTACATAATTTTTCAAAACATCTAGGAGGGTTGGGTTCAATCGATGTTGTGGCTGCCTTACTAGTTTAGCCTCATAATTTAACAAAATATGATGTGTAAAATTTTATGGGATAATACTCGAAATGTCAACAAGTTTCCATCCCAAATCTTGTTTATACTCCCTCAAAAGTTCATACAGTTTCAATTCATGCTCAGGGGGGAGTTAACTAGCAATGATGACTGGAAACCTTATTCCATTCTCAACATTTGAATATTTTAAACCATGAGGCAGTTGATTTAGTTCCAATTAAATTGGATTTTGGATTGATGGGGGTGTGTGTGAATGTTATAGGTCACTGAACTCATCTAACTGGTCAATGATATCATCCTCAATAGAGGAATGAACTTCTATAAGCATAGAAGTATCATTGATGGTCAGTGGATCCTCAGTGTTTAAAAAATCTTCAATCAATGAACAAGCATGAAACTTTTTTAGTCAACTACAACATTAAATTCATGAATCATCTCCTAGAATATCTACCAGTGATAAAAACTCAGATTGTGGACCATGTTAATGAAATGCCGTTTTATCAGGAGAAGGGAGTGCATCTATATAATTAACAGAGAGAGAGTAATGTTCATCTGAGTGGTGCTTCATGGCATCAAGGATATTGAAGTAGAAAATTTCACCACCAAAATACATATATAATGTTCCGTTGTGGACATTAATTGTTGTTTTGGTCGTTTTCAATAAGGGTATCCAAAATATAATTGGGGTCTGTCCATTTATCCTATCATCCTCTATTCAAGCACATTAAGGATAAATAGAAAAATAAAATTTTGATCCCTCACAATAAAATCCTCTAACACACCAGAGGGATGTGCGGTTCTTCAGTAATCCAGTTGAACAATAATTATAGTGGGCTTCAGTTCCCAAACCTATAATTTATAGTAAATAGAGTGAGACATCACATTTATAGAAGTACCTAAATCAAGCATAGCATTAGAAAAATAATACTTCCATATGGTGCATGAAATTGAATATAATATAGGATCATTTCAATTGGTGGATAGTGATGGATCTATTAATGCAGAAACATTCCTCCCAATGCTCACCATCTCATCTCCATGAAGTCACCTTCGGTGTGTACACATAACCTTTAGATTCTTGGAGTACCGTGAAAATTGCTTCACAACATCAATCAATGGGATGTTAACCGACACTCTCATGAAAATATCCATTATTTCCTTAACAAGATATGTTTTCTTTTGTTTTCTATTTTGGAGGGAACTTTGAGGAAATAGAATTTGGGTTTTCAGGATAAGTGAATGATCAATTTAAACACTCTTTCATTTGTAAGGGCTTCACTCAAGACATGGTTCTTCAACATATGGAACATTTTTAATGGTTGGTATGGAGGTTTCCTCAACAGGGGATGAATCTAATAGAGGATTCATCTAAAATTATAGTTTTCTTCCACTCCTAAGGTTGATGGCCCTTACATTTCCTGTATCCATTGTGTTAACTATTGGTTGGGAGATATGTTTACATGATCTATGACATTGAATTTCACCCACTTAGTTAGCTAGTTGGCCTAATTGGGTTTTTTGGTCTTGTATGACTACTTTCATGTTTTGATGGAATTTAATATTGTCGGTAGCCATTTTTTTCATGATATCATCCAGGCTAGGCCCAGGATTTTGGGGGGTTTGTTGGAAAGTCCTTTGGGGTGGTTGAGGATGTATGAGTGGTGGAGGTGGATGACTACTCTACCCTGGTTGGTTCTATTGATGTTGAGTTTTGTTTGAATACCCCCTAGCCTAAAGGCATAGTTCTCCTTCTACCCAGGGTTGGATGGATAGTATGGTTCTTTCCTAAAGGGTTAGTTATCCGGGTGACCTGGAAATGTTGCCTCACAACTCTCAGATGTTTCCCTCAATTGAGGACATTTTTCAGAGAAGTGGGTGTCAGAAGAACATATACCATAATGGATGGGAGGAGGATATTGGGATCTCCCTTGTTAAAGAGAATGTTTTCAAATAAAGGTACTTACCTCTTTGATCTTTGTGTCCACCTTCTTCTCGAATTAAATAATTTTTACCTCATGAACACCTTAAATGGGTATGCTAGACCGTGTACCGAATTTGTTGAGTTTTTTGTGCCATGTTCTTGATTAAGGTCCTTGCAGTAATTGGGGTATTATCTACCAGTGCACCACCTGCAGTAGAATAAATCATATTTTTTCAATAGGGATTAATCCTTCAGAAAAATATTATATTAAAGGTTGGTCACTTATTTGGTGGTGTGGTAAACATGAAAATACACATTTAAAGAATTCCCAATATTCATGAAGTGTTTCCCCTTGAGATTGTATTATACCACATATTTCCATCCTTATTTTTGCAGTTCGAGAGGCTGGAAAATAATTTTAAAGAAAAAGGCGTTTCATGTCTGCCCAACCACTTATTGGTGAATTAACATACTACAACCAATCATTCACAATGTCTTCTAATGAAAATGGGAATGCTCTAAACAATACCAGTTCCTCATCCACATTATTGGGTTTTAATGTTGAACAAATAGTATTAAATTCTTTTAAGTGCTTGTGTGGATCTTCTCCAGTATGTCCATGGAATCTTTGTTATAGATGAATTAAACTCGATTTTAGTTCAAAATTGGGTGCCTCACCTTGTAATTGAATGTATGTGGGCTGAATATCAACATCATGTGAAGTTAGTTCTTTTCGTGTTTGATTGTTTTCATTAATGTTATCCACATAAATTTCAGTTTTGATTTTAGTTCCAGAAGAATATGAAGGGTGAAGAAGAGTTTCAATTTGTGGTCTGCCCTCCTTCAAAGTGTTTTCTTGCATGTCTCGGTGCCATTGATATAGTTTCCTCTCCAGTTCAAGTTCAAAAAGTGATAAATCTCCTGAAGTAGAACAAATCATGAACCAAACCTATAAAACAAATAGATCATAACAAAAAGGAATTGAAAATGTATAAGATAAAACAAATATATATTGACAAAAAATACAAAAACCATATAAAAATGCACTGAAAACCAAAGCGATCCCCGGAAACGACACCAAAATTTTACCGCACTATCGTGACTTAGAAAAATGATTATGATTATGAGGATTATTTATAGACTAGGGTAGACCCTAGGTAATCTCTCAAGGTACAATGGTGGCTAATAGTGTGTATTTTTAATAAATATTACTAAAAGAGGTGGTGATTTTTAAAACTGTTTTAAGAAAATAAATTATCTTAAAGTGTTTAATAGTTGATAGAATAATGTGGAGGTTTAAGAATTATGAGATAAGGATATCACTTCATTTTCACTACACATCTTCGATAGTTCATTGTTCTGAAATTGTATTACATGGTTTTGTCAAATTCTTTGGTTGAGGGTTGTCAAGAACTTGATTCCCCTCTAGCCTCTCTAATCATTGTACAAACTGCCAACCCTTGACACAAAAAACGTGTTGTCAAGGTTTGGACTTCATGAATATATTATATACTACGAAATCATAATAATGTCTTTTGTATGTGTGAGAGAAAGAGGATCCTTATGTTTCCCAATCAGAACAACTCATGTTTCCCACCTGAAATTTCAACTCAATCAGTGTTGAAATTAAGATCGGTTAACCTAATTAAACACAAGAAATGAACTCAGATGAGAAAAATGTTTAGATAAAACATATGTGAAATAATACACACACAATTTACAAAAAATAATTTGATTATCTAGTACCGAAACTCCCTCCCATGTATATGTAGCTGCAATGAAATGATAATCCACTGTTTAGCTCACCATTGAGAGGAGGAGAAGGCTAGTATAGAACTCCTTCTACATTGTTTTTCCCCATATGATGAGAGGGGCCTCTATAACTTCAAGTACGAGGAGAGAAATCCCTTGGGTCTCAAAAATACCACATATTTTCTTCCTGGTGGAACATGAAAATGAGGAGCCCAAGGATCCATTTTATAGGAAAATGGGATGGTGGTTTTGTGCACACAAAATTATTAAAACCACTTGTAACAGGTTATTAGACCTCCAAATAACCTTATTTAGATTTGTAGAAAATAAAAAAGTTGTGGGCCCACATCTTGGTTGACTCCACCAAATGTTTGGCATAAATTGAAAACCTATAGCCTGATTTAGGGATATATCACAGTACGCAACTTTTGACATCGTTTAGATTCGGTGTGCTAGATAGATTAGGTCAGTTGGGACACTAGATGGACGAATGAGTCTTGGGTTCTTTCATAAAACATTTATCTAAATAACACTTCGACCAACCCATATAATATAATCCCAATTGGATGTGTGGTCTAGTAGATGTGTGTGGATTATTCCACTTGTGTGCTTAGATCCTACACAGTTTGGCTCATTTTTCATGGACATCATCATGGGCCGTCCAAATAACCTCCTCCTGTAATGGAATCATCAAAACAAGCATCATTTCCCTTGTTAATGGTGAAAAAAAACAAAAAACATTGTTTCAAAAATGGAATGAAACTTGTCATTATATGGATGATTTTCAATATAAAACATGTTCAACATAGTGGTTTAAAGGTGAAAATTACACTGTGAATCATGGCAGGATCATTAAACTTTTCATCATCAAAGAATAATCCATGAACCCCTATAAATTAGGAACATAAATTAGGCCCATGGATAGGGAAGACCAAGGGCACCAACCTAGTAAACTATTCATGACTTTTTAATTTAACCACGAATTAGTTTTAAAATTACCCAAACCCCTAAAACACCCAAATATCAAACCCCATTCATCCCCAAACAATCTGTAATGATTTTAGTGTAAATAAAATGGATTGATGTCCATCCAGATAACTTATATTACTGTTTAAATCACCTATCAATGAATGACAACCCTCATAATTAGAGGATCTCATCCCAATTATATTCCTATTTTTTATCATAATTATCTCATTCTATAAAAGAAGTTATCCTATTTTTTCGATAGATCTAGGCATAGTATTTAGAATATATATCTACTGGTGTAGATGTAATCATGATCTTATAGATCTTGATTTTATTTAATCAAGAATATAGTTTTAGATCCACTTCTTCATTTTATGTCATTACTAAACTATATTAAGGGGGGTTTTATTAGATGGTAACTTATCAATGAATTAAGGTTTGTGGGTAATAATACTAATGCAAATTTATTAATGAAAATTATGTGTATCTAATTGTATGATTTTAACTATATCTTAATAAATTTAGTTCTTCATTAAATTAATTAATTTTGATAATTAATTTATTTAGAGATATTTGAAATTGGTGATATTCAGATTATATAATTTCAATAATTTATTGTTGAATTAATATTTTGATATTGAGTTACTTATTATTATAATTATTTTTAATTGTATAAATAATTATGGGATAACAATTTAGTGAATTTAATAATATTTTTTCTAATCACTTATTTTTGATTGAGTTTGCGGATATTGATAACATTAACTTATTTGTTAATTGATTAATCATATTGATATTATTATGTAATTAGATAATTAATTAATGGTCATGGAATGACTACATAATTATTTAATTATTGATGGAAATTATATGGATAATTATTTATTCAATTTAGTATGAAATTATGAATGGTAACATGATCATTTAGTTATAAAATAATAAATGGTGACAATATAATTCATTAATGAAATATAAAATACGAATGGAAAGAAGTTCATTCAGTTACTAAATGATGAATAGTTACAATGGAATTTAGTCATGCAGGATAAAATATGAATGGTTACATGGTAATTTAGTTATTAAATGATGATGGATAACAATGGAATTTAGTTATGCTGTATAAATTCGGAATGTTACTAAAGAAATCCATTTTATGATATTAATGTTATAATGTTCTCAGGAACACGGGCTGTTATGTGGTAAATTGATGAGTAATTGAATAAATGTAAGCTATTTACTTTAATGAAAATATTGTTTCCATTATAAAACTGAAAACACTGTTATTGAATGGAAATCTTAATAAATAAGATTAGTTGTGTAATAATGAGTTTTACTCACAACCTACTCATGATTCTGGGTTGGATCCCTACTAGATTAAATGATAGTAGGATAACTTACTTTAAAAGGCCCTATGATATATGATTGATTTGGCTTTGGAGCATAGATGAGGGAACTAGATTTTTTTGGGGGGAATCTTGAGTGTTGTCAGTTTCGTTAGCATTGAGAACCATTTTAACCCTTGGAACAAACATTTTAATGGAATATATGCTATTTAATTTTGATATTGTATTTCCAGTTTTAGTCATCTTGGTATATTAGTATTATTATCCATATATTATGTAATTGTATTAATCAATTGTTGTTTTTTTAATATTTTTTTCTATTTTGTTTCATGAGAAAAAGGTTATATTCTCTCTATGATCAATATATCAGAAACCCTCAGCTTATTTAAATACTCTATCATACGGAGAGTAATTCTTTAGGTCATGTAACTGACAATATTAGGGCCCAAAGATGCAGAACCTGTTCCGAGACAATACAAAGTTGTATTATAACCATGTTTTCATTCCTTTTTCCCTTTTTTATTATTAGACAAAGGTACACTGTGCGATACAAAGAGTCATGACTTGGTTATGAGTTCATGCATGAGAGTATAAAACCCATGTGCAAGGGTGAAACAATGTACATTGTTTGGGATGATTGTTATATGTTTTTTTGTTACCTTTGAATATTATTTCAACTTGATTGACACTATTGTTGGGTTTTATGATTATTTTTTAGAATTTTTTTAGATTTTATTCCTTTCATAGTATGGAATGAAATTAGAGTATACAATAATTAATTTAGGTACATAGGATATTTTGGTGACATGCATCAGATTAGATAGACATGGGAAAATGAGTTTTGTTTATGTTATTAAAGAATAAATATTTTTCATTTCTTATGAAAATTAAATGGAAATTGTTCCTAATATAAAATTGAGAACTACTAAATGATGAAATATGAGAATAAATTGAATTTTAATTAGAAACATGAAAGTGGTAACGATTTTACCATTTTTAGTAATTACCATGATATAGGAAGGTATCATGTAGTGATAGAGCCCTAATTTTGAATATGTGTTTTGGTTTATAGAAAATAATTATTGGGTCATATTTCTTAATTCCATTATAATAAATTTCATAATGTTTTTTTTGTTTCATGAAAATTTTGTTTTTCATTGTATAGTTATTAATTTTTAATTATTTTCTTCTTTGGAGGACAACATGAAGATATGAATGGAAATGATCTTCTTATAGTGGAACCTAAGGAACAAATAGTTCTTTATGAATATGTTGGGGATATATTCCAGTGGAATCTCTCTCTACTAGTGAAATTAATGTATATTTACCCCTGGTGGGGAGAGAGGGGAATGTTTGACCGGATGACGTTGTTTCATTTCCATTACCCTCCAATATTTACTATTTATGGGTGACCTGTGGGATTTGAGTTATTGATTTAGTGTATACAGAACATAGAAGAAAATTTGGAGAATCTATGTGAGGAGAGGGTCATGTTAGCCGCTTAGGTAGTATAAGGATCAATGATGTGTTGGTTGGTAATAGATGCATGTACATGATAGGCCAGATGAATGCTACAAAATAACATCATAGAGATGTTATTGGAGTACTTATATAAAGTGATTCTGTTGTAGGAGACAGTAGATGAGTTAATGTGGCGGAATATGTAGATCATTTCTATGACATACTTCATTTTTTTGACTCTTTATAGACCTGTAATGATTTTCTCTAACATTGGAATGTGATGAGACAACTATGACGATACGTTTTCCTGATGTACGTGGAGTTCATTGGGGGAGTTATGAGGAATGATTCCTCATTAGGTATACAGTCAACTGATATCTAATATTGTTAGGGGTGTTAACTCATTGATTGGGTATATCATTTTCTATGGGATATTTACATTATACATATACAAGAATATAACCTAAATATGTGTATTGAATGGTTTGTAGAATATCAGTCCCACATTGATTATTATCTCATGGGAGTGACATTTACGTCCCTCAAGGGTGACATGTATATTCACCGAGGTGATTGGCATATCTAGGTGGGTTGAGATGGGCCAATTACATAGAAACTGGAAGATATCACAACCCAGATTTCTAGTGTATTGACGAATGTCATAGGAGTAATGCATGGTGGCCTTCCACCTGTAGTGGATTGGTTTCGAGGCATGTTTCCTGAAAACATCCCTTGTCTACCACATTCAGAGATATGGAATTTAAAATTGAGATCATTCCTTGGGATGATACAATTTCAAGTACACGATATAGAATGGAACTAAAAGAGCATCAGGATCTCAGAAATCAGCTGATAGAGTTGGAGGATAATGGATTTATCCATCTCAGTATGTTTCCATTGAAATAACAACTATTTTTTGAAAAGATGTGTAATAGATGATTAATCTTATGTGAGGAATACTCAATGTTTAACTCAATGTATATAATGTACTATTTTACACATCCACATATCAAAAATTATTTAGATTAGTTGATGTGATTTTGTTTTTTTAATAATATTGATGTAGACAAGGGTATCATCATGTGAGAGTTTGAACTTATGATATATCAAGGACTACATTCATAAGAAGGTATTCTTTATATGTGTTCTTTATAATTCCATTTGTGTTAAAAATTCACTAGAAGTTTTTATATAGATTATTAACATAATATTTAATCTATACAAATATAAGATTTTTATAGTGTTTATGGATGACATAAAGGTGTACTCCAAGACTCATGACCATTGTTCCAAATATGTTGACATCATCTTGAGTACATCAATAGAGAATAATCTACATACTATGATATTTAAGTCTTATTTTCATATTGATTACATACACTACATGAGTCACATCATTTATGATGAAGTTGTATTAGTGGACCTAGAAAATGTTTTGGCATTTTTTTATTGGGAGCATAAAAAAATTTATTCGACATCCATTGATTTATAGGGATATATTAACATTATTTGAGGTTCATAAATATAGTTTCCTTCTAGAGGAACCACATTGGGTATTTATCTAGATGGGGATAATGTTTTAATGGTCATATTCATGTGATATTTAAATCTTGGAGTGGAATATTATCTTGACATCAAAACCACTAATGATCCCACCTGAGTCAGGTGAGGGGTATATGGTGCATTTTGATTCTTCTAGGCTCATACTCGATGATATGTTGATATTGGGTGATATAATTTTTTCATATTTGTCTCTATAGTTGAGTCCACATGAATATATTACCACACACATGACTTTGATTTACCTTAAGTTTTTAGGAATTTATGAATTGGAATCATTATCTATTTGGTTAAATTTGACTCCGTATATGGGTCACAATATCATTAATTATATATTCTCACAATGTGAACTGAATATACTATATTAGTGGTGAGTTGAGTATATGTATTATTTTTATATTTAACTAGAATACATGAACAGAACAGATAATAGTGTATGTGATGATTAATGAAGGATGAAACATTCTCATGTGGATCATGATTTTTGTGGTTTATGGATGATGGTGAATTTTTAGGCATAAATGATTGTGTATGTTCAGGTGATCCATGAGCAGATGACTGTCCAATGAACATTAGTGAGGTCTATTCTTTTAAAAAATATCAGAGAGAAACTGTATGAGGATATATAATGATAGGCCATGTGGGAATATCGTGTAGGTGGGGAGACACCTTCAGATTGGACCACAGATGAGGATGATATCATCTATGTTAGAAATCATGTTTTTGTGAATAGGTTTATATGGGAAGAGATGATGTGCGAATTTAATTTCTCTAAGTGGGTTGTATTTCTAGGTGTGACAAAAATGTATAGTGGGTTATGAGGAAAATTTTTATGGCCAAAAATTAAAAAGGATATAGAAGGGTTAGTGACATGTTGTTACACATTTCTGTAAGTGAATATTGAGCATCAAAGTCCTAGATGTTTCCTACAACCATTTCCAGTTATAGAATCACATTAGGATGTTGTGACTATGTGTTTATAGGTAGTTATCCTAAGGAATCCATAGAAGAGTCATTCTATTAGGGTAATTGGGGATTATCCAGAGAAAGTATAACATTTCTTTTTGGTTTGGGAGAAGTTGTTAGAGGAATAGTTGGGATAAAATTTTACTTCATGTTTTTGGATGGGATTACAGAAGGCACTGAGTTCACAAGTTATTATGTGTATAAATTTCCACCAATAGATATATGGGAAGTCATATAGTTCTATATATGTGCCTAAGGATATGATTTATACATGTATCAAATACTTTATTGGGTATTGGGAGAATCAATTGGATCACATAAATTTTCCTGCATTATAATTTATTATAAAACTATTATGATGTACCAAATGAAGAAATTTATGGTTGTCCTTGTAGATCACCTTTCTACTGGATGGAGGTAGGTATGTTAGAGTTGCTGGGACATAGTCTCATGAATGATAAATCATTTAATATTCAGTTTATTCAAAATCATGGGTATATGGATTATAGTAGAATGAATTCATATGCTAACATATTTTAATCACTAGTAGAGTTTACATAGGGTAAATTCATTTTCTTTAGGGTGTCCCATATGATAGGTCACCACAATAAATTGATATAGTTAACATTTTCACCTAATATTGTAGGATCATTCGAGGTTGTAGTGAGAATTCGGATAGTGACATACCAATTGGGACATATATAGAGAAAAATTTCCAGGCATGATGTTTTCCATGTGTCACAACATAGGCTGAATCATCGTGAATATTATCACTTGATTGATGTGGATGATGTTGACATAAAGATAGATGCATCCTTTGAGAAGATTCTGATATGTATTTTGGATCTCAAGGATATTGTGTTGTGGGGAAATACCATGCTAATAGTTTTTGTCTTGTGGACACATGGTAAAGTGTATGAGGAAACCTGTGAAGGATAAGTGGATGTGAGGGCTCAGTTCCCAGATCTATTTCAATTTAATCTTATATATTTATTGGGATACATCTCGAGGATTAGATGTTTTAAGGTTGGGAAATTGTAATATCCTATCCTTTTTTGGAGTTGTTTCAACCTTGATTTTTGGTAAACTTTTTTCCATGTTTGATTACATTTTGATATTGTTATAAATTGAATCATTTTGGGTGAAATTTAATAAAATATAATAGGATAAGGGAATTTCATTGATGGTGTATAGTTTTCCCTAACCTTTCCCCCTAGCCCAAAAAACCATTCACCCAAAGAGAAGGGGGATTTCACATTTTTTCATAGTTTGTTAAATTGTCCACCCTTTTATAATTAACTATAATCCCCTATAAAATAGTGACATGGTTCAGTCTCTTGGTTAGGGAAACCCAGGTTACCAAACCAAATAAATCATATGTGAATTTCAATTCACTCAAAAATTAGTATTAAAATTACTTGAGCCCCAAATCATCTACATTCATTTAAGGGATGTAATTCTCAATTTTGGTTGGATCTAGATCAATATATATATATAGGTTTTTATATCTTGATATATATTTTTTTGATCATGAAATTTCTATTTGTAAATTAGGTTTTACGTCATGTTTTGTTTCTATGTTGTTAGTTTGCAAAAATTATGGATTTTTCATTGGGTGATTCCACATAAATAAATCGATGTAGGTGGTTTATAATTAAAATATAAATTTCATTATTTCAATTATGTTTATGTAATTGTATAATTTATTTTAGATGTTTAGAAACTTATGTATTTATCAAATTAATTAAATTATAAAATTAATTTATTGAGGGAATTATGATATTTCGAATATTAGGATTTTATATTCTAGGATAAATAAAATTTGAATTTATTATGAGATATTAAAGTTGTTATTATTAGATAATTATATTTCAAAATAATAATGAGAAAATAAAATTTCATATTTAATAATTAATTTTTGAATTAACTATGGAATACTATGAATTTAGATATTGATATGAATAAATAATTTTAAAATATATTAATGGGATTCATATGATTAATAAATTGGATTAGTTTGATTAAATAATATTTGAATTAGTAAGGGAAATTTTGTGGACAATTAATTGTATGAAATATTTATAAAATGATGATAGTAAACATGGTCATTATGTTACGAAAATATGAATGGTAACATGGTTATTCAGTTATGATATTATAAATGATAACAAGGACATTCAATTATTAAATGATGAAGGGTAACAATAAAATTCAGCAGTGCCATATAAAATATGAATTGTAATATGGTCATTTAATTTTCAAACGATGGGTGGTAATAACGTTATTTTGATATGTTGTATAAAATATGAATGGTAACATGATCAATAATTTCTTAAATGAATAATTGTTACAATGGAATTAAATAATGTGATATAAAAAATTGATTGTAAGATGTTCATTTGGTTATTAAATGATGACGGTTAGTAATGAATTTTATTCATTCAGTATAAAATATGAATGGTAATAATGTTATTAATTTTATGATATTGATGTTTGGTTGTCCTTGGGATCCTGCGGTTGTTATGTTATTTAATAAAGAGTAATTGATTAATTATTTCAAGTATTTTTTTCTTTATGCAACTTCATATTTTATATTGAATGGATGTTTCTTTATATACCATTGGCGGTGGCCTACTAAGTTTCCTCACATGCCACTCATGCTTCCTGATGAATAATAGAATATATATTTTCAATATAGTACATGATATTGGTAAATCCCATATGTTATGTATGTAATTTGGGGATTTATCATGAATGAGGGGACCTGGAAAATCCCTAGACCCTGTTAGTTGGTTTTAGTGCATTAAATTTTGAGTTTAATTTTGACACATAGCATGTAAATTATCATGGGATATCTACTACATAGTTTAAATATTTTATTTCATGTTTCATTCATCTTGTGATATGAATGTTATTTAGGTTATGTTATGTGGTTATATTATTCAATTTTTCTTGATTATTTTTTTTCTTTTTGGTTTATTATTCAAAAAGAGATGGTATAGTATCCCCATGATAGATATATTAGACCCACATTGCTAGTTGGATGACACTAAATATGGGGGTGAATGCTTGCGGTCATGTGTTTGACTGACTCATGGTACATGCATATGACACTTGGGCCGATACATTATAGAATAGTTGTTTTTGGGATCTCACCTCGGATAATAAATATGAACAATAAAGCTTCATTATATAGACAATTGAATGATAACTTCTAGAGTTTCCAGAATAAATTTTTGAATTATATATACAATGTAACAGCCTGAGATTTTATGAAAAATATTCTTTTTTATTTCACTAATGTGTTGTGTTGTACGCTACACCAAAAGGATCTTGCACAACACACATCCTTGACTTGCCTTTCATTACACGCAATCGCAACCTTCCTCGATAGCGTGTGTAGTACGCAATACTGAGTTTCACAAAACAACGATATGCTATTAAAATATTATTAAAACTAGCTGTTATGAATAGTAATAGCCAATTTTAAAATTTTAGAAAATTTAGCTCTCAAAATGGACTTCATTTTTTGATTCGGAGTATCGAATTTATCCTAAAATGAAATTTTGGTACTTTTCGGATAACTTTCATATTCTGATGAATAGTGAAAATTACTAAATTTTATTTAAAAACAAAATTTTTAATCAAAATAATTAATAGTCATAAATTATTAATTTGAGTGGTTTTCAAATATATTTAGAATATATTTTTACAATTTAATACAATGTTGGTCATTCCTTGTAATCTCACATTTAAACCAGACATAAACAAGTGTCAATCTTTTGATAGATATTGTTTCTTAAAAACACGCTATTTGTTTTAACAGCGGGATTTAATTATAAAATTAATTAATGCAACTTCTATGTTATGAATTTGGTAAAATAGACTTCATTTTTGAATTCGGAATATGAAATATAGCTTAGGATGAAATTTTAGCATTGTTCTGAAAAACATCAATTTTTGAAGAATAGTGAAGTACTAAGTGGTAGTTAAAAAACTGAATTTTTCATAAAACATAATTTTACCACTTCTGTGGATGGAACTTCAAAAATCTGAGAGACACGGTTGATGTTAGTAAGTAAAATGTGGTTCAATGAGATGAAAATAATTTTTGGTGAATAGTAACTTTTTTACTTTTATTTACCACGGTTAAAAGTAAATAGGATAATTAAGGGTAAAAATGATATTAATATTACCCTAACACATGTATTAATCATATTGGACAAATTTATCTCGACCAAAAACAACCTTAAGTGTAATATATTATCATTTAGGCCCCCTTAGATTAGATTATGACATTTATTATTAATTTATTTAAAGAAGGGTTAAATTAGTTAAAATCAAAGTTTAATAAGTAAATATTTTTTAATATGGGGCTATACATAAGATAAATTCAACTATAAATATTAATTAGAAAGATAAAACGATTTCCTACATAATGGTATTTTATTTATAATTTTTAGACATTAAATAATTTAATTTATTTATGACACAATGATGATGTAGTAATTATCTTATTAATGAAATATTGACATAATTGGTGTTATAAACACCAAAATAAATGTCATTTGAGACTTTTTATGAATTCCACTAATTTTATAGGTTACTATGATATATTAGTGTTGATTTAATAAACTTTATTCTTAACATATAATTCTGTTATGACTTTCACAAAAATCATATATCAAATAGTGTCAAAATTGACACAAAATAGTTTTTAAATCAAATATTATATTATTAATTGTTATTTTATTCCTAAAAACCTAGGGTTCGGCCAAATTACTTATATAAGGATATATATATTAATAACAAACAATTTGGGGTTCGTTTGGCATGTTATAGTAAGTGTATTAACCATATAGTGAAAGAAAACAAAAAGACACGGTAAAAGTTAAATTATTTAACTTAGAGTTAAATATAATTGATAAGGTTAAAATAATACCCTAAACTGGTCTAAATCCTATTGGATGATAGTATTTTGACCCATACCCACATTAGATTCGAAATAATACCCTTTGGAACCATTATAAACCGATTTTGACTTTAATATAAAATAATATTTTGAGATATTATTAAGGTGCCCCTCTCCTCCCTTATAAAAGGACACCTCCTCCCCCTCCTCCTCACACCAATTTGAGCACTCACACTCGTCCAAACCCTGCCGAAATCACTTCTCCACTTCCCTAGTATCATCCTAGAGGTCCTGGTCTTCTTAAAAGACCAATTTTAGTGCCCTAAAAGGAGGTCTCAAAGAAGCACTTCAAAGAAGAGGTAATACCCATTACCGATCCTTTTCAATTTCTTTCTTCTTCAACTTCTTATTCATTAGTTGTTTCCTGATAAATTAATAACATCAGTATTTCTTATATACTGATATGTTATTATAAGTATGAAACAACCCTATTTCACCATATATCCATCCTACGGAAAAAGAAATCACCGCGTGTGCGTACGTACGGAATACCGTCTCCACGCCGTGGTGTAATCTATTTTCCACCACCACCTTACATGGATGGGTATAATGGTGTAAATAATAACTATACATAGTTATTACAACATCATATTGATTATGATATATTGTATAATCCACTCTAATTCAACTAAATATTTATGGAAATGATATCATCGCTCGTGCGTACGTACGGACTACCATCTCCACGACGCGATGAGATTCATTCTCCATGTTAACCATTTAAGAATGATTAAAAAGTATATATAAGAAATAATAATGAAATATATGAAATTATAAAGATACTGGATTTATGTACATATGTATATGTATGTATTCTACTTACTTCCATTCAAGACAATAAGGAAAGGAAAACAGCGTTCATGCGTACGTACGGACTACCGTCTCCATGAACGGTGTTTTTCATTGAATTTATCTATCTATTATATATATATATATAATGAATATATATGATATATAAATCATATTTTATATTCTGGAAGTATGTAAATCATGATATAAGTAATAATAATGTCAAGAACAACAAGTCAAAACACCTACGATAAATGAAACGATTTTACCCAAAACGCTTCTTTAACATGGAATTTACAAAAGAACGGGTAATATAAAGTCATAAGTGAACCATATATGATATCATAACAATGAATATGATTCTTTAATAAGTCAATGACATTATTTAATTCATTATACAGGAGGTTCGGACACATACGAAGCAAATCGGACCTAAGGTAAGGGAAATATCACAATCTCATTTTTATCCGAGATTGTTTATACTTTGGCATTTACTGGGGTGTATTTTATCATCCACATCCATGTTTCCTCAATATGTTATATTTATATCCTTATACAATAGTTTATATTCAATTTTACCCTTCGGAAAATTTTTAGTAAAGGATATGAAAGGAATCTTTTGTCGTTTTTCGTACGAGGTACTTTTTTGACTTTTCCGACAAAAGTACGAAGAATGTTTTTTTAACTTATACGGCCTGAATGGATTTTTAAAACATTATTTAAAAGAAGCTTCCTTTACAAGTTTTCAAGTTTATTTTTAATCAAATTCTTTTATTTTAAAATTGTATGACATGTTATGAAAAGAAAAGGTTTTGAAGTAAAAAAGGATATTTTCCTCAAGAATGTAGTTCAAGTGTTTTATCAAAATTATTTTCCATCTAAGATAATAAAGGGTTCTGTTTTTATCCCTATTATTACATGGATTTTATTATGTTGTGATGGAAATATTTTTATGAATTCCTTTATCTTATATTAATTGTTTTATGATGTCATGTTGTTTAAGAATCCCATTTTTATTACATGGGTTATGCGATGATGTATGATTTATGATTATGTGGCACACATAAGAAAGGATTCATTATAAGATGGGTGGGAACTATATCTCTCTCCAATGCATTGGGTAAAGATTTTATATCTCATGAGATAGACATGGCTGAAATGGTAGGTTATACCGGTTCAGTGAAACAGGACTGAAACGAGGGTTACTCGATTCAGAAAGGGACTTTGTCCACTAAGATAGTCTTGGCAATGAGTCTTGACTAACAAGAAATGATTCTCTATGATTATGTGTGAATGCCACAAAGTTTCATGTTTTATGTTATGATTATTGTGATTACATTTCACTACCATGATTTATCCCATGTTATGAAATTATGCTCTCTTTTGCAGGTTATGATTTCCAAAATGTTATGTTCTTATGAATATGATGTGATTCATATTTCTTTTGTTTACCCTTACTGAGCATTTTAGCTCACCCTTTTATGTTTTCTTTTCCCCAGGATATAAAGAATGGTTTTAGGTAAAAAAAGGATAATCTTTTTGGGAGATATTGAGGATCTTTCACCACGATTAGAAGATTACGTTCCGAGTTTCCAAAGACACTAAACTATTACGATCCTTGTGTGTGTGTTTTTGTTATGTACTATGTATTCCGCAAAAGTAAAGTAATGTTCATTTACGTCAAGATTAGGGTCTCTACAGTTGGTATCAGAGGAAAAGGAGGCAGGAATGTATCCGATCCTTGGGAACTCTCACATGTGAGCGTTGGACGAAGCATGGCTCTCCGCCCAAGGGCATCATGTGGAAATGGCTGCCACTGGGGATGGTGGTGTGTCTCGCCCAGGGGGTGTAGCCGCCCATGGAGTGCCCTGATAGGTATCAACTATAGTCCACGTGAAGTAATTCCAGACCGCTACAGTTGGTATCAGAGGAAAGGTTTAGTCAACCTTTGGAAACTAGGATGCGAAAGCGTTAGTGAGATCCCTATAGATATTTTAAAGGTATGTCTAGGGATGTCCCTAAGGATAAGTATACGTATAGGATATAGTTCTAGAACTATGGTAACGATCTTAGAATTTAACCTAAGATGTTAGATATTGACGTTACTCTCCCTTTATTATGATTTTTGCCTCTAACACTATTCTTTTTGGATTTTAGAAAATTGCTGGAAACAAGATGATTCACGATAATGGAGGATATTATGGAAAATGGAATGATATTCTTCTTGAGCAACCAAATGAAATGGGATTTGGACGTCCAAACATAATTATTATGCCGAATTAGCAATCTCATAATATGATCAATAAAGTAAAATTTGGTAAGTTTCCTGACTCGGATAATAAGAGAAATATGGAGTTTCATGTTGATCATAGAGGAAAGAAATTTCAATTTCCCCTATGTAAATCATGTGGGAAGAGGCATAAAGGAGAATGTTTCAATGGAACTGGAAGATGCTTTTGGTGTGGAAAAGAAGGACACAAAGCCAGTAAGTGCAAAGTAAAAGGTTCAGTTAACACCAGGGATGAGGATAATGGTATTGCTATGACATCAACAATGGTAAAATGTTTTAAATGTGGAATGTACGGGCACTATGCAAACCAATGCCCTAAGGAAAAGTCTCATGACGAGAATCAGTATGGTCGTATGGGTAGTATTTATGTGGATGATGATGAAGAGACTACAAATGGTATGTGAGATGAAAGAATTGTTGAAGCTCGGTCAATGGTTTAAGAATGTAGTGGAATGATTACATGTTTATCATATGTAATGTTGTATAAGTAATCTCATGGTACTATGGAATAAAGAGACATCTAAAGATTGTTACACTGTTATCTTTCATTGAGTTTTGAAAGTGTATGATTAATGTTACCAGTATCCATGAAAGGTTATTCAGATACTTTTGGAATGTAGATGATATGCGCATAATGAAGGGATAAAGTTAATCTAATATGTTTGATAGTATTCATGAGCTCATGATTTATATGAGGACTAAGTGATATCATGGTTTGAGGATATAGAATTTTGAGGATTTTGGTATGTGGAAAGTGTTAACTTTTAACTACATTCATGTTTTCACTAAGGTTCAATGGGTATTCAAGAGAATACATGATTAAGGCCTTTGAATGTTTGGAATGTGACCAACAAGACATATCTTATGATATATGGGGATCAAAGATGGTATTAAATCTCTGGTAATCGTTTTCACTATATTATGACAATGGACTACAGTATTATGGATAAGCCTAGAGATTGGAATACATTATGTTGGACATAAGTTAGGATAGAACTTTTTTCGATATTATTAATTGGATGTTATAGTAATATAGTTTTAGAAAAAGGACAACCTGTAGGATGGGTGACAGCCCATCGCTTCGGACAAGGCTGTGGAAATCGAACCCACAACTGAAGTGCGACTGGCCTTTATCGCCTACCACTGGCCTACAAGAATTCCTTGTTTAGTAGAAACTAGTTTTATTATATTAAGCAGTATGATATATGAAGTATAAGTCCATATTAGGAACCATATCTGATTAATCTCACTATAGAACGACTTATGTATATAATTTTTTCTAACCTTTTGTTTGAGACAGATGGAATGACCCGTCATTCTATCACATGATCTGCTAACACTTCACGAATAACAAATTCAACTTCATTTATTTAAGAGACGAAGTGGAAATTGTTCAAGGCATGAACAACAGTGAGATTGTACCAAAATAAAGAAAGTATTTATTCTAATTCAAATTTTCAACTTTAGAAAAATGATCTTGAAATCCAAAAATGTTGTCCTAGTGATCTTATATCTGATGAATCAGATGGTACCTTAGATCGTCACAAATTTATGGATTTGTGATTACTGGATTTTCCATAGCCATGTTCTCTACCACTCTCCATCAGAACATGATGGTTAGATTTTTCTTCCATATCCATATTTTCACCTATGTGGAAACCCAGTGATTAGTTTATTTGGGTAATCGTTACATTTCATACTTTAGTTTTTAAAGCCAAGTTTTGGTATTTCTTTTTACGATGTGGGTTTCTATTAAAGAAACTTTCGAATAGTAAACCATTTATACCCCCGACGAATTTCGAGGGCGAAATTCATTTTAAGGGGGTAGAATGTAACAGCCTGAGATTTTATGAAAAATATTCTTTTTTATTTCACTAATGTCTTGTGTTGTACGCTACACCAAAAGGAGCTTTCACAACATGCATCTTTGACTTGCCTTGCATTACACGCAATCACATCCTTCCTCGATAGCGTGTGTAGTACGCAATACTGAGTTTCACGAAACAACGATATGCTATTAAAATATTATTAAAACTAGCCGTTATGAATAGTAATAGCCACTTTTTAAATTTTAGAAAATTTAGCTCTCAAAATGGACTTCATTTTTGGATTCGGAGTATCGAATTTAGCCTAAGGTGAAATTTTGGTACTTTTCAGATAACTTTCATATTCTGATGAATAGTGAAAATTACTAAATTTTAATTAAAAACAACATTTTTAATCAAAATAATTAATAGTGATAAATTATTAATTTGAGTGGTTTTCAAGTATATTTAGAATATATTTTTACAATTTAATACAGTGTTGTTCATTGGTTGTAATCTCACATTTAAACCAGACATAAACAAGTGTCAATCTTTTGATAGATATTGTTTCTTAAAAACACGTTATTTGTTTTAACAGCGAGATTTAATTATAAAATTAATTAATGAAACTTCTATGTTATGAATTTGGTAAAATAGACTTCATTTTTGAATTCGGAATATGAAATATAGCTTAGGATGAAATTTTGGCATTGTTCTGAAAAACATCAATTTTTGATGAATAGTGAACTACTAAGTGGTAGTTAAAAAAACTGAATTTTTCATAAAACTTAATTTTACCGCTTCTGTGGATGGAATTTCAAAAATCCGAGACACACGGTTGATGTTAGTAAGTAAAATGTGGTTCAATGAGATGAAAATAATTTTTGGTGAATAGTATCTTTTTTCTTTTATTTACCACGGTTAAAAGTAAATAGGGTAATTAAGGGTAAAATGATATTAATATTACCCTAACACATGTCCTAATCCTATTGGACACGTGTATCTCGACCAAAAACAACTTTAACTGTAAAATATTATCATTTAGGCCCACTTGGATTAGATTAGGACATTTATTATTAATTTATTTAAAGTAGGGTTAAAATAGTTAAAATCAAAGTTTAATAAGTAAATAATTTTTAATATGGGGTTATACATAAGATAAATTCAACTATAAATATTCATTAGAAACCTAAAAATATTTCCTACATAATGGTATTTTATTTATAATTTTTAGACATTAAATAATTTAATTTATTTATGACACAATGATGATGCATTAATTATCTTATTAATGAAATATTGACATAATTGGTGTTATAAACACCAAAATAAATGTCATTTGAGACTTTTTATAAATTCCACTAATTTTATAGGTTACTATTATATATTAGTGTTGATTTAATAAACTTTATTCGATCATATAATTCTGTTATGACTTTCACAAAAATCATATATCAAATAGTGTCAAAATTGACACAAAATAGTTTTTAAATCAAATATTATATTATTAATTGTTATTTTATTCCTAAAAACCTAAGGTTCGGCCAAATGACTTAGATAAGGATATATATATTAATAATAAACAATTTGTGGTTCGTTTGGCATGTTATAGTAAGTGTATTAACCATATAGTGAAAGAAAACAAAAAGACACGGTAAAAGTTAAATTATTTAACTTAGAGTTAAATATAATTTATAAGGTTAAAATAATACCCTAAACTTGTCTAAATCCTATTGGATGATAGGCTTTCGACCCATCCCCGCTTTAGCTTCGAAATAAGACCCTTTGGAACCATTATAAACCGATTTTGACTTTAATATAAAATAATATTTTGAGATATTCCTAAGGTGCCCCTCTCCTCCCTTATAAAAGGACACCTCTTCCCCCTCCTCCTCACACCAATTTGAGCACTCAAGATCGGCCAACCCCTGCCAAAATCACTTCTACACTTCCCTAGTATCATCCTAGAGGTCCTGGTCTTCTTAAAAGACCAATTTTAGTGCCCTAAAATGAGGTCTCAAAGAAGCACTTCAAAGAAGTGGTAATACCCATTACCGATCCTTTTCAATTTCTTTCTTCTTCAACTTCTAATTAATTAGTTGTTTCATGATAAAGTAATAACATCAGTATTTATTATATACTTATATGTTATTATAAGTATGAAACAACCCTATTTCACCATCTATCCATCCTACGGAAAAAGAAATCACCGCGCGTGCGTATGTACGGAATACCGTCTCCACGCCGTGGTGTAATCTATTTTCCACCACCACCTTACATGGATGGGTATAATGGTGTAAAGAATAAGTATACATAGTTATTACAACATCATATTGATTCTGATATATTGTATAATCCACTCCAATTCAATTCAATATTTATAGAAATGATATCATCGCTCGTGCGTACGTACGGACTATCGTCTCCACGACGCGATGAGATTCATTCTCCATGTTAACCATTTAAGAATGATTAAAAAGTATATATAAGAAATAATAATAAATATATGAAATTATAAAGCTACTGGATTTATGTACATATGTATATGTATGTCATCTACTTACTTCCATTCAAGACAATAAGGAAAGGAAAATAGCGTTCATGCGTACGTACGGACTACCGTCTCCATGAACGGTGTTTTTCATTACATTTATCTATCTATTATATATATATATATATACTGAATATATATCATACATAAATCATATTTTATATTCTGGAAGTATGTAAATCATGATATAAGTAATAATAATGTCAAGAACAACAAGTAAAAACACCTACGATAAATGAAACGATTTTACCCAAAACGCTTCTTTAACATGGAATTTACAAAAGAACGGGTAATATAAAGTCATAAGTGAACCATATATGATATCATAACAATTAATATGATTCTGTAATAAGTCAATGACATTATTTAAATCATTATACAGGAGGTTCGGACACATACGAAGCAAATCAGACCTAAGGTAAGGGAAATATCACAATCTCATTTTTATCTGAGATTGTTTATACATTGGCATTTACTGGGTTGTATTTTATCATCCACATCCATGTTTCCTCAATATGTAATATTTATATCCTTGTACAATATTTTATATTCAATTTTACCCTTCGGTAAATTTTTAGTAAAGGATATGAAAGGAATCTTTTGTCGTTTTTCTTACGAGGTACTTTTTTGACTTTTCCGAAAAAAGTACGAAGAATGTTTTTTTTAACTTATACGGCCTGAATGGATTTTTAAAACATTATTTCAAAGAAGATTCCTTTACAAGTTTTCAAGTTTATTTTTAATAAAATTCTTTTAGTTTAAAATTGTATGACATGTTAAGAAAAGAAAAAGTTTTGAAGTAAAAAGGATATTTTTCTCAAGAATGTAGTTCAAGTGTTTTATCAAAATTATTTTCCATCTAAGATAATAAAGGGTTCTGTTTTTATCCCTATTATTACATGGATTTGATTATGTTGTGATGGAAATATTTTTATGAATTCCTTTATCTTATATGAATTGTTTTATGATTTCATGTTGTTTAAGAATCCCATTTTTATTAAATGGGTTATGCGATGATGTATGATTTATGATTATGTGGCACACATAAGAAAGGATTCATTATAAGATGGGTGGGACCTATATCTCCCTACAATGCATTCGGTAAAGATTTTATATCTCATGAGATAGACATGGCTGAAATTGTAGGTTATACCGGTTCAGTGAAACAGGACTGGAACGAGGGTTACTCGATTCAGAAAGGGACTTTGTCCACTAAGATAGTCTTGGCAACGAGTCTTGACTAACAAGAAATGATTATCTATGATTATGTGTGAATGCCACAAAGTTTCATGTTTTAAGTTATGATTATTGTAATTACATTTCACTACCATGATTTATCCCATGTTATGAAATTATGCTCTCTTTTGCAGGTTATGATTTCCAAAATGTTATGTTCTTATGAATATGATGTGATTGATATTTCTTTTGTTTACCCTTACTGAACATTTTAGCTCACCCTTTTATGTTTTCTTTTCCCCAGGATATATGGAAAGGTTTTAGGTAAAAAAAAGGAAGATCTTTTTGGTAGATATTGAAGATCCTTCACCACGATTAGAAGATTATGTTCCGAGTTTCCAAAGACACTAAACTATTACGATCCTTGTGTGTGTGTTTTTGTTATGTACTAAGTATTCTGCAAAAGTAATGTAATGTTCATGTACGTCAAGCTTCAGGTCTCTACAGGCAAATTCCTGACGAATCATAATGGAAACATTTCATCCCTCCATCATTTGTAGAACAAATTGAAGATGATGAGGCTGCACTACAGATGCATTTATCAATTAAATGGATGTTTTCCTACAATAAAAATTAAAAGATGAACCAATATGATCTGAATATTAAGTAAATGGTGTGAAACTAACAATATAAAATATTTTTATCTATTTTATTATATTAAATGAGCAAAGTCATTACCAATATTTTTCGTTTTCAATCAATTTTCCATATCCATCCTTTGAAATTTATGAATTCAAAAAATATTAAACCATTAATGATATGATATTATAAATTGGAAAATATGATTAAAAATTGGCCATACATAATGAGACAATAATTAAGGATGAATTTATTGGTGTATAACATGTGTATTTGAATTGTAATGTAGTGAATTTCAATATGGATTGATATTATTTTTTATTTAATTTTTTTTAACATAAAATTCATTCTAATGAACCCTATATTAAAATTAATTTTTCAACACCAATATTTTAGGCCCAATATTTTTTTTAAGATCCCATATAAGTACAAGAAAAATACGTCAATCATTATTTTATTCTACTCCCATTACAAGATTTATATACAACTATGAAGGTAGTAGAGTCATAACACTATATTTAAAAGAGTCTCTACAACCATTACATTTAAAAGAAATATATCAGAACCAAAATGTGGGTTTCCACATCGTATCATATGAATCCTCCATCAAATTTTTTTTAAATATATACTATTATGATCAGGGAAGTAAAAAAATAATACAAAATTGGTGGTTCAAAAAAGACATTTTTAGCATTCATTCTCTATCGATTATTTACATATAATATTTATTTCTTGGTATTTAATATATTTTTATAGGTTATAAATGTTATTATTTTAGATATTTATTTTTAAAACCAGACTATCATTAAAAATCATGTTATTTTCCACAAACATGTAATTTTTAATACCTAAATTTCAATATTTTTCATTTCAATAATGGTTACTAATATTTCATTCTGGTAGAGTGTAATAAAATTAAATTTTATTGTATTCTAATTTATTTAATTTTAAATTCATATATTTTTTCAATATTATTAAAATTTATTCATTAAAAATTACATATTTTTAATTTTCTGTCAGGAATTTATCCTCATGAGTTTTTGTAAATTTATATAAAATGGGTTTTATATGATTATCAATAAGGAAATTTCTTCCAAGCCTTCTATCTTTAATATATATTAATGCGTTATAATTTTTAGAAGTATTTATATCCCTGAATACTATTAAAAGTTATATTTCCCAATAGAAAATGTATTATAGAATATTTTGGAATAATATACATAGTACCCCAATATTAATAACAAAATAAATTAATTTTTAAACAAACTATAACATATGATTATATTATTTTCAATGTTAGTGTGTTCAAGAAAATTTTTTAGTTGGATTTTGGATCTCTAATGGATGTTCTTGTTTTCCCTTGAGATTTAAATATTAAATCATCACATATTTATCCCTGTTGAAAACCATAATTTTGTGATATTCAATTTTTTATGAATTTAAAAGTGTGATTATTTTGAGTAAAATAATCATATAAATTGAAAAATGTTCTCAGAGGCTGCCCTTAGGAACATTCATTTCTTTATTAGGGGATACACGTTTTGTTCTTATTGATCTCATTTGACATTGACAATTTTTCTAAAGATATGGAATATTACTTAATCCCAAAAAACAGAAATTTGAGCCAAGATAGATAGGCCATATCAATCGAGGAACATTTGGGTTTGACCTAAACCATCCCTAGTAAGCTATCCCACCCAACCTGTACAGTCTATAGAGGGTGAGTAATAAATATCTAAGAATAACAGTACTAGAGTTGAGTACTAGAGTTGTGTAATTTCATGTAACATATGGTTGTGTTTTTGTTTATTAAACATAGATATTACACAGGTCAAACCGATGTGGTATGGTAATCTCAGTGGTAATATTCATTTTTCATTTAAAACATAATGAAAAAATAAGTACTCTTTGATCATGCTGATTAGAGTTGTCCATTCAATTCATGCATTGTCTTCAACATCCTGCCCACTCGATCTCCCATTGCACTCACTAAAAACTATAATTCAACATATTTGAGACACCAGATGTCGCTTGAATGATCACACAATGATCCCCATTACTATCCATCTCCGCATATCAAGCCACATACAATATATTGTCTGATTCAATTGAAGCCTTACATTTAGATTCACTTCACGTGCATGAATATCACATGAAGGTTGATCATGGGAATCCCAATGTGTGGCTTTCAAAAAGATAACCGTTAGTCAAAAGTGAATATTTTATGATTCAGGGAGGATGGAACTGAAACATTACATGAATTGAGATTCAATTTTCGTTTCATGAACTTCCCGTCATATTTGATATAATCAAAATCCAAATCATTCGATGCCTCAAAGATGGTCATGAAAAGCTTCCCATGCTCTTCAATAATGAAATAATAATTGCTGAGGAATGACATAACAAATATAATTTTCCATTATAATAATATTTAATCCTCAAAAGAAGTTCATGTTACTATCTAGAAATCCATTACGCGAAACAATCTCACAATCATGGGATTATTTTCATGTGGAGCTTCCACTTCCAGAATCTGGCACATACGCCATTCTCGCCCTCCAATGTGGCATCAACCTTGACCTCCATTTCATATAAAAATCCTATTACCCTTAGAAATGATACATTATTGTTGAGGGTTATTAATGGATAGGTATATCTAATAATATAGGAGATCGACACCTGCCTTCAGAGTAATCACCCATATAATAACAAGGTATTCCATGAGATCAATCTTGTGATTTCCTCATGTGATTACATTATGATAATGTTATTGGATGATGATTTATACAACACGAGATATCCCTTTTCTGAAAATTTCTAAAAAAACCATGGACATAAACTAGTGGATATCTTAAATCCCCCCATGTATCATTGAATAAGAGATCATGCATGTCATTATAATTTTTATGAAAAATAAAATTAGTCCCATGATGTCATCATAAAAATCATATACATTCCTACATAGACACATAGTATCAGTTTATCATACCCCATTGATAATTAAATGGACCCATACACCAGTGATCTTGAGGCCTTATATAATTTCTGATATCATGTGATTCCCATATGCATTCACTCTTCATATATTAACAAAACTCCCCTCGATCCAGTTCCATGAAAATTGAACATTGAGGAAATGCTCCCCACAATCCATGCTCTCATAGACTATAAGAAATTGGTATCCCCATCCAAGAACATTATTATATTGATACACAATACCCAATTATGGTCAAATAACCAATCATAAAACCCCGCTAAGGTCATGCAATTATATGAATAATTGAGTTTAATGAGACCACATTATGACAAAAATATATAGCACATATAAGTACCTGTAATATGCATAGACCAATAGAAATACCCTCTCCCATACCCCTTATTCATTATTAACTTTTATCCAACTGTATGGAATCAATTTGTAGCCACTGTACAGTAATGTATCCCACTGTATACGCCATCGAGGTCATGAAAATTACATTTCTATGGAGGATTCATGTTGCTCCAGGATATGAGAACACCCAAAATTAATAAATCATAGATATACTCACTTCCATCCCCATGAACACCCCATGTGGTGCGATTGTAAATCAAAACTTTATCCATGAACTATACACCCTAGGAATATTAGTAAATATATGACCAAGAAATGATCACATTGACCAGGTAGATTCACCATTAGAGATGGAGGAAAGACAATAAAATTATTGTAACACCCAATAATTCAATAAATATAAGGAAACAAGACCACAAAATTTTTCCCTAGTCCTCCAATTCCCTTAGAAATCCATGGACATGTCACATTGATTGTAAAATGGGACATGGATAATTCAGGTCGATCTCAAGATAGTTGATTAACAAATAAATAATTTCATGTGATAATACGTGAAAAATATAGGATAATAATGTGACAGAAAATAGCCATGTCCTCATTTATCATTCACGAGATACCAGACATTCCTGCTTTGATTATGCAACACACCTTATAGATGTACACTTCAATCATGCAAAGACGTCTGGTTGTAGTCAATTAATCATGTAAAATACCTTGGACTTTACTACTTTAATAATGATAATTCATTCATGATAAGTTAATTGATCATGCAGAGAATCTTGTACATATGAAGAATACACCATTGAACTTTTCTTCCATGTCACACTGACCTCACAAACATGTCAGGTAGATATTCAAGACCTACCCATTCAGTCAACCACGACATGTTGGGAATTTCCTCTTGTGCATGTCCCTTTTATTTGGAAGGAAAATTCAAACTTATACAATGTAAAATATATGATATGAAACCTTGGACTCATACCTCCTTTATAAGGGGAGTGTCCATAACAGTTTAATGTTACACACTCATGCGACCGTATTTGTTCCATGATCTCAGTTATTCCATTTATGTCATACCAAGAATATCCAAAAAAACATTAATGGTATTCATCTCAAATTAATTTATTGGAAGATAAACAATGATTAGGAAAAATGGAATCAATCCAAGTATAATACCTTATAATTCATAAAACCATATGGTTAACCATAATGTTTTTGAGCGTGGTAATCAACTTTATCCCATCATTGGTTTAGGGGGACAATGAACTACAAGTACCCTAATTCCATTCCAAATTGGATAATTATGATTCCATTATAATGAATAATCTCCATATTTTATATATCGTGGTATAATACCCTTTCATTCCTAAAAACAAAAGGAATCGTGTAATGTATTCATGTATGATCACACTCTTTTTCCAATCAGTAGGTTAGGGATGAATTACACATTGTTAACTATAATTATTTACAGAACCAAGACACTAAGGGATCCCTATTAAAGTATGAGATACTATGGGAATCTTGTTCAATGAATTTATTTTCATATCCCAAATATTCCTAGCTCATGGGATCAATTTCATTGGTAATTCCCACATCATTCATCGTCCATCAAAAAGTTATACATGAGCACACACATTGAAATTATTTTATGTGAAACCCCTAACTATTCCTTATAATATCCTAAACCCATCATCATATTAATGACAAAAAATCTAATATGACATTGATTCTTATTATAAATTTCTTAAAAATGAATTCTTACTATGGCCCATGCTCCATACCATTTCACCTCTAAAACTAGCAACAACACCTCTCAAAGGGAAACATTAATATGCAATAACCCAAAAAATATTATATCCTTCAATGTGTCTAGTATTATAATATCACATATATATCATTCTGAGTATGAATAAATTTTCATAGAGACTATCATTTATTGTTCCAATAGAATGATAAGGATTCTCTGGGGTTGGGATCTTCTATGGGATGTATGTCTGATTACATATCATATTGTCTTAAGGGGTCAAACAATCAACGCGGCAACCCGAGGAAACTTTATATGCATATGTTCAACCCAACACCTCTATTTTCGTATCTCTCATGACATGGAAACCTTTACATGAACATCGTAATATATGATTATAGTTTTTACATGATATTTATCATTCATCTTTGAAGCCCAATATCTACATTTATTCCCTTATGACATGATATTAAAATATATGTATCTTTACGGTAAAATGACTTTTAACTATATAAATTGAACTATGAGGGTTATTATTCATATCCCCCTAGGATATGTAGGATTCCACATAGAGGTTAAATTCCACATCCCAGACGCCAACCACCTCCTTAGACATCAATAAACTATAGAGTGGCTGAATTTGTTTATGAATAGTGGCATATTAAAAATAATAATTGAATGATGTGGAACCCATCAAGGGATCATAATTGATCTAATAAATATACTTTACTAATGAATGTATTGGCATGGGGGTAACTAGTCATGTTTGTATAACTAGGTTGGTTTTCATGAACATATCATAAATATATTAGAGAGTCTCATAGTATGAAACAATTCTAACCAATAAGGTTTCAGGATCCTAACCACTTATCCTCTTGACCAATGGGAGTTCAAATGTGTCATTGCGTTTGAAACCCTAAAGGACCACTAACTTTTGGAACGCTATCTGGTACACAATTATGTATGTGGGGACTTTTGGGAGTTTCGACAAAATAAAAATATTGAAATCACAACGCAATGCATTGTGTAGAACATTCAACCACTTAAAAATGAATCCTTCAAATGACTATTCTTGAATTGGTAGTAAAAAATGTTGAAATTGACATAAAATCTATTAATAATTCCTTCCCTTTCACATGTTAAAAAGGATAGAATATCATGATACCCTCTGGATAGTTTTTTCACTGGTCTTGAAAAAATTTTGATAACCCAACTTGTTTTTTTTTACTATGATGATCCTTACATAAAATAAATGAACCACCAATTTAACATCAACTAAAAACTTCATTATTCAGACATGTGTTTTTATATATAATGATACACACATACTGTGTATTATTTTCATCAGAAATTAATAGATTTCATAGAATCAAAATGAAATCATTCAATGAGCCCACAAATTATGATATTGTTGGACAAGATGGTAATCATTTATTGTAACCAAAACTACACTTCTAGTTTCTATTACAGAACATCATGGTCATGGAGTAAAACATTAATTCATCCTCATTAATTTAGAATAAGATCCCGAAATCATTTTGAGTATTTAGTCCCATTTGTTTTCATTCACATGATATACCATAAGAGAGTGAGTTTTCCTTACATACAAAATAAAAAAAAATTGTAGATAATCTCTAGAGTACATCAACACACACCATCCCAATCTCAGGTAAGTGGATGAGGTCAATCCCCATGCAAAATAAATCACTTAGGAAATACCAATGTAGGATCCCATTATTTATGATGATTAACATTGAAATGTGTCTGTGATTCCTGAAGGAGAATCATAGGATGTTGTGTCTACCATAACCATCTGAATTGGGGAACCATGTAGGATATCTCACTAGTGGTATCCATATAATTCCTCCTTGTACAAGGGAAATTTCCATGTTGTCATCAATATGTCTGAATACCACCAATATCCTAGAATCAACCCTAGATCATCACTATCTAGGACCCTCTGACATCATCATATTTATGTTTGGTGACTATGGAATCCTTGGGAGAAACGCATCTCGTAGTGATGAGGGAATTATTGTATCGTTTTTATATGGTATCATTATCAATTCTACCACCAACCCATCAAATGTTACCATGGGAACTGCCCCATTAAAATGTAATATGGTCCTAGTCTCCCCAAATAGTGGTATGGGCAGTGAGATGCAAAATTTTATAGTAGGGACCTTCCCACAAAATTTAATAGCCTGATCCAACCAATAAAATGAGATACTATATTAAAAAGGATCACCATCCTACTTTTGATTCCATTAATATGACATCAATTGAATTTGAAGACTTTTCAAATGATCCGGATGAGCAGACTCTTGACTAGTATAACAATATCCTCCGATAGTATTCATACTCATAATAGGTTTTCATATGTTTTACTTCTAGCAATGGAAATGAAGCGATTTTCGGTACCCATCAGGTATCTAATGAATGTCTTATCAACAAATTTTTATAGAGTAATTATAATGAAACATATATTAGGTGTAAGTAGTTGATTCGGTCTTAGGGATTCACTTTGACACTCCTATTATCATTCACTCACCGTACCATCAATTGAGGGAATTTTTTTTCCAGGATCTATCCATTAATACCAATAAAGATAGTAAATCAATTTATATAGTGGAAAAAATCACTCAACGTGATCAATAGAATATGATTCTATGGGAAACAATTGTGGGAAAAAATATGTAATATCTACCCAGAAAGGATTTACTAAATCCTTCATATGGAAGGAAAACATATTATGATGTGCCACAACACATAGGTCTGGGGTCATTTTTTTATATTTCATCCCCTTTGTGGGAGAGGTCCAGACATTTATCTACCTCTCACCACCCAATAGGTCTATGGGAATTTTCATATATTCAATACCCCCATCCAACAAGGATGAGATATTTTTTTTATTTTCCACCACTTTAACAAGTGTATTATGGAAACCATCAAACCCCAATCATTACTGTAATGATTCTATGAGATTTATTATCATGTAATAATCACGGAGCCTCAATTTCATCCAAGAAACCCAATGCATCATTGTCACGCCCCGTCCTCGGGGCCCGTGCCGTGACTACCCCATGCCCACCTTCCATAGGCCAGGGGATGGAGACTAGAACCAAAGGCGTAAATCCCGATAAAAAGGGAATTAATTTCCTTTGTGAATGTAAAAACATACAACCAGAGTACAAGCGGATGAAAAACACTAAGTAAAACTGAAAACAAAAGTAGTGCAGAAAGAAAGGGGCCTGAAATACAAGCCCAACTGTAAAGTACAAGGTAAAAGAAAAAATAGATGGATGGTGACAAGCCACTCCTGGATCATCCACCACGGATCCTACCTGAAGGGTAGGTACAGATAGCGTAACTCTCAGATCATCCACCACATATCCTACCTGAAGGGTAGGTACAGAAAACCTCCTCAGCGCCCATGTTCTTCATCCTCCTCAAGGTACTGACTGGTCATTATGTCCACATTTGGGTACCAACTCATTATGAGTTCCACCTATAAGTGTCGTTCAGTCCTCGTACACTCAGCCTCCATCAGCGATGTCCATCGTCTGCATCCAACACAATGAGGTGTGGGCATACACCGTGAAGGGGTGAGTATAACGATACTCAGTAGGGACCCCAAGACCCTAAAGATCTCACTAAATCTAACAAGGATAAACCATAAATAAATATCCCAACAGATAACCATTACATAGGTATATGACAATACATATACCTAAGATATCCAGTAACCCATCTCAATCATGTGGAAAACATAAAAGCCATTGACTCAGCTCAAATCGGGATTTTCATTATCAAAACCACAACTGCTGGAAAATTCCTCCATTGTAGAGTATAGTGACCTTGTCATGACTCCGAGGCACTACTCACTAACCTTAGATTACTGAGTTACTCCTCCAGTCAAGTACCGCGGGTCTTCTGCCAAATACTGGGTACTCCGTCTGTTGTGGGTCTGCCACCAAATATCGGGTGCTCCCCCTAATAGTATATAGAGGTACTCCTCCTGTCGAGTACCAGGGGTCTGCTTCCAACTACCTGGCGCTCCCTTCACCATGGTTCTGCCAAAAAATATCGAGCGCTCCATCCACAGGGCTAATCGAATAACTCCGTGTCGAATAGGTCAAACAGCCGTCAGGTCTACAACTACTAGGTCTCCACACTTCGTATGCTCGTCTACAGGATGGTCCGATCCATGAGCTATTGGACGTTACTTCATGTGTTGAGACGTCTCAGGTAGAAGTAACAAAACCGACCGCCTCATCATAGGGGTCTCAACACAACAGACGACGCGTCAATCGGATGCCCAGTCTGTGAGTTATTATCTTTTCTGTTCAAGGGGACTGATTGGTTTTTAAGCTAAAACCAACCCAATCGTACTCCAATTGCGTCCAAATCTCATGTGAATTATTCCGAAACAACCATATCATCATAATGAATCCAACTTAATTGACGGAACGTCAATTGGACATCCGGTCTGTAATTTTTAAGTGTTTTATTACTGAGGGCTCGGTTGGATTCATGTTTGATCCAAACCAGTTGTACTTCAAATGACATCGGTTAACCAAACCGGTCACACCATTTCAATCCATACCAGAAAACACACTATATGGACTACCCATTGGACTAAAATGGATAGTTGTTGAAAAAATTGTATTTCACCGCATCACGCGTGGACCGGGCCTCATTAGGCACACACCTCGACCTCGACATAAATACCCAAAATTGGACTTGAAACATCAATCTTAATTCCAGGTTCGCAATGTCGCAGACGGTTCATCATTCCAACACAGTATGAGAGAGATATGTCCGATACAGGGTCCCGTAATAATAATATTATCCTTATTATTCGTTGTTTCATGGACCTGCGACACAAACTAGAATTTAGTATCCAACATTAGACTTGAATCGACCTTATTAATGATAGGATTACATCTCCAATGACGGAAAGCCTATAGGACATCGCACGCATGAGTTATGGCGGGTCGAAGAGTTAATAATAATATTAAATCTATTATTTTTCGAGCGCTTTGGGTACCCGATCCAAAATCCCTAAAACGATATCCAATATTGGACTCATAAATTTCGTCTCAGAGTCAGGGTCACAGTGTCACTGAAGATTCGTGAAACTACAGTCCCACGAGGAAGATACCGTCAAAATATGGTTTTCCCAATGAAAATATTAATAACATTATTATATTATTATTATTATTTTAATTTAATTTAACCTTGTATTTTCTTAGGAGTCTCACGCTCAACTCAATCCACCACCCACGATGTCATCCACCTTTATCATTTATTTCCCCTTTTTGTAATCATCATTAATTTTAATTTCCTCTCTCCAATCTTTTAACTTCGACTTCAATTTTCGCATGCTCCAACCCCTAAACAGTGCCTTCAACATGCTACACTGACGGATTTCGCCTCAGCCTGCCAACTATGCTCCACCAGACCACCCTACTCATGCCACGATATCCTTCCACACTCCATTATGATCTCTATTTAGCTCAAAAAAAAAGATATGAATGAATATCCATGATCATCGGGTCAAGATCTTCGCATCCGTTTGTCACGCTTAGGAAAACATTGAGTTTTTAGGGCTCATAATTTTTTGGGGATGAAGAAAACACGAAGAAAGCATGTACAATGTATACGGAATGATCACGGTCAATGTGCGTATCAATACTCATGTTCGTTTGGGCATTGTTTTTGAGAATCAAGAACATGGGGAATTAGAAATTAAATATTTATCATGCTTGAAGAATTTCAAATTCAATATAAACAAGAATAAAATTAATTCAATCAATTGTTAATCTATCCGTAAATTAATTTATTTAATTTTCATTCATTATGAGAAATTTAAACTGGGGTAATAAATCCACAACTATAAATCCTACAAATTAACGCTCAAGCTCGAGGGTATAAACCACATAAATGGGAAATATACAATATTCCCCTACCTCGCAAAGACGTCGCACGTCATCGATCCGCAGAAGACAAACGTCATGGTAGATGGTGTCATGACGTACGACATCGCAGAGAAGAGAAAGGAAGGCATGTCATCATTATTTTTGGAACCGGAATTACGGAGAAGATTCATCGTTCTTCATTGGAGGCATTCTTCGTCGAAAGGAAGGACACTTTCTTTATCTATACTTACAGAGCTTTCCCATGATTTCTCCAACACCACAATTGCCCAACTAAAATAATAGCTCTTCATATTATTTTATTCTCACAACAATTTATTTATGAATCAAATACTATAATTAATTAATTGGATAATCCCCTTAATTAATTATAATGTGTTGGAAATTTAATTGTAATGAAGGTGGATAGTTTAACAAAATTAATAATGTGAATGGTTGTCACAATAAATGCAAGGGAGTTTAAGGCTGGTTTCAAAAGAGATGAATGGTTGGGGCTCATGTGGGACCCCCCTTTCAAAGCTAGCATCATGTTCACACATCCTTTCACATTTACTCATGAGATTCATCACATTACCCAATTCATTGGAGCGCTATATAATTCCGGGTGCACCCATCTCATTTAAACATTCATATTGCACTATATAATTCTGGGTGCACCCCTCACATCATAACATTATCATTATCATGATTGCCACATAGAACACATATAAAACATGTACATCAATAACCCATGGAAAGGAATGGGTTTCATCTCATAATAACACATTCATATGCTTTGGGTTCCTAAAAGAAAGAGGGAACAACATACTTGATACAAGAACCATCAACCTTGAATGAGAGGTAAAAGGTGAGATCATGAAAGAAGAGTTCTTTTGGAAAACAATTTGATGGTCATAAAAACCATTGACAAACATGTATATCCCATAAAAGTAAAGGAAATTATGAACATATGATCTTTGAGGAGTAACCATATCAAAAATGGAGTGAAAGAGGGAGAACCCGAAGGAAGAAAATTGGCTTCGAGATTTCCCCATACCTTGTACTCGAATGCCTCCTTCTCTTTAATGTCATGTATAATGACATTATATTCATTGATAAGAAATTACAGAACCTTTTATACATTAATAGGGTTCATTCTGGTTTCATTATTTCATATTATGTTCCTTTGGATGACTTATAGAGTTTAAAAACATTGTTCGGGGATGTTCTTTTTTATGGTTTTCTTGAGCGGTCCACTTGTATTATTAAATTGATGTTTGTGTAGATCATGGGTAAACAACCAGATCTAATACTACATGTTATTAATGATATTACAGCAGCTTTAATAATTTTATAGTGAATTACATTAGATCCAAGTGGACGAATCATTAGATAAAAATTTAATGATGGTTATTTGGGTTAATTTGGGCGGTTTTGGATCATAACGATCTTGTTTTAACATTTAACTTAGTAATAAGGCCATAGGTTTTTTACAGAACATAAAATAGAACATAATACATATAAAATATTATAGTTCAACCATAAAAATGCTTTCATGACCAGATTGAAGGTAGAAATTGATGAAGAGAGCATGTTGTTTTTGAAGGTGATAAATTATCACCACCTGAACAACGTTCTCTTAAAAAAATTAATGGAAGAGGGAAAGGGTGTGGGTTGATATAATATAACATTATAATCATAATATTACAGTATATATATAATACGGGATTTAAAAAACAATTTGAATGAAGATAGGTAGGTAGAGATCAAGAAAGGAACTTGAACTTGAAAGGAAATTAAAGGAGAAGAGGGAGAGAAATTACCTTTAGAATCTTCCTCTTAAGAACCTCCATAATGGCCTATTCATGGTATTTTTATGAGACCAGGAGCTCTTGGACGTGGGGGAGAGGCTAGGGAAGGTGTTTTTTCAGAGTTTATATAAGGCTTGGAGCTTGAGAGGTCTGAGGAAAAGAGGGAGTGAAGAGTGGCTTTTATAGTGGAGGGGAGAGGGGTTTCCTTAATATAAAATTGATTAGTTTATTAATTTTACCAATGACAAGGAATAGTGAGTCTTGGATGACCAATAATAGTAATTTTATAATGTAATCCCGAACCAAGTGGGCTTACATCAACATAACATCGTCGATGACTCAATTAATACATTATTTAGCTTTTATTGTGAATTATCGGATTCCACTATTCATCAAAAATTCATGTATCTCAGAAAAATCCCAAAAATTTAACCCAACCATATTTCGACGTGGAGAATCTAAAAATGAAGTCCATTTTTCAAAAATAATTTTCTAAATATTATTAATTTAATATTTAAATAAAATCATAATTTACTTAAAAAAATAGTTTTTAAGATTAAAACTGATTTTATAGTTATTTCAAAAATTACTTAGGGTCTTTTAAAATTATCTAAAAGCTACTAGAAATTGATTAAATACATTATGAATACACTCCAGGGGAATAAATATTTTTTTAAATTAATTAATTAATTATAATTAATTATTTATGACTTATAAAATACCAAAAAACTTTTGCTAAGGTCAAATTACCACTTTCTATGATGTATAAATTTTATTTTATTATTCATAGGTAATGTTACTCTTATTTACTATTCATAAGGGTCATATTACAATTCATAAGGGTAGGTTACTATTCATAAGGGTAGGTTACTATTCACCAAAAATTATTTTTGTTTCATTAGACTCCAAAAACTATCTTGAACACAACCGTGTGTGTTGTATTCTAAAAATTTCAAACATAGTGGTAAAAAATTAGGTTTAAAGTTCAATTATCACTTAGTATTTCATTATTTTGTGTTTTTAGGACAGAAATATAAGAGGGGAATTTTCCATTGAAAACATTGGGTCATTACATTCTTCCCCCCATAAGAAATTTTGCCACTGAAATTTTACTTTACACAAACAGGTGAGAGTACTTCTCCTTCATTGCCTCTTCCAGTTCCCAAGTTGCTTCCTCAAACTTTTGGTTCCTCCACAACACTTTGACAAGTTGGGTTGTCTTGTTGCGTAGAACCTTATCACTTCGATCCAAAATTTGTATCGGCTACTCCTCATAGGAGTGATCATCATCCAGCTGTACCACCTCTGAGTTTATTACATGTGAGGGGTCTGGTATTTATTTCCTCAGTAGTGGTACATGAAACTCATCTTGAACTTGAGCCATATTCAGTGGATGTGCCAGACGAGAGGCCACTGCTCCTATAAGATCAAGGATCTCAAAGGGGCCAATGTACCTTGGGATTAGCATCCCTTTATTACTGAATCTCAGGACTCTCTTCCATGGATATATTCTAAGGAAGACTTTATCTCCAACGTCGAACTCCAAGTCCCTTCGACGGTTGTCAGCATAGCTCTTTTTCTGACTTTGAGCAGCTTTGATGTGTTTCTGGATGACTTGAACCTTCTCTGTCATCTCTTGAACAAGATCGGGACCAAGTAGCTTTTGTTCTCTAACTTCATCCCAACAGGTTGGAGTTCTACATCGCTTCCCATAAAGAGCTTCATACGGAGCCATCTGAATACTTGAGTGGAAGCTATTGATGTATGAGAATTCAACCAATGGAAGGTGCTGATCCCATCCACCTTTGAATTCTAGAGAGCATTCTCTTATCATATCTTCAAGCATATGAATAGTCCTTTCAGACTGGGCATCGGTTTGGGGGTGATAGGCCTTGTGGAAATTTAATTCAGTACTCAAAGCATGTTGAAGGCTCCTCCAGAATTTAGACGTGAACCTTGGATCACAGTCAGAGACAATTAAGAGTGGAACACCGTGCAGTCTCACCACTTCCTTCACATATATCTTTGCAAGTTGTTCAAGCGATAGGTCTTCCTGAATTGTGATAAAATGGGCAATCTTGGTGAGTCAGTCAACCACAACCCATATCGCATTATTCCTCTTTGACGTCTTCGGGAGACCCGTGACAAAGACCATAGTAACATTTTCCCATTTCCACATGGGTATAGGCAATGGCTGCATCATATATATGGACTTTTTTCGCTCTGCTTTAACTTTCTGACATACCAAGAACCTTGATATAAATTGCACAATCTCCTTCTTCATGTTATCCCACCAGAAGTGTTCTTGGAGATCACGATACATCATGGTACTTCCAGGATGGTTAGAGAAAGTTGAGCTATGTGCATTATCCAATAGCTCCTTCTTTATCCCAGGTGATGAAGGCACAAAAAGCCGCGTTCTTAACCGAATCACACTATCATTGTCGATATGGAACTCTTGCAGCTTCCCTTCCTTTACTGCATTCACCCTATTTTGTACCTCCACATCATCCCTTTGTGATTCCTTAATCTTCTCTTAGATGGATGGTTGCGCAATCATTTTGGAAAGGTAGGATGTATCCTCTACCCTTACGATTCCCAAATCCATCCTTTGCATATCCCCGAAGATAGGGACTTTCCCAATCCTCAACATGGATAGAGTAGCAGGTTCTTTTCTTCTTAGAGCATCAACTACCTTGTTTGCCTTTGCAGGATGATAGGTAATAGAGCAATCGTAATCCTTGATTAGCTCTAACCATCTCCTTTGACGCATGTTGAGCTCCTTTTGTGTGAATATATACATTAGGATCTTGTGGTCGGTGTATATGTCACACTTCTCACCATAAAGGTAGTGCTGCCAGATTTTCAAGGCAAAAATCATGGCTTCCAGTTCTAGATCATGCGTGGGGTAGTTCTGTTCATGGATCTTCAACTGTTGTGAGGCGTAGGCTATCACATTATCATTTTGCATGAGTACACAACCCAAGCCTTTCTTTGAAGCATCACTGTATATCACAAAGCTCTCTCCACTTTTCGGTAGTGTGAGTAAAGGTGCAGTGATCAGCCTTCGCTTTAGCTCCTTGAAACTTCCCTCACATTCTTCCATCCATACATACTTTACACCTTTCCTTGTTAACTTAGTTATCTGGATTCACAATCGTGAGAAGTTTCTCACAAAACGTCGATAGTACCTAGCTAATCCAAGAAAACTACGGATTTATGTGACACTAGAGGGCCTGTTCCATTCCTCAATTGCCTTTGTCTTTGAAGGGTCCACATAAATTCCCTCTCTTGTGATAACATGTCCCAAGAACGTGACTTGATTCATCCAAAAGTGACACTTTCTGAACTTGGCGGACAACTTCTCCTTTCTCAATGTCGCCAACACAAGTCTTATATGTTCTTCATGTTCCTCCTTGCTCTTGGAGTTAATGAGAATATCATCGATAAACACTACCACAAATTTGTCGAGGTAATGTCTAATGACTCTATTCACCACATCCATGAAGATTGCCAGAGAATTAGTACGTCCGAAGGGAATCACCAAAATCTCATAGTTCCCATACCTTGTACGGAAGGCAGTCTTATGAATATCTTCCTTCTTCAGCTTTACTTGATGATATCCAGAATGATGATCCACCTTTGATAAGTATTGAGCTCCTCTTAACTGGACGAACAAGTCATCAATCCTTTGGAGAGGATACTTGTTCGTTATGGTGATCTTGTTGAGTTCCCAGTAATCAATACACAGCCGCATGGTTCCATCCTTCTTCTTCACAAAGAGCGCTGGTGCACCCCAAGGTGATGCACTAGGGCGTATGAACCCTTTGTCCAGATGCTCTTGCAGCTTCTTCTTTAACTCCTCTAGTTTGATAGGAGCCATCCTATAGGGGAACTTTGAGATAGGAGTAGCTTCGGGTATGAGTTCAATTGAGAACTTTACCTCACGATCCAGGGTAATTCCCGGTAACTCTTCGAGAAATACATCTCCTTATTCCCTTACGATGGGAATTACCTCAAGGTTGGCACTTTCCTTCGACTCAACCATTTGAGAGAGGTATGATTCTTCATAGGGAATCATCACCCACACCCTTGATGGATTTCTCAAAGGATATTCATGATCTTCTTTGCCTTTGTAGAGGATCATGGTATGGTTCGGAATATGAAAATATATTTCCTTTTCCCGACAGTTGATATGTGCTCTATATAACGAGAGCCAATCCATTCCCATTATAGTGTCGAATTCCACCGAGGGAAGTATTACGAGATTTGCCGGAAAAATCTTCCCACAAACGTCAACATGAGAAGAATCAAGCAGTTGGGTTGCAATGATTGCACCACTTGGTGTTTTTACAGATATCTCTACTTCAAGGTTTGGGGCTTCGATTCTATAGTTCTAGAAAACTTGCAAGATATAAAGGAATGCGTAGAACCAGAATCAAATAAGACTTTTGCCATTCTTAAGTGAATAGGAAGTGTACCTTCTATGACTTCATTATCATGTTCCACCTCCCCAGTAGTGATGGCATAATCCTTGCCTTGTTCCTTTGGCTTTGGTGGTTGTTGGCGCTGATTACCCTCGAGAGCTCAAGGTTTAGTGCACTGCTTTGAATAGTGCCCTAGCTCTCTACAGTTGTAGCATCGAACCAAGAGTGGTTCTCTCCTTTCATCGGCTACATTATCCTTCCTTTTCATGTCTTTTCTACACTCATGAGCTTGGTGTCCTTCCTTCCCACACATAAATCATATCAACGTACCTTTGATGCAGTTCCCATGGTTCAACTTCCCACATTTTTGGCATGTGGGTCAATTTTTCTTCCCACCTTTGTCACTAGATCCACCAGCTCGAAACTCCATCTTTCTTTTCTTATCACCATTACCATGGGACCATTCTCCAAACTCCATCTCCACTTTGAGAGCACATAGAACAACATCTTTATAACCCCCAATGTCTCAAATTGCAAGAGCCTTTCGAAGATGTGGTTTTAATCCACTAAAGAATCTATCAATTTTTCTATCATTGTTGATAACAAAACCTGAAGCATACCTTGCGAGCCTTGTGAAATTTGCTTCACAGGTTGTGACAGATTCTCCTTCTTTTTTCTTGAGCTCTATGAATTCTCTCTCCATCTTCGTGTGAAGAGTTCATGGGAAGTACTTATTAAGAAACATTATCTTAAAGTCTTCTCATTCCATCTCTTCAATTTCATCCCTTGGCTTGGTGTTCTTAATCAAAGCCCACCATTGATCAGCTTCTCCATATAGACAATAAATGGCTAGAGTCACCTTCTCCGTCTTGGAACAGTGACAAACAGAAAATATCTTCTCCATGGAGTTGACCCACTATTCCGCAACTAGTGGATCAGATGATCCACAAAACATCGGTGGTCGTTGCCGCATAAAACATTCGATTGATAGTTGCTCCCCCTTTGGTGATGGAGGATGTTCCCCATTAATATGGTTATTATTCATAACCAGAGATATTTGGTTAAGCATTGTCATGATGTTTTGAACTCCACCTCCAAAATCATTGGGGATGTCGTTCGGGCAATCGTTGCATTGGCCCTCACAAGAGTTGTTTGCCTGATTTCTCCCGGTTCCCACCATTTTCTAAAATAGAAAAGTTTAGAACAAAACATAAGTAAACAAGTCATGAATAACATATTAATTTAAACAATTAAACCCAAAACATAAAATATGGTATCCCTAGGTAAATATTCTTCTTTACATATTTGTACTTATTCTTATGCTAGAGGTTTTCTCTAGGGTTTACTAATCCTAATTACCAATTAACTAAACCTTTCCTCTGATACCAACTATAGTGACCATGCCTTTTCTTACATTACTATTACATCATTACAAATATAAACAACATAATAGTATTACACACGGAGGATCCAAAGGTTTAGTGTCTTGGGAAAACTATGACCACACGTAACAAATACAACAACAAACATAAACATTAATTTAATTTCTTATTCACTAGCTTCTTAGTGGCACTTGTCCTCTCCTTAGTACATGTATCCACCTGAGGATATACATCAAAATAGGTGAGTTAAAATCCCAGTAAGAGGATAGATAATAACAATATAGCATGGGGTGAGCATAATCATGACATAGGAAGAAGATCATGAACATGATAGGAGCATAAATAATAAACGTGAAATGTGGCAATGCATAAAAATGAAACATCATGTCTTAGTGGTTAACTACCACACATACTTTTCAACAAATCTAGCATCATGTTCACACATCATTTCACATTTACTCATGAGATTCATCACTTTACCCAATTCATTGGAGCGTTGTATAATTCCGAGCGCACCCGTCACATTTAAACATTCATATTGCGCTATATAATACTTGGCGCTCCCGTCACATCATAACATTTTAATTATCATGATTTCCACATAGAACACATATAAAACATGTACATAAATAACCCATGGAAAGTAATGGGTTTCATCTCATAATAACACATTCATAAGCTTTGGGTTCCCAAAAGAAAGAGGGGACAACATACTTGATACAAGAACCATTAACCTTGAATGAGAGGTAAAAGGTGAGATCTTGAATGAAGAGTTATTTTGGAAAACATTTTGATGGTCATAAAAACTAGTGTCAAACATTTTTATCCCAGAAAACTGAAGGAAATGATGAACAAATGATCTTTGAGGAGTAACCATATCAAAAATGGAGTGAAAGAGGGAGAACCCGAAGGAAGAAAATTGGGTTCGAGATTTCCCCTTACCTTGTACTCGAATTCATCCTTCTCGTTAATGTCCTGTATAATGACATTATATTCATTAATTAAAAATTCTAGAACCTTTTATACATTAATAGGGTTCGTTCTGGTATCATTATTTCATATTATGTTCCTTTGGATGACTTATAGAGTTTAAAAACAATGTTTGGGGATGTTCATTTTTATGGTTTTCTTGAGCGGTCCACTTGTATTATTAAATTGATGTTTGGGTAGATCATGGGTAAACATCCAGAACTAATACTACATGTTATTAATGATATTACAGTAGCTTTAATAATTTTATAGTGAATTATATTAGATCCAAGTGGATGAATCATTAGATAAAAATTTAATGATGGTTATTTGGGTTAATTTGGGCGGTTTTGGATCACAACAATCGTGTTTTAACATTTAACTTAGTAATAAGGCCATAGGATACATCCAGAACATAAAATATATAATAATACATATAAAATATTCTGGTTCAACAATAAAAATTGTTTCATGACCATATTGAGGGTATAAATGGAAGAAGAGAGCATGTTGTTTTTGAAGGTGATAAATTATCACCACATGAACAACGTTCTATTAAATAAAATAAATGGAAGAGGGAAAGGGTGTGGGGTGATATAATATAACATTAGAATCATAATATTACAGTATATATATAATACTGGATTTACAAAACAATTTGGATGAAGATAGGTAGGGAGAGATCAATAATGGAACTTGAACTTGAAAGGAAATTAAAGGAGAAGAGGGAGAGAAATTACCTTTAGAATCCTCCTATTAAGAACATCCTTAAAGGCCTATGCTTGGTCTTTTTGTGAGACCCAGAGCTCTTGGACGTGGGGGAGAGGCTAGGGAAGGTGTTTGGGAAGGGTTTAGATAAGTCTTGGAGCTTTAGAGGTGTGAGGAAAAGAGGGAGTCAAGGGTGGCTTTTATAGCGGAGGGGGAGAGGGGTTTCCTTAATATAAAATTGATTAGTTTATTAATTTCCCCAAAGACAAGGACATGTGAGTCTTGGATGACAAATAAAAGTAATTTTATAATTTATTCCAAAACCAAGTGGGCTTACATCATCATAACATCACCGATGACTCAATTAATACATTATTTAGCTTTTATTGTGAATTATCGGATTCCACTATTCATCAAAAATTCAAATATCTCAGAAAAATCCCAAAACATTACCCCAACCAGTTTTCGACTTGTAGAATCCAAAAATGAATTCCATTATTCAAAAATAATTTTCTAAATATTATAATTTAATATTTCAATAAAAACATAATTTACTTAAAAAACAGTTTTTAAGATTAAACTGATTTTATAGTTCTTTCAAAAATTACGTAGGGTCTTATAAAATTATCTAATAACTATTATAAATTGATTAAATACTTTATGAATACATTCCAGGGGAATAAATATTCTTTTAAATTAATTAATTAATTATAATTATTTATTTATGACTTATAAAATACAAAAAAAACTTTTACTAATGTCAAATTACAACTTTCTATGATGTCTAAATTTTATTTTATTATTCATATGTATTGATACTCTTATTTATTATTCATAAGGGTCATATTACTATTCATAAGGGTAGGTTACTATTCATAAGGGTATGTTACTATTCACCAAAAATTATTATTGTTTCATTAAACTCCAAAAACTATCTTGAACACAACCGTGTGTGTTGGATTTTCAAAATTCCAAACATAGGGGTGACAAAATAATGTTTAAAGGTCACTTATCACTTAATAGTTCATTATTTTGTGTTTTTAGGACATAAATATAAGAGGGGAATTTTCCATTGTAAACATTGGGTCGTTACAGTATGTTTACTCAATGTACCCGAAAAAAAGTTCACAAAATTATTATCAGTCACCCTTGACCCACTCTGGTCGAGGTTAGGCTCTCCCTAAGTGAAAAACACCCTAACGAACCCAACTGTACTCTCAGATTTCCAATCTGAGTTACCGATTAAAAGTTATGAATTTTACAATAAAATAATTATCACTTAATTATTTTATTTACGACCAAAAACTAACGGTCTCTGGTGGTCCTCGCCTACACAACATAGTATCTATTTTTAAGAAATAATAACCTCACGAGTTCAGTGGTGGTATAAGAATTTTAATCCGAATTACCATTTGTGAGTTATAAACATTTGAAAAATAAAATAATTTATTTAATAATATTATATTTAATTATGTCATTTTTTGAATTTCTTACAGAATGCATGCGCCGACTAAAAATAAGTCTCACCTAGGGTAAAACCGCCATCATGTGCCCAACGGTGCCCTCATATTTTTGATCCGAGTAACTTTTTAAGTGTTATTCAACTTTTTTAGTAAAACTGCTTACGGGCATTAATTTATGATTAAAAAAACATCAGAAAATTATTCCGGGCTCATCGGGTTTCAGAAATATGTGTCGTCAGAGTCTGCGTACTCGTAAAATTCCAAATAATTTATGAAAAAAAATTTCATTGAAATTTACTGGTCATTACATTATCCCCACCTCCGGGATTTACGTACCTGTAAAGCTAAAACACATGTTAGGGAAACAAATGAGGGTACTAAGCACGCATCTGAGCCTCCCACTCCCATGTACTCTTCTGGAGGTTCCAATGCAGCCAGTGAATGCACAGTAGAAGAATTGATCATCCATGTAGGAAATGCACCTGTCAATCCTCGATCTCCACCAAAACCTATGAGAATGTCTCCCCGTCATTGATGTCCAGCTCCCTGTGGTCGATGATGATGGATAGGTCGTGTATGCGTCTCCTCAGCTGAGATACATGGATGAAGTCATGCACCCTGTGCAACTAAGGTAGAAGGGACAAGCGGTAAGCCACCTCACATACCCTACTGAGAACCTGGGAAGGTACATTGAACCTCACAGATAACTTGTTGCCTTAGCCACATCTTCATAGACCCCGTCGAGGTGAGACCCGTATAAAGACATGGTCTCCATCCTCAAACTCTAGAGGCATCTATTTCCTATTTGGAACTGAAAACTGAAAACTCCTACTGCCACGAGGGTATGGTTGGCCGACTCAAGAGTGATCGGCCACAACCTCCTATGCAAGAGTTTATCCTATCCTTCCTGGGGTTTCCTTTTTGGCGACCATGGGAAAAACCTCATCCCAACATTATAAATAAACCCCAACCTCTTTTCCTAATACCGTCAATCTGCGTATGAACTGGGGTTGCCCAGTCCATACCCAAACTAATGTCGTAAGGCCTCAACACTCCCACCAATAGATTCCAACCAAAACTCTCGCCTCATGGTTCATATCACACCATCGGCATAAGCGTTATTATTGAGTCCCCTGTCAAAGTTATCTCCAGACATGGGGGTCAAGTCAACGGGTTTAACTCGAAACTCTAGGTCTTGGATAAGATTCGTCGAAGGAAGGAATAGAAGGTACCTATGTCTATTGTTACAGCAGCTAGTAGTAGACATGGACCGTACCTCGAATAATTCCCATATCCATAGGGTCACACCCCTTGACCGCATGCAACTACTCTCTTCCCCAGCCCTCCTGCTCCATGAACCTGGCGAGGACTACAAATGCAAGTGGTTGTAACATGTCGAAAAGTACCCCACCTCATGTTGCTCTCCTAGCTCTACTTCCATGTCTACTGCTCTACAGATTCATCTGTCCTTGACAATTCATATTATTGAAAAATTTTAAAAGCCCAAGTCTCTGAGACTAGTGCCAGTTCCCTGCATTCCCACTACTAAAAATCTCAAGATTTATCTATTCATCCAAGGAACATTCAAGCACAAAGGTTCTATCTAGCACCCTAGCATAAGTAGGAATGAATAGAGGAAAAATGTTGGCTCAGATGTCCTTTAAACACACCTTTCCATGAGGTCCAAGCTCTAGAGCACTGATTTCATCGTATTCATCAAGTACTTGGAACGATCGGTATGCATCGATGATTACTAAACTACCGAAATGTCATCCTGTCGAAGCTGTATAGCTGTAGAAAGCTCTTATAAACCTCCTCAAGCCAGTCCTCAGCCGCCTGTGAGTCGGGCTATCCTCGGAACCTGAGGGGTATCTGATGTTGAAACACATGTAAGGAACTAGGCCTAAATGTGTCATCTACTAGTACCACCTGTTAAAACTACTGACCATCAGGTACTGATATATCTGGAACACTACCCGAAGATACTATCTCAGGCATCAGTCCACATACTGAGGCCTCATCATTATGCCGACCAATCTCATGGTCATTAACTAGGAAACACCAGTAGCTAAGATCACCATCTACTCTACTAGTGTCCAAATATGTGTAAAACTCTAGCAATATCCTCCATCCTGTCCACTAATTCCTGGGAATCTATCTCCCCTCGTAACCTTGGAGGCCTCCACTGCTGGAACTCATGCAACATTCTCCGTTAGCGTACACCGTCCACTAGTACAGCTGGTGGCATATGCTGTCAAATGAGTGGTGGTGCGGCTAGTACAACACCCGAAGGTGCCAACATAGGAAGAGAGCCCGGCTCTGGAGCCTCATCGCTTGGGGGTCATCATCGTGTACTCTATCGGAACTCCAACTGATTGTCTATGTGGAGGCATCCTGAATAGATGTGACACGGTCAACAAATTTAAACCTGGTGAGATGACCTAGTTTGAGATGACTTAAAGAAAAATTTTAAAAACACACACGCAATCAATGTTTTCATGCACAAGGTCGGAAATCAGTAGTCAGGGTCCTGGTGTATGGATACGTCAGCCACCGCACCAATACTGGACTCCCTGATCCAAAAACCACACTCAGTACGCTTAAAACTATTTCTTCACAGAAAAGAAAATATCAGAGTCCTATGATATATGGTGGAACTGACTCCTCTGATACCAATTTGTCACGACCCGTCCTCGGGGACCGTGTCGTGACTACCCCAAGCCTTCCTTCCACAGGCCAGGGGCTGGCAACAAGAACCAAAGGCGTAAATCCCAATAAAAATGGAAAGAATTGCCTTTATGAAACGTAAACACATACAACCAGAGTTCAAGTGGAAGAAAAACCCTAAGTAAAACTTAAAACAAAAGTAGTGCTGAAAGTAAGGGGCCTGAAATACATGCCCAACTGTAATGTACAAGGTAAAAGAAAAAACAGTTGGAAGGTGACAAAAATCTCTTGGATCGTCCACCAATGTTTTTACATGAAGGGTAGGTATAGATATCCCAGCTCCTCGATCGTCCACCATAGATCCTACCTGAAGGGTAGGTACAGATAACCTCCTCAGCACCCATGTCCGTCAACCTCCTCTGGGTACCGACTCGTCAGGAGGTCCACCTCCGGGTAATGACTTGTCGTGAGGTCCACCTCCAGGTGTTGTCCAGTACTCATACACTCGGCCTCCGTCAGTGTTGTCTGTCCTATACATCCAACACAATGAGGTTCGAGCACATCTTATGTAGGGCTGAGTATAATGATACTCAGTAGGGACCCCGAGACCCTCAATGTGTCACTAAATCCAACAAGGATAAACCAAAAATAAAGATCTCAACAGATAACCTTAACATAGGTATATTCCCATACATATACCTAAGTAATCTTGTAACCCATCTCAATCATGAAGAAAACACAATGGTCATTGACACAACTCAAATCAGGATTTTCATTATCGAAACCACTACTGCTGGAAAAATCCTCCTCTATCGAATAAAGTGGCTCTGTCATGACTCTGAGTCACAACTCACTAACCTTAGACTGCTGAGGTACTCCTCCTGTCATGTACCGCGGGTCTGCTACCAAATACCAGGAGCTCCACCCACTGTGGGTCTGCCCCCAAATACAGGCACTCCCCATAATAGTCTATAGAGGTACACCTCCTATCGAGTATCGCAGGTCTTCTACCCTCTACCAGTCACTCCGTCTGCCATGGGTCTACCACCAAATACCGGGCGCTACATCCACTAGGCTAATCGAATAACACCGATTTGAATCGGTCAAGTAGTCATCAGGTCTACAGCTACTAGGTATCTGCACTCCGTATGCTAATCTTCGGGAGGGTCTGCTCTATGAGCTACTGGTTGTTACTTTCAAGTGTCACAAATTCTCTTGTATAAGTAATACAAAGGACTTCATCATCATTGGGTTCTCAACGGAATAGACGACACATCAATCGGACGCCCGGTCTGTGTGTTATTAGCTTTTCCATTCCAGGGGCCAGATTGGTTTTTAAGCTAAAACCAACCCAAATGTAATCCTACTGCATCCAAATCTCAAGTGGAGTATGCCAAAAGAACCATCTCATCATAAATAATCCAATGTAATTAACGATAGTACAATCGAACGTCCTGTTCTTTTGTTATAAGTGTTTTATTACCGAGGGCCTGGATGTATTCATGTTCGATCCAACCTGGTCCTACTTAAAATGACATTAGTAAACCAAACTGATCACACCATTGTGATCCATACTGAAAAACACACAAGATGGAGTACCCATTGGTCCAAAATGGATAGCCGATGAAAATGTTGTATTTCACTGAAACATGCGCGGACCGGGACATGTGGGGCCCATGCCTCGACCTTGACATAAATACCCAAAATTGGTCTTGAAAAATCTATCTTAATTCCATGGTTGCAACGTCGCAGACGGTTCGCCATTCCGACACTGAATGAGAGAGATATGTCCGATACAGGATCCTGTAAATATTATATTATTATTATTAATCGGTGTTTCATGGCCCCACAACACTAACCAGAATTTAGTATCCAATATTAGACTTGAATCGAACTTATTAATTAAAGGATTATATCGCCACAGACGGCATGCCAATTGGACGTCGCATAAATGAGTTATGGAAGATCAATGATTTAATAATAATATTATATCTATTATTTTATGAGCGCTTCAGGTACCCGATCCAAAAACTCTAAAATTATATCCAATATAGGACTCATAAATTCCGTCTCGGAGTCAGGGTTACATTGCTACTGAGGGTTCGTGAAACCGATGTAGCACGAGGAAGATACAGTCAAAATATGGTTTTACCAATGAAAATAATATTAACATTATTATATTATTATTATTTTATTAATTTAATTTATCCTCAGATTTTCCAAGGAGTCTCATGCTCAATTAAATCCACCCCCATGATTTCATCCACCTTTATCATTTATTTCCCTCTTTTTTTATTCGTTATTATTTTTAATTTCCTCTCTCCAATCTTCTATCTTCAACTTCAATATTCTTGTGCTCCAACCCCTAAACAACACCTTCAACATGGTGCACCGACGGATTCTGCCTCGGCCTACCAACCTTGCTCCACCAGACCATCCTAATCATGCGACAAGATCATTCCACACTCCATTCCGACTTCGATTTAACTCAAAAAAAAAAGATATGAACCAATATCCATGATCCTCAGGTCATGTTCTTCCCATCCGTATGTTGCGCTCAGGGAAACAATGAGTTTCCAGTGCACTGAATTATTTGGGGATGAATAACACATGAAGAAAGAACGTACAATGAATAAAAAAAGATAACGGTCAATGTGCGTATCGATATCCTTGTTTGTTCGGGCTTTGTTTTTGAGAATCAAGAACATGGGAAATTGGAGATTAAATTTTTATCATGCTTCATGAATTTAAAATTCAAGACAAACAAGAAGAAAATTAATTCAATCATGTGTTTATCGATCTGCAAATTAATTTATTTAATTCGTATTCATCATGAGAAATTTAAACTCGCGTATGGAGTCATAAAAGATAAATCATACAAATTAACGCTCAAGCTTGAGGGTATAAACCACAAAAATGAGAAATATAGAATATTTCCCTACCTCACAAAGATGTATCACATCATTGATCCGCTGATGAAGAACATCATAGTAGATGGAGTCACGAAGAACGGAGTCATAGAGAAGAGAAATTAAGGCGCCTCATAATTCTTTGTGGAACCAGCATCGCAGAGAAGAGGAGTCGTTCTTCATTGGAGGTGTTCTTCGTTGAAGGGAAGAACACTTTCCTTATCTCTATCTCTAGAGCATTCCCATGTTTTCTCCAACACCATAATTGCCCAACTAAAATAATAACTCTTCCTATTATTTAATTTACCGAACAATTGATTTTGGAATCAAACACTCTAAATAATTAATTATATTGTGTTGGCAATTTAATTGGAAGGAAGGTGGAGAGTTTAACAAAATTAATAAAGTGAATGGTTGTCACAATAAATGCATGGGAGTTTAAGGGGGATTTCAATGGAGATGACAGGTTAGGGCTCGTGTGGGACCCACATTACAAATATCCACACATGGGATGTTATGCGGGGTGGGCCCCATAATAAACTTCCCCATGTAAGATTTAACCACCATGGCATATAAAATTGTTCTAAACAGTTTTATTTAAATTTTTAACTAATCCCCAAATTTTAACTTCCAACCCGCATAAATTGAAATTGCAGTAAAGGACCCCTTAATCAAATACCGGCACTGCGAGTTCATTGGTTCCCTCAGATTTAGATTCCATGCACTGGTTCTAAATTTAAATAAACCCACTCGTACGTTTACTGATCGTACTCGAAAAAATGTTTGCAAAATTATTATCAGTCACCCTTGACCCTCTGTGGTCGAGGTTAGGCTCTGACTAGGTGAAACACACCTTATCAAAACCAACAGTACTCTCAGATTTACAATCCAAGATACCGATTAAATGATATTAATTTTACAATAAAATAATTATCACTTAATTAATTTATTTACGGCCAAAAACTAACATTCTCTGGTGGCCCTCGCATACCCAATTTAATATCTGCTTAAATAATGCATACCCTTAGGAGTTTAGTGGTGGTCTCAGATTTTTAATCTGAGTTTCCATTTGTTAGTTATAAGCATTTGAAAAATAATAATTATTTTATTATTTTAATTACGGTTATGCCATTTTTTTTGAATTTCTCACAGGAGGCCCACGCCGACTAAACTTAAGTCGCGCCTAGGGTAAACCCGCCATCCTAAGCGCAACTATGCCCTCAGATTTCAGATCTGAGTAACCATATAATATTTATTCAATTTTTTCAGTAAAACTACATACGCACATTAATTTAAGCTTAACAAAAATCAGAAAATTATTCTGGACACAATGAGCCTCAGAATCAGGTGCCGTTAGAAACTGCGGACTCATAGAATTCCAAAGTATTTAAGAAAAATAATTTCCTTGACATTTATGGGTCATTACACTCATCATCTACCCTCGAACCAATAAAGACCAAGATTTTCACCCAAGACTCAAAACTCATCCATATTCCCACACCAAAAGAGTTATATGTAGAATGTGGGAGAAGTTTCATAGTCACTAAATTGTTGATGAAAATAGTAGATGGTATATTACATCCCATAAAACAAGTCCTCATGTAGGGTAATTAAGTCAGGGTGAATTATTTTTTGTAAATACACAAAATGAGGAAATTGGTTGAGGCATAGTTTCTATTCCTGGATGATTACTTCCCTTAACACTAATGTATTTAGTGCACAGAAGAGAATATATTTATCTTTAAATATTGGTTTGAGTAGTATGTATGTGAAGTCATAATAGAGTTACTGGATCCAATAACTCACAAAATATGTATACAAGTCACATGAGATCCATTGAAAAGATAATGAAACCCTACTAATATGTTGATATATGAAAAGTCCATGTCGGATGACATTAAATTTCATAGACCCCATAATAGCCTCATTACATTATAGAACATGAATATTTCCTAGTCACATGATGATAAAATACACAACCATTCTCTGTCCATAAAACATTTAACTGAATGGAATGTCCTGGTTTCTTGACATTAAACTCCATTTCCTATCTCATACTGATAGTGGTAGATATTCTTTCATATTTTGTGCTTAACTAATACATTAATTTTCTGTATTTGAGGTGAAGAAAAGATGATATCATTTGGAAAACATTTCCAACATTTGAGAAAGGTGTCTCTACCATAATTGGTGATCTTATTTAGGTAATAATACCCATGAAATATATTTATTTGTTATTCCATGACTCATGATGAGATTTATAATTAAATTGAATTCTTAAAGAAGAATCAATATGTGTTATTGTAGAATTACATATAAATGAATGATCAGAACATCTATGTTGCTACTTATCACCAAGGAATACATAGTGACCATCGAGGATTATATTAAGAAGTCAGAATAATGTTACCCTCTAATGATACTATTTTTGCGTCACTTCTTATTAAACTACCAAATTTGTCTGCAACCCATGGAATGAAATATAAAGAATAATATCATGCAAAAATAAATTAAACCAAATGACGTCAATAAACCTGGATATATGACATAAAAAATGAACAAAATTTTCCCAACCACTTATAGTTATATTTTATAGAACATTTATCGAATACATGATGTTAAAATAGATTGACGAAGCCATCACCCCATAATGTTAAAACATATGGGATGAATTTTATCACCAATGATTCATTACAAATTACATAGATCTATTACAATGTTAAATGAATTGTTCTTAACACTTTTTAAGTCAAATCATCATAGATAATCTTCACATTCATGAACTATGTGTATCTTCACTTCTTCCCCTACGAGAGATGCAGTGATACCCTAGACATTAATCTTAGATATTTCAATAGTATTATAATGTCATGTCAGGTAACCATCATCATCTCCACATGATAGAAAACATAAAATATGATACCCAATATTTATCTTCTTCTAAATTAGATGGAAACCATCCTTACCACATGACGTTAAACTACCCAACTTATGTCATCTCCTATTGAACCTAATGAAAAAAAATTTAAAAAATTATATGTGGATAGATTTCTACAATGACATGATACATAGTGTTTCCCAGGGGGACCAATCACAAAATTTCTCTTCTTTAAGGATGAGTCACCATCATCCATACCGCTTGATGTGATTTTACATGATGGATGTCCTCTTTTCATCATAATAAACTGTATGGTCTTCCATAAAAATGTATGGTTTAAATCTCATTCTAATGAGATAAACTAGTATACATCGAACCTATATATTTCCCCAGTAATCGTATTATACAAATATCCCTAATCCCATATCTAATTTCCTCCATGTCTTATGGGTATCCTTTTCTATTCCATCATTTTCACACTGAGCATATATGATATGATTTTAGAAATTCAAGTAAGGTCGTCCCTAAATGGAAAATGAATTTCCATACATGATAGGGTTTTTATTGTCTTGAATGCAAAAACAAACAACGAACACCCTAACTTTTCGCTTCCTAATGATAAACATCATGGTTGATATCCCTTGAAAGGCACAAAACTTAGCATTATTGTGGACCTCAATAGAGATAACCATTATCATTGATGTGGAACTTCCACAAAACGTTTATTGATGAACTATGTGTGACTTCATTCCTTAAATTGTAGGATTTATAATGACACCGAGATCATGAATCTTGGGCCCAATAATAATATTCCCTTTTAATGTTAAGGTGACCATGTTCTTGCCACATGACATTAAACCACTTGGATTCACATGAACTACATGTGGATTTATTCCTGTCATCACTGGATATGTAATGAAACTTATTTCACTAATCCATTTTCTAGTTGAAAAAATAAATGAGAATAATTTCTCCATCAGAGTATTTGACATACATGAAACAGAAGATTCTCCTTTAAGAACAATTAATGGCTTTATTCTTATCATCACAGGATACATAGTGAAATTGGGATCTCCAATCATGAGTCCAACTTCAACAATTAATGAAAACAATTCCACCCTCTATATATGGATCAAAAATTCATAGGTAATTTTTATTTAAGAAACATTTGAGGATTTATTCCTTTCATCACTGTATATATAGTGATACTAGAATATTCAATCATGGATGTAGCTACAATAATCCATGGGAACAATCCCCAAATATATGTATGGGTTAGACCTGCATAGGGAGTATCCAATTCTATAACAACATGTGGCCTAATTCTTAACAATATAGGATATATATTGATTCCTATAACTCTAATACTAGGTTAATCAACAATAATCAGTAGGAAAAATTCCACTACATGTGGATAAATATTACTTAGGTTTTTCCTATTCATGAACTACATGTGTATTGATTCATATAATAAAATATATATATAATGTCACCCATATCTTCAATCCTTGGCCTACATGAACCATTAATCATGAAAATTTACCCCTACATACAAACATGTAATATTTTCATAGGGATATTTTCTACTGGAATCACATAAAACATGATTTCTGTCATCACATGCATGTAGGGACACCAAAATACTCAAATGTGGATTCATCCACAACAAATAAAACTATAAAAAATTACCCCTATCTACAAATGTGATGGATCTATGTAACATGCTACATAGGACCCGCTCTTACACAACCTAGTCTACTGCCTAGTTAAACCTTGTTTCTCATGCTGAGCATGGATCATCTGATCAATAGAAATTTGGTATGTCCTTATGGCCAGTAAAATAATGATATATTTCAGATTTGGGCCAATGTACATGAAAAATTACTTTAAACTAAATACCACATCTATTTACAAATATAATTTTATTAATTAGCATTGAAATTTTCCTCATAGAATGACATTAAAATTCGTGACAAAAGGTTTTCAAATTGGAAATATCATCTCGGTTGATTATTTTGTGTCTAAGAATAATGTGTTTTGTTCATTAACTATGAAATGTGTTTAATACATGATGGGGTAGCCTTTAGGGTACTCAAATACTTTCTTAGTTTTATATTTTTTAATTAACAACATCATATTTATTACATATGAGAAAATGAAACCTATTCCCCTAGTTGATATCCTTCTCTTGAACCCTGTTTACCATATCATTCCTATATCATTGTTCTTTACAAAACCAATTATTATAATGAACTATCTCCACCAAATAGACACTCAGATCTCAGGAATTCCCCCAAAAAAGCAAAGGAGTTATTATCCTAACCACATGGAAAATTATAGACTCACACCATTACCAATGGTTGAACTATACCCATAAGTCCACACAACTTGTTAAGATATATATTCTAGAGTTTTGATTAACTCCTTATGTAACACAAATATTCATGTGGATTTTGATTCACCAGATGTTGAAAATCTATACATCATATATAATGTTGCCAAAGGATTATGAAATCATATTCTTTAACCCTCTTGTTTCTAGGAAATCATATTCCTTGAATACCCAATCACTATGAGATATTTATCACTTTCTCATACGTACGAATCACATATACATTGAAAGATATCTTTAAAAAATTTAATTATGGAATTATCCTTTCCCTTATTATATGAATGGGAAGAATAGGGAGTCCCATCTATAAAAGCAGCACAATACAGTTTTTAAACAGGTTTATACATAAATTATCAATCTATCTACACATGAATATGATCTACCTATGAAATAATTTTGCATGAAATACTATTTTCACATGTAGGGATCCAGCATATTTCTACCCATTAATAATACCATGTATACATAAATTACATTCTCTTCATCTAGATTCTTCCACATAGTATAATGTGTCCCCACAAATATATTTCAATACGTCATGTCTGTTACCATCTCCACACGAAATAACATTAATCTACAAAGAGATGATCTTCATGAATCCAGACCATAAACTACATACATATTGTTCAAAGATGGACAACCTCAAACATTATCCTTTGATGGTACAAAAACCCAATAATGTAAAACTATTAGCAAGGGAGAGATAAAACCTATCAGATTAAATCCCCAAAAAAGGTATTCCTATGCATAATTATTGTTTTATATCTCTAAAAACATCATCTCTAGAGTTTGGATTAACGTTCGAGAAAAAAGGAAGGATGCATAAAGATTAGAAGTTCAACATTGTGGCCATAATCAAAATAAATCCATGCTTTCTAGATCCCTTGGTCCATGAAAAACATATACCAATGTTTTTAAATATCACCTCACTATGATAAAGTGTTCACTATGAGGTGAAACAACTTTTACAGTGATCAAAACCATGTTTAATATTACACTTTTCATAACCCACTTTTCTCATTTGTTATTTAATCTGAAAAAAACAACTCCCTAAGATGATATTCATCCCTTTGAACCCTATGTACATTGGGTTTCCCCATTGATGGAACTTCTAAATAGTAGACAAGTGATAGGGACACGATCCTATAAATTGGCCATTAGAAACTAGTAATTCTATCATAATCCCATGATTTATTGTTCTAATTTTTTTTTGGAACATTACAGTATTATACCTTTACAAATGGAAGAACTATATGCACTGGTTATAAAATCTAGTCAACTCAGATATTCCTAGATTGTGATTTACAATCCCCATAACTTGAATATTAATGAATATTTGAAATCCTCAACATTATGTAACCATGTATTGTACCCCTTATCAAAATATGAATGTGAAACACTGTTCCCAAAACATTTTATTCCCCATGCCATGTGACTTGATTCCACATGGGATTGGGACTATGACTCCCCAAGAATAGATTAACTACCCCGGAGATTAATAAAACCTCATGGATAGATATCAATGCATATCCAAGTTCATCTCTATGTCATTTCATTCTTTACAAGTCATTCATTTCCCTTAGGAAATTGTGGGGAGCCACATTACATGGACATGCATATGAGACCTACGTTCTCCTACATAGTTGTATCAGGCCTAAAAAATAGAGTTATATCATCATTTAATGTTGGTAACTAGGATCACCATTAGTCCCGATGGAACCATAGTAGACCCAATACCGTAGGGTGTTATGGGTCATCCCTGGTATATCTACCGCTTTCCATATTCATCAGTTCAAATAATTTAGTTATGAATTACTTAATAAATATTCATACTATCCCTGATGACATATAATCCCTAATCAATCACCATCCACAACCACCCTTTATGTAAGGCACAAATTATTTCACAAAAAAATCATAGATATTCATCCTTCAAGATGTTTACAAGAATTTAGGGTGCCATAACCCATCATGAACATCCATTATTTAGAATAAAAAATAAAAAAATTGGGATATCATAAGCCTTCATGGATACACATTATTACAAATTCCATCAAGGATGATGGTTTCTCTATCCCTTAAGGGATACACATCTTTCACTATAGAAGAAGGATCCTGATAATATAACATAAACTACAGTAATAGATGGTCTGATCTAAAATACCGTATACTACACCAACAGAAGGTGTGATTAAGAAGTCTCTAAACCGTACAATAATAAAGCTAAATTTTGAAGGAAATAAAAATACACCATTATTGTGAGGTTCAAAACATAATAACTGGATCATGGGAATAAGTTGAATATCTACCTGATATACATAAAATTTGTGTGATATAGAAAAATTTTAGAATTTATAAAATGTGTATGTCACACAAAATGTTAGGTTAAAGACCCATAAGTGTGTGGATTTCAAAAATATATTTACATTCCCACCACATATTTCTCTATTTGAAGCATAGAGAATATGTCGACCAATATAAACTAAGCGATACAATGCTCCTGGGGACTACCATATAGCCTTATAAAAAATAAATATATCTTGTCTATGTCCCCTTGCATTGGTAGATGTTAAAGAATTTTACCTAAGGGAAAAATACCATAATGAAATTATCCTTGAATACAGGGTGATCATAAGAAAATTTTATTTGGTATATCACTAAAGAATCTGATGTTAGTGGGAATTCAATATAAATTCTCAATAAACATTTTTTGTTGGGTGAGAAATCAAATACATGTGTTTGGGTCGGTTCTATATTACAAAAATGATGGGTTACATGGATGGTTAGGGCAACATCTCAACCAAAAACTGGGTCTCATCCCGGGGATTCATTACATGACAATGGAATTCCCCTTCCTACGTATGAGCAAGATCTACATAAAGATATTCATCATAGTGTTCATTATCCATGATGATATGTTCCCTATGATCCAGTTTGATCTTGTAATATTTTCTAATCACAAATGGCTAGATTCCAATTATTATGGGAAATATTCTATGTCCATGTACATTACTATAGATCCAACTGAATGTTCACTTTAATCAAATTCCTATTCCATCATGTAATTCATACACCATCCCATTTCAGGGTTTCCATGCCCTAAACCAAATTTTCTTCCTATAATGGATTCAACCAAGAACATGTGGACATGTGTCTCCTCTATATAGCTCCTAGAAGATCATCAATAGACACACTCCTCAAAATTATCTCATGGGAGTCAATATTAAAGAAAATAAGATGTTCAAATATGGGAAAATGTAATTCAAATTTCTGTTATAATATGATTATTTTCATTCTCAATGAATCAAATTCTAAGGGGGTAATTGTTTTACATGCATAATTGTTTGATATGAACATTCCTATTAAATAATTTTGAAGTATGAAAACAATGTAACAAATGATATATTTTTCACAAATTAGTCATAAGAATCATCAATGGGGTTGGGATTGTATTTATAATGCAATACAACTTTGGTCATTGTTATAATTAAATTATATTGAAAATTTTTAAAAGTACATTTAGTATTTATTTGGAAAAAAATGGTCATCTAAGGCAAGCTATCAAAGATATGTCGACCAAGGATCATGTCAGTTTCTCCTCAACCATATCTAGGGGGAAAATGGATTTATAGTACATAGATGAGAGGGTGCGTAGGCAGGCTCCAATATAATAGTAAAGAGTCACTCCATCGTGTGGAAGCATATATGGAAATGTAGGCTATCATGGTATTGTTCAGCTAGAGGTCCAGAGTGGACACCAGTACTAACTTCTGGAGACCTGTGGTTCCATGATTTCTAATTATTCATTGAAATTCATTAGGTAAAATTGTTGTTGGATGGGAATATCACACATAATTTACCACTACCATAAAAACATATATAAATTACTAGTGTCTTCCAATCAAGATGATATTTGTTTTCCATTGTATTCTAGATTATTTTTGAGGATTTTTCTCACTCAATCACCCAATACACTCGCCAAAAACCCCTTTTCTAACACCACTATGACATATGATGTCACCTGTATGTTCACTCCATGGTTACCATGATTATCCATCTCCACCAATTGAGAATAGGACAACTAATCATCTATGAAAATAAAATCGAAACATGCACCATTGATTAGCATGCCTGAAGATCGCATAATGGCTAGTAATTTTAATCCCACTCCGTGGTCATCCCATGAGGAAACATGAATAAAGCATGATTATCCATTGAGGAAAGGTGGATGTAAATTTTTTTACATTAATGTATTATATTTTCTAATTGTATGAACCTCAAATCATTCCTGGGATGATCTAAATTCATATAATGTGACACCTTGATGTCTGTCATGAAAATCCATCCATGCTCTAACCTTTTGAAATGCAACATTTTGAGGCATGACTAAAAGAATAAAAGGTGTCATAAGTAGACCCTTGAATGATCACATGTTTTTATAGTGGTTGTACAACATTTTATATTATGAATATATCTCGTGATCAAGTGAATATTTTCTCATGGATCTTCCTTGACCTCATGGGGACACACAGAGAATCATCCCTATGTAATGTGTCATCAAAATCATCCTCCATTTCCTATATAAACATTTATCCCCAAAGAAAATATGGGTGAGATAAGAGGATGGGTAGTAGTGTGGTATAGTAGATATTAATGGACACTGACCACTACCATTACCATAATCCCCTAGGTAATCACATATTTTTGTGCCAGTTCCATCACATGTTCTCTTCACATGATTACATTGGGATCATGTAACTGAATGGTTATTGAAACATCATACACCTTCCCTAAAATAAAAAGTTCTCATGTGGAAAACTATGGAAATACACTAGTTGATAATTAAATTCTCCAAATGTATCATTGTATAGATGATCGTACAAGACCTCAGTCTTACGATTAAATAAACCATCAATATTGTTATGTGAGAATACATCCCTTGTAAAATCCCATTACTGATATGAAATGTTCATCATTTACCTTATCATGGGTTTTTCATTTTTTTACTAGGTAGGGTGTAAAAGTAATTACACTGATACATATAATGGTGACAATAATCAATTTCTAGACTCACATCATTAACTGACCTTTTCTGTTTGTTTCTAGAGGGTTACATGTAATATAACTATGTTACAAAACTTTTAATGGTCACTAGGAGAATATTGTGGGAAGGTTTATGTTGTGAGATTATTCAAACCATGAAAGGATACACTCCATGACAATACTTTATACATTGTGATTTATTTATTGAATTGTTTGTCATTTAAGGTGATTTGTTTTTGGCAGTTCGAAAACAAAACTATTTTCTGACGTGTATTGTGATTACATTCCATGCAATACCCTATCAACAAATTTTTTATGTTAATAATGAATGAGATATATTTTTTACTCCTCATCTATATTCTTTCCCTCAACAAACAACCTTCCCCATGAGAACAAGGATCCCTTCAACCCTTCTAGGACCATTAGATTGGCATTCGATCATCACTGTATTGATGGTGTGACTTCTGGGTAATCTTTCTCCCTCATTATTAGTCTCTATATCTTTCTAGCCCATTATTAATTTAATGGATCATCCTGAATTTGTTGGATCAATTATCCATACAGCTGGATCTCACTTATATTTGTCGTTTGTGGTATTATACACATTTCCTCTTGTTGATGGGATCCATTGCATGTGTTGAGTTTTATGAAAGAGGTATGTCATTCCATTTTTTTGTCCAATTGATTAACCTATAAGTACATGATTTATTTCAAATTCATATTTTAATAAGATTGCTAAATCATGATTTTTGTTGATTTGATGAAACCATATTCTTGTGAGTTGGGATATTTGAAATGATTTTATCATGGACATTTGGAGAACCCCCAATTCTAATGTATTTATAGGTGTCTATGAAAATTGGATCATTGATGTTATGGATTTGAAGGAAATTATTTAAATTATATTATTGAATTTAATTAATTATATTAACTGTGGAATGGATGAAATTGCTTTTGAATGGATTTAAATCTTTTGAAAGTATATTAAAATTGTTCAATAGAGTCCTAATTGTTTAATATTGTGAAAGATGAAGGTTTTTGATTATAACATGTTTTGGTTTGGAAAGGTAAATTGGGATTTGAAATGATGGGATGCGATTTAATTTTATATGGAGTAGTTTTAAAATCAATTTAACATAATTTAGTTTTTAAGATCACATGCTAGCCTTATGTAGTTTGTATGTTATTTGGAAACACCCTACACTATTATAATGTTCTAAAACAAATAGGCAGTCGCTCATATCCCTAATGGGATGGCGACGAGTTACCTATGGATATGATTAGAGGGATGTGTCTATACAAATATTGTTGAGATCGAATAGATAGATCATATTCCTATAGCCTATAACAATCTTACCTAATTAGCAGATGATATTATTGGTCACTTGTTTTATATTTGAGACAAAAATTCATTCTAATATTATTTTAACTACTTTTCATTCCATAATGATTTTTATAAAATGTTTAATAATAAATAATTTTATATGCCACATTTTTTGATATATTCAAACACTTGTAATTTAATTTATTAATGTTATTTTCCATCAATTTAATTGTATAGAATGATTGGTTTGAATATGATATGAAATTTCAAACCTATTTATTTTAAAAAATTGAAAGTATTTCACTGGTTAATCTATTTTTTATAATCTGATATAGAATCTATGGTGAGACCCTATTTTTATTTACACCATAGAATGTAGTTGTGCCATCAAGATATTGTATATTATCTTCTTACTATTTCAAGGTAAGGGAAAAGATCACTTGGAGGTGTATCTGAATATTGATCCCTTGTCTACATGAGTTTTTTCCTTGAGGACAAGGGTTCTATTATTTTTTTGTTACTTTTCATGTAGTACATTTGACTTTTTATGCCTTTTTGTATTAATTTGATTTACTAATAGTGTATTTTATTCAATTATGCATACAATATTTTTTGTTTTTCATTTACATGATAGAGGAAAAATCATTCCCACATTCAGTTTCGTTGAAAGCTGGTTCTAGTTTTTGACCTCTGGGGATCAGGATCTATATCTAGTAAATGAAGAGAAGACTCAATTGTCAAGATACAAGGGTACCTAGACTGGTTCATGACAAAATTGTACAAAAAGTGTCTGTTGATCTTTTATTTTTAAGCCAGTATGAATTTTTTAAATATTTTACAGACATAGTAGAATGTTATGATGGATTTTAATTCTGTTTCTCACCCCCATAATCCTTACATCATAATGGGGTGGTTAGGGAAATACATTTTATGATTTATTTATAGTTTATTCCTTATTTTCATAGTTTGAGTGTACTTTTGATGTATTCCTTCTTCTATGTGGATGTTGTGTAACATCATGGCTCTGAGAAGATGTGAAAATTAGTCTGATAAAGAAGATGATGCTAACCTGCTGCAGGAAAATTATATAGTGTATCCAAATCTAGTTGAGGTGACTGTGCACAATATCCATGCACTGGGATAGGAATAACCTCTTGTTTGAAATTATTATCTAGAAGTGGATCCTTGTGTGGATGTTTTTCTAAAAAATTATCAAGATTCCATTCACAAAAATCCATCATTTTCTAATGGATTACATTATCCACAAACTTGACAATTATTTTCTTGGCTATATAGAATGTCTATTTGAGTTCCTAGAAAGAATAGAAATAATCTAGGTAATGTGTGCCACCATAGTTATGGAAGGACTGCAAATGAGATGTTTATAATAAAGAAACATGAGGGATTAGCATGGAAATATTTTAATGTTATTTTAACGGTCTAATTAAATTAAGATTCCATGGTGTGGTCCAAGGCTATGAGGCTTTTCAAGATTGAGTAGGCCTATAGAACTGGGATGGATTATCCAAATTGCACTAATGATATTTTTCAATTTTTACCTAAAATTGTATGTAATGTGAGGATGAGGAATTAATGGTTATAGTGTAAAATCCAAGGTTTTTTGAGTTATGAAACATTCTTTTCAAGTTATATGTGTTTGTTTCCTTTTTGAATTAGATTGTAAGTCATCCCATGGGCCAATCGAGTTCTTTTATATATTGAAAGGGAAAAATAGAAAAAATCCAACATGCAGGCCTGAAACACATCATGTAAATAGCCTACACACCGTGTACTATCATGTCACAATGTGTAGCCTTTTGGGACTAGGAAATAAATACAATGTAGTTAATTCTATATAAATGGCCTACATGTCTTGTACTGGAACATCAAGTTTATTATTAAATATGTAGTATCCTTATATTTTGGCGGTATGTTGTTTTACTCCATTTTTCAAGCCTAAACCACTCTAGAACTGTTTTTCTGACATAGAATCCATCTAGAATCTGATTCAAGTATGGCTTGTCATGTTGCAACTACATCGTTAATTAATTTATTTCTTTTTAGTATTTGTTGAATATTCTGAACAATGACTTGGCTATTTGGATTTAGGATCATTTTCACTAATATCACGTTCTTCAGATGTTCATGATATTTCATCAAAACCAGGATGAATCAAGAAATGATTCTAGATGATCAGTCTACTACCAAGTAGAGGCAGGAGGTCTATATTTTTTTTGGATTTTCAGATGTTCTGAACTTTTTCTGGATATCATACATTTCAACAAGGCCTCTTTTTTTATCATGATTCTTATTACAGTCTTAATCAGACCTAGTATAGATTTTTTTAGGTTTCATTTAGGTGTGATAGCCACCATTATATGATTCATGGTCACCCAAGGGGAGAACATTAACGAAGTAACATGTTTATCCTTTTTTGAACCACCCAACGGGTGTGTTCATATGCTTTCATTGTTAGAGGAAACTCGTTAATGCCTTCATACCATGAACAACCTATTTATGAGAAGTATATATACCTTGTTCAATGAATACCATTTCATTCATTATCTATTTTAATAATTTTCAATTTTAAATGAATAATATGGGTGGGTATACCTATATGATATGACTAATGTAATTTAAAATGGCTTATATGGGAGGGCCTACCCATTTGTTTATTTTGATATATGGTTTTTAAACGTGGGTATACTCAAAGATTGTTTATGATAATGGGTATGGGTATACTCAAATGGAATGTTAGTTTAAATTGAATGATTGAATGAATGAATGAATGTTTTGATGGATGCCATGGACTTCTCTACATGGATCTAGAATGTGGTGGTGGTTGACTTAGGTTGATTATTCCCATTGGTTCTTGATTCTATGTATGACATGGTCCTTGCTACCCCATGGACCCGACTATCATGGGATCACATCAGACATTTTGTTACCAATATCCAAGGACCGCAACTAGTGCCTAAAATTTTTTCTAGCAGGGATTTCCATGGCACTCGATGGGATGCCTTGAACAAGATCATGGATCGGGTCCTTCGTGGTTTAGAATTGTTACATGGATGCATTGGTCTTCTGGCCCCATGGATCTAGGCTTGGAGGTTTCTTTACACTAAATATCTTGGTCGTGGGATATTAAAATTCACTATATGGCATGGACATGGAATAATTGATTTATTTATACTGTTTGGTTATGGCTAGTTTTGAATTGTTGTATGTTTGGTAAGGGAAAGTGACTTGTTTACATTGGTTCACCTACCTTTTTAAGAGGTGACACTTTTGTAGGTATACTTGAGGGGTTTTTCAATATTACACATTTTAGTATACATATTATATGGGCATTCACATTACATTACTAACTGTTTACACATTATATCACATTTGAAGAATTTCTGTTAGAACTGCATAAATCAGGATGGTAACCTATAGGGATGTTTATCTCACGCCAATTCTGGGCCATCATGGGGACCCAAACAGATTTTATGGTTACAGGTTATGATAAGGTAAGGATCCCTCTTATAGGTTTTGGGTTATGCCTTTAGACTAGAGGAGCATATGATCATGATAATTCTAACGATGCTGGGATACCTTTTTGTTTTTTTTTTTTTTTTGGACTTGCCTTGTTTATCATTACCATGTAATCTTCTGGATGCTTTCTAGATTCTTGTAACATCTGCATCATTTGTATATTATACACATCTCGATATTGATATATATTATTGACTTGACTTACTTTTAGTTGAATTATTTTTATTTTGCTTCTACAATTTACTATATGGTGTACTTCTGTTGTGATACACTCTTAATGAGGTAAGAGTGTCTAGAATGACTCACCTAGTCCCTCAATTTTAGTTGGTAGACACCAGAATTTGGAGATATGTGCTTTAGGACACCTTTCCAAATAGGCTCGAGGCTTTATAGGGTGAAATCCATGTCCAGTACATCACACCATGTAATCAAATTAGTAATTTTTTTCTTTTGGATTATTGTATGGTGAAGTTTGATAGGGATAGGATGGAAATGGGGTTCAGTAATAAACTATGCCTGGGATTAGCTACCCCACGTATAGGAAAAAGCCATAATACCTCAAATTGAGTTATATTTTTCTATATTTGGACTATTAGATTTGATTATATTTCATGTATATATGAAAAACATGATCTGTGTGATTACTATTGATGCAATTGTGGGTTTTTTAATGTTAAAATTTGATGATATGAGGGTGGTCCATCTCATGAATCCTATTTAAACTTATTATAATCACCTTCCATGCATTATTTCATGCCATCTATGATGAATTACATTTTTCATGCTATTGTGATAGTTGATTTGATAGATGAATGAGATGATATGTTAGTTTGGTGCTCTATAGAATGGTGTGACATCTACTTTCAAACCATAAAGAGTATGTGACCTTATGAATAGTGAATTGATGCACCAATGGAATGTTAATATAAAGTGAACATGTTTCATGTGTGGTTATAATGGGAACCAACGGTAGTTTCATAAAGTGTTATTGGTCCTAATGGATTCCGAATTTGTAACCCATGGGGAAATTTCATGGTTAATTGAATCTGATCTCAAATGTAAATGTAACATAAAATGATGGATAAATACATGACTGAGAGAAGCGTATTAGTGGGAAAGAGGCATAGTTTCTAGTGTTTTTATGGTTGTTATTTGTACAGAAATGAATTTTGTATAAGGATATGGGTTTGAAATTGTTTCTAGGAGGGTTTTGAACTGTCCTACTCTTTTTAGAGTTGTTATTTTGATGTTATTCTTTCTAAAGGTGTTTGTTTGGCATTGTGGAGACATTCCAAAACAAAAACCTGTAGTTCTAATTATATATTGAGGTGATTACCATACATCAAATATAGTATCCCACAAGATACTATTTTATCTACTTATAGTTCTAGCTATGGCACCTGAGGGTTTTTTCAGACATCGGTGTTGATGTAAATTTTAGTGATAGTTTCATTTATAATTAAAATACGATATAGGGAGAACTACATCCATCCTTGACTCTAGAGGATTTGAAATGGTTGTTCTAGAAGAAAAATCCTCATTTTTCTAAAGGATGGTGGACCTTATGCTGCAAACCTATGGATAGAGACCACATTAGCATTTTTAGCATCTGGAGATTCCTCTGTAGAAAGGGTCATTCTCACAACATGAATTCTAAGTGGAGAGGATATTATTTGGTGTTATATTTTTAACATGGATTATGGCCTACAAGATAAGGTTTGGGATTAATTCTACACCCACTTATTCGACTACATTTACCGCATGAATTTGCAAGTAGAGTGGGATACTAGGTTTTTGCATCTGTAGTAGGATGTGTTGACTATTTTGGAATACTCTGCATGATTTATAGAGATGTATTATCGTGCGCAGATGTATCTTACTAATGAGATTTCAAGGGTGAGGTGCATAAAGGATGTTCAAAAAATGGTATAAAATTTCATGTCAACATGTTCTTGTTTTCTTCTATCACTAAAACTATGAATCAAGAACTAATTGTAGAGAATAATCTGAGGGTAGTTAGGGTTAGATAACAGGGGAGTGTTGTTTTTTCCCCAGTAGATCTATGTTTTCTGGTAGGAAGCATAGTTTTTAGGATTCCCATAATATAAATGCTAGTCAGGATATGGGTGTAGTTAGCTTGGTGTATTTCCATCAGTGTGGTATGCGAGGAAATGTAAAAATCAGAGTGACAACCACCCAATTGAATGTCATGCTCTCGGCAAGATTAGGCACATGTAGTGGTATTGGAGGCCCTTCCATCTAGCAATTTGTGGTATAAGGTTAGATCTGAAATCAGGTTCAAGAGAAATTTCTTCAACTCCACATCAGGCAAGGAGCCTGAGAAGTGCAGGCCAGATTGGCCAAGGTAGTGTTGTTTATGGTCGTTGTATCCAGACACTGAGTTTTCAGTTATAATACAGTGGATCAACTTGGGATATCCAGGGAGTGTCACAGGGTCACTGTAGAGGTCTGACCCATGCAGTGAAACAAGCCCAATATTAGTAGGATCTCATAATATCTACTATGGGAGGTATGATCGTAGTAGCGTCTACTATTTTCTATTCATTTTTCGATATAGTTTCCTCTCACAGATTTATCTATATACGAGTGTTAAAATCATTGGGATTGGTGAATTTCATTCATAGATTGTTTTAATGATACACATAGAATTGGGAGTTAAAATTGGTGAGCTGCACTAGTGTATGTAGTGTCCCATTGAGGTTGGTTGGTGCCAATTCCTCTAGAGTTTAATTTTCTTCTGGATGAAAGGGTTTAAAATCCTTAATATAATAGACTTTCTGATGGTTTATCAACCATAATTTGACTATTATTGTTGGAGGGTGAGTTTAACATATCTAAATTGTTAAATTTGTATTCAAATGTGTGAATGTGATATCCCAGCAAGAATGACTGGACCTCAGCATCGTGTGCTGGGTGAGAGGATTTCCCAGTTCAGTAGTTTGTATCTGGATTATAAGTAAGTGAGTCATGTAGACATGACACCAGAATTTCGGAGTTTTAGGAACTTCTTTCCTGATAAATATTTTTTATTACCTCCTCATAGATAGGTGGAGTTCTCTATTGAACTAGAGCTAGGTTCTATGCAGATGTGCATTCCCCTTTACAGGATGGCTATGTTAGAGATGTATGAGCTCAAGTGGCAGCTAGATGATTTAGAGGAAATGGGATTTTTTATACCCAATACTTATCCTGGGGGTTTGGTTGTTCTTTTTGGGAAAAAGGAAGACAACACACTTTTTATATTCATGCATAATCTGAAACTGAACCTGTACAGTATTAAAAATCATTATACGTTTCCACTGATATATGTAATTATTGATCATCTTGGATGAGATAGAGTTTTCTCGATGTTGACATGTGGTTAGGATATCACCAGGTTCATGTTTGACCTTTAGACATACCTCATATAGAATTCCATCACATGAATAAGTTATACGAGTATCTGGTTATATCGTTCAGTCTCCAAAAAGCACCAACAGTTAACATGGCTTTGATGGACTATGTGTTCCACACATACATATATTATTTGTTGTTGGTTTTTGTGGTCAAAATATTGGTGTATTATCACAATATACATTACCATAAAACCCATCTTGAATCATATTAGATACACTGAGAGAGAATACTATATATTCTATTATAATAATCTGCCACTTTTGGAATGATTAGATTCACATCTTTGGCCACATGATCTCATATCCAGGAGTGTTAGGGGGCCAAGGGAAGTTGAGAGCTATAGTTTTCTAGGAATATCCTAAGAATGTTTTTGACATTGAATTTTTCTTAGGGATAACTGGACACTTTCGGCATTTTATAAAGGTCTTCTCATGCCTAGAAGCGCCATTGGTGGTCTTGACTAAGATGGGTGTGATGTTTGTGTTGAAAAAACCTTGTAAAACATCCTATTATGAGTTTAAAGGGAGGCTTAAATCAGCACTAGTCCTGAAATTTCCATGGCTGTGAAAGATCAAAATAGTGTAATGTGGTGATTCAGGTATTGGGTTATGTTAGTGCTGATGCAGTGATGTTATGTCATGGTGTATGGGTATCAACAGTTGAGGTATCATGAGAGGAATTACACTACACTTGATATCATGTTAGATAATGTTGATCATGCATTGTGCTGTTGGAGGCAATATTTTCTAGGAGGTCATTTTTTGGTATACACAGACCACAACATTCTCAACTATATATTTACACAGAATGATCAGAATCAGAGGAATATGAGATGGGTGTAGTACCTATAGTTATATGACATCAGGCATTCTTACACACCTAGTTAGGGGAATGTAGTATCCAATGTACTGAGTAGGAGGACCCAGATATTGTCAGTGTAGTAGGCCAGTAGCATGTGGCAGATTATGAAGTGGTATTTTGAGATGCATATGGAGGGTCATGAAAAACATGGACATACTATTGTATCATCCTTTTATGTCACCAGTACCCTACATGGAAGAGTTAGGATGATGAAGCTATTTGATATAGAAGGCCTTGTTCTACGGGAGTGTGTGGAATGTGAGGACCCTCCCCCTTGGTGGATGGTGGTTGATGATGTGATTCTATATATCCAGGGACATGTTTCTATTCCAATGGATATACATGAGGAGATGATGTGTGAGTTTCATGATTCTGCTTGGGATGTCCATCCTCTGGCCACCAAGATGTATCGTTACTTTATACGTTAGTACAGGTGGAAACACATAAGGATTGAGGTAGATGGATTTTTATGAGGTGCTCTACTAATCAATAAGTGATGGGGGGACATCTACGACCATCTATGATTTTACATAAGTTTCATATTCTGTAGTAGAAATGTGATTATTTAACGATGGATTTTTTTACTGGATTTCTTAAGTCAGCTCTAGGTATCAATGTATTGTGGGATGTTATAGAAATGGTTACAAAGACTGCACATTTTTCTCAGATCAATGAGAACATTAAAGCTGATTATATTGGAATTTTTTACTTCCGAGTGGCGGTATGACTACATAAGGTCCCATGAAATATATTTTTAGATAGGTATCACCACATTATGTCACTTTTCTATAATATTTTTTCAAGGGAGCATAGAAAATAGGATATTTTGAGTATAACATATAACCCTCATACTTGTGGCCAGTCTGAGCGTACAATATAGGTGCTCGAGGACATTTTGCAGGGACATTTTCGAGATTTTGGGGGCTCTTCTTGATAAATATTCCCCTGTTGAGTTCTCCTAAAATAACAATTATCATGATAAGATACACAAGGTACCTTTGAATGCTTTATATGGGAGGCAATTTCGGTCTATGTTGTGCTAGTTAGAGGTAGGAGATGAAGCTTTACTAGAACTGTATATCATGCAGGAGACTTCTGATTAGGTCTCCATAATTCAAATGTACATGCCTACTACACAACCTCATTAGAAATCATACACCCATCAATGCATATTACCTCTCTAGTCAGTATTTGTTAATCATGTTTTCTGGCATTTTTCATCATGGTTGGGGAAGAAGCAGATCATGAGGCATGGTAAGATTTCACCGAGATATGTCGATCAGTTCAAGATTATGGAGAATTTTTGGTTGGTTTCTTATCATCTTATGTTACCTTATATGTAATAATAAATTCAAAATGTATTCCATATATCTCAGATGCACCATAATCACATAAATCTTTCTCATGTTTTTAGCCAGTGGAGGTTGAGTAGTAAGTTAATACTTCCTTTTAGAAGCATCTGATTCTTATAGTTGACAGAAGAACAATGGTTCTTTGAGTTTGGTCAGTTACTCTAGTATGAGTTATATTGTAGTACAACAATTTAGATGACAAGACATGAGATAGGTAGGCCAACGAACATTTTTAGTATACAAATTTCTATTAAGAAGAATCATAACCACCATTCAGAGAGAAATTCAGTGACGAAATTCTATAAGGGGGGATGATTGTAAGATCTTGGGATTTTTCTTGAGGAATGAACCCTTTATTTTGGGATAAATGTGTGTTTTCCATTTTTTTACATTGACCCTATGTTGGGACATGATTTAGTTGGGATGTTTTTGAGAATCAATAGGAAAACATGCAATGAATGGTTACAGGCCATGTACACGTCATGTATTTGACCTACATGCCATGTTCTTCTAGTACAAGCCATGTACTGGCCCATCACGACGTTTATTCTATATGGTATACATGAAAATATAGTGTATTATTCCTCGTATACCTTGACTACATTTTTTGTAATGCCCTCATGGGTTTTTTATTATAAAAGAGACAATATCCTCATATTTTGACGGACAACAGTTCGGCTCCATTATATAAATCCTATACCCGTCTAGAATTTTTTATTATATATAGTGCCATCTAGACTCTGATCTAATTTTGGTTTGACATTTTTTAACCACATAATTATATAATTAAGACATTTTTTAAATTCATGTTTCTTTGGAACAGCAACAATACTATTTTGATTTAGGCACATACGCCCTAATATCCCGTTCTTTTTCTGCTCTTCTACGTTTTTCTTCTACTATGATGAATCGAGACATAATAATGGATTCTATGTCAAATACTGTGCTATAGATGTTGTTTTATACTTTTTTTCTTCCTTTTGGGTGATTTTTGGGTGTTCCGCCGTTTTTCTGCCAGTAAGACATTCCAGTAAGGCCTTTTTTGAGAAAATTTATTAACGTAGTCTTAGTCGGCCCAAATGAAGAATCATGTAGGTTTTATTAAACTGATTTGGAACCCTTTAAAATACTCAAGGACACACAATGGGTGATCCTTTAAGATGTAAAATGTTTATTTATGTTTAAACAACCCATATGGTGTGTCATTGTGCATTCCTAGATAGAGAAAGAATGTTAATACCTTAATAGCATGAATTTCCTATTTAGGATATGTACATCCTACATGATCATGTAATATCATGTTAATACTTGTCTATATTGATATTTTGACATGTAAAATTGATAATATTGGTGTTTATACCTATATTAAATGACTCACAACATGTTAAATAGTTTAAATGGGAGGGTGGTCTCATAAGATTGTTTTGATTAATGGTTTCTGTGAGTCTGTATACACATCGCATGTGAAAGTTAATATGAGTGAGTATACTAACATGGGAGGTTTTTTTGAGTTGAATGATTGAATTAATGGTTTTATAGATTCAGTGGATTTCCCTCTAAGGATCTGGATCACAGTAGTAGACACCATGGGCTGACATTACCAATTAGGTCTTATTTTTTTGGGATGCCTTAGGCCTTTCTACACTATGGATTTGGCTTTCTAGGGTACACATAGGAATTTAAATATACATGATCCTAGGACCCAAAATAATTCCTAACCAAATTTCAACCATGGATGAACATGGTACTCAATGGGATTCCTTGGACAAGCTCCTTCGATTCGGCCTTTTACGGTCCATAATTATTACATGGATTCCTTGGTCTGCTGGCACCGTGGATCCATTCCATAAGGTCCAATTTTCACTATACGACATGGCCATAGGATATTTGACTTCACTATATGGAATGGTTGTGTAATTGATGACTTATTTATACAACGTGGCTAAGGATTTTGTCGAAGTGATGGATGTACAGTGTGTACATTTGACCTTTTTTACATTTTTTTGCTTCATCATTATGAGATAATACTATTTCATGTACCCATGAGAGGTTTTTTCACTATTACATATTACATTAGACATATTCCATTGGAATTAACTTTACATTACTACTTATTTATAATTTCTAGAATGTTTATAGAATAGTTTTTTGAACTATATAGACCTAGGTGGTTTCATTCAATGATGTTTATCTCAAAACATGTTTGGGCCTCCTTGGGGACACAAAAATATTATATAGTTTCTGGTGATGATTGTTTAAGGCATCCTGATATAGGTTGTTGACTATGGATTTGGATCCGGGGAGCATATGACCTAGTGAGCTTTGTGGTGATGGGATACCTTTTTTTCTATTGTTATTTTTGTACATGTACTGAATAACATTAACATGTACTATTCTATCTTCTTTCTAGATACATGTACAATATGTATCATTTTTTGTAGGAGACACTTGCATTTATTGATATGTATCCATTCTTGACATAATTTTAGTTGACTTATGTTAATTTCACTTATTCTATTTAATGTATGTTTGACATCCATTGTGATAATATGGTAATGTGGTAATAGTCTCCCCACTTAATAACCTAATCCCACAGAACTAGTGGCTAGCCTCTGATGTTTTGGGAGATGCTCCTGAGTCCATGTGGTAAACTATGACCAAGGAACAATAAGGTGTCACATGTGTCCTTGATATTACATAGTGTGTGGATTCCTATGAGATATTTATTCAATGGTTTTGATTCCAATGATTCCAAATTATGCTGATGTGTAAGATAGATCGATGAAGGGTGTGATGGACCCATCTGGAATGTCATATTTTACATGAGTTTCTTTTTCTCCTAGAGTCATCATCGGTTTCTTTAATGCAATGTACAAGCATGATTATTCTCATGGTAATTCTTGAGAGTATAGTCATCCAAGATATCGTACAATCCTAGTAGGAAGTACGTTGATTTTATCTATGTGTGGAAAACTGGTATACTCTACGTGGAATTTCATAGAGGCACCAAGGGATTGTTTTTCTTTGAAACATTTAAGGAAATTACAGAAAATCTTCTATAAATTTTATACTCTTCATAGTAGAAAAATATCATAATCTTCTAATAAAATAGATGGAATATCATATGATTCACAATGAATGTGTACCATCCATAAGAATTCAGAATGAAGATACATGACCTAGTGAAAGATTATCCCAAAGAAGAAGAATACACATGTCTAGTAACCATTAGAGTTACCAATAACATTTAATTGTCATTAGTTTCTAATTTATTTCATACTAATGCTTTACATTCATTCATTTTCACCTGTATTGTTAATATTCTTCATCTTCATATGGTGATATTATATTGTGTAATTGATATTACAACACCCATTGTTTCAAAATGGGAGAATTGTCTCTGTAGTCCTACTTGTTTCTTCCCTTAATTAGTTATGTAGTTAGCATGCATGTTTTTTTTCTTAAATATGGGACAAATATATGTTATTTTCTAAATAGATTGTCACATTGGTAAAAAATCATGGATTTATTTTTATCTTTTAAGGCTCTACCTTACTACACCTAGTGGTGTGTCACTTTTCATTCAGGTATAATCAGACCCATGTTTGAGAATAGATAGACTATATTATCCATAGTTAGGGAATTTAGTACTAGTGTTTTATTTTTATATGGAGCATTAATCTTTGAGTAGTGAACTCCCTACAGTTATCATAATTTTTCCCATTGAGTTTACCTATTATTTTAATAGGTTACCAGTAGTAATAGAGGTAATATTTTTTATTGTCCAAATTCATAGCACTCAACCAATTTCAATTCACACTTCTAGAAAGGGTATTATAGAAATGTAATTGATGATGTCCAAATTGGATGATCATCATGGTAATGGAATTATATGACCATGTGTGGAACTATATGTAACACTGATTCACAAAGTTATGTCATCGAATGGTTGTATTCTCCTATGTAGGGATTACTGAAAACTCAATCAACTTATGGTGGAGAAAAATTATATGTTTCCATTGATTAATGATCTATTTTATTTGTGGAAAGGAGAAAAGTGGTTTTATAATATATTCCTTCGATCTGGTTTCCATCAACTATTGATAAATGAATCTTTAATTAATAAAACCACCCATTTTAGAAGGTATGTCCATTATGTGTACATTTTATGCCATGTGGTATAAAAAATGTTTCTATAGTTTTCATGACCTTGATGAAAAGTATTTTCCATGACTATCTGGATATCTGTGTGGCTGTCTTTTTGGAAGACATCCTTGTTAACTACATGTTAGAGGTGGATAATTCGAATTATCTAATAATAGTTCCGAGTCTACTGAGATATCACTAAATTTATGCCAATATTCATAAGTTTTATTTCTACATTAATGATGGGAAATTATTGGGACATGTGTCTCTAAAATAAGTAATATTTATTGATCCTATGAAAGTGACGGTGGTTTTGAATTGGGATCAATAGAATATTGTCTTCATGATTCATAGAATTTTGGGATTTGACAGGTACTGTCAAAATTTCATGAAGGACTCCATTAGTATGGATTCTCATATAATAAATCAAACTCAGAAGAGGATGACATTTTCATTTAAAGATATAGTCTATAGTTTATTTAATGATCTAAAAATAATTTTCACTATTGTGTCGGTGTCGACTCTTTTAGAGGTTGAGCAGGGCTATGTGGTATTTCATGATACATCATGTTCAAAATTAGGATGTGTTATTATGAAATGTGATAATGATGTTTCTTATGGGTTTTATAACCATATGAAAGATGAGATGTAACTTTAAACCACTGACATTGAAATTTCAATTATGATTCATAAACGTAAAGTTTGATTGCACTACCATTTCATAGAAACCATTACATTGTATTCAAACCATATGTTTATGAGTAATATACACAGTAAAAAAATTTAATCATCCCCCAGAGGATTTGGGTGGAGTACATCCAATATATTGACATTGACGTCCCTTATACCTCGGGGATTGGTAATGTAATAGGAGATGTGTTGTGCAAGAAGCATCCAAACCTGATTGGGAAAGAATCTTCAAAAGAGTGATATTTTATAGTTCAATTTCCATAGTTTCATATTGTATTCTAAGAGGTAGAGGATGAATTTTATTTATCCATTTTTCAGTTGAGTTATTATTTTCTAGAGTTTAATCATTATGATAAACACACTGGTGATGATATTTTGTAGCATTAGATACACTAATTATGGATATGAAATTGTTTCCAAGTGGTTGTTCCCCAAGGAGAGTGATTTATGTTATCAGTATCTATTTGTTATTATGTTAGCAGAAATAGTGGCTATGATTATGGATTGTCGTAATTTTTTAATGGGTTATGCACCCAGTAACACCTAGGAAGTTCAATGATATGCAATGAATGTTCTGGAGGCCCAGTATGAAATGGGGAATTGTGAGTTTATTTCATATTGTTATAAATTATTAATGGTGAAATCCAAGAACAAAAAAGACATTGGTTTTTCTTCATCCACTTAATGTACCTACATGGAAGTTGGGTGAGATCTTTATGAAAATTTTGGATGGGTTTTAATGTATGTAGAAAAAAAATAATGTGATATGGTTTGTGATCGATAATCTGACCATGTAAGATAAATTCATACTCATTCATGATAAAGATGTTGTTGGGGAGTTGGGAAATATTTATATGAATAATATTATATGTTTTCATGGAATCATATCTATTATAATCTATGATATATATCCTTGTATCACTTTTCACATTTGGAGAGACCTGTAAGAGGCAATGAGATCATAACTCTTTTGAAGCAAATAATACAATCCTCAATTAGATGGCCTGATAGATAGTGTGATATAGATTATTGAGGATATTCTCCACTCATTTTTTTCAATTTAGGTTGGTCTTGGGATGAACATTTTGTTTATTCTTATTTTATATATAAAAATAGTTAACTCTATGTAATTGTAATGTCTCCTTTTGAGGCATTTAATGTGTTTCCATTTAAATCAATATTCTGTTGGTCAGAGATTGTTGAAATTTTCATGGTTGTTCAATCATGGGTGCATGAGATCAAAAAAAATATTTACTAAATTCATCAATTGATTTAGAAGAAATATAGCTGATATAGGACTTTTTACGATCATCACTATAGAACTTTTGAATTATTAGTGGGAGACTAGGTATTCAAGAAATTTAACCATGGATTTTTTTAATGACGGATTTGGGAGGAAGGGAAACATGAACGTTGTTTTTTTGGACTTTTCTAGGTCGTTCTGTAGGTGTTTATCATTTCATATAATTAGCACTTCCAATGTAGATGATGTTGATACATAATGTATTCCATGTTTCGTAGCTACACAAGTATATTTCTGATCAATCTCACATTTGGATCTAGAGGGATCTTGATATTAAACTAATTTATCATTGAATGAGTATCCAGTCGGGATAGTTGATTCTGAGACCAAAGTGGTTCATCCAAGGTTGATAAAATTTCAATGTATTCTATCAAATCATTTTTCTCATAATCATGATGTGTGGGAATGTTATTCACTGATTAAATAGTAGTGGCCTCATATTTTTGGAATGAATGATTCTTCATAGAATTTATGGGGACATAAATTTCTTATTTTGGTGAGGATGAAACATACCATTACTAATCTGAAATGTGAATCATTAACCTTGTCATGGTTTTTTATTTTTTTACTAGTTATTGTTAATAATGAATTGGGTGATTCCAAATTGGTTAAGTCAAATTTGATTTTATTCTCTCATTTAAATGACCATTTGTATAGTCATCCAGATGGTTACCCACTATGTAACTAGGATACACAATGTGTATGGGTTTCTAGGATCATACCATGTGAATGATAATGTTGTGATATGATTCACACCGTGAAAGGTTATACATTAAGTCTAGCCTTTAAATGGAATGAGTTATTAAATTAATGTGTTTTCATTTAAAGTGATATTTTATTTGGTTGTTCTGAAACATAACTATTTCATGACATGTAGTGCAATTACACACTAGGTGATACCCTCATTAGGGGTTTTTAATCCTGTTGTCTGGAAGAGGTCACTTTTCTCATTGATCAATCTTCATTGTGTTGGCAATGAGAATATAGGGTGTGTGTTCTCCCTCATTTAAGTCTCTATCTATTTATCCAACATTGGGATTTCAATGGATCACCTTGAAATTGATGGATCTATGATCCTTAATGATTGATCCCACATTTAGGTTGAGTTTTGAAGTTCACAACACATTCATTCTTATTGATGGGTGGTGTTGCGGTTGTTGAGATTTGGAAAAGTGGTTGGTGATTCCATCATTTTTTCCTAATTGTTAAATCTTGAATGGCATGATTTACTTCAAATAATTATTTAATAAAAATTAATACAATTTTTTTTTATTTTATAAAGCCTAAATAAAATTAATTATATGATTTGAAATGGGATTGTCATTTAATTTTATGAAAATTGATGATTCCATTGAATTGGGATGTGTTTGCTGAAATTTGTGGATTTACACTTTTTAATAAAAATTTGTGGTATGATGGAAATATTTTAAATTAAATTGTTGAATATAACTATGGAAATGAATTGTAAAATGGGTGGAATAGTTTTTTAATTGATTTCAACATTTTTAATATTTCTTAAAATTATTTTATTGAAACCATGTGTGCAACGTCCCCAACCCAGACGCCACTAAACTGGTGCTCCGAGCCGATTAGTCACATAACCTTAACCGTGCCTCCCTGTATGCCAATGCTGGCCGACTAGTAGCAGGGGTCTATGGAGTCACGTGTGGAGACTATACCCCCTTTTTATCAGAGTAAGCCCCAACAGAAACAAACATGTAGGAGAAACAAAAATCAATAAACAAGGAACATGTATGACAACCATTTCCAACAATAAATACGCCAAGTCCAAGTACAAGTGAAAAAGTGAAGAAAATACCCAAATAAGGACAGTATCCAAAATCCCCAAAATGGACCCAACTCCATGTTTGGATCCTCCACCAAGTGCTACCAATGTCCACTCAACTAGATAGTAAGGACCACTGCCCTTCTCCTGACTAGAAAACATGATGTCTTCTCAGGTACCCAATGAAGGCCCTAGAAGGGTGTAAGTACAACTTAGTAGGCCACCACCATTGATGTCTACAAAATATCTAGTTTGAACAGGTAGTTCATCCAAAAGGAATATGAATAATAATTGCAATGTTATTATTCAAGGTTCCATTTACCAGTTTAGAACCAATGCCATTGCCACTTCTATTACCATTCATTTCACACCATTTATCATAACTTATATTTCATCACATTTACATGGGTTAATAACATACATTATGTTACATGGTTCTAAGGCCAACAATCACATGAAAGAGGGTAAACACATCATTTCCCTATCTCACTAGGACAACCCCCTCATAGAAACCATATCTTCACCTCAAAGCGTCTGTCTTGGCAAATAAAACCATTAGGAGAATAAATCATATGTCCTCATTAATAACCCATGCATTTAGGGTGGAGTACAGAGCATCAGTCTTCACTCGACCTATGGACGTAGATCCTCATGTCATACCCCACTGTACCAAGCTATGTTCACATGCTTATTTATATATGTAACTATTAACCATCCAAACCATTGCCCTTCGATAAACACTATTCATAGCAACCGACATGGGAATCCACATCATGCCTTAACCCATTAACACATTATCATTTCACATCATTTAACTATTCACCCAATTTCCATGTGTTGTCCCTATCTCACTAAGCATTCAACACTAAACCTATAATCCATCCCATTATGGAAATTAACCCGTTTACACATTCAACCATTAAACCCGTTCATCAATCCCATGAATCAATTATTCAACCTATTCCAAATAACCTTTAGGTTATTTCCAAGTGTAGTTGCATCACCTAACTTCTATTCCTCATGCCATCATATTCATCATGGTCTCTACCATTTATTACAACAAGGACACTAGTATAATAACAATCCCTATGTCTGGGAAAGCCAGTGCATCCCATGGATGGCACCAAATTTGGTGATGTCAATCCAAACACATCCCACGTGGATCGTGAGGGTTCCCATTTTCCATTTCAAACACCATTATTACCAAACATGCCATGGTTTTGCGAAACATAACCAAGGGGAAAGAAGAACAGAACTAAAAATGCACAAATTCCCAAATAACAATGGGATATAACCTGTAGACCACCTACCTCAAAAACCGTAGTTGAATGCACTCTCAATGGAGTCCTTAGACATCGATCTGACCAACCTTTGGAGATTCAACCTAAAACCCACCCAAAAGATAGGGTTTTAAAGCCTTATAACAAGAGGGAGTGAAGATACAAACCCTAATGCAAAAAGAGATGAAAATATGGGATTGCCCTTACCCATAGAATCAATCCGAAACCAATGGCCCCAAAAATTCCATATAAATGAGGGACAAAGATCTCTTGGAGCTCATGGGCGATTTGGTTCACACCTAGGGTGAAGCGGGAGGAATGGAGAGGAAATCCTGAGTGTGTTCTTAAAATATCGAGGTGGGAATTTCATAATTTTTTCCAAAATTAAGAGCCACACAGTTTGGCCACGTGGTTTGAAATACCATGTGCAAACCGTGTGCAGTCTACTATTTGGAGGAAGAGGGTTGAATGGTTTACCTGGGCAGGCCACACGGTTTTCCCTGCCTGTGTGCAGGCCATGTGCCAGGGCTTGTCTTTCCTAATTTTCCTTTCATTCATGCCCAGAGCCCCCAAAACACCTCCAAGTCCTCTCATACATTTAGAAGACATCCCTTGAATCCCAAAATAATTGATTCAACCAAAAAATAATGAAAACACACCCTTCCAAATACTAGGATCTTACAACCTCCCCACCTTAAAATGACTCGTCCTCGATTTTATTTCATAAGCCTCATTGATCCACAGAATAGAAGAGATTGGGACACTAAGCCAGCATATCTGATTCCCACTCCCAAGATTCTTCCTGAACTTTTCCATGCTGCCATAGTACTAGCACAAATGGCACAACCCTGCCTTGCAAGACCCTTTCACTATGATCCACCACACAAAATGGATGCTACTCAAAGGACGCATCAGCCTTAAGCTCCACATCTTCAATGTCAACCATATGAGATGTGTCAGGGTGATATTTTCAAAGTTGTGACACATGAAACACATCATGCATCCCACCATACCACTGCAGAAGAGACAATTGGTTAGCCACTAGTCTGATCCTATCCACAATCTCAGAAGGTCCCACATACCTGGGTGCCAAATTACCCTGCATTTGAATCTGACAGTGACCCCACCGTAGTGACACCGAATGGAACACTTTATCACCCACCAAATGATCGTGAGGTCTATGCCTCCGATCTACATACGGCATCAGCCTACAATGAGCTGTAACCATCTGCTTAATGATCAACTTATCTCTCTCTAAAGTATCCTGCACGAGACATGGCCCTAAAAAATCCGATTCACCGACTTATAGCCAACACAACAGAGATCTACATGGCTTCCCATAGTGTGCCTCAAATGGTGCCATATAAATCATAGCATGAAAATAGTTGTTGTAGGAAAACTCAGCGAATGATAGGTGCCTCTCCCAAGAACTACCATTGTCCAAGACACATGTTCTTAACATGTCTTCCAATACATGGATCATACACTTCGACTACCCATCCGTCTGCAGGTGGAAAGACGTATTCAAAAACAACTACATACCAAATGCCTTCTGCAATCCTTGCCAGAAATGCAACATGAAACTCTAATCTCGATCCGAAACTATGGTCTGCAGAACACAGTGTAACCACACTATTTCACGAACATACATCTCAGCCAACTGGTTGACTATAAAGGTCTCTTAAATCAGTAAGAAATGAGCCACTTTCATTAACCAATCCACCACCACCCAAATTGCATCTTTCTTCCGTGACATCCTCGAAAGACCCACGAAAAAATCCATCATTACATCATCCCACTTCCATTACAGAATGGGAAATGGGTACAAAATACCACATGGGTGTTGATGCTCAGCCTTCACCTGGTGACAGGTAAGGCACCGTGCCACAAATCCCACAACATCCTTCTTCATTGTGGGCCACCAAAACTGCCTTCAGAGAACATTGTACATCTTGGTCAAACTGGTTTGTACTTCCCACTTTGATGCATGGAACTCACGCATCAACACTTCTCGTATACACTCTATCACAACCAGATGATCATGAACATGAACCACATTGTCCACACCGACGGCCCAACCAGAAGGTAGCTCCCCACATTTAATCTTTTCGTTAATGATCAAACACTGAAGATAATCAAGATAACATTCCATAATTCTACATAAAAGTGTGGAATTTATCGTTAAGGAACCAAGTGTGAACTGACCACTCTCCTCTATCACCTCCAGGTGCATATATACAAAAAAATCCATCACCTTCCACTTACTACTGGACTCCTAAACCATGTGATGCTAAACCTTCCTGCTCAGTGCATCAGCAACAAAGTTTCCCTTTCCCAGAGTGTACACCAACTCAAAGACCAAAGACTGTAGATATTCAACCCATCTTTACTTCCTAATATTCAAATCATTTTTTGAGAAGATGTACTTTAAACTCTTATGGTCAGTAAACACCGTAAACTGTTCTCCTAACAAATAGTGCCTACAAAACATCAAGATGCACACCACTGCAAATAACTCAAGGTCTTGAGTGTGGTATTTACTCTCATGGGGTATCTACTGCCTCAACCCATAAGCCACAACCTGTTCATCCTGCATCAACATAGCCCCATGTCCGACTTTGGAAGCATAAAAAAACACAACATACTTCTTACCCCGCTCAGGTAAGATCAAGATAGGTGCAGTCTTCAACCACTTCTTCAACTCTTGGAAGGTGTTCTCACAAGCCTCATACAACTCGAACCAGATTCCTTTCTTGGTCAAGCCTAAGAGTGGTGCTTCCAGTCGAGAGAAATCATGAATGAACATTCAGTAATAACCGGACAATCCCATAAAACTCCGAACATCAAAAACACTCTTGGGATGCTCCCAAGATACAACTACCTGCACCTTCCTTGGATCCATGATCACACCTACCTATGAGATGATGTGACCTAACAAATTCACCTCACCTTTCCAGAATTGTCACTTTGATAGCTTGGAGTATATCCTATGCTCTCTTAGCATACCAGAGACGATGTTATGATGTTGGGAATGATCATTATGAGTTTTCATGTACACTAAGATATCATCAAGATAGGCAATCACAAACTGATCTAGATAGGGATGAATGATTTAGTTCATCAAATCCATAAAAACCACGACTGCATTGGTCAAGATGAAAGTCATTACCACAAACTAAAATAACCTGTACCGACTCCGGAAAGCTGTCTGCGATACGTCAGAAGACCTAAACCTCATTTGGTGATAACCTGACCTCAAATAAATTTTAGAAAAAACCGATGCACCCCTCAACTGATCAAATAGGTCATCAATCTAGGAAGAGGCTATTGATTTTTCACTGTCATCTGATTATACTTTTGATAGTCCACACACAGCCTTAACGACCCATAAACCTTCTTTGAAAAAAGAACAGGAGATCCCTAAGGGGACGTAGTAGGATAGATAAACCCTTTACACTACAACTCCTCAAGCTTAATATTCAGTTCCTTGAGTTCGTTCGGTGCCATTTGGTATGTCAGAATTCAAACTGGCTCCGCTCCCGGTAGGAACTCGATCGTGAGCTCGACATACCACTCGGGTGGTAACCCCGAGAAATTCTCAGGAAACACATCCTGAAACCAGTCCACCATAGTAGGGAAAACATATTGTTCCCCTCTTTCATTATCTTCATGCTTGAGACATGCCACATGAGTCGTTCTTCCACTCATCTGTTGACTAAACGGTCCTGCATGACTTTCTCGAACATCCCATTCTCCAGAGTGGGCATATGTGTCACCATCAAGCGACCTGAACGATACTATGTGATGATAACAGTCTATGTGTTCCTGACACAACGTCAACCATTCCATTCCCAAGATTAATACAATCCCTGAAGTCACAATAATGAAAAAAAATCCCATTAAAAATGATACCCACTGACTTCTAAGGCACACCCCTTGAAATGCTTGATATCCTCAACCCACACCCCCAATAGAGTTTCAATTGACATAACTCCACACACCCTCTCCACATATAAACCCAGCTCTACCACAAGTTGATCAGAGATAAATGAGTGTGTGGAACCTGTGTCAAACAACTCACTAGAAAACATAGAATATACAACGATCATACCTCGAACAGTTGACAGTCCGACCTCACCATCACCAGGTGCAAGCTGAACTGCCTGAAGCTGACCTGCCCCTCTACTCTGGGCTCCCGCCTGACCACCCTATGTCGCACTTCCCTTCAGGCATGAGCGATCATTCCCTAGAGTTCCATGTCCACCGCCCCTACCAGTACAACTCATGGAGCTCTAATTTTCTTCCTGATATGGGACAACTGATCCCCTTCCCGTACCCGGCACATTATTTTCACCATCATAATCACCCACCTGCTGTGGTTTCCTACAGAACCTCTTCACATTTCCTATCCTTCCACATGAATGAAACTCAACTATAGGTCGACGAAACAAACCACGCATATTCCCTAATCTTCCACATTGATAAAAGAACACCTGGTTCCCCCTCTGAGAGGCTGACCCTCTCTTTTGACCACCATGGTAGAAACATTCCAAACGTCGCTTTCGACCATCAGAAGATGCACCACTTGTTCGCCCCACTAGAAATGGGAATGCCTCGCTTCTATTTCCTCATCCCCTACTAACACTTGGACAATGCAGCGAAAATCGGTGAAGTGACTAGAATAGTCCATCGCTGATAGCAATCCTTGAGTCATGATAATAAGCTCTGCAGCCCGCTCCTGCCTCAATGTCTCTGTGTAGAAATGCTACAGAAACTTCTCCTAGAAAACCTTCCACGACATCCTATCAACCTACTCTATCTGATCCTAAATGTCCCACCGATTCCTTGCTTGGCCTTGCAACATATAAACAGCAATCTTTACTCTCATTTCAACAGGGGTCACCAGATGATCCAATATCGTCTGGATAGACTCTAACAAGAACTCTGATGCCTCAAGCACACCCTCTCTGGTAAAGGTCAGAGTGTGCTGCAGCTGGAACTCCCTCGTCAACTCAAACATACTCGGTGCAACCCACCCTGGGTCCCGATCCATCATCTTCATAAGGCGATCCATGTTATCATGGTACTGGTATTCTCTACATTCATTGATCTCCACATTTTAGTGCTCTTCAACCGATGGAGTGTACATAGCAACATCCTCATGTTTCCTAACTTGTAATCGACATCATGGTGGCATTTCTCTACATTTCCAAACATGAGATTCAGCACACATATCATAAAACTTTAACAACGTCATCAAAACATCTTTACTAGACACAAAATCCATTTTCATATACTAATTCAACATCATTAACACCTCAAATCCACCAACCCAACCATCCCAACCTTGGGCCACAGTCCAAATGGGGGAAACAATCATTCACTACCACCAATCTCACACAATATTTTACATAATCATTATCCAAATAATTGTAAACCTTCATTTTCATTAAACATCACTTGGCCACTTGTTTTATTTCATATTCTCAATATTTCTTGTTTTCATGAAATGCATGATGCACCCTACTTTCATGCCTCACACACTCACCCCGTGCGTGTGCATAACACAATGGATGTCACCTATCTCCCTAGGTACCTACAATAATGCATGAATGAAAATCCTCATGTCGTTAATCCCATGATAAAAATATCATAAAATAGTCACATAAAACCACATGTGCATCACCCAATGGTGAAATACCATCAACTGTAATAACACACAACCAAGAACAACATTTCCCACCAAGGGTGACTTGGGTTTTCCCTCGTACAAGGTTAGATGCTCCCAAGAACAAGCTCATTACCGAGGCACGACACATCTTAACCATTGGAAAACTATCCCAAATAACAAGACCTTAGAGATGGAGAAGATTGACCTCCTCTGATACCACTTTCTAATGTCCCGGACCCAAAAGCCACTAAACCGCTGCTCTGATATGGGTATTCATATAACCTTAAGCATGCCTCCCCGTAGACCAAAGGCTTGTGACTAGAAGTGGGCATCTATGGAGTCATGTGGTGAGACTATACACCCTTTTTATTAGAGTAAGACACAACAGAAACAAACCCATAACAGAAACAAAAATCAATAAACAAGGAACATGTATAACAACCATTTCCAACAATAAATATTCCATGTCCTACTATAAGTGCAAAATTGAACAATATCCCAAAATAAAGACAACGACCAAAATCCCAAAAATGGTCCTGACTCCAAGTTTGGATCCTCCACCAAGTGCTACCCATGTCCACTCAACTATCTCTCAAGGACCCTTTCCCTTATCCTTACCTGCAAACATGAAGTCTCCCCGAGTACCCAATGGCGGCCCGAGCATGGTGTGAGTACAACTCAGTAGGCCACCATCAATGATGTCTAAACAATATCCAGTATGAATAGGTAGTGGATCAAAAAGGAATATGAATGATAATTTCCATGTAATTATTTAAGGTTCCATTAACCACTTCAGATCCAAATCCATTTCCACATCCATTACCATTAATTTCACACCATTTAGCATCACTTCCATTTCATCCCATTTCCATGGGTTAATAATATACATTATGTTACATTGGTCTAAGGCCAAAAATAACATGCAAAAGGGTAAACACATGATTGTACTATCTAACAAGGACTACCCCCTCATAGAAACCATATCCTCACCTCGAAGCCTCATTCCAGGTGAATGCAACTGTTAGGAGAATAGACCATCAGTCCTCATTCCTAACCCATGCATTTAGGATGGAGTTCGGAGCATCAGTCTCCACTCAATCCATAGGAATAGATCCTCAAGTCATACCCTACTCTACCAAGCCAGGTGCACATAATTATATATATATATATATATATGAAACCATCATCCATCCCAACCATTTCCCTTTAGAAAACACTATTCACATCTACCCACATGGAAATCCACATCATGCCATAACCCATTAACACATTATCATTTCATTTCTTTTAAACATTATACCAATTCCCATATGTTATTCCTATATCACTATGAATTGATCACTAGACCCATAATCCATCCCATTATGGTCTTTAATTCATTTACACATTAACCCATTTAACCCGTTCATCATTCCCATGAATCCACTATTCATCCCATTCCAAATAACATTTAGGTTATTTCCAAGTCTATGTGCATCAAATAACATCTATTCCATGTTCTCCCAATCATGCCAACATATTCATGAAGGGATCTACCATTTATTACAATAAGGTCACTTGTTTAATAACAATCCCTATATCCGGGAAAGCCGTCGCATCCCCTGGATGGACCCAAATTAGGTCAAGCCAATCCCAACACATCCCACAGGGATCGTGAGGGTTCCAATTTGACATTTCAAATACCATTATTACCATACATGCCAAGGTTATTCCAAAAATAACCATGGAGAAATAAGAACACAACTAAACATGACCAAATACCCAAAAAACAATGGGATATAACTTGTAGACTACCTACCTAAAAACCACAGTTGAATGCACTCTCAATCAAGTGATTAAACCTTGATCAGAGAAACCTTTGGAGATTCAACCTAAATCTCACCCAAAGGATAGGGTTTTAGAGATTTAGAACAAGAGGGAGATAAATAATAACCCTAAACCAAAAAAAATTAATCAATGTTGGGAATAGCCTTACACTTAGATTTGATCCGCAACCAATGACACCAAAAATATCTTAGAAATGAGGGAGACCGATATCTTGTAGCTCTTGGGGGATTTGGTTTGCTGCTAGAGTGATGAGGGAGGAATGGGGGGGGGGGGGGATCCCGAGAGGGTTCTTCAAATCCCTGGGTGGAAAATTCGTAAATTTTTACAACATTATGAAGCCACACAGTTTGCCTACATGGTGTGAAATACCATTCTAAAAACATGTGCATGCTACAGTCTAGAGAAAGGGGCTTGCATGGTTTACCTGGGCAGGCCACACGGTTTGCCCTGGCCATGCGCAGGCCGTGCGCCCAGGATTGTCTTGCCCGATATTCCTTTCTTTCGTGCCCCAAGACACCAAAACACCCCCAAGACCTCTCATACTTTCAAAAGACAGACCATGAAGCCCGAAAAAAGGTATTAAACCATATCATATTGAAATCACACCCTTCCAAAAATTGAGATTTTACAAAGAGGTTTTATCTTATGAGAGACACACATTTTTTTTAAAAAAAAATTGTGTTGTAATGGAAAATTGGAATTTAAAATGTTGGATGTGATTTAATTGTATTTTATTTAATATTGAAATAGACGTCCCATAATTGATTATGTAAGAGAAAATGAAAATATATGGATGTTTATATGTTTTTTGGACATCCGGTATGTTATTACAATAATCATAAACCCATATGTAGTGGGACATATTTCATGACGGGTCGGTGATGAGTCACCTCTAGCCTATGTAAGAGGCACATTTTTATAAATATATTTTTTATATAATTTAGGCAGTGTAGATTCCTATTGCCTGAGTAAATACATAACTATTTGTTTGATGACCTCGATGCTCACCTATTATATATTTGAGATATAAACTAATTCCAATGTTTTATGAACTACATGACATGCCTTTAGGATTTATATAAATGTTTCTTAATACATTGTTTAGAAATATTCCATCACTTGTAAATCATTTTCTTAAAGTATTTTTCCATCAATTCAATTTTATAGATGTATGTTTTTAAATGTGACTTTTACTGCCTAAAAAATTATTTTAATATTTTAAAACATTTTTATGGTTAATATATTTTTACAATACGATATAGAATCTATTGAGAGATCCTATATGGATTTCTATCTCACACCATATTTGTGGATTCAAGTGTTTTTTTAATTAAATTAATCTATTTCTTAGATAGTAGAAAATATCACATGGCGGGGGATTGGACAATTAAGAATTGGTCTTGTTGTGTTGTGTTCTTCAAGATAATGGATGTTTTCCCATTTTGGTACATTGAATGTAGTAATTTGGGTTTGTTGCATTTTTTTTATTCTTTTACATTACAACTAGTGGATTCTCATTTTATATTAATACTGTCTTGTTTCATTTTCATTCCCTTTATAGAGGAAAAATAATTCCCACATTGAGTTTGAATGGTTCCATCTACTAGTCATCGACCCATGGGGATCAAGAAAGCACTTTGGGCTATGTCATGTTCATCTCGGTTATTGGGTACCCAAGGTACCTGGGCTAGATCTTGACATCCTTGGACATTTCATCCTTAATATATACTCCCCTATTTGGTATAACCCATTGTTTACAAAAATAGATCTTATTCCTATGATCATGAATCTTATAGTCATGACCATGAAAATAAGACTTTCATATTGATCCCCTAAGTATAAATTAACAGAAATCTTGTGAATACCCATACTTGATATTCAAAGAATAATTACAGATTCCGTATATTCAATTAACTCCTCCTCGTCATGATGTTTGTATCTCCATCCATGAAATTGATGAAATCGATACACAACCCCTTGACATGATAAGAGAACACGTCAAAAGTCCCCACAAAGGACAAGTCATCAAATGAATAATTGAGTTTCAGGTGATCCCATTATTCCAGTGTTCCTCAGAACATATTTTATCTTTGAATGTACATGGACCAATGTATATACCCTCTCCCATATCCCCATGCATTATTTACCATTATCCATAATTATGAAAACAATGTGAGGCCTGAATACACATACAAAACCCCTCATAAGTCCCCATTGTAGTATTGTAGATTGTAAGAGCAATGGGTATTCATACAGTTCCAATATATGGGAACCCCAAAGAAATAAGAGAACCCAGGGACAAGCCCTTACATTTTTATTAAAACCCTATGAGGTGTGTGTATGATGAAAACCATTATACATGAACAACTATTCAAAGTAAAATTTCTTCCAATAAAATGGACATGTGATCTTTTTGGAGACACACCTTCAACAATCGGGTGGATAAAAGATCATATAAAAGTTCAAGTGACCTCGCTTCCAAGTTAATTTAGTGAATCATAAAATCAAGATTCTTTACTAATCTAGTGATTCCATTGGGATGACATAGAGATATCACTTGGATCATAAGAAAATACATGGAAAATTCATGTTGATCTGATGAGAGTTTATTGATATATAATCATTATTTAGGTGACAGTTCAAGGAAAAATCTTTTCGATCATGCGACAGAATATATACTAATCTTATTAAATCTTTTGTAAAACATTAGACATGTCTTCATGGAGTATACAAAGACTGTTTGACATGTAATCTTTAATCATGAAATGAAATTATAAACAAGACAATTGATCATGTGAATGACATTGAACATGACCACTTTGATCATACAATGAAATTCAAAACATGTTAGTTGACCATGAGAGGAATCTAAAAAATGACAGTTAGTCATCGATGAACACAACTACCTTGTCAGAATGAAACATTAAACATTTCAGGATAAAAATCAAGATATGTCAAAAAGGACAACCACGAAATGGTGGAAAAACCACCTAGGACATGTCCCTTTTGTATATAAGTTACAATAAGACTCATACCATTTAGACCATCATCATAAAATATTTCACCACATACAAATTTTATAATGGGAGTATCTTTAATGAGTTATTTTTATGCATTCATGTGACCTTATTCATTCATGCTCTAAGAAAATACCTCCATGTCATATAAATCAAATCCAACATACCTTGGATGACCTCCATCTCTCTTTAAACTATCAAAATATAATAATGGGGTATGAAAAAAGTGATTCCATCCTTGTAAAATAACCTAGTAATCCTAAAATTATATGGATAACCATAATATATCATAGCGCTATCACCCAGATTATACCATTATCAGGTTATGGGGATATTGAACTATATGAACTCAGATTCAAGTCCAATTAGGATACATAAAAAACCATATTAATGTCTCAATATCTAAAGGGATTCCATCCTGTTATATGCCCCTAATACTATTAAAACCTCTAGGATAATAATAAATTAATTGATTATGATCACTCAATTTCACCCATCAGTAAGTTTGGGATGAAATGAAAATTGAGAATTTTTATTCCAACCATAACTAGTATTAGTTGGATTCCTTTATGAGGATTGATTTCCAAAGTTAATTAACATTGGTGTATGCAATTACATAACCCAAGTGTTCTTATCTCATGGGACTAATTTATCTAATATGTTACACATCCTTAATCATCCTTCAACAAATGAAAAAAGGTCCCACACACAATAACCATATTATGTGTATGCTCTGAATATGTCATTAGGTACCCGAAGACGTTTAGTGATTTCAAGAAAAATAGAATTACGATGAATACGATTATTGTTATAAACAGGATACAGAGGACACCTTCCAATATCCTGATTTCCATACCATATCCTCTATGAATAAAGTAATCAAACCTCTCAAGTAGAATCATTAATATGTAATACCGATGAAAATATTCTCGGATTAAATTATTGTGATATTCTGCTATCTCTTATCCCACCCACTCAGAATTACTCACATGGTCATTGAGATTGACTAGGAATGTACAAATAAAATTATAAAATCTTATTACAATAATAATAGGATATGTTGGATTTCTCTTTTTTTCCAACGACCTATATTCATGTCGTTACCACTTGATGTTAAACCACATGGATGTGTCATGTCACAAAACATTATACTATATCATATAAACTAGATGGGTTTTGACTCATGTTCATACAAGATACTAATGATACCTTTTAGATGTTAACTACCATCTCAAATACGGGAACTGTATCAGTATATGATAATAACATATAGTGTTCTTGAATATGTTTATGAACTAAGGAATCATAAATTTATTAATGAACCCTTGAGAATCCGTGATATGCACAAATTTTTTCATATCTGTAAATAGTCTTAATCACGATATAGAAAAAGGGGTATATATTCTTATATCAGGACATTGGAAGAATTTCACTAACATATCATAACTATTTAAGAGAGTATCATGGTAGGAAATAATTCCTAGTAAAAAGGATTAATGATACCGATCTCCCATTATCTCTACCTATGTGAGTTCTTAGGCATTGTTGGGTCCGAAATCCTAAAGGAAAAACTATCTTTGGAAAGTAGGACACCACTCAAATATGGATGTGGCATCATTTGTGAGTTTCCATTAAATAAAAATTTGGACAACTCAATTAAATTATTTTCCAACACTTTCAATCCCCCTCAAAACCACTCACCGACCAAATGAATGTTATATATTTGGTGGGAAAAAAATAAATTTAAATATAAAATATAACCGTATGGGTATAAGATACATTATAATTAGATTATACATTACCTCTCTACAATATTAATATATATTCATGATTATATGAAATTTGAGAATAGGGTATGAATATTTAATCTATGTTCCATGGGATGCAATAAAATGTAAGGTGACGCAATAAGTGTGTTTCATCATTAAATAAACATTAATTAGAGTTATTAGAATGAGTCATAATTATCAATTTTTTATCATTATATACATAAAATTCTCAATAAATTAATAAAAATACAATGCAAAAGGGAGATAAATTGTGATTATATTGAATTATTTATTTTTCATTCATTAATGATCCATGGATGTGATCAATAAAATAAAATGATTCATAAATCCTCAAGTTCATTTAGATTTTGTAACTCACTTCTTAAAATAATGAAAATATGGAATAAATAATAATTTATGTATCATATAATAGAATCTAAGAAAGGTTTCGTAATAAATTTTTGGGTTTCTAACAATTTTAAAGGTTAATTGTTTGGTAATATTTCAATGATTTAACATGAATATTCTTGATATATTTCTTTGATATTAACCTAATATTTTCAGTAGTAATATTTATAATGACATTATTCCCAACAAATCTAAACCAATTATATTAACATGAAAATGTAATCATTAGTAAATATGTTTTTCTGTCTCACAGTGTGGTGAATTATATTTTTTACAAGCCTATGGTGATGCATACACTTTCAATGTATGGGTAAAAATATATATTTAATTACACATAACTGATTAGTGGCATATATTTCATTGTGAGTAATGTTTTTATTGAATCATGGAAAATTCTTTGAGGCTAAAATTTATTGAATAAGATATGTGAAAAGAGAATGGAAATGATTCTCATAAATGGGGAAAGATAAATAAATTTAAAAAATAAGGAAAAATTTCTAAGTAAATTTTTTTGTGGATTTAAAATCGATATATATTTATCACTTGAGAGGAAAAATATGTATTTGGGAGTGATTAAGAACAATATTTCATTACTCTTCTATTGTAATTATGTGATTTATTACCCATGAGTTTTATAATTTAAATGAAATTATTATTATTTTTGTTTTAAATATTAATTAGTCGTTAAATGAAAATATGACCAAAAATATATATTTTTAAATACTATATGATTATATAAAAATGGATAAATATTTAAAATGGTATTTTGATTATTTTCCAAATTCACATGTCAATAAAAGTTTATTTTATAATATGTTCTACATAAATCCCATAGAGTCTCTTCTTGCATGATTTTAAATTAAAATTTAATCTTTATGTATGAGAAATGTGATATATTCAATGATCATGTATGGATATATGTGTGAAACCATTATACGTAATATTAATTATGGTAGAAATGATGTCTTGTATGAATAACTAGGATATACTTCAAAATAACCCTATGAAATTTCTTCTATGTGAGAATAAAAATGGTAAACTGTCTCTCAGATGCATAAATGAGGTTTTTATGATGCATGAAGTATTGAGAAACATTACTAAAAAGTAACATGGTCCAATTGATTCTATAAGATGGAATAAGTGATTAAAAATGAAATAATAACATGGGGACAAAATTAAATAATATTAAATATAAATTCTAGAAATTACCATAGTTGTGAAAGATTAAATAAATAATCAATAAAGATATATAATGTTAAAGGGAAATGTAGAATTATTAAATTATATATGTGTATAAAATTATTATACCCTATTCCATATTTATATATTCATAGATATTTCAATCAAATATAACCACATTAGATTTTTTTCTAATAATAAGATGAAATTCAATCAAACAAATCATGGTGAATGAGTACTGATCTAATAACATTGTTGATTTATCCCATACATAAGAGCCCGTGCAACCAAAATGTAAATTTTATTAGCTCATAAGACACGGGGATGCATTTTATGTATAATTTAAGGTTTCGTACTGATAATATATATACATTTAATTACTGGATCAAACCATGAGTGATAAATAATTTATCATAACTTTCGCATTTCCAAAATGATATTTTAATAACTTTATTTTGTAGATGTCTAATTCACAATATTTAAGGGAAATAATAAATCACGAATAATGAGAATATATTTCATAATAATACACTAAGTAGGATGTAAATTCAATTTTTGGGGGAAATCCATATTGTTAATCCCGTCCAATTAGAGTTATACCAATAAACATTGAAGACATTTAAAGCACCCATCTATTTTTAAAGGGTTTATTCCCTCAATTGAATAATGTATAGTTCCTAAATGATATTAATGTATGTTTTTTTGGATTTATATCTTATGAAATTTTATATATTTATTTTTTATCAATTAATAGTAATATTTTATTCATTCCACGTCATTATAAATGTGTTTCAACCAACATGAGACTCTAACTCCCCTTAATATTGAATTAATAACATAGGTATTTTGTCTATGCGGGGACATAGGGACTCCCAAATCATTTTATTCAAATTCATTAATTTTTTCCTGTATTTAATGTGGGGGTAAGAATTAGAGGATTTTGGTTAGAAATTTCCACCAATAGGAAAAAGAGGGATTAAAACACTTTCTTAGTTCACTACATCACCTATTAATATTAAAGTGTTAGGTCTGGTCTATTTTTGAATAAAATGAAATTGATCTAATGTATTGGAAGGTGTATATTATAAATGAAGGATTTTTGTACTCATTATAATAGAGGAATTGGAACATTATAGGAATCATTAATATTTCACATGTGGTAATAACCATAAAATTTGAAAAATTATGGGGATCAGTAAATGATATTGATTGGTTTATGAAAAATAAATTAAATAACTATATTCATTAAGAAGGTAATCCAAAATTACTAATGTCAAAATTATTTTTAAATTTATTTTTTAATCTGGTTATTTGGAAATCTATATCCTTTTCTCATGTTTTGGGTGAGATTAATGTTGAATTTTTATGTTCCATATATTTATAATATTCCTACTATGGGTTCCCCATAGCTTTTTTGGTAGTTTTTTTAGATTGGGTGGTTACTTCATGACTTCGGCGTAACTGTGATCCCATTTCCCAAAATAAAAAAAAATCGATTCTTTTTTAACAACTTTTTCTTATAAATTTTAACCCTTTACACTTTCCAATATTTCTAACATAACATATTCGAACAAAATTATCTTATTTAACCCCTTAGTAATCCAGAACCATGGTTAATTAGTGTTATTTATTCTATAATTGGGCCAGCCTATGGGACAATTTCTAGTTTTAAAAAACTAATTTTTTTATTTTATATATTATTCATTTTTAATAATTTCTTATGATTTCACCACCCACTCAAGAACATGAAAAATAATTTTCCCCATGATAAATTTTCCCTCTTTTGAGATATTCTTAGACACAGAATAGGGAAACAAATTCAATTTTCTCAAATCATCCTGATTTTCCAAAGTTATTTTGACTAATTAATAAATCATTCATTTATAACTACTTTTATCAAAAATATTATTTCTCGGGTTCATATAGAGATTATGTGTCCTTCAAAAATGGTTCAATCCATTCCCTCTCTTCTGTATTTTTTGATCTAACGGAAGATGAAATGTTCTTTTGTTTCCATGGTGAGATTACGTCTCCTTTCCCCTCACTCTTCCTCCTCCTACCATTATTTCATGGAATTTTTTCTATCATGGTTATGAAAGGAAAGTAGTTTTATTTAGAATTATTTTTGAATTTTTAATTTTAGTTTAGGTCTTTTATTTGTAGGTTTAGGGTTTATAAGCCCGTGTAAGGTGATTTTAGTTGTGGGTTTCCATTGCGCCAGGTTTATGAGGTAGGATTCCCATAAAACATGTCATTTTTAGTTATCATTCATCTTTTTAGGGTATTTTTACCATATAAATATTCATTGTATTGTTTTATAATCCATAAGTAACTTTATTTGTTGTGAAAAGTAGTGTTTATTTTTTTTTGTAAAAAGTAGTGTTGTTTAGTCATAATTATGCACACCAAGTGTTTTCTTAAATGTTATTTTAACTATGACACATGGTTTGTGAGGTTTATAACCTGGTTTATTTTATGTTGAACATTTTTCATCAGTTTTAATTAAATTACATAATTCAATTGGTGTTTTATTCCTTGTTTAGTGTTTAAGAATAATATTTTGGTCCAAAACTTCCTGTCAAGTGTTCTGTAAATTGTAGGATTGAATATTATGTGTTATGTGTGATTTAATATATTTTTTTGGATTTATAAATGAAATTTAAGCATGTAAAATGGCATTTCTTGGTCTTTATATAGATTTCAAATGTATATTTGGTTTTACATAGAAATGGGTTTTGGTTTATATCATGTTTTGGCATGAGTTTTCAGAAAATGGCATGTTTCATATCCTATTGAAAATGGTTTTCTTTTGAAAATGTAACCTAAGTGTTTTAAGGAATTTATGATAGTTTATTTCTATTTAAAATGGTGTATATTATCCCCCTTAATAAAATTTCTTTGTATACCTTGGTTCAATGTTAGTTTTGAACATGGCTTAACGTCTCGTTGGGCATATTTCTTGTAAAAATGGTTTCTATATGTATTTCATGTTCTTTATTTTGGGGAAATTTTATGGACCATGAAATTGATTTAATAAATTGTGTCAGGGATTAAAAATTTTATTTTAAATGATATTTATGGGGCTTTGGCATTAAAATTTCATTTTTGAATGGATTTTCTAGGCAATGCCTTTTTATACTTCATAAAATAGATATATGAAAATTTAGGCTATTTATTGATATGTGAAAAAAATATATGAGAAATGTGTGTGGGATTTTTGATGTGTTTATTTTTTTTAAATGTCATATTCATTAGAAAATTTTATACTATACATGTTTAACTTGTTTGAGAAAAAATGGGAAACCCCAGGTATCTAGGTAGGAAGACATGTACTAGTATGCTACTGATCCAGAGGGGTTTTGTCATTATTCCACATCGAAAGTTTGAGGACTACATCACTAACTAAACTATGATAATGATGATTTCATGGAGCACTAGGTTATGGGTTATTATCTTATTAGAGGCTCAAGATAATGAGATTGTAAATTTTTTATGGTTACTTTTACACCGAGATATGAGGTACCACATATCCACAATGAACTAGTGCATATGGGGTGTTCTTGTGACTTATTATTATTGGTTAATTTTTACTAAAGGTTGGAATAAAGTGTGCATGTTTTGTAAATTCTGAATCATGTGTGTTTTATTTATAATTTTATGTTCTTTAAATTATCCCTCTTGAAAACTATATTCATTTTGATGTTTCACCACTTTCAAAAATGTTACTAGCATTCTAATTTATTTAAAATCCATGTTTTTTTTTATTTTTACATCATGGGAACCCATTTGAAAAAAAATAATATATATTTTATTTAAAACAATAAATTGTTGTTGATTTTATTTTAATGAATGTGAAATTTTAATATAATATTAGGCAAACCTATTGAGTTTTAATACTGAAGCCTATAGTCTTCTTCTACATTTAGCCCTTATGATGGTTTCAGTTTGATATTGACCATCTCGGGTGATGTGTGATCATTGTTTTAGTGAGTGAACAATGTGGATAAATGGAGTTATTTGGTTTTTAGGTATAGACAATTGAGTTGTAGGTATAATTGTACATTTTATTTTGTGAACAAATATTATTCAATTCGATTTTTAAATCAATATATTATGTTTTGTCTGTATCTTTATACATTTTGTTTGAATGTTAATTTTTGGACAAATCATTCCCTTGTGTACCCTATTGATATTTTGGCATTTATCTCTATCCTAGGAGGATTGGGAATGCCTCTAGAGACTTGTCGTGAACTCACCTATATGACTGCTTCAGGGTCGAATTTGGATGGTTTGTAACAAAAATGTGTTAAAAGGGGTTAGCACTTAGTGGAAAATGTTTATTAAGGAACCCATATTATTTGGGGGATGTCATGGTATATGGAGTATGATTATTGAGACGTGAGATTTAATTGTTGTAATTACATCGTGAACTCTTTCTCGTTATGGTCATCCATATTCCCCGAGAAGTCAAGTATTATGAGAGCCCATAGAACTTATTGATTGTTTAGTTTTGGTATATGACTAGGAGTGACTGATTAATGGATTCCATGAGATCGTAGGTCCTGGAAAACAATGTGGATGTTGGGCATGTTGATAATAAGTTTCTCTATGACTTTTTTTGTGTTTGAAATGTATCCCCCTACCATATAGACCAATCACCCATCGATAATAGTTCCCTTTTGTGGGTCTTTTAGACCTTTCTTGAATTATGAAGTTTTTTAAAAAAAATCCTTTAGTGTTAATTGTAGAAAATGGGTTCAAAGGAAGTATTGGATTTTGAAAAATTGAAAAAAGGGTTTTCAAAAAAATTAATATAAGAGTGGTTTAAGAAGGTTGTGAATTTGTGAAACAAATTTTGGGGAGGATGTGGAAATGATTTAAGGGGATTAAATTTTCCCTAATATGATGGTGTGGTTTGTTGAAATAAAATGTTTTGAATCTATGAATCATATTAAGTTGATTGTGAATAATTATTTTCAATTGATTGTTTTTGGTTGTTGAAATTTTTTTGAATCAGAGTGATTGGTTTTGGAATTTGGTTTTGATTGGTTGGTGTTTTACATGAAATGGTATTGGTATCAATGGCCATCATATTATGAAAACATATCTAGATTAATTTTAGAAAATAGAAAGAGGTTGTTTTGAGTTTCATGGTTTTCTTGAATGTTGGTAAAAATGAAAAGGTGTTGGTTTTTAAGAAAATGATTCTTGCTGAAGTGTGGTTGGTTTTGTGTTAACTGAAAAGGGTTTTTGACTTAGTGGCTTGAACTCCTTTGGAAAGTACATGATTTTAGGAATGATGTTGTTTTGTTTTATCCTTTGGTTTTTTCATGGTAGCTCACATTTATGGTTTAATTTATTTCTGGATGAATTGCCTATAGGGCATGGGGGTTGGGTGCCTAGGGTGGCACATAAACATTCATATGAGTGAGACATGATGAAATACAAAACGTGAATGCAAAAATCCTCCAAGTTGGTTTGTTTCTCAAAAGTGTTTTTCTCTAAAAAATTTTGGTTTTTGATTACAAATTATGTTTATGTATGGGTTTTCATATATATTAGAAGTGTAGTTTATTCAAAATGACATCTTGTGATATGGAATTCATAAACTTATTGTGTCTTGATAATGGATCTTGTCGGTGGATTAGTATTGGATTAATGTTCAGTGGGTTTCTAAAGATGTGATATATGTTGTGAAGTTTCCATAAACAGTTCTCTATAGGAAATAATTCTTTATGATGAACTTAATTATTCATTAATAATGTTATATCCACCACTTCGGAATGTACCTCAGACTGTTTGTATGAATAGATAGTTGTTTTGGACTAATTTAAAGTTCATAAAGGTCTAGAAAATTGATTTCAACATAGCAGTTGAGTTCAGTGATGTTGATGTGTTTCTCCATATTACTGGTCCATTCTTCTCCTCATTTATATTATTAGAAAATGGGTATATATTTCAACATGTTCTAGTATAGGGGATGGTGTGTTGTTGCAAATGTGAGTTTTGTGGGGGAGTTGTGATCCTTATCACCAGACTGTGTTTCAAAAAATTCTTCAAAAAATAGGGCTCCTGTACTAAGCCTTAGAGTGAATCATTTCACGTAGTCATGAAATTGGAAGAGGTGTGTGGATCTCAAATTGGCTCCTACATCCACCATTGTGGAAATGTGGTTTCTATGTCTCTATTGTGGTTCCTCATTACTGTTAATTTTTATTTCTCAGAAAGAGGGTCTTAGCCTTACCCCCACTCAGTTTATATGGGTATTTCTTTTTGGATGTGTGTTTTCGATCAATGTACATGTGTAGAAAACCTATGTATATTGGGTGTGGTATTTGAATAACCTATCCATATATGGTTGGTTTCGGTTAGTTCCATTGATTCATTTTTGGTTTTAGTGGCCTAATTATTGGGTTCCCTTATATCCCCTCCTTGAGTGGTTGGGTATAAATCCATGCTGAAATTGTTGGCCATGTTCCTGTGGCCACCTTTCAGGAGTCGGGGGTTTAAATGTTCATGTTGTGTTTATATTAAAATTGGTCGGTTGGTTGTTGTGAGGATTTTTTGTTGGCATGTGTGGTATATACTCAATCATAGTACATGTTGAATTATTATCACATCATTGATCATTGGTTCATAATGGTGTGGGGAACCACCATGGGTCTCGTAGAGATTCCTTATATGAATTTGTCGAGAGTTGGTTATTTATTTTCTTAGTGAGTCAATTCGTGGAATCCCCTAGAATCATGGGTTTTCGTGAGTTCTATTTTTTGGGTGATAGTTTGATTCCTAGGTAGAAGACACAACACTCTTATTCTTTTTTTGGTTGTGCTGGTAGTGACTCGATCATTCAGTTGATTCTAGAGAAGTGGTTGGGTGTTGGTGTTTCAGTTGAGGTAATATGTTGAGGATATATTAATGTTCGATGAGGTTTCATTGGATTCAAGAGATGTACCGTATTGATAAGGAATCCTTATGTGTTGATTAATCAGCTATAATGTGTTGTGGATTTCTGTGGCCAGAAATATTGAATGGTGGGGAGAGTTATCACACGTAGTTTTCAAGTCATTGTTTTGATATGGTTCAATGGAAATATAGATCATTTTCTTGTGTTTTAAGTGAGTTTAATGTTGTTTTTTGAGGTTCCATCTATTTCAAATCATCCTACTCTTTGGGTACCAATTTTGGTTTGGGAGTTTTTGGAGAAAGTGTTGTTAATTTATGATTTGGTCTATACCGTGAACCAATTTCTAGATTTAATAACTTTTTTTTCATTTATTACTCTTTTTTTCAGAATTTTTCACATCTTCAACTTTCAAAATGTCCTATCTTGTCAAATTCAAACAACCATATCCTTATGTACCTCTTAGGAATCCATAAGAATGGTGAATGTAGTTTATTTGTTTAGGTATTGGGCCAGCCCATGGGCCTATTTATAGTTAACAATAATAATTTCATTGTTTTATATCATAATATTTTTTAATAATATTTGTTTATTCCACCTCCCACTCTAGACCAGGAACCCTATTCCCTCCCCCGTCGTCCATTTCTCCCCTTTAGATAATGTCATACTCATATATTAGGGTACAAATTCTCAATATTTCTCAAATCATCTAGATTTTCCAAATGGAATTTGTCTCACACATAAATCATTAAATTCATACTAATTTTTCCTTAATTCTTTCCCAATTTAGTCTATACCATATGATCCATTTTAATAATTTTCAATTTATTCCCTCTCCTCTATGTTTGTGGATCGAAGGGATGATGAATAGTTCCCAATTTTCAAAGGTGATATTCATTATCCATTCTCCTCCCTCTTCTTCCAAATTCCATTATTTCATGGTTATTTATTCTCATTTTTTATGAATAAACTATGGTTCTATTTTGGAATGTTATTAAATAGTGGTTATGTTGTTTTAGTTATGGTCTACATATTTTTAGTGTTTATAATTTTTTGAGAGGCGATTTCGGTTGTGCATTTCCATTCCGCCGTGTTTTTTAGGTAGGGTTCCCATTGCACGTGTCCTTTTTTTAAGATTCATATTTTTAATGTTATTTTCACCATCTAAAATTTTTTAGTATTGTTTTATAAATCTTACGTTACTTTATTTTGTGTTCCAGGTTGACATTATGTATTGTTTTGTGAAAATTAGTGTTGTTTTTCCCTAAAAGTGCACACCACACATTTGATTATATGACCGGTTATCTTTTCAAAATTATTTTTGATTATTAGAACATGGTTAATGGTGTTTTGAACATGTTTCGGTAGATTTTATAAAATTATGGCATAAAATTAGTGGTCTATTTCATTTCAAGTTATTTAAATAATAGTTATTTTAAAAGTGCATGTCATTTATCCAGTAAATTACCTAGTTTTCTTTTATGTTTTCCCTGATATATAAATTTTTATGTATTTATAAATGAATTTTCGTAATTAAAAATGATATTATTTGGCCCTTATATGGAGTTAAAATGTGGATTTGGTTTTATAAAAAAATGTGATTTGGTTTACAACATGATTTAGCTGAAGTTGCCGGAAAATGGTTAGTTTCACATCCTTTTGAAAATGGTTTTTTTTAATAAGTAACCTTGGTGTCATAATGTATTTATTATAGTGGAATTCATATGTAAATGGTGTGTATATAAATTAGTAAAATTAAAATGCATACATTTTTCAAATGTTAGTTTTGAGAAAGACTCAATGGAATGATTATCATTTTTCTTGTATAAATGGCTTCATGTGCATTTCATGTTCTATATTTTGGAATATTTATATGGTCCATGAAATTTAATTATTAAATCTTTTTGGTGATAAAAAACCTTGGTTGATATCTTATTTTGGGGTATTTCTCCTTAAAAGATCAATTGGAAAAGCATTTTTGTTCTATGCATTGTTATAATTCATGAAATTATTTTAGGAAAATTTATTTAGTTTTTGTATTCGTTAAAGAAATTTGAGACATGTGTGTGCGATGTTTGATGTTTTTATTATTTTTTAATGTCATATTCATCCGAAATAGTATTCTATAGATGTGTATCTTGCATGAGCACAAAAAAGGAAAACCAACTTATATTTGTTGGCAGACATGTACTAGTATGATAGTGATCAAGATTTGTTTTGACCATATTTCACATAACAAGATTGAAGATCACAATAGTAACAAAAATATAATGATAATAAAGTTGGGTACCACTAGGTTATTTTTTATTCTCGATGTTTTGGCTCATGTTCAGGATAACGGGTATTTGTTATAGTTAATTTTACTCCAAGATATGAGGTACCTAGGACACACAAAAAACTAGTGCATAGAGATGTTCCCATGACTTGTGATCATTGGATATTTTGTACTCACTATCAGCAAACGTTTTTTTGGTTGGTAAATTCATTACTGTGTGTATTTTATTCAAAATTTTACATTCTTTAAATCATTCATCATTTAAACTATTTTTATTTTGATGTTTCTCCTATTTGAAAATTGTTACTAGAATTTTTATTTATAAAATAAGAAATTTTTTTGTATTGTAATTTTTATACATGGAACCTCATTTATAAAAAATACAGTTATATCTTCTATTTAAAATAAGAAATTGATTATTCTTTTTTTAATGGAATGGAATTGGGAATTGAATATCTGGATAACCATTAGAGTTTTAATAATCATGATTATAATCTTCTTCTGGTTTTCCCATATTGCAAGTTTCATTTTGAGTTCGATCACCTTATGTGATGTGGGATCATTGAATATGATTTTGACCTATTTGGTCACATAGAGTAAGATAGTTGTCATGTTTGGTTGATTGAGATGTTTTTTTTGTTATACTTTATTCTTCTAGAAGAAATAATGTTCAGTTCAATTTTCATGTAAATGTATTTTGGGATGTCAATTTCTTTCCATGGTTCGTTTGATTGATTATATTTGGGAAACTTTTCAACTTGCGAACTCTATTGATACCCTCCATAGCTGTCGTCATCTCAGGAGAATCTGGAATGCCTCTGGGATATGTCATGGGCTTCCCTGGGTGACCGATTCTGGGCCATCTCAGGCTTGTTCGTGATAACTAATGTATTATATCCCATTTCATTCTAAAATATGTTTTCCAACTTTCTCACATTTACAATAAATAATTAAAAAATTGATATTTTTTGTATATATATATATAAATACAAAGTATATAATAATTTGATAAGGATAGTATGTGGGTGTAACAACTCCAAATATTGTCCCCTAGAAATGGTTTATATTGTATAACAATGATACAAATGCAACTGATCCAATAGATTAATAGACTTAGGAAAACAAAATAAATAATATAAAAGTACATTTAAGTAATAAAACAAAAATACAGCTTCTAAAAAATGAAAACATTATTTTTATTATTGTGACCTATTTATAATATGTAATACTCCACTTTCATTCCATTATAAAATTATAATAATATTAATTGGTGATCTCAAAATCCTAGAAAGGGGAAACATTTAGTGGAAAAATTTATAAATATTATTTTATTTAATGAACAAAAAAATTATTTTTCCTTTTAAAAATGAAACTAAAAGCAAAAAAAATACATGGACTACAAAAAAATAATTTCAAGGCCTTATGAAAAGCTATCTTAAAAAATTTGAAAGGAAGCTCTAATTATCATATCTTAATTGTGTCATGAGATCAAGCAGGGCATTTAGGGGATGTATAATTTATCCCCACACCAATAACATAATATCCAACTAATGACATCACATATAAAAATATTAAATTTATTAATTTGTAAGGAAATAAAAACCTATACACATTATACAATTTCTCAAAGAGGAATTTCATAAAACATTTTTCCCTATAAAATAAATAATTAGATAGAAAAAAATATTTTTACCTAATCTATGAATAAATAATGAACTATTATTTTTACAAGGAAAATGATCATTGAAATGAGTTATATATCCTTTAAAATTTTCATTAAGTGTAATAATGATTATATAAGAATAACCCTTTTGGGAGTCAAAAATGGTACGTAGCAAGGCAGATTTTCTTGTACCGGGTGATGATCATGTCAAAACCCTATATTCAAATTTTTAGGATTATTACACAGAGATAAAATAATCATAGATCGACTCTAACATTTATTATATACAGAGGGATTTATTTTCGTGAAAAACAACACACCCAAACATTTAATCAAAAAAAATATTTGGATGGTTATATAGTAATGTGATAGTTCAATTATTATGATGGCATAGACAAAGCTTATAATAATAGATATTATTTAATATATAATTAGGAATAATTTAAACGAAATTTAAAAAAATGTTGTTAATTTTTTTTTGGAAAATAATGTTTAATATATAACATAATAATGTAATTTCAATTGAATGTCATCATAGATGATTTGGGAAACCCTTGTTTCTCTTATGATTATCCGCTTATAGATGAAACATTGAACCAAAAAAACACTTCATGATTTAATAGATAACAGTATAAGAGACTCCATGGGATGTATATCTATATAGAAATTATTATTGAGTGAGGTAGAATAAGAATATGATGTTGTGATTTATACCTGAGGGGTGGTGTTGTTAAGATTTTTAAAATTTAATATCTTTCCATTATGCCAACTAAATTTGAGTATCATTAATTCTATAATTTGTGGTTGAAAATTATTGTGTTCAAGGATTATTGTGTTCAAATTATACATTAATCAACCATTTAATTAAATAATATTTCATAACCACATTTTGATCAATAATAATGGTCAACAAATGTAATTTTTAATGGGAATTGTTTTTCCATTCAACTAAAAATTATAATATTTATTCTAAAATTTTATTTCAAAAATATTTTCAATTTTTTTTCAGATTATAATATAATATGTGTACATTATTTATTTAGATAATTAATTTTCTAAATTTATATTTAGAGGGGATATGTTTTCATGAATTATGCACTGATTGGATCTAACTGGATGGGTCTAAGCATGTTAATTCACTATTAATTGATTTACACATTCTAGGATTGGCCTGAATTTTTTATTTTTGATAAGAATTTATTGGGATCATTTAATCACATGCTGGGATCATATGATTTTAATTTTATAATGGTGAAAAAATCATTTAATATCAATGCATCCCGATTGAATGAATCTTTCCATCATCAAATATTTTCATCAATTTTTTTAATAATACTCCCAATAATAATTTTGTATGTGGAAAAATATTTTATAGTATACCTAATGTAAAATGATGAGAAAATACATTGAACATCGCATTCCAATATTATTCCATCAAGCTATGTAAAAATTTATGGAAACTCAATATATTTATTTAGATAAACATTCTGAATATAATTATTTCCTACAATGATTTCGATATTACTCTTTCAATACATGTATAAATAAACATAAATTTTTAGGGATATAATCCAAGATGTGGTAGAAAAACTTCTACGTAAAAAACATATCTAGACTTAGCCATTTAATTTTCCCAAATGTGTAATCATGTAGGTGACATATTTTAAGATATTCTATTAATAATAGATAATAACAAATACTATTTATGTTATACTCATGTTTCTTAATTAACTAATATAAATATAATATAATAAATACCAAATATAATAATAACTTATAATAAAAATTATATAATCTTATGAATAAAATTTACATAATTTTTTGAATAAAAAAAATTAAAATGTATTTTAAATACAAATACTTTAATATATTCCTCTAATGAAAATCCAACACCAATATATAGTTTTGTACCTAATGGTGATAACAAAAGTAGTTACCTCTACATCATTAATTCTTTGAGTTCCCATGTTCCATCTTCTGACTTGTTATATCTTCAAAACACTTCCTCAATGTTGGTTATCCTGTTCTTCAAAACATGCTCCCTAGTGTCAGCAATATTGATGCACTCCTTAACATATAACAAATTAGGTTCAATATAAATCCCATATATGGTGTGTAAATTAGTTAGTTATGGACTATATTTCAATATAATAACAATATTGTGACACTATGAACGTTATATGAGACGTGTGGCATCGAAATATAATAAACAATTACTCCAATTATATCTTGATTGTCAAAAGTCTTGATGATCCTTTAACATAAATTTATTGGCATCCCAAACCCCATTACCACTTTTCACTAAAAATCTTTTATGAAGACATGATCACCTACATGGAATTATTTGTTTTTTCCATTGGTTATAATAATATATTTTCTATATAGTATATGTTATTTTAATATGCTTAAAAATTAATCTCAACTAATAAATTTTCTCCTCAAAATGTTCTAGTTTATCAACCTTCTTATATCAAGCCTCATCCATGTATGAGGGAGTATTCCAGGTATTCCATTAATAGGCCACATATGGTACCATCCATATTATTGAATTGAATAAGTTATATTATTAATATTAAATCAAAGGTATGTATTGTTCCCAAAATCTTTGGATGTTAAGTGAAAATGAAATCAATATCCCCTCAATGTTTCTGATAGTCCTCTATGACTTACCATATTATTTTAGATTATATGTGGTGCTCTAAATGATTTCACCTTTGAATGTCAATTTATGAATAATATTAAATTTAAATGTTAAGGGAGGATCATTATTTTATATAATTGATAGTTGTGAACCGTGATGTCACACAACTTTTCTAATATAAATCCAAAGAATATTTTCGAGGGGTAGATCATCTTTTATTCCTAGGAAATGTCTTAATTTTTTAAGATGATAAAAAATTACCCATATATCTTCATTTCTCATTGTTGTTTTAGTTATTCATGTGATAATTACAATTGGGATATTTTCTCACTTTCAAATAGGTATTGGGGCAGGTTTTGTGACATGCTTTGGTCATTTTCCTCTCATTAATAACATGATGGATTACCTAACATCTAGAAACATAGTGAGAAATTTAATAACATATATTGTCCCACTAGAAGTTAACATTTTGATAAATATACATTTAGTAATACAAGGGCGTACATATATGAAATTTTTATGATAATATTCTTGAAATTTCATATTTACCTCATGTACTAATGAAGCACATAATATCCTCCCATTTTTTCAGTCACCCTATTTACTGGTGAACCCAACCGTTTTCCCATATTCTTTTGATTTTCTTTTATTTTGAAAACCATCTTCATATTGTAGAGACATATTTGTATTCTCCAAATATTATTGTTGGGATATTACATTGAAAAGTAATGGTGTTTCCCCTTCCCAAATAATTTTCATATCCATCATTTCTGAGACCTTTAATATATGATCATTTTCTATCATAATAATTTACATGATCCCAAGATCCTTATTACTCAAAAAATATTACACCATGTTTTCGATCCCTGGGCAGTCGTGTATTTCACAAGAATATTCATTACATAATTTTAGCCACATCCACTACATATTGATAATCTCTTTTTTTGTGTATATATAGTTTAATCTTATTTCATCAGTAAATATGACACATATTTCACCAAATATATTTTACCTATATATATTTAAATTAATTCTCAAAATTTTATGATAAAGATCATTAGTTGGATAGATTTTATCAAGATTTAAAATTCTCATGAAATATAAGCAACAACTCTGTCATTTTTCGTGATGAAAAATTATACCTATTTATTCAATGCATCTCCCTATATAAAATATCATTCTTTTCCTTATTGTAATGTAAAAATGGGAACACTTAGTAACCTTTTAATTAGATCCCAATTCATTTCTCGCATTCTTTAGACAATGAAAATTGAAACCCAATATATTTTAATTTGTTTAACATGTTATCTAATCCTGAAAATTTAAATACAAATAAATAACCTACTAGGAAAAGGAAACTATGTATATTTGTTAAATTTTTCAGTGTTTTCTATTAACTAACAACATTTTTCATAATGGGTATAATTTATATTCCATATTCTGATGAAATACGAATACAAAATTGATGTATTAAATCCATAATTTAAACTCCCTAAATTTCCCATAATAATCCTTCTCCCATAGGGTCAAGAGGGTAGTTCATTAATGATCTTAATGATAGTCAAATTAATTTTACTATTCCAGGATTTAATCTATGAAAAAAACATAATTATAATTTTAAAAATATTCATAGAATATCCAATGGGTTTGTCCAATGGTTAATATTTCCTAACTATATTATCCTAAATCTATTTCCAATGGTTTCAATTTAACAATCCTCTAATACAAATTATAATAAAATAACCTCTAGTATGATTCATATGTTGTCAACCTTATTGAAATGATAAAAATAATTTCCACAATTTTATTATCCTAAGTAAAATAATACATAATAGGGTTTTGTAAGTCATTTTATAAAATAGTATTATATCATGTTATGACATGATAACATTATTATTATCCATCAGATGATTTTATTATAAATACTTCTTTTATTTGTTTCATTTGTGAAAAGTAAATAAATATTAATTGGTGATGTCTTATTCTCTGTAATGGTTAGCGTACAACATAAACAATTATAAATTATAGATTATTTAAAGAATAAATAATCTGAGTAATTTAATATCAAAGGAAATTGAAAACAAAAATAAATCCATGGAAAACATAAAAAATAAAAACAAAAATCATTGATAATGATAAGTAATCATATTTTTATCAGAATTTATATTTTTGAACATATTTGACATACCATCAAGGTCGTGTACTAATATATCTCACCTAAAGAATAAGGATTCTTAAATTTTCCTATATAAATTATCAAATGATACATACATGTTCCCTGAGGAGATAAATAATTCCAAGCCCCACTAATCACATAATTATATTGTATGAAATTAGCATCCTCTAGTCTAGGAATAAATTCTGATATATCAATTAAACACATTTATAGAATTGGAAAATGATAGTTAAATCTTTAATAATGGATTTAAGTATCATATATATCATACAGTCATATCTTCTGATAGTATCAATCTAGGCATGCCCTCAACCCACTATTATGCACTAGGTGACAATCAAGTGATTGACTAATGCACTGTTTTAAGGTTTACATCCCATAGGTGAAGATGTATGAGAGGCTAATAAACTATTAGTATTCATTTATGGATTTCATTTCTTGTAAAACTCCACAAACATTACTCCAAAAAAACTATTAGTATTTTATAATGTTTATGGGATTGTTCGAGTATTATAACATATTAGACAAAGGCTATAATGAGAGAAAATAAGTAATCTATCATTTTGAATAATTAATATAAATGGTAATAGAATTGAACTCAAAGGAATTATATATATGAAAATAAACATCATATTCAAATATGATTATGAAATTTCAAATGAATTTAACAGTGGTGTATTTGGGAAACCCTTACAACATTTGGGCTTCATATCATTAATATGAACGTTTGACCAACAAAACACATCCAAAATGATGATAAAGTAATGAATAAAGTCATTGAGGGGTATATATTGAGATAAATTAAAATTGAGTATTAAATAGTGATAATATGGTTTGTGTATTTATACTTGACCATGTGTGGTGTTATGAGTATAAATAATGAATATTTCAATATTATGGAAAACCAATTTTTGGTGGAATTATTTCTACTGTTTTTTATAGTTAATGTTTTCAAGGATTGTTATGGTTTCCCCATACATAAATCACACATTTAGTTTTATGTTATTTTTAAATATATTTTTATTAATAAAAATGATAATTAAATTTTAAATTTTCATGGGAATTCTAATTTTTCTTGTTCAATTAGTCATTAGTATCTTTCTTTTAAAAAATTATTTAATTTGTATAATAAATTTTTTGTGGATTAAATGATAAAATATTTACATTTTCATTGAGATAATGAATGGTGGATCCAAATTTTTATGGGAGATATGTGTCCACAAATTCAATTCTAATGTTGATCAGAATAGATGGGTCCTACCACATTAATTTGGTCATATCATTTTTTCTTTATTATTGAATTGGATTGAAATTTTTTAAGAAGTTACAAGAATTTATTTGGGTCATTTTATGTAACTATTGGAAAAAATATTACAAAGTTTTTCATAGTCCAAATAACATGGGATGTCAATTCATCCATATTCAATTATTCTTTCGGGATGGAAATTGTTTCACCATGATTTGACCATAAATCCATAAAAAAAATTAAGTGGATAACTTTTTGATTTTAGACTAGAAATACCTATGGAATAATGTAAATATAAGACCATGTTTTAATATTCTCATAACTAGGGTATTAAAAAAGGTCATGACATTGGGAACATGGAATTTAGATAGTCTATTTGGAAATATTAATTTTTAATATTTATTTACCCCTTACCACCTTAATACAAGGTAAAATAATGTTTTTTGGAATAAATAGAAAAATTGAGAGAGAAAATTCTAAGAAAAAAACTTATCCAGATGCTTCAATTTAATTTTCATAAAAAATGTAAAATATTAATGGAAAAAAATTAAAATATATTTTTATTAGCGAATTTTTTTTAATAACTCAACACTCATAGGTTTATATTTAATCACTTCGTATCTAATATAAATAAATGAAATTAAAACATTTAAATTTAGAAAAATAATATTATTGCTTTATGTTAAATTTTTTAACAATTTTTTTAATTTAAAAAATTAAAATATATTTTAATGACCTGAGTTGTTACAGCTGGTGAGAAAAAAAGTAACATTGAGAGATGACCATGGATTAGAAAATTGTTTAAGTATTAGTATTATAATTTTTATTTTTTTATACCCAATGATTGCTATATTAATGTCCATGCTATAAAAATTTTACTCATGGGGTATTATTTAATATAATGTAGGTGATTGTGTCACAATAATATGATATCATTAGTTAATTTGATGTTTTATAGAAATAGTTTACACACACATATATATATGATAGTAAAACTAAAATATAAGTGGTTTCACTATAATAATATTTCTAAGAGATTATGTGGAACAATTTTTGTCACAGAATATAGACATTGATATATTGGTTCAAACTTTTATATATTAATTGATGAGTGATGTCCCAAAATATGTAGTCATTCTATATTAGAAAATTCCACAACATATTAATCTCGTCTATGAGAATTATATTCAATTATAGTATTATGGATCTTTTAGATATTGTTTCATGATTATATATTCATTAAATATTTATATAATCAGATGGATTTTTATTTTTATTAGCTCTAGATAACATTATGTCATCACTCTAGAATACATTCTGATACACCAGCACACTTGGTAATCTGATTTGGGACTTTTAGGATGGTATTTATAGATCATTTGGACCCAGATGTCATGTTTCATTAAATGTATTCAATCAAAAATGAATTATAAATATGATATACGTCAACCCAAACAAATGGATTCAAATATTGTTATAAAAATGAGATTAATCTTGGTTGTAAAAGACCAAAAAATAATAAGTGTCATTTATATTTAAAGATAGAGAATAATTAGGGTTCACACATGATCCAAATTCCAATAGTAGTTGATGGGAAAGGATATGAGATATAAATCAAATTTTTATAAAATTTGGATCTATCTTGACCATAAGTGTTTGATTCCATATTCCATCTCATATATCTTTTAAAAATGATAGAAAAGTGGGATCTTTGATAGTGTGATTTTAATCTATTTATGTAAATGAATATCCAATGATAAGAATAATTGTTAAACATTTTATTCATTATAATTACAAGTTTGTTTGTTCTCAATATCTATCCCTCACCATTTCTACATTAGTAGTGATATCTAGTCACACTAACCAATGATTTAAATAACCTATACATTGAGATTTAGTGTTTTATAGTCACCGTTAATACAATCCCCCCCAACACTTATAGAATAATCTACCTTATTCCAATCACTTTTCATGAAGAATTCACTATGTGGTTATAGAAAACTATTATTTTAGATAATTGATTTTTCATATTTTAATAATGTTTCTACTGATTAGATCATAGTGTACTATAATAAACATCCACAACAATGGGTTTCCTATTATAGATGCAATGTAATTTCTTCAATTGAATGATATGATAATTTTTTACCTTCTATACAATAACATTAACATTAATGTAGTCATTATAAATTGTGTACATCTTCAATAAGTTGGGATAAATAATTTATTTATATAGTGTATGTATATAATATGTTAATTAGTGATTCTGGAACACAATACATCTATTTATTTCATAGAAATAGGTCAAAAAATTTATGTTACTAATAAAAATTAATTTAATATCTTATAATTTTCATGATATCAATAAGGGAGACATGAACATAATGAAATAATGGTTTACAACATGTCAGAGAAAAGTTTCTGATATTTGAATAGTAAATATCAATTGGTGGTTGATTTCATTTATTGAGTGTAAAAAATTTGTAGCATGATTTGAAGCTATAGGGAATTTATTGATGATTATATTATATTTATAAATTTTTGATATATCTCAAAGAAAAATTAAATTAAATGATATATAACATTGAGGATGAAGATATTGATGATTGAACCTTTTATAAACAAAAAAAGTAATTATTAATGTTACACATAGTGGGTAAACACGAAGTATAAAGGTATAACAAATAAAATGGATTAGCTATTAATGATATAAAAGGATAAAAAAACTATTCCCATGATGGCTCATAATAATCAAACCAATGATAAAGAAGATTAAAATGGATTTTTACTATTATTTTCACTATTTTAAAAAGGAATTTGTGAAGGAAATGGTAAATATATATTTAATAATAATTTAAAATTTTCAAATAATAGAATGTTTAGATAATTTTAATTATATTCCAAGATAAAAAAAATAAATATAAAATGTATGATTATAACCAGTGGTAATCATGAAGGAATAAAATTATACATTACCAAAAGAGGGGAATGTCTTACAACAGTAATGTAATGGAAAAAACATTTTAGAAGAAGAAATTTATCTCAAAAATATTATTTTATATCTTTTGATGTAGAATGATATATAGATTAAGAGAATTCGTAGGATATGTTTCAAATGTATTTAATGTATAAATAAAATCAACTAAATAATTATTTGAATGAAGAATAAATAGGGATTAACATTGTGGTAGAATACCTTGATGAAGAAAAAACAATGATTTCTAATTTAAAAAATATTATTTTAATTTTTTATGGGTAGTAGCCAAGATCTATAAGATAAAACATTTAAATAAAAAAATATTCATTGAGGAATTACATGTAGAATCTAAATAAAAAATTAATATCTAAGAGACAATATAATTTCACATGAAATATGTGATATCTCAGTGTAAATTAGAATAATCGATATATGATTGTTGATATTCACATAAATAATTTCTTTTATTTGAATAATTAAGTAAAGAATCTTGAGGCATAGCTTGTTTATGTAGAATATAAATTTTTGACAACTCACCGTATATTTTATGATTCATTTCCTGATGTTAGTGAAATCATAAAAATAGAATAATATGATTAATGTAATTTTACGATACTTGGAGATTATCTTACGTCTATTAGAACTACTCTTTTATATTATCTAGACATTAATAAAATTGGGGTAGAGTGATAAATATTCTGAATAATATGTTATTTAATCATTTAAGGAAGAGAAAACATCTATCATAAATTTGATAAGTGGTTCTTAAATTTCAAGTACCGTTGAAAGTTGACAGAATATTAAAAAATGATATGAATAAGGAATGGTTTAATTGAAATAGATAGTTAAAAATAATGATATTGTTGAATAAAACATGTTTATTTAAAATCAATAATTTGGGTGGGTATGAAACATTTATTTTATTTTTGAATGTGATTGGGCACAGGAAGTATGAAGTTTCCCTGGAGTGGTTCAGGCACTGCATTGTATGAATATTATAGAGGGTAACTATCTAGAGTAGGGGTTTTATGACACTAACAACACAGCCATGGAAAGGAAGACTTGAGTGATTATTCTAAATGTAGTGTGACAATGTATTTGGAAGGCCAGAAACAAGGCCATGTTTGATGGAATTCCCACATCTGGAAGAGCTATTATTGTTATAATTAAATCTTTACTTATAGATGTGGTAAGTGGTGTCAGCAACTAGCATTAGGGAACTTTTTTGCGGTGTTTTCATGGAAGTAAATCACCCAATACTCATAGAAATGGAGGTGTTGGTGGGTATTGGGTGTGGTGGAACCATCTAGCTTTCATCTTTAAGCATAATGTTGATGGTTCTTGTAAATAATCGCACAACAGTGAGGGAGGAGTTATACGGTATTACAGAGGCAATGTCCTTATGGATTTCTCTGCATATTATGGCCCATGAAAGTTACTTCATGTAGAAGCTACATCATTGCTTACATGCTTGCAATTATGTGAGTATGAGAACATGGCTCTTTATCAGGTTGAGAATAATTCCAAGATCATTTGTGACTCCATGCAAGATAAATTTATCACTCTATGTTCAATTGTATATGAAATTAGGAGAATAAAATGTATCTTTGATAATAATACTGAGGTAACCCATACTTGAAGGGAAAGAAACATGGTGGCTGATCAAATTGCATCATTGGCTGTGGCAGACTAGGTTATTAATGTCACTTGGTTTCCCAGTTGTGTCCTTGTGAAAACCTAAAGTGGTGAACTTGATTAGAGGTGACACTCTTGGCCTCCTTTTCTGTAGACGGCCTTAGGTATTATGGTTTTGTTTCATCCTTGAATGTTGGAACTATTATCTATTTTATGTAAAATTTACCTTTGATGATGATGATGAAAATGATATTTTATGAAAACATATGTTTTATGGAATAATTATCTAAATTATTAATAAAATAGAGGCTATAAATCAATGGGGAATATTTTTATGTTCTTGTATTTCTGTAATCATAACATATAAAAGACTAGGTATTATAGTTTAAAATATTTAGTTCCATTGATAAAACATATAGGATGTGTGACCAACTAGGACACAATGCCCATGCTCATATCACTACACTTCTTGTTCATCTGGATTTCTTTTGAGAATTCAACATCTATCAGGTGGGGTTAAAATAATGATTATGATAGATTGAATTTGATTTGTGAAAATAAGTAAAAATGAATGAATACATGGACACTCTGTATTTTTTTCATATCAAACATTACTATAAATAATAATCTATCAAAATATATCAGTATGTATTATAGTGAAAAAATTCTTCTACAAATAATTTATTATTCAATGTGAAATGATTTATATAAAAAATTACTAGATAAAAAATTTAGTGTTGTATTTAATATTGATGAGTTGAGTAATAATATCTTAATTATATAATAACTTTGTGATAATGTGAATGAAGTGATATTTTAAAATAATAGGTTCTCCATTAAAATGTTGGGGGATTAAACATCATTAATATTGGTATAGTGAACAAGTGATAGTATTTTTCATAATATAAATGTTCAATATATATACAACATGATCATTTTGGATAATATTCATCAACCAAATAATAGTGTTATGGGTTTTTTTGAAAGATATTAATTAGAATTTAATAAAATAATTGTTATAATGAAGTCAAAAAATAAGAGTGATGAAAGTGTTGACACTTTTGACACATTACAAAAATCATAAATTGGTGAAACTGGGTTATAATTTGGGGGAGAGTAGGATGAAGATACCTATTGAGTTCATGTGTTTTGATGTATATATTCTAATAGTATTAAATAACACTAATTGAGATAACTATTCCATGTTGAGATGATGTATTTTAAAATCCACGGTTTTGAAATATTTAAAATATTCACCATTGATGTTCAGATTATTCTTTCTAATGAATGTTATGTTTTTAGTTTATTTTATGAAATAAATAATATGTTATAAATAAAAAGATATCTAATCTAGAACAGAACATATGATTTGTTATGGAGTATAGAGTTAAACTCAGAAGATGATCTTGATTGAAGTTACACCCGTCATGTGATGGACTATAATATAAATTGTTGTTTCAAATTTTCACAGATAACTCATTAACAAAAAATTACAATTTATTATATGTTTGTTTTTAAAATAAAACATAATGTATATGAGTTTAAAGTGATATAAGTTAGATAAGTTTTTACCTATAAAATTTTAAGTGTTTTTGATATTTTTTATTTAAAAATTCATATTTTTATAATTAATTACATCTAATAGTATTTTACCTGGAGTTATTATGAATGTGAATTTATTTTTGAGGTTTATATTATAAATTACGTAACATTTTGATTTTATATTATATTATATTTTGATCCTTTATGAATTGATGATATATAACTAATTGATGTTTATTTGTATTTTATGGATTATCATGGTCATCTAATGAGAATAATATAGATCCCAATCCATAGTGTTATATTTGATGAAGCCCATGTTAATAATTAATTCCATTGATTTCTCAGTGCGAATGAGGGATTCAATGTATAGAGAGACATATACCCTCAAATTATTTTTTCAATTGAGGATATTCAAGACATTGAATGGGTATATATATGACTATATATATATATATATATTCTTACCACAATGATGATAATTGCTCTGTTTAGATAAAATTATAAATGGATTAGATATAAATATCCAATATAGGAGTATAAGGATTGTCATACTTATCTCTATGATTTTTAGTTACATTACTGTGTTTCTATTTTAATATCCATCAGAACTACTTTTTTTAGTTATCATCATAACATCGAAAATATTTTTTCCAAGTTTTATTATAATTTTTACACTAATTATATATTAAGATTCACCATCTAATCATTTTACACATAAACACGAAATAAAATTTTTTGTCTTGTTTTTTTATCATAATTCATCTACCACATGTAGTATCGTATCATTATATATTAGGGGTCAAGAACTTTTTATGAAATCCCAATTCATACTTTTATAGGATAACCTTGTTATCAGAGTTAACATATCAAAAATTGAGCATAACATTACTTGGTAGTTAGTCTCTTAATTTTTTATTTTCTAAAATATTTAATATAAAAATTAATAGTTTTCATACCCTAACATGTTGGATAAGAATAACCGTTTGTTTTTGACATGGAAAAAAATATAATAATATTATTTTAATTCTTTAAAAATAGAAAAAACAGATGATTAAGACTATGAATGTTGGTATGAAAGATTGTTGAATTTTTTTTAAACAAATGACATAGTCACATTATGATGGTAGATAATAATTAAATAATTATTTAGAATTATTATTATAGTTTTAATCATGATAAATAGAGAGGTATTTAGAAAAATATAGAGTCTGGAATATATATTATTATTCAATGAATTAAAATATATATTCATAATTCATCATTTTAAATCATTAATGAAATATTGAATAAAATACAGATTGATGACAACAAGACTTCCAAATACCTGGAGACATAAATAAATATGTTAATAAAAAATTCTCAAGCCTCTGATTTTTAATAAATTCTTTAGTGTCACAGATTCATCATCTGTTTAAGATATCTATGAATAAAAATAATTCATAAGTTGAGAAGGAGATCATGGATAAATTAAATTTTGAACTTGTTAATGATATTTTTTATAAATAATGGAGATCCTTAAGAATGACTATATATGACAACAACAATCCTAAGTATCATAGTCATGATGATCTAAATGGAACATTATTTCAGTTTGAGAATGCATTAAAATGCGATAGTGAGAATGATATATGAATGAATGGATCTGAAAATTCATATATTATAGGTGTTTTGACCACCATTTATCTAATATTTATGACTACTACATTGAGAAAATATAAATATAAATGAAATAGTACTAATAATGATTATATTGTATGATAACATGCTCCACTTTTCTTGGATAATGGAAAACAATTTCAGAATAAATCATATTATATAGTATTCAGAAAAATAATACACAAAAATGATAATATGGATTCTTCAGATACAATAGGTAATGAATTTAGTAACCCCAAATATACATGACATGGTTTTTTGATGTTTAATAAAAAAAATAATAATGGAAAATATTTTCAGAAGAATTAAATAATTGTTTCCATTGAAAAAAATAATAAACGGGGTGGATGTGATGATCCACTATCTAAAAAAATTAATTATTGATAGTATAATATCAATAAGTCATTTTTTTCTATTGGAAACTTTCTTCGAATAATCTATGCACGATTGGAAAGGAAACTCATGTTAAACTATCTCAATTATATCTTAATACTAATTCATATTTTCCATTAGATAATAAATTTATTTTATATTCATTGGATGATAAGTATGAAATCCTTTCATGTATATAAAATTTTTTTATGTAGAATACCAAAAAATAAAAAATAAAAATATTTGGAAATTGACAATTTTTTAAAAAATTTATGTTAATAAAAAGAGGGTATAATTTTTTAATTTATTAAGGTATCTCAATTTTTTATAATAAATTTGTTAATATTTCTTTGTACAAATATATGACTATACGTTTTAATTATTTGGTTGAATGTAAAATGTTACCATCTAGAATCCTAATAAATTAAAAAATGGTCTCGTTAATATTATTAGAAGAAAGGAATGAAAATATTAATTAGAAATTATAAATTTCATGTCATGAAAAAATTATAGAATAATTTTACTAATGGAATGAATTATTTTAAAAAACTGTACAAAAAAATTAATCCTAAAAGGATAATATAAGGACTTATTCACAAACCAATAAAATAAATCAATATCGAAATAATCATTTTGTTTAAAAAAATTTAAATATTGTACTAAATTTCAGAGACAATGAAATTAGGAAATATATTATATATTGAACAAGGAATAATTTCCCAAACATCAGAAAGTATATATTTCTATGGAACAAACCATTGTAATACACCAGAAAATAGGTTATATATACATATATATTCTAAAATTTATATTTTCTATCATCATTAGACCCATGAATATTTTCTTATCCTACTATTTTTCATAATTTTCTTAGAATAAAGGATGAGTACAAATAGTTGGAACATATGATATATGGACAATTGTTATACATGGTATGTGGATATAGAAAAATACGTCATTCAGAACATACAAATGGTGAGTTTTGGAAGAGTCGTATCTGGAGATTGCATGTAAGGTTAGATTTATGGAATATCTGACATTGTTTATCTTTATAGGACTTACATTATTAAGGTAATTAATGTTCAGGAACATAAGAACATCATCATAACTAAAATTCAATTATGAAATAGATTTTAGACTATTCACTTTTTGGATTATAAAATTATAGTTAATAGTTTAGTTTTTAATAGAGTTTTATATTCCAATATTAATGATATTGTTTACAAGATAATATTTTTTCAATTTATAGAACAATATTTTATATATATTATTATACTAGAAGATTCTTCTTCGATTTGGAAAAGATAATTAGTACATTCTCATGTATAGACATTTGTTAGTCATTTTAGGAAAGGAATAATCTAATATCTATTAAAATTTAATGTTAATTATTCCAATTTATAGGAAACCTACCAATATATAATAAATTATACATCATATTTTACGTTAAAAGGTTAAATCTCAATGTATTTTTTATTGTTACTTCACTTCAATATTTTTGGTCCCAATCAATCCATGAGTATATAAAGAAAATACAACATGTATATACTAGTTTATTGTTACACTATATATATATATATAAATCTTTGATATCACATAATTAAAATGATATTATAAATATAAAATAAATAATTACTATTATTAATAACAAAAAAAGAAAACATATAATTATTTCTTGGATTAATCAAGGTGGTTCATTTGTAATTTCTAATTATAACTGATTATTAGAGAAAAATGAATAACTGCAAATAATTTATCAATAAATAATGAATAAAAAATTGAAGTTATTGTGTAATGGTATTGAATACATCATTAAATTACTCAAATAATGTTGTGTGAATATTTTTACCAATGAGATTTTAGGTTTAATACATAATTACAACAAAATAAACTGTAAAGATAATTTTATTTCATTAAATATTTTATAAATACCTTTATACATTTTGGAACTTATGGAATCCTAAACTAATTTATATCAAGGTTTTCTTCAAAAAGTATTCATTTCATATACTAAATAAAATCATCATTAATATGATTAAAATTTTGATGACAGACTATTTAATTGTTATTTCAACAGTAGTTGTACATAATGAATGTTTAATAAATGGTATATATATTTTATAAAATATAATTTTTCATGTTTAGTAAAATAAGTAATTATTTTAACTTAATACATGAATAAGTTTCACATCAATATTATTATACACTCCATTTGTTTTATACTAGAGGTTTAATCCCATCAACTGTAGATTAACATTCAAGAAATTATATTGATGGAAGGAAAATATTTAGAATATGATATAGTTGTTATTAATTTTTTATTAAGTAATGGTTAAAATTCTGTAGTCCCTTTTAATTCTATCATCTTAAACAATAATCCCACTAAGAATATAATTAGTGATATAATGCATCCAGTCATAATGAAAAAATATATTATGTTATGAATGGGAAGTTCTTGTATTATTATAACACTTTAAACTTGAAATGGTATATAATATTTTGGTTGAGTTTTGATGGGTAATCAACATTTAAAAAACGACCATTCACATTCAGTAGAATAAGGTTTTGAAATTGATTGGTTTTCTAAAATATCATCATATTATAATAGTGAAATGGGTCTTCCAAAATAAATGTGATTAAAAAATAGTTATATTGTAGAATAAAAAATGAGTAGATATTATGGATTATAATCAAAATAAAGACATAAATAATATAGAAACATTTTATTTTGTTTCTATGGAAAATTCATAGATATATTTAAAATTATTATTTCTCCGCAATAATTTTACTCTCTTAGTAATATATGTTAAAAAAGACTTTAATAATATATTTATATTTATATATATGATTTGGAACATGTTTTATTTTTAAAAACATTTATTTTTCAAATAGAAATTTTCCTCAATACAAATGAATAATAGAAAATATAATTATGGGCCATAAAAATTTCCTATTCCCTGGTATATTATGTTTTATGGTTTCCTGACTAATTTTTTTTAAAAAAAATAGATAACCTCCCTCTTATTATTAATATATTTTTTAAAACAAAATTCCTTATTCAAATATATGTATTGAAATTTTTTTTCCTCAACTTGAAAACTCTTGATAACATTTTCTAGTAACTTGTGTAGAGTGAGTTTGAGATGAGCATGATGTGTATACATAAATTATTTGTGAGATTAAAAATAACTGAAAATCTATGATGAAAAATTAACCAAAATTTATATATATAAAAGATTTACTAAAATTATTTGGTTATAAAAATTACTATAGTACTCTATTTCCAAAAGCTACATATTGTATAATTGATCTTGATGAATCTGGATTGTCGTGATATATTTAGCCAGTTGATTTGAACAATTCTCTACATAATGTAAAGTTGGCCTAACATTATAGAATTTATATATAGGTGTGAAATATTTTGAAATAATATGTAGGAATACCATATTGATAATGTGAAATAGATTTACTATTATCTAAATGGATCTTCAAAATATTTTTATATATTAATAAAAAATTTAATTTATATAAAATATTTATTCTGAATTTGACATTCATTAATTTAAGTTATTTTAGGGTATAAATTCAACAACATCTTATTTCTTATGTTATTCATTTTTCTCTTCATCTATAAAAGTAAAAACATATTTACACATTCCACGATCGAATATAAGTATTTTTAGGCTTGAACTTGTTTTTCTTAGTTATTTGAGATGCAACACAAACTCATATATTTATGGTTTTGTTTTACATAATGTATGACTCTCTTTTGGAACATATAATCAATGTATTTTAATAGAAACCAAGAACATAACTCATGTGAAATTGTCATATTCATAAGACACCACATTCGTCAAGACCAATTGATAATTTTTTATTTTATTATAATTTTTACATGAATTAAAAATTATCTTACTAATATATTCACTAAAAAATTACATTCTGATTGATTTGAATGAAATAAAAAATGTATTTCATGATGAATGATAATATATCATAAATAAATCATTATTTTCAAACTCTATCATGATATTAATAAACTCATCTAAATAAGGGTAGGATATTCCTTTCAATTAAAATATTTTAAATTTTTTAATAGTTTCATAATATCATATAGTGGTTCATTAATTACAATTTATATAATTTACAATAAACATTTATTAGTTACACCCTTAAAGAAAGTAATATCCTTATTTAAACTTAATAAAATAATCTTCTATAGTGAATAATTTAATAAATTATTTTTAATCATAAATATTATATGTATTCTATTGATGGCTTTTACATAATCATGAACCATAACATTTAGAATCTTGTAAAAAAGATAAAATATCATTAATATTAATCATTATTTCATAATTTAGAAATTAAATTAAAATTTGATATAAACAATAAGGAATTTAAAATGTTCTCTTATATATTTATTTCTTTTTAATAGTATTATTATCTCTTAAATAATAAATAGATATAATATGTAGCTTGTCACATGAATCTTTTTTATTTGTCATTGAATAATACAAAAATTAATTTTGAATGTTATCGTGATATATCGTTATTAGATAATGATCATATAAAGGTATCATAATATACCTTCTAGAAAAGATAATAATTTTCACTCTTACTATTTTTTGAGTTATCCTTCATGCTCACTTATTTCAAGTTATTATTAAAAAATAAATTCAAAATATTAGTGTTTTAAATTTTATTCATTTTAAATTCATTATTTTTTAATTTTTTACTATCACAATGTTGTACAATTTTTATTTTTTAGTTATTACACAATTTTAGTATGTTCTGTTATTTCATGATATTTTTTGTATGTTTTCATTATAATGTTAATTTATACACTAAAATAAATTCATCTCATTGAGGGAAATATGTTACTGTATTAGGGATGACATTGATTTTAGAATGATTCTTAAAATAATATAAAGAGTTAAATACATGTGGTAGAAATTTTAATTTTAATAAAAATATTTTGATATTGAAATTGTGGAATTTTTTGAATAGTTTTTTCTCTTTTATGAAATATTATATTTTTTGGAGGATAAATTTATAGTTTAGAAAATAGATTATTTTCTTTTTCAATTTCATATAAAAATAAAATCTAGTTAAATTTTTAATTTTTTAAACTATAAAAAATAGATATATTATTGTGTAAATAAAAATTACAATCCTACATATTTAAAATAACGAATAAAATTTATTCAGGTAATTATTTTTTATTTTTATTAGTTTATTTAATGATGTTTCATTGTCTAAAAGATATGTACCAATGTCTTCAACATGTTTGTACATTCACTGTAACATAAAATCTGAAATTTGATGTTGTCTAGTGTTTATCTCAATTGAAAATATATATTGTAGATACATATATGGGATGAGGGAAGGAAATATCTAATTATATTTCAACATATCCAAAATAAGGCATAATCTAATTAGTAGGGTTACTTACCTAAAAAAATATTAATTCAACTAATGATTTTAGGGATTACTAAGGATAAAATTAAATTATTTGATACTTAAGAGAGAGTAATAATTGATTTTTTTTTGATGAGATGAATCATCACGTTATCAATAATCTCATTTAATAAATCTTTTTAAAATGGGATTTTCTTAGAGAATTTGTGTGAGGTTTTCCATAAAAATTTAATAATATTACCTTTTTATATTATTTTCATTATAAGATCATTATTAATCATAGAGATAATGGGTGTGGAAGATAGTTTTTATTATATATTTTCAACTAATTCATGGTATATTAAGAAAAAAACATTTCTAATAGGGATATGTATTTTTAATCCTAGGGTTTATGCAATTTCTGGTGTCAAATTAGTGTGATTATAAGAATTTAATGATATGATGAAGGATATATCTATTCGGGTTTTTAGATATTAATGTTCTGATATTAAAATAGGGACATCAAATATTGGGATTGCACATCATATTCAAACTCTATGAAAAACTAAATTTATCCTATTATGTGGAAATAGGGTTTTAATAAATATCATATAAAAATTTATTATGATGTCCATCCATGTCTGCATTCATTGTTTTCACATTTCTATTTTCTTGTTTTTATTTTTTCTACACCATTTTTTTATTTTTCATATATTATTGTATCTTTTATTATAATATTATTCCAATAATACTTTAAATTATTACTCAGATTTAATCGAAATATGTACCATTAAATCAATGTACACTAATATTGGGAAAAAATATGATTGTAATTTTTTTACTACAATTCATCCAATACTTCTAGGTAATATTAGTCTACCATTGGACACCAACACTTAAAAATATTTTTTGAATATTTTACTCATATGAATAATAAATATTTTATATTGATTAAATCAAAAGAAGTTTAGATATTCAAAAAAAATTATATGAGATCTTATAATAAAGTGGGAGATATTATAAAATTATTATCAATTAATATTGGATATAAATATAATAATTCAAAAATGATACATATCTTTAAATAATCATATTTTTATGAACATTGGAAGAATAATTTTAATCTAGAATGGAACCGTCATGTTTATTTTGATATGGGAAAAACTTATGACTATATATATTATCAATTAATTATTTCAATGATCAAAACTAGTGAACAAACCATATGATATGTGGTTTTTTAAAAAAATTAAAAATGAAAACAACAATTGGTATCCCATATTTAATCACAATAAATAGAGGATAATTTTTCTTGTTTGATGAGAGTGTCGAAAATGGCATATTTAAGGTATATAATGATGGTGGAAGGTGATATAAGTGCAACAATATTAATTTGGGAATTATCATTTATATATTGGATGTTATTATGATGCAAAATAGAAATACATTATAAACATTACTCCCTTTTGATGATGAATTTTTTGTTTTTCTTATATAAGATGTTATAAAACAAGGGAATAGTTGTGACAAAAAAAGGTTTATAAATTTACCATGATTATTTTGAAATATAAATTTTAGAGGAATCCACAGAAAAAGAAGAAACTATATATTAAAATTTATTAATTATTTGGAAATATTGAAATTTTTATATATATTTGAAAGGAGTTTCAAACAAAAAAAAGTTCAAAAAATACAAATCATACAATCATTCTATCACATGTTGAACTAACGAGTATTGAAAAATTATTATAACATGGGGATTAAATTATAGTGATGAATTAAATATATAATTAAGGTGTGAAAATTGTATATTGGTAAGTGATTATATATTGTAATGATAACATTGTCATATCGTTGATGTGTGTCTTCAAAAATAAAATGAACTGGAAAGGATAAGTAATATAAAATAAAGATCATATCTTTTTAATGAATAAACTAAAATCAATGGTATAAATATTTAGAAACAATCCCTAATCTCAATGAAAAGAAATTGAAGCACTTATGTGACTCATTCTCAAAGAAGCTATTTTTTTAGAAATTGAAATTTAGTAGATATTTATGAATGGTTAACGTGATGAAGAGCCTAAACTAAATTACTAGAATATTTTATCCTTAATATTTATGGTTCATAATTGTAAAAGGAGTATATGTATTTATATGGGGTTATGAATTTCTCAAGATTTTGTTATACAAAATTCGATAATACAATGATTAATATGTCATTAAAATATGGGACTATGACATATTGGCTCTATTTTAAGATATAAGGAAAAATATCGGTCACTATGAATGTGTATATCAAGGATATAATATTTATCATAAATAAATATGGTCAATTTTAGGAAATTTATACCTATAATACGTATGTTATCTAAATTAACATTATTATTGATATGGAATTCCATTTTTTCAAGTGATGAACATAGAATATTATTTCATTATCACAGAATATAAGTTTGACATTGAGTTGATGATGATGATTGAAATGGAATAATTAGGATATGAATCTATGTTTATAACACTAGAGAGTGTTTTTCATTTATTTAAATGGTTATAGAGTAGATTTTGTATAGTTTTAAGGATTATTAGATGCCAACATTTTTTGATGTCAAGAAGACTTTAAAGTGTGAATTTCATTAGTTTATATGAATAATTCCAATGAAAGACTAAGTAGATGCATCTAATAGAAGTGAAATAGATCTTATTATCTATTAAATGAAATTTTTATTTTTGTATAAGGTATGATAATAACATATCATTTAAAATTTAGGTATATAATAATGCAGAGTTTTGTAGCTGATGTTATTTATTGAATGATTTTGTCTTAAGTGGTAGTCTCTATTAGATGAAATCATATTTATTTTATCACTGAGAATAAAATTTATATAATATACAATAAATCTCATGAATATTATTTTAAACATAAATACATTACCTAAATTTAGTTGATGTTTTTTTGTTAAATATATTATTCTTAATGATTCACAAACTTCAGTGAATGATTGTTATAATAAATTTAAAATCAGTATGTAAATTAATTTGGTGAAATATTTTTGGATAAATCATACTAATGTAAACAATAATGTCATAAATGAACTATTCTTATGTGATTATATTTCGTTATATATTGTTTAAATAGAGGATCTGGTCACATAAATCTTGAAAAATCCATTTCAAAGTATTCCTTTTAGAGATTTAAATTTTATTTTAGGGTTAATTGTCTTTTATTATACTTGTAGTATTTCATGTTAATTTCCAAATAAAATCATGTGGTTGTGTGTAGATTTTTTTACAATCACTAAAGGATGATGATGATTAATAGTTTGGAGATAATATTATGACAATAATTGTCTAATTTTTTATAAGTGGTTATGATAATTATTTGTGTAAAATTACTACATATAAGAATCATTGAAGACATGGATAATGTAGGAGTAGATATTGATTACCGGGTGATGGTGATAAAAGAATTTATGATAATGAAATATATGAAATATTAGTTTTTTAGTCTTCGTAATAGATCTAGAGAAGTGGTACATGAGGAAGTACTCATTGATTTGATAATATTTGAATATTGAAGAAGGATAGTCATAGATTTATAAGAGGATATTGATGTATGAAGTTGAGAAAAAATAATATGAAATATATGGAATCATGTATACGATATATTTTGAATTCTAGAAACCATATTTTGACGAAAATTTATTTTCATTTAAATATATTTAATCTTCCTTTTGGAATGAACTTAGAAGAACAAAATGGAAATTCCCCATTATATGGTTATATGTTGACTAGTATAATTAATTAAGACGGATATCACCAAATGAGATGTTTATATTGTATTCTGATTTATATGATTGATGAAAAATACGGCTTCAATAAATTTTATGTGATGATTAATGTTATTATTCAGCCATGTTATTGTTTTGGAATGAGATAGATCATAGAACACATTATATATCAGTGAATACAATATATCATGTAAAGGAATATCTGACCTTTGAAATCTAATAATATCTATAAAATGGTGGATTATTAAAACATATGTATAGAGGTGCTATGGTAATTTTGGAAAAAAGTTTTATCTGATGGATTTTTTTTCGAAATATCTAGATTGTATACGCTATGGTATAATTACTTTCAATGGAATAAGTAATTTTAGATGTTGGGAAAATATTGGAGGCCAAGAAATATAGAAATATATTTTTATTTATTATGTTGGGTATTTTGGTGGTTGTATTGGTTATGGGTTTCAATATAGGAGGAAGACAATCCATTCCACACAATAGAGTATGTTGTTTTTTTATATAAAAATACCTAAGGAAAATGGGGAGTTACAAAATGGTAATTTTATGTGTAATTTTTAAATATTCATCATATTTAATATATTTTATATTTAAATGATCATAATAGTTTAGAAATTATGTAAGATATATTAAATTATAAGGACTCGACCTTAAAACAATACATAATCTTGAATTAAATGAATATTTTTCATTGAGGATATTTTCAGGGATAGATTATTAGAAAATTAAGTAATAACTTTTAAATTATATCGCAAAATATACAAAGTTGACACTCCTACCAAGTTCCCATATTTTTCTCAAAATATAATTTCATAAAAAAATAGTCATGTCTACATCCATGTTTTAGATTGCATGACTTTTCCTTGTTCTCATCCTTAACCCTATTATACTTTATGTCCTTTTAAAAACATTTCAAAAATGTGGGATGAGCATAAAGAGTTCAGTAAGGGATAAACAAAGAATGAAAACTGTCAGAATTTTTAAAACAACTAGTATCCCATGAATACATTATCATAAGTAGAACTTTTAACCTTTTTGAAGCAGTAAATACTCTACAATGAATAAAAGAACATTTATTACCGTTTTGTAAAAAAAATATTATAATAAACCCTAAATAAAGAACACAAAACATATATAGGTAACTTTGGAAAAAACATACAAAAATAGAATAATCATACAATCGACTTCCACACTTATCATTAAATGGAATAGCCATACAACGGAATTCCTTAACCAATGCATTGGAGGTTATAACATAACCACACATCATGTTTTAACATGACATTTCCCATCATTAGGTTTATTATGTAACCACTCGTCAAATTTCCAAGTACAATTATAAAAGCATAACACATTAAAAAATATAATGGAAAGAAAACATTTCCCCATTTCAATCAAAATATATCACATAAATATATTGACATACCAAATCCATTATAAAAACAATTTTCAATACCAATATGCATAAAAGAGTATATGGTATTTATTTTCCTTTTAAACACATTACAGCTTGTTAGGGAATCCAAATATCAAATAATACTCATGGTAGAAGAATTGTCTTTTTCACCACTTACGTAAAAAGAAACATTATTTTTTTTGTTCATTAAAATCCTTCATTGAAAAATATTCCCTTTCAATGAAATGAAAGGTCAATGTTGTTTATACAACATATAAAATTACTTCATGTATTAAAACCAAATAAGCCTTAATGAAAGGATATTAAGATGATGTCCCTTACAATGATAATTAGAAAATAAAAAAGATAGATTATGTTTATTAAATATAGTCACACATAAATAATGTATAAATACATTATAAGATACAATAAATCATTTCACAAATAATCATAGAACGACAAAAACATGAAAGTGAAGATAACCCCAATGAACAGAAATTGTGTTATGATGTTCCTCTTTCCCTCAGAATTTGGGGATGACCTACTTGATGGGAGTTTCAAATGTTCTGATCGGTTTCTAACAGGTTTGTTCATAGAACTGGAAACATCCAATGATTCCACATCCATTTGGACCTGCATTCGAAAGGCAGGCGCTCATTTTTTATGGACTGATGAGGCTTAGGAATTTTCATTGGTCGAGAGGATGGGAGGTCAGACTCATCACACCATTTTTAGGGGAATTATTGTCTACTCCGGGACTATCTTTATAGATTTATGTTTTGTTCGTGAATATTTATTTCATTACCATGTATAAAATGAGATTTTCATTTAGATTTGACAATCAATGATCAAATTTATAGGAAATTTAGAGAATCTTTTATATGTATTCGAGGATCTTCATTGATAGTGAATCATCTATATTTATTAGAGATTCTTGGTCAATGGTACCCTTCGATACATTTATGTAGAAGTCTCTTGGTCATTATGATGACTATGCTGGTTTTAAAGCCACTCAGTGGGGCATATGAAGTTTATTGTCATTCATAAGGACATGGATTATTTCAGATTTGGGATCGAACCCACAGATGGGCTACCTACGTATCCTTTGTTTTTTGAAAAGGAATCAGAACCCGCGTAGTTTGAATGGCGGGTTTGATGTTTATGATTGATGGCTCAATGAAGGATGTCAAAATTACTTTTACCCTCTAAGCTCACGTGATTCATGCTTGGTGTGAGAAACAAGTTTTATTGGTAAAAATTAGACAATTGGGCCATGAAAGATGCAATCATAAGAAATGATGTGGGACTTATGTATGTATGACTTCCCAAAATAGATGAAGATTAGGATTAACTTCAGAGAAGAAATCCAGGAACATGGTCTATAATGGTATATGTGCTTCATAGAGATTTGAATACTCTAACTTGGGACCTAATCCTGGAAAGGAGGCCCAAAATTAGGAGAGGATTGGTGATTAGGTTTAACTCCTGAGAAGGAATCCCAAATCAAGGGAAAATTAGGATTGATTAAGAGAAATTAAGTCAGGGGCTTACTCTTGAAAAGGAGGCCGAGTATTGGAATTATTACTCGAAAATACTTCTAAAAAGGAGGCCCAGTTTAAGGGATTTGAAAAAATCAAGGGACTTGGGGCTTACTCCTAAAGAGGATGCCTAGGTTAAAGGAATTATGACTGGGACTTATTCTTGAAAAGGAAGGCCAGGTTAAAGGAATTATGACTGGGACTTATTCTTGAAAAGGAAGCCCAGGTTAAAGGAATTATGACTGGGAATTATTCATGAAAAGGAAGCCGAGGATAAAGGAATTATGACTGGGACTTATTCCTAAAAAGGATGCCCAGGTTAAAGGAATTATGACTGGGACATATTCCTGAAAAGGAAGCCCATGCTTAAGTATTCTCTCATCATAAAGGATGAGGTTGAATGAAATGAAATCTCAATCTTTAGTAACATAAAGATGTTTAAATCACTATGTTTTGAGGGATATTCCACAGAATTTCCTTCAGATATAGAAGTCAAATCAAGAAATCAAACTAGAAATGGATTTGAAGAGTGTCTTGAAGACTAAATCTTGAATAGGAGAGGTGGAATGGCTTAAGAGGGGTAAAATGGGAAAGAAGGGAACCCAACAAGGCAGGGGTGCACAAGTCCTGGTAGGCGCGCAGGTACTGCGTGGGCGCGCAAGTATTGGTCACGTAGGTATACTTGTGCGACACGTTGGGTACATGTGTGATGTTCACCCTGCAGTGTAATACTTGAGTGACTTTAGGATAAGGCCTTTAGAATCCTCTTGAGGTTCTTCCAGGAGAGGGGCGCAGAGGTTCTATTGAAAGAGTAAGGCGGTGCACAAGTGTGGCCATTTCCATAAAGGGCTGGCCACCTAGGCGAGCAAGTGTTGATGAGTTTCAACACTGCGGCCTTTCTCCCCCCTCTTTAGATCTTGCGTTATAGGTATGAAATTACCTTAGAAGTGTTCTGGAAGCTTTGAGAAGAGACTAGTGTGCCGAGATCCAAAATCTGAGTATCTGGAAAAATCCCCTCTCCCCGAATGGGGGGCCCATAGGGTCTATTTATAGGCAGGAGAAGACCCGAGGCGGTTATCACATAGGTCGCGCAAGTCACTTGCGAGACCATCATGCATCGCGCAAGTAGACTTGCGCAACAGTGATATAACTTGTGTAACACATGTGATTTGGATCCTTTGTTCAATACTTTGTCGATTTTTGATGTTGTCTTCAAAGGATGACTCAATTTGTGCTAAGTCATTTTCCTTTCCAATATTGTAGACAATGTGACAAAGAGGAGTGTCAACAAAAGTCCCCCCTCAGAGTTGGATCCAAAAGAAATGAGGATTTGACTCTGAGGAAAGAAGGAAACATCAAAAGGAAAGGTGGCGCGCAGGTGTTCAGTGCACAATACATGGCGCGCAGGTTTGAGTCATGAAAGGATTGAGCGCACTGGGTGTAGGCGCGCAGATAGGCCTCCTGGCCTATAAATAAACGGTCCTTGGATGTGCATAGAATCTGCTTCCGAATTCTCGAGCTCTCACCACACAAGTAATCTTCATCGTGAAAGTCTCTTCTTTCCGCTGTTTCATTTCCGTCGCACTACTGTCTAGGTATTTGTACATGCACAGTTTAGACATGCTTAGTAAAAACTAGCGCGACACAAGAACACTTGCGCGCCAAGTTTAGACTTGCGCACCTTAGTTCATTTTCCATTTTTTCGTATTTCATCACAATGTTTATGAAAAATCAATCCATTTAAGAATTTAATTTATTAAAATTTTGTGCAGAATCAATGGATCATAGACCCGGAATAGATGATGAACTGGTTAGAAAGCGGATAGATGATATGATGAACAACATTGGCAATGATTATTTTACTGTCAAAGATAGCAATCATCGGAATTTGTCTATGTATCTGAAGAAATATCATTGTGACTTCCCATAGAGAACTTATCTACCTTTGTATGGATATGGTCATCTACAAGAAGTCACCATTCCAGAAGCAAAGAATTATCTTCCATTTTCGTGGTTTCAGAATTACACCAACATTGCTTCAGAAAATATCTCTGGTTGAGGAGTATTTCTAATTGCTGGAATAATGGAGAAGGCCTACATGATGCATCATATCCCTTGCACACCAAATTTGAAAAATCATACACTTGAGCTGCAACCACATTGTCATCCTTCAATCTTCTGAAATGCTCATATGGATCAATCAAAAGGATAGAAGAAAATTTAGGACATCCGTCCCAGGGGAGGCATGAAGCCAACATGGATGTGGGCATACTGGGTGCGACAAACCTGTGTAGATTTTGTCGATTATTTGAAGAAATCTGCAATATATGAAGCTTTTTGGGTTGGGAAAACATATGTTTACAGGCATGATAACATCGTGCCATAGATACTCAGCTACTGGATCCCAGCAACTAATTCTTTCCATCTGACTCATGGAGAAGTAGGTATCAGTTTGTGGGATGTCCACAAGATTTCATGGGATCCAAATTTGGGTGATACGTATGATGAATTCATTCCTCCCAAGGTGACATGGAATGATTTAGAGAGGACTCCTGCTTTTTCTCATGAATTATTTAAGATCTTCCATAGGCTCAGGAGTTCAAATACCTCATTAACTCATTCTAGAAAGGATATTCATCCGGAAGAATGGATGAATGTATTTCTTATTGAGAAGAAAGAGATGGAGCCAAAGGAGAAGAAGCCGAAAGAAAAAGGATCCAAGATAATGAAATCCATGGATAAGAGGCCCAAACTTCCTACCACCTGCCCAATACCAGAGAAGAGGTGTGCTCCTGGCACATTCTGGCCAACTCTAGAAGCAGGAGAGTTTGAGAAGTGGGGATATGAAATGAATCAAAGAATCCCAAAGAAGACTCATCTTGTGGGCTCCTTGGCAATGTGGCTCAGTGTGTATCTCTTGTCATTCAGGGATTTGATGGGACGTGTCATTCCAGGGACCTTCGTCATTGCGGAAAAGTTGGCTGATGGAAAAATGGTTGGGTTGGCTACCCCCATTTTAGCATTGATTCACAGGAGTTTACTTCATGTCTTCATGGGTAAATCTCCTTTATGAATAGTGGGACCATTCCAAGTTTTGTGGGGATGGATTGCTACTCACTTCAGTACTTACAATGTACAGAATGCATGACAAATTCCGGGAAGTTCTTTCAGGCCGTCAATGCAAGCATTATCTAGAGTTGCTCCATTAGATGTTAATGATTATGACATGAAAGTGAGGCTAAGAATGTTTAAGGAATTCAACTTCTTTCCCTATGGAATTCTGCCAACTAGGCGGTTTGTTGATGATGGGACATCCCATTTGGATTTGATGGCATACATGCTAGATTGCTGGGATGGTGTGCTAGTTTCCAGGATTGATGGAGAAATCATATGCAAGGACTATTCTCTATATAGATTTGCACGTCAATTAAAATTTCTGCAACAGATTGTTGTATCTCATCCGGTACATGTCAGGTTAGATCAACATCTGATGGTTAGTCGGAAACTATGGATGCAGACGTTAAGGGAGAAAACTGGGGCAATATTTGATCTACCAATTGAAAAAGCGGCACATAATTTGACTACATATTATGCCGAACACTGGGTAGAATCATACCCCAAAGGGATATTGAATCACCCGGTTTATCAGGTGGGTAAAAGGAAGAGGACTGTAGTGAAATAAACCCTTCCTCATGAAGGCGATGCTTCCCCACCTAAAGTTGATTTGACAGATTCCTCCTCTAGAACTGAGTCATCGGATTCCCATGATGGGGATGATGTGGCACAACCAGCGGAAAAGCGGTTTCGTGCCCGATATAATCCTCCGTCCAGAATTGAAAGACCCACTCCATCAAATCCTGGTGAGTTACTTCATTGTAGTAATTTATTCATTGCTACATTATAAAGAAAAAATTCTTACTTAATTATTCTTTATTTGTAGTTACAGGAGCTGGGAAGAAATTGAAGTCAAAAATTGTAGGACCTTCCTCGCAGCCTACATATCTAAGACCAGAGGTTGTCCAGCTATGTTAGAGTATATACTGTGGTACTGAGACCGCCTAGCTGGATTTGTGTGAGGACCTACAACTTCCTGGAATAGGGAATCTTTTGGCTTCTACAAATCTTCAATATGAGGATAACCCCAATGAAGTGTGGGCTTACATCAGAGAGCTGGAAATGCTCATATATGCCACTGATGAGTCTGTTCCTGTCACCAAGCGGGTGAAGTAAATGATTAATCGTGGTGCCGTTGTGGGGGATGGTGGTTTTGGAGAAGAGGAGTGGCATGAGTATGTGGCCCCTGAAGATGTATGTTTTATATCCTTATTTGATTTGAGACTTGATTTCAGTCGAATATTTGCTACCTAAGGATGTTATTTTCTTCATATTGCAGCTTGTAAAGAAATGAACTAGGGTTCCTTCACCACAGTATAGCCCTGGTGGTACTGCCATCGGGGCTGCTGCAGATTCTGCTCACGAGTCAGGCGAGATAACATCAGGCGAGCTGGCCATGAATGAGGCACTAGACATAGCCTTCCATTCGCCATTCCATGTTCTATTAAAGGACACTACCGATACTCCAAAAAAACCAATGAATCAAAGGCAATGAAGGAGGAAGTCCACATCTAAACGTTTCATAAGCAGCGGTAATTCCTTCATGTAATCATGTGTTTATACTCATGACCACATGGTTACTCATATTTCTCAGTATTGCAGGGGCTTCTTCAATTTACCCACTGAGGGAAAGAACTGATCCTCCTTCAAAGACCACCGAGGGTGCTGTGGAACAATCACAGATCCAAGCTGACTTGGTTGCTCCTGGAAAAGAGCTAGCATCTATTCCCAGTATCCCTCCTGCTACTGATGCAAGAAGAGAAGAACCTATTTCTGGTAAGTCAATAATGCCTCATAAAAATATTTAATGAAACACCGACTGACTTCTATTCTGTGGTACATCAGGTTCAACTCCTGCATTAGAGATTCTGGGGACTATTACAACTAATGTTATGATTATATCTGAAGATGTTGTCCAGGCTCAGGGGTTACAGGACATAAGTCATCAAGAAGATGAAATAAATGCTCCCACTGGTGAGACTAACCAGGATTCTGAAATATCATTGGATTAAATGAAGAATCGTGACATGACTTTTGATGAATTATATGATCATTCCAAGTTGTCCTGTGATTTAGAAGACCTTGGGTGTGAGTATTATCCTTAACCCAGTAAATTTTCTTATAATTTACACTTCTAATCATGACTTAAAATTATGTGCAGTTCCATCCATAGAAACTGTTGAACTGCCAATGCCTGAAGAGGGTGTGGACATTGATGTCAACCCTACCATTGTAGAAACATTATCTCAAGTAGAGTTAAACCCAGTAAACCCTCATGAGACCCATCTTGAAGATCCTGTCGAGACATGGAATAATGGGGAGGAGTCTTCTAAGGTTGCTGACCCACCATCGGGTAAGGGATAACAATATTTGTGATTGTACTTAATTTTCAAGACAATCGATTATTTTATTATCCTTTGAAGCTATCCAACACTTTAAATTAATCATGAAGGGCCGTCAACTGCAGTGGCTAGGTCTGGAGGTGAGGCCTCAGCCTCTTCCCCCATGGGAATTGAAAGCAAAGAAGCATAAGCCAGGGGGGAAAGAGTAGAAAAGGGCACTTCCTTATGTGCATTAATCCCATATTACCTGACCCCTTGTGATGATGATATTGAATCAGACCCAGAGATTCATAAATCGTTCAGATTTTCACGACACAAGGCATGGAACAACATATGGAAAATCATATCTAAGGTTCCTTTATAAGAGCTATCATAGAAAATCCTTCGATTGTCATCCCAGTTTTTCTTAATAGTACTTGGCGGTTTTGGATATGAAAAGATCCATACCACGGTGAAACAGATGATCTTCAGGAGGGAGCATGAGCAAGAGTGCCTCGAAATCTTACCTGGGTGAAATTTTCAGTTAACATCAGTGAATTTGAGGCTGCAGTATCCAAAGATGAGGCTGATAATGATGCTAAAATGAAAGAGTTGAAACACAAAATCAAAGAAAAAGTCATCCAGCAGATGCACCTTCAGCAATAGTTGGATGTTGTTACTGGGGAACTTGATCAGCATAATAATTTATTGGAGGGAGCTCATATGAATGGTATGAAAGCCATTGCAGATTTCAAGAAGGCACTCCATCAATCTGAAAAGAATGAAGTTGATCGAGTGCAGGAGCTTCTAGTAGTTGCTGATGAAGCTCGGGACATTGTACATAAAATGAAGACTTATGTTGAAAGCCTTTTGTAAATTCTTGAAAAAGAGAAGTGGCTCCAATTGGTGAATGTCCCTCAAATTTTTGTGTATCAATGAAGAGTAAATTTATCTTCAATCATTTTTATTTTCATTCTTTCGCAACTTTATTTAAATTTACATAAGCCAATGGCCCTAGTAAGTATAGTATGATTTTTACTAGGATTAATGTAAATAACCCTACAATCATCGAACCTTTTAATTTCTCAATGGTACATCTTACAAAATGTATGTTTAGTGAGTTGGGAACATGACTTTTATTCAGAGTTCCTTTTTCTTTTGTGGGCAGTTTGATGTCATGCACATCAGACATAAAAATAGGCTAATGTTTAAGGTCGAAATATCTTTGAGCAAAATGGATTAGAATTGACACAATTCCTTGAAAATTAATCTGAAAACATATTACCATACTGAAGTATGAGGGAAAATATGTATGATATGACTTTAGAATATTTGAATCTGAGGAATGATATGAAAAAGTGCTAAAAGGCATTTGAAGAAGTAGTTTCCAAGAATGAAGTTACCATTATTTAACAAACCCGTTAGGGGGTGGAATTATACAGGGACACCTAACGGCATTGGATGCATAGTTAAATAAAATTGTATCTTTTGGCTAACAAGTCTACTATGTAAACTATTTATGCAAGGCCGCCTATGGGCATGTGCTGCATAGTCATGAAAAAGAATTCTCAGAAATTTACTTTCCTAGTGCTAAATGCCAGTGAAAGTTTATGGAGATTCAAATCATCCAAAGTATAGAGTTTGCTGTATGGAAAGAGGTACTTGAAAATGGAGAAGATATTTCCTAACAAGATTATTGAAGAACTGGATGAATATCACTCCTATGAAGGTCTGACCTAGATGTAGGGAAGGAGAATATAAACCATAGACTTGAATACTTTCAGATCATGAAAAAAGGATATGGGACAAATATGTTAAGGATGTATATTTTTGTGGATCCCTACATACTGTCATTTAAGACAAATAAGGACAAAATCGGTATTTTTCCCAAGAATGAAGTTACCACTATCCGAAAAAACCGTTAGGGTGTTGAATTATGTAGGGACACCTAAGGGCATTGGCTGCATAGTCAAATTATAATATCTCTTGGATAAAAAGTCTGTTATGTAGACTGTTTATGCAAGGACGCCTATGGGCACGTGCTGCATAGTCAGGAAAAAGTACTCTCAGAAGATTGACATTTTTATGACAAGAAGCCATGAAAAGGGTTATGAGGATATGAAAATATTTAAGGTTAGGATTATGACACATAAATATGTATATTGTTCAATGTATACAGAGATACACAGATCAATGCTAACCATAATCATGTTGTGGTTGGGTCCTGAATTGAAATGTTGGACTTCACTACGTATCCCATAAGGACGAGAATCAATCCATATGTAGTTCTTAAACTATAGTTTAATGTTGTGTGGGACAAAAGGATTAGAAATCTTAGTTTATGGTCATAGATCTTGGACAATTTTAAGAAATACAGAGTGTGTGTTTTCATGAGGATTTTTCAGCTAAGGGACTGAAAGTGGGATTTGGGGTTAGGCCCAAAGACTTGGGGCTGGATTTGAGGGACACTCGAACGTTCCTACGTATCCCATAAGGATGGGAATCAAGCCCACAAAGTTCTATAAAATACCCTTTGTACAAATTTGGTTCATACATATGAAGGGATAAAGAGGACATTAGTAAAATGATGGTTTAACCCAAGATAAAAAGTTTGGGCATTGCCATGTATACATGTAGTCTTTGAAATGAAACATGATTGAAAAATCAATGTAAATAATTGTTCCCTCTCAGGTGAGGGTATCAAATAATATTGTATTTTATTGTCATACTGGAAAAAAGTGTTGTATAGTTTAACGTCGTATAACAAGGACAAATGTGAACCAATGTAAAGATGTTGATTCTCGGGGCGGTTTCACGAATCAACATCGTATGAGATGGAGGTGAACCTATGTGAAGAGATTGTTTTTGGGCATGAACCTGTGGAGGTTGCCTACATGCCCAGCCTAGAAGTCCAGGATCAAAGTCCGTGTAGTTCAATTAAAAAATGAATTAATGATCAAGTTGTTCTTGGGGAAAATAACCTAAAAAAATGTTGTTGGGACTTACACATGGTTAGCGGCCCAACGAGAGTGTGATGGTTGAGGTTTGCTCTAAGCTCACATGAGTCATGCTCGATGTGAGAAACAAGAGGTAACAAAAACCTTAACTATGCATAGTTTAATGTCATGTAGGACATATAAAGGGACAATTCAGTTTAGAGTCTTGTAGTTCGGACTATTGGTGTTGCATAGTTTAGTGTCATGTAGCAGGGACAAAGTACAGCTTAATGTCATGTTGGACAAAAGGGGGACTGTGCAGTTTAATGTCATGCAGTGAGGACAAAATAGTACACAATTTAACATCATGTTGGACTAATTGGATATTTTTTCCCATAGATTAGCGTCATGTTGGATGAAAGTGTGAATAGTTTAAGGTCATATTCATGGACAGTGGATGGTGCAGTTTAATGTCATGCTAGACAATAGTGTAGTTTAAGGACATACATGACCTTTGATTCTTATATAGATTAACATATTTCCGAACATAAGGGACTTCTATATAGTTTATTTTCATTTAGTTAGGACATCATAGTTTATCGTCTTTCTGGACGTAAGGGACTCACACATAGTTTAGTGTCATATGCATGGACTGTTGATGATGCAGTTTAAGGTCATACAGGACGCAGTTGCAGTTTAAGGTCATATTAGACCATTGCTGTATAGTATAACGTCATATATCAAGGACAAACTGGTGCTGCACAGTTTAGTGTCATGTTTCAGGGATATGAAATGTACTTTGCAGTTTATACAAAATACTTCTTCAAAAATCTGGCATTGGTTGGAGTAGTGATGAGTACTCCATCCATTGAGATTAATGAATAAGCTCCATTGGAGTAGACCCTATGTATTGAATAAGGTCTTTCCCATTATGGCTCAAGCATGGGAGGTTTCATTCCTGGTATCATTGGAGTTTTGTCAACTAATACAAATTCTCCCTGAGTGAATGAACGAAGATGAACTTTTTTATTAAAAGTTCGTGTTATTCGATTCTGATAAATTTCCAAGTGTTGAAATGTGCACAATATTTTCTCATCTAACCGTTCCAATTCATTTAATAACTTTTGAGACTGCTCATCTGTAGATGACTGATCATAAATGTCTACTATGAGAGAGGGTAATTGTACTTCAATGGGAAATACGGCTTCCATTCCATATACCAATGAATATGGAGTTGACCGAGTTGCAGTGCGGGTGGCTGTCCTATAAGCCCATAAAGCATGAAAGTGTCTATCAGGCCATGACCTCTTATCATTATCCACCATCTTTTGCAGTATATTTGAATGAGTCTTGATAATGGTTTCTATCTAGCCATTGGCCGCTGCATGATACCGAGATGAATGGTTGGATTTGATGTTGTATTCATGATACAACTTCTTCACCTCGGATTAACAGAAATTGGTGCCATTGCCCGTCAATATGGAATGAGGGACTCCAAATCTGGTAATGATTTTAGACTTGAGGAAGCTAACAACACATTTAGAACTGACATCCATGAGAGGTATTACCTCTGCCCATTTGTAAAAGAAGTCAGTAGTAGTAAGAATGTACTTAAACTGCTTGGTCGTAGCCGAAGGGTAAGGTCCCACCACATCCATCCCCCTTGTGGAAAATGGACACGAATATTTAGATTTATGATGAATCTCTAGAGGTTGATGAATGGAGTTGGAATGTACATGGAACGAATGACAATTCTTTGTGAAATCAACACAATCTCCTATCATTGAAGGACAAAACTATCCATGCCGTTGAATTTGATCAGACAATCTATGTCCAGACTGGTGGGCACCACAGACCCCTGCATGCACTTCTTTCATGACAGCCATTGTCTTTTCACTATCAATGCATCTGAAGAGAACTCCATCAAAACCACTTTTGTAGAGAGTTTTTTTTAGGTGATCTAGGCTATCATAATGAGTAAAATTAACCACACGTCGCCAGATTTGTTCTTTCTCAGCTCTATCAAGTGGTAGTGTTCCATTTTGAAGGTATTTCTTTGATAGGTGACATCCATCCTGTAGTATGACCATACAGTTTAGGAATGGGACTAATTTCATTAATTTCCTCTATTTTAATTCGAAAATAAGGTGAAATTACATGACGGTGGGAAATACTGATGGTTGTCTTGTCCTGATTTGGATCTGCCAGAACTATGGCTATATTAGCGAGCGCATCAGCATGATCATTTTATGATATTGGGACATAAGAAAATGTCGGTTTTGAAGGGAATTCCACCATTAACTCTCTTATTTAATCATGCAAATAGATTAGTTCTTCTTTTCTTATGGAATAATCCCCATTGACTTGTTTGATTACCAGGTCTGAATCTCCCTTCACCTTTAAGTGAATCACATGTGCTTGAAGCACTAATTCCAAGTGTGCGATAAGTGCATGGTATTCAGCTTCATTATTGGTACCACCATCCCACAATAGGAAGGAATAAGGTAACATGGCCTTTTCTAGAGAAATGAGCAGAATTCTGAAGCCAACTTTTGTTGAATTTTGGATTTTCCATTTTCTTCCTTGTTGGACTTCTAGAAGCACCATCAAATTACATTTCCCATACTTAAGGACTTTCTTGAATAGAGAAGACTTACACATCAATGAGTTCAATATCTGAAGATGTGTATTCAAATGAAGGGTGTTCAGCCAGGAAATCAGCTAGAGCGTGGCCCTTTATCGCCTTTTGAGACACATACCGAATGTCGAATTGCTGCAAAATAACTTTCTCACCTTGCTAGACGTCCTGTAAGCATTTGACGACTAAGGATGAATTTGAGAGGGTTATTGAGAGATACCAATTGGACGTCGTGATGTTGTAGGTAGTGTATCAACCTCTGAACTGAAATTATTAATGCCAGGAAACACTTCTCAATAATTAAATATCGGGTTTCTTCTTCAAGCAAAGTTCAACTGAGATAGTAGAGGCTGTTTTCATTCCCGGCATCATTCTTTTGAGCAATAAAGGCACCCAATGATCGCTCTAGAGCTGTCACGTAGAGGATATGTGGTCTTCCTTCAACAGGTGGCATGAGTACCGGTGGACTCAAGAGGTATTTCTTGAGAATATCAAATTCTTCTTGACATTCTTCAGTCCACTGGTAAGTGACTCCCTTCTTCATCAATTTGTTAAAGGGTACACTTTTCCCTGCCAAATTGGCGATGAAACGCCGAATATAGGCTATGTTTCCTTGAGGTCCTCTTAATTCATTCAAATTTTGAAGAGGTGACATACCATGGATTGACTTGGTCTTCTCAAGATCGACTTCAATACCACGATGGTTTACAACAAAGCTGAGGAATTTTCCCGAGGTTACCCCAATAGCACATTTTAAGGGGTTCGGCTTCAAATTATGTTGTCAAAGCTTGCAGAATATGAATTCCAAATCGGCCAAGGGATTAGAAAGTTGTTTGGATTTAACCACCAAATCATCTACATAGAATTCAACAAACATCCCTAAGAAGGGTTTGAAGATACGATGCATAGCACGATGATATGTTTCAACTGCATTTTAAAGCCAAAGGGCATTACCCGGTAACAAAACACACCCGGAGGGGCTCTGAAGGCTACAAATTACTCATCTTCTGGGGCCATTTGGATATGATTATATCCAAAATATTCATCCATAACGGAAAGTGGTTCATAGCTAGCAGTTGCATCAATTAAAAGTTCTCTAATTGGAACTGGGAAATCATCTTTTGGAAAATGCCGATTAAGATCTCTAAAATTGATGCAAACTATAATTTGTCTGTTCTACTTCTTTAAATGGAAAATATTATCCAAACACATGGGATACTGAAGTTCTCTGATGATGTTAGCTTTGATAAGCTTATCCACATCAGCGTCAATTTTAGAAGCATAAGTTGGGTGTGTTCTTCTCACGGCTTGTTTAAATCTTCGATGTTCTTTTGGTAAACCCAAATGATTAGTAACAACATCAGGATCAAGCCCGGGCATTTCTGTATAGTTCTAAGAAAAAATATATCTATTTCGATTTGGAAAAGAAATATACATCTCTTTCTTTTCAAGGGTCATGGCCGCACTAATTAAAGTGGGTCGTGGATCTTCCTTTGTACCTAGATTTATTTCTCTGAGTTCATCCACAGTGGTAGAGATACCCTCTTCAAATGCTGGAGGAGCATCTCTGAGATCTTCCTCTTCTTCTTCATCATTTTTTATTTCTTCCATTTCTACTTTCATAGTAGATGACAAAGCAAAATTTTCATGATCAGAAGAGATGTCAAATTTTTCACATTTTGAAGAGGAAGCATCCATTTTTGACCCTATTAATGATGAAGAGTTTTCTTTGGGTAATGAAGAGGAAATTATGGATTGAGAATCGACATCATTGTTCACCTCTGATGATGCTATAACTTATTTTGGCCTAATTAGAGAAGCATAGATTTTTTGGATTTCAGAAGATGAAATGAAGACGTCACCATTTGTGCTTTCATTACTGCTTGGTGGGTTACCAATTTCTCCCATGTTGTCTGGCTCGATTGCCGTAATTGACATTACGGATCTTTCCATACGAGTATTTTGATTTGAGTATACCTTGTCAATTTTACTGATAGGAAACACATAATCTATACTCACATGTGTAAATGGATTTACTGGAATCTTCTCCAAACCATATGGAGTGTTAACTTTGGTAATTTCCTTTTTTTGTGGATTTCTCCTTTCCCATCATGTGATAGAATTCCACCTCAATGTATTGAGACTCACATATCTTGAATCGGGCCTTAACACCATATAATGTTCCAACTTCACCATCGAAACAGTATTTGAGACATTGATGGTATGATGAAGGGATTACCGCATGCTGATGTAGCCAGGGTCTTCTAAGCAAGACGTTGAAAGATGAGTCTTGATCAACAATCATGAAATCCAAATTGGATACAAGATCTCCAAACTGAGTTTTTAGTGTAACTTTTCCCAGTGGTTCTTGTTCATTTTTATCATATCCTTGTAACATCATGGTAGAAGGCGGTAAATAATATTCCATGAGGCGCAATCAATGAAGTGTACGAATGGGCATGAGGTTGACTCCTGATCCATTTTCAATGGAAGCTATTCGGACATCTACACCATTGACCTTTCCAGATAAATATAAAGGTCTAATATACCCATGCACAACATCATCTTCATCTTTATCCATAAAAGATATTATTTCATGGAATTCTGCAGGATTATTCTCTATGTGATAGACTTCAGCTACATCAATTTCAGTTTCAAACTCCTAAGGACTTGAAAAATCCTCGTTGAGTGCTTCCTAATGTTCTTTTGATATATTCAAAGCATCCAAAATTGATAACTTGGCTGGTACATGGGCCAAGTGTTTCAATTCACGTACTTTTGATCTAGAGGTCTACGTTTCCCAAAAGTAATATGTGGTTTAGCAGGTACCTTGGAAGCAGATGCTTTGGATGTTGATGTATCTTGTATTGGGATAGGAGTTGGCAACATCCTTGGTTTTGGAATATTAGACCGATTAGATCTATTTACTTGCTGAGAGGAAGAAGAGGGAACCTTCAATCAGTCTTCCAAAATAACTATGTCAGGACTAAATTTTCTATTTTTAGAAGAACTTGCTTGTTCTTTCTGAGCTTGTTAAAGGGCTCTACCATGAGTTTCCGATGAATACACAGTTATAGAAGGGGTATAATTCGGGTAGTGGCTTCTGAAAGATCCACATATTCCCTTGTATCTTGAACCTCTAGAACTTCCTCTAATTCCCTTTTTTGATACAAGGAATTCAGGCTCATCAAAATTGAAACTGCGACAGGAATATGGATCTGTTAATTGAATCATATTAACAGAACTGAAGATTAACTCTTCGTCTGATGAAGACTCTTCCTGAGTATCCTGTTTAGGCTGTGCCATTTGGTGGGACGGTGCCCATGGATTTGAAGTAGATGCAATGAAGTCTTCCAGAGTCAATGACAACTTAGGCTTTGACACATACTCTTCTTCATATGATTCTTTTTTTTAATTGAATTATGCCATTTCTTTGAGGACTTTCCCTCTAACAAAGAGGGTTTTTCCGCAACATTCATTGCAGAAGACACAATTGGTTTCTTTAATTGTGTTCTCAAAATAGCATGTGTTCGATTGATTGCCTTTTTGTGAATCCAATCATCATACTTCTGTCCATTTATTATTTTTACTTCTTTCCATTCACCTTCCTCCTCTAAAATTGTAGCAGTAACACATGCTACCTGAGCTGAAGAACCATTCAATTTGACTTAACCCGAGTCGAACATCTTTTGAAGGAGGTCTTTGAAGACAAAACACTCCTGGATGGGATGCCCCAACATTTGATGAAGGGACAATAATTGGGATGGTCTTCATCTCCATCCTTGTTTGGATTTTGGGCCTTGGCAATTGAACCAGATTATTTTCCAGAGCCGAAATGAAGTAAACATGAACTTGTTCATTTCGGAAAGAGTATGTTTTACTCATCAAATCCTCAAATTGTTTTCATCTTTGATCTCTTTGATCATCTGGATGAAACGACCTTAATTGTTGGCGCACAGGAGGTGGATCCCTTCAAGAAGATGAAGGTTTTGAAGTAGAAATAGGTATAGGTGCTTGTTTAAGCATGACTGTAGTAGTTTCTACTTTACCAATTCTCCTTCCTGGAGCTGTTTGAATTACATGAGATTTATCCTTAGCCTGTATAATGGAATCTTTAATCTGCTGAGCGATTGATGTAAGGACTCGAAACCCTCCTGTGTATTTCACAGGGATTAATGGCGTGCGTAATTCGTCAAGCATATTTGCCACATAGATTGGCAAAAAATATTATTGTGGGAGTACTAAACTCAAGGAATATGTTAATCCCTTCCAGCGAGTAATGAAATCAAGGAATCTTTCATTCTCCCATTGCTTACAGTTTGTAAGATCGAAAATTGTTGTCTTTGGCAAAGTTGAGCTAAACTGAAGGAGGAATTTTTGGCGAAGATCCTCCCATCTGGTAATTGACAGGGGTTGAAAGCTTTTATACCATAAAAAGATGGTCCTTAAAAGGTTCGCATGAATCATCTAAGTTTCACTGCTTCTTGCTACTCTGGATTTCCTATCATTGGATCGCAACAAGACACGTAATGTATCAAATGTTGCTCAGGATCGCCTGATCCATTGAAAATAGGGAATACAGGACTCCCAAAACTAGATGGAGGATAAATTGAATCTACCCATTCAGGGTAAACATTCTTTTTGGGTTAAACTTGTGCATGATTCCCTTCCATAGTTTCTAACTGAGATGTTAATTACTCAATAGTAGTTATTAACATTTGAGAAACATCTAGTTTAGCTTGGACTTGGGTAGGTGCAATGACTGGAGCTTGGACAGATGTGGCGATTGGTGCTGCAACTGATGGTAGCACTTCCAACTATTGTTGTACTTGACCCGTAGGATTAGACCTGTGAGGGTGTACTGAAAGAGGAGGATATTCTTAATCCATCTCAATAGCTACAAAAAATTCTTTTGGCTGACTAAGTCCAGTATGCTTAAAATGAAGACTACTCTGAAATAGTTATATATTCAACCTTCTTAATTCCTTCATTTCATTCTCTTATTGTGCAAACCTTTTCTCTAGTGAGAGCGATTTTCCTTCTCCAGAGAAGGATATATAACCTGATTCTTTCCCCTTCCTTTGTTGGACCCTTTTCGGATAGGGGGAAGTGGGTTACTCGAAGTATTACCTAGGTTATGAGTAATCCTTTGATTTCCTGTATGCAAACCTTCTTCATTTGTATCAGTGCATACATCTTCTTGAGCAGGAACAACTTTATCTGAGTCCCCTGAGTGAGCCTCATCTGGTGGATCAGCAACAACGACATTGATGACATTTATTGATGCATAATGCATTACATCCCTTATTTCAGTAATTCTGTGATATTGTCTTCTTCCATGTCTTTTATGACACATTGCCTTTTGTTGATTCAATCCCTCAGGAATGTCTTGACAAACCATAATTTGGAGGGAATCTCCTGATAATTTTTCTCTTAATTCATCTTGAGGTTTCTTCCCCAATCGAGAAAAGATCGATGTTCTCTGAGGAGTGGATTGATGATTTGAAAAAGTCCCCATTCCGGTGGACTGGGGATATTCCTGCTGTTCCTGCTCAACTCCTCAAAACCTATTTGTTGATTCATTGGGTTGGTTTAAAAGAGTCCCCAGTCTGGCGAGTTGGGTTGGTTCTTGACATGCTAAGTCTGAGACATTCTTAAGTGTCCTCCTGATATTACGAACATTAGTCCGGAAATAAGCTGGATTCATTAACCTGTATCTGGTTTTATCACCCGGTTCAAATGAACGTTGGATGATTTCTGACACTTCTGTCACTTGGTGACGTGCATGCTCCAAATGAGAGGCCTGTTTAATATTCCTGTTTCTTGATGCAAGAGTAATTCAACAACGTGTTCTCTGTATTCTTGATTTTGAGAGGAACTAGTTGAAGCATGTTCTTGGGGAAGATTTTGATTACAAACAAAGACCATTGACTATGGACGGTTATGGGAAATAACATTGCACGAGACTATTTTCGGCGGGATTTGTTGACTGGAGAGCACTGTGAAATGTAGTGCTCCATGAACACCCCACCCTCTAACATGAATACCAGATGGGGCATTGGAAATTAACTGACGCAATATTCTTAGTGCGCCAAGGCATGAATGTTGAAGGGATCTCTGCTCCTTTTCAGCCTTCGGATATCGAGAGACTGATAGAGACTCCAAATCAACATGACGTTGTAACCCTTCTATTATCTTAAGATGATTTTCATATTCATCATAAGATAATACTTTATTTTTCAACAGACAACGAGCTTTACATATGTTGAGACAAATATCATGAATTTCATCTTCCGTAATAATATTTGGAATGTCATACTGAGAGTTAGCCAGAGGCCAAAACCTGACTGGTACTTCACCTTTTTCCAGTTGTTTTCTCATGTTTATCATTTCCTCTTTATCATTAAATGAAGATTATTCTACCTGTTTTGACCAGAGTTGGTGTTTCCTTGTTGGTTCATCGGATTCAACAAGATTGGTAGAGAAATCATTGATCAAACTAGAATATGCATGACTTAGGGGTAGTTCAGAGAGTTTCCTACACCCTGGGCTATCTTTTAATTAAGAAATTATTTCACCTGCTAGCGATGAAGCATCAGACATGACTGGTTTCTCATTTGCAAGTGCCTCATGATAAGAGGGCTTTCTCGACACTACATTTTCCCCGGGAGCATTTTCTGGGAAATGTGCATCACTACTGCAGAGAGGACTTTCGTAGCAAAATTCATCATCCTAGGGAGGACCACCATAATGGGTAATAGAAAAAGACGAGATCTCTTGCTCCTTGGTCTTCTGACGACACAGAGGGTTCCTATGGCTCTCATCTGAAGATGAAACTTCAAGATCGACAGAATTGTCATGAAGCAAGCCTTCATGAGGTAGTGTCTGTTGAAGACCTTCGGAATTAATGTTCCCACTATTGGGAAATGAGAGAGTAGAATCTTGAACATCAACAGATAATTTTCGGACGGCTTCATGAACTCCAGCATCGAGCAAGGCCTTGTTACAGATTGGATCTTGATCTCCTGACTGTGTTGGGTGGGTATTTTTCTTAGACGCCTTCTTACTCACATTAGAAACCACTTGTTGATGAATGTGGCTGCTCTGAGCAGGTGTATATTCCTGATCAGGAAAGATGGCAAGGTTAGGTTGACGATCTCTACACAAATCAGGTGTATGTTCCTGAATTGGTTGTCCGTATGATATGGGGGAGTATACCACACAACCCTATTGGACTGGAACATATGTGTGTGTCTGTTACTGAGTGAATTGTTGATGTGTCACTCCACTAGCATAGATATATTTATGTGTCTTTTCCTGAGATGCTGCTAAAGTTGTTATAATATTTTGGCAAGCATCCAGAATATGAGCAAGGATTTGCTTCTGCTCTTTCACCATTGATAAAATATTCTTGGTGACATCTACTGCCGGAATAGGAATATACGTACATTACGGGCTTGGAGCAGGTGTATGTGCCTGCTCATGGCATCCTTTTCCTGTTAGTGAATCCTGACAGTACTCAAGTGTGGGGGCAGAGAGTTGAGTCTGCTTCTTATTTGTTGTCGGGGCTTTTCGAATAACTTCTCGGAATGCTACCATGTGAGATTGTTGGTAGGCTTGATTATTACTAGAAGGTGTATGTGCCTGCTGATTTCACTTCACCAAACGTGGTGACGAGATCCATCATATGTAGTCAGACGTGCCTACATACTAGAAGATGATGTATAAAGAGGTGTATGTTCCTTCCTATAGTACTCTTCCAGAATTGCCTGGGAGGATTGGCGTGATGCCGCCAGACAAGTCTGCTGGATAGTGGAATTAAAACGGGCCGGTTTATGTGCCTTCTCGTTGCTTTCCACCAAGTTAGGTTGGTGGGATTCTCTGGAATGGTAGAGATGTGAACCAGCTCACTGTTGAACGGATTCCTCCTCTGGTGGTTCATCGTTCATGCTCGGGTTTGAGGAACCTGAGACGAACGCCTGGAGTCGGTACCCTCATCATGTTTAGGGAGAATTTTCGTACGAGTCTGGCGGCGATTGTTGGTGGGAGCCTTCAGGAAGGACTCATGTCTTCTTGAATTAAGTTCTTGAGGGACCTGGTCATTCACTTCGTCAGAATAAGGGAGTGAATGGTGATTGCATTCCGGGGATAATGACCCGAAACGGTGGGAGATGGTAGTCAACACCGCCTGTTTATTCATCACTGTTCATTGTTGTCCGGATGACTGGTGTGAGTTTTTCACTTGGAGGGCTTTTCGGGCAGCCTCCAATGTTGGGATGGTACCGTGTTTATGGTACTCCTTAACCAGTGTATTTGATACCCAGTGTTGAAGATGCTGAGTAGGTGATATCATCCTTAGAGCGGACGATGATCCAGCAGTAGTAGCAACATTGGCATTTTCTACAGTAGTATTCACAGGTGTGAACTTAAGAGTAGCCATTCTAGAAATGCAGAAGATCTTGGAAAAGAGTGCTTGTTTGATATGACAGACGTAATCAAGATAAATTCAGCTACTACATCTTTTGGATGAGCACATATGTCAATGATTGTTTTTGTTGGCCGCCTCATTGAGTTTTAAATAGGGGCCTAAAAATATGTTAAACATCATTTTAACGTGGTTAAGGATTCACTTCGGGTTCACCATATTTTGTTTCCCTCGGAATTCGGGGATGTCCTCCTTGATGGGAGGTTTAAACATTCTGATTGGTTTCTAATGGGTTTGTTCGTAGAACCAGAAACATCCTATGATTCCACATCCATTTGTACCTTCTTTCCAAAGGTAGGTTCTCATTAGTTTGTGGAATGAGGAGGCTTAGGAATTTGCATTGGTCGAGAGGATGGGAGGTCGGACTCATCACACCTTTTGAGGGGAATTATTTTCTACTCCAGGACTATCTTTATAGATTTAAGTTATGTTCGTGAATCCTTATTAGATTACCAAGTATAAAATGAGCTTTTCTTTTAGATATGATAATCAATGATCAAATATGTAGGGAATTTAGAGGATATTTTATATGTATTCGAGGTTATTCATTGATAGATAATCATCTCTATTTATTAGAGATTCGTGTTAATGGTACCCTTCGATACATTTATATAGAAGTCTCTTGGTCATTATGATGACAGTGCTGGTATTAAATCCACTCAGTGGGGCACTTGATGTTTATTTTCATTCCAAAGGACATAGATTATTTCAGAGTTGGGATCGGACCTGTAGATGGGCTACCTACGTATCGTTTGTTTTTGGAAATGGAATTAGAACCCACATAGTTTGAGTGGCGAGTTTGATGTTTATGATTAATGGCTCAAAGAAGGATGTCAAAATTACTTTTACCCTCTAAGCTCATGTGAGTCATTCTCGGTGTGAGAAACAAGAGGTATTGGTAAAAATTAGACAATTGGGCCATGAAAGATGCAATCATAAGAAAAAATGTGGGACTTATGTATGTATGACTGCCCAAAATAGATGAAGATTAGGATTAACTTTTGAGAAGAATCCAGGAATAGGGTCCATAAAGGCTTATGTGCTTCATGGAGATTTGAATACTCTAACTTGGGACTTACTCCTAGGACGGAGGCCCAAAATTATGAGAGTATTGAGGATTAGGTTTTACTCCTGAGAAGGAATCCCAAATTAATGGAAAATTAGGATTGATTAAGAGAAATTAAGACTGGGGCGTACTCCTTGATAGGAGGCCCAGTTTAAGAGATTTGAAAAAATTAAGGGACTTGGGGCTTACTCCTAATGAGTATGCCTAGGTTAAAGGAATTATGACTGGGAAATATACCTGAAAAGGAAGCCCAGGTTAAAGGAATTATGTTTGGGACTTATTCTTGAAAAGGAAGCCCAAGTTAAAGGAATTATGACTGGGACTTATTCCTAAAAGGGAGGCCCAGGTTAAAGGAATTATGACTATGACTTATTCCTGAAAAATAAGCCTAGGTTAACGGAATTATGACTGGGACTTATTCCTGAAAAGGAAGCCCAGGATAAAAGATTCTCTCTTCTTAAAGGATGAGGTTGAATGAAATGAAATCTCAATCTTTAGTTACATAAAGATGTGTAAATCACTATGTTTTGAGGGATATTCCACAAAATTCCTTTCAGATAAGGAATTCAAATCAAGAAATCACGCAATAAATGGCTTTGAAGAGTGTCTTGAAGACTAAATATTGAATAGGAGAGCTGGAATGGCTTAAGAGGGGTAAAATGGGCAAGAAGGGAACCAAAAAAGGCAGGGGTGCACAGGTCCTGGTAGGCGTGCCGGTACTGCGTGGGTGCGCAAGTATTGGTCTTGCAGGTTTACCTGCGCGACACGTTGGGTACTTGCGCGATGTACACCCAGAAGGTTAATACTTGAGTGACTTTAGTTTAAGGAATTTAGAATCCCCTTGAAGTACATCCAGGAGAGGGGCACGTAGGATCTATTGAAGGAGTAAGGCATCACGCAAGTGTAGCCATTTCCCATATGGGATGGCAACCTAGGTGTGCATGTGTTGATGAGTTTCAACACATAGGCCTTCCTCACCCACTTTTGATCTTCCGTTCTAGGTATGAAATTACCTTAGAAGTGTTCTGAAATCTTGGAGGAGCGACTATGGTGCCGGGAGCTCAAATCTGAGTTTTTGGAAAAATTACCTCTCCCCGAATGGGGGGCCCACAGGGTTTATTTATAGACAGGAGAAGACCCAGGGCGGTTATCAGTTAGGTCGCGCAAGTCACTTGCGCGACCATCATGCGTCGCGCAAGTAGACTTGCACGACAATGATATAACTTGCGCGACAAATGTGATTTTGATCCTTTGTCCATTCCTTTGTCGATTTATTATGTTTTCTTCAAAGGATGAATCAATTTGTGCTAATTCATTTCTGTTTCCAATCATTTAGACAATGTGACGAAGTAGAGCGTCAAAAGTTCCCTTACCTTGTGTCAAACTTGGCTCGATCGTTCTTTATTATCATGAATAATAAACTGAAGAGAATTTATACTTTCTTAAGAAGCTTTATAAATTTTAGTATTCCTTTTATATAACTTATCACCATGTTATAAACATTTTGTAATCATTTATGTTAATAACGATTGGTTTTTCGATATTTGGTGCTTGAGTAAAAAATGAACAACTTATAATTACAAGTTGTCCATGTGTTCAATAGTCCATTATCTATAGAATGATATTAATGATTTATATAACATATATATAATATATTTCTAGTATACATATGTATTTATAATAGTACAAAACATTTAGAGGTATAAATTTAATGCACGGTTCTGGTAGATGGTAAGTCATACGAACGCAAAACCACTACATTCATTTCTATCTATAGTTTTAATGGAATAAAAACATAATGATACATAGGTATATTATAATTTGAGTATAATATCTTGTCCAATATCAGTAAATATATAATATATTGATCAATCATATGACATTAATGAGTCAAATCACTTTTAGGGGGCAGTAGTCCGCACTTCCTCAACTGAAATTATCACGTTTACCCATTATGGAAACCATAAAGTTATTGAATAAAATAAATATAAAAGAAGCATAATGAAACCATAAACATAATATATATCATATATAAATATATTTCTATCTTAATTTCCACCATGTGAGGCTGTAGGAGATAATCGAACAATCATTGTTTCGTGAGGTGTTTGTTTTCCATCCACAGAAACAATATGTTCTTCACCAATTAGATGGAGGTGTGTGTATGTGTAGTTCAAATATTTCTCATAAAAACATAATAGAATATTCTAGATACTTGTGTTTTTATAAAATAAAATAATGAAAATAGTTTAGGGGTTTTAGAAGAAAATTAAAAGAAAATAATGTAATAGACATTGTTACCTTTAATTTGGGTAACTCCTTTTGGATTGAAACAAATATAATTTTTGAAGTGCCTTCTGCCTAAGGTAAGGCTTCTAGGAGGAGGATATGGATATTTTTAGCTTATATTGTCATGGTTAGGATGATACAAGAATTGTGAGAGGTTTGAAGAAAGGGGTAGAAGAGGTTTCCTTTTATAATGTGTGGGAGGGGATCTTTAGGAATATTTAAAACAATTATTTTACTATAAACATATATTCGATTTCAAATGGTCCAAAAATTAATAAGGTCTATGATAAGATGACTCATGTTATAAATATAATCATCCAATAATATTTGGTCATTATTTGGATATTATTTTAATATTAATATTCTTATTTATTTGATTCATTTATTAATGAGGTTAACAATTCATCATTATTGTAATATAAATCATTTCATTTATTTGATGTCTAAAAATTATAAACAAATATCATGATATAGGAAATATTTTTATATTTACAATAAATATTTATAGTCTAAAATATAACTAATATATCCCCAAGTAAAAATTAATTTACCAAAAGATATATGTTTATGCCATTTTTTCCATTAAGTTATTTCAAATAATGTGTCATTATCACTCTTAAGTGGCTCCATGGGGTCCCAAAATCGACCCAAAGATTCACATGGTAGGCTATGATGCAACAAATAATATTAGGACACATTTTAGGGTAATTTAATATTATAGTAATAATATTTTTTAACCCTTATTTAACAAATTAACCCTTTAACCATGGTAATTAAATTTTTTACAGAAATAAAAATATTCTTACTGTCTAAAAATAAAAGTTATATATTTACTAAATTTGGACCTCCAGAATCCAAATATGAAATCAAATTTTCGATATTCAAAACACCAAAGTGGGATAAAATAATTTAAATTTAACTCCCACTGTCAAAACAAAAAACATGTTTTCAGAAATATAAACTATCTATGGATTGACACTTGTTTATGTCCAAATTATAAGTAAAATTAATTCAAATGACCAAAATTTGATTAAAATTTAAAAATATAATCTATTCACAGATCGAAACCTAATAAATATATAATCTAACTATATAAATATATTATATTAAAAATTGCTTTTGATATAAAATATATAAATTTTCACAATTCAATAAAAAATGAACTTTATTTAAAAAATACAAAAAATTTACCCAAAGTATATTTTGATGACCTTATTCTAATGAAAGATTTTATATTGTCATATATAACATATAAAAAATGAGAAAAACTATATTTAAGGAGGGTTCTCTATCAGAAGGCGGTAAATTGACCTTTTTAAAAATACGATAGTAATTATGATTAAAAATAGATTAATTCTCAATTTAATCCTTTAAAATTTTTCGGATAAATTTAGATTCATGTAACAAAGATGTATAATAAAATTATTGTTATTTATATTAATTCAAGATAATAAACTTCTAGGAATTAACTACCATTTAAAATAATATTATTATATTATTAGTGTGCAACATATGATTTCAAAGAAACTTGTCGTTGCGTATAGGGCACACCATCAAACATAACAACCCATTTAAGGTAAAATTAATATTTAATTCAAAAAATATTATTTAAATTGAAAATTTAATATTTCATTATTTACCTGGGATGTTTATAAAAATGGAATCTAGAGGATATTTCATCAATTATTAAAAAATATTTTTTTATCATGTTTAAAGATGTAAGGATTATATAAGATTATGATCACAGAATAAGTAATTTTTAAGTTAATTTAATAAAAAATATTAGAATTTAATGGTTATCACTAGACCCTATCATTATCACTATTTAAATAGTAAAATAAAAAAATAATAAACTACTTCAAAATACAAGATATAGATATATAATTTCATAGACTTCATAATATATTTTTGAGCTATATACAAATATTTTTTATGTTTCCACATCATGTATGACTAATACCATTATAACATATTGAATAATTTTTAAATAAATTTATGATATGTAGAAGGGTTTTGTGGGATATTAATTATAATTAATGACTTGCATTTTCCAACATGAAAGATATTTTGTAAACAAGGAGTGACCTTGTAATTTGAATTAACATGATATGATCTACCATATTCATTATAAGTGATGGATAACCATATATGTTATTTAAAAATATGTTTGTAACTATAAATAAAAATATTTATTATAGTAATCTATAAAAAATAAATACATTATTCATAAATTATGATGATAGGAATTTTCATTATGGATTTACCTAATCATATATACTTCATTAATGTGATATTTTATTAATATGAATTGAGGTAGGGTTTATGTGACATATATAGTGGGATGAACAATTTAAGATGGAGTGTAACAAGAATAATTATTGTGTGAAATTGATTTGCAAATGGTTTAGTTAGTCACTATAGTGACATAATTGTTTAAAATTATTAATTGACCTTCTCCTCAAGATAACAATCTCATTTGGTTGTTTTGGAAGACATATGCCGAAACCATTATTTTATGGAGTTTTTCTCAACCACTTTTAGATAATAAGTGTGAAATAATGAGTATGTGAATAAAAAAACGCATTTTTACATTATGATGAATTAACAATAGTTTTTTTATATTTTTTGGAGAGACCCTCTTCACAAAAGACTGACATTTCCTTCACCAAAGAGCATTACATGGGAGAAGAAGAGGGAGAGGCCCTTGGCTCAGCAATGATTGTTTTTATACCCTATAAATGAATTGGATCTTATGAAATTTTGATCATGCCCTAAATTCATGTTTTAAATTAATAACATGTAATAGTGTATTCTAGTACACCAATATATCAATGTGAGTTTGATTTATGGATCATCCTTCAACATTGAATAAATTAAAAGAAATTATCTATTTTTCATTACTTTCATGTATTTGAGCTCTATTTCATGTGAAATAATATAAGAGAGAAACATATAATGGATTTATTCTTTTAAATTAGGTTACATGATCCATACTAGAAAGTGTAATTCAAGGAAGACATTTTAATATTTAGTGAGAACATTCACCCCTGATTTTATAATCTCAATTTGGTCAGAAATATAGGAATCATAGATTAATGGTTTTATGTGGTTTCCAATCACCCTATATATTATTTTTCATTTTTTTAACATATAGAAATAATGAGGATTTATATTTTTAATGACACCGTTTATGAGGGATTAAGGAATACATTTTTCCTTTCTATATGATTTTAATTAAGAGATCTAGAAGTATATTAATCAATACTCTAAATTGATTTTGAATACCGAATGAATTATATATTCCTATATTAAAATGATCTATCTATGATTATTATAATTTTTTTTCAAAATATTTTCCTATTTCCCCACATCATTCAGGATTTGGAAGAAATTGGAAGTTATTTATTGAAAAAAATTCCAATTAGAGGGGTTGGAGGTTTCTTCATCAAAGGACATGTAATATTTCATTTTCTCAATGTAACTGAATAATTGAAACATTTATAAGACTAGTATAGAAGGAAATGCCCACTAAGGGATGTGTGATTGAAGTTTATGATAATAATGGTTATCAACCTATTTCTTAAGATACCTATCAACCTGAAAATTTATATTCCCCCCTATGTAATAGTGTGTAATAATAAATAATTAAAGAAGCATTAGGGATATCTATTCATTAATGCGATGATTGTTCTATTTAGAATCAAAATAATATCATTAATTATTTGAATAAATCATGTGTGAAGTGGACTATGTGTTCAAAATACACTTGGTGTTATAGGATAAATAATTTAGGCATGTGATAGTGTTCATGGATGAATTTATTATAAAAATGGTGAAATGATTAATGGTCAATATGAAATTAATAAATTTTATAGTATTAGGGAGAATTAGAAGCCTGGGAAAAAGAGCTAAAACAAAGAATTATCTAACTAAAAATGTAAATTTAAAAGTATATATAGTCAATAATGGATTTTGGAATAATGTTGAGCATAATTTCTTGTCAACTAAATTAGAAGAATATGATGAATAATTAATATGTTTTAAATATGAAATATTTAAAGTGGATTTAATAAATACATCTAATGGTAGCCTAAAATGGTGGAGTGTAGGATCTATAAGATCAATAATTTGAGTGTAAATGGAATATTATTTAAAATGTGGAATTTTATATTATAGAATCAATGTAAAATAAAGATGTTTTATTATAAAATCAATACAAATTACATGGGTCTGGGCCTAGAAGCAGATGAAATGAATATTTCAATAAAACCTTTTATATGATGTTAATTACCATGTAATAACTGTAATTTGTATTCTATTGTTGGATATTTTTTATATGTGCTAACTATGGACATATGTTTTGAAATCGTAGTAATTAGGTATCTTAAACTATCAAAACGAAATGAAAAATTTAAATAAATATTTCACTAAATTCAAATCTATTATACTAAGAACATATTTATCACTTTGGAAGAATATAATTACAATAGTTAAAAAATTATAACAATGTAAGACAAAACTATTTTCTCATCACATCTATCATGGAAAGAGAAAAATAAAAAATAGAAGAGAAACAGAAGCCTCTAATGTTTCGATAAAAATATGATGTTATCTTGATGATACAATCACAAAGGGAATATAAATTTTGGGTAGTATTAAGGGATATCGAATAACTGATGCACATGGAATTCAATAGTGATTCAACTAATTATACCATATGGAATGTGATTTTTTTGGAAATATCATTTCTATGGTTGATTAATAATTATGTACGATGAATTAAAAATGAATAAAAATATGAAACATTAACATGAGGGATTATCCTAACTATATATGTGAGGACAAGTCCAATTATGATGATGTAATTTATTTTGTTAATACCATCTGATGTTTTTTAAATTTATGTAATGAAATTAAGAACCACAATAAAGGTGGATGTTAGTTATTTGACTGTTTTTTGTTACTCATGTGTAAAAAAATTATTATTCTTTAATAGTTTTTATTAATTCCTCACTCCCATATACATTGTTATTTCTAATTACTCATAGAGTGGTTCATACATAATCTAGATACATGATCCATAGGGTTTTCTTATCACAATAGAGTTAGGTGTCAAAATGTTTATAGAATGAAAATAGGGGGCCATATTGTATTCCCCTAAAAATATCACAGCCTATATCAATTTTTTTGGAATTTGCAGGATACAAAATAAATCTATACATTCAAAAATTAATATGTCTAATACACTATAAGTTAGAGAATAAATGAAATGAAAAATTTATTTATTGATGTTTGGATAAAAAATGATACATTTTCTAGTCTTCAATTCTCCATGCAATTAATGATAAATAACACAAAATATATGATTGTATTTTTTATGGGGTTCTAACCAAACCTAGTATTTTAAAACAAAGTAGACCAAACCATTTTAGTTTTAAGGATAACATTTCAATCAAACATTTTATTTTCCATGAAAAAATGTATTTCCTCTAATGAACTGAAGTAAACTATTGATTTTATCAAGTTCAAGCACTACCAATAATTTTTAACCTTTTTATAAGGTTACCTTAGAAGAATCGAATCATTTTTTGATATAATAAACATCTATTGTCAGAATTCAATTCATACAACCACTATAAAAATAAATAAATAAATAAACTAGTTGGAAGTTGAAAACATAATTTATTGAGTTGAAAATTAATAACCACACATTTAGAATTAGGAAAAACATATGGTAAGGTAAATATAGAAATTCCTTAGAAATTTAATATTCGTGGAACAATGTTTTATTCTAGAAATTATAGAACATCATTAACTTATAATGGTGTCATGCATTACTATTTTGTCCTCTGGAATCTTATTTATATAACCCTATAAATAAATAATTACACAAAAAATTCATTATATCTTCCTTAAAATTGGAGTTACATTTTTACTAATCATATCATAATATGATTATAATAACATAAACATAAAGAAATATAAATTATACATTTATTTTAATTTCATGAAACTCCATTATATAGTTCATTTTATAATATGTCAAAATAAACTAGAATACTTTTAATATCATCATTATTATTTAAATTCATTTTACAAATAAGAATTAAAAAATGAAAAATTAATTTTTTAAAAAAAGGATGTTGAAAAAACAATCATGAAATAGTACTTCATTTATATAAATATATTATAACAAAATAGATTTGTAATATAAGATCTAGGATCATAACATATATGATATTATCAAAATAATTATAGAAGACATCATAAATAAAATTTTTAATTATATACGTAATAAATTTCATACATTTAATTTATACGTAACAAACGACACTTTTGGAAAGAATTATATGTAACATATTTTAATCAAGATAGAATAATACATAATATAATTTTATCAAATCATAAAATTTTAAAAAATTTAAATAACTACACACATAGAAATATATAATACAATATTATTCTTCAGAGAATATTAAAAAAATTTGAAAAAAATATCATAATTTAATATTTATAGTCTATAATAAAGGTTTGGGGTCGAAGCCTCAATTTATTATTCAAATCTAATACATCTTTAGACTGGGTAGAGGGTGACCCATTATCTAGCCTGAAGGCCTAAGGCCATGTATCCTGAATTCAAGGCTTGAAAGCCCATTTTTTTCCCCAAATAACCCCTTGTCGAACAGTACTACTAAAGTACCCACACTGCTACAGTACCAAATACAGTATCGTGCCCGCTACAGTACCTACTATAGTCACACCACTACTATAGTTCCCTGCTACAGAGCTGATATAGTACCTGGAAATTCGCCCGTGCCTTGATTTGATTCTAGGACTTTTGGATGCCAAGCAGGGGCCTGTACCACTAGGGTACAGGCTCGTTGGCATAGAATATATAAAATATATTTGGATGAGTAATATTATTGTATGTGAAATATTAATTATTAATATATTTTTTAGATAATATGTGAGACATATTTTCCTCTTTATTGGTATTGTGTAATTTTTTTTGGAAAATATGACTTAAATGATAATCAAATAGACCAAACAAAATATATAAAATCCATGAAATAGTATTGAAGATATTAAAAATCCTTAATATATATTTTAATTAAGTATATATATGAAATTATTATAATTTAAATACTTTATGATATAATGATTTAAAATCCATTTCCTCAAAAATAATAATTGTGACAAAAAAAATAATACCAACCTGGATAATAAGAATGTGTGGGTTTATGTAATTATAAACAAGATCTTAAATATGAAAGGAAGACTCCAAAAATCTCCCATACAGAAAAATAAAATATCTAAACATAAATTAAAACATCTACCAAAATTATTGAAAGATTAAAAACATCAAAAAAATAACCCCCCAAATGTTCTCATGGAATATGTATATTTTCCAAAATATAATATTAATATCTTGTAATAATCTAAGAAGTAAATAATTTTTTTCAAAGTCAAATTTTTTTTAAAATCCATAATCCTTCCTCCAAAAAAATTTAAAAAAATGAAAGCACCAATTACCCCATAATTTTAATAAAAAAAATTAAACAACAATAATAAAAGAATATAAAACTGTAATAATATTATCAAATAAAATTTTAATTATTAAAACTAAATATATACCTACTAAAATAAATTAAAAAAAGGGAATCAAAGAATATAAAAAATAACATGTTTAAGGGTTAGTATAAAAAACATTAATAAAAAAAATTAAAAAAAAACCAAAAATTACATTTAATATAATAGATAATCGTTCTCCTCAAATATTGAAAAAAAATTGACCAAATATATAAAACAAAAAATATAACACCCTAACATATATTATAGAAAATTTTAATTTCATATCATTAATGAAGTATAAATAATACCCCCTAAATAATTCATTAAAAATATATATCATTTTTTAAAATTAGTAAATATACCATAATAATTTATTAGTAACTGATCTAGAATAAAATTAAGTAATATCCAATGAACTCATTCAAATATTGTAAAATATATATGATAATAGGATCCATGAAATCATGTCATATAATGTTCTAGAAATTATAAAAAGATATTAAATGAATTAAAATGATAAATTTTAATGCACAATCTATAAAACCCTAAAATAAAACATTATTACAAATATTATTATAAATAATGGTATTTATAACATAAAAAATCATTCAAAAGTATCATATAGAGAAGAAAAAATTGATTATGTTTTCTGAGAAAAATAAATATACATACATAAACTCTTAAACTCAATCACATTTGAAGAATATAATTTAAAAATACATGATATAAAAAATATTATCATTTTAAAATTTAAGATAACTTTATATACAAAATACTTCTTATTAACAAGATATTGTGAGTTTTAAATAACATTTTTATGTGTAATTAAATAATACCCCATAACAAAAACAATTCATTGATGAAATTCAACCAATTTTACATTAAAAATTATTTCCTTTATATTTTTTATAACGTACCATCATAACTAAAACAATTTTCTTTTATTTTTTATTTATAAATTATTTTTAATATAAAAATCTATTATATATATTGACTTAAAACATTAAATTTAGAGAAATGTACCACAAAAATTTAACAATGTGCTTGAGTCTTCTATTTCACTTTTATATAGTTATGAAAGAATCATGAATTAAAATTTTGTAAATGATGAATAATATTTCTAATTTTCATTCTCTTTTTCTTATTTATAAAAATAATCCAAAAAAACATTTAATTTACAAATAATATATTAATTATTTATATAATAAAGTAAAATTATGATATTCATTTTCTAAAATGAGATTCTATAATTCTTTTGTGACTTTCTTATGATTCTTACTCATCTTTTGGTCAATTTAAGATAATTTTATATTTCCTAATGATATTTATCATATAATTCATATAATTATTGAATTATATATTTGTGAAAAAGATAATAATTAATATATGATAATTATGAATTAAAACAAGACTTATTCAATTCTACAACCATCACATAGCGAAAATAAGACTTTATCTCATATTCAGTCTTTTGATGTAAGTTATTGTCCTCTATAAAACTACTACTTGAAAAAAATGTTATTTTTTCATACCCTTTTTTTATTCCTATTTAATTTGTGAACCATCAATTTTCATAGTTTTTATGAATTTCTATCCTTTATCCATAATATCTAATATTTGAATTATTATTACCTTTTCTACGTATAATTTTTTTGTAATTTTCATACTTATTCTATAATACATCTTAGTGGTTTGTTATTTTTATTATATATACTTCTATAAAGATTCCATGTTTACAAAAATCATCACCCTAATAATATCATGATGAAACTATAATTTAATTTTATGTGTTATAACAAAATATTTACATGATTTGAGAGTTACTTCAGTCGTTTGATTCCATTAATTCATTATCAATATTATTCCCCTCATTATTATAATATAATTAAGGATCTAATTATTTTATCCATGAAAATTTTCAAAATTCATTTCTTCCTCAATAAAAAAAATCATTATATTCCACTTTTTCATTAATTATCGATGCATTATTTAAATTTTTAATTCATTCTTAGGGGTCTCAAAAATAGCAGTTTTGTTGTTCACAATCTTTATCATTATTTTGTCTATATCGATAACTCAATTCTCCCATTGTGTGTGACTTTTAATTTCATCTGAAATTCAAAATAAATTATACATAATGAAATATAACAAAAAAATCTTCTAAAAATATAAAAATAATGAAAATTATTGCATTTAATAAAAAAATCAATTTCATAAAATGATATATAAAAACAAAAACACATACGGGGATAAAAATAAAGTAAATTTGAGGAATTTAATTCAAAAATATATTTTTCTACATCATTATAAGTTAATGAATCAATACCATGATCATGTAACTAGTATGTTCTATCCAATATGGTTTAGTAATCAATACATATGTTCTTTATAAACATATCTAAATTAACCTTCCAATATCTATATTCATTTCCAATAAAATAATGTGTTCTAAAATTATTCAATACATAAATTTAATTATATAATATATCCAAAAGAATAAATTCACCTAAATCTTGTTAAAGACTAAGTCAAACAGGCTTTCTGAAAATATAGAATATTCCCCAAAATGTATCATCAGAATGAAGAACTTCTAATGTTAGATCCCTCTTTGATCACAATCATTTGGACCCAAAATGAGTGTTGAAAATAAAATGAGTTGGTTAATTATCATTCCAAAAAAATATCAGAATATGAAATATATTTCACATTATTATATGGATAATGGAGGAAGTAAATATATCATAAAATATGTGTCCATTGTGTGAGATGTGTATATAGTAAATAAAAAAAAAGATGGGTTATATTGAAATTTAGAAAACAATTGATCTTACGTCTGCACTATAATTTACTCTACTCAATGAGTGAAATGGAATACACTATAAGATAGTGTCTTAACAAGAGTTCATCACAAATAATGTCTATTATAATATGTTCTAGATAATTATATTCTATTATGTAAAATTCCAATCCTAAAACCTTTTATGATTGATTATATAGAACCCATAATTTCAATGAGGAATTCTTACACTATTCATTTTATATAGGTTTTGAACAAAAAGTGATTTATATTCCTTTTTATATGTTATTATTACAATATTTTTAAAATTTTAATATTGTATAACTGTATTCTTTTACAAAGAATAATAGATAAATTGAGAAAAAAAATAAAAAACATCAAAATCATATAGAAGTTGTAAACATAAATATAGGAAGAGTAAGGTTACTTTAATCACATATCAATGATTTCAATAATAACCTATAAGTTTTCCATATATTCCTTTAAGAGTCAGTAACAATGGAATAATTTATCTTTATCGCTATAATAGTACACGAATGAATTATAATAGTATCATGTGCGACAATCTAAATTCGTCAACTTCTCATTTTTAGAAAATTTAGTAATTTTAAATTCCTTGAAGAAAAACAATAGGATCTTAAATCACATAGTTGTTTCATTAATTCTCATCATAGCCTGAAATGGTTAGAATAATATAAATATATTTAAATAAAATATTTTCCATCATTTAAATTTACTATTGGTAAATTTCATATAGCATTTAGTCCTCCATCATACTAATTTAAAAAACATATATTATATTCATTATCATTTAAAAGTAATATATAAGTTTATATAAAACGATAAATGAGATAAAATTGATACAAATTGAATGAATGAATAAAACATTAAACATTATTTCCTTTTGAAAAATATTCAGTCTCTAATGAAATGCATATTATGATATCTATACAGAATAATTATCCAAAAAATTTGGAAATCCAAATAAATGAAAGCGCACCAATCATCCTCAAATAAATACATATAATTTTTTAATCCATTTATGATACATAAAAATTATTAATTTGAAAAAAATAATAAAAACGATATTTAATATTTGAAAGGGAATTAAATAATATTATTTTATCAATGAGAAACAATTTTTACATTAAATAAATTAGATCATGTTAATATTTAGAACATATTATTATACTTCAATGAGATGGAAATCATTTAATTTTTGATAAAAAAACATATTCAATGACTTTTTTTAACATAATAAATAATATAAAACATATTTTTATATATGTAATATATTTTCAAAAAAACTATTAATATAAACCATATTTTTTAAAGAACATATGAAATATATTTTCACTATATATTTACTACATAAGATATTTTGATTTTGAAAAGCGTTTACACATAAAATAATTTATCAGAGAAAACACATTATGGAAGATACTCCAATCATTATATCATTTATTTAAAAAATTTAAGACAAATTTCATAGAGTATGACATAGGAATTTACAAGAAATATAAAAAATTGACTGTAACATTGAAATAAATTCCATATTAAAAAATAATGATAATGAAAAATAATAATTTAATCAATATTAATGAATATGTTAATATATATTGTGGGGATAGTTATGATTTTGAAAGAAAAATCTATGTGAGGAAATGAGTATGTTTTTTCAACTTGGAATTCAAGGAGGGTTTTCAATCTCCATCGAAGGGGGATCTGTCTTCCAAACAATCTTCAAAGGAATAGATTATGGGAATCTCATCACGCACTCCTAATTTTTTGTAATTCTTGTAGATCTTGTGTGAAACACGGTTATTTCATATGACCATATATCTAGAGAGGAATATAGGGTTAAGGCCAATTTAACTATTTTAACTAGTGTCTAGGTATCTCATGATAAATATAAGAAACCATAGTTCATATTTGTATGGGAAAGGGTATGAAATTCATCAGTTTATAAGGCCACTATACCATCTCTTCAATGATCACTTTTATGATCTTGAATCCCATAGTTTTGGGTGTGAATGCTAAATGAAAATTTATTTTTCATAAATCCTGACATAAGTAGTTTTCTATTTATTCTTTTTTTATTCCATTTAAAAGTGAAGATAAAATTCACTCAGTTTCCACACAAATGGGTTTTTTAGAATGGATGCATGCATCTTCATGAAAACTAAATATATGTATTTTTTGGAACCAAAATGTTACCATGGACTATGTTGATTCCTCAACAAAACAATTTATCTACAATGCTAATCTTGTGAGAGAACATATGTGTTTTTAACATTTTTTGAAAAAATTAAATGTTACTTATTAGAACACCTAGTGAAAGATCATTTACAATTTCCACCCAAGGATCTATAAATGGAGCATTGGTAGTGATATGAATATAGTAACTATTTATTCTATGAAAATAGTATAGGTTCATTACACTACGTGAGCCATTATGTATTTTAGATTCATCATGGATGTTAATGGTCCTAGAGATCTAGGATTTTTGGTTAAAATATTGACTTGGTGATACTACCATAAGTGAGGAATCTATTTATGTTGTAGATTAGACCATTGAATTCCTATCATATATTTTATGGATTCTTGTGATCATCATATTTCCCAAATCCTTCATAGTTGTTTTCAGACAATTTCTATTTGGTAGTGTATTTAAAAAAATAAAAATTAAGGTTTGTCCCCTTTAATTATTAAATAATTTGTTCATTGAAATAAGGCTTTGTGCAGAAAACTATCAGGTCATAGTGTCAACCAATTTTTGGAAACTCATGTGTTGGGATTGATTGTAATCACATGTTTTATAACAATTTCTTACATGATCATATAAAAAAACAAAAAAAACACCATCATGGATTATTAAAAAAATAGAAATTTATAGGTATCTAGATAGGACTCAATATAACAGGGATGATGATATTTTTATTGTTCTGAAATGGAATCAAAATAAGAATTACAAGATAATGCTACAAATTGAAATGATTCATAGGAAGAGATAATGGGAAATACAGTTGAAAGAGTGAGACCATAACACCACCTAATTTTATGTGTTCATTAAGGATATGATTCATTATAGGAATATTAATTAAAAAATATAATATTGATCTGATACAGGAGATATTTAAGATTACATAAGTGTTGAACTGTACTATATTGAGGCTATATTGGCTGGATAAAAAATCTCCAATGGTTATAGGCTTAATGAGCCAATAGGAGAGTGAAATTTCTATAATTTCATAAAAATAATAGTGGAAGATAATGATAATAAAAATTTATGAACCACTCTAGATGAATAGGAGATTTGGTGGGATTTGTTATGAATGAATCCAGATAGAGTTCTTGACCCAAAATGCTTTCTTATCTATTTCAACACAGTGGAAAGGGATTAAATCAAGGAGAATATTATTTATGTAGTGTGTGATTTTTTAATTAGTGTGGATATTTTGAGTAACCTATGTGTATCGAGGGAGGTCTTGATAACAATGATTAGGATTACCATACCACTAGCTAATATCACCCAATTTTCCGTGTATTTTTTACATATAAGATTATTGTATCCATGTTAAGTAGATTACTCATCTATTTTATTATAATATATATGTCTATGAAGAAAAATATATATTTATCCATATAAGAAATATCCACGGAGTAGTAGGTATTTCCAAATAGATTTTATCAAAAATCAATACGAATACCCTCAGTTCAAATATTATTTTAAAATATGATATAGATAAAGAAAATGAAACATTTGAGTGTGGTTTAATTATTAGATGAATAACTTGATTTGGGTTCAAGGAATATACTTTTGATATATTTTATAGGTGCTACTTCTCATAATTTTTATTAATTCCTTTCTTGTGGAAATGTGATGGCATTTTAAAAATAGTGTGCGGCCTATTGAAAGATGATATGATATCTCCAATTCTTCTTATTATTTCTCAAAATTATCTCACAAGAAACATCATGTGTGGTTTGGATGAGTTGATTATCATACATGATATGAACAGGTTGTGAAATAACATCATTTCTCATATGATAATTGTTGATGATATTATGTTTTTTAATGAATGATAGTAAATGATCTATCAATTAGATTATGAAATCACTGGAGGATTATGGAAACCGATGGGAAAAAATGAATAATAAACATAACATTAATGATTATATGACAAATAAAATTTTATAATGGAGTATAATTTTAATCCAAATACAGTTGTTTATGTGAAGGAATCGTCTCCCAATGGATTGTTTGTAGTCATCGATCTCCATTAGTAGAATCATGAATGTTATTTATGAAGGAATCCTTGATTAGATCATGGGATTTTTTTGTATTAGGATGATCCAATTTCATTATTTTTGAGGGTGTATCAAGTTGGTGAAAAATATCCTCACTTATATTCTGAAGAATAAGTTATCGATTATCAAGGCTCCAAAAGGGACCATTGACCAGATTTAAAAATAACTAAATATTTTCATATTGGATGAGATTCAGAATTCTATATTTCATTATGAATCACATAGGATAATGGAAAACCCCATTGATGATGGTGGAAATATTTTTTATAACATAGAGGAATCTATGAAATCCATGAAAAATAAACTATAATGGGAGATAATTGAAGGTGATAAGTTTTGAGAATGGTTTATAGTGAATATGAATAGATAAGAATGGAGAGAGTGGGCCAATTACATTGGGAGGATTTCAAGGCCAGTACGTAATATATTGAATCCTCTGGATATTTTTGAAGGTAAGATTCAATGGGTAGTGTCCAAAGTGAGAATAATATTTTCCAGGATAATTGGAATGGTGAGCCTATTTCTTGAATTAGTTATCTGGTGATGAGTTTTTCATTCATAGAAGAAATAATATTCCATGATTTTATTAATGAAACTCTTAATCATTATAATTTTTTATGACAATATTAGTATGGATGAGGGTACTTATAGACACACATTCTTATAATGAAATTCTAGCCATATAAATGGAAATTATTATCGAGATATGGGGCATTTGTGTTGTAGATGTGATATATAGAAGTCAAAACATTGGTTTAATGAAATAATACCAATTATGAGCATCCAATAGTGGTGTTTGAGGAATTATTCCCTCCCTAAAAATTATAATGTTCATTGGAATTGATTCCATGTTGTCTCTCATTATTGGTGATTCACTTCACAATGTTTTGAATCAGTCTAGATCCCTATTTTCTTAGGGATATCGGCTAAGGAAGTAGGATTTTGAATGATAATTTAATGGGAGTATCTGGACATGGGTTTAATATTTATTAATTACCTATTTCATGGTTCCAGAGAGCATATAAATTTTTCTTAGAGTTTAAGACTCGTAGTAGGGCTTTTTCATTAGCATGTTTCATAATAAGGGAATCTTGGAAGAATTTTATGGAAGGAATGAACTTATAATGTCATTTCATTTAGGTTCATATAAAATATTTGGTGTTGGGTTTAGGATCTCTACTATCTAGTGGGTTTTATTGATATCACTTAGAAAAATTAATCCTATGGTTTTTCTTAGTGTATAGGGTAGAAGAAGAAGCATGGGATCATGGGCTTGAGTGAAACATGCATTTATAAAGATTTAAATTACAATTGATGGATCATTTTTTATCGAAATGGGAGGTAAATATCTTGTGTGTGATAGTGTATACTCAAATGTTTTTGGGTTAAACAGTTTTTATAGAACTATCATCTCAAATATCATAGATGATAGAGAGATTATTAGAAGATATACATTGTGTAGACTTTAAAACAAAAATATTATAGTGAATGGAATGAAATTCATGGTGTTGGATTGGTTTCTCTAGGAAGAGTCAATTACACTATGAAATTAGATGTACTTTATTCATATGTAATGAAATATCATTGACCAAGGTGCTAAGGATGGCCACATATGGAGGGAATTCAATTTTTTAGTTGATTAATTTTCATGCAACTGGTATCCTAGGGAGAGTGTCAATTTATATTTTTATAAAATATCCCTCCAGAATAAGTTAAATCACATAGTAATGGTGGATTTATGTGGCCTCCTATAATACTACCCCCCTGATTTTATTTGTTCATTAAGGGATTAAAATCTCTCATTTTTATTTAAATAGAATTTAAATTTCCAGAATACAGAAATCGGTTATCACTCAAGAGGAATAATTTATTTTCTTATTAATTATTTCCAATTGGTATTTTAACTCACTAAAACTATTTTACATGAATGAAGGTGTGTAACACCCCAAGCTTCCAGGGTATATTTCTTTTTTAATAATGTAATAGATTGTGTTGTATGCAACGTTGAGTTCTAGCACACTACGACCAATCAAACAAACTGTTATGAATAGTAATACCCACATTTTGAAATTTTAATTTTTTTTAATAAAATGGACTTAATTTATTGGATTTGGAATATTATAATTATATTAGTGTAAATGTTTTGTATTTTTTTTTGAAAACCTTCAATTTTTAAGGAAAATTGAAAAACACTGCGATATAATTTAAAACCAACTTTTTATTTAAATAATTTATTATATCATTAAAATTTATTTTAGTTTAAAATAGATACATTATTTTTATTAATGTACAATGTAATACATTGGAGTCATTTTATAATAAAAATAGATGTATAAAATTTTATTGATATTTTTAACGTTTTTAACCATCTTATAGGCACATTTGGAAATTTTCATAAAAGATAATTTAACCATCTATGTGAATAGAATTTCAAAATTTTGAGAGACGTCATTGAAATTTTTATGTAAAATGTGTTTCAATATGATGAAAATAATTTATGGTGAATAATAACTTTTGAATATTATTTACCATGAATAAACGTTAATAGGGTAATGAAAGGAAATAATGATATTATAATTATCCTAACACAAGTAAGAATTCTATTGGATAATTGTTTTTCTACCAAAATAAACCTTATGAATAAAATATGTTCATATTTTATAAACATAGTTTAGATTAGAAATTTATTATTATTTTATTTAAAGAAGAGTAAAAATTGTAATATTCAAATTTTTATAACTAAAATATTTTTAATATAGGGTTATACAGAAGGTAAAATTGACTATAAATATTCATTATAACATTGAAAAATACTTCCATCAAATTTTATTTTATTTATATTTTTTAAAAATTATATAATTAAATTTATTTATTACACAAAGAGGGTACAATATTTACCTTAATAAAGATTGATTAAAATAATTAATATTGTAAATATCCCAAAAATGTAAATAGAGATTTTTTATCCATTAAACAAATTATATAGATTAATATTACATGTTAGGATTTATTAAATAAATTTTTTTCATACTGTTAATGTTTTTATAACAAACACAAATAAAATACCAACTAGTGTCAAAATAGACATAAATGAGTTTATAAAACAATTACTGTATTATTAATTTATATTATATTACTAAAAATCTAAGCATTGAAAAAAAGAAATATATAATGTTTTATATGTAATTAAGGAACAACTTGGTGTTCACTTGTCATTTTATTGTTAGTTTAGTATCCATTATTTATAATAATACAAGAATACATGGTAAATGATAAACTATTAAACTATGAATTAAATCAAAATGATATGATTAATATAGTGACCTAATCATGTCAAAAACCTATTGGTTGGGAGGTTTTCATCCTAGAACAAACATAGACTCTAAATAAGTCATTTTTTATTCCATTATAAACTGAATTTGATTGTGTAAAAAATTAATATTTCAATCTTTTCCAAAATTGACCATCACATCTCTTATGAAAAGGTACTCCCCCTTCTGTCAAAATAATACATACAATATCATTTTCTTGGATAAACCCTTCTCTAATATCCTTAAAACTACCCCCACTTCAACCTAGAGGCCTTACATTGATCATAAAGACAAACTATGGTGTCATTTTGATATAATCAATTAGAAGAACCCAAAAAACAGGTAATAATTTTATCACCTATTAAAAAGTTCTTTTCTTCTTCCAATTACATTTTCTTTGTTGTTACCAACCCAAAATAATTTATCCACCACCATATACCTACTTTTATGTTATTATAAATATTGTTTTACCATACTTATTTTTCTATTTGTCCTATGAATAACAATGTCACCATACGTGTGAACGTACGGCTTACCGTCTCCACGTCGTTGTGTATTTTGACATTGAACACATCAATTATTGGATAGGTATAATAATGAATATTATTTATTTAAATAATAAATATAATACATTAATGATTCTATATATGAAATATACCATACAATTACATAGTATATCACCCTCAATATAATGATATTGTTTCTCTTGTGTACGTATGGATTACCATCTCCATGAACGTGATGAGATTCAATCCCCTTTGTAACCATTAAAGAATAATATTCATTTTATGAATAAAAATAATGATTACGAACTTAATATCATTTTGATATGAATCAAATACATCATATCTATAAAAAATGACTACATATCAAAACATATAATGGAAAATGAATCAGTTAACACCTGAAACAAAGATACTACTAATATTTTATTTACAAAATAATATTAAGAAGATCAATTATATTATCCTATTTATGTATATGGATCTTTCTTAATTTAATAACAATTATTTAAAAATTTAATAGTAGTATAATGTACCCTTGAACACCAAAAAAATCATGGTAAAAGGATTTCATCAAACATTTTATTCCCATGAGATTCATGATAGATTTTCAACTATTTTCTTTTTTATGGTGTATATACATCCCATGATAGTATTATCTATGTAATAAAAATTAATTTATTTATATTTATATCTTCATTGTATGACCCTTCTTTCATTGGGTGTATGTTTCATAAGTTACCATATCAGTAATAGAATTTCAAATATCAATTTCTAGTAATTGGGTTTTATGCAAACTTCTTTCATTATTACACTCCCATATTATGGGGCAAATCAATATTTGTTTATTTATCTAGTAATTTACACTCCAATTTTGTGGATATACTTTTTATTCACATAATCACACCATATGTAAATTTTCATGTCATCGATATAAACATTGTAAGAGTAATCTTTAATCAATTTCCATTCATTGAGTTAAACATCCAAGTCATTGGTGTTTTTTTACAAGAATATTTATGAATGTAATATATTTTATTTACACATAATATCCAATAATATTGATTGTATTTATATTTTTCACGCATAATTATTTATTTTATTTATATATAACATAAGGATACAATCTTTATAAGGGATTTCATCTCTATTTACATTCCATCGAGAATTTCTTGTTGTGATATTCCAATTCACTTTTTAATTGTGAATATATCGTACATTGATATAGTATATAATGAATCCCTTTATTCTAAATATAGTATAATTTTTTTATTACCTCAAATATTTTTATTCAAGCATCTCACATTTGGTTTGGAACCCTATCTAAAAAATCATTTTAAATGTTTTAGATATTTATTCTTATAAATCATTCACATTAATGAACATTTTATAAAAATGGTGTAAAGGATTTATTTATTTTAACATGGATGTTATAAAATAAATATTCTATTGCAAATTTACAAATTAGAATGGGACACTTTGATTAAAAAAATATATTTTTAACAACTTCTTGATAAATATTCAAACCTTTAAAAGTTTTCAAGAAAAAGGGGATTTTTCTCTAATGATTTTTATGAATTATTTTCAACTATATCAATATCCTTCATAATTATTAATTGATGTTGATTGTTATAATATAGTCATTTATATTATATTGAATGGGTTATGCATGATTATCAGTGTGTTATTTTTTACCATTCATGGTTTATGGTTAACGTATTAACATTTTGTATGCTAGTTTCATTAGGAATTATTTTATTATGTTATATGTTTTTCATATGAGTAATGCATTGGACATAGTAAATGACGATTGGAGCTCGCTATATCTCCTAGATGCATTGATAAATATCATGATAAAAAATATTGTCTTAGCACAAGGACTTGACCAAATATTATTTTCAGTATCTACACGATGCCTTGAATATGTGGTTATGATGTAAAACATTATGCATTCCATCATTATGAAATTACCTATTTTGATTACAGGTTATTATTCGTTTAGTAGAATAACTATGTGAATAATTAAGTGGAATTATTTGATGTAACTTTTCCATATTATCTTGCAGTTTATGTTTATAAGTCTTGTTTTATAGTCTTATACATTTCAATAAATGATTATGATTATTAATGATAGTTTCTGCTATATTTTTATCCCTATTGAGCATCAGAGCTCACCCCTTTCTTAAGTATCATTTCCTAGGATGTGAAGAAGTATATTATGATTAAACTTTTGGATATTCCAAAGGATAGGAGTGTGTTCAAATGGGACATAATGTTTTTTATTTCATAATGTAATGTAAAAACATATGTACGTATCCAATACAGCCAGTGTCACTAAACTAATTGGTCTTTCAAAAAATGATATATTTTGATCCTCCCATTTATTGTAATAATGCACTTACTCAGGGTAACTATGATTGAGGCATTACAACTGGTATTAGAGGATGTTTAGTACTAACCATAGAATTAAGATTTAGAAAAACTAGGATTAGAAAACAATACCCTAAGATAAAATTTGAGGATTAGTAAAGAAAAATGTACAAAAATTATGGTAACAAAAATATTATCTAGGATTTCAATGAAATACATCCATATTTAGAAATGAGCCAGTAGAGGTGGCTCCTGCACAACTATACCTAGGGGTAAAACGGGAAAACACCTCTTTGAGATATACTCGAATGTGAACTGGTGCATGAAAACGGGTCGTGCTGCACACTTGGTTATGACAGTCCTGGGGGATATGCTTAAGATAATTCATAGATTCCTTACAAAATGATTGGAAGGATTTTAATATAATATTAAAATAAATATCATTTGATAATCCTATGGTGTTTTAGATTTATAATAAGGTTCTATGATATTCTATAATTAATTTTATGAATATTTTTACTCAACCTATGATTTCTGGTTTTAGTCAAAGGATGGATTCCAAGGAAGTCATAGTAACATTGAACATGATGTAATAATGTGGGAATAATGGTGGAAAGTAGAAAATAAATGGAATTTTGGTAATATTAAAAGATATCATGTTCATTCCAAATCAGGTTTCCAAAAATATCCTCAACTATATATACATTAACCAACTCCCAATCTCAAAATAGAAGAGAAAGGTGGGGAATAATAAGATCTCCACCAGTGGAGACTATGGAGAAAGGAAAGGTCAATTTCCATCCTGTTGGAAATGTGGAAAGAGTTTCCCAGGAAAGTGTCTCAATGGAACATATAAAGGATTTATTTGTGGGATAGAATGATATTATGTAATAATTTTTTGATGAAAACTTAAGAGTTATATGGAAGAAAATAAAAATGATCATAAGTAACCATTTATAGTTATTTGACATAAATGTAAGGTACTTTGGTGTTACACGAGTCAATTGCCTATTCTATAGGATAACCACTAGGTCAAGGAAATACCTATGTGGAAATAAATGGATGGTGACATGTTAAAATGTAATAATGCTATTTGTTGATGTGAGTACTTAGGAATAATTTTCACTTGTACGTGTAACCCTAAAAATTTTATGTGAAAATACTATTTAATGAAGAATTTTATTTTCTTTTGTGGATATATATATATAAATAATCTTTTCAGTTTATATGATCCTTTACATTGAGGGAATTACTTTTTATTACATTTGGGAAGAAAATGTGAGGTATGAGATAAAATTATTGGATAAAATATTTAATGGTTATTTTGAGGAAAGTTTCACCTTATTGTAATTTTATAAAATATAGTTTTGAAAATCAGCAACACATAGACCGTGTGACAACTCGTCACATCAGACAAAACTGTGGGAATCTATCTCCCAATCAATGTACAAATGAGATATATCTCTTACCACTGGACTACTTGAAGTCCCTAGTTAGTGTGACTAATTCATTCTAGTTAAATAATTTTATTGATCAATAATAGGTTTTCTTAAGAATATTATATTTTATTAAATAAATATCCATAGTTTAAGAAAATGATATGTAGATTAAGTGATAAATGTTATTTTAGAAGAAGCTTTAAGTATTGAGAACAATATACTCCTATAGAAATTGGAATACTAAGGGATTTAATTTGAGGTGTAATGGTGGATTTTTTTATATTGGATGTATCTATATTTATTTTATAGAGATTAATGTTGTTAATATAAATGGATAACCTATCATAGTGAATATGTGATTTGGATTATTACACTTCTGTATAATACAATAAGAGTAGTTGATGTTATTAGGAGATAAATGTTATTATTTAAATTAAAGACTCTGTGATTAAATTTTTCTGAGTTTTGGTTTTCAATAATAGTTTGGATTATATTGATGGATTTTATGGACCATTGTTTGTTTAATAGTTTTATTGAACATTCGGTACTGTTTTCTTAATTTTGGAAATTAAGATTAGTATCTGTTTCTATAAAGTATTATCCAATTTCGGGATCATATGACCTTGTACTAACCATTTGTTTTTTTTGTAATCTCTAATGACAAGTTCAATATATAGTTCCACCTTCCTGGATTATTTGATTCCCTAGATGTTTATTATAGATAATGAGGTGTGGCCAAGTACTCTTGAATACACATTATTTGGATAAAATATGAGTTTGTGGTAGAATTTTATTAATGGAAAAAACACTACATAAAAATTTAGTATATCTTTTTATGGTCTTAGTCAATATCATAAATAAATTCCTCCACATTATTCAATGGAATATAAAAAAAATTCCATTTTATTTTCATACGAGGAAACTAATGATTTTTTAACACATCACACATGTGTAGTTTTTTTAACCTTCTCTTGATAATGTTTTCTACCACTCTCTTTCAGAACATCACACATATTTTATCTTCCATGTCCATGTATTCTTATATGGAATCCTAATATGGGTTATCTCAGGTGAACATTATACTTTTCACTCTTTATTTTAAAGTGATATTTTTATTAAATATTTTTTTTGTTTTGGGATTTTAAATGAAGATATCAATCCCAATTTTAAAATTGCAAGGATTCAATTTTCCAAAGTGGGGAAGAATTTAACACCCATGCTTCCATAGTATTCTTCTCTTGGAATAATGCAATAGACTTATCTATACTCAACTTATAGTTTTAACACACCATGATGAATAAAACTATCTAATATAAATAGTGATACCCATTTTCTGAAATTTTATAAATTTTACTTTCCAAAATGGACTTCAGATTTGAATTACGAATTTCATAAATATCTTAGTGTGAATTTTTTTATATTTGTAAAAACATTCAATTTTTTGATGAAGAGTGAAAAACACTAGATTATTATTTAAAACATACTGTTTATTTAAAAGATTATTTATTTTATGTAAATTTATTTTAGTACAAAATAGATACATAATACCTATATAAGTTCAATATAATTCCTTTGAGTCATTTTATAATAAAATTAGATATATAATATTTTATTGAACATTTTAATGTCTTTTACCCACCTTCTAGGCATATTTCCAAATTTTCATAAAACATAATTTACCTTATCTATGAATTGAATTTGAAAAATTCGAGTGATAGAGTTGAAATCAATATGTAAAATGTGGTTCAATAGGATGAAAATAATATTTGGTGGATAATAATTTTTTAATTTTATTTACCACAGTTAAAAGTAAATAGGGTAATTAATGGTAAAAATGATATTATTATTATCAAAACACATGTCCTAATTCAACGCGATAAGAGTTTTTTTGACCAATATAAAATTTATGAATAAAATAGTATCCTCTTTGATCAACATGGATTAAATGAGGACATTTATTATTATTTTATTTAAAAAAGAGTTAATAGTGTTAAATTCAAATTTTTGTAAATAAAAAATATATAATATAGGGTTATACATTTTATAAATTCGACAATAAATATTCATTATATGTCATGAAATATTTCTTACATAATGGTATTTTATTTATAATTTTTTGACATTAAATAATGATATTTTATATGAGACAATGATGATGTGGTAATTACTTTATTAATTAAAGATTAAAATAATTGATATTAAAAATATCCAAATAAATTTAATTTGATAATTTTTATGAATCACACTAATTTTATAGTTTAAAATGACATGTTTTTATTTATTAAATAATTTTTATTCGAAGTGGTAATGTTATTATGACTTTCATAAAAACAAAAAACAAAATAGGGTCAAAATTGACATAAATGCGTTTTTAAAAAAATTACTATATTATTAATTGATATAATATTCCAAATAATATAAGGATATACCAGAGGACATAGATAGGGTTATAAATTTAAATAATGAACCACATTAGGTTCTCTATGCTTTTTATTGTATGTTTAATAAACATTAATTTTACTAATACCCGAATACATGGAAAAAGTTAAACTATTTAACTAAGAGTTAAATCCAAAATATAAGGATAATATGAGGACCTAAACCTATCTAAACACAATTTTTTGTGAGTTTTTAGAACCATACTCTCATTATACTTGAAATAAATCATTTATGTACACTATAAACTGAATATGATGGTATAATAAATTAATATTTAAATATTTTTTTAATGTGACCATCACTTCTCTTATTAAAGGGTACTTTCACTTCTCTCAAAACAACACCTCCAAAGCCATTTGGCTCAGCCAAACCCTTTTCAAATATCATTCCAACAATGTTCAGTTCATCCTAGAGGCCATACATTGATCATAAAGCTGACCTATGGATGCTTTTTGATCAAATCAAAAGGAAGAAACTGAAGATGATGTAATAAATTCATAAACTCATTCAATATTCTTTTATTTTTCTACATCCTCTTTCCTTGATTTTTCCAATCCAAAATAATACTTCTTGTACCTTATAAATAATTTTATTTTATTATAAATACGACACAACCATATTCAATATTCTATGTATCCTATGTATGACAAAGTCACCCAATAAGCATACGTACGACTTATCGTCTCCATGTCATGCTGTAGTTGGTCATTCAACACATTATTATTTGGATGTGTATAATAATGAGTATAATTGATTTAAATAATAAATAAAATTTATTATGATTCATTATATATAATATACCATCCAATTACGTATGATTTCACCATGAATAAAATTATTTTCTTGCGCGTACGTACATACAGATTACCATCTCCCTGAACACGATGAGATTTATTTCCCATCGTAACCATTCAATAATAATATTAATTTAATGAATAAATATAATTTTTATGATAATAATATCATTCTAGATATGAATTAAATACAACCTATCCATAACAAAAAAGACTTATGTAGAAAAAATAATAATGAAAAATGAATCAGTTATGACACGAAACAATGATAATACATAAATGTTATTTACAAAAAAATATCTGAAGATAATATATAATATCATATTTATATATATGGTTTTTTATTATTAAATTACAATTATTCAACTATTATGAAAGATGATAGTGTACACTCTACCAAGTAAAAATATATAGTAAGGAGTTTCATCTCACATTTTATTCATGTGAGATTCATGTTATATTTTCTATTATTTCCTTCTGTGGGGTGTATATACAGCCCATGATAGTATTATATATGTAATATACATTAATTTATGGGAATTTACATCATCATTTTCTGATACTTATTTCATGGGGTGTATGATTCGTATGTTACCAAATCGGTAATGGAATGTCTAATTCCAATTTCCACACATTTAGTTTTATGAAAACATCATTGATTTTTTAACACTTAGATTATGTGTGAAATATTTATTTATTTATATGTGTTTTAATTTACACTCTTCCTTATGTATATATACTTTTTATACACATAATCAATCCATTGATAAATTTCCACGTCATCGATATGAACATGATAAGAGTAATTTTATCTCAATTTCCATTCATTGAGATAAACATCTAGGATATTAGTGTAATTTATACAACAATATGCGTGAATTCCCTTCGATTTATTTATAGTAATATCCAATAATATTGAGTGTATATATATTTCATACAGAATATTATGTCTTTTATTTGTCCTTAACCCAAGGATACAGTCTTCATAAGGGATTTCATCTCAATTTACATTAAATTGATACTTCATTGGGGTTATGCACCGATTCACTTATATATAATGTACATATTATACTTTGACATAGTATATAATCAAAATCTTTATTCTAATGATATTATAATGTTTTTAGTTCTTAAATTTATTTATTCAAGCATCTCTCATTTGGTTAGGATCTCGAACTAAAATATCATTTTAAATGATTTAAATATTTATTCTTTTAAATCTTTCTCATTTATGTCCATGTTTTAAAAATGTTGTTAAGGATTTATTAATGTGGACAAGAATATTTTATAATTAAAATTACTTGTAAATGTTTCAAAGTTGTATGTGACACATTGATTCGAAAACCTATTTCAATCTTCTTCTTAATAAATATTGTGACTTTTAAATGTTTTCAATAAAAAATGGATATTTCTCTCAAATAGTTTTAGTATTAATTTTTTTCTATGTAAATTTCTTTCATTATTCTTGATCAAGGATTATTATTATTATATAGTCTTACATATTTTATTTAATTAGTTATATTTTACTGTGGGTTCATGATTTATACACCATTCATGGTTTATGATAACTGTATCAACATTTCGTATTTCAGTTTCAATAAGAAAGATTATGTTATGATTCATCCTTTTCATATAAGGAATGAAATGTTTGTATTAAGTTATGGGTGGAGCCTAATATAGAAACACAATTTTCGGTAGGTATAATGAGACAGTATAGTGTCTTTCCACAAGGCCTTGAAAAAATCTTATTTGTAGTCTTGGCACGAGACATTGACTATGTGGTTATGATGTCTGGCATTATGAATTCCATCATTACAAAATTATTAATAGAAATTACATGAGATTATTAAAATAGTATAATGTCTATGTGAAGACGTAAATGGAATTATTTGATTTATCATTTCCCTATTATGCTGAGTTTTATGATTAAAATGCTTTTTTAGTCTTATACATTGCCTGAAATGTTTAGGTTTATTAATGACATTTTTCACTATATTTTTTCCCCTACTGAGAATTTGAGATCACCTATTTATTATGTTTTTATCTTCCTATGATGTGAAAAGGTATGTTATGATTAACCTTTAGTGATAGGCCAATTGATATGAGTGTGTTCAAAGGGGACATAATTTTCTTTTTTTATTTTCTTATGTAATGTAAAAACCTATGAATGTATCTAGTGCATTCAAGGATACTAAACTAATCGATCATTCAAAACATGATCTCTTCTGATTGTGCCAATGTAATTTAATAATGCCCTAACTCAGGGTAACTAGGTTCGAAGCATTATAAGGTGATGGTGAAAAATGTAGCGTTTTTGTAATGTTAATGAATAATGTAGGAAACAACCCAAAGGTTATTTTGACAATAAATTATTTGTTAAATGGACCTTAATAATAAGTCCAAATATATGTAGCTAAATTTTATGATGTTGTTTCTTATAAAAAGGGAATGTTATTACTCTCTAAAATCTTTATTCGCAATAAATGTTTTAAAAATTTATCAATGTTCTTTGTTAAAATCTCGTATAGATTAATGAATTTAATATCATAGAGATGTATTGTCTCTTTCAATATAGTTCAATAATAAAATTCACTAAAGAATATAAAGTTGATAATGATACCCCATTATATTTTATAGTAAAAATGGAAATATGTAATGAACTATCAATTTAAGATTAAACCATTTCATTTTATTGACATATTGGGTAAGTGAAACCTAAAATATAAATTAATTGAGAGTGAGAATGAGAAAATGTATTTTATAGATATTTCTAGTTCAACAAATTTATAGAATTATTATCAATAAAATAAAAATGTGGTTATAATAGAATCTATAATATTGTCTTCCAGATTTTTTAATAATAACATAAAAAATATGATAAAAGATTATTATGAGAACTTATTGATAAAAATTATTAATTAGAATGAAATTTTGAAATAACTAATGGTTTTATTTTTTGAAGACATAAAAGGTGTTTTAGTAATCATTGAAAATATAATTCTATTTATATATCCATTATTGCGATTAAAGTATCTATAATTATAGTTTTAGAATAATAATGGAAGTTATAAAAAATATTTACAGTTGAAACTAGTCATGGAAATGATGATTTGTGAAGAAAGAAGATGGAAGGACTTGTTTTTCATATATTTTTAGATGTATGAGGATGATAAAGTTGATCCTAAAACGATCAAATTTATAGAGTAAAAATTATTATCATACTAGAAGCCATAGTTTTTATGAATAATTATTTTCTTTGTAGTATATATAATTGATTTTTATGGATTATAATAGAGGACTATATCCTAAATTCTTTAATATTTGGTTCTATAAAAATGTGTAATATCACTATAGATTGATTTCAGTGAACATGAATTGAAAATTTTATGAGGATATTCAAGTGTGATATGGAATATTCAATCAATAAATAATTATTAATTATTATTTTCCATTTTCAATCATATTATATTATATTTATATTGTTAGATATTATGATAAATTCATTAAATTGTAATATTATATGTTTGATGAAGGATGCTCTTAATACTCCATGGTAGTAATGTTTAGGTCATAGTGGAATAGAAACCCAAAAATATATATGAGCAATAATAATTTTTTAAACTATTTATATCTTGATGAAATTTTTTTAGAAACTCTTATCCTATACACATTGTTGTAGATACCATTTCAATGGTATGGTATTTTTCATAGACGATAATACCACAAGGATCATGAAATGTGTATATATAATTTTTCAGATAGGTGGTTAAAGGAATACCTTAAATGGGATGATGACTAATTTAATATCACAACATATATAATTTTTTATGTAAAAATACCTATGAAAACAGGGTTTCCTATAATGAGTGTTTCAGAATTTTATTTGTATATTGATTGAGATTAATAAGACTATAAATAAAAATGATCATATTAATGCTGATATTAAATATGATTAATAGAAATTTGAAATTGGAGGAGAACCACATCATGGTGGAAGCAATATATTATGGGATTTATATAGTTATAGATTAAATGTGATTTTTATAGTAGAATATGTTTTTATGAGGTGAATTTTGACTAAATAAGCAACAGTTCATGGTTATCATTATTCCATGTAATAGTTTGACTTGAAAAAGTAAAATAAAAATTTTTAAATAACTATCAATCTTATGATATAGATAGATCATATTGTGGCATGATGAAAAAAATGAGCTAAAAGAATACTATGAATTCAAAATTTCACCACTCCATGGGATATAGAATCATAGAAAAGCTAAATTAAACACATTTAATTCACATATTAATATAATGAAGTGAGATTAGAGGAATTTAATCAAACTGAATATGTGTGTTTGACCACCCAGTAATCATTTGGGACACATGATCATATCAGAGTTTTTGTTGGAATATTTTTTTATAATATACATTGGTTGTATGTATTGGATTTGTATATATTATTAAATCATAAATCAAATGTTCTAGAATTTGTTAATGTAAATATATTTACAAATAATGAGTAGAGAGAAATAGAAACTATTGAATATTTTATTTTGGGTTAGAAAGTGGAGGAGACAACATGATGAATTTCAATTGAAATATCTTGTGCTTTTAAGAGATATGTATCAAATATGTATAAGTAATTACATTATCATATCTAGTTTGTTATAGAGTTAAAGACAAGGTATAATAAAAATACATGTTTTATAAAATTCTTCTAAAAATTATGTAGTTACGCATTGTTGTTATGGTTTTTTTGAATCTAAATTATAATATATCTCATTGAGTGATCAATATAATGAAACTAATTTTGAAGACATAGACTGAAGAAAATATATTTTGTATTTTTAATCATTAAATTATTGAGAATATGAGTTCAGTAATATGTATGTAAATAGGTCATCTAATACGGTACTAATTATCATACAAAAAATAATAATTTTCTATATTTATAATGTTTATTCTCTAATATAAATAAACTTGTTTATCCTTCATTAATGTAGTTCATGGAGGAGGAGAAGAGGCAGTGGAACTGGGATTAATAACGAGCATTCACTAAACCATGTAATGGAAGTTCTCCTTAGTTATGAGTGACTATTACATACAATCATATATCCCCCCAATAGTGTATGATTGTGGGTTATCTCATACTAGATCATCTCTATGTGTATGCACCATAGATTATAAAATTGTTTTAGACACATTTAAATCCTTATGTGTTTTTTATTTGAATTTTTAAATAGGTGTATGAAAATTAATTTCACTTGTAATGAGATAAATTCTTATTGAAAATGTTCCATTCAATTGTGAAATAAGATACATATGGTAAAAAATACCTCAATAGTAAATATTTTTAATCTTGTGTGCATCCAGATTCACCCCCACCACATTATGGTGATTACAAATAGTTTATCTTGATAATTTTCTATAATTTATCATTTTATATATTTTGAAAAGATAAGAGAATGTGATAGGATTTCATATTTAATTAAGTCAATGGAACTATTATCTTTTCTGTATGGATGAACATTGGATATACTTTATGAGTTTCCATATATTGTTTGGGAATGAACTTGTTTGATAATTTTAATTTTGTTCTAAAATAAAATGGGGGTATTTATGATCATATAGGAGATTCTGATTATATAATAAATACTAGGGTTGTTTATCTGTATAAGAGATTACATAAGATCCTAAGGATGAAAATTGATTAAATTTTATCATTAAGGTAGTATAAATTGAGAAAAGGTTTACAAAACATTGATATTACATAAAGGATTTGATTACTATCACAAACACTATTTTATCAAATGATGATGTATTTTTATAAAATTCATATATTATTTATGATATGTTTGTTTTCTAATAAAATATATTCACGAGTGACTGTTTTAATTTTCATATTTTGTTTACTAATAGGATGTTTACAAATGTGTAAGTGGATCTATGGTATTGAGAGAAGTTTCAATGAAAATGGTGTTATGTTTGATGATTGTACTGATATAAATTATATATATATATGATGAAGCTATAATTATTTACGTGGTAATTTCACACTCATATGAGCTTCATCATTATGGAGGATATTTCAAGAATAGATTTTATCATACATATGAGAGACCAATTGTAGCATACTTTTTTGTGATTTAATATTTTTTGTGATGGACTATAGTGAATTGATTATACCATAGAATGTAGAAAATTTTATTTTGCTGAAATTTATTGTTTATGAATAGTGGATACACATCATAATCTATTAAGAAATTCCATAAATGGGATGTTCATAACTCTACAAGAAACTCTATTATAACTATAATTCATACAAGTTACATTCTTAATGAATACATTTCTTCTAGAATTTAAAAACATGTTACAATGCTCTAATATTGACTTGTTTCAGTTATTCATTGTTTTTGTGAATATAGAGTAATGAGATAAGAAACCATTGGGTCATTTCATCTGTTAATTAATAGAGATCTAAGTTTTATAAATTTTTTACTCAATATCATTTTAATATAGTAATTTTACAATAATGTAGGTGTCACACCGCCATGCATGATGAGTCGATAAAATAGGGGCGTCTGTCCAGAAAAAATGATGAGTGGGAATGTAATGTAAAATTAACGAATCATTGAAATTAAAATATAAACAATCTAGGAGGCTTTTGTCTATAACTAATGTCAATAATGGGGGTTAAAGATGATCCTAATTTTAAATGAACTCACATTGAAAGAGTATGATAGATATCCTAACATGATGATATATTTGCATATCAATCTATTACATCGGCGTTTCAGGCCAAATTTTCTAGGAGTACCGTGTTATAATTGAAAATTAAATAAGAAAATTGATAGTGAGACTATAATTTATAGACATAACTGATTAAAAAAATATAAAAGAGTTGTTAAACCTTGTAGTTTTTCATGTTTCATGAGAATAATATCTAAAAATATTGATTTCAATCAAATTTTCAATATCATGCTCCAATTTTGCTAACAAATGATTGTAATAAGTTCATTATTTAGAGGTATTGTTTTTTAATCAGCACTGATTCACCATCCAGACCACAATAGTAGTGGTACACACTCTAGTGGACCTTTAAAATTAAATACCCTGATGGTAATTTTTCAAGAAGTGTGGATGACTCTCACTCTGAGGTGTGAACTTTTGTTTTTATAATTGGATATTATTAGAGGTATATATTATATATATCAAATATTTAATTCCTTTATTTATCTTTTTCGATAATGGGTTATTCCATGAATTACACTCCGTAGTTTCATTCAATATATGACTTTGAAAAGGATAATATTGCATGTTCCTTAATTATACCATGTCAATAGTTCCAAGTTCAACATGAATCCCAAAAATACAAATACTGTAAATTATACCATGTCAATAGTGCCAAGTTCAACATGAATCCCCAAAATAGAAAATGCTAAGAAAATCCCCAAAACATGTTCCAACATAAAATTTTCTTCCCTAATGTATGCCTAATCATAATCCCAAAATCATCCATCAAGTATAGATCAAATTACCATGACCTATGATTTAATCATAAATCCCACTCGAGTACCAAATGGAGACCTGATCGAGGGGTGAGTATAACTCAATAAGCCTCAAAAAATGGTGTCAAAAAAATATCCAGTATAATACAATGCATTTCAAACTATAATATATAACAGAGACCAAAACCCATAATCAATCACCTAACAATATTGAAAACATTATCATTAATAGTTCAATGATTGTTTTTCAATAATCATGATATGGCCCATGTTGGTCATCTGAACCATGTGTCAATGGGGTTACAAGTTAAAAAATGAGGATCATCAATCAATGTATCTAACAGGGATTCAGAATTCCTTGTTGGATGATCCCAACCATTATTTGGAACTCCAGGTTCATAACATTAGTGTAAAGTCCCGGAAATTTCAAGGAAAATTTTTTCTTCATTTTCTTTGGAATTTTACAAGAACGCAGTTTCTGACGGCGCCTGATTTCGAGGCCCGGTGTTCCCAGAAACATTATCCAAAATTTAGCTTGGGTATGTTTAGTGAACCAACGAACAGGTTTTTCTAACTTTTGAACCGGTGCTCAGAATTGAAATCTGAGGGCACCGATGAACTCACAATGCCCGTAATTTCATAAGGGGACCTTTACCGCAGGTGCGTTTGCTCGGGAGGAGAAGTTAAAATTTGTGGGTTATATATGAAGTGAATAAAATTGTGGAACAATTTTATTTTTGTATCTAAGTGGCTATATCATACATGGGGGAGTTGGGGTGGGTAACCTAACTACCCATGTGAGGATAATAGTGAGGTAAAGCCCACACGATCCCCAACCTTACAACTTCCCATAACCCTCATAACCTCCCCCCCCCCTCTTTTTTTTAACTCTCAAAGGAACCCCTCTTTAACTCTCTCAACATTTAAGAGGACCTTCTCTCTCCCTCTCTTAACTCTTTCCAACATACACAAGTTAATTAATTGAACCTACTCAATTAATTAATTAATTGTTTTGAGTTTTGAATTTGAAATGGCTTGTGTTAATAAAATATCACAGGTAGCTTATTATTTTATTTTTGGGAGGGCTTTCGTTGTGCTAAAGAAGATTGGGAGAGAATTCTTGTGAAGAAGAAGAGGACTTCCTTCTCAACGAAGAACATCATCTTCTTCGATGAAGAACACCGGTTCCACGAAGAACAATCGACATGTCATCTTTTCTCTTCTCTGCGACAAGTGAGGAGACGCCGCATCAGACACACTCTGACATCGCCTACGAATTATTTCCTCGCGACGTCGTTTTCCGCGACGCCCAACGTGCAACATCATTTATCAAGGTAGGGGAATTTATTTTGGTGTTCTCTTATCTTTTGAGAAAAGAACGACGAGAACGGACCAACCAATTCTAGGTTGATCTGCGGATTGTACATTCATGATGATTGATGTTAAGGATTATTATTTAATTTGTTCGTGATTATTACTTTGACGATCTTCATTAAATATGACCATTTTCTATCAATTAACGAGAGGGGGCTGGACCGCACAAACACGGCCGACCCTCCTCCTTTTCCATGTGGGTTTCTTTTTTGGATTGAAATGGGAATGGTGTGGTGTCGTCGCACCGCGTGGAAATGTGCAACAAGGAATGCGCGGCGCTGTCGCACCACGTCGTGAAAACGAACAAGGATTTGACGCCGTCACACCACATCGGAGAAACCCAAAGACATCCGCGGATGGAGTCGGGCCAAGGCGAAGGGGCGCTACGCCTTCATGTCGCACCGGAGAACCACGAAGACAGCGCGTTTTTTAATTGACGTGCGGATTGACGGGCGACGACAAACGAAGCCGCACGGGCGTTGTGGGATCTTTGTAGCGAAGGTCGGATCCCGGGGTGACCTCTGACAAAGGCCGCAGGCGAATCGGACCACCAGAGCGTGTTTGGTGGTCCGCGAAAGCCCCTGCCAGCACGCCACGCTGGTGTAGCTGCGCCGGAGGATGGGGGTGGCGGCTCTCGGAGCGCCACCGGAAGAGTCCTCCACGGCTGAAGCCGTGACGGCAAAGTGTGGTCCCGCGACCGCACGTGACCGGAGGGGAGCAGCAGGACGCGACCGGCTGCCGCGTCCACTGGCACGGGCAGCCCCATCCGCGGGGCCACGGTTCTTCACGCGGGGGCGGCGCCCCCCACACGGTTCGGCAGTTCAGTCGATCCCCTAGCCAATCTGGGCCAGCTTGGGCATACTGGGCTGGGCCGCACCCAGCAGGGCCGGACAGCGCCGACTAGGTCGGTCCGGGCCCGAAACCCCCGTTTTCGGACCCCTAACTGTCTTTTGCCCATATATTGAGCTGTATACCTCCGATCGACGCACCGTCAGCGGAGTTGAAATCCTTGGATCGGGACGGTCTTTTTGGTTTATCGCACTCAAAATTTCGAACCACTATGGGTTCGACCGGGTTGGTTTGGATACGAAACCAACCGGGCCCTCGGAGCAGAAACACTTATATCTTGAGCTCCTTATGTCTGATTGACGTTCCGTCGACTTTGATGTATTCCTCTATGTGAGAAGAATATTTTGGCTTACTCTGCTTGAGCTTTGGATGTCGTCGGAGTGCGGTCGGGTTGGTACGCTCACAAAACCAACCGGGCCCCTAGAACGAAAAGGCCAATAACTCATAGACCGGGTGTCCGATTGACCTGCCGTCTGTCTCATTGAATTCCTCTTGATGAGGTGGAACTTTTGGCATACTTCTCCTGAGTTTTGGTTGTTGTTGGATAGTGGCCGGGTTGTATTGTACCCGAAATCCAACCGGGCCCTTGGAACAGAAAAGTTGTTATCTTTCAGACCAGACGTCCATTTGACGAACCGTCAGCGGTGTTGGTGATCACATTGAGAAATGGTCCCTATGAGTATACCCTATGAGAGTTCTGGGTATAGTTGAGATATGGCTGGGTTGGTTCATACACGAAACCAACTGGGCCCCTGGGACGAAAAGGCTAATAACTCACAGACTGGACACCCGATTGAGGGGTCGTCTATTGCGTTGAGACCCCTATGACGAGGCGGTCATTTGAGATACTTCTTAGTGGGACCTTGAGATACATGGAGTATAGACCTGTAGCTCATGGAGAGGACCCTCCCAGAGATGAGCGGGTAGAGTACGGAGACCGTGTAGCCGACTGAGACCTGACGACTGCTTGACTGACTTGACTTGGAGTGAGTCGACTAGCCCAGTGGACAGAGAACTACTTTGTGAGGTGCAGAACCGTGGAGGACGGAGCACTACCTGTGTGACAGTGCAGACCCGCGGTACTCGTCCATAGAGTACCTTAGCATGCTACTAGGAGGTGTGCACTACTGTGTTTAGGTGACATACCCCAGTGGGAAGCACTGCTGTGTTTGGGTGGCTGACCAGCGGTACTCGACAGGAGAAGAACCTCAGCAGGCTTAGGTTAGTGAGTAGTACCTCGGAGTCGTGACAGGACCACTGTACACTCCAGAGATGGGGCTCTTCAACAGTTATGGTTTAGATAATAAAAATCCTGGTTTTAGCTGAGACTTTTGACCTTTGTGTTTAACTCATGATTGAGATGGGTCACATGATAACTTAGGTATATGTATGGGCATATACCTGGGTAGTGGTTATCCGTTGATTTCATGATCTTGGTTTTTTCCTCATGATTGAGATTGGTTACTTGATAACTTAGGTATATGAATTATCATATACCTAAGTAGAGGTTATATGATGAGATCTTCTTTTTGGTTAACCTTTTTGGTTTTAGTGAGACCTTGAGGGTCTCGGGGTCCCTACTGGGTATTGTTATACTCAACCCTTCAAGGGATATGCCCGCACCTCGTTGTGTTGGTTGCAGACGATGGGCAGTGCTGACGGAGGCCGAGTGTTCGAGGACTGGACGGTACCCGGAGGTGGACTACACGACGAGTCAGTACTCGGAGGTGGACTTCACAGTGAGACGACACTCGGAGGAGGTTGACGGGCGAGAGAGTTGTGGAAGCTATCTGTACCTACCCTTCAGGTAGGATCCGTGGTGGATGTTCTTGGAGTTGCGCCATCTATACCTACCCTTTAGGTAGGATCCGAGGCGGACGACCCAGGAGCTGCTTCCTTTCTTCCAGCTATTTGTCTTTTTCTGTTGTACATTTGTTCAGTTGTAGTTGTACTTTATGTTGGGTTTGTATTCTGTCTGATTTAATTTTTCGCACTCTCTTTTGTACTTAGAGTTTTACATCCGCATGTACTTTGTGGTGTTTTGTTTACTTTTATAAAGGAAATTCCTTCCCAATTATCAGGATTTACGCCTTTGGTGCTAGTCGCCAGCCCCTGGCCTATGGAAGGCGGGCTTGGGGTTGTCACAACACAGGCCCTGAGGATGGGTCGTGACAAATTAGTATCAGAGGAGTCGGTTCTACCGCAGAACTTATAACTCTGATATTTTTTTTCTATGAAGCTATATTGTTAAGGGTACCGAGTGTGGTCTTCAGTTCAGGGAGTCTAGTGTTGGTGCGGGTGGCCGACGTATCCATACACCAGGACCCTGACAACTGAATTACGACTTTTTGCATGAAAACACAGATTTCATGTGTGTTTCCAAATGTTTTTTTTAAACGTCAGATCAAATCAGGTCACCTCACCAGGTATAATCGTTTGACCGTGTCACGATGATTCTTTCAGGATGCCTTTTCACAGACAACCAGCTAGAGCCCAGTGGGATGTGCGTACTGACAGCCTGCCGAGCGACGAGGCTTTGGAACAGGGCCCTCTTGCAGTTGAGGCACCAGCGGAGGCACCAGAGGTACTACCATACGTTGGGCCACCGATGCCACCAGCCCCAGTAGAAGGCGATGCACGCCACATGAGTGCGCTGCACGAGTTCCAGCGCCAGAGGCCACCCAGGTTCCGGGGAGAGACAGACCCGCAGGCGGATGAGGTTTGGCTGGAGGCTATGGTGAGAGTCTTCAGGAAAGTGGGGACGCCTACAGACTTCATGGTGATCTTTGATACCCGCCTTCTTCAAGAAGCAGTAGGCAGGTGGTGGAGCCACTTGTTCCAGTTTTGCGACGGGATGACCTTCGCATGGGAAGACATCGAGACCTTCTTCGGGGTGGAGTTTGTTCCAGTAGCTCTACAGCCCAAGCATATTCAGGAGCTTCTGACTTTCACACGTGTGTTTCGATCAGTAGCTGAGACATATGTGGGCAGTAGACAGATGATGCAGAGGTCCAGGTGGACAAGACCAGCAGTTGGGCGATCTCGGGTTTTAGGATCGGTGGTGCGGGGCACCCGGGGTGGGGACAAAGCTAGGCATTCCAGAAGCAGATAGTGTTATGCGGCGGAAAGGTTAACCTGGCACGTGACTGTCCAACTCCTTGTACAGTTGATCCGCAAGCTTTGAGGAGCCACTGAGGCAGAAGCAGTGGAAGGTGCTTGAGCAACAGCCGATTAGTGGACAAGGTAGTAGAGCTCCGGGAGCAGGTAGACAGGAGCGGAACTAGTGGATACGTCCCTTGTAATTCTAGTTCCATGTTTCTGTTGTATTTGTGTCTTTGTACTATGTGTTGTAATAATAAAAAGGCACTTTTCTTTGTTTGCTTTCCTGTCCTTTTTTTTGGTTGATACTGAGTGGTCCTTGTTAAGACTGCTGACTTGACTGTCACTTTTGAGATTCATACTGGAGGAGACCTAGTAACCTCACACTGATGCCGATAGTGTGAGTCGACCCTTGGAGGAGAGAGTGACAGTTGGATCTCTTAGTAGTTACGTCGAGGCCATACGATGTCATCCATGGCGTGAGTGCGTCATTCATGTCAGGATTGACTGTTTTAGGCAATGGGCGTGGTTCATCCAGGGGATGAGACCGAATTTCTCTTTTCAGCAAAGGAGAAATTTTAGCAGCTTCTTCGTACCATCTAGGAGCAGATGAAGACTGCACAGTGCAGTATGAAACAGGAAACTGGCTCCAGTCTTAGAGACTCGAGTGTGCTAAATGTTTAAAGAAGAGGAAACATTAAGGAGAGATGAGTCTGCGGAGCAGAAGACATGGAAGCAGAGCTAAGAGAGCTGCATGAGGTGGTGTACATCTTAACATGTAACAACCAACCACCTTAGTTATCCCAGCCAGGCTCAGGGAGCTGGAGGGCGGTGGAAGAGTGTGGCTGCATGCGGTCAAGGAGAGTTACCCGATGGATCTAATAATGATTCAAGGGACAGTCGGTGTCTACTACTAGCTTCTATAGTAACAGATGTCGATATGAATCATTCCTTACTTTCACAAATCTTGTCCCAATCCTAGAGTTTCCGGTAATCTATGGACTTGACCCTCACGTCTGGAGATACCTTGGGAGGAGACTCGATAATCACACTTACGCCGACGGTGTGGTCAAACCCTCGAGGAGAGAGTTTCGGTTGGAATCCCTTGGTGGCAACATCGAGGCCTTACGATGATGGTTTGAGTATGGAATGGGCAATCACAGTTCATACAAAAAATGACAGTATTAGTCAAAAAGGTTGTGGTTTAACTACGACGTCAGGTTGGGTTTTCCTTGGTCAGTGAAAAGGGAAACCCCAGGCAACACAGGATAACTCATGCACAGGATGGTGCGAACGATCACTCTTGAGTCGTTCACCCATACCCTCGTGGCACCAGTCGTTTGAAATTCAGTTCTAACATGAATTGGAGACCTCTATATTTTGAGGATGATGATCAAATCCTTATACAGGTCTCACCCCGACGAGGTTTACGGAGATGTGGCCAAGGCCGCAAGTTATCTCCGAGGTTCAGCAGACCTTCTTAGGTCCTTAGCTGGGTAGGCATAGTGGTTTACCACTTGACCCATCCACCTCAGTTGCACCAGGTGCACGACGACTTCAAGGTATCACAACTGAGGAGATACATGCTTGAACCTTCGCATATCATCGACCATGAGGAGCAGGACGATGGCGATGGGGTTACTTCCACGAAGTTTTCTTTAGGGATCGATAATCGACAGCAGCGGATCCTATGAGGATGGTCAATTCCTCAGGTGCGATTTCTTTGGCAGTACGGAATCTTCAGGTAAGCACCTGGGAGCGGAAGGCTCAGGTGCATGATTAATACAACTTTTGTGACCCTAGTTTGTGTTGACGCTTTACGGGGACGTAAATCCCTATGGTGGGAGTAATGTAAAGACCCGAAAATTTCAAGGAAAATTTTTTCTTATTTTTCTTTGAATTTTACAAGAACTCAGTTTCTGACAGTGCCCGATTCCGAGGCCCGGTGTGCCTGGAATCATTTTCCCAAATTTAGCTCGGGTACGTTCAATGAACCAAAGAGCGGGTTTTTCTAACTTTTGAACCAGTGCTCGGAATTGAAACTTGAGGGCACCGATGAACTCGCAACGCCGGTAATTGCTTAAGGGGACCTTTACTGCAGGTGCGTTTTCACGGGAGGAGAAGTTAAAATTTGTGGGTTATATATGAAGTGAATAAAATTGTGGAACAATTTTATTTTTTTATCTAAGTGGCTATATCCTACATGGGGGAGTTGGGGTGGGGCACCTAACTACCCATGTGAGGATAATAGTGAGGTGGGGCCCACACGAGCTCTAACCTTACAACTTCCCATAACTCTCATAACCTTTCCCCCCCACATTTTTTTCAACTCTCAAAGGAACCCCACTTTAACTCTCCCAACATTTATGAGGACCTTCTCTCTCCCTCTATTAACACTTTCCAACATACACAAATTAATTTATTGAACCTACTCAATTACTTAATTAAGTGTTTTGAGTTTTGAATTTGAAATGGCTTGTGTTAATAAAATATCGAGGGTAGCTTATTATTTTATTTTTTGGAGGGCATTCGTTGTGCTAAGGAAGATTGGGAGAGAATTATTGTGAAGAAGAAGAGGACTTCCTTCTCAATGAAGAACGACATCTTCTTCGATGAAGAACGCCGGTTCCGCGAAGAACGATCGACGTGCCATCTTTTCACTTCTTCGCGACAAGTGAGGAGACGCCGAATCAGACGCACTCCGACGTCGCCTACGAATTCTTTCCTCACGACGCTGTTTTCCGGGATACCCGACGTGCGACATCATTTATCAAGGAAGGGGAATTTATTTTGGTTTTCTCTTATCTTTTGAGAAAAGAACGATGAGCGCAGACCAACCAATTCCAGGTTGATCCGTGGATTGTTCGTTCATGCTGATTGATGTTGAGGATTATTATTTAATTTGATCGTGGTTATTACCATGACGATCTTCATGAAATATGACCATTTTCTATCAATTAACGATAGGGGGCCGGACTGCACAATCACGGCCTACCCTCCTCCTTATCCATGTGGGATTCTTTTGTGGATTGAAATGGGAATGGCATGGTGTCGTCGCACCGCGCGGAAACGTGCGACAAGGAATGCGCGACGCCGTCGCACCGCGTCGTGAAAACGAACATTGACGCGACGCCGTCGCGTCACGTCGAAGAAACCCAAAGAACTCTGCGGACGGAGCCAGGCCATGGTGAAGGGGCGTGGCGCCATCGCATCGTGCCAGAGAACCACGAAGACGGCGCATTTTGTTAATTGAAGTGCAGATTGATGGGCGATGAAAAACGAAGCCGCACGGGCGTTGTGGGATCTTTGCAGCGAAGGTCGGATCCCGAGGTGACCTCTGGAAAAGACCGCAGGAGAATCGAACCACTGGAGCGCGTCCGGTGGTCCGCGGAAGCCCCTGCCAGCACGCCATGTTGGTGCGACGACACCGGCGGTCCGGGGCGGCGGCATCTGGAGCGCCGCCAGAAGAATCTGCCGCGCCTGAAGTCGCGGTGGCAAAGCACGGTCCCGCGACCGCACGGGACCGGAGGGGAGCGGCGGGATGCGGATGGCTACCACGTCCGCTGGCATGGGTGGCCCCAACCGCGGGGCCACGACTCTTCACGCAGGGCAGCGCCCCCCGCACGGTTCGGCCGTTCGGTCGAACCCCTGGCCGAGCCAGGCCAGCTTGGGCAGACCGGGCTGCGCCTCACCCAGCCAGGCCGGACCGCACCGGCATGGTTGGACCCACACCCAGGTCGGGTCGACCCGGTTTGGGCCGACCCAGGGGGTCAGGGGCCAGGTCGGTCCGGGCCCGATACCCCCGTTTTCGGACCCCTCACGGTCTTTCGCCCATATCGTGAGCTGTAGACCTCAGATCGATGCACCGTCAGCGGAGATAAGATACTTGTATCGAGACTTTCGTTTCGGTATATCACACTCAATGTTTTGGATCACCTTGTGTTCGGCTGGGTTGGTTCGGATACGAAACCAACCAGGCCCTCGGAGCAGAAACTCTTATATCTTGAGCTCCGGACGTCCGATTCATGTTTCATCGACTTTGATGGATTCCTCTAAGTGATACGGATATTTTGGCTTACTCCGCTTGAGGTTTGAATGCCGTCGGAGTGCGGTCGGGTGGTTCGCTCACGAAACCAACCGGGGCCCTGGAACGAAATAGCCAATAACTCACAGAACGAGCGTCGATTGACGCTCCGTCTGTCTCATTGAATTCCTCTTGATGAGACGGATCTTTTGGAATACTTCGCCCGAGTTTTGGTTGTTGTTTGATAGTGGCTGGGTTGGATTGTACTCGAAATCGAACGGGGCCCTTGGAACCGAAAAGCGGTTATCTTTCAGACCAGACGTCTGTTTGACGAACCGTCAGCAGCGTTGGTGATCACATTGAGAAACGGTCCAAATGAGTATACCCTATGAGATTTCAGGGTACAGTTGAGATACGGCGGGGTTGGTTCGTACATGAAACCAAATGGGCCCGTGGGACGAAAAGGCTAATAACTCACAGACCGGACGTCCGATTGACGGGCCGTCTGTTGCATTGAGACCCCTATGACGAGGTGGTACATTGAGATACTTCTTTGTGGCACCTTGAGATACTTGAGTATCGACCTGTAGCTTGTGGAGCGGACCATCCCAGAGACGAGCGTGCGGAGTACGGAGACCGTGTAGCCGACTGAGACCTGAAGAATACGTGACCGACTCGACTTGGAGTGAGTCGACTAGCCCAGTGTATGGAGCACTACATTCTAAGGTGCAGAACCATGGCGGACGGAGAACTACCTGTGTGACAGTGCAGACCCACGGTACTCATCCGAAGAGTACCTCAGCAGGCTACTAGAGGGTGTTCACTTCTGTGTTTTGGTGACATACCCCGGCAGGAAGCACTACTGTGTTTCGGTGGCTGACCCGCAATACTCGACAGGAGGAGTACCTTAACAGTCTTAGGTTAGCATGTAGTACCTCCGAGTCATGACAGGACCACTGTACACTCTAGAGATGGGGCTCTTTAGTAGTTACAGTTTCGATAATGAAAATCCTAGTTTGAGATGAGACTTTTGACCATTGTGTTTACCTCATGATTGAGATGGGTCACTTGATAACTAAGGTATATGTATGGGCATATACCTGGGTAGTGTTTATCCGTTGATTTCATGATCTTGGTTTTTTCCTCATGATTGAGATAGGTTACTTGATAACTTAGGTATATTCATGAGTATATACATAAGTAGAGGTTATCTGTTGAGATCTTCTTTTTGGTTAACCTTATTGGTTTTAGTGAGACCTTGAGGGTCTCGGGGTCCCTACTGAGTATCATTATACTCACCCCTATATGGGATATTCCCACACCTCATTGTTTTGGTTGCAGACGATGGGCACTGCTGACGGAGGCCAAGTGTTTAAGCACTGGACGGTACCCAGAGGTGGACTACACGACAAGTCAGTACCCGGAGGTGGATTTCACAGAGAGATGACACTCGGAGGAGGTTGACGGGTGAGAGAGTTGTGGAAGCTATATGTACCTACCCTTCAGGTAGGATCCGTGGTGGATGATCTAGGAGCTGCGCCATCTGTACCTACCCTTCAGGTAGGATCCGAGGAGGATGACCTAGGAGCTTCTTCCCTTCTTCCAGCTGTTTTTCTTTTTCTGTTGTACTTATGTTCAGTTGTAGCAGTACTTTATGTTGGTTTTGTATTCTGGCCCATTTACTTTTCATCACTTTCTTTTGTACTTAGGGTTTTAATTCTACTTGTACTCTGTGGTGTTTTGTTTACTTTTATAAAGTCAATGCCTTCCCAGTTATCGAGATTTATGCCTTTGGTGCTAGTCTCCATCCCCTGGCCTATTGAAGGCAGGCTTGGCGTAGACATGACATGGGCCCCGAGGATGGTTCGTGACAATAAGAGTTAGGATCCTCAGTATTTTCATAGAAAACTAAAATTCAGAGGTGATACATGAGCATTAATATAGACCAAAAAAGGTAGAAGATCACAATTCAAACAAACTTTTAACCATTTGTTTATAATTTCAAAGGATTATAATAATTAACTTTTAAATCAAACAATAAAAACATGTGTTTAACATTTCATTTATCATTGTTTTTAGTTTTACTTCACTCAAAATTTTGCCAATTCCCATATTTTGGACATTTTAACATTAAATCACTATTTTTACCATTTATCACCCATTTTCAAAAAAAATTAACATATAAAATAACCGATTTAATCATTTAGAATATATAACAACTTAATAACCATAACTCATATTACATATTCAAGTTAATCAAAAAGACGCTTTATTCCATTCTAAAACGATTACCATAATTACAATTTGGTTAACATGATAAACCCTTAAATACATCATTCAATAACATAATTATCATGTTAAATTAATTTTCACACCCCATGTGTTTACATATTATCTTCTAATCATCCTCAAAAGATCGAAAGAGTGTAATGATGGGTTCACCAAACCCTTTATACACCTTTTTAACCCTTTATTATAGGCATAAATTTGTAGCATAGTGACCCAATGATACAACCAATTACACCCAAAATAATCATCAAGACTATTGTATATAAATTTCATAACAAATATCTCACTAATTAAGATGATTGCTTAATGAAAAATACAATCATTGAAGATAAATTATCCCAACCCCTAAAACAAAAATAAAAATAAAATGATGATAAAATATATGGAATTATAGGAAACACACCACCATTATTTTTCTATAAAAATAAGGAAGAAGAGGATTAGAGTCACCGAGAGTATCAATTTGTAACTTATGGTAACTAAAATGGCCAATAATCATGGGAGAATCATATTTGGCGAGATTGAGTAAAATAGATCAACATAGAGGCTATGGGAGAATGAAATTTGGGAATATCTTTTTATAACCTTTTCTGACTGATGGGGGAAAATGATAAAAATTGCCCAATTTATAAAAGGAGCATGGTATGGATGCACGATTGGCCAAACCATACACCAATAGTTAAACACCCTCTGTCTAATTAGGTTTTCACTTAAAACAGATTATCTAGGCCAATCACAAAGGTTGAAAAAACATGAAGTGTCTAGGATACTTTCTCATTCTAAGGGGGATTAGCTATATGTTCTCCAAGTCCATGGAACACAGTTATTTCAAATCATGTGGTACCCTTCCACTATGCAATGGATTATTGTTTTCTCTTTTTTTTGTTTCCCAAACCCTTTAGACACCCCAAAACCCCTTCACATTCTTTGGAATTATATTATTAACAAGTATAATTGGAGTTAAAAAAAGATTGAATAGGTATGTACCATATTGATTGGTTGGGATCCTATAACATCCCCACCATATAGAAGGTCATCTTTAAATTTTAATCTAATGAATTACTATGACCCTAAATTAAAAAGTATAGGGAACTTTCTCCATATATCTACCTCATGTTACCTTGATTCATCCTAAATGATACCATGATTCCTCAACACTTGTACCAATGGTACAATGCTACCACATAAAACAGTATCACTATGATCCACAAAAAATAGATGCTCTGCACAGAATGCCTCAATCTCAAGACCATCTTCACTAAAATTAATTACATATTATAGTAATAGGTTATATTTTTAAAATTGTGTCCCATGGAAAAATAATCCATGCCACCTTGCCACTTTTGAAGAGACCATCAATACACCACCTATCTAATCCTCTAATATATCATTAATAAACACATATACCTAGGTTCAAAATTGACTTATATTTGATTCTAATGTGGATTAAATAATTATTACACCCAAAAGAGCATTGGATAATGAAATTTAATCTCCATTGTTTGATTAAATCTATCAATATATTAATTATTCCTAAATCGAGACATTACCATTCATTTTACAATCAATAAAATTTCCTATAATATCTCCTCAATAAGGCTTCAGCCAAACAATTCAATTCCACTGGCATCTAGCTAGATCAAAGAATATATGCATGGACCACCATATAGAAACTCAAATGTTTCCATTTGAATAGTCAATAAATTACTGTTGTTATATGAAAACACAATGAGCACTATGTGGATATTACACAATATTTAAAATTCCATAACACATGACCACAACATGTACCCGAGCACTTGAATACAATGTTCTGTTTTCCCTTCTATCTACTAGTGAAAAAATAAAAACTAAAAAATAACTGAGTACCGAACCCCTTCAGCTACACTTTCCAGAATCACAATGTAAAATAAAGATCATGATCTAAAACTATACTCTTTGGTACCCCAGGAAAATGTATTATATCCTAAAACATATATGTCACCCAACATGTCAAAAAGTTAAGTATATCAAATTGGAAATAATTGTGCTACCTTGATAAACATACCAATAATCACCCATATCAATTCATTATTTTGAGTAGTCCTTGGGAGACATACCAAAAATATTGGGTAACATAATCCCACATCAATCCAAACATATGAAATTACTATATCAAATCACTGGGTCCTTGATATGCAGCATTCAGCTTTTGATAGGTATAGGATCATTTTATGAATCCTGTAATCCCATTTTCCATTTCTTGATACAAATACTATCTATAGTGATCATTGTAAAAAAATTTAAATGTGCGTGCACCACCCACATCGAATCATGAAACAAACACATCAAATCCTCTTACATAAAAGTATACAAAAAATCATGACCATGAATTTGAATAATCTTTCCCTCATCATTTGTCCAATCAGAATGTGTCTCCTCACCTTCAAAACTTCCTCCCAATGATCACCATAAAGAATAATCATATAATATCCTCTTTGTCCATTTCAGAAAAGCGGTCTCACCTAATTAAGAAGAGAGTGTAATCTTCTCATGATCCTCCTAGGCACATATATTCAATTCAAAAAAATCTATCACGGCCCATGAGGAATTAAAATTCCAGACTACATGATTTTATTACTTTTCTCTCAATGTACTTTTAAAAAAAAATTCCTCGATGTATATGCTAATGAAAAGTCTAATATTTCATGTACTTGACCTACATCTTCTTTTGAAGGATTAAATCATGCAAGGAAATGATGTACTTAAGGAAATTTGTGGTCGACGTAATCAATACAATTTTCCCCCAATAGATAATGCTAAAAACATTTCAATGCATCAACCACTACGACCAATTAGATATCATGTGTAGAATAGTTCAATTCATGTTTCCTCAACTATTGTGACCATATTCCATGACTGGATCCCCCTATATCCATTCTAACACAAATTATAATCCTATATACATCAAAAATAAAATTATATTCCCTACTATGATTGGGTTGGATCACGATCTATGTAGTGGTGTAGTGTTTCATTATATCATATAAACAATTATGAATTTATTTATTCCACAATTTTTTTTAGCATTATTGGTAAATCATTATGGTGATATTTGAAGAGGGAAATGTCTTGATTAACCTAAGACAATAAACCACCAATCTAATAAGTATTTGGAAATAAAAAACATTATTGATAATATCAAATTTACAACTTCATTAATATTATTTTGGTCCACTAAAAAACATTCCTATGATATAATGTGACCAAATAGATTTTCAGTGTCAATCGAGAAAGGACACATAGATAGATTACAATATATCTGATGCTCCATTAGTGCACTCAAGATGATTTCAGGATGTGAGGAATGATCATCACGAGTCTGAAAGTGCAGCATGATGTTATCTACCAAAATGAAACACAAATTAATCCATGTATGGGAGAAAGATTCATTTCATCGTGGCCATAAAAACAACTAGTGCATTCGCAAACCCAAAATTCATTATGATGAACTTATAGAAACCATTCCCCATCTTAAAAGTAGTTTTCAATTTAGTAGAAGGCGTCACCCTCATATATTGACACCCTGAGTTTAGATCCCCTTTAGAAAAAATTATGAACCATTAAGATGGTAATGAGATCATAAATACATATAATATCATAGTGATTCATACCCATTATGTTACTGAACTTATGATAATAAACAAAAAAACAATTTCCCATCTACCATCATATAAAATAAGTCATCATATCCCCATTGTGGAAAACATGGATGAATAAGACCATTATTCACCTACTCCTCTAACTATTATTTATATTCTTTATGATTTACTAGGGACATCCAATATAGAGGAATATAAACTGGCTCAGATCCATGTATCAAGTCAATCATGAGCTAATCCTCTGTCTCAAGTTGAATACCTAATAATTAATTAGAAAATATATCCCGAAACATATATACCATTGGATAAATGAATTTAAAATCAACTCCCTCATCATCCAAAAAAAGACTCGCTACTATGTTTGTGATCTCTCTTAGTTTTCAGAAGAACAATCCCTATATGACCTGCCAAAATATTCTAATCACTATGATGGATATAATTTTCACCTTAATAGAAGTAAAATTAATTCACAAATGGTTAAAATTTGATATGTTATTGGTACATAACCAAAATTTTCATCCCCATTTTAATGTCAAAACATTACATCTCAAGTACATAATAGTCCTAATGTAGATGATTCCTAACAAACTCACAGGAACAACTCATACATTGTACAATAATTAATACTCATACTCTTATGTATATGAATGTATATATGAAACCACACATATATTCCACAACTAGTACAAAAAAATCACAAATAGAAAAGATATACAATAAAGTGAGTCTCCTATATAAAATAAAGTAACCAAAAAGCATCAAATCTATATTAATTGTACCTATAATAGTTTATGATTCGATATTGACACCACTAGGTGTAGATTGAACTGCATAAATATTACATAAACCTCTAACCCAGTATTTAGTCTCATTTTTGTGTGTTTCTAAGCATTTATTTTAATTATGATCATCTTATAAAGTACCACAACACCCTTCTCGACTAGTTGGTTTGATATAAATTCAAATTCCTAAATGATATGGGGAAACATACCCCCTATTGATGCCAAATAGTAACATATCTCCTCCACTAATTCCCACCATCCTTGGGATACTACAAAACCTCTACATATTACTCATCCATTTTCATGGTAAACATTTAAATGGTCATCACAGAAAATGTTCTCACATGTGTTCTGGTCTTCATAACTAATATAAGACGATGCAATAGCCCCTAATATATTTTTCCGCTTATTAATGCTCTTTTTAAATCAATTCTCTAAAAAAAATCTCATAACAGACCTTCATAATATCAAATTAGGTTCGACCAGATCTCCCAAATGAAATAGTCCTTCCCCCACTAGAATCCTCTTTTAGTTTTCCCTCCAATATGAGAGCATGATACACTCCCTCAATAATCGTCTATAAATAGAATATATATACCTAGGACATGATCTTATAATGAAATCAATCCAAAAATAACCTATCCATAGTCACATCATTTACTGAAATCATTATAGAAATGAATATAATTTATTTAAACATCCATCATAATTCATCACCAAAATAATTTTCTAATTAAAATTCCTAAACTATGCAACTTTTTTATCATTAAGGTCTTAGGGTAAATGTTCTCCAGGAACTTCTCATCGATGTTCATAAATGACATTCCCTCCATTTTCTAATCTTATCCCATATAACCAACTAATGGTATTCTTGTTCTCACCAAATATATGTAAATATATTAACACTTTTCAAAAGAATTATATCTATGTGATTCATATTTGTATGGTTGAACTAAATATAGAACAGAAATTCTATAGGTTTAACCTCTCCGGAAAGCATTAAATGGTACTACAACTGATGTTATGTATTGAGTCCTTGCATAGTCGCTGCATCCAATCCTATTCGACACTCTATAGACATCCTAATACGAGAAAACATCTCACAAAATATCTCTTCCCTAAAATTAACAAAAACCAATGGGGGGTTCTTTTCCCACTATGAGAGGATCATTCACGAATATGTCCTTTTATCACCCAATCCTTATACATCATCATGGTGGAATATCATTACAATTCCAAAAATGTGACTCAAAATAAAAAACATAAGGTTCTTACAGTTAAGTAAAACAACTCTAATAAAATCCATAAATAATTAGCTACTCTCATATTAATCCAATAGATATAATATATATCCTATCGCTGATCTCCACCATCTGTAGCATGGGCCATGACTGTTATGGATAAAACAATTATCCAACTATCACTTATAATTTGACAAAATGTTTCCTATCTCAGAATATTATTTGAGTATTTAATCAATTATGACATCATTTTAGGGAACAATTTCATTAAATTCAGGATAAGAAAAATATTCAATACCCATAACCCAACCATAATAATCTTTTCAGTGTGTGTGTGTAACATGATATATGTCACATATATCCGTAAGTGATAAAATGATGCACACATACTCAAACATAACACTCTTCCAGGCCAGTAATAAAACCTAGGAAAACATTAACATCATGTAAAATTAGAGTCACCTTAGGTGAAATAATATTCAGCTATAACATGAAAAAAAATGAAAATCCCACCCTTGTTACCAGGGTTATACCCTACACATTGGATGCATAATTCCGTGAAAAACAATACTTTCAAAGTCTTGAGACATCCCAATTACATTTCTACACTTCTCAATTAATAATGAAACTGAAATGAAAATCCACTTTGCTACAACTCAGTTACATCCTAACCTAGGATCCACTATAACATGTTCCCCATGATTGAGTGGTACATAACTTCACACATGCATCATCATATTCTAGAGGCTACTAAATAGTATAAAGGGTATAATGGATCTTGTGGGTGGACTATCACATCATTACCAGAGTAAATCAATAACATAAATTAAAATTAAAATTTTTATTCCATAGTAATAAATAAAAAAATTCACATACAACATAACCATACTAAAAAAGTACCCATAAACTAATATTATAAATTATTCCATGGAACAAGTTTCAAATTCCATAATAAATCCAAAAATAATACATGATGAAAAATTCCCAAAATGTGTTTCTTCATGTAGTCATATTCCCTCAACCATGAGCCATCCCAAAAAAATAATCAACCAAATAGAATAGGGCCCAAGCCCTTGTCCTGGACATCAATCATGATGTTTTCTCGGGTAAACAAAGGTGGCCCAAACAGGGTTTGAGTTCAACTCAGTAAACCACCATAAAATGTGTATAAAAAATATATAGTCTAACAAAAGGTATGGATGGTTATAGATAATTAATAAAAATTTAAAATAAAATTTACTCGATCAATTAATAGTATTCTAATTAATTAATTTTATTGTAAACTCAATTATTTAACAATTTTCATCAATCCTACATTGGTCCATGGTGGTCAGATGAACCATGTTTCAATGGGGCCACAAGATGGTAAATGAGAATATCAGTCTACAAATCCTAGTGGGATTCAAGCCACCATGTCTGACCACCCAAAACATTATATGGAATGCAACGCGAAAACCCTTGGACTCAGGTGCATCATTCCATTATCTAAAAACTAATTTGTATAGGGGTTCTTGGAGCATCATTCTATCAATCACAAGGGATAGGAGAATCATTACAATACCCAAAAAACATGTAATCAACAATTTCAAAGGCTTGTCATCAATAATATTTTTGTCATACAAAGAAAACACATGTTCACCATCTCATCTATCACTATTAAATGATTCATTAGATTCAACATATTAACAATTCTAATAGTTATTACACTTCACCCTTAAACCACTATTTCAACCTTTTAACACCCCTTTTCAATCCCATGAACCATGTAAACCAACCCATTTAATCATTTATAAGATTTACCATCATACAGCTCATAACTAATCTAACATATTCATGTTATTAAAAACACCTAATTCTTGTATTCAAACATACATACCATGTTTTAGATATGTTTAATCTCATAACCCCCATAATTCTCCATCTAATAACATAATTATCATGTTCATATAAGTGGTTCAACCCATGGGTGACCATAGGCCATGTCTAATTATCCTCCACTAATCTGAAAGGAATATTAATGGGTTTGACACTTTCATTACACACCAATTTAATCCTTTATTCGTAAGAGATTAAATGAAGAGAACAATAACCTAATGGTATAACCAAATACACATAAATTAATTGTATAGAATATGGGATATAACATGTATACCAATGAAATCAAACATCCATATGATTAAATTCTCAAATAAAATCCTTGATTAAACTAAAAAAATCCCAAATCCTAAAACAAAGAACAAACTATAAAAAAAGGTCATAGAAGCTTCATAATTTTTGGATACATTCCATTAGTATTTTTCCATAAATTTAAAATGATAGGAGAATTAAACTCACTAAAAGGTTCGATTCACAACCAATGGTGAACTAAATGACGAAGAATCAAGGGAGAATCATCCAAGGAGAGATTGAGGGGAAAATTATTGTAACCTCGGATTCTAGATAATTAAATGTTGGAAAATAGGTTTAGAACCCTTAAAGAATTTGAAGGAATGTGGTAAAAATATTTATCCTTTAAAATATTCAAGGTTTGGCTAAACGATAGTCCAAATCATGTACCAACCACATGAAACCCACTATATAATAAGGGGTACATGCTACATGGTCTAGCTAGGACACCTACATAGGTTGAATAATTTCAGTTGTGGTCATTCTCTTACCTATTTCTAGGGGTTCCTAACCTCATGTTTTTTTGGGACATGGTGTACAACTATCAATAACAATGCCCCAACCGTGTTCTATGCACTCGATTTCCCCTTTCCCATATTTTTCACATCATGAACCCCAAGGACACAAAAAATATTCTTTAATTTCTTTGGAATCATTTTATTAACATAAAAATCGGAGTTAATAAAAAAAATATGACAAGGTGGTTTATCCTTTAATGGTGGAAATCTTATAGATACACTAAGGGGTATCCCATCCTCTAGTATATATAGTTGACCATGATTATGTTGTTTTTCATCGTGAAAACTATTGCGTTAGAGGAGTTGGTCCTGGGAATATTAAGAAAAAATATTATCAAATATTATGTAAGGCAGATACCATTAAAGTTAAACGTTACATAGATTTTCCCATATTATGTTCCATGATTTTTTGGGATCGTCTCACTCCTCCATTAATAATACATTGTTATGAGTTCAGTTACTAATGGAAAATTTACAACCAATGAATTTGGTTTTTTATCTGAACATTTTTGGATATCATGATTTTTTTATCTATATTAGGGTCATGAGATAATGAATGGTTTGGAACAGCCTATAAATAAGATCTAATTACTACAGATAGAAATTTATAGTTCATCCTTATAATCAATTTGAAAAATTTACTGTGTGATGTTGTTGGATTCTCATATTAGAGAGTTTAACTTTTTATGGTAGGTAATAGTATAGTAATTATAGAACACAGGGATCATTGAATGGGTGATAAGAATTTGGAATCACATTCTTCTGAGATTTTATAGATAATGATGGGATCAGTTGGGGTTTTGGTATAGCTGTATCTAATTATTTTAGTATTGTTACCTAATGTATAACCTAAATAGTTTATTACCATACCCCAAAAAATGATGTTCAGAATTTTTTATTGTGAAAACATTATTCCTCTTTAATTTTGATCAATCATTTCCAGGTGGAATCATCTATGTTCCTGTATTAATGTTTTTAGATTTATTATTTAAAGAATAATGCTGTCATTTGTCCCACTATATCTCTATGGGATGCATTAATTTTGACAGAATTTTTGTCCGTGAAATTATTTGATAATTATTTTTTTATCATCAGTTGAATATAGTAATATTTTTGTACTAATATTCCTTATTAATGATTTAATATTTATTCATTCAATTTATGGGAGTTTTATATTCTTAATCGTCAAATTCTTTATTGAGTAGCATCAGATGAGGCTGAAGCTGGATGATATCATAAAGATTACCATTATGTTCCATTATGGATACCCCGTGGTCATAGTCAGGACTTAATTTATCACAAATCCTCATATATTTTAATAGAAGTGATGAAATAATTATTTTATGAGTTCCTATATTAGTTTGATGATGGGTTCATCAATGAAATTCCCTTATGTTTATGTGTAGGGAAATATCATGATTTATATAATTGGTATATCATGGATGATATCTCCATAAAAAATTATTAGTATGTTTTGAACATGTTATATCTATTTCTATAGGCCTATTGTGTCTTAATAGTGAGAGGAATTTGATCCTTCGAATATTGAGGAAATATTTTCCTCTGTGTCTCCAAATAATTTCTTAGGGGTTCATAAATTCATTGGTCTTAAAATCAATTATAGATGGATTTTGTTTGATTTTTCTCAAATTATTGTTCATCTAGCTTTTTTAGTTAATATTAATACATTTATATGAATATACTATTATCAGGTGAAATTTTATTTTCTAATTAATAATATTTTCAATTCTTGAATTAAAATTTTTATAAAAGGGGGATTATTTTATATGTTCATCTACAATTAATAACTCCTTGGAAAGGGTTGTGTTACGATTCCAATAAAGATATTTATCTCATATAAGATTAAATATTTATATCCTCCTGAATGTGACTACACTACTCATGGTATATCCTTTTCTCTTTATGGGTCAAAACAATTGTTCATTAAACCTACCTTCATATATGAATAGGCACCCATTGAATTTGTTTTAACCATTCCAAGTGGATTAAACATAATTTTATTAATGTTTATTAGGGGTGCGAGATAATTATTATACTACCTATTTCTGTTAGATTGTTCTTCATGTACTAGATACATCCACGAAGTTTAATAATTTTGTCTAATGTTTAATCTTCCCCACTACATCACCATAGGGTGCATCTATGTTTTTTTCAAACAAGGAAGGTTTCATTTTTTTCAACCGTCAATTGAATACCATTATTTTATTTTAGTGATGATAAAGAACTAATATCCCATTCAAATATGTGATGAAATATTCCACTAATAGAAGTGAATTAATCCATTAATTTTGATCAATTATGGTTTTTGTCTCGTCAATTGTGGGTAATGCCGGAAGATATCCTGAAGAAGACCTTTCAGTTTTATTACAAACACCTCGATTTAATGGTCATTCAATTACATTCCAAAAATTTAATATAATATTTCAATTTACTAAGGATATTTGTATATTTTATCTCTTTTATTATTTTAAAAATGTTTTCATTGATGTAATTCTCATTTATTTAATCTTAGATGAATATAAAGATTATCATTTTTGAGTTATTCTATATTTTTTCTCATTGACATATTCTCTTTGAAAAAATTTACATCTGTTGGTTTTTGACATGAGTTGTTCATTTCAATGGCATCCTCTGTCTAAATAAGAAGTGATTGTTAATACCTTGATGATTGATTCATTTTATTTTTAGTTGCATCCCAATAATTGTATAAAAGTTCAAAAATGTAGTGGACTCAATTGTTATTATTGATGGATCATCTATCATTTATCTATTATTTTATATCCTTTATCATGTTAAAAAAATGAAGTGGCCTTCATATGTGAAAACAATTATTTTCTACATTTTGGTGTAAAAATCTGATGTTAGTAATTAATCATATTACACATTTTCATGAAGGGGGATTCATACTTGAGTTAATATTATATATAACATTCCATGGCATGGATTTTTTTCTGATTCTTTATAAGTTTTTGATATCATATAGTTCTCTGTAGTTACATACTAATTATCAAAAAATAACAACCTATGATCTAAAACACATATAACTATTTTTTAGTTCATTTTATTATGCACAATCATATCTAATGTGTTTTGTTGAAAATCTGGAATCACAAGAATCTATGAAATATAATTTCTAAACGTGATTTGTATGAGTTTAGGTAGGTAGAGAAGATTTATTTCTATTATTATGACATCAATATATCATAAAAACAATGGAGGCCAAATTTCTTTATTGATTCTCTGAGTAAGAATGTCAACGATATGTTTCCCAATAATATATAGATATTGGATGATGAGAGAGGAGTATGAATCATTGAAACATTATATAAAATAATTTGGTCGCAGTGGTTTCTTATGTTAGAAAAGGATTCATTAATCCATGTTGTATCAATTCATCAAGTCTCATCTATTGGACACTAAGTAGGAATATTAACGGTATTATGTAATTTTTGAATATTTTTTTGGGGATAATGAGATAATGATCAATATTTTTTGTTGTTCCATGGGATTTTATTTTTTCTGTTAGTGTTGTTTCAATTGAAAATTCAATCAATTACTTATACATTCTATTTTTATGTGAAGATCATTGTGAATCTTCTATATAATTATATATTGATAGTATAGTTTTTTTACATTGGTGATTAAGAATACGTATTCATTGAGTGGATTGTGTTTGAAACTCACAACACCCATTAAGGGATAATTATATCATAATACATGACTCTCTCATTGATTTATGATATATTAGGGAGTCCTTAACAAGTCCTATAAAGGTATTGTTTAAAAATATTTAATCAATTTGATTGAAATTATTTGAGAGTGGGACCAAATTTATTTATCAAAATTTAAATGTACTTCTCAACTTAGTAAATAATTTTTATGATTATATATATAGTTTGAACTCTATAATTTATCACTATCTATGGAGGCAATAGGTGTTGTGATATAATTATTTGGCCCATGAGATTGACTTCCGATGTATCCATGTGTAAGGAATCAGGTCCTACATTGTTCGGTGCTCCATAACAGGACATGGAATACCTTTAAATGTCATGAGAGAAAGACCAATAATGTTGTCATTAAGTTCATGCAACATTATCCAATTTGAATCAGTTTTATGTCCTGTGGGTAAGACTATTCAGTATAAGGATCCAAATAATATCTTTTATGGGGCATACACATGAGTGTCCTTTTTTGGATCATCCTATTTTTTATATGTAAATATGGGAATATATTTTACATGATCACACCTAGTAAGACACCAATTTTATATTTATAATATCAAGTTATTAATTAATCATATGATAATTTCCAGAGAGATAATTGGTCATCGCTAAATCATATGTAGAGGTATCCATGACTCATCTCCATAGGCATAAATTTATCAAGATCATTGGAATCTAAATATCATCACAATAGATAGATGATTCACCTTCTAATAATTAATATAATCATTTCATATGATCATCACATATAGGGTTATATACTAATCACCTGCGTTTTATTATGATCACCTCAATATCGTCAACCATGTATGGTTTGGTTACTCCAATGGTTTTTAAAAATATTTCTTATGATCATCAAATAAGTGATATGAATCTCAAGATAAGGCTTATACCTAGTAGGAGATCTGAATATAGTGAAACCATGAGTATTATCTCACCACATGGAATTTTAAAAACTAAACGAAAAGTCTAAAATAATGGTGTATGCGAGGGAAACGAATAATAGTATCTTGACTAAATGTTTTTGGGAATATAAGAGTAGAATCTCAAATAAATATATTTATAGACCATATTATGCATAGAAAATATAAGAGGATGTATGTTTGAGGATATTGAGATTCCTCCACTAAGAGTAATAAATAATGTCATGGTTAATAGGAAAAAAACATTTATTTTGATTTTTTTTATTTTTATGGTTCTGTGATATGAAATTTCAATATTGTTCAACACCATATTTTAAGAGTATTTTCATCATGTTTTACCCCATGATACTAGTACTCTTAAATATAAAAAATATGATACATATATAGACTGATAGGGGATTAATAATTAGGATTATCTTTAGGATTTATCTAATTAGTTTCTATCAATATTGGGAGAAATATGGTTGGTTTTATAAAGACAGTCAATATGTAATTAAAAATGTTAGGGAAACTAGAATAACTGAGGATTCCACCTATAATGGATAGTAATTATAAGGAAAATAATAATATTATCGAAAAATTTGTTATTAAATTGATATTATAGAATTATTAAAACATAATAAATATTTTGTAGGACTAGGTTCCCATGAACGATGCTTGAGTGGATTCAATGCATAAATATGATACATGGTCATTTTTCCCATAATAATGGTTTTATTATGATGTGGTAACCTAATATGGGATTATGGTTGAATTGGGAACCCTTGTATGAGACCTTGGGAATGTGTTCTTCCTTGTAGGTTTGCTTGGGGGTTAGACATGGGATGATCAGTTCTCCATAGTATAGGGATCGTAGGTGTTAGAAATGGAAAAATGTTTTCACCATAATAGGAAAAATCATGATGTGATTCTATGGTGAATCATTTCAACAATATAGGTTCACCTAGTTGAAGGGACTAGAATAATGAATTCTCCTTATTTATGGTTTCGAGTTGATGGACCCAGATGAATGATTTTTCCCTATTATATTTCACCCAGCTATGAAAACTAGATGATTGAGTATTAATTAATATAAAATTCAAAGGGTGAGACATGAGTGGCTCATTTTACCATAGTATTAAGAACCCATATGTGATACCTGGAAAATTTATTTCTCCAACATAGAGAATATCTGGTGAAGGAATGTGGGAAAATAAGTGCACCCTTGTAGGGATTGCCTACGTGTGTGCCATATGTGAATTATTTCACTATAGTATCAGAGATGGGTATAGGTTATTCCATTTTTGTGGAAATAAATTAATGTATTACCCATTTAAATGTCATTTTAGATAAATAAGGATAGATTTTATTTAGTAAATAATCATTGGAAAAATAGAATTCATGATTCCCAAGTGAAGGGGATTGAGAATAACTTGGGTGAATGGAGTTGTCATCAGAATCCATCTTCTGGGATTCAGTACCTGTAATGAATATTTTAAAGTATGGTTGTGAATATATATACTAGGGGAACAATGGTGTGTTTAATTTGTCAAATACTTCCATTTGTTTGATCATGGTATCATGAGTTAAGTGATGGTACCCAGAAATGATGAAATTAGTGTGGGTCCCTAATTACATGCCCATGATTTTTTCAGAAAAAAATACAAAACTATAAAAAAAACATATATATTTATTTTTAATTCAATTTTGGATAAACAAATTAGTAATAATTAATTCATATAATTGATAAATGAAAATGGATATATTTTTTCTTTTCGAGTTGGTATTTTTATGGGAAAAAGGTTCCTTGAATTTCCTACCTATACCATCACATTCAGAGGTTAGTTGTCACAATAAAAGGAAAAAATGTTTAATAATAACTATTAGAAGGAAAATATACACTATATGATTTAGGAATTCCATGATTAATAATAATGTCATGGATTTTTGGTCATTATAAGGGATTTAAACCAAAATATAAAATGGAATAATAATATTATTTGATAATTTTTTTCATAAAAATTTAAATGATTCATGAATGTGTGACCTTGAGGGTACATAAGTCTACATGAATATAAGGGTTTGTAGTGTGTAATTCATAGAATAAAAATTACTAAATCAATGGTAAATAATTAACGTTTTTAATCCCATGAAAAATGATTGAAATCATACATAATAAGAGAAGGTGGTTGATAGATTTATAATTATGTATAGACTATGGAATAGAGTAATGTATTTCACTATGTATCCTTTAAAAGTATGAAAAGATCATATATTTATTATTAGTCAGTAAAAATTTTGTGGTTGTAAATTAGTTGAACCAAACCACCAAGACTAATTCATCCATGATTTTTATGTTCCACAAATTAATTATATCTTCTTTATGGGGTGAGATTTTTCATAATGGGGGAATATATCCCAACAAATGATCATGGATGAATCTATTATAGAGACATAGGTGAATATCAATAAAATTTATAGTTGCGAATAATTTTTGGTTCATATTGTAAAAGACCACCCAAACCCATTAGGAGCCTCTAGGATAGAGCACATTATAATGTAGTTTGTTATGTGGTATATTTTACATGTCAATAAATTTAACATCATTTTAGGATGAATATAAATTGGGGATTTTATGGTCATACATCAAGGACCAACAATAAGATAATGTGAAAGGTCATGCAATTTTTATTATGTGTCTTACAATTTATTTTCAATCAATTTAGAGATTCCAAGATAGTGTATACAATGAATGTGTGTACACCTATTTAACATGATTCTAGCCCACTTCAATACTGGTAAAATAGTAAAGGTAAATAATATCTACAAATTTTTAAATTGGAGATGATGAATGATTCCTTGAGTGAGTAGGTTTTGTAATAGAAATAGTGTAATCAAGATTCACACTAGATGAAAATTTTATATGGGGTTAAAGAGAACATTTCTTATGGGAAAAAAATGATTTAAAGTGGTTACCACATTTTAACAATAACTAATGTGTTTTTTACCATTTAATGAGTTGTACAATTATAAATATATATAACCATTAATAAAATTTCATTATATGGTATAACCAATAGGATTCTCTAATGGTTCATTGTATTCTAATAAGTGTGTATCTACTTAACTAAATGGGTTGGTGGATATCCAAAAATCATAAATTCATAATTCGGGATGGGAAATAGGGTAATTATGAAAGGATTAATTAATAATATACTACTACACTATAATCAGATATGAAATCTATTAATACAGGAATAACAATCCTTAATTGGATAACATGGTTAATTAATCCTTACGAGGAATATTTTGATACTTACATACATAATGGGACTACATTTGTCATTTATTTAGACAATATGTGAATTTCCTATCCAATACATTTTTGGAAATTCTTGGTGGATTGTGTGTTGGACATCTGGTAATAGAATATTGTTTTGATATTTAAGAATATGCTACTATTAATGCATGTCTGATGAGAACTATGATGATCTATCTCGTGAAAAAAAAAATTGTAACGCCATTTCAATGTAATGTCCTTGAGGGATATAACATGGATTAGGGGATACCTCAACTCAAGAATTTGGCAGACTTGCAAATAGTATTTTCATACATGGTCTACAATGTTGATTCTATTAGATGATAACTCAACATGAATGGGATCTCCCAAACACTTAGGATATATTCTGTAAAATGGGGTTTTTTCGTAGAGTATATCCTAAAAGGTAATGTAGCGTACTCTATATATTATCATGTAGATCTAGATTGTTCATAAGAAATATTTGTGTAATGGAGTGGACGCCACTATGTAATCTAAGGTCTTAAATGATACTAAATATTTATTTATGTTTAGTGACATATGATTATGACATACATAACATACACATTATGGTCATATGATAAGGAACATTTTTATGAATTTTTCATTATTCAGGGGTAGGATTTTTTCCCATACATTTGGGTATCAAATATCATGTCCAAATTGTAACAACGTGAACGATCACAAATTAAAATTATCATTAAAATAAAAATATTCCTAATTATGTAATGTAGATAAAACACTTGCACTAATTTGGTTATTTATGATATTTTATCCTATAAAATTTAAAATATTTGTACGAAACAAAACCATTATTAAAATTGTAATTTAATAGTGGTAATATGATAATTATAAATTAATAGTTATGATAAAGTCATACTTATCTAGAGAAAATATTTTTTAGCCTTAACTAGTAGAATAATCAATTATAAAGCCCATATATTAAGGATTCATAGGTAGATATCATCTATGAGATATTACCATGACCAAGACCAATATGAGAAAAAAATATTAATTTAATAGAAAAACTATTTATGGGAGAAGATAAACCTCACCGAGTTAACAACCCATAACATTTTCACTGAACCAAACTAAAATAATAACATCATTACACATTGTACCCTTGAATATTTCACTGATGTACAAAAGGGTAGTATATCTCGACCCAAAAAGTACGATTATGTACATTTGATTTTCATTAAATAATTATTATAATTTTTCATAATTTCTATACTTTAGAATGATTAAATAATTAGTTTCATAAAAATTATGTTTTTATACAACAAGTAACTAATTGTATTTTTTGTAATATATTGTTTTAATCAAGACACATATTTTGATTCATTAAAAAATAATATATTTTAGATAAACATTAAAATTTAATATTTTATGTTAAATATAAAATTATAATATATTTGTATGAAGTGAAAATGAAAATTTTAAAAGGGTTAATAAAATTTTATTATAAAAATACATCATTTGTCATGAAATATTCATTTTTTTTAATAAGTCATATCTCATATTTAGATACCATTTTATTAAATTAAAATTATTTATGTATTTCTAACATTAAAATTATCCAATGATGTGTTTTCCAAAACATTATGAGATAATCGAATACTCAAGTAATAACTAAATATACTCTAAGTATAATGATTGTATTATGTTATCATAATGAAACAAAATTGATGTAATATGTTATATAAATGTATTTTAGACCAGATATATATTTAACCTCTAAACTCACTTGTTTTCAAGTAGATTTTAATAATTTTTTAAATTCATTGTGAATCCCCAAAACCAATATAATATATTATGGTTTTAAAATCAATTCTTTGTAACAATAACTTATATCCACATCACCACAGGAAATATATTAATATTCTCAATTCATTGAATTATAAAATAAATAAAATCATTACTCATTGATATAATACATTGGAATAAAACATGGGATTGTTTTTGGTTTTGATTATATTTTTTAAAGAGTCCAAAACCTATATTTGGAAAATAATAAGATACCCCCCTCTATTTTCCAATATAATCCCACCCACCTATAATTTATCTCAACTAGATGAAATTTTAGGATGAAAATACTATGTAATTTACATTATATATTCCTCCAAAAAATTCTAAAATCTCTCAAGAATATCATCCCATACGTTTGACAACACCCTCTCAAGGTAAGGAACCTCCCCCCCTTTATTTCCTTTTTTTCACCCCTTTATTTGATGCCTTGGATTTCCAATTCCGAATGTTGTGATATTGTTTACACATAACCTATATATTAATATATATGTTCCATGATGATATTGCATTTTATATCCCATAATATCATATTATTAAAATATAAGGACTCTTTTTCTACTATTGATAACTTGTTATGATTTTTTCTTTTAAATGAACGTGATTTAGTTATCCAATCTGATTTATACTATAGGGTATTCAAAATTATATAATTATCCCATATATATTGTGTAATTACATATTAGAAACACAATCTCCTTGAACATTAGATTAAAATATATTAAATACATTCTTTTTTTATATGATCTAGGTTTCCCACTTATCCCTGTAGATGATATTATTATAAATGGGGGTTTCTTGATAGCGCTCAAATGCTTTAGGTAATGTATTAGTCTGATTATTTTATATGTGCAGTTTATGAAAAGTTATCCGAAGAATAATTTTTTTATTTAATTGTGGCAATAAATAACTTATTCTAATGATGTCTGGTTTAATGTTGTTTCCACATTCCCAGGATACCCTTATGTTATCATGTTATACCAAGCCTCATTGTTCATTATTATGATTTTGAGTTCTTATATTACATTATTATGCCTCTATAATCATGTTTATTTATTTACCCAAATCCATGATTTTTTTATTCCCATAATGGGCTTTATAGCTCAACCCATTTTATGTATTTCATATGATTATCCCATTCAATTTGAGAAAATATATAATTTTATAAGCATGATAAAGAAGTCATTTATTGTGTTTCTATATGGATGTGTCATGATGACATGCTATGTACATAATTTTAAAATGAAAAAAAAATCATGATTTTCTAGGTTTTACAAATTTATTTTTATGTTATAAGGAATAAAATGAAGTGAATTAAAGGAGATGTTTTTCAATGTTTCATTGAATTAAATGTCTATTGGTTTTTTAGATTAATATTTAGAAAACATTAGAGAAATACTTAGGGATAATAATAACCATAATAATGTATTTCAAAATGATTCCTAATCATATATTAAGTTTTATTCATAGAAATAGATGATTATATATATATATATATATTACTAGTAGATATAGCTCTTGAATTGACATACATTGGGGTAATTTCCTCTAAAACACTATATATAACTAGACTCTATTAGTAACTTGTTAATGATAATAGTACATAATTCACACCATATTAGAAACTACTAGGGGATATGATTTCATAAATTCTAAATATCATTACCAAATATTTTTAAGGGAACAAGAAATTACCAAATTCTTTAATTTCATGAAATAGATCATTGATAACATTTATTAATATACATGAAATTCATAGGTTATGGAATACATGTCATGTATGAGTTATTTATTTAACAAAAATTGCCTCTATTATCTGTGTCCAATAATATGGGAATTATCATCACCAATTCTATTTTATATGAATTAAATTTCTATAAATATAATAAAATTGTAAAATTATATATTATCATCTATGGTTCTTGGCATTCTACTGAGTTATAAAATATTAGTTTAACTTTTCAATCACCAGAAAATGGATGGATGTAGAGATATTGGTTAAAATTTAAAATTGGTTTTTTATTTAATCCCATGTATAAGACTCCACAACTATCAAAATTTGTAGAATATACTTCCCATTGAACTCTATGATAATCATGTTAGAGTAATTTTACGAAATTTGAGGTTTTAATTGGATTCCATTATATATATCCAACATGAATTGTCACTAAAAGGAAATTTCTATCCATATTTTGAATTTTCCAAAGATTCTATAAATATTAATGAATGGTGATGTATATAATTTTGTATAATCATATAATGCTGGGATATTATTTCCAACATGAATGTGTGTCATGATTAAATGATTAAGACTAAGGAAAATATTACCCTTAACTATATTTCAATTATGGGGGAATACAATGATGTGATTTTGGAATTAATTGAATGGTATTCCTCCAAAACAAGTTGTTGAATTCTCAATTAAGCTTATATATGGCGTGTTTCTAATATAAAATTCTCCAAATATAACGTATCATATTTAATTTGAAAAAATTAAGCAAAAAATATTTTAGAATATTGATAAAGGGTTTTTATGCTCAATTTCATCATCATCGGTCATACTATCTCTATTCATCAAAAATAATTATTTCCCAATTCTTTATTTTATAATTTATTATAAGCTCAAAAAGATCACAAGAAATAAAAAGTATCATATTCCAAAAATTTAGGACATATTCAATCAACTACATGGACACCAATACTTATCTATGGTGGAAATTCATTTAGGATATTTTATTGTAAAGGTGATCTTGGAGGATCTACACAATACCACATTTTGTATATGTTATGGGCACTATGAGTTCATAGTGATTCCATTTGGACTCACTAATACATTATCCATCATCATGGATTTGAGTAATATAGTCTTTATAGATTACATTTAACTTGTTTTTGTAATATACATATATGATATTATAATCTACTCCCAATGAAACGAGGAGGAAGAGAGTCATTTTATTATTTTGAAAAAGACTTCTTGAAAAGTAAATATTTATTTAAATTGCCCAAATTGTTAGTTCAAGTTGAATAAAGTATCATTATTAGGTCTTGTTATCACTAGAAAGTGTATATTAATGACCTTATCAATGATAGAGTCAATTAATGGATGGTTGATATTGATATGTATGATATATATCCATATTTTCCATGGACTATCTTGATATTATTTACAATATTTTAAAAAATTAATATGATTTTCATCCCTACAAACTAAGATGAATCATAATAGAAAAATTATTTTGGAATGGTATCTATGAAAAGATATTCTCAGAGTTGAGAAAGAGGCTTATTAATTCATATGTAATTACAATACCCCTAGGTGGGTAACTCTTTTCTTTATAAAATGATGATTAAATGAATGGCTTTATAAATATACTATTACATAATGAAAATTAAATATCCTACACCACAATGATGATGAATATTAATGAACAGAACTATCCAACTCATGATCTAGAGTTACATGTAGTGACCTTTATGTTGAAAAAATATAAAATTTATATCTATGGGGGGAGGTGTGAAATATATACGAATAATAATATCCTCAAGTATGTATTCACAGAAGAAGAGAAAAATATTAACTAATAAATGGTTTGAGATGAATAAGGACTATGAATTCCCAATCATCTACCATTGTTGTAAATAAAATAATGTGTATGATTCACAATGTATAATGTGTCCTTCAACCTTATCACTATTTTGAATTGAGAGGTGTCTGATTGTATTAGATTTGAAGATGATGGACATGAGATTCATAAATGGTTGAAAATCATAAATCCTTCCACAAATGATTGGTCAATCATCACATTGAGAAACAAATAATGATGCCAAAATAAAAGATGTGGAAATTAAAAATAATTATGAATCAAATAAAAAATATAAATCATTAGCGTTAAAAATTCACGAAGAAGGTTTTATTAGTTTTGCGCCATGAGTATGTGTACCATCAAATTCAAATTAAAAGTATTTATTGGATGATGATCATAGCTTGTCATTATCTATCTATATAGTGAGCATGATGATGAATAAAGATATATGAGATAACTATTTTTTGGACCATATCAAGAATGGAATCCCATAATAAACATCAAAAACGTATTTTATGTTATAAAGTGAAGAATGAAACTAAAAAATACCATGGGGAGGGCGCACCGATTACCCATACATACATTGACATGGAAAAACATAACCATGGAAATTTTCACTAGTATAATGATTTCATAATGATGAAATTATTATATATTGGATATAATGGAATATCTTTTAAGGAGTTTTAAATTTGTTAAAATTCGATAAGACTTCTCACTTGTTCGACATGAAATTATAAACATTAGAGAAGTGGTGAGGTCTGTGTGGAACAACATTATCAACTGTATCTGATCAAGATCCAAGATTTCACTCAATTTTATTGAAGTGCCTCCAACGTGATCTAAATACAATGAATATCATTATTATCGTATGTCAAATCCAAACTCATGGATGGTCTTAGTATATTATTCCGAAAATAGAATAAATGTGGTGATCATTCTCAATAGACTTTAGTGGAGGATAGGATCAATATAATTTTCAAGTAGAGTTAATATACAATAATAGATTCCTCTATAATTTAAATAATTATCCCCCTGTAGCCCTATATAGGAATTTATTTATGAAAACTAAATATGAGGATGAATTTGGTGAACAAAAATATAAGGGTTTTGAAATTATTGATGAAATGGTGGAAAAGGTAAAGACTATTTAGTGACAGATAAAGGCTGCTCAAAGTCAATAATAGAGATATCCTAAAAGTAATTTAAGATACATATTGTTTTGGGTTATATAGAAGGTATTCCAACATATATCTCCATGTAATAAAGGAATTATATTTTGAAATAATGGTAAGTTGAGTCTTATGTACATTGTACCCTTGGAGGCTACCAATCACAGCATATACTTGTATTTTCAACTAGAACTCCCAAAAACCATATCTTAATTAAATAATGTATTACACATATACCTTTTAATTATGTACATACTATATCCCTAAAATTTACTAAATTTATATGTGGATCAATAGGAAAATGATTTTTCATTGATGGAGAATATTGAGATGATCTTTGATTGTAGAGACAAAATTCTAAGGTATAAAAAAATGAATATGCTCAAATAAATTAAACTATACATTTTTATTGAGGAAGAGTCATGGGAAATAGAGGAGGTATTGAAAATATATAACCTCATTTATCATATTTTATTAATTTACAATTTCCATGGGGAAAATTTTGAATGGTTAAGAATGTAACGACCCAAACACTCATAAATAAAAATTCATTTTTAAAGAATATTTTTTTAATTATGTAATGAATTAAAAACACTTGCACTACATTAGTTAATTTTGATAATTATATATTATTACAAGAAAAAGATATTTATAAATCATAAAAATTGTTAATATATCAATTTTATAGTGATCATATAATAACTATAAATTCATTGTTATGATAATTTCTTGTTTGTACAATCAAAAGAACCAATGACCTCAATCAGTAGATTCAAACTCTATTAATCCAATTTATTATAGATTATATTTTATATAACATCTATTGTATTTTCCTATAACAAATCCCAGGATGATATTCAATATCTAAATATTAGGGGAATATTTTTATCAGGGGAGTCTAAACTCATTATGACCACAACCAAAACCAATTTGTCAAACCACCCCAAGATAATCTTTTCATCTCAGACACTACCCTACGTGTTTTCACGAGTGAAATAAATGGTTAGTTATATTTTCCATTGTAACACCCTGAGCTTCCACAATACGCTTCTCATTCAATAATGCAATAGCTTGCATTGTACACAACATCGAGTTTAAAAACACCGCGACTAATCAAAGTTGCCGTTATGAATAGTAATAACCACTTTTTAAAATTATAGATATTTTATATTTCAAAATGGACTTCATTTTTGGATTCGGAATATTGAAATTAGCCTATGTTGAATTTTTGGTATTTTTCTGAGAACTTCTAATTTTTTAAGAATAGTGAAAAATACTTAAAAAAAACTTTTTTAATCAAAATAATTTATAGTGATAAATTATACTATTTAGTGGTTTTAAAGTATAATAAGAATATATTTTATCATTTTATCCAATGGTGGTCATTAGTATTAATTTAACATTAAAATTGGACATAAACAATTGTCAATCTTTTGATATAAATTGTTTCTTAAAAACACGCTATTTGTTGTGACAGCGGGAATTAATTATAAAATTAATTAATGCAACATATATGTTTGGAAGTATGTAAAATAGACATCATTTTTGAATTTGGAATATCAATTATAGATTTGGGTGAAATTTTGGCATTGTTCTGAAAAACATCAATTTTTGATGAATAGTGAAACCACTAAGTGGTAGTTAAATAACAGATTTTTCGTTTAAATGAAATATTACCACTTCTATGATTTGATTTTCTAAAATCTGACGTACATGGTTGTCATTAAGAAGTAAAATTTGGTTCAATGAGATTAAAATAATTTTTGGTGAATAGTAACTTTTAAGTTCTTAATCGCGATTAGAGGTAATTAGTGTAGTTTAAGGTAAAAATAATGTTTTAATAATATGAGATGATCTTGACACATGTCCTACCCTCATTGGATGTGCCATGGCCGACCAAGAAAATACATGGGTCAACTTGGGGACCCCATGGATCCACATTAGTTGGAAAATGACATAAATACCTTTTATTTAATGATAAAGTAAAAAATGACACAAACATGAAATGTTTTACAAAAACAATTTTTACATGGGGTTATACAAGTCATATTTTTGACTATAAATAGTAATTGGAAAGATAAAAAGATTTCCTATATCATAGTATTTTTTTAATAATTTTTAGACATTAAATGATTTAAATTATTTATGACATCATTATGATGCAGCGATGACCTCATTATTTAACGATTTTAATAAAATGAAAAGATAATGTACAATCCAAGGCTACACTTGTCAAAAACCTATTGGATGAGTAGATTTAGAACCCTTATCACCATACCCTCGAATTATATAAGTGTGGGACCTCTAAAATCCGAAACTCATTTTATAATAAAGTGACTTTTCCTTACTTTCCAAGAGTGCCCCTCCTCTCCTCTTATAAAAGGCCCCCACCTCTACCACCTCATTCACACTTTCAAACCATTTTTCACGGCCAACCTCTGCCCAAATACTCTCCCAACTTCCCCCTATTACTCCTAGAAGCCTCACTTTGGTCAGAACTCTTCCCAAGGAAGCCTTTGGCTCAAATCAAAAAGAGTTACCCAATTTTGAGGTAATGTCTTCTCTAATGTTGTTTTGTTTTATTTTTCTTCTCCAACCCCCTAAACTCTTTTTATTCATTTCTTTTGTAACAAAACATGTATCCTAAATATACTAGGATGTTTTTATAAGAATTATTCGAGATACACTTACACACACCTACATCTAATGTTTAAAGAACATACGGTTTCTGTGGATGGAGAATTTATGCCTCACGAAACGATGATTGTTCAACACTCATATAACACCTTAAAAGGTGGACATTAAGATTTCACTATATATATATAGGATATATAATATTTTTATGTTTTAATTATGCTTCTGTATTTCTCATTTATGGAATACATTATGATTTCCATTATGGGTAAACGCGATAATTTCATTTTAGGAAGTGCGGACTACCGCCCCCTCAATGTGATGTGAATCGTTAATGCCATATGTGGGATGTATAAAGGATGGATTAAATGATATTATATATGATATTATACTGGAACTATATTATACCTTTATATAATTATAATTTAATTCCATTAAATACGAAATAGAAATGAAAGTAGCGTTCATGCGTACGTACTGCTTACCGTCTCCATGAATGGTGAATTTCATTTATTACCTATAAATGTTATGTAATATTATAAATACATTTATATACTGGATATATATGATATATATGATATCTAAATCATGAAAATAATTCTGGATATAATGGATATATCACCACATGAACAACTTGTAATTATAATAATTTTATTTTTGACTCAAGTACCTAAGATCGACAAAATGACCGTTATAAACATAAATAATTACATAATGTTCATAACATGGTAATAAGGGATATAAAATGAATAATTAACATGAAAAAGGTTCTTAAGTAAATAGAAATTAACTCTAGTTTATTATTCAAGAGGTTAATGAACGGTTGAGTCAGGACATGACGCAAGGTAAGGGAACTTCTTAACCCAACATCCATTCTTTGGCTTAATCTCCTACTTTCAAATTATGTCATCATGTTATTATGTTCTATTTTTTATTTTTACTTTCTTTATGTGTACCTATAGTGATTACACATAATAGATATATTTTATTTTAAAAATGATATTTTTAAGGACTTCGTCTCAATCTCCTTTCATTGAGGCATATTTGGTTTTATACACAACATTCTTTTATACGGTGTATAAACCCATTTGACTTTTAAGTTTATTAAAAAGCAATCTTTTTATACGAAGAGTTTTACTAAACGAAAAAAGGGAATGTTTTTCTTTCCATACATATGCGGCGACAACGACCTCTCTGCCACCGTGACCATTATTTGAGTTTCGGTTTCCTCTATAAGCCATATTTTTTTTAATGAAAAATAAATACAATGTTTTACCTTTCTATTGTTTTGGTATTGAAAATGGTTTTTAAAGAGTTTTTATTATATCAACGTGTTGTATTGATATCTTGTGATTGAAATGTGGATATTTTATGTTTCCTTTATGCATGTTTTATGTGATACGATTATGTTATGGTTTATAATATGTTTAAAACTATTCATATGAGGAATGCATTGGACTTAATAAGTGACGGGTGGAGCCCGCTATAGCTCCTCGATGCATCAGCAGGTCTCATGAGACAAACTAGTGTCTTGGCACGAGGCCTTGACAAAATCTTATTTGTGGTCTTGGCACGAGGCCTTGACTATGTGGTTATGATCGTCTGGCATTATGCATTCCATCATTATGAAAGTGGTTATTGATATTGCATGTGATTATTCGACCAGTAGAATATCAATGTGAAGATGTAAATGGCATTATCTCATTTTACTTTTTCCATATTATGTTGATGTTCAAGTTTAAAAGGCTTTTGTTTTAGTCATACATTGCCTTAAATGTTTATATTTATTTATGAAAGCTTCCACAATATTTTTATCCTTACTGAGCATCTGAGCTCACCCCTTTCAATGTTTTAATAATTTCCAGGAAGTGAAGAAGTATTTATGAATGACCTGCAGGGATAGTCAGAAGATGATATGAGTGTGGACTATGAAGACTTTGTTATCAGTTTTTAACTTTATGATGTAATGTAAGACATATGAATGTATCTAGTGTTTCCAAGGCTACTAAACTAATCGGTCTTTCGGGACTTGATCTTTTGTGATCATGCCAATGTTACGAAGTAATGCACCGACTCTGGGTAGCTGGGGTCGGGGCGTTACAGTTGGTATCAGAGGCAGTTTAATACTTACATTGGAAGCTAGATTTAGATAAACTCTGATTAGAGAACATAGCCCAAAGATAGACTTTAAGGATTAGTATATAAGAACGTCCTAGAATTTTGGTGTTATAGAGATTTTGTGAGTTTTCTGAGAAATACAACCTTGTCTGGATACAAGCAGGTAGAGGCATCTCTGGCACAGATGTACCTAGGGGTAAAACCCGAAAACACAGCTTTGAGCTAGACTCGAACGGGAACTGCTGCACGACAACGGGCCTTGCTGCACTCTTGGTTACGACACTCCCGAGCGATATGCTTAGGATAATTCTCATTTTCTTTACAAACCACTATAAAGGGTTATGATTATATACATCCTCAAAGAAAACATTCCTTTTTATGACTATGGATTATATCCATAAATAGTTCAATTTATGTAAATTGTTTTACAAATATGGAATTATGTATTTTAATTCATAAACTAATCTAGTTTATGCCATTTTTTAGAAATGGTGACTAGTGGAATGAATGGAAACTGTATCAATGCACACACTCTGTGTATGGATTTCCCTCCTGCTCAAGATAATTATTATGGATCTGGAGATACAACTGGTGCTAATCAACTTATTACCATACTGGGACAACTCACTCAGGTTATGAATAATAACCTTTCCTGTATGGAGAACCCAGATCTGCGACGTGGTGGATCAATGTAAGACCGCTTCATGAGGCAACAACCACCAACATTTAAGGGGGGTACAAATCCGTTAGTATTTAAGCAATGGATAAACTCCTTAGAGAAAATATTTCATGCCTTGGGGTGTAGCGAAAGGGATAAGGTTATCATGGATGTTTACCGTGTCACTAGAGATGACGATCAATGGTTTTCATTGATTCAAAATACAAAGTAAGATGATGACGTATCGAATATGGAATGGAGGGAGTTCAAAGAGCTGTTCTTAGAAAAATAATTTCCTCATGACCATCGAGCAGATATGGAAAGGCAATTTCTGAGTCTGAGACAAAAGTATGATGAGAATGTCGCAAAGTATGAGGCCAACTTTACAAGGTTGGGGAGGTATGCTGCAGATTATATACGTAACCCAAGAGGTAAGACTGATCGTTTCTTTGATGGGTTAAAACAATTTCTCCCTAGAGCGTTAGTATCACAATCTTTCTCAACATACGAAGATATTGTCTCATGTGCTATCAAGATAGAAAAGTAATTCTCTAAGTCTTATGACAACAAAGTAAAGTAATAGAAGAAGAGAATGGTGGAACAAGAGACAGATAAAGGGAAAAAGAGAAAGAAGGATTTTCCATTATGTGATAATTTTGGGAAGAATAACCCTAGTACTTTCCTAAAAGGAATGGGATTTTGTTATAAATGTGGAGAAAAAGGTCACCAGGCGTGTGATTGCAAGGGAAAGAAAGAGGCTATCAATGTTGAATGCTACAATTGTAGGGAAATGGGGCATTATGAAAATGAATGTCCTAAGCGTCAGGAAAACGTACCTCAGAAAAGGCCAAGGGGTCAAGGACAATCTTATGTTGTTACTACAGTTGAAGCGGAATAATTAATGTATTGGTGCTTTTGGACTCATGGATTATATTCTGGTTATTAGAATAATGTGATATATATATAAGGATTGTACTGCAGTCCTTGTTGTTTTAGTAAGGTTTTAATATGATAAAGGTAATCATATTTTTAGTATGTGGCAATAATAGAAACTTTACTTTGTTTGGGGAATCTAATGAATTGATTTTGGAATTAAGAGACCTTTTAGAGAAAGTCTGGACAGAGGTATTTTGGATAACTATAAAGGTTGGAGTGGATTAAGTTGATCTTTGGATATTATTGTTTAAGGTTAAAAAAATTATGAAGATTATTTTTGGAATATTATACTACTATAGTTTTAGGAAAAGGACAACCTGCAGGGTGGGGCATAACCCGTCACGTCGGACAAAGCCGTAGGAATCGAACCCACAACCATAGTGCGACATGCCTTTATTTCCTACCACTAGCCTACAGGAAGTCCCTTGTTTTTAAAAAATAATTTTACTAATCTAAATGGTATGTGTTAACATTTGGAACCTTATACAATTAGGATAAGTATAATATTTTTGAGTTCTATTATCTTTTTGAGTGAAAGATGAGTTGAAGGTTGAAACTCTAATTGTCAAGCATAAATATATATATATACTTATCTCTTATTCAATGAATAAATTAATTCTTAAACATTATTAATGGGATATTAAAACAAAAAAATGTGTTATCCTAATACCTTATGTCTTGTTGAACTGATGATATTTTAAATCAACGTAGATTGAAGGCTTTGAGGCCCTCAATTTGACAGTTCTTTGTGATTGATGACATCAATCACTCCCTACAAATATTTACGTTTTTCCTCCTATTATATGTCTTTAATTTCCACCAATGTTCTTCTAATCGAGTTCATAATTGGGTGTTGACTTTTTCATTTCCCTTTCCCTCTTATTAAGGCTAAATTTAATTAATCTTTTTTCCGATGTGGGTTTTCCACAAAGGTATTGTCTATTTTCATCCTTTTATTTTCCAAGAAAAATTTCAAATTGCGGGGATGCAATTTATTGAAGGAGGGGAGAATGTAACACCCCGAGCTTCCACAATACGCTTCTCATTCAATAATGCAATAGCTTGCATTGCACGCAACTTCGACTTCTAAAACACCGCGACTAATCAAAGTAGCCGTTATGAATAGTAATAAACACTTTTTAAAATTATAGAAATTTAATATTTCAAAATGGACTTCATTTTTGGATTCGGAATATCGAAATTAGCCTTTGTTGAATTTTTAGTATTTTTCTGAGAACTTCTAATTTTTTATGAATAGTGAAAAATACTTAAAAACAACTTTTTTAATCAAAATAATTTATTTTGATAAATTATACTATTTAGTGGTTTTAAAGTATAATTAGAATATATTTTTACCATTTTATCCAATGGTGGTCATTAGAATTAATTTAACATTGAAATTGGACATAAACAATTGCCAATCTTTTGATATAAATTGTTTCTTAAAAACACACTATTTGTTGTGACAGCTGGAATTAATTATAAAATTAATTAATGAAACTTATATGTTTGGAATTTTGTAAAATAGAAATCATTTTTGAATTCAGAATATCAATTATAGCTTAGGGAGAAATTTTGGCATTGTTCTGAAAAACATCAATTTTTGATGAATAGTGAAACCACTAAGTGGTAGTTATATAACTGATTTTTTGTTTAAATGAAATATTACAACTTCTGTGATTTGATTTTAAAAAATCTGACATACATGGTTGTCATTAAGAAGTAAAATGTGGTTCAATGAGATTAAAATAATTTTTGGTGAATAGTAACTTTTAAGTTCTTAATCGCGATTAGAGGTAATTAGTGTAGTTTAAGGTAAAAATAATGTTTTAGTAATATGACATGAGCTTGACACATGTCCTACCCTCATTGGATGGTCCATGTCCTACCAAGACAATCCATGGGTCAAATTGGGGACCCCATGGATCCACTTTAGTTGGAAAATGACATAAATACCTTTTATTTAATGTTAAAGTAAAAAATGACACAAACATGAAATGTTTTACTAAAAAAATTTTTGCATGGGGTTATACAAGTCATATGTTTGACTATAAATAGTCATTGGAAATCTAAAAAGATTTCCTATATCATAGTATTATTTTTATAATTTTTAAACATTAAATAAATTAAATTATTTATGACATCATTATGATGCAGCGATGACCTCATTATTTAACGATTTTAATAAAATGAAAAGATAATGTAAAATCCAAGGCTTAAACTTGTCAAAAACCTATTGGATGAGTATATTTATAACCCTTATCACCTTACCCTCGAATTATATAAGTGTGGGACCTATAAAATCCGAAACTCATTTTATAATAAAGTGACTTTTCCTTTCTTTCCAAGAGTGCCCCTCCTCTCCTCTTATAAAAGACCCCTCCTCTACCACCTCATTCACACATTCAAACCATTTGGCTCGGCCAAACTCTGACCAAATACTCTCCCAACTTCCCCCTATTACTCCTAGAAGCCTCACTTTTGGCAGAACTCTTCCCAAGGAAGCCTTTGGATCAAATCAAAAAGAGTTACCCGATTTTGAGGTAATGTCTTCTCTAATGTTGTTTTGTTTTATTTTTCTTCTCCAACCCCCTAAACTCTTTTTATTCAATTCTTTTGTGACAAAACATGTATCCTAAATATACTAGGATGTTGTTATAAGATGTATTAGAGCTACACTTACACACACCTACATCTAATGGTTAAAGAACATACGGTTTCTGTGGATGGCGAATTTCTGCCTCACGAAACGATGATTGTTCAACACTCATATAAAACCTTAAAAGGTGGACATTTAGATGTCACTATATTTATATAGGATATATAATATGTTTATGTTTTATTTAGGCTTCTGTATTTCTCATTTATGGCATACCTTATGATTTCCATTATGGGTAAACGCGATAATTTCATTTTAGGAAGTGCGGACTACCGCCCCCTCAATGTGATGTGAGTTGTTAATGCCATATGTGGGATGTATAAAGGATGGAGTAAATGATATTATATATGATATTATACTGGAACTATATTATACCTTTATATAATTATAATTTGATTCCAATTAATACGAAATAGAAATGAAAGTAGCATTCATGCGTACGTACGGCTTACCGTCTCCATGAACGGTGAATTTTATTTCTTAACTCTAAATGTTATTTAATATTATAAATACATGTATATACTGGATATATATGATATATATGATATCTACATCATGAAAATAATTCTGGATATAATGGATATATCACCACATGAACAACTTGTAATTATTTGAATTTTATTTTTGACTCGAGTACCTAAGATCGGAAAAATGACCGTTATAAAATTAATTAATTACATAATGTTCATAACATGGTAATAAGGGATATAGAAGGAATAATGAACATGAAAAAGGTTCTTAAGTAAATAGAAATTAACTCCAGTTTATTATTCAGGAGGTTAATGAACGGTCGAGTCAGGACAGGACGCAAGGTAAGGGAACTTCTTAACCCAACTTCCATTCTTTGGGTTAATCTCCTACTTTCAAATTATGTCATGATGTTATTATGTCCTATTTTGTATTTTTACTTTCTTTATGTGTACCTATAGTGAATACACATAATAGATCTATTTTATTTTAAAAATGATCTTTTTAAGGACTTCGTCTCAATCTCCTTTCATTGAGGCATATTTGGTTTTATACACAACTTTCTTTTATACGGTGTATAAACCCCTTTGACTTTTAAGTTTATTCAAAAGGAATCTTTTTATATGAAGGGTTTTACTAAACGACAAAAAGGGAATGTTTTTCTTTCCGTACATATGCGACGACAACGACTTCTCTGCCACCGTGACCATTATTTGAGTTTCGGCTTCCTCTACAAGCCATCTTTTTCTTAATGAAAAATAAATACAAAGTTTTAACATTCTTTTATTTTGGTATTGAAAATGGTTTTAAAGAGTTTTTATTATATCAACGTGTTGTATTGATATCTTGTGATTGAAATGTGAAAATGTTATGTTTCCTTTATGCATGTTTTATGTGATACGATTATGTTATGGTTTATGATATGTTTAAAACTATTCATATGAGGAATGTATTGGACATAATAAGTGACGGGTGGAGCCTGCTATATCTCCTCGATGCATCGGTAGGTCTCTTGAGACAAACTAGTGTCTTGGCATGAGGCCTTGACAAAATGTTATTTGTGGTCTTGACACGAGGCCTTGACTACGTGGTTATGATAGTCTTTCATTATGCATTCCATCATTATGAAAGTGGTTATTGATATTGCATGTTATTATTCGACCAGCAGAATATCCATGTGAAGAAGTAAATGGCATTATCTCATTTTACTTTTTCCATATTATGTTGATGTTCAAGTTTAAAAGGCTTTTGTTTTAGTCATACATTTCCTTAAATGTTTATGTTTATTTATGAAAGCTTCCGCAATATTGTTATCCTTACTGAGCATCGGAGCTCACCCCTTTCAATGTTTTAATATTTTCCAGTATGTGAAGAAGTTTTTATGAATGACCTGAAGGGATATTTAGAAGAGGATATGAGTGTGGACTATGAAGATTTTGTTATTAGTTTTTCACTTTATGATGTAATGTAAGACTTATGAATGTATCTAGTGTTTCCAAGGCTACTAAACTAATTGGTCTTTCGGGACTTGATCTTTTGTGATCATGCCAATGTTACAAAGTAATGCACCGACTCTGGGTAGTAGTGGTCGGGGCGTTACATCCATAATAATTTGAATATGTGCATTTTTGTTCAAAAAAATAATAATTAAGAATTATTTTATTGTTTAGAAATTATATATTATTAAATAATGAGTTTGAAAAATATTAAATTTTGAGAAGATAAAATTAAAATTTTATGTCGTGTAAAATATATCGTTTTAATCAATACGAACTTTTTAATTAATTCAATAATTGTAGAAATAAATTATAAATTATTTAAATAATATTATTAAATATTATATAATATATTAATATTATAATATTGTTTTATAAAGATAAAATTTAATTTTTATAAGGGTTAGAAAACTCTTATTATAAAAAGACCATAATTTTTTATTTAATTGGGATTTTGATTTAAAATTGTATATTCTCATAATTATATATTTATTTTGATAAAAAAATGTATTATTTTTTGATTCATAACATTAAAATTATCTAATTGTATATTTTTCTCAATTTTCAATCACATCCAAATTTTTAGATGAAAAGTAAAAACATTACAAATAAATGGTATGTATTATGAAATCATAATTATCCAAAAGTGATGTAATATTTTATATAAAAACACACTAGACTATATATATATTTTTTATTTAAAATATTATTTTAGGTTATTAGATTAATTTAAAATATACTTTATGAATCATCCAGAACCTATATTATATTTTTAGTGTTTAAAATAAATTATTTCAAAAAATAATCAATTCCACGTAACAAAGTTTATTATTTACAAGGTCATGGTTCATCGACTTGTTAATCAATGAAAAAAACTATTTTTTGGTAGAAACCAAGAGAAAAATCCAAAGGAAGGTTTTCTATTTTGATTACACTATTGTATAGATTTCAGAACCAATGTTTGGAAAATAATAAAGAACTCCAAAATCTATTTTTATATAAACCCACCAGTGTTTAAATTTATATTGAATATTTTTTTGAAGAATGACTATACAGTAAAATTTCCTCTCTATATACCCATTATGGTTCCAAAAATATCCCAGTAACATCCAACCATTATTTTCAAAATACCCTCTTAATGTATGGGAACCCTCTCACTATTTTTCAACAAGAACAGTATTTATTTATTGCTTTTTGTTTCCAACTACCAATGTTATCATCTATTTTTAAGAATAACTCATAATTTAATATTTATTTTCAAATGATCAGAAACCCCTTAATATCTCATCGAACGTTTTTATGAATCATTATATGCTATTTTTATACTTCCAAAATTTCACTCTAATTTTTTCATACCAAATGAATGTGTTCTAATTTCCCACTATGATTTACACACAAGAGTATTTTAAAAGCTACAATTATCCTTAATTTGATGGGGATTTTTATGTATGTAACCCACTCAACGTGATCATTGTGTTTTAATTTTTGAAATATGTTCTTATGTAATATGATCCATGTGGCGCACATATTTTTTTAAATGGTATTCTTATGAATGGTTGTTCCCATATGGTGCTCAAATTCTATGGGTAATATTTCAGTCTAGTGGGATAAAATTTCATGGGCATAAGAGATTATCCTATGTTAATTATTTTATTATTTCATGGTGGTTTTCATTAAAATTTGATTATTATATCTTGTCTATTGTTTTTACAACATTCCCATGTATCCTTTGTGAAATAATGTCATACAATGAATCATTATAAATGATTATGACTCTAACATATTATGTTAAATTATCATTCATTTTCATTCAAATCTATTTGATTATCATGTTCCATGATTTTTTATTCCCTTACTATGATTTATAGCTAATTCTGTTCTTATGTATATCCCTATGTTATCCCATGATATTTTTAATACTATGGAATAATAAAAGCTTGTTATGGAGTGTTTAAAAAAATTTATTGTATTGAAGTATCATGATGATATTCTATGTACCATATTTCTGAAAGACACTAGGCTTCATGATCAACAATATTTTATTTAATGTGTTTTTATTTAATAAAACATGAAATTATATATTTCAATGGAATGTATTGTCATAAAAACAAATAAAAGTAATCAAAAAATATATATATGTTTACATGAGTCCTGATTGTTGTGAGAAACTAAGATAAATTAAAAAAACAATCATGTCATGTGGGAGAACATTGAAAGGGTTTTCATTAATGATGTGTTTTAGAATCATATGGTGATAAATTAATCTTGTGTAGAATGGATTCAAATAGAGATAAAATGTGATTAATTGTTTGTGGATATAATTTTCACATGAATTAAAAAAACAAATTATTATGTATGGGAAGTGATATAATATAAATTAGAAATGGTTTGTTTTGGAATTCCAAATTTCTATGGTTGGAGATACAATTATTATTCTAGGAGTCCTTATGAATTCAGGTGTGGTAGGAAATAATGCATGCATGATTTCTATTAAAAGTTCTCTCCATTGAAAGATCCAGATCATATATGGGAGATGGAAATTTCCATATATGGATAGAGGATAAAAATATAGAGAGAAGTCTATGGGGGCATATTGAAGAGAAAAATTATGATGAAACATAATTGTTTGATTGAAATAACATAGAAATCCATGATATCACTATGTATCATTTTAGAAAATAAATAAATAAATATATTTATTTAATGGAATATTATTCATCATGAAATTTTATCTCATGTCAATTGATTTAGAGATATAATAGAAAAGATTCCCATAATGATAAGAATGTAAACATGACATTATTATGGTATCATTACCAATATGCAATAAGATAACTTCTCAGCAGGGAAATATTGATGAGGAATACTCTATATGAGCTATTATAGCCACAGAGTAGAAACCTTCTATGAAACAAAATCTCATATATATAAGGTTTTAATGGTCATACATGATTACCATATATCATGCATTTTATTTCATACAATAAGGAAATAAATGAGTAATTTAGTTTTTAGTACAAAGGGGTCAAGCCATTTAGTTTAATTTTTTACTAATAAGAGAATAAGTTATTTAGTTTAGATACATGTTGTAAGGACTAATAGCCATGAATTTTAGCATCATACAATGGAGTCTGTATGATTTGATGTAAAAATTACGGCCGATAGGACTTATGTCTTTTATTTTAACATCATATAGAAAAAACATATATTTAATAGGAATATTTATGAAATATTTAACACTAATTGTATAACAGGTTCTCTCATTCATGCTAAATGCCTCTGAGTATCCATTAACTATATCATCCCTTCATATATCCACTTTGTATCCATTATATAAAGTAAAAACATCTATTAATCGTATATCTAAATATTTTTGGTTTGGGAGACCAATTAGAATGATCATTCAATGAATTTTCCTTATGTCCCTTGATCTTCTTGAGTTGCAAGAGTTTATGAACTCATAGATAAGTAAACTATATGGCCACATTCCCATGATTAAAGGACTATACCTCATTTCTTCTTTTTTTGAGTGATGGGTGAATATAATAAAATTGAACACATTCTAGGTATTATTTATAGTTTTATATATATAAAGAAGATATGTGGGTGTTACATGAACCATTATATATTCATAAATAAATTTTGAATCCAATTCTTAATGATAATGAACTCTTTGATTGTACTCAATAACTTTCAATGGTTGTGGATGTAATTTGAATAGTCCCACAAATCTAAATTATATCATCTCATTGTTATTCGTAGTTTAAGGAGTTCATAATCAAATTAATATGTCAAATATGCTTCCAAAAGCATAGATTCAATGGAATAATGCATCTTTCATCAATTTTTACAGAGTTAGGCAAAAACAGTTCCTCCTATATTTTACAAATATACATAGATTATAATTATAAAATGATTTATTTTGATATTTAGGACATGGATCCTTACAAAATATCAGTTGAGGCATATATGATTACGCTATTGATGAAATGGACATGAATTGATCAACCCCTATACTAGTTGAATCCTATTATATTAGGTGTGACATGGAGATTATTGGGAGATAACTATGTCTAGAATGTAGATAATATTGTGGTTAAAAATTTATAATTCTATAAATCCTATGGTATAAATTAAATTAATCGATTGAGGACATATACATTAGGATACTAAAATTTTACCATGAGGAAAATACCCCTCAACCACCTCTCTAATTATTTCATATAGATTATTATTTTTATTTCTATAGATAAACGATATGTTCTTCAATAGAAATTTAATTTTAATCTTAATGGGGATGAATATAAAAATACTTGAGGATTACCTTGACATTATCGATAACATGATGGATGACCAATTATGGAAGTCCCATTATGGACATTACTTCCTGGGTTGTCCAATGAATCCTAAAACATTCTATATCAATATTTTATTCCTAGGAATCAATGGTCATGACAGTTCCATATTAAAAGGAATGTATTGTAACACCATGTTCTTCATCCCTAATAGATGTAATAGAGGACGAGAAAACATACTAATCCATAATTGTTTTTTGAGTGTGTATTCATGTATTCCATGAGAGAAATCATTAGAAATCTAAGAATGTTCTTCTTACCAAGATAATATCATGATTGTCAAAATAGAGTTCAAAAGGTGATCATCAAAAAAGGATATCATTTGGTGGGATGGTTGCCGTTATAAAATTTTGAGCGATGGTCCCCATTATTCAAATATTGTTGGAATGGTGTTTTTTGGTGTTGATTGATTTTGGATTCCTTACATATACCACATTCTATTTTTCATTATTTTAAAATTTTTGATAGTTCATTCGAGACTATGAAGTAGAAGGTGATTCAATTAGGGATGCAAAGATTTATAGATTCATGAATCGTTGATTTCATAGTTCCCCAATAAAGATGTGTTTTTTATTACAAAATTTCGACATCATGTATTATTTATATATTGTTATATTCTATTATGGATCCAAAATGAATTCATCATATTATAATTCATGGGGATTCAATAAGATATATGAAATAATAATGCTATAATTTTAAATGTATCTTAGCTAGAATCAACTATTTTTTTCTAAATATCTTCGATAATAAAGAGATCTAGTATAATATAACCTAACAAAATATTATAGTAGTAGTAAACATGATGATCAGTCTACCATGTCTCAATGGGTTTCATGATTAATAGTAGTTTGATTTTCTCTTTCAGTGCAATAATGGTGAAGTACTCTGAATCCTATTCAATATAAAATGGATAATTTTAGTTTTCCATAGATTAAATGTGGATTTGACTCATCATTTTAGCTGTAGATGGAACACCGTTTTTTATTTCCATAAACACATTATAATTGATGTGGGTATATTTTGAGATCTATAAATGATTAATTAAATAATATACTTCAATCAATTTGAATTATTTGAGAACTCAAGGAAGACAAATGGATAAGTCAATGGGTGTGAGAATAACTAAAAATAGATCCTATAGGTTTTACACATTGATATCTAGTGATTGTTTTGGGGGAATATATCGTTTCAAATAATATAGAATATGGTTACATCTTATAATAAAATCAATCAGACTATTAGTATATTGATTCATGAAAATATAGTGGGTATGTGTAGATTTTTTCCTCAACATAAAGTTTAATAAGAATCATAATTGCAAATCATAATATTCCCAGCATAAAACATATTCAAAAATAAGGGTCTTATACCCTAAGAACATGATATATTTCACGATTTACCAAAAAAATATAATTTTTGTAGCTTCTTTTTAGGGATAGGTACTCAATATAGGATCATATTAGCAATAAAATGTTTGAGTGGAATCTTGAGATATCTCATTCCATAAAATATTGATAGGGTCTAATTCAAACAGATGGGAGGAGTATGACTCAAATACAAACACCCAAGATAAAATTATTCTTTGGATTTACTAGTCAATTAAATCCTTCCATGTTATCCATATTAGTAGTGAGATAATATTATAATTCCTAAGATAAAACAATAAGAGTTAATCTTTAGCGAATTTCTTATAATGGAAGATTATTTTTCCCTAGTGATGTGAGAAATACATAATAGATTAGGAAACAATGTTATCATATTTATAAGACTTCAATTTTCTAGGTGTGAAAATTTGAGTATATTTATGTTACAAAATTATCTTCTCCACATTGAAAAGGATCAAAAAAATGATTTTTGGTGGATTCAATCCAATAACTAAAATAGTTGGGTACATTTACCGAAGTAAAATATCACAATTCCACTTAATATCTACATCACAGTCCATATACTATGTAATATTAATTTTTTAATGAATATAGCATTTTTAAGTGGTGGATGGGTAGTGAAAATGCACACTCCTATTTCTTCATCTATGATATATTGGTACACAACATCATTTGGGATAAAATTGATGACATTTACATATGTGAAACATGTATCATGAGACATGGATTCCTATTAAGTATGTATATAAAAAATATGTGTTTATTCATGTCTAAGGGGTGATAATGGTGATGAACTAGGGGTTAAGTGGAACTCAGTCATATGGGTTGTGGGTTCCCATCAGCTGTTTCCTCCACATGAGAAATAAATGGTGTTTTTTCATTATTCTAGCAAGTAGAATCCATGAATTTCAATCAATTGACTATCCAAAAATATATTGGACATCATTAGTGATTATAGTATAAATCATAGTTATCTTATATGGTCTATTATTTGTTGTTTTCACTATGTGGTCCCTGGATATTGGATCACAAATCTAAATGATCCAAATAAGAAAAAAATATATAAAACATTTAGTTATGTTGGGGTCACATGTCGATGAAAATGATCACGACCAACAACATATCTCCTTTAAATATTACAGGGATATTACCATGACATAGTGGGATTACTCTGTAACCTCTCTAAGGTAATATTTTTATTTTTTATTGTTATTTCGGGATATTCTCATAATGTAGTAAGATATGGAAATAAGGACCATATTCGTTTTTAGAAATTGTCATTGGTTTGATGGATTATGGGGAATCATCTTCTTTGGAATTTCACTATTGCATCCAATTTCGTGATAAATTCAATGATATTTTATTCATATTCTAAAGAATTAACCACCTAACATAAGAGGTGTTGTATAAGTGAATATTTACATTAGAGTAAATTGTCCATAGACTACATTGCTATTAGATATTTTTTCTGATGCATCAATTGCTTATGCAATATGTATATAGTTTTCGGAGGGAACTACAAGCTTTTTAAAATGAGATTCAACTTCCTTTGGTGAATTTAGAGAATCCATTTTTTTTAACAATGACCATAACATCTCAAAAATTTGACATAAATAAGAAAGTCATCAATGCCTGAAAATAGTTAAGAGAACATGGTTGATCAATTGATTTCATACTTAATGGATTCACTTCAGCTTCACAATTTAATTTCATAAAGAAACTCACAATTATTTATCTTATATCGAATTTTAATATGAATTTAATTATGGACTAGATTTATAATCAATTGAGGTCTTTAGGGTTTCTTACCAATGATGATTCAGAATGATTGGGGATTGAGAGGATGGGAGGTTAAGCCCATCGCACCAATAAGAGGTAAAATGTTTCCAAATATGAGACACTATTATATATTTTTTATATGTTTATGAATGCATCAGAACTCCCAATAAGAATGTCCCCTCAAATTCCATTGATCTAATAAATGTAATGTTTTTACATTAAAAAATATATATAGCAGGTCCTTCATATTTATCATGACTGTTAATGATGATAGATTTTATACCCACAATCGGTAACTCTTGAATTTTTTCCATCATAGAGGGTGGATGGTTTTGGAATTTTGGTACAGAGACCATTAATGGGGAATCTATCATTTTTATATGAAGTCCATCAAAACACACGATGTTTGGGGACATAATATAATAACCACTAAACCCATAAGATAATTTGTATAATAAAAATTGTGATTACATTTATAGTTTTATGACCATAAAAAATCCCATGTAATTAAAATTAATATTAATTTGAATACTACCCAATTAGTTTTCAGTTTTGTTTTTTATAGGAAATATAGTTGAGAGGCTCTTTCCAGGTCATTCTATAATAAGGTTAATAAATTATATAATTCCTGATTGGGGATTACAAATTGTAGGAGGACCGTTATGTCATCTTCATTTTAGTTTATCATGATATCTAAATATCATTACAAATGAGATGATCGATCATCATCGGATAATCAATAGAGTCTTCATTGGATTTTATAAAAAGGAGTCCTAGAATTGTCAATATAGAAAGATGATTAACCCTCATCTCATCAGCATAATGAATTCATTTGTATAGCGCATAGGTCTCCCTAATAATTTCTTATAATATAGGTTGATCAAAATACCCTTTGGATCCCCACATGATGAAAGTTTAGGTAGTCACTTTCTTCATTCATTGGTTTTATAGCTTATCACATAAGAAGAAACTAGCGCATATTAATGCTTACACACAGTAGGAGCTCTAGGTATAATTATATAGATAATATTATGAAGACACATTGTATTTTGGAAACCAATAAGATAATATCAACTCATGTTGTATACAAGGGAAACAAGTAAGAGTATCGTGACACAAGGTTGTTTGGAAACTAAAAAAAGAGTATATAATCAATGAAGTAATATAAAATCTTATTATTATCAAATAAGAGAAATGTAATTCACAAGGATATTTTGAGTCTCACAGTGTCATAAGAAATATATTAGTTAATATGAATCAATGAAGAGATGAATAGTTTGGTGTTTTTTAGGTAATGTGATGGGATAGGTACATATAGTTTAATATAATGTAATAAAGACATATTAATTAAATTATATGTCATGTGAAAAGGATGTCTTCAAGATTAAAAGTGACCATATAGATGAATGTGTGGGGGTTTTCCATTTGGTATCCCCTTATAATTAATTATAATATTTAATCTATTTATAAGAGTTTTTTTTCTCCCATACCCAATGCTTGTTGGTAGCTATACTGGAAAATGATATACGAAGGAGAAATGATTTCAAATAGAAGTAGGACCATATATGAGGAATTAAAGGGGAATATATATACTAGATATATGTTTTAGGATTGAAGATGATTATCTAAACTCCAAGAAAATGTAATATGGATGCTTACCAAGATAATGGGCCTGAGTAAATCGGGTTCCCATATAGTATACCTAAGAAATTTAATTCCCTAGTAACCATTCAAGGATGATGTGACAATGTTGTACATGATAACAATGAATTGGGCACCAACATAGGGTAAATAAGTTAATGTGATTAATATAGTGGGAAAACACATGTTTGGGATTTAATTGATTGAGTTCATTATAGTTGGGGTAAATTGTTATGATACCTAGTTTAATGGGTTTTACATAGTAGTGGAAACTAAGAAATGAATCTTGTAAGAATGAGTTACCCGAAATAGGGGATCATAGATGAAGAAATAGGGTGAATGATTTCTTCCCAGTAGGGGTACCTATATGATGAGATTAAAATAATGATTCTTACTTTGTATTAGGCACTAATTTCTGAGACATTGGAGAATGAGTTTACTATATTAGGGGAACCAATGTGTGATACCATGGAAAACATATTTCCCTAGTAAGGGGTGTTTATATGATTGGACTTGGTGGATGAGTTTATAATATTAATGGTGCTTTGGGGAATGGACTTGTATAATGAGTACAACATAGTATATTGGGCCATGGTGTGACACCTGGAATAATGAAATCACTTTAGTAGTGGTGTTGGAAAAATTGTCACCCTAGTTCACTTTAAATGTAATTTACCACTTTTTATTAAATTGTCTTATTTTATAATCATAGAAAATATAAATATATAAGTTCTTTTAAAATTGGTTTAAAAATAGTGTATTTTTAATTTATCAGCATCATAAAACATATGAAAAATATTTAATTTTTAAATATGTGTAAATTATCTTTGATGAAAAATTTGGGTGAATTATACATTTTCCAAATATGGGTATATTATCCCTGATTCAAAAATACAAAAAATTATCTAAAAATGTTTAACATTAATTTCATAAAATTTAGCAATATTATAAAAATAATAACATTTTTAAAATATGTGGGTTTTGTAGATAATTTATTGGTATACCCACCCCAATCCTTTATGTACTTATAGTGGTGATATACCACCCATTTATTCCTATGTTGATTGTAAAACCCCAATATTTTATGAGATTTATTATTTTTAATTTCTTCATATCTTGTCTTGTATGCTACACCATGATTATCTAGTGCTATATGCAAGAATTTATTAACTTGCAGTATACGCAACACTATTCATGGTTCATGTGACACACAATTTCAAGTTTGTTTGATAGTAGTTATTTTACGCAATATTTAGTGTATATATATATATATTCAATGTATAAATTAAATTTGGTTGTATTATATTATACGCAACAAAAAATGATACTTCCACTACACACAACACTGACTTTGCATACAATACATGCAATCACGACCTTCCTCAATAGCGTGTGTTATACACAATACCGGGCTTCACTAAACAATGATTTATGATTATCATATTATTAAGAACTAGACATTATGAATATTATTAACTAAATTATAAATTTTTAACATTTTCATTCATATTAAACATTTTCTATAACATGGTATGAGAAAAAAATAAATTTTTCATGTTAAATAAGTATTTTTCAAAAAAATTTGTTTTACTTCTTTTGATGGCGCACCCATTTTAAATATAATTTTTTACAAGTTTATAAGTTCAATTTAATAAAATAATATTCTTATTTTGAATCAGGATATAAACATTTACTTTGGATAAATTGTTCATATTATTCTGATAACATTCATATTTTAATGAATAGTTAGAACACGCTATATTTTAATTAAAAACAATTTTTTTTCATCACAATAATTTATATTGTTATATTATAATATTGACTGTGTTTAAAATATAAATAGAATATTTTTTACCATTTAATGTCATATATTTCATTACCATTAACTTTACAATGAATTCATTGGTAAAAACATTTCAATCTTTTGCAATGTTTTAACTTTTAAAACTCATTTTCTTTAAAATGGGATTAATTTTAAATCAATTTATACAACTTCTGTGATTTTAATTAAGAAAAAGGGGATTCCATATTTTGAATTTGTAGGACCAAATTATGTTAATAGGCTACTTTTTTATTTTTGGGAACAATGAATAGTAATTATGGTAAATTTTATTTAGCATTGTTAAAGGTAAATCTGGTAATTGAGGGTAAATATAATATTATAAAATTACCCTGACACCTGTCTTAATATAATTGGATGATTATATTTCGTACTATGGCATATTGTGGTCGAAATGGATTCCATTGGAACCCACTTGGATGTGATTAAGACCTTTAATTTATTTTATTTAAAAGAATGTGAAATATGTCTCACTCAAACTTTAATAGTTAAACTATTTTAATGTAACGTTATAAAGAATATAAATTCTGTTATAACTAATCATATGAATGCTAAAATGTATTTCTTTATCATGGTAATTTATTTGTAATTTTGAAGAATTATTTATTTTCCTTATTTTCTTATACATTAATGATGCAGAAATTGTTTATTTACTAAAAAAATCAATAATCTAGTTTTTATTGAAGTAATAATACACATTAAAATGACCAAAAACATGAAAAGACTTATTGTTAGTGTTTATATAAACCCCAAGAATCCAATGGCAGAAATGGTGACCATTTAGATCCTTATAAATAAGATTATGATACTTATATTATTTTATTTTAAATGATTCCATAGTCGTAACATTCATAATTTAATAAATATAACATTTTACATTTTGTGATTTTAAGATGATAAATTCGAGTAAAAGTATTATAATGAATGATATGAGATTTTTCTTCATCATATGATCTTATTTTAAATTTTTATGAAAAAAAAATATGTATATTAAATAATTATACAAAAATGTTGTGCTAATTATTTTATTAATATATATACCAAATCACTGGTTTTAAAAATATTAAAATAAATATTATATGAACTATTTAATGTTCTCCACGAATTTTGAAGAGAAATTTGAAATTTTAGGAATCTATTCAATATTTTGGTTAGAATATATCTTGTTCTTGGATTTTATTTAAATTAAAATAAATGAATAGTGTCAAAATTGACAGTATTATTATTTTATAAATATAACATATTATAAAATTTTTAAAAAATCACAAACATATTTAAAAATTATAAATTGAAATTTATATGGTCTAAAATTTCATATATTATCCAATTATGGACAATTAAAAACACTTAAGTAATTATTTATAACAATTTGAAAATTAGAATCTTATACCAAAAATAAAATTAAATAGATTAAATAAGGATAAATCAAGTTGATAATGTTTAAAATAATTTTTCAACATGTATAATTTTTATTAGTTGATGATATTACAACCCGATATCATATAATATTAGGAATTGAGTCATTTTTGGTGGTTTTTAAGTGAGGTTGAATTTATTATAAATTAATATTCCTTATGTTACCAAAGGTGCCCCTCTCCTCCATTATAAAATGGGCTCCACTTCCCTCTTCTCTTCACACCCATTTGAGGCTTTAAACTCTGCAAAAACTTTCCAATTACTCTTATCAAACTCTATAGTTATATTGTAGAGGTTCTGGACTTCTCAAAAGACCGACTCTTGTGCCCTAAGAAGAATTTTAAAGGAGGTGCGTCGAGAAAGAGGTAATCTATTCTACCGACTCTTTCAAGTTTCATTCTTCTTCTACATCCTATTATTTAGTTGTTTAATTATAATGTAATAACATAAATATTTCTTATATACTTATATTTTCTTATAAATATGAAACTATCCTATTTCACCTTCTATCCATCCTACGGAAAATGAAATCACCGCGCATGTGTACATACGGAATATCGTCTCCACGCCGTGGTGTAATCAGTTTTTCCACCAACACCATACTTAGATGGGTATAATGCTGTAAAGAATAAATATATATGGTTATTATAACATGATTATAATTCAAAGATATTATATCATCCAGTATAATTCAATACAATAATTATGGGAATGATATCATCGCTCGTGCATACGCACAGATTACCGTCTCCACAACGCGATGGGATTTATTCTCAAAGTTAACCATTCACAAATGATTATAAGGTATATATATTAAATAATCATGAAATATATGAAATATTAATGATACTGGAATTATGTATATCTTATTTACTTATTACAATTCAATTAAATAACAAATGGAAAATAGCGTTCATGCGTACGTACGGCCTACCGTTTCCATGAACGGTGTATTTCATTTAATTTATCCATATGTTATATATATATATATATAATTAATATATATGATATATAAACCATGATTTACATTCTGGAAGTAATTAAATCATGATTTATGTAATAATAATATCAAGAACAACAAGTCCAAACATGTACGATAAATAAAACCATTTTACCCAAAACGCTACTTTAACATGAAATTTACAAAATAACTGGTAATATAAATTCATAAGTGAACCATATATGATATCATAACAATGAATATGATACTATAATATGTCAATGAAATTATTTAAATCATTATACTGGAGTCTCGGACACATACGGATGAAATTGGACCTAAGGTAAGGGATAGTTATTCCAATCTCATTCTTATCTGAGATTGTTTATTCGTAAGAATGTATTGGGTTCATGTTTATCATCCATGTCCATATGTTCTCAAAATGTTTTCATAAAATGTTTTCTCTTCTTCCATGTATATTTAAAGTCATTTTTACCCTTTTTTAATTTTACCACATCGTATGGAATGAACTTTTCTTTTGTTTACCATACAAGGTACTTTATGACTTTTCTGACAAAAGTACAAGAAGAATATTTTTTTAACTTATATGAAATGAATGGATTTTGAAATTTTCATAACTCATTATTTTCATAAATAATACTCTATAATATTTCATGACAATTTTCAACAAAATCCTTTTCTTTTAAATTTACATGGCATTTTGTGAAAATAAAAATATTTTGAAAAGGAAAGGATATTTTCCTCAAGAATTCATTTCAAGTGTTTCATCAAACCCATTTTCCAACTAAGATGAAATTATTTCATATGTGTATGATTCAAGTATAATGTCTCTATGATTTACATGGCTTCACTTTTCATATGATAAAATGATATCCATTTTTTGTATAGGGATTATGTTATGATGGGATGATGTTTAGGAAACCCATTTTATTATTGGGTTATGATGAAAGATTTATGATTATGTTGTTGCATACATAAAAATGTATTCATTATGAGATGAGGGGGACCTATATCTCCCACCAATTCATTGGGTAAATATTTATTTCTCATTAGATAGACATGGCTGGAATGGCATGTCAATCCGGTTCAGTGTTACAGGACTGGAATGGGGAGTGAACTCGATTCAGAAAGAAACTTTGTCCACTAAGATGGTCTTGGGAGCAACGCCCTGGCTACTATTGAAATCATATCATGTGATTAAGGGTTTTCCACAATTAAATGTTTTATTCCCATTCTATTTTATCATGATTTATGATCCATTATGATCTATGCCTTACATACGACCATATTTAATGTCATTGCTCATGATTTTGATGCTTAAATATTATGTTCATGTTTTGAAGTTCAAATGTATATGGTTTGTTTTATTTTATCCATGGTTACCCTTACTAAGAATTTGAGATCACCATTTATATGCTTTCATTTCCCCATGATATAAAGAAATGTTTTAGGTAAGAATATAAAAGGAAAAGATCATTAGGGGAGATGTAGAAGATCTTTCACCATGATTAGAATATTATGTTCGGAGTTTCCAAAGACACTAAACGATTACGTTTCATTGGCATCTGTTTTTGTTATGTATTACATATTCTGAAAAAGTAAAATAATGTACAAGTATGTTATTTTTGGGGTATATACATTGATCCCTCATCCTATTGATGAACCTATATAATCTCAAACGCCACATAATCCCACCACATTTTTTCACCCCGTAGAAAAATCCCACATCTTTGATATAGACACATAGTAACAAACCCATAAAAAGCCATGATATGAGACCAAGGTAAATTAGTTCCCCCTAGTAGGCGTGCCATGGTAATGTACATGGGTGAATGAGTTCCCCATTTATGGTTTCCAAAGTGAAGGAACATGGAGACATACTATTCTCGAGTATTAGGCGCCTTAATGTGAGATTTTGGTAAACAAGATCAGCTGATTAGGGGAACCCATTTGTGAGAAATTTTTGATTGAGTTTTCTTGAGTAGGGGGAACCCATTTTTGATAAATAGAGAAATAATATTAAATAAAAATTGGTACCCATGTTATGGGATTTACAAAATGATTACTCTCTCAAAATTGGTGCCTTGGTGTGAGATTAGGGAGAATGAGATCACCCTAATAATAGAGATGGATGAATATTAACCATAGTTAAATATTAAAAAAGTGATTCTCCACATTTTTTTAGTTGAGACAAATTTATAAGCTTAGATATTGTATTTTCTAATGTTTTTTAAAAACATTAATATATAATGTAATGGTAAATTATTAGTGTTTCTAAAAAATTTAAATTAGCGAAATTTTTATTCATGGGTAAATTTATTATATTTATAAGTTTAGTCAAATTATTCTAATTTTAAAAATTTAGAAAATCAAACATATTAAATAACATTGGTAATTTGTCCAAATATTTCTGAACATCCTCTTTTAAAATTATAGGAATGTGAAAAAATAAATGCATATTATATAATCACAAGTATATAAAAAAATTCTTTTTATTTCACCCCCCATGACCATATTCATTTTGACAATGGTGACACCTACCCATTATCCCATGTTGACCCCTCAACCTTAAACTATCACAATATAACCCTCATCATTCCTGAATTCCACTATGTTGACATACCCTATCCAACATACCCATCTCTATCACTTTTTCATGATGTCTAACTCCACATATTCCCATAAAAATTTTATAACACACCCAACTCTGACATTATTGAATCCCCCTCATGTTGTTGCACACAAACTATAGAAACCAATATAATTTATAAAATAAAATTCATTAATTATCACATATATATGCTTATAATGCAATCCAAGATGATCCTAGGGACTAGTATCTGGAAAATTAGGTATATGTAACCGTATCATAAATCATGGGTACAACAACATTATTTAAAAACTTTTTTACTTTACCGTATATTACCTCAACATCATATATTGAATGGGATAACCTAGTGAAAAAAATGTGAAAAGTGATATATATAAATTAATATAATATAATTATTGAATCATAGTAAGAATAAGATAATACATGTTATTCAAGGGGCAAATCAAGGTGATTATAAATTTTTGATAATCACAAACATGATCATAAAAATGTGATATAAGATGATAACTTGAAGGAAAATTGAAATTTGTTAACAATATAAAATATGACATTGTTACAATGTATCAATGATAACTACCCATACATCATAACATTTTCTACTTAGGATAACTACATATTCACCATAGATGGAAAATCATTATATAAAAACCTTAAATAATTCATTAAAGTGATATATAATTTTGTTCCAACTTGTTACAATCATATTATGTACATTAAAATTTATACCACTGAAATAAAATTATAAATAAGGTCATATATAATAACTTTTGATCCCATAAATGATGATTTTTTGTGAATACATGGAATTTCCCAACCATTAAATTCTTGTTAAATCAAATTGACTACCCTTTAGTGGAAATGGTGGTTGGTATTCAATATTATAAGCAACAAAATGGATGTATATAAAGATTACCAGAATAGATTTATGAAATTGAAATATTCTATACAATTATGTATTCATCATATAGATATTGTAATGGGTTTTTAAAATACAATTATATTTAGGAAATTTTTTAATCAAAGGGACTTAGTTCAAAGAATGTACATGAGATAAAAATAAGAGGAGAGTATCATTTACATTGGGACGATGGTTCAAATAACATTATTGGAAAATATTACATGTGTGTAATCACGTTGGGGATTGTTCTAGTGTTTGATAGGGAGTGAAAATTCATACTCAATGGATTTTTAGTGTGGAGTACTTAGAGTTATGGTGTGTATATTTTGATAAATTTTAGGGAATTATTTATTAATATTTAAAACATATCTTTTGGAATATATATTATAAAATAATTAATAACACTAACCTTTCAGTATTATTAATAATTATTAATTGATATATATTATGTATATGGACTATATGATGAATGTCTTCTATTGTAGTATTTCTCTAGGGGTGGTTCACCATTGATAAGTGTGGCCTCTATTGTCACGACTCACATTCACCAAGATGAGAGAAGGGATAGCAGGTTTCCATACCCTTTTTCATGTTTAAGGAGTGAGAATGACCCCTAAGACCCGCCATTAATAGGTCCCGGAGTGGTGAATAGCACCAAAGGTATAGAATCACATACATGATGGAATTATTTTCCCTTTTTATTTAATAGGATTGGGAGATAAGATAGTAAATCCCAACAACACCAAAGGATGAAGTACAAGTAAATCCAAAACATGCCATTATCATATGTATTTTCCAAAAGTAAATGATACAAAATTAAATAAAACCCTAAAAAGATGTACCAAAATAGAGAAAAACACCAACAGCAACTATCCCAACCTCAGAAATAGTAAGACACTGCACGATCTCTGAAGTCCTCCTGGAAACCTGAAAATAGTTTTATATACGTAGGGTGAGAATACAAGTATAATAAATAAAGAAAACCAAAATCTCTTGTGCAAATGTGGGGAGGCATTCTAATGCCTCATGAGAAAATTAATAACTAAAACACCTAGAAAGGAAAACTACCCACACAAGCCTCACCATGTCACACTCCCCAAATAAAGAATGTAAAGAAATATAATAGTGATAACAAATCGATGTTTGCGTACCCAACACCACTTCCCCACTGGGTATTGAAGACACCCTATGCATCGAACCTCTATCGCCATTATCAGCGCAGTCCCACTGACACACCCCGCCCGCACACATCAGGGCCACAACCACACATCCCGCCTGCAAACACTTGGGCCAGAACAACCACACGTAACCACACCCACAATCACCTAGGACATAACAACTACTGCCACACCAGAAGACACATGGGCCTCATCCTGAAGACACTTTGGAAAGAACCTAACCGCACACACCTGGGAAACAACCACAACTACCCTTCATGAATAATATTTGGCTATAATTGACATCAGGCCATCACAACCTACCCGATGAGTCTTGGGATATTCAGGAAAGGGAGTAGAAAAGTAGCTAATAACCAGCCACTAATAGGAGTGTTCGGAAAAAAACCATCCCCCATGAAATGGTGGTGTTCAGCACTAGGTGCTCAACTTGTGTGACACACGAATAAGAAACATAAGAACTACCCTTATCTAATATGTATAGCAAGCACTCATACCAACCTAGGAGTTCCAAAAACAACTTAATCCAAAACAACCTCGTTACTATTCATTCACATGAAACACCAAACCCATGACCACGTCACTACTCATCTGGGATATTGATTCCCCATTGAGCCCATTCTTGTTTTCATATTCATGTGATCCCATTTAAGTAAATTCTGCACTACTGGGCTACTAATAGGCATAAACATAGGCTAGAGAAAGGGAAACACCCACACAGCAATTTAAGCATTCACACCCAGTTCTCTTGTAATGTCCAAACAACAAAGGGATTTTTGAGATCCCTCAAAGTTCTAGAACAAAACGAAGCCTAAAGATATAGGCCCACACATCTTCAGATTCACAACCAACAACCATTCTATAATTGGGGATCCCATCCCCATCCCCATCACCCCAAAGAATCAAACAAAACCACACACCTACTACCAAAATAGAGTTGAGAAAATTATATGTTCAAGCACATCATTCATTTGGATTTTCATTCTTTTGGTTAACTAGGGTGACCACACAAGGAATTATATTCACCAAGAATCCATTTAACCAACCGAGTTTAGGTGATTAACCAATTACTATGTTACATTTATTTAATCATCACAGAAGACAAGGGTTTGTTAGAGCACAAGGAAATACCACCAACGGCCATGATTTTTAGTGAGTATAAGCCCATACATTTCACAACATATAGCTATTATAAAATAGTACTGTAGATTTTTCAAATGATCCCCATCATTATTTAATAGTCTGTTTTTTATATTTTTAAAGGTTTGGTTTTATCCATTCCCATAGAAACAGTGGTGTACCCACCCTTCATGATACATAGTATGGAGAGACGAAGGAAAATTCCTTCCTGGTTGAGCAAGGATCGAAGTTCTTCTCTAAGTGCCAAGAACTGGGGATGCGTGACTTGTAGGGGTGGAACGTCGAGGACTCCAAGGGTGAGTAGAAAAGCTCCACCACAGGCAAAACACTTGCTTCGAGAAGGTGAACTCCAAACGAACAGAGAAGAAAAGGATACTATCCAAGAGGAAAAAGAAATAATTTCAATCGTGATATAAAGTTGAGATCCCATTGTTACGGGATATGGAATTTTAAACGGCTATAATGTGGGATCGTGGTTTCATCACATGGTTGGGTGGTTACACATGATGTAATTAATTGTAATTTTATAATTATCTTTGGTGAGGTGGTCATAACGGCTATGCAATAAACAATTTTCTTTAACCATAAGGAAACCCATAACCAGGATGGATCTAGAAGGTACAGGGAAGGGCATGACACTATGATAAAAACACACATTCTGGTATTTTAAGGTTTTCCTGAAACATGGGGGATTTTAGTTATTTTTTATGGGCTTTAAATGGCTTGAAAGGGGTATTAAATCATATATATGTCAAAAGATATGTTGCCTAAGAAAAACAGTCAGGAACTGGGAAAGAAAAAAGAATGCTCGGTGAGGACACAGTTCCACTGTCATGGGGCCAGCCACATGGTGCCACTGTCATCGTTCCACCCTCAAGGTGCCACTATCACAGTGGAGCAGTGTTTTGGAAATGTAACGGACCAGGTGGGTTCAGTCCATTACATCTGATACATCTCAAACTATTCTCTCCTTGAGAATCAAAACTAGACCCAAAGAGAAGAGGGCATTCGAACAACCACCTCGAAAGATACCTCTCTGGAGTGAATCTCATCGACATCTAGGAACACCTCACCCTCAAGTAACTTGGAAACACTTGAGAGATAAACATTCCAGTCATATGGGTTAGAGATTTTCTTTCTCCATGTCAAGATACTATCTGCTTTGGGTGGAACTGACTCAACCGCACGGGTTTATTCGCATCCACCTTAAAGTGTCTTGATTAGGGATCAGCTCCTCCCCTCCCCATAGTCCGTACTCTTCACTCACATCAACATAATAAGGAAAACAGCATGTTCCATAGTTAAAAAGCTAAATCATTCCATCATGAACATGTACAAATAAAACAGAACAAAACTCAAGACAACTCTTGGTACTGGGTGTCCATCTGCATCTCCCGTTCCCAGGTACTTTCCTTATTCCCTCCATGCCTTCACAACACACTAACTAATGAAATGGTCTATCCACAATGCACCTTCTCCTCATGATCCACGATCCACGCTGGTCATTCCCCAAAAGTCACGTCGTCCTCGATATCCAACATTCCCCAATCATGGACATGTGAATCATCGTGTAGATATCGTCAGAGCTGAGACTCATGGAAGACATCATGCAGTCTCAGTAGCAGTGGCTGTGGCGCTAGCTGATAAGCCACTTCACTGACCCGCTGCAGCACATCGAATGGTCCGATGAACCTGGGATAAATCTTACTCCCCCTATCAAACATCTATTTCCAACACCCAGGGGAGACCTTCAAGAACATGTGGTCCCCGACACTGAACTCCAAGGGTCACCTCCTATTACTGGCATATGACTTTTTCTGGTCCTGGGCCGCCATTATCTCTCCCATATAAGATGAACCTTTTCAATCGTGCTCTACACCACATCTGGGACAAGAAAACCTACCTCAACAACCTCTGTCCAGCACACAGTTGTGCGACGTGGCCTACTAGACAATGTTTTGAGTGGACCCATGCCAATGGTAGAGCGATAACAATTTTTTTAGGCAAACTCTACCAGGTGAAAAAGTCATTCCCATGATTGCCCAGAGTCCAAAATAAATGCCCATAGCATATCCTCCAATGTCTGGATGGTGCGCTATATCTATCCATCTATTCGGGGGTGGATAACTGTACTAAGACGTAGCTGGGTATGTCTTGCGACTCTGTGAAACCACAACACCTCATCCACGTTCCTCTATGCCACGGAATCCACCGTACCTGACTCCTTGATTTCCAGGAAGTGAGCTGATTTTGTCAGTCGGTCCACCACTACCAAGATAGCATCTCAACCCCATTGAAATATGGTTATTCCCATGACAAAATCAATCCAGATGTCATCCAACTTCTACATAGGGACATCTAAAGGCTACAACAACACCCCTAGGATGCATTCTTCATCTTTTACCTACTGACAGATGAGGAACGTTTCTACGAACTCTGCCACCGACCGCTTCACCCCGGGCCACCACAACTGACCTCTCAAGCCTTGAAACAGTTTGGAAGCTCCCAGGTCTTCTTCTAGGGGTGATTTGTGGAACTCACCAAGATATCTCTCGTGCATCGTCTCTGTAACAAACAACTTCCTTATGAAAAGAATCTGATTCTGACCATACTCCTTCTACCCTTCTGGAGCATCGCCATGGTCAACCTGGTCATGCATTACTTCTCTCTCTATGTCTCCCCACTGAGACTCTTCCACCTACCGTAGGAGAGTGGATTGCAATGTCATCTGAAATAGAAAACCTCTACCACCATCCTCCCTTTAATCCAGGTGTAGGGCAGGCAACTCCTCCATCACCTTTCAAGCATCTACCTACTCTCGAACCACATCCTTTTGCGACTTCCAGCTCAAGGAATCATCCACCACACTCCCTTTTCCTGAGGTGTAGAAAATCATGAAGTCGTAGTCCAGAAGGAACTCCATCCACCTTCACTGTCGTATGTTCATGTCCCACTGTGAGAATATATACGTCAAGAATTTTTGATCTGTGAAGACCACGAAGCCCTGCCCAATGAGGTAATGTCGTATAAACATTATTGTGAACACAACAGCCGAAAGCTCCAGATTGTGGGTGGAATAATTACGCTCATGGGGACGTAACTTTCTAGACCCATAAGTGATCACCCCTTGTCGTTGTATTAGCACACACCCAAGGCCTTGTCTTGAAGCATCACAGAACACATTATACGCGGCCCCTTATTCTGGAAACCTCAGCATAGGGGAACTTACTAACTTCCCCTTCAGATAGCTAAAGGCTGCCTCACACTACCCATCCCATACGATATCCTAGACATTCATGTTCAATGCTAACAAAGGTGTTGAAACTTGGGAGAAGTTTTGTACGAACCTCTGGTAGTAACCTGTAAGTCCAAGGTGACTACGAACTTCTGCCTTATTCTTGGGTGCTTCCAAAGAAACAACCACCTCCACCATCAATCGGTCCACCGCTATTCCCTCATTAGACACCACATGTCCTAGGATGTGAACTTATCTAGTCCAGATCATGATCTTGGACAATTACCCATAAAGTTGTTGTTGTCGGAGGTCCTCTAAAATCGTTCTCTAGTGGTCAACGTGATCTTCACCTAACCATTTGTAGATCAAGATTTCATCAATAAACACGACTGCAAACCACTCCAGATATTTCGGGAAGACCAAGTTCATGAGCCCCATGAACATAGCTGGAGCGTTAGTAACACTGAACGACATGATCAAAAACTCAAAGTGCCCATATCTTCACATGAAGGCGGTCTTCAAGATGTCCACCTACTTCACCCTTAGCTGGTGATATCTAGACCTCAAAATCAATATTATAGAACAAACCATCTCCCCTTAGCTATTCAAAGAGATCGTCTATCCTCAGAAGAGGGTAGTGATTCTTGATCGTCACCTGATTCAGTCTCCTATAGTCTATCCACAGCCTCAGACTGCCATCTGCCTTCCTTGCAAACAGGACAGGAGCATCCCATGGTGACGAACTTGGTCGAACAAAACCATTCATCATCAGATTGTCAATCTGATTCTGAAACTCCCTCAACATGTAAGGTGCCATCTTAGAGGGAGGAATTGAAATCAGACAGGCACTAGGTTGCAAGTATATCCCTAACTCAACATCACAGCGAGGGGGTAGAGTCACCACTTCTTCATGAAATACATTCATAAACTCAATGACGATCCCTAGGACATCTACCATTTCTTCATCTGTTAACTCCACTAGTTGTTCATATAACAAGAAAACGTTGGGCTCCACTCGCATGTTACCTTCCTGGTAACCCCGCTCATTGATGAAAGTCACACGTCAGCAGCCCAAGTCCAAAAACTCGATCCTTCCTTGGATGTATTAAATAAAATCACATACAGAGAAAAAATAGTAAATTCTTAGGATGACATTGTATGGATGTATCTTCAATAGTAGAAGAACCCTGATTGACTGACGTGGCCCTATCATCAATCTACACCCACAACAAACATAAAATAAGTCGGTCTGACCTCTGACTGGTGTACTCAACCCCATGGGTAGTAGAAGTCTCTCCGTATATAGACCTAGAGGATAAGATAGACTGGCAGCAACAAAGGAGTGCAATGTTCCTATATCAAACAATGCATATGCAAGAGTACTAAACTAGCTAATCGTACTTAGAAGGACTTTCAGCCCTGCTGGAGCTGCTGCCTCCGCAAAGTGTAACGGCCCACGCCCAGCTCCTCTTCCCCTCAGCAATCGACCACATCCCCAACTGCACCTATGTTGAGGTCCCTAAAGAGCTCCCTGAGGTTAGCCTCCTCCTGCAACATCTGACCTTTGAAAAGTGGGAGCTCGTTGTCCCTGCTGTTGTTGCTAAATGGGCCTTGATGGAAACCATTGCAAATGGGTCAGGTGCTACACTAACCCACCCCCATTGTACAGTACTCGGTCCAGGAACTGATCCTGACGGTTCCCATGGCAGCCACCATTGAAGAATCTTCGTCTTGGTCCTGGCAAGAAAGGGAGAGGACCGGGAGATTGGAACTGGAACTGCTGGGGCATGCTCCCTATTGGTCGAAACCTAGAGGGCCCTGATGATGGAGGCATGCTACTGAAGGCCTTTCCTTTCGACAAGCCCAACTAGATTCCCTATCATGATAAACCTCCCAGCGTGTGCATCCTCTCCACCACATTAGATTTCTTCTTTTCCTCCATGTATGTTGGTAAGGTGAAGGGAGTAACAACATACTAAAGAGAAGATCATAGTGCCTCCTCCAAACAACTCACCTGATACTCCTTATCTAGAAAGTGGTCCAGAGCAAAGAGGAGTAGATCCATGAACTTGATCCCCAACTATCTCACTGACATACCCCGCTGTTGGAGGGAGAGCAGTTCCAGCCTCTTCACAGCCTTCATTGCTGAAGAGTGGAATTCCGCCAGAAACTACCTCTCGATGTCATTCTATGTAACCTAATCCTCCCTCTTCTCCCCAAGATAGATCATCCACCAATGATGTGATGCTCACTACATTTGGCATACAGCCAAAGGATCCAAGTATTCCATCAGATCCCAGATCAAGCTAAAAGCTATCACCTGCTCCTGTAGCCAGCTTTCTGTCTCCATGTATGAGGTGTTGTCCTCATACTTCCCATGTGTTTGTCGCTGAATGGAATGAAGAGTCTTTTCCACTGATCGTCCTCCTCCTCTTGGTCAGTCCTCTGCTAATCGGCCAATTCAACCTTCTGGGCCTCGATCTCCTTCACTACGCGTGGTCATATTCCAGGTTTCTTAGCTGCAAGGTAAACAAGGAATACCTAAGCCCGAGAAGTTTAGAATATCGTTCATAAATTTTCATAGACTTTATATTCATTTAAAATCTCTAAATACCCATGAAACACAATATCAAAAGTCATTTTGGTGCATGTACCTTCCCAAGGGTCTCTACCCTGCAATCAGTGTAGCCTCACATAGTATTTTGGTAGGCCTAGAGTCCTTGCATCAGATCACAGAGGTCCCTAAAATCACTTTCCCTATCTGTTCTTCTCCAGCCTATTTCACGGCCCATGATTTTCAAACTATATTTCCCTACCAACCAATGTAATCCTCATTGTGCCAAACTCCAAACTCCATCCTATCTCTCAACCTCGCCTATGATACCATTCTATCACGACCCGCCTTAACCATGATGAGAGAGGGGACATCGGTTTTCCAGACCCTTCCTTCTTCGTGTTGAAGGAGAGATAATGACCCCCAAGACACACCATCAATATGTCCCTGAGTGGTGACTAGAACCAAGGATATAGGATCACACGCAAGATGGAAGGGATTATCATATTTATTTAATAGGATCAGGAGTTAAGATAGTAAATCCCAACAACACCAAAAGTGGATGTACATGTAAAGACAAAACAAACCATTATCATTTGCATGTTCCAAAATTAAATGATATAAAAGTAGAATAAAACACCCAAAAAGTACCAAAAGAGAGAAAACGGCAACAAAAATTGTCCCAACGTCTAAACTAGTACGACCCTGCACGATCCCTAATGTCCTCATGGAATCCTGAAAACAGTTTTATATATGTAGGGTGAGCATAAATGTATACTCAAAATGGAAAACCAAAATCTCTCATGCACAAGTGTGGACGCATTCTAATGCCCCATGAGAAAATAAATAACTGAAATACCTAGCAAGGAAAATTGACCACCCAAGCCTCCCCAAGGAACGCAACCCAAATAACACAAGTGAAGAGATATAATAGTGATAACACATCAACATTTGGGTACCCCGCGCCACTTCCCCAATAGTTATTGATGACATCCTACGAATCGAACCTCTCCCACCATTCTCTCCATAGTCCCACTAACACACCCTACCCACACACACCTGGGCCACAAGCACACAACCCGCCCGCCAAAACCTCGGCCACAACAACCACATGTAACCACGCCAGCAATCACCTGGACTAGAATAACTACTTCCACTCCTGAAGACACCTTGGCCTCATCCCGAAGACACGTGGAAAACATCCTGCACGGACACACTTGGGAAACCACCACAACTACCATGCATGAAGAATCAAAGCCTATAATGGACCTCAGGCCATCACAGCCTTCTCGATGAATCTTGGGATATTCGGAAAAGGGAGCATAAAAGGAGCTAATAACCAGCCACTCATAAGAGTGTTTGAAAAACACCCTCCCCCAATAAAATGGGGGCGTTCGACACTAGGTGCTCCTCTTGGGTGGGGTGAAAATAAGAGACAGAAGATCTGCAATTATATAACATGTATAACAAGAGCTCATTAAAACCTAGGAGTTCCAAAAGAAACATAATCACAATCATTGTTGTTACTATTCATTCACAAGAAACCCTGAACCCACGACCACATCACCACTCATCTCGGAAAGCGATTCCCCATTGAGAGAATTCTTATTTTAATGTTCAAGTGATTCAATTTATGTAAATTATACACTACCGGGAAACTAAAAGGTGTAACCACAAGCCCGAGAAAGAGAATCACCCATATCGAAATTTAAGCATTCACACCCAGTTCTCTTTTAAAGTCACAACAACAAAGGGATCTATGAGATCCCTCGATGCACTGGAACCAAACCAAGCCTCAACATACAGCCCCACACAGCTTCAGATTTATAACCAAAAACCGTGCCACAATAGGGGATCCCACCCCATACACATCACCCCATAAGAATCAAAAAGAACAACACACCTACTACCAAAACAGAGTTGGGAATCCTACAGGTTCCAACACATCATTCATTAGGTTATTCTTTCTGTTGGTTAAACAGGGTGACCACATAAGTATTGATGTTCACAAAAAATCTATTTAACCAAACGAGTTTAGGTGATTTACCAATTTCCATTTAACAGTCATTTAATCAACACTGAAGAAAATGGGATATCATTGCACAAGGAAAGACCACCAAAGTCCATGATTTTCAGTGAGCATAAGACTATACAGTTCAAAACATAATGAAATTATAAAAGAGTACTATATAATTTTCAAACGAACACCATTATCCTTTAAAAATATTTTTATTTTCTTTGTTAAGGTTTGGATTCATCCATTCCCACAGAAATAGTGGCAGACCCACCCCGCATGATACACATTATGGAGACACGAAGGAAAATCCCTACCTGGTTGATGAAGGATCAAAGTTCTTCTCCATGTGCCATGAACATGGGAGGCATGACTTGCAGGGGAGGAACATCGGGGACTCCATGGGTGAGCAGAATGCTGCAGCATAGGCGAACCACTTTCCTCAGGAAGGGGAACTTCAATTGCACAAAGAATCAAAGGAGACTAGCCATGAGGAAGAAGAAATAATTTCTAGCGTGACATAAATATGAGATCTCGTTGTTACGAGATATGAAATTGTGAATGGATATAAAGTCAGATCGTGGTTTCACCATACGGTTGGGTGGTTACACACGATCGAATTAATTTTCATTTAAAAATTCTCCTCAGAGTGGTGGTCATAACAGCTATGTGTTAAACATTTTTCATTAACCAAAATGAAACACGTAACAGGGAAGGATCTGGAAGGTACATGGAAGGGAGTGACACCGAGGAAAAACCACACATTTTGGTAAGTTAAGGGTTGTTGAAAGGACTAGTTTGGGATATACCGAACACTGAGAGGGGGGGTGAATCAGTGTTGGGGACTTTTTAAACCAATTCCAACTTTTATCCCTGTACCTATAGACCCTTTAGGATCTTGATTCTTTTATTATATTTTCCTTCTCGCATGAAATAATAGAAAGAGATAAAGATGTGAACACAATATTTTTACAAGGTTCACCACTCAATAAGAGTAACTACGTCCTTCCCATGCATGGGGATGACCAGTGCATGGATTCTCCACTATAATGTAAAATGATGTTACAATGGAGTGGCTAGAAAAACAATCCTCTAGTCATTGTGAGTCCCAAAACTTTGGAGGGGGGGAAACAATCCTCTTCCATGGACTGGTGAAAGCCTAGTCCAACTTGCAGCCTCTAGCTAGTTCTTTATACTGCCAATGGAGACAGTCTCTTGCAGCCTCTAGCTGGTTCTTTATACTGACTCTGAAGACAATCTTCTCTCTGTAAAAAGAGTTTGTAACACCAAAAATATCTTTCACATGTTGAGACCTATGGGATGTCATAGTGCTACTTTGTTCTTCCTCTATTCAATTATTACCTTCCTAGAAGCATGCAGGTAAACAACCACTTCGTTCTCTACAACAAACCTGAAAGCTGCATAATCTTCTTCCCCTTCTTCTTCAGTGCAATAACAGCTACACTGAGATCGCTTCTGCTTCTATCTCTGGGAATCACATGCTCCCTTTATGATTATCAGAACAATGAAGACTATCTCATCTTAGCATCATCAGAATTAAATTTCCCTGAATAATTTTCATCCTTCAGTTGGGCATACTCTTTTCTTCTTCTTCTCTTCTTTCTCTTTGACACAGTATAATTACAGTGTATTAATCTCTTTCTTCAATTATCAATACCAACATAGGAGTGTATTGGTATACTAAATTCTTTCTTTGTGCAGATATCAGTTTAATTCCACATATATTTCTTCTTCACTTCGCAAAGCACAACGAGAGTGATGAACACCAGCCGTGTGAGTGCGGTGAAACTTTTCTTCGTGAAACTGAATGGTACACAGTTCTTTCTTCATCGCAAAGCTGCTTTGAGAGTGCAATGCACCTATCGAATGCTCGCGGGACCCCCAAATTTTTCGCCCACCCTTCTAGGCAACTTGCACGTAAAAATCATGCCTTGTGCGTAAAAACACCTTTTGGCGTGAAAAACCTTTTTCGCGCAACTCTTCTTTTTCGATGAGAAACTTCCTATTTCGCGCAGCAGTTCCTTTTTCGCACATCACTACTTATTTTCTCCCAATACTCAATACTAAATTTTTTTTCTCGCGTCAGATCTCGGGATTTGTCTATGTGTCGAGTCACTCACAATGAGAAGGGGTCACCTCATATTTATAGGCAGTTTGGACCCCGCGCGAAAAACACTAATCCGCACGTAAAACCTCCTTCAGGCACGTAAAAACTCTTTTATGCAACTTCATATTTCGCGCCATGATTAGATATTTGACGAACCACATTCATTTTCCATCTTTCATCCTTCGAATCATGAAGTACCAATTATACGCATAATTCTACACTGCATTCCATATTGCGTGCAAATTCATCCTTTCACACGACATCGTATTTCGCGCAATGATCCAATTTTTCGAGCAGCTCATGCCTTTGAAAATTTTATAGTTTCTGATCTTGAAACACCTTTTTCATGAAAAACATCATTTCTCTATTTTGCACAACTCGCAGATATTTCGCGCAACCCGCCACTATTTCTCACACTGCTTTATTTTTTCATGCAGCGTGCCTAAATTTCTGTGCACTCCATGCCTTTATCATTTTTCGATGTTCTGACCTTGAATCATGCCTTGCAAGAAAAAATCTAAACCATCATCAATATTACATGCTCCATCCATTCCCAAACACATTTCTTCATCTCTTGATTTTCAGGCCCTAAAATTTTGCAAACACTGGAAAACGGCACCACCTTAAACTATGCTTTTCTTTCGTCCCCAGATTGTCCATTGCTTTGTCATTTTCTCTCTTCACTATTTCCCATAACCATTCTTCTGCTCTTATCACGAATCCCACTATCATTATATTTATCCTTTGATAGATCAGCTTTAGCATCGTCACAATTGCAATGGGAACTAAAACTACCCTATCCCCCAGTAGCATAATTCCTTCCAATCAAAACATTATATGACTGGAATCATCATTTATCACCCTTTACTTCATAAGTCTTGCATCACAAGTTATCCTAAATCATGATATGTGTGCAATACAAAACAGCAATGCATTGTATCATTTGATATAATGTGAAATGCATGGCTACCTCATAATGCTAAGCCCTACCACATTCTCTCTTCTTCTTCAGCCATCACTATACACTTCACGCAAATCATATGATTTTATTCTTCAAGTAATCACTTGCATGGATTTCAATAATGATTAATTTCATGATCTTCTTCAAATCCTCATTCCTCTTCAATCATCCTCAAATGGATGATACATCTCCATTATGATCCAATCATCCTCAAATGGATGCTACTTCTACATTATTTGTTTTTGTATAAAATGTGTCACTGTTGACACAAGTTCTTTGAACCTAGGATCAGCTCAACAATCGTTTGAATTGATCTTATTAGAGAATTGCTCATTTATGACATACAATGCAATGACTCCATAACAATTCACCTGGAAACCTCACTTCAGCCGATCTCTATTAACATTGGAGTTCTGCTGGCATGTCCATCTTCATTTTGACCAGCATTGACAACTATTGACAACAAATACAATCTTCAAACACAAAGTGGTCCCAACAGTTGCCCGACTCTTGGGGGACTTTAGATCTTATTTATTAGCTTTAAATGGATTGAAAAATGACATTAAATCATCATTACATAAAAATATATGTTGTAGGAGCAGAAAATTCGAGAACTGGAAAAGAACAAAGACTACTCGGTGGGGACACGGTGCCACCATCACAGTTCCACACTCACAGTGCCACCTTCATAGTGATGCCGTGTTTTGGAAAATTAATGGACTAGGTGGGTCCGGGCCATTACATCTACAATGAGTGTCAATAACAATAGAATAGATCATGGAGTGTGTTCTACAAGATTATTTATGTATGGATCCTTAAAGAAGAAATATTGGCATAAAAATAAGGTTATGGACTTACATTGAATTTTTTTCTAATATGAGAATAAATGGATTTTTTATTGCATGTCTCATGTTATGATTCACATACACAATGATGTGTTGAATACTATTGATTCCTTATTCCTTCTTATTTAGGGGGTTCTAATAATGTATTGTTATAATCACTCATAAATGTGCTCAACCTGCATATTTCATGTCTTATGTAGATGGTGGAAATCATTATTGAGTCTTTAGAGGACAATTAAGGATAAGAAAACATAAGTTTATACTAATGATTCATTTAACAATATTACCCTCCCTCTGAGCTCATCAAAAAACAATTTATGTTTTGGTAGGGCATATATTTGGCCCCTATTTATTATTTATAGTCATTTAAGTCTAACAATGACTATGTGATTATATATTTATCCAATAGTTTTAATCATTTTTTAAAATTACATCATTGTATTTTCTTAGAGATGAGTGTTTGTGTAGGTTCTATAGGGAATTGACTCCCATGGGTGTGATATTCCTACTTGGTGATGGTATTTATCCCCTCACATATTTTAGGAATGCTTTGGTTATTTGTATCTTATCCCCCATTGTGATGGGTTATGAGAAATCATTATCATTTTACTATAATACCTCTCTATGACCTAGAGACACACAAGAGCGTAACTAAGGGATGTTTTCTAGTATTTATGGAACCCATTAATTAATTTCATTATTGGAGTGGAAGAATTTAATAATGGATAAACAGTACGTAAGATTTGTGATTAATTTCATTTTTTATTGGTGGTTTCATCTTATATATAAATTTTTTTTTAGAATTAACATGTGGTGGAATGAACTATGTTGTTTCCTCCATGGATCAGGTCTTTTGAGCCAAAAAATGACATTTTTGAATGATTAATGGATGAATGAATATTTTTTATAGTTGAAATTTCAATTATTTTGGTTATTAATTTTTTATGGGTTTTTATAATTTTTAACTTCGATCGTTAATATCTATGAATTTTAGGAGTTATTAATAATTTAAAATATTTAATGTTGTTTGTGTGAAAGACAAAAATAAATCATCTTGTAATAATATAATAATTGATATTTTTATTATCATAGTTACTATAGAGGGTGGTGACTGAAATGAAATAAAATTTTTAATGACCAGATATGTTAAGTTGTGTTAATTTAAATAACATAAATAGTAATTTAATTTATTTTTTTGAATATAAAGAGGTCCAATTTTTTGAAGTTAAATCAGTTATGATGATTATAATGGTTGTTGTGGTAAATGTAGGGAAGTGTGATGTAGTTTGAATATAATTGATGTGTGAATTAAACAATTTATTTTTTTGGTAGTAATTGAGTGGTGGAATGAAAAATAAATTATTGTTTATTTAGATATTATTATTGTTATGTGGTTTTGAGGTTCTGGTGCACCAGACGGGCATGTGGGTTGACAGTGCATAATTGACATAGATTTACCATTCACCTGTAGATAAATTATTGAGTTTAGATAATTTTGTCATTATTTTTTTCAATGATTTTTAATGATATTTTTTATGGTATGTGATTTGATATTATTTATCGATTATATTATATTGATCATAAGTAATTTTTTAATGACCCAAGATTTTACATATATCTTACATTCTTATATATTCAATGTGTTTGATAGATTTCAATTAATGAAACAAAAAACACAAATAATTCTTAATATATTTGATGAACATTAAAATAAAATTTACAATTTCAATAATAATAACCTCTCAAAATAAATACTTATTACCAAATACTGATTACAAATAGTGGATTGATAATAAAAATTATTTTATATTTAAAAATATTTTTTTATTCATTAATAAAATTTAACATATTAATAAATTAATCAAACCAATTTTAAATGATATTATATATAATAATTTTATGTATGAACTAATATAATAACATTCATTATTTTTTTATGAAATAATTTTGATAATATATAAGTATTAAAAGAATACTTTTCAATAAAATCATATATTAATTGTAATTTAAATTTTTATTTTAATGATTTATTTAATAAATTTTAGATTATGGTTATTATATTATAAAAAAATTAATTCATTATAAAATTATTATATATTGAATTTTTGGGGAATTTTAGGAATGGACTAATTTATAGATGAATTCGTAATGATTTTGTTTTTAAATGAAATTAATTTTTTATGTCTATGTCAAGAATTTGGAATAAACTAAAACCATGTGAAACATATTTCATTATATAAAATTTAATTATTGAAGAAAATTAAATTTTTTTAAAATAAAATGATGAATCTAGAAAACCCATGTACAATAATTTGAAAATTTAATATTTTTTTCTTATAAAAACTATTTATAATATATCAGTATGTGAAATTATATTTTAGATTTATTATATAGTCACATAAATCTACTTTGGTTACTAATTAACCAATTAGTTTCATATAAATCAAAAAATTATACTTTTATCAAACATATATAATTTATGATAAAAAAACTAACTTCTTTTAAAAATTGTGTTTTGCATGTTACATTACATAATGAAAAAATTAATTTTTCTTAGAAATTATAATTTAATTTTATTAAATTAAATAAAGATTTAAATCATCACATCAAAATATTTAAATTAATATACTTTTTTAGTTATTAAAAGTAAATTACATAGGTAATAATATATAATCATACTCAATCAAATAATTGTAAATGTGAAATATAGAAGTCTAAATGAAATTAATATATATTTAAATTTTTATTCAAATAAATCGTTGTGGAATAATAGAACATAAATATCATTCAAAACAATATTTCAACTTATTTTCTATTTTATTAATGAATGTTGTGGTTTATATATATTAAAAATCTATATTAAAATAAATGTCTCTCCCCTGACATATAAAATAGATTATCTCAATCACATTACACAATTCATTAATAAGAATTTTATCAACACAAAATCAACCCCAAGTCTATCCTAAAAAAGCTTCAGACGTCCTAGAATAATTTACCATCAAAAATACCAATCTATATACCCTTAAGGTGCGACCAAATGAATAATATTTTAAGGGAGATATTTTTATCCAACATATATTAATAATACATTTTTTTACCCCTTAATGTACTTTTATAAATTAATTTATTATAAATTAATTATATTTAATATTCTACAATTATATTATACTAATGTTATTTCCAACGAGCCAGTACCCAAGTTGTATACGCTCCTGCATGGCATTCAAAAGCCCCTAGATCAAATCCAAGGAGGGATAAAATCTTGGGTACTTTAGCATTACTGTAGTAGGGCACTATAGTATCAAAGAAACTATAGTAGTGGTGGAAATGTAGCAGCAGAGGCACTATAACAGGTACTGTAGCTGCTGTTGTACTGTAGGTGGTACTGTCGTAGAGTGGGTATTGTACTAGTATTGTTCACCGAGGGGTCCTTGGGGCCAAAAAAAGATTTAAAGCCTTTATTCAGGCCACTTGGCCTTGGGCCTTCAGGCTATGTTATGGGTATCCCCCTACTCACACTGAAGAGAAATTTTCTTTAAATAATAAATTGAGGCTTCGGCCAAAACCATGATAAAATTATACTATTGTTATAACTATTTTAGAATTTCCTCCGAAACTATTTACAAAATAATATGTTGACATTTGAATATATAGAGTATTTACTCCATGAACGACATGATTAATTTGTTATCACCGCCCTAATTTTGTGGTCAAAATGAATATTAATGTTTTAGTATTATATTTTTAAAATTATTATTCCTTTTTAAAAATAATATTTTTTCTATCTTCCTTCTTATTTATAAAAAAATGAATGTATTGAGAATGCATACACACTGTCTACCTCCTCTATAAATGTGATGTATGTAATTTTACACTATAAAATTTACTTTTTTATCTATCTCTCCATGAATATAATTCCCTTGATTATAAAATATAATAATTACATTAAATTTTATTAATAATTACATTATTTAAATTAAATAACATTCTTGACCATATTCACATGTAGATTATAACAAGTTCTTATTTGGATCAGAATAAACACAAACATAAATAATTCATTAAATTATAATCCAAATGAATAAGGAATATAAATTAATTATTTTATTACACATAAATTAGAAAATAATTTCAGTTTTCTGATATAAAATAATTATATTAATATTTATGTTATTATTATTATATCACATTTTTTACATTATAAATTACAAAATAAATCATATCATCATCATTATCATTAAGAATAATAATTTAATACTTATGGAATGAAATTATAACATTCATAATAATTATGAAAAATTAATTTTAGTACCTATATATATATTTTAATAAAGATATTTTATTTTATAAAAAATAGACAAGCCATTCATTTTGAATGACTTACAAAAGAAATAATTAATGCAAATAACATCTACTGATGATAATTAAATATATCTAACTAATTTATTTTTAATAAATGATAAAAATTATTTTTTATAAATTTATATGAATTTTAATATGGTTATATAAAATTTTTATAGAGTATTATCTTTCCTTATAATGGATTTGAGAGCATGTTTTGACTAACCAATAATAAGGGCATGTGTTTTTGTATCTCAATATTGGTTCATTGGGATACGATATGTTTTCAATTGTAGTTTATTTATGTGGTGTGTATATATTGGATTTTAATTTCATTTATCATAATTTTTATAAAAATAATTGGTATTTAATATTATATACAATGTTATACCCTTTATTGGTTTTCAATTTGAATGATAATGAGGACGCAAGGGGTTGTCATTAATCAACTTCTTTTCTTAAGACATGATGGTTTCTATTTTATAGTGTGGTTTTAAGATACTTTTTTATATTTTATGATGATATTATAATAATATATCTTCATATTTTTTGGGAATTTTTTTGACTGAATTATTTCTTCAAAAATGGATATTATGTTATAAATGAATTTTCCCTCTCTTAATTGGAAATATTTTACCATGTTCACATTAACCATTTTTTATAATGTTACCCTATTATTATTTTAAAATCCAAATATGTTTTATCAATGGTCATCCTTATATTTATCTATATAAATTATAAAATGTATGATTTATCAGGATTTTTTTAATGTGGGTGAGCAACAATGGTATTTTAAAATATTAAAATAGATACCATTTCATGATCACAAATTTAAACCTATACTCTACATTTTATTTAAATAACATTATATTGTTTTAAAGGAACCAATATATAATAATATTTTTAAATTTGAAATATTAATATTATTTAAACTCAACATTTTTTAAAATTCATTTGTTTAACGTGACCTGTAAAATCATCTTTTAAGAGTATGGTAAGAAAATTTTCTAGAAATAATATTATTGATTCTATTTTCATATAAAATTATTCATTATAAATATTAACTTCCATGATTTAAAATGGTTTGAAAATTATTATTACACTTAAATATTTTTAAAATAAAATAAAATAATATTATATTTATCAAAATTAAATGTTTTACTTTTAAATGGATGTCCTAATTTTAAAATAAGTTTTAAATGGTTGTGTGTTTAATAAGTAATTATTCAATGTGTAACGGACTTTTTAAATATAGTTTTATTTTGGAAAAATATAATTTTAATTCCTTTATTTTTTATTAAATATTTTATGACAAAAAAATCCATTGCATGGAAAAAAATTTAACATGTTTTCAAGCCTTGAAAGAAAATGAATACTTCAAATCATTATTCATTATTTTAGTACATTGATCCTTAAATGTTATATTTTATTTATATGAAAGTAAATAATTATATTTATGTTAACTTTGAAACATTTTAAAAACCACCATACAAAATAATTATCATGATTTATTATGTAATATTTTAAGTACGTTTTTCATGAACCCTTTATATCCTCAACAAGTTGATTTTGGGCTGTTTAAGGTATAATTGATTTAATGTTCAAATGAAATGATATTTTTGGATTATTGTTATTATGAATTTTGTTGTTCTATATAATGGTATGATTCATTATTTATAGAATTATATCTCAATTTATAATTATAAAATAAATGGATATTTTTTCAAATATACATTGTGGAAATTTTGATAGTTCAAAAACTAAATCATGAACATTTAGTTTTTTCAGAACATGTAATCACAATATTTATTTCATTCACAATGTATAGATTGTAAATTTCATTTATTAAAAACATAAAATATGGTTATTTTTTATTTACATCATATAGGATGAGATTTGTTTTCACAACTGGTTCGATGTATTTTTTTCACAACATGATTCATTGAAATTTTGATTGTTACTAATGTAATGGGAATGAAATACTAAATTATCACACAATATGATCATTTAAAGTTCTTATTGTCGTCCAATATTACTATTTTATTCTATGTTTCATTGGTATGATATATTTATATGTTATATTACTATAAATATGATCCAAAGATCATTTTTATTATATCATGAATCCAAACTCATTTTCAAGATTAAATGTTTGATAATTTATGATTTCATGTCTATATATCATGACTAATAAAAATAAATTATTACTCCATAATATTTTTAATATTATATTTCTCTCATTTACAGTATTTTTATAAAATTATTATGATGTAACCTTTGAATTTATGCTCAATAATTTTTCCCGTTTAGATTATTCAGGACCACACTATTCTTATGTTTCCATTCTCTAGGTTATAAAGACGAGTGTAACGTATGAGGAGTCTAAAAGTGAGTATAGTGGGGTTTTATTATGAGGAAATGTTTAATATAATAATAAAATATTTTTCCATTGTAGAGGATAATAAATTACATTATACCATTTATTTTGGGGATTCTATCACTGTTTGTGACATATATAGTTTAATAAATGTAAAAGATGTAAAATAAAATATGATTTTCAGGGTTTATATCATACCCAATTACTATTGAATGTCATTTTATATACAAATATAGGAATTAATGTATAGAGTACAATAGTTTCTATCAGGTTTCAGTTTAGTTATTTTTATCGATTAGCTATAGAGAACAATAGAGAAAACCATTAGGAGAAATCATTATAGAAGATGACATATTAATTTTTTTTAAAAATAGTCACTAGGTGGTTTTCAATGAAATTAAATTCACATATATAAAATATAAAGGGGATTTGATTATAGTTAACTTACACAATGGTGTAACTGTAGTGACCCTCTATTTTTATACATTAACATTACATTACATATTCATAATGCACAAAAATAAAACAAACAGATGCTGAATGATCATATTATTTTATTGACTTTGGAAACATGGAAACATAAACATTGGTACATTAGTGGGTTAAATTATCTCCAACTAGGTTATTCATGGGTAGAGCCCATCCTATAAATATAAAAATTAATACATATATTCATAACGTGTGGAAGGATACATAAAAGTGGTGAGATTAGATGTTTATTAAGGTTGAACAATGGATGCATTTAAGGATAAAAAGAGCATAGGAGAATTATAATGCGATCATAACATTAGAATATCATACCGTACATAACGATCATATACATGAATCATGGAAAAATTATTGGAAGATAATAATATATGAATCATAAATGATGAAATAACAAAATCTGTGAAATCACAACATAAGAATAATCCTTGGATTTATGGAAGATTCATAATCATATAAAATGTTTTACATAGTACTCAATGAAATACTACTTAGACCATCTTAAGAGTTTCCGTTCACAGCTCCTGCTATTTTGGAAGTCTTGGGTCACTCTAATGTAAATATAAGAAGCATGATTTCTTATCTCATACCATCTTGATAGTCATGGTTCAATCCCATGGCCATATTATTATCAAGAGTTTACTCCTCATACCATCTTGGTAGTTATTCTTCACCCCATTACCAATCTTAGTACTCAAGTTTATCTCCGAATACCTTATTAGTTTATCTCATGAGATATAAATCATTACTCAATGCGTTGAAGGGAGATATAGGTACCACCTATCTCATAATAAAATAATAAATATGTGTGACACAAAAATCGCAAACCACCATATCATAACCCATGACATTAATTGAGTAATATAAATATTTAATAATATTATAACTTTTGGAAAAATATTCATGTATCACAATCATCTTAAAAAATGTATAAAGTGTGAAACGAATTTCTTTAAAAAAATTTATAATCCCTGAAAGAAAAACATGTATCATAAACATCATTCCATCAAAACATAAATCATTAAAGTAAAGAATATGAATTGAAACAATGAATCTTCTCCCCATAAAGGCATGTTCAACACAAATAGATGTCATATTAAATGGGAAATTATTTTCAAGGACCATATGAAAACATTTATTGAGTATAATATATATTATTGATTGAAAATTTTATTTTAGAGTATTAAATACTTTTAAGATCATTTACATGAAAATAATCCTAAATACTAATAATGGAATCATTTAAGAAAATTGAAAAATTATTACATCAATCCTTTTAAAGAAACCATTAAAACATTTGAAAACTATTTTCCTTGAAAAATAAAAAAAAATTAAGAAAACTTTTTGAAACATTTTTTCCTTGAAAACATATAAAATAAAATTAATTAATTTTCAAATGCATTTCCCATGAAAATTTATATAATCTAATGGAAATATTTTAAATAATACCTTTCACGACAATACATTTAAATCATATAAAAGTGTCTTAGAATATATTAAAATAATTTTTAAACATAAAACAAAATTTAAAAAATTTCATTCGGAAAAACTTTGAAAAATTGAATTTATAAAATATTTGAAAAAACTTTTCATAAAAAATTCTAATCTTTTAATGTAGTCTAGAATGGAATTATGGTAATGATGGTAGGTAAAGTTTTATATATAAAATATTCATTAATCACCTTAAAATGTTTAAAAATGTTCCTCAACCAAAAAACGACAATAAAATTCCATAATAACATCCAATTTGATTAAAAGGCAATACATGGGTATAAATTTCCATTAAATATAATTGTAAAATATTATAATATTTTAGGAATTGTTCTTTTTTGAAAATCATGGATTGAAGGAACATTGTTTTTAGACCAAATATATTGTAAATTCTTGCTTTCCTAAAAACACATTCATTACTATCTTATCTACCAAAGAAGGGATAATTGTTACTGATACATGAATATAATGATTAGAAAAATATTAATTAAATATCTTATGATATATATCATTATATTTCATCTAAGGAAACATAATCCTAAATAATCTTGAAATGAGATGATATTTTTTTAGTAAACCCATTCCACTTAGTAATATTGAACCATACTCTCAATTTCACAAAAATGAAATTACATCAACATTAAAATATAATTACAATAAGTAGATTTAAGAAATATCAATTAAATTTTATTATATAATCATCATGGAAACATATAGGTGCATAAAAGGCATGAGTGTAAAAAAAGTCAAATTTGGACATAATTACTCTACAAATTTGGTTACATAAGAAACAAAAACACTATCAATGAATGAACACATAAAACATATTTAAATAAACATATATATAATAATAATAATAATACTATCATTTATACATGGGAGGTATATTACACCCAAAAAATAAAATTTCTGGGAACATTTAATGTATTTCATGGATATTAAAAATGTTAAAGGAAGTTCCCTTACCTTGTGTTTTGACCCTTATCATAATCATAAAAACATGTTGAATAATAAATATAAGTTTATTATACATCTATCAGAAAACCATACTCATATATCTAATACCATATATGGTTTAATTATGAAATTAAATTACTCCATTGATAAACATTCTATGTTAAGGTTTCATGTGGGGTAATTTCCTCTTTATTCTTCAAATCTTCCTTAACTTGTTATATTATTGGTCAAATAAGTTTATCATGATTTAAAATATGTAAAACGTGATATAAAAATAATTTCACTTAATTTTAATTTTTATTATAAAAATATATAAATTATATAATTATGAAATATAATACATTATTCCTAATTGCGGTAGGTCGTGCGTACATATGTGTAAAGACCAGTAAATTTCAAGTAAATTTTTTTTCTTAATTTTCATTGGAATTTTACAAGAACGCAGTTTCTGACGGCACCTGATTCCGAGGCCCGGTGTGCCCGGAATCATTTTCCGAAATTTGGCTCGGGTAAGTTCAGTGAACGGACGAGCGGGTTTTTCTATCTTTTGAACCGGTGCCCGGAATCGAATTCTGAGGGCACCAATGAAATCGCAGTACCAGTATTCGCTTAGAAACGCCTCTTCCGGAGTTGCGTTTGCTCGGTTGTGGTTTTTAATTTTTGGGCTTAAAGTTAAGAAATAAAATAATTTGTTTGACAACTTTATTTTTTTTCATTTAAGCCACTTGGAAGCCACTTGAAGCCACATAAAAGCGGCTTAAAACTGAGTTGAACCGGATTTGATACTATCCAGAAATATCCTACCCTCTTGGTAGGATATTTGTGAGGTGGGGCCCGCACGAGCCCCACCGTTTCTTTCCGCTAAGTAACGCACCCGCGAAAACCCGTCATTATGAATGTCAACTGACGCGTTTTCTTAAATTCTTAACAGACCATTTAATTGGGTGGTATATTTTGTGAATTAAATGGGCAGTTTCTTTCGTTGAATTAATTCAACAAATTAATTCAATCGTTTCTTAACCAGTTTTCAATTCGTTGGCGTAATAATAAAATAAGGCCAACGCACGGCCTCTGGTTATTTGCGCGTTGAGAGGATTTGACATAATTCTTGTATCTTCTTTCTCCTTCACGAAGAACGCGAAGAACGCGAAGAACGTGAAGAACGACGTCATCCGCGGAAATCGACGACGCCCAAATCCGAGACGTTCTTCCCCGCTCCGATCTCCGATCACCAACCGTTTGAGGTGAGTGATTTCGGGTTTCTTCTAAAAGTTCTTTTTGGTTTAAAACGAAACACAGATTTAATTATTTATAATTTAAATATGTTGTTCTTGGTCCGTTGAGTTCGCCGACTCAACGCCAGATTCCGCGATGATGCGACGCCTTCCCGAAACGACGTGACGATCCCCCTCTTCCGCGACGAGCCATTCCGCAAAGAACGCTCACACGAGACGACTACGAGGTAGGGATTTTATTTTTGGAATTACCCCTTTTTATAATCCCGTAAATGTTTCTATAAAAAGTTAAAGAACCGGATTTGTGATCAATTTTAAACTTATTAAAATTGTTGTTTCCTGTGTGGAATAAAAATTCTCCCGTTGTTTATATCTAACGCAGAGGGTGCGGGCCAAACGAACACGGCTCGACATCCCTCCGCCGTTCTTCGTTCTTGTGCAGATATGACGGGCGACGACGGAACGTGCCGCAACGGAAGTTTGATGATCCCGCAGTGAAGAAAAAGTCCCGGGAGGAGCAACGGCGCAGACAGGAAGAAAAACGAGCCACCAGAGCGACTCCGGCGTCCCGCAGAAGCCGGCGGCGCTCGCGGGACGTGGCTGAAGCCGCGTCTGGCGCCAGGGAGACACCCCACGGGTGTCCCGCGGGCGTCCTGCGGGTGTCACACGGGGGGCGGCGGCTCCCCCCCCCCCCCCCCCCCCCGTGTCACCCGGGACGCGGCTTCAGCCGCGTCCGGTTGTCTGGCCGACACCCCGCGGGTGCCGCGGGGGTGTCACGCGGGGCGGCGGCTCCCCCCGCATCGGCCACTCGGCCACGTGGCTGAGCCGTGCCGGATAGGCTGGGCCAGACCGGTCCGACTGGGTCGGATCGGGTTTGGCCAACCCAGGGGAGGTCGGGCCGGGTCGGCCCGGGCCCGGACCACCCGTCTTCGGATGGTTTTCGTTCAAACGCCCGTAACTTGAGCTTCGGGCCTCCAAACGACTCGCCGTTAGCGGCAATGCGATCTTTGGATCGAGGCGGTCATTTAGGTATTTCACACTCAAGGTTTTGGAATACTTTGAGTTCTTCCGGGTTGGTTCGTACACGAAACCAATCGGGCCCTCTGAGTGGAAACGCTCATATCATGAGCTACTGATGTCTGATTGACGTGCCGTCAGCTTTACTGAATTCCCCTTTGTGAGACGGATCTTTTGGAATACTCCGCCCGAGGTTTGGACACATGTGGAGTACCGTCGGGTTGGTTTTGCCTTAAAAATCAACCGAGCCCCTCGGATGAAAAAGCCAATAACTCTCAGACCGGGCGTCTGATTGACGCGCCGTCTGCGACATTGAGTTCTTGTTGGAGAAATGGAACATTAGGATACATCAACATCAGACTTTGTGTCAGTCGATGTATCAGCCTCTCAGCTCGGGGAGAGGACCCTCCCGAACGAGCTTGCTGTGTGCGGAACCCTAGAGCTGGTTGCGACTGCTTCTTCGACAGCGACGACTGTGCAGAGATCCTCCGTGGACTCCGACGACGACCGTGCAGAGATCCTCAGTGGAATGCGGCGACGACTATGCAGAGATCCTCAGTGGACTGTGACGACTACTGCACTCAGTGATCCTGCGTGGATCAGTGCTACAGGTCCTGTGTGGGCCCAGTCCTGTGTGGGCCCGATCCTGTGTGGGTCCGACCCTGTGTGGGTCAGCGCTCAGCGGTTCTGTGTGAGCTAGCGCCTACAGGTCCTGTGTGGGCCCGATCCTGTGTGGGTCATTGCGTGGGTTAGTTACCTATCGATCCTTTGTGGGTCTGATGACTTAGATGGATCAGTGATCATCTTTATCGTCATCCGAAGAAGTATACCTATGTGAGATAAATCTTGTGTTACTCTCCTTTGTGGATTGTGTTGAGCTATCCTGTGTGGATTTACTCTTTACTCTCCTTTGTGGATTATGTTGAGCTATCCTGTGTGGATTTACTATTTACTCTCCTTTGTGGATTGTGTTGTGCTATCCTGTGTGGGTATAAGTTTTCTTTCCTGTGTGGACTGGGTTGTGCTTGGGCTCGGACGTTGGAGCCGAACGGGAATTGATGACTTAGGTATATGTATGGGCATATACCTGAGCCGTTTCAGATGTTACTTAGTGATTGTATCTTTTCTTTGTGGATTATCCTTTGTGGATTTCGGTAGACCTTCGGGGGTCTCGGGGTCCCTACTGAGTTGCTTATACTCACCCATGCACGGGCTTTTCCTGCACTATGTTGTGTTGGTTGCAGACGACGGACATCGCTGATCGTGGTGGAGGCGTACAGTGTAGGACGGTACATGAAGGTTGACCACAAGGTGGGATGTACTTGGAGCGGTCAGGTGGACCCGAGGAGTAGTGGAGGCTATCTGTTCCCACCCTTCAGGTGGGACTTCCAGAGGACAGCTTGACGCTGCAGTTTTTCCTTTCAGTTACTATTTTTCCTTTCAGTTTTACATTATAGTTGGGCTTGTATTTCCGGCCCCTTTTACTTTTAGCACAGCTTGTACGGTTTTTACATAGTTTTTACTTTTCCTCTTGCTTACTCTGTTGTGCTTGTTTACTTTTCAAAGGCAATGCCTTCCCTTTTTGTTGGGATTTGCGCCTTGGTTCTAGTCGCCAGCCCCTGGCCTATGGAAGGCGGGCTTGGGGTATTCACGGAACGGGCCACGAGGATGGGTCGTGACAAATTGGTATCAAAGGTGGTCGTTTCTATCACAGACCCTGATCTTTCTTCTATGTGAAGCAATAATGATTAGCGTTTTGAGTGTGGTTATCAGTCCAGGGAGTCCAGTGTTGGTGCGGCGACCGACGTATTCGTACACCAGGACCCTGACTTCTGATTCCCGACTTAATGCACGAAAACATTGATTGCATGTGTGTTTCATGTTTTCTTTGTGATTACTTGTGTTAGATCACCAGGTATACTGTTCTGACCATGGAGCACTTGTTTCCTTTTCAGGATGTCCCGACGATAGCAGCCAGCTAGGGTTCCGAGGGTTGAGCGCGACGACAGCCCGCCGAGTGACGAGGCCTCGGTACAGGGCCCGTTGACTGCAGAGGCACCGGCGGTACCTTTACCCGCCGAGCCCCCGATTCTTTCAGCGCTGACCGCTGAAGATGCACGACGTCTCGGAGCTCTGCACGAGTTCCAGTTCCAGTGACCACCCAAGTTCTGTGGGGAGACGGACCCCTAGCCAGCCGAGGACTGGATGGAGGCGGTCGTCCGAGTTTTCAGGCTAGTGAGGACACCAGCAGACCTCATGGTGATCCTCGCAGCGAGCCTACTGCACGCAGTAGCAGGGCGATGGTTGATCTTGATGCTACAGGTACATGATGAGGCCTCCCTCATCTGGACGGACTTCGAGAGACTCTTCCGCTCAGAGTTCGTCCCGGACACCCTCTGTGCGGTGCGCATTCAGGAGCTTCTTCAGCTGCGGCAGGGTAGCTTGACGGTCGTCCAGTACGCAGCGAGGTTCACCGATCTTTCTCACTACTCGACCGACATGGTACGGGACCCCTTCTTCCAGGCCCGGACCTTCGAGAAAGGATTGAGACACGAGATCAGGGCATCGTTGATCTCCCTCAGTATCCCGACCCAAGTAGGAGTGCTAGAGAGAGCCCTTCTGATCGAGAGCTTTCTGGATGAGTCTACAGCGAGACCTACCGTAGGGCGTCATGTGGTGGAGTCTTCGGAAGCAGGTAGCCGACGGATGTCTCAGGGTTCCAGGAAGAGCAGGCCTTCCGGCAGACGACCTTGGGACACTGGCTCAGCGGTGCGGGGCACACAGCGTGGAGCCAGCCTTCCGAGAGGCAGGCAGTGCTACTCGTGCGGCGGGAAGGGCCACATGGCTCGTGACTGCCCGACCCGTCGTACCGTGGAGCAACAAGCGGTGGAGGGTCCACCTAGGCAGAGGCAGAGGGTCGACCGTGGCGGTCCTCAGGGAGGAGGCGGATGAGGCAGAGGAGCTAGCTGAGCAGCAGGTGGTGGGAGACGCTTTGAGGCTCTGCCACCACCACCACCAGGAGGCCCGCCCCGACCACAAGGAGCTAGCGGGCAGAGACAGGCTCAGCTCCAGGCAGCAGAGGCCTACGACCACGGCGCGCCAGAGATGATTCGAGGTACGATCTATGTCTATTCCACCCATTCTGCAGTTCATATAGACACAGGAGTGAGTCACTCTTTCATATCCACTACCCTTGTTCGGAGCTCGGAGAATCCGACAGAGCCGTTGGCTTGATCAATACGGCTAGAGACTCCTACGGGAGCAGACTCAACGATTACGCACTGGTGCAGGCAGTTTGAGCTTACTCTAGGAGGTGAGAGATTCGGCTGGGATCTTCTTGTAGCGGCGTCGAGGCCTTACGACGTCATTTTGGTCATGGATTGGTTATCTACAGGCCATGATCAGATTGACTGCATTAGGCGCAAGGTGCGATGTGTGCGCACCGACGGGAGCAGGTTCACCTTCACCGGAGAGAAGGGAGCCTTAGCAGCACAGGATGGACTCACAAAGAGGATATGTCAGCCCATCACTCATCAGTTGGCTAGCCTCATCCTTGGAGCAGTTGACGTGCAGAGTCCCGGTTTTCCTGCAGTGGTGGATCAGTATGCGGACATCTTCCCCGACGACGTTCCAGGGCTACCTCCTCGTAGAGTGGTAGACTTTTATATTGACATGTACCCTGGAACAGCCCCGATATCCACTCCAGCGTATCGGATGGCCCCTCGTTGAGCTTCGAGAGCTATGGGTACAGTTGGAGGACTTGCAGGGCAAGGAGTTCATCCGAACCAGTGTTTCACCCTGGGCTTCCCCGATTTTGTTCGTGAAGAAGGTGAACGGGAGCTTGCGAAAATGTGTTGACTATCGTCGCATGAACCAGGTGACTGTGAGGAACAAGTATCCGCTACCCAGGATTGATGATCTCTTCGATCAGCACAAGGGAGCATGGTGGTTCTCGAAGATAGACCTCAGGTCAGGCTATCATCAGCTCAGAGTTCGAGATGAGGATGTGCAGAAGATGACCTTCAGGTGTCGGTATGGCCACTATGAGTTCTTGGTTATGCCTTTCGTCATAACCAATGCTCCAGCAGTGTTCATGAGCCTAATGAACAAGATCTGCTAGCCATACCTCAATCGATTTGTCGTGGTCTTTATCGACGACATTTTGGTGTACTCGACCACGGAGGAGGAGCACGCCTACCACTTGAAGGTTGTACTAGGCACACTCTGAGATCACCAGCTTTATCGCATGCTCTCGAAGTGCCAGTTCTGGTTACATGAGGTCCACTTCTTGGGGCACGTCATTTCTGAGGTGGGAGTTGCAGTGGATCCCATGAAGATCAAGGCAGTGCTAGCTTGGGAGCCACCCAGGAGCGTGATGGAGGTATGAAGTTTCTTGGGTCTAGCCGGATACTATCGAAGATTCTTTCCGGACTTTTCCAGAGTTACGGAGCCACTCTCAGCTTTGACAAAGAAGGGGAAACCCTTCGTCTGGTCAGACAGATGTTAGCAGAGCTTCCAGGAGCTGAGATAGAGATTGACCAGCACACCTATCTTGAGGTTGCCTGAGGAGGGAGTTGGATACGTAGTCTACTGCGATGCATCAGGGACCAGACTCGGGTGTGTCTTGATGCAGGAGCGGGCCTTGATTGCCTACGGATCATGTCAGTTGAGGCCGCATGAGCAGAACTACGCTACCCATGACCTGGAGTTGGCAACATTGGTCTTCGCTCTGAAGACGTGGCGACACTATCTGATTGGCGAGCGCTTTGCAGTCTTTTCTGACCACCAAAGTCTCAGGTACATCTTTTCTCAGAAGGACCTGAACCTGAGACAGCAGCGATGGCACGAGTTCCTCCAGGACTATGACATTGAGATAGTCTATACTCCTGGTAAGGGGAACGTAGTAGCCGATGCCCTCAGCAGGAGGACGGGCATTCAGATACTTGAGGAGGCGACAGAGCAGCTAGCCGCTTTGCAGATATCCTTCGTGGATAGAGATGGAGCAGCCTTCCTTCAGTCTCCCACAGTCAAACCTCCACTTCTGCAGCGGATCAGAGAGGCACAGCTTGAGGATGCTGAGTGTGAGACGCCGCATACACAAATATCCTCGGGACAGGCACCTGATGGTTTCTCCCATAGAGCAGAGCATTACGTCCTTTTCAGAGGACGTACTTTGGTACCAGTCGCTTTACCAAAGGAGGTGCTGAGGGAGTTTCACACTTCTCCTCTAGCGGTACATCCAAGAGTGTCAAAGATGTACCAGGATCTCAGACGACAACACTGGTGGTCGGGAATGAAGAAGGCTGTGGCAGAGTTCGTTTCACGGTGCCTCACCTGCCAGCAGGTGAAGGCAGAGCATCAGGTACTAGCAGGCTTGGTACAACCCTTGGAGGTCCGGGAGTGGAAGTGGGATGGGATATCTATGGACTTTGTATCTGGACTTCCACGCACTTCCAGAGGTCACGACTCCATTTGGGTGATTGTTGACCGACTCACCAAGTCGGCACACTTCTTACCCATCTGAGAGCAGGGATCAGTGGAGAGCATGGGGCGTCTCAACCTTCAAGAGATTGTACGGCTTCACGGTGTGCCATCGACTATCATCTCCGATCAGGACGCTCGCTTTACTTCCTAGCTTTGGAAGGGGTTGTAGGAGGCGTTCGGGACGCGGCTACGTCTGAGCACCGCCTTTCACCCTCATACGGATGGTCAGACGTAGAGGACCATTCAGACTCTCGAGGACATGCTCCGCGCATGTGTCTTAGACTTTGGTCGCAGCTGGGAGGACCACCTACCCTTGGTGGAGTTCGCGTACAACAACAACTACCACTCCACCATCGGGATGGCACCCTACGAGGTGTTGTAAGACAGGCATTGCAGATCTTCTTTGTGCTGGAAAGACCCTGGGGAGTCAGCACTTGTGGGACCAGAGATGGTCTGGGCCATGACAGGGATGGTCCAGGTCATCCAGGAGCGGAGGAGGACAGCACAGAGCCGGCAGAACTCATATGCTTACTGGAGATGGAGGCCACTAGAGTTCGAGGATGGCGACCACGTCTTCCTGCAGGTCTCACCTCGACGTGGTTTGCGGAGACTTGACCGAGGCGGCAAGTTGTCTCAACGCTTCATTATACCGTTCTAGGTCCTCAGAAGGGTTAGCGAGGTGTCTTATCGCCTGGATCTACCACCTCAGTTGCACCTGGTACACGACGACTTCCACGTATCTCAGCTGAGAAGATATGTGCACAACCCGACACACATTATTGACTACGGGGATCTAGACGTGGATGATGGGGCGACTTTTGCGGAGGTCCCGATGGATATAGAGGATCGACAGGAGCGGGTCCTACATGGGTGATCGATTCCTCTTGTGTTCATCAGATGGAAGCACGGGAACCTCCAGGAGAGCACATTGGAGCGGGAGGCCCAGATGCGTGCTCTGTACCCACATTTGTTTCCCTAGTTTATGATGTATCTTTATGGGGACGTGAAGCCCTGAGATGGGATTAATGTAAAGACCCGTAAATTTTAAGGAATTTTTTTTCTTAGTTTTCTTTGAAATTTTACAAGAACGCAGTTTCTGAAGGAACCTAATTCCGAGGCCCGGTGTGCCCGGAATCATTTTCCGAAGTTTGGCTCGGGTACATTCAGTAAACGGACGAGCGGGTTTTTCTAACTTTTGAACCGGTACCTGGAATCGAATTCTGAGGGCACCAATGAAATCACAGCGCCGATATTCGCTTAGAAACGCCTCTTCCGGAGTTGCGTTTGCTCAGGTGTGGTTTTTAATTTCTGGGCTTAAAGTTAAGAAATAAAATAATTTGTTCGACAACTTTATTTTATTTCACTTAAGCCACTTGGAAGCCACTTGAAGCCACTTAAAAGTGGCTTAAACTGAGTTGAACCAGATAGGATACTATCAAAAAATATCCTACCCTCTTGGTAGGATATTTGTGAGGTGGGGCCCACACGATCCCCGCCGTTTCTTTCCGCTAAGTAACGCACTCGCAAAAACCCGTCATTATGAATGTCAATTGACGCGTTTTCTTAAATTCTTAACAGACCATTAAATTGGGCGGTTTATTTCATGAATTAAATGGGCAATTTATTTCATTAAATTAATTCAACGAATTAATTCAATCGTTTCTTAACCAGTTTTCAATTCATAGGCGTAATAATAAAATAAGGCCAACGCACAACCTCTGGTTATTTGCACGTTGAGAGGATTTGACAGAATCCTTGTATCTTCTTCCTCCTTCACGAAGAACGTGAAGAACGCGAAGAATTCCATCATCCGTGGAAATCGACAATGCCAAAATCCAAGACGTTCTTCCCCGCTCCGATCTCCGATCACCAACCGTTTGAGGTGAGTGGTTTCGGGTTTCTTCTAAAAGATCTTTTTGGTTTAAAACAAAACACAGATTTAATTATTTATAATTTAAATCTGTTTTTCTTGGTCCGTTGAGTTCGCCGACTCAACTTCGGATTCCACGATGACACGAAGCATTCCCGTGACGACGCGACGATCCCCCTCTTCTGTGACGAGAAATTCCACAAAGAACGCTCACGCGCAACGACTACGAGGTAGGTATTTTATTTTTGGAATTACCCCTTTTTATAATCCCGTAAATGTTTCTTTAAAAAGTAAAAGAACCGGATTTGTGAACAATTTTAAACTTATTAAAATTGTTGTTTCCTGTGTGGAATAAAAATTCTCCCGTTGTTTATATTTAACGCGGAGGGTGCGGGTCAAACGAACACGGCCCGACAACCCTCCGTCGTTCATCGTTCTTGTGCGGATTTGACAGGCGACGACGGAACGTGCCGCAACGGAATTTTGATGATCCCGCAGTGAAAAACGAGTCCTGGGAGGAGCAATGGCGTAGACGGGAAGAAAAACGGGCCACCGGAGCGACTCTGGCGGCCCGCAGAATAAGGCGACGCTCGCGGGACGCGGCTGAAGCCGCATCCAGCGCTAGGGAGACACCCCGCGGGTGTCCCGCGGATGTCAGGCGGGGGCGGCGGCTCTCCCCCATGTCACCCGGGACGCGGCTTCAGCCGCGTCCGGTTGTCCGGCCGACACCCCGCGGGTGCCGCGGGGGTGTCACGCGGGGCGGCGGCTCCCCCCGCGTCGGCCACTCGGCCGCTCGGCCGAGCCGGACCGGGCTGACTGAGCCAGACCGGTATGATCGGGTCGGACCGGGTCAGACCGGGTTGGATTGGGTCGGACCGGGTTCGGCCGACCCAGGGGGGTCGGGCTGGGTCGGCCCTTGCCCGTACCCCCCGTCTTCGGACGGTTTTCATTCAAACGCCCGTAACGTGAGCTACGAGCCTCCAAACGACTCGTCGTCAGCGGCAACACGATCCTTGGATCTAGACAGACATTTCGGTATATCGCACTCAAGGTTTTAGAATACTTTGAGTTTGGCAGGGTTGGTTCGTACACGAAACCAACCGGGCCCTCGGAGCGGAAATGCTCATATCTTGAGCTACGAACGTCCGATTGACGTGTCGTCAGCTTTGTTGAATTACTCTTTGTCCAACGGATCTTTTGGCATACTCTGCCCAAGGTTTGGACACAGTTGGAGTACGGTCGGTTTGGTTTTGCCTTAAAAATCAATCGGGCCCCTGGGACGAAAAAGCCAATAACTCTCAGACCAGGCGTCTGATTGACGCGCCGTCTGCGACGTTGAGTTCCTGTTGGCGAAACAGAACTTTTGGATACATCAAATTCGGAATTTGTGTCAGTTGATGTATCAGCCTCTCGGCTCGTGGAGCGGACCCTCCCGAACGAGCTTGCTGTGTGCGGAACCCTAGAGCTGGCTGCGACTGCTTCTTCGACAGTGACGACTCTGCAGAGATCCTCTGTGGACTCCAACGACGACCGTGCAGAGATCCTTAGTGGACTACGGCGACGACTGTTCAGAGATTCTCAGTGGACTGCGATGACTACTACACTCAGCGATCCTGCGTGGATCAGTGCTACAGGTCCTGTGTGGGCCCAGTCCTGTGTGGGCCCGATCCTGTGTGGGTCCGACCCAGTGTGGGTCAGCGCTCAGCGGTTCTGTGTGAGCCAGCGCCTACAAGTCCTGTGTGCGCCCGATCCTGTGTGGGTAATTGCGGGGGTTAGTTACCTATCGATCATTTGTGGGTCCGACGACTTAGATGGATCAGTGATCATCTTTATCGTCATCCGAAAAAGTATACCTGTGGGAGCTGAATCTTGTGTTACTCTCCTTTGTGGATTGTGTTGAGCTATCCTGTGTGGATTTACTGTTTACTCTCTTTTGTGGATTTTGTTGAGCTATCCTGTGGGGATTTACTATTTACTCTCCTTTGTGGATTGTGTTTTGCTATCCTGTGTGGGTATACGTTTGCTTTCCTGTGTGGACTGGGTTGTGCTTGGGCTCGGACGTTGGAGCCGAACGAGAATTGTTGACTTAGGTATACGTATGGGCATATACCTGAGCCATGTCAGATGTTACTTCGTGATTGTATCATTCCATTGTGGATTATCCTTTGTGGATTTCGGGAGACCTTCGGGGGTATCGGGGTCCCTACAGAGTAGCTTATACTCACCCCTGCACAGGCTTTACCCGCACTACGTTGTGTTGGTTGCAGACGACGGACAGCGCTGATCGTGGTGGAGGCATGCGGAGCAGGACGGTACCTGGAGGTGGACCACTGGGCGGGACGTACATGGAGAGGTCAGGTGGACCCGAGGAGTAGTGGAGGCTATCTATACCCACCCTTCAGGTGGGACTTCCATAGGACGGCTCGACACTGCAGTTTTTCCTATCAGTTGTTGTTTTTCCTTTCAGTTGTACTTTACAGTTGGGCTTGTATTTTCGGCCCCTTTTACATTCAACGCAGCTTGTACCGTTTTCACTTAGTGTTTAATTTTCCGCTTGCTTACTCTATTGTGCTTGTTTACTTTTCAAAGGAAATTCCTTCCCTTTTTGTTGGGATTTACGCCTTGGTGCTAGTCGCCATCCCCTGGCCTATGGAAGGCGGGCTTGGTGTAGTCACGGCACGGGCCCCGAGGACGGGTCGTGACAATATGAACATTGTTTCTGTCTCATTATAATTTTAAAAGAAATAATGAAAATGAAATATGTGAATATATTAATATATTTATATTAAATGATATTTAATATGTATTATATATCATATAATTTCTATAAAAACATACTTTATTCATTCCATATAGTATGGTCATGATTCAAATTTCTTTGAGGGGGTGGTAGTCTACACTTCATTAGACAAAATTATCGTATATAAAAAATTTGAAAATATTACGATATGTGTTGTAAAATATTTATAAATGCTTAAATACCAAAAAAATTTAATTTATATTATTTATAAACATTTGTTTCGTCATAATTCCCAACCATTAATGGTTTTAAAGGAAAACTGAAAAATCATCATTTTATGAGGTTGTAGTTTATCCAACACATAAAAATTTGTTCATTACTAATTGGGATGAAGTGTGTGTTTGTGTAGGTAAATACCGTATCATAAAAATATCATAGAACATTCTTGATACTATTTTTATTTTTAAAATAATGAAATAAAGAGATTTGAGATTGTGGAGAATCAAAATAATATAAAGGAGATAGAGGATGTATTACACTTCTTCTTTTGGTAGCACCTATTGGTTTTCACCTAAGAGATTATTGGGATTTCATTCTTCCAAAATAGATTATTCATTGGGGAATTAATTAATATTGAAAAGTTTATTGTGAAGATCTTGACCGAACATAAGTGGTTTGAGTGGTATGAATAATGGGGATAGTTTTTGGACTATAATAGGGAAGGAAAATGGATCACATTATTTATACAAAAACAAGTTTGATGTACCCATGTTTTTTTATAAATAATTTCATCCCAAAAAACAAAATAATGTAAATTTCATGGATAAATAATGGTCTTCCATTGGGTATTGAAAAATATTCAATGTCAGTGGGGACCCTATGTTTATCAATTATTCCCTTGTTAAACTTAATTTCACCTTAATCATTTAAATTTATATTTTTTGTTTTCATGAATAAATTTGTAAGAAAACTAATGTAACATAATTATAATATCTAAATTCTGATGATTAAAAATATTGGATCTATATTTAAAATTTATAATTAAATAATTTTTAAAAAATAATTTATATTTAATCCCATAGATTGGACTAGAATTTGAGTTTTTAAATTATAAACGTCCAAAGCATTTATTTGTTATAATAAAAAAAATTATAATTAAAAAAAATTATGATGATATAAATTGAATTAATTTATAATATAGTAATATAATAAAACTATTAAACCAATTAATAATATAATGTAACCCTAAACAACCTAGATGGGAAAGAAATTTTGAAATAAAGTTCAGCATCTTTTAACTATTCATAAAAAACTAAACCATACAATAGAATACAAAAAGAACATCCTAACATAATATTCAAGTATTTATTTAAAATATGTTATATATTTTATGTATATGATTAAAATTATTCCAAATTTAATATTTAAAATAGGTTATCCATTAAAACAAAGTAAAAAAATATAATATTAAACTATATCTTTTTATCTATAATATTGGGTTCACACTCATTTTATGATTATCATGTCTGTAGGAGGAATATAAAAAGTATTTGTTTCATTATATAATTTATGAATTTATTAATATCATTCACATGTAGTAATAAATTTAACATATTATGATAAATCATCTTTTATACATAAAAATATGAATTTATAAAATCATTCCCATTATATTCATTTCGTATATTTGTAAGTCTCCAATTCTAAGGTATCCAATAAATTTATGAACATATAATTCGATTTTTTTTATATAATTTAAAATTTAATGGTTATATTATATCATGTTAAATAAAAATATATTAATAATAGATTATTGTTTGGTAAAACATTTTTTTTCATTTTACGCATGTTATTAAGTAATGTATGTCTTGGGTGTAATGAAAACTAACCACAATGTTATGTGTTATGAAATCAAATATTTAGGTTGTGTACCGTGCACAATCAAATTGGTTTTTCATATAACTCAAGTCAAATACAGTTATTTAATATGAAATAAATTATTTTTACTATTGTGTGAACCAAAAAATATCAGAAATATTTAATTAATTTTAAAAACTAATATTTTACAAAATCAGAAGGTGTTACTTTCAACCCCACTTAAAATAAAATTCTCCCAAAAATTGATTTGGGTTATCAAATTTGTAATACATGGAAGTTTGTTTCATAGAAACCCACATTATAAAAATGAGAAAAAACACTTTTATAAAAAATGTAAATATGGAACCACAATGGTTACCCAAATTAAAGCATAATTATATTCCCACATATGAAAACATAAGTGTAATGTGAAAAAATTGGACTTAATAAAATAAAAAATATTCATACGAAGTGATTGAGGTTATCACTTAGGATCAAAATATTGGTCACGGAAATGTTGAGGGACTCAAAGTCAAAAATAAATTATAAATTAAAAGGCCATTAGTTCAAAAATATTGAGGTATTATGTCAATTATTTTTTTCATACTCCTAATATTGAGTAATTCATTTATTGGCCAAGAAAATAAGAAAATATATATTCTTGACAGTTTCAATAACAATTATTTCATTATCTGGTTATTATTTTATCTATTTCTGATTCATCCATTACATTAAGAATTGTATTTTTAAAAATAAAATTTGATGCAGGGATTACTAGAATAAACTTTTTGTATATCATAGAAATCATAAATAAAGAAAATAATAACTATATGTCTCTAACTATTGTAAAAATTTATTGTGTTTAACACGTTAATGTCTAAATGTAAAAATTTTGTTTACTTGTTCGTCATTAATATTTATTCAGAAATAATAATTACACATTAACCATGATAGCCTATAGTCCAACAGTATGCATGAAACATTTTCCATCATTCATGAAAGGGTTCAAGACCAAAATCTTTCTCGGAATTCATTGGTTGTCACTCGACATGCATGATGTTCTTTTTTAAAACATCACTTATATAAAACAGAATATATGTACATCTTGAAATAATTTTAATAACTCTATTCCAATTAAAAAAAGGTTTTCAATAAAATATCAAAGCCAAAAATACATCCTATGACTTTTAACATAATCATTACATAAATATTAGACATCAAAAACCTTCTAAAATATGGAAATCCAAAATAGTAGAAATTTGATACCAAAATATCCTTAACATGGATACACCACATATCACAAAGTAGTTCTCTGTAGTTACCTTCAAAACATGTGAATATCCTCATCATATATTCTAATGAAACATGCTAAAAAACTGAATTAACATAAATCCTTATTGAAGACATGTATTTTTCCTTATTCGAAAGTTTATTGGATCCATTCCTTTAATCCAAAATATTTTGTAAACAATATCAATGATACCATAAACCACATATCAATAGGACTATACCTAGTTTTATGGAAATCAGTACCATTCTACTTACTTATTCATATCCCACATATATTTTCCAAAACAATAATATAATATATTGAAGAACTTATTAATGGTTATATCCCCTTAGTAAAAATATCATCTGGTAATTAAATCACATTACCAATACACTATAATCATTCAACATAATCTTATAAATAACTAATGAAAAATATAAACAAATCCATCATTGTATAATTTGTTATTCATAATTCATTATTTTTGACTAAAAATATAAAAACACATCAATTATTCAACATCATCTATAATATATTATATTGTTACCTCTTTAATTTTATTGTTACATGTTTCATATCATGAATGTATTGAAAATTTATTTATATTAATTAAGTTTATTAACATTAATGATACCACCATATTGATTGTTTGGAGGGGCATTTCAAATAGGATATCTATTTTCATATGGTTCGTTCATTATACTCATATAGAATTTGATATCCAATGTTATTTTAAGGAGTAATATATTCTCGTCTATTTTGTTAATTTAACCCTCCATTTTTCCTATGGAGTTACATTTGTTATGTCCTTATTTTCCCCATCCAAAACACATTTTTGTAACCATAAGACATTCATTGTGGTTATTTATTCCACATCAGTTACATGAAGGAATGAAAAAATTATTTTATCAATGGTCTCCATTATCCCATTTATCACAAAACTCATTTGTTCTGTTCCTAGAGATTCCTAGAGATGGGGTATATTTCACATATTGACTATATTCCTCGAATACTGATTAGGAATGATCTCAACACTAATCACTCAAATTATCATCCAATTTTATTTCACATCAATAGATTTTACCTCAATTTCAAAATCAATAAAATTTCTTCTAGTTAACTATATCGGCTAAAAATAGAAAGCATAGTGTGAGACACCATTATTATAGTGAGAAAAATCATAATCATGAAAATAAATTACTTATAGGATGGCTAAATTTTGACACCTTGTTTAAATTATGATAATTCATTTTTTCCTGGGTTATTTATATCCAAATTCTATTAAAATCATTCATTATGGTTCATGAATAGTTTGTGGATTCCAAAATTATGTCCCTTGGGAGTGTCTAACTAGGGGGCAGTAAGTCGCACTATAGTGTACCATGTTATGTTGAGTCTAGTATGATACACCTTGTCATATTTGTTACTCCTAGGTACATCTCTATGAGTGGCACATCCACTTGTAGTTTCCAGAAAAGGATGTATTATTATGCAATAAGTCACTCTATCCATTAAAAAATACTACTAAATTTTTCAGTAAGTTAACCCATCCTTATATGTATCCTTAGAGTCATACCAATATATATCTGTAAAAATATACATAGGGTTCCTACAAATGCTTTCTCATTCTAAATTCCAAACGTAAAATAAATAACTTCTCTAATACTAACTATAGTGTCCCTCACAGTTTTTATATTAATTTTGATTAAATTTGTGAAATACATCATACATACCAACATACTTCTAAAGATTGTATTAGTATAGTGAATTTGGAAACATAAAAACATGAAAACTAGTATATGAGTGAGATACATTATCTCTCACTTTGTTTTTCATGAATAACACTCTTTATATATACTTCATACTTAATAAACATTATTATAACTTGGGGAAATAAACATAAAAGGGGTGATCTCAGATTCCCAATAAGGATAAACATGGTAGACATGTAACCATAAATAAGAGAATATGGTTATCATTGTTTAATCATATCATTAACAGATCATACCCAATATATCTGAGAACAAAAACATTAGTCATGACATAAAGAATGAAATTTTTTAAAACATGAATCATTAGGGAAACAATAAAATAATCCATGAAAACATAACATATGAATAAGACTTGGAATTGTAGATGACACATTAAAATATAAAATTATTTCCATAGTATTAATGGAATTAAAATTGAGGCCATATTAGTAATGTGGTTTCACCCTTCTTACCATCTCGGTTATAATCGTTCAATACCATGGACATTTAAATATAATTAGTTCACTCCTCATACCATATTTGTAGATATAGATCACACCCCAACCATTTTAGTAAAATTAGTTCACTCCTTATACCATATTGGTAGTCATGGTTCACTCCAATGTTTATAATAGTAGCCATTGTTCACTCCCAAAGCCACATAAATATATCTCATGAGATATAATATATTTAACCAATGCATTATAGGGAGATATAGGTCCCACCCATCTCATAATGTAATCACACACACATGTGTCACAAAATCCTAAACAAATATATCCGAAACAATAGAATTATATTTTTTCATAAACATGTAATTGTATCATAACATTTGGAAAATTTTATAAATCATATTCATCCTCTCAAAATACAATCCCATTAAAAGAAGCGTCTTATAAATGAATATAAATTTTTATAGAGAAACATGCAACATAAAAATTGTACCATCAATATATCATTCATTAATAGAATAAATATTAATTGAGAGTTTGAATCATTTATCTATAAAGGTGTAATGAATACAATTGGATGTCATCATATGTGAGAAATATTTTTTTATGAACATTTAAAATCATTTCTTGAGTAAAATATCATTTTTATAGAAAAAAATATTTTAAAGTATTAAATCATTTGCAGAGCATTTTAGATTAATTAAATGTGAAAATTTAGAAAATTATTTATTGAAAACCTATTGGAAGCCTTTTTACATAAAATATTATAATGAAATATTGGAAACATTTGGAAACCTTTTTTCCTTAAAAATACATAAATGATGTTGAAGAAAAATTGAAAATATTTTTCCTTTAAAACATATAAAAAAATATTTAAAACATTCGGATAAAATTTTACATGAAAAATAATAAAATATTCATTTAAAAATATTGAAAATAATTTCCATTTAAAATGCATTGATAATATATTAAAAATTCTTCAAAATCATTTAAACTACTTCTTAAACATAGCTTTTTTTAATTTTTTCATTGAGAAACACTTTAAAACAATGAATTTATAGAATATTAGGAATCAAGATCATAAAAAATAACTTCTAATTATTGTAAATATTATTCATGAAAATTATGGGCTTGACATTGGGTAAATCCATACATGACAATCGTTCATTTCCCCTGTAAAAATTATAAAAAAGTTCCTCGATTGAAAAATGAAATGATGTTTGCTTAAAAAAGCCTTCTATAAAATCTTCATCATTGGTACAAGTGTATTTTAAATATTATATTATAATATAATATTATTATATGACTCTTCCCATTTTTGAAAACATAGTTTGATGGAACATAGATTTCAATCCAAAGATAGGGTAATTTTTGGCTTTCATAAAAACAATTTATTAAAAATATTATTTACCAGAGACAAGAAAAACTATACCAATATTGGAATATATCATTGACATTATGATCATAAGAATCCTCTAGATTTTTCTTGGGAAATGTATTATATGATTTATTCAAAGGAATCATAATCCAAAAAATATCAAAAAGTGATAAGTTTTTTTTCAAAAAACACTTACCACTAAGTAAATTTGAACCATTTTCCCAATTTAAGAAAAAGTAAATAATTGAATTATAAAATAATTTTAAAATATGTAGATTAAAGATATAACTTTTTAGTGTGAGTATATAATCCATCTAAAGAATATCGGTTTATTATATGGAATGTCACTCAAATATAGAAAATTAAGAAAAAATTACTTTACTAATATGGTATATTATAAAACATAAAAACCATCAATTAAATATAATATAATGGATATTTAAATAACCACAAAATTATATAACAATAATCATATAACACCCCACACAAAATAAATTAGTTCTAAACATGGCATATTTGTCATAGAAATAAAAGAATTGAGATGAAATTACTATACCCAGTGTCGTAACTCTGGTCATACTCATAAAAAACACTATAAAATAAATATAATATTATTATAAATCAATATCAAAACCATATTATTATATATAATGACATGTATTTTTTGAAAATGACTATTTATTATCCTCTTTTTAACAATTCTGTTTTACAGTTTCACATTGGGTAATATCCACTTTGTTCTTCACATGTCTCTAAATTTGTTTAAATGTTGTATTTAAACTTATATCAAGATTTCTTGAATTTAAACAAAGATATAAATAAAATTTATATTCTTTATACTTTTACTATAACAATCTATAATATACCTATATATAAAATGGAATACATTGTTCATGGAGACAGTATGTTGCACGTACACATGAACACTATTTCCATTTTATTGTCATATTGAAATAAATAAAGAAAATAAAATATTTGTATAATATCATTAAAATATTATTATTATGTTATATATATCATATAATTTCACTAAAAATATTTAATACATTCCATTTAGTGTGTGAACGAGTCACGGTGCTTTGAGAGGAATGTATTCCACACTTCCCCAAATAAAAGTATCATATTTACTCAAAATAGAAAATATAATGAAATGTGACATTAAATAATCAAATATGTCTAAATGAATAACATGTATCATATATTTAATAAAAAATAGTGTTTCCATCATAATTCCCATCAATGAAAGGTGGAAATGAAAATGAAAATAATCTTCTTATCATGAAAAATCAGTTCACCGTACACATAAACAATCTGTTGGTTATCCATTATATGGAAGTGACTGTAGCTATATGTCTAACAATTAGAAAAAACATTCTCAGTATATTTATTATACCAAATTTTTTATTATTTTTATATTGGTAGTTTACCTGGTGGGTAATTAAAATAACATAAAAGAGTTTGGGGAAGGATGTTACGTCTTCATTGGGAGCCTACTTTTGGTTTTCACCGACGGGCTCCCTTCGATGGATTTATTCCCTAGGGATGGATTCAAGGAGTATGATCTGGATATTATGAAGTGGATTCTGGATATATTGGATTATACTAATTGTTTTGAGATGGGAGTGGAAGTTTGAGAGGTTGTGGCATTTATTTGGGGGGAAATGAGTCAAATAGTATATAAAACAAAGTAATGTGTACTCACGTTTTTAAATAACAAATTTCATAAAAAACAAACAAGATACCATATTATTAGTTTAATGTATGAATAATTGAAATCCAATTGGTTTTTGAAAACTATATAGGTTAATTACTCCATTTAGTTTAAAACTTATATCTTTATAATGGTTAATTTCACCTTAATTGTTGTAATTAATTGTAATTATGTCGAGTTATATTTGTGGTAAAAACTAAGTTTTATTTATTAGATATTATATTTTATTTTTATTCAAAACATTTAATCAATATTTATTAATTAATCTCATATATGTTTAAGATGTTAATTTAAATTTAATCTTAGAGATGGGACGATAATGACGGCTTTTAAAATAAAAAATGTCCAAAGTATGCTTTGTTTTTATATTCACTTTAAATGTTACATTGATTAAAAAAATATATATTGAATTAATTGATAAAAATATAATATAATTAAACATTAATAATATTTTAAATAATAATTTAACCCTAAAAATAAATTTGATGAAATGTAATTTTGGAATTAATATTTAGTATTTTTCACTATTAATTAAGAAATTAAACATAATATCAAAGTACCAAAAGATTATAATGACATAATATTTATGTTTCAATATAATATATAATGTTTATCTTGATATATAATATTTATACTTGTTCCCATATATAGATTAAAAATAATTTTACCATTAATATGAGGTAGAATAACTTTTATAAAAATAATGGTTTTTATGGGTAATATTCCTTATGTTCCTATATTATTCTTATCAAATATATTAAATAAATATAAAAAATAATTTCTTATTTTATAATATTCAAATTTAGATAATTAATTCACTATTAATAATTAACTTAACTTATTATGATAAGTCATATTTTTCAACTTAAAATTGTGTTCTATAAAATCATTCACATTATATTCATTTGGTTTCTATATTGATTTCTAATTAAGATCTATCCAATAAATTCAACCATATATAATCATAAGTCTTTAAATCTAATAATATTCAATTTAATTTATATTCTATATCATATTTAATAATAATATTTTAATAATATATTATTTTTAGTAAAAGTCATTCTAGCATGTTACACAAAACATCATGGAAACTCATTCATGTGTGTAGCAAAAGATAACCTCAATGATCTGTATAATGAATGATAAAATTTATGTTATGTATAGTTCATGATTAACTTGTTTTTTATACAATGATATCTAATCATATTTATTTAATATAAATTATTCTATTTTTAGTGTTGTGTGAAATAAGGAATATCATAAATATTAAATTATTTTGAAAAAAATTATTTTCAAAAATATCTGGGTGTTACAATAAGAACCTAAAAGAAGTTTGGATGAGTATAAACTAAATCATTAGTCAGTTTATATTGAGTTTTTACTAGACTGCACATCTAGACATACCCTCATAGAGGATATACTCTAGTAAATTTATTATCAAATTATATTCCATTTTCATTTATATAAATACATTTATATTTGAAACCAAAATATGAAATTAACCATGGTATGATAGAAAATATCATAATGATTCATAATTCATGGTTTATAAGACTTGGATATTATTAATTTATAAAGGGAAAGTTGAATATTTAACATATTTATGTCACTGATTTTGGGAATTAAAATATAATAGAAAATTATACTATATTTTTGAATAAATATAATTTTTTATATTACGATCCTATAAATGAGAGAAAAAAAGCGAAAGGAAAGCAGATTAAATATAGTTATATTTGTGTAAAAATTAAATCTAATGTGATTTTTCACATTTTTATTTATATTAATTAATTATTTTATATATGATAATTATTTTAAAACAGAAATTCATTGTCTATTAGGTAAATCACTTTTGGTTTTAGTAATAAATAGAACAGGGAATAACATTGTTAATAAAAGAAAATTTTGATAAATTCATTAATTTTAGAAATGGGTAACGAAATAGGATATAAAATAGTTACATAATATTATGGTATTTCTCTCCTATATAGATCGAGTTATGATTGAAAATACAAGTCTTTCAAAAAATCCAAAAAAACAAATAATAGATGTATATAAATTTATGAAATATAAATTTTAATTCCATAGATATTATAATTAATATTCTCTCTATAATCTATATATTTATTGATTTCGAGCATTTTTCTATGTGTCATATTAATTGTTATAAATTAGTAAATAAGTTATATGAGATAGTAATTTAACTAATGAATAATTATAAGGAGGAAGAATATCAGGAATAGAGAAATCATGTTCCTAGATCTAAAATGAAAACTATAGTAGTGAGATGTGTGGAATGAATATGTTTAGTAAGACTATATATAGTAATGAAATATTTATGTTGAATATATTTTCATCACAAATATTTTCTTTTAATATATGGTTGTTGTAAATTCATGATTTGTTTATACTATAGATGTGTATTGTTAAAAACATATAATTCATAATAGCACAATAAAATGATATTTTTATATTATAAATTAATATATATACACATTACATATAAATAATATCATGATTAGAAAAATTCTGATATGATTTATATATAACAATTAAATAAATATTTTAATATTAATGGGGTGGTAAAAATTTAATTTTAGAATATAATTAATAATAATTTTTTAAAGAATATTTTCTTATAAGTTAATACATATTTTCAATCAATATTTTTACAAATTATTATTTAGTTTGTATTAATGATTTAAAGTGAAAATATTATAATATTATTATCTATGAAATAATATAAAGTCATCGTGTAAATTATATGCGGGTATGAAATAATATTAATAACACATAATCTTTGAAAACACCATTTTACAATAAGATACTTTTTTTACAAATGTAAAATTTCATTTTGAAGATAAATATATGAAATTAATAATTTTATTTTTATAAAATAAATTTATTTTTTTTAATTCAATATATAAAAATATATCTTAATATGAAATTATGATATTTTTAATTAAATAACTGATTATAATAGGAATAGTAAAACAATATTTTTACGATGAACTATTATTATTATTATAAAATAATGAATTAAATGTCTAAGGTTGAATTTTTTATACAATATATATATATATAAATTAATTTATATAGTCAATAAATTATTGGTTGAATATATAAAACATTTTTTAATCATTTTTAAGTCACATAATATTTTACACTAAAAAATGATATCATGCACTTATATAACAATTAGTCTCTATATATTCTAGAAATTTAATTTAAAAAATTTAAATTTTTATTCTATTTCAAAATGTCAATATTAATTAAATACATCATTTTAATGTTATTCATACAAATAATATTAGGATGGTTAAAATTAATTTTCATGGTAATTGAAAAATAGTAGTTAAAATTAATTATTTTATGAAAATCATAAATTTTTTATCTAATAAATAATATTTGTCTAATTTAAATGATGAATATAATATTATTTTTAAATATATATATATATATATCAACTCTTTCAAAAGGTAATCAATACTTAATAATATAAAAACCAAATAATGGTTGAAATCCATTTTTAGACAAAAACTATTTTTGTATATTATATATCATAAATACAAAGTTGATTTCTTATATTTTTAAATTTAATTAGAATAAATGGAGACTACATTTAGGTTCAATAAATAATATTTTATAATAGGGGTTACCATTATATTTAAATAAAATATAAATTACTTATCTAAAAAATTCTATCCAATGTAAAAATCCTACTATTAAGAATAGATAACCATATGAAAATATACATTATACATGTTAAATTCATGTTTGGTAAGTTCTTTCAGGCTTCAATTACTCCATATCACCCCAAAAATTCATTATTAATAACATTTACTGTCTTTAACAAACGAATGATATAATTATCTCATGAATGACAAAAGCGTATTCACAAATGATCCATTTTCATCACATTAAAAAGGATATCTATTCCACCCCAACATAGTTACACATCCCATTTATATTAATCATGAACATTTATTGAAATTATATATCATAGAATCCCTTAATTCAAATTTAATTACCTACAATCTACAAATTTATCTTAAAGTCTTTTTCCCAAGAATGTCATTAATAATGGATCAAGACTGCACTGTAAGTATTAGCTTCTTCATAATATTTTTTCATTATAACTATTTTTATAAATCTATTATATATAATAAATAATGAAAAGAATATAATTATTATAATGATATTTTTATTATATAAATTTAATAACCATATTTTATTCCTCTCCGTCAACTATGAAAAACATAACCACCATTATTTCATTGTGTGAATTACCACACCTAGAAATACATATTACATTTTCAATACTACATGTAATGGTATTTAAAATGATGTAGTGGATGAATAAATATGATATATATAATATAAATATTATTATATTAAATTTAAAATATCATTTAAACTCATTCCCTCATGTTATATGAGAAATGGAATCAATAATTGGGGAAATGTTTATACTACCACCTCTATGATAAATGAGTTTAATTTCTCATAATCACTCGTCATTGATTGAATTTAAAAAATATTGAAATATAATATCACTGAACAATATCTAATAACCCAAATAGGTTATAAAATTTTATTATAAATATATAACTTATGATAGAAAATGGAACTTGTCACATGAAATATAGATGAATTTTGTACATAATTGGGTGTTAAAAAAATATAATATAATTTTTTTTGTGGGTAATGATTTTTTAATAGTGCTTTGGAACAATAGGTAATGTATTTCCATTCAAAAATTATTACTTTTTAGGTACATGTTCCCCTTAAAGTTCACTATTGAACACAATCTTATTCTCATGATGTTCTTATATATTTTTATATATGTACCTTGCATATAAAACTAGTAAAATAAAACATTATTTTCTAGGGTTATTGTCACATTCATGACTTATTTTAAGGGAATTGTTTTTTTAATTTCAATACTTTCATTCTTTTGATGGGTTCCAATGCATTTTTGGTGGAATGGGTGAGTTTTTATGATTTGGGCCAAATCGTGAACCCATTTCTGGATTTAAAAACCAATTTTATATCTTTTATAACACATTAAATAACAAATATTATGCTCCCATTCATCTTTAAAAATGGCCTCCCCAGACAAATTAAGACTACACTATTAATTTGGACCCTTTAAGAATCCATAATCATGGTGGATTTGTGTTTTAAACTAAGGAATTGGGCCAGCACAGAAAATCATTTACAGTTTTAAAAATATATTTTGTTTATTTAATAACATATTAAAATTTTAATAATTTTAGGTCATTATATAACCCACTTGAAGCCAACATTCCTATTCATGACCCCATCTTCTGTTTTCCCTCTACGTGGCTCATTTACATTGCGTATTAGGGAAACTCTTCTCACGCATTCTCAAATAATCCAGATTTTAAGATGTAATTTGTTTCCTTCATAACATTTAAATTTTTCACACATTCCCCCAATTAAAGATCCTAAATTCCCTCCTCATCCTTTTTTTAACCACACTTTATTTTTTTGGATGTTTGGAAATTCAACTACTTGTGTATTTTGGGATATTTCACTATGATCTATCATGTTTCAGGGTTTCTATCTTCTAGATTCAATTTTCTTAGGGTTTCATCTTCATTCATGAATTTCCTAATCTATAGATAGTAGGGATTCGAAATTAGGGTTTGATATTGTGTTTCATTGTCTGAAATTATGGTTTTTTATTTTTTTTAACTCTTTTGTGGTGTGGAGGTGGTGTAGTTGAACATTCACACATGTATTTGATGTTTTTGACACTTGTCGTTGGTTAGTCCATTATTTATGAAATCATTGTGACTAGATTTCTGTGTTTGTGATATTCTCATGTTCATTTTATATTATAATTTGTCTGAATATTTTGTAGTGATTTTTTAATGAAAATGCTTTTTAGTGCCATTTTTTGTGAAATTGGGGGGTTTTCAAATAAGTTATCTATTGATTCATTTGGAGATGCACTATAATTTCATATCTGATTACATTGTAACCAATTAGGGGATGGATATAATGGTTTGAAATTATATATTTTTTGGTTTTTGGTGTGAAAATATGTTTTAACAATATTTTGGGAAACATGTGAATATTTAGGTTCTGTGTTGTGTGAAAATAGAGGTTTTACAATAATACATCTCCATAAATCATATGGGGATTCCCTAAAATTTATTTAGTTTTTGATGAAATATGTTGGGCAGTTATTTCTATTTTGGTGACCTGTAATTTATCACATGTATTGAAAAGTAGATATTTCAAATATTTTTGTGTGGAAAACAATGAACAATTTTGAGAAGTTGTTTATTATAAATCAAAATAGTATGAAGTGTGTTTAATGTGGAATAAATTTTGTGTAAATCCATTTTTTTTGTATGTGACATATAGTGGTACTTTTATATGATATGGGATGTATGTTTTATGCTGAAATTATATGTGCACAAGGGGGGAATCCTGGGTGCCTTGGTGGGGTGATATGTACTAGTACGGCTAGTGATATGGATGGGGTTTTCCCTAGTTTCATTGATAAAATGGATAAAGAAAACTCCAACTAATCTATATGGATAATGTTTTGGGACCACTAGGATATGGGTATTTTTTCTACTAGTGGAATTTTCATGGGAATATAATTGTTACATGGTTAAATTACACTAATTTACGGGGAACATAGGATCGGAGACTATTTAGTTTCCTTGGGTTGTTCCCCATTTTGGTGATCATTGGATTTGTGGTATTTAACCATATCATAAAGTGTGTTTGGATGTACACTATAGTATCAATAATTTATTATTATTATGTGTTAACATTCTTAATTTTTTTGATTCCAAATTGTTTGCAATTTAATGTTTCATTTCTTCAAAATTATCACACATTTTCATTAAATATTAAAACTGCTTTTTTTCACCTTGTGTTTCATAATATTGAGAATTGTTGGGTGGTATCCTATTGGTATTTGGATCACATACTCCTTACAACCCTTGGGTGTGTGTAGACTTGATTATGTCTGATTCATGTAAATGAAAATCCTCTATGAAGGCAGTTTGAGTTTTTAGTTCCCTCCTACTATATGGAATTGTTGATATGGCTTGGGGGTGATAACCCCTTATCATGTCGAGTCATTTTGGATGATTTTATACAATTTTTTTTTGATCTCCAGTACCCTGTTTAAAACCATGTATTCACTTTTGGTTTTTAATGAAGTCATGTTTTGGCATGGAAATTTTAGATTCTTATTATTGGTTTTTTTTAATATATTATGCTTTCAAACTAGAGTAACTCATTCAAAAACCATATTTATTGTTACACAGGAACTTGTTCCATACTGTAGGGATATGGGACTCTATCAGGGCCTTGTCAGGGATTGGATTTGGTTCCGGTAATAGTGGCTTCCAGATCCAGTTCGAGACAAAATGGAATCATAAGAGGTTTATGTTTTTTGGTTAAATTATTATTTTGTGATGTATCGAGCTAGATATGACCTATGATTGTCTGGACTCAGTGTTTTGGTAGTGAGTATGGTGCTTGGCCTACACCTCTCTTGGAATTCCTTGAGTCACTATGGTACATTAGAATTTCTTATTTTGACATCACTTCCAGTTGAGATGATTGGGTTGCAGACTAAACATGGACATCAGGTTGGGGTTGGAGTAGACGATTATTTAATTACTATAATGTGTTTATATTATTTATATTTTAAGAAGTTGATTAAAATTCATATATCATTATTATTTACATTATTTTTTGACTGTTCATTTTGTAGAAACATGCCTTCCTAGAAGGCTCCCATGAGCCTAAGGGAAGAATCCAATGAGAGTTACCCCATGCTAGTTGATCAGTGGCTAGGCATGCCTGTGGTATGTGTTTTCCAGGCACTAGGACAATAACTGCATCCTATTCCAACTCATTTAGAGAGTATGAGACTGGACCTAGAAATAACAAGGCCCAAGAGTCCCTAAACATAATCCTCCCACCTTATGAGTTTGTATAGATCCCCCAGAAGTAGAGGAATGGATTGAGAATATCATTTGCATGATACATTTTCTGGACACACCTAAGGAGCTCATGGTGAAATGTTCCTCCATCTAGTTGGAGGGTCCTAGACACATGTGGATGGAATTAGTTCTCCAGACTGGGAAGAATGAGCAGATGCGCTTGGGATATTTAAACGATGTATTCAATGAGTAGTAAAATCCAGATGTCTTGGCATATTCCAGGCCCTGAGTGATCTTGGATCATGTTTAGGGGAATATTTCTGTCATGGATTATTTCAACTAGTTTTTTGAGTTGGTTTAGTATGCTCTTTAAATTGTCTCAAATGAACAAGAGATGACCTAGAGGTTTGAGAAAGGCTTGCAACCAATGATAGACTCCCATGTTTTTTTCAAGATGTGAACCTATGCTGAGGTTGCTGACCAGGAGTGAATGGTGGAGATTTTTCATAAGTGCGTGGATAGTTTATTAGCATTATTATATGTTTTTTGAAGTGGCATCACTTCAGTAATGAAAAGGAAGCAGAAGGAATATGTGAAGAAAAGAGGTGGTAGTTCAAGAAACTCCTCAAGTTAGTTTTAATTTGTGGCTTCTGATGTGAGATTTGTTGTGTACAAATATTGTGGGATGTTATGGTACATGTGAAATGTATGATCACTTCCTTTGAATTCATGATACCAGTGTCGAGTAATGGGGAATTTACAACGCTTCTGTAGGGTGGCACATCTGTATCCTTGTGGGGAAAGGTTAATGGATTCAAGAGGAGTTACAGTATAGTCTAACCCATTATGGATAAGGGGATCTTGTTTTGTGTCCATGGTGGTAGGGCTAGGTCATCATTTTTTGATTACCTATTTTTGGTCACATCCACAGACTAGATGTTTTCCTCAGGCAAAGATCGAACATCTTCTTGTAATGGATCAGGCACAAGCAAGATCAATGTTGGGACTGTTGATAGTTAGGGGTACCATCCTTATCGCATCTTTTATAGCTGCTGGTCTTTATGATATTAGTGCCAATGTCTCATTCATTTCGGCCAATTTTGAGGACATTATGAATTTTCCAATCGAGTTATTACCTTTTGCAATGGATTTGGCAACACTGATATGAAAGGAGAAGGAGTGGGGTCTTAGGTGTTAGTCGTGTGCACTCTCTGAGTTAGGGATTGAGATAGATTGGGTCCTCTTGGACTTATTTATGGATATTTATTATATGATACTTGGAATGTGTTGGATGGTACAATTCCAAGGACACATTGATTTTTACTGGTGGTGAGTGAGTTTCCAGACACATAATGGGAGTCATCAAGATTTTGGTGGAGAATGAGATCCTCGTTGGAGTCAAGTAGGACCTCCACTCCCAGATTTGGAAAGTATTATCTTCTAGTTATCTGTACACATAGTAGAGTAAGATGGTACTTACCCAAAAGGTGATCTACTCTATGTAGTGAATGAGTTTCCATAGGTATTCATCGAGGATTTTCAAGGTTTTCTACTAGAGCAGTATGTGGTGTTCTAGATTTATATGGCATAGGGAAGATATCTAATATCATTTCCCTCATATCGCATGGCTCCTATCAAGATTAAGGAATTAAAGATATTGCAGGATGAATTGGAATCTAATGTTTCCATTCTCTCGAGCATCTCTCAGTGGCTAGCTTCATTGTTGTTCACAAAAAATGATGACAGATCCCATTGGTTCTACATTAAATACCAAAATCTGAATAAGGTAAAAATTAATAACAAATACCCTTTGACCAGAATAGATGATTTGAATGATTAGTTAAAGGTGTTAAAAGGGTTTTTAGAAATAGAATTGCATTTAGGATAATATCAAATCATGGTGAAAGGGGTAGATATCCTGAAAATGACCTTCTGAAGTAGGTACTGCCTCTTTGAGTTTGTGGTCATGCCCATTGGATTGACTAATGAACCCCTGATCTTTATAGAACTCATGAAAATAGTCTTCCATCAGTATCTTGATTCCTTTGTTGTGGTGTTTGTGGATGAAATTATAGTGTACTATGTCTCTAAGGAGGAACATAAACATCACTTGATGATCATTCTAGGAACATTGAGGGATCATCGCCACTATGAAAAGTAGTCAAAGTGAACATTCTGTATTATGGAGGTGAAATTTCAGGGGAATGTGATCTCAGAGTAGGGGGTTTCAGCGAACCCTGAGAATATTTGTGTTGTTATGTCTTGAAGTAGGTGAAGAATGTGTTCGAGATCAAGAGTTTCCTTGGACTGGTATGTTATTACATGCAATTCGTTCTGACTTCTCTCAGCTTTCTTCACTGATGAACAAACACACCCGGAAAGTGGTGAAGTTTTATGGGCCCCAGAATGCCAGGAATCATTTATGGAGCTGAAGTGGTGGCTGACTAATGCCCCCCATGTTGATTTTATCTAAGTCCAAGAAGGGATGTGTGGTCTATTGTGAAAATTTTGGTATGGGTCATGGGTGCATGATTATGCAGGATGACCACATGGTTGAATGTGGATCTCTCCTACTAATACCACATGAAAAAAATTTCCTGATCCATTACATAGAGTTAGTATTTGTGATACATGCTTTGAAGACATTGTGTCACAATCCATTTAGGGAATGTTTTTGGTCTACTCTTATCAAAAAAACATCACCTATATCTTCTCGCATAAGCTCCTGAACATGAGGCAATGCGTCTTGATCGAGTTTAAGTAGGAGTTCAAAATTGTCATTTTCTATAACCTAGGCATGGGAAATGTGGTGGTCAAAACCCTGAGGAGCAGAGTTCCAATGCAGGCTCTGAGGTTGTAAAGTGATGAGTAGACATTGATGAGGGTATTTACTTAGATACATGGAGGGATGAAGGAGAAAAATGTGGGTTTTGTTCTTGGTGATTGTTCAGATGAGTCCTTATCCCATGGAGTTGATTCTACAAGATCATCCCAGTTATATTCTTTGTTAGCGGTAGAGTTAGTTTCATCATTGAAGGGAAACATCCTATGATTGGTCATCGTATCCTGTGGGAATCTTGTGCATTATGGGATGTTCAGTAGTGTTGTTATCTCTATGGATTGTGGTGATGTATGATAGACACTAGTCTATGTGGGATGTTCATCCGAGTTCCACATAGATATATTATGATGTGCCAAAACAATTCTGGTGGAATGTTATGCGATTATACTTAGTGGAATTCGTGTTGATATTCTATACATGCTAGAAGATAAAAGCAGAGCATCATAGGCCCTCATGTTTTCTCCATCCATTACCCATTCCTACCTTGAAGTGTGATGAATTCACCATAGAATTCATTGTTGGCATTCCTCGTACACCTAGAGGTAAAAATTCCATTTGGGTGGGGATTGATAATCTATCCAAATCATCCCGCTTCATTTTGATAAAATATATACCTAAAGTGTACAAGTTGGGCCATTTGTATCTTCAAAATGTGGTGACTCTCCATGGTGTGCCATCAATAGTAATCTCATATAGATACCAATGCTTGACTTCTCAATTTTGGGAGGGCCTTCAGAGACCTTGGGGTCTCAGATTAAGATGAGTACGACATACAACCCACAGAAGGATGGTTAGACAGAGCGGGCGAATCAGAATTTGGAGGCCATGATTTGTACATGTGTTTTAGACTTTGGAGGATCATATAATATCTTTTTTGGATTGGATGAGTTTGGTTATTATAATAGTTACCTATCCTTTATTTAAGTGGATCCTTATAAGGTACTCTATGTTCGACCTTTTCAGTCCCCCCATTGTTATGATGAGGTAGGAGAGACCTCCCTACTGGGGCCAAGTCTGGTGTTGGAGACACTTTAGAAGGTCAAGATGATCAGAAACCCCGTATTGATAGCATAGAGTTTCCATAAATCATATGTTGACCAGAAGTGTCGAGACTTATATTGTTCTATGGGAAATATTGTGTTATTAAAAGTGGCCCCTCGTCTAGGCCATCGTCGTTTGAGAAAGGAAGTGAAGCTGACACTATAGTATTTCGGACCATTAGTTATCACTGAGCATATTGGCAAAGTGTTATACAGGACAACCCCACCTTCTCAGTTGACATCCATTCATTACATCTTCCTTGTCATCCATTTGAAGAAATACAACCCGGATCCATCCCATGTATTGAATTAGGAGGAGTTGGATATAGATCCTGATTTATCTTTTGTGGAGTGGCCGGTGTGAATATGTGGACTTCCAGAAAAAGGTGCTTTGTGTAATGTCTATTCCACTGGTCCGGGTTCTTTGGAAGCATTGGAATTATATACATGAGACATGGGTACATAATACATAGGTTGATGAAGAGTACCCATTCATGTTTTCTAATTAAGCTTCAGGTTGACTATTCAAGGAATAAATTCATTAATGGTTGGGATAGTTGTCACATACATGACTTATTTGAAATGTATTTTTCATTTAATTTCCATTATTTGTTTGTTTTTGGGGTTTCCCAAGCATTTTGGGAAGAATGGTAGTGTTTTCATGATTTGGGCCAAACCGTGAGCCTATTTCAAGATAAAAAAACAATTTTTTTATTTAATAACTATTTCATTTTCCAATATATTTCACCCATTAAACGGCTAAAATATATTCCCCTTACCTATTAACACTATAATATTAATTTTGACCCATTTGGAATCCATAATCATGGTAGATGTCGGTTTCTATATAAGGAATAGGGCCCGTCGAGAAGCCCATTTCATGTTTTAAAAGTAAATTTTGTTTATTTAATAAAATAATAAATTTTTACTATATTCTGGTGATTTTATATCCCCCTCATTTCCAAAATTTCTAGGCAAAACCCCATCATTTCTTCTCCATCCTTGGAGCTCATTTCCATCGCATATTAGGGAATATCTTCTCAAGATTTCCCAAATTTTCCATATTTGAAGAGGTGATCTATTTCCATCACAACTCTTTCATTTAGAACTCCCCCCCATTAATGGTTCAACATGAAATCTTCATATTATTTAAAACCTCACTTGAATTTTTTGTTGTTTTGAAATTTATCTAATAGAGTATTTTTGGAGATTTCATCAAGGTCCCTCTAGTAAGTCAGTTTCGATCCATTTTTCTCTGATTTGCTTAAGATATGTTCCATTATTCTTGTAGTGACTAGTTTCCAGAATGTAAGGTTTCAAAATTAGGGTTTGGTAATGCATTTCATGGTCTTTAATTCTGGTTTTAGGCCTCTTTTAATGTCGTTGTGGTGCAGAGGTGGTAATGTTGAACGTCTTCTCAATAATTTTATGTTTTTGACACTTGTGGTAGGAGATTACATTGTGTATGAAATCCATGTGACTAGTTTGATGTTTTTATGGTATTTTCTTGATTACATAATTTTAATATTGGTGATAAAAATAGTTTTAGAGGTGTATGTAAGGAAAATGAATTATTAGTTCCATTTGTATGTAAAATTGGGGGGGTTTTCAATGAAATATTCTATTGATTCATTTGGGGATACACTATAATTTCTTTGTTGATTGTATATAAATGTATTAGGGCTGGAAATATTCATTTAAATTTTTATATCATTTGTTTGTTGTAGTGAAAATTTGTTTTAATAGTGTTAGTGAAACACATGATTTTGTAAGGGTTGTGTTGTGTGAAAATGGAGGTTTTACAATGATATCACTTCATAAATCAGATTTGGCTACCCTAAAATTTATTTTTTTTCTTCATTGAAATGTTATGGGCAGAATAATCTATTATGGTGACTTTCATGTATACACATGTTGTGAAATGTTTATATTTTATTGTGTTTTGGTTGAAATATAAGGAAATATTTTGAAAGGATGTTTATTGAAAATCAAAATGCTTTTTTGTGTGTTTTAAGTGGTATAAAATGTGTATAACTATTTTATTTTTTGTTTGTGACCATTATTGGTGTTTTTATATTAAATTATATGTATGTTGTACAGTGAAGTTTTTTGATCACATAGGCGGAATCACTCGTACATAAGAGGGTGGATATGTACTAGAACGACTTGTTATCCGGCTTGGTTTTGTCCCTCTTTCACTAAGAAAATGGATAACAATAAATCTAACAAAACAATATAGATGATTTCTGGGGACCACTAGGTCATGTTTATGTTTCCTAATCGTTGATTTTCCCTCATATTGAATTTGTGATGTTATTAATTTACTTCGATGTATGAGCTGAATAGGGCCCAAAACACTCTAGTTGCCAAGGGGTGTTCTTATTTGGTTGGTCATTGGATTTTTGTGATTTACCCTTTTAATAGTGTTTTTATAGATTTAAATTAATGTAAAAAACATTTATTATAAAAATTTGTTAATATTCTAAATTTTTTAGTTTGAAATATATTTTTAGTTGAATGATTCTTTTCATAGAAATTAGCACCAATTTTCATTACGTATCAAAACTGCTTTCTTTTTCACCTTGTGTAGCATATGATCTAAAATATTTGGGTTCGATCCTACTGTTCATAGTATCACACCAAAAATAAACCCCTTATTTGTTATTAGACTTGATTATGTTTGACTCAGGTAAATTTCAAGCCACGGGTGAAGGTAGTTCGGATTGTTAGTTCCCTTCTACAGTGTTGTATTTTAGAGACGCCTCAGGGGTAACGACCCCTTGTCATGTTGGGTTTTTAGAATGATTTTATATTATTTATGTTTAATTTTGGACCTCCATTACTTTGATTAAATCAATGTATTCAGTTCTAGTTTTTTTTGATGTCTTGTCTATCTGGTAAATTTATGATTTTTATTATTGGTTTTCTTATTGTATTATGTTTTAATACTCATGTATCTCATTCCAAACCAGCTTTATTGAAACTCAGAACATGTTCCAACCTATGGGGATATGGGACACCCTTATGCCCTTATCATGGTCTGGATTTGGTCCTGTTAATAGTGGTGACCAGATCTGGTTTGTGACAGTTATACATGTTTATAGTTCCACTTTAATGTCAATCCAATTTAATTGACGAATTCTATTTCATGTCTTATGAATAAATGGAATAAATCATGGTCATGACGTACCCCAAAAAAATGGGGAATAAATCATGGTCATGATGTACCCCAAAAAAATGGGGAGAAAGCATGGTCAGGCTATAACCCATCAATGTAAAACCCCAAGACCATGTGCGTACATTATATGTGTGTGTCGATTTAGATATTATTGGTTCAATGGTACTTAAAAAGGACTATGAAGAATATTCTCCACAAACTACTCCAAACCTATTAATCCTTATATTATTGGACTCAACTATATAAACAACAAAGAATCATTAAACCCCATTGAATTTAATTAAAAACATGGATTAAAAGTTTCAAATTTCCTTTGATAAAAAATATTCATATAGAAAAAAAATTCATCAATAAAATATTTAGTGAATTTATAATGTTGTTATTTGTAATACATTTAACGTTTTTAATAAATAAATTAGTCAAAAAAATTAACCTACTAATTTGGGAATCCATCTATATTATTCTATATTGCCCAATATTTTTAAATCATGTCTAACTCATTTTCTTCTCTACAAATGTCACTCAACTTTTGTCCTAAAATATTCATTTTTAATGTTATACATATTTGAATTCCCAATTGGTCATCTTAATATTTTCAATTCAATTTCCCTTATTTTTTGTTCAATAAGTAATGTAAAAGGAGAACTATAATTACCACATAGAATAATTTGTTATAAATTTTTCCAATAAAAACTACACTATATTTTCATATTATTTTTATTAAAAAAGGATCACTAAAATACTTTAACCATTTCATCAATATATATTGAGATCTATGACAGAAATACACATTAATATCTCTCTAAAATTACAATAATAAATCCAAATATAGAAAAATATCAACATCCAGAAAATATTTTCCACCCAATATCACATAGATAACATTAATATAAAATAATTAGTATAATGAATCTCCATATATTTTATATTATCCATATTACTTGAGAAATTATAAAATTTGAATATATCTCTACAGAGAACTAATTATATATTTATAACCTCTTTTGATTTAACAATGATAGCTATATCATACACCAGACGAATGAAACATGATATCTCATATTGAATATGAATTGTATATTCAAATAAGACCAAATAGAAATTCTATGGGCATAAATCTAATCCGTGTTGAAATTAGATTAAGATGGGAATGTTTTTTTATTCAAGAAATAACATCCAAATCAACTCATCCACCCTTCATACAAGACTTGTATGAGATTTATTTACACCACCTACAATGATTGTTTCATGATGATTCTTTAAAACCTCTCTATGAACATTATTATGTTTGTTTTACAAAACTATGAAATAGATATTTAAATAATGATATTTCTAGGGATAATATTCCTCCCAACCTTTAATCAAATAATTTTCTTCTATTATTGAACATCCAAGATGAAAAAAATTATTTTTGGAAAAATTAGATTCACTTGAAATTGTCTATTCATCAATATCATGTCTCTTGAGGGTATGATTCATGATCTTAAGGACAATTTAATTATAAAAAACAACAATTTATCCTTTATTTTTATACAGAAGTACTAGATAACTCTTTATCCATTAATCTATAATTTTCATAGAGTTCGTCATCTCATTAAATAACCTAGTGGACTAATCAATTCAACACTATAATGTATACTTCATCAATAGTATTTAATTTGACCCAACTACATCAAAATTTTCCATTAATTTTAGATCCATTGTAACCTCAAAAATATGAAAAATTATTTTATAGCTATAATTGAATTCATATATGCTAACACATAAATTGGCCTCAATGACATACATAATTATATCTCCTTCAATATATTTATTGTGAAAAAAATTACCATATAATTTTATCTTTATTTACGTCATTTCAATAATCTGTATTCTATCAAAGTAATGTTGAGAAATTATCTATCAGAAGTAGAATCTATTCTCACCATCCCATTGAGGATGAAGGGGAATTATTGGAAGTCACAATTGTTGTGGCATAGTGTCTGATGATTGAATACATTAAAATATGACCTAATGAGTGCACTATATACTCAATGTATAAAGGAATAAATTAACAGTGATCCAGTTTACTTCCATGATGTCTGATATAAAATATATTTCATGAAAAAAATAAATAAGAAAATATTTTTTAGACTAATGCAATTGACATATCAACGGTACGATATATGATGTGGGACCCTTATAGATATTTTAAAAAATTTAGGCCCAAAAAATATCCTAACTGCACAATGAGGATAAAAAAACCCTCCCATTAATACATTATATATGAGTAACCCCACTAAATGAAATTTTAATTAGATTAGGACTCGAAATACAACTCGGTCAACATGATTCTCATCCAAAATCCCTTCTCAAGAAAAGAAGACACATATGGACCAGAACTATCCTCCCATAGTTAGGGAGTGATAAAAAGTTAGAGGGGAAATTCATATCCTTTATGATTAGGTTTAAATAAATATTAAAATTCAGGATATGTCTACAATAAATATTTATATGTTGTAGATAAATAGAGATAATTATTTTAGTGGACTTAGTATGAGTACTAGTTTACTCTAGAATAATTCAGGGCTACTTTTTGATAAATCACATTGGAAGATCAAATGGTAATAAATAAATTTTTTATAAATATCAAAATGTTTGAATATCATCTCAACACATCCCATAGATTATAAAACAACATCATGATTAAGTTTGGGAATGTACCAACCAATATAGGATGATCAAAATAGCAAACCTTAAGCTAGAGAGAATCCTTATTGTTATATGTGTAGGAACTCTGTCCAAAATTATGAAATCTTAAAGAAGAATTATATTATTAAAGACAAAATCGTGATCCTATAATCTATTCAGTTTTTTAATAATATAGATTATGTTCCCATTGTGGTCCATCTATGCCCTTAAGAGTTTGAATTTCAGGGAATTATTTCAAATGTGTATCATGCAATGATAGATCCAATTAAATGACAGTCTCTATCAAAGATAACAAAAAATATGTCTCTTCACAATGACACATTACGGTAAATTTTATTTAATACAAGTTTAATGAGATTAATTTACATTAAACCCTCATTGATAATAGTTTTTGAATGAATCTCACACCAATTTGGACCCTCCATTGATTTGGATAAAATCATGATTATTTTACACCCTCAACATTGACCATCCAAGGGTTTAAAATAGTGTGAGAAATCTATGTAAATGTTAAATTTTCAATAATTATTTAAATAAATTGTCTATGATTTTAAATTCAGGTTTTTCTATTGGGATATAATTTTTAATGATTTTTTTGGATGTTCATGGAATCATTCAGATGTGGAAGTGTCGCTATCATTCCATTATTGTTTCATGTGATCTATTGATAGAGAATTGAGAATTTTATTAGTTATAATGAACCATTAAAATCTATTAAATAAAAAATTATGGACACATTATTCCACTAAAGTGAAGGTAAAAAACAATTACTAATGAGAAAATTCAGTTTACATCCAACGTTAATTTTGAAATTACCAAGTCAACATGTTCTATGATAATGGGGAAGACTACATATACCAATAAATAAAATGGAGTTGATAACTCCTTATCAAGAAACATTTTGATTCATGTTAATACCACTTGAGAGGATGAGTCATCTTATAACATTATTGTCATATGAGGTTTCTAAGACACTTTTCTTTTAGAAATTTTTTTAATAATGTAAATTGAAAATGTGATTCCCATGCTAATAAATATTGAAGAAAATATTCTCTATATCTAGGATAGAATAAGAATTCCCTAAACTAAAAAACTAAGGATCCTATATAATATAGACCCCAGCCCTTACAAAAATAGATTATTAAGGGTAATGGAATCATTTTCCTCTTCATCATCATATTTTCTATGTGGGCTAAACCCAACCAAGATAAAATAGTTTTTTTCGTGAAATAAATACAATATCTTAAATTAAAACTCTCAATATATGACTCTACGTCCAATGGAGTCCATTTTACAAATATAATGTATTAATGAAACAACATGGTCTAATAGGAATACTATAAATGAACACTTATCAACTCCAATATCATAGATTATGGAAACCTCTTATCCATCTAAAAATAATAAATATTATAGTTACCATATAATGATTACTTTAAATACTCATTTCCTTATTCTGACACCATTAGAATTTGGAGACACTAGCACATTATTTATAAAAGAAAAATATCCCCTAAATTTTCTTCCATTATATAAAATATCCCGTCATCCACAAATCTTATGAAATTGTGGTGAAAGTTGGAGAGTTAGAAGATCACAGATATTCTCCATTGATATTTGAGGAATGAATTTCTACTACTATAAATAAACTTATACAAAGGATTTAATGGATAATGAAAAAAATCAACCATCATTAGTTACTATCTTTAATACACCTAGAGTGAAATAGACAAACAATTTATTTTTAGTGCATCCCGATGATATCATCTCATTTCATTTCATAGATATTCCAAGACTTTTTCATGAAAGGTCACCCCATGAATATCAATATAGAATTAAATAAGCCACTATGAGAATTAAAGTATTAATTCTAGTCAAATATATATATATATATATATATTGTTACTAAAATATCAAGGGATATCTTGATTCCCTCTATAGAAAAATGAAGGAAGAATTGAAGGAGAATAGTCTGTATTAGTATATAAGTAAAATGTTATATATTTAAATATGTTTCTCTAATGTTCATAAAGAATAATTTGTATTATTGATCACTACCAAAATTCCCATAAAATACCCACAATACCATTTGGATTATTTGTTCATGCATGTTCACCATCTCAAATACATCGTCATTTATCTGATCATAATTTTTCATATGGAATGGTGTGAAGTCATCCAAAAAATAGGACCTTTTATTTTTATCTCATAAGACTGGTAAATTAAGAAAACTATTTGATTTCATTAAAATGCAAACTATTCCCTTAAAAATAATGTATAACACATAGTTTCATATTTAAGGATATTTATTTATTGAGGACAATCCAACGATATGTAAATGAACATTGATGATTATTCCCAATAACGTATAACTAGTAGAATGGAAGACCCAAAACATATCAATGTTTTATTTTCAATTACATTTATCCATATAATAATGAAAATACATTATAATTTATTCAAATTTTTAAATAGATACACCAACAATGCATAAATATACAATGTTTATACTAGAGGTTTAGAGTTGGCTAAAAAAATAATATTGTTCCTCAAAAATATGAAATGTTATTTAGATTTTGAGAAAAAAACAAATATTTAATTTTAAACTGAAAAACAATAATTAATTCTCATATGATATTATTCATGAGGGTTGTTTGGATTTATGACCATTCATTTTACCTCACAAAACGTATGAATCTAAACGGTTCCTCGAGCCCTTTATCCACATGGCCACAAGCATGCCTCCTCATACACCAATGGTAGTCGCCATCAGTGGAGTGTAATGGTGGTAAAATAGGGAGACTATAAAATCATGAAAAGAGTATCTCATCATGGAAATTGATAAATAAATAGTGACAAAATAATAAAAAAGATATAATGGATGGATAAGAACGCAAAAATAATAATTAAACATCATCAATAATATCCCGCATCATATAAAAAATGATGTAATGCCACATACCTATGAAAAGTAAATAGAATGTTGTGAAAGTAGTCAGGAAAGATAATACATGTATTAGAAGATGAAAAATTATTTTTTATCTATGATAGAAATATGATACATTTATTCATCATGTTCTTCCCCACTCCCATGCTAGACACACATCATGAATCAACCAGTGGTTTCATTTCACTATCCCTACCTACATCCATAAAATCTTTCTAGTTATCATCAATATCGAAAATAGGGTTTGAGATAATATCAGTATGAAAAACCCTATAGAGTTTATAACATCCATTCAGTTCTTATAATATGGCAAATGATTATGTATATTTGATGATTGTAATAAAAGTTTTAAAGGGTTTTCTTTAGTTTTTGAAGGATACCATCCTGACATTACCCAGTTCTTCCCATGTTGAATAATCAATGAATAATTATCCATATGCACAAAAATATCTGGTTTTTGTATTTAGTGATGTCTACAACAATATATATGTATACCTCTAGTAGCTTGGACCTAAGGCATAACTCAAGAATCCATGGTTTGTTGAATGAGTCTTACAAGTGTCAATGGATGTAATACCTGATATCACTAGAATAAGGTATGTCCTAACAGATCTTAATATTATATTAATCATGACCAAATCAGTACTATAGGGTTTCCATTTCAGAATCATTACAATAGGATCTCCATATATCAATCATATTAGTAGGGTCTCCATGCCTATTCTTTATAATTATTGGGGTCTCCATGCATTATTCATATCAATAGGGTTTCAATTCCCATGTATCATAATCCATTATAGTCTCAATTCCCATTCATTATAGTTTATAAGGGTCACCATTACCATTCATTATAATTCAAAGGGGTCTATAATCTCGTTCATAATAATTCTAAGGTTCTCCATACACATTAAATATTATTTAGAAGGTTTTCCAAAGTCATTAATTATATTTTATATGTGATTCAAAGACCATTCATTATAATTTATAGGGGTATTTATATCCATTTTTTATAAATAATTAGGGAATCCATTAAAATTCATTATAATATTAATCACCATTCAATTTGTTTTAGAATGTGACGAAAAAATATTTAATAGTCTATCCACATTCCTTGGTAATATGGGAAGTACCACTATTATCTTTAGGCCTATGATGTAGGAATACCACTCAATTGAAATTTAATTTAGTATTATTTTATAAGCGTATTATCCATGCTAAACCAAAATAATCATCCACATTCACGGATGATATCACATTAAAGATGTAAAACCAAACACAACAATATGTGTTTTGGATATATATCCATGAATTCCAAAAAATAATATAGAGGAGACCCCGAAATGGGTGGCTCACATTTATGTTGATAATCTCTAATGAATTGTGGGATCTATAATTTTTATTTTGATCCAAAATGTGGTGACCGATTAATGTAAGATTAGTTTTATGGGAAACCCATGGTGAAACTGGAGTTTTTGGCATCAATACATTATATAAAACAACACTATGTAGAGAGAAATGATAATATCATTTAAATTATGCATGTAGAAGATCACTCATTTAGAATTATCATTTGGTTTGGTCTATATTTAATGAAAATGAATAATATAAGAGAATGAATTGAAAAGAGGATATATGATCAGGAAAAAAAATAACTCTGCCGTTAGGACAACAGATGTCAACATACACAAGATTAATGGTGAAATCAGTGATGCACAAACAATTAGATAATTAAAAATTGAATTAGATTTTATATTGTAATGTTATCCATGAAACTCCCATGATTATAGGAGGAACTCAAATGAGAGAGAAAAGAACAACATATTTTTTTGGAAAAGGTAAATAATTAATTGGGTTGAGTTATTATATAATATTGTGTTAAATAATTATTTTTCCCAAAATATAATTGGTTGCATGATTTTGCCACCTGGTTATCATAATAGTGCACCATGTGCTTCCTCAAAATACCATTCACATGGTCCTGCTGCACAATTCGATATAATATTCATTGATTCTGAGTTTTACATCTCCTAAAAATTGAAGAGTTTCAGCAAATTTGTGAACCCTTTGTTCACAATTTATGTTGAACCATGCATTCCACATATGATCATATGAAACCCTCACAATATTAGGGTAATGAATGTATAATGGGATGCACTGTTTATACTAACCATTCAGTTTAATCATTTTTTCCACTGACCTGAGTTCCGAGCTATGAACATGTCCTCCATCTGCTTATCCTCAAAATCATCACAAGGCATTCATATTTGAAAATAAATATTGAAACAAAAAATTAATGGATTCTCACCTCATGAAAAAAAATGTTCTTATACTCTTCCCCAAATAAATAATCCATCCCCAATTTACTATTTCATGGGCTGTAAAACGATTTTCTGTGAACAAATCCAGAATCTAATCATGTTTTCATCCTTTCTATCCCAAATCTTTTCGTGTAACCACCGATGGTTCCATATTACCAAATGTAAATGTAGATTATAGACTCAAATATCTTACGTTCACAAATAAATTATGTTAATGGGATACACCTTAAAAAAGAATCATCATCCATTTCAACATATTTAGGATCCACATTATCTGGTGGGTCGATATGATAATTGTGTCTCCATGAAATATGGAATATTTTCATAATGAAACAGTACCTATATATTAATATCATCAAATAATATAAAATAATGAATCCATTCAAAATCTCATACGGCATGAAATAAATATGTGATGACTTCCATTACCTCTTTATTCATTGTGCCCAAATCGAGATGATACCTATAAGAAGTCAGGATACAAATCCTTGAACTCTGGATGTTGTCGAAAACTATTAAAAGAATATTTCAATCTATACAGCACAGTAGAAATATGATTTTGATAAACTGGACATTTTTTTATGTCTCTAATAATCTATGTGGACCTAGTAGTACTACCTCTCATACCTCTATCCAAAAACGGGGTGAATAACATGGCCTCCCATATATGGTGTCATATGGAGCTATTTTAATTTTAACTTCAAAAATATATAATATGTGAATTAAATGATAGGGATATGGTTTTCCCAATAACCACTAATATCTCTTATTCATGCTTATAGAATGTCCTCCAGAACTTGTATCATCTCTTCGAGCCATCTGTTTGAGGGGGAAATGTTGTGCTCAGATGAACCAGTGTTACTATATATCATTTTTGAACCCTATAAAATCCTCAATGTGAAATTAGAAAACCAACCTTAAACTATTTTAAAATGGACCACATCTAGTCCTATAATATCACAGAAAATAGTCTTCCCATCTCATCAATTGGGAATGTCTCTCCAATGGGAATGAAATGGGCCACCATTTTCAGTCGATCACAGACTACCCGAACTACATCGCTACCTCTAGGCTAATATTCAAAGACAAATACAAAATCCATTGTGATATCTCCCCATTACTATTTCAAAACTGTTAAATGATATAACAATATATAAGGTCACTAGTGATTCGTCTCCACCAACGGATAGATGAAACACCTACTGATAAATCCTACTATCTGACATTTCATCCCAAGCCACCAATATTGAAGGTGATATCCTGATTCCTATTGGATATTCCAAGTTGATCATCCCACTAAGAAGCATTGGTCTCTCCCATTAGATCCTCGAAAAAATCTATAAGTACCAATATATACACATATATATATATAGGATATCATCTCCCTCAATAAACCAATTCAAAGTTGGATATCCACTAGAAATACACACCCGAAGGACCAAACAGTTTGGTTCTTAGTACTTAAACATGTTCACTCTCACTAAATGTGATTAGTTCACAGAAAGAAATGTATGTGTAGACTGTTTGAGATAGTCTGGAACCTCTACATTCATCAAATATAATAGGTTCCTAAACATTCAGTCACTACATTCCTCACAACTTACCTAGATCTAAGTCATCCTTCTCAGAGAATCAAATATATCATCATCATTCTCAATATTATAGAAAAAATCAAGGTTTATAGTGTATTTATTCAACCCATCTTATCTAAATATAGTTCATGTCACAATATTTGAAAATATACTTTAGGATTTTCTATTTCATAATCACCACAAAACACTCTCTTATAAAGAAATACCTATAACAACACAAGATGTGAACAAAAAATGACAACATGAGATCATGAATCATGTAATTATTCTAAGGATGCCATAGATTAAATGACCCATAAACATCACCTCTATCATCAAACAATAAAAATTATGTAATCTCTATAAATGGTGAATCACAATAAACTAAATAGATTCTCTTCAACTCTGGTAGAATCAGGATCTTTAAAAAAGTCCACCCCCCTTTCATATACAGAAGTCATGTCTCACAGGATACCGACCATATGAAATTTTCAACCTTATTTATAATACCATTAAGAGGTGTATAAAGGTGTTATAATTCATATATTAAATGATTGAAATATTTAGATTTCCCCAAGATTCTATGTATGTCAATGACATTCCTGCAATAATCTCGAGTAACTATAATACTTACCTTATATAGGTCAAATAATACTCATGCCTCTAAGATTACATGACACATGAACTGAATATCAACCATAATGAAGTGTAATTTACAAATTTTCACTTATAAATATTTATCTATAATTTTATTCATAACAACAGTAATATGATTGGCATGGTTGTGTCGAGTGTGAGAATATTCAAGGATATCAACCATGAATACCAAAAAAATGAATCTAGAAATGGATAGATAACCTGATTCATAAATTCCTTGAAAATGAATTTAACTTTTTTAAGACTCAAAGACATAACCAGATACTCATATAAACTATAATGACTAAAAATATATATGTGTGTAATTTTTGAACGTCTAACACACATAGTGATTTCTTGATCTCAGATCAATTGTCATGAAAAACCCTTCTACTCAAAACTATTCTAAGACATCATATATTCAAGGTAAAGGGTGCAAATTCGTGATAGTATGCTTATTCAAATTCCAATAATCAACAAAAATACTAATGGTTCCATCTAAATTCCTAGAGAATAGGATCGGTGTACCCCAGGGGGGAGTACTGGATTGTGTAAAACCATTTCCCTCCAGACAATATTGATTCTTCTTGAGTTCATTAATTATATTATTTTCTATCATGGTATGATGAATAGATATAGGAGAATATCTAAACTCAATTGAGATAGTTATTTATACCATTCTATCACGTTGTATTCATTAAAATTCATTGTGAATAAATCAATAAAATGATTGACTACAAGAGGGAAATTAGTGTGATGTAGTCCCAACTCATATAAATGAAGGATAGAAATATATGTAGTTACTCCACCTATTCAATGTTGCTTTTGTTTAGACCTACCATCCCAGACATCTTAATGTCCCATATTTATATATAAGTACTATTAAATGGTGATGTGAATGAAAATATTCGATAATGAAAGTATTCGATAATGAAAATCTACATAGGTGTGAATAGAGACTAACCATCACATCCTAAAAATAAAATCATGGAATGACATCTCAAGGACGAAGAGGTCCCATTATAAATAATGGTTTAATACATCAAATGAGTATTCCATTCCTTAGGGTATACCTTAAAAATATCTTTTCAAAGGATTTTCATTTATTATTCCACTAATAAAATACTTGATATAAATCTCAAATATCTCGACAATATCCACAAAGATAAAATGAGGTTGAAGTACACATGTAAAATAATGTAGACACAATAGTAGATGATAGTAAAATAGTTCCTCAAATACTAGATAGAAAAGAACCATACTCATCAAGAATACGTAGAACTTTATAAATGTGGCATGATCCATGTCCCAATACTAGAAACTGAATATGTCGAGGGGACACACTCTACTGAAGATGAATATTTTAATGCTATATTCCACATCCATGAACTCCTCCTATTATTTTATTGCTGGAATTACTCGAGTGACATTCCTTGTTAGGTTATCCTTATATTTCTCAAAAAGGTGGACCAGATAAGGATCCTTTCTCACTAGGAACAGAAGTAATGTTCTCAAAAAAGTGCATAAGATACCCAAATGCTCTGCCACCACAACACTCCATACTGATTCATGGAAAATGGGGATTCTTATACCCCTAGTTCCCATACTGGGGAAAAACCACATAAATATTAATGGGTTTCAATTGGATTAATCTTCACATCCACATTGTCTAAAGAAGTCACATGTGACATCTATTCCAAACACTACCCTATCTTGGTTATGAACCACCTCAACACACACCATTTGTTTCTCATGTGTTTTTCTCTGTGATGAATGTCTATTTAACTATATCAGATATCGTAGCCAACAAATTTTTTATGTAATATTCATTAGTATGCATAGGACCATACTCAAATTTTATCCCTATCATTTGATAATTTGTTGTATTTATAAGAATAATGACCTAAAAACTATAAAATGAGCTAATTATTCTTTAACAAATAGATAACCAGGCATCATTTTCATAAACTCCATGGAATTAACATCCATTGGAGTCTATATGAATAAATAATCATAAATTATATATTGGAAAATCTTTTAAATTACATCATGAAACTAACCTTCTTTTATTTAGAATCCCCCACCCAAATTTTGGTCATTCCATGAAATATACATTTAGTGGGATAACTCTCTAATTAAGAGGTTTTTCTAGATAGTTAAAAATATATATGACCATCTTAAACAATAATTGTACTGCATGGCATCCACTTTCATCATTAATGATAGGTGGATGTTTCCATTGACACTACCACATCAAATCTCCTATATAAAGTGTATTCCATGAAGCTCAATTCATGGTTTTTATAATCATAATTACCTTCCATTGATACGATATATAGTCACCCACATATATGATAATAGGAGCTACCACTGTTGTCCCTACATGAGGTATCACAAGTGGGATTGGGCCCACCCCCACCATAGAATGTTCATCACCACCTTTCTGATGTATGAATAGAGGATTTCATGGTGGAATAACTATAACTATTTTAATAAAACACTTTAGATACTTATAAGTTTCAAAAATATCAGAGATACATGAATAGTAGTGGTATAATCCTTCCAATTTTGAAATTCAAACCTCTGTTGCTACTGATAATTTGAGGTCTCAGTGATTGGATATACTATGTATAATGAAAGAAACTTGAAAAACATCTCACTAGAATGGTTGGGTCTAGGTCAATTCAATGTTATAGTTTCATGGTCTCAGTATCAAGAGTTTCAATTGAAATTTATAGAGGGAATCCTCTTTCAATAAAAACTTTCATCTCAATTTAAAAGTGAACATTTCTTTCTATAAATCATATACATTTAATTTTGTTCAACTTTATATTTATATATATATATATATTTTAAAAACGATGAAATATATGGATCATCACTTTCAAATTATAATGTCCCACACAAATTATAAATTGTAATGTGGTGTCCATTATATAAAAACCACTAACTTATCAAATCCTTCCAGGAAATTTTAACACAATTCATCGATATAAATAAAATCACCAAAACATTGTCCATGAAATGTAGTTTGTAATATAAATTTTTCATGACATATATAATTCATGACATATAGTCCAATAATGTTACTAAAATGATGCATGATCATGCTACCCTGCTGTATCAATATAAGGATAAAATATAATACACAATCCTAATAATACACACCACACATCATGTGTTGCACAAAATGGTGGAATAAAATCAATAGTAAAACGAATTTACATGAACATAATATCCCTTGCTTGAAAATTTTCCCTTTCCTTATACATTGATTAGCTACTTCCAGTCGCTCCACATTACCAAATTCTTACTCATTTCTAACCTCCTTCTTAATAATATATAATTAATTTAAAAAATAAAATAAAATTCATATATTCAACATTGTGACTTCCCAAGCCATATTCCTTTAAATGTTTCCCCAATAAGGTGGATGGCGTGGCCTCCAGTGGTTTTCCTATCTCACGAGATACTTTGAACTAGCAGTGATTGTCCATGTTGGTATAATGAGGATACTCTATCCTCATGATCATAGTATCACATTAGTAAAATAGATAAATAAATAGTGGTAATATAATAAATAACAGATAGTGGAAGGTAAATCATCTAATAATAATAAATAACTAACATCAATAATATAAAAAATCATATATTTAATTATGTGATTTCTTATTTCTATTAAAAGTAAAAAAATAAGGTATAGGGGAAGGAATAAATTAAAATACATGTATAAAAATATGAAAAGGCCAAAAATCATATTTCCAACAACATCACAATCACAATCTCAGTCGTGTGGTACCTCACTCCCCTGTTTAAAAAAATCATGTATCAACCCATGGGTTCCTTCCACTATCCATACCTGCATCCACTAAATCATCCAATTTACCATCAACGACATGGATATGGTTTGATATAAACTCAGTAGACACCCCAAAAATGTCAATAAATACAAATTCCTTTCATATAATTTGATATTAATGATGATATAATGGTAATAAGTAATAAAATATTAATGAGTCACATCTGGTTCTTAAAGGATACCCGGTCGACATTACTTTCTTCATTCATTTACTGATAATCTTTGAAAAAGTAACCATCTGTATACATATATGTGGTCAATTTATATTATATAATCTAGAGCCATATATATTTTTATTACTACTATATTTGATTTGATTCCTAACTTGGGATTGCAGAGGATATATCACAAGTCTCACAAATTTCATGCCATGAAATGAACAAGTTTAAAAGAATTAGGGATGCAATTTCTAGATTATAATAATAAGGAATCCAAGACCAAATAATAATTTTAGGGTCACAAATCTTGAATCATAACAATAGGTTATCCATTCTTATATCATATTGGATCGGTATCCATTGACATATATCATTATAATAAGGGTTTCCAAGAATGATTTATAACATTTGGGTTACTATTCTGAATTATATAATCTATATTGGTCATTATCCATTCATATAATTCATAAGGGTCGCCATTTCAATACAATATAATTCATAGGTGTTTTCATATCTATTCATTATAATTCATAAGGTTCCCCACTCCTATACATTATAATAAAGCATGGGTTCTATTACCATTAGTTACAATTCATAAGGGTGGACGATCCCAATCAATATAATTCAAATGGGTATCCATGATAGTTCATTAAAACTATTATAACAAGTTATAGTTTTTTAGAAGAGCCAAAAATAATTAATAAGTCCTTAACTTTTCTTATTAAAAAGGAAATACAAATTTCACTATTTAAGCAGGTAATGTGGACATATAACTCACTTGTAATTTTATGTAGTATGATTTTTAACCGTGTAAGCCATACTATAGAAAAATAATTATTCACATTAATCGATTTTATCACATTTTATAAATCAAACAGAATACCCCAATATGTTTTTTAATATAGAAATGAAGGACAAATGATCATATAGTTGGTACGCCAAAAAGTGTGGATGATGTGGAGAATAGTGATCATTATTTTCATGTATGACCTATAAGTGTCATTAAGTGCCAAAATGGGGGACCCAATTAATGTATAATTCATTTTAGTGGAAAATAATGGTGGAACATGTATGTAGAACCTCAAAAAATAATATAAGACAACACAAAATTGACAGATTGACACTAGATTCCATAACTTCTTCATGTATAGGATAATATTTCTAGTATTAGCCTCTTGTTTGGAATATATTTGATGATTATTTAAAAACATATGGCCACCCAGGAAATATGGTATAAATCCTACCACAAAAATAACTCCATTGAGAAAATGAAAAACATTGGAAGCCTCAGGAAGAACAATGAACTCACCAGTGTGAATATAATGAGATGTTTTGAAGTCGAATCAGTGTGTGGATCATTGATTTATCCATGAACCTTGATTGATGAGAGGGGGAATAAAAATTGGATATAAAATAACCCTATATCCTCTAAAAATGATAAAGATATAATTTAATTGATATTAAAGAGAATTAGGATAAAATTGTAATTTTTACCCTAATATTATGGGTCACATATATTGGTCATGTGGTTGGACAAAATATTAACCAACCATGAGCCATGCAGTATTTCAAACCCCCACTAACATAGTTGTAGATCATGTTTACAAAAACCATCTTAAAACCATAAATGATCACTATATTGGAAATTGTAGAGGTTCCTCACCAGCCCGCACTTTGTTTCCCATTGTTTAGAAAACCATGGGTCCCACTAACGATCCCATCCTCCCCCCCATGGGTATAATAGACCATGCTCGTTGGAGCACATGGTCTCTACTAAGTGTGAGTCCGTGTGGTTTTCCTTGGATGGGGTTCTGGGATCTGAAAAATTCTTGGACATCACTCATATATTCCATAGCCTCACTAGGTATCCTTTTTATGTAAAAGTAAAATATTTAAACAATTAATTAATGGATGACTGCATTATATAATAATTAGGTTCATACACTATAAGGAAAATGTACATTATGTTATATAATTAGAAAATGGTCATGTTGATGCATTGGAAAATAGAACGACAACCCTAGATTATCCCAAATAGGATTAATAAGTCATAATTTTGCACATAATTGTGTTCTATATCCTTTTTTAATGTGACATATATGAAATCAATGAAATAAAAACATATCTTGATCATGGTGAGATGATAATATCACTTTTGGATCTCAAAAATAGATGGATGTTATAACAACCGAAACTTTACATATATTATTAATACTTCAAAATTTATGTACACTTATTACAACATATAACAAAACCATGAAAGGAACGTATAAGTATAGTGTCTTTAGAAACTTGGAAACATAAACAACTGGTTCATAACGCGTCTACACTGTCTCCCATTTATTTCATCATATATATAGTCCCTTTTGGCATATATTACTTAATAACCTTCTTCCTGACCTGGGGAAAGAAAAAATACAAAAGGGTGAGATCAAATGCTCAATAAGGGTAAACAAAAGAAATATCAACCACAACATATTCACAAGAACATAACATTTTTGAAATCATACCTGGAAAAAGAGATCCAAATTTCATAACATGGGATTAATCATGGTAGTAAAATGTAATCAAAATAATCATAACATAAAACATGAATCTTTTTGGAATACACACATAATCATAGAGAATCATTTCTTATTAGTCAAGACTCATTGCCAAGACTATCTTAGTGGACAATGTCCATTTCGGAACTGAGTTCATTCCTCGTTTCAGTCCTATTTCACTGAACCGGTTTAACCTGCCGTTCCAGCCATGTCTATCTCATGAGATATAAAATCATTACCCAATGAATTAGAGGGTGATATAGGTACCACCCATCTCATAATTATACCATTGATATGTTTTCCACAAAATCATAAACCATACATCATTTCCTAACCCATGTAATAAAAATGGGAATATTAAACATCATGACATCATAAAACAATTCATATGAGATAAAGGAATTAGTAAAAAATAATTCTATCACCAAATAGTCAAATAAATGTAATAATATGGATATAAACAGAACCCTATATTATCTTACATGGAAAATAATTTCGATAAAACACTTGAACTCCATTCTTGAGGAAAATATCCTTCCTACATTAAAAACATTTTCCTTTCTTAACATGTCGTACAATTTAAAACTACAAGATGTTGATTAAAAATATACATGAAAATTTGTAAAGGAAGCTTCATAGAAATAATGTTTTTAAAAAAATCCATCCATTCCGTATAAGTAAAAAACATTCTTCTTGTACTTTTGTCAGAAAATTCGAAAAGTACCTCGTACGAAAAATGACAAAAGATTCCTTTCATATGTTTTACTAAAAACTCTCCGAAGGGTAAAATTGGATTTAACAAATTGTATGTGGATAGAAATAATATTACATATTGATGGAAAATGGATGTGGATGACAAAATACACCCCCAGTAAATTCCAATGTATAAACAATCTCGAATAAAAAAAATGAGTTTGTGGTATTTCCCTTACCTTAGGTCCAATTTGCTTCGTAAGTGTCCGAACCTCCTGTATAAGGATTTAAATAATGTCATTGACTTATAAAAAAATCATATTAGTTGTTATGATATCATATATGGTTCACTTATGACTTTATATTACCCGTTCTTATGTAAATGAATGTTAAAGTAGCGTTTGGGTTAAATTCATCTTATTTATCGTACGTGTTTGGACTTCTTGTTCTTGATGTTATTATTACTTATATCACGATTCAAATAACTCAAAAATGTAAATCATGATTTATATATCATATAAATTCACTATATATCTATCATAAACAAGCATTTATAATAGTACATAACATATGGAGGTAAGAAATGAAATGCACCGTTCATGGAGACGGTAAGCCGTACGTACACATGAACGCTACTTTCATTTATATTTATTATTTTAATGGAATTAAAACATAATGATATATAGGTATATTATAATTCCAGTATAATATCATATATAATATCACTAACCACATCCTTTATACATCCCACATAAGGTATTAACGAATCACATCACTTTGAGGGGCGGTAGTCCGCACTTCCTCAAATGAGATTATCGTATTTACCGACTATGGAAACCTTAAAGGCCTGATATAATTATGAATTAAAAAATAATAAGGAAATAATATACATAATATATATTATATATAAATACAGTTCCATCATAATGGCCACCATGAGAGGCAGTAGGAGAAAATCGAACAATCATCATTTTGTGAGGTGTTAGTTTGACATCACAGAAACATTGTGTTCATCATCCATTAGATAGAGGTGTGTGTAAGTGTAGTTTGAATCCTTCTCATAACATCATCCTAGTATATTTAGGATATTTTTGTTGTTACAAAAGAAAGGATTAAAAAGAGTTTAAGGGTTGGAGAAGTAGAATAAAAGAAAAAAACTTAAGAGAAACTGTTACCTTTAATTTTGGTGACTTCCTTTGGTTTGAACCAAAAGGACTTCTTGGAGAGTAATCTGCCTAATTTAAGGCTTCAAGGGGGTAGGAGTGGGATGTAAGGATCTTATTTGGGTAGAGTTTGGACAATCCAAGAGGATTGAGAGGTGTGAGGAATTGCATAGAAGTGGTCTCCTTTTATAAGGGAGTGGAGGGGCTCTTTAGGAATGTGTGAAAACATTATTTTATTATAAACTTATCTTCGGTTTAAAGAGGTCCAAAAAACATTAATAACGAATATAATATGACTAATATTCTAAATAAACTCATCCAATATAAATTGGACTGGTTTTAGATGATATTTTAATCATTTTAATCTTATTTATTTAAATCATTTATTAATGAGGTAAATACTGCATCATTATTGTGTCATAAATAATTTAATTTATATGATGTCTAAAAATTATAAAAAAATACCAACATGTAGGAAACCTTTTTATATTTCCAATGAATATTTATAGTCCAAAATATAATTTATATATCTTCTTTTTAAAATTAATTACTAATAGATTTTTTTGTTAATTCCAATTTTGACATTACATTAAATTAATTAATCTAATGTGTCATTGTCATTCATAAGTGGCTCCATGGGGTACCAAAATCAACCCAAGGATGAAAATGGACGGCCACTACTTATGCAATAAGGATAGGACAAGTGTCAAGGTAATTTTTGAATTATTAAAATATTCTTTTAACCTTGAATTACCCTATTTACCATTAACCATAGTATATAAAAATTACCGTAGTTACTATTCATAATATCAAAAAAATGTAACCTATTAACATAATTTGGACCAACTGATTCCAAATATGGAATCCATTTTCTCAAAATTCACAACACAGAAGTTGCAGTAATTGTAGAGACCCGAAGCTTGACGTACATGGACATTACATTACTTTTGCAGAATACTTGGTACATAACAAAAACACACACACAAGGATCGTAATAGTTTAGTGTCTTTGCAAACTCGAAACGTAATCTTCTAATCGTGGTGAAAGATCTTCAATATCTCCCATAAAGATCTTCCCTTTTTTTTACCTAAAACCATTCTTTATATCCTGGGGAAAAGAAAACAGAAAATGGTGAGCTCAAATTCTCAGTAAGGGTAAACAAAATAAATATCAATCACATCGTATACACAAGCACATAACTTTTGGAAATCTTAACCTGCAAAAGAGATCATAATTTCATAACATGGGATAAATCATGGCAGTGAAATGTAATCACAATAATCATAACATAAAACATGAAACTTTGTTCCATTCACACATAATCATATATAATCATTTCTTGTTAGTCAAGACTCATTGCCAAGACTATCTTAGTGGACAAAGTCCCTTTCTGAATCGAGTAACCCTCATTTCAGTCCTGTTTCACTGAACCGGTATAACCTACCATTCCAGCCCTATCTATCCCATGAGATATAAAATCTTTACCCAATGCATTGGAGGGAGATATAGGTCCCACCCATCTCATAATGAAACCATTCTTTTGTGTGCCACAAAAATCATAAACCATACATCATAGCATAACCCATGTAATAAAAATGGGATTCTTAAACAACATGACATCATAAAACAATTCATATAAGATAAAGGAATTCATAAAAATATTAAATAATCAAATCCATGTAATAATAGGGATGAAAAACAGAACCCTTTATTATCTTAGATGGAAAATAATTTTGATAAAACACTTGAACTCCATTCTTGAGGAAAATATCCTTTCTTCTTCAAAAAACATTTTTCCTTTCATAACATGTCATACGACTTTAAAATATAAGAAGTTGATTAAAAATAAACTTGAAAACTTGTAAAGTAAGCTTCTTGGAAATAATTTTTTAAAAATCCATTCATGTCGTATAAGTTAAAAAAAACATTCTTCTCATACTTTTGTCGGAAAAGTCAAAAAAAAGTACCTCGTACGAAAAACGACAAAAGATTCCTTTCATATCTTTTACAAAAAAACTCATAGAAGGGTCAAATTGGTTATAAACTATAGTAGAAGGATGAAAATAATATTACATATTGAGGGAACATGGATGTGGATGATAAAATACACCCCAGTAAATACCAAAGTAAAAACAATCTCGGATAAAAATGAGATTGTGATATTTCCCTTACCTTAGGTCCGACATGCATTGTAAGTGTCTGAAACTCCTGTATAATGATTTAAATCTTGTTATTGACTTATTCCAGAATCATATTCATTGTTATTATATCATATATTGTCCACTTATGACTTTATATTACCCGTTCTTCTGTAAATTCATTTTAAAGTAGCATTTTGGGTAAAATCGTCTCATTTGTCGTTCGTGTTTTTAACTTGTAATTATTCATATGATTACTTAGATCATGATTACATAATTCCAGAATATAAAACATGATTTATATATATATATTCAGAATATACATATATAATAAATCAGTAAATGGAATGAAATACACCATTCATGGAGACGGTAGTCCGTACGTACACATGAACACTGTTTTCGTTTCCTTATTGAATTGAATGGAATTAAGTAGATTACATACATATAAATAATTCCAGTATCATTATTATGTCATATATTTCATTATTACTTATTATATATACTTCATAATCATTCATGAATGGTTAATCATTGAGAATGAATCTCATCGCGTCGTGGAGAAGGTAGTCCGTACGTACGCACGAGCGATGATATCATTCCCATGGTCATGGAATTGTGTTGAAGTGTATGTATACTATTTCAGTATCAATATCACTTTATAATAATCATATATAGTTACTCATTAAACCATTATACCCATCCAATTAAGGTGGTGGCGGAAAATAGATTACACCACGGCGTGGAGACGGTATTCCGTGCGTACGCACGCGCGGTGATTTCCTTTTTCCATAGGATGGATAGAAGCTGAATTAGGGTTGTTTCATATTTATAATAACATATCAGCATGTAAGTAATACTAATGTTATTACTTTATAATTAAACAACTAAAGAAGAAGAAGTTGAAGAAGAAAGAAATTGAAAAGATCAGTAATGGATATTACCTCTTCTTTGGAACGCCTCTTTGAATCCTCCACTTAGGGAACTAAGATTGGTCTTTGAAGAAGACCAGTACCTCTAGGATTATTCTAGGGAAGTGGAGAGGAGAAAATGGCAGGGGTTGGCCGAGCTTGAGTGCTCAAATTGATGTGAGGAGGAGGGGGAGGAGGTGCCCTTTTATAAGGGAGGAGAGGGGCACCTTAGGAATATCTCAAAATATTATTTTATATTAAAGTCAAAATCGGTTTATAATGGTTCCAAAGGGTCTTATTTCGAAGATAAAGTGGGTATGGGTCGAAATCCTATCATCCAATAGGATTTAGACAAGTTTAGGGTATTATTTTAACCTTATCAATTAGATTTATCTCTAAGTTAAATAATTTAACTTTTACCATGTCTTTTTGTTTTCTTTCACTATATGGTTAATACACTTACTATAACATGCCAAAAGAACCCCAAATTGTTTATTATTAATATATATATCCTTATCTAAGTCATTTGGCCGAACCGTAGATTTTTAGGAATAAAATAACAATTAATAATATTATATTTGATTTAAAAACTATTTTGTCTCAATTTTGACACTATTTGATATATGATTTTTGTGAAAGTCATAACAGAATTATATGTTCGAACCAAGTTTATTAAATCAACACTAATATATCATAGTAACCTATAAAATTAGTGTAATTCATAAAAAGCCTCAAATTACATTTATTTTGGTTTTTATAACATCAATTATGTCAATATTTCATTAATAAGATAATTGCGGCATCATCATTGTGTCATAAATACATTAACTTTTTTAATGTATAACAATTACAAATAAACTACCATTATGTAGGAAATCTTTTTATATTTCTAATGAATATTTACAATCGAATTTATCTTATGTAAAACCCTAATTTAAAAATGTTTTAGTAAATAAACATTGATTTTAACTCTTTTAACTCTTCTTTGAATTAAATAATAATAAATGTCCTAATCTAATCCAAGTGGGCCTAAATGATAATATTTTACACTTAAGGTTGTTTATGGTCGAGATACACTTGTCCAATAGAATTAGGACATGTGTTAGGGTAATATTAATATCATTCTTACCCTTAACTACCATATTTACTTTTAACCGTTGTAAATAAAAGTAAAAAGTTACTATTCACCAAAAATTATTTTCATCACATTGAACCACATTTTACTTACTGACATCAAACTTGTCTCTCAGATTTTTGAAATTCCATTCACAGAAGCGGTAAAATTAAGTTTTATGAAAAATTCAGTTTTTTTAACTACCACTTAGTAGTTTCACTATTCATCAAAAATTGATGTTTTTCAGAACAATGCCAAAATTTCATCCTAAGCTATATTTCATATTCCAAATTCAAAAATGAAGTCTATTTTACCAAATTCATAACATAGAAGTTGCATTAATTAATTTTATAATTAAATCCCGCTGTTAAAACAAATAGCGTGTTTTTAAGAAACAATATCTATCAAAAGATTGACACTTGATTATGTCTGGTTTAAATGTGAAATTACAACCAATGACCAACATTGTATTAAATTGTAAAAATGTATTCTAAATATACTTTAAAACAACTCAAATTAATAATTTATCACAATTAATTATTTTGATTAAAAAAGTTGTTTTTAATTATAATTTAGTAATTTTCACTATTCATCAGAATATGAAAGTTATCCGAAAAGTACCAAAATTTCACCTTAGGCTAAATTCGATACTCTGAATCCAAAAATGAAGTCCATTTTGAGAGCTAAAATTTCTAAAATTTAAAAAGTGGTTATTACTATTCATAACCGCTAGTTTTAATAATATTTTAATAGCATATCGTTGTTTAGTGAAACTCGGTATTGCGTACTACACACGCTATCGAGGAAGGTCGCGATTGCCAGTAATGCAAGGCAAGTCAAGGATGCGTGTTGTGCAAGCTCTTTTTGGTGTAGCGTACAACACAAGACATTAGTGAAATAAAAAAGAATATTTTTCATAAAATCTCGGGCTGTTACATTCTACCCCCCTTAAAATGAATTTCGCCCTCGAAATTCGTCGGGGTTATAAATGGTTTACTATTCGAAAGTTTCTTTAATAGAAACCCACATCATAAAAAGGAATACCAAAACTTGGCTTTAAAAACTAAAGTATGAAATGTAACGATTACCCAAATAAACTAATCTTTGGGTTTCCACATAGGTGAAATTATGGATATGGAAGAGAAATCTAACCATCATGTTCTGATGGAGAGTGGTAGAGAACATGGCTATGGAAAATCCAGTAATCACAAATCCATAAATTTGTGACGGTCTAAGGTACCATCTGATTCATCAGGTATAAGATCACTAGGACAACATTTTTGGTTTTCAAGATCATTTCCCTAAAGTTAAAGAATTTGAATTATAATAAATACTTACTTTATTTTGGTACAATCTCACTATTGTTCGTGCCTTTAACAATTTCCACTTCATATCATAAATAAATGAAGTTGAATTTGTTATTCGTGAAGTGTTAGCAGATCATGTGATAGAATGACAGGTCATTCCATCTGTCTCAAACAAAAGGTTAGCAAAAATTATATACATAAGTCGATCTATAGTAAGATTAATCATATATCGTTCCTAAAATGGACTTTATACTTCATATATCATACTGCTTAATATAATAAAACTAGTTTCTAATAAATAGGGACTTTCTGTAGGCCAGTGGTAGGCGATAAAGGCCAGTCGCATTTCAGTTGTGGGTTCGATTCCCATAGCCTTGTCCGACGCGATGGGTTGTCGCTCGTCCTGCAGGTTGTCCTTTTTCTAAAACTACATTACTATAACATCCCATCAATAATATTGAAAAAAAATTCTATCCTTAAACAATACTCACTTATGTCCAACATAATCCATTTCAATCTTTAGGCTTATCCATAATACTGCAGTCCACTCTCATAACATAGTGAAAATGATTACCAGAGATTTAACACCATCGTCGATCCCCATATATCATAAGATATGTTTTGTTGGTCACATTACAAACATTCAAAGGCCTTAATAATGTATTCTCTTGAATACCCATTGAACCATAGTGAAAACTTGAATGCAGTTAAAAGTTAACACTTTTCACATACTAAAATCCTCAAAATTCTATATACTCAAACCATGATATCACTTAGTCCTTATATCAATCATGAGCTCATGAATACTGTCAAACATTTCATTTTCTCCTTATCCCTTCATTATGCGCATATCATCTACATTCCAAAAATATCTGAATAACCTTTCATGGATACTTGTACCATTAATCATACACTTTCAAAACTCAAGGAAGGACAACAGTGTAATAATCCTTAGATGTCTCTTTATTCCATAGTACCATGAGATTACTTATACAACATTACACATGATAAACATGTCATCATTCCATTACATTCTTAAACCATTGACCGAGCTTCAACAATTCTTTCATCTCACATATCATTTTTAGTCTCTTCATCATCATCAACATAAGTACAGCCATACGACCATACTGATTCTCTTCATGAGACTTTCCCTTAGGGCATTGGTTTTCATAATGCCCGTACATTCCACATTTAAAACATTTAACCATTGTTGATGTCATAGGAATACCATTATCTTCATCCCTGGTGTTAACTGAACCTTTTCCTTTGCACTTATTGGCTTTGTGTCCTTCATTTCCACACCCAAAGCATCTTCCAGTTCCTTTGAAACATTCTCCTTGATGCCTCTTCCCACATGATTTACATAGGGGAAATTGAACTTTCTTTCCTCTATGATCATCATGAAACTCCATCATTCTCTTATTAGCCGAGTCATGAAACTTACCAAATTTTACATTATTGATCATATTATGAGATTGCTGATTCGGCATAATAATGATCTTTGGACATCCAAATCCCATTTCATTTGGTTGCTCATGAAGAATATCATTCCATTGTCCATCATATCCTCCATTATCGTGAATCATCTTGTTTCCAGCCATTTTCTAAAACCCAAAATGAATAGTGTGAGCGGCAAAAATCATGCTAGGGAAAACAACATAATAAAGGGGGAGTACCTTCAATATCTAACATCTTAGGTTTAATTCTATGATCATTAGCGTAGTTCTATTACTATAACCTATACGTATACTTAACCTTAGGGACATCCCTAGTCATACCGTAGAAATATCTCTAGGGATCTCACTAACGTTTTCGCATCCTAGTTTCCAAAGGTTGACTAAACCTTTCCTCTGATACCAACTGTAGAGACCCGAAGCCTGACGTACATGGACATTACATTACTTTTGCAGAATACTTGGTACATAACAAAAACACACACACAAGGATCGTAATAGTTTAGTGTCTTTGGAAACTCCGAACGTAATCTTCTAATCGGGGTGAAAGATCTTCAATATCTCCCATAAAGATCTTCCCTTTTTTACCTAAAACCATTCTTTATATCCTGGGGAAAAGAAAACATAAAAGGGTGAGCTCAAATTCTCAGTAAGGGTAAACAAAAGAAATATCAATCACATCGTATACACAAGCACATAACTTTTGGAAATCTTAACCTGGAAAAGAGATCATAATTTCATAACATGGGATAAATCATGGCAGTGAAATGTAATCACAATAATCATAACTTAAAACATGAAACTTTGTGGCATTCACACATAATCATAGATAATCATTTCTTGTTAGTCAAGACTCATTGCCAAGACTATCTTAGTGGACAAAGTCCCTTTCTGAATCGAGTAACCCTCATTTCAGTCATGTTTCACTGAACCGGTATAACCTACCATTCCAGCACTGTCTATCTCATGAGATATAAAATCTTTACCCAATGCATTGGAGGGAGATATAGGTCCCACGCATCTCATAATGAAACCATTCTTATGTGTGCCACAAAAATCATAAACCATACATCATAGCATAACCCATGTAATAAAAATGGGATTCTTAAACAACATGACATCATAAAACAATTCATATAAGATAATGGAATTCATAAAAATATAACATAATCAAATCCATGTAATAATAGGGATAAAAAAAACAGAACCCTTTATTATCTTAGATGGAAAATAATTTTGATAAAACACTTGAACTCCATTCTTGTGGAAAATATACTTTCTTCTTCAAAAAACATTTTTCCTTTCATAACATGTCATACGACATTAAAATAAAAGAAGTTGATTAAAAGTAAACTTGAAAACTTGTAAAGTAATATTCTTTGAAATAATGTTTTAAAAATCCATTCATGTCGTAGATGTTAAAAAAACATTCTTCTCATACTTTTGTCGGAAAAGTCCAAAAAAAAGTACCTCGTACGAAAAACGACAAAAGATTCATTTCATATCTTATACAAAAAAACTCATCGATGGGTAAAATTGGTTATAAACTATTGTAGAAGGATGGAAATAATATTACATATTGAGGTAACATGGATGTGGATGATAAAATACACCCCAGTAAATACCAAAGTAAAAACAATCTCGTATAAAAATAAGATTGTGATATTTCCCTTACCTTAGGTCCGACTTGCTTTGTAAGTGTCCGAAACTCCTTTATAATGATTTAAATCTTGTTAATGACTTATTCCAGAATCATATTCATTGTTATTATATCATATATGGTCCACTTATGACTTTATATTACCCGTTCTTTTGTAAATTCATTTTAAAGTAGCATTTTGGGTAAAATCGTCTCATTTGTCGTTCGTGTTTTTAACTTGTAATTATTCATATGATTACTTAGATCATGATTACATAATTCCAGAATATAAAACATGATTTATATATATATATATTAGGAATATACATATATAATAAATCAGTAAATGGAAATAAATACACCGTTCATGGAGACGGTAGGCCGTACGTACGCATGAACGCTGTTTTCGTTTCCTTATTGAATTGAATGGAATTAAGTAGATGACATACATATAAATAATTCCAGTATCATTATTATGTAATATATTTCATTATTACTTATTATATATACTTTATAATCATTCATGAATGGTTAATCATTGAGAATGAATCTCATCTCGTCGTGGAGACGGTAGTCCGTACGTACGCACAAGCGATGATATCATTCCCATGGTCATGGAATTGTGTTGAAGTGTATATATACTATTTCAGTATCAATATCACTTTATAATAATCATATATAGTTACTCATTAAACCATTATACCCATCCAATTAAGGTGGTGGCGGAAAATAGATTACACCACGGCGTGGAGACGGTATTCCGTACGTACGCATGCGCGGTGATTTCCTTTTTCCGTAGGATGGATAGAAGCTGAATTAGGGTTGTTTCATATTTATAATAACATATCAGTATGTAAGTAATACTGATGTTATTACTTTATAATGAAACAACTAAATAAGAAGAAGTTGAAGAAGAAGGAAATTGAAAAGATCGGTAATGGATATTACCTCTTCTTTGGAACAACTCTTTGAATCATCCACTTAGGGAACTAAGATTGGTCTTTGAAGAAGACCAGGACCTCTAGGATTATTCTAGGGAAGTGGAGAGGAGAAAATGGCAGGTGTTGGCCGAGCTTTAGTACTCAAATTGATGTGAGGAGGAGGGGGAGGAGGTTCCCTTTTATAAGTGAGGAGAGGGGCACCTTAGGAATATCTCAAAATATTATTTTATATTAAAGTCAAAATCGGTTTATAATGGTTCCAAAGGGTCTTATTTCGAAGATAAAGTGGGTATGGGTCGAAACCCTATCATCCAATAGGATTTAGACAAGTTTAGGGTATTATTTTAACCTTATCAATTAGATTTATCTCTAAGTTAAATAATTTAACTTTTACCATGTCTTTTTGTTTTCTTTCACTATATGGTTAATACACTTACTATAACATGCCAAACGAACCCCAAATTGTTTATTATTAATATATATATCCTTATCTAAGTCATTTGGCCGAACCTTAGATTTTTAGGAATAAAATAACAATTAATAATATAATTTATGATTTAAAAACTATTTTGTGTCAATTTTGACACTATTTGATATATGATTTTTTTGAAAGTCATAACAGAATTATATGTTCGAAACAAGTTTATTAAATCAACACTAATATATCATAGTAACCTAGAAAATTAGTGGAATTCATAAAAACTCTCAAATTACATTTATTGTGGTGTTTATAACATCAATTATGTCAATATTTTACTAATAAGATAATTGCGGCATCATCATTGTGTCATAAATAAATTAAATTATTTAATGTCTAAAAATTACAAATAAAATACCATTATGTAGGATATCTTTTTATCTTTCTAATGAATATTTACAATCGAATTTATCTTATGTAAAACCCTAATTTAAAAATTTTTTAGTAAATAAACATTCATTTTAACTCTTTTAACTCTTCTTTGAATTAAATAATAATAAATGTCCTAATCTAATCCAAGTGGGCCTAAATGATAACATTTTACACTTAAGGTTGTTTTTGGTCGAGATAAACTTGTACAATAGAATTAGGACATGTGTTAGGGTAATATTAATATCATTCTTACCCTTAATTACCCTATTTACTTTTAACCGTGGTAAATAAAAGTAAAAAGTTACTATTCACCAAAAATTATTTTCATCTCATTTAACCACATTTTACTTACTGACATCAACCGTGTCTCTCGGATTTTTGAAATTCCATTCATAGAATCGGTAAAATTATGTTTTATGAAAAATTCAGTTTTTTAAACTACCACTTAGTAGTTTCACTATTCATCAAAAATTGATGTTTTTCAGAACAATGCCAAAATTTCATCCTAAGTTAGATTTCATATTCCGAATTCAAAAATGAAGTCTATTTTACCAAATTCATAACATAAAAGTTGCATTAATTAATTTTATAATTAAATCCCACTGTTAAAACAAATAGCGTGTTTTTAAGAAACAATATCTATCAAAAGATTGACACTTGATTATGTCTGGTTTAAATGTGAAATTACAACCAATGACCAACATTGTATTAAATTGTAAAAATATATTCTAAATATACTTTAAAACAACTCAAATAAATAATTTATCACTATTAATTATTTTGATTAAAAAAGTTGTTTTTAATTATAATTTAGTAATTTTCACTATTCATCAGAATATGAAAGTTATCCGAAAAGAACCAAAATTTCACCTTAGGCTAAATTCGATACTCTGAATCCAAAAATGAAGTCCATTTTGAGAGAAAAAATTTCTAAAATTTAAAAAGTGGTTATTACTATTCATAACAGCTAGTTTTAATAATATTTTAATAGCATATCGTTGTTTAGTGAAACTCGGTATTGCGTACTACACACGCTATCGAGGAAGGTCGCGATTGCGTGTAATGCAAGCCAAGTCAAGGATGCGTGTTGTGCAAGCTCCTTTTGGTGTAGCATACAACACAAGACATTAATGAAATAAAAAAGAATATTTTTCATAAAATCTCGGGCTGTTATAGTAATTAATTTAAAATTAATCCAGTTGTTAAGAAAACAGGTTTTAAAAGTTAAAACATTCCCAAAGATTGAATTTATTTAACCTACAAATTCAATGTAAAATCAAGGCTAATGACATACATTATATTAAATGGTAAGAATATATTCTATTTATACTTTAAAAAGATTCAAAATTATAATTTAACCATATAAATTATTGTGATAAAAAAAGTTGTTTTTAATTAAAATATAGTGTGTTTTTACTATTTATTAAAATATTAATGTCATCAGAATAACATGAAAAATTTATCCAAAGTAAATTTTTATATCTTGATTATAAAGAAGAATTTTATTTTGTCAAATTGAACTTATAAACTTGTCAAAAACTAGATTTAATGTGGGTGCACCATCAAAAGGCAATAAAATTGCATTTTTTGAAAAATACTTCTTTTATAAAAAAACTGATTTTGATTTCATACCTCATTAAAATGTTATAAAATTCAAAATTCAATTTATACTATTCATAACAGAAAATATTATAATATATCGCTGCTTAGTGAAACTCAGTATTGCGTACGACGCAAGCTATCGAGGAAGGCCGTTGTTGCGTGTAAAGCAAGCCAAGCTAGTGTTGTGTGTAGTGAAAGATTCCTTTAATTATTTATATAACATAAAAACAAAATATTTCTCATAAAAGTCTCGGGTGTTACATTCTACCCTTATTAAAATGAATTTCACCCTCAAAATTCGTCACTTCGTAAAAAACAGATGAGGATACCTCTCCCTCATCATATCCTCAAGTTCCCATGTAGCTTCTTCTAATTGGTGGTTCCTCCATAAAAGATTCACCAAGCGAGTGGTCATGTTCCATAGGACTTTTTAACTACGATCTAGAATATCTATCAGTTTTTCTTTATAAGAAATATCTTGCTCCAGCGGTACAGCTTCTGAGTTGAGTACATGTGAAGGAGCAGGTATGTACTTTCTCAGAATAGATACATGGTACACATCGTGAACCTGAGAGAGATTTGGTGGAAGCGCCAATCGGTAAGCTACCTTCCCAACACGATCCAGAATTTCAAAAGTGCCGATATATCTAGGGCTCACCTTTCCTTTCTTTCAATATCTCATGACCCTCTTCCAGGGAGATATTCGTAAGAACACATTATCACCCACTTCAAACTCTAAGTCTTTTATTTGGTTGTCGGCATAACTTTTTTTTCGACTCTGAGCTTCTCTTATGTGTTGTAGAATAGATCTAACCTTTTCATCCATTTCATCAACAAGATCAGGTTCTAATAGCTCTCTTTCCCCAACTTCTTCCCATAAAGTTGGAGTCCTGCATTTCCTTCCATATAGAGCTTCATAAGGATCCATCTGAATACAAGAGTGAAAGCTATTATTATATGAAAATTCCAAAAATGTTAGGTGTTGATCCCAAAAACCTTTTAAATCCATAGAGAAAGCTCTCAACATATCTTCTTGAGTTTGAATTGTCCTCTCAGAATGACCGTCTGTCTAAGGATGATAAGCAGTGCTGAAACTCTACTCTGTATCTAGAGTATGTTGAAGATTTCACCAGAACTTTGAGGTAAACCTAGGATCCCGATCAGATATAATAGAAATTCGTACTCCATGCAATCTTACAACTTCCTTCACATACATCCTGGCAGGCTGATCCAGAGTGAAATCCTCTCTAATAGCGATGAAGTGTGCTGACTTTGTAAGGAGATCAACTATGACCCAGACTGCATTATTTCCTTTGGATGTTTTATTATGTCCTGTCAAAAAGTCCATAGTGATGTTTTCCCATTTCCATTCGTGCATGGGTAATGGTTGTACCATCCCCTTAGACATCGGTCTCTCCACTTTAACTTGCTGACAAACCAAGCATCGAGAGACATATTCAACAACATCTCTTTTCATTCCATCCCTCCAGAAGTACTCTTTCAGGTCCCTATACATCTTCGTGCTTCTAGGATGAATAGAGAATTAAGAACTATGAGCCTCATCTTGAAGCTCCTTCTTTAATTCGAGGATGGGAGGAACACAAAACTGATTCCTGAACTTTATTATCCCATCACAATCAAGGTTGAATTCTCGAACATTTCTCACCTTCGTTTGTAACTCTACATCTTCTTTCTGTGCCTCTTTAATCTTCACATGTATAGATGGTTGAACATTCATTAGATAAAGATAAGATTTTTTCCCTTTCATTATAATTACAAGATCCATCCTTTGTATATCCATAAATATTGGATCTTTGGTGATCCTCATCATGGATAAACTGGCATGGTCTTGTCAACTTAATGCATCTTCCACCGTGATTGCTTTCCCAGGGTGGTAATGAGTTGAGAAGTTGTAATCCTTAATCAGCACTAACAATCTTCTTTGGCACATATTCAACACCTTTTGTGTGAAAATATACTTTAAAATTTTATGATCAGTATAAATGTCACCCCTTTCTCCATAAAGATACTGCCTCCAAATATTTAATGCAACGATACAGCAGCTAACTCCAAATCATGAGGTGGGTAATTTTGCTCATGTATTTTCAACTATCGTGAGGCATAAGCTATCACCATATCATTTTTCATAAGAACACACCCCAATCCCTTCTTGGATGCATCACTGTAGTTCACAAACCTTTCTCCACTACAAGGTTGTGTGAATACAGGTGCACTGGATAACATTATTTTCAAATCCTTGAAATTATCTTCACATTCTTTCTTCCAAACAAACTTAACTCCCTTCCGGGTCAACATGGCGAGTGGATTAGATAATTGTGAAAAGCCTTTCAAAAAACATCGATAATATCCAGCCAAACCTAGAAAACTTCGGATATCGGTTACTGTTGTTGGTCTCGACCATCTTTCGATAACCTCTGTTTTTGCTGGATCCACAGATATCCCCTCTTTAGAGATTATGTGACCCAAAAATGAAACTTTTTGAAGCCAAAACTCACACTTGGTAAATTTTTCATAATGTTTATCCTTTATCAGGGTCATCAATATAAATCTCAAGTGATTTTATTGTTCTTCCTTTCCCTTTGAATAAACAAGAATATCGTCTATAAAGACTACCACAAACTGATCAGGATAGTCTCTAAAGACTCTATTCATCAGATCCATGAAGATAGCAGGGGCATTAGTAAGACCAAATGGAATCACTATAAATTCATAGTTTCCATAGCTTGTACGGAATGTTGTCTTTGGTATATCCTCCATTTTGACCCTTAACTGATGATACCCTGAACGAAGATCAATCTTGGAAAAGTATTGAGCTATGCATAGTTGGTTAAATAAGACATCAATGTGCGGGAGAGGATATTTGTTCTTGATAGTGATCTTGTTAAGTTATCGATAATCAATGCAGAGTCTCATTGATCAATATTTCTCCTTAACAAACATAACAGGTGCTCCCCAAGGTGACGCACTAGGGTGTATAAACCCTTTATCAAGATTCTCTTGGAGTTTCTTCATCTATTCCTGCAACTCAATTGGGGCTATTCTATAAGGTGTCCTTGAAATATGAAAAGCACCTGGTACGAGTACGATTGAAAACTCAACTTCACGATTTGGTGTATGACCCAGAAATTCCACTGGAGAGACATCATCAAACTCCCGTACAATGGGAATATTCTTAATCGTGAGTTTTTCACCAACAATTTGAGATAAATAACCTTCATTTAGTGGAATCAAGACCCATAAGATGGAAGAAATTTCCACTGGAAGGTTATGTTCATCCTTGCATCGATAGACAATCTGCTATTTATCTGGAATATGAAATGTCACTTCCCTTCTTTGGCAATTGATATGAGATACATATAGAGAAAGCCAATCCATGCCAAGAATCACATAAAATTCCACTATAGGGAGGATCACAAGAATTTCAGGAAGCTCTTTCCCACAAACTTCAATCAGAGACGAATTATATACTTTTGATGCTACTATGGTTCCATTAGGGGTTGTCACATCAAACTAAACATCTAATTGTGGGTGTAATACGGTGATACCCTTAGAAACTTCTTCAGAAATAAAAGAGTGGGTGGATCCAGAATCAAATAAAACATTTTCTACTTTAGAGTGGATGATAAGTGTACCTTTCACCACATCGTTATCGTACTCCACATCGTTGATATAAATTGCCTGTGACTTTCCTTTGTCTTTAGCCTTAAGATTTTGTTGGCGTTGATCATCATCCACAACCCTTGGATTAGGCCATTGATTGGCGTAATGCCCCATTTCCTTGCACTTGTAACATTGAAGTGTAGGAGGGGAACTCTGTGTATCCTTTTCATTTTTCGCATCACTATACATCTTCTTCCCATCATTGTGGCATTAAAATGCCCGATGACCTTCCTTTTCACATTTGATACATTTACTTGTCCCTTTAAGAAAACTCCCTCTATGTTTCTTTCCACACTTTGAGCATAAGGGGAAACTCATATTCTTTTCAGTGTGCTCTTTAGATTTTCCTTTGAATTTCATTTTCCTCTTCTTATCAAACCCATATGACTAATGGGTTACTCCTATCTCCATCTCAACTTTGAGAGCACGTCGAACTATTTCCTCATAGATATTGAAGTCCCTTATGGCTAACTCCCTTGGAAGACTTTGTTTTAAGCCACTAAAGAATCGATCGATCTTACTCTCGGTTGGGATAATAATACCAGAAGCATACCTTGCAAGTCTTGTAAAATTTTCTTCATAGGTATAAATAGATTAATCATACTTTTTCTATAGTTCAAGAAACACCTTCTCAATCATTATTCGTAGAATACGAGAGAAGTAATTAATGAAAAATATGTTCTTGAACTCGTCCCATTCCATGGACTCAATTTCATCTCATGGTCTCATATTCTTGATAAGATTCCACCATTGATCAGCATCACCATCCAAATGATACACTACTAAGATGACTTTATCATGTTCAGAACATTGAATAACTGAAAATATCTTTTCAGTAGTACTGATCCATTGTTCAGAAACTAATGGATCAGTAGACCCGCTGAATGAAGGTGGACACTGTCTCATGAAGGATTCAATAGAATGTTGCTCCATCCTTTGCTTGATTTGATGTCCTGCATGATTCATAGCTTGAGAATGTTGTGTGAGCATGGATAAATGATTTTTTATTCAAGCTCCCATAATGTTTGGTTGCTCAGGGGGAAAATCATTGCATTTCCAGTCGCATTCTACACTAACACGGTTCCTTCGGGTTTCATCCATCGACTAAAATCAAGAAGAATAGTGTGAGCAACACTAATTATAATAGGAAAAACACATAATCAATAATAATATTTCACACTTAAGGTCTTATCCTAGGTTATTCATGGGCATTTCTAAAGAACTAAGATTGTGTTTTATGCATAGACTTATCCTTAGGGTTCTTACTAAGGTTTTCATATCCTAGTTTTCAAAAGGTTGACTATACCTTTCCTCTGATACCAACTATAACGACCCATACTTTACATAAATTATTAATACTTCAAAATTGAAGTACACATATTACATCATATAACTAAACCATGAGAGGACCGTATAGGTATAGTGTCTTTAGAAACTTGGAAACATAAACAACTGGTTCATAAAGCGTCTACACTGTCTCCCATTTATTTCATCATATCTATTGTCCCTTTTGGCATATCTTAATTAATAACCTTCTTCCTGACCTGGAGAAAGAAAACATACAAAAGGGTGAGCTCAAATGCTCAGTAAGGGTAAAAAAAGAAATATCAATCACAACATATTCATAAGAACATAACATTTTGAAAATCTTACCCTGCAAAAAAGATCAAAAGTTCATAACATGGGATAAATCATGGTAGTGAAACGTTATCACAATAATCATAACATAAAACCCGAAGCTTTGTTGCATACACACATAATCATAGAGAATAATTTCTTATTAGTCAAGACTCATTTCCAAGACTGTCTTAGCGGACAAAGTCCATTTCTGAACTGATTTCATTCCTAGTTTTAGTCCTGTTTCACTGAACATGTTTAACCTTCCGTTCCAGCCATGTCTATCTCATTAGATATAAAATCTATACCCAATGAATTGGAGGGAGATATAGGTCCCACACATATCATAATGATACCATTCTTATGTGTGCCACAAAATCATAAACCATACATCATTGCATAACCCATTAATAAAAATGGGAATCCTAAACATAATGACATCATAAAACAATTCATATGAGATAAAGGAATTCATAAAAAATAATTCCATCACAACATAATAAAATAAATATAAAAATAGGGATAGAAACAGAACCCTATATTATCTTAGATGGAAAATAATTTTGATAAAACACTTGATCTCCATTCTTGAGAAAAATATCCTTTCTACTTTAAATTTTCTTCCTTTCTTAACATGTCATACAATTTTAAACTAAAAGAAGTTGATTAAAAATAATCTTGAAAACTTGTAATGGAAGATTCATGGAAATAATTTTTTAAAAAAATCCATTCATTCCATATAAGTAAAAAACATTCTTCTCATACTTTTGTCGGAAAAGTAAAACAATACCTCGTACGAAAAACGACAAATGATTCCATTCATATGTTTTACTAAAAACTCACCGAAGGGTAAAATTGGATTTAAAAAATTGTAGGTGGATAGAAATAATATTAAATATTGAGGAAACATGGATTTGGAAGATAAAATACACCCCTGTAAATTCCAATGTATAAACAATATCGGATAAAAAAATTAGATTGTGATATTCCTCTTACCTTAGGTCCAATTTGCTTCGTAAGTGTTCGAAAATCCTGTATAAGGATTTAAATAATGTCATTGACTTATTACAGAATAATATTAATTTTTATTATATCATATATGGTTCACTTATTACTTTATATTACCCATTCTTATGTAAATTAATTTTCAAGTAGCGTTTTGGGTAAAATCATCTTATTTGTCGTACGTGTTTGGACTTGTCGTTCTTCATGTTATTATTACTTATATCATGATTCAATTACCAAAAAAATGTAAATAATGATTTATATATCATATAAATTCATTATATATCCACCATTTACAAGAATTTATAATAGTACATAACTTCTGGTGGTATGAAATGAAACGCACCGTTCATGGAGACGGTAAGCCGTACGTACACATGAACGCTACTTTCATTTATATTTCTTATTTTAATGGAATTAAAACATAATTATACATAGGTATATAATAATTCCAGTATTATATCATATATGATATCATTAACCACATCCTTTATACATCCCACCTAAGGTATTAACGAATCACATCACTTTGAGGGGGCGGTAGTCCGCACTTCCTCAAATGAGATTATCATATTTACTAAATATGGAAACCATAAAGGTTTGATATTATTAGGAAGTAAATAAGAATAAGTAAATCATAAACATAATATATATTATATATAAATACAGTGCCATCATAAGGGCCACCATGAGAGGCGGTAGGAGAAAATCGAACAATCATCGTCTCGTGAGGCGTTAGTTTGCCATCACAGAAACATTATGTTCATCATCCATTAGATGGAGGTGTGTGTAATTGTAGTTTGAATACTTCTCATAACAACATATTGGTATATTTAGGATATTTGTGTTGTTACAAAAGAAAGGATTAAAAAGAGTTTAGGGGTTGGAGAAAAAGAAAAAAAGAAAACAACTTAAGAGAAACTGTTACCTTTAGTTTTTGTAACTTCCTATGGTTTGAACCAAAAGGACATATTGGAGAGTCTTCTGCCTAATGTAAGTCTTCATGGGGGAGTATAGGGATGTAGGGAGCTTAGTTGGGTAGAGTTTTGACGAGCCAAGAGGCTTGAGATGTGTGTGGAATTGCATAGAGTTGGTCACCTTTTATAAGGGAGTGGAGGGGCTCTTTAGGAAAGTGTGAAAATATTATTTTATTATAAACTTATCTTCGGTTTCAAGAGGTCAAAAATACATTAATGTAGAAGATAAGAAGACTCATATTCGAAATAAAATCATTCAATAAGATTTGGACAGGTTTTGGATGATATTTTAATCATTTTAATCTTATTTATTTAAATCATTTATTAATGAGGTAAATACTGCATCATTATTGTGTCATAAATAATTTAATTTATATGATGTCTAAAAATTATAAAATATATACCAAAATGTAGGAAATCATTTTATCATTCCAATTAATATTTATAGTCTAAAATAAAATTTATATATCCTCTTATAAAAATTAATTACTAATCTATTTTTTTTTGTTAATTCCAATTTTGTCTTTACATTAAATTAATTAATCTAATGTGTCATTGTCTTTCGTAAGTGACTCCATGGGGTCCCAAAAATGACCCAAGGATGCCCATGGTCGTCCACTACTCATCTAATAAGGTTAGGACAAGTTTCAATGTAATTTTTGAATTATTATAATATTCTATTAACCATGAATAACCCTATTTACCTTTAACCATATAAAATAATAATTACCATAGTTACTATTCATAATATAAAAAAATAAAAGTAACCTATTAACATAATTTGGACCCAATTATTCCAAATATGAAATCCATTCTTCAAAATTCAAAACACAGAACTTGCAGTAATTAATTTAAAATTAATCACGTTGTTAAGCAAACAGGTTTAAAAAGTTAAAACATTGCCAAAGATTTAATTTATTTAACCTACGAATTCAATGTAAAATCAAGGATAATTACATAAATTATATTAAATGGTAAAAATATATTCTATTTATACTTTATAAATATTCAATATTATAATTTAACCATAAAAATTATTTTGATGAAAAAAAGTTGTTTTTAATAAAAATATAACGTTTTTTACTATTCATTAAAATATGAAATTTATCAGAATAATATGAAAATTTTTTCCAAAGTTATTTTTTATATCATGATTCTAAAGAAGAATTTTATTTTGTCAAATTGAACTTATAAACTTGTAAAAAACTAGATTTAATGTGGGTGCGCCACCAAAAGGCGGTAATACTGTATATTTTGAAAAATACTTCTTTTATCCAAAAAAACTGATTTTGTTTTCATACCTCATTAAAATGTTATAAAATTCAAAATTCAGTTTATACTATTCACAATAGATAATATTATAATATATCTTTGTTTAGTGAAACTCGGTATTGCGTATGACGCAAGCTATCTAGTAAGGGCGTAGTTGCGTGTAAAGCAAGTCAAGCTAGTGTTGTGTGTAGTGAAAGATTCCTTTGATGATTTATATAACATAAAAACAAAATATTTCTCATAAAAGTCTTGGGTGTTATAGATGTACATGTTTTTTTGCAACTCCAATGTAGAATACTACTGTCACAATGATCCATGAAAGTGTATATTCAACAATGGGAATACAATTTCATTTTTATTTTGGAATCAGTGATCAGAAAAAATCAATATAACGTGTGATTTATGGATTCCTACACACAATCATTTAAAGTGAAGAGACACTCATAATTATACAGAAAGTCCACATAGGTTTCAATAGAGAACCTCAATTATAAATCAATCACCCTCACTAGGATAAGAGGGATTGACAATTTTTCCCATAAATGACACAAAATTTTATGGAATTAAAAAATAAGTACCATGCATTCCAGATTCATGAAAATTTAATTCATTATCCCTAATTACTATTTCAAACACATAAAACTCTCATCCATTAATGTATCTTGGGAATAAATTTAACCAGGCCATATTAAAAATCCACATTCATGTAAACTGACCAATACAAAAACCAAAATTATTTAGATATACCAATAGTATCAAATGATATCTAGTGATTCTTAGATTTCAAATTTTTGGATCCTTTTAAAATTCAATCTAAATAGTGTCCCATTTCACATCTGTAATTGGGAACCTATATACTCATTAAACATTTCCAATATCACTACAATAAAGTGAAATAAAATATTCTTAGCCATACATACGGTTCAAATGTATTACGTGTAAGTTAATTGCAGTCCTTGTAGGACACATATTTATGATATGATATTTTATATAAGTCCCATTTACCATTTTTTAAGTAATCCCTACTACATTTTAAGGATATCTTCCACCAATTCACATTAGATATCAATAAACATGTACAATGATGAGACTAATCAATTTTAATTTATTTATCATTATAATTAATTATGTAAGCTCATCATAGATATTTACGTCTATATTGTTATGATGAGGAATCATTCATCATTCTACATATAACATTGATCTATACAGAAGATCGTACCAATAAAAGTATATATAGATTTATATATAATATATTAGAATATTTAATGACATTTGAATGACTATTTCAAAAATATAAATTTCAAATATTCTGTTTATATTCCTTGATGATGAAACCTTTATCATATTTAAGATATGTTCCATTTATTTTGTTACCACTAATAAATTATGACGATATTATAAGAAATACATTTTTCATTCATTCTATACAAAATAATATATGTGGATATAGTCAAATATGTTATCCTTGGCCCATATACAAATATACAATAATTGATGTCCCATTGGTCCTTACATGGAATCGTGATCCATATAAAAGACCCCATTACTTGTTTTTTTCATTGCCTTTAAAATAGAAAACCTTTTTTAAAAATTGATTGCCTCACATTAATTTGTAAATCAACAGTCTTTAATTATCATTATATGAAATTTAAATATTTTAAATTAAATATAATATTTAAATTATGTGGATATTAAAAAGTAGTAACTTTTAAATTAACCTTTTTATTTACATGATATATTGTCCATGTGAAAATCATTAGAGTACTCATTGAGTACCACTATGATAAAATTACCATTTCCATGCATCATACCTAGTTCAATGTATGGATTATCATTTATAAGAACTCAAAATAGCATTATTTCTTATTCATCATGATTAAAGTGAGTATAGGACGACTAGTCCTAGAAAAAACTGTAATGTTTTTTCTAAACAATGATCTTGAATCAAAACATTAAAACTATGTGTACTTATCTGGTAGATAGTCCATATTAGAAATTACCCCATCATTTATGTTATTTTTTTCTTATACATCTCAAAATAAAATTTATCACACATTGGACTATGTGTTGAGTCTATATACCCTCTATAAAGAAAATCAATATTATGTAACCATATTATCTAACTAATTTAGCATATATTAATTATAATAAGGAGTTTATTTAGATCTAAAGTACCCTCCAGTTGGCTTTGATAAATACACCAAATATGGGTTTTATGATAACTCATGATATTGACCATAAAATGGATGAATAATCTTCCTAATGGTAAGGCCCTCTAGTCTCTAAATGGATTTCTAGAATAAAAATAAAACCCATAATTAATATGTGATCCATTATTATCCCATGTCTAACTACTCTATATCACTATAAAAAAATTAATAGTATCTTATTCTGTGATTTATATTATTTATAATCCAAATATTCAATTATGTTTGATATTTTTTTTCATAAGCATGTTAGTCATAGGGTTTTAATAATAAGAGAATGAAATTATACCTCTGAGCATTTATTAGTCTTTTTCACATTACCTTTAATTGAATGACATAATGATCTATGAATCACAGACAAAAACAAGGATTCCCCACATCCTAAGATATTCTAAATGTAGAATGGGCCAATAATTAACATAGTTTCATTATTTAAAAACCTTATTGATATTATCTAACCCAATTAGATAAATATATACAATCATAAATATCAGTTACTATAGTCAAGTTTTTCCACATTAAACAAAAACTACATTGGTCCGAGCATCAGGCACATACCAATGGGATAAGATTTTCTATAAATAATGGTCTATTTGTTTACATAAAGTTCATCCATCCCTATTATAGATTAAACATATCAAATATTTTTCATAATTGTCTATCATAAAACATCAAATACAATAATTCCAACCTTAATCAACAAAATCTTCATGATAAAGTATATGAGGACTCACAATGTTGAAAATATATAAGGGGAATACCTGGATAAATTTGTGTCTATTCTCCCTGGGAATATACACTTTGTGATCTAGGAAAAATTTCTTGTTGAAAATAAAAATAATTTATAATATATATTCAAATAACCAATAAAGGAATAAAAATAAATTTATAAGTTCCATGAATCAAATTTTCCCATTTATGATTCTTGGACTAATGTGAGAGCGAGAAAACAAATAATTATATATATGAATGGGAGGTTGTTCATTCTATTATATAATCCCAACTATTTCTATGTTATATTATAAGGAATGTCGGCATAGGAACATTACTTGTCATCATTTCTTCCTTAATAAATTATTAAATATGATCGATGAGAAAGAAAAAATAGAATAAAATAATGGTGTTCAAGACTTTTTGGTAATTTGAATCCTTTTTATATGATTTAACCTTCGTGATCCTCATCAGATTGAGTCATATCACTAACATCTTAGTAAACCATCTCTAGTGTTTCAGGAATGGTATATATGGCTATACCCATATGTGATACACACCTAAAAGAAAATAATTTCACATATGAATGAACTAAAATTAGTGTTACTGTTATAATATTATGTTTTATAACTATACCAATCCATTAATTTTTGGAAGTCATTTCTCTTATGAATGTAAAAACTCTAATTTTACAATGATAGTTTTTATGCTTATACTCATCCCTTCCTGAACACTGGATCAAATTAGTTATCATATGAATCGACCAACTATATTGTTATAGTGATAGTATTGATGGATTTGTCTATCCAAACACCACATATATATAGAAATTTTTAATCATCCAAAAGTAAAAACATTAATGTTATGGTGATGTTATTTATTTCTATTCACATACAAGATCTATGACATAGATAAAATCACATTGATTCTAGTGTTTGAGTAAAATTATTAATCTCATCCTTCGAAATGTACATTTCTAGTCGAATCAGGTTATCATTATATTTATTAAAATTTTATTGTAGGATATTATGATATTCTAATCAAAATGAAACACAAATTAAATATTGATAGTTGACTGATAAAAAAACATCTTCATTCATTATATCAAAAAGGGAGAAACAACTAAAATTTTTAATTACTCCCTATCATTACAAGGTTGAGAAAAACATATATGTATTATAGGTTTTAATTTTTTATATATAGCAAGTCTACAAAGGCACGATGTAAGTTCTCGACATATATCTTGAATTTCACCCATTGGGAAGATTTATCCTTTGTAAATGGATTTTTTTATTAATATGAGTATCCAAATGTAGATAACTTCATTATTAATAATAAATCACTATGTTTTGTTTTGGATGATATATATTCACATATCATAAGTGATCCTCCTATTCTTAAAGATTGAAATTATATAGGGCAATCCTAACATGAATCTGTTATCATTTATAAAAAATCATATTCTACGATTACTTATCCACTACATGTCCTAACCTAAACTTTTGAAACTACTTAATAATTGGTTAAATATTACCTAGATAACCAATATACCTCATTTAAAAATGACATAATATATAAGAGTATACAAGTGATACTAATCAGTCCTATATGAAAAAAATTCATAGAAGAGATGGAAATAGATATTTCTCATTACCATTTATATCTTCTTACAGTGTCTCTAAGATAATGATATGAACATTTCCAAAGGACAACATTAACCCAACTTAAACATCAATAGTTGTTTCGTGATATTCAATCTATTTAATATCTATAATAGGTTTGTAAAAATGATTTGGTTCTAAAATATTGGAAACAATTCCAAAAAGTGGGATAAATGTAGATATATCTTCAACTACCTCTCATTGGCTTGTTTTTTATACCGATATAATTGACGCATTATCCACTAGTGAATCTAATATTGTTGGAATAGTATAGTAAATTCAATCATTAGAAGTATTATCATTATCCATTGGAATTTATATTACCCAAAATTATATTTAATGGTAATAGATAGAAGGATAATTATGATGGTTTTTAGGGAACCTAATTATGAAACAATTTTGTTCGAATATATATTCAAAGGAAACAATATATAGTAGATAGTCAAATGTTATTGGTCTATTCACACACCAATCATGTTTCTGAGCACCCCATCTATGTAGTTTTCTACCCATGACATTCCATAATCCAAATATAGGTATAATTGGGATCCAATTAAATGTATTAATACCTCATCATTTATATTCTCCCATGTATGAAATAACTAATTTTTTATTGTGATAGGTGTGTGGTGTTCCCTACAAAATACAGAAAAAATAAGGGACATTCTAGTTAAACTCCATAACATGACTGAAAATATGTTATAGGAATATTGTTAATAAATAACTAATCCACCCACTCATTCCACCAAATCACCCTTTTTAAATGAAATAATAATGTGACATTACTCTCGAGAACAATATTTATTTAGGATGGATATCTTGAATGATGTTTCACTATAAGGAAAAAAAATTATGATATAATAACTCATAAACATGTCTGTAATAACAATGATACTCAAATACATCAACATAGTTATTTTAATAAAAAATATCATTAGAAGATTTGAAAAATTATTTATTAATGTGGTGTAAAAATACACATAAATGAAAAAATTCACAACATAAAAAAAATAATAAAATTGGAATAGAGTACTAATATGATATTAAGTCCTCTCATTTGATATATTGTCCATATTATGGTAGATATGAGAAATAATTATTTATACTAGATTAATGGATTGATTTATTTATAAATATCCTATATCATGGGTTTAATCCCTAATTCCCTAATTGGATCACGATTATGGAAGTGTAATCTATTTTGAAACATAGATAAGAATCTTTCTTGTCAATTGGAGGTGTTCGTAATCATGTTGACTATTTCGACGCATTATTTTTAATAAGCTACATGTACAAAATCCAAATATGATGAATCAACTTCCCTATATTATTTGGTATGAAAGTTCCTTTTTAGTAAGACCCCCAACCTTTGTCGGTTGAGTTTATAGATGGTTTCCACATATTCCATTAATGTGAAAATTTAAAAACGGTCGAAACATCATCCCAAAATATTGTTTACATCAACCAGTATAACTCATGTTTTTGGAGGTTTTTATACTACATAATCTAAAACATTATCCATGTGATGAAACTCATTATATGTCCTTATCAGGATCAGTATCCCATCTAGTATCTAGATGACCCATAAAAGGGTTTGTGTCTCACCATTTGGTATATACAAAGCATTAGCTTGAAAAAACAGATGAATGGGAGGTTTAGGGTGATAATTGACCCATTAGTATAAAAAATAATTTGTTATCCATAACCATTCAAATTGATAAGGAATCCTATACTATGTAGTTAACTCCATAATATATTTAAAGGGATAGAAGGATAATAACCCTTTTTTAGAACATGTATTCCACTTTTATAAATCAAACATCATACAATATCATAAAAAATATGTGATTAAGAGAAAATTATAGATATATAAATATTTCACATAAATGTAATTTTTATGCTGGTAGATATCATGTATTATAGTCGATGTGATATTTATGAAAGATTCACCTCGATGGATATCGTTTGGAGAAAAATATCCCATATATGGGATGTTCTCACTGATATATACCTAAAAAGATTCCATCTATATTGATGGTCTATTATTATTACAAAAAATTAATTAAAATAATTTATAATGAAATATTTATATAGATGATATCTCTAAGATTACATGTTTTCCCATAACTCATTAAATATTTTTTTTTAATTAATTATTTTAGGGGGAAAATATTAATGTTGGTCTGCCATAGTTTTTCAGACAATATCAACCATTATTTCAACCATAGTAATAAAAATAATAATTATAACGATACACTATGAATTCTTTATATAAGATGAATTTTGTTTCTGATTCATACCTTTTTACGAAAACATGAATGATTTTTATTAAAAATCAGAAATTTATATAGTTCATACAGCATTATTAAAACCACATAACTCTACACAATACCCATGTTTAATATATTGGTGAATCAATTCAATTTAATGAAATGATTCTGGGTGTTCTATTAAATGAACAAATTTTGGTGTTTTCAATAGAAAACACCTGGTAAAATGTAATGATATAAAGAAAGCATTTATGATTGTGAAATTTGATCCAATTGAATAGAAACATTAGAAGCATGATGAAAAATATGAATCCAGACTAAATATTTAAAACGTTTACTATCATCCCATTAGAAAACAAAAAACCCATAAAATAACATTTCTTACATTGAATAAACTCTTTCTCATTCTTATCAAATAATAGTATCTTGGGAAATCTTTATGGGTTTGTGAAATCCTAAGGATTTTTTAAATAACTACAGTTAATATTGCTAATGAAAAATGGATTTAAAAGAATGAAAATTATGTAAAACATTTAAATGGATTGGAATTATCTAAACATATAAATTTCACTACAATGATGATTAATTGGATCATTAATTATTTTCATCCTACACGATGTATCATGTAAACATGAAATGAATTTCCATATCTGAGGCTTGGTATATACATTCTAGTGAATTACGTAGTTCCCTCCTGACTCATTTTTGATCCCTCGGTCTTTTTTGAACCACCATCACTTGTAATAGGTGTTCCTTTTTTTGTTATTCACAATGAAAATTATATTTTCTCGATTAATAAGGGATAATTTTTTATTCATTATGTTGTGTAATATTAATTGCATTTCATATTTCAATCTCATCATCTATGAAAATCGAATACAGTTGGATAATACTAGTTTGTATTAATTATTCTAAATTTAGTTCCCATTCATCACCTATATACAACTCATTCCCACATTATTGTATACATAAATATGAAGTTAAAAAATCCCATAATATTTACATTTGACTTATAGAATCATTGAGGAAACCTAGATCTCCTTTTATGAACAAATCCTCCTGTAATAAAAAAATATAACATGATAATAGAATGATCTATATATATCAATTGATAATTTAATAGGCTTTCCCATTCACTCTTAAACAATGATACATGTGAAAACACTTTATGAATGAAGAGGTGCATGAATCCCATTATATAAAGGAATCTTGTTAGGAACCATTATATAACCGCATTTATTTCAAATGTAATCTATTACATAATAAATAGATATTATTAAATGTATGAATGAGGTGTCTTATGGTTATTTATTTCCTTTATCATATAGGTGTTAAATCCTTTATCATATATCCCCTTTGATGATTTTTTACAAATAACCTAATTTTAGGGAATCTTGACCACTTCCATGTGATATTCATTTCCCATATAAATGATTTCCGTCATGAAAAACAATTATCTCTTTATGTATTCCCTCAAAATACGTTTTTACCCAAAAAAACATTAACATACAATTAAGAGTTAGAATAATAAGATGTAAGCATTATAAAGGAATTCAAAATATAACTCACCCATATGATCATGTTTTATGTTGATAAATGGAGGATAATGAAAAATTATCCTATATTTTTTGAACACTCAAGTGGATGAAAATTATTGATTACATGGGTAGAAATTAAATACATAATGATGTAACTATATTAGTCTCACCCAGATCAGCATGCTCGTCCTGGATCCGTATTCAATGAAATGATCCATGAGGATATGTGGTTCCCTATGATGTGTTAGTTATAGCCATGTTCTTTGTGATTATTCTACTATATTGAATCAAAAATGATAGGGGGACACTAATATATACATAAAATAAATACATACATAACCCCGACCCTTGCACTCATAGTTACTAAGAAGAACGATGATCCTTATAGGTGTAATATTAAATCATGTATTCATTATTGAAACTATAATAGCTTAAGAGAATAATGTATTACTACCTTTAGATATGTCATTTTTTCTGATATCATTATATATATGCAAAAAAACCTAAATGAAACTATGACATAATTATATAAAAATATTAATATTATGTATTATATTTTAAAAATATCTATTTAATTATACTAAATTGATAGTGAGATTTCCAAAGAAGTATCAACTATCCCTAAGGGGGTGAATCAATGATCTTGTTTCTTTAATGTCTCATTATTTTTCAAAAAACCATCTCTTATTTTTAAAGAGTTAAAAATTCTATAAAAAATCAAATACTTTTAGGAACACAATAATTTCAAGGTACAGTCATCAACAATAGTAGCTACATCATTGGTATGGATTGGAAATAATCCAATGTCCAAAAATCTACCAATAAACTATAATTTTGTGTTGACTATAATGATGTAGATATGTTCACAAACATGTTTTTGACTATGTTCAATAAAATGGTAAAATTTTCCTAGTATCATGACAATATATAGTACATTTTTGTGCAAAAGGTTAAGTAACATGTTATTATTCTACCTTGTAAACATTCATAAAATTAACGTTCAAAATATTATTAAATTTCTTATATAGAAGTAGGCCATAAGTAGTTTAGACATCATAATGAAACTTATTCTGATTTCCTAGGACAATTACCCAATATATTTTTTCAGTTAGATATATTAATCTATTAAGAAACCACTAAAGCAAATCTAAACATCTTCTATCTAAATCTATAAATCACAGTCCATCTTCCCCATCTGATTTGGATACACTAATTATTATCTTTTTTAATTTTTGTTATTATTATATATTGGAAACAACCTCATGTATTATCAATAAGAGAACATATTATCAATACAGATATAATTATATTCTACCATTGGTGATTGGTGGAACATGATGTTTAATTGAGTAGTTTTAGTAGCTTATTTCCTTTTCTAATTATGGTACCAATAAAAATCCTACAATAAACATAATTCTTTGATGATATTTTATTTTGTGGCTTCTTTTTATTAATTAAATCAAACATCATGGTGTTTTCACATTTATAAAATATATTTCCATTCTTCATAAAAATACATTTGAAAGTGATCTCAAACTGGTGACCTAATATTAAATAACGTTAGCATCAAAAACTATTCTTCATTCACAAAATTTGTATTCCATCATGACTCCCTCATGATATAGAATACATTTTTGATCAATATATAATTTTAAAACATTCACTTTGAATAACTATAACATCCATTTTTCAAAGAATAATTTTCTTTACAAACCAAAATACGATTTCATGAATTGATTTACATCCATTTTGTACCGCAAGAATCCCACGTTTTCATGATAACATATAACTAATAATAACTCAAATATCTTAAAAGCATTGTCAGGTATTTCATTATATATTTTTAGACACAGACATAATTTAAAATTTTGATATTTCTTTCATTTGAGATCAATGTTGAGTTTGGTGATCCTAATCTTTAAGAAAACATCTTCTGAATCAGATGGACTTCTTTATGAATTGTGAGTTTGATGTTTTGAATATGATGGTCAGTCTGATTTTCATCTTTTAAAATGTGAATAATTTTCTTTCACCATTTATAAAAAAAAGAAAACACATTAGATAATAATATTCATTTAGCTTCCAAATACATCATCCAGGAAAGATGGTCCCATGAAAAAAGAGTAACCACATTAAAGAACAATTAAAAAATGAAAATAAAGGCTATTTTCAAAATAATTGAAATTAAATTTTTATGATTAAAATAACGAAGAAAAATATTTTATTCTTAAAAGTATATTTTTAAAAGAAAAATTTTATTTTTATGATGTAATAATGTATTTTGGTAAAATGAATAATAATTTTCCATAAAAATTATTTATTAATTGATATGAAATAATAATTTGAATAGTTAATGATTGAAAAATGTATTTTCCAATATGAAATGAATCGACTATATTTGGTGATTCAATTTGAAAATTTCGAAATAAATATTTAGAAATATAAATTGATAAAATTAACACTTTTTTATTTTAAGTAACACTTTTTCTAACTATTTTTTTTGATTTTATAAAAAAATGTTCTTCAAGTGACAATATAATTTCTACTAATAATATGAATCTTATGACAATATGAGTACATATGTTATAATTTTAAATTAAGGGAGCATATTTATAAGAACACACATAGACACACACACACACACATATATATATATAAAACATTTGACATTATACAAATAAAATTGTTTCCATAATTTTAAAACCTATATTTTTTATTTTAGAACCAACATATTATTTTCTTAAATTTTTTTATAATATATATTATTATTCTTGAGAATATTTATCATCACATTTATAAATTCAATCTATTGAATAATAATTATAATTTGAAATAAAATAATTCAAATTATACGATAAGGTAAAATTTATTTTTTGGGATAATGTATATTTTACCTTAGGTAAAAATTAGTTATGGAAATTAAAACTATAATGTTAACAATAATAAATAAATGACTAAAAAATCATACCATTCCAAAACATGTGAGGAAATGTGTGGGTGAGGCCCTTTTTACCTCATCTCATTATCTATATACTATTTTATTAATTTTAGAGAAAACATTCAATAGAGTGAATTTACATTATTTAGGATTTTATGGTATTTATAAAAGTGAAAATGATTTTAACTTATAGAATTGAATATCTGTTCTTTGAATCCTTTAACACAACATCCCATTTAGTCTAGAAAAACACTTCAAAAAAATATCATTAACACTCTTAATAAACATACTCAGGTTTTTGAAAGTAAATACCCCGACTTTAGAATCATAGTGGCAGCGTTTACTTTATTACAATGGAATAAGATACATGAATTCACATTATTATGGACCGAGTAATTTATAATTCTTGAATAAAAATACATATATTACTCCCTTATTACATTGGAGATATAAAAAATAGAATAAAAATATTATTCCTTGATATTATTCATTATATCATTCTACATATCCTTTGGAAAAGAAAAATATAAAATGGTGAGCTCATATGATTAGTAAGGTCTACATAAAATGAAATATATATTTTTTAAATATGGTATATAATACATATGAAAAAAAACAGAAAAATAATTCGATATAATCTATAAATTACACATAAAATGCATCCACAGATAATATAAATGTAATAATATCATCCATGATAATTATAACTACATTCTCAATTATGTTAATTCATAATATTGGATTACATGGTCTCAGCCAACATTATATCTATACTATCAAGGACATGTTCGATGAAAATAAATAATTACAGAAATTAATACACCAAAAAAATATTTATTTCATGAAAACTATGCATTCTCATGAGAAATGATGATTCAATGAGGGGCTATAAAATGTTGGTCCCCACCCATCAGTGCAAGTCCAATACTTACCTCGTGTATTGAAAGATCGATTTAATTCATGAATAATATTCCCCATTAATGAATACCCATATTGAGTAATTAATATGGGTTAACCTATAATGGATTGCACCTCTCTAGTCAATTCCTTTGTGAAAATCTTGTGTATGAGGTGTTCTGGGAGGTCAAGGTCACTTATTCCCAGCACTATTCCAAATTTCAAATTCGTTGAACAGTTCCAATAGTTTCCTTGTGATCAGTTCCAACTGTAGACTGCTTGAATAGTTCAAATAGTAAACATTGGTGAATAGTGAAACTGTAACCTTATGTGAACAGTCTCATGATAAACCTTATGTGAACAGTGAAATGGTGACCTTATGTGAATAGTGTCATCAGTAACCTTATGTGAACAGTGAAATAGTGATCTAAAGTGAATAGTGTCATTGGTAGCGTTAGGTGAACAATACAACAGTGACCTTATGTGAACAATGTCATCATTAGCCTTAGGTGAAAAGTGAAATGATGACCTTATTTGAACAGTATCATCAGTATCCTTATGTGAACATTGAAATTGTGAGGCTCCAATAGTCTGGATCCAACGGTGAGGTTACAATGGTAACCTATTTCCATTTCCAAATTTTAAAATTGTGAATAGTGTTTCTCGAACAGTGATGTTCCAACGGTGAACTCTTTCCTTTTTCAAATTTTGTGCTCACAAACATTGTTTCTAGAATGGTGAGGTTACACCAGTGTCCTTTATTGCTTTGGAAAATTTTGAGTTCATGAATAGAGTTTCTAAAACTGTGAGGTTCCCACAGTGACCGCTATCCTTTTAAAAATATTGAGTTCATGAACAGTGTTTCTAGAATAGTGTGGTTATAACGGTGACCACTTTCCTTTCCGAAATTTAGATTTCATGAACACTCTTTCCAAAAGAGTGAGGATTCAATGGTGACCACATTCCTTTTCAAAATTTGGTGTTCATGAACAGTGATTCTAAAACGGCGAGGTTCCAATGGTGACCTCCTTCCTTTGCCAAATTTTGAGTTCATGTAAACTATTTCTAGAATAGTGAGGTTCCAACGATGACCACTTTCCTCTGCCAATTTTTGAGTTCATGAACAGTGATTCCAGAATGCTGAGGTTCCAATGGTGACCTATTTCCTTTGCCAATTTTGGAGTTCATGAATAGTACTTCAAGAATAGTGAGGTTCCAACGGTGACCTCATTCCTTTTCCATATTTTGAGTCCATGAACAACGCTTCCTGAACAGTGAGATTCCAACGGTGATATTTCAACGGTGAGGATCGTGAATACTGTTTTCCATTGCCAAATTTCGACTTTGTGAATAGTGTTTCCAACTTTCTCTAGTTGCCCTCATTTAATGATTCCTTTGATGTAAAATACAATTAAAGACTTTTTTTAAGGACTCTTAGTCTAATTTAATTTTCATAACTATAATATTAATTTCCCAAAGTCTCTGGATTCTTTTTCTTGTTCAAACCGAATGAGTAAATCTGAATCTCTTTTAATGGAAAATCATTCATATCTTAAACCACTTCTCTGATAAATCTTCTAACAGGATGATAAGTCTTCTTCCCTAGTTCTTCATCCTTCATTATAGCTGTGAGATGCTCAATCCTTTCTTACCGTCCCGTTGGAGTTACTCTGTCAATCTTTCCTCCTTGTATTGATTCCACTCTATTTTGATACATCCAAGTAGTATCGATCAATCTCTGATAAAAGGTATGAAATATCGTCATTATTTTGTGTTCATCTCATTCTATTTCTCTTTGAATTTTTTGGAATTATTTCTTCATTTTACTAATTAATATTTCATGGGTGTTGACTGGTGTTGTGGTGTCTTTACATCCTGGGATGGATACAATTGTTAAGCCAGGAGGAGATCATAACGATTGTGTGGCTCGTTCTCATATAATGGATGTCCAGTACCGTTTGAGGTAGGGGATTCATTTCTACTCTTTTCCTTTATGTGGAACTGTATATTTATCATGTTTTGTCCCACTACATCACATTGGAGTTGACATAATAAATATTTGAACATGATAAATTAAATTATATCAATCATATGTTATTTCCACTTGTTTTTCTAGATAGTGCGATGTTTATGGATTCGTTGTTTAGATTATTGATCATGATGGATATTGATAAAGAACGTAAATCCAGAATCAATCAATAATTGTTTGGATAATGATAATGAGGCATGTAATTTCATTTGGTTCTTCTTTTCTCTAATTGATGTTTTCCAAATTGGTGTAGTAAATAATTTTAATTATTTATAATAGATTACTAGTTAGTGATCCCTAATTTGGAACCTATGAATAATAAATCAGTTAATCAAATGTGGATTAAAGAATAGGTTGTTTGATAAAATATAATTCCTTGTGGGTTTCTAAGTTACCATGTTGACTGTTTATGGGCCAGGATCCATATTGATATAATGTTTTCTTTCCTACAGCTTGTATTGTTATTTTATCATGCATGGTGGATATGATATTTGAGGGAATGGAGGCCTATTGGTTGTGGTACCAGTTAATGCCTAGAGTGGTGAGATGCATCAGTTTATGCACGTGGGTGTCAGGAAGGACACCCGGGATGATGAAACATGTTTGATGTGAAGGATTGGATGCTTGCGGATTTTTGTGTTGATTATCTACTTTACATTCCCTTCTACTCAAGGCAGATGTTCTATCTTACCCTTATACCAAAAATGGATAAGACATGTGGGGTATGCCACGTGCCTTCTATGTTTAGCTTCTCAAGGGAGGAAGGGTCTACGCTCTTTATATAGACAGAAATGTATCGATATGTAGTTTTTAACCTAATCATGTTGATCCCCCTTGTATTTAGTAGAATAAAATATTTTTCTGTAATGCCTAGGAATATGGGAATGTAATACTATAATTATATAATTTAATAAAAGATGTAAACCCATGGGGTTTGAGCTTTTAAGGATGAAATGATGAGGTTACAATTTTTTGGGACAAAGGACTTTGGGTGTGATTCCAATGAAATATAATGTATAAATTTATTATGGTTAATTACTGTATAAAGAATTAATTAATTTAATGTGAAACTGATAAAAAAGGAAAGATTTAATGTAATAATTCTCTTTAAATTGTTATTTTCTTATAAATTATGAAGTATTTAAAGTGGAAACCAGGATACTGAGAGATGTTAGAAATAATTGATTCAATGACTAGGTTATTCCCATAGAGTGGTTGTGACATATATTATATTTTTTACTATTTCTAGTTCTATATGCTACTTCACCCTATCATTTAGGGTAACTAACACACCAGTTGTTCGGAGACCTGGGTGTGTTTTCCCCACCATTCTAGTGGGAGGATGGATGGATGACTACCATCTTTTTTCTGACACTCTTCTCATTGATGTTACTTGTGCCGGAAGGCACAATTGTTAGTCTTCCCCATATATGTGTGCAGAGGAATTTAATGGATTGTGGATACCCACATACATATATTCTAGACACAGTCTCATATGTACTGTTATGGGTGTAACAGGTATAGGCTGTGACAGCTTGATTATTCTTACTCGGTGTGTGGGCTAAAATGGCTTGAGGTATAAGGCAAGACATATGATACACGTTATTGAAGATTTGGTGGCTCCCAAAGTCTACCTGGAAACATTATTTTGTGTATGTGGTTGTTTTTCTATAAGAGGTGCATGTTGTGGTGCTTCACCCAGGTGTCTACAGGAAGGGATTTTTGGAGAGAGATTCTTAGGACGTGTAACATTAAGGGAAAACAGAAAACCAGTGGGGAAGTAGTAGCTGGGTACCCTTCATAATTTCATTTATATTATATACTCTTATATTTTTAAGATGGTGAGAGTATCCTTGGTGAGGCTAGAAACATAGTATACCTATTTCGGTGTTGAGTAAGTTTCATTTTTTGTTCACTGTGATTTAGTATTCTTTTGTACTTTTGCATGGGAGTATTCTTGGAGGATCCTACTGACTATATTTTTAAACTCACCCTGTTTATATATAAAATATTTTTCATGTCACTTAGTGCAGGTATGATATGAAGCTGGTTTCTAAAATATGGTGTTTTGGGAGTTGTTCGGGATAGGGGTTGCTGTTGTTTTTACTTTTGTCTGGGTACATATAGATTCCCCCATTCAACTGTAGTATATTTGCATGATATTGCATCTTTATACATGGGATTTCATATATTTAGCTTCTTATGTTGGAGTATGTTAATCACTATCTTATACCATTCTTCTGCATGTGTTCTCTTATAGAGAAATGCCTTCCATCTGTGTGTTTATTATACCCTCGGTGTTTGTATCCATCATGGGGCCTATTGAAGGATGGATTTGGGGGTTGTTATCTCTCTTATCACATTACCATCCAAGGAGGGTTGCAAATTGTGGGGAGGGGGTCAGGACATAGAGGTATTGGTAGGAGGATGATGGATAAGATGGAGTTTGGAGTTAATTACTATTGAGGTGGCATGGGTTGGTAGGGAAACAGTGTCAGTCATGTATCGCTAGTGATGTAATCACAAGAGATTGGCTGAGACATAGGCGTTTAGGTCCCCATATGATTAGATTAATGGAACATTATGTTTACAATGGATACAAAATGATTTGATACTAGTTGAAGGGTAGAGACCTATGAAATAATCATGTATCATTCTTCTTTTTGCCTATGTTTGAAAGGGTAGATCATGGTATAGGTTAACCTAATATGAATTAATGAAAACAATTAATTAGTTAATGTTGAGTATTTCATATTCCAGGTTTATGATCTCTAAGTGTTTTTGATTTTACAGGTATGGCTTCAAGTCGACGTCCTTGTCAGGATCACATAGATGATGTATAGCAGGCTCTTCTAGTAGATCACTGCGGGGTACATGATGATGGAGATGACACATGGAGGTGGACACTCCGATAGTTCTACGCCAGTGGCTGCAGAAGTACGAGATCTCCATTTCAAATACAGTCATGGAAGACTGGTTGGAATAGGTCGAGATAGGATTCAATTCGATCCTTGCACGGATAGAGCATTGGGTTTCCCAGTGTGTGACAATACTGAATAAAGCAGTGAGGTGGTGGTGGTTCATATTCTTCGAGGATCACGAGGTGTCAGTGATATCATGGGAGGAGTTCTGAGAAATTTTTAGAGTCGAGTTTCTTTCTTTGACTATGAAGGTGTCTAGTCACCAAGAGCATCGTATCCTTTCATTTGGTAGCTCCACAGTTTGAGAGTTTGGAATCCATTTGAGGAACAATTTTCGTTATAGTTTGGACATTTTTATAGATAAGGAATCTAAGGAGAGGAATTTTGAGGAGGCCTTGCATCAAGAGATCTAGATTTATGTCACCACATTTATGCTGATAACATATCTTGAGGTGTTGGTGAGGGAAGATGTCGTCAAGAGGTCATTGGCCAGAACATGTTCATCATAAAAAGTAAGTCATCATGATTCATCATGAAGACAAGATGTGGTCCGGGGTTCTCGGTTTTCAGGGCAGAACTGTTTCCATTCGGCCGAGCGGTAGGTCCCAGCCCTCAAGAATCACATTTCTCTAAGGGTTACAGCCCTCAGGCCTATGCCAATGGATCATGTGTTTGTATTTATTATGGTGGTGATGTTAATCACCAACAAGAGTTCCCATCCATTCATATTAGTCTTCCTGCTCTAGATTTTCCACTCTAGGTTCCTCTGTTGAGGCAGTTTGTGCCGAGGCATCAGTAGTAGGTTTCACCAGCTTTAGATCATCATAGGGTATATGGTGCAGGAAGTGTACATCCTTGAGACACTCTTTGTCCTCAATGAGTAGAGCGCGGCCATGGTGGTGGTCTTCATCAGGGGCAGAGAGGTTGTGGGGGAGGTCTAGGTCAGCCTCATTCTTTAGTGTTGCCAGCTCCAGGTGAGTCATACATCGTTTAAGGTACCCTTTGATTATTTTCTACTATGGTGTATGCATTTTTTGATTCAGGAGTGACACACTCCTTCATATCACCTAACCATGTCTATGCTTTGGGACATGATGTAGATAGTTTTCCAGTGCCCTTGGCGTTGACTATGGCAGTTGGTTGTTGAGCTGACTTGTGTCATATTTGTAGAGACTATGTTCTAGTGCAGGGGGATCACCACACTATGTGAGATTTTCTATGTTTACAAATACAATCATATGATGTAATTTTCAGAATGGGTTGAATGAATTCATTTCAACCAATCATGGATTTCTTTAGGAGTTAGGTTGGGTTCTTCGATGAAGATGGAGAGCCAGTGTTGTTCCTTGAAAAGCAAGACAGTCATATGGGTCAGAGGCATGTTCCATTCTAATCGTCAATGATGGATGATCTCGTGATGAGTTCATTAGAGATTTTGTAGTTATCATTTCCAGGGGTCATATTACATTAACCTTATATGTTTCTAGAATAGGTGGTAGCATTACCCCCTCTATGAGAGATCAAGTTTGGGATCAAGATACAACCAATATCGTCTCATGTCTCAATGTCTCCATATATTATGACCCCATCCGAGTATAGAGTGAAAAATATATCGCTTGATGGTCTATTATAGTGAGGATTTGTTTGGCCTAGTTTCTCACCATGGGGTGCACCTGTTTTGTTCGTGAAGAAGGCTGAAATCATTTTTCCAATATGAACTGTATTGACTATATTTGGGGATTCTATTTAAATATTTAGATATAAATGTTTAGTAATATAATTTTATAAAATTAACACTATTTTTTTTATTCTATAATATTTTTTCTGACTATTTTTTTTGTACTTTCGTAAAAAAATTATTTTCATGTGACAAAATCATTTTTACAGATAACATGTATCATATGAAAATATTAATATAGACGTTTGAATTGTAAATTAATGAATCATTTTTATATGAACACATACACACACACACATATATATATATATATTAGACATTATAAAAATTAAAAATTATTCCTTAATTTTAAATCCCATATATTTTATTATAGAACCAAAGTATTATTTTCTTAAATTTTTTATTACAATATATATATTTGGGTTAAGAATATTTATAATATATTTTATAAATTCAACCAATTAATAATAATTATAATTTGGAATAATATTATTCAAAATATGGAATATGGAAAATTTTATTTTATGGAATAAAGTTCATTTTACCTTAGGGAAAAACTACTTACTGAAATAAAATCTAAAATGTTAAAAATAATGAATAAATGTGTAACAACCCGCATACAGTTCTGCATCATGTGTGGAAATATGTGGGTGAGGCCAATTTTACCTTATCACATATTCTATATTTTATTTTATCAATTTTGGAGTGAACATTCAATAGTGGACTTCACATTATTGAGAATGTTTTGGTATTTATAAAAGTGCAAACGCTTTTAACTTATAAAAGTGTAAATCCATTCCTTGCATCCTCTAACACCACATCCCCTTTATTCCACAAAAACACATCCAAAACATCTCATTAATAGTCCGTGTAAACTTACTAAGGTTTTTTGATGTAAATACCCCGACATCAGTAGCATAGTGTCATAGTCTACTTAGTTACATTGTCATATGATACAAGTTTTCAGATGCGGATGGATCGAGTAGTTTGGTAGTCTTAGAGAGAGAAATACAAATATTATTCCAATTTTACATTGGAGGTATAAAACAGATAGAATAAGAAAAATTATTTCCTGATAATATTCATAATATCATTCTACATAACATAGGGAAAAGAAAAATATAAAAGGGTGAGCTCATATGCTCAGTAAGGGCTATGTAAAATAAAATATATATTTTGTAAATAATTTATATACAACATATGCATAATAAAACTGAAAAAATTCCATCTAATCAATTAATTAACACATAAAATTCATCCATAGATAATGTCAATGTAGTAATACCATCCATGATAATGATAACTAAATTATCAATGAAGGCAACGCATAATATGGGATTCCATGGTATCAAACATCATTCTATATATATTTTTTATGAAATGTTCTTCAAAAATATATAAAATTTGAAATTAGTACACCCATAATAATATTTAATTAATGAAAACAATGTTTTCTCAGGAGAAATGACGATTCAATGAGGGGTTATAAAATGTCATGTGTCACCCATCAGTGCATGTCCAATGCTTTCCTCATGTATTGAAAGATTGATTTAATTTTTGAAAAATATTCCCCATTAATAAATATCCATATTGAGTAAATGATATGGGTTTGTACATAATGTCTTGGAATGATCTTGTCAATTCCATTGTAAAAATTTGTTGTATGAGGTGTTCTAGGAGTTCATGGTCACTAATCCCCAACAATTTTCCAAATTTCCCAATCAATGAACAGATCCAATGGTAACCTCTTGATCAGTTCCAATAGTACACCACTGTGAACATATCCGATAGTGATTTTATATGAATAGTGAATTGGTAACCTTATGTGAATAGTTTCATCGGTAAACTTATATGAATAGTGCAATAGTGACCTTATGTGAATAGTTTCACTGGTAACCTTATGTGAACAGTGAAATAGTGACCAAATTTGAACATTATCATCATTAGTGTTTGGTGAATAGTACAATGGTGATCTTATGTGAACAATGATATCGGTAGCCTTAGGTGAACTGTGCAACGATGACCGTATGTGAACATTATCATCAGTATCCTTATGTGAATAGTGAAACGGGGAGGTTCTAATAGTGAGGTTCCAACAGTGAGGTTACAACGGTGACATATTTTTTTTCAAAATTTTGAATTAATGAACAGTGTCTCTAAAACAATGAGTTTCCAATGGTGAACTTTTTCCTTTTCCAAATTTTGTGTTCATAAATATTGTTTAGAGAATGATGATATTCTAACAGTTCCTTCTTAGATTTGAAAAATTTTGAGATCATGGACATTGTTTCCAGAACTGTGAGGTTCCACTGGTGACTGCTTTCCTTCACCAAATTTTGAGTTCATGAACAGTGTTTCGAGAATGGTGAGTTTTTTATGGTGACCACATTCATTACTAAAATTTAGAGTTAATGAATAGTGTTTCTAGATTAGTGAGGTTCTAATGGTGATCTCTTTCCTTTTCCTAATTTTGGGTTCATGAATAGTTTTTTCAGAATGGTGAGGATCCAACAGTGACCTCATTCCTTTGTCAAATTTTCAGTTTATGAAAACTATTTCTAAAATGGTGAGGATCCAACAATGACCACTTTCCTTTTCCAAATTCTTAGTTCATGAACATTGATTCTAGAATGGTGAGGTTCGAATGGTGACCTCTTTCCTTGGCCAAATTTTGAGTTCATGAATAGTGTTTCCAAAATGGTGTGGTTCTAATGATGACCTCATTCCTTTGCCAAATTTTGAGTTCATGAATAGTGTTTCCAAAACAGTGTGGTTCAAACGGTGAGATTTTAACGGCGATGTTCATGAACAATGTTTTTTCCTTTCCCAAATTTTGAGTTCTTGAATAGTGTTTCCAACTTCCTATAGTTTCTACATTTTAATGATTTCTTTTGATGTAAAATGAAATTAAAGAATCGTTTTATGGAATCTAAGTATAATTCAAAGGTGAAAAATTATATAATAATGTCCCAAAGGCTTTGGATGATTTTACTTGGTCAAACCGCATGGTTCATTGTGATCCATATTTAATGGAAAATCCAACGTATCTTAAACCACTATAATGTTAAATCATCTAACAGGATAATATATCATCCTCCCTAGTTCTTTATCCTTATTCCTACTATGTGTGATTCTTGAACCATTAAAAGCATCCCGTAGGAGTTTGTCTTTCATTCTTTCTTCATTGGATTGGTTCCATTATATTATGATGCAACCAAGGAGTATCGATCAATCCTCGATATATGGAATGATCTATCATCATTCTTTTGTATTCATCTCCTTCTATTTCTCTTTGACTTTTTTGGAATTCTATATTCATGTTCCCAATTGACATTTCTTTTGTGTTGATTGGTCTGGTGGTGTCTCTACAACCTTGGTTGGATACCATTGTCATGGGAGGAGGAGATTATTACTCGTTGTGTGTCTCATTCTCATATAATGAAATTCAAGAACTGTTTGAGGTAGGGGATTGATTTCATCAATTTTATTTTTCACAAAACTGTATAGATAGAATGTTTAATCCCACTATGTCACAATGGAATTGAATTGATAAATATTTGAACAAGATAAATAAATTTATATTAATCATATGTTATTGCCCATTTTTTCTAGATATTGTGATATTTATTCTTTCTTTGTTTAGATTTTTGTTCTTGATGGAAATTGGTAAGGAACGTAAAGCCAGAATCAATCAATAATTGTTTGGATATTGATAATGAGGCATAAAAATGAATCTGGTTCTTCTTGTTGCAATTTTATGGTAATCAAATTGGTGCAATAAGCATGTTTAATAATTTTTGATAGCTTACTGGTTAGGGATCCCAAATTTGGAACCCATAAATAATAAATCGGTAGGTCCAAGGTGAATTAAATAACTGGTATCATGATAAAAGATAATTACTTGTAAGTTTATAAGTTACCTTGTTGATTGTTTAAAGGTCAATATCCCAATTGATATGATGTTGGTTTTCCTTTTTCATGTGTTGTGATGTTAGTATGGATGGCAGTTGTGATATGTGGATGCATGGAGGCCTACTGGTTGTCGTAGAAATTGACTCATAGAGTTGTTTGATGTATTAGTTTATACATGTGGGTGTCAGGGAGGACACCAGGGATGGTGAAACGGGTTGTATGTGAATGATTGGATGCTTTCTGAATTTGGGTTGTTTATCTGTATTACTTTCCCATCTCATCAAGCAAGCATGTCTTTCTTTCCCTTATTTTAAAAGGGGAGAATATTTGTGGTGTATGACATGTTCTTTCAATGTTTAGATTTTAAAGGGAGGGTGGGTCTACACTGTTTCTATCAGAAGTAAAGACTTAATGGGTAATTCATCTACTCACCTTGTTGAGCCCCCTTGTGTTTAGTAGAATATAATGTTTTTTTAGAATGCATGGGAATATGGGAAAGTAATTACATGTATAAATAATTTAATTAATGATGTAAACCCATGGGTTTTGATCTTTCTAGGATGCAATGATGGTGTTATAATTTAAAGGGACAATGGACTTTGTGTGTGATGCCAATGAAATATTATGTGGAAATTTATAATGGTTAATTAGTGTTTAAAGAATTAATTAAAGTTCAGTGAAACTGATAAAAAAGGAATAAAGTAATGTAATAAATCTCCTTAAATGTTTGTGTGCTTATAGGTTACCTAGTCTAAGAAGTGTCATCCCGGAGACTGATAGATATTAGCTGCAGTTGAGTCTATGAATAGGTTATTCCTAGAGAGTGGTTTTGATCTATAATATAATCTATACATTTGTGGTTATATATTATACTTAACCTTATAGGATAGGGAAACTGACCCCCCAGTGGTTATGAGACCTGGGGGTGTTTTCCCCAACATTATGTTGGGAGGATGGATGGTTGACTACTACATTGACCACACTCTCTTCTATTGGATGTTACTTGTGCTGGTAGGCACAACGATTAGTCTTCCCCACATATGTTTGTATAGTGATGTAATGTCTATTGGATATCAACATATATATATTCTTAATATAGTATCTTATGTACTACTATTGGCGTAACATTTATAGGCTATGATGGCTTGAGAATTCTTACATGGTGAGTGTGCTGTAATGGCTTGAGGTATAATTCCAGGCATATGATACACATTATGCGAGATGTCGTGGCTACCAGAAACTACCTAATTAATTTATTTTGTGGACGTGGTGGTTTTTTTGAATTAGGTTCATGTTTTGGTGCTTCATCTAGGTGGCTGTAGGAATGAATTTTTGGAGAGAGATGCTTAGGGCATGTGAAAGTAGGGAAAAGATGAAAATCAGTGTGGAAGTAGTAGCCGGGTACCATTGATATTCTGAAATATATTATATATACATGTATGTGTTGCATGGTGTGCTTATCCATGGTGAGGTTTGAAACATAGTATACTCGTTTAAGCGACGAGTTAGTTTCAATTCTTTTTCACTATACTTTAGCATGATTTCTTTACTTTTTCACGAGAGGTTCTTAAAGGATATTACTGAGTATACTGTTATACTCACCCTATGTATATATAATTATTTTTCATGTCACTTTGAGAAGGTAGGAGATCAAGCTAATTTCTACTAGCCTGGGGTTGCGGGAGCTGTTTGGGATTCTGGTTGATGATGTTTTAACTTTATTTTGGTTACTTGTAGTTTTATCCATTCAGTGGTAGTATCTTTGTATGATATTATATCCTTTGTAACACCCCGACCCCACTAGGTTGGAGCCAGTGCATTACTTGTGATATTGGAATGGAAAGATGGAATAAAAAATCCAGAAGGAATGATAAGTTTAGTATTCTTGAAGAAACTAGATACATAGATGTTAAGAAAATTACATTGAAAAAGGCTAAAAGATACAATACACAACAAAACAAAATGATGCAACCACATGAACTCATTAAAGGAACTTCTCTTCAACACCTGTTGATGGTAAAAAATTAAATGGGTGAGCTCAAATGCTCAGAAAAAGTTACGAATAGCAAAATCATGAGTAAAATAATAAGTGAATCACAATCAATCTGACATAATCAATATGGCATAGTGAAAAATGAAAAACTAATGCCACTAATAAACTGAGAATGGAACTGCATCCATTGATTTTGTCATAGGGAAAACCTCATGGATAATAATAATAAGTGATAATGAATAAAAATAATTCTTATTAATTGGACATCATGTATTTGAAATATGAAACCACAATACCATAAAAATGGTTTAGTTCTATGGGTAGAAACCCGTATGATTTTGGGAAGCAAACTCAAATGGTTTGTTGCCAAAATTACTTTTCTCATGAGACCTACTAATGCATATAGAGTCTATAGTGGGCCCCACCATCCATTACATGTACAAAACATTATTTATACATTGATTCAATAAAATAGTATTTTTTCCTTTATCTTATAGTCGTTAAACCCCTTAGCATATATCCCCTTTGAAGATATTTTACAAATAACCTAATTTAAGGGAAACTAGACCTCTTCCATGTGATATTAATTTACCATTTAAATGATTTTATTCATGAAAAACAATTATCCCTTTATGTATTATCTCAAAATATGTTTTTACCCAAAAAATAAACAAACAATTAACAGTTTGAATAATAAGACATAAGCATTATAAAGGAATGCACAATATAACTCACCCATATGATCATATTTTACATTGATAAATGGAGGATAACAAAAAATTATCCAGTATTTTTTGAACACTCAAGTGGATCACAATAATTTATTACATTGGTAAAAATTAAATACTTAATGATGAAACTATATTAGTCTCACCTAGAACAGCATGCCCATCCTGGATCCATATTCAATGAAATGATATATGAGGGTATGCGGTTCACTATGATGTGTTAGTTACAGCCACGTTCTTTATGATTATTCCACTATATTGAATCAAAAATGAGAGAGGGACAGTGATATATACATAAAATAAATACATACATAACCCCTACCCATGAACTCATAGTTACTGATAAGAGTGATGATCCTTCTAGGGGTAATCTAAAATCATGTATTCATTATTGAAACTATAATAGCTTAAGAGAATAATGTATTACTACATTTAAATTTGTCATTTTTTCTGATATCATTCTCTATATGCACAAAAAACCTAAATGAAACTATGACATATTTGTATAAAAATATTAATATTATGTATGATAATTAAAAAATATATATTGAATTATTCGAAATTGATAGTGAGATTTCCCAAGAAGATTCAACCATCCCTAATGGGGGGGTGAATCAATGATCTTGTTTCTATAATGATTCATTATTTTTCAAAAAACCATCACTTATTTTAAAAGAGGTAAAAATTCTAAAAAATCAAATATTTTTAGGAAAACAATAATTTACAAGTTACAATACGCAACAATAGTAGCTACATCATTGGTATAGTTTGGAAATAATCTAATGTCCCACAATCTACCATAAAAAATAATTTTTTGTTGAATATAATGATGATGAAATGTTCACAAACTTGTGTTGGACTATGTTCAATAAAATTGTTATATTTTTCTAGTATCATGACAATATGTAGTATATTTTTGTGTAACAGGTTAAGTAACATGTTATTATGCTACCTTGTAAAATTTATTAAAATTACATCTCAAAATATTCTTAAATTTCTTATATTGAAGTAGGTAATAAGTACTTTAGACATCATAATGACACTCATTCCGATTTCCCAGGATAATTACCCAATCTAATTTCTCAGTTAGATAAATTAATCTATTAAGAAACAACTTAAACAAATCTAAACATCTACTATCTGAATCTATAAATCACAGTCCAGCTTCCCCATTTGATAAGGATACACTAATTATTATCTTTTCTCATTTTTGTTCTTATTATATATGGAAAACATCCTCGTGAATTATCAATATATAGAGAATCATATTCTATCATTGGTGATTTGTGGAACATGAAGATTAATTGAGTAGTTTTATTAGATTATTTCATTTGCTAATTATGATACCAATAAAAATCCTACAATAAACATAATTCACCGATGATATTTTATCTTTTGGCTTCTTTTTAAGAATTAAATCCAACGTCATTGTGTTTTCACATTTAGAAAATATATTTCCATTCTTAATAAAAATAAATTTCATTGTGGTCTCAAACTAGTGACCTAAGATTAAAGAACGTTAGCATCACAAACTATTCTTCATTCACAAAATTTGTATTCTATCATGACTCCCTCATGATATAGAATAAATTTTTGATCAATATAAAATTTTCCAACATTCTTATTGAATAACTGTAACTTCCATTTCTCAAAGAATAATTTTCTTTAAAACCAAAATACAATTTCATGAATTGATTTAAACCATTTTTATAAGGAAATCATCCCATGTTTTCAAAATAACATAAAATTAATAATAACTCAAATATCATGAAAGCATTGTCAGGTATTTCATTATATATTTTTAGACATAGACTTAATTTAACATTATGATATTTCTTTCATTCGAGACCAATGTTGAGTCTGGTGAAACTATTCTTCAAGAAAACATCTTCTGAATCCGATGGACTTCTTTAGGAATTGTGAGTTTTATGTTTTGAATATGATGGTCAGTCTGATTTTCATCCTTTAAAATGTGAATACTTTTTTTCACCATTTATAAAAACTAGAAAACACATTAGAAAATAATATTCATTTAGCTTCCAAAAACCTCATCCAGGCAACATGGTCCCACGAAAAAAGAGTAACCACATTAAAGACCATTTAAAAAAAGAAAATAAAGGCTACTTTTAAAATGATTGAAATTCAATTTTTATGAATAAAATAAAGAAGAAAAATATTTTATTCTTAAAATAATATTTTTAAAAGAAAAATTTTATTTTTATGATGTAATAATGTATGTTGGCAAAATGAATAATAATTTCCCAAAAATTTATTTATTAATTGATATGAAATAATAATTTGAGTAGTTAATGTTTGAAAAATGTACATTCAAATATGAAATGAATCGACTATATTTGGTGCTTCAATTTAAATATTTAGAAATAAATATTTGGAAACAAAAATTGATAAAATTAAGACTTTTTTTATATTCAATAACTCATTTTCTGACTATTTTTTTGGATTTTATAAAAAAATGTTTTTCGAGAGACAATATCATTTGTACTAATAACATGATTCTTATGAAAATATGAGTACATATGATTGAATTTTAAATTAAGGAAGCATTTTTATAAGAACACACATAGAAACACACACACACATATATATATATATCATTTGACATTATAAAAATAAAAAATTTTCCTTAATTTTAAAACCTATATTTATAATTTTAGAACCAACATATTATTTTCTTAAATTTTTTTACAATATATATTATTATTTTGAGAATATTTATCATCACTTTTATAAATTCAATCTATTGAATAAAAATTATAATTCGAAATAAAATGATTCAAATTATACAAAAAGGAAAAATTTATATTTTTGGAATAATGTATATTTTACCTTAGGTAAAAATTAGTTATGTAAATTAAAATTAAAATGTTATAAATAATAAATTAATGAATAAAAAATATTATAGTTCTAAAACATGTGTGAAAATGTGTGGGTGAGGCCCTTTTTACCTCAACTCTTAATCTATATACTATTTTTTTAATTTTAGAGAAAAACTCAATAAAGTGACTCTAGATTATTGAGGATTTTTTGGTATTTATAAAAGTGAAAATGATTTTAAATTATATAAGTGTATATCTGTTATTTGAATCATTTAACAAAACATGCCATTTAGTCCATAAAAACACTTCCAAAACATATCATTAACACTCTTAATAAACATACTGAGGTTTTTGGAAGTAAAGACCCCGACATTAGTATCATAGTGTCGTAGTTTACTTTATTACAATGGCATAAGATAAATGTATTCACATATTTATGGATCGAGTAATTTAGTAGTCTGGGAGAATAAATACTTATATTATACCCATATTACATTGGAGATATAAATCAAATAGAATAAAAAATATTATTCCTTGATATTATTCATAATATCATTCTACATATCATGGGGAAAAGAAAAATATTAAAGGGTGAGCTCAAATGCTTAGTTAGGGATACAAAGAATGAAATATATATTATTTTAAATAAGGTATATAATACATATAAAAAAAACAGAAAAATAATTCCATATAATCTATAAATTACACATAAAATTCATCCACATATAATATCAATGTAATAATATCATCCATGACAATTATAACTACATTCTAAATGATGGCAATTCATAATATTGGATTACATGGTCACAGTCCAAATTATATCTATACTATCAAGGAAAAGTTCCATGAAAATAAATAATTACGGAATTTAATTCACCAAAAAAATATTTAATTCATGAAAATTATGCTTTCTCATGAGAAATGATGATTCAATGAGGGGCTATAAAATGTTGGTCCCCACCAATCAGTGCAAGTCCAATACTTACCTCATGTATTGAATGATCAATTTTATTCATGAATAATATTCCCCAATATTGAATATCCATATTGAGTAATTAATTTGGGATAATCTATAATGGGTCGCACCTCTCTAGTCAATTCCTTTGTGAAAATCTGGTGTATGAGGTGTTCCGGGAGGTCAACGTCACTTATTCCCAACACTTTTCCAAATTTCCAATTTGTTGAATAGTTCCAATAGTATCCTTGTGATCGGTTCCAACAGTAGACTGCTTTGAATAGTTCCAATAGTAAACTTTGGTGAATAGTGCAACCATAACTTTATGTGAATAGTCTCATCAGAAACCTTATGTGAACAGTGAAATGGTGACCTTATGTGAACAATGTCATCTGTAACTTTATGTGAACAGTGAAACAGTGGCCTAATGTGAACAGTGTCATCAGTAGCGTTAGGTGAACAATACAACCGTGACCTTATGTGAACACTGTCATCAGTACCCTTAGGTGAATAGTGAAATTATGACCTTATGTGAATAGTATCATCAGTATCCTTATGTGAACATTGAAATTGTGAGGTTCCAATAGTGAGGATCCAACGGTGAGGTTACAATGGTGACCTATTTCCATTGCCAAATTTTGAAATTGTGAATAGTGTTTCAAGAACAGTGATGTTCCAAGGGTCACCTTTTTCCTTTTTCAAATTTTGTGTTCACGAACAGTGTTTCTAGAACAGTGAGGTTAAAACAGTCTCGTTTTTTCCTTTGGATGATTTTGAGTTCATTAACTGTGTTTCCAAAACAGTTAGGTTCCAACAGTGACTGCTATCCTTTTCCAAATATTGAGTTCATGAATAATGTTTCTAGAATAGTGTGGTTATAATAGATACCTCTTTCCTTTCGAAAATTTAGATATCATGAACACTCTATCGAGAATAGGGTGGTTCCAATGGTGACCATATTCCTTTTCGAAATTTTGTGTTCATGAATAGTGTTTTTAAAACGGCGAGGTTGCAATGGTCAACTCTTTCCTTTTCCACATTATGAGTTCATGAATACTATTTCCAGAACGGTGAGGTTCCAACTATTACAACTTTCCTCTTCCAAATTTTGAGTTCATGAACAATGATTCCAGAATGGTGAGGTTCCAATGGTAACCTATTTCCTTTTCCAATTTTGGAGTTCATGTATATTACTTCAAGAATGGTCAGGTTCCAATGGTGACCTCATTCCGTTTCCATATTTTGAGTTCATGAAAAACGTTTCTAGAACTGTGAGGTTCTAACCGTGATATTTAAATGGTGAGGTTCATGAATAGTGTTTTCCATTGCAAAATTTCGACTTTGTGAATAGTGTTTCCAACTTTCTCTAGTTTCGCTCCTTTAATGATTCCTTTGATGTAAAATGAAATTAAAGCCTTGTTCTAAGGACTCTAAGTCTGATTTAATTGTCATAACTCCAATATTAATTTACCAAAGTCTCTGGATGCTTTTTCTTATTCAAACTGCATGATTAAATTTGAAGCAATTTTAATGGAAAATCATTCGTATCATAAACCACTTCTCTAATAAATCTTATATCATTATGATATATCTTCTTCCCTAGTTCTTCATCCTTCTTTCTAGGTGTGAGATGCTCGATCCTTTCATACCATCGCGTTTGAGTTTCTCAGTCAATATTTCCTCCTTGTATTGATTCCACTCTATTTCGATGCAACCAAGTAGTATAGATCAATCTCAGATATAAGTTATGAACTATCTTCATTATTTTGTGTTTATCTCATTCTATTTAACTTTGAATTTTTTGAAATTCTCTATTCATGTTCATAATTGTTATTTCATGGGTGTTGACTGGTGTAGTGGTGTCTATACATCCTGGGTTGGATTCAATTGTTATGGAAGGTGGAGATCATAAACCATTGTGTGGCTCATTCTCAAATAATGGGCGTCCATGATTGTTTGAGGTAGGGGATTCATTTATACTCTTTTCCTTTATGTGTAATTGTATAGTTAGCATATTTTTTCCAACCACATCACATTGGAGTTGAAATAATAAATATTTGAACAAGATAAATAAATTGATATCAATTATATGTTATTACCTCTTGTTTTGCTAGATAGTGTGATAATTATGGATTCATTGTTTAGATTATTGATCATGATGGACATTGATAAAGAACGTAAATCCAGAATCCGCCAATTATTTTTTTGGATAATTATAATGAGGCATGTAAATTAATTTGGTTCTTCTTGTCGCTAATTTATGTTTTCCAAATTGGTGTAGAAAGTAATTTAAATTATTCACAATTGATTGCTTGTTATAGATCCCTAATATGGAACATACGAATAATAAATCAGTTAATCAAATGTGGATTAAAGAACTGGTTTTTTTGATAAATGATAATTTATTTGTAGGTTTCTAATTTACCCTTTAGACTAATTATGGGCCAGGATCCCTATTGATATGATTTTGTTTCCTACAGCTTGTGTTGTGATGTTATCATGGAAGGTGGTTATGATATTTGGGGGCATGGAGGCCTACTGGTTGGGGTACCAGTTAAATCCTAGAGTGGTAAGATGCATCGGTTTATGCTTGTGGGTGTCAGGAAGGACATCCGGGATGATGAAACTTGTGGGATGTGAATGATTGGATGCTTGTTGATTCTTGTGTTGATTATCATCTTTACATTCCCTTCTACTCAAGGCAGATGTTCTATCTTACCCTTCTACTAAAAGGGGATAAGACATGTGGGGTATGCGACGTGCTTTCTGTGTTTAGTTTCTTAAGGGAGGAAGGGTCTACGCTCTTGCTATATGTGGAAATGTATCGAAGGTAGTTCGTCTACTAATCTTATTGATCCCCCTTGTGTTTAGTAGAATTTAATGTTTTTCTATAGTGCTTGGGAATATGGGAATGTAATACTATAAATACAAAATATAATAAATGATGTAAACCCATGGGGTTTGCACTTTCAAGGATGCAATGATGAGGTTACAATTTTTTGGGACAGTGGACATTGGGTGTGATGCCGATGAAATATAATGTTGAAGTTGATTATGGTTAGTTAGTGAATAATTAATTAATTAATTTAATGTTAATCTAATAAAAAGGGAAATATGTAATGTAATAATGCTCTTTAAAATGTTATTTTCTTATAAATTATGAAGTATTTAAAGTGGAAGCCAGGAGACTGGGAGATGTTAGTGGTAGTTGATTCAATGACTAGGTTATTCTCGTAGAGTGGTTGTGACATATATTATATTTTTTAATTTTTATAATTATATACGCTACTTCATCATATCATTTAGTGTAACTAACACAATTGTTGTTCGAAGACCTGGGTGTGTTTTCCCCACCATTGTAGTGGGAGGATTGATGGATGACTACTTGCTTTTTCCCGACACTCTTCTCTTCGATGTTACTTGTGAGGGAAGGCACAATGATTTTTCTTCCCCATATATGTGTGAAGAGGAATTTAATGGCTTCTGGATACCCACATACAAATATTCTATATATAGTATCATCTGTACTATTATTGGCGTAACATGTATAGGTTGTGACGGCTTGATAATTCTTACATGGTGTGTGGGCTATAATAGCTTGTGGTATAAGGCCATACATATGATACATGTTATGTGAGATTTTTTGTCTCCCAAAAACTACCTAGTTACTATTTGTGTGTATGTGGTGGTTTTGCTGCAATAGGTGCATGTTGTGGTGCTTCACCTAGATGTCTACGGGAAACGATTTTTGGAAAGAGATTCTTAGGATGTTCGACATTAGGGAAAAATAGAGAACCAATGGGGAAGTAGTAGCTATGTAACCTTTATAATTTTATTTATATTATATACTATTGTATGTTTAAGATGGTGAGAGTATCCTTGTTGAGGATAGAAACATAGTATACCTATTTCAGTGTCAAGAAAGTTTCATTTTTTGTTCACTATGCTTTATCATTCTTTCTGTACTTTTGCATGAGAGTATTCTTAAAGGATCCTACTAAATATATTGTTATAATCACCTTATTTATATATAAAATATTTTTTATGTCACTTAGTGCAGGTATGATATGAATCTTGTTTTTAAATATCGGTGTTTTGGGAGCTGTTCGGGATATGGGTTACTGATGTTTTTACTTTCTTCTTGGTACATGTAGATTCCCCCATTCAACTGTAGTACATTTTCATGATATTGCATCTCTTTACATGGGATGTCATATATTTTTCTTCTTTTGTTGGAGTATGATAGTGTCTATCGTATATCTCTCTTCTGCATGTGTTCTCTTATAGAGAAATGCCTTCCCTCTATGTGTTTATTATACCCTTGGTTTTTGTATCTATATTGGGGCCTATATGAGGAGGGATTTGGGGTTCGTTATCTCTCTTATCACATTACCTGCCAAGGATGGGAGCACATTGTGGGGAGGGGGTCAGAACATAGAGGTATTAGTAGGAGGATAAAGGATAGGATGGAGTTTGGAGTTAAATATTGTTGAGGATGCATGGGTTGGTAGGGAAACAATGTCAGTCATGTATAGCTAGTGATGTAATCACTATATATTGGCTGAGACATAAGCGTTTAGGGCCCCCTATAATCTGATTAATGGACCATTATGTTCACAATGGATTCTAAATGAGTTGATACTAGTTGAAGGGTAGAGACCTATGAAAGTATCATGTACCATTCTTCTTTGTGCCTACGTTTGAATGGGTATATCATGGGATAGTTTAACCTAAAATGAATTAATGGAAACAATTAATTAATTAATGTTGAGTCTTTCATATTCCAGGTTTATAAGCTCTAGGTTTTTTTAATTTTACATGTATGGCTCTAAGTCGACGTCCTCGTCAGGATCACATAGATGATGTCTAGCAGGCTATGCCAGTAGATTGATGCTGGGTACATGTTGGTGGAGATGACACATCGAGGTGGACACTCCGATAGTTTCGGCGCCATAGACTCCAAAAGTATGAGAGCTCCATTTCAAATGTAGTCCTGGAAGACTGGTTGGACGAGGTCAAGATAAGATTCATTTCGATCCATCCTTGGAAGGAGCATTGGGTGTCCCTGGGTGTGACAATGCTGAATAGAGCAGTGAGGTGATGGCGGTTCATATTCTTTGAGGATCACAAGGTGTGAGTGATATCATTAGAGGAGTTCTGAGAAATGTTTATAGTTGAGTTTCTTTATTCGACTATGAAGGAGTCCAGTCACCAAGAGATTTGTACCCTTTCATCGGGGATCTCCACTGTTTGAGAGTTTGGAATCGATTTGAGGAACCATTTATGTTATGATTTGGACATTTTTATAGATAAGGAATCTTGGGAGAGGCATATTGAGGAGGCCTTGCATCAAGAGATCCAGATTCAGGTCACCCCATTTATGATGACGACATATCATGAGGTGTTGGTGAGGGAAGATGTCCTCAATAGGTCATTGTCCAGAACAAGTTCATCATAAAAGGAAAGTCAACATGATTCATCATGAAGCCAAGATGTGGTCTGGGGTTCTCGGTTTTCAGGGCAGAAGTGTTTCCATTCGGCCGGGGGGTAGGTCCCAGTCCTCAATAATCAGATTTCTCTAAGGGTTGCAGCCCTCATGCCCATGTCAATGGATCATGCGTTTGTTTTTCTTGTGGTGGTCAAGGTCATCACCAACGAGAGTTCCCATCCATTCATATTAGTCTTCGTGCACCCGATTATCAACTCCAGGTTCCTCTGTTGAGGCAGTTTGTGTCGAGGCATCAGCATCATGTTTCACCAGCATTAGATCATCATAGGGTAGATGGTGGAGACATTGGACTACATTGAGACACTCTTTGTCTTTAAATAGTAGAGTGTGGCCATGGTGGTGGTCTTCATCAGGGTCAGCGAGGCCGTGGAGGAGGTCTTGGTCAACCTCATGCTTTAGTGTTGCCTGCTCCAGCAGAGTCAGACATCGTTTGAGGTACCCTTTGATTGTTTTCTACTATGGTGTATTAATTTTTTGATTCAGGAGTGACACACTCCTTCATATCACTTAACCATGTCTATGCTTTGGGACATGATGTAGACAATTTTCCAGTGCCCTTGGCATTGACTACGGCAGTTGGAGATCGAGCTGACTTGTGTCATATATGTAGAGATTATTTTCTAGAGTAGGGGCATCACCACACTATGAGAGATTTTCTATGTTTACAAATACTACCATACGATGTAATTTTCATAATGGATTAGATGTATTCATTTTAACCTATCTTGGATTGCATTATGAGGTAGTTTGTGTTCTTCGATGAGGATGGAGAGCCAGTGTTGTACCTTGAAAAGCATGACACACATATGGGTCAGAGGCATGTTCCATTATTATCTTCAATGATGGATGATATCATGATGAGTTCATCGGTGATTCTGCAGTTATCATTCCTAGGGGTCATAGTAGAGTATGTTGTACCTCTCGTATCCCCTCGTGGTTTAATTTTCATGATCACAATCACTTTCATATTTATCTAACATTGTTTGAAGTGTTTTTGATTGAAAGGCACAAGGTTGCCAAGAAGTTGGCCCAAGAATGGACATCAAATGGACTGAAATTCTGTCCACCGGCCAACCGGTGGCTTCACCACCGGTCAGCCGGTGGAGCCTGGACAGAAGGAATCCTTCTGTCCAGACCACCGGCCAGCCGGTGGCACACCAGCGGCCAGCCGGTGGCACCTGCAATCAAGAGGGAGCCACTGCCTCCCCACCGGCCAGCCGGTGGCCTCAGCACCGGCCAGCCGGTGGCACCCTCTCCAAATAGTGTCAGCTACTGCCTCACCACCGGCCAGCCGGTGGCTCTGGCACCGGTCGACCGGTGGACCCTGTACAGGAATCCAATGACTTTTTGCAAACACCGGCCAACCGGTGGGACTGTACCGGCCAGCCGGTGGAGCCAGTCAAACTAGCCGTTGCAGTTTGACCAGGCTGGCCCACTTGGCTCCCAACGGCTCTTTTAGCCTCTCCAACGGCTCCGAAGCCTCCCCAAGGGTTCCATGCCTATAAATAAATGCCAAGGAAGCCCCGGACATCAACCGGAACTATTGTGAAGCCCACAGACATATTTTGCATCAATTGGCCAACCTCCGGCGACTTCCTCCAAGGGAACCTCAATAGCTCCAACAACTTCCACATCCAAGGAGCCCCCTCAAGAAGCTTGGGAGAGCACGCTACATCAACTCCGTCATCCAATTGGCGCCCAAGTCTTCCTAATCACACTTTTTCATGTTTTATTCATTTTGAGCTTCATTTTGGGTTTGTGCCTACAAACCCCAAACTCTTTTCTCTCCTCCCTTTATTTGGGTTCTCACACCACCATTAAGGTGTGAAGAGGTTTCTTCAAGCCTTCCCTTTTAAAAGGCTTGTGTTTCGGTGAGCTAGCCTTCACCCGTTAAAAAGGCTAGTGGGTTCTTGCTATTCCATTGAAAGCAAGTGGGTTCTTGCTAAACCAATAAAAGCAAGCTGTAATAGGTCCTAGTGCTACCTCAAAGCCTAGTGGGTTTCTTGCTAAAACCATTGAAAAGCAAGCGGTAGGAATCTCTCAACGGTTGAGTTGGGAGCGGAGACGTAGGCCGGGTTTTTGGCCGAACTCCGTTATCAAGTTTTGTGTTTTGCCTTCTTTATTTCCGCTGCATCCTTCACTTTGATTTTAATTTGTTAATCATTTTTTAAAAGGCAATTCACCCCCCCTCTTGCCATCATTCCCCGTTTTTCCGACCCAACAATTGGTATCAAAGGAACCTTTGAGTAGTACCCTAACCGGTTTCAAATAAAAGATCTTTTTTTGATGGCTTCTACCGCTTCTTCCTCTCAATCTCCCGAAGGCTTTTCTTTGGATCGTGCTCCATTCTTTGATGGAACCGATTATCCTTTTTGGAAAACCCGCATGACCACATTTCTTAAAAGCATTAGCTATCCTATTTTTAAAATTGTCATGCATGGTTACACTCTCTCTAGTAAAGATGAATCTAAATGGACCCCCAATGACATTGCAAATTTCGAGCTTGATGGCAAAGCCATGAATGCTCTTCATTGTGGCTTAGATCATAATGTTTTTGATCATATTTCTTCTTGCACATCTTCACATGATATTTGGAAATGTTTAGAGCTAACCCATGAAGGTACTAGCATGGCTCAAAAGCAAGAACCCTCTCAAAAGAAAGAACCCGAGGCAAAATCCATACCCGCATACCCACGTCACAATAAAAGGGCCAAGAAAAAGGAGAAGAAGAAGGATTCAAAGGCAACATGGAGTGATAGCTCCACCTCTTCATTCTCCTCCTTCTCCTCGAGCGACCAAGGTAAAAAATGCCTAATGGCAAATCATGAGGTTTCATCTTCCGACTCTTCTTCCTCGTCTTCTAGTTCTTCAAATTCTTTCAATCATTTGTCATATGAAGAACTCTCACATGCTAGAGATCAATTAGAAAAAGGTTTTCATGAACTTTCTTCAAAATTTGTTTCTTTGAAAAAATCTTTCAAAAAACTCTCCTCCGAAAAAGAACAACTTCTCAAAGAGAAGGAGGAACTCTCCCGAAAAATCCAAAATTTTCCAAATGTTGATTCTATGGAATCAACCATCAAAGATTTAAAAGATTCCCTAGCCAAGTTCCCCCAAGGTGAACAAAATTTGTCCAAACTCTTAGGTTCCCAACGAATATCTAGAACCACCCAAGGGCTAGGATATACCAACCAAGCTTCCTCCTCCCATGCACCCACTGTTTTTGTAAGGGGGAGCTCTAGTTTTAAATTTTGCAATTATTGTAAAAAACCCGGGAACCTCATTTATGAGTGTGATTGTAAAAATGCCCGGTACGGTCAACCCAAGTCTATTTTCTTTTCCGATGAATTCTATAGGAGAAGACCCGCTATGAGGCAAGTGTGGATTGAAAAATCCCTCTTAGCGAGTCTCTCCGGGCCTAAAATTGTCTCTTTTCAAAATCCCTCTCCCCGGTGATTTATTGTTTTTATTTAGGGGGAGTTAGGATTGATTAAGCTTTTCATTTTCAAATTTTATTCAAACTTTCAATTTCAACAATTGGGTCTGTTTAAGCTTTTTGTTTCAATTCAAACTTTCAATTTCAAATTAAGCCCTTTTGATTTCTTTTTCAAAATTTTCAATTCAAACCTTCAATTTCAACTCTTGGTTTCAAATTTCAAAATTCAATTGGTTTTTGATTCAAAACTTTCAATTCAAACTGTTATTCAATTTTTGATTCAAATCTTTCAATTTCCAAAATTTCAATTGATTTTCAAATCCCATCTCTTGTTTTTCAAAATTTCCCTCAATCAAGTTTTATGCCCCATTATATTTTGATAATCACAAAGGGGGAGAAATTCCTTGATTGATTGGGGGAGAGTCTTCTCTATCATGCTTTGATTTATTTTCAAATTATCCTTTAAGAATGTCTTTAATTTCAGTATTTTACTTTGATTCTTTCGGTGATTGTGATCATCAAAATAGGGGGAGATTGTTGTACCTCTCGTATCCCCTCGTGGTTTAATTTTCATGATCACAATCACTTTCATGTTTATCTAACATTGTTTGAAGTGTTTTTGATTGAAAGGCACAAGGTTGCCAAGAAGTTGGCCCAAGAATGGACATCAAATGGACTGAAATTCAGTCCACCGGCCAACCGGTGGCTTCACCACCGGTCAGCCGGTGGAGCCTGGACAGAAGGCATCCTTCTGTCCAGACCACCGGCCAGCCGGTGGCACACCAGCGGCCAGCCGGTGGCACCTGCAATCAAGAGGGAGCCACTGCCTCCCCACCGGCCAGCCGGTGGCCTCAGCACCGGCCAGCCGGTGGCACCCTCTCCAAATAGTGTCAGCTACTGCCTCACCACCGGCCAGCCGGTGGCTCTGGCACCGGTCGACCGGTGGACCCTGGACAGGAATCCAATGACTTTTTGCAAACACCGGCCAACCGGTGGGACTGTACCGGCCAGCCGGTGGAGCCAGTCAAACTAGCCGTTGCAGTTTGACCAGGCTGGCCCACTTGGCTCCCAACGGCTCTTTTAGCCTCTCCAACGGCTCCGAAGCCTCCCCAAGGGTTCCATGCCTATAAATAAAGGCCAAGGAAGCCCCGGACATCAACCGGAACTATTGTGAAGCCCACGGACATATTTTGCATCAATTGGCCAACCTCCGGCGACTTCCTCCAAGGGAACCTCAATAGCTCCAACAACTTCCACATCCAAGGAGCCCCCTCAAGAAGCTTGGGAGAGCACGCTACATCAACTCCGCCATCCAATTGGCGCCCAAGTCTTCCCAATCACGGTTTTTCTTGTTTTATTCATTTTGAGCTTCATTTTGGGTTTGTGCCTACAAACCCCAAACTCTTTTCTCTTCTCCCTTTCTTTGGGTTCTCACACCACCATTAAGGTGTGAAGAGGTTTCTTCAAGCCTTCCCTTTTAAAAGGCTTGTGTTTCGGTGAGCTAGCCTTCACCCGTTAAAAAGGCTAGTGGGTTCTTGCTATTCCATTGAAAGCAAGTGGGTTCTTGCTAAACCAATAAAAGAAAGCTGTAATAGGTCCTAGTGCTACCTCAAAGCCTAGTTGGTTTCTTGCTAAAACCATTGAAAAGCAAGCGGTAGGAATCTCTCAACGGTTGAGTTGGGAGCGGAGACGTAGGCCGGGTTTTTGGCCGAACTCCGTTATCAAGTTTTGTGTTTTGCCTTCTTTATTTCTGCTGCATCCTTCACTTTGATTTTAATTTGTTAATCATTTTTTAAAAGGCAATTCACCCCCCCTCTTGCCATCATTCCCCGTTTTTCCGACCCAACAGAGTAACCTTATGTGATTCTAGAAGAGGTGGTGGCATTACCCCCTCTATGAGAGATCACGTTTGGGATCGAGATACAACAATAGCATCTCATATCTCAATGTCTCTATATAGGATGTCCCCATCAGAGTTTCGAGAGAAACAAATATATCTTGATGGTCTATTATAGTGAGGTTTTGTTTGGCCTAGTTTGTCACCTTGGGGTGCACCTGTTTTGTTCGTGAAGAAGGATGACATCATTTTTCCAATATGAACTGTATTGACTATATTTGAGGATTATATTTAAATATTTATAAATAAATGTTTAGAAATATAATTTTATAAAATTAAAACAATTTTTTATATTCTATAATATTTTTTCTGACTATGTTTTTTGTATTTTCGTAAAAAATGATTATCATGTGGCAATATCATTTTAACAGATAACATGAATCATATGAAAATATTATTACAGATGTTTGAATTGTAAATTAATTAATCATTTTTATATGAACAGACACACACACACATATATATATATATATTACATTAGACATTATAAAAATAAAAAATTATTCCATAATTTTAAATCCCATATATTTTATTTTTGATCCAAAGTATTAATTTCATAACTTATTTATTATAATATATATATTTGGGTTAAGAATATTTATCATCAATTTTTTAAATTCAACCAATTGATTAGTAATTATAATTTCGAATATAATTATTCAAAATGAAATAAGGAAAATTTTATTTGATGGAATAAAGTATATTTTACCTTAAGGAAAAACTACATACTGAAATAAAATCAAAAATGTTAAAAATAATGAATAAATGCGTAAAAAACTGCATACAGATCTGAAACATGTGTGGAAAACTGTGGGTGAGGCCAATTTTACCTTATTACATATTCTACATTCTATATTATCAATTTTGGAGTGAACATTCAATAGTGTGACTTCACATTATTGAGTATGTTTTGGTATTTATAAAAGGGAAAATGATTTTAACTTATAAAAATGTAAATCCATTCCTTGCATCCTCTAACACCACATCCCCTTTAGTCCACAAAAACATATCCAAAAGATCTCATTAATTGTCTATGTAAGCTTACTAAGGTTTTTGGATGTAAATACCCCGACATTAGTAGCATAGTGTCGTAGTCTACTTTGTTACATTGGCATATGATACACGTTTTCAGATCCGGATGGATTGAGTAGTTTAGTAGTCTTAGAGAGATTAATACATATATTATTTCAATATTACATTGGAGATATAAAACACATAGAATATGAAAAATTATTCCTTGATAATATTCATAATATTATTCTACATAACCTAGGGAAAAGAAAAATATAAAAGGGTGAGCTCATATGCTTAGTAAGGGATACATAAAACAAAATATATATTTTGTAAATAATTTATATACTACATATGAATAAAAAAACTGAAAAAATTCCAACCAATCAAAAAATATACGCATAAAATTCATCCATAGATAATGTCAATGCAGTAATACCATCCCTGATAATGATAACTAAATTCTCAATGAAGGCAATGCTTAATATGGGATTCCATGGTATCCGTAGTCATTCTATATATATTATCGATGACATGATCCTAAAAAATATATGACTTTGGAAATTAATACACCCAAAATAATATTTAATTAATAAAAACAATTTTTCATCATGAGAAATAATGATTCAATTAGGGGTTATAAAATGGCGTGTGTCACCCATCAGTGCAAGTCCAATGCTTTCCTCGTGTATTGAAAGATTGATTTAATTTATGAATAATATTCCCCATTAATAAATATCCATACTGAGTAAATAATATGGGTGTGTATGTAATGTCTTGGAACTCCCTGGTCTATTCCTTTGTAAACAACCGGTGTCTGAGGTGTTCTGGGAGGTCATGGTCACTTATCCCCAACAATTTTCCAAATTTCCCAATCATTGAACAGTTCTAATGGTAACCTCATGATCAGTTCCAATAGTAGACCACTGTGAACATATCCAACAGTAATATTATATGAATAGTTAAATGGTAACCTTATGTGAACAGTTTCATTGGTAAAATTATATGAAAAGTGCAATAGTAACCTTAAGTGAACAGTGTCACTGGTAACCATTTGTGAACAGTGAAATAGTGACCAAATGTAAACATTGTCACCATTAGTGTTTGGTGAAAAGTACAATGGTGACCTTATGTGAACAATTTCATCGGTATCCTTAGGTGAACATTGCAATGATGATTGTATCTGAATAGTATCATCAGTATCCTTATGTGAACATTGAAATTGTGAGGTTCTAATAGTGAGGTTCCAACAGTGAGGTTATAATGGTGACCTGTTTTTTTGCCAAATTTTGAATTAATGAACAGTGTCTCTAGAACAATGAGGTTCCAATGGTGAACTTTTTCCATTGCGAAATTTTGTGTTCTTAAATAGTGTTTCCAGAATGGTGAGGTTCTAACAGTATCGTCTTAGATTTGAAAAATTTTGAGATCATGAACATTGTTTCTAGAACTATGAGGTTCCACCGGTGACTGATTTCCTTTACCAAATTTTGAGTTCATGAACAGTGTTTTCAGAATGGTGAGCTTCCAATGGTGACCAATTTCAGTACCAAAATTTACAGTCAATGAATAGTGTTTTCAGATCAGTGAGGTTCTAATGGTGATCTCTTTCCTTTTCCTAATTTTGTGTGCATGAATAGTGTTTCTAGAATGGTGAGGTTGTAACGGTGAACTCATTCCTTTGAAAAATTTTGAGGTTATGAAAACTGTTTCTAAAATGGTGAGGTTCCAATAGGGATGACCCTCCTTTTCCAAATTTTGAGTTCATGAACAGTGATTCCAGAACGGTGAGGTTCGAACAGTGACCTCTTTCCTTGGCCAAATTTTGAGTTCACGAACAGTGATTCCAGAATGGTGACGAACTAATGATGACATCATTCCTTTGACAACGATTGAGTTCATGAATAGAGTTTCCAAAATAGTGAGGTTCCAATGGTGAGATTTTAACGGGGATGTTCATGAACATTTTTTTCCGTTCCCAATTTTTGTGTTCTTGAATAGTGTTTCCATCTTCCTATAGTTTCTACATTTTAATGATTTCTTTTGATGTAAAATGAAATTAAAGAATTGTTTTAGGGACTCTACGTATGATTCAATGGTGATAAATTATATATTAATTTCCCAAAGGCTCTGGATTCTTTTACATGGTCAAACTTCATGGGTCAATGTGATCCACATTTAATGGAAAATCCAACGTATCATAAACCACTGTAATGTTAAATCTTCGAATAGGATGATATATCTTCCTCCCTAGTTCTTCAGCCTTATTCCTACTGTGTTAGATTCTTGAACCAGTAAAACTATCCCCTAGGTGTTTCCCTTTCATGATTTCTTCTTTGGATTGGTTTCATTCTATTTTGATGCAACCAAGGAGTATCGATCAATCCTCGATATATGGTATGATCTGTCATCATTCTTTTGGATTGTTCTACATCTATGTCTCCTTGAATTTTTTGGATTTCTATATCCATGTTAACAATTGACATTTCATGGGTGTTGACTGGTCTGGTGGTGTCTCTACGACCTCGGTAGGATACCATTGTCAAGGGAGGGGGAGATTTTTACCCGTTGTGTGGCTCATTATCATATAATGAACATCAAGAAGCGTTTGAGGTAGGGGATTGATTTCTTCAATTTTATTTTTCAAAAAATTGTATAGATAGTATGTTTAATCCCACTATGTCACATTGTTATTGAATTGATAAATATTTGAACTAGATAAATAAATTGATATCAATCGTATGATATTGCCTATTTTTTTCTAGATGTTTTGATATTTATGATTTCTTTGTTTGGATTTTTGTTCATGATGGAAATTGGTAAAGAACGTAATGCTAGAATCAAACAATAATAGTTTGGATATTGATAATGAGGCATGTCAATGATTCTAGTTCTTCTTGTTTCAATTTTATGGTAATAAAATTAGTGCAGTAATCATGTTTAAGAATTTTTGATAGCTTACTAGTTAGGGATCCCGAATTTGGAACCCGTGAATAATAAATCGGTTAGTCCAAGGTGAATTAAATAACTGGTATCATGATAAAAGATAAATACTTTTAGGTTTATAAGTTACTTCATTGATTGTTTATGGGCCAAGATCCCAATTGATATGATGTTTGTTTTCCTTTTTCATGTGTTGTGATGTTAGTATAGATGGAAGTTGTGATATGTGGATGCATGGAGTCCTACTAGTTGTGGTAGAAATTGACTCATATAGTTCATTGATGCATTAGTTTATGCATGTGGCTTTCAGGGAGGACACCAGGGATGGTGAAAGGGGTTGGCTGTGAATGATTAGATGCTTTCTGATTCTTGGGTTGTTTATCTTCATTACATGCCCATCTACTCATGCAAGTAGGTCTTGCTTTCCCTTATTCTGAAAGGGAAGAATATTTACGTGGTATGAAATGTTCTTTACATGTTTATATTTTCAAGGGAGGGTGGGTCTACACTTTTTCTATCAGAAGAAAAGACTTGATGGGTTATTCATCTACTCACCGTGTTGAGCCCCCTTGTGTTTAGTAGCATATAATGTTTTTGTACAATGCATGGGAATATGGGAAAGTAATTATATATATAAATAATTTAATTAATGATGTAAACGCAAGGGGTTTGATCTTTCTTGGATGTAATGATGATGTTATAATTTAAAGGGACAATGGACTTTTAGTGTGATGCCAATGAAATATTATGTGGAAATTTATAATGGTAAATTAATGTTTGAAGAATTAATTTTAGTTTAGTGAAACTGATAAAAAGGGAAGGAAGTAATGTAATAAATCTCTTAAAATGGTTGTGTTCTTATAGGTTACCTAGTCTAAGAAGTGTCATCCATGAGGCTGATAGATATTAGCTTCAGTTGAGTCTATGAATAGGTTATTCCCAGAGAGTGGTTGTGGTCTATAATATAATCTATACATTTGTGGTTATATGTTATACTTCACCTTATAGGTTAGGGAAACTGACCCCCCCCCCTCCCCCTAGTGGTTCTGAGACATGGGGGTGTTTTCCCCAACATTATGGTGGGAGGATGGATGGTTGACTACCACTTTGGCCACACACCCTTCTATTGGATGTTACTTGTGCTGGTAGGCACAACAATTAGTTTTCCCCACTTATGTTTGTATAGTGACGTAATGTCTATTTGATATCCACATATATATATATTCTTAATATAGTATCCTATATAATACTTTTGGCATAACATTTATAGGCTATGATGGCTTGAGAATTCTTACATGGTGTTTGTATTGTAATGGCTTGAGGTATAATTCCAGACATATGATACACATTATGTGAGATGTCATGGACACCAAAAACTACCTAATTAATTTCTTGTGTGAACGTGGTGGTTTTTTTGAATGACGTTCATGATGTGGTGCTTCATCCAGGTGGCTGCGGGAATGAATTTTTGTAGAGAGATGCTTAGGGCGTGTGACAATAGGGAAAAGAGGAAAATCAGTGTGGAAGTAGTAGCCAGGTACCATTTATATTATTAAATATATTATATATAAATGTATGTGTGGCATGGTGTGTGTATCCATGGTGAGTCTAGAAACATAGTATACATGTTTAGGCGACGAGTTAGATTGAATTTTTGTTCACTATGCTTTAGCATGATTTCTTTACTTTTGCGCGAGTGGGTTCTTAAAGGATCCTACTGAGTATACTGTTACACTAACCCTATGTATATATAAAAATTTTTTCATGTCACTTTGAGAAGGTAGGAGATCGAGCTAATTTCTACTAGCTTGGGGTTGCGGGAGCTGTTTGGGATTCTGGTTGATGATCTTTTAACATTCTTTTGGGTACTTTTAGTTTTCTCCATTCAGTAGTAGTATCTTTGCAAGATATTATATCTTTTGTAACACCCCGACCCCACTGGGCTGGATCCGGTTCATTAAATGTGATATTGGCATGGTTAGATGGAATGAAAAATCCAGAAGGGACAATCAGTTTAGTTTTCTTGAAGAAACTAGATACATAGATGTTAATAAAATTACATTGAAAAAGGTTACAACATACAATACATAACAAATCTAAATGATGCAACCACATGAACTAAATAAATGAACTTCTATTAAACACATATTGAAGGTAAACAATGAAAGGGGTGAGATAAAATTCTTAGTAAAGTTTAAAAATAGCGGAATCATGAGTAAAATTATAAGTGAATCATAGTCAATCTGACATAATCAATATTTCATAGTGAAAAATGAAAAACTAATACCGCGGATATACTGAGAATGAAACTGCATCCATAGATTTTTTCATCGGAAAACCCTTCTGGATAATAATAATAAGATATAATGAATAAAGGGAATGATTATTAATTGGACATTATGTATCTAAAACATGAAACCACAATACCGTAAAAATAGTTTAGTTCTATGGGTATAAACCTGTATGATTTTGGGAAGCAAACTCGAAGGGTTTGTTGAGAAAATGATTTTTCTCATGAGTCCTACTGATTAATATAGGGTCTATAGTGGGCACCACCAGCCACTAAATGTCCAAAGCATTGTTTATACATTTATTCAATACAATAGTAATATGCCTTTTCAATATCCGTATAAAGTAGAGTTTACATAATCATTAGTATTAAAATAACATTCCAAATAAACACCATATGTAAAATGGTATAAGGTTTAGAAAAAAACATATACATGATATGAGATTATGTATATTTAAAATAAAAATAATTTTCAAATTAAAGGTGATATCAAATGGTCAGTAGGTACACCACATAAGGATTATTAGTTTCACAATACAAAGTTAGTCACAACTAAATAGTAGTTGAGACAAAGACTCTTACCACAATGTAATTGGTCGAATCATATGACCAGAACTTAATAAACCTCAAATGAATCATAAAATAACATGAATATAAAATGAATAAGTTTATTATGTATCAAATGGAAGTACACATATAAAACCTATAATAATTAAGTGGAGAAAAATAAAAATTTCACAGAAATGAAAGTGAGATGAGAAACACCTTACAATCATTTCGACACGGTAAAGAGTGTTATTGAGAGGGATTAATGAGAAGTAAAAGGGTATTCCATTATTTATATTTCACAATGTCTATATGGGATAGTTGTGAAAGTAGACACCGTCATTAAAAATTAACTATAAAAGGGCACAACATAGGGGTGATTCTTGAACAAAACTGAGAGGGAGGATCCCTTACCTTATGTTTGAAGGTGTTCATGGATTATAATCATGTTCGGATAAATATATAAGATGGATTTGGTTGTCCAAAAAGGAAGTTATATTCTATTAGTAAACATCCAGAAGATTACATGGTTTTAAATTTAATTTGGTTACTTAGATTGAAGTCAAATTATTATATATATAACAATAGTGACAACCGTTTTTTCTAAATGGTGGGTTTGATTACAATGAACTTGTTTTGTTTTATAACATAATACAATTTGTAATAAATGGATTACATAACTAAAAATAGGATATATTAAATATATAATAATCTGGTTCAACCATAACACAAATGGTTTCATGACCATAATTAATGATTATAATAGATATTGATAAATGATTGTCCTTGAATGTACTAAATTAGCACATCTCAAACCGTGCTTTCATTTCATTCAAATAAATGATAGGGGAAATTAGAGAAGTTAATGGAATATAAGATTGTTATGAAAATATTTTAGTATATGTATCTTACTAGATTTATCATACTATTATGGTGAGTAAAGAAACAAATAGAAATGAACCTAAAAGAATTGAATGAATTGGAAAGAGGAATTTACCTCTTCAGAATTCTTCCTTTGAGAACCTCTTAAGAGGAGACGTTATAGTATTTCGAAGAGGCTATGAGATTTTGGACATGGGGGAGGATCTTGGGGAAAGGATGTGGGAAGAATATTGGAAAGTAACATGTCTTTAGTGGTGCAAGAGGAAGTGGGGGTGAGGGGTTCTTTATATAGTGGAGTGGAGAAGAGTTTTCTTAATATTATAATCATTAATTTATTATTTTCTCTCAAGAAAATCAATAATGAATATTACCTAACCAAGAAAAGTAATATGTGAATGAAACTTCATACCAATTTGTCTTACATCAGTAGATGATCATCAATTATTCAATTAATCCATTATTTAGCATTTATTGTGAATTATTGGATTTTACTATTCATAAAAAATTTAAGTATTTTAAAAAAAATTAAATAATTCACACTAATCATTTTTTGATGTGTATAATCCAAAAAATATGGCCATTTTATAAAAACAATTTTATAAATATGAGTATTTAAATATTTAATTAATATAATAATTTAATCCAAAAATATAAACACATAAAATATTCATCTACAATTTTAAGGTTCCTAGATTCATTTATACATTCAAGGGCACAAATAACATTTATATGACGCACATTACTATTCATATTTTAATGTTACTATTCATAAGTGTGTGTTACTATTCATAAGGTTAGGTTACTATTCACATGAAATTATGTTATTTTTATCAGACTCGAATTATCATCTTGATCAAAACCGTGTATGTTAAATTTTAAAAATTCAAATCACAGAGCTAAAACATTTATGAATTATGGCTCGGTTATGGCTATCTCTTATAAGTAACCATGTTTTTTTCCAAAGAGGCTCAGTGATTCTTGAAATATAGGCTATAACAAAATTTATTTATGAGAAACATATAATAAAATTTTTGGGGTGCTACATTATTCCCTCTTTCAGAAATTTCATCCTGAAAATTTTACATATGAAACTCACCACAATGATGTGGGGGTTCTATTTCTTGAAATCCTCTAGTACCCCTGTTGCCTCCTCTATATTCTTGTTCTCCAAATAACCTTTACTAGATGAGTTGTCCGATTTCTCAACACCTCCTCCCTTGGGTCAAGATTCCCAAAATACATTCCACAGTATGAAAAATTAGCTTACAGCTCAATTTCATAATAGGTGAGTACATATATTGGGTCTGGCATGTATATCTTCAACAATGACACATGGAACACATCATCGACTTTGGAGAGATTTGGAGGCATTTTTAAATCGTAAGCTACTACTCCGATTCTTTCTAGAATTTCAAATGGTCTGATATACCTGGGGCTCTGTTTCACTTTCTTACCAAACATTAACACACCCTTCCAGGGAGATATGTTCAGAAATACATGATCTCCCACCTAGAATTCCAAATCATTTCTCAAATTGTTAGCATAACACTTATACATACTTTTGGTTGTTTTAATATGGTCTTGAATTTTTTCACCATTTTCATGGTCTCTTTAATATGTTCTAGGGAAATAATTTTTGTCTCACCAACTTCATCTGAACAAGTTGGAGTTCGACTTCACTTTCCATAAAATGCTTTATATGGATCCATTTGAATAATAGAATGGAAACTATTATTGTAGGAAAATTCCACCAAAAACAAGTACTGATCCTACATACCTTGTAACTCAAGAGAGCATTTCTTCTAGAGTTTATATAGTCCTTTCAGACTATCCATCAGTTTGGGTGTGATAAGAAGTACTCATACAAAGCTCAGTACTCAATGCCTTTAGGAGAAATTTCTAGAATTTTGAAGTAAACTGGGGATCTCGATCACAAACAATCGATATAGGTGCACCATGATGTCTTACAACTTCATTAATAAAAATTCTGGGCAACTTATGAAGTGAACAATTCTCTCTTATAGGAAGAAAATGTGCTGTTTTTTTGATCTGATCAACAATTACCCATATTGCACCGTTCCTTCTAGGTGTCCTGAGTAGTCCAGTGAAAAAATCGATTGTATTGTGATCCCACATCTACAAAAACAATTGTTATAGGTTTCACCACTACTTTGGGATGTTGTCTCTCTACCTTCACATGTTGAAAAATTAGACTTCATGAAACGTAGTCAGCAATTTCCCACATCATATTATCCCACCAGAAATATTATTTCAGATCACTATAAATCTTGGTTCTACCTGGGTGTATAGAGACATATGAGATACGAGCATCATCTAATAGTTCCCTTTTTTTCTCAGGTACTGATGGAACACATAACCTCTTAAAATTTCAGAACACATTCTTCATACATGAAGTCATCCAGTCTCTCACCCTTAACAAATTTAATTTTTTTTTGTAGGTTCTCATCATCAGATTGAGAGATTTTTATATTCTGTAATAAAGATTGTTTTGAAATCATTTGAAATAGGAAAGATATTTCTATTTCCTTTACAATTTCCATACCCATCATTATTAGATCCAAAAATATAGGAACTCTTTCAATACTCATTTGAGTCAGAAGTCCATGATATTTCTTTCTTTATGTATTTGCTACCTTATTCACCTTTCACCGGTGGTATTGTATTGAAAAATTATAATCTTTGAGTAACTCAATCCATATGCTATGCCTCATGTTGAGTTCTTTTTATGTTAAAATGTATTTCAATCTCTTGTTGTATTTATAAATATCACATCTCTCTCTATAAGGAAAATTCCTCCATTTTATAAGAGCAATGATTATGACTGCTAACTCAATATCATGATTTAGATAATTTTTCTCATGACCCTTCAACTATATTGATGAATAAGTAATACATTTATTGTTTTTCATAAGGACTCAACCCAGTCTATTCATTGAGGCATTGTTGTATATTAAAAATCCACCACTCCCATATGAAAGAGTCACAATTGGAGGATTGACCAAACATCTTTTCAATTCATCGAAGCATTATATATGTTCTTTTGTCCACACAAACATAACTCCTTTACCTGTGAGCTTTATTAGTGGGTTATAATGTCAGGAAAAATTCTGGACGGAACGCCGATAGTAACCTGCTAAGAAAATAAAACTATGTACTTCAGTTATGTTTTTTAGTGTGGGCCAATATTTGATTGACTTTGTCTTCTCATGATAAACTATTATTATATATTTAGAGATAATATGGCCTTGAAAAGAAACTGATTGAAGCCAGAATTCTCATTTTCTAAACATCTATTTAATTTATTGCTTCTTTGAGTTTGTAGAATGACCAGTAAGTGATTCTCATGGCCTTCATAGATTTTTGAGTGTATGAGGATATCATCGAGGAATACCAAAAAAAAGTTATGAAGATATTCCTTGAAAACTCTCTTTATCAAATCCATGAAAACATATGCTGCATCCGTCCGTCCAAAAGGCATCACTGTAAACTCGTAATGCCCATACATGGTTCGAAATGTTGTCTTCGGAATATATTCCTTCCTCACACGTAATTGATGATATCTAGATCAAAGTTCAATATTCAAAAAGTATTGTCCTCCATGAATATGATAAAATAAATCATCAATCTGGGGTAGAGCAAAATTATTCTCTATTTTAATAGCATTGATTTTCTTGTAATCAATGCAAAGACTAATAGATCCATCCTACTTATTGACATAGAGGATATGGGCTCCCATGAAGAAACTCTAGTTCGAATAAATCCTTTTTCACTCAAATCCTATATTTGTTTCATTAACCCTACTAATTACGTAGTGACCATTATATTGGGAGTCATTGATATAGGTCTTTCATCAGGAATTAAATCACTAGAGAACTCAACTTTTCACTCTGGAGGATGTCTGGGTATATCTTTTGTAAATACAACAATGTACTCCTGCACTATGTTAAAATCATCAGTTTGATGATTTATTTCCTCTCCCATAGACATTGGTTTATCTTCCTCTCCAGGTATTACATTAAGTAGAGCTACTGGAGGTGGTTCTAGATAAGAATCATGTGGCGATGTTTCTTCGATAAACAGAAGGGATTCTACACCATTTTAAAAAATTGTAACATCCTTATTCTTACAAAAAATCATCACATCATAATTTGAAAGACAATATATACTAAGAATTATATCAAAATCAATCATTGGTATGATGATAAGGTTAGAAACTAAAGCACATTTTGGTGTCTGGATGGGGAATTGTAGACATGCCTTTATTGCAACGATACATCCCCTTGGAGTTTTGACTGACAACTCCTTTATCAAATCAAATTGAAAATATCTAATTTTCAAGGAAAACTAAGAAGATATACATGAATGCGATGATCCAGAATCAAATAATGTGTTGGATAATTTTGAGAAAACAATTAAAGTACCTTCCACCACGCCATTAGGAATTTCAACATGCATTGTTGTAATCACATAGGCTCTCCCTTGTTCACTTTTATTTTTATGATGAATGTTTACTTGGTGATTTGGATACTCATTTTAATAGTGTCCAATCTCACTGTAATTATAGCATTGATTATAATTCAATTTTTCCTTCCCCTTGAATTCATCATATCGATGACCCTTTTCTCCACAGTTATAGCTAACTTCCATGCCATTCAAGCATTTCCCAAGATGATTATTTCCATAGTTCTCACATAATGGGAATATCTTTGTTCCATTTCTCTTCATTGGTGATTCTCCTTTTCCTTTTTTATCTCAATACTGCTTCTTATCTAGGTTTCCTTTAAAAAAGGCTTGATCTAGGAAATTCCCTCACTGTTTTGATGTCACTTGATACAATTTCATCATATGATGAAAATGATTTACAATCCAGTGCCATTCAATGACTTGGCTTAAGACCTTTAATGAAATGATCAATCATGTCTGCCTAGTCTTGTACATAATTTACGGCATACCTGTCCAGCCTTATGAAAGTAGCTTCATACGCTACAACAATGCCTTCTTCCCTTTGTTTGAAGCTTAGGAATTTCATCTTCATTTCAGTTATTTTCTCACAAGGGAAATAATTTTGGAAGAATATTTCCTTAAATGTCCTTAATTCCATATCATCAATTTCTTCTTCCTCTATCATATTCTGAATCAATGACCACAATTGATCAGTGTCACCCTTGGGAAAATATACGGCCAGTACTACCATTTCATTTCCATTGCATCTAAATTCCCTGAATATCTTTTCAAGGGACTTGATCCATTGCTCAGAAACCACTTGGTTAGTTGTCCCACTTAAAGATGGGGTCTTCTTCGTCATGAAACAATCCAACATATGTGTGGAATGGTTATTTGTTACAAGCTATGTAAGTTGTCCCAATATGGTCATGATCTGATATTCTTACAATGACTTTGATGACTTTCTTAGTAGAGAGATCCATACCTTGACCACGAGTATTGATTCCCCTTCTTCATTTAAATGATATTTCTAAATAATTGGTCACACAAGATTTTTTTATGATTCTCAAACATAAAATCACTTCACATAGACTAAAATTATATGCATATCTAATCTTATAAACATGATTTCTCTGAGTAAAAAATATACATTAAACTATTTCATAATGGATTGTAAAGAAAATGTGAATTATCCTAAGCATATAACTACGGAGTTTCGTAACCAATAGTGCATCAAGTCCCATTGTAATTCACCAGTTCTCGTTCGATTCTAGCTCAAAGTGGTGTTTTCAGGTTTAACCCCAAGATACATCTGTGCCAGAGCCACCTCTACAATATCAAATCTAGATAGGGACGTATTTCATAAAATATATACATAATCCATTCCTTTCCAAAATACCAGTAAGATCTGGTATGTTTATCCTTAAATATTACCTTAGAGATTTTTTCCCTACAATTCATTTCCTACTTTTGTTTCCATGTTTTTTTGACTAAATATCCTCTGATACCAATTGTAACACCCCAACCCCACTAAGCTAGATTCGGTGCATTACATGTGATATTGGAATGGTTAAAAGGAATGAAAAATCATGATGGAACGATTAGTTTAGTAGTCTTGAAAAAAAACTAGATACATAGATGTAAAACAAATTACATTGAAAAAGGTTACAAGATACAGTACATAACAAAACTAAAAGATTCAACCACATGAACTCAATAAATGACCTTCTCTTCATCACCTATTCAAGGTAAAGAATTAAAGGGGTGAGATCAAATGCTTCATAAGGGTTAAAAATTACAGAAGCATGATAACAATAATAAGTGAATTACAATCAATCTGACATAATCAATATGGCATAGGGAATAAATAAAAAAAAAATTCCATTAATAAACTAAGAATGAAATGACATCCATATATTTTGTCTTAGTGAAAACCTCCTGGATAATAGAAATTACTGAGAATGAATAGTGAGAATTATTATTAATTGGATGTCATGTATCTGGAACATGCAACCATAATACCGTAAAAATGGTTTAGTTCTATGGGTCGAAACCCATCTGATTTTTTTGGAAACAAACTCGAAGGTTTTATCGCCAAATTTTTTTTTATCATTAGACCTACTGATGCATCGAAGGGATATAGCGGGCCCCACCAACCCCGAAATTCCAAATAATTCTTTGTACGTTGATTCAATACAATAACAATATGACTTTTCTATATCTGAATAGATTAGACTATACAGATGCATCAATATTTAAATAATTTTCCATATAAACATCATATATAAAATGGCATCTGGTTTAGACAAAAAACATATATATGATATGATATTATGGATATTTAATATTAATGTAATTTTTAAATGAAAGGTGATATCAAATGGGAAGTAGGAACCCCACATAATGATTATTAGGTGCACAATACAAAGTCAGTCACAATAAAATAGTAGCTGAGACAAAGACTCTTACCATAATGTAATCGGTCAATTCATATGACCAGAACATAATTAACCTCAAATAAATCATATAATAATATAAATATAAATAGAATAATGTTATTATATATCAAATTGAAGTACACATATACGACATATAAGAATTATGTGGCAAACAATGAAATTCTTAGTGAAATGTAAGTGAGATGAGAAACCCCTTACAAACATTTTAGCATGGTAACAAGTGTTATTATGGGGGATTATTTAGAGGTAAAGGGGTATTATATTATTTAGATGTCACAAGGTAAGTATGAGGGAGGTGAAAAAACATAACCCATCATTAGGATTTAAAAATAAATGGTCACAAAATCAGCTAGATTCTTGAACAAAAGTGAGGGAGAGTATCCCATACCTTATGTTTGAAGGTGTTCTTGACATGTTATTTATTAATTGAATAAAAAAACTAGGCATATTAATTCATAATTATAGAACCACTTATTTATGTAAATGATTTATTATAACACTATTTAGTTCATTCATGTTCTTTTTGGTTAGTTATAATGTTCAATTTCATTGTTCGGACTCATTTGTTTACTTGGTTTTAAATGATCGGTTCAGTTATATTCAAGATTGGATAAATATATAAGATGGATGTGGTTGTCAAGAAATGAGGTTATATTCTATTAGTGAACTTCAAATATAATATATTGTTTTAAATTTAATTCTATTACATAGAGTGATGTTGAATTACTATATATATAAACATAGTGACAATGGTTTTGGCTAAATGGTGGGTTTGATTACAATTTACTTGTCTTGTTGTATAAAATAATACCATTTTTAAAAAAGTATTACAGAAAAAAATAGAATATATTACATATATAATAAAATGTTTCAACAATAACACAAATGGTTTCTTGACTATATTTAACGATTATAATAGAAATTGATAAACCATTGTCCATGAATGTGCTAAATTTTCACATCTCAAATAGTGTATTCATTTATTTCAAATGAATGGTGTGGGAAAAGAGATAATGTAATGAAATATATCACTAGTATGAAAAAATTCTAGTACATTTATTTTAAAGGATTTATCATACTATTGTGCTGATGAAATAAACAAAAAGAAAAGAACATAAAAGAATTGAAGTAATTGAAAAGAGGAATTTACCTCTTGAGACTTCGTCCTTTGAGAACCTATTCAGGGTAGAGGTTTTGGTATTTTGAAGAGGCTCGGAACTTTTAGACATGGAGTAAAATTTTAGGGACATACTTTTGAAAAATATTGTGAAATAAAAATCTTTGAGTGGTTTGAGAGGAAGAGTGGTGAGGGGTCCTTTATATATTAGTGGGGAGAGAAGTTTTATTAATATTATAATCATTAATTTATTATTTTTTCTTAGGACAAGAAATAGTGAGTATACCAGGACCATGAACAGTAATATATGCATGTGACTGTGAGATAATTGGGCTTAAATATTCAGATCTTCATCAATGATCCTATTAATCCATAATTTATAATTTATTTTGAATTATCAGATTTTACAGCTCATAAAATATTATTTATTTCAGAAAAATCCCAAAAAATCACATTAATTTTTTTTGAGTTTTAAAATCCACAAATGAAGGCCATTTTTTAAATAAAAGTGCTAACAATTTTTTTATGGCTAGGTTTTGGCTATCTCTTACAAGTTACCATGTTTTGTTCCATATAGGCTCAGTGATTCTTGAAATATAGGCTATAACAAAATTGTATTTAAGAGAAACATAGTATAAATGTATGGGGTACTAAATTTGTGTACATTGGATTTTATTTAGTTTGATTCCTGAGATGGAGTTGGTTGTTTTCTATATAATCTCACTCTTCCTCACATGTTCTCTTAGAGGGTAATACCTTCCATCTCTGTTTTTATTATACCATCACTGCTAGTCTCCATCCCGGGGCCTGTTGAAGGCAGGACTCGGGGGGTCGTTATCTCTTATCACATTACCTACCCAAGAGGGGTACACTTAGTGGGGCGGGGAGGGATGGGTCGTCATATAGTGTAATTTGAGGGAGGATGAGGGATAAGATGGAATTTTGATTTAAACACACATGAGGTCGCATGGGTTGGTAGATAAATAGTGTCATTCAAGTATAGCTAGTGATGTAATCACTAGAGACCGCTTGAGACATAGGCGTTTAGGGCCCCCATTGATATGATGAATGGACCATTATGTTTACAATGACTACTAAATGAGTTGATACTAGTTACTTGGTAGATACTAATGAAAGGACCATGTATCATTCTTCTTTGTTCCTCTGTTTTAATATGTATACCTTGGGATAGGCTAACCAAAAATGAATAAATGAATGAATTTAATTAATTAATGTAGAGACTTCAATATTCTTGGATTAGGAGATCTAAGTGTTAGTTATTATATAGTTGTGGCTTCAGGTCAACATCCTCGTTATTATCACATAGAATATTTCCAGTAGCTTATGTCGACAGATCATCGTAGGGTAGAAGTTAATGATGATGACACTTGGAGGACACTCTGAGAGTTTCTACGCCAGATCCTATAGAAGTATAAGAGATCCATTTAAAATTTAGTAACATAAGACTAGTTAGAGGAGTTTCAGATATGTTTCAGTTCTATCCATTCATTGAAGGAGCATTAGGTGTCTTTGGTTGTGACAATGCTGCATGGAGGTGTGAGGTAGCGATTGATAATTTTCGACAGGGATCACGAGGAGTCAACGATATCATGGGAGGAGTTTAGAGAAATGTTTAGAGTCGAGTTTCATTCTTCGATTGTGAAGGAGTCCAGTCACATGTATGTTCTTACCCTTTGACATGGGAGCTCTAGTGTTTGAGAGTTGGGAATCCTATTCAATAACCTTTTACGATATGCTTCTGACCAATTTCCAGATGAGGTGGCTAGGGAGAGGATTTTTTAGGGGACTTCCATCAAGAGATCCAGGGTCAGGTCACCCCATTTATACTGTGAACATATCATGAGGTACTGGTGAGGGAAGAGGTCATCAAGAGGACATTGGCTAGAACTTGTTCATCACGAGAGGGGAGTCGTCATGATTCCTCAAGAAGCTGAGCTGTAGTACGGGGTTTCTAGTTTTTTGAGCATAAGAGATTCCGTTCGGCTGGGGGTAGGTCCCAATGCTCCAAATCTTTTTTCTCCTAGGGCAGCGGATCTCAGGCATATTCCAATGGATCAAACGTTTTTTTTCCTTGTGGTGGTCAAGGTCATCAGTAGCGAGAGTGCTCGACCATTAAGAGTAGTCATCGTGCACATTTTTTTCAGCTATAGGTTCCTCTGTTGAGGTATTTTTAACCAAGGCAGAAGCAGCATGTTGCACCTGCATTAGATCAACAGAGGGTAGAATGGGTAGGCATGGGATAGCCTCATGACACTCCATGTCCTAAGATTGTAGAGGGTGACCATGGTGGAGGTCTTCATCATGGTTTGAGGGGCTTTGGAGGAGGTCATGGTCAACTTCATGGTTTTGTGTTTCCAGGGCCAGGAGAGTTAGACGTCATTTGAGGTACACTTTTCTTTTATTTTACCATGGTTTATGCCTTTTTTGATTCATGAGTGACATAATCCTTTATATAACCTTCCATTTTCCATAATTTGGTACTTGATGTAGAGAGGCTTCTAGTGTCTTTGGCATTGACTACGCTAGTGGGAGGTCGAGCTGACTAGATTGTAGTCTGTAGTGACTACGAGCTACTGTTGGGGAATCACCACTGTAGGGGAGATTTCCTAGGTTTACGAATAAAACCATGTGATGACATTCTCAAGGGGTATTTTTTGTATTCATTGCAGTCTATAATGGATTTCATAAGGAGGTAGGTTGTTTTCTTTGATGTGGATGGATAGCCAATGGTGTACCTTAGTGAGTGAAACCCTCAGATGGGTCAGAGGCGTGTTGCGTCCTTATAATCAATGCTGGATGATCTGATGCTGAGTTCATCGGTGGTTCAAAATATTACATTTCTTATGGTCAGATTATTTTACACTTATGACTTTATAGAAGAGGATTTACCATTAACCCCTCTATGAGAGATCATGATTAGGATCAAGCTACAAACAATAGCGTCTAATATCTCTATATATCTTTATAGGATAGAACCTTCTGAGTTTCAAGAGAAATGTATACAGATTGATGGTCTAATTCAGTGCATTTGTGTTTGGCCTAGTCTGTCACATTAGGCTGCACTAGTTTTGTTCATTAATATGGCTGACATCAGTTTGCGGTAGTGGTTTTATTATCATCACTTAAACAATGTGATTGTGAATAATCACTATCCTATTCCACATATTGATGTTTTATTAGATCAAATGAAGGGTGAATGATGGTTCTAAATTTTTTTGTGGTCATGATATCATCATATGTGTGTGAAGGATGTTGATATCCTGAACACTGCTTTCCATTGTCGTCATGGGAATTATGGGTTTATTGTAATATCATTCGGTGTGATAAATGCTCATGTTGTGTCCTTGGGATTGATGAATGCTATGTTCTGGGAGTTCCTGGAAATGTTTTTGGTGGATTTCATCAATAGAATACTTGTGTAATCCACGTCTGAGGAGGAGAATGTGGGGCATCAACACGCCGTCATGGGTGTTCATCGTCAACATCAACTTTATGGGATGTAGTCAATGTGTGAGTTTCGGAATCAAGAATTCTATTTCTCGGGGCATGTTGTGTCACATCCAGGAGTAGCTATGGATCAATCGAAGATATAAGTAGTTGTGTCATGGAAATCCCCTAAGATAGTCTTATATGTGCGATGTTTCCTTAGTCTCATAGGCTACTATAAGAGGTTTGTGGCAAATTTATCTTGAGTTGTGACTCACTTACATCATTGATGAGGAAGTATTAGAAGCTAATATGGACAGATCAGTTCCAAGATTCATTAGAGTATCTAATGGAGAAGTTGGTAAGTGCTCCAGTTCTATGTCTTCTAGCTGAGGGAGCTTAGGTTGATGTTTTCTATGATGATTATTATTTGGGGTTAGGTTTTGATCTGATATAGAATAGATCATTTGTTTCTTATGGGTCTCAAAAGATGCATCCACATGAACATAACTATTCTAAACATGATCTTGAGTTTTCATTTCGGGGATTTTCTATGATGTTGTAGAGTATTTACCTCATTAGAGGGCACATTGTTGTTTTCACCGATCATAAGAGCCAAGGTTGTATTTCTACCAGTGTGACATAATGTTACAACAACATCAATGGATGGAGTTATTACAGGAATAAAATGTCTAAATATCGTATACACCTATAAAAGGGAATGTTATAGCTGATGCATTGAGTCAAATGTCACGTAGTGATGTTGTACAAGAATCTGGTGATTCCTTGAGAGTAATGGAATAACTGTTAGTAGTAAATATTGATATTGGAGATGTTGTGTGTAGAAATTGTCTTTTTCAGATGAAAGTGTAGTCATATCTGGTGCATTTGCTGGAAGTTTCAAAGTTGGGGGATCTAGAGGTGGAGTTCTGGAGTGACCGAGTTATCTATGGTGAGCCCCTAATGGTTGGTCTGATGATAAAAAACATCGAATGTTGTATCATGGAATGATATTTTTTCATTTGAATAAGCACAAGATGGTTCTCAGAGAGTTCCATAGTTCTCCATTAGTGGTTCATACTATCCTGACAAAGATGTACCAAGCATTGTGGATTCATTTTTGGTGGACAAGGATGAATCATGTGGTTGTGGAGTTTCGGTCTCGATGTTTGGTCTGCCAGAAGGTGAAGGTCAAACACCATGTTCCTTGTGGTATGCTCCAACCGTTAAATGATCCTTAGTGGAAGGGGTAGGAAATGCCAATGGACTGTTTCACTGGTTTACCTTGAGCTCAGGGAGAACATGATTCTATTAGGTTGGTAGTGGACCAATTAACAAAATCATTCCACTTAATAACAATAATGAAGTCTATATCAGTAGAAGTCAGTCGAGGATGTATCTTGAGGTGGTGGTGAGAATTCCTGGTGATCCAAGGAAGATCATTTTTGATCGAGATCCTCATTTAACCTATAGGGTGTGGAGAGGCCCCCAACTAGTATTCGGTTCTCAAAAATGTTATAGAAATTCTTTTAATCCTCAGACGTATGGATAGATAGAGTGGACTATCTAAACAACAGAAGACATGTTACACTCTTGTTTCCAAGATTTTGGAGGTTCGTGAATGAGGCACTTAACCTTGTTGGAGTTAACTGACGCCAACAGTTTTCACTCCACCATTAGTATGGAGACATTTGATGCCTTGTATGGCCATCCTTGTTATTCATCATTATGCTGGACAGGGGTCAGAGAGTCAACAATTCTCATTCCGGAACTACTGTAGAATACAATAGAGATGGATCAAGTGATTCCTGAGAGGATGAAGACAACATAAGATCATCAGAAATCATATGCTGATCAAAGGAGGAGACCCTTAGAGTTTTATGTTATATTTCATGTGTTTTTAAGGTGACTCTCTATCATGGGAGGCGAAGGTTGGGTCGTTGGTGTAAGGTTTCACCATGGATTGTTGGGCCTCTCAAGGTGTTAGCTCGGGTTAGAGATGTAGCGTATCGAGTAGCACTTCCACCACAGATGAACTAGATACATGTTTTTTTCATGTATCACAACATCATCATTATATTCTTGATGACTCTAAAATCATCAATCTAGGAGAGTCCAATGATGTTGATGATATGAACATTGAGGAGAGTCCTGTGGAGATCCAAGAAAATAAAGAAAATATGTTGCGCGGGCATTTTATCACAATGTTTTGTGTCTTCTGGAAACACGATGTCATAGTGGAGAATACCTAGGAATTCAAGTAATAGATAGGTGCTTAGTACCTAGATTTGATTGATGTTTAACTCTTTTCATGTAACGGTGTATCCATTTTGGTTATATACCATTCATGTTTAGGATATGGATTTCTTTCATTGATTCTTGTTGTTTTCAATATTTTGAGAGGTATCTAGATGGGTGGTTGTTTAGTCTTCATTTATGCTTTCTTTTAGATTTCATTTTAATTCTCAAGGATGATAATGTATTGAGAGGTATTTGGTACAATGGCTCAGACACCTCTGGTCCATTCCTTAGTGAAAATCTCATGTTTGAGGTGTTCTGGGTGGTCATGGTGACTTATCCCCAACAGTTTTCCAAATCTTCAATTCATTGTATAGTTCCAACGGTTTCATAGTGAACCGTTCCAATGGTATACCTCTATGAGTAGTTTCCATGGTAGACCACTGTGAACAGTTCCAATAGTAACCGTGTGTGAATAGTGAAACACTAACCTTATATGAATAGTATTACTTGTAACCTTTTCTGAACAGTGAAACATTTATATTATGTGAACAGTTTCATCAGTGACCTTATGTGAACAGTGCAACAATAACCTTGTGTGAATAGATTCATCGGTAGCCATTGGTGAACAGAGCAATGATGACCTTATGTGAATAGTGTTATTGGAATAAATATGTGAAAATTGCAACTGTGAGGTTCCAATGGTGAGGCTTCATTGGTGACAACTTACCTTTTCCATATTTATAATTCATGAATAGTGCATCCAGAATGGTATGTTTCCAACAGTGAACTCTTTCCTATATTACATTTTGAGTTCTTGAAAAGTGATTATAGAATGGTGAGGTTCCAATGGTGTCCTTTTTCCTTTTCCAAATTTTCAGTTCAGGAAAAGCATTTCCAGAACGTTGACGTTCCAATGGTGACCTCTTTCCTTTTACAAATTTTGAGTTCATGAACACTGTTTCCAGAAAAGGGGGGTTCCAAAGGTGACCTCTTTACTTTTCAAAATTATGAGTTCATGAACAGTGCTTCCAAAATGGTGATATTCCAATGGTGACCTCTTTCCTTTTCCAAGTATTGATATCCCAAACAGTATTTCCAGAATGGTGAGGATACAATAGTACCCTCTTTCCTTTTCTTAATTTTGAGTTCATGAACTGTGTTTCTAGAACAGTGAGGATCAAATGGTGTCCTCATTCAATTGCCAAATATTGATTTCATGAACAGTGATTCCATTCAGGTGAGGTTTCAATGGTGAGGTTTCAAAGGTGATATTCTTGAAAAGTGTTTTTCCTTTTCCAAATTTCGAGTTCGTGAACAATGTTTACAACTTCATACGATTTCAAAACTTTAATGTTTCATTTGATATAAAATGCATTTAAATCCTTGTTTCAATGACTCTATAACTGATTCAAAGGTCCAAAAACCTATATTAATTTCCCTATGTCTCTCAATTCTTTTACTTGGTCAAACAAAATGGGTTAATGCGATCCTCTTATAATTGAAAATCTTGCATATATAAAACCACTACTACATTAAATCTTCTAAAAGGATGATATATCTTCCTCCCTAGTTCTTCCTCCTTATTCTCGACTATGATATGCTTAAACAATTCATTCCATCCGATAGGAGTTCCTCAATCAATCATTCTTTTGTGTATTTTATCCACCTTGTTTTGATGAAACCAATTAGTATCGATCAATCATCGATATAAGGTATGATCTATCATCATTCTTTTCGGATCATATCATTATTTTTCTCCTTTAAGTTTTTTAATTCTATATTTTTGTTCCTAATTGTTTTCTCTTGGTTATTAACTGTTGTGGTGGTGGCTCTACATCCTCTGGTGGATACAGTTGTCATGGGGGGAGGAGATCATAACCTATTGTGTGGCTTGTTCTTATATAATGAACATCATAAACCTTTTGAGGTAGGGGATTCATTGCTTATATTTTATTTTATGTACAATTATATTGTTAGAATGTTTTTTCTCACATGATCAAAATTGAATTGAATTAATAAATATTTGGATCTCATAAATAAGTTGATATCAATAGTATGTTATTGCCTCTTGTTATGCTAGATAGTGTGATTTCTATACTTTCTTTTTATATCTTTTCATTATTGATTGAAATTTGTAATGAATGTAAAGACGTAATTAATCTATAATTGTTTTGATAATGATAATGAGGCACGTATATGAATCGTGTTCTTCTTGTTGAAATTTGATGATAATCCAATTAGTGAAATAATCATGTTTAATTATTTGTGATATCTTACAGGTTTGGGTTCTCGAATTTAGAAACTACGAATAATAAATCAGTTAATCGATGGTGGATTAATGAATTGGTTGATTGATAAAAGATAATTCGTTTTATGGTTCTAGGTTACCCTCTTTCTTGTTTAAGGGATAAGATATCGATTGATATGTTGTTTTTTTCCTACTACTTTAGTTTTGATGTGAGCCTGGATTGCAATTGTGATATGTGGTGTTTTGGAGGCCTACTGGTTGTGCACAGTTGACACCTAGAGTAGTGAGATGCATTGGTTTATTCATGTGGGTGTTAGGGAGGACATCACGGGTGATGAAATAGGTTTGATTTGAAAGTTTGTATGCTTGCTGATTCATGGGATGTTTATCAGCTTTATATCCCCCACTAGTCTCGGAAGCTGGATTTTCATACCCCTCTTCTGAAATGGGCGAAGACGCATGGGGTATTCCACATGCTTTTAGTGTTAATATTTTTATGGGAGGATGGGTACACAATCATTATATAGGTGGAAAAGACTCGACATGTAGTTAATCTACTCACCATGTTGATCCCCTTGTGTTTAGTAGCACAAAATGATTTTCTTTGATTCCTGGTAATATGGGAAATGTAATGCAGTAAATAAATTATTGAATAAATGATGTTAACCCACATGGTAGGAGCTTACTGGGATGCAATTTTGAGGTTACAATTTAAAGGGATAGTGGACATATGGTGTGATTCCAATGAAATATAATGTTGAAATTGATAATGGATAATTAGTGTTTAAAAAATAAATTAATGTAAATCTCAACTGATAAAAAGGGGATGAGGTAACACAATAATTCTCTTTTAATGGGTGTGTGCTCATAGGATACCTAATCATAGAAGTGGGATCTAGGAGTCCAAGAGAAGATAGATGCAGTTGAGTCTATGACTATGTTATGCCCCTAGTGTGGTTGTGATCTATTATATATTATGTTTTTTTGTTTCTATACGATACAACACTCAGTCAGTTAGGGAATCTAACACCCTCGGGATTCTAAGCCTGAGAGGGGGGGGGGTTCCACAACATTCTGGTGGGAGGATGGATGGATAAATTCCCCCTTAGGCCCCACTCTATTCCCTAGGTAGTGACTTGTGCTGGTAGGCACATCATCTGGTTTTCCAAATATATGTGGTTAGAGGAAAACAATGGCTTGTGATTATTCAAAAACATATATTCAAGATATATTATCCAATAGACTAATATATGTGTAACATGTATATGCTGTGAAGACGTGAGAATTATTACTCAGTGTGTGGGATGTAATGGCTTGATATATAATTCTCGATGTATGGTACAAGTTATGTAAGCTATTGTGGATCCCATAAACTGCCTGGTTGTTATCTTTTGTGGATGTGGGGGTTTTGTAGCTTGAGGTGCATGTTGGGGTGCTTCTCACAAGTGACTGATGTCAAGCCTTTTTTGGGAGATAGGCTTAGGACGTGCGATGTTCGGGCTATGAGGATAACTAGGGAGGATGTAGTAGTGGGGTACCCATGACATTATTTATTATATAATTTACTCTTGTATGTGTTACATGGTAACAGTAGCCATGGTGAGTCTGGGAAAATTGTATACATGTTTATGTGACGAGTTAGTTTCACTTATTGTTCACTGTGCTTTAGCATTCTTTCTTTACAATTGAACGAGAGTCTTCAGGGAGGATTCTATTTAGTATACTATTATACTCACCCAATGTATATATAAACTATTTTTCAGTCCACTTTGATTAGGTTGGAGTTCAAGATGGTATCTACTAGCCTGGGGTTGCAGGGGTTGTTAGGGATTGTGGTTGTTACTAGTTTTACATTCTTTTGTGTATATGCAGTTTTCCCCTTTTCAGTTGTAGAGGCCTTTCATGACATTACATCATTGTACTTGGGATTTCATTTATTTTTCATCCTAAGTTGGAGTTGGTTGGTGTCTATATTATCTCTCTCATTCACATGTGTTCTAAAAAAGGGTAATGCCTCCCATCTATGTGTTTACTATTCCCTGGTTATAGTCACCATCCTAGGTCCTATTAGAGGCTGGACCTAGGGGTCATTATCACCCTTCTCACATTACTGACCCAGGAGGGGTACACAATGTGGGGATGGGTTGTGACATTATCAATAATTCCCATTCAGCCAAATAATTTCAATTTATAACACTATACCTTGAAATGGTATATATTATAGGTAAGTATAGTATCCATGATAAAGAAAATACAAATATATAAATGAAATGAAATATCCAACGATCACCTATATTTGAATTTTCAAAGAATAGTATCATTACAACATATCACTAGTTGTTAATATGTAAAATAAATGATATTTCTAATTGAACAATATAAATTCCAATAAAATAGTAGGTTTTAGGAATAGAGGAACCATTTGATGGGTTGTTCACAACAATGAATTCATTCATGATGGATGATGAATCTGATATTTAAACAGTAATAAATGTCTTGATCAATATTATTGAATCAATGAAAATAGAAAATATATAATGAATAGGAACTAGATATATGATAATAAAATGATATTTATAATTAATTTAATCTCTTAAATAATTAACATGAAGGAATTTTTTCGCCATTGATATGTCTAAAAATTGGTCTTGGATATAATATCATTGTGTTATAGGAATCTATAGAAGATTCCCACTAGTTGTGATCCTCACATGATTCAAAAAATATCCAAATATCTCCAATGTAATCTCTTGGTTCTAGCATAGAAGATCCAATTAATTCCAACACCCTCCTTGGAACTCCAAATGAATTACCCTCAAAGTGTTCTACTTCATCAATATTAACATGATTGTGAAAGATAGAGGAATATTTATCTCCATTCAAGAGATAATTTTTTGATATGGGAGAAAATTAGTTATTCATAGAATTTTCGCAAAAAAAAATTACCCAAAAAAACCAATTGAATTAGATCTATTTGAAACTAATTTAGTTGAGTTTATATATCACTATGGATAGAAATAAATAATTTCACAATACCCTATATTATTTATTTATTCCCTTTTGAAAACCCATGTATAAAATTATAATAAATTTATTATTTCAATGACATGAGCATTAAATGTAAATTGAATTAAATTTTATTTATTAAAAAAATATTCAACATTAATTTTTTCTTATCGGACCATTATACGCGCTCTTCCATTCATCAACCATATTTATTAGGAATTAAATATTGAAACCTTATTTAATAAAAAAAATAGCACTCCATTATTCTCTAATATATAATAAAATAATATATTTAACAACTAATAAATAAATATTTACTCAATATTTTTCCCACGTTTTAATCAATCAAATAACTAGTGAAATAATACATATGATAAAAAAGTAATGAAAATTTATTAAACTAGGTGTGAGAATAATATTTATTCCACTCGTTGAATAATAAAAATTATTATTATTATTTAACATAAATTCCATATACGCATATCATTTGATCCTCTAGGACCCTTTCTCACTGGCATTAGGATAAGTCACCTAAATTCCTAGGATATAGTTAAATAACACTCCATGGTACCCATAAAAAAATAAATTAATGATTTAATGAAATTATAACTCATACAGATGCTTACTGTATTATATAATACCTTTAAAACAAGATCTCTGATAATGTTGGTTGCATGTTGTTGTATTCAACCTATGTGATCGATCTATCTTTTATTAACATATTGGAAATCAAAAATTCTTATTGAAAACCATGTAAAATGTCTTATTTAGGATATATAATTTCCATAAAGTATCCTATGATTTCATATTCTAATAAATAACATAATAAAAAATTCTTTTCATGAGTTATTAATTAATTTAATATTACTCATGTAATAAAAAATGCATCCTTCCTCACCAAAAACATATTTCATCCTAGTTGACATCAGTACATGAATTTACATGAATCATAATACTGATAAATAATAATATAATGGTTTAAGGATCAAAACACAAATTCACATTTCGGATAATCCAATTGCACATATAATTATATATTTCCTATGGGCGGGTCTCATTCTCATAAAATTCTAGCTGAGATAATACGAAGGGAGTATACCCTGATAAGGCGTATCGAAGTCATATGAGGCTACACTAATGATATACTATATCATTTTGCTCCCTTAAATTAAATTTTCCTCAATAGAAAAAATATTTTTGAATATATGCTTAAAAAAGATGGATTTACATTACTGTGAGGAAATGAAATGAATTTAAGTGTGGAAACTAATATTTATAAATTATAACATAAAATGACATATAGAATAATAATGATGTGATAATAATTTTATTAGTTTCCAACAATATTAATGAATATTATTGTCAATTTCATAGATGTTGGTTAAAGGGAACAGACTCCAACAGACTCACATTTTCACTAAAGCATACTCCTAAAAATGATAATTCCACTTGATATAACATGATAATCCAGATAATGATGATATTTTTCATTAGTCAAGGGGTACTCTAGGTTATGTTTCGTGGGTAAACTGCTTACTGGAACATCATCCATCAAATAAAAATCCTTTAATATGTGATAAATCCAAAGTATATACTTCTTAAATTGGTGTGACATTGGGTATTTTTCACGATCCACTATTTTGGTATTATAAAAATACCACGTGATATGGTCTTTAATGCTAGGTAAGACATTATGATCTGGGATTATATTTCTTATACAAAAATATTTTTTTTTCTATATTAAAAAATGTTATAAATTGAAAATCTATTATAGAAGTAGTGACAAATAATTTTTTGGGACACTTATAACTCATTGATCCTTTGTTGAGATATAAAAAACCTTATTTTATATTTTGAGAATTATAATCTATTTAAAAAATTTCATTATTATAACATATGATGGCCATTGTTAGCCACTACCATACACCTAGAACATATCCTTATTTCTTCTCAAATACCTAATGATATCCTTTATTGTTGAAAAATATTTTTTAGGATCATACTGGTATCAGACTACCAGGATTAATTCATAGAAAATACTAAGTCTAGTACATTACATGACATTAATGATTGGTCATTTCTCTAGTTTTTATAGGGTCATACTCATTCTAATTGTCACATTATTTAAATATGGAATCATATTTTGAGAAATATGTAAAACATGTGACACAAGAACTAATACCATCTTGTATTGTTCAATATTAAATATATTTAGTATTATGCCAATATATATACATTTACATAGTCATTGGAGCCACTTTTATGAATCATGATTGATAATGATCCCAATAATATAGGATTATTCACCAATTTCATTCATGGATAATTTTTTTAACCATCACTTAACATACATTAATATAGGTATGTTTTTTCTATCAATTAATATCTCATCAATTTATACTACTAGGATATTGATTTAAATTCCACTAATACTCTTGAAAAAAAAAGATCTCATTCATTATTAATTAAATCAAAATAATTTATAGATTCATTGAATCAAATTTTACACGACATGTATGCTTTCATCAATCCCTAAATTTATATCTACAACTTCAAAATCCATTTGGTGTAACAAGGAGTAAAAAACCCTTCTATTTTTTTTCATATAGACGTCTTCCTAAAGGATCTAATTATGTATTGTAGTTTTGATATCCATCTTCCAAATCTCAATGTAATGTAAATATGATATAGAAAGTTGAACTCTCATGGGAAAAATATGGAAACTGATAAAAATGTTTAATAATAATCAATTCCATGATGCTACGTAATCCCTTTTATCAACTAAACATGTTATATCGGTACATAAAATACCTTCAATGTCTTGTTTTATATTGAATCAGAATTTTCCAACATCAATATTTAAATCTACTATCACATCTAACAAAACTCAAACGAGGTTATAATAGATGGAATCATCATCATTCATTTATTTGTAATGTTTCAAAAGGATAGAATCTAAAATAAAGACCATAGAAATAGTTTAATTTCCCCCTAGGGAGATATAGAGGTCGAAAATAATATAAACCTAAAGCATTACCTCTTTTTAGGTACTTTTATTCAATTTATAATGATGGAAAATATTGTGAAAGTAATCCTTGAAGACCTGGTGAACCTATAACAACGATTTGGTCATCCTCCTTTGTTCCCTCCCGCCAACTATGAGAGAAAGGATTTCTATTGATGATGAGCTTTTTTAATAGTGTCGGGACAATAGAACATTCCAATTACCATGAATGTAGTCATGTTGTAAAAGAGAGTCCATCTCAACCGCAGAAAGAGAAATACACTAATGCCTGTAGATTTAGAGACATGTTAAAATTGGTATTGCCTAATTTAGAGGGGGTGACCTATACTAAATTGAGTAGAGAAATAAATAAAAACTAGTCCCAAGTGATCTAGAAAAAAAATCATCCCACTTTATCTCATTCATAGAATATGAGCCATTAATGTTGAGCTTCGAACTGAGTGGATGCAGATACCATCTCACCCTGTGGACAATAATAGTGGGATGAACCACAGAAGATCCCACCTGAAGAGACCTTAATATGGGGGCCTTGCACAAATTACTATAGGATCAAACCATATATAGAAGAATAAATTTTATTCTAGCCAAAAATATCCTTCTAGAGGATTGAAACTCCTTGTGACTATCTTTGTTATGAGTCATCCAGATGAGCCAGCAACATGAAGCTTGAATAATACTGCATGCTCTCCTCATAGGACCAACATCTCCAACACTGTGAAACGAATGGTCTATAAAAGTGTGGTCCCTTAGAGTTATTATAAAAACACATGTGAAGTCACCAAATTCCTTCCCCACATGGGACATCCACTCATTGTAGAAGGAGAGGTGGGGTAGTCTTTCATCCTTTATGGTCTCTATATCACATGCAACTTGAGATCATGAATAAACCTGAATGCCTCACATTTTCATCCATAGGTAACACCCTATTTATAAAATGACAAATTATAAATTTGAATATTGTATGAACCTCTTTAAAACATAAGTATAAAACCTAGAGGTCTTGATGGGACATTCCAGTAAAATCACTTCTGTAGTCCTTAACAATGTAATAAACTTATGAAGATGCGGTAAAGAAAAATATGTATGGTTTGTTAGTGAGATAAATCATTTCGAAGTCCATACAATGCTTACTATACAACAAATCACATATAAATTGTGAGTACATACTTTCCTTAATGAATGTAATGTACATGACCATATATCTTGGGAACCCCATGGTAGTGTCAACAAATTATGATGCAAAAAGGAAATGTTCCTCACACCCATAATCTTGCTTGAGTGATCCTGAAGAGCGTGAATTCATGAGGATACAATATTAAATAACGATGACTGACATCCATTGGTTGCACCCCCCTACCCCCCCCCCCCCCCACCATGTCACACAGACATGTTACTACACCAATGAGAGAGGACCTCTATAACCTCCAATGCTAACTTTTTATTCATTCCATGCAACGTGTCCATGAAACTCATGACATAAGTACAACACTCTTGGACCAGCATTACAAGAATATTCCATGACATCAAATGTTTCTAACCCTCTTCATGTGCATCACAAATAAATGAATAAATAATATAATCTAGCTCAGTGATCAACCCCTTTATGATCTAGGAGGCATAGAGTGATTGAAGTGGAAATGAGGTTAATACACTATTCACCAAGGTGATCTAACTTTTGAATGACTATAATTTATATTTGAAATTTTTAATATTTCCTATGATTTCTAATTTATTTGATTTTAGTGCTTGATGTGAATCCTACTAAGAGAGACCATGGCACCTAGGTACTCTATGGCAATGGAGCTATGCAGTATACCTATCCTTCTGCTTATGGAGTCCACTAGACTGTTTATGAAGTGACCAATGACATCAAATTTTCTCTTACATATATTCACAACCTATCTGATCATGTGACAATAATATACAAGAACTTTATTAAACCCACTTAACATGCCTCATTACATTATTTTATATGAAAGAATAATTTTCCATAAACATATAATGGGGAATATTTCTTGCAATATGATTACTCCGGTAGGCCCTACTGGAACACTACAAGAAGTCCCTGTTGTGGAGTTGATTGAGAACATCTTGACATAGGAAAAACAAGATTGGGGAGAGATGACCCGATTACTCAGACCACACACTATATTGAGAAACCCATAGTTCCTAACAATCTAGCTTACTACCACCCATGGAAAACTGATCCAATGAAGAAAAGAAAGAAATACCCCAAGAAGAAAATAATATACCTGTTAATAACATGATGATGGATATTCATTCTATAATTTCGTATTCTTTGTCTATATACATCTTATCTACCATATTAGAACCATATAATCAAGTATTAATCCCATCGGTGATATCTTAGGATAGTTAGACAACCCCTTGTATGGGACGTTGCTTCAAAAATCTATACTATTTGAGAGATATCCATTGAGAAGGTGAGATATCAGCATATTGAAAATGATAGATGAAAGAACCTTATATGTACAGTTGCACATACTCACTGTTCAGTTGTGTTTGAGAATCGTGGGGTACATTATTTTCAGAACAAGAACCAAAATTGTGGTACTTGTGGCATGAGGGAGGAACCCACTTTGGAAGAAGTCTTTGGTGGAAATCACAACATCATCCTAAACCGTACTCTAAGATAAATAGAACAATGACCTCATAAACCCATCTAGGCCTGGAGCACTATTCAGGTTCAGTGTATTCACATATCTTATGATTTAATCATCAAGAGGAATAGCTTCAAGGACAAAATTATCATTTCCATAAAACACCATACGAATTATCTCAGTTAAATCATCATGGACACATGGATATCCGTCCAACATCCACATGATTAGTCTTGCAAGTAGGTTCATAAAGAGGGTCTCTGTAAAGCATCCAATGATATCACAGTTATCCGTGAAAGAACCATCATCAAACTCAATTTTAGTCCAGTTATACATGTAATTTTACTTCATAAAAGATTTAACATAAGCAATATTGTGATCCGACTCATGTATACACATAATCCTAGAATAATCAATGGAAATACACTCCTACATAAAACAATATATCAACCATTTGATCCTTCATTGTGGTGAGCTCTCCAAATGTGCATTTGTTCCATTCCAATTCCAAGATAGACTCAAGCCTCTCAATATCTACATTGATTCCAATCACGTTCTATTTCAAAGGAGTGTGTTTTCTGACCCACACATGAAGATCTTCTCTAATATGTGTTATATTGTTTAGTAAATTCTTACTTGCATTACCATGCATGTGGTTTTTCCCTCAAGTTCACACTGTGTGTTGGAATCTTCAGTACATAATCTACAGGGTGTTAAAACAATGAAAAACATTCTTTCACATCTTGGATTTATATGAATAAGAAATAGGGAGTGGAAAGATATACTATGGCACAAATAATAAATGTGTTCCTCAAAAAAATCAAATATTATGTGGAAATTAGAGAGGAATTGATTCAACCTACACCAGGTGTGATGGGTGACCCCATGGTTTTTTCACCTAGTGAAGCACATTCCAGAGTATCCCATAAAAGACAACCACTTATGAGACAATAATTGGGTAAACTATAGAATAGAATGGTGATTTAATGAATCCCATGATCAAAGGTCCCATTCTCGACCAACAGTCGAGAAGGATCAATGATGTCTTAACTTCTATACACAAACTAAAATAAGAAGGAATGGAAACCAACATTGATCTACTTAGTGATTCAATGATCTGAGGACTGAAATAAATCCACAATGGAAATCGAATCCCAAAATATCCAAAGAGAGGGGCATTGGTAATTAGATTTCAAGGAACCAGACATCTAGATCCTTCGATAAAACTCATCAATTTTTACTCTTTATTGTTAGGGTTTGAAGACCTCAATGAGAGAAATATTTTTTTTCTAGAACATCATTTACAACAAAATCAACATTCACTTGGGTTCCCATTCCATGAACATTCCATATGATAGGGGATAACATTTGACATGGAAATACTTGTTTTGGCCATAGATAGATTAGGTTTATTTCTTGAATAGGGATAATAGAAATAATTCCCTAAGATTGATATGGTTTTGACCAAATGATTTCTATAGAAGGGAGAGGGGGATTAGGGAGGGGTTGAAATATATAGTGCATCTAGGAGGCTCAAGTGAATATCATGCAGTATGAGAGTCTATACAATGGGGGATGGTCCTAGAGTAGGAAGAATAATCTTACTCAAGGATACATGAAATCAAAAACTAGTCAAGTGATAGAAAGAGAAGAGGAAAGTCCAATAAAATACATTCCCTAGATGGAGAATCAATAAGAGGATGCACCCAAGAGTCATCATTAGGACCAGAGGATACCCGAAATATTTTTCCAACATTAAGGGTTGTTTGGGAACCTGATTGAAGACCATGAAAATACATAACTACATCATGCCATGAGATAGTGAGGAAGGGTTGATGGAGACTGTTTGAGTAAGAATACCCCAACATCTTTAAAGAAACGTTGGCCATGTAGTGGGATTCAAAGATATCCCGAGAAGGAGGATAAAATGGACCAACTGATCCCCAGATACAACACCCACCACCCCATGTTGGGGATCAACCTGAGGGAAAACCAAAGTGGCTAAAAACAACTAATCCAGAACCATATCAAGCACGGAAGAACCGATGAAATAAGAAGCACCCCTGGGATGAACATGAGCTAGGTTCCCCATTTTTTCTTGGTTTTTCCTAATGATGTATGTATGAAAATGACATTGGAGGTGGCCGAAGAAGTATATTCCTAGTATCCCGGGATAAACAAGATCTAGGATCCATTCAAAAAAATTCATGAAACAGAGATAAATCTGATGTGGAAGAGGATAAAATAAACCCATGACCACTAAGATGTTGTAACACCCCAATATTTCATTGTACATTATTTATTCAAAGTAATTTGATGACGTGCACTACACACAACATCGAGTTAAAGAGTTCCATGACTTACCAAACTAACTGTTCAAAAGAGGTTATGAATATTATTAACTTAATTTTGAACTTTATATAATCCTTGTAATTTTAGAATCCATAGTATGAGTTTGTTAGAAATAATGTAAGAACAAATACATTTTTTCAGAGAATAGAAGTATTTTTCAAAAATGCAATTTTACTACCTTTTAATGGGGAAGAATTTTTAAATCCAATATTTGAAACTTTTATATATTCAATTTGAAAAAATAAACTTTTTTTTTAAAATAGGGATATATGAAATTAGTTTCAATAAAATTTTGGAATTTTTATGATAACCTTCGTATTTGGGGGAATAGTGAAAAATACTATATTTTAACTGAAAAAGAATTTTTTAATCAATATAATTTATAGTGTTAAATTATAAATTTTAATGGGTTGGAAGTATAATTATATTATATAGTTTCCATTTTATCCAATTATGGTCATTTGAAGTAAATTCACATTGAAATTGGACATAAACAAGTGTCAATCTTTTGATAGTTATTGTTTCTTTAAAACATGATTTTTATTTTGAAAACGGGAATAAATTTTAAATTAATAAATGAAAATTCAATGTTTTAATTTGGTAAAATAGAAAATAATTTTGGATTTGGAATACCAAAATTTTCCTAGGGTAAATTTTTTGTATTTTTTTGAAAACTTTTAATTTTTGATGAATATTGAAAAACACTGAGTTATAGTTTAAAACCGAATTTTTATTTAATTAATTGAATATTTTATTTGAATTTATTTTAGGAAAAAATAGATACATAATACTTATATAAGTTCAATGTAATTCATTAGATTCAGTTTATATTAATTTTAGATATATGAAAATTTTATTGAACTTTTCAACGTCTTTTACTCACCTCCTATGAGAATTTGAAAATTCACATAAAACATAATTTTACCGCTTCTATGAGTGAAATTTCGATAATCTGAGAGACACATATAATATCAAGAGTAAAATGTGGTTTAATGAAATGAAAATAATTTTTTAGTGAATAGTAACTTTTTTACTTTTATTTACCACGGTTAAAAGTAGATAGAGTAATTAAGGGTAAAAATGATATTATTATTACCCTAATAGATGTCCTAATTCTATTGGATAAATTTAATTCGACCAAAAAAAACTTTAGGAATAAAATATGACCCTTTATGTCCACTTTTAATATATTAGGACATTTATAATTATATAATTTAAAGAAGATTTAAAAGTGATAAATTCAATGTTTATTAAATAACCATTTTAAATATATGGTTATACATAAGATAAATTCGACTATAAATATTCAATAAAAAATATAAAAAGATTTCCTACATCATGGTATTTTATTTATAATTTTTATACGTTAAACAATTAAATTTATTTATGTCACAATGATGATGCAATAATTACATTATTAATGAAACAATCAATTAAATTGTATTATAAATATTAAAATAAATATAATTTTAAAGTTTTTATGACATCCACAAATTTTATATTTGACTATGAAATGTTAGGGATTATTCAACGTATCTTTTTTGAATTAATCAAGTTGTGATGCCTTTCACAAAACCAAAATATCAAATAGTGTCAAAATTTACATAAATTAATATTTAAAACAAATATTATATAATTAATTGATATTATATTCCTAAAAATATAAGGTTCGAACAAGGGACTTATATCATGATAGGTTAATCATTAATGGACCACTTGGGGGACTCTTGGAAGTTTATTGTATGTTTATTAACCATATAATATTAAAATACAAAGCGACATGGTAAATGTCAAACTAATTAACTATGGGTTAATACTGAAAGATAAGGTTAATAATGTGACCCAAACATGCCTAAAACCTATTGGTTGTGTGTATTTCGACTGATACCCACCTTAGACATTCCATAATCCACTTTGGAGCCATTAGAAACCGAATATGTATTTATTATAAATTAATACTTTAAGTTTTTCCTAAAGAGCCCATCCCCCCCCCCTTAGAAAAGAACACCACTTATAACAAATTATTCATACCATCAATGCCTTTTGGTTCAGCCAAACCCTTCCCAAATACTCTCTCAAATATCCTCACTTCAACCTAGAGGCCTTAGTTTAATCATAAAGCCAACCTATGAATCCCTTTTGTTGAAATCAAAAGGAAGAACCCGATGAAGAGGTAATGTTTTCACCACCATATTTCAAGTTCCTTTCTTCTTAAACTTCTTCATTATTTGATATTTACATTATAAAATAATATATTTAGTATCATATATATATTTTGATGTTATTATAAATATGTTACCACCATATTCAGTATTCTATCAATCCTTTTAATGACATGTCACTATACTTGCGTACGTAAGGCTTACCGTATCCACGTCATGGTGTAATTGTCATTCAAAACATAATTATTTTGATGGTAATGATAATAAAGTATAATTCATGTAAATAATAAATATAATATGATAATGATTATATATATATGATACACCATCCAATTATATAAAATTTTAATATCAAAAAATGATATTTTCACTCGTGCTTACGTACGGATTACCGTCTCCACGACGCGATGAGATTCATTTCCAAATCCACCATTCATCGACGATTATAAAAATATTTTACTAATAATTATATAATATATGAAAAAATAATTCTACCAGATATATATATATGTATTTATGTACATATATATTTCTTATTCACTTAGTTCTGTTCAATATGATATGAAAACAGAAACAATGTTTATGTGTAAGTACGTACTACCGTCTCCATAAACTGTGTTTTCCATTTCTAATATATGTATATTATACATATTTATATTATAAATATAAATGATATATAAATCATGTTTTATATTCTAGAATTATTTAAATCATTATCTAAGTGATAGAATCAAGAGTAACAAGTTAAAACACGTACGATAAAGGAAGAAATTATTACCCGAAATATTAATATAACATGGAAATTATTTTTAAATGGGAAGTATAATGTCATGAATGAATAATGTATGATATCATATATACTAATATGATTCTTTTATAATTTAATAACATACTACGGTCTTCATTCATATGGTTAAACATACTCTCGACTAAAAGAAAGTGCAAGGTAAGGGGTTTTCATCTCACTCCTTATTCCCGTGAGATTAGTGCCATATTTCCAATATTACATTTTGTGTGGTGTATGTAATTCCAATAATTGTATTTATTTTGTAATACAATTTAATTTATGTGTATTTACAAATTCATTGTATGATACTTCTTTCATGAGTGTATGTTTTGAATGTTGACAAATTGGTAAGGGTTAATTCCTCAATCTCATTAATATATGAGAATGTTTTTGTGTAAGTATTTACTGGGACATTTTTATCATCCATGGCCATTTTTCAAAAAAAATTATTTCGGAAGGAATATTTTAAGGATTTTTTAAAGGTACTATTTATCATGATCATAATTTTTAATGTTTTAAAGATTTATCTTTCTAAATATTTTTAATTAATGTCCATGTTTTCAAAATGATATTAAGGATTTATTTATATGGACATGAATGTTTTGAAATGATAATTCTTTTCAAAAGTTTCAAAGTGGTATGGGACACTTTGATTCAAAAATATCTTTTGAATTACTCCCTTTATTAATGTGTGACTTTTAAATGATTTTCCAAAAATGACATTTCCCTCAAGAAGCATTACTCATCAATTTTAACTATGTCAGCATCCTTTTTTGTGTATTATTTTTGATTGAGGTTGATTTATTATAATAAAATATTCCATATTGTTTTTAATGAGTTTTATATGTTTGAATGTGGATGTTCTATTTTTATACCATTCATGGTTTATGGTTAATGTATTGAAATTTCGTATGCTAGTTCTAATATGAATGTTTATGTTATGTTTCATACATTTCATATGAGGAATGTATTGGACATAGTAATTTACGGGTGGAGACTTCTATAGCTCCTCGATTCATCGGTAGGTCTCATGATACAACTAGACGTGGAATTGTCTGAGGCCCTTTTCAAATTTGATATATGGTTTTGGCCGAGGCCTTAATAATTTTTAGATGTTTTGGCTGAGGCCTTGACAAAATGATTTAGAATTTCTGGCATTATACATTCCCTCATTATGAAAATAATATTGATGGTTCATGTGGATAGTCAAATAGTAGAATACCCATGATTATGTTTTATTATGGAATTATTTACTCAGCTCATATTCCGGTCATATAATTATTCATGTCTATTATTTTTAAAGGAATTGGTTTCAATTATTCACCATGCTTAATATTTATGTTATCTCCCTCTGTATTTCTTACCCATACTGAGCATTAGAGCTCACCCCATTCTATGTTTTATTTTTTCCCAGGATTCCAAGAAGAGCATTTTGATTGATATTAAGGGTTAATATAAAGGAATAATTGATTTCATAAAGGATTACTTATGTTGTGTTGTATGTTATAAATTATAATGTATCATTCATTTATGTAATCTATTTTCCAAGACTGCTAAACTGATCTGTCATTCGGGAAATTATTTCTTGTAATCATGCCAATGTATTGATATAATTCACCAACTATGGTTAACTGGGGTTGGGGCATTACAGATATGCACTGAGGATGTTTCCAAAAAAAAGGAGGGTCTGATCGTCATCTAACCTAAAATTCGGGAGAAAATCAACAATATTCACGAGAAGGGTGTCGTTATGAGAGGGAAGGTGATATCCTGGAAGGAAAATCCACCACAACTCCCTCAATGAATCCCTAACCTTATGATCCTCAATATCTCACCACATCCTAGAAGACATCCATCTAACCAGAACCCTGGGGTATTTCCACCATATAGAGAGGATTTCCACCTCATATCCCTGGATAAGGAAGAAAGAATTATGGTTCAGAGATGATACCAAGCTAGGACTACCTGATTCAACGACCTGATAAAACATTGAAACAAGGATATTGTAGGTTGATATGCTCCAAACCTGGCCACCATGATCTTCTAATGATGCATTGAGGCCAAAATAATGTATTCCGATAGGATGAATAGTGAGGGATCAAAGTCCCCCAATTGATAAATTGTTGTGACATGGGAAATATTCACAAATCGTGGTGAAAATATATTCAGGTGCCGAACACAATTGGAAACCCTAATAGAGAGACCCTTATGAGTAGAGAGTGAGCCCACAACCTACACTAGGGAGGATTGATCAAGAACATTTGACGAGCAATAAGGGTCAATAGTCACTAGGGAATGCAACATCGTCGATGGAGGCACATCCGAAGAAACACTAATGGTTGAAAAAATTGAAAATGCAAGAGTTGCATGCGACACATTCAATTGAGGAACATCCATCTGAGATTCACTCTTAAATCCATAGATTTATATGAGGAATCTATTTTATAATTCTTGTGTTATTCAATATTTCATCTTAATGCTCTCTATATCCACGTTGTGTAGGATATGTTCACCATTTCTATCAAATAATGTGTTACCATATTTGGGGAATAGAAAAAAAAATATCAATATGGTCCTCTTACCTCTATTTTTCCCCAATATAATACTTTTGTTTTAAGAACACAATATTCCATGGGGACCAATTAAATATTATAAACTACCATATTTTGTGTATCATGAGCCCCAACATCATCAAAGTAAATCTTCCTCCCATTATCCATTTTAAGGATGTGATCCCTCTATATAATTTTTTTTTACATGGACAATAACATTTTTTCTCAGGGGTTTTATATCTAGTATCCTTTATTTTCTTAGGATAATCTATAATTATAAACATTGGGCCCCTAGGGAACTATTTTTCTTTGAGGACATTACAAATGCTTCTTAATCCAAAGAACATGTATGTGACAAAACTAGCTTCATTGCACTCTATAACCAAAATGAAATTACATTTTATTATTTAGTTGGTACTCATGATAATGTGTATGTAGCATTATGAAATGAATATCCACAAATGGATTATAGAATTTCATCATGGATTGTTTTCATCCTTACCATGTCTAACATGGTAAACTTCTTACATTCACTAAAAATATTCCAATAGTTCTTGTATTCTAGAATTATTTGATATAAAATCCCAAACTCCTATGAAAAGTCGATAAAATATTGGTTAGAATATTCACCACCATGATCCAATAAATTATGATTTATCTTAATTATTGTTTAATTATGTTCTTCCTTTATGAATTCATTTAATTTTTCCATAGAATGAGTTTTTATTTCATAAAGTAAACATAATCATATCTAGTAAATTTATTTGTAAATGTTATGAAGTAAGAATACCCATATCTAGATTCTAATACAAATGGCCAATTGATATTACTGTGTACTAATAAGAGATGATTGGTGGCCCTATATCCATGTTCACCATGTGTATGTTTGGTCATTTTACCTTGTAAACAAGAATAACATCTGTGAAATAGTGTTATCTCTGATGAGACTATGTAATAATCTTGACAGAACATTTTCAAATGCTTCTCATTTACCTAACCAATATAGTGATTCAATAACTGAGAGTTATATAGATGTCACCAATGTCTTGAGTAGTCAACATAAAAACAATAGTATCTCTTAGAACAACCTCTCATCCAGTAATCATTTAGAATCTACATTATCCCTGAATTTAAAGATAGATGTGACAACAAAAATATTTATGCAATAATGAGTGTTTAGATATTGTATAATTTCACCCAATAGTTAATAAAACATTAGATTCCCCTTAATTATATGTTCTATTAATCTTTTAAAATCCCAGATTTCAATATGAATAACAGAACTCATAATTTTACATCTCCTTCCACTACATCTTCCTCTCCTTGGAAGGATAGTACTCAATATCATATGACTTTTTATGAGTCATGGTACCCCTGGAATTGTCCTTCCTTTTATTATTCACGATAAGGTCTATGGGTTTATAACTCACAATGTCATTATACACATGAAAAATAAATGTAATATATTCTAAATGACACTTCTAATTTTCTATCATATTTTATTAAAAATAAAAATAGATAAGTTACTGTGAAGTGATGAAATTACAAGAACTATAAGATACTCATCATTGAACTAAATCCCCATTATATCTATACATTCAATATAGCCAATAATCTGTAATATATGTAGCCTGTCAAAAATAATCTCTCTAAGATTAGTTTAAAACAATTCATTGAAGATATCATGCCTCTCTTATATCCACTTCTCCTGATAGAGATCCTGAAGGTGTAACATCACGCTATATGAATCCTTGTTCTTATGTTTCTTCAAATGATCATTGGTCTTGGGTGATAAAATGAATCATTAGACATATGTGTTATTTTTCAGATATTTCTCAAAAACAACTAGGTCGTGTTGATAGCACAGAACCCCCCCCCCCCCCCCATAACATGGCCTTTGGGTCCTGGCCTTCCAGGTACCACCGGTTTCCCCGCAGACACATGGTCCCCACCATGGGCCCACCAATATGCATGAACATGCCATATAACTAATTATAGTCCCCCAGGCCAACACATGTCCTTTGTAATGTGATTTTTTCTCACTCACTCACACCTTTGGAAGCATCCCAAAATGTCACCCATCCTGGTTACTACTCCAGGACAAGCACTCTTAACTATGTTGTTCTAATATTATATGCTCCCAAAATGGAAGGTACACATTGGTGAATGAGTCATATCATTTAGTAATTTCACCCTTTATCTTTATGAGGTGCTAAATTCACCCCCTTTAGGTCTCAACGTCCTCTTTGTTAGCCAAACATCTAATCCCTGGAAATGAACCACACTTAAGGCTGGGTAACAGCTCTGATATAAAATGTAACAATTGGGACCTGCTGATAGCACATACATCCCTCTATAAAATGGTCCTCATGACCTAACCTGCCATGTACCACATGTTGCCCCACAGACACATGGTCCCCACCATGGGGCCCACAAATATGCCTGAATGGGTCATATGACTAATGAATGTCCCCACAGGCTATCACATGACCTTTTTAGTGTGATTTTTTCTCACTCACACACACCCTGGGAAACATCCCAGAAGGTCACCCATCTTGATCACTACTCCAATCCCAGCACGCTTAAAAATTGAGTTCTGATCAAATAGGATCCCGAAAAAGTGGATCAACCCTCTTGAAATGAGTAATATCATTTAGTCATATTACCCTATATAATTTTGGGGTCTTATATTTTGATAGAGTTATAACTCTTCATCACTTGCTTTATTATCATGAACACCTACCGCATATAAATTTTTTTTCTTAGAAAAAGGATAATTTGTGAGACTTTTTTACAATTGGATATTTCATTCGATGAGAATGTTATCCATTATTATTTTGGATCGTAGTGATTTGTTTAATTTCATTTTAGTTTTTCTTCTAAAAAAATTTGAGAATAAATTTAGTAATTTCTCGGATAATATTATGAAAAATAAAGAAATATAATATTTGCCAATCACCCACTTTATTTTCTATCAAAACCAAATATATCTCACAAATGGATGTGGAATATATTGTTTCAAAGAAATTATAGTGGCAAGGATACATATTACACTTCTATTATCCACAAATCTAGTAGGATAAGAAACATGAATGGTGTTAGGTAGGCAATATAAATGAAATTTATATTAACTCTTAGTTCCTTGATCTATTGAGTGGACACCCCAATACCAAAACCTTATAATTTGATATATTAAACCATTTCAGTTAGTAACACCATTTCCATCATTGGAATTCAATGCTTGATGCGAACCATGTTATCTCAAGAAAGAACATCATGTTATAATTCCTTGATATTTCAATGCATCCCAATTTTTTTGGTTAATAACATACAACTATTTTTCAATTTAAAATTATATTGTTGAAGGATATACCCAAATAATATGTATTATTTTTATATTTGATCCTATTATGTGTAAATATTAAATTATTATCTTTATCACATTCATGTTAATCATAATTATAGTTACCTAAGTGATTGACCAAGTCTTTGATAATATTTATGCATAATTAAATTCATTTAATTCTACATTACATGGTCATTAATTTAATTACTTAATCTGATCGTGAAAAAATTTCAAGAATGAAATAAGTATGAAAATTGAATGAAATAAAATAATAATGTGGAATGATTATATGATTTAATTATTTGATTGATTATTTAGAGGATGATAAGATAACAATGATTATAGGGAAAACTCATTGATCTTATTACGGATCATTTTATAGCTTATCACTTGTACACTTATGTATACCTCATGGATTGGATTTACCATGAATCAAAACATTATCCACCTCCAATGGCATGCACATTCCGTCAATTACACATCCTTTTACTCACACACTTGTGGGGGGGAAATGGATTATATAAAATAATCCTTGGGTATGTAGTCCCTTACATAATGATATGAGAGATAACATGATAAAAAATAAATTAGTTTAATAATAAATTCGATGAAACCAATCATACATAATGTTCTGGTCTTTTCCCATGAAAATCCACATGCAGAAAAGGAATTACACATTTAAAAAATCAAGAATTCAATTCTTAATCATTCATATTTAAGATAAATAATTCTTAAATTAATTAATTATATTATTAAATCAATCAATTTATTATCATAATTGAAATTATAATTTCAATTAGATTCTCAACGATAACAATTTTAATGAAATTAAAATAATTATTTACATTTGCCTATGAAGAATGAATACCTTGGAGGCAACATGGTGGAATCCTATCTGAATCCACCCAATATATATAACACTCATGTAATATTTTCCATTGTGATATATGGAAGACGTGACATATAATATACTTTCATCATATGAACTAGTAATTTATCGATTACAAGAATATAATTTATTTTGTAACATGTTATTATTCAATGCACTTAGAGTATTATATGTCATACGACTTATACAAGATATGTAGTTCTAAACACTACAAAAAAAATTTCTTACACACAAACACACACACACAAAAACTTATATATAATAAAACCCATCACATGGGATTTCACATCAACTTATATAACACACACAAGCATATGTAGATAATTTTTAGACATTATAATAAATTAATTTTAGTTTTTTAAAATTTTTGTATAAATACACAATAAGTACATGTGATGTAAACTCCATGTACATCTATCACCATCTATCCGAGGAACACTCCTAGGGACTCCATGTGTAAATAATTCATATAAAAAATGTAGTATCTAACATGAACAATGGGATATATGGCATCTGGTCTCCAAATTTCAAGGACACTAGTCAGGTAGCCAATGTATTGAAATACAAAACCCTTATGTGACATTAAAGGACTACATGTCATGTACATGGGACACATGGATGGTACCCTGGATAACCATATACCAGGGTAGCCCAACCAACATGTGGTGTACGATTTTAAATTTACCACACGTAATCAGTTCAGTTAGTTAGAATTACTTCTTGTAAAATTAAACACAAGTACACATCATGTAACATTGTTTACAATGTGTGTACTTTTTTGTTATCCTACAATAATCCTTGACACCTTCAAATGAGTTATCTGATTTTATATTATTTATAAAATTAGTCTTATTGATTTTATCTATATGAAATAATGTAGGAATAATAATATATCATCATTTAGATTAAAATTATGATAGTTGAAAAATGTTTAAATAAATCAATGTTTTTTAAATTATTGTAACAAATTTTGGGACCTCTCTAATACCATGTGTTGGTTCAGGGAATAGTGGAAGGGTGTGATGGGTTATGCCGAAATTGTTTTTCATGATTTATATCAATCTGAGATTTATGAAATGAAGAATATCATTATCAATATAATTTAATAAGTGAATATAGATAACAGATAATGTTCATAATCGAGAGAGTTTATCATAACTTATTATTTATAATTAATTTAATCCTTTAAAGAATTTCCATGTTTGAATTATTAAATCATAAGGTATTTTGATAATAGATTTCCAGTGTACATCCATTTCATTATAGTAAATAAGATAATATTCTCTCTAGTGGCTATCCACAAGTTTTTCCCAAATCACTATGTATCACTAAAGGAATCTCTGGGTGCTAGAATAGAAGATCCAATTACCTGCATCTTTTACTTTTGATTACCATGAGAATATCTTCCAAAGCATTTTACATGGCCTCCCATGAAATGAGAGAGAATGGTGGAGGAAGATATATATCCTTTCATGTAAGTTATCTTGTATTAGAAAGCTCTCTATGTCTAGATATGTTTCATAATATTTATTGGGAACAACCAAACTAATTATTTTTCTCTATTTTAAAATTATTATATTGAGTTTTTATATCACTATGGTTAAAAATAAATATATTTTCAATTGAGTTTTTTATTTATTTAATTACTAGTTTTACCCCTTTTCTAAAATAATAATAATATCATTTTTCTTTAATATGAGCTTATCTTGTGAATTAAACTTAATAATATTTAATAATATAATATTCAACATATATTTTTTTCACTGGACCATTTTACATGGTCCTCCATTCCTCCACAATATCTATCGTGACATGAATAATGACTATTTATTTTTTAAATAATTTTAACTACATTATTTTCCAAAATATAAATCAATATAATAATCTAAAAATATTTATTAAATATTTATTAAATATTTTTCTCACATTATATTCATTTAAATAACAGGTGAAAAAATCTATTTGAACTAGAAAACATTAGTAATTATTAAACCACATCTGAGAATAATATTTATTCAATTTGATAAATAATAAAAATGTAATTTTATTTAACTGAGATTTTTGCTTCACTTAATGTGTGGCCTTCTAGGCCTAATTTGCATTGGAATTAGGTGAAGCAACCAAATGTTGATGAATAACATCTAACATCACACCATGGAACCCATAGGGAATGATTTTAATGTTAATACAAAATTATACCACACATATATGTTTACAGTATAATATAATCTGTTTAAATCAATATCACAAATCAAGTAGGTTTCTTTCCAATCCCATCATCATATATGAATGTGGTATCTTTTTATGACTAATTTTAATTAGAAAATTCTAATAGAACACCATGGGCATGAATTTATTTATGATATATCATTTCAATCGTAGAGCCTTAGAAATTATCTTATGTTATATAACAGAAGCTATATATTATTCCCCAAATTATTCATTTATAAAATATTACTCATGGAATACCAAACACTTACTACCACTCCATGATCATATGTAATCAATGATGTCATTAATATGTAGTAGTCTAGGACTCATAATACTCATTAATAACAATATTAATGTCTATGTATAAACACACACATCCAACAATAGGAACATACTACGACCCAAATATTTGTGGATTTCCTTCATCCTGGTCTTGTTGCCATTGTATCCTATACAAGATATTACTAAGGGTACACCCCATGAGATAGATTCACAATGTCCTATGAGTCTCTGCAATTGTTAGATTATATTATTTTTGTCCCTAAATGATATATTTTTAATATGGAACTTATATTTAAGAATAATGTCATAACAGTAATGGCTTCTCATTATAGTGTGGAACTCTTATGACCTCTTAGTGAGACAACTAATATTAGGTCATTATTACATAATATGTTATAAAAAATAAAAATTGTGATGTATTAACATAATTAATCTTAGTCAAAAATATTAACCTTGTTTATCATAATGTATATAGTATTTCGTTCTAGCGTACAAACTCAAACAAAAATATCCTTAAGAATTTTTTTGTTAAAAAACCATTCTATTTTTTGAATCCACAAATATATTAGATATGGAAATTATAAAGTAAATTCTTTTATTTTAATAAATATTTAATTAAAATATTAATAATTATGGTGGGAAAGGTCACTTATTCCATATATAGTAAAAAATATTCCATAATATTTGTGGAAAAGGTCTCAAATTACCTACCTTTGAAAATGTCAAAAACAAACCTTTCAAATTATTTTTAAATATGTTAGAAATGGATATTTTTTTACACAATAATATTAATGTAAAAATACTATTCATAAAATTTTAGATAAAATATAATTGATCAAAAAATCCAATCTAATGTGAAATAAACATATATTTTTTAATCATTCCTTTCATTGATTCATGTTCGAAAGAGTAGAAATGTTTGATAAAAAATGTTGAAATTATTTTGTGAGTAAATATAAACTGAACTTAAATAAATATTAATAAATTTATATTCATGTCAATTAAAATATATGAGTAATATATACACCAAATTTAAATGAATAATTGAATATTAAAAATTTTTCCTTAATGGTATTTTAATTGAGATGAAATCCCTTACCTTGTGATTGACATCCTGCATACATATTCTAACTTCTTATATAATAAATTGAGATTAATTATAAATATTTTATAGAACCATACACATATATATCATTCCATATATAAAATAATTATAATAATTTATCTCAAATTTATTAACGAACCTATGTTAAAATTACTTTTCTGGATAATAATCTGTTCATTTTCAATTTTATTTTGGTTTATTAGTATTATTATATTCACATTTATCATGGTTACATCATATCCAAAATTTTATTAATGATAAAAATAGAATATATTTTCATTATATAATTAATTATTTTTATCTATAATTTTCAGGTATAGAAAAATGAAGTACACCGTTCATGGGGACAATAAGTCATTCGTACACAAAACTATTCTTTCAATTCATCTACAACTATATAGAAATAATGGTAGATTATTAATAAGTATACTATTTTTTATATTTTGTCAGATAATTCATTTATATTCATATAATCCACCCTTATTAAAATTTCTGTAAAATAGAGAGTAACAAATCACATTGCTTCATAGAGGTGGGTATCCCACATGTATTCGTGCATGGCATTATAATATTCATACAGATTAAAAGGTGACAAGATAAATATTATATTATTATTAAAAGTTTATAATAATTTCATTATTATATTAAATATAAATTTATACCATCATTATATACATCCATAAAATATGGTGACAAAAATTGTATTTTGTCACTATGTGGAGATTGTAGGCCGTACATTGGCACACGTGAAACATTTACTTCCCATTTGTTGTTAAATATTCTGGATAATGTTAATTTAATAATAATTATAACAATGATTTATAATTGGTAAAAACAATTTACCAATTTATTATAAATATTATATATTTATATGAGGAAAAAAAATAAGTTAAAAAAGAAAGAGATCAGTTACACTGTTCACCACTTCTTTGGATGATCTACTATGAATATTATTTAAAGGATTATCGGTTGAGAATTTTGAAGAGACAAGAACATATATAATGTGTATAATAATGTTCAAAATATACATTTCTATGATATTATTGAGGGAAAATGATAAAAATGGTGTAATATAGTGGGGGATGGGGAGACTCCATTTTACAATTTATATATGGAGAATGCAATGAATTTCATAAAAATATTAAAAATAATATGAATATATAGGTTTAAAATTATAATAATTTTTTATTATTATATGAAAAATGAATTATTTGTAATGAAATGATCCTATAAAATTTATAAACATTTTTTTATAATTTTAATCCTTACCTTGTTTTCATCACCTTGGTTAATTATATTTAACCATAACCGTAAAAACAATTATTTAAATAAGAAATCATTAATATTGTTACAATAATTTGAATAGTGACTCCTCAATAGGCCATGGATGAAGTGCTAAACCATATTCCAATCACATGGATAGATATAATATTTTTTTTATTTCAAAATAATCTAATAGATTATTATTTTGATATAATACTAATAATGTCAATTATGAAACTATAAATTTAATTTGAATTTAAATATACCAATAAAAGGTATAATTTTAATTTTAATTTTTGAAAACCACTCTAAAAGTTTTTCTAAATATTCTAAATGTGTTTTAAAAATAAAAAAATTGAACTTATACAACTTTTAATGATTTTAATAACATTTATTTTATTTTTCCATTAGTTAAATAATTACAACATCAGTATTGTGTAATAAATTAATCTAATTATTTATTCAGAGAAACATATAAATAAATTCTCATGATAAAGATAAGAATTTTATATTTAAAAATAATATTTATGACAAAAAATATCCCTTAGTTATAGTTATGTTTAAAATATATTAATTATAAATAATAAGAGTGAGTTATTTTACTTTTCATTAAATAAATTATTATAATGTTCGTAATCTCATACAAAAGTAATAAAAGGTAATATGGAGAAAACCATGATTATTATGGGATAAATGGGACCATTAAATAAAAATTATGCCAGTTTTATGTCCATTTCTTAGTGCATAACATTTTATTTTTAATGTCAATTAGGTGATTTAAAATTTACTATGGTAAAAAAATTTATATTGTTACTATTCCTAATATCATAAAATAATATAGACCAATTGAGATAATTTGGATGAAATTATTAAAAATATGTGATATAATATTTAATATTTAGTTTCAAAAAGTGGAATAAATTAATTTAATATTTGAAATCCAAACACAATGGAAATGTTTTTTCCATGACAATTCATTTTTATGTATAAAAATACTTTTATACAATACTTATTTATGAAATTTATTCAAATTAATCTACTATTATTATTAATAATCTAATTGATATAATTTTTTAATTTTAAAAAATATGAATTTAATATGTATCTATGAAAATGGTTGAAATAAAAATACAGTTTCCACTAAAAATAGGAATATTTCATAAATCACTAGAAAATATATCTCTTCAGATAATTTGGAAAATGTTACCTTAGTAAAATTTGTACATGATAATATATAAATGATATTATTTTATTTAAATAAATATTTTCTATATTCTCAAAATTTATTATAATATTTTCCTACAAATAGTAAATAAAAATTATTTTTGGTAAATATATATTTCTATATCATAAAATAACATTAAAAAAATTGAGTTATATTTCATAACAAATAATCAATTAAATTACATTGAAAATGTACAATATATATCTATATTTATTTATTTTTTAATTTCATTAATAATATTCGTTATTAAAAAATTAATCTCTATGCTTTATCAACTAGATTTTAAAAATAATATTTTGAGGTTCATTTTGGTTTAGTGTTTCCATTTGTGTTTTCTATTCAAAATTGAGTTCTCTTTAAAATATCGAGGAGTTACGTTTTCCCGCAATGAAAAAAATTATCCCTCAAATTATAAAATTAATTTTTGGTAATCAACGATTTTATATTTTAAAATATATTTTTAAAAACGTAAAAAAGTTAATAAAACATCATCTTAAAAAGCGGGAATGGAATATAAGAATGTAACCACAAAATTTTTTTCCAAGTAGTATAATTATAGTGGGATGTGAAAATGATTATATAGAATAGAAAAAGAGCAATCAAGTATTAAAATATAGTGATTTAAAATATTTTAATGTGAAATTTATTCATCAAAAAACAATAAATATTTTGTGGGTTAAAAGGCTATTGATTTATCTATATGAAAACTAAATTGTTAACATATTTTTTTTCATGGTTCTATTCCTATAGTGAAAGGATTAATTTAATAAAAAGATGAACTACTCAATAAAATAATGTTACATGAATTATCTCCATTTTTATGGAAATTATCTTCCATTGGTTGAGCTTCAATCCATTTCTTATTCCCTATTTATGATTTGAAATGGATATTCGGGATGAATTTTATTTTAATTGAGTAAATTTTCATAAATTATAAGATTCATAATCCATTCCATGAACCTATAAATATTTACCAACAAAATTATAGTTATCAAATTATATAAAATATTAAAAATCACTATTTAATCTTAATTAATGAAATCCAAAATTTATCTTAATATTCTTGATATGTATTTTTTTTCTTAAAAATCATTTGATATAATTTTCACCAAATTCAAAACATAAAAATAAGAAATATTTGATCCTATATTTGATAATGTCATATTCCAAACATTTTAATACCTTCATTAAAAATAAAAATAACCTAAATAATAATAATTTAAATACTTATTTGATATATACTATAAATATTGATAAATTCATCCTAAATTACATGGTCATCAACTCGTAACAATTTTCAATGTTACTAGTACAATCACTTTGTTATCCATTAGAATAAATATACTCTTTATCCTAAAATATAACTATTAAATCAAAACTAGGATTATACTAATGGTTATCTTTACCTTCATAATTTATTATCCAGAAAATCACACTAACAATGAATCACTGTTTTTGGTTATCAATAGCATTGAATATATACTGTAAAATCTATAATTTTTTTTACTATGGATATTTATGAGATGCTTCATGATATTTATATCTAGAATAATATAATACATCTACAAAAAAATTATCAAGAACTAATACATAAAAACATCAATTAATAAACTTCATCTATTTCAATATAATTTTCCTTTTCATTGTGAAGGAGTTTATAACTAGATTAAGAAATTGACTTGATTAATGAATATATGCCTCGCACATTAAAATTTTATCAACAAATGGTTTTATAATATTTAATATATTCCCTTACATAATACTCATTAATTTTCATATCTAATTGGTTAATTTATGTTATTATATTCAACACATAAATAAATTCATCATTCAATTGATAAATTATAAAATATTTCTCCTTCCAGATTTCTAACAAGAAGGAAATTGAAACTTCATTCCCCTATTGTCTCCACTACATGAGTTCTCAACTAAGCATACCCTTATATTCCATGTTTTGTATGTTGTTTTTGGAAATTGTAAATTTTTAATACATATATCTTAATAATTTATTTAGTATAATAACAAATATCATTCAATGCAGTCATAATCCATTTAATTCTATCATATTCATTATTTTGTTTATCACATTCAATGTTAACAAGGTTTCTTTTGGTTTTATCTGTTAACATAAAAAAAATAGTATGAGAAACAATAATCATAGAGGTAAACCACATTATCCCAAACAAAATAATTTTTATGGTATTATCCATTACATAGAGTTATAATCAATGCATTATTTAAGGATATGTCACAAAATATATCTAGTTCTGAATGTTTCTACTAACCCTGCATTGAAAAAATTAAAGCCCCATACTTAGTAGCTTATATGATGTTTCTACTTTATTACATTTGAACAAGATACAAATTATCACATTTGAAGGGTATAAATATTTTTAAATTCAAAAGTTACTATATATATACAAAATTCCAATATTAAATTAGGAATATAAAATACATAATATAAAAATATTCTGGAATCCCTGATAATATCCATAATATCGTTCTTCATATATTGTGTGAAAGAGAAAATATTTAAAAGGATGAGATAAGATTCCCAGTAATGGTCCCATAAAATGGAAGTGATCATGTGATAATAATGAATAACAAATATGGTATGGTAAATAACTAAAAAATATTCCATTTAATCAATAATATAAAATATATATGAATACATATATAATATTATTGTAGTAATACTATTATTTATAATATTAACTAAATTATTAATAAGGTAAGGCATAATATTGGATTCCTTGATCTGAGATATCATTGTCTCTAAATCGTATATTCATTGAGAGATGAATGTATAAACTATGGTTTTACATAGAACTAAAAAATATTTAATTTTGTATTATTGATTTTTATCATTATAAATATCAATGCATTAAGAATTTTAATAATTTTAGGCCTATCAATCATTCCATGTCCAATGAAATCCATGAATATTGTATAATGGATTTAATTAATTAACATTATTTATTTTTAGAAAAATAGTTATAAATAAAATAAGAAAAATTTATAAATAAATTTCAAGTATATAAAACAATATAAAAGTATACAACCATACATCTAAATGTTATTCATTTTAAGAAAAATTTATATCTCGAATAAAATAATATTTATATTAACGAGAAATATATTATCCAATGATCCCACATAAGTGAATAATTGAAAGTAAAGTGTCATTAAAATATTTAAATAGTAGTGAGAAAGTAAAATAGTTTGTTTTTATCATTAGTGAATATAAAAAATACAATTTAAATACCAATGAATCCTTATCGAAAAAAATAGATGTTCTTTTTTTTGAACTCGATAATTTAGAAAAAATGATTCAATTATAAAATAAAACATTTTATTTGTAAATTAAATTTTAAACATGTACGCTAATCTTAAAATAAAATATTATTCATGATGTAGGGAAAGGAATATAATTATTTAAAAAAAATCCCCATTTCTTCTAAAATTTTATAGAAAAAGTCACAAAGTACGTCATTTGTATAATTACTAAAAGATTACTTTCAAATCATTTTTTAAAATTTCAAACATGGTTAAATATGATTTTCAGAAATGTTTTCCACAATGAAAAGAAAAATTATTTTCCTTATAATTAATATTGATATTGAATCTAATATATCTGATCAAAATAATAAAAGGTTATATTATCCTTTAGTTATTCCAATGGCATATTTTAGTTTCAAAGAGAAGAAAATGTTGGTCGAAAATAAGAATCCCATTATGTGAGTAAAAATGAAATAAACATTAATCATCATGTTGAAATAAATATGTAATTGGATTAACTCAAATGGGAATTATATACATAAAAAAAATTAGGTTCACAATATAAAATATGTCTTAATTGAGAGGAAATTCAGATGAAATCCCTAACCACGAGTTCAACATTATTCTAATGTGTTTGTTCCTCCTATATAATCAATGTATATTAATTATTCATATATTCAATGAACATAATAATATATATAATTCCATATATATCTTATATATAATCATTTATAACTCTTTTATTAAAAATTAATTGTCAAAGTCATTATTTTTGTTAATAACAGCTTCATTTTTCTTGTATCTTTTGGTTTGGTTGTTTTGGCCAATTAACTATTATCATTGTTAAATAATATCTATATTTTTAAACGTGATATTAATATAATTTATATTTACTATATATGTATATATATTAAAAAATAATGGTTATATATATATATATAAATTGCACTGTTCATATAGATGGTCAGTTTTACGCATGCATCAACATTGTTTCCATTATTCGACAGAAGGAATGAATGATATGTAACTAATTAATATAAACTAATTAATACTTTTTATATAATAGAAATAAATTATATTTATCAAATACATGAATAATAATATCCTACAAAAATATAAATTAAAAACTAATAACACCACCTCATGGAGGTTGTAGTCCATATGTACGCATGAGAGCCATTATCGTTTCCCAATGGATTGAAAGGTAAGAAGTTAGATATGTTATAACCATTTAATGATCATAATTATTTAATATTTATAATTTATAAAAATTAAACCAGTCATAATAATAAAGAATAAAATATGTTGTTGAAAAATGAATTGTATCCTTATGTGGAGAAAATAAAATTTATGTACGCATAAGTGATATTTTCACATCAAATTTTATTATAATGATGCGGAATAATTGTGGTTTATAATTCTTTAAACATTTCTTGATATTTATTAAAATCTTGATACCATTTTGTTATTAATATGCTAAATATATATGAGGTAATATAAGGAAAAATAGAGTGTGATTAGTCATGGTAATTAACTCTTATTTGGAAGAACTCTTTTGAACACCCTCTTAAAGATCCAAGAGTAGGTGTTTTGATGAGTCCTTAGAGTCTACAATGTGAATAAATAATTTAATAATTTACTATTCTTGGTAATTTTCGACATATATACCTCAATATGGATAAAATTACTGAGATAAGAAGTGTATATATATAATTAGGGTTGGGTGAACCTGTGGAATTTGATAAAAAATAAGATATAATAAGATTATTCTTGATAAAAATGCTTTCAAATAATCATACAATCAAAAATATGATTTTCAGTTGAAATAAAATCTTAAAAATTAATTTATAAAAGTATTTATATAATATTAGTTCTAAATTTTTAATTAATACCATGTTTAAATATTTTTTACCTTAACCGTGTTAACTGAAATTTTAATCACAATGGGCTAATAATATTACTATAAATTAATAAGTGAATAATAAATAGAGGATTATTTATTTTTTAAACTCAATTTCATTTACATAGATATATATATAATTTTTATTAAATTTAAATAATTTATCAAATAATTATTTAGATAACATATTGTTAATAACAATTTTGAGATAATTCATTTAATTTAATTTTAAAAATATCATAAAAATATTGATTTAAAATTTCAATATTAAAAAACTATAAAATATATCATATAAATATACTATATTTTTTGTAAATGTTAAATATTTCAAATTATTCAACATTAAATGATTTTAAAATCTTTTATTTTATTTTCCCATTGATTAAATAATAACTATATCAACATTTTGTAATAATTGAAGGTAATTAATTCTTCACAAAAAAACTAATATAAAATTATTTTCATGAAAAAAAATCATTAACCCTTATAATAGTTTTGAAAACCAAAAATATCCTATATTTATCTTATTGTTAAAAATATTATTTTTTTTAAAAAAAGAGTGACATTTTTTAATTTTATATACATAAAATATTATAAAGGTCTTAATCTAATCCAAATGGATAAAAAAAGTTAATATAACCTAATATTGGATTATTATATGTGAAATTAAATTATTAGATATATTTTATCAAAGTGTTAGTGTCATGTTTTATTCATGATCATTCAATTTTACCATAAATCTATTTATTTCCCCTTTCATATGGTAACAAAAATTACTATAGTTTTTATACATAATGATATAAATTTAAAAAAATATTTAATAAATAAAGATAATTGATTCAAAATATGGGATACATTATTTAATTTTAAATTTCAATAAGTAGAATAATTTAATATAACATTAAAATGAAAAGAACAATGAATAATAGTTTTTATGAATAATGCCTTTTTATTATAAAAATGTTTTTATACCAAGTTAAACATTGAAATTGATTCCAATGAATATAATTGAATTATTAATATTATAATAGAAATTAATTACATTGTTAAAGAATTTTAATGAATATAATTTTGTATATAGTTGGAAAAAATATACAGATTTCAATTAAAATATGAATTTTCACTATTCAATAGAATATAAATCATTTTAAAATAATCAAAAAAATATACCAAAATATAATTGTGAAATTTTTATATAAAAAATGATATTAATTTTCTGAAATAAATTTTTTATATGTTCTTGAAATTAATTAGAATATTTCTTCAAAAAAATAAATAAAAATCACTTCAGAAGAAAATTTATTTATAAAGCCAATAAAATTAAAATAATTGAGTACATGTTTAATAGGAATTAATAAATGAATTTTTATTTTTTATTATCTTTATATATATATTTAATGGTTAATTTAATATTAATCTTGCCGGAAAATTTAATGTCATGGTTATATCAATTATAATTAAATAATATTGTTTTGAGGTTAGTTTTTCCACCTAGTTGCATGTCTTATTTGTTACGAAACATAATGTTCTTTTAAAATCATGAGTTTATAGACTATACTTCTCAAAATTACATCACTCATGGGATTAACCCCCCTTTTAAAAAAACAATAAGGTATGTATAATCTGTTAACCTCTCTTTGTTTACCATATTTATTTTTATAGATTTATTTTACACCAAATTTAATTTTAAAATGATAAAATAATAACATAACAATAATTATTTTACTGGTAATTCATTGTAACAATGTTATAAACATTAACCACCTTTTACTTTTTCTATGAAAAAAAATATTTACTGATGCAATGTTAGGACTATTGGCTCAACAACACAATTTGTTTTTTTTTCTTCACCACCTTACATGTATTGTCCTAATAATGGATTTAATATATATGTATGATATTTTTTTCACATTTAGATTTATACATTGTAATAAATAATATACATTTTTCCTCTTATATAAAAAATGAAATCATTATCAATGGTTACATGTGGACTATAGCCTCAATGGGTTGATTGATTTAAAATATTCTTTTCATTATTGACTTTGAGGGATGGTCCACTGAATGGGTTTAATAAGTAAATATAGTTTTTATGAAATGATTAATTTTCTAGTATGAAACATTATAAACATATTAGATATATGATAAAAAAGATTATCATTAACTCTAATTTTTTAAATGATGAAACTAGGAGGAATGTTATCTCTTAAATCAATGTTATGTACTTGTTTTAATTATATAATAATCAAATAAATAAAATAATTATTCTTATGGAATAAAATTATTACAACTTATCAAACTAAAAATAAACCATTAATCATTGGAATTTTAATATTTAGGTCATTTCGACCACCTACATGAATTATTGTGGTATTATATCATTTTTTAAATTTTACCCACACAAACCCATTTTCATATGTTTTATAAATCATTGAGTATGTTTCCAATAAGAGATATCAATAACTTATATACTTTTCATTGATTTATAATTCTTCTTATTCAACATTATTTTTCTATTATTATATTCTCCAACCATATAGTTTAATTATATTAAATTTTATATAAACATTGGTAAAATTGGGTTTTAATACAAATGATTTCTTTTGTAATCTTCATACATCATTTGTTTTAAACAATTACTTTTTAATAGTAACAAACTATGGTTTCCATTTCACATTCACCTATTTATTTTCCTATACACATTTATAAAAGATATAATTTTTTAATTTTTAAGGATATATTGTTGGGGATTATTTTTGAGGGGACAGATTAAAAAATAATTACCAAAAACATATGAAATTATACCATTAAGAACAACATGTAAATTTTTAAATTACATTTTTGATAAAAAGGAATTATAAAATATATCTTAGTTTTTTAATTATTATCCATTATAAGTTTCATAATAATTTACTCTAATGGGGTTTATGTTTTATTTAATAAATTTTTAATCATTTTTGGTATTTAATTCATCATGTTTTAAAATTTATTCATTTGATACATTTTGATGCATTAATTTGGGATTTAGTTTTTTATTTATGTCAAAACCCTTCATTGTATCCTTGTTGTGTCTTGGTAGTGTTCTCTTGAATAAATCCAAATTAATTCTCTTTATTTATTATGATAATGTTATTCTAGTATTGATTTATCCATATACTCATTCTTCTCTATGCTGGGAATATAAAATTTTATATATTTTAATTTGGATAATGGTTTCTTATAATGTATGTTATTTTAGTGATAGTAGGAAATTTACTTTTTATATATATGTTTTCATTAAATATGATTGAATATTTTAAAGTGTTTTATGTATTTCATGAACATACAACATCATTATGATTATGTTTCGTGATAATTTTATCATTATTCCATAAATTATTTGTTGGAGCACATGTGGAACCTCTCAAATGCATGACATGAAATGTAACATCCCAGGTAAATAATGAATAGGAAATTTTCGTATTTAATAATATTTTAGAATTAAATATTAATTTTAAATTAAAGGGTATGTTATGTTTGATATCGTACCTGATACACAGCAACATGTTTCTTTGAAATCTTACATTGCACACTAATAATATAATAATATTATTTTAAATGGTAGTAAATGCATAACCGTTATAATGGTGGGAATGAATAGAACTAACTAAAAAGTTATTATATATGTTTGTTAAATATTTTTACATTTATCCAATAAATTTTAGAGGACTAAAATGTGAATGAATCAAATTTTAAGCATAAATATTCTAATATTCTTTAAAAGGTCGATTAACAACCTTTTGATGGAGACCCCCTTTTAAATTTATATTTTGAAAATTTTATATGTTATAATTGAAAAAATAAAATCCTTATTTAAAATCAAGGCATAAAAATTTATTTTATTTAAATTTTTGTTATTTTTCCGATAATGTTAATTTAATCATGAACAGTGAAAATTGATGTATTTTAATGCAAAACCTCATTTTAATATAATTTATTTCAATTTTTAGAATATTTTTTTAATTGGTTTTAAAGTGTAATTAGAATATATTTTTATCATTTAATCCAATGGTGGTCATTATAATTAATTTCACTTTGAAAATGACATAAACAAGTGTCATTCTTTTTGTAGATATTGTTTCTTAAAAACATGATATTTTTTGATAGTGGGAATTAACTATATAATTTATTAATGAAAATTATATGTTTTTAATTTGGTAAAATTTAAATCTTTTTTTAATTTGGAATATCCAATAAATCTAAGAGTGGATTTTTGTTATTTTTCTAATAATGTTCATTTTTATAATGAGTAGTGAAAAAATACAGCATTTTAATTCAAAACTACATTTTTAAACAATTTAATTATATAGTTAGATAGTCCATTTAATTGGATTTAAAGTGTAATTGAATTATTTATTTATCACATAATACAATTTTGTTCAATGTATGTAATTTCACTTTTCAATTGGATGTAAAAACAATTCAATCTGTTGATAAATTTTACATCATAGAAACCTATCTTTGGTTTTGGAAATGAGAATTAAGCATAAATTAATTACTGAAATTTCTGTGTTTAGAATTTGGTAAAATGTATTCAATATTTTTTATAATAATTTCCAAATTATGTGATTAAGACTACATAGTTATTTGACATTATGAATAGTAATGATGACAATTATCATTAATTATCATGATTAATTAATAATCAGTTATGTTAGGGTTATAATATAAAATCATAATAATATTAAATGACGACATCATGTGTCGAAATCCTCTATTATGAGTCATGTTTGACCATGGGAATCTTTGTACTAAACTTGAAGGCCCATGGAGTCACATGGGTGTGGTAGTGAAATTTATGACATAATTTTTAAAAAAGAAGAGAAATATAGCAATGGTTTGTATAACCTAAGTAAAACTATTTAAATTTTGTTTAAATAAATGATATATTAGAATATAAATATTAATTTAAAAGCAAAAAATATTTCCTAAATCAGGATATTTTTTTTAGACATTAAATAAATAAATACATTTATGACACCATAATGATGTAGTGATTAACTCATTAATGAATGATTAAAATAAAATGAAAAGATAAGGTAAAATATAAGACTTACACTAGTCTGAGACCTATTTTATGGGTGTATTTCGAACCCTAATAACCTTATCCTAAAAATATATCATTGTGGGACCTATAAAATATGAAAATAATTTTATAATAAAGTAATATTTCATGAATTATCAAAAGTGACCCTCCTTCATCTTATAAAAGGAGCCCACCTCTACCCCCTTACCCACACCTCTAAAGCCGTTGGATCGTCCAAAATCTGGTCATATTATCTCTCCACATCCATATCCTACTCATATAAGCCTCACATAGGGTATAAGTCATTCCAATGAAACCTTTAGCTAAAATCAATAAGAGTTTCCCAATTAAGAAGTAATGTCTTCTCTTGAGTTTCGTTCTTTTATTTTCCTTCTTCACTCACCAATATCTTCTTATTATTTGATACAATAAAAACACAAATATCCTCAATATACTATGATTTTGTTATGATAAATATTATACCACCACATACAGACACTTCCATCTAATGTTTAATGAACATACTGTTTTAGTGGGTGGTGAATTATTGTCTCACCAAACGATGATTGTTCTGTCTTCTTTATTCACCTATCATGGGGGTCATTATGATGCAACTATATTTATATATTATATTTATTATATTTGTTTCCTCTCTATTGTTCTTTATTTTATATTTAAAACATACCTTTATTATTAGCATGTTTTTCAAATTTGATAATTTCATATGAGGAAGTATGGACAACCGCCACCTTATGTTATGTGACTCGTTCATGCCAAACATGGAAGTTATAAAGAGTGAAATTAATGAACTTATGTAACATATATAACATATATATTATACTTGAATTATAATATATATGTGTCTCATTTAGTTTTAATGTCCATTAATATGATAAAAAATGAAAGTAGCGTTCATATGCACGTACGACCATCCGTCCCCATGGACGATACATTTCATTTATTATCTCCAATCATTATGTAATGTTATTAAATACATATATAATGGATATATATGATATTTAAATTCATGATCACCGTTCTGGAGATGATTTACTTATAACTACAAGGAAAATTCTCTTTAATCAAGTTTATTTTTGACTCGTGTACCGAACATCGACAAAACATATGGTATAAAATCACCAAATTAACTAATTATTTTAACATTATAAAATGTGATATGAATTGAACAATAAAATTTAAAGGTATTACTTAAGAAATTATAAATTTACCAAGGTTTATTATTTAGGGATAAAATGAAATGAACAGGACAAGTCGGACTTGAGGTAAGGGATTTCTTATCTTGCTTTTAATTCCACGAGATTTCTATTGATGAACACTTATTTATGGAATTTAGTGTATTTTTTACATCAATTTGATATATATTATCATGATTATATTTATATACTTGGTATTCTTTGATTAATTCTGTTCTTATTATCTTTTTTTCATACAACTCGATTTATTTCTACGAGGTAAGGGGGTTTTAACTCACTTTTATTCCAATGAGACTCATGCTACATTTTCCACTATTTACTTCTGTGTGGTGTGTGTACCACCCATGATTGTATTATTTGTGTAATATACATTAATTTATTCATTGTGTGATTCTTATTTCAAGGGGTGTACGTTTCAAAAGTTTCCCAAATCGGTAAAGGAACCTCTCACCATCCTCTTTTTAAAATTCTACTTTTTTCTAGGTCTTATAATTTACATGTTCTAATTTTTGGATATGTTCTTATGTATCCTTATTTCTGTAAATTCTATGTCCATGTGATGAGATTTCATTTTTATCTTTCATCAACTCATTTTTTGAATTTTAATGTGACAATATTAGGCTGTCGAATTTTTATAAGGGATCTTCTTAACCTAATTTGATTTCATTAGGTTAAACCTATACTTCTTGATTATGTCGTAATATGAATATGTGTTGATGACATCTGATTGTTTTACACTTAATATCCACTTATATTGGGTGCATTTATATTTGTCACACATAATTATGTAAATGATTTATCTTTAATCTAAGGATATTGTCTTTATAAGGGACTTCAACACAATCTCATTTCATTGAGGCATCATTTGATTTCTACACGACTTCATTTTATACGGTGAATAAAAAACTATTGACATTTCATTTCATTCAAAGGGAATATTTTCTCTATGAAGTAATTTGCTAAATGACTAAAAACAGTGTTCTTTTTTTACGTAAGTGGTGACAACGACCTTTTCCACCACCACATGTATTATTTTATCTATGTATTCCTTAACAAGTCATAATGTTTTCAAAGAAAAAAATTTCATATACAGTTTTTACATGTTTTGGTATTGAAAATGGTTTTTAGAATGGATTTATTATTTCAATATCATAAAATGATATATTGTTATTGCAATATGGGAATGTTATCTTTCCTTTATGATTAAGTTATGTGTTATGATTATGTTATGGTTCTTGGCCATTATAACGTATACGGGTGGTTCCGAGATAATACTAGGTAAGCTGAGCCCGATATAGATCTCCAATACAATGGGTAACGTGAAGGAGGTAAACTTGAATGTTTTTTCCGAATATATTATGGAATATACTGTGATGGGTATTCCAAATGTTACTCCCTATATAGATGTGGTAGCTACAATGTAAGTATGTTATGTATTCCTTAAGTTAACTTTTTGAATTTAGATTACTATGTGTTATCCATAAATGTTATTATTTTAGAAGATATGTTATGATTGAAAATTTTGTTTTTATTATTTTTTATTTTTGATGGGTTAATGTTTCCTTTCATTATGTTATAACCCTTACTGAGCTTTTAATAATCCCTCCATGTTTTTGAAATTTTATTCACAGGTTAAAAGGAAGGGTAAGAGAAAGGAAGTATTCATGAAGATTTATATCATGAAAATATCTCTTGTTTTATTTATGGATTTGAAAAAAATCGGTTATAGTAGAATTGTCTACTTTGTAATATTCATGTTTATATATAATAGTTATGTCCTAATTCTCAAAAAATCTAAACCTGAAAAGATCCTAAATTTTAATTATACATTTAAATCATGATTAAGTAATTTTTTAAGGTCTCATCCCTATAGTTGGTATCAAAGGTCGGATTAGATAACATTAGAGTTTAGGGTATTCTTTAAGCATAAATGACATTACCTTAATGGTTAGGATTTCAGAAAGAGTCATAGTTTTTTTAGATAATGTGAATGAGTTTTATATAAAATTTATAATTATATCTTAGTATTATATGATGATTTTACTGATATACTCACACTGACCATTTTGGTTTTAGTAAATTTCTAGATCTTGCAGGCACCAAAGTAACAATGGATGTGAAGAAAACTGGGACAATTTTCTGAATGAGGAAATTAATTTTATTTGAGATGTAATGAGAACTCATGTGGTTATTATCAACCAACTATCTAGAGTCATTATTGATCACCTGAACCTTATTGATTTTTATAAGGCATCATACATGTGAGAAACAAACCCCTACGGAATTTCAGCTAATAATCATAAAGGTAAGTGTGTTCGAAAACATATGTGTCAAATATGTGGAAAGAAACACCTAGGAAATTGTTTCAAAGGGACCGAAATATGCTATAGATTTTTAAATGAAGGTTATAAATCAATAACCTTCCATGTAAAAAGGAATCATCTAGTTGACTCTAGTAAAGGGAAAGAAGTTCTTTCTGAGGGATCAATTTAATGTTTTAAATGTGTTGTGCATGGTCCTTATGAAAAACACAAGTCATACGAAGATGATTCGGAATGGGATCCCCAAGATCGTAAAAATATTTGTTTACCAATACCTAATTCAATTCCAATTGAGGATGAAGAAACTAACAATGACAAATGAAAGGTATGGGTTATCTCTTAAGATAAGTTTTCCTATTATAGAATCATAGGATATGATTAATGATTTTGTTTGTAGGAAAGATGTATTTCAGAATAAGTTGGAATGGAATGGGTAATGGATCATGAAGACTGTTTAATGACTAAGAAGTCAACATATAAGGGATTTAAGAGTTATGGTAGATTTCAGGATGGTGAAATTCATAAAAGTATTAAGGCTCTTTTGATGATGAGATTACATTAGAATAATTTTTATAATAACTGTATCCATTATTTTTTGTATATGAAAATTTTATTCATGGAATATTTATCTTATCTTTTGTGGATATAGTTATAAAGAACCATTTGGGTTTATATGATCACTAAATTTGATGCAATTACGAAGTAATACATCTTGGGATGAAAAATGAATGTTATTAGATAACCTTTCTGGTTTAAATATGTTATGGTTGTTTTTGATTATTTTATCTCTTTTTGGGAATGTTATAAAACTATATAGTTTTTGAAAAGGGACCACATGAAGACCGTTTGACATCCTGTCGCGACAGATGATGATATGGGAATCGAACCCACAACCAAAGTGCAACTGGTATTTATCACCTAACACTGGACTACGTGAAGTCCCTGTTTAGTATGACAAATTATTTTTAGTTATATTATTTTATGAATCATGAATAAGTTTATTTTTGGTTATCTATAGAAATGATTGAAAAATTTATGGAGGATATTTGATTAGGTTAATTACATTTCAATATGAGACATTAAGAGTAATCGATGTTATTTGGAGATAAATTTTATGATTTATCTTGGAAGACCATTTGATTAAATTCTTTATAAATTTGGGTTTCAATCATAGTTTGGATTACATTGAAGAATTTTATGGATGGATATTTATTTAATGGTATTTCTTGAACCTAGTATTCTTTCTGTTTAATTTTGGTGATTAAGAGTAGTAATACTTTTTATAAAGGATTATACTTTTAGGGATTTTCAGATCTTGAATTAAAAATTTTGGTTTTGATTAATGTCTATATAAATGGGAAATATATAGTTCATCTTTTTTGGGTAAGGTGATTCTCAAGCAGTTGATTATAGCATTCTTAATGTGAACAAGTCATCCTAAATACTCATCTTTTGGAGAAAATAAGATATTGTGTATGAAATATTTTAAGAGATGAAAGTCTACATGAGAAGTAAGTATGTTTCCTTATGTTTTAGTTAAGACAATAAACAAATCCCTCAATGAAAAGTAAATTAAAAAAATTTTGGATGTTAACTTTTCCAACTGGGGAATCAAATATCGTTTAACACATCACAATTTTCAGATTTTCCGGTTTTTAGCTTTCTCTTAGACATGTTCTCTATCACTCTCCATCAGAACAGGACACTTTATTTTTTCTTTTATATCCATGCTCTCCCTCAATTTAATCCTAATTTAGGTTATTGGGAGTAAACATTCTATTTATTTTTCATTCTTTTAATGTGATAGTTTTATTGACTACTTTTCCAATGTGGGGATTTTAATGAAGTTTCTGAGCCGAATTTTAAAATTGCGAGGATGCAACTCCCAAAATGGGTGAATGATGTAACATCCCAGGTAAATAATGAATATGAAATTTTCATATTTAATAATATTTGAGAATTAAATATTAATAATACATTAAAGCTGACTCTATGTTTGATAGTGTACGTGATACACACCAACATGTTTCTTTGAAATATTATGTTGCACACTAATAATATAATAATATTATTTAAAATGGTAGTAAACGCATAGCCATTGTAATGGACGAAATTAATATAACTAATTAAAATGTGGTAATATATGTTTGTTAAATATTTTTACATTTATCCAATAAATTCTAGAGGCCTAAAATTCCAATGAATCCAATTTTAAGCATAAATATTCTAATATTCTTTAAAAGGTCGATTAACCACCATTTGATGGAGAACCCCTTTTAAATATTATATTTTAAAATTTTATAAGTTATATTTGAAAAAATAATATCCTTATTTAGAATCAACACATTAAAATTTACTTTTTGTGAATTATTGTTATTTTTCCAATAATTTGTTTTTATGAATAATGAAAAATGCTGTATTTGAATTCAAAAACTCATTTTAATGTAATATATTTCTATTTTTAGATTATATCATTAATTTCTTTTAAAATCTAATTATAATTATTTATAACCATTTAATCTGATTGTGGTAATTATAATTAATTTCACTTTGAAAATGGAAATAAAAAAGTGTCAATCTTTTGATAGATATTGTTTTTCAAAAATACGCTATTTGTATTGACAGCAGGAATTAACTATATAATTTACTAATGAAACTTTTATTATGTGAATTTTGTAAAATGGATATAATTTTTTAATTTGGAATATCTAATATACATTAGGGGTAATTTTTGGTATTTTTTTAATAATGTTCATTTTTTAATGAATCATGAAAGATACTACATTTCAATTCAAAACAGTCTTTTCATCTAATTTATTTATATAGTTTTATTTTCCATTTTATTAGTTTTAAAGTGTAATTTAATTATGTTTTTAACACTTAATACAATTTTGTTCATTGGAAGTAATTTCATATTTTAATTGGATGTAAAAAAAGTCTATATTTTGATAAATTTTACTACTTAATAACCCGTCTCTGGTTTTGACAATGGGAAATATTAGTAAATTATTTACAGAAATTTCTGTTTTTGAAATTTTGTAAAATGGATTCCATATTTTTAATGATAAGGTCCAAATTATTTAATTACCATTCTTTTGTTTTTGGATATTATCAATAGGAACAACGACAATTATCTTTAATTATCATGATTAATTAGTAATCTGGTAGTTATGGGTAATAAAATAATATCATAATAATATAAAATGACCCCAATATGTGTCCAAATCCTCTTGATTGAGTCATGGCCAACCATGGGATGGTTTTTTCCAATCATGAGGGCCCTTGGAGTCACATGGGTATGATAGTGACATTTATGACATTATTTTTAAAAAAGAAGAGAAATATAACAATGGATTGATATCCTAAGTAAATAAATTTTTTATCTTTTTACATAAAAGATATCTTAAGAAAAAAATAGTAATTAGAAAGATAAAAATATTTCCTACATCATTATATTTTTATTATAATTTTTATACATTAAATAAATAAATTTATTTATGACACCATGATTATGTAGTGATTACCTCATTAATCAATGATTTAAATAAAATGAAATGATAAGGTATAATATAAGACATAAAAATTTAAAAAACCTATTGTATTGGTGGATTTGGAACCCTTAACATCTAATCCTCTAAATATATCAATGTGGGACCTTTAAAATCTGAAAATCATTTTTTAATAAAGTAACATTTCAAGACGTTCCAAATGTGACCCTCCTCCCTCTTATAAAAGTCCCCCTACTCTACCCCATTACCCACACCTCTAATGCCCTCCGAGCATCAAAACACAACTAATATTATCTCTCCACAACCCTCTATTACTCCTATCATCCTCACATTGAACAGAAGTATTTCCAAGGAAGACTTTGGAGCAAATCAAAAAGAGTTACACAATTTAGAGGTAATGTCTTCTCTCAAGATTATTTATTTTATTTTCCTTCTTCCCTCACCACTATTTTATGGATATTTAATCCCATAATAACACCAGTATGCCCAATATACTAGATTTTTATCATGATAAGTATTCTACCTACACTTACACACACCTCCGTCTAATGGTTAAAGATCATATTGTTTCTATGAGTGACGAATTACTGCCGCATGAAACGATGATTGTTCAATATTCTTTTAACACATCTTATGGTGTCTATTATGATAGAAATATATTTATATATTATATATATTATATTTATTATATTTATATCCTCTCTATTATTTCGTATTTTATATTTAAAACATACCTTGATGCTTTTCAGTTTTTTTCAAAAGTGATAATTTTATATAAGGAAGTGTGGACAATCGCCCCCTGAAGTGTTGTGACTCATTAATGCCAAACATGGAATTTATGAGGAATGTAAATAATGAACTTATGTTACCTATATAACATATTTATTATATTGGATTTATAATATATTTAAGATTCATTTAGTTTTAATTTCCATTAATATGACAAAAAATTAAAGTTGTGTTCATGCGTACGTACGGTCTACCGTCTCCATTAATGGTACATTTAATTTCTTATATCCAAACATTATGGAATATTAATAAATAAAAATAAACTGGTTATATTTGATATTTAAATTCCTGAACACTGTTCTAGAGATGATTTACATATAACTACCTGGACAATTCTCTTCAAACAAGTACATTTTCGACTCATGTACTGAAGATTGATAATACATATGATATTAACTAACATAATTAACTAATTATTATAACATGATTACATTTGAAATTAATTGAAAAATAATATTTAAAGGATGTACATAATAAATTATAAATTTACCAAGGTTTATTATTCAGTAATATAAAGAAATGAACAAGACAATTAAGACTTGATGTAAGGGGTTTCTTATCTCGCTTTTAATTCTATGAGATTTCCATTATTCACCACTTATTTATTGAATGTGGTGTATTTTGTACATCCGTTTGATATATATTATCATGATTTTATTTACATTCATTGAATTCTTGAATTCATTTTATGCTTATTGTCTTTTGGTCATACGACTCGATTTATTACTACAAGGTAAGTGGTTTTTATCTCACTTTTATTCCTGTTAGATTCATGCTACATTTGGCACTATTTTCTTTAGTGTGGTATATGTACCACCCATGATTATAGTATTTGTGTAATATACATTAATTTATGGGTATTTACATCTTAATTGTATGATTCTTCTGTCATGGGGTATACGTTTTGAATGTTACCCAAATCGGTAAGGGATCTTTTCACCCTCCTCTTTTTAAAAGACTTCTTATTGTTATGTCTTTTAATTTAAATGTTCTTATGTTGGTATATGTTCTTATATATCCTTATTTATGTAAATTTTATGTCCATTTGATGAGATAAAATTATTATATATCATCAACAAATTTTCATAATTTTAATTTGACGTCGTTAGGCTGTCGAAATTCTGTAAGGTAACTTCTTAAACTAATTTCAATTGTTTGGGTTAAACCTCTACTTCTTGATTTTGTTGTGATATGAATATATGTGGATGAATTCTGATTGTTTTACCCATAATATCCACTTATATTGGGTGTATTTATATTTTTCACACATAATTTTCTCATGGATTTATCCTTAATCTAAGGATACTATCTTTATAAGGGACACCGTCTCAATATCGATTCATTGAGGTATCTTTGGATTTCTAAACACCATTATTTTATATGGTGTATAAAATTCTTTGGACATTTTATTTCATTAAAAGTGATTATTTTCTCTACAAAGCATTTTTATAAACGACCAAAAATAATGATCTTTTTTTACGTAAGCGGTGAAAACGTCCTCTTCTACTACCGCGAGTATTATTTGATCTATGGCTTCCTAATCAAGCTGTAATGTTTTTAAATAAAAATAAATACCATATAATATTTTTACATATTTTTGTTTTGAACATGGTTTTTAGAAATGATTTATTATTTCAATAACATAAAATGTTATATTTTTATTACAATGTGGGAACATAATATTTCCTTTATGCTTATGTTAGGTGTTATTATAATGTTATGGTTCTTTTCCATTGTTACGTATATGGGTGGTTCCATGATAAATGTAGGGTGGGTGATCTCGATATAGCTCTCTAATGAATTGGGTAAAATAAAGGTGGTAAATGTGAATGTTTCTCCAATGAGATTTAGGGAATATACTGTGATGAGTATTTCAAATGTGACTCCCTATGTAGCTGTGATAGGTACAAAGTAAGAAAGTTATGTATGCCTTATGTCTCTTTTAGGAATTTTGATTACTATGTGTTATTCATATATATTATGATTTCAGAAGATATTTTATGATTGAAAATTTTAGTTTCATTGATTTTTATTTTTGATGGGTTAATGATTCCATTCATTATGTTTTAACGCTTACTGAGATTTTTATGCTCATCCCATGATTTTGAAATTTTTTCACCTTTTATAAGGAAGGGTATGAGAAATAAAGATTTCAAGAAGATTTATATCATGAAATGAACTCTTGTTTTATTTTAGGAATTGAGAAAAATCAGTTATAGTAGAAATTTCTACTTTGTAATATTCAAGTTGATATGTATTAGTGATGTCCTAATTCTCTAAAACTCTAAACCTGAAAAGATCATCAATACAAATTATTCATTTAATTCAAGATTATGTAATGTTTAATGGCTGGTACCTTATATAAAAATCCTCCAACTCCAACTCTAATAAACCGAATATGATGTCACAAAACACCACTATTGAAGTATGAAGCATGCATCATCCCCATATCTCGATAAAAACATATAAAAATTAACAAATATTATCATGGAGTGGTGAGTATATAACATATTATGTATTATATAGAGACCAAAAAATATATGTCATTGGGGTAGGAATATGTTAGAATATGTTATATTGATTATGAGAAAAGTAGAAAAATAGTTTATGTCAAAAACCGTAATGATGTTCTATATATGAAAAATAAAAAATAATATTTTTTATTTTTCATAACACATGAAAAATTACATTCCATTTATCTACCCACACACGCACAATGACATAATGCATTCATCCATTTTACTCCCAATAATTATAAGTTTCGTTTCATTATTTCACCAAGTCTTTTCATAGATATCCATTGTGAATGGGGTACTTTCACGGCATAAATATATACCATTTTGATAGGGGTACATTCACACCCATATCAATCCCAAATTTATTATCATTTGTTAGTTAAACTTATTCCCATTATACTCCCCGCTTGAAAATTTACTCACACCAAAAAAAATATTAAAAGTTATCAATAATACATTTATTATGAAAAAAAATTTCATAATGTTTGTTTTTAAATAAAATTTATATCCTTATTGTAAAAAAAATTATATTCAAAAATTAATATTGATTTTAATATAAATTTTCCTCAGAAACTTCTGAAAAAAATAATAATAATGATTTATGGAAAACTATATAAATCATGTTCCACAATATTACAAGGTGGGAGAAGACACATACCACATGTTTTCTTAGATTCAATTATCTATAATGAATCCAATAACATGACCAGTTACATTATTTAGTCTAATAATCCAAAAAATAAATCATCAAATAATATCCAATCCAATAGTTCCCAAGATTGCAACATTGTTTTAGGGTTATATTCAAGGAAAACAAAATATATATAATACAAGAAGGGAGAATGTAGTTCTAACAATTGATTTATACAATTAGAACATTCATTTTTTTTTGGAATTATATTCTGGAAAATAACGATCATAATATGTCACATAGGGAATCCATTTATGTAATGCGGAATGAATGTGAATTGATTGAGTGTTCACTCTAAATAAATGGGATAAAAGTTGTTAGGACTAAACATATTCAAGTCATGTAAAGGAATTATGCCACATGTATAGTCAATATGTCACTTATGATGAAGAAAATCACAAAGGGATTAAAATGAAATAAAAAATTTATATAATTAATAACATTCACACAATATATGGTCTTATTAATCCACTAAATGAAACTGTTTCACGATTTTATGGAACTCATTTCATCATTTCATAATTATTCACACTATGAATTCTCCATTAATATCTTGAATAATTCAAAAACAATATTATAACTACCTTAATTTAATTACTTTTAAGTACCCCAAAAAATTAATCTTACAACTATGATCATTAAAAAGAACCATAAATGATAATGTACCAAATGAAATGGGTGATACATTCTCACCACCACTAGTATTTTTATCATCATGATGTGGGAGATAAATACATCCATTTAATAGATCAATCCACTACTCCCACAAATAAATTGATTGGTCTTATATCTCTTCATTAACATAACTATTCTTCCCTAAATCTCTATATAAGGATTTAGATCAAATTCACATGGTTTTTTCATATCTGTCAAGAATAAAAACTTGTTTAAGGACATAAAAGTCACATTGTTCTAATGGGTAACATGATAACAAAAGATTAGATTAAAAGGATCTGAATAATTAATCATATTTTTAGAAACATGAAATATATTATTTAAAAAAAATCTTGATGGCATGGATAATAGATATAAAATAGAACCAATCCATTTATTCACATCGAATGGTCCAACAGAGCTTGGTTCTATGTTCCCCTTTTTCATAAGCATCGAGGAACATGTCTTTATGAAACTTTTAAGAAGACGTAGTCACTCAAAATAAAAGTATAATGGTATTTTATGATTGTCTTAATTTTGTTTATTTGGGATGTATTTATTCACTTCTTGATCATCCAGATATTCTACATTGTTTCACAGAAAGGTCTCATTATAATAAATGATGTATCTCCTATTTCAATAGAACAATGTGTAGAATGATAGGGATGACTATACAGATCCTTGAAAGGGTCCATTATTTTAGTATCTGGATTTTTATTAAAATAGGATATTTCAAAAAAAAATATTATCTTCCCTAATGAAGCTATGTTAAATTACACAATCCCTAAAAATATATTCCAATTTCTAAAATGTATATTACAAATTCTCTTCTATCTATGATATATATACCATTATTATGGTATCTTGACTACTAAAAATAAATTTTATTGAGTACATGAGATTAAAAGTTAAATGGGTATCTCTGTATATAAAAATAGACCCATAAAATATGGGAAATTCTTTGATATAATTTCTTTTGAAACCCTCTAATATAATTGAATATTTTAAAATGATAAGTTGTTTTAACTATTTGATTTGATCTATTATTACCCAAACATCATCATTATTCCAAAACATTCATTATTGAGATATGACATATTGTTTGGAAATATATTCCTTTTTCCATACATGTACAGTAATATATTTAATCATAGACTCCATTACATAATGTTGAGATTTTACATATAGACAATATAATCATGTCACTATATAATCTATTATATTTTATCTTATAGATGATGGCCAACAATTTTATATCATATCTTTGTACATTATATCAATACATATATGAATTGATCATTTTAAATGGTGATAAATTGAAAACAATTCATGGAAAAACTTAGGTATTCTAACCCAATACTAAAATAAAAACAATGAGTTTCATTCTGTTATCCAGTAGTTATAAATCTCCCCACTTTTTAGGAATTACATAATTGTGATGAAATAATATATGATATATGAACATACACAAGAAATTAACTCCTATTAGGAACAATATTAAACAGTAATAAAATATCAAGTTCATCATATAAGGAACAAGGAAAATGAATGTTAGCAACCATACTCATCATCATCCATTAGTCTTGAGTTTCTCTGACTACTATAATAAATAATTTTTTCACAAAAGAATCATCCATAATATTCACATTTCCATTTCTGTATATCGAGAAGAAATCAAATATGATGAGATACTCCATCCATAATCAATTAATAAAGTTCCTATTTGACTAGGAATAGAAATACTTCAAACACTTATAGTTCGGAAAAACATTGAAATTTTATCCATTGAGGTAATTCTTCAATGAATTTATGTAATGTGTTTCTTGTAGAATAATCTGGTTCACTTGTTGGATAATTATTTTCATTTACATTGAAATATATTGAACAATAGGTTACGACATGGTCATCCTTTATGAGGAATAAACCAATTCCATATATAGACACACCACAATATACCACAAAGTCAATAACCGGTTTTATAATAATTTTAATTGGTACTAATTTGATATTAGCTATAATCAGTTGTAATATTTTTTGACGATGATCATTACATATAAATGTGACACTATATCTTGTCATAGTACTCATGGTATATAAAATAATAAACTAATTTTTAATAGATTGATGATAATTCCATGATAATCATAGAAAACTATGCATCTCTAAAGAATGATTTATTGTACACCAAAATAATAACGATTTAATATTTTTTAAAGTAACATGCTATTAAATATTTACATATGACCTTGTAGAAAGAATAAATAATATTTATCCATAATTCACATTTATAAAACATGTCACACAAAAAAATTTCTGCAACGTACTCATTACAATTTCAATGTGTTCCTCATGTTTATTTGGATGTTAATGGTAATAAGAAATATTATAAAAATTATAACCATGAATGATTCAAGGTACCTATGGATGATATGGTTCATCAATTACATGTATAATTTATGTGAATTCTTCAAACAAATTGTAAAGATAAAATATTTATATGATTTGTAGCATATCTAAAATGTGGTCATCAGAATATCATATTTTTCAATTTGAGATGATAATAATCTTACCATATATAAATTTTCTCAAATGAATTATATCCTTTTAAATGATCAATATTATCATTAATTATACGATATGGATACAAATTTTTAACAATAAAATTATTTAATTCATAATAATCAACACAAAATCATAGAGTATTTTTTTCCTTTTTTATGAATAATACATATACAACACAATGAGATTTAGTAGGTATGATGAAGCCTTTACATTCAAACATTTCAAGCTGAAAAATTAACTATTTCAAATAAGTTGGGGAAATTATATAACACAACAATGAAATATGGATTATTCATAGGAGAAAATTGAGAAAAAAATATTTCTTATTTAAATGGTAACCTATAGATATCGTTCTGAAAGACATTCATGTTTCAACACACTGTATCCAGAAGAATACAATTTCATTTTTCATAATTTTATACAAATGAAATTACATTTAACTAGAAAAATAGGGTTCCATAAACATTCAATAAATACTATTTTAGACTTATATTTAAATCTCAATCCCCCATTTATAGTTGATGTGTTCCATCCAGGTCAGTGAACATCACTTAATGCACATAGTAGTTGATATAGGATTTTGTACCACCAAGAAATCCATACTAAATATTAAATAAAAAACATCAATATCCATAATAACATAATCCCATTATATAAAATTGTAATAATGTTAATCGAACATAATGGAAATTTGAATCATCTACACTCCCATTGTCCATGGTATGTCTTGATACTCATAACATGAGGCATAGTTCCCATGTGTAGTGCCAATTGATATACCATAGAAGATGAAACCAAATAATATAATGGAATTGTAAAAAATAATAAATAGATAAGAGTTGATTTCAAAATAAAGGTACATTACACAATAGAGAAGATCATTTACATAATCATGATCATAAAATGATTTCGACAATTTTATAGGTCAATTCTATAAGATACCTCATTCTTATCTATTGTAGTTTTGAATTGAAAATAAATGTTTTTGTCATTGAGTCGCAATTTAAAAATGTATACGGATGTGAACTAGTCTAGTTGGAATATTCTCTATGAGAAAACAAGATTCAAGGAATAGTCGATCATGTTCCCCCTGCTGCATTTAAAAGAAAAAAATATATTCATATTTTCTTTCATTCCATAGTGGAAGAACTTGCTCAAAGGTTCAATAAATTCATTATTATTATATATAAAATAATTTCAGGGGAAGCAACATCATTTTCTATAAAATATTATTAGAACCTTAACAGAAAAATATATCTAATTCTACGGTGTTCCACCACCTTGAGAATAGTTATCCATGTTTTACAAAATCATAGAATTACAGGTTCCTCTACTTCCTAGGGAAAAAATCCCGATCATCTCTTTATGAATCCTATAATGTTACCATTCCCCCATTTTATCCCTATTAATAATAAATGTATAAGATATAATACATATTAGAATTTTAATGGACTTAATATATAGTTGAAATCCATAGTAAAAGATATATACATTCAAGGACTTTCTATTTTCCTCTTAAGAAGGAAATAATCCAGGTAAATAAACATCGCTCCATAATATATTATAGAAATATTTTCTTATAATAAGGTAATTATGTCTATACATCTCGATATCATAAATGTGTATAGAAATAAATTATTTTTTAATTCATTAATGTCCTCTAACACAATTCTTTGGCTTGATCAATATTGTACTTCTAGATACCACTATGGGAGTAGAATATATTCCGACATATATGTGTTTATATTTTAATTTAGCACATGTGATGTACAAATAAATAAATAAATTAGTTTATTTTGATAAAACCCACTTATACATTTTAGGATAAAAATCCCCATGAGTGTCTTTTGGATTGAGTTTCTGAATCTGTACCTAATGATCAAATTTTAATTGTTCACCATATCTATTTCCTCTATTTACAGAAAAGGCATTCATGATGATCCATAAAATTTTATTCAATAATTTTTGGCTCAGGTGAAACCATATTTTCTATATCCCCTTCCCATTTACTTCTACAATTTCCACTTAGTGATATTTTATATAACAAGAACAAAACATAATTTTGAAATCACTCTATAGAAATAGAATTCATGGAAATCTTTAACCACCATTAAATTTATAATTGAAAAAATAATATATTTTATCATTTTTAATAATTTCTCCAAAATAATTAATCAATATAAAAACAATACTATAATTTTTCATTGAAGTGTTATTAGAAATACATGTAAACATTTTACCACATATTCTTTTGAAAAATCATGGATGTTTTGAAAAGTAAAAAATTTGCATATTTATTTTCTTCATTATATGAAATTATATGAATGTTTTTTTTATAATTATGAATTCCAGTGTTGAAACATAATCGATGAAAGAGTATAAGATACTAAAAAATAAATATAGTGATACAATGAATGATATTTATAATTTCATAATGAACATCCTTATCATCCCGAGGAAGATAATCATAGTGATGTTTGTTTTTATTTATATGGAGAAAATTAAGAAAACATATTTGAAGCCCATGATATTTATGTTCACATGTTTTATATGTAATATTTCAGTTAATTCTATAAAGCGTTTCAAACTATGGATCATTAATATTCTCTTCTAAAAAAGGCTATACATAATGGAGAGGAAACCACAGAGAGATTGAATTTGGTTTTATATCAATAATTTATTTATTTTGGAAAAAATGAGAAGGATTCATTTGATATAGAATTTGTTAATGGAAATGTTTTTGGATAATATAAATGAAAAGATGAAACTTATACTCCTATTAATGATAAGAAAGAAAAATCAATTTCAGAAGGAGAATTTAAGAAGTTGAAGTCATATAAACCTCAAAAAAGACATCATATCCAAATATCTTTCTTTTTAATGTTAAGTCTTTATATATAATGATACGGGTAGATAATACTATGAATCATGTTGGGAAGAAGAAGCTGAATAATTTTCTTTTTGAAGTGATGATGATGTAAAATTTTATTATGGGAGTAAAAATATAATTAGGAGGTCAGTCTTTATCAATAACTCCATTATCAGTTTCCCAACCTTTCTCATATTCCGAAACATTCTTATATAGATTTATAATTTTTAGAATCATATATAGTTCTAAATGTTGTTTAAATGGAATGGTAAAATAATTTCTTATTTAATATCAACCAAAAAAGTCAGTTCATGAATGAATTCACTTTTCTAAGATGTTCGCAAAGAATAAAATTCAAAAGTCTGTTCAGAAGGATATGAAAAGATTTATAAGAATTAGTAGGTCATTAGATAATGAACTAAAAGAAGATTTAGAAGAAGAAAAAGAATAATATGAACAAGTAAAGGAAGAAAATATGTAATCTCATTCATCTACATTATATATATATTTTTCAACTAAATTAGTTAAACTTCCAATGATAAATTTCTTAGTTAATGAAAAAACTACATTACATAAAGATAAGGATACAAAAAATACCCAAAAAATAGTATCAATGAAGAATAAAATGACAAAAGGATGATCTTGTAATAGTTTTAGAGAATGAATAGTTGAATGAAAAGAGAAAACTGAGTTTCGAACATCTCAACTACATAATTTAGATGATTCGTCAAATTATTCATATACTATAGTCACTGAATCCATGAAGAGAATATAATTTGTTTGTTACACTACAAAATAAATTATGGATTCCATTCAATATCATCCCATCATTTAGTAATGTTGTATGTAGATAAAAATATTCAAATAAGAAACCCAAATCATTGAAACATATTACTAAATCAATTATTCAAAATTTGGCCATAGTCATGAGTTACATAAAACAGTCTATGGAATGGGAATAATTTTTAAATCATATTGTAAATTGATAAAGAAAAGTATATTTTGAATATAAATAATGTTAATATTGTTTGGTTTTTCTAATAACTTATTCTCTGGCAGTGTAGATTACATCAAAAACATTTCATCATATTTTTATGGTAGGTTAGTTATTATGGAACAGTTTAAAGAAATATCAAATTATCTGAATCTATAAATCTATAAACTAAAATAAAATATAAAAATAATGAAATAATATAATTATAAAATATGAAAACTAATAGGCGATTTCATAAGAATAATGGTTGGAAACAAAATGATTATTAATCGTAAAGAGGAGGTTATTAGTTAAATGGCAGTGAATCTGAGGCTCATAGTCATGGTGGAAAATATATAGGTTCATGAATCCATAAAATCTGATTATGTTAATTCCAATGAGGACATCATGAAAATTAAATATATTGTTATGTAGTTTTACAAGATAAAATGATATTTATATAATAAATTGTAAATGTATTTGTAATTAATTTTTTAATGATATCTCTTGAATCAATTACTCTGTAAATAGTTTTTAATGTTTTCCAATTTTAAATGGATGTATTTCGTTTCTTATTATATTATACTAATAACTGTTCAAACTCAGTTATTAAATATTATCTATTATATCTTATTAATAAAATATGTTACTTTCTATATTACTTTTTGAAAATCACAATGTGGGATAAATTATACAAATGGGTGAATGGGGAGAAATATTATACAGGGAGAATATATCTGAAGAGAGACAATTTATTTGATGGGGGAATCCATTGGAATAATATTTTTATAATATGTTCAAAAATAAAAAAATAGAATTCATCAATAAAATGGGTTTATAAGATAAGTAAAGAAGATATATTTTCTTATAAAGAATTGATTTTATGAACAAAAATCACAAAGGGTTGTAATATTTTCTTTTTTAATATTTATTTTTCCATTTTGGTGTCTTCTTTTGGTGCTTTCCCAAAAGGGGGAGTCTGTTGAGTTGAATTTTTATAATTTTCACCATTCCTTTCATCAGTTTTGAAAATAAATAATGCTTTCCTGGAACAATATTTTCAAGAAATTATATATACTATGTTCTATAGGATATTTTTTTTGAAAATATCTTATTATACTAAATAATAATGTTGTCTTTAACTTAATAAATTAAAAATTATATTATTTGATCTAATTCATGAGACTAACTATGTGTCTTGTCCATCATAATGACTATTATTTTGCCCATTCAATTAAATTTTTTTCTTTTTATGAGATATCCCAATGTCATATCCATTTGAATGACAATTGTTCAGATCCATTTGATCATCATTAGTTCAGTTCATCTATTTGATAATAGTTTGGTTTTATAAACTATATAATGTTTATAATCACGGTATGGAAATTATTTCTCTCAGAAAGTAAATCTTATAGAGACGTTTTACTATGATTTAATGTGGATACCATCCATGTCCATTACAAAAAACACTAATATCCATCTAAAATATATCCATTGATGTATAATTATAAATAGCAGTACATTCAAAGAGTTTAGAGCTATTACAATTGTAATTCTATATGATTGAGAATTTTCATTTACTAAACATATCATTCTTACTCATTGTAATTTTAAATAGAAAAATTATTTATGTGAGATACATGTTAAGGTATCAAATTCCATATGAAATTTCTCTTTTATATTATTTTTTGAAATTATTATTAGATTGGGGAATTCTGGGGTTAGGAATTTAGGTGATACTGATTTGGATCATCATTGGCTTCTAGGGGTTATACAATACACTTGTTTTGGTAATTATATCAAGGTACTTATAGTTTACGAAAGATAGTGATATATCAAACATTGTATCTAAGTATTTCATTGTAATGAGTAAACGAATGTATAATTAGGATGAAAATTGTTGATATCTTATGTCGTGATTTTGGAATACATTATTAATTACAGTTTAAGAGTATAATAACTGTTAATAAATCATATACATATTTATTTTGTTAAAATAATATTTCATGTTTCATGTTTCTCTATGATTTATATTCCACTATTCATTTTATATTAGTTTTTTTATTATATTATTTTCTAATATCTATGTTTTTAGACTGTTTCTGAGAAAAATTAACAACTCAAAAATATCACGAAACTTTTAGATCTAAAATATATACTATGATAACTTTGTGAAATATGAGTATTATATTTTATAGAAACCATATTTTGGATTTTCTGTAAGTATAATTTTTGAAACCACGTTGCACCCCCATCATTTACCCATTGTATACACATAGGACCGAACATGATCTACTAAAGAAATTTCACCTCACACCAAAATCCATTTATTTCAGACCAAACTCTATATAATACTCGCCTAAACATTAATATTTTACTTATGTAGGATTAGGATTTCTTATAAGACAATATCTCAAGGGATTAACCTCATTTGAAAAGGAGAAAATCTAGGATGTGAGGTAATAGTTCATAAACTCATTTTTCCATTACAATTAATTTATGTGAATTTATTCAATATAAAATTTTTTTTCAACATTAAAATATTATTAAATAACAACAATTATTATAATAAAATTCTATTATAATGATATTAAAAGAATTAAAATCCCAATCTATCTCAACAATGAAAAAAAAATCTTCACTCAACATTTATCTGGACTACCACCACCAGGACACAATGTGTTTTATTTTCACACACTACCATGAAAGGGATAATCTAATAGGGGATTTATAATATCACAATAATAATAATAATAACATATTTAATATTTTTATAAGATCATACATATTATAAATTTCTCCCATTCATCATCCATTCATATGTGTGGACTACCGTCTCCATGTAATGACCAATTACTAATTTTATTCTCCTTACCACCATTCATGAATTGTAATAAGAATGGAAGTAAAAGTTAAATATTATTTTTATGATATCATAAAGATTCATTTATGGAAAAATAGAGAACCTATTAATTATATGATCAAAAAATGATTATCTTTCATCCAGTCAATTACAATGAGGTAACTATGATTAAAATCATCTCTTCAGTATATCTAATGAATTTATAGAAATTTCTACCTTATGTAGTTCATTATAATTATTAATTTTCTCACAAATGATACCCTAATATTATTATTATTATTCTGTTGTAATTATATTAAAACATAACCACCTAATAATTGTCAATTAATTATTGATGTTTCATGGTTGTGTAGGTATAAAAAAATTCAGAAACAAAACTATGAGTTTAAATAAAAAAAGTAACACCCTAATAATAAAAAATAATAAAATTTTATTTGATATTTTATGAGACACTCAACACCAAACATAGAAAACCCATGAAATATATTAAATCATTTTTCATCTCTTCGATAGCTTATAAAACATACAACCCTAAGCTGTAATGAGTTGTAAAATAGTATAGTATTATAACTTAGACATTAATTTTATTGTATGAATATTAAGTAATAAATTTTGAAATTTATAGTAATTTATATATAAGAAATAAAATAAGAATCATATAAATGTAATATAATTGTTTTTTGAAAACATTATCTTTTCTAAAAGACTCTTTTCTTGGTATTTAGCACATATATGTATTTTTTCAATTTTATAAAAAATATTTGATAAAAATAAATTCGTTAATTTGAATCATAACATCAAAATTAACTTGCCGTTAATTTCTTGGTTTTTTATTGTATATTTTTTAATTAATACATGCATATAATGAATCTTAATTTAAAACTGCCATTTAATTCCAATTTTTTATAATGAAAAATGATATTATTAACTATTATTATATTAAAATTAATTAAATTATATATCTATTAATCAAATTTTATTCATTGAAATCATTTTTATTGAATTTTCAAATAATAACATAGTTTACTTTTGATGATTCTTTCTTCAAAAACAACATTTCTCATCAGGTCGACAAGAATAAATTAAAATTAAAATTTAGAATTTACTTAATTAATTTTTGATATATGGATTCTACATTTTGAGTTAAAATGATTTATATTAAATAATATTGTAAACATAATTTATTTACAAAATTTTTATTATATAAGGTAAATATTATTTATTATGTTTAAGGTAAAAATGAGTTTACAAAGGGTTAAACTAAGAAGATAAGGGTTAAATCACATACAGCATGTTCTCAAAAATATTTTCTCAAAATATTTATAATAGATAAGGTATAATTCCTAGTAATAATCCTTTGTTAATTCTATTTAAGGTGAAAAACTTGGGTTAGCATTTTTTGTCAAAAATAACATGTTTGTCTCTCACCAACCTTGAAAAAGGCCACCTACTATCCTCTCTAATTCACATCATAAAAATCATTTAATTCAGAATAATTCTATCCATGTAACTTACCAACATCACTCATCTCATCCTAAAATCCTTTTTTTTAAATACACCATATTATGGATTTGGTGCAAACATAAGGAGGTTACTCAATGAATATGTAACGTTCTTCATCTCCCATTTTTAAATTCTTCCTCAAAATCATTAAATTATTAACAAAACATAATGATATTAAAAAATATCATATAAACACTTATATATTATTATATTCATTTTATTGGAAACTACCATTCACACTACAAACAAATGGGTTATGAAATCATTATTCGTCAGTACAATGGACTACCCCTTAGTGAACCAAGGATATTCATTAATCAATGTCCATATTTCACAGTATGGTATGATGATAGATATATTTTACATATATTATATTTATAAATTAATCATACCTTTGGATTAATTATATCATATATACCTTTTACATCTAATTCTATAGGAGATATGATTACAATGCTCGTGTATATAGTGGACTACTACATCATAAAGCTAAGATATTCTTTTCATTAAAACTTTAAATGGAACATGATAAGGATATATTAAATAATTATATTTGATATAAAAAAATTAATTTGTTATTAATGACATATTAATCATTATTAAAATATAATAAATTTTATTAATTCATTCATTCTCACTCACTTATATATGATAATATTGTTTGTGTATGTATTAACTACCACGTTTATGAAGTGATGGGACTGTATATTCTTCACCACACCAAAAGGATCATATATAAAATAATATAATTTAAAATAATAAATTATCTATGTAATTTTTTAAAATCTCAGGAAATAGTATTTTACTTATATAATTTCCATAATGATTTTTATAAAATGGAATCTGTTCCCTTGCATATTTATGATCTATAGTCTCTATGACTGGTAAATACATCATTTAGAGAAATAATCATTCATGACTGGCCAAAAAATTCTAGTTGATGCATAAATATGAAAATTATGTAATGTGAATTATTCTAGTGATTATGGAACTATGTTATATGCATAAGAAATAGAATCTCCAAGACAAATAATGAATGATAAATCAAGTTAATTTACATGCAAACCATTGAAAAAAATAAAATGTTAAATACTGATGTGTTTTAAGATGTTATAATTGGATCATTAATGATATTATAAATATTAATATAATTATATTATAAAATAATAACATTCTTAAAAGAATTATAAAATGTTGTATTTCATCTTCAAAAGAAATGAATCTCATGGTCACTCACTTCTATTTAATTTATCTTCAATAATGAATATTCTAATGTTTTAACCATAATTTATTTTATATGGTGTATATATAGACTCATTCACATTAAATGTAATTATTCCTTTATTATTCATTGTATTTAAAATTTTTAATTTTAATATTATCTTTCATGGTGGTTTAACATGAATTTTACCTAGTCATAATGAATTTCAAAACTCAATTTCCATTTATTTGGTTATATTGCTTCGTCATTATATTCACTATTCTATTGTTATTTGAGAATTTAATTTTTAATATATTATTTTTTATATCCAATTATATTATTTGTATTTACATTTGATACACATAATATATTAATCAGTTAAATAACCCATTAACATTATTTTTTGTATGAGATTATTTCACACTAACACTTAAATAATGATTTTTATTCTAGAAATTCCATTGAATGAAATTATTTGAACATTAGGTAGTAATCCCCTATAATTTTTTTCCAATTTTCATTAATATTTTTTTCAAATAATATTTCTATTTCAAAACTTTTTTAAATAAAATAACTACTAAAATATTTTTATGAAAATCATACATCATTTTTCCCTTCAGTCATAAATATATATTCATCAGAAGCCATGATTTTCTAAAAACGTTTTTAAAAACGATGTTTACCAAATAATGTTTCTTATTAAAGTCATTTTTAATAATTTATACTTTTTAAAAATTTCTAAAAGGTATCTTCATTTCATTTTCTTAACCAATATCATTTTTATTTTACCAAAAATATAAAATGTATCATCGTTTTAATGTAAATGGAATACAGAGAATTTCCTATGATCATGGAAAATAAAAGTTAATATTTTTCGTTTATAAATTTAAATTATTATATCAGCTGAAAATATTTTCAAATTTATTTGTGATCTTTTTGTTTTTTGATTTTTTTCCAATGAAAACTGAGATTTTTTGAGAATGATTTCAAAGACAATATTTTGGTGTTTCTGTGCATCAAAAAACCCCATTATTTGTTGTAGAGACCCAAACCATTGCGTACATAGACATTATATTACTTTTTTTGAATAAACAATACATAACAAAAATAGATACACAAGGACTGTAATAGATTAGTGTCTTTGGAAACATGGAATATAATCTTCTAATCGTGATGAAATATCTTCAACATCTCCCATAAAGATCTTCCCCTTTTGTTTTCTTACCTAAAACCTTTCTTGAAATACTATGGAAAATAAATCATATAAAGGGTGATCTCAAATGGTCAGTAAGGTTAATAATGGATAAAATAAAACAAACCATATACTATTGAACTTAAAAACATGAACATAATGTTTAAACATCAAAATCTTGAGTAAAGACATAGATGTTGGAAGTACGTAAGGCATGTATCATAATGGAACATAAATCTTGATAAAATTGCATAGGAATAGATCATGTAATTTTGGAAACCATTTAATACTTGTTATTATTTCCATAGTAGCCAATGAATTCCTACCAAGACCATCTTAGTGGACAATGTCCCTTTCTAAATCGAGTTCACTCTTCATTCAAGTCATGTATCACTGAACTAGATTAACATACCATTCCAGCCATATCTATATCATGAGATATAAATCTTTACCCAATGCATTCGAGGGAGATAGAGGTCCTACCCATCTCATAATGAAATCATTCTTTTGTGTGCCACAACATAATCATATATCATTCATCATAACCCAAAGAATAAAATGGGTTTTATAAATGTCATCCCATCATAACTTATCCAAATAAAGAATGGATATCATTTCATCATAAGAAAAGAGAAACCATGTAAATCATGGAAACAGTATACTTGAAACATACACATATGAAATAATTCCATCGTATATGGAAAATGGTTTCGATAAAACACTTGAAATAAATTTTTGATGAAATTATCCTTTGTTTCCAAAACCATTTTCTCTTCACAAAATGCCATGATATTTTAAAAGAAAATGATCTTGTTGAAAAAAAATATGAAATATTTTAGAGGAAGCTTCATGAAAATAATGCGTTATAAAACCGTAAAAATTCCATTCAGGCCGTATAAGTTAACAAATCATTCCCCTCGAACTTTTGTCAGAAAAGTCCAAAGGTACTTCATATGGTAAACAAGAGAATGATTCTATCCATACGATGTGGTAAAAGTAAATAAAGGGTAAGAATTACATTAAACATACCTGGAATAAAATTAAACATTTTATAATAACATTTTGAGAACATATGGACATGGATGATAATCATAACCCCAATAAACACTTACGAATAAACAATCTCAGATAATAATGAGATTGGAATAATTATCCCTTACCATATGTCTGATATGCTTCGTATGTCTCTGAACCCCCTGTATAATGATTTAAATAATGTTATTGACTTATTAAAGAACCATATTCATAATTATCATATCATATATGGTACACTTATGACTTTATATTACTCGTTCTTTTGTAAATTCAATGTTAAATCACCATTTTGTGTAAAATCGTTTCATTTATCATACGATTTTTGACTTGTTGTTCTTGATATTATTACTTATATCCATATTTACATAATTCCATAATGTAAAAAATTATTTATATATAATATTTTTTCAGCATATAAATATATATGATAGATTGATAAATGGAATGAAATACACCATTCATGGAGACGGTAGGCCGTATATACGCATTAACACTGTTTTCGTTTCTTTATTGAATTGAATGGAATTAAGTAGATGACATAAGTTTACATATACATAAATCCAGTATCATTATTATGTCATATATTTCATTATTATTCTATATATATAATTTATAATCATTCATGAATGGTTAACATGGAGAATGAATTTCAGCGTGTCGTGGAGACGGAAGTCAGTATGTACGCACGAGGGATTATATCATTCCCATGATCAAGGAATTGTATTGAAGGGTAGTTATAATTTTTATGAATCAATATCACTTTAAAATAATCACATATAGTTATTTATTTACACCATTATACACATATAAGTAAGGTTGTGTTTGAAAACATATTACACCATGGTGTGGATACGGTAATCTGTATGCACGCACGCGCAATGATTTCATTTTTCGTAGGATGGATAGAAGGTGAAATATGGTTTTATCATATTTATAATAACATATTAGTATATATTTAATACTGGTTTAATAAAATTATAATGAGACAACTAAAGAAGAAGAAGTAAAAGAAGAAAGAAACTTGAGAAAATTGGAAGAAGACATTACCTCTTCTTCGACGCACCTTTTTTATGATTCCTCTTAAGGAACTAGATTTGGTTATTTGAGAAGACCAAAACCTCCAGAATGTTTCTAGGGAAATGGATAAGAGAAATAGGCAGGGTTTGGACATTCTTTAAGGCTCAAAAGGGTGTAAATAGAAGAGGTATGGGGTTCCCTTTTATAAGGGAGGAGAGGGGAACCTTTGGAAAAACTAAAAAAAATTATTTTATAATAAAGTCAGATTCTGTTTATAATATCTCCAAATTGATTTATTTTGAAGATAAATTTGGTATGGGTCAAAATACTATCAACAAATAGATTTTAGACAGGATTGTGTCATTATATTAACCTTAGTTTTTAGTTTTAACTCTTAGTTAATTAGAATGACATTTATCATGTCACTTTGTATTTTTATATTATATTATTAATAAACATACCATATACATCCAAGAGAACCCCAATAGGTCCATTAATGATACCCATATCATGATATAAATATCTTTGCTGAACATTAGATTTTTAGGAATATAATAACAATTAATAATATAGTATTTGTTTTAAAAACTATTTTATGTCAATTTTGACACTATTTGGTAATTGATTTTTGTAAAAATAATAACAGCATGACTAGTTCAAAAAAAAGTTAATTAAATAAATACTAACATGTCATATTATCCTAAAAAATTATTTTAAGTCATAAAAAGTATAAAATTATATTTTTTTGGGTATTTTTAACATCAATTATCATAAACTTTCATTAATAAGGTAATTGTTTTTAAAGGTTGGGGCCGAAGCCTCATTTTTTATTATTAAGTCAAAGCAAAGTCCTCTTTTAACTGGGTAGAGGGAAACCCATTACATAGCCCGAAGGCCCAGTGGGCTTGTATCCCATTACATAGCCCGTAGGCCCATGTTCAAAGGCCAATTCACATTCTGTGAATAGTAACCTGCTGCTACAGTACCGCACAGTATCACCGCCGCTACAGTTCCCTACTGCCACTACAGTACCCTGCCACCGCTACAGTACCCGCTGATGAACAGTTACGCCGCTGCTACAGTACCGCTACAGTACTGCTACAGTAACCTGCGCCCCATGGGTTTTGATCCCCCATTTCCCATGTAGTATTACGGGGTGCTTACCACTAAGCCAAACCCCAACTACCTTAATAAGGTAATTACTGCATCATCATTGTGTCATAAATAAATCAAATTATATAATGTCTAAAAATTATAAATAAAATACCATTATGTAGGAAATCGTTTTATATTTCTAATGAAAATTTATAGTCTAATTTATTTTATGTACAATCTTATATTAAAAATGTTTTGTTTATTAATCATTGATTTTAACTATTTTAACTATTCTTTAAATAATATAATAATAAGTGTCCTAATCTTATCCAAGTAGACATAAATGGTCATATTTTATTTCTAAGGTTGTGTTTGGTTGAATTAAACTTATCCAATATAATTAGTTCATGTTTTAGGGTAATAATAATAACATTTTTACACTTAATTTCCCTATTTACTTTTTACCGTGGTAAATAAAAGTAAATAATGTTACTATTCAAAAAAAATTATTTTCATCTCATTGAACCACATTTTAGTCCTTAATATTAACTGTGTCACTTTGATTTTTTAAATTCCATTCAAAGAAGCGGTAAAATTATGTTTTCTGTGAATTTTCAAATTCTCCTAGGAGGTGGGTAAAAGACGGTGAAAAGTTCAACAAAATTTTTATATATCTAAAATTATTATAAAATGACTCCAATGAATTTCATTGAACTTATATAGTTATTATGTATCATTTTTGACCTAAAATAAATTTAAATAAAATAAATAATTATTTAAATTAAAATTCATTTTTTAATTAGTAACCTAGTGTTTCCACTATTCATCAAAAATTGAAAGTTTTCAGAAAAAAATTAAAAATTTCACCCTAGGCTAATTATGATATTCCAAATCCAAAAATGAAGTCCATTTTGAATGATAAAATTTATAAAATTCCAAAAAGTGGGTATTACTAATCATAACAGCTTGTTTATATAATATAATAATAGAACATCTTTGATTAGTGAAACTCGGTATTGCGTACAACACACGCTATCATGGAAGGTCGCGATTGCGTGTATTGTAAGCCACGTTAGGGTTATGTGTTGTGAATGACTGATTCATTATTTTATATAATAAAATCCAACCATATTTAATTTATACATTGAATATATATATATATATATATACTCAATGTTGGGTAGAATGACTACTATCAACTGAACATGAAATTGTGTGTAACACAATCCATGAATAGTGTTGTGTTTACTGTAAGATAATACGGTGTTGCGTATAGCCCAAGATAATCTTAGTGTGGCGTACAACATATGAAATCAATGAAATTAAAAAAATCCTCGTAATATCTCGGGTTGTTACATTCTACCCCCCTTTAAATAAATTTCTCCCTCAAAATTTGTTAGGGTTATAAATGGTTTACTACTTGAATGATTTTTTCATATAAACCCACATAGTAAAAAGGAATACTAAAACTTCATTTTAAAACGGGAAGTTAGAATCATAATGGTCACCCAAAGTAACTCAGTATTGGGTTTCCACATAGGACAACATAGGTGAAAATATGTATATGGAAGAGAAATATAACCATCAAGTTCTGATGGAGAATGGTAGAGAACATGGATATGAAAAATACATCAATCACAAAGCCATAAATTTGTTATAATTTAAGGTACCATTTAATTCATCAGATATGAGGACATTAGGACAACATTTTTGGTTTTCAACATCATTCCCCTAAAGTTGATTAATAATTAAAAGAAATAATTTCTTGATTTTTGGTGTAATCTCACAGTTGTTTGTGCCTTGAACGATTTCCACATCATATCTTAAAGAAATGAAGTTGAATTTGTCTTTTGTGATGTGTTATCATTTCATATGATAGAATGATGGGTCATTCCATCTGTATCAAACAAAAGGATAGAAAAAGTAATCAAATATACATAAGTCCATATATGGTGAGGTTAATCATATATGATTCCAAAAATAGACTTATAGTTCATCTATCATACCATTTAATATATTAAATCTTGTTTCTAATAACCAGGGACATCTTGTTGGCCAATGGTAGGTGATAATGTCTTGCTGCACTTTGGTTGTGGGTTCGATTCCCACAGCCTTGTCCGATGCGATGGGTTGTCGCCCGTCCTGAATGTTGTTCTTTTTCTAAAAATACATTATTATAACATCCCATCAATAATATAGAAAAATGTTTTATCCTTAAACAATACTAACTTATGTCTAACATAATCCATTCCAATTTTTATGTTTATCTAAAATACTTCTGTCCAAGCTCATAGTATAAAGAAAACAATTACTAGAAATTTCATCTACTGAGCATGTGAATACCATCATTTATCCCCCATATATCATACAATATATCTTTTTGTTCACATTCCAAACATATGAATACCTTAATCATGTATTCTATTGCAACATGAATTACCATAGAACCTTAGTTGAAAACATGAATGCTGTCAAAAGTTTTCTCTTTCCACATTCCAAAATCCCAAAAATTCTTTATACTTAAACCCTAATATCACTTTGTCCTTATATAATTCCTGAGCTCATGAATACTATCAAACATATTATTTTCAATTTATCCCTTTATTATGATAATATCATATGCTTTCTAAAAATAGTTCAATTACTTCTCATGGTTATCTATGACACTTTCTTATGGAAACCCAGAATGGACCAATATATATATATTCCAATATACTATATAAGTACCTCAACAACATTATTCATGAATACCAATACATAAACACTTAAAACTGTACTCTTTAATTATTGTCATGGAATAAGTCCTTCATTGATTTAGAAGTATCCTCTTAGGTCAGGACATTGAGTTGGGTAATGCCCATGTTCTCCACCGATGAGACATTAAACTCCATAAAAGTCTGTCACTCTATGGCCCTTCTCTACACACAGATAACATCTTCCACTCCATTTGATGTATACATTATGGTTCTTCTTTCCTTCTTTATAAATCTCATTATTCCATTCTCTATGCTCCTCAACATGCGAACATGCATAAAATTCCATCTTCCTCTTATTTGATGAATTGAGAATACCACTAAAGATCACCTTGTTAATCATATAACACGATGTTTTATTCGTCAAAATCACAAAACATTCCTTCTAGGAATTACACAATTTCTTTTCTCATAGTCACCAATTTGTCCATTAGATTAAATGTTGACCCAATTCCTTCTGGTTCTCTCCATTGACTAAAACAATATACCATGGTGTCGGAAATAGTTAATATAATGAGGAACCACGTAATCATAAAAATTCACTTATGGGATGTCTAATTTATCACACATTAATTAATTCATGACACCTTAGGTTCACCCTAGGTTATTCATGATCATCAATATAATTCTAGGATTGTAACCTATAGTAATACTAAACCTTAGTGACATCCATAGACATACCTTAGAAATATCTATAGGGATCTCACTAATGTTCTTGCATTCTAGTTTCCAATGGTTGACTAAACCATTCCTCTAATACAAACTGTAGAGACCCAAAGCGTGATGTAAATGGACATTACATTACGTTTTCATAATACATAATACATAACAAAAACATACACAGAAGGTCTATAATAGTTTAGCGCCTTTCGAAACTCGGAATACAATCTTCTAATCATTGTGAAAGATCTTCAACATCTCCCATAATGATCTTCCCCTTTTTTTTCTTACCTAAAACCTTTCTTGAAATCCTGGGGAAAAGAAAACATATAAAGGGTGAGCTCAAATGTTCAGTAAGGGTATTCATGGATAAAATAAAAAAATCCATATACATTTAAACTTAAAAACTTGAACATAATGTTTAAAAATCAAAATCATGAAAAAAGACATAAATCTTGGAAGTAGGTAAGGCATGTATCATAATGGAACATCAATCTTGATAAAATAGCATGGGAATAAATCATTTAATTGTGGAAACCATTCAACAATTTTTATGATTTCTATAGTACCCATGACATTGCTACCAAGACCATCTTAGTGGATAAAGTCCCTTTCTGAATCGAGTTCACTACTCATTCCAGTCCTGTATCACTGAAATGGATTAACATACCGTTCCAGCCCTGACTATCTCATGAGATATAAATCATTACCCAATGCATTGGAGGGATATATAGGTCCCAATAATATTATAATGAAATCATTCTTTCGTGTGCCACAACATAAACATAAATCATTCATCATAACCCAGAGAATAAAATGGTCTTCATAAATATCATCCCTTCATAACATAATACATATAAAAAAATAGACATCATTTCATCATAAGAAAAGTGAAACCATGTAAATCAAAGAGACATTAGACATGAAACATACACATATGAAATAATGCCATCTTATATGGAAAATGGTTTTGATAAAACACTTGAAATGAATTCTTGGGGAAATATCCTTTCTTTTCCAAAACCATTTTATTTACATAAAATTCCGTGATATTTTAAAAGAAAAGGTTTTTTTTGAAAATACTTATGAAATATTGTAGAAGAATATTCCTGAAAATAAGGTGTTATAAAACCATAAAAAATACATTCACGCCGTATAAGTTAAAAAAACATTCTCCTTGTAGTTGTTTCTGAAAAGTCAAAAATTACCTCGTATGGTAAATAAGAGAAATATTCCTTCCATATGATGTGGTAAAAGTAAACAATTTGGTAAAAATGACATTAAACATACATGGAATAAAAGTAAAAATTTTATGAAAACATTTTGAGAACATATGGACATGGATGATAAACATAACCCTAGTAAATACTTATGAATAAACAATCTCAGATAAGAATGAGATTGGAATAATTATCCTTTACCATATGTATGATATGCTTTGTATGTTTCTGATCCTCCTGTATAATGATTTAAATAATGTCATTGACTTATTACAGAATGATATTCATCATTATGATATCATATATGGTTCACTTATGACTTTATATTACCCGTTCTTTTGTAAATCCCATGTTAAATCACCATTATGGGTAAAATCGTTTCATTTATCATTCGAGTTTCGACTTGTTGTTCTTGGTATTATTACTTATATCCTGATTTACATAATTCCATAATATAAAAAATGATTTATATATAATATATATTCAACATATAAATATATATGACAGATCGATAAATGGAATTAAATACACCGTTCATGGTGATGGTAGGTCGTACGTAGGCATGAACGATGTTTTCATTTCCTTATTTAATTGAATTGAATTAGGTAGGTGACATAAATATATATATATATATATATATATAAATCCAGTATCATTATTATGTAATATATTTCATTATTATTCATTATATATACTTTATAATCATTCATTAATGGTTAACATGGATAATGAATCTCATCGCGTCGTAGAGATGGAAGTCCGTACGCACTCACGAGCGATGATATCATTCCCAAGATCGTGGAATTATATTTAAGTGTATGTATTATAATTCAGAATCAATATCAATTTACAATAATCATATATAGTTATTTATGTACACCATTATACCCATCCAAGTAATGTGGTGGTCGAAAAGAGATTACACCACGGCGTGGAGATGTTATTATATACGTACGCACGTGCGGTGATTTCATTTTTTTTAGGATGGATAGAAGGTGAAAAAGGGTTGTATCATATTTATAATAACATATCAGTATATAATTTATACTTATGTTATTACTTTATATCGAAACAACAAAAGAATAAGTAGAAAAAGAAAGAAACATGAAAATTCAGAAGAAGAGATTACCTCTTCTTCGACGCACCTCCATTAAGATTCCTCTTAAGGAAGGTAGAATTGGTATTTAGAGAAGATCAGAAACTGCATAATGTTTCTAGGTAAGTTTATAAGTTAAATGGGAAGGGGTTGTCTGAGCATAAAGGCTCAATAGGGTGTGAAGAGAAGAGGGAAGTGGTGCCCTTTTTATAAGGGAGGAGAGGGGTACCTTTGGAAAAACTCTAAATATTATTTTATAATAAAGTCATATTTGGTTTATAATAGCTCCAAAATGATTTATTTAGAATCTAAAGTTGGTATGGGTCTAAATACTCTCAACCAATAGATTTTAGACAGGTTTGGGTTATTATATTAACCTTTTCTATTAGTTTTAACTCTTAGTTAGATAGATTGACATTTACCATGTCACTTTGTATTCTTATATTATATAGTTAATAAACTTACCATATAAATCCAAGAGACCCCCATGATGTCTATTAATGATAAACCTATCATGATATAAGTATCTTGGCCGATGATTAGATTTTTAAGAATATAATAACAATTAATAATATAATATTTTTTAAAAACAATTTTATGTCAATTTAGACACTATTTGGTAATTGATTTTTGTGAAAATTATAAAAGCATGAATAGTTCAAAAAAAGTTAATTAAATAAATAATAACATGTAATATTAACATATAAAATTAGTTTAATTCATAAAAAGTCTAAAATTACATTTATTTGCGTATTTATAACATCAATTATGTTAATATTTCATTAATAAGGTAATTACTACATCATCATTGTGTCTTAAATAAATTAAATTACCTAATATCTAAAAATTATAAATAAAATACAATTATGTAGGAAATGTTTTTATATTTCTAATGAATATTTATAGTCGAATTTATCTTATGTATAACACTATATTAAAAAAGTTTTAGTTATTAAACATTGATTTTAACTATTGTAACTATTCTTTAAACAAATAATAATAAGTGTCCTAATCTAATCCAAGTGGAACTAAATGGTCATATTTTATTTCTAATGTTTGTTTTGTTCGAATTAAACTGGTCCGATATAATTATGGCATGTTTTAGGGTAATAATAATATCATTTGTACCCTTAATTACACTATTTACTTGTAACCGTGGTAAATAAAAGTAAAACGTTACAATTCACCAAAAATTATTTTCATCACATTGAACCACAAATTAGTCCTTTATAATAACCTTTCCTCTCGGATTTTCGAAATTTCCCTCATATAAGGAGAAAAATCATGTTTTATGTGAATTTCCAAATTATTCTAGGCGGTGAGTAAAAGACGGTGAAAATTTCAATAATTTTTTTATATATCTAAAATTATTATAAAATTACTCCAATGAATTTCATTGAACATATATTGGTATTATTCATCAGTTTTGACCTAAAAAAAATTTAAATAAAATAAATAATTATTTAAATAAAAATTCTGTTTTTAAATAGTAACCTACTGTTTTCACTATTCATTAAAAATTGAATGTTTTCAGAAAAATACCAAAAATTAACCATAGGATAATTTTGATATTCCAAATCCAAAAATAAAGTCCATTTTGAATTATAAAATTTCTTAAATTACAAAAAGTGGTTAATATTATTCATAACGGCTTGTTTATATAATATTTTAATAGCATGTCTTTGTTTAGTGAAACTCAGTATTGCGTACAACACATGTTATCGTGGAAGGTCGCAATTGCGTGTAATATAAGCCATGTTAGGGTTATGTGTTTTGAAAGACTCTTTCATTGTTTTTTATATCAGAATACAACCATATTTCATTTATACATTGTATATATATATATATACACTCAATGCCGCGTAGAATGACTACTATCATATGATCTTGAAATTGTGTGTAACACAATCTATGAATAGTGTTGCGTATACTGCAGCTAACACGATGTTGCATATCGGGAAAGATAATCTTTGTGTAGAGTACAACATAAGACATCAATGAAATTAAAAATAATAATCCTCATAAAATCTCAGGTTGTTACATTCGTAATACAATTGGTATATGTTGAATTGATATTATAATTTTTCTTTCAATGGATGGTTTATGATTTTTTCAACAAAGGGTGTATTGCATTCACTTCTTGGATTACATTTTTGGGTCATTATCATTCCCATGAATCAATGACATTCATGTGATGACTAGAGATTACATTTCCTATAAATATCAATATTATTTATCAGGGATATGAATATTGGTTATAAATTACCTCATTTATAAATTTTTTGTTTTAATTTTAATGTTATTTTACTAATTAAGTAATTATTGATAATATATATGCATTATTCATTACATAAATTAAATTTTATGCAAAATTTTTCATCAATTAAATCTATAATTAAATACATATAGAATAATATGGACGTGAAACTATTGGGGGGGTTATAGTTACCCCCTTGACACCTTATTAGTCTTGTGAGATGAATTAGTTGGATAAAAATAGTAAATTTGGTTTATTATTTTTTCTAATCAATTAGTTTTAAATAGAATTGTGGGATAATCTTGACAGAATAGGTTTTTGGAAGCTAGATATCATGAAATCCAATAATTAATAAATTAAGTCAATGATAATATAGTTATTTTTATCCATGATATTTTTACAATATTATTATCTTTAGATTCATTTCATTACAAATTAATTGATAATGTGGAATTTGTTTTTAGTTAGTTACACTTTAATATTAATTTTGGCTTATCTAGTTATGATTATCATGTGATTGTATAAAAAGAATGTTTGTTCAGTTATTTACAATTCCATTTTGATTATTCTTGTTGGTTATAGGTATATTATTTTCTACTTATTCCTTATTGATCATTTCACATCAACCTCATTTACTTTTCCTTCAATGGAATCCAATAATTCTACCATAAATTTTATGAAAGGATATTCTAGAGGAAATAATGAATTCCCAAACAATACTGTAATTTTTTCTCTAAATGTTTTAAATGACTAAGGTGCTTATCTATGTTTGAATGAATACTAAACTATTTAGCTATTTAGTATCTGATTGTATATATCTTATTCCATATTTAAAAATCAGACCTCGACATCAGGATACAAGGTTAGGTTTCTCTAAACTCAGTATCATTTATTATTTAGTATAATCCTTTGGAAATAGATATTTGAAAACATATATTAGGGTTCATAACCCTATGATTGGATTTGAAGATACAAATACAAAAAATATTTTAGTTTTTTTATGGTAGATATTGTATGGATTTTCGTTATAATAAACCCATATCTTGATACTATACATAGAAATGTTTTTGAAATAGATGTACCTATGGTTAAGAACTCAAAAATGGGAATAATGGGATTGAACAGATCATCACTTGGTGAATAAAAATAGTTATGATAAAGAACTTAGTTTAACTATCTTACTATGTATGTTTAGGATATTTCACATTTAATTAATATATAGTTTTGATGGTTTTGAAAAGATGTTGACAAAGAAATACCTCGGTAAATCCTATGTTTTCCAATATTGGAAATAATGGGTCATGATATAATCCCAATTTATATGATTTTATGGTTTTCCCATTATTATTGTTATTGGCCACATTCATATTTTTAATTTCATAAAATTGATGAAACCCAAAGGGTTTTTATTAACATTGGATATAATGGAAAAGGTAGGGAATACAGGAAAACCAATTATATGATAACTACAGTGAAATAGTTTATGAATAATATTAATCATTTATACCAATAAATTTTTAACATCCTATAAAATATACAACTCCTATAATCAATAATTAATTGAAGGATATAGATTTTTAAGAGCATAGGTGATGGAGACCATGGAGAAAAGAAGGATTTAATTCCTTCATATGAGAAATGTGACAGGAGATAACGGGAAAATTGAGTTTTGTGAAAAAAAAATCATTGAACATAGAAAATCATTTATCCATTGTAATAATGAACAACAACTCACCAACCAAATGAGACTAAAGGTTTAGGTGATATCCATGCTCAGTTTAAAATAACTATAGGGTGTCCTAGTAAATCAAAATACATTGCGAAGTGGGGTTTTGAGCTAGAAGTGTAACACTCATATTAGACATAATAATTTCAATAGAAGGAGAAAGCTCCTAGTGATTCCAATGAATGATAAAATATTCTACCATGATTGTTTAACTAAATCCATTTCTATGAAATATCATTGAATGAATTAAATATTTTCCTTGTTCCTCACATTTAATATACTTGAACACCCAATAGCTATGAACATAGCAAACTATTTACACTCTTACATGATACATTCCACAGTATGAAACCAGTTTTGAGGAACTCCAATCATTGGGATCCCTAAAACTCATGACCGAAAACATAATTGAAGCCATTCCACAAAGTGGATGCCCACTATCCTTCAAAAAAAATAAGAGATGTGGTTTCTTCTTTTAAATTTCAGCAATACAGGAATTTTGAATATTTCATAATTCATCATTTCTTTACCTCCTCATTGGTAGGTATGTACCAATTGATGACATGGCATACCCAAAATTTAATAATTTCATGAATATCCTTGAATTTGGGGGAGCTTCCCCCACATTTGACTATATGATTTTAACAAATAACATAATAAAATTACCTCACAAAGAAGAACCATGATTATAAATCTATATAAATGAGCCTATCATTCGATGAATTCATAGATTTACTATATAAAATCTACAACTTATGAAGGTTAAGGGTATCCTAAATAAATGTGAGATTACTGCTGGCTTAGGAAAACACGATGTATAGCACTAGGTACTAGAGGGAATTGAGAATGATTCATACCCAGTTATACATAGAGATGTTTACCTTTCCATTAATAATGGTCAATCATGAGAACAGATTGTGTTATAGTGTGTGCCATTAGAGTGACTATAATAAGCTAGGTTTTCCCTTCATACTAACTTGGTCTTCCGATATATTATCGCGATTAATCTTTACTCGAGATTAATATCCTTAAAGCCTATGAAGTAATTTTATATTTCATGCATTGAAGGTTACATGAGATACATTGGAGGTTAATACTACATGCTTCAATTAACTTCTCTATCACCACCACGATGACCAGTGACACCTTGATTCCATGTGTTCATCCCTTTTGAATGAAATAATAAAAATATTTTTAGGTTTATTGTGACCGATCTTGTTACTTTTAGGTTGTAATGTACACGAATAGTTATCAATGCAAGTTCATAGTCAATAATGGTAATGTGATCCCCAAAATACAAAAAAAATAATTTATTTGAGGATACAATTGGAGACATAACTCTCTAACACATCAAAATGTTGTGCATGGTCTCTACAAAGATAGACTAGGGTTCCATTTTTACAAACCATAATGTGTTTCCTTTGAACTCCTTAGATCTCATATATACATTTACATTAATAGTCCAATATTGTTTTCTCATATAATTTGTTTCCTTGGTTGATGATATGACCACACCATATAATGTAATTACATAGAATTGTCTTGATCCCAAATAATGAAATTTTCCCTTTTGAGAAAAATCATATCATATAGTAAATTACAGTGAGAGAATCTATTTCAGTGATGTCGACACAAAAAAGAGAGAATTATACCATTGGAAATTTATGTAATTATACCCCGGATGATGGATTCTTGAATTAATATTAAGAATATAGTTTAATACATCCCATATCTCATCCCCTGAACAAATTTTAAAAACTCTCACTTTTTTCACAAAAGAAATAGGTTATAATTATTCTAATGTAACACATGGTGATTTTATTATTTTATGTAATGAAATATTAATTTATTTCATCCTAATTATCAATCGAATTACATTAATGAATTCCTTTCTTCAAAAAAGTTAATGATATATTGAATAATTATCATTATTTCAAAATAGTATTTTTTTCTATTTGTTTAGATTTTAACTACATTCTAGTGTTCCAGTTCCATCCATTCAAAAGAAATGGTTTTATATTCCAATAAAAATTTCTTTTTAATAACCTATACGAATTCTCATAATTCTATTTCGTAATACTATGAATAAATATAAATGTTATAAAAATGTTTTGAATTAAAATTTTGAATCAATTATATCATTTTCAAAGAACAATTATTGAATATTATTTTTAAAAAAATATGTTTTCCTAATATTTCCACATCAACAAGTTTAAATTTTATATTATTTTTCAACAATTCAGTGTTAGAAAATATTTTTAATATAATCTGATATTAATTTCTTTCACATCACCTTTTCAAAGATGACTTCTCAATGTGAAGGTAACTTCATGTTTTATGAAAAATATATAAGATATTACTAAAAATCATTTAGGATTTATCTCCATTTTTTCTCTTGATTATTAATGGATTTATTTATTTAAAAATTATTTTCAGGAAACCCTCTAACAATGATACATAGAAATACTATATTTAAATTATTAATCTTTTGGTAACATCATTTTATATTTTTGAGGTCAATATTAGTATTCCAATAAGGTTATTTAATGAAACTCATTTCAATTTTTTTGTATTTTTCTGATTTTTAGGATGTTTATTTTAATGTGTCAAAAAAATATGTGGATGATTGATTTGTGAGTTTTTATATCACCCATGAATGAATTGGATAAGTATTTTTATCCTATGAGGTAATTTCATTTTGTGAGAGTATAATTATGGTTCTTTATTCTCCCAAATTCTATTAATGACTATATTTGTGAAAAAAAAATTCAAATACTATCCACATGTGTAATAAAAATTTGACATTCAAAAAAAGTTTTTATAGTGAAATAACTAAAATCTATTTTCATTAAAAGTGTTCATGCATGTAATTTAAGTAATTTATTCATAAAAAAACTATTCATTGTTGTAATTATAGTCATATATTATCACAACTACTATGTATTAGTGTAATGTTCATAAATTATGATGTTATAGTCATTGTGTGAGTTTAATAATTGTTAAATTTTCTAAAATATATTTGGGATTATAATTGTGAATGGATATGTTGAAAATGATATGATTTCCAATAGTATTAGTTATTTCCTCAATTTTATGGCATATGACTATTATTTTTCCACATAGATTCAAATTATTACCTCAAAATCTTATGATGCAGAACATGTTTTATCATTTTATAATTAATATACTTCTTTTAAAAAATGGAGATCTCAAACTATTCCATTTTAAAATTATTAAAATATTTCTCCCCTACTCATCTTTTTCATATATGCTTCGAAGATACCTATTGATGAAATATTTTTTAGATTTTTTATATACTTAGTATTTTAGCTAGCACTTTTTTTGATTCATTTTACAAAGGAAATGATTTACAATACTAATTTTTAATTCATTTTTTATTGAGAGAATCAGTTATTGTAGATGTTTAATAAAAAAATGTTGATATTAGTATTATGAAAATTTCCTTTTTGAATGAGTAATACATGGCCTATAATCCTCAAAAGCAATAATCATTATTTTATTGGGATTATCGGACTATTTTGAGATTTAGTGTTTAACTTATGGAAATTATATAAAATAAATATATGATCCTCGAAATCTATTTTAAATAGAGATTTAAAAAAATGGGTTTGTGATTTAGATTCAGAATTGTGGGTTTGTGTAACCTCATATGGTATTGGAGAATGGTGTACTTATTATTCAGGACTATTTAGTAACTTTTAGGGATTAGTGTAAGACATATTTAGTGATATGATCCATGGAATTTTAAAAGGATGAGTCTTTTCATAATATTATATTCAATAACTTTGGAAATGTTTGGACTTTGTGATTTTAATAAAATGTACACCCCAATATGGATAAAATAACATGGTCGTGGATTATTGATGTTACCCATAGGCGTTATTGCAATGAAAAATGTTTTTTGAGTACCAAATTGATCTTCAATTGGTGCGTGATGAGTTGGAAAAATATTATTATCCATTCAATATAATCTTGAAGGATATTCATCACCTAATTGAATTTACTTTAAAAATAAATATGGAAGATTTTATCACATCATTATAGAATCATAGAGAACATAATACAAATATGAACATAGAAAAAATATGATAAACTAAATGAGGTATATTTAGATCAAAATCCATTAAATTTTAAAAAAATATTAATAGTTTCAAATAAATGTATATTTGGATAATGCATCATAGGATTGAGTCTTAAAATTAATATAATCGTTTATTATGATTATAATGGATATTAATATACTGATTATAGATTCCAATATTTTTATTTAAACAAGATCATGAAAATGAATCTATTAAATATATGTCCCTAGAAATACAAATAAACATATTAGGGATCATATTTTATATAAAATTTATATTTAAATGAAAAACACCAATGAATTTCTATTATGATGGAAATAATGAGTCTTATGGTTTCGAGATTTTGGGGATGATATATCAGTAGACACAATTTATTCAGTTTATTCTATGTCACATAACATCATAATTTAGATAATGATAATTATAATTTTTAAGATTAAATTTAATTTTGGTGGGATGTAACACTATTAGATTACAGATTTTTATTAATTAATACACTACTTAATAGATTTCTCAACCTGACAACCGGGAATAAAATGATATATGAAATATTATATGAATATAATTAATAAATATTAATAATAATGTTAATAATTCAAGTAATAAAATAAAACAATTACTAATAGAAACCAAATGTTATTAATAACACCTAATGTAGTAAATGGGAATTTTTAAATAAATGATTTTTTTATTATAAATTAAATACTAATTTAGATGTTAAATTTATAAAATATTTAATTTTCATTGCTAAAAATAAAATTAGATTTAAATTTATCTAGTAATGTAATTCCCATGGTAAATGTTTTATAATTTTCTATAATATTTAATATTCAGGTGATTAGTAAAAAATACAATTTTTTTGTTATGAACACATTTAAGTTATTATAAAAAATAAAATGTATTTAATTATTTTGAAACAATATTTATTTTAAAATTATATATTTAAAAATTAAAATATATAATTCACAAAAACTATATCCAATTTATAAAATCCGTCATCCTTACTCTATCAACATAAGTAATATTTTACTCTAAAATAAAATTTATTCTTTTATATTAAATATTTTTTAATCATCTAAAAATTAAATATAATGATATAGATTTAATATTTTATATCATCATGTTCATATTATTTAATATGGATATTTTTATTTTTAGACTTTAAAATGTGATTTTTTTTATTGATGTTTATAACTATGAATATAATGAATGAAATATGTAAAAAAAATTATCTTAATATAGTGTAGTTTTATCAGATGAATAAGAATTATATAATTTAATTAATGAATATATAAAAATACAAATGTGTGTGTGTGTGTGTTAAAAATAAATTATCACAAAATAAGTTTATAATTAATGGTATATGAATTTAAAAACAATTCATGGTGAAACAATTCAATAAAAAATTCAATATATTATAGTATTGATTTAATAATTAATTCATTCTTATATTGAAATTGATATCATTTATATAAGATTTATATTTATCTGATTAAAATATTTTATTCCATATGGGTTAAAATATAATATTAATATAATATAAATTACTTCAGTAAAACAAGTAATGAATGCATAGACAGAAATAGTACAATTATAAAATCTATTAAAAAAAGACAATATAAATTATTCAAAAATTTGTAAAAATGAAAGGAAGATTCTTGTAGACATTACAAATACTGAAAATACATTATTTCGTTCTATTGTATCCTTTGACCTCTAAATTACATCATTAAATAATTAAAAAACTAATTAGTAATTACATAATAATCTCCCATCACTTATAGATGGACATCACTTCCATCAGTTTTCAATACACATTAAAAATAATTTTCTAATTCTTAATAATCCATATGTTATCCTAAAATATATCACAATTTCCTATACCCTTTGAATTATTGAGACCATGTTTACTCTGTGAGTTTTTGGGATAGCTGGAAGATGTTGTGAAGTTGTACTATTGACTTTTAGAGAAAATTAATGATGGATTATATTTTATTATATCAAATGAAATCAAATCACATTGTAATTGTTTTCAATATTGTGAATAATAAGAATAATATAATATAAAAAATAAAAATTAAGTCCATTGATGAATGATATTTTGTCCATGTTAATTGTAAAATGTTCCTAAGCTAAAAGTATCTTTATATCAGTTTTTAAAGAATCACCAAAAAATGATCAGTAAAATATATGGATACGCATTCAAATTTATAAAATTATAAACATATTGAGTTATTAAAAACTACAAGAAAATGGATTTTAAAATGGTATATATTTTGGATTGAGATGAATGAAAAACAATTTTCTTAAATGAAATGTGAGAGAATAATGTTCTTAAAGTGAAATATACATCCAATATTTTTTTGTGATCTAGAGGTATTTGATTATGTTATGTGGGTTCAAAATTAATATATTCATTCCTGAGATAATAGTTTTTTAAATTTTTTTGTATAAAAAAATGTTTTTACAATGAATTTATATTTTAAAAATGTGTTGGTGTTTTTTTTTGACATTTATGAATTTTGGAATTTTTGATATATAAAGTGTTGTCATTCACCTAGAGGGATGTTTATTATTGATAAGTTACATATGTGTAAAATAAAAATTTCTTACATGGGTAACCAGACGAGGGATCAATAGATATTGTTATTTCATACATACATACATCATGAAAACATTCTCATTTTCTTGGATAAATATTTTTTAAATTTTTTATAAGGTGGATTATAAAAGTACTATATGATGAAAATCGACCATATAATGTAACAAAAATCCATTAAAAAACATTTCATAATAAAATAAACGTTATAAAATGGTTGTAAGGAACATCAGTCAATGTGTAGATGAATAATGACTTATTATCATATGTTTTGGTATATGAACAATGGATGATTGTGAATTATACGTACAATGTATCGTGATAAAAAATAGAATAATTAAAACTACATAAAAGTGTTGTATTTGTTTGATTCGATTAATATTACTCTTGTTTTATGTTCTTGAAAATGTTTTTATAAATATTCTTTAACTGTAAATAATTAGTTAATCAATCAATATTGATCAATTAGCAGTGGATTTTTAAAGGTTTATCTAGGAGTTAATAATTTCGATGATGGATTCTACCATGGGGGTTTATAGATTTTTATATTGCTTTTTTATTATTTGAGAAGCATCCAAGTGAATTATATTTGAGTAGAAGATTTTTAATTATAGATTCTGTTTAAGAGGGAAATGAAAATGTATTTTCTATCTATACACACACACAAAAATTATCAAGGGTTACAGAACAATTATAAAATAATTTACTATTCAGCTGTGAAAAAAGTGAATGTGATATAGATAATATATAAAATATTAAATTTCTATATGAACCTAAAAGAAATAGTTTTGAATGAAAAATTCCATGTTTGATGTTTCCAATCATGAAATTTCTTGGTTCAGGGAGTAGTTTTGATTGATTATAGAATTTTTTATCGAAGGCCCCAAACTAACCCATTAAAAAAATATTCCAGGTGGAATCATATTTGGATTGAGTGAACTAGCGGGGAAATGTTACTAGTAATTCATAAGATTTCTTTCTATAGAGAGGTATTACATGAATCTATCTATATGAGTATTCTGTACGAACATTCCTAAATACTTCATTAGATGAATGACTTTTACTAATGTCCAATAAGATTTTCATACTAGATACAAGGTAATAAAGTGAATAATGTGTTTTTTAAGATGATATTATGTAATGAAATACGAGAATCAAAGTGAAAATATTATGAGACCATTGGTGATGGTTTCAAATATTGTATGCTGAAAAAATCGATACATATTTTAGACTCAGAATGATCATCTACTTTTATTAATTATAGTGAATTGGAATTTTAAGGATATTCCTGGTATAATGTAATATTATAAAAATGATTTCTTATTAGTGTACAATTGGAATTGGTTTTTTCAAACCATGTCAAGGAATAGGTACTCTTACTGAGTTTTTAAACAAGAAAATTTTTATATTCAACATTTTTTTCATGTATTATTGCATTAAAAAATTATATCTCATTAATAAGATTCAAATATTGTTTCACTATAGGGAATAAATTTAAAAAATAAATGGATCACATATTCACCCCTCCCCCTATAAGTGATCAAATTGGTCCTTCCAATTGTTATTTGAGAGAAGGACATTTAATTTATTCTTTGATGATGTAGGAAGAAAGGTGAACATAATAATAGTGTTAATTATTCTTTAAATCATGTAGGGATTATAGTGTTCAATGGAAATAACTATCATATTTAGAAGGGTATAATTTAATTGTATCTTCTTTCCCTTTGTTATAATGTTATCAAAGTAGTAAATGAGGATTTCCCAAAACATGTCGAAGAAGATCCACATGTTTGTACTAATAATAAAAACTTGTGTTCTGATTAATTATTAATAAAATATACTTATTCTATATTGTCTAAAATTTAATTTCTTATAGCTACGGAAGTTTGAACAAAAAACATAATTTTGAAAAAGTTAGGGAACATTAGTGAAGGTAATAAAAAGTAAATAAATTTACATTTAAAATATGGAGGAAAATGCATAAGGATAAATAAATGGGTTATTATGAATCTTTGGGGAACATATTTAGAAGTGTGAATAATATTGAAATCACTAGAAGACATGTTGGTGGGAAATTTGATAAATCAATTTTTTTTGTAATATCATAGGAATTATACTTGATATGTTTGATTCTAATATTTAATCATGGGAAGATATTAATGATAAGAAACTATTTATGGATGATATACAGAATAATATTTTTAGATACTAATGAGAGAGATAATTTCATAATGATTAATGAATTTGATAATCAGGATATTTCCATTAAGGATGCCCAGAAAAGAAAATCTATGAATTTTATTAAAGTTATTGAAGTTAGTGATTCTGAAAACCAATATATGGTTAATAAAAATTTCAATAAATATATTTCATTTTATACAAAAGAGGTGAAAATAAGTACATTATTGTAAAAAGAGAAGATAATAGTGAAACAATTTGGATGTGGAGGAATTAAGAACTTTACTAAAATTACCCTCAAATAAAAAAAGATGAAGAGTATGATAGAGAATCCAAATAGTCATTAAAACCATTTATATAGAATGAATATAAATTCAAATCCTATTCCAAGGTAAATGATATAATTTTCTATAATTCCCAATGGATAATATTTTTTTCTAAATATTAGTAAGATGATTATAATAAAGATGATGTTGAATACTGTAGTAATTATTTTACTATGAAAAGTATTATTTCTCAAGTGAATGATGAAAATTTCATACGTAATAAATTAAAATATTTTAAAGGGTATAAAAATGATAGATTTTATGTTAAAAAGGGAGTTTTATTAATATATTTGAAATATTTTAAAAAATGATAGTATGATCAAAATATTAGTTAAATAAAAACCTATCATTAAAAATAAATAACATTTCCATGAATAATATATATATTTTTGAATGATTGATAAGTTGAATATGTTTCTAAATAATGATAATAATGATAAAGGTAATATTGAATGTAAGACAAATGTTAAAGAGGATGAATAAGAAAGTGATTAATTTTATGTCTAAGACATATCATTGAGTGACAAAAATTCAAATTTCAGTAATATACTTTTTTAAATGTTATGAGAAATGACACCATGTGAGGATAAACCAATGTTATCATTTGATATGAACATTAATGATGATTATTCTCAAAACAATATTAATGTTTTATAAAAATATTAGTGTATCCACAAGAAATATTTATGAATGATATGAAGTTTCTAAAATTTCATATTCTAAATAAAAAACTACAACTACTTATATGATTTTGGTCTGATATGGATTTAAATCAGAAGTAGTAGTCTTAGAAGATATTGATTTTTTTTTGGAAAAATTTTTCAAAGTAGAGAATAAAAATATTGATGGAATATGGGACCCACAATAGAGAGTAAATAAGTTTACCAATAAAATATTAATTTATATTTACTATATTTTTAGGAGATTTATCGATGTAAATAAGACAATCAACAACAATATAATAATCCCAAGTGAAACTGGACATATAGTTTGACGATATATTGAACCACACAAAATATGGATGATTTGAATGTTTGTGTGAATATATAATATAGTTTAAAACCATTGTAAAATATATTTCATTTATATGTATGACCTACAAATCATTTTGAATGGATTTATTATAATTCTACAAGCACAAAAAAATTATATAAAAATTCTCAGTGAATGGATGAGAAAAATAATAAATGGATTGAAAACCCAATTTAAAATATTCTCAAGGAATCAAATAGATACCAAAATAGATTTTAGATATATTCTATACGTTAAAAATGATATGATATTTGATTTTTTTGATGAATGGCAAAAAATTTAAAAAAGGTATAGTGACTTGTGGAGATGATGAGTAACATTGAAATAGAGTCATTAGATCTTTCCTCATAAGGGAATAAATTAAAAATTCCAAAATATACTTTTTTATAGTATGATACATGATATTTTGAGTGTTTTGTAACATTGTTATGAATTTAAGAAATATATTTTTTTAGAAATGGTTTTTTCTAAAAAATTATAGAATTTGGTAAATATATTAAGAAATGATAAACAAAAAATAGAACCTATTCCATGTTGGGGATGTATAAATATCATGACATCTAAGAATTATGAATGAAAAAAATATATGTCATAAAATGGTGGGCATATAAATATGAGTAATATGGGAAATCATCCAAATAGGGTAGTATCTGTGACATTTATATTATGAAAATTGAAGAGACTTAAATTTAAACATTTTATGAAAATGGATTATTATAATATTCATTCATAGAAATCTTAGTATACATTCATCTCGTCCCATAAAGATTATTTACACTGATATGTTTTTTGGAAATTGAATATATAGTGAACACATGGATGCCAAAAAAAATTCTTTCAGTGATGTCAGTATTCTCTTTAAATGTATTATTTTATTCAAACATAAATCAGTGGATTCAGAATTAATATTGTTTTAGGAGAACTATTGAAAAAAATTGATATTAATTGAAGGTGTTCTGATCTAATCATTATGGGAAATTATAAAATTTGGAGTTTAGTGATTATTTTAAAAAATATGGTATTACTATTGAATTCAAAGAATTTTACACACTATAGGAAAATGCCGTTTGTAAAATAAGAAATATATTTGGGGGTGGAAAGGTATGAACAATGTTTATTAAACATAATAAATACACATATCATATTGATTAAGGTAATAATTGATGTAATTTATTTAATTAATAGATTATTGTATATGTTAAATTTTGATATGAACCCTGAAAAAAATCCAATAAAACTCTTGTTTTGGAAGTCAATGCATTTTAAACACCAAGGGTGGAAAATTTTAATGTTTAACCTAAGAGATGTTGAGGGAATAATTCTATCTACCCTCATAATGGATGAGGATATATATTATATACAAATGAAACCAAACAGATGGTTTATACTGAATATGTTATTGTTATTGATTAATTAATTTAAAAATATATCATAGATATGAAAATATTGATTGAATGGAAAAGGAGTTGGTTGCAATAGAACAATGTGAAAAGTTTCTTAATGAATCTAAAAATTTTTATGATACTTTGGATAATGATTCTAACACACATACCTCTACCGATGAGAAAAACATCATACATCATACCCTAGGAAAATAAATAATTTTTAAATTAAAACCATCATCGTTGATCATCAAAAACTCATTTGAACCAGAATAATGTTAAGGTAGGTCTCACACACTTATTTTTTATTATAACTTCGAGATAATAGATATTATTGAATCATTTTAGTATCAAAATTGGATTGATGCTACTAAAAATTAAATTGATCGATTTGAAAATAATTAATATTGGGAAATTATACCAAAACCAAATAATAAAAATCTGATATGTTTAAATGGGGATTTCCAAAAAAATAAGGATGAAGATGGTGATTTTAAAATAAACAATGCATGATTTTTTTAAATTTTTCATCAAAAATTCAGTGAATTGATTCTTATGAAAAAATTCTGCATTGTAATGATTAGCAATTGCTAAAATAACTGTTACAAAAGATTATCGATAAATATATAAATATTTTCAAATGCATGTAAATTTTTTTAGTGATGAAATTGATGAAGAATTGTATATTTAAAAAACCATCTGAGGATTTGATTGGTAATGATGAACTGTATGTGCATATGTTGAATAAAAATATATCAGTTTTGAATAAATATCCATAAGCTCGATTATCCAATTTGTAAATTTATTTTTGAAAGTTTAATATTAATTTAAGAATATTTAATAGTAAATTAATTTCCAAATAAAATAAATAGGTCTCCCTCATTTGGATTACATATTTTGATGATAATATGTTTTCATGTATTGATAAAGAAACTAGAAAATATTATTGTGATGAGATGAAAAATGATTTCTACATTTCAATGATTTTTTAAATAAAATTTTTTATTAGTTTACAAATCTCCAAAAAGAATTAATATATTTTCCTATAGAAATAAATTTATGTAACGTAAATTCAATTGATTTTTTTCATGGATGATTAAAAAATATAACATCCAAATTCATTGGTGGAAACCATGTTTTAAAAATATGGAGAAGGTAAGGATGTTTATTCGAATATAATTAAAAATTTGTTTGGATGTTAGTTATAGTGGAATAAATTAAGCTCAGATATTGTATATGGTGTTACTTTATGTGAATTATTCCAAAATAATCTTACAGCATAGAAATAATATTTTTCATGATATATCATAGGAATAACTAATTCTCTTATAAAATTCAAATGGATAGGGATTATTCATTTATATAGTTTAATATATTATGATTAAAATAGAGATGTCAGTGATAGAAGATCCAAATATGAAGGGGTTTAAGTTTGATGAAATTTTTTAAGAGGTGGCATAAAATAATTAAAAAATCATTAACACACTAGATAGGTTATGATGGGAATGGCAATTGCACATATCATGCAAGAAAAATTATGTAGAAAAAAATAATTTGGAGAAATTTTTGGTAAAATATGAGGTACCAAATCTTATGGGATGTGATAATCAATGTGATATAAGTCTCATTAAAAATATAAAATGAAATTTACTATCAAATTATATTGAAATAAAATATAACCCCTTTAATGATCATTTTTATAAGATTAAGATTGTTGATATATTAAATAATACACTGGTAAAGGTAAAATTTCATAAGATGAGGTTGAATATTGGAATCCAAACTCCATTATTACATTTTTAATATATTCTTTCCCATCCATCTCTAATTTTATCATTGGTTAATATTTACATGGTGGAATATTTTATTACCTAAATCTACCAATTGGTACATGCTTAAAAATTTTAGTAACGTATTCAGAGGATTCCAGAAAACAGAGTATGTCGTGATTTTGGCATGTATGATTTTTTTTAATTTTATTAACTGAATTTTGGAAATAAATTTCATTAAATAAATAATTATTATAGATTGTTGTTTTTAGAGATCATTTCATGTGAATGGTTAAAACAAGTCATTATTTAAGTCAGTGAGTTTATGAAACAGTGGTCTTAATTTTTAATTATTTTTTTTCCCCCATATATTTCACTCATGTGTACTTAGTGTTGAATGATAAATATTCCCCAACATTAATTATATAGTTTACTTTATTTATATTAAATAGTTCAATGTAAAACACAATGGGAGAGAACATTGTGGCCATGTTTACAAAATGATTTTTTGAGGATGCAAGAAGTAATTAAGAAGGTTTTTTCTCTATTTATAAGGAAAATTATTGTTGGATATTATTTTTTATCTTAACAAATGTTCTATCACATAGAGTTTTTTTAAAATTATAACAATAATATAGGTAGTGGATCATACAGTCCTTTCATTACAAAGTCTATCATTAGAAAATTTCATAAATATGTTCATTATAAAATGTTTTTTATGTTGAATTATTTATATGGACGATTTCAAAAGGATCATCATACTAAATGTTTGATTTAAAAAATATTTTGATGATATACTATTTAGAATTTTTAAAAGATCTTGATTTTTTAAAAATCTCATTTTACTATTTTTTTATGGAATATATTTTGCATTTAGATGTAAAGAGGAATAATATCTTTAATTAAAAATTTATAGAATCTTTTTTGTACGATTAATTATATATTAAATATGTATTTGGAATTTATAATTTGTAAATTTTTTTTGATTTTAAATGAAGTAAAATAATTATAAATTTAAAAAAATGAGATAATCATTTTTATTAAAAAATATAATGAATATTTCTATATAATCTATTGTACTAATATTTATTAAGTACATGAAGTCTGGATATTACAATAGTACCAAAGTGTTATCATCCATTTAAAGTGATGATTTACAAGAATGATTAGTAGAGTAGATATGTAATGTTTTTAGGGATGGTGTTTCACCAAGGACCATCATATGAATATTTATAAAATACAATGAAAAAAACATACAATAATTATTTCACTAAATTAAAATTTATATTGTGTTTAAAATATATGGATTATAAATGTTTGTGCTAGAGAAATACACCATATAGAGAAAGTTAGATCACGCTTTCAAATATTTCCTAAACCGCAATCAAATAGATAATTTTTTTAAAAAACTTCTTCTAATTAAAATATGAATAATTATTAAATATAAAATGGTTAGGTTAAAAAAATTAGAAATTATTTCAATGTTGATCTTTTCAATAAAAAAATGTAGTCTTATTTTAAATTAGAAGAACATGTGGTGTAATGTTTCATGTGGCTTAATGTTTTTCTGGTATGAATTTATTTATAAATAATTCATAAAAAGGTTAGAAGTGAATATACTAAGAGGATAATTAAACATTCAAAAAATAAAAGAGTATTTTTTTCTAAATATGAATAAGGTATCAGTTAATGATATTTTATAGAAGAATCAAAAGGATTCTAGAATTCTATAGAGGAAACCAAGTGCATTATGTTTGAGTGAGACATTATAAATTTATATTTTAATTTATGTTGGAAATAAAAAAATATTTCCAAAATGATCAACCTCATATGTTTCTATATGAGGGGATAAATTATAAGTATAACTAATTGAACTATTGATGAGTGTAAAAATAGTAAGTACTATAGAGATAAGAAAAAAATTAATAATAGAGAAAACTATCATAATAAGACCTAATAAAAACTTTCATATAAGGATGTTCAATACTATGGAAAGACATTGTGGAGGAATAATTTTTGGATAATTAGAAGATATTCATGTAAAGACATAAATACAACACATTATACTATATCATGGGGAATCATAGAATGTTTGATTGATGTTGTGAGTAGAACAATGTAATGGATTAAATGGTTTTAGTATGAGAAGGTATAATATAAAGATATATGGAACATATTTTTGAAAATCATTCGAAACAATCATTATAGGATAACGCAATAGATGGGTTTTTACTGAAGTCCAAGAATTAATTATTATATGTTATTGGGAAATAATTTTTAGAACAAGTTTCTGTAATAAGTGAAAAAGTAATGAAATAAAATAATTTTTTTGACAGTATTATAAAACATTTTGTGATTGATTTTAAATTTTTTTATCAAAAATATTAACTCATAATTTTTTAAATGGAATCTCATGAACTTTTTTTTTGTTTATAGTGCATTACATGTATAATAATATTCCCTTTCTTGTTATAACCACATAAAAATAATTTTTTTCTATGCTATTGGATTATTTCCAAACCATTCCAATAAATAGTTACTCTTACTGAGTAGTGAACCTTATAAATAACTTTATTCCAAATGGATGTACTTGTATGGTTATTTTTAGTAAAAAATTTATCTCTAATACGAAAATAAATTTATTTCATAAGAAATAATAAATTATAAAAAGAAATGAATCACAGATTAACCACCTCCCCCTCCTCTCTATAATTACATAATACCTTTAGGACCCTAAAAAATACCATAATAATTATTCTTATGATGATATCCAATGCATTACATTCAATGTGAGATGAATTTTTTTTAACCCACATCACTGAATTCATGTTCTTCTTCTATCACCTTAATCTAGTTATATGATTGAATGAATGAAAAATTAAATATTATTATTATTCTAAAAATACATTATATTAATAAAATATCCTTTTTTAATAGTCATCCCAAGTATCTAAATAATAATATGGGTTCTGGTGTTATATGCATACAATAATGTTCATATGGAACATGATCTACTTTTTGTATCCTCAAAACAAGGTAGGTTAAAAGCTTGTTTTTTGAATAAATATAACGTTCAAAATATTATTATGATTCTAAAAATAAAATAACATCCATCCTTATTTACATTATATGAGAAAATAGAATGATGCGTGTGATCCGGTGAAGACAAGTACCTCTATGGATAAACACATTTATTTTTTCTCCTATATTTTTAAATAATTAATAATCATTATTAATATATTATTAAACCCATTAATAAATTTAAATAATATCATTATTATTCACTAATAATTATATTTCAAAAAACTTATCAATTTAATAACCAATCTCACCTATAGATTAAAATTTCATCATGTTTGAGACGATTTAACCACCTATTTGAATAATTATATAACTTTCTCTCATGTATTTCTTTGATAATTGAACTAATATTTTTATTGTAAATTAATGATAAAATATGGTAGGATTTATTATAATGTATAATATGTTTTTATAAACCGAGAAAACCTGATAGCAAAGCTATGAATCATGTTTTTAACATTTCCTTTTGATTTTAAGGTTCATTTCCCTATATCGGTATGAACTCATTAAAATTGTTTTATAATATATCACATATTGTAATTATATAATGGAATAAAAAATCAAATAGTATAGGAGAGTTTACTTATTTAACATGGAAGGACTACTTTCGTGGAGCATAAGAATATAAGGATTCATTCATACCATAAATTACAATGATTCACTAGTATAAGTGGATTATAATTTTCTCTACCATGGACTCATATTTACAAGTGAAAAAAAAATTATTATTTAATTATGGGAATGGAACACTAACTCCTTCAATTGTACTCCATCAAATACTTCTTACAATCTTTCCAGGATGTTATCATCCTCAGTTAAATGTCTTGAAGGTAATTTCAAAACCATCTTCAACATATTTTGTATTTCTCATCCCTAATGCTAGAATATGATGATACAATATATCCTTAAATATTTTATATATAATCATAATTGAAAAATAAAACATGAAATAAAATTTTTTCTAGATTCAATACTCATCATTTATCCTTACCTGTACGGAATCATTTGGAATATAAACTCATTAGGAGACCCTGATAATGCGGTCCCATGTGTAAAACAATGAGTGTGAGACACCTCAATTTTATTTCATTTTATAAAAATAATTCCAATGAAACAATAATAATGAAAATTACAATAGATGACACAATTTTTACTCAAAATAATTATTCAAATACACAAATCAATATTGAAGGGATGTGTAATGTCTCTAACTCATAGTCCACTATAACGGGTGCCCTGATCCAGGCTGTAAAAATAACTCAAGTGCACCTCCCCATATTCCAATGGATACCAAATAGCATTGAGGGTCTAAGGGGGGACATATGGAGATTGTAACCTCTTATTAGAAATAATACACAACAAATGTAAAAAAATAGATTAAGTAACCAATAAGAACAATAATAGACAACATGTAACAAATCCCAATAAGTGCCCATATAATCATGCTCTAGAAAACTCTAGAGCCATTACAAAACATTTTAGACAGTCAAATAATATTATAAAATGGTAAATCTAGGAAAATATTTCATACCTTAACATGAGTCCAAACCCACTCCCATCCTTCATGTTCCAACAATCCATCCCATGCAAAACAAACTACAGGTCCCTAATCAGATCATATACATGAAAACAAGTCCCATATTCTTGGGTGTCTAAGTTCCATTGAGTCACAAGTAGGGTGTGAGTATAACTCAGTAGATTTCTAATAATTGTCTCGAAATAAATAGTTATTTTGTACCAACTAAATACAAGATAAAATAAAAATAAATAAATAAAAATATAAGGAAACCCATTTTTTAGTTATCTTATATTCATTTTACTCATCAATTAATGTAGTGTCACCCAAAAAAACTAAATATGAATTTTAGAGAATTTATAAAATGTGACCCACACATTTAATGTAACACCCCAGGTAAATAAATAATATGACATTTTTATATTTATACCTATTTGTGAATAAAATTTTAATATTAATTTAAAGGGAACGCTATTCTTGATGGCTTACCCAATACGCAACAACGACTTCCTTTGAAATCTTACGTTGCACTCTAATAATAAAATAATATTATTTTAAATTTTAGTTAACAAATAGTCATTTTATTGGAGGGAATGAATATAAATAACTAAAATATGATTATATATGTTTGTTAAATGTTTTTACATTTATCCATTAAAGGATAAAGGCCTAAAATACGAAAAGAATTCAATTTTAGGCATATATACTCTAATATTCACTAAAGGTCCACATATCAACTTTTAATGGAGAACCATCATTAAATATAGTTTTGGTCACTCTTATACATTCTATTGACAAAATAAAATTATTCTTTATAATCGGGACATCAAAATTTACTTTTTGTAAATTTTCTGTATTTTTCTGATAAAGAACATTTTTTAATGAATAGTGAAAAATATTATTTTTTAATTCAAAACCTCTTTGTAATATAATTTTTTAATATGATTATATTATCTTTTGAAGTAGTTTTAAAGTGAAATTAGAATATATTTTTACCATTTAATCTAACAGTGGTCATTGGAATTAATTTCACTTTGATATCGGACTTGAACTAGTGTCAATCTTTTGATACTTTTTATCTCATAAAAACACGCTATTTGTTTTGACAGTGGGAATTAATTAATAAATTAATTAATTCAACTTATATGTTTTTAATTTTGTAAAATAGACATTATTTTTGAATTCGGAATATCAAATATAGCTTAGGGTGATTTTTTTTATTTTTCTAAAAAACATTATTTTTTAAAGAATAGTGAAAGCACTAAGTGGTACATAAAAAACTGATTTTTCATTTAAATGAAATTTTAGCACCATTGTGTTTTGAATTTAAAAAATCTGACATACATGGTTGTCCTTAAGAAGTAAAATGTGGTTCAAAGGGATTAAAATAATTTTTTAGTGAATAGTAACTTTTTTAGTTTTTAATCGCGATTAGAGGTAATTAGTGTAGTTTAAGGTAAAAATAATGTTTTAATAATATAAAATGACCTATATAATGTTTTACCCTCATTTTATGTGTAATGGAAGACCAAGAAAATCCATGGGTCAACTTGGGGACCCCATAGTGCCACTTTGGTTGGAAAATGACATAAATAACTTATTATTTAAAGTTAAAATAAAAATCACACAAACATGAGTTGTTTTACTAAAACAATTTTTAAATGGGGTCATACAAATCATATTTTTGACTATAAATAGTCATTGGAAATATAAAATGATTTCCTATATCATAGTATTTTTTTTATAATTTTTAAACATTAAATAAATTAAATTATTTATGACATCATGATGATGCAGCGATTACCTCATTATTTAACGATTTAAATAAAGTGAAAAAATAATGTAAAATCTAAGACCTACACATGTCAAAAACCTATTTTATGGGTGTATATAGAACACTTATCACCTTATCCTATAATTATATCAATTTGGGACCTTTTAAATCCGAAACTCATTTTAAAATAAAGTAACATCTCATTACTTTCCAAGAGTGCCCCTCCTCTCTTCTTATAAAAGGCCTCCACCTCTACCACCTTACACACACCTATCATGCCTTTTTCTCGGCCAACCCCTGCCCATTAAATCTCTCCACATCCATATCTTCATCAATGAATCCTCACATTGGGAAGAATCCTTTCCAAGGAAGCCTTTGAACTCAAATCAAAGAGAGTTACCCGATTTAAAGGTAATGTCTTCTCTTGAGTTCTTTTGTTTTATTTTTCTTCTCCAACCCCCTAAACTCTTTTTATTCATTTTTATGTAACAAATACAGTATCTTAAATATAATATGATGTTGTTATATGAATTATTAGAGCTACACTTACACACACCTCCATCTAATATTTAATGAACATACTGTTTCTGTGGATGGTGAATTTCTGCCTCACGAAACGATGATTGTTCAACAATCATATAACACCTTCAAAGGTGGCCATTAAGATGTCACTATATTTATATATGATATATAATATGTTTATGTTTTACATAAGCTTCTGAATATTTCATTTATGGCATACCTTTAAGGTTTCCATTATGGGTAAACGCGATATCTTCATTTTAGGAAGTCCGGACTACCGCCCCCTCAAAGTGATTTGATTCGTTAATGCCATATGTGGGACGCATAAAGGATGGATTTAAAGTTATTATATATGATTTTATACTGTAATAAAAATATACCTTTATATCATTATTATTTTCTTTTCATTAAAGTATGAGACTGAAATGAAAGTAGTGTTCATGCGTACGTACGACTTACCGTCTCCATAAACGGTGCATTTCATTTCTTATCTCCAAATGTTATGTACTATTATAAGTACATATATATAATGGATATGTATGTAATATATTACATCTAAATTATTGATATCATTCTGGAATTAATATATATATATATATATCTTTCATTTAGTTTTAATTCCATCAATATGACAAAAAATGAAAGTAGCGTTCATGCGTACGTACGGCCTATCGTCTCCATGAACGGTGCTTTTAATTTTTTATCACCAAATGATATGTAATAGTATAAAATGAATATATAATGGATATATATGATATTTAAAACATCAATTCTATTATGGAGATGATTGTACCTATAACAACATGGAAAATTCTTTTCCAACAATTTCAATTTTTTCTCATGTACTGAACATCGACAAAAACGTCTAATATGAACTCATTTTATTAACCAATTATTATAACATTATAATATGTGATATGAAATGAATAATAATATTTAAATGAGGTCCTTAAGAAATTATAAATTGACCAAATTATATTATTCAGGAGATTAAAGAACGATCGAGTCATGTCGGACATGAGGTAAGGGATCCAACCTCTCTCTTTCTTTTTAATTACTCTACATTATGTCACTTCTTTTAATATCATCTTTGTTATATTGGGGGATGTTATTTTATATTCTTCTGGATGTAAATTTTATTTTAATATGATTATAGACCCTATTTGATCTCATCATTCCATTTTTGTATGTTTTAAGTGGCGTCGTTAGGCTGCCGTGTTTTCGTAAGGGATTTTTCATCTCACTTTTATTCCCGTGACATTTATGAAACATGTGACACCATTTCCTTTGAGTTGTGTATGTAATTCCCATTATTACACTCCTTGTATAATATAATTTCATTTATATTTATTTACATATTCATTGTATGACCCTTCTTCAATGGGGTGTACGTTTCGAATGTTACCCAAGTCGGTAAGGGAACCTTTCACCCTCCTCTTTTTAAAGACTTCTTTTGTTATGTATTTTAAATTACATATTAATATGTTGGGATTTGTTCTTATATAACCTTATTGATGTAAATTTTATGTCCAAGTGATGAGATACCCTTTTTATCTATCATCAACTCATTTTCTGAATTTTGAAGTGACGCCGTTAGGCTGTCGAATTTTTTCAAGTGAACTTCTTAACCCAATTTTGATTCATTGGGATAAACTTGTACTCCTTGAATATGTCGTTCTATGAATATTTTTGAATAAAATATTATTGTTTTACACTTAATATCCACTTATATTTGGTGTATTCGTTTGTCACACATAATTATGTAATTTATTTATCCTTAATCCAAGGATACCGTCTTTGTAAGGGACTTCGCCTCAATCTCCTTTCATTGAGGCATATTTCGTTTTATACACAACTTTATTTTATAAGGTGTATAAACCCCTTTGACTTTTACTTTTATACAAAATTAATCTTCTTCAACGAAGCGTTTTACTAAATGACAAAAAGGAATGTTTCTTTTAACGTACGCGGTGACAATGACATTTTCCGCCGCCGTGAGTATTATTTGATCTTTGGATTCCTTGAAAAGCGGTAATGTTTTTAAAATAAAATAAAGACCATATACTCTTTTATGTATTTTGGTATTGAATATGGTTTTCATAATGTATTCTATTATGTAAATATATTTAAATGATATATTGTGATTGAAATGTGGAAATGTTATCATTCATTTATGTTGGTTTTCTGTGTTATAATTTGATAATGGTACTTGGACATTTGACAGGCGGTTACATGATAAACCATATGACGGGTGGTGTCGTGAATACCAGGACCGGTGGTTACGTTATAACATCCAATGCAATGGGTATGGAAGTTTTCCGTAAGGCTATCCTATTAAGTATGTATGGAAGTTGGCCGAATGGCTATTCCATTATGTGATATGTGTGGATGTCGACCTTATGGTTATTCCACTTAAGTATGTTTATGTCCCAAGTTACCTTTATAAGTTATGTGATATTTATTTGGGTTTTATGGTAATCTTTTGGTTATAGAAGGGAAAGTAATGAACTTTTATTCAGTGAATTGTTTTTACTACTTCGAAAAGGTGAAAAGTATTACTATGATAAAGTATACATGGTTTACTTGTTGTTTTGAAAAACTAACAGTTATCATTATTTTTGAATCCCTTACTAAGCTTTTAATGATTATCCCAAGTTTTTGAAATGTTTATCACAGGACTTAACGTGGAACAGGGTCAAGTCATGCTACCTAAAACATGGAACTAGACATGTTTCTTTTTAAGAGTTTTTATTTTATGGAAACTTAATAGAAGTTTCTACTTTGTAATCAGTTGAGATGTAATAGTTATGTCCTAATTATCTAAAACTCTAAAACTAAAAAGATCATCAATGTGAATTATTCATTATTTCAATATTAAATAAGGGTTAAGGATGGGGTCTTATATTTAACCACAGGGGATTTAACTAATCAGAACTATTCACATACCCATTAGAAAAAATATTCATTTAATCTAATTTATTCTTTATTACGAATTCATCCCATAGACTATCATCAATATTAAATACATAATAATATCATGTTTAATGGGTAAGGAATTGAATAGGTTACCTTGTAACATATGCTATTCAATTTCCATTTATAAGGGAAAAATAAATGGCTCTATCTCAGTAGGGATAAAAATATCAGAAAAAATATTGTATCCTCACCTTAATGCCTCAGTCTCAGTGAAATAAATATTTTAAGGTAATATAGAATCCTCACATTCTCTAACCCATTCATTATTGTGTGTATTTTAGATCCTCTATTTAACCCAGCCCATGGGCATAGAACCAAAGTCAATACCCCGCCCTAAAAACTCATATGAACATGCCTATACATATAGGGGTAGGTTAAATAATTAGTCCATCCAAACCAATGGGAAAATCCTATTTCCTTTATCTGAATCCTAGATACCAAAACCATATTTAATCAATATACATAAAAAAACTAACATCGAGAACAACCACATTGGAAATAATAATATACCATAAACCATTAACACATTTAATCAACATTACATTTCAATTAACATTACCATTCCATTTTTTCCATTTCCAATTTCATATATCTATCAGATCAATCATTTTAGTAATTCCCATATATGTACCAACTTAATACTTTCAAAAAATTCATATGTTAACTCACATAATACATCAATTATTTCCCATATGTTAAAAATTCTGAATTTCATGTAAAAATCACAATAGATTGGGAACATTGAAATTAATCCCATTTAATATAGCACCATATCATTCCAAACACCCTCTTATACACTATCATCAATAAATCCCATTCATCACATAGATAATTTCATAGTCATATTGACATGTCATCATAATTTTCATGGGTTCTCTCTAACTAATACTTATAATGCTTCAATTACAATGGTATCATCTGAAAATTATAACTAAATCATAGAAATAAAAACAATTTTATGCACTCATTGAAATCATATTGAAACCAACATTTAAATCAAGGGTCTTCCCAATTTGAAAATGTAAACATGACCATTGTATTTTTTTCAACCAATCAAGACAACAATTAAAAATATTTCACAAAAATGAAACCAAATTAGAACATTAAAAACCATTTGAAATATTTTATAAATTCCATTTTGAAACACATTTAATTAAAAATATCCTTTCTAAACATTTCGTAATTACAATCCTTATATTCCATCAATAAATATAAAACTGGGTTAAGGTCCCAAATATACCACCAAACTCAATTCAGTGCCTTTAAATCATTTAAAAAATCCAACTTATAATATTTTTTAAATAATTCCATTAACCATATCCACTCGTTAATTTCATTTTCACTAACCATTAACTCTCATAATACCCGTATAAAAAGCTTAAATAGTTTTCTTCACAAATTATAGGGGTCCAACATTCCCCATGGTTAGAACATGGTCTAGTATCACATCATTGACGAACAAAACATGGCATGTGAAGGGTCTCTCACCACTATCAAGATTCCAAATCAGTTTTCAACTCCTAGGACATAAAAATGAATCATGGAAGTGAAATAACACAACTATGTACACATATAACACAATTAAAAAAAGGGTGAAGACATAAAGACAACGAACCTCATTTCGGTTGATGAACTCATGCTTAATCTCAACCTTTTATTTGAACTCAATAACTAGGTAGAAGACAAACCAAAACACCACTTGAGAGTGATGGTTTTAGGTATTTGGACTGATAAAAGGGATTATATAAGACCTAATATATATTATTGAGCATAGAGGAGTGTTAGACTCACTCATATCATTGATTCACACCCAAATGATCTCCAAAATCCCATGAATCAATGGGGAATCATCAATGGAGGAGGAGGGGTTTTTGGTTCTTCAAATACTTTTGATGGGATGAATGGGATAATAAATCAATTGCAGTTCTAAATAATTCAAGTTGGAGAAATACTAAAATTTTACACTTTTAATAGGCTACAACATTTACCATGAAATATCTTCATTACATGTGAAAACTCTGCGCAAGACACTCTCTTGGGGAATATGGGTCACAAAGTTACTTGGAGATACCTTCACAATTTATCAAATCAAGTAGTAACTGGGGGCTATACCACTATCTAAAATGGTCACCATGACATATGGTCTACTAATCATTGTGAAAAAATTTTAGTAATTGTTCTCCCACTATAATATATGTTTTTTTGTCACTTCTCTCCTCTGTTCATTCCCCATATCTCTGAAACACATACAAAACTAACTATGATCTTGAGAAACACATTAATATCCCAAAAATATGTTTAAACAAAATCTAAATAATGAAACACCTTCATGAATGGTTGGGATCATGCAACCTCCTTGGATTATCATGAGTCATCCCCGAGCCACACTCCAAAGAATTCAAAAGCCCTAATGACCCCAAAGGACTGACCATATACCACCAAACAACCTTCACCTTCATTATTTCTTCATAAAATCATCAATTCCATAATAATGGTTAGTCTAAGGAAATAGTCACACCATAAGAGAATTTACCTCATTGGGTCTAATAATAACAATATGATTCTTATTGAGGGCATATAAACCACATCTCACTATTACCAAGACCAAGAACAAAATAAAGGTCCAGTCCACAGTAATAAATAACTGCGTTGAATGATACTAACTAGGAAATAAAGTTTCAATGAAGAACTATCTAAAACACTCTTGGTCTGATCCAAATCACTAGTGGAAATGTCCTTATTTTATCCATGTATCATTACCTAACATGATCCATACCTTGAGTCCTAATGGCCTCAGTACATTAAAAAATCCCAAAATCATAACCCAAAATTACTTTATATCTAGATATATTATACGATTAATACATGACCTAACTCTTTTTAGCAATACTACATTCCCAAGAATAATCTTACATGATTCCATTCAACTAAATCCATTAAATACGAATTTAAATAAAATAACAGAAAAATAACTAATCTAAACTCAACATTCCCAACATACCCAATCATCCAATCATCTCTGAAATGACCCTCATTTAATGGATTTCTCTAAAAATAAAACTGCTTCTTGCTCCACCTCACCATCAACACATTTATATTGGGACCACTTCTATTTCGTTTAGAACTAGCCAGAGCTCAAGGTCGTCACTCTTTTTGATCAAAAAAAATATCCACAACCTACCAAGATTTTTCTATAGAACATGAACATGTGTCTCTTAGATTTATCATTTTCTTCTTAACACCACCACATCACCCTCATTTCTTGATCTACACATCCATGACATAAAATGACACTCCAAAACTATACGAATATCATTTTCAAAAAATTTCTCAAGTGATTTAACCTTTGTAGAATCCAACCAAATCCGAATTTGAATGAATATCATTGACGCGAAAATTTAGCTTCCACAGTAATGAAAAAATAAACTTCACTCACTACTCATTATCATCTTGTGATAATTAAACTCTTGGCATTCATCAGTACCCAGACCACATAGAGGACGTAACTGTAACCAATCAATGGGGTACTACCACACAATTCTCCTACCACGCCCATACCACTTATTGAGCATATCATCCATGGTTTCCATATAAAATCAGACACACTCAATCCACTAGGTAAAAATCCAAATCCTCCTTAGAGAAAGTAGCATCATCTTGGGTGTCCTAGTTTAATTACGACAGGAGAAGGGTGTGATTACAACTCAGTAAGACCCCACCAAATGTCTATATAGATATTCCTAGCCTATACCATGTGTACAAATGTATGAAACGAAATAAAAAATGAATGAAAAAATGAAATCAATTTGGTATTTATCAAATATTTAATTTACCAACTATGTTCACTGGAGTCAATCAACAAATACTAACTTAGTATTTTACGCCAAGGAAAATATGTGACACACATATGTAAAATCAAGGTATTTAATTAATCATAACTGATCACATTTCCATTATCTACAATATTCATTTAATCTATTTTAATAATTATTTTAATTTTTACCCTTAGACTATATTCTTTATAAATTTCATCTTAACCTAATGTTACATGGGTTGGGCATTACATCATTTAACCTACATCATATTCCAGTAAATTTAAAAGCACAAGGGAATAAAATAAGTCCATATATAACTATGATAAACACATTACAAGAAAAAACATTATCATCACCTCAAAGCCTTAGTGTAGGTGGAATGAAACCACTAGTGGAATAGATCCCGGTCTCCATCCCTAAAATGTGTGTTGTGGTGTGGAGTTTAAATCCTTTGCATGACATGACCCATGGGTGTAGATCCTTAGTCAACACATCACACTACCCTGACATGGGAACATTCATATCCTTCTACATGTAGGTTATAGAATCAGTGCAACCAGGCCCGTGGGAGGATATGCAATCCTTTATCCCACACCAACAAAACAAAACCATATTTAATCAATATGTATATAAACCATAATACAACTCAAAAAAATAGGAATTTATATTATTCCCTAACACATTAACAATTTTACATCGACATTATATTTCAATTTACATCTCATTTTCATTTATTATAATTCTAATTTCATATGCCTAATTTATTAACCATTTCAGTAATTACCATACATTTACCCATTTATAATATTTTAAAAAAGGGGACCTTGTTCCCATTAAAAAACAATTTGAAATTTTCATGAATTACACTTTTGAAACACATTTAGGTGAGCACCTCCTTTCAAAACATTTTTTACTTTCAAACAACATTTTACATCATTAAATCTAAGAAAGGGTCAAATCTTGAAACACAACATCAAACTCAATTTAAAATACATTCAATAATTTGAAAATTCCACTTCTAAATTGTTTCATTTAATCCATTATCCTAAAACACAAATCAATTTCATTTTTACTAATAAATATCTCTCATAATATTGTAATCTCAAGGATTATTTTTTTTCTGTTCACTATTCACAAGTTCATCACATACCCCATGGGTAGCCCTAGGACTGGTATCATATCATCTACCACCTCAATGTGGTCTACGTAGTGTCTCTAACCTCAATCTAGGACAAAGTAACTATTCATATCCAGGACAAAAAAATTCATCATGACAATGAAATAATGTAACAACATAAACACATAAAACATCAAATGTGCTTAAAATACCAATAATTTGAAGTAGAACCATCCATGGTGGATGAGGTGTCTAGTTGTACACCACCTAGGTTATATGGGTAGAATGTTAGGAGAAATTTGGTTGGGATATAAAAATCTCATGTAATAAAAATTGTAAATTTTTCAACAATTAATTTGGTGCAATTATTATCGAGATGATTTTACAAACTGTACACAAATCATGTGAATGTCACTTTTTAAGGGAAGTTGGGTTCCGATGTTACCTATAAATACCTTCATGGTTTATAAAACCATTAATTAGTGGTGACCAAGCCCTCTTTTTGAAATGATTCCCATGTTACACAAAATCATGTTCTATGAGTATAGTTTTCATTAATTGTGCCGTAACTGTGTGATATATCCAGTTTAGTCACTCTTCTCCTATTTTCATCTCCTCAACCCCGATAAAACATCCAAAAATCCTAAGGAACTCATGAATCATAATAATATAAATAAATTATGTTTAAAAATAATCTAATAAAGGACTCGCATTTACGAATGGTCCAGATCATACAGGATAGATACATAATCTTGAATCCATGAGCCTCTACCTTCATAAAAAAATTATCACATTCCATATAAATATATAACACTCGATTAATACCCTTAATAACATAGAAAATGATTATTTACAGTTTATTACCACTATATTAATCTTTTATATCATGGATAACCATTCATTTCATTGAAAATAAGAATATTTTTTCCTTGTCTCATGAATTCAGGAAACACCACAACATCATGTACACTTAACAAATAACACATTTTGGCTCACATAATCGTGTTGTTCCATCATTTAATTCCCCCATTAGATAACACATTTTTTAGATTTTGCATGTATAACTCATCCATAAATTTAGATAATGTGATAATATAGAGTCACATTCCTTTGTAGACATACTTTCATTATGTGATTCATGATATCTCTCCACCTATGACATCATGGCCCCACATACACATAATACTCCCATTATTAATGTGATTCATTAATTAAAGTTAAATTCACAAAAATAGTATCATGTTATTAATTTAATCTTATATACTCTTCAAATTCTATAAATAAATAGATAAAAAATATATTTTTTCATAAATATTTAAAAACAGTAATTTGGAAACCATAAAGAAACAATTTTAACTTATAGAACATTATTCAATGTATTATCTACTTTTAATCATCATTGAAATCATCCAACTTATTAAAATACCTCCATGATATGACCACAATCATATATTCTAAAATAAATAGACCAAGAATTATAGAAATATTATATTGGATTAAACATTTACTACTCTGGGTTTGTTATAAATCCAATGTGAAATTCATTTATTCACATTATTTAATTATAAAATGAATATTTCATCTACTCTATGTCAATGAGAGAAATTAATAACATAAAAAAGCAGAGTTAAATAGTAAATTTAATGAGTGAAGACATTCTGGAAATATACCCATATTTCCATGCTCACAAAACATTTATTCCCTTCACATATTTAAAAGACATTTTCCATGGATATTATATCCCACAGAATGAAATAACAAAAAATAACCCTTAATAAGAAATTAGTATTTACCTCTAAAAACTATTATATATAGAGAATAAATGATTTTCTAGAACATTCTACCCGTTTGGAAATGGGAACAATGACATAAAACCTTATAATAATGAATAACCACATAATGAAATATATAACATAGGGATAGGGGAAATTATGAACCATCTTAAACTATGGGAGGTGGATAAACACTGAGGTTAATGTGATAATTATCAAACACTAGTGTAGATAATGGATTATCCATGATCGCATACACTAGAATATTACCTCTAGAATGATATGCTATGATGATTACTTATTCATTCCAATATTTAATTAAATTACATATGATTTTGATATATTTTATATGAGGGTGTTGTACCAGATTAATCAATAGATTAATAAAACAGTTTTTACTATAATATCACCCAATGATTCATGGCTTATTTAATGATATCTTCAATCTATTTATTAATTCATTAAATCTATGTTCATTAATTTACCACCTAGATATATTCAAAAACTAGAGTACTCAGTGATGTTTTTCCATGATTCTTACCCATTTATCAAATGATTTATATACTGATAAGAAAAAAACTTTTCATGAACAATCCCTAGTAGCCTAGTGACCAAAAAACCATGAGTGGTCTAATGTGGCCTAGATATAGATCATGGTCTCCATAGGATGGTAAATGTAACCTAGAATTATACAATATAAAATTGGGATCAAGTTTTCCACATGCATTGTCTTTAAAAGATAAACTAGTTAGTATGAATTATATATAACTCTATGGAGAGGGGTGTACAAAAAGATAATCTGTTTAAAAAATCCAATGTACTGTATTAAAATACGTGGATACTAAAATAACAACCCATGTCTCATCAGATTCAACTCTATTATACAAAAGATCAATAGTTAGAACCGCTTGTAAGTGATGTTTCTCACGTAATCAGACCTGGATAGAGACAACCTACAAATACCCCAAGAAATATTTATGGCATGACATAAAATCCCAGATGTTTCCCATATTAGATTCCTTAGTCGTATTAAAATATGTAATTAATCAAATAAATATTTCAATATTTAAAAAACAATTTTGGAATTTCAAAATCATATTAAAAAATCATGTTGTACATTTACAACGATGGAATTTAATTAAAAAAATTAATGATAATGATTTTATAAAAAATATTATATAAATATATATGTCATGTATAGTAGTTTACAAAATTCATAGAATACATATTTAAAATATACAGAACCCATAATCATGGACATATTCCAAAAATTTATGATAGTTTTAGGCTATGGGATACTCACACACTCAATGGTGAATCATGGAAATATGTTGATACATATATTACATTACCACTAGTAAAGATGACTTTATCACCATCCCAAATGGTATGTGACATGATATAATATATTTTTGTTTTAAATCATCAAATGTATGATATCCCAATAACTCACTAAATAATTTGGCATAAAATCACTATTATACAAATGAATTATGAGAAATTAATATTAAAATAAAAAATCATTTAATCACATTCCCCATTACAAATATGTGAATTTCAATTTAAAAACCAACACACAGGGTTTTAATAAAATTTGTCCTTTCTCAATGATAAAACCCTAGGGTTCCTATAAAAATTATTTTAATACCTTTTTCAAATATATAAATTCTCAAATAATTCCATCAAATAAATTTAACAATTTATATTTAAAAAATTTCAATAAAATTCGTAAACACGTCCTAATTTAACAGAATTGGGGGGGGGTCACAATTATCATGCCAAATGAAAAGAAATTCCCTAATTCAATATAATTTGGTTTTAATTAAAACTAATTATAATAATATCTATAAAATGAATATAAATTAATTAATTAAAATTAAATAAATCAATTTAGGGTTAATAATATTGTCTAATAAAAATTGAACTGTCTACCTTGGGGTTAGGGGATTTCAAAAAATAATGACCTAATATGTAAACTACAATGATGAACATCAAAAATGGAAAAAAACTTGAATTAATAATACCATTAGAATCCAAAATTAAGTTTATTGAATCATACAATATAATGAAGATCCATAAAACCCTATGAAGTAGAAATGAGAGAGAGAGGGAGAAAGGGAACATTAATTAGAAAGAATCTTGGTCGATACCAAACATCATTATCCAATCTTATATCCGATTCTGATAAGGTGTTGACAGTAAAAACACCTCTTGATATCTTCCTAGAAGAAAAAAAAAATTCGGTTTGATATAGGTCTTTCAGGAAAATAATATGAGGGTTTTTAAAAATATAAATAATTTTATGATTAAAAACTCAAGTATTAATGAATTCATGGGAGGAGTCACAAGCACATGAGCCTTAGCCCAGTTGGCAAGGTATCTGATGGTTCATCCAAGTGACCAGGGATCAAAACCAGGAGGAGGTAGGATTTCCGGGGTACTGTAGTAGTACTGTAGCAGGAACTGTAGCAGTACTGTACCAGGCACTGTTTGTCATTATAGAAGTCGGGAATATGCCCCTGTTTGGGCCTTCGAGCATCAGATTTGGTCCCCGAGTTCTTCATTGGCCTTCGGGCACCCAGGCCTTCGGGTCAGTTGGGCCTTCGGGCTATACATATGTCCTTCGGGTCACCTACAGATACAAACCAGAACAAAAACTACAAGGAACAAGCTCTACAAGGAGGATGAGAAAAGGAGCTTTCACCACAGTAGGAGCTAAACGGATAGTAAGAATGAGAGGGTGTGGCACCTGCCATCGGGACAAGCCTGTGCATGCACGGGAATGCCTAGCCGAACAGCCATGCGGAGGTGAAGAGATGATTTCAAAGATGAAGATGCTGGGGAGGAGCAGTTCCAAGTTGTTAGTCTGGGTTGTATGGTATGTTTGTGCCCACGGGAATTGGTTCCTATATGGCCTACAGGCATGTAATAGGGTTCCACCTCATCCCTTGAAAGGTGGACTATCGATCAATAAAATAAAAAATAAAGGCCTTCAGGCCATTGGAGGATGGGAGGAGTCACCAGGTTTAGAAAAAATGTGCTCACTGTCTACGAGACCCTTTTTTTAGGTTCATGGTTTCTGAAATGTTGGTGTCATGTTTTTCAAACTATGAAATAATCATGAAAACCCCCAAAACCTCAATTTTCATAGTTTGAGGAAACATGGTTCATGGTTTCGGTAATCCATGTACCAACTTTTTACTACCCAAAAACATTCATGATTTCAAAAATATGCCCCAAAACAACTCAAAACCAAAATGAACCAAATCAAAATATAAAATTTTTCTCATAAAAACATGAAAATTGTAGCATTTTGTTTCAACCTACCAACATATAATATTTTGTCCCCATAAATCATATGCAAAAGCCTATATGTAAAAAAGATGAGTCCACTCGTCTTTCATTAGTGCCTCCCACATCCATGTGTAATATTTATCATAATCGTCCTTCAATAAAACATGAATCAAGGTATAATCTTCTTGTGGAGTAGCGTGGTTTTAAAATCAACTATGCTGACAAGATTCTCAGTCACAGATAAATCAGGATCAACCAAAATATCAGGTCAGCTCAGAATATAAGGTGTGTCTATTAGATACTTTTAGCAACGAGTTACATGTAACACATTATGTTTCAAAGACATTAGTGTTATAAGTGCTAAATGATAATCCACTTTTCCAACCAATTGAACAACCTAATTATATCCCATAATAATTTTTGTAAGTTTCAATTTCTTCTCAACTCATCGATTACCCAAGCATGGTGACACATTCAAGAACACTGAGTGACCAACATAGATTTTAAAGGTCTACATCGATTATCAACATAATAATTATAGCGACTCAGAGCCATCAAAATTATCTAAACAATCAACCAAATATTTTTTGATGTCTATTGATCTATGATTGGTACAACCAAGGATCATTCACTAATCTCAAATAAAATCCATGAATATCTATAAGGATATTCATTCAAGGCCACAAAATTATTGGTTATAATTTAGCACTATAAGAATAATTATATTAAAATACCACTAACACTTAATTATCGACCTATGCTCTACCAAAGTCGATAAATAATGCAAGAATCATATCCTTGAGAATATGTTTTTCCCTTTCTTTATGAAATTCTGACTATAGATATCATTCTATATGAAAATGAATCTATATCATATGGAACACATTAAAAAATAAAATATTCTTTCATAATGAGTTTCTAAACACCTCAACATTGGTTGATTCATGGATGGATATAATGTGATCTGACCAGGTTAGCATATTGATAAACTCTATATCACATTATATTACTCTATATTCTTGGAAACCCAACAATAATTTCTATAGATATATGAAAAAACATTCAATTATATAATGGATGTGGTTGTAGAAATCATGAATGTTTATAATGATCAACCCTGGCCTATTAAAAAGTATAAAAATGAAATACAAATTCAGTAATGCCTCATCTCATATCTATCATATAAAATATATGATACATTTCAGAGAACAACATTATGGTTCCACAGTGCACTTATCAATGGGAGATATAGAAATCCAACAATCCATAATTGCACACTACTTGTTATAAAAAAATTGTTATAATATAATAGAATTTCGTCAGTGGAGTGTGAAGTGTCTGACATGGTCTCCTCACTATTGATAGAATATCCAATGCTAAAAAACACATCATCATGGTTTTTTAGCTAAATAATAATCTCAAGAAGAATAAATTTCAACTATGAACTGGCAAAATAATCCTCATTTATTGATTCTAAGACTCCTACATACAATAGTGAAAAGATATATATAATGTCCAACTCTTTAGATGATTCATTCACAAACCATGTCAGAAGCCTTATCCTTAAATAATTTGAAATGAAAATCATTTCACCAAGGTTATAGGCGATGTTGAAATAAAGATATTTCATGTCCTCCACCCAACTCCTCTAGTGAAGAATTAGATGCATCATGAGAGAAGATATAACAATTGATTTTGTGGTTTCAAAACAATGTGAACCTTTCTCAAAAAGATAATTCCACCAAAACTTAAGCATGTGCATCGCAGCTCCCAATTCAATGTCATCATATGTGTAATTCTTCTCTTCTGGCTGAAGATGATGATAAATATAGGAACCTTAATTATATTATCTCTTTGTATCAATGACCAAACCTGAACATGTTGTATCCTAGAAGACCACATAGACCTACCCGAACTATGTAAGAGTCAACAGTGGTTTAGTAGTCAAAATGTGTTTTAGTACAACAATATAAATATAACAGTTATGATCATAAATAAAAATTACCCCTATTATGTAATAGCAGTCATCAAAGAATATAAATTTGAGATGTCCTTAAGGAATCAATAATAATACCTATCAAAACCAAGGATTCTCTAAATATAGAAAACATTTCTTGGTTATTCTCTTATCAAAATTGCATTGATAATTTCAAGGATAACTAAAATACCATGTTCCTGAACAATGATTCCCAATAAAATCACATCGAAAATATTGAAATATTATTTCAAAATCATGGAATAGGGTTTCGTACATTAAAATATATTTAGTTATTTTCTCTAAGAATAAATATAATCTTCCTTGGACTTATAGTCAATAAGGATTTCATCTATGAAGTCTATACTGATGGTATCAAGATACACCTGGAAAATAATTTTCATTAAATCCCTTGTGATTTTAGGAGAATTGGATAATCCAAATGTAATGAAAATATAATCATATTGGCAGTACCTATTCTAAATATTGTTTTTTGGAATGTAATATTCTGTTATTCTCAATGGATGGTAACCATATTAAATATCAATCTTTGAGAACAAATTATTCACTTTAAACTGATCAAATAGATCATCAATCCAAGAAAAAATATACATATTCATTATCAATACTCTATAGTGTTTTCTATAATCAACACCAATATAAATAGAACAATCATATTTCATAGAAAATAGAACTAGTGTCGCTTATGGTGACACACCGTTGAATGTAATTTCATTCCCTATAAGGTCATCTAACTGGGTTTTCAACTCATTCATTTCATCTTATTCCATATTGTATGATGGTATAAATACTAGTTAAATTATATAAACTAATGTGATAGGTAAATATAAATCCCTTATTAGTAAAAAATTGAAGATTTTAGAATGAAACGCATTGTGGATATTGATGAAAATTAGAGGTAGATATCCACACAAGGATTTCCACTCCATATCAAAGGATAACACAATTATTAAATTCCATAACCCTGGATAAGAATTTTCTTCTATACCCAACCAAAAGTCCCATTTTTCTTGAATGATGTGACATACCCCATCAGTTGGAGTAAATGGAACCATTGAAGGGAAAAAATATGGGATTTACTAATTATGACCAAATTCATATGGAATAAGACTCCATGTTGTTTGATTTCATGAACTAGAAATCTACATGGTTTCTCAACATTTGATAAATAGAATACATTCGTGTGGCTATGGATACCATTATATTTATTTGTTTTATGGGTGTGGTAATATTCATCACATAAAAAGAAATTTATAAAGGAAGATTTACAATATTAACAATACAGGTTGAAATAAATGATTGATATTCCCTAGTATTGAAAAATGAATCCAATAATGTTAATTCCATAGTAATGATACTTTTCACAGAAATTTGAATCCTATCAAATTCTTATTTAGAATCTTCAATCGTGTGATGAAGCATCCTTCATGATACTTCTGTATAGAATCCCTTTATTTAGGAATCATTTGATTTTTCTATAGTAATTTTTATGCTGAATTTTTCATTCCACTATGGGGAGGGGAAGGAAATGAAATTACATCTATAAGAGATCTGATCATCTATAGGGGCCTTAATTATCAGAGTAGGATTTCCACCCTAGTATAAAATAAAAGGACATATTCCTAGAATAATAGGATTAATAGAAAATCTCTCCATCAACAAAAACCATGAGATTCATTACACATCCTCTTAAATGAAATCACACCACCACTTGGAGAGAAAAATCTACAAGAACCCAGATTTTCATACCAAGTCCACATTGACCATCAAATATCTATTTCAAACATCATCACAAGAAGGACGCTTCATCAAGGATACTCTGGAATTAATTTCTAATCATATCCCAAACACCAAATACTATGTATTCATTTTCATATTCTACACTATATTGGGTGAAAAAAGACAAGCTCTGCAGAGAGATTTTCATATTATGTTATGGCCATGTCAGCTAGCTCGGGATTGAAAAATTCATTATCCATAGACCACACAATTGAATCTGGATAGAAATAGTTGTTGAAAATATGCCTGAATTTTTTCTACTCCATGACCTCATGATTTTCATTCCCCATTTCCACCCACCAACTCCTAATTCGATATTTTATCACCATGGATGCTAACTTCACCTATGTTTTTTTATGTGTCTCAAAGACCCCAAACAAACACTAAATCAGGATCAATTATTCCCCATCTTCTTGATGATAATTGAATACATTGAACACTTATGGACTTTAGTGAAGTAACTCTTGAGGGAGACATTGGTGATATTCAATTTTAGTTTTTACGAATGGATTATAAAGTGGAACTGGTAGTGGTGAATGTACCAGAGCATGGATTGTACAAAAAATCACAATGAAAAAACATGAGTATATGATATGATTTTCTCACTGAGTATAAGAAAAATATTACTACTATATCTGATTCACACAACAACATGGAGGCATGATTCGCCACAACATTATCAAATTTTGTTTATCACAATATATTAATACTGAAACTAATATGAAAGTGATATTAATTAAATCTTATAGAATACAAGACAAGGATTTTAAAATATTTAAATCAAATGAAGGGAAAATTATATTAATAATCCTCAAGAAAACATTCCCAAGACACCCTAGTTGACTAACGGTTCATTGTAGTGAGAGTTTGACAAACACTCAATCAAATCTTCCTCTTATGTATCATCAAGATTTCGAAAATTGTTTAATGAAAACACGGAATGATGAAGAACATTCACCATTTATAAATTTTTCCAATGAACTAGCCTAGATACACTAGTTACATGATATACCAGATGACATTGACTTGAATTATGATGAGTTCTAAATCCCCATGGTTTTCCAACTATCAAATATGATCATAATATATGATTGTGGGAATGAATTTTCCAAAAAAAATTGCTGAGGAAAGTTAATGAAGTCAGTATTCATAACAAATGAATCCATTTTGATTGGTGTAATTGAATTCAAACTGGTAAAAAAACAAAAGGTATTACAATAATGAAAAAATGTATAAAAAACCCAAATCCTAGTAGATACAACTCTCCAAGACAAAATATCAACAACTAAAACCACCTCCAAGTGTTTCATTACACCTTTTTAGATTTGGATAGAGATAATAAAAAACATCCAATGGAATTGGTTGGGTGTGAGATAAATGATCATTGCGGTCTCACCAAGGATTCTAAAATAAGATTACAATATTTAATTATCCAAATAATGATTTCAAATTTTAATAAATTGTGTTGAAATTTCCATATCACATTTAAAAATGATTATTTAATATTCAAATGATAGAAATAATATAAAAATGGATGTATAATAATTTTATATAAAATAGTTTATATAAATTCAGAAGGATTGTGAAATAGTTTACACCATCCATGAAATTTATATTTCAAATAAAAACTTGAAATTAATATGGTCATATGATAAAAAGATATGATAGTTTTAGTCTTTTATATCCTCTCATAGTCTAATGTGAATCCTGGAAATATTTGTATACACATATCCCTTGGACACAGACTGAGAGGACCTCATCACCATCCCGTTTGGGATGTTATATGATGCATTATGTTTTTATTTATAAAAACCCACATGTTTTTATCAGCGAAATTAACTAACAATAATGGTTTTTATGTGTTCTAATACTAATAAATTACTCAGAATTAATTTTCTATTAAAATTTATATTCAAACAATTCACTGTTTCTAATTTTCAAATGTTTATTTAAAATCAAACACATGGGTTTTTAATATAAAAATTAATTTTTCCCTGATAAAACTGCATTTGTTTATATCAAAACCATTTAAATAAATATTTTACATATACAAATTTTAAAAAAAAGTCAATCAATTCAATTTCACAATTTATATTCCAAAATTTAAATTTTATAAATTTTATTTTATTTCATGAATTCTCCCAAATTAATGGGAAATGGATGTCTTCATAGTTTTCATTCCAAATTGATTCTAAATTCCCAAATTCAATGGAATTGGTAATTTAATAGAAAAAATTGAAATCAATTTCAATAAATTATATCAAAATCAAACAGTTATAATTAAATGAATAAATTTAGTTTTAATCATATTTTGCATTAAAAATAGAACCACCTACATCAAGATAATTGGATCTCAAAACCCAAATACCTAATATGTGACCTCTAACAATGAACGTCGGTAATTGGAATACATAAATAAATCATAGGGTTATGATCCTAAAATATCTTCTAATATAATTTCAATCCACAAAAACCTATGGATGGGAAGAGAAAAAGATAATAGGAGAAGGAGAATGATAATAGGAAATCTTCTAGGAATAGATTAAGCATCATTAACCGTTATTTTATCCAAATACAGTAGGGGTAGAGGGGCCAAAATAACCTCTTGGGAGATCCTTGACAAGTAAAAATCCCTTTGCAATAAAATAGGTCCACCAGAAACACTTGAAAAGGTTCTAAATACATTTAAAATGTATTTTTGGATTAAATTTTATTGTAATAATAGTTTCCTTGGCAGAGCCACATGGTTTAGAAATAATAATTATCCCTATACTTGAACCCCTTTTTGGTGCATTATTTCAACATTGTGGGTACATGGTATTTTAAATTGTTAACAAACTGTGAAAAAACCAACTGCATTATTTTTCATAGTTTTCACTAACATGGTGCATGGTTTTGGAAAATCAAGCAATAAACGTGTATATATTTGAAACAATCCTAAATTCCAAATGTTTTACCAAACACAACAGCTAATGAATTCAAACCAAAAAAATTATCGAAGGGGTTTATGAATACCAATAAAATGTAATAGGGTGTTACATTACAAATTCTTAAAGATATATGACCCTACATAACTCTATCCCAATCCACATTACAAAAGAAAATTAATTTGGGATCCTTTCCCAAATGAATTTAGAAATAATAAAGTGGAGTACCTTGGATGTACATGATGATATTTTTAACATCTATTTGAAGAAATTGTTTTTAATTACACTTGAAATGAGACACTAAATATGATGAAAATACAATGTCTTATAATGTTGTAGTAAATTAAATCATGTATCCATATATCCAAATATACAAGGTGGCCCTTTAATTTTCTATCCTCATGTATCCAATGTTTTGTCCCAACTATGATCAGAGTAGAAAATTGTTTGTAACAATAAAATTTTTTATTTTTTATTATATATCATAAAAATATTATATGTGATATAAATGTATATATCTCAATCATAATTACATTTATTCCATGAAAGTATGATAACTTTTAATTAATCGATATATTTAATTCTGAGAAAATTTTCGATTGATATTCTTCCATTGATTTTATTCATCTACTAAATATTATATATATAACATAGAACAAAACCATGAAGAAATATTTCAATGAATTTTAAAAACATGTTTTTGATATAATAATTAATGTTTTAATTCCATTTGTCTTAAATATGATTCAATACTATCATACAATAAGTTTGGTGCTTATGTCTTTATTCAATGAGTACATTTTGATTTCGCATTTTTCAATCAATAGAAATAATTATTTTTGATATAAACATCCACTTAATGTATACAGTGAATGAAAAATAATTTATAGATCCATTTGATATAATTTTTTTCCAATCTGAATAACCATTTCCACGAATATAGGGATAAACACATTTTGAGCCACAAGAGAAATTTTTTCTTCATTATCTGAAACCTCCCATTTTCCATAGACATTAAAATAATAAATTCCTTATTTCAAATAATATTTCCATTTTCATCATAAATATACCAAAATATTTATTATTCTTGAATTACATTGCATTATTGTGGCTTCCTCAGAAGCTCCCAATTCTGAAATTTTTTTGACCACATAAAATTATTTACTAATGAATTTAATACATGACTAATTGTTTTAATATATTTTTTTTCAAATGATTTTGGATCCAAAATGAATTATATAGTAGTGTGATCTACTATCCTCATCCAGCATGATTTATTGGGAGTAGATCAACCCAAAATAATATAATTTAGATTATCCTTATCTATTTTATTTCATCTTTGGGACATATGTAAACATTATTTAATAATAGATTCCTCCACTAATTTAGTTGCTAAATCATTATCACATGGGGATTCATGAACATTCTGTGAATCATTCACTATATCAGTATTCAAAAAAATAATTTCTATATCATTCTTCTTCTTTAACAAACACATTATTATTTTCATTTTTATTTTTTTCACTTCTTTCACAATAATATTCTACAATCATTTCCTTATACAATTTCTCTATGAATATTTTTGTAACATTGGTAATCATTTTTTTTTATTGTCTATAAAATATATGATCCTTCATATTCTACATCATCATAATTTAACTTATTTTCTTCCTTATATCATATATAATGGTGGATATAGAAAATATTATAATGATTTAGTGAAGGATTACTCGCATGACACATCATTATGGTGTCTATTCTTCTCATTGACTTACCACTAATGGAGATGGTTCCCCATAACAAACATATATGTAATTTATGATATCATATATCAATTTATTTTAATGTTAATTTTTGAATATTTAAATTTTGGTTGTCCATCTATGAGATAGAGTAATTGATAATTTCCCAATAATAAAGTTAACAAGTAATGGTTATCGTAGATATTCTCTCTAAGGAGAACAACAAATTTTCAAAATATAATTATTAAATATATATTTTTTAGATTAATGATACACTTTAATGAGATATAAATGATATATTTCTATCAATATTGGATTCTAATATGTATTTTAGGAACCCTCTCTTGGTGTATTACCTTGGTTATTTCTTGTGTATGAGAATATGAGGAAACATCTTGATAGTAAAATATCCATATTTTTAAACATCATTGGATGTTCCTATATGTGGATGTGTATATTGAATCATATATATTAATATTATTATTAACAAATATTATAATTCAAGTAATTTTATATATTTATGAAACATATGAATACAAATTTTCATGGTGAGGTGGGATGTATTGGGTGACACATTAGTAATATTGTAAAAATAAGTAATATGATAAATAATTAAACTAGATTTTTATCTTGTTAAAATGGATATATAATTCCATTTGAGGGAAATAAAACATGTTATATAAGTTCATCGATAAGGTGATATATGGGAATATATAATTTTGGAATATCAAATGAAGATACATCGACTATATTGTTTGATAACACAGTATTTCAACCTATATTATTTTATATATCAATAGTAATCGATTATATTACTCAATAAGAATCTGAATTATAATTTATTTCATTTAAAAATTATATTAATTATATATATAGATCATAGAGTGTTTCTAATTTTATCCAATGGCATTAGTTGGATCTTACAAATTCCACTAAGAAAGAGGGCTAGATGGCCACACAATATGTTAATCAAGAATGTCAATTAAATAATAAAATATATTTATTTTTTAAAAATATTGAATATTTTTTTCTCAAACAAGGTGAAGTGTTTATTAATATTTTCTATATCACATATATTCAATCATTAGTTATTTGAGATAAAAATTGATTAGCATAATATTTAATAAATATTTATTTTATATTAATTGAATAAAATATTTATTTATTTAAAGGTGAATAATGGTGTCAAATTTTTTTATTTAATAATTATTCAATATTCAATGACTAAAAAATTGTTTGGTTGAATTACTGAGTGACTTTAATGGTCTAGGGAGAAATAATACGTAATAAATATTGTTTTCATATCTTTTTGAATGTATATTCAATATATAATATTTAAGTAATTTGATAGTTTTTCACATGTCAAATAATGTCACGACCCGTCCCCCGGGGCCCGTGTCGTAACTACCCCAAGCCTGCCTTCCATAGGCCAGGGGATGGAGACTAGCACCAAAGGCGTAAATCCCAATAATTGGGAAGGGATTTCCTTTGTAAAAGTAAACAAACACCACAGAGTACAAGCAGAAGTAATACACTAAGTTAAAAAAAGAGAGTGATGAAAAGTAAATGGGCCAGAATACAAAACCAACTAAAAGTACAGCTACAACTGAATGAAAGTACAACATAAAAGACAAGTAGCTAGATGAATAAAAGCAGCTCCTGGGCCGTCCACCTAGGATCCTACCTAAAGGGTAGGTACAGATAGCGCAGCCCCTGGATCATTCACCATAGATCCTACCTGAAGGGTATGTACAGATAGCGCAGCTCCTGGATCGTCCACCACGAATCCTACCAGAAGGGTAGGTAAAGATAGCCTCCACCATGATCTCGCCCGACAACCTCCTCTGAATATCTATTATTCTTGAAGTCCACCTCCGGATACTGAAACTCCATGAGGTCCACCTTCGGGTATCGTCCAATCCTTGAACGGTCGGCCTCCATCAGCGTTGTTCATTGTCTACATCCAACACAACAAGGTGCAGGCATAACCCGTGTAGGGGTGAGTATAACAATACTCAGTAGGGACCCCGAGAGCCTCAAGGTCTCTATAAATCCATCAAGGATAACCACAAAGAATAATCTCAATAGATAACCCTTAATTAAGTATAATCCCACACTTATACCAAAGTTATCAAGTAACCCATCTCAATCATGAGGAAACATAAAGGTTATGTAATCAAAAGATAACCACTATTTAGATATATACCCATACATATACCTAAGTTATCAAGTGACCCATATCAATCATGAGGTAAACACATAGGTCATAGACTCAACTTAAACCAGGTTAGCTCATGATGTATTAATCGTTTGACCGTGTCACGTTTGTTTCTTTCAGGATGCCTCCTCGCGGATGACCTGCTTGAGCCCCGAGAGTTGTACGTTCTGACAGCCTGCAGAGCGACGATGCCTTAGTACATGGCACTCTTCTAGTTGAGTCACCAGCGGAGGCACCATCGGTACTACCACCCGTTGGGCCACCGATGCCCCCAGCCCCAGCAGCAGAGAGTGCACGTCGCTTGAGCGCACTGCACGAGTTCCAGCACCAGAGGCCACCCAGGATTAGGGGAGAGACGAAACCGCAGATGGATGGGAATTGGATGGAGGCTGTGGTGAGAGTCTTTAGGATAGTAGGTATTCCAGCAGACTTTATGGTGATCCTTTCTTCCAGCCTCCTTCAGGCAGCAACAGGCAGATGGTGGAGCCTGATGCTCTAGATGCATGACGAGGTGACACTTCTGTGGGCAGCTTTGGAGAGCCTGTTCTGGGCAGAGTTTGTAGCAGCCACCCTTCGAGTCGTGCGTATATTGGGGCTACTGCATCTACCAGGGGGTAGCATGATAGTGGCATAGTACTCAGCGAGGTTCACAGACCTCTCAGGCTACTCCACAGATATGGTATGTGAACCGTTCTTCAGGGATCTAACCTTCGATCAGGGGCTCAAGCGAGAGATTAGAGCTTCTGTTGTTTCTCACAGATTTCTAACGCAGGTAGGGGTGTTGGAGCAAACCCTCTTGGTGGAGAGTTTCCTTGCTGAGAAGTCTCCAGCAGCAGGACCCACCACTAGCCGGCATGTGGAAGAGTCTTTTGCAGCGTGCAGTAGAAAGATGACACATTGTTCCCAGAGGACTAGACCTACAGTTGGTCGACCTCATGACTCAGGGTCGGAAGTGCGAGCCACCAAGTGGAATGACAGATCCAGACCTTATATGTTGTGTTACATGTGAGGCGGACAGAGTCACAATGCTCGTGACTGTCTGACCCACCACTCGGATGATCATCTGATTGATGAAGAACCCTATAAACAGAGGCAATGGTTTGATCGAGGCGGACCGCAAGGAGAAAAAGACATAGGCAGGGGAGCTGGTCATGCAACTGGAGTTGGATGATGCTTCGAGGTGTTTCCACCACCACCACCAGGAGGTCCACCCTGACCGCAGGGAACAAGTGGACATGGGAGAGCTCATCATCAGGTAGCAGAAGCATACGACTACGGAGCTCTAGATGCTGGCGGACAAGAGTGGGACTAGTTCCAGGCATGGGACCATTGATCATGGAGCTTCTAGTCTCCTTGTTGTTGTTTGTGGTTGTTGTGTGTCTTTGTACTTGAGCTGCAGTAAAAAAGGCACTTTTCTTTTTGACATTTTCTTCCTTTTCTTTTTGTGTGCTAAGAGGTTCTAGTTTAAACTGTTGACTTGATCCTCACATTCGAGATCCCTACTGGAGGAGACCTAGTGACCTCACGCTGATGTTGACAGAGTGAATCGACCATTAGAGGTGATAGTGATGGTTGGATATCTTGGTAGTATCGTCGAGGCCTTACAACATCGTCCATGGAATTACTGCATCTTTCATGTCCGGATTGACTGTATTAGGAAAAGAACATGGTTCATCCAGGGGATGAGACCAGATTTCTCTTAGCAGCAAAGAAGAAATCTTAGCAGCTCTTATGGGACCAAACATGGTCCAAGCCATGTTAGAGAAGGTGCAGGTCATCTAGGAGAGGATGAGGATAGCTCAGAGCCGACAGATGTCTTATGCTGATAGGAGGTAGAGACCACTAATGATCGAGTATGGCGACCACATTTCCTTATGGGTCTCACCTCGACGAGTAATTATGGAGATTTTACTGAGGCGGCAAGTTATTTATGCACTTATTCGGACCCTTCAAGGTGCCCAGTAGGGTAAGCTAGGTGGGATACCGCTTGACCTATCCAACTCAGTTGCACCATGTGCACGACAACTTCCACATATCCCAACTGGGGAGATACGTGCTTGACCTGACACATATCATCGACCATGGGAAGATGGACTTTGGTGATAGGGTGACTTTTGTGATGTTCCAGTAAAGGTTGAGGATCGACAGGATCCGGTCCTATGAGGATGGTCGATTCCTCTTGTTCACTTTCATTGATAGCATGAGAACCTCTAGAAGAGCACATGGGAGAGGAATGCTCAAATGAGTCCTCAGTACCACTTTTGTAACCGTAGTTTGTGTTAAATCATTATGGGGTCGTAAATCCCTAAGGAGGGAGTAATGTAAAGACTCATAAATTTCAATGAAATTTTTTTCTAAATTTGTTTTGGATTTTACAAGAACATAGTTTCTGACAGCACCTGATTTCGAGGCCCGGTGTGCTTGGAATCAATTTCCAAAGTTTAGATCAGGTACATTCAGTGAACAAATGAGCCGGATTTCTTAACTTTTGAACCAGTGCACGGAATCAAAATCTGAGGGCACCGATGAAACCGCAGTGCCAGTAATTGCTTAGGAACACCTATTCCGGAGTTGTGTTTTCTCAAGTGTGGTTATTATAATAATGGGTTAAGTAAAGAATAAAAATAAAATTTGTGCAACCAATTTTATTTTTATATCTAAGTAGTTCTATCCTTTGTAAGGGAGTTGGGGTGGGACCCACTGGTTCCTAACTACACACATGTGGATAAATGTGAGGTAGGACCCGCACGAACCCCACCCCTTTCAACTTCCAAAAACCCCCCATTAATTTTGTAACACACCCACACCCCCCCCCCATAAATGAAAAGTCAACTCCCTTATAAATTAACTGTTTTAGTTGTTCAATATAATTAATTTGAGAATTCAATTTTGAATTTCGAATTGATTGGTGGCTTTTGTGAGTTAATTAAGTAAGACAATTCTTATTTTATTAAGGGTGTTTTGGTTGTGAGTGATGGAGTAGGGAGGATTTTCTTAAGTGTTGATATTCATCTTCCTCCTTGAAGAACGCGAAGAACACACCGTCACCGATGAAGAACGCCAGCCTCCGATGAAGGACGACGAAGAAGGCCGAATCCTCGGAGATCGATGACGAGACGCCATGTAAAAAGATGCCGACGATTCTATTATCCGCGATGCCAGCGACTCTTACAGATCCTCTTTCCATGACGCCTTCTTCCACAACGTTCTTTTCCTTTGACGAATCTTCATACAACAACACCTTGAGGTAGGGGTTAATTTTGTTCGTGGAATAATCTTTACTGTTCTTCGTCTTTGATTTGGGGCCACTTGTTATCAACTTAACCGGAGGTTGCCGGACCGCATGAAAATGACCGACTCTCCTCCCCCTTGATGTTGTGTTTGTCATGGCTCAAACAAAGGAAGAACGGTGCAACGGCACCACGCAGAAACAAGGAGGAACCTAGTGAAGAAGCGTTGCGCTGTCGCGCCATGACTTTGAGGCCGAACGAAACCATGGTCGGAGTTGGGGCCACAAAGGCGAATGAAAGACTCTTCAATTTTTTTATTTAACGTGCAGATCGAAGGGTGGCTAGTAGAAACTCTACCCGGAACAGGCTCTCGAAGTATTCCCACAGAAGTGTCTCCTTGTCATGCATCTGGAGTATCAGGTTCCACCAACTGGCTACTTCTACCTTAAGGAGGCTGGCAGCAAGGAACACCATGATGTCTGCTTGCATCCCTACTTGCCTGAAGACTCTCACCACAGCCTCCAGCCAATCCTCAACCGCCTGTGGGTCCGTCTCTTCCCTGAACCTTGGTGGCCTCTAGCACTGGAGCTTGTGCAGTGCGCTCATGCGACGTGCCCTCTCTGTTTCTGGGGCTGGTGGCATCAGTGGCCCAATGGGTGGTAGTACCGCTGGTGCCTCCACTGTTGACTCAACTAGAAGAGGGCCCTGAACTGAGGCCTTGTCGCTCAGTGGGCTGTCAGTACGTACAAATCTCGGGGCTCTAGCTGGTCGTCCATGGGGAGGCATCCTGAATGAAAAAAACATGACACAGTCAAACAATTAATACCTAGTGAGCTGACCTGGTTTGATCTGACTTTTAAAAACTTTTGGGAACACAAACGCAATCTGTGATTTCATGGGAAAAGTCAGAAATACGTTTTCATGGTCCTGGTGTATGGATACATCGGCCGCCCGCACCAACACTAGACACCCTGAAATGAAAACCACTCTCAGTACCCTTAACACTATTGCTTCACAGAAATTAAATATCAGAGTTCTATGTTCTACAGTAGAATCGACTCCTCTGATACCAAATTTTCACGACCCATCCCCTGGGTCCCATGTCGTAACAACCCCAATCCCGCCTTCAATAGACCAGGGGATGGTGACTGGTACCAAAGGCGTAAATCCTGATAATTGGGAAGGCATTACCTTTATAAAAGTAAACAAACGCCACAGAGTACAAGTGAAAGTAATACACTAAGTACAAAAGGGAGTGATGAAAAGTAAATGGGCCAGTATACAAACCCAACATAAAGTACATCTAAAAATAAATGAATGTACAACAGAAAAGACAAGAAGCTGGAAGAATAGAAGCAGCTCCTGAGTCGTCCACCTCGGATCCTACCTGAAGGGTAGGTACAGATTGTGCAACTCCTGGATCATCCACCACGGATCCTACCTGAAGGGTAGGTACATATAGCGCAGCTCCTTGATCATCCACCATAGATCCTACTAGAAGGGTATGTACAGATAGGGACCTGAGACCCTCATGTTCTCTCTAAATCCAACAAGGATAACCACCAAGCATAATCTCAACAGATAACCCTTACCTTGGTATAAGCCCACACTTATACCTAAGTTATCAAGTAACCCATCTCAATCATGGGGAAACATAAAGGTTATGAAATCAACAGATAACCAGAAATTAGATATATTCCCATACATATACCTATGTTATCAAGTGACCCATCTCAATCATGAGGTAGACACATAGGTCATAGACTCAGCTCAAACCAGAATTTTCATTATCGAAACTGTAACTGCTGAAGAGCCACGTCTCTGATGAGTACAGGGTTCCTGTCACAACTCTGAGGTACTGCTCAATAACCTAAGACTTCTGAGATACTGCTCCTGTCGAGTACTGTGGGTTTTCCACCTCACAAATTAGTGCTCATCCGCCATGGGTCTGCCACCTCACACAGTAGTGATCCCCCTAATAGCCTACAGAGGTACTCCTCCTGTCGAGTATCGTGGGTCTTCCACCTCACAATGTAGTGCTCCTCCACTATAGGTATGCCACCTCAAAAAGTATTGCTCCCCACTGGGCTACTCAAGTCACTCTGAATCGAATAAGACAAGCAGTCATCAGGTCTCAGCCAGTTGCACTGTATTCGTACTCTGTACGCGCGTCTCCGAGAGGGTCTCCTCCACGAGCTACATGTCGATATTCCAAGTATCACAATTTCCCATGAATAAGTATTTCAAAGTACCTCCTCATCATTGGGGTCTCAATGAAACAGATGGCGCGTCAATCAAACGTCTGGTCTGTGAGTATTTAGTCTTTTCGTCCCAGGGGCCTGGTTGGTTTCGCATATGAACCAACCCGACCGTATCTCAACTCTACCAAGAACTCACATAAGGTATACTCATAGGGACTTTTTCTAAACGCGATCACCAACACCACTGATGGTTCGTCAAATAGACGTCTGGTCTGAATGTTATCAGCTTTTCCGTTCCAGGGTCCTGTTTGGATTTCAGGTTCAATCCATCCTGGACACTATCCAACTGCATCAAAAACATAGGTGAAGTATGCCAAAAGTTCCTTCTCATCAAGAGTAATCCAACAAAGTCGATGGCATGCCAATCGGAAGTCCAAAGATCATTTATATGTGTTTCCGCTCCGAGGGCCCGGTTGGTTTCTGGTTCGAACCAACCTAGACATACCCCAATTTCTCTGAAACCATGAGTTTAATATACCGAAACGACCGTCTCGATCCATGGATCCCAACGAAACTGACGGTTAGTCGATCGAAGTTTATAAGACCATGATATGGGCAATTGAATGAAAACAGTCTGAAATGGGGGTTTAGGGCCCAAGACCGACCCGGCCTGAGACACCCCAGGTTGGCCCAAACCGGTTCGACCCGACCCGGTTTCGGGTCCGGACCATTAGGGCACGACCCGACCCGGTGGGAGCGGCCATGCCCAGCCTGGTCAGGCCAGTTGGCCTGGCGCGCGCGCGAGGCCCACGGGGCCAGCTCGACCCGCGCCGAGTTGAGCTGAAGGGGGGGGGGCTACCCCCCTTGAATGATAACGCGGCCCCCGCATGGGGGCCCCTCCCTTGCCAAAGGATGTGGTACTAGGCTCTGCGCGTCCCTTGGGTCCTGCACGGCCGCGGGTCCTTCTGCGCATGCCACCGCGGCTATGGCCGCAGTGGTCCCTCTTGGCGGCGTGCCAGCAGGGTTTTCTGCGGACCATCGGACGTGCTCCGGTTGTCCGTTTTGCCTGCTGTCTTTTCCAGCAGTCCTCCTGGGACCGGCTCTTCGCTAAGAAGTCTACAAATCACCTCTATGGCCCCTTACGACATCACCCATCGATCCACAGGTCAAATAAACAAACTGCGGAGTCTTAGATTCACCTTTGCGGCCTCGACTCCGACCACAGTTTCATTTGGCCTCAACGGCACAGTGCGACGACACCACGCTTCTTCTCTTTGTTCCTCCTTGTTTACGCACCATGCCATTGCACCATGCTACCTTTTTTTGCGCCACTACAAACAAAACATCATGGTGGGGGAGTGTCAGACATGTTCATGCAGTCCAGACTCCCCCCATTATGTTAATAACAAGCAGCTCCAAATCAAAGATGATGAACGAAAATGATTATTCCACGAACAAAATTAACCCCTACCCCAAGGTGTTATTGTACGAAGGTTCGTTGTAGGAAAGAAACATTGCAAAAGAAGGTGTCGCGGAAGGAGGCTATGTAAGCATCTCCGACATCGCAGAGAATAGAAGCATCGGCGTCGCGGTGCATGACGTCGCGTCGTCGATCTCCAAGGATTCGGTGTTCTTTGTCATCCTTCAATAGAGGCTGCCATTCATCATTGGTGACGGTGCATTCTTCACTTTCTTCAAGGAGGATGATGATGTTCAATACTTGAGCAAATCCTCTCCAATCCTTCTCACACAACCAAAACACCCTTAATGAAATAAGACTTGTATTATTTAATTAACTCACAGAAGCCACCAATCAATTCGAAATTCAAAATTGAATTCTTGAATTAATTATACTGAACAACATAAACAGTTAATTAATAAGGCAGTTGACTTTTCATTTAAGGTGGGGGGTGCGGGTGTGTTACAAAATTAATGGGGTTTTGTGAAGTTTAAAGGGTTGTTGCTCATGCGGGTCCCACCTCATAAGTATCCACGTGTGGGTAGTTATGAACCAGTGGGTCCCACCCCAACTCCCTTAAAAAGGATATAACTACTTAGATAGAAAAATAAAATTGGTTGCACAAATTTTATTTTTATTCATTACTTAACCCATGATATTAATAACCACAGATGAGCAAATGCATCTCTGGAATAGGTGTTCCTATGCAATTACCAGCGTTGCGGTTTCATCGGAGCCCTCAGATTTCCATTTCGAGCACCGGTTCAAAAGTTAAAAAATTCCGCTCTTTTGTTCACTGAATGTACCCGAGCTAATCTTCGAAAATTGATTCCCAGCACACCGGGCCTTGAATTA